>CM067851.1:4800000-9600000 GCA_034638295.1 Phortica okadai
AGTATACTTCTGCCCTGGTGTTGGCCATCACTTTAGTTTGGTAACTCTCGCAAGCAAGTCATCAAGAAAACAACGTTAAATTCTTGTGTGTGTTCGTGACGGTTAAGAGACAAAAAAAAAGAAGAAAAATAAACTGACTTTAAAGAAAAGAAAAACATAAATACCGTGAGCAAAAACTACATACAGAAATACAATTATATGTATATGCTTTGATCATTCGGTTTGACTTAAAAGCATACAAATGTGGATTTATGTACATACCGTGCGCTTTGAGAACAATTTATTTTTTCAGTTGCGGTCTGATACTAGTTTTTATCAGTTTGTTTGTGATTAGTGTGTTTTTATTCTATCTATTTGTTGCCAATTTAAAAAAATTCGAACTCTTCGCTAATTGTTTGCGGCAACTGCGGCGTTATTGGTGAATTCGTTTAAGTATTTTTGTGATGCGGATTAACTAAAGAACCACGCGAAAAAAATTGTAACAATAAATAGACACTACGTTAGCATGTATGTATATGTACGTACGCACATATAATTTTTATGTGGGCATGTGTGTACATACGCCTGAACGCGTTATTCACTTTTTTTTTTGTTCCACTTGTCCGTCACTGTTTCATTCCGAGTCTTCTTCGCCGCAAAAGCTAAACGTTGTTTTTGAAGTATACATACAGATACAAGCCTGCATTAAATTCGAATAATTGAATTGAAGATATATATTCGTATACATGTACATATGCACATACACACAAACGTTAACCAGACAATACGATATAAAAACGTATATGAATGAAGATTTGTACAAAGTAAATCAATAATCATCAGCGAGAGAAATATTTGAGTATGGCTGTAGTTTGGGTAGTAATGAGTGAAGTTCCAATTGATCAATGTCTTAAATTGTGTTTACATAGTGAACAAGTTTTCAAAATATCTTGAATTTAAAAGAATAACTATGATCTGTATTTACCGATTACATTCTTTTCCAAGATACATTTTTTATGTCAAACATTTGATTTTTGGTTGAAATATAAAACTGCATTGTGGGTAAAATAAATATTATTGCTAGTAATATTTAAAGGGTTTTTAGTGGAATCTAAACAAATAAAAAATATGTTATTAAACTTATTTGTCCAAATATTGTTCAATACAATTGTTTTTATTACTTGTTCATCAGCTTTTAAAGAAAAATCTATATTAAATCACATCAATAAATTTGTATAACAATTGCTTTTTCGATTATCCAAAATGCGCTACCTGTTTATTTTAATTGTGCAAATTGTGTAAAATATTTGCCTCATTCGGTAATATGTACAAGAAATTAGTTGGATAAAAAACATTTTCCATATCAGACAAAATTGAGAGTCTGCTTGCAGTCTGGCAGCGCTGCGGCATCTCTTTGCTCTCTCTATGTTTTAATTTGTTTTTTTTTTTTGTTTGTTACTTGTTACTTCAAAATATAATTGTAATAATTTCATTTGCAAAAACTTAATTATTATTTAATGTTTGCCTATTGTTAAAAAAGAAATTTGATTTGCATTTTTTTTCGTGATACTGTTGGTATCGATACACGGTATGTTTCAATTCCATCGCTCACACGGTCGCAATGACTCAGTTTCATTCTCTCAATTTCTGGATTTCATTTTTATTCGCCATTTACACTGTATTGTCGTTTGTATGTGTTTTTTTTTATTCCTGAAGCAAAAATGATTTGTTTCGTGTTTAATATAAAATAGATTTTCTTTGTAGTTGCGTCTCTATTTCCGAATGCCCAATTGTGAAAATATTGTTTGTGCACTAATCAAGTGTTTGAATTAATTAATGTAGCTGTGAGATTTAATTTAAATGTCATTTTTGTGCCGATTAGTAAAAAAAATTGGTAAAGAAAAAAGTAAAAACAAAGAAGCAGAAAATATTTTTGTGCGTAAAGTCTTTTTCGCCGTTAGTGAACAATTCGCCGTGCTATTTGTAATTTTTGTTTTGGTTCAGTTATTTATTGTTTTTTTTTTTCATTTTTCGCCAAGAGGGGCACTGCCAGAGCAAAAAACACTTTGTTAATTTTTTTTGGAATATTTTTTTTTACCAACTTTTTCTGGTGTCTGACCATAATGAGTGATTTTTTATAATGACATAGGTCAAAAATTATACTTATATATATCGTTTTATTAAATCTTGTTTTTCCTATGTTATATATTTACTAAATTGCAAATTAATTTTACAACTTAGGGAATGACCTCAAAATCGGTAATGTAATTTGGGTACGTTCTCTTACCATCTTTTATCCTAAAAAACTAGTTTTCTGTTTTTCACAAAGTACGGTACATTTTGGAGTCCTGAAAAATGTAGTAAGATTTTATGCAAACTCGATGCAAAGAAAAAAAAAAAAAAAAAATTAAGTTAGGTTTTAAAATTTTGCTTTTACAGTGATAATAGTTTAGTCATATGTTTTAGAAGGTCGCTGCACTCAATAACAATATGTACTATCTTATTTTTTTTTTTAGAATCCTGTCATTAAAATCTCGATGGAGCAGATAATCGAACAAGCGAAAACATTAAAAAAATGTTTTTGGTCTGTAAAAAAAAGAGTGATTTGGTAAAAACTACGCACATTCATCAGGATCAATATTAATACAAAATATATGTGATTGTCATCGTCAAGTCAAAGATCATATAATTAAAAAAAGACTTGACATTCAAGTCTACATAAAATTATCACACAATGAATAAAAACACAGGCGATGGTGGCAATGACAACAAATTGAGTAGCATTGGCGGGAACAACAAGACCGCATCAAATAGCAGCGGTAATACTGGTACAGGTCAACACGATCCATCATCATTGTTGGACGCCGCTTCACTTTTTGGTAAGTATTATTTAGATTATATTAGTTGTCTTTAATAATAATTAATTAATTGTACAGCTTATTGGGGTCGTGAACCGTCTGCTGCAACGGCAGCTTCAAATCCACTCTTCAATTCTCAATTCAATGCAGCAGCAGCGGCAGGTCTTGGTCTCTTGCCCAGTTCGAGCCAAGGCTCAACAAATGATCGTTATTCAATGGCGGCGGTTGCCGCAGCAGCTGCCGGACATCATCATCAAAACACTATGGCAGTGGCTGCTTCACAAGCTGCAAGTTTAGCAGGTCTGCATCCAGCAAGTGAGTAAAAAGTCGGATGGTAACCTTGATAATATTATATTTTAAATTTTTGATGGTTGTTATTTTTTTTTTTTTTAATAATTGCTATCGGTGTACATTAATATCCGCTTTATTAAATTAGTGTTGCTCGTTGCTTTATTGATTAGTGTGTTGAGATAAAATACCTATGGTCGAAGGTTCAAAGCACGGCGAGTTGTTTCCTTCCCCTAAGGAAAACCGTGTTATTCATTTGTGGGTTTTAACAGCAAACGTATTTGTTCTTTCCAAAAATTCGTTTGAAGAAACAACTCCAAAAGTAAATTTAACCACTGAAGCTTTACGTCACATGTCAGAATTACATAACTGATTTGCGGCGATATTTAAAGTGTGACAATACAAATTTTTTTATATAGTCTTAAATAACTAAAAGACTATATTTAAGTCCATAATAAAGTGCAAACAATGAAACGTAAAACAATATTTTTTTGTTGTACTAACCATTGTAGGTTGGTGGTCAATGGCTCAATTGGCGGCTCAAGACTATTTCAATAGACTACAAGCTTCCGGATTATCGCCATTTCCTCATCCAGATTTGGCAGCAGCTTTTGGACCGTCAGCACTGGGCATGAGTGCTACAAGTACAACAACGACTACAGGTGCCAACAACACAGCAATGTGTAGTGGGACTGTAGGGTTAAATTCTGCAACATCGACCAGCAGTTCGGGTAATGTCAGTAGTGGCACATCTTCGAGTAGTAAGTCAAATAAATCTCGAAAGGAGAAGCGACAACAACAACAACTGCATCAACAACAACAACAGCAGCAACAGCAAAATCTCGCCAACAGTTTAAATGCTGCCGCAGCTGTAGCGGCAGCAGGAAACAATTCTTCAGCTGCCTTAGCTGGTATGCATGGTCTTATTGGAAGTAATACCACCATTACATCATCTCCAGGTATTAATGCTGCAGGCATCAGTACAACAAATCCAAGTGTTGGCTCACATAAGGTAAATATTTATAATTATTTGACCAATATGATTCTATTTTTGATAAAAAATTACTTACTACTTATTTTGTAAAAGACCAATCCGACTGCTTATGGAAAAACAAATATGCCCAGTAATTTAACAGCGAATTCAAGCTCGGCATATGACCCAGTGACTTTGCACAAGGAACTACTTGCTATGCAGGCTGTTGCAGCTGCCGCATCATCTGGTGGTGGTAATTGTGGCAGCTCAAACAGTTCCTCATCAAAAAAGTCTTCTCATTATTCGCATTCATTGTCTAATACTACTGCTATTGGCAGTGGCAGCAATATAGGAAGTAATGTTATTCCAAGCAAATCTACGTCCGCAGCTGGAATCAGTAATAGTAATAGTGGCAACAATATTGGTACGCTTCATCATAATAGTAATTTTGGCAACTTAACAAATTCACCATCCATGATGTCAACTCACAACTCAATGGCAGCAACTGGTCTTGGTTCAAGCGGTGTTTCATCGACAAATACATCAACGAATAACGCAAAAGACCGAGACAAAAACAATGCATCTCTAAATGCACTAAATTCACTTTCCCAATTTAGTGCTATGGGCATGAGTCCCCAACAAAGTGTACAAGCTGCAATGAATGCATTTGCTGCTAGTACCACCGGCTCTACAGCTTCGCCTAATAGTGGTAAAGGGAAAGATTTTATTCCTACAGGAATACTAAGGTAAGTACTGAAAGTCGTATTTAAAAGTAATTTTAAAGCACATTATGTTTAAAAAAAAAAGTAAAATTTTGGTTTGTAAAATTTATTTTAATAGTATTTTAGTTCTGCTTAAATTTAATTGTATTGTTATTTATGTATTTTTTAATTTTAATTGCAGCAGTGATCATCCATCCTTGCTTGGAGTACGACTTCCGCCCGATACGGAAATTATAAAGTATACATCATCCATTGTTGGCACCAAAATACCTGGTACTACACGCGGTCGCAAAAAGACCATATCAGAAACAGAACAAAAACCACAAACTGACGATTTGGACACCTCAACAAATGCACTTTCCTCTTTACTTGCACTTCCAGGTCTCAGTCCTGCGAAGCGGGCTAGACTCGAAATGGAATATGTCGCGATGGCGGCAGCAGCGAACGCCGCACAACAACAACAAACAGCTGTGCTTCCCGGGACAATTGGAGCTGCCAATACTAGTACGATTGGTTTGCCAATAACATCAACCACTGGCAACACAGTAGATCAGCTTAATGTTGCAAAGGCAATATCATCTAGCAATAACTCAACCCAACCTTCAGTAACAACTGGAATGTTAACACCAACCGGATCTAATAATCGGGACTCCTTATCCGATCGAGTAGAGGTTATTAAGCTACCTCCTACTATAACATCGAATGGCGCTTATAATTTATCAAATAAAAATAAGGAAATACATGACCTCACTAATGATAACATCTCTGGTGCAGGTGTTAATCTAAGTATGAAGTCAACAAACCCTACTGGGATTGCCGGTTCGGCTTCCAACCCTATAACAATTGACGATTTTGATGCGCCACTCAATTTATCAATGAAACCTGATAAAAACAGTTCATCTTTAGTTTCATCAAGTTGTACTAACGAATACAATACCAACCAGATGAGTGGTATAGATTCAAGGGGGCAGACCGCCAATTCCTCGAATAGTCTCCAGAGTCTTAGTTCTATTACTGCTGCACTTGGCAATACTACCAATATTGCTTGTGGTACTAGTGCGACTGGTGCAGATCGTTCTAACTCAGGCAGTATATCTAGCGCACAGCCGACATTTAAAGAAGGAAGACCTCGCAACTTGGGCAGAGGTGTTTCTAAGCCCAAGAAAAACACCGTTGCTTCTTTACTTGCGCAATCGCGCGCTGTTGGTATTAAACCGATGTTGTCGACTCAGCAGCTTCTACAGCAAGGCGCAGATTTTGTAAGTCAAAGAAATGAAATCTGCTCTCTGCACAAAATGTTCAATATATTTTCTCTTAGGAAAAAATCCGGCAAGCGTTGTCTGAAGCCAATGTTAATATGGATGTATCGACTGACTCTGAAAGCATTGCAGCAGAAAGCGGTTTGTCTGAATCAGAGAGTGAGGACGCAAATTTACTTAACGTTTCCGAGTTGCGAGTGCCACTAGAACTGGGTTGGAAAAGAGAGACTGTCATACGTGGCCTAACAAAACAAGGTCAAATACGTGGAGAGGTGACGTACTATGCGCCTGGCAGTACTGTGCCTTTAAAAACTATTGGACAAGTTTTTGCTGTGAGTTTGTAGGGAATCATATTTTTACACATTGAATAAATTTAAGAATTAAGAAAATAATGTAATATGTATTGAATCTCACTTTATATTTATTTTAGCAACTGGAATCACAACCATCAAATTTGACAAGAGATCATTTTAGCTTCTCGTCGCGAGCCATTGTTGGGTCCTTTCTTCAACCTGCTCCACCGCCATATGCCAACGATGGTGAGTATATACGCATGACTGACGATGACGTGGCGAAACGATTGGAGGATCTGAAGATTTTCACCCGTCAAACGTTAAACGTTGAACAACGCATTGAAATTGCAAAGCAACAACAAGCTATACGTGACGCAAAAAAACTACAAAAAGAGGAATTGGCACGCAACAAGGAGAAAGCTCGTCAGGAGAAAAATGCGAAACTGGAACTGCAACGCAAAGAAAAAGAATTGAAGAACCAACAAGCAATTGAGGTAGTTTAGTACTGATCAAGTGAAATTTTGCAACACTTTTATATTTTTTTATTTATGTCTTAGGAACGCAAAAAACGACAAGAAGAATTGGAACGACTTAAACAGGAAGAACTTATAAAGAAACAACAGGTAAACCATTAAAAAAAAACTGTCTGTTTTGTTAACAAAAAGTAAATTGTTCCGTTATTTTATAACAGGAGAAAGAAAAACGGCGTCAAGAAGCGATATTAGCTAAAGAACAGGTATGAAATGTGTAAAAATTGTATATCACTTGGGTTTTGTTTTAAGTCATGTTTCGATATAATAATATTTAACATTTGTGCAAAGGACTTCTCAAGAAAGTATGAATAAGGTCTAAAAAATGTACTTGATGGAATTGTTGTCGGTGAAAGAGATGGATAAGAGGCAGCTTATGATATAAATTTTGAAGGAATCACAAAGTTTTCCATTGGATTTACTTTGTATATTAGAACGAACTGCTGATAATTTTAATGTTCTATTTGTAATTTGTTTTCTTTTATTTCTTTACTCATCAATAATATTTTGCAGGAACTTCAAAAACAAAAGCAACTTTTATTGGCAGCAGAAATGGTACGTTACTAAAATAATATTTCGGTACCTAATATTATAATAAAATATTATTTGTGATTAGGAACGGGAACGTCGACGACAACATATGAACTTGATACGGCAGCTAGACGTACGACGGAAGTTCGAGGAACGCGAAAAGAAAAAACATCAGTTGGTATTAGATCGTTTGATACTACGTGAAAAACGAATGGCTGCACGCAAACGCGATGCTGAAATATTGCAAATCATAAGGTAATAACAAATTCGCACAGTAATTTGACTTTATACTTTCACATTATATTCATATGTCATTTGTATTATCAATATATTTACAGAAAACCACAAGAAGATTCTGAAATTCAGCAAAACACACCAATACCAGAATTGGACCGTGTTGCAGGCAATCGTTTACCTGGCCAAGCAATGGCTGATCTACTGATGGTTTTCGAGTTTTTGCATAACTTTGGAGAAACTTTAGGATTTGGTATGTTTATATAAATAATGTATGCGAACTTAAGTCAGCAAATTATTTCATAATATTTAGATATGGAATCTCTACCTACGTTACAAAATCTACATGATGCACTTATAAGTGACAGCAGTGCCGATGCTGAGGAAGAGTTATTGTCGGTGATGACACATTTGCTTGTTTGCGCTATTGAAGATCCAGGCATACCGAACCCAGGACGTCACACAACTTTGTTGGGACAGTCATTGCGTAATGCAGACATTACAAATTCGAATGTTTCAGAAATATTGCGTATTTATTTATATGCAACAGCGACAGGTGAGATACGACAAATGCATGGTGTAACAGTTGATCGAGAGCGGGAGCGTCGCATACCGGATCATCATCAAGTGGATGCTGACAGTTCGACACATTCTGCTAAGAATCAAGAGTATTATAAATTATTGCATGAAAATGAAACATGGAAATTATCACACTCACTAAAAGATCGCCCATTTGTGGCATTAAATCCAACTCGTAAAGCTCAAATACTAGCTCATCTTTGCAATGACTTGTTGATGAATAAGGCTGTTTTGAAGCAGATTGATGGCAGTCTTGAAACTTGTGCACAAATGCGCAAAGAAAAATACATGACAGATATGAAATTAAGAAAATATAAAGCTTTGCATTTGAGAAAATCACGTATTGAGGCATACGAAAAAGTACAGGCAGAACGTGAAGCTGCCATGCAAGCTTTAATCGCTCAACAACGTTTGGAAACTGAACGACTGGAGAAGGAAGCTGAAGCTAAAAAGTGCGATCAACCAGACGATTCCAATAAGGCTGAATCAGATATAGCAATTAATACTTCTAACGATCAAAACAACATTGGCTGTGTCGAAACTGTACTGGTTGAAGCGAGCTCTGAAAAAATGGATGTTGATACAAGCACTGGTGAACCGAAAAAAGTTGAAGTTTATGTTTCAAAAAATATTCAAACACCTGCGACTGCCATAATAGATGTAAACCTGACAAAGAGTAATCTCAGCGATAATGCATCAAACAAGCAGCTAACGAATAAAGTTGATGACTTTGTTGCACCAACTTATCAAAACTGTCCCACAACAGTGGTTGGACCCACCTCGACAAATGATTTGAACTCTCTAATGCACGCAAAAAAGAATACAAATAGAAGTTCTATGAACGATGATGCTGCAACGGATGTTGGCATGGATGATGATCTATCCGATTTAGATTCCGAAATAACAAACGTTGAAGAAGACGAAGACAATCGACTCAGTGCTGATGAACTGCAAAAGAAATTAGACAAAATTATTCGAGCATCACTAAATTGCAAGGAGGCTTTGGAGAAAAGTACCAATCAATTGCGTGCAGCTTGCTTTGGTCAAGATCGCTTTTGGCGACGGTACTGGAAGTTACCCAAAGCTGGCGGAATCTTTATCGAAGCTCTTGAATCCGCACAAAACGATATTTTTGAATATAATGAAGCACTCGAAGCATTGCATAAAGATGACGTTGTACAGAATAAAGATGTGGAAGTTGAAAATAAAACAGAGGACATTAATCTGAATGAAGAGAAAGATTATGAAATGCAACCAGAAATGCTTTTTGATAATCCCAAAATAGAACCGACTGAAGTAAATACCGATGAAAGCATTAAACAATTGGAGGCTAACATTGTTACTGTTGCTGAAACAACACAATGTAGCAAAATTGTAAGCGTAGATGATGATGATGATGATGTTATTGAAATGAAGAAAGAAGAGCCTGAAATTGTTGATTTGGGTGATGATGACGATGATCACGTTCCTATTAAGGCTGAAGTAATAAGTAGGGATAAGCCCGAAATTAAAGTCAAATCTGAACGAGATCTACTGCCACCTCCCATCACGTCTATCGCCACAAAGACTGATTTTGAAGCAGAAATAATGATACCAACGCTTCCCACAATGAAAATAATGAACATTAATCACTGTGATAAGGTAGATAATTTAACCATTCCTACCCAAACACCATCAATCGCTGTCGCAATAAAATCTGAAGACATTAAAAAAGAAAATGATGATTGCATCATTGTTGCAACAATGCCTGCAGATGACAGGCCCAAATGGTTCTCAATTGTAAATCGAGAAATGCCATTGGTCAGTGAACTACCGCCAGAGGAAGGTAGCATTGTAAATGCTGATTTTAAAACAATATTTACAAACATTACTTGTGATTCAATGTTTCAACTGCAAGGACATCCTTGGGATTTGGCAAATAACATGCAATATTTTTCTATTCCACTCGAGGAATGCCAATTTGATCCGTCGAAATTTGTGCAAGAATGTATATTTTCGTTGTCAGGACTTGATGAGCATATGATTGATAAAAAGTTGCTTGAATATGAAGCAATAAAATTAACAAACACGGCTTCAAAAAACGGTCTAGAGTCTCCTCATCGTCAGAAGATGAAGAGTGAACACGCGGCCAGCGGTGATGAGGAGCAAAATTTAATAAGGAATGACCAGCTAACCAATAATGAAGTAAGTGATAAAAAGTTTTTTCGTTTGCTCAATGATGCCGAGATAGACACTGGTGGGGGTGGTTTGTCATCAATAAACAATGAATCAGTAGAAATAAAACCATCAAAGCTTGAAATAAGATTGGATGAAACATCATCCAACATTTACTTTCAAAATATTGCCAACATGTCGGTAAATAATATTGCCACATATATACAAATCGATATACCGATGCCTTTATCAATGACACCGGATGAACATAAAATGCTCGAACTAGTTAAAACAAACGGGTTTCCAAAAAAAATTGTGGGTAGTTATGTCTCAAGAAAACACCGTTATGGTTGGTGGCAACTAGATAACGATGAGAATGTCCGGGAGTTGATTAATTGCTTAAATCCATCAGGCTTACGTGAGCGCGAATTGCAAGAAAATCTTCTGCGTTTTCTTAGCTTAGATGAACCGCTAGGAATACGCTATCAATTAAGAGACAGCGAAGGTGAAACTACTATTGAATCCTTTCCACCAGATAAGCCAAATGATTGGAATCCAAAAATTGCTAAAAGAGTGGAACTTGCACTTCTCGAACAATTAGAAGCATTGGAAGATAAAATTGCGAGTGCTTCGATGCAGCTAAAGAATTGGCAACTACCCACCCGTACCGAAAACGATATCAATCTTGAACAGGATGATTTCAATGATGAAGATTTCGTGAGCATAATACCGTTGATTCGTGAGCGAATTATTGATTTAGAGGCAAATATTGAACGTCGTTATTTAAAACCACCATTAGGTTCCCAGACAGGGGACGCTCATTTGGCAGTGATTGCTCAAAATCAACATTCCAATACTCAAACCCAGAATTCAGCTTCTGCAGCTGCATATTTGCTACAAATGCAACAACAACAACAGCAGCAACAACAGCTACTTCTTCAGCAACAGCAGCAGCAAGCTAATACAATGAATTCATCTGCTTTTAATGAACGTGCAATGGCTTTGGCTGCTGCAAACGCAAGCACGACCAACATGACCGAAACAAGTGTTGTGCCGTTGAGTGATCACAACTCGGGTGGAGATTCACCAGCCAGTAATTGTGACAGTGAAAAAGATGAAAAAATCGAGAATATACCAAAGGGTCTTATTCAATGGCGAGATGCCGTCTCACGTTCACATACTACGGCTCAACTAGCAATGGCACTATACGTACTTGAATCATGCGTTGCTTGGGACAAAAGCATCATGAAGGCGGTAAGTTCCATTTTACTCCACTTTTAATTCATGCAAGTGTCTATTTTTGTTTATTTTTCACTCGAAACCATGCTACATTCATTTGTCTGTACATTACCATCCCATCACATCTTATGTGTCTGTTCCGTAACTTAATCTGGCCTGCTTTTATTGAAATGAATGTTAAATTGTTTGTGTTGTTCTGATGACTACAATTAGAATTTTTATCGTGTGCTTAAAAACATGACACTGATATTTCGTTGCTCATATTTTATAATTTTTTTTTTTTAATTTCGTTTTAAATTGTTTTCTATTTTTACCTCCAAGAAATTTGTTGAATTAAATTTTATGAATCAGTGAATAACGTAAACAAATTAAAATAATATTAGATATTCAAAAGATCTGAGAAATTCTATAACAATGTTTGAAATATTAGTGGAAAGAGCTATACAAAAATAAGATGTAGCTCCAATAATGGTTTTCTTTCTTCATTCATCCTTTTTCGTTTCTTTGTAACCATATTGTCTTTCAAATCTCGAATAACAAATATATTTAAAAAGTCAATGCATAGGATCAAAAAAGCATTGAATCTTTTTGTAAAAAAAACAGTTGTCATCCAGAGTAAAAAAAAAAATTAAAAGATCAGTAAAATTAGCAAATATAGACGATCTGCAACAATTACAATCAAAACATTAAAATTCCTTACAGAATTGCCAATTTTGCACATCTGGAGAAAACGAAGACAAGTTACTACTGTGCGACGGTTGCGATAAAGGTTATCACACCTACTGCTTCAAGCCAAAAATGGACAATATTCCAGATGGCGATTGGTAAGTGCCAACAAAAACCACAAGGAGAATTAAATTTAGATCAACTCTAATCGTGCGTAGTTTTGTTTTTGTTTACTTATTATTTATTTTAGTAGTTTTATAATATAAATTCAAATTTTGCGAATGGACCTGGGTTTCATATTGCGTTCATAACATCAGAATGCGTCTTTGTTTCGCTCATTCGCATTTTCATTAAAAGAAATATTAACGAAAATTGTTTTTTTTTTTTGTAAAGTCTAGCAAGCACTTTGCACGTTCTTTATATATGTATAAACATTGGGTTTACTTTGTAATATGTATTTTAAATGTCTTTTAAAGGTATTGCTATGAATGTGTAAATAAAGCTACAAACGAACGTAAGTGCATTGTCTGTGGTGGACATAGACCTGCGCCAGTAGGCAAGATGATATATTGTGACCTTTGCCCACGGGCGTATCATGCCGATTGCTACATACCGCCGTTACTTAAGGTGCCGCGCGGCAAGTGGTATTGTCATGGTTGTGTTATAAAAGCGCCACCACCAAAAAAAAGAACAAGTACTAGTAAATCACGCAAAGATCGCGATACATCATCGTCAAAACGACGAAATGATAAACACATAAGTGCAATCAACGCTTCGACAATCGAACAGTTGCAATTGCAGGGACTATATACGAGTGTTGATCAGCAAATGCTTAATACATCACAGCAATCTTTGAATTCGTCGCATGACGAATCAATGACATCCTTGCCAGCTCCGTTAAGGTAAAAATTACATAATTTTTGTTAGCAATTAAAAAAAAAACATCTAATTTGTTTCTTTTGCGCTTTAAACTTTCTTCATATTATTTTTTAACAGTCCAGCACATTCAATTGCTTCGACATCGTATGATGATCATCACAATAATTCAATCGACGCTACTCGCTTTCAAACTCAAATATCATTACAAACGTCTAGCAATCGGCCACAAAGTCCAGTAAATGCAACATGTGCTTTAAATATTAATGTGAACAGTGGAAATAATGAATATAATAATGATGGCAATGTTGATGTCCCCAATACTTATCCTCCTTATCCTCCAATTATAACGCCAACACAACTGGTAATTAATACAGCACAATTACCACCACCGTTGCCCTCCGAAATACAACAGCATGTTCAAAATTTCCCTTTAACAAACATTGGAAATATATCAGCAGTTGAGGGGCTGCCAAATACATTACTTCAGCCAAACGATCAACCACAAACACAACAACAACAACTATTGCCATTACAATATATAATAACTACAGCACCGACATCACCAACAGCAACAATAAAAGCACCAATTCCACCATCACCACAAACGATTGCAACTACAATGTTACCGATAACACAGCCGCCAGCAATTTCATCAATAAGTCCCTCATCGCCTCAACATGTCACATTGCCGTCTCCGCGTGCCAGTACACCCACACAGGCATCACCACCGCCTCCAATTTCACCGGCCTTGCAAGAAGCTAAGGAGAAAATTAAACAAGACAAGAAGGAGAAACACGCTACTAAAAAACTTATCAAAGAATTAGCAATATGCAAAACAGTCCTTGGCGAGATGGAGGTAAGTTTTGAATTATTCATTTAAAAACAGTAAAATACTTACGAAGTATCTCAACTATTTGAGAAAAAAAAATCACAGTTGATCGTTAGTAAAGCAAAATAATTTATACATTTAATATGTTTAGTTGCATGAGGATTCGTGGCCTTTCTTGCTGCCGGTTAATACGAAACAATTTCCAACGTATCGCAAGATAATCAAGACACCCATGGATTTATCGACGATCAAACGAAAACTTCATGACTTAAAGTAAAAGAATAATAGTTATGTAAAAATTTCATTGAAACTAAACATTTCTCTTTTTTTTTGTTTCTTTTTTTTTTTTTTTGATCAGTTATAAAAGTCGAGAGGATTTTTGCGTTGATGTGCGACAAATCTTTGATAATTGTGAAATGTTCAACGAAGACGATTCACCAGTAGGCAAAGCTGGTCATGGCATGCGCAAGTTCTTTGAAATGCGGTGGACTGAGCTTGCTGATAAACATTCATGATATTTGTACCCGCATCAGCACCAACAGCCTATGCATCATCAGCCGACTTTTTAGCATCATTATTAACAGAAGTATGAAAGCGATTAAATTTTAACCTTATTTTAGTATCACACACAATATAAAATAGAAGAGGAACGAAGAAATGAAAGAGATATGTTATGATGCTTATTTTAAAACTGATATTCATGTAAATGTAAATACTACAGTACTCAACGCGTACAAGCTACCATCAGCTGTAGTTTATATTAATTATTATTATAATATTAGTATTACAATATTTAAATAATGATCGCAAACAAATAAAACATCATATATAAGTAATCGTCACCCCAAAATTTAGTCTTGTCCCGCTTTGTTTACATGAAACAATCATATATATTTTTAATATTTTTTTTTTTGTGAACACAGCTATTTATAATATTATTGAATACCAGAACTCTGCATCATCATTTCAAGCAAAGATTCAACTCGAA
Source organism: Phortica okadai (assembly GCA_034638295.1). Classification (NCBI taxonomy): domain Eukaryota; kingdom Metazoa; phylum Arthropoda; class Insecta; order Diptera; family Drosophilidae; genus Phortica; species Phortica okadai. The sequence continues at coordinate 4,815,002 of CM067851.1, forward strand.
AATTATATACATACAATATCACGGTATAAAGCGACCCACTAGCGAATAGAACACACAAATGCATAGAAATTATATGTCAATAACAATAACAAGAAAAGTAAAATAAATTAACGTACAAAAAGGTGTCGAATTAAGTTAAAACAATAAACACTAATGTATTTTTTGCAGTATTTTTAACCTGTTTTCCACATTTTGTCGAGGGAAACATGGGTTATCAAAGAAAGCTCGTGTAATGGAGTATAAAATGAAATCTACAATACATAAAATAAGAATTTTAATTGCGTTTAAATATATGTAAGCATGTAACTATAATTATTTTGTACTTATTAATATTTATATTTAGAAATTTCCGTTTATTGTTTTTCAATACTTCCGACATGACAAAAAAAAAAAAAAAACGAATGAACGAATAAACAGCTTGTTTCTATCTTTGTAGAATGTTTTGCATACATGATATTCTTATTTGTGGCATTCAAATGAACAAAGCGGATATAAACATTATTCAACTAGATATTAAATATGAATAGTTGATAATACAAGAAATTCACAAATATAAAGCATTATAAAAAAAAACTTATTTCGTTGTTTACTATTCAGCTTACCAATAAACACTTTTTTAATACAGTAATACCCCGACTTACGCTACCCCGTTTTACTCGAATTCGGAGATACGCGGTTTTTCATTTTGATTCCCGCGCGCATCCGCTCTCTGTCTGTGTCCATTTTATTCATCACTGAAACCCAAGGAGAATCAGTTTCAGATCCTGAACAACTCGATAGCATAATAGAAGAAGTGGTCGATATCGCCAAACAATTGAATTTAGAAGTCGATCATGATGACGTTCAAGAATTGCTAGATTCACACAATCAGTAGCCCGAGAAGTCCCGACAACTTTTCACGCTTCATCATGTTATGATAATCATAAAGTCACGTTGCAAATATTGCAAGTAAGTAAGCCTATGGTTTTGTTTCTCATTACCAAATCGAAGGTTTTATTATTTACCTTTAATATTGTGATTGGTGATTGTATAAAAATCAGAATTGCGTGTGCACAAAATCCAATTAAATGGTAATTTGAATTTCAACTGAAAGAAACGCAAATGAGTCGAAGATGTGGCATATTGTCGCTGAAGTGTCGCGCTCTGGGGGGACTCTCCATCGGAAAATGCAAAAAATGGGAGAATCTCCCTTGTCAACAGCGAACATACCGGGACTTAGGTCAAACCAATGCAACGCTAGCCGTTTCAACTGTGAAACGAAAACCAAGAATTGGATGCGCACTTGTCTGCACCGAATACTTTGTGACATAGGCGAGATCTACCCCGAAAATCGGTTAACAGATACATTAAATTCAGACTGTGGCTCAAGTGTGTCAACAAACAGAGTCAAATAGAACTGCCAGGTTGTGGAGAATTGGATTTATTAATAGATTAATTATTAATATTTATATATATATAATATAATGTTATTCGGCAGCAACTTTGACGCTAGCAGATAATTAATCATTAACAGCGGAAACCGAGTCAAATACAGAATGGAGGAACAGGACAAATCCTCAGCGAATGCAGCGCGACATACATCAAACCAATACTGCACTGTCTTTTCATAATAGGCGCAGTGCTGTCAAATCACCGTACAGCGTCTAAATATTTTTAGTGAGCTTTCGATCAGCTCTTCTGTCTTTTTACAACAGTCATTTTTACTTAACTGACCTAACAAACATCATAAAAGTCAAAAGGGTCAATCGTAGGATTTTTTTTAACGTAAATCGCAAAAGTAAGTGAAGTAAGTAGGGCAAGGTTCTTAATCGAATAAAAAAAGATAAAAAGATGGGAATAAGTTAAGTTGGATACACTATTTAACATCGTATTAATTCTTCAGATTTGGGACCAGTGCTATGGCTCTTAATCACCAAACTTTGTTAGTTCGATCATAAGTATAAGGGGTCGTTCATATGTTTCGTAAGGACTTTTTTTCTTAAAATTTAGGCCACACTCCACTTGGAGAGTTTTGGTGAAATTTCGAAGAACCCGCCACCTCTCACATGAAATAATTAGTAAATAATTGGACTAAAAAGTTGACATGAGCTTTTTATCTGACGTCATTAGAAAAAATATTAACAAAAGAAGTCAGAAAATATTAAATCGAGATGATTTAAAAACGGGCCACAGAATTTTAGAAAATGGAACATCGGCCCGTTGTTCACTATTAGCAGCACTGATTTTCGTTTATGTTTCACACTGTCACGCTCTACATACGCTTGTTTAGCGTTGAAACTTTAAAGCTTATTTAATTCAGGGCTGCCCATGGCCGCGGGCCGCAGAATCTTTTTTATCTTCCTTGTTTAATTACATTAATTAGCAAATTATTTTTGTAAATACTATTGTATTTTATTTTTATAAATGTTTTGCGCCCCCCAATATGTAACGTCATTTTTATTGGCCATGGGTCCAACTTGATTTAATTCATTTAATCTTGCTGTATCTCTCTTTCTTTCTTATTCAGTGGAAAATGAAAATGGAATTTTTTGTGTTGGAAAGACAGATGTGCCGACGTTTTTATCACGACATATATCAAATGAATATTTAAAATAACCGACTGATTGGCAATGAAACAACGATTTGGCTTTAACCGTGCGTACATAGGGTAGTTGAGATTTTCAGTTTCAGCCCGTTTTGCTAGTCTCATAATGAGACTCTCATTCAATGAGAAGTTTTGTTGAACAATTGAGAGCGAGAGAGGATTTTTACTCTCTTTTGACACTTTTTGTGACACGACATTGGAGTATTGATAAAGCGCATGTTGCGCTACCTCCGCTGGCGATTTTAGCCATACCTTCGATCCAACGCTATTTTTTCTTCTTCTTCCACTTCTGCCGACGTCGGCCGACACTTTTGCGTCAATATGACCCTTTTGCGTTTCTCGTTGAACAAACCAACAAAACAACAAAACAAAAATTGTTTAACTGTTGACGTAGGTGGACGGACGGTTGCGCTTTGCTTTTCGTGGAAAAAAAATTGTGAGAAAAAGAATTGTGCAAGTGTAAGAAAGATAACAAACAATATTTTAAAAGCAAAAATTCGATTGTAAGTTGAACAACTTAAGTTCTTTGTGCATGAATAATAATTAAGTCCAGTTAAAAAAATAAAATCGTACTTTCGAAGCTCTTCTTAGTCTCAAAAGTATATATTTTGTGTCTAACGGTGGGCGTGAAAAAAAGATAAATTTACGAAAACAAAAAGAAAAAGCAAATTTATAAATATTTTCTTGAAGCTGACTTTAGCAGCAAAACACAATAAAATAAGCCTTTACCTGTTTGGAAAAAAAGTGTACCTTGCAAAAAAAAAAAAAATTGTATCTATAACAAGCGAATTTGCCTAATGCCAAATGATAACTTAAGTTGCATAAAATTTTAACTGCGATTTATCTGCCAAAATTGTCAGCTCAACTTTTGCCCAAGTTTGTGTTGTTGTGTTCGATCGTCAAAGTCAACATTTTGCAAGAACCACTTTATGTGATTAAGCCAAATTGCATTGTACTCGCATAGGCAGTGGACTGAAATAGTCAGTTATACAACTTGAATAAAAAAAAAAGAGACGATACTCGGAAAAGTGAAAAAATAAATAAAATAAGCAAATAGAACAACGAATTAGTGAACGAGTTATCAAAATAACCTTCAAAATAGTTTGTGCAACGTTTTTATTTATTGTCAACACTACAGTTACTACCACTAACGTAAGTGAAACAACAATCGCTTCTATTCATATTCAGTTGTACGGGTTGTTGTTAATGGTTTTTATTCATATTTTGACTTTTGGTAGGTAAACAAGCAAGGGTAACGAATACACTTAGAAGTGAATAATTAAGTTAGTTGTTCAATAGGTTCCTCTGTTCCCTACCTATTCTATGAAACCACCAACTGAGATTCCTTGCTCAATGACTGGCAGGACAATTTAAAAAGCTTTCCCTTTGCACTTGTACGCACACTCGCAAATATAACGCAGTAGACTCACACGCACTGAAACACACAACACGCACATAAACGTACACCTACACACATGCAGAAATACACTCACGCCCGCTTGGTCGAGTTGGCGGTGGAAAATTGAATCGGCTTCTACTTCCTGTAGACAGGTTATTACTTTGTTCGCTCGTTTGTCGGTTAACACGTTACAAACTTTTACCTAGTTTACTCAGCTGCAAAATGGCGTTACATGGTACTCACATACTTTGGACTTGCATACATACATATGTGTGTACAATGTACAATATATATATGTACATATGTGTATTCAATGTATGTAATGTATGAATGTGTATTTTACGAACAAACTATCTACACACTGCATTGTATTATAAATTTATATTTCTTTCTGGTGAAATCAGTGGTTTTGCCATCAAATTGCATAAATTATGAGTTTTCGATGCAGTTTGATGTTATCGAGCTGTAGGAACAACCGTCTTAATTATTAAGTAATATTAATTATTACTAACGAGAATGTACGCTCAAATGCCGTAATAACTTATTTAAATAGAATACTTTTCAATTATTAATTAAATTAAATGTTTGCTTTAAACGAAAATTACAGTGAAGAATTCAGAGCCATCGTGCTTTGGTAGCTATTATATTCTAACCCTTCAGATCAGCTTTGAAACTTGATTTAAATATAAGTTTATCAGTGTACCAGTATAATCGACAAAAATAAGTTTAAAACAAGTGTCTACTGGATTATAAGTACAGATAAAAACAGGTTCTTAACATAAAAACAACTGAGTTGGTGCCATGAATTTGTCGCTTTTGGCATGTTGCGTCAACCTAAAAAATTTACAAATTAAATTCTTTTTATTATATTCAAAATCAGTTGAATTGCTTTAAAAAAACGATCGTAGTTATTCATCCGGTGACGTCAGAGCAAAAAAAAACTTAAATCGTTAATCATTTACGGGTTTAATGTTTAATTGTGAAGTGAGGTAATAGAAACGGTCGAGTAGACAACAACCTAAAACGTCAACGTAATACAAAAGACAAAAACAAAACATCAAATGGTTTCCCTCGCCCTTTTGGCAACGTCTGTAAGTTGGCTTAGTCGCCAACTGGCACTGTGAAAGTATACGTTTTTGTCATGCTTTGACTCAATAGGTTTTTGGTTAAACTACAAAGCCAATATGGACTGAGTGGGAAGCGTAAACAAGTTTGTGTATGCAATGTTCTGACTTGTTTATTCTTTGTTATTTTTTGTTTTCTTTTCTGTTTTGTTTTCGCTAGATTTATAAATTTTATTATTTCGCTGAAGTCAAAATAATATAACAAATAAATCGAAGGCTATAATCATTTATTATTATAATAAACAATAATTATTAAATTTCAGACAAAAAAAACCCACAAAAAGGAAAATAAATTAATTGACAAGATGCAAGTAAATAAAAATCATTATATCGAATACGTCAACGTCAAAATTTAATGCGAAAAACAAACAAGTTAATTTTGAATGCTGACTTTTTTTTTAAATTAACTAAAGCTTGAGAAAACAAGTTGACGTTTTGGGATAAAAAATATGTACATATGTATATTGTGAAGTTAACAATTTACTCTATGTTTTCGAAAATGCATCATGAGCAAAATGACAAATTTTTTTTTGTTTTGGCCTAAAAGCGTTTGCTGACCTTAGAAAATGCAAACTGGATTGTAGAACTGAAGTAGAATTTAATGTGCGGAATAACACAAACGAGATCATTAAGTTTAATCCACTCAGTTCGTTATAATTAAGAAAGTTAATAGAAACCATGTATATACTCTTGCAAGCATTTTCCCAATTGTTCTTATTGGAAAATCTGTCATTCAATTTTTCCAATAACCATCATTTAAGCTTATTAACATAAAGGGGCTAAGCCACACCCATTTTGTAATTAGTATGAATGAAAAATTCAGCAAATTCGCAGGGTGTCTTTATTGACGCACGAGAGCTTGAATATCAAAGCATTTTTTAAACAAAAACCTCAATTTTGACCTATGGTAGCTATATGCTATAGTGATTCTATCAAACTGATTTTTACATACAAACTGCCTACAACAATAAGAAAATTTTCTGCATTTAAATTTATTCGATATCGTTAAAATTTAGCTCGCAGTTGGTTTGGAAACAGACAGACGGACATACATAGCTATATGAACTCGTCTCGACGTGCTGATCAAGAATATATATACTTTATATAGTTAGAGATGTCTCCTTCTCTGCGTTTCAAAATTCATGTCAAAGTTAATATACTCTTGCAATAGTATAAAAAGATTATTAGTATACTATAGTGATTTTCAACTAATGAAAAAACTCACTTGAGGAGTTTTTTGTTTCAGTAACTAAATACGTTTTCCTAAATGATTGCACAATGATGGTAATGTTCTTTCTGTTAAAATGAATATGTTCATAAATTTATTGAAATCCCAAGTCCTGTGTATCGCCATGTAAGTGTATAATTTTGTATGCATCTCGTTGTGCTCAATCGTGCCTTTAACAATTTGTGGCAAAATAAATACTCTGTAGACAGTTAAGTACACAATTATTTAATAAACCGAGTCCGAGTTTCGAACGGCGTTCAAATGTGCAATTATTAGAGAAGCTCAATTCCACAACAAATGACGCGAAAGCAACTGTAATACATATACTGACACTTATTATAGTTATACAGATGGACAAACGTAGTTGAGGGTCGGAGTGGGCAGGTGAAATACGGTGGCGATCGATCAGATTTAATTTCGTATTTGATATAAATGAAAATAAATAATAATAATAAAAATAAAACTAATTTAAATAAATATTCAAAAGCCGATTATTATTGGTTTTGCAGCTAGGTTATATTAGAGTAGTCTTATACTATATCTATGAAATTGATACTTGGGTGTGTTTGCGAGTAACTGGAAAACCTATTAGAACCGGCGATATTTGCATGCACGCGCCTTTGTTTTACTAGTTGTTAGCTTTTAAACGCATACAATAATAGAAACATTTTTTTCTTATTTTTTTTTCTTTTTGTTTTGCTCTTTGTTGTACTCGTCTATTAGCTGATGATGTGATAGCTTAGCACAAAACGCGTTTCAATTAAAAATTCCCAGTTGTATCTTTTACGATAACACTCACACTTCTTCTCCTCTCCACAAGCAGACGTCAGTGTGATTTTTACTTCCAGCTGTCTCAACTGGAAATGTTATCGTTTGGCATTGAGTCAAGCTGAGTTGACTCATTTCATTAAGTTAAATCGAATGATATATGTATATGTAAATCTGTATGTTTTTTTTTTTTTTTTTTAACAAACTACAGGTTGAAGATAAACTATTTAATTCTTTCTGCTTCTTCAGTAATGAAAGACTTTTTTCTTACAACGAATATTTTGTCTTTGCTATCAAGTTGGCCAACGTGTTATTTCTTTAATAAGGCTTCCTTGCAGTTGTATAAGCATGAAACCTTATTGCAATTCTCGTTTGTTTTTAAAATGAGAATGCAAACCAAAATAAAAACAATAATTATGCAATAAACAAAAACAGAAATGCAACGATTTCGTATATCAGACAACTTGTTTGGTTTAACAGATTTTTTAGCGTGCCAAAAATAACAATAATAAATGCTTTAAGCAATAAAATGAGGGAAAAAAAAGGGAGAAGTTAACAGTAATAAAACCATATTATGAGTGACAAAAGATAAACCCGTTCATTAAGCGCATCGAAAATATTTTTCACAAATATGAAAATGTAAAATTGTTTTTATTTAAATTTATCTTATTCAAAACTGAACTTAAAGATTATCATTTTTTGGAAACTTCCATGAGTAAGCTGTCGCAACAATATAATTGTTCGTGTATCTAAAAGAATTTTGTATATCTCACTTTTTTCAATATATTTAGATTTTCAATAATTTTTTTGGGTTTCTGTACAGAAAAATATGTACATATGTTTGTATATGAATAACTATTGCTAAATAAATCGCAAATAAAAACCAGTAATGAAGCTATAGTCGAGTATACTCGACAATATAATACCCTGCACACAAGGTAGGCGGTGTCACGCCCCAAATCTACAAAAAAATTTTGGTTTGACGTCAATTTTTGAAATAGTATTCAAAATATCAAGTAAAATGGTCAAAACATGTGGAATTTACGAAAAATTGGTTTTGAGGGTAACTATCAAAGAGAGGGCAAATTTGTGGAATGCAGTTTTTTTTATTTACTGAGCTTGTATACAAAATTTCGTACCTTTACCTGTACCTTTAATAGTTTTTGAGATAGAGCAATTTTAAGACAACAACTGCGTGAGGGGAAATTAAGGGGAGGGGGAAATTGTGCTCCTCATCTGATCTGCTGCCAAGCATCACGAGTCAACCCTCCAAATTTCAAGTCTCTAGCTCTTACAGTTTCCGAGAACCATTGATGAATATAGACGAACAGACGGACGGACATGGCTCAATCAATTTCTCTTGTAATCCTGATCAATATGTATATAGTTTATGGGGTCCCCCTCCCCTCCTTCTGTGCGTTACATACATTTCGTTGAAACAAACTTAATATACCCTGACACACTGTATGAGCAGGGTATAATGAAAGGAAATCACCATAATCATTAGGTATAAGGTGTGCTTTAATAACAACTTACTCAGTTAGCAGTCAATTATATATATTTTTTTTCGTTATTTACTCGAAAATTAAAGTTCTCGAGACATGATGTCAACTTGATTTGTTAGCCCAACTCATTTGTAGACAAATAATATTTCCGTTCATTGTAATTTTCATTTGTATGGAAGTGTCATATGTTGAAGCCAATTATTGTTCAGTATGTAGGGTACAATACTTAAAGGCGGGACATGTTCTACAATGACATTTTCGCTTAAATAATTTTTGTAAAAAGTCAAACTGTATATACTTTCGATGTTTTGATCTTATAAATGAGTCTATAGACTGAGTGTAAAGAAGACTCGCTGGTTCGTTTTTATCTCCATACAATAAATTAAATTTAAAAAGAAGTAAGAGGTATTAATACTTCATTAAATTTTTCATTCAACCTTTTTGTAGACTGACAGAAATATTGATAGAGAATACATACATATGTATATGTAAATGTAAATATTTTCATAATATGAAATATTTTTTTTTTTTAATAGAATTTTTTTTTTTTTTTTGTTTAATAGAATTAGAACATTGATCAGCTGTTAATAGCTATAAAATATTGTTATGGTTTACAAAAAGAAATAATGACGTTAGCTTGGCTTGAAAAAAAAACCGAAATGAAGTAAGAAAAAATAAGATTACATAAATATAAGGTCGTTGGGATGGATTCTTTTAAGGCGTCTAAGAATCGTTGATCTAGTCAGACGTTTAGCAAGATTATTGGGATGCGCAAGGAGCCGATTATTGTATCTACTACTGTGGAAATTTATTTCCTCCAGAACAGTTGAAATATTCAGATCGTCGTGTAATGTTTTATTTCTTATGAACCAAGGAGCTCCAGTTACTGCTCTGAGTGCTTTGTTTTGAACAATTTGTATTCTTTTTCGGTTTGAATTACAGGAAGTTCCCCATAGTTGAATTCCATATTTCCAGGAGGGTGCTATGACTTGCTTATAGATTAAAAGCTTGTTTGCAATACTGAGTTTACTTCTAGGTCCAATCAGCCAGTTTAATTAACGAAGCTTTCCAGAGCAAGTACGGGCGACATTTTTAATGTGAGTTAACCATGTTAGCCGTTTGTCAAGGTGAAAACCCAAGTATTTCACAACTGTGCACTGAGTAAAAGGTAATCCACCTAGAGTGACTAGAGGCGTGGCGCTTAATAGAATTTGAACATTTTTTTTTTTTTTTTTTTTATATTAAAGTATTGAAAACATTGATCAGCCATGAGGCTATGAAACATTTTTGTGAAAATGAAAGAAAGTGACAGATTATGAGTTTAGACAGTTATGTAAAAATTTCAAAAAGTATGAGTGGGGAGGTCATTTGGGTGGAGCCGTTTTAATCGTCTTAGAATTTGAACATTAATAGCTATAAAATATTGTTATGATTTACGAAAAAAAAAAATAATGACATTAGCTTGGTTTGAAATACCGGATTGAAATTAGAAAAATTAGATTAAATACTTATAAGGTCGTTAGGATGGATTCTTTTAAGACGTCTAAGTATCGTTGCTCTAGTCAGACGTTTAGCGAGGTTATTGGGATGCGCAAGGAGCCTATTGTTATTGTTATTGTTTTATTGAAAATCTTATTCGACAAAACGTAACACAATAGTTATGTATTAGTATGTAGTATTTGTGTAATTTCTAAAATTTTGTATATTGACTGAGATTTTAAAAACGTCTTATCTTCTTTCAGAGCAATGCGGCTTGACACGAATTCAAATGAAGACTTTAAATCGTTGAGTTCAACTTCATATGTAAGTTGTCTTTTATATTTGTTTAATTAAAATCAGACTAATAATTTGTTTATTTATGTTTCGCTTATAGAAAGTTGATAATCTATCCACGTGGGGTGGCTTAGAGAAAACAGACACACGGCTGCCAATCGCTGACTATTCGACAATCGGAGGTCCAAGACACAATTGCAGTCCATTTCCTCTCTCCAAAAATGTCAACAATCGTTTCATTCTTTGGTAATTTTACACATTATTATTATTATTGTGCCATTAACTAATAGAGACATTTTTCTTTTTTTTTTTTTGACAGGGATGGCGACATAGCCACATTAGATGTAGATGCCATTACAAATACAACCGATGAGACTCTGACTGAAAGCAATAGCATATCGGAAAGAATTTTAGCTGCCGCCGGTAATCAACTGAAAGAGGAGCTTACTACTAAAGTGAAAGGTTATTTTTTGAGTGATTATGCTTGTTGAATTTTTAACAAAATATAATTCAATTATTCAGAGTGTCGCACAGGCGATGTGCGCGTTACGCGCGGTTACAATTTACCAGCGAAATACATTCTGCATACAGTAGCGCCTGCATACAAGGAGAAATTCAAAACTGCCGCTGAGAATACTTTACATTGCTGCTATAGGTACGATTTTATCTTTGTTTACAATGATTTGTTTCAAAAGTATTTACTCAATGATTTGAAATTGCCAACAGAAACGTCTTATGCAAGGGCAGAGAACTGAACCTACAGACGATCGCACTTTGTAACATAAGCTCAAATCAGAAGAGCTTTCCCGCAGATTTATCGGCACATATCGCACTACGTAAGCTCAACATAAATGAAATGCGGCTCTACTCTCAATAATGACTCATTCATTCTTTAATAGGCACCATTCGTCGTTTTTTGGACAAATTTACAACGCAAATTGTGATATTGTGCGTGAATGTAAACGAAAGGGGAACATATGAGGTTTTAGCACCACTTTACTTTCCACGCGATCAACTTGAGGAGCGCAGCGCGCAGTGGCAACTGCCCAAGGACATTGGTGGCGAATTCGGTGAACCTCAGCACCCAGATCGTCAGATACGTATTATACGCAATCCACAGCACAGTGTTCTAATGCGTCATAGTAAGTGACTAAGTGCGTCATCTAAATGATTACGTATCTATAACTGATTTATTAAACGTGCAAAAAACAAAATCCACAAATAGGAGATAAAACGAGTCAACACACATAAACTTTAATGTTTTGGGTGCTCTCTTTGTCTGTTTATAAGTGTCGATATTTCCGATAAGATTACAATTTTGAAAATGTATGCGTGCATTTGTATAATGTATCTTTGGCCCCAAAATACATTTTTTTCATACATTAAGTTTTCAGTTATTCGACTTACACTCGAACAGTTAACATCGACGCAACGTTCTCTAAACTTTAGTACATACATACATATATATTCGTGTGCAAATTTTCATTAAAAAGGTAAAATTTATTTTAAATCGAAATGTTCACAATATTGTGGACATTTCTACATTCAAGTTCGTTGTTAAATTCAATCCGTAGAAAAGTCTCAAAGTGCATATTGTCACTCAGCTAATGCAAAAACAACCAAACAGGCTTAGTCATAATTCTATTTGCATCGACTTATACCAACCTAAGTATAAAAGCGCATTAAATGTCGGATGGCTACAAACAGATATCACATCGCATTTCAATTTCGCAGCATTGTTATTATCAAAATTAATATATTGTAAGTGCTCATGCTTACTTTTCAAATATACCGATAAGACTTCTGCAGGGACACCTGTCATAGTACCTTGCTATTTTTGAAAACTAAGAAAATGTTATTAGTTTTTCTCACACATATTCGTCACATTTTCGTCTCAACAAATCTTTGTACATACTTACGATTGTATGATTAATAAAACAATGTAGACATTATAGTCGAGTATACTTCATGATATATGTGTTGCTTAGCAAATATGATAAGCGATACCAAGGCCCAAAAATACAAAAAAAGTTGTATCTCTGTCATTGCCCATTAAAAAATTGTTCAAAATATCAAGAAATTCATTAAAAAAATTTGGAGTTTTTTAAAACGTTCAGATTGTCGGTCTTCGAGGGGTAACAATGAAGGGGAAAGAGCTATTTGCAGTTTTAAGGGGATAGAAGTTCGAGCATGTCTCAATTGATTTCTTTTATCGTCCTGATACTTTGTGTTTATATTTTATGGGACTTTTCTCACCTTCTTTTATGCGTTACATACTTTTGGTCTTAAAAACCTTATTAACTCCATGTGTGCATGTTCTAAAAAAAACTAGATAATCGGCTTAGATTGCATACTCCGAACCATTTTCGAAAATTTGATATTCAATCCAGATAGAGGTTACTGTAAGCCAAATTTTCGTCTTAACATCGTTTTTCCAAAGTCTGAATAATTCATGTACTATTTATCACAATGTATACAACAAAATAACGAATGCTCATTTTTAAATGCGCAGCGTAATATCGTTTCTTATTTACTTAACTTAATTTATTCTGCACAAAATATAAAATTATTATATTGTTATGAAATATTAGTTTTATAGAAAGTTACAAATATTCGTCCAAATACAAATGTGGTGTCTGTAAATAGTAAAAATGGTCAATATGATTATGTAAGTTGAAGATTTTGAATGAAAACTAAGATTTTTTCAAGTTTGAAATGATTATCAAGACAACTAAGCGTGTTCTGAATTCATCTGATATTTGTTTGCATAAATGCCTTTTGTGTTTGCAATGTGAGGATAAATCATTTTACCATATAAACGTATCTTCTTGTTTATCAGCAACCGGCGTCATATTATCTGACAGCTATGGCGAGAGCGGTGGGCGGACACAAAATTAACATCCGCAACTGGTTCTCTCGTCTAAAAGATACAGTGACAATATGCCACAAGCGAGTAAGCAGCATCAAAACGCATTCACTCGTTTCAGTTGAATATCAAATTTCGCTCTGTTGAAATTAAATTTTACTAAAGGCGTCCGCCATCGCGATTCAACATTTACTTGTTCTTGTTTTCTTTACTTTTTTCACTGTTTTTTTTTGTCGTTTAAGCTTAGAACTCTTTGTCAGATGTGTTGTGTTTTCAGGCTGTCAGATTGACAATTCAATTAAGCGAGTTCTAATTACGTGCCAAATACTTTGTCAATATATGAAAACTGCAGACAAACCAACAAGTTTTATTATTAATACAATAATGATAAACAATTCATTCCAATTTTCCTGTAAATTTTCCAAATTAATTTTAAAAACAACATTTTTATATGTGTGTGTGTGTGATGAGCTTGTGTTTATTAAAACGTTATGTTTGCATACTTTTAGCTGACGACGATTCTGATTCAAGTCCACACGACATGGAAGGCAACAGTTCCGATTTGGAATACGGTCTAACCGATATGAACGGTTTGAGCCTTAATTCGTACAGCAGCGGTTTGCAATCGCAACTACAGGTAAGATACTTTTTACAGGTTTTTCTTTGCTATGACTGAATGGTTTATTACTTGAAATTAATCGTCTATTAATATGTTTTCCTTTGTGGATTTTCCAGAGAGATTTGGACAGACAACATTTGCTGAGCGATAGACCGCGAAATGGCGTTTATGAAAGTGTTGTTGCCGATGGCATCGAAGGCGTGGAGCATCAAGAAAGGTAAGCTAAAGGCAAATTGTAACAAAGTTCTAGTAAAAGTGTTAACTATACAGCACTTAAAAATTAAATTAGTAGTTGTCTTGATATTTACTACCAAGGATCATCATATAACAGATTTATATAAATTGAAATAAGTTGAAACAAGTTTTTTTTTTTTTTTGCTTACACATTTTTGCATTCGTAATGAAGGAGACTTACTCGACCAAAGTTGTTTGTTTAACAGGCACAGTGCTATAAATATATTTTATTAATGAGTTTGTACTTTTGTGATCAGAAGGACGAACTGTGGGAAAACACGGTTATATAAATATATTCTTACTTTTGTGTTGTCTCATTGAGGCTATGACACAAGCTATAACATCATGAAAGTCATGACTGCCATGTCTTTCGCTAAGACGCACGTAACAGGCGTGACTTTGTTTTATTTTCGACTCAAGTTTGCTTCAATTTACTTCAAGTTGCAACATTATTTGACTCGAAGGTTTGGCTAAACCATGCAATATTCATTAAGTTTACCGGTAATCATTTTTAATTAAAATGTGGTTAGCAAATAACAAAATGTCTGACACTGGAGAACATTTTCTAATGCATGATTGACGTTTTTACTCAATTACTAGAAAAAAAAACTTCATTTGTTATGATGAAGAAATACAAAAAAAAAAAAAAAAATGTTAGCATTTTGTTATTGTCAACTGATTGATTTTTACGGTTTGTAAACACAAGAATTACTAAGTTGACATATTTGTATGCCATAAACGGCGGCATCTCAATTATTCAGACAAATCTAACAAACACTAACCCGCACTGAATTGTACGAACAAACTTGATCAGTTGACTGAACGTTCGTTTCAGCTCATTAAAATGATTCGCGTTCTGTATCACGTTTTGAATTTGATTACCACTGCTACTACTCAAACAAAAACAAAGCAAGTGTTAAAATCCACCAAAGTTGTCATATATGGTAAGAATAGAATCCGAAATTTCAGCAGCAAAGCAAAATCGGGTTTCAAAAAATTTAATAGATTTTTGCTTATATTCGAATAGGTTGTAAATTTTAAATAAAAAAGTGTCTCTACCCTTACATTAAAGAGTGCACACAACATCGTTGTTATAAACTTCTTATTAGATACTGGTTTTTAAACAAAATTTATGGAATTTCGAACGGTCCAATTATCCAAACAAAAAAAAAAAAAATATTATTTTTTAGTTCATTGCACTTTTTATTGCTTTCTGTTATTATATTTTATTTTTGCTCGCGATCGATTTCCATTGTCAAATACCGTTGTATATTCTTCATTAAGCTTTAGAATTGTGTTAATGAAAATATTTATTAGTGTCTTTAAGTAAAATTAACAAAAGGTCTTAGACTTTCTTAAGTATTGTTCACATTATTGTTGTGAAAATTCACATATACATGTGTATAAAAAAATATTACTCATACTCCAAAAAAAATAATGCTTCGTTAGCGAAGAAAATATTTTGAAATATAAACTTTTGTGTTTGTATGAATATGTGAGTGACTTATCTTAATAAGTTTTAATATAATTTAAAAAAATCGTATAGCGATACACTGCAATGTGTACTGAGATAAATTTTGACAGACAAGTGCAAATATTGTCAAAAACTCGTGTTTGTAAACAACAAAAGTACTACAAATCCATTGTTACATATTTAATATCATGTTTATTTATGTACATACATATGTAGCACTTCTATGTAAAATTATTGTAGTTTGTTTAAAAACGCATTGAATATAATTGTCCTTGTTCAATCATGGTTGCCGCTAATATTTTCGTGCACATAGTGTCAATCGATTAAGTTTTTGAGACTGATGTCATTGAACAGAAAAGGCGTGCAATGCGCAGCTGCACCGAGTCTCATAACAAAACCACAAAATAGAGAGTGTGAGATACAAATGCATTCAATTTATACTTCATCATATTAAATATTTCAATATTTTTCATATGAGAATCGCAGCATGCGAAATTCTCGCACAAAATACTGCGCACTCTCTTTCTCATGTACGCTCGTTTGGTCGCTTTTCTTGTCACGCGCACTCACGGCGCGCTCAGTTTGACGTGAAATGCGTTGCTCATTGGCGTTGAAATGTTTACGAATATCCAACACAGAACCTATGAAGAGTGTAGTCGCCGCCAACGGAGCTCATTCTGGTCTTGCATCTCAACACAAACGGACGCAATCAACAAAGTGAATACGGTAGCTTTTTCTGCCATATAAATTCAAGTGCGCTAATTAATTTAATCAAAATTATTTCAAAAATATATGTGAATATACAATAACATTATTCGGTTGTTGACATCATATACTGCAGCAAAACGGTGAAAGTAATTTAAAGAACCGAAACCACTTCCGAAGAAATTAACAAAAGTCCGCCAGATTTTAAAAAAATAGTTACATAAATTTTTAAAATAAGAAAACGCGAAATTTCCAATTTGCCAAAAATAGCCATACAAGATCAACAAAAAATTAAATTGTCTGCAAAAACAAATATATATACATACATTAAAATTATTTCAACTGCGTCAATAGTAAAATTTATATATTGATAAATTATAAAAGAAATATTAAAATAAAAGCAAAATCGTACAGATAAAAAGAGAAAGAGCCGACCGACCCGTGTGTTTGAATTGTAATTGAATTGAGAGAGTATTAATAAAATCAATAATTTGTAAATGGTAAAACAGTGAAAAGGTACAAAAAAAGAAAATCAAGGAAAAGAAGAAAACAAGACAATTGACACAAATCACCAAATAGCAGTAAACAGAAAAACAACAAGACAATAATAAAACGTCCACCCACACAACAAAGCAATAGTGAACAACCCACCAACATATTTTTGTACTAGAAGTCGCACACGTTTGAGCATGACAATGGTCGAAGGTATGACGTCTATTGACTTGGGCACCAGCCCTATGCAGGAGACGACCAGAGACATAGGCGACGTAATGCCGGATGAGCTAATGGAAACACCGGAGGAGAGGTCAGTTGAAATAACTACAAAATCAATTGAAACCACGTCATCATAATGACCTATAAATTTGATGTGCTATTTATACACAAAAACTAAAAAAAAATAAAACTTAGCAAAGTGTTATTATTATTTGGGCATGATGACAAACTTTGGAATTACGTCAATGTCAGAATATTCTTTGCTGCCGTGGCAAACTAAATAAGCAGACTAAGTTCACTTTAAACAATATTTTTCCGTACAATTTCATTCGTTTGGAAATTAAATGGCAATTTCGAGCATGAAATATACAAGTGTTATAATAAATTACGTGATTTAAAACAAATATTTAACATGAGAAACTCGTGCATTTGAAATAATCAAATATTGCTTCATTGCGGAAACACAAATTGTAAAAAAAAAAATATCTATCTAGAAATGTTCACATATTTTGAAATTCAAATGTCTGCTTATATTACAATTTGTTTATATTTCAATATTATTAATAGCTAGAGACTCATACCCGTCATTATCTGGCTTGGACTTGATTTCACAATTTGCTCATAACAATTAAGATGAACTTAAGCTTGAATGACGAACCTTTGAACTATTTTGTGTACCCTTTTTTTAAATAAGCAAATAAACCGTATGCGTATATATTATCAGCGCTGTGATAACAGCATCTCGTTGCAGCGTGCTACTGCGGTAGCGATAAAACAGAGATAACCATTAAGATTTGTAGTAAGCACGCGATTGCTCTTTGCTATCGCGGATATAATTTATGACGTCCAAATGCGGCACGTATCGCAAATACGCAATTTTATTGCATCAGTGCTTGTTTTTGCTCAAGCCAACATCCAACCTCCTTGAAAACAAAACATTGTTTTTGTTTCATGAAGGTTTCCAAAACAAAGAATTGGAAAGATAACTTACAACATTGCAATTTGAAACGATTTTCATAGCAAATTTAAATTGTAATTTTTTTTCTACACAAAATTTATAATTTGAAGTACAACAAAGACCGTTGTAGATCAAGGTCTAAGGAAAAGTATACTTTTTAACTCATTTCAAAATGTGTTTCTATTTTAAGATACTTTGTTTATTTATTTTGCGTTCGAATTTTCGATAGTAAAACCATTTTATACTAAAAGCAGCTGTATAGACCACAGAATTTCAAACAGTTTCGTTCGCAAACACATGAATCATGTTGCTTCTTACGGGCAATTAAAATAACTGTAAATTATTGCCATTAAATCTTGATGTCTCATATATTAATGATTTGTAACTCGAAAATGAGCTCATGTATAAAGAATATGTTTCTCTGAGATCAGTATTGGAATATCAATAAATACTTCTAATATAACGAAGATACTTGTGTGTTAGTACCTATAAATATCAACAATGCCTTTCTATAAACAGTTAAATTTATCAGTTGCTATTTTTGTGTAAGGATGGAGAAACTGCAACTGCAAAATTAATCATCTCTTTGCGGGAGATTAACTTAAAACTGTTATGTGTGTATAAATAAAATTGTTCGTTATATCGTCGTAATTGTATTGACTAATAATATTGTTCTAATTATTTTTTTTTTATTGATATTTTTATAGATATGAACGACTACTTCATCGTGCTCATGTTGAAGATCTTACCGAAGTATCTGGTATTGGTTGCCTTTACCAAAGTGGCGTTGATCGTTTGGGTCGACCAGTGATTGTCTTTTGTGGCAAATGGTTTCCAGCACAGAATATTGATTTGGAGAAGGTAGAAGCGTTAACGAAATATATTCGAAAATACAAAAAATCTAATTAAAATCAAACATATATTTTAAAGGCACTTTTGTATTTGATCAAACTTTTGGATCCCATCGTTAAAGGAGACTACGTGATTGCATACTTCCACACGCTCACGTCGACAAGCAATTACCCATCGTTTCATTGGCTGCGTGAGGTTTACAGTGTTTTGCCCTACAAGTGCGTATTGAATGAAATTAAATAAAATTTAATTTATTAAAGTTTTCACACCTCTCAGGTATAAAAAGAATCTAAAAGCGTTTTACATTGTGCATCCCACATTTTGGACTAAAGTAGGTCATATCAAATAACAAATAAACCGATTGTTTATTAAAAATATGTTTTTTTTTAACACTCTTGTAGATGATGACATGGTGGTTTACTACATTTATGGCACCTGCCATTAAGGCGAAAGTGCATTCGCTACCCGGCGTTGAGCATTTGTACTCAGCGATTACAAAGGATCAATTAGAAATACCAGCGTACATCACAGAATACGACATGGCAGTAAGTGTTGGTTGTTACACGTAGTTAAACAAATCCAATTTAATTTTTTTTTCCACAGACTAATGGCCTGCATTATTTTAATCCTGTACCGACTGCTTCATAGATCGCGGCCGTGGTTGCCGTCTAAATTCTCCACAATTAATAATTAATATTTATACAAAACATACATTTTTTTTTATTATTGTTTTATTAATTTGTTTTGTCTAATTTTTTTTTACTTACATATGTATTCATGTACCTTAATACGTTGACCATTTAATGTGGCATGCCTCCAGCGTGGCCTTGCCTTATGTATCGACTAAGGCAAAGCGTACATTTGTTGACCTTTTAGATCTAGCTTTGCATTAAGTGTAAATTGTTAAAGCGTTCGAAAACCCAAATGTAAAACATTCTTATGACGAACATAAATAGTTACTTAGAAGCAAAATTCTTTTTAGGATCGAAATAAAAAAAAGATAACCAAAATTAAAAAAATTTAAGGTTATGCAAAAACCTAAAGACAACCAAGTTTCAAAATTGTATTGAATTTATTATTATTTTTTTTGTTTGTTCGGTTTCTTACTTCTCCAAACCGAAAACAACACTAAAAAATTAATTCAAAATTAGAAGTAACCAAATTTGAAAATTAGTATTTAAACACTTTGAAAGTTTATATGGTACATGCATACTGTAGGTATATGGAATTGTAGTTATTTTCACAACACAACATTGTAACAAACTAAAAACAAAAAAATAATGAAATGAATAAAATATTGAACACATTTACAGTTATACAAAAAATACATTCGTTTGTATATTACTATTATATATTCAAAATACACACACACATAAAAACAAATACATTCATATACAAAAACACACGAACACACATGTATATTCATTATTGATTACAACAAATAAACTGTTAAACTTGTTGACAAAAAATCAACACAAACCAAAAAAAAAACATTGTTGTTAATAATTTTTTTAGATTATTAGTCCTCAGCGAGGTAACGCAAATGATAACACCAATGGATCATTTATATATATATATATATATAGCAAAAAAACCAAAAGTAAAAAGTAAAATATACTATAAACAGCCAATAATAAGCCACGCTCTTTTACTCTTCCATGCACCATTGAGCTCAAGCCCTATACACACTACTTGCACTTCTCATCAAACTTAATTTTTTACTGAATATAAAAAATTACTGTCAATATCAATAAAGTGAACTAAATGCGGTCGTAGCTAGATTTCGTAAGCAGATCAATTCAAAAAAAAAAAAAACAGTATATTAAAATGCACTCAGGGATTGATTTAAAACGAAACTTTCTCGTAAACACACTTAAGCAAGCCATACGCCACATTAGAAGCAAGCTAATCGGCTGATGATCTTGCTGGTGAAGCGCTTTGCAACAGCATTATTAAGCTACTTTTCGATCGGACGATCAAGTTTAAATAATTAATTGAAAAAAAACAAGCAATTTGCCAAGTTAAAGAAAAAATAATAATAATAGGTAAAGATAATGTATATTTTTACAAAACAAAACTTTAAAAGAAAATCAACACTTAAAATTGACAAATGAAATAGAAAACAAACTACGCTTGATATACAAACACCTGCAGCTTACATACAACCATACAACCATACATACATACATACAAACATACATATATACATATATGTATGTAATTACATATATATATATTTTTGTTATTGAAGTGAAGCCGATTTTAGAGAATTTATTAACAACAAAATGTTAAAAGATGAAATATATATAATAATAAAATTAAATTGTTGATTAATAATTGAAGTATATATACATATATGTATATATAAAAATATATATACTATATATAAAAATAAAGTATATTTAGCTAAATTATCGATTCATATAGAATTAAAATAAACTGCATAAAAAAAAAACAAAAATGAAAAAAAAACATATGTATTACAAATTGTTTAAATCGTTAAAGAACACTTTTTTCATCATTCTTAATTGGATTTTTAACAACTCTAATCAATACGTGCATTTTCCTAACTAATTTCCCAATCAAATGAAAAAAAAATAAATATAATACTAACGAAAAATATTAAAATTTTTAGAAAATTTTCAAATCATATAGAAATTTAGTCTAGGCATATGCCACAAAAATGCATTTCACATAGTTAGAATTATGTATGTTTTAATACAAGTGCATACATATGCATATACACATATATAGAGATATATTGTACTTAAACTACGTTAAACCAGCGATTTAAGCCAAGTGATCCTTTTTAGAAAATATTTTCCAAATGACTCTTGATGTTTAATATCTTATTTTTTTATAGAAATAGTTCAAAGCTCCAGGCTATGAAAGAAGCTGAAACAAAACAGAAAAATAATAAAAAAAACATACTTTATAAGAAGGCTGCTGCCATTTGGTACGACAACAAACTAATTTCAATTAAACGCAATGTGTACTACTAATCATTATCTAAACAAACTTAAGCATTTCCTAACGTTATAACAATGGAGCAGAAATTCAATTAAGGTACTTAAGGAGGCACTATACATTTTACAAATCCTCTGTGAAAACATAATGTTTAACATAGTTGATAGCAATCTTACTATCACATTGTTTTTACAAACTCTCTTTCAACGTACTCTATTCAAATGATGCAGATTAACAGCATAAATATTCAAATTATATAATGTATCTGAAGTTGGTGATAAAATTCAAAGCTGAAGATAAAGAAATTAAATGCCAGTAAATGCTAATAAAAGCAAAAAAGTACAACAAAAATGTTTGGTGATTCAACTGTGAACTAGCAGAAGAACAGAAAATACTATCTTTTTCATTTAAATAAAAATAATTCTCATTTAATGAACATGGAATAAAATAACGAATCCTAATTACAAAAAAACATACAGAAGATTAAGAAAATATTTATTGAAACTGTTATTATTGCTTTTGATTTCAACTTATATTATTGAAGCTAATCATTGGCCGAATAATAATTTGAAAATAAAAAAAAAAAAGAATAATAATAATAAAAGTAGTAAAGATTATACAAGTATTAGGTATAGATTTTCGATAGTGCATGATTTTTTTTATACCACAATGAGTTATTGCAACATTGAAGATATAAAATTAAACGAAAAATTTGATCAATAAAAGGAACGCTTTTGTTAAAATTCATTTAAAATATTCAATTCGTTTTTCTTTTAATAGTGGGATTACTTATAAATAACAAGCATTGCTGATTGTATAGAGTTCAATGATCTCAAATCAATAAAGAATATATACAGCATTATTCAATACAAACAAAAAAAAAAACAGTGCTATATTTAAGATGACAATCAATTGAGTAAACCATTTAAAATTATTACTAGTATACAAATGTTTTTTCAGTTCTTTCAAATAACAGTAACTAAAGCCTTAAAGGAGAGCCTTAGATCTCGTACGTGGTTAATGTACAACAAGATGAACGTTTTCAGCATTTTGAATATATTTGCTTTTGTGTTTCTCAAAAATGGCATCCAGAGCTTGTATAACTTTTTCATGAATTTCATCAACATATTTCGGATCTGGGTTTTCATTTTGCTTCACTTCAATAGGAGCACCGACTGAAAGTGTTAAAAAGCTCAGTAGTCAATATTACAATGAGAGTTTTGATCTTTCCACTAACCAACTTGAACAATGTGTCGTCGATGCGGTAAAAAACCAAATGTGTAATTGAAAAATCCACGACCGACGACAATTAGTGGCGAGATACCAGTTATCTTCTTAACGAATGTTTGAAAACGACGCAACTTCGATTCCGGCGGATTATCTACTTGGTCGTAGATGTCAACTTCACCGAACGAAAATGAGGGAACAATTGGCGAACTTTACAAAAAAATTGAAAGTTAATATTTTTATCAAATATCATAGCCACATTACATACCCAGTTCTGATGGCCAATTTAACGAAGCCCTTGCGGGGTTTTAGTGTGACTATGTATTGGCCAGGATGTGAGTCCAAAGCTTCTTGGGCTCCACCAACTAAAATTGCTACTGCATTTGATGTGAAACCGTCTTTGTTATCGATGTGATGGGGATCATTCGATTTTCGAAGATAGTATGTCAATGATTCTTTTGAAACTGAAATCAGACCCCATAATCGAAGACATTCCCTTAAAATTGGTGTGTAGAAATGTTGATCCAAAGTGGCAATTTTCGGTCGAACGCCAGGATATAATTCCAGCCATTTTCCAATGTCCACACCCATATTGATACAAATTCCGGTACTAAATATATATATGGATAAAAAAGAATTATTATTATCTAAATTATCCTTGAGTTTGTTTGGACTTACAATAGTCCAAATTACCTACCCGAGAATGCCATGTGGAAAACTCACTAAAACATAATTCTTATTTGGTGGTAATTCTGCCGTTTTCACTAACTCGACTGGAAAATAGTTGCGATAATGTCTGTTAATAGGATTTTTTCGCAAAAATGTCCAACTGTGAAATCAACAAAAAAGTAATTAATTTCTCTCAATTCGAACACATTTTCAGCCTACCCGTTGCCATCCATAACAGAGTGTTTTTTACTATGATGGTAGTAAACAAATGTTACGTAGGCCAACAACAAAGCTCTAATTATTAAACTGCCATAGTACTGAAAAGTTTAAAATTTCAATTAGCTACAGAAACATGATTTATGTTTGGAATGCAAAAATTACCAGGAGCGCGGCAACTATTAAAAGTGATGCAAATGGCAAGCCAAAAAATGCGAATGTGTAGAATCCTGTCACCAAGGTCTGTAAACGTCGACGCGGTGGAATTTTTGCAGGTGCCCATTCTATCTTCATTCCGGAAGACGTTCTTTAGTTATTATTCCGTACAAAACAGACAATCGTTTAATCATCTACTGAATGCCACAAACTCGAACCTTTGACTAAAAAGAAAATACAAAATGAGTATATCTGTCAAAGAATGAAGAATTTACGAAAAATTTGAGTTTGTTGGCCTTTGAGGGATAACCATCAAAGAGAGGGGAACATTTTGGTATGCAGTTTTAAAGATACATATTTACTGAGCTTGTATACAAAATTTTTGGTTCTTACCTTTTTTAGTTTTGAAGATATAGCAATTTATAAAAAAAAAATGGGGGAGGGGAAATGAAGGGGAGGGGGAAAATTGTGGTATGCAGTTTAGTAGGGCTACACATACTGAGTCTACATACTGACTTTCATGTTTCTATCTCTTTGGATGTTCGAGTAAAAGCGTTTTAAAAAAGTGTGCACCAAACCAAATTTCAAGTTTCTAGCTAAATTCTAGTTAAATAGCCGAGTATTTTTTAATCATTATGTCTTGATTAAAAGTAAAAAGTTTACCACCAAAATTGATAAGAATAGAAATGTTTATTTCAAATTAATAACGTACATATTTGTGGTTGAATAATCTAAAAAAATATTTAGTTAATACTCAATCGATAACGTCTGTTCAATCGTCTCGGCGACACATTCACGATTGCCATGCGTATACAAGCTGTTCTTATCGGATGCGTCTTTATCGTTACCCTATTGAAATTTTCAAGTCGGAACAACTATGTATGTACATACATTAGAATCAAATAAGTATTGTTGCTATTTAGTACAGACAGTAGTTGTTATACACTCAAAATATTTTTATCACAACTGATTATGACTATTAAACATTAAACAGTGCACTAGACCTACATAAATTATAATTCAAGGTATTCTGTTTTAAGTTTTACAGGGATTAAGCAATTTATTAAAAACAATTAAAACCTTCTATTCTAAAATGGGTAAGAATATAAATACAATGTACGAATGGTTATGAACTCGCATTAGTTCTTATCTTATAAACAACTAAAGCGTACACAAATGTTGTACAAATTAACCAAGTGGGTCTATCTGTATGACGCGACAACTGCAATGCTGATTCATTTTACATTACAAACAATTTTTGTTTTATTATTAAGTCTTTTGAAAGTACAAGTATGCATGTATTTCAAAGCTAACTAGACCGGCTTACATTCTGGCGGTCAGAATACAAAACTGACTAATCATTCAAATCGCGCAAAAATTGACACAAACATGTTTACGTGAATAGTTGTAAAAAATTGCAATTAGAATAAAGTAACCTTTGAAACATTGCCTTCATAAAACAACATCATGTTTTAAGATAAATTGTTGAAAATTATAGTTTAAATGTCAAAGTACTTGAAGCTAATGGTATTGTTTTAATGCTTTCATTTTTTATTGAATGTTCTCATAAACCAAAAACGAAACTGTCTAAATTTGTACTTTTTACCTTGCTTTATTTGGCTCTTACTTTACTATTTTTTAATGTTCTGCAATTTTAAATATCTATGCACGACAATTACACAATAGTTTTAAAATATGCGCGTTCGCTTATCTCAACCGACTTCGTTGCTGTACGACCAAATACTGACTGTTCGTTTTGTAGAATGTAGCACATATGTATATCGACTCACTCTAAATTAAAAAATATAATATATAAAAAACCATTTTTAAAATATTTAAAATTTACTTGAATGTTTTTATTGTATATAAATTGATCGTTGAAATTACTTTTAAAAACCAGTAAGGATTGGAGTCGACAGTACTCGACTCCGACATACCCTGTACCTTCAATTTGTACCAACTGTTTGAAGGCGTTGCCCCGCCCACTTTTTAATCGAAACAGATTTCATTTTCATTCAATTCCATATATACCAATTTTTACTCTTTGAGACCAATTCGTTCAAGAGATATAACGGCATTCTACCATGGCTATATGTGGGCGTGGTCACGCCCATTTCACAATTGAATCTTGTTATACTCCATCCCAATATCATATATGCAAAGTTTCATTCTTGTAGGTTTTATGGTTCTTGAGATATAAGCGTTTCAAATTATTACTATATATGGGCGTGGCTACGCCCATTTCTTTAATGTATCTTCTTGGGGCTTGAGTCAGCTATATACACTCCAAATTTGGTGTGCCTATCTCTAAAGACAACCGAGATAAAACGACTTTTGTAAGTTTTTTCCCGAGGTTGCTCCAGTCATTTGCCCCTCACCCCTAAACTAAGTAAAAAAAGGGGGAAACAAAATAAACTTGATCTGCTGAAGGAATAACAGAATCGAACTGCGAAGAGCTTTTGGTCCTATCTATTATAGTTTCCGAGATCGACGCGTTCATACAGACGGACGGACAGACGGACAGACGGACATGGCTAAATCAACTTCTCTTTCGATACTGATCAAGAATATATATACTTTGTATAGTCGGAAATGTCTCCTTTAAGGTGTTACATACATTGTCGATGCGCACAAAACTAATATACCCTTGTACCATAAGGTACAGGGTATAATAAACGTTACGAAGTTGATCAAACTCATAATGTCGCTAGACTGTAGGACCAAAAATGGCTGTCAGTCTCTATCTCAGTCATTAAATATCTAATATTCAAGCATTTTCTAAACATTTTTCGCTTCAAATTTTGAAAAAAAAAATTTTTTCAGAAAAAATAGTCGATCCTTATTCATATTGTACAATCGATTTATGACCAATTCAGGTAGATTAATAAAAAATACTCTAAAATTTTCTTAAATTTTGTTTGTTTTTTCTCAAACTTTTCTGAAAATTAACTTAACAAGTCAAATATATATTCACTAATTATCCCGCTTGATGTGAACACATTTTGATGCAAATTTATTGAAAATTAAAATGTTAACGTGGTGGCATTTGAAAGGATGGACGGATGCTGTCTACATCAGTGCATAACCTTTCCCAAACGTTCGGTTAAGGTTAATCAAAATTTAAATTAAAAAAAAAAAAAAATACCGGAGATATGCAAATTATTTATTTGCGCTAAAAGTGGGTGTAACCATGCCCATTTTTGTCAAAACAGTTTTAATGCCTCCCCAAGAACATAAGTGTGAAGTTTCAAGTCAATTGATTAAGAAACAAAAAAGGTTTCCATACAACGACGTGAATCTTGCTTCTCTTCCTCTTCTTCATTTTGTTTGGCAGGTACCAGTTCCAGTTGCCCGATCTCAATGAAACTTTCAGGCATTTAGTCGGACCATGTATAACTACTATGTTTGAAATTTCAGCCCTCTATCATACAAAACAAAAAGTTATCCATAAAAATATTTAGCAACTGAGAATTTTTAGTTGACACTTTGACATTTGTTGTCTCATTTATATTCCGTTAGTTTGTTAAGGTGTAAACGAGACAGTTAAGTAGTATGCTGTAACGAACACGATGAATCGGCAGTTGATCTGCATGAAGAAAAATCAAAACCGGGTATCGTTTCACTCATATTTGTTTAATTAGGTATTTGGAAGTGCGGGCATTCGTTTCACTCGTATTTGGAGTGTGGAAATTCGTTTTGTTGGTTCAGTATGCTTTATTCCACATATTTAGTCAGACGAACAAATGTTTTAAATTCATTCGAGAGTGTCTCTATATCATTCAGTTGATTCGCACAATCCAATTAGAGTACAGTAGAAACTCGATTGATCCGGATAATCGAGTTTCTACTGTACATGCGAAGTTGCCGTCGTATACAACACGAAGTCGATGTAACAGAAACGTAAAAGAATAACAGCATAACTTCGTCTCGCGCTACCCATTCCACGGGGTCATGCTTTTCTCAGCGAGAGCGCATGAGATTGTCCTGGCAATTCAGTGCTAGTTACAGTGCTCGGTTCCTTCCTTTTTCAAGGAACAGCGCAAAACAATTGAATTGTTTAGACATGCCTGTCCCATGCGAAACAAGCCTGCAACATCGGTAAAAGAAGTCTTCTAATTCCTGCTGGGTACTTATAAACTGGCTAAATATTTAGCCATTTTTGTTCTAAAAAATTGGACACACTGTTACAGTACAGGTGTTAGCATAATGTTAAGTGTGTGGGTGTTGCCATACCAATTATTCGTAGTGCCAACTGAAATTTTGTTGCCCCTTGTTTTTCCGTATATGCTGCAGAAAAACGGTGAAACTTGAGACAAATTGATCTTCTCCTCGCTTGGCGGGTAGAATATGTACGACTTTTTTCCGTTGAGTAATCACAACTGCCGTCCACATTAGTACAAAAGCTTTTGGTTCTATTTGCATAATTATTTTCTTTTCGGGTATTTGTCCATAATTTCTTAGCCGCCCTTACCTTCTAATACAGTAACGAAGTAGTTCTAACTGGAAAGTTTTGCGGGAGTTTTGAAAATTGGCGTCTATATGGATTTTGGGCTGCTCTTTCCGAATTTTCACTTTGCGACCTTCTATGACCGCCGCTCGAGCCGCCATTTTGAAAAAATGGCGTCAAACCACCATATCTCCATTTTGGCTCATTTTACGGCAAAAACATATCTATAATAAAATAAACTAGACGAAATTTCCAACAAATTATGTTCTGGCCTTTTTTTTCGTAGGACTAATAGTTTAGGCGTATGAGCTGCGCAAAGTGTTCAACTTTGGTACTATGGTTTTCATACATTTTGTATGGGATTTGGTATTGTTTTGAATGATAATCTTACTCTCAGTCTAACTTTTATTGTGTTTGGTGTTGAGATTTAATGTTATATTATTCGTCAATTATAATAAAAACGTTCCAAATTCGAGTGCAAATTTACAAATCCAAACCAACCGTCTTTTCATCAAAAATTGCCGTTTTCTTATAAAAGAGGCAAGTAACAATGCATGGTTCTGGGCCTGTAAGTCTGTGGACGGGTTGGGAACGTTGTGTTTACTTGAATTTAAGACAAGTACAATAATAAATATTAGCATCAAACACAACAAACTAAGCCATAGTACCAAACTTGTACACTTTGAGGCGCTCGTACGCCTAAACTGTTAGTCTAACGAAAAAAAAGGTTAGAACATAATTTGTTGGAAATTTGCTCTAGTTTAATTTAGTATAGAGATGTTTTTGCCGTAAAATGAGCCAAAATGGTGATATGGTCAAAAAAGTGATTTTGGACCCCATTTTTTCAAAATGTCGGCTCGAGCGGCGGTCGTCGAAGGTCGCAAAGTGGAAATTCGGAAAGAGCAGCCCAAAATCCATATAGATGCCAATTTTCAAAACTCCCGCAAAACTTTCCAGGTAAAACTACTTCCTTTTTTTTTTTTTTTTGGCTTTGATTCGCCTGCGAACGCAGACTATGTGGCAAGCTAGTAAAATAGCTTATAGTGCCAAAAACTACTTCCTTACTGTATTAAAATACTTTGTAAAAATGAAAACCGAAGCTTAGGGGAATTTCCTGGTAATTGTAGGGATTTTTGGTTGGAGAAAAATTTTTGATAGTTGGTAACACTGTACTTTCTATTTTGTTTTGCTGAAATTTAACATTATTTTTCTCATTACTTTCATTCGATAAAGAAAACAAAGAAGGCAGGTCGAATCGAGTGTTGGCTGTTCATTTTGTTTTGCTTACGCCACATTTTTGAGCAGAGCGGATAGTAGTCAAGATCACATAATTCGGAAGACGAATGATAATCTGGAGGAGCTCCCATCGTTCAATCCTTCATATTAAAATAAAAACACATAGTTTGGTTTCCGCGCCTATAGCACTAGTGGCTACTAGTAGCATCCTGACATATGACATTTGCAATTGCCGTTCAACGACTGAAAAATTTATTTTGCAGCCGAAAACGACAGTTTCGAAAACTGAATTAATTTTAAAGATAGAAGATGGGAAGTTCTATTAGTCTGGATGGAGGCGAGTACGATATTGAATCCAGTGATTCCGAATCCCGTTTTCGAGAAGCAAATACGGTACAAAGTGTTCTGCAGGTGTTAGAGCATACGATTTCTTATTCTAATAATCCTCCTCATTCTAACAATCTGCCAAACATACGCAAAATGCCAGATCTCCGCAAGTTTCTAGTAAGTAGCTTTATTTTAGCGATTACAAATCATGATAGTATGTTTTCATTGTAGACAACTGATCTGTACAAGCAAATTAAGGCCAATGTTGGCTTGCCACCCACTAACAAACTGCCATATGAAAATTTCAGTCTGGTGCAGGCACTGAATAAGAGAGAGCAGGGCCTAGCAGCGCCAAGATCAAGTTCGTTTACCGTCAATCAACAGCGCAGTATTGCAAATATGTATATACCAAATCAAAAGGATTCACGCCTAATGTCTCTGGACTCTAAGGTTTTCATATGTAAATTCAACAAAGATGGCAGCAAATTGCTCACTGCCTGTCAGGATGGTTGCGTACGAATTTATGATTCGTCTAAGGGTACATACCACCTCAAGAATCGTATAAATGCCCGAGATGTTACTTGGAGTATCATTGATGCAGATGTCAGTCCATGTGGTCAATTTTTCGCCTATTCAACTTGGACAAAATCATGTATGTCTACACATAATATTTTGTTTGTTAAATTAGTATGTGTTAATCGAAAAATAATTTTCAGTTATAATAATGCCACTCAATGGCAATGAAGATGACTGTCAATGGATAGACCTAAATTGTATCTATGACCGATTTGCCATTTTCTCTATACGTTACTCACCCTGTGGACGTAAAATCATTGGTGGCAGCAATCGTTCTGCGATATATGTCGCCGACATAGAACAACAAACTGCACAGGATATACGTACACATCGTTATCCGGTGGTTGACATCAACGCTGTCAGTTATATCTGTGATAAAGATCCCAATATGATTATTTGCGGTTTCGACGACGGCTCAATGAGACTCTACGATTTACGTTGTTCAATGCGTCGATGGAGTGTTGCAAAGTGTGTTTCTAGTTTTTACGGTCACTTTGACGGTATTACATACATAGATCCACGAAATGATGGCTACTATGTACTAACAAATTCAAAAGACCAGAGCATTAAGATCTGGGACTTGCGGCGGCCATCACCTATACGCAGAGGAAGACAGATTTTGAATGAAATACCTGATTGGGATTATCGTTGGGATACGGTGCCTTACAGTTTTTACAATCCCAAAAAACCACTTGTCGACGATGCCAGTGTTATGACCTACCGAGGACATCGTGTAAGCAAGACTTTGCTACGCGCAAAATTTTCACCAGTTGAACAAACTGGGCAACGTTATATATATACTGGCTGTGCAACTGGACGAATCATCATATACGATGTTCTAACGGGTAAAATTAAGGAGGCTATAGAAGGACATAAAAATGTGTTACGTGATCTTGATTGGCATCCTAACCGATCGGAAATTGTCTCC
The DNA here is from genome assembly GCA_034638295.1 of Phortica okadai. Lineage (NCBI taxonomy): Eukaryota > Metazoa > Arthropoda > Insecta > Diptera > Drosophilidae > Phortica > Phortica okadai. Next base: position 4,846,554 of record CM067851.1, read on the forward strand.
GGATCGGTATGTTTAAAAAAAACAAAAAAAGTAATAATCTTAAATCTAAATGTTTTTTTTTTTTTAACTGAAGTGGGATACTCATGTACATCTAAATACTTTTAAACGCAATGCTGCGTTGGCAAAACTAGAACAAGGGTCTTTGAAACGCAGTGCAAATTCCACTGCTGGACGTGGCCCATTAAGGAGATCGAGACGTTTGGCTGAGCGTCATGATAAACCTGAAACGCCACCCGAAACACCAGATGAACCAGAAATAGAACGCGATGAAGAGGTACACTTTAAAAACTTCATTTTATTTTTAATTAAACTTTCATATCAATTTTTTTTACAGGGCTTGTCGTTTTCGACTGTATAAAATACAATCCATCAGAGATAACTGATACAAAGAATACATTGACACAAATTAAAACATCATGTTGTGAAATTGATATTCATTGCTTTGAATTGTTTTATTCTTTAAGTTTACATGCAGTCGTACTTGAATTTCATAACTTAAGCATTGTGTGCACAGTTAAAATACATAGATACTATTAATATATTTATTATGAACAAATCTAAGTAAATAACTAGATTACTGTGAAGACGTTACGCCGATTGAACGCTTTGATGTCTCTTATTTTATCTTCTTTTTTTTTTAATTTGGCAAACTTATACACACGTTTTTTCTGTGCAAGTTTTTCTTTTCCGTACTTGGATTTTTTACTCATCCACAGATCCATTATACGCTTCTGATCGTTTGTAGTCTCAATAATATTCAACTTTAATTTTTCATTAAAGCCGTAGCCAATTATTTGGGAAAATGATGAACCTTTGAATGCGGACATGTCAATATGTCGAAATTCTTCTGCACAAAATGTAGAAATTGTAAACACATCGTAAGATTCTAATTCTTTTAATAAATTATCCATTGATAAGAGCTCCTTCTGTGGAGACGTTACCACTGAGGCATCGCTTTCGTTGTTGGAGCTTTTATCGATAGAATTTTCACTGATTATTAATGTTTCACTTACATCTTTTGAAGATAGTGGCAGACCATCTTCCTCTGACTTGTTTTTATTTTTAATCTTTTTACCCTTGGCTTCTACAATGTTATCATCTTGGACTTCACTTGCTTCCTCTTCAGTGTGTAATTCCTTGTTTTTCTTTCCCTTTTTCATTTTTTTTGTGCTGATTTCATCTACGATTATCGATTGTGTAGTTGATTCTTCAAATTTCTCTTTTTTCGCCTTTTTTTGTTTCTTCTTTTGGCTCTTTTCATTGTCGTTTACAGAAATCATGTTCTCGCTTAGTTGGTCATCCTTTTTATTGGAGTTGTCTTCTTGGTTTTCAAGCCTTTCATCATTATTTTCCTTTTTCGCCTTTTTCAACTTTTTCTTCTTTTCGATAATAACACTGTCATTTACAGCGTCGGAATTTTCGTTAAGTAAACCTCGGTGTTTAATTTGATTAGAGTTCTCTTCTTCAATCTCAATACTCTCTTCGACAAGTCTCCTTTTCGACTTGTTCTTCTTTTGAATCTTATGTGTGTTGTTGATGGAATCCGGATCTTCTGTATTATTGAATTGCTTTTCTTGCTCCTTATAAACATCCTTCTTTTTCTTTTTCCTTTTTGGCTCTGTCTGTTCAATTAACGCTTCTTCTGTTTTTTCCATTATTTCAACTCGCTCGCATTCTTTCTTTTGCTTTTTCTTTTTTTTTTTTGGTTCCTCTAAAACCTCATCTCGTTCAACCTCATCCATTAAACCACGTTTTAGTTGCTTTTTACAACTATTTTCTGTTTCATTTTCGTTTACAGGTACTTCTATTTCCTGTAGCAATGATTGGCATTCAACTTTTTTTTCACCATTATTCATTTTGTTCTTTAGCGCTTCCATTTTCTGCTTAAAGTAATCGGAGACCGACAAACCAGTGCTTATTGTTTGAACACCACTATAGTTTGGGTTTAATTCCTTCTCTTCAGATTTCATGTGTGTGACGGTTTCTGGAACGATTAAGTTTTGAAAAACATCATCTGTTTGATCATCAGCTACTTTTTTGCCAAATATATTCGCCAAATCCTTCTCACTGTATCGAGATAAGTCCTTTCCTCTTGTAAATTTTTTGTAGTGCACACGTGCTTTACTTGATTTCGACTTTTCTTCTAACGATTCGCCGCTGATATTCTCTGTAAGCTTTTTCGATTTCTTCAGACTTTTTACAGGATCAGTTTTGAAACCAAAGCCAACTGGCCGCAACTCATCCCCCGAGCCATCTCGATTGCACATTTCATTACTCTCATTGCATTCTACTGCTTTTTCACTTTCACCATTGAGCGATTTTAACAAGCCACTGAAATTTTGTTCGTGAGCTGTCCATTGATCGTCTCGAGCGTCGGCGTCGTAGCCTAATCCTTCTGCGTCATCCTTATAACGAACTCGAACAAAATCCAGAGAACCGTTTTCCTTGGCTCCAAGGCCTTTGCCTTTAGACCAGCCCATCTTTTCTAGCATTTTGGTACCAAAACGAGAATCATCTATACAAAATCGAATAGTAGATTAATTTTCATGTAATTGTGGAGGTTTATAAGCAAATACCTTCGTAAAGCGCTTTGCCGCGTGGATTCAGATGATAGAGCTTACGCCGTCGTGGTTCTGCTAACATAGACATATTTTGTTAATTAATTGTATTTTTCTGCAGTTCAAAATATCCACAAAAAACCAAATTTAATATTAGTAAATTAAAACAAAAGCCATAAAACATAGCAACACGTGTAGAACTCGAAAAACACATGCGACGCAGCTGATGAAGCAGAGCTGCCTAGTTTATTAGGGAACGTACCCAAATTACGTGACCCTTTTTTGACACTTTTTAAACCCCTCCCCCCCCCCTCGGTGACCATCCGTAGTATATGCCAAGATCCCCTCCCTCCCTTCTACTTTTCACGTAGTAGTTTATAAATATGGTTTAAGTAATTCTCTTTAAAAAAAACACTATATTTGAACATAGTTCAAAACATTTAAAAACTCAAATTCAACAAATTCAATAGATGATATTGACCACGTGACAAAACTCTGAGACCCTCCTCCGCCCCAGTAACCAAGAGTGGTGGTTTTAAGAACTCCCTATACGCTATTTCTCGGAATCTTAATTTTATTTGATTGATTTCGCACAATTGAAACAAATTCACTTTTTCGTTTGTTTATATAAGAAGAAGAAAAATTACCGAGTTTACGCAAACCTGCTTATTTGAGTGCTCACGTAGACTTTCATCAATTATCACTTTGTCGCGTTACCGAGTTTTACGTGAAAACCCTTAGTGTCTAACCCCCTGAATCAGCTGATTTCAATTTAGCGAGCAACGAGACACTTGCGGTGTTCACGATGAAATGTAACAATGCAGTTTTACTTTTGTGCAAAAAAAGCAACAATAAAATACTCGGAACAAAAGGCGCTCAGACTACTCGACACCGACTCTTGATTACGAAACCGATTGCAATTTTTCACAAACAGTAGAATTAGCAGATTAAGTGCAGAGTGTGAGTGACAGAATTTTCGATTGAATTTTGTCACACCCTTGAAAAACTACACAAGTGCATTTTTGTTCTTCATCGTGAACATCTTTACTGTGACTTGCGTGAATCTCGAAAAATTGCTCACTGAAAATTGCACTTGAAAATTGTTACAACAAAGGCATCCAAACAAAATGGATTTGGATATAACGGTGGAGACAGAAGATCTAATAAGGAAAGCGCCGGATTGGAATTTTTCTAATGATTGTGAGTTGCTGGAGTTAATGAAGCGCGTCTCCAAGGTATGTAGAATTTGATTTGCTATTATAAAAAAGATATATTTTGCCTAATCGTCGACATCCAAAAGAACTTACAGGATCGTGCAAATCACACACTGGAGGCAATGAATAAATTTGACTTCAATGTAAAAGCAACGGAAATCACTTTGGACAATGTGAACAACAGTTTGAGGGCGCTTCATTATGGTGAACAGTTTGTGGAATATCGCGTACGGGAAGAGGATGAAACAGTAGCAACTACGGATGAGAAACTGGAAGTGGAGGTATGTATTCCATTTCAAAAAAGGTATACGAAAAAAAATTTTTTTACTCAAAAATTGATTAGTCTGAAGAACCGCCGAAAAGCAAGGAGGAAATACTAAAAGAATTTCTTCAAAACAACATAAAAATGCTGAGAAGATATTATGAAAAACGCACAATCGAAGTACCAGATTCAGATGATGAAGAAGGAGCCGCGACAACAACGTAAGCCCTAAGAAATATTTTTTGTTAAATCCCGATATGCAATTTTATTTCTTTTCCAGCTGTATTTATCAATTAAAAAATCCATACAACAAACCCTTACCCTATCTAATAGGATCAAAAGAGTGGAACGATCATTGGCATGTGGGTCTTGTAGACAGTTCAAATGAATATTCTGATGAGGAGAAATCCGAAGAATTTTCTGAGTCATCTTCATCAGTAGATGCTAATGAACCGATTCACGAGGAGTCGCTTGAAACTTCCAATCTTGCAAATCTTTCAGATTGGGACTCTAGCTTATCGCTAAATAATGAAAACCTTAAAGGCTCTCAGAAAGCCGACTCAAATAGTGATTCGAATATAATTAATACTAATGCTGTTTTATTATTACCTAAACAACCGCTTCTTGCCAATGATTCAATTTCAAGTTCATCTCAAAATACGACGCCAACTCGACCTATAAGCTTTCCGAAGAGACCACTTGAACATGATTTATTTGCCGCCATACGAGATTCTCCGCCCAGCGACGATATACCTGTAATTTCCTCGTCAACTTCCTCATCAGAAGCTTTACATAAAACAGTAATTCCACAACATAAGCAACAACTGCCATCAACCAATAAAAGTCCTAACAGTCGACAAAATTTTGTTGAAGAGCCCTCGTCAACTCATCAATCAAATACAAGTACTCAGCCAACAACATCCAAAGTCAGTCAAATTAAACGTAAACCGGTCAACCTTTTTGACGACAATGACTTCAACTCATTTATGTCTGAGATAGCTAACAAGGTGCAAGAGAGAGTCGATAGTGAAGCAGCAACAGTTGTCACGAACATCAATAAAACACACTTACCTCAAAATCCCATAACAAAACCTCAGGTTGAAAACACGGCACAGAAATTTGAGCCAGATATTTTTGCAAAACCAAGACGTTCGACAGAAGAGTTCAAAGACAAGACTGAAACAAGTTATCAATCAAGAAAAACAGTAAATCTTTTTGACGATAGTCCACCACAAAGCCCAAATAAGTTCACTGAAAATCAAACAAGTGAAGATACAAAGAACCGCATTAATGCTAAGTCACTTTTTGAAGATGATGAATTTTTAGAAAATATTGGCACGATTGAGAAACAAAGGAATACGTCTTTGAATGCAACATCAACCAAAGTCAAAGATAGCGACCAAATGAAATTTTTGGGAAAACTTCCATTATTTATGGATGATGACGATGATGATGACTTAGATATAAATAACATATTTGCAAGTAAATCAGCGCAGACGACCACAAGTAAAACTAAAAATATAAGTGCTCATACAAGCCTTTTTGACGACGACAATGATAGTGATACAGATTTGTTTGGAAACAAAAAAACAACAGCTGCTAAATCCCCTATTGTACAGAAGACAGAATGTAAGAAACCCGACGAAATAAAGGACAGTTCTACTACAGTAATCAAAGAAGAACTTAAACCAAAAACACAAGCGTTGCAAACTAAAAATGAAAAGAGCCCCGAAAGTAATAATAATGAAACAATAATGCAGATGGAGGAAGCTAAGAAAAATGATAATACGGCGGAATGTTTACAAGCAGAAGGGAAACCTAGTCAAGCAGGTTACGAAAGAAATCAATGTTTGTCTAAAGAAATAAAAACCGTTAAATTGTTTGAGGCAGCTGATGTAGAAGATGATGAATTATTTAAAAATCTCAATAGTCACAAAAAGCCAGTAAGCTTTACCGATAACGATCTGCCGTCAGACACAAAGATGGAAAATCGGGAAGGAACGTTACACGAACAAAAACATGTAGGCGAACCAAAGCATAAAAACTTCGATTCAGATAAGGATCAACTCTCTCCTACAATAACAAATGTTAATGAAACTAAGAAAGATCAATCGAATATCAAACCTAAAAATAAAACATTGGCTGATAATATTGAAAACAAAGAAGCAATAGTCTTCAATAAAAATACATACGATAAAGCACCTGAGCAAACTGTAGTCGAATCAATACAAACTCTGACAGCAGAAAGTAACTATAAGGAAGTTGGAAGCGACCAGGTTGTTCGAATTGAGGATTGTAAAGATGATGAAGCTACAGAAGAGTTGCAAACAGAGTCAAAAATATCGACATTGTCAGAAAAATCACAAAAAATAATTTCTGACGACAAAATTGATGATAATATTATTGAAGATGAAGATACCCAAAGAGAAGAACCTAAAATCGACTCACGCACGATTGACATAACTAAAGAACCAAAGACAATTTTGGCCGCGCATACGCCAAGTTATAATAGCATTTTTATGGACGAACCACCGGATGATAGTGAGTTCTTTCAAACTCTGGGTAGCTCCAAGTTGGGCAACTCAAAGTTGTTTGATCTTGAAAATGATTTTGATGAGCCCGCATTACCAGTAATACCTGGAAACACAATGACGTCGCCCGACGCTGGCCAGGCAAATGCTACTGGCAATTATGGTGGCCTACGGCTATTTAGCGAAGTACCGCCTGACGATTATAATGATCATAATGATGATTTTGACAATTCTGTTCTTGATAATTCAAGTGAAATTAAAACCATAGAAAATGTAATAAGCAGAATCGAACAAACTGCTAGTGGAACAACCCGATTGCATACAATATTCTACAATGATTTTAGTGAAACTGCTACCTCCACTGCAACAGCAAAGACGGAGCAAATATCATCAGCACACTTGGCATTCAGTAATGAACCACCGCCTGATTTGGCAGAGAATGAAGCCGATGTGGTCGATCGAAGCGCTAAAAACGATGAACAGGCATTTGAAGGTTCAGAATCGCCCAAACGAGAAACCGTGACAGTTAATAAACTTAAAAAGCCGACGATTAATATAAATGTGCAAGCCTTATTGCCGAGTACTGGAGCTATACCAAAAATAAAGAAATTAATTACACCGGCGGTGCAACCAACAGTAGCAGAAAAGCAAAAAGTTGCTGCCGAGACCAACATTGGCGATAAGTCAAAAACGTCTAATAATGTATCAGATATTAAACAAAATACGTTGAGTCACATGAACAAGACACGCGTTCGTGCACCAATTAAACGACGTCCTTCCACAAGACACGCGCGCCAAGAAAATTATCGTAAATCACTACTAGACGAAACACATCCTGAACATAAAGATCATAACAATGATTTGGTCGACATGCACATGCCGGTCCCTAACGTAGACATGATTGTTAAGTCTAGTGATAAAAGTACTAAAAATGCATTTTTGGGAAGCGATGATGATGATTATGTGCCAATCAGTAGTCCAACAAAGTTATCGGTTTCTAATGCGTTTAAAAAGCCCACTGATTTTATAGCTACTGACACACCAGTGGTTGCACCTAAAACAGCAACAGCAGTGAGTAATGCCCCCAGTAAAGAGCTAACCTCACAGACAATGAAATCATTCCTGGACACTGACGATGATGACGAAGACATTTTTGCAAGTACAGATAATAAAATTCAAAAGCCAACTGTCGTCGTTCCTGAGATCAAATCAAAAGAAATTATCATACAAAAACCGACTGCTCCTAATGCAAAACATAAGGAAAGCTCCATATTTAGCAGCGATGATGATGATGAGGATAATGCCGACTTTTTGCGTTCATTAAAGCGCACGCCGAGCAAGCCCAAAGTAATTAGCAACACCCTCTTTAGCGATGTGGACAGTGATGACGGTGATGACTTATTCGGTGGTGGACATGGCGTTGCTAAGCGTCAAAAAAAAGTGTCTCAACATTCCAAAAAACAAATAAATGTGGTAAAAAGTATTGAAACAAATGTTGCAAATACGTCAACATCGGTGGCCACGACAAACACAGTGAAGGATAATCCTTTGGCCGATTTGTTAGGTCCTTAATACATGTATAAAATATTTAGACGATATATTTTTCTTTGTATTATTTACAACAGTTTTGTTAACTCTTAAATTACCATACAATATAAACACATATCTTTAAACTTGGTATAAAATGAACATTTTTGGGACTCTGACCGAGTCTGAATTTGCATAGTGCCATTTTAAGTGCTTCGTTGTCAACCTCTACAAAAACTATTAAATGAACTGAGTTAGTTTGCGCTCTTTGGTCGTTGTTGTTCCACTAGTAGTTCCGTATTACGAGGAATGAAAAAATAGTCAAGATACGCTGACTTTTATCTTATGTTCTTTTGCTTTAAATTATATTTTAGTCTAATGAGTATATTTGCTGACTTTAATTTGTAGCACCGAATTTGATAGAATGTTATTGAATTTAAAGCGCAACATCTCGGTATTTACGATAATCATCCGATTCATTGCCCAACGACAGCTTACTGTTTGCCGTAACATATGGATTGACATAGTTGGCATAGCCAAACCCACCGTAATACTGCAGTTGTTGTGGTGTTCGTCGCTGTATTGGCATCGCCACAGTGGCGCCTGGAAAACCGCCCGTCGAACCCGTGGATGGACGCCGATAAACATTAACTGCATTCGGTTGCAGTGGATTGATATAGCCAAGCATTGCTAAATAATATTGTTGTTGTTGTGTATAATTTTGCAACAGATTGTTGCCATAAGCAGCCAAATCATTTTGTACTTTACTTATGCCGTCTAAATTCTCAAGCGAGATACAATTTCGCGCAAGTTTGGCGGGCTGTTTCTGTTGATGATTTTGCTGCTGTTGTCGTACATGTTGTTGCTGTTGCTGCTGGTGTTGTTGCCCATTTGCCGGTGGTGGCGTCATTTGTTTCGGCTCAATCGAACAATATATCGGATCATTGGTCGTTGAACCAATCAATGATGGCGGTGACGGTTTGTGTGAATCCTGAAGATTATTTTTTAGATCATCGATCGTTATGTTGAAGTACTTGGCATTCTTATCTTCGGTATCGAGCACGTGCCGTGGATTGTACATGCCAGGCAATGTGCACCGTAGATCCATCAATGACTGGGCACGATTGCCCGGCCGTGTTGGCACATTGAGAAAGGCGCCATTATTAAACTGTTGTATTAATGCGGGTGCAAAAATACTCGCATTAAATTCATTCTGTGAGCCAAACAATTGATTAACATTATTAAGCATATTTAGGCTCTGTGCCTGTGCACCCATCGGTATTTTCGTGTCGTCGCACAATTGATAGCCGGCATTTTCAAAGCCGCTCAAACGTTGACTTGAACGACGTGAATCCGCCTTAGTCATTGGCGGCATGCTCGGCGCCGGCGTCTGCAACTGTAGACGCGTGGCAAGTCCTTGTAGCTGAGTAAGCACTTGTGCCTCACGACGCCATCTAAGCATAGAAAAGTTCATAAATAGGACATATGTATGTATATAATGACGTTGAATTTAAAGCTTACCTTATGCCTGTTGGTATCACGCAAATTAGCGCAAAACAGTTGATAATCAAGCGTATAAGATACGAGGTTAATTCTGTCAATCCGTGCACTGATTGTAGACCCTTTTCATTTAAAGTTGCATGTATAAATGGTGTGACATCAAAAGGTTTAAATATTTCTTACCCAATGTTGTGTCGTCATGATCATAACGAAAATTAATTCGGGTATTGAAAGCAAACCAATAATCGCCGACCATGCAAACAGGCCCCAAGCAAGTCCACTGACCAAGCCATGTATAAGAATTGTTGTTGCCACAAATACAATGAAATACTCTGTGCACAGTACGTAGGCTGAAAACGGTAAATCACCATGCGCCTCAAGTAGCCAAGAAACCTCACAAGAGAAGGCACCCAGATAGACAATCTACAAAAAAAAAAAAAAAACCGGAAATGAAAAATAAAAGATACTTTTGTTAGAAATGTGCACGCAAAAAAAAACCGGTAAAAGAAAAGCGAAAACATAAATTAACAAATAATTGCACTCTATAATAATGTACATGAAGAAGCTACAAGAAACGTGTGCACCACATTCATCAATCAATTGAATTGTTGTTCGCCAACTGTCATTGAACACCGGTTGTCAGACGTGCGGTTGCTTAGTCTTTCAGTCAGTTAGTCATTCAGTCTGAGTTGAGGTTCGTGTGTTCAATGTAAAAAAAGAGGAAATTTGCAACAAAAAAAAAAAGAGTGCATTTAAAAGCGATTTCTTTTCATTTTCACTTAATTGCAAAGCGTTTGTATAGAATGTGAGCGACAGAGAAAGGAAAAGCAAGATACTCGTATCATAAAATCAAGCACAAAGTACTGATGCATGTACATACTTACGTACACAAATGCACAGTTGATAACGGTATTACTAAATCATTTTAAGTAGCCAAGCAGCTTAACTACTTAAAGCGTTTTGGGATTAATGCAGACTCGAGCATTTCGAAATTAGCGATGTCAACGCAGATTTTTGATTAAAGACTTCACTTATAGAGCAATGAAATAGGAAACAAACTGTATGCTTACTTACCAGTAGCAATCCTGCTGCAACACAGCAGATAATGAATAGATTTGCCTTTATAAAACGCTCCATTATGCGTTCATTCCAAAAGTTTTGTATTATATTGCCACCGTCGCTGTGCCGCACTTGCTTCTTTGTTGTTGCTATCGTCAACGTTTCACCAGCACCGGCTTTCTGATAATTCATTTTATCGTTTTTGTTTTTTTTTTTTTTTTTTTCGAGTTTCGTTGATATTTAGTGGCAAGTCGGAAAAAAATGTTTGTTGAAAATAATGAGTTAAACGGAATAGAAATGAAATTTTTGTTGTTGTTGCTTCGCTACTTGCTAGTAGGAGGTCAGTAGTGCGAATAGTTCTAGTTTATTATTATTTTTTTTATTTTGTTTACACTTTTTCGTATGTCTGTGTTACATTCAAGTGCTGAAAAGCATTTTTTTCTTTTTGTGCATTTGTTGTTTGATGAAAGCGTTAAGCAGCTTAATTGAACGTTGTCATGTTAGGTGCTCGCTGAAATGAGAATGAGCATTGAGACTTTTATGAATTGATCTATTTAAAGATGTGCATGTGAGTTAGTTTGTGTGTGTGAGTTTGTATGATAAAGCATTCTTAGTGTTTTACGGGCCAATGATGTGGTTATATTAAACAAAAGACTTAAGCAACGAACTTGGTCGAATTTCTTTGGCCGTATAGTTAACGGTTTTACAAAGTTTGGCATGCCAAACAAAATATATTATATACATATTTTTTTTAACTTGTTAAGTCGTCTTTGTTGTTGGTACAATCTTCATTTTAAAGCGCTTATGACAAAAAAAGTTAAAAAAGAAATATACATACACACATTTGTTTACATGTATTGTAGAATTTTTAACTTCTTTGCGACTTTGTTTTGATGAAATGAATAAATATTTTGGCTGTTTACATAAATCAGTGTATAATAAAGGAAACCCTTCATTAATAAAAACTATAGTTTGGACAGAGCTCAACAATGGAATAGTTGCAGAGTTACTAAGTGTCTTTCATGTCTATTTACGTACTAAGTTATTATTAGTTTGGTAGGAACTTTTATGTATATGTGTTCATGTTTATTGAATACATCTTTGACATTTGTTTTATTTCCTAACAACAAAACGGTTGCAATAAACACGCATGTGATACTATTAATGAGTAACCAAACTTCAAATTACTATTATGTCATAAAGCTTTTCTTTGAAGACATACACAAGTAAATAAATTAATCAATTAGAGGTAAACATACATATACAGTGCTCAATATGCCAAAGATAGAATCCGTCAACATCGTTGGCTACACATTCATGCGCATAGACGACGCGACTCAAGTAGCACAGTCATCGCTATCGCCATCGCCGTCATGGTTGTCATTGCCAAGTCAAAGACAGGTGCGGCGACAGCCAAACCACGCGCCTAATACAGACGTCTTCAGTTAAGCTTTGTTAAGTTGTTTCGGTATTGGCATTTAGCGTGGGCGCTGCGGCACGCATATCACTAACATCGCCTCTCTTTGTTGCTCACATGCCACTGTACTTGTTGATAGTTATTCAATAACAAATGATCGTACTTCAAGCACAGCCCCGTTCATCAACACACCTTTTCGCCTTTGATTGCGCCGGATATGCGCACCTTAAATTGTCGCCATTGGCTGCCAAATTACGAAGATTTTTTTCTCTTTGCTGTTAATTCTTCACTTGGCGTTGTTTTTTTTTTCCCCTATCAAAGCCAAGAATACCCAATGTGTCTTATTTTTTTCCGCTTAACTTCCTCATTTTGTTGGCCGACTGACAAAAAATATTGGATTTTGAAGTCGTGGTCAGAATGGTTCATTGTATGCACTCATATAATCGTTATTGTCGTTTCAAGTGGATGCAAAACTCATACGCAATTTCAACGTGCATAGTTTTTGTTTTTATTGTTTGTACATAAATACTTGAATTGCTTTTTTTCTCTCGTCAACTGTTTGTCTCGTTTTATTGTAAACTGGATTCTTTTAACACATACATATGTACGCATACATACTAAATGAGCTAGCAAAAACTTTGTTTATTAAAGTTATTCATAAAGAGAACTTTTAATATTTATTTAAGAATTTATTGCTCTGCGAACTTACAAAACAAAACTTAACCTGGAAAATATGAAAGTTTACATTGTTGTATCGGAAAGTTTTGCTTTTGTATTTGTTTTTTTTTTCATATTATTCTTGTTGTATTTCAATTGAGTCTTTTCGAGCGCTCATTGACTTCAGCAGATACTACGATACTAACACGTGAAAGAAATACATTATAAATGTACATAACTAAATCATATACATTATGTTGTATTAATGCATTAAAGTGGGCGTTTTCTTAAAATGAACAAATTCTCTCACTAACTTATAAAACACATACAACTACAACTTATAAATAAATAAAAACACATGCATTGTAGATTAATAACCGCCAAAATGTGATTGCGAAAATATGCAGATTTTGGTATGAAACATCATAATTTTGTGAACTTTTTCGGTCGAAAAAAAGCAAAAAGAAAAAAACAAATGAAATAAAGATGAAGATGAGCCACCTCTGTAACTAATAAATGCAAAGTAAATGGCATAACATTTCAAAACAACATGCATTGTAATCGCTACATTTTCAACGCTCAGAGGCAGTCGGACAGACAGACATGCGACTGTGAAATAAATAATACTTATGTGTTGCCATTATGTTATTGTTGATTATGATTATGGTGTCGCGTCGTATCGTATCGCTGTGAAGTTACATTAGAGCGCTTATTAAAGATATTATAAAAGACGCCGTGAGCCATGAGTAGAGTTCAATAGCACAGAAATATATAATAAAAAAAAATAACAATTAATGTGCAATACAATAAAACACGAAATATGCAAATTCAATACGAGTTATAAATTGAAATATCATTTCTTTTTTTTTTTTTTTCATTAGTACAAAACGTAGTATATTTAAGTGGCGTTGCCGATGCCATTTAATACCTTAAACTGTAAATGTTAGTCAATGATGGCTCGTATTTTGTAACAATTGATGGTTTATTGTAAAGTATTAAGAAAAGAGTGTACAATGAAGCTTATGTTACCTTTCACTTTATTTGGGCATTTATACAATTTACGAAAACGCGAAATTCCGCTGCGCTTGCAAACAAGCTCGTTTGAACAAATAGTTTTCGTCGTTGGTGCCTCAAATGTATATTACACGCAACTTGAGTCGAATACCGAAAACGAAACAAAAAATGTATGAATTATCACTGAAGCAAGAAATGATTTCATATGCACATAGCAATAGTCGTTTTTTTTATTCTTTGTTGTTTTTTTATTTACAAATAAAATAAGCAAACGCAGTACAATAACATCGTCGGCGTCGACACTGATGATGACAACGAGTGACTACGAAAACAGCAACAAATTGTTTAACGTTGAGTCATGTCGAAAACGGGTATATGAATAAAACAGAATGTTTCACTTTGAGAATTTTTATCAAATGTATCTGTTGTTGCTGAAGCGCAATGCGGGCAAAACATTACGCACTTTAACTAACATTTTAAATAAATTAAAAAACGGTACCCACTGGCGTGGTCCTCACTTCAGATTTAATGTTAATTGCACATTTATGTTAATGACTTGTACATGCATACATACGTACACATATTCACACACATAGGCACTCTCACACGTACACAGTTAACTTTAATTACTAAATTCTAACACTTTTACTCACAGGTTGATTACAAGTTGAAGAGCACAAAAATGTATTGTAAATAAAAGCGAAATTTGTTTAAACTACTTTTAATTGCTTTTTAATTGTTCAACGCTTGTAAAAAAATGTTGAACTTGTATGTTTTGAAAGTAAAACGAAAATAAAAACACGATAATAATATAGAAAACACAGTTATGCGCGATTTTAGTTGTATAAATGAATATCACATTGATAATGCTATTAATGCTTCTTCTTCTTCATTGCACATGGTTTTAAATATCAAAACAGGCATAACTGTAACAAACAACGGTAGTACGACGATGAAACAACAAAAGTGAAAACGAAAGACTTAAACTAAGAACTCGCAATCGCGCTCTTTATGTAGGTTAGACTCGCTATACGAACGACGAGATGTGCTATGAGCGTAGACAAGCGCTCGACGTCTAACAACTTTGACGGCCACTTTGCAACTGTTTTTTGAAAAGTTTTCGCTAAACGTGAGTGTTGAATTGCGTTGCGTTGAGTTGAGTTGAAATAAGCCAAGTGACGGTGTCGCGTGCATGTTGAGTTCAGGCTTATCTGTCTTTTACGCTCTGGCGTCTTCTTTCTTGTGATGTTGTTGTTGCTGTTGTTCAAATGATGCGTTCGTAGCTAGCTTTTATATCTTTCACCAAACGGTGCGTGTATGTTTGTACGTACGTAACGGTATCAAACTGTGTTTGACCATTGTTTTGGATTTTCTGGATTTAAATTTGTGGCAAGTTTGTTTTGTATCTTTTTTAGTTCTTCATTTCTATGCATAGCTTAACAATTAAAATTGAATTTTGAATTTCTTCTTAATTTGCGTTATAATTTGCATAATTTTTCACTCTTTTATTTCTTTCTCAAGTATAGACATAAAAAACAATATCATTCGTTCATCAAAGTTCTAATTAAATAGGTTTCATGTGTTTGATTTATTTATTTGTATTATCATGCTGCTGCGTAGAGTCCAAATGCACTTGGAATGATTTTCTTTGTCATAGATAGATAGTGTATAAACATTTTTTTTTCTTACTGATCATTTCATTCTTTTTTCCGTTCCAAATTAATGTCTCACCTTTGTCGAGTATAGTCGACTTGGCTATATCGGCTATATCTTTTGTAGGTTTTATTTTCGTATTTCACAACTTCGGATGTGATTGATATTTCATTGCATTGCTTTATCGTTTTATCCAAAAGTAAGAAAGTTCACAAAACCAAAGTTGCCATGGATACCTTGTTTATTTTCTAAATAACGACCGTAATAACAAAGAAAACAAAAAATAATTTATTTTCAATTTTAAAAAATTAACTTGTTCGGTCTTTTTTTTATTAAACAATATTAATTTAAAGATGTCGTGGCCGCAATTGTTGGAAGATATATATAAAACCGTGATAGCGCGTTGTGAGGAACGTGATGTTTCGGTCGATGATAAGCAGTTTGTGTGGCAAGCAATTCATCTCTTGTCGCGCGATACTCGTCGAGGAATATTAAAATATGATGTAAAGCAAATGACTATTTGTCGCATTAATACTTTTATCGATGAGATAATAAAAGGTCTAACCGATCCTTTGCATACGACTATGATAAATATGAAAATTACTTATTTTATGAAATCATGCAAAACAATCGATCTGGACTACGTAAAGGAGTTGTACGATAAGGAATTTAAACAGCAACTAAAGGTGCTAATCGATGACATATTGCAGTATCCGGAAACGTGTAATCAACTTCAATTGGATCAACTCTTTAAAAAAATGCAGATTTTTGTAATTGTTGCTTACAAACTTGGCTGTCCAAAAAACCATGTGGTATTTTGTTGTTTAACATAATATTAATAGAGATAATTATTGAACTGAGTGCTTCTAGCTGTTGACTCTAATGGAATATAGTCTGAATAGCGTAATTGGGCGCAGCGACATACAAAATTATGTATTAAAAAAGAAATATCACCGTTTGGAATACCTACAACGATTATCTGCAACCGTGGCGGGCATTTTAATTTTCAATAACATAGCACCGGATGGAGATTATGATACCACTCGTGATGGTAGTGAAATTAAAAATTTTATACAAATCTTAATTTTTACTTTCTTTCAATTTTTAGTTGTTTCTGAGTTACAGCTGGCAGTAGACAACACAAAAGATTCAATAGATCTTTCAATAAACTACGCAAGTGTAATTATAAAATTTTGCCAAGATGCCATTGACAGTTTATTGGAGATAGACATGACCGAAAAGACAATTACCTATAGGTGTCCAATTGAGAAGCTACAACAAATTAATGATTTCATAATCACTTATAGCATACATTTGAAGTACATAACGTTTCTCCGAGATCAATTTGAGAAGACAAAAGATTTGTTTGAAGTCGACAGAAAACAGTACGAGTGTGTTTATTGTAAAATATCCGAAACGATGAACATGCGCACTGCCATTGATTCGGAACTCATATTTGTAAGTATGGTAGTTATAAAAACATCTAAAATTCAATTATTTGTACTACTAAAACTACAGCCTCACTTTGTATACCTCTCACAAGTTTGGATTAGACTTCATAATTATCTAAACCACATAGTAGAGCTGAATAAAGTCAAAGATACATTGGAAGCATACGTGCCACCACAACTGGAGGAACTTTGCCGAACTACAGTCAATAAGTACGTCGAACAGGGTAAAAATACTAAATATCCACAAGAACGAACATTCTTTCAACGTCTTAAAGCCGTCAACTCAATACCTGGATTAGGCAACTTTTGTAAACTTGTGGTGAGTCTAAAAATATTTATATAGTACTTCAATTTATTGTTTAATCATTTGCAATAGCAATCAAGCATCAAAGACTATTGTGCTGTCACTTTACTCTTGACCAATGGACTCCTGCTGCCAGCCAAAGTGCACATTAAACTATGTAAGAATCAAGACATCAGTTTTGGTTTTCGTAATAATTTGCTTGGAAAATACGCTGAACGATATTTTGAAGATTTCATTATTTCCCTCAAAAATGCTCTATTCACAAACGCAAATGTAGCTCTTTTACTAAATATCGCAGACGAAATGATTTCCCAAAATATAGAACAAATTTATGTTGAACCACCAAAATCAAAAGATTTCGAATGTCAAACAGAGATGGTTATTGAAAATGATTTGTCCGTACCCAACTGGATAAATGTGACTTGGAACGTTTGGGATTATCATCGAGAAACTATACACTTGGCAGACATTAGAAAGAGGCAAACTCACGACTCACAGACCAATTTGTCGTATGGCCAACGAAATGCACAAAATCAGACATATAATGCCCGGCAAAAATAAAAGCATTTTGGTATATATGTACAAGAATATTAAATGTTTAATAAATAACCAACTTCATATCGAAAAATAAAATTTAAACCTAAGCAACTTTATTTTCTCTCATAAAGGAAGTTGTCTAGAACACTCAACAATACTTCCCGGTAAACCACAAATGGATTTATTTATGTACTAATATGTCCCCTCAAAATCCCCCACAACACTTCATTATCTTTACTTTATCAACAGTGCATAAATCATAAAAAACCAAATCAAGTCAAAAATTACCTGTGCAAATTTTTTAATACTTTGCTTTGTATCCATTATTTTTTATAATATCAGCACATTTACAAGACTTTAACTTAATAAGATTGGAAAAAGAAGTTAGTGTGAATTTCAAGGATATAACACACAAATGTGGAACTTAAAACTATATTCTGTTTTGCGAGCATTGATAATTAAATGGTAACCAAGATGATTGTATAAGTACATTTTATACTTTGTATTCATTCGAAACTGCTTTATTCACTTTGTAGTTTGCATAATTTGTATTTCTTTTGTTTTTAACGAATATAAATCCTAATACCGCTCATTCTTTAGAGCCTTAATTAAATTATTTTCATGTGTTTTATTTGCTAATTCATATTTTTCATGCTGATGGACTGTTTTTGTCGTTAACAAACATTGTTTCTTCACAAGACTTTGTCCCTGTCATCTTATTTTTCCCATTTCAAAGCGATGAGTTATTTCAGATATGGTTTTTTGTCATTGTTTTTGCTTTGTAATGAATAAATTCCATTTAGAGTTTTTTTTTATTTGTAAGCACCCAGTTTAATTGGCTAGGTAGTGACATCGGATGTTGTCAGTGTTTCACTGCATTCACTAATGTCAGGAGCCTTCTCTCCCAAAAGCAAATGTAGTTCGCCATTTTGTTTAATTAACTCTAGCAGCTCCGTTATTTGTGGTGTAGGTGTACGTATTTTACTCAAAAGCTGATAACCGCGTAATAAATCATTTGCCAGCACACAGCTAAAAAATAAATTGATGCGGTAATAATTATGTTATTTTTGTTTTCTATCATCGCTGTCAACTCACATCAATGCTGCACCCATGACGTTGCCATTATTATCTAAGTGCTCAATCCATTTTTTTACTATTTTATCTTGTATTGGATTGGTCATGGGCAGGTAGACGCGAGCAAAAAGTAAAGCCTCTCTGAAATACATCTTCTTAAGTAGTATCTGTATAGCATCATACTTGTTGTGTGCGGCCATCATGTAGGTGGCACCCTGCAGAACATAGCCTTGTTCAATCAACTGGTCAGCAAAAGCTGTGCAGCACTGTTGCCAGAAGCTAAAAATTCAGGAAATATTGAAAAAAATTTACAAATATACTTTTATATACAAAACTTACTTATAATCAATGGTAGGCGCGAGTGAAACGTGCCATTCACAAAGCGTTTTATTCTTAATACATTGTAAAATCTCTTCTTTTAAAGTCAAGTTTATTTGTGTTAAGAAAATGCTGGCAATCGATTTCGTATCAGTGCTCTTCTGGTTGTTCACTAAAATGTTGTAGACATGTTAAAAATGATCCCTAATATCTTTGCAGTGAACTTAAAGCTTACATTCTAAATTGAGCAATTCTTTGGCGGCGGCGTTAGTTCCAAATAATTTGGC
The DNA here is from genome assembly GCA_034638295.1 of Phortica okadai. Taxonomy (NCBI): domain Eukaryota; kingdom Metazoa; phylum Arthropoda; class Insecta; order Diptera; family Drosophilidae; genus Phortica; species Phortica okadai. The sequence continues at coordinate 4,865,917 of CM067851.1, forward strand.
ACATAGTACAGATTCTTGTATCTTAGTAGCATCCCCTGCTAACACAATTTGAAGTTTGTCTAGTGCGTGCTTATTCAGTTCTTTGCCAGTTAAATAAAGAAGCGTAGATGAGTGCTAAACAACATAAGAAAGAGAAAAATAATTTAGTATATGCTAATGTATAATTTCTGTTTTACTTACAGTCATGAAACCAGGCGTTGTCTTTTTCTCATTATTGACGCTTTTTTGGCTCGAATGTAAAGAATTAATACTTAAATTGTGCATTAGATCTGCGATATCCTTTTGCTGGTCTCTGTTCTCGTTTGCAATAACAAGATTTGAGTCAATGTCAGCGCGTTTCATAACTTCCACATCCTTTCCGATTTCATTTAGAATTGTTTTATCCTCGATTTTGTTTACATTTTTTTTCTCATTTAATCTTTTTGCCTCTCGATTTGCTGCCCTCCGAATCTTCTTCTTTTCAGCCGCACTTAGTGTTTGTGGTTCTATGAAAGCACTTGATTTGGTAGCCCATTGAACTTTATGCAGTGCATTTGTTAAATTTTTTTCTTTCGGATCTTTTTTTAGTTCTTTATTGATGTCAAAAAATGCAAGTGAAATTGCAGAACCGCAACACATTACGATATTCTCATCCGAAGGCAAAAATATTGCGGCGAAAATTGGACACGGAAATTCTTTGTCCAAAAGTTCTTTTTCTGGATGTAATAGGTTCCAAACAACGACACTGCCTTTACGTGTACAAAATAGTAACAGATTCTCATTAAAGTTACTCCATTTGACCCAAGTTATTAAGCAGTTTTGAGAATACACCAATTTTTTTGTTATTTCGAGCAAGCTTTGTTCGGCTTTGAAACGAAGCACAATAATATGATTGTCATTGCCGACAACAGCAAGGGTGTCCTCTTTCAACGGATTCCACACAATCATCGTTATGTAGCGTGGCATTAATACCAGTATTTGAACGCACTCATAGCGAAGAGGATTACTGTTTTTGTGACGGAACAGTTGCAATTCACCATCCTGAGTTCCAACTAAAAGGAAATTGTCACGCACTGTCAATGTGGTAACTTTAGCTACATTTTTGAGCACAAATGCGTCTGAAATAAGAGAAACAAGTGCTTTTAGGAAAACATTAATACTAAGCAAAGTTGCCATGAACAACTTGCTTTAATTGAAATAGGAAAATAATTAAGTAGAACAATAATAAAGTATACACACACAAAAAGAAAAAAGAATGTGGCTGCAAATTTTAAAAGACATTAATAAAACCGTAATTGCTCGTTGTAAGGAACGTGACATTCCAATCGATGATACATTTGTGTGTCAAGCAATTCATCTCTTGTCCAGGGATACTCGTCTAGGAATATTAAAATATCATGTAAAGAAAATGACTATTTGTCGAATTAATACTTTTATCGATGAGATAATAAAAGGTCTAACCGATCCTTTGCATACGACTATGATAAATATGAAAATTACTTATTTTATGAAATCATGCAAAACAATCGATCTGGACTATGTAATGGAATTGTACGATAAGAAATTTAAACAGCAACTGAAAGTGCTAATCGATGACATATTACAGTACCCGGAAACATGCACTAAAATTCAATTGGATCAACTCTTACAAAAGATACACGTTTTTGTTATTGAATCATATTGGCTTGGATGTCCCAAAAATCATGTGGTATGTTGCGGTTAAACCGAAGTTTAGTCAAGTCTTAGCTCCAATTGATTTCAGCTATTGCTACTAGTTCATTGGAGTCTGAATAGCGTAATTGGTCCCACCGACATACAAAATTATGTACTAAAGAAGAAATATCATCGTTTTGAACACCTGCAACGTTTATCTGCAACAGTGGCGGGCTTTATAATTTACAATAACATCGGACCGGATGGAGATAATGAGAATACGCGCGATGGTAGTGAATCCTTGTACCATTTTAAATTAAATCGTGTTAATTTTTGTTTTTACTTTTTATTTTTAGTTATATCCGAGTTACAGCTGGCAATAGAAAACACAGAAGATTCAATAAATCTTTCATTAAATCATGCGACCAAAATTATAAAACTTTGCCAAAATGCTATAAGCACTTTAATGGAGATAGACGTACCCGAAAAGACCATTACTTACAAGTGTCCACTTGAGAAGATTCGACAAATAAATCAGTTTATCATCACTTATACCATATATACCAAGTACATTACATTGCTTCGAAACCGATTCGAGAAGACAAAAAATTTAGTTGAGTTGGAAAGAAAATACTACGATTGTGTTCACTGCAAAATAAACAAGACGATGAACATGCGCACTTCTATTGATTCTGAACTCTTATTCGTAAGAAGTTAACAAAAATTTATAAAACGAAAGTATTTTTAATTTTTGAATTACAGCCTCACTTCGTATACCTCTCACAAGTTTGGATTAAACTTCATAGATATCTAAACCACATAGTAGAGCTGAATAAAGCCAAGGATACATTGGAATCATTGGTGCCACCACAACTGGAGGAACTTTGCCGAACTACAGTCAATAAGTACGTCGAACAGGGTAAAAATACTAAATATCCACAAGAACGAACATTCTTTCAACGTCTTAAAGCCGTCAACTCAATACCTGGATTAGGCAACTTTTGTAAGCTTGTGGTGAGTCTAAAAATATTTATATAGTACTTCAATTTATTGTTTAATCATTTCCAATAGCAATCAAGCATCAAAGACTATTGTGCTGTCACTTTACTCTTGACCAATGGACTCCTGCTGCCAGCCAAAGAGCACATTAAACTATGTAAGAATCAAGACATCAGTTTTGGTTTTCGTAACAATTTGCTTGGAAAATACGCTGAACGATATTTTGAAGATTTCATTATTTCCCTCAAAAATGCTCTATTCACAAACGCAAATGTAGCTCTTTTACTAAATATCGCAGATGAAATGATTTCCCAAAATATAGAACAAATTTATGTTGAACCACCAAAATCAAAAGATTTCGAATGTCAAACAGAAATGGTTATTGAAAATGATTTGTCTGTACCCAACTGGATAAATGTGACTTGGAACGTTTGGGATTATCATCGAGAGACAATACACTTGGCAGACATTAGAAAGAGGCAAACTCACGACTCACAGACCAATTTGTCGTACGTTAAACGAAATGCACAAAATCAGACTTACAATACTCGACACAGATAAAAGAAGGTACGATATTATTTTTACAAATTACCTGATTTAGGGTTATTCATATCGTAAATGCCAACCGTCCAATTGCAGACAAAAAATATTTGTGAGTTGTGCCAAGCCAAAGAGTAAATTTCTCTACTAAATAGTGGCTTAAATTCAACAGCATGTTTCCCTGTTTCAACATTGAAAACTCCAACCTTTAAAATGTATATTATTATAATTACAATAAAGCAAAGCAACATATAAGATCATACCTTTCCATCAATAGTACCGTAGGCTAGCTTTGTAGAGTCCGGACTCCAAACCAAACTGAGTATCATGCTGGAGACACCCAAAAAATTCTCAATGGAAACATTCTCTGGTGTTAGTTTTGATATATCAAGTATGCCTACGCGTTTATCCGAAAAACCGAGCGCTATTCTACAATAAAAATGAAAATAAGTTACATCAAATTACTACTTTAACGTAATGAACACCACTAAAAACTTACTTGTTCATATCGTCTGGGCACTCAGTAATTGACTTTGTGTTTAATGATACAAACCCGTATTCTGCATTTATCTGATCTGTTTCCATATTAACGAGCATAACTTTGCGAGTTTTTAAAATTGCCCATACTTTTTGGCTACCAGGACATACAGCGAATGCACAAACATTGTCAAACTGTGATTTACGCACCAATTCCTCAACGAAACAAAATTGATTCAACTTTGTGTCATGATGTAACTTCCAAATACTCAAGTGAAAGTGCCTGTCAATGATTAAGACGTTGTGATCGTCCAGCCAAGCAATACTAGCAAACATTGTGCAATTTTTTCCGAAGCCACGCTTATTTATATTTTCACATATACCGCCAGTCTGCGAATTCCAAAGCCAAACGCTTGAATCATTAGCTATGGAAATTAACAAAATGTCATAGTTATCGTTAATGTTTTTTGCCTGGCACAAATCTGTTACTTCCAGTGAGCTTGTACTACGACTTTTATCTTCCTTTAATGTAGTTTTCACCATGGCTTTGTTTGTTAGTAGATCTGACGATGTTACTGCTGCTGTGTGAACTTCAGCCTGATGATAGATATGGTGTAAGACCTCGTGCTTTGGTTTTCGTTCTGCTCCGTCAACAACAATAGCGTCGTCACTGGATGTATAGTGCAAAAGTTCTAGGCTGCCTTCACTTGAATCGCTCCGTGCCCCAAGACTGTTTCCCTGACGAGAGCTGCCAGTGATCGAAAGATTCTCGTCTTTCGTTAATTTACGTTTTTGACAATCCGCAAGTGTTACCTCGTTTTTAGTACGATCTAAGGATACTCCTGTTTCCTCCGCAACTATTTCTACGTGAAATGCATTTATTTCTGCTTTCATATTTTCACAAGCTTCAATAAAATCAATTTCTGTGTTTGTTATTATTTCAGCAGGTTTCTCAATGCCCACGAAATCACCAGCATCATCAGATGATTTACTCTTCAGACGACGACGTACAGGTGCTCCAAACTCAGACTCGAGATAATCAAAATTGTATATGTCAAAAAGATCATCATCATTCGAATGAGCCTTGGACTTTTCCGGTTTGGCCTCATTTTCAGTATCTTTAGATGAAGTCGGAATAATATTGACTGGTTTGTTCACTTTGAAGCGATTCCAGGCGAATGAAGTCACTGGGCAATTATGGCCTCGAAGTGTGTAAATAATTTTCATGTTTTGTACATCACAAACTAATACCAGGCCACGGCTCGTTCCGATAGCACATATATTTTGATTATATGGAGAACAATGTAGTGCTGTGATTTGTTGGCTTCTTGTGGAGACAAACAAGGGTCGCTTGCAGTAACTATTCGATGCAACGCAGTAAATGACAAGATCATGATCATCCACAGAGAGAACATTGCTATTGGACATGTAGCTTATATGAACACCGGGCGAATTCTTGCGTTGATGACAACCTTCTCCGTGGCGTTGGGAGCTCACATGCACATTGTGACCACAAATGGCGCGTTCGAGCTCAAAGTCCCATATTTGAACTGTTTTATCCTCCGCCACAATGGCAAAAAATTTACCTGAATGTTGCTTATTAACAGCCAAACTACTTACTACACTTTTACCCCAGGCAGGATCCAAATCGATACATTTCGTGAACTGTCGTGTATAAAACAGTTTAATCTTTGGTGCCTCATTTGGTGAAACCACTGGCCCGATGTAGGTAATTGAGCGCCCGCCAATGTATAAAAGGCCACCGTCCGGTGTGGCCCGGCATTGTGTTTCAGAGTAATAGCAAGTGATAGGCAGAGTGTCGAAAATCATGGTTAAATGCCGGATATGTATATCTTTCCAATCTATGAAATCTAATCGGAAACCGTTATCCACCGGTAATCAAGTTGGAAGCGCCGGGAATTGGCGAAATGCTAAATGTTGGTGCGCTGTATGTAGAATGTTGGTGACATTCAGTTTAGCAGAGGCAGAACTTGAAAAAATGAAAGAAAACATATACCTCGTTTATGCGACAGACAAAGCGATTTAACTCAATGCGCTTTAAGAGCTTTCATGAAGAACAGCTGATCGGATCGAACTTTTCAGTTGTTTTGTTTTGATTGATTCTTTCGATATAAAAGAGAAATTCGATTAATGTTATGAGCATTAGAATTGCCACTGTCCTAGCCACTTATTTTTGTCTCCAAAAACTCCCTTCTTTGTTAATTTTTGTCTAATTTTAATAAATTTCTCTTGTTTTTTTACAAAATTACGCATGTGCTTCTTCTTATTCATTTACTTTTTACAGATCAGTGTTCCAATGTTCCCATATGATGTTTTGAAAGCACATTTGTGATATAAAATATTAGTGCATAATGCGAATCTTGGAATTTACAATGGTTTTCTCAGAACAAAAGGGGACTTCCATAAATTACGCCAGATAAAAAGTAGGGGAGGGGGGTCCAGCAAAATTTCACCAAATCTCACAAGCAAAACAGCGGCGGTGATAGAAGGTCGTAAAGTGAAAATTCGGAAAGAGCAGCCCAAAATCCATTTGGATACCAATTTTCAAAACTCCCGCAAAACTTTCCTGGTAACCCCTTTTTTTTACGACTTGCTTACTGTATTACATTATAATAATCAGAATAATTCATCCATATGGCATCACTGACCACTGATACACATTCGGTACCAGCCGATTTTCAATGCGTAATAGCGAATGTCGCGTTTATGCGATATTCTTAAAGCGGTTTAACTCTATTACGACGCTTTTGAAAAGCGCTCTACGTTAATGCGCATTAAGTCGTTTATGCATGCGTTTTTAGTTAGTGCGCATTGAGTTAAAGCGCTATAAGGTTCTCGCATAAACGAGGTAATAGATATAGAAAAAGAGATATAACAGAGCTGTTAAGTTGTTGAAAATGTAGAAAGTAAAGTGAGTAGAACTGCCAAGCGGTAATTTACTAAAACTTCTTTATTTAGACTCATAAACTATTCATGTTTTATAAGGTGGGCAGCCCTCCAGCTGATTTGGAAACACTCCACCAAGATTTGTTGACAAAAACTTAATTAAAATTGTTAATAATAAGGGAAAAACGTAAACAATGGAAGCAAAACGTGAAAGAAAGTCATCACTGGTAAGGATAAATATTTGAAATATTTTGTCAGGCGGACTCATAGAATTGCGTTTTTTCTTTTTTATAGGCACCACTCTCACCTTGCCCAATACCCGATATAACTGATGACGAACTTGTGTCCATTTCTGTACGAGACCTAAATCGTACTTTAAAAATGCGAGGCCTAAATAGAGAAGAAATCGTGAGAATGAAGCAGCGTCGAAGGACTCTTAAAAATCGTGGTTACGCTGCAAGCTGTCGGATCAAGCGTATTGAACAAAAGGATGATTTGGAAACTAAGAAGTCACACGAATGGGTCGAGCTGGAGACTATGCATGAAGATAACGAGCTTTGCCGTAAGGACATCGCTGCTTGGAAAAACAAGTACAAAGCCCTGTTGCAATTCGCTCTTCAAAATGACATTCCGATTCCACCAGAACTAGAAGGATGCTAATGTCCACTGGCAAATAGAATACAAACATACATAAGTGCAAATTCTCTTCAATATTTTCAAGTTTTTCAATCAAATTTGTATACGAACTAATAAACTACTAAGTAAATTATGTCTGTTTCCTTCGACTTATGTATGTGAAATATATAAGTTGCCACTTCATCTATTCGCACTTCGTATATACATACATACATATTAAATAAAATGATTCCAGAAAAACTTTGTTGGGCCACAGGAAATCAACACCAACAATTGTCAAAAACAAAGCAGTTGCACGGTGAATGGCAAAATGTAAAGAAGGTGCACTGAAAGATACCTGATTATGTGATCCAGTACTGGATGAAATCTACGTTTGAGATCCCTCTCCTAAGCCTGGAAAGAAACATTTATTTATATTTTATATACTGAAAAATTGAACGAAAAATTTACGGTTGCCACCAAGATTCAACCTACTCGGGTGCTTTCAGGACAAGAAATATACAACAACCGAAAATTCAAGGCTTTGCATGATCATAAATGGCTTTTCGTAGATTTGTCAAATCTGTTCTATATGCAATACCATTCGGCATAACTTTTTTAGACTGTGTGGGCTACGTGGCTAGAGTGGACGGTGAGTGTGTCAAATAAGGTGTGAAATTTTTTTTTAATTTGTAATGCTTTTAAATATTTTAGGTATTTCCATGCAACCTGCATTGAATCCCGACGCTAATACTAAAGATTATGTGTTTTTGCTACGCTGGGGATTACAAAGTCACAATGTCGACCGCGGGGACATAATATCGCTAGTTTCGCCAAAGGACCCTGCTCAAAAAATAATAAAGCGTGTTGTTGGAATGCAGGGCGATGTAGTCTCCACATTGGGCTATAAGCAGGAAATTGTCCGTGTGCCAGAGGGACATTGTTGGGTAGAAGGTGATCACACGGGTCACTCATTAGATAGTAACACATTCGGACCTGTTGCGCTTGGCTTGATGACAGCTAGAGCTGTTGCAATTGTATGGCCGCCCGAACGATGGCGATTTATTGAAAACGAGTTACCTGGCCGGCGAAGTCCAATACAAGTTTCAAAATCTAACTACTACAACTGACAAAGACTGCCTACCCGAAGATGTTCTTCGTAGGGTCGTGTCCTACACGATACTCTTTTACGATTAGATTTACTGTTAGTTGAGTGACAAGTAGGATATATTTTAATTGTAGACCAATACAATATGTTTGATAGAAATTGAGCAAATACGGGTCTTAATGTCTGCAATACACTTTGCTGTTTAACACACACACACCACAATTCATCAAAATTTTAAATAATTTACTTTACATTTTATTGTGTATATACATAACTAAAAAGTAAACTTATTTCTAAATGTACAAGAAACTCAACTGTCTAAAGATTTAATGCCATATGCATCCAATATATCCAAAGTTTGTTTAAGGGCAACGCCTGCACGCACAATTTTATATCTACCCGGTGTTGCAAGGTCGATGACAGTGGATGCCAATCGTCGTTCATCACATGTACCAATTTGACCTCCATCAAAAACCGCTCCTAGCTTTGGCCAAAGCACTTTGAATTCATTCACACTTAAGCTGCTTGGTGCTGATGATCGATTTGCGCTTGTTAGTGCAAGAGGTTGTTCATCCCCCATAGCGCACAATTCACGTATGAACTGAAAGTCTGGTATTCGTATACCAATCTTTGATGTACTAGGATTCAAAAAGCGATTACTTAGTTGTGGCGTCTTCTCGATTACAATAGTAATGGGACCTGGTAGTAAACGTCCCAACAAGGCATCATTCAAGTGCTCAGCATTGCCATAGCGCCTAAAGGCTTCCAAATTCTTAACACAGATAGCAACAGGTTTATGAAAATCTCGCCCTTTGATGTCGTATAGTTGTTGAATAGCTTGTTCATTGTTAGCGTCGCATGCCAAACCATAAACTGTATCAGTAGGTAGAGCAATTACCTGACCCTTTAGCAGACAACGTCGTCCTATCTTTAATGTAAATGGTTCATTTACTGGATACACATTCTCCGCTAATGGCGCAGCATCAACACCGCCAGCTATTGTGTGATGCATTTTAGGTAAAGTGGTAACTATGAGGGAGCGTACTAGACGCATGGATTAAATTTTACAACAAACGTTGTAGTTATTGGAAAATAGATAATTTTTAAATTAATCTCTCCAATTGTGGCCACACAACTGATTGCAGCACTTGTAAAACGTTGTCATAGGTTCATCTGCAGAGCGGGTTTGCATTTGCATAAAGTACGCTCGCTTGTGTGAACAGGATGGACATTCGGCGTCTGTTGAATCTACGTTTTCCCATGCAGCCGCACCACCCATAACATGGTCAACTTCCTATAAAAAAAACATGTTAGTCAAAAATTATTTGTTTTTAAGCGTTTACCTTAAGACGCGGGTAAGTTTTTGTTGATATTTTTCGTCGAATTTTACAGATGTACGGACATGTATTGCATGAAAAGCGATGTCCCGCAGTGTCTTCCTCTACCATTAAAATATTACTGCATGATGGGCAGAAAAACAACATTATTTAATCCAGCATTGATTTGAATCCTTCAGCCGGTAATGTGAGAGGAGAATTTCGACTTTGTAGCAAATTATGGCGTAAGCAAAACAAACAACGCACGTGCACGTGCATCGAGGTATCGAATATTTACCTCTCTGAGCCACTATCGATAGTATTTTGTCAGTATCGTACCCGCTTTTATAAGTGTTTGCTAACTAGTTTTTTAAAATGTACTAACAAAATGTACTAAATATACGAATTCGTCAATATAACTTTATGAATAAAGTCCAAAATGAATTATTATTAATTACTAATGGTTGGTTAATGTTGGTTAATGTTTGAAATGTAAAATCATGCCAAAAAATAATGTAAAAGTAAAAGTAAGGGAAATTTTAGGGTGTTTTGGATGCACAATTTTCGAATGCAACGCTGCGTCAAAAATGTAAACAAACTGCTTCCTCTTCTGGTCCAATTGACACTGCATATGCATATTGTGTTGGCATATGTCGCGGTGCACTCCATGGAGATATTTCCCTACCCTCAATTTTACGGGAGTCGCGATTTCTTCCTCTTGTGGTCGTCGACGCTTTTGATGCAATTTGTCGCTTTTGAGAAAATGTGGGCTCGTTTGCGTTTTTCCAAAATCCGACTCATTTCGCGCCATTCTGAAATTCGAATTATTAAATTTGAATTCAATTAACTTAATTTTCATCAAAATGTCCCACAATTCCAAACAACATGGTTGGGTTGTGAGAGACCCACAGACGAATTTAATTAAATGCAATGTGTGTAATAAAGGGCTCCCGGATGGATCTTTTAAGGTTTGAAATTTTCAGTTTTAAAGACTGTTCACACATTGGGGTGGTAGACAAATGCGTTCAACACGGCGTATATCATCTAGAGTGTTCTCAGCCATGGCGTGTATTTAGCGGTTACTTCACCCGCAAAATATAGTATTCCATTTTAAATACTATATTTTTATGCCAAATTTACTAAAAATATAATATTTTGTCGATAATATCGATATTATCGAATATTTATGTGAAAAACATCGAAAATATCGAATATGGTCACTATCGATGTTTTCCCAGCTTTAGCGTAAGCAAAACAAACAACGCACGTTCAGTGTTACCAACTTTCAAAACTGTTTCCCCCTAAACACAAATCAAAAACCCCTAAAAACCATACAATTTCTAGAAAATCATTATTCGAATTATTTAATTTTTCTGTCTAAACAATTGAAAAATTCATTAAAAAAAATTTACGCTGAACGGTGATTAGACAGCTTTGCGTCGTGAGATTTTTACGTAAAAAACGAGCCATGGTCCGGTAAAATTGAAATAAAAAAATAAATAATAATAAGATTCTATTTCATCAAAAAACGAACACGCACACGAACACGTATCATGGTTCAAGTGACGGGGTTCTATATAAAAACATAAGGCAAACAACGCGTTGGAAATCAGATTGAGAGCAAGAGATGATGTACGCTCAATTGAGAGCGAGAGAGGATTCGAGTCAGTTTTGTGTCACTGTTGTGTCACTGTTATATTTCTGCCATATTTCTCGATTGACAAAGCGCACTTCTGCCGACGTCGGCGACATTTTTGTGTCAAATGGCCCGGTTGCGGTTCTCAACCTAATTGAAGGTGTACCATCTCATGCTACCTAAAATTTTAAGCGAACATGCGGCACTTGATTTCCATTATCGGTTTAACAGCGCTGTTACCCCCCTCTTACGACACTGTAAATTATCATGGTCACACAATTCCACTCTTTAGCCCTGTTAAAATTCTGTTGCTCTCGAGTGAACTTCGCAACGTTGCCAGATATTCTTTGCGTTTTTATTAAAAAAAAAATCGCCTTACCGTCAATTAAGTAATGGCTCGTTACTGAGTTGGTCGTGAACACTTTTATTATAATAATAACAAAGTTTAAAAAAAAAAACCTTAAAAATACCCCTAAAAACATAGCACCCCTAAAAAAAACCCATTCAACTCAAAAACCGCCCAAATTTAGGGGGAAACCCCCCCAAGTTGGCAGCCCTGGTGCACGTTGCTCAGCAACACACACAGTCGGTATTTCTGTTATTGACAGAGGTGAGAAAGAAACGGCATTCGGCGGTCGTTACATTGCCGTTTTTTTCCAATGAAGAGTTAAATTGCCAACAACAAAATACTCAGGCCAAATTTTCATAGCCCCCGAGGCATGTTGTTAGTTAACCTATGGAAGTATGAAAATATGAAAATGGCAATTTTTAGTTATTTTCTATGAAAAAGTGGCTGTACTTTCGGAAGAATTCAATTTTAAGATGACGTACGTTATTCGGTCACTTTACTTAACATAGACTATTACATTGCCAATATCACTCCATATAACTAGCTTTGTACCGATTACTCGTATGTTTAAAACAACCACACAACACATACAACTTTTGCATCAAAATGCAGATTATAGGTCTTCGACTTCGTCACTCGATGGTTCAATTGTATGTCAATAATTTCGTCCATAAATTCATCCAATTTTTACTCACTTTCTCCCTCAAGACCTACATTTATGCACAATGTCAACACAATAATTAATTCTTTCTTTATCCATGCATATATTAAGATTTTTACCTCCCAAAAACTCAATTACACTCCTAACTTGATTATTTCTATGTTCCAATCATTAATATTTCATGTTATTTTGCGGCATTTTAATTGTATTTAGTTCAACTGAATTTAGTTTTTTCGTTTGCTTATATAAGAAGAAGAGAACTCACAACTTTAACGAGACGGTCAAAAAAAAGTGTTCACGCATTTTCGTCGTTAACGTTCATTTTCAAATAAAAGTACAATTAACTCTATGAATTAGTTCTATTTGACCAACTCGGTCTCTTCTTTTCCTTTTGAACAGGGTGTCCCTTTGATGCGCTGAGTCAGTGCCATTTTGCGCACTCTGCCACATACTGTTACTTATGTTCAACGCTGATAATAACACGGGCCGACAAAAATACCGTTTGTAAAAACTTTTTGAATAATTGCAACTAATTCCTATATATTTTGGTGTGCTGATTCCGAAAATAGTGGACATAAAGTCGTATCACCCTCCAATTTCTTGCATTTCACGGAATTGTAAAAAACACGAAATTACTGTTTTTCAAACTTGTGTACAAGATACCTCAGAAACTACTGGACCGATCTTAATGAAATTTAACTTAGATATTCTTAGGAATCCAATCTATCATAGACAAAAGGAGTTTTTTGATTGAGGGCCCGCTTCGAAAGTTATACACTTTTAAACCTCAATAAATAAAAAAAAAAAGTTTAATCTTTAAATAGCTGTAAACTTTACAAAAAGAAAATTTTTAATTTTTTCCCCTATGCTACTCTATTTGTACTTATTTCCTGCATGAAATGACGGTCCGTTTGTACTATTCCGACAATTGGTGACCGAGATATCAGGTAGTTGGGCGTGAAAACCGCTAGTAATTTCTAAGAAATTGGAGGGTGATTCGACTTTATGTCCACTATTTTCGGAATCAGCACACCAAAATACATAGGAATTAGTTGCAATTATTCAAAAAGTTTTTCTTGTTGGCCTGTGTAACTAAAAAAGTCTGGCATGCAGCAGTTTGTTTCTTTATCGTCGTATTTCTCTTGCTTCAACTGCTAAACATTCGAAATTTGCTACATGGGAAATATTTCGCCCGGTCGGTAATTGAATTTGAATTGTCAAATTGGCGCACTGTGTTATACTGTTAGCAACAGACAGGGCGCTAACAGCATGTTAATCATTAACAGCGCGTGAAATCAAAACCAGACAGTGTTGTCAACAAATGCAAATAATAGAGTTGTGCTGATCGCTTGAATTCCCCGCGAAATAAATAAACCGTCAACAAATTCGACTGTCAGCAAATTCAATCGTATTAAGGACGTTTTCCCGGACATCATAAACTTCATAATCTGCAAATTTTTATAAATTTACCCAAGCTCTTTTCGTGTAATGTCAAAATTTATTTTTTGATTTCCGGCAAATATTTTCAAAAAAAGAAAGGCAATTTCCACGTCGTTATTTGTTGCGTATTTCGACAGAAACGATTTTTCAATGGGTCGCTCCGTTAGATAGAGGTGTCAAACGCAAAAATAAATGCAGAAGATTACCAAACATCGCCTTGCATTTTTCAAACCGATGCAATTTGCACTTGACCGTTAAAAAAGACCCTGAAGTTCATATATGGTTCACACGTTATTGCTAAGAAATGTCCAAATCACCATCGAGAAGAGAATCAAATACGTCTAATGTAATTGCATTTCTGCAGTTTATTATAATTCCGTTCTTTAAAAACAACTATTTTTTTCAGTCTGGTTCTCATTCCAATGGTCCTCTTTTTGACTTTACGGAAGATGAAATATTAAGTCTCCCACTGCCAGACTTAATTCGGAAAATGGAACATAGGGGTCTGACACCAGAGCAAACAGCCATAATAAATCGACGTCGTCAATTGTTAAGAAATCGTCAACACGCAACCACCCGTCGGGAGTCGTTGCCGACTGTGGAATATGTGGAATACATATCTTCAGAAGAAGTCATTCAACCACAACCATTAATATCTCCTTCTGGTTCTCAAAATTTATCGTCGATTGATAGTAAAGTGACCAACGAAGACGACAATACAGTTACCAAAAAGGGATAACACAAAAAAGTCATTTAATAAAAATAATTACACATTATAATAGAGCAGTTAACATAAATTCGTTCAAGTAATTAAGAAACACGTTTTTATACTCCATGGATATGTGTTCGAGAGCATCTAATTGAGACTGAATTTCTTTCCGTGAACATTTGTAATGACCAAGTGCAATCAAGTCCCACAAATATGTGAATTTTGTAACAAAGTTAATTGAGTTTGTGCCACTTTGTATTGAAACTCCTTGTAAATAGAACTTTATAATATTAGCCAACTCCATAAATTCAGAACTGTCAAGAGAAGATCCGGCTGTAGAGGAAATTTAATTATTGATTAAGTTTGAAAGCATTATTAATGAATGATCATACCATCAATCTCTTTAAAGCAAGTGTCAATTATCTTAAAGGCCAAGCTAAGCTTGAGCTCATTATAATCAATTAACCACTCGTCAAGGATGCAGAAATGTTTGTAAAGCGCAAGACGCATTTGCTTCGTTTGTGATTGGTTAATGAGCTCGTTAAATCTATGCAACCATTTATATTGCTGTATCGTCTTACAAATGCTGCACTGTATATAAGCATCCTCATCATAAATGAAATCATCATCATTTTCTGAACTCCACCAATTAAGATTTTGTAGTTGAGGTACATAGATTTGACGGCACTTATTTTGCTCGCAGCGATAACGATGAAACAACTCCTGATATGATAAAAATACAATGGGATTAATGTAAACGACTGTTCGTTTAACAAAACTTACATATTCTGCATCGGAATCTTTTTGCATGCATTTTTCGCATTGACATTGAAAATGGTAAGTATTTAACAAATAATCACATCGAACCGCACGTTTTGTTTGACGAAAGTTGAGAGTGTAGCAATTAGTAATTTCCTCTCCTGCCAAAATGTTCTTTGTCGCATAAGTGCTCACAAATCTACCGTCGAATTTTGTCTGAAAGCTTGGCGCACAAGCGTGGTTGCATATGCTTAAATACGGCAAATTCATTGCAGTGACATTTTCAAAGCAACTAAACTTATGTAACAGACCCAAACGAACGTGAAATGGACGAGTCCACAAGTTGGTTTGCAGCAATGTAAACCCATGATCATTATCCCTGTTAAAAAGATCGAGCCTTGGCATAATGGAGTAACTTGTGTGCCCATTACATATTAGTTGACCGATACCGCGTAAAATGAGTGCCGCTGAATGGCGTAAAAATAAAAATAAATAAATTTGATTTGTATTTTAAACCGCATACATACCAACGACATGGTGCCAATCTTCAAGGTTTGCCGCTGTATTTACGAATTGGTCAAAATAGATTGTATATTTTATTAGGTAAACCAACAGCATTTCCGCCATTAAAGCAAACCATAAAATATCCATATTAGACATTTTATTCAAATGAGAAATCATGTGCAATGATCGTGCATACTCAACAGATTCATCGAGTTCAAATAAGGTAGACCAAAGTTGCTGTGCATTAGTTTTGGCTTTTAAAAGGGGTATGATTTGCGGCAAACCTTCGAGCACAGTGCGCAAAGCCAAATGAGCAATGCCAATGTGTTTGAATAGATGCAACTGGTAGGCGACGCACTCATAATTATGCAGATCAGCGTGTTTCTGGCGACATTTCAGCGAACAATAGACAACCTGTCCATTGCATCGAGCACATGGTATAGGTATAATTTGTGTAGCAGCGCATTGCTGACAAATCAGTTTATCGCCAACTGGCACAAATGATGAGGCACGCTCCATGAAGATTAGAGTATTTTGCGTTATGTCTGTGGATGCGATCATGTAGCGACCCTTGGATGTTGGGGTACTGACACTGCAATGCAAAAAAAATATCAACTAAAATATGTTTTTTTTTTGTCATTAGTAATTCATTCACAAACATTCTTTGGGTTTGCCTGTTGAGTGTCTGTTTTTTTTCCTCGGTCTCGATTGTTTCATCGTTTAACTTTGTTTGAGATTTCATTTTAAGGTTGAGCAACTCAGCTTTAAGTTCTTCTAAGTAATTTGCAAATACATCATTCAGTGTTATCTGCTTTAAGGAATCTATGTGCATTTCTAGTTTCTCAAAATCCTGCAGGTTTAATGCGCAGTATGCCTGTCGCGTTATAATTTTATGGCGCAAGTGTAAAGGATATCCGAATTGAAGTGCACACTCACAGTCATCGTAAGCTTGCTGATAGTAGCCAAATGCTTGAAGGGACATAGCGCGGTTAGCATAGCTAAGAGCTAATGCCTCGCGATCATTTCCAGCAGCAAAAATGGCTTTTGTGTATAGATTTGCAGCTAAAATTTCCTTATTATCTTGCTTACTATTGAACACTTTATTGCCTTCTTCACGCAATCGTTTTGATTCACTGCTAATTTTGTTTTCTGCGTTCCCTGGATTTGAATCTTTGAGACAAGCTAACCAGCGTTTGGACAAGCGACACAACATTTTCCGTTTCCCATTTGGCAGCATATGAATTTCTTGAATGGTGCAGAACTCATTTTTATAGGAAGTTAATTGAACTAATGCCGCCTGGCAATTAAATAGCTCTGAAATATTTCCACCATCCATTAGCAGACTTAGTTTTGAATTTAAACTTTTAATCAGACAAAAATCGACGAAGAATGTTTACTGTGATTCGACAGTTTCAGACAACTCGTAGGGAAACGGTGTATCAGGATGCCACGCCACAATTGTTTAGCCCTTTTATCTACCAAGCTTTTACCGCCAACCGTATTGTTATTTATTAAATTTTTGTCGCATTTGACGAAAACAAACAAAGTCAAACCAACCCGGTCAGAACACTTACGAAACATGTTTTCACAAAAATGTCAAATTGACGCAAAAGTATCGCAAAAGCGGAAGAAGAAGAGCGGACAAAACTGACCTAAAAATGATGACTGCGCACAAATTGCCAGGGAATACAACGCGACATACGCTAAGCCAATACTGCAAAGTCATTTCATAATAGAGTCACAACAGAGTCATAACAGAGTCAAGGCGAAACGTAAGCGCGTAGAAATCGTTTGGAGGAGTTTTGTTTGTTTAACAAAGTTGTTCTGTTTAAAAAAGTCGGGCTTTTACATGGCGTGATTACTCAATATGTGTAACTTCAGATAATTGACGTGAGATTATATCTAAGTTGACAGTCGTAGCTTTCAGGGCTTCAATATGCAGGGCGACACAAAACATGGAGTTGCCACCCTGTTATCAGTGACATCAAAAAACCACTTAGTTGGCAACCGTGAAAAACTGTTCCATTCGACCAGAACGCATTGAATTCGTCATGCGCTTGACAAAGTGGGTATGCTTTCGTGATGATTCTTTGTGGCTCTAGGCGATGGTCTAAGTGCCCATCCAACTCCAAGCGACATTGAGCTGGCCAGTACTAACGCGACTTTGTCATTTGGCCCTCGACCGTGTCATTTCGTGTTTTGCAGCAACTGCGTCAATTAATTGACGCAAGTGCCTCATACGTTCATACAGTTTAACTTTAAAACCCTTAGTTAATCGCTAAAACATGGCCATTTTGGCAACACTCAACGCGACATACGCTAATCCAATACGTCAGTGTAGTTTCATGATAGAGTCATTGGAGAGTCAACTATCATTTTGTCCCTTTTTTCGAATGCCGTCTCTTTCTCGCCTCTGTCAATAACAGAAATACCGACTGTTAATTGTTAAAATAATTTTAATACATAAATAGATAAAATAAAGTAAATAAAAACCAATCCAACATTTTCTGAAGCCAATTTTGATTGATTTATTTATTATTCTTGTTAAAATCTTCGTAACTCCTCGTAGCAGCAGTAACCAAAGCGCCTCTAGCTTCCCGTAAGATCCGCCAGTCATCACTGGCCCATGCAGTTTGTTGTTGTTTAACTGCCTTATTAAAAAATTATAATATGGATCTGAAACAGCTTAATGAGGAAGCGCGAGCGGCTGCTCTCAAGGATATAAAGAATATGCTGCAACGGCCAGGCCAGTTGGAAAAGGTTGACCAATATCGACATCGTGTGGCCAGAAAGAAGGCGTCATCGGAGGCGTTACTGAAAACTGGAATGCAAAATCAACTAGACGGTGTTCGAGTTGGGTTAAAGCAATTGGAATCTTGCAAAGATGGTGTGAGTGAAGTTCTTCAGCGTATGCACGAAGTGGATAGACTTTTAAAGGGCATCCCAGAAATTTATGATGCTCTAGAAATTGTACGTGAAGAAAACACCAAACATTCGCAGTATGCAACTGCAATGGAAAATCTTAAGCATATTTTTAATGTTGATGCAAGTGTACAAAAGACAATGGGACTCATTGATGAGGATAAGCTGCTAAATGCCCATCAGTGTCTCGCCGATCTTGAGAACTCTCGCGATGATTTATTGTATGAATTGCACAAGCAGCCGAAACAACATGCCTCGGATAAGATCACACTCAAACGTCACTTTGAAAAGGTTGAGACGGTTTCCGAAGCACTGCAAAAGAAGCTACGCTTGATACTTAGTCGTACACTAAATACTGTGCGAAAGGAGCCAACTGTCATAGTGACAGCGCTACGTATAATTGAGCGGGAAGAAAAGAACGACCAGTTTGCGTTGCAGCAACAAAAAGTGACTGGATTTTTGCCTCCGGGTCGGCCAAAGCAATGGAGAAACATGATCATGGGTGTATTGCAGGCGGCGGTAGTGACTCGGATTGAAGGTTCTAAGTTAGAGGAGCGAGCTGATAATAAAATGTGGCTTGTACGTGATTTGGAAATATTGCGTCAGATTATACTTGAAGATTTACGTGTGGTCAAATCACTATGTGTGCCTTGTTTTCCTCCATATTATGATATTTTTAATGAATACGTAAAGTTTTATCATGAGGGCTTGTCCAGTTATGTGAGTAATGCGTTTACCATAAAAAATCACAAAAAGTAATATTAAATTTAATTTCAGTTGGACAACATCGCACGCTCTGGTTTGGAAGGCAATGAATACGTTTCAATGCTATCCTGGGTAATGAACACTTATCCTGGTCCTGAGCTTATGTCTCATCCAGATCTTAATGTTGATGTTCAGAAATTGATTGGGCCGCTTCTTCGACCGGATCATTTAAAATCATTGGAAGATGAATATTTACAGAACATGCAACGTAATTATCAAGAATGGATGACAAAAGCAGGTGAGACGGAGAAACAGGAATGGTTTTCCGAACAGGCTCCTGATCAGGATGAACATTACTATCATACATCAGCACCAGTGATTATATTCCAAATGATAGATCAGCATTTGCAAGTAACTAATACCATCCATCAAGAGCTAACATTTAAAGCGTTAATCATGAGTATTCAACAAGTGGAAGTTTTTGGACAAACTTATTTACGTAACGTAATCGAATTGAAGGAACACCATTTTCGCAATCGAGATCAAATAAAGTATTTTACGCACTACATCATAACAATCGTTAATAATAGTCAACAAATGGTCGAACTGGCACAGCAAATGAAGCAACTCTACTGGCCAAAATCACGCACTGATCACTACGAAGACTTTGAAAAGTTGATTGCAACATTTCAACGTATACGCGCACATGCGGCCAACTATCTGCTGGAAGAGGCTTTCCTCGATATGGAGGTTCATTTCAATGAACTTTTTACAGCAAAATGGTTGGGTAGTACAATATCTGTGGACACAATATGCGTCACACTTGACGATTACTTTCACGATTATAATCACCTACGTCCGAATAACTTTGAAATGGTGATCAATGAAGCACAGAAATTGCTTGCTAAGCGTTACATTACGGCTTTGCTTTCGAAACGCTTATCAAAAACGCGTGCCGAATGCGATGTAATAACACGTAAAATAAATCAGGAATCAAAACGCTTAAAACAATTTTTTGAAAAAATTGCGCCAAAAATGTCGCTTAGCGATTCTCCTTTGGATTTAATACCGACGCTATCAGCGCTACTCGTATGTGATATCGAATTACTGGTGTTGGATTTGCATACATTAATTGGCAGTTATCCGTCACTAACAGAGGATCAACTGGTACGACTCTTCTACATACGTAACGACGTAAAGGCGGCTGAGGTACGTGAAAAGGTACAAGATGCCATGAAGTCTAAAAAATCAATGGTTAGTATCACTAAGCAAGATTGCATATTCAAAGAGATTGTCTTCAACGATAAATTATGGTAAATTAGAAACATCTATCCCTTGCATTCCTTATTTAATACAATATTTTAATTTACATTGTTTATGTACTATTTATGTTACTACAATAAATATAATAAATCAAGATATTTTTGCCATTCTATGAAATTATTCTGTACGACATTCGTCGGTGGTAGTCGCCGAAATATAGAGAGCGAGAGAGAACTAAATAGTATCTGAAAATCTCGTAACCATTCAACTAACCGAACATTTGACAAACGCTTAGTTTACTCTCACAATGAGAGAGACTGTGCGCATACATTAAACATTGGGTTCGCTCCTATGGAATTATGTTCACGAGATTTATTTAAGTTTGTGTGTGTATTTGAGATATTTATTTTAGGTTGTGTTTCCTGCACAGGCAGGTTCTTCACTTTGCGTTGTCAAACAGTTTTGGTTGCGGTGTGAAAACAAGCAAGAGCACCATAAGAAAAGTGCTTCCAATTTTTTTATCTTTTATTTATTTATTCATTTATTTTCTTTTTATAATAATCGAGTAAAAACTATTGATGGTGCAAAAGAACAATACATAGTTATATATGTGTTTATATATATAATATATTTACAAAAGTGAGTGAGTGCGATTAAGATTCATAATCTGTATTGTATTGTATTAAAATATTTTCGGCGGTTTCCTTATTAACAACATTTATATTTATAATGATTGTTTAATCAATTCACTTTATGCTAAAACATAAAAAATAATATAAAGTACTCGAAAATGAAAGTATCTGTGCACATTTATTGTATAAACCTCCTGAATTTTGACACAACGTGGTGTTTTTTGCTGTCTGTTCGTCACACAAAAGCGCGTAATCTTACCTTCATGCCACTCGCTGAATCTATTAATAAATATGTTTGTATGTACATTTTTTTTTCGCTTCTAGTTGTTTTATAGTTTAATCGAAATTGTTGTTATATTTGTTTCTTTTTCTTTATCGCCAGTGAAATATTTGAAAACGTGTTTTCGATTTTTCTTACTTGTATTGCTTATTTGTTGTTGTCGAGATTTATGGCATGACCTTGGTTCTTTTAACTGAACTTGAACTTTCAATAAAGGATGCGCTTGCAGTTGTATCTATTAGTTATAAAATGAGTCTTGCCTGTCAGACAAATTGAATGGAAGTAAAAATGAAGCAAAAAGGACTATTAAAATATTATTAACAATATATTAAAACAATGCCGTAAGTGTGATAATTTTCTGCTTAGGCCCCAATTGCATTTTCCAGATGGCTTTGCTCATTTGTGCTGAAAAACACTTTGAATTCATAAGACTTAAAAGAACGCTGTTGTTAAGAACTATGTAAGCTATTTAAGTGCATAATAACTAAGAACGTGTCGCATTTGAATGAGCACTTTGTCTAGGTACAAAACATTGTTGGCTTACAGATACATATACATTTACATATATATACATATGTATATATGTGCGTTCGTACAGTGTAGCACACTCTTTTGTGCAAAAGAAAAACAAGTTCAAGACTCAGGCAAACAGCTGAAAATTAAAAGGACATACACCCACATAAGTACGAATGTATGATTGTATCTGTATAAATAGCTACATAGATACGTTTTCTTGTGTACGAACACCCACGTAATTCACATATTTGTGCATTTACTACATAGACTGTTTTGATGCGTTTACCGGTTATTTTTTTGCTGTTGTTGATGCTCGGCTTGTTTTTGCATAGTCGAGAATTTTAAAAGAGCAACAACAAGTCTTGAAATACATATGTATATATAAATATACTAAGCATGTGTAATGGTATAATAATGGTGTGTCATAAATGTGTACATGTATGAAATAGTATTAATACTAATAAATAATAATTAAGTACAATTGTAATAAAATATAATTAATTAATTCATTGAAATAGTTATAGTTTTGTTTAAAAAAATTGCATTGAAATAATGAATGCTTTCATGGTCAAATATTTTCCAGGAGAAAGAAAAACACCTTCACTTCCACACAAAATAAACAAGAAGTCTGCCAAAGCATGACCAATCCAAACATTGTTATTGTTGGTGCTGGACCATCGGGTATTGCATGTGCCACGAAACTTTTGGAATACGGCTTTAAAAATGTTATAATCTTAGAGGCAGAGAATCGTATTGGAGGTCGCATACACACGATACCGTTCGCCGATAATGTAATCGATCTGGGCGCTCAATGGTGTCATGGTGAAAAGGACAATATTGTCTATAAGCTAGCCGAAAAGCATAATTTATTGGAGTCCACGGGTAATGTGTATGAGAACTATCAATGTGTGCGTTCCAATCGTGAGATAGTTGACGAAAACATCAGTCAGCGTTTGAAGGACATTGTAAATGATAGTTTAGTGACGCGTCAATTGGAATTGCGTAATTGCGCTGGTTCGCTGGGCAGTTATTTGACAAATAAATTTTACGAGGCAATACGGCGACCGGAAAACTCAGATATTGATATTGCGATAGCCAAGGAATTTTTCGAGAATTATCAAAAATTTGAGAACTCTGTAGAGGCGTCTGATACGCTTGATGATGTGTCCGGCCGTGGTTATTTGGAATATTGGGAGTGTGATGGTGATATACTTTTGAATTGGAAAGATAAAGGCTTTTTAGAATTTCTACGGCTGCTGATGAAGTCACATGAGTTGCAAACGGAGTTGGGTGTGCTGGAGGAGCGCGTGTTACTTGGCAAGCGTGTGACGCAAATTGGTTGGAATCGCAATGATGGTCAAGTAGATATTCGTTTCAGTGATGGTGAGCCGATAGTAGCACACCATGTGATATTAACAGTATCGCTGGGTGTGCTTAAGGAGCAACAAATGTGTTTGTTTGAGCCAAAGTTACCTGTAGCAAAGCAACGTGCTATCAATGGCTTAGCCTTTGGCACAGTGAACAAGATTTTCATTGAGTTTCCCAAACAATTTTGGCCAGACAATTGGACGGGCTTTACATTGTTGTGGCGTAATGAGGATCTCGATGAGATACGTGGCACAAATCGTGGTTGGCTAGAAGATGTGTTTGGCTTTTACTGTGTTAACTATCAGCCGCGTATATTGAGTGCTTGGATTATTGGCGCTAATGGCCGCAAAATGGAAACGTTGTGTGAGGATGAAGTACTTGATGGTTGCTTATATCTTCTAAGAAAGTTTCTTCGTTGGTCTATACCACAACCGGTAAATTTTAAGACATCATCTTGGTACACAAATGAAAATTTTCGCGGTTCATATTCTTACCGTTCAATGTTAACCGAAGAAATTGGCACCAGTGCACGAGATCTAGCGCAACCTTTAACAGTTACTGCCCAAAGCAACGGTAAATCTGTAAATGTCGCAGAATCGCTCTTTCCACAAAGTCGTTGCGAAAAACCCGTTGTGCAGTTTGCCGGGGAAGCAACTAGTAGCCATTACTACTCAACAGTGCACGGTGCCGTTGAAGCGGGTTGGCGCGAGGCAAAGCGCTTGATTGACTTCTATGGCGCCAAACGGTTGTCGGAGGGTTCCCCTAATGCAACAAAAAATACGCACAAATCACACTTATAACATTCGCTGGACTTTGAGTGTCGTAACGGCTCTGGCGACATTTGAAGTCTCTGAAATACAATGAGAAATAATTTGATCCTGCAAAATAGCTAAGTTTTCTCGCTTAGATGTTAAGCACTATTCAATAAAATAAATTTTGTTTTATTTTTCATTTTGTTTTTCTGATCTTTAAATGAGTAATGTTTTATATTAAAAACGTTTATTGATGCCGTGCAATCATGCTTGAAAGAATCGCATTAGGTAGTAATTAGAGAATTTTTAACTTATTGAATATTCCAAGTGAATATACATACATACATATATACATACGTATAAAAGCGTCTTTGCTGATTGATTGATTGGTTACTCAATCATAGCTTTAATATTTAATACATTTTTTGCATACCAATATTTGTAATGACGGTCCACAAAAGTTTCCAAAATTTAATATTTAATAAAGAAATTTAATAAAAGTTCCAATTCTAATGAAATTTTAGTTGAAATTTAGAATTATAAACGATCATTAAGCGTAAATACAATATATTTACATATATGAATGTAGTTTTAGTTGTAAGTCGATAGTAATTTTATAATAATTGAAAAATAAAATATTGAGGCACAAAAACATTGAAAAACAAGTCGTTATAAAAAAAAAGTTTTTAGCTTAGTGTTTCTAATGGGCGGCGTAAGTATTGTACCAGCTCGAGAAAGATTTGAAAATATCTAATCGAAAAACTGAAAAACTTTATTTAGTGTTGTGGTAGAAAAACAACCAGAAGCCAGCCAGAGTTCAAGTATCATGCATCATTGAAGAAAAATCCAAAGCAGCTAAAAAAACGAACACATGACGATCCGAACATACTGATTGTAGGTGCTGGCGCCGCGGGCTTGGCATGTGCTGTCAGTTTGCTCAATGAGGACTTCCATCATGTCCGAATTGCCGAGGCATCTAATCGCATTGGTGGACGTATATTAACGACATCATTTGGAGGCTTTTCTGTTGATTTGGGAGCACAATGGGTTCATGGTCAAGAGCAGAATGTTATTTACGAGGAAGTCTATAATAAGGATATGCTGGATACATCGTCTGATCAATATAGGAATATCGAATGGATACGTTCTACTGGTCAACGGGTGCCACAGGAAAGCACTGATATGTTAATGAAGATAATGGCCAACATATTTGAAAAACGTCATGGTGATTTATATCTGTACTCTGGATCTTTTAATAGTTATCTGAGTGAGAAGTTCAAAGAAGAATTGTCTAGAGAACCATTCAAACGTTTAGATAAGATGCTAGCTTTGGAGTTTCTAAATAGTTTTAAAAAAATGGAGGGTACGTCATCTGGATGCAACGATGAAATGGGCTGCCTTGGATTCGATAAGTTTATTGAATGTCCGGGTGACTCGATGCTCAACTGGAAGGATTCGGGGTCAGTTGAAATTAAATTGTAGGTTTTCTCATTTTTTCTTTTTACAAATGTTAATTTATATTTTATAGATTTTCGAAGTATTTGAATTTTCTAATAGGCGCAAATGAAACTAATAAATTGGGTCAATTGAAGGACATTATTGACTTTAATTGCAAGGTAATTAAAGTCGAATGGGATAACTATGATGGATCAGTGTCTGTGGCTTGCGCTAACGGGAAAAATTATCTTGTGGATCATGTGATCGTCACCGTACCACTGGGCGTGCTTAGGCGTAATCTTACGTTTTTTAGACCACAATTGCCTGCGGATAAGCGCCGTGCTATTAACTACACTGGCTTTGGACATGCTTGCAAGATTTACCTTAACTTTAGTAAGCCATTTTGGCCAACAGATTGGTGTGGTTTTGTAGCTATGTGGACCGACAGCGATTTTGGCGAAATGGTAAAATCGAAACAAGAATGGATGTGTGACATAATTGGTTTCTATACAGTAAATCATAGGCCAAATTTGTTGCAAGCTTGGGCTATTGGCTGTAGTGTAGAGCTTATTGAAACGCTGTCTTTAGATGAATTGACAAGAGGCACAACATTTATATTAAATAAATTTTTACCTAATTGGCCTGTATCCATTCCAATCGACGCAATCACAAGCAAGTTTACGGTAGATGATAATTTTTTAGGCGCCTATTCTTATTCTTCGGTACTAACTCAACGGTATTTTACTGGCCCAGAGGAATTGTTACAGCCGATAAATGTAATGGCTATTTTGCCAGAGGATAATTCATCTGTGATGACGCTAACCCCAATGACTGTTCGTCCAGTAATACTTTTTGCGGGCGAGGCAACTAGCCCTGATCACTTTTCGACAGTACATGGTGCCATAGAAACAGGTCGACGCGAAGCATCTCGCTTGATTGGTTACTATTGCAAAAATTTATAATAAATGAGGATTTATTTGTAAAAGAATGCAACAGTAAAGTTATGATTTTAAATAAACAAAAAAGGATGAACTCGTTTATTACTGCTCTCTAACAATTTGTGGCTTAAAGTCCTGCTCTGTTGCTTTTTTGAAAGATTCAGCATACAACGGTAATCGTTGCGTCATACGGAAATTCCAGAAATCCTTTACTTGACGGCATAAATTCAAGTCCAATTCTGCGATAAGTAAACCATCATCAACCCGTGATAGACCCTAAAAAAAATAATGATGTATCAATTACTTAGTTTAGGCAAATGTAAATAAATAACTAATGTACCGGCGTTCTTGCACCATTCGGCGCTGCTACATATGATGAACCATAGAATGGACCAAAAACTCGGTGTGCCTTTTCACCATCGCCCGATGTGTATTCATTGGGAAACTCTTCGCTGCCAACACGATTGATTGCTACTGTAAAATAACTATTCGCAATGGCGGCATTCCGAGCCTCAATACCCCAGAGCGGTTCGCTTAGTCTGCCAATTGTAGCCGATGGATTAAAAACTATCTCGGCACCATTTAGACCAAACATCATCCAGTTCTGCGGATGATGACGTCCATAGCATATATTGATGGCAATACGGCCAAATTCAGTTTCAAATACAGGATGGCCAGTGTTGCCTTCCAGATAATATGTGGACTCGTTAAAATCACCGACTCGTGGTATGTGATTCTTCCGATGTTTGCCTATATAACGTCCATTATTCGATATAACGACCGCAGTGTTCCAGATCGTATCGCCATGTACAGAATCACGTTCTAGTATCGATGATATAATGACCATGTTGTAGGCTTTCGCTAGCTCTTGTAACATTTTTGTTGTTGGACCCGTTTCTGCTTCCTCGGCAAATTCACACCACGGGAATTTTTCACGAGTACAAAATGCAAATGGCATTGCTGTGACGATAAACGTCAACTATTTAGAATGAGATCAAAATTTTTGGAGATTTACAAATTTTACTTACTCCATGCCTCCTGTGTGCATACGATGTTACAACCTGCCTCCGCAGCTGCTTTGATAATGTTTTTTACCTTCGACCAAATCGCTTCACGTTGCTCTGCAATTGGCGCTGTTGTGGGCAACACAATGGCATTTTGTATTGCACCCACACGGACTAGGCGTGGCTTGCGTATTTCTTCCGGCTTTGCTGAGAAACGATATCCCTTTAACTCAAAGCCATTATCGGCCGCAATTGTTTTCGCCAACTCAGGCAGTTCCAGAGCACAACTATGAAATTGACACAAATTTTTCTACAATCAATTACTCAATCTACATTGTTGCAAGAGAGCATGTTTTCTTCTTATATATTACATTTCATTTAATTATGTGTGCAAATTTGTAAAGATTTCTCCTTACTGTATTTCGTTATATTTTGATTTGTTTATACTACACATATATTTTTCATTCTTTTATGCCGTTGTTTTTATTATACTATACTCGCTATACTAGATATTTCAAAGTTTTTTATGTTATAGGCAGATAAAAGTATTTTTAAAACAGTCTGGAATTGTCGAGAATTGTCTCTGGTTTGATATATATATAATAAAAATTTCTACTTTGTCTTAGCTTTGTCTTCATATCATCTTTACTCTGTACTTATCTAAAGCCTTGTGTTAACCACTAATGCTTTAATTTAAAATTATATTTTTGCTACTATTTTTAATTTTTATTTGTTGACAATTCTAAGCCCAACGTTGATAAGCACAAACATCATTGTACGCTAAGTTGAAATTGCTTTTGTTATATAATTGGCGCACTCTTATATTCTAATTTTAAATTGTATCTAAACTTATGCGCATACTTACTCATCTTCTCTTCCATATAGAATTCGTTTAACTTCTTTCAGTTCAGGCACCGGTAAATGCTTCTCTAAGCATTCTTCGAGGCTTTTCAAATCAAGACCGGACATATTTAATTTGTAATTATATGTAAATTGTTTGAATAAGACGCTTTGCCAACTGACGATTTCCAACCTCACACGAAGAGCGCTCAATGGGGAATGTTTACAGCAGACAAACGACGAGACCTTAACACACTCACTCACGTATAAAAACAGACATACTCGCTGACGAACGCTTTGCGGCCCGCACTGCTGGTGAGCGTTTTGTGCTCAAATGTGTTCTTATCATAATTTAAATTTCAAGTTGAGCTACTGCTACACGCTACCATGTCCAGTGCATATGCAGTTTGGTGTTGTTGTGATTCGTGCAATTATCTAATTTTTTCATTTAATAAAAAAAAAAAAAAAATCAAAATGAAAAACAAAATCTAATGAGAAAAGGGAACGACTTTTGTTTTGACTATAGTGTTATATAATTTTAAACAAAAATTTTTAAAATTCTTTGAAATTGAAATTTTTATTGCGTTAATTTTTTTATTTGTATTTAACAATCAGATTCAAAATAATAAGATAACTTCAAAAAAGATTAATTGTGTTGTTTAAAGTTACATGAATCTGCATGAAATTAAATGAAATTTCAATTATTTTACTGGGGATTTTCCACATTTTTAATGTAAATAAATCAGTTTTTATATTATCGGTGTATCTAATTTTATATACAAGAGTATATGTCATATAGGACTTAGTTTAGTTTGTATTAATATAATATTAAATCTTGCATTAACAATTATACTGCACAATTTAACATTTATAATTTGTATCTTATTTAAATTGTAAATATATATATTTTGGACAATGCTCTTCGTTAACTGAGTAATCATTTTGCAAACATTTTTAAACACTTTTAATAATATTTATGTTTTTTTTTTGTGGTATTTCTTAATAATTTGTTATTGTAAACATCAAATTTTTTTTAGGACTTTATTGCATACATTTTATTGTTTTTACTTTCACGCAAAAAGGTACGTTTTGTGAAATTGGAGTCAATTCGTGATTTTGCTACAAATTTCCGATTTCGTATGACATATAG
Source organism: Phortica okadai (assembly GCA_034638295.1). NCBI lineage: Eukaryota > Metazoa > Arthropoda > Insecta > Diptera > Drosophilidae > Phortica > Phortica okadai. The sequence goes on from CM067851.1 coordinate 4,895,376, forward strand.
ATTTGGTGTGCCTTCGGCCAGCTAACATTTCTCAATTGTGTTGTTGGATTTCTATTATATTGGCAACTACAATGCAACTACAGACTCAGGGGATATTTGGTGTGCTCCGATGCAGTGGTTTTCTTTTGCTTGTAATATGAAATCCCAAAATTCGAGAAGTACTTTAGTGTTTTGCTTTCTTTCATTTTAGTTTAATAAACTTTCAGTTTTTATAATAATTAAAATGAGTTTTTGTTTATTTTTTTTTTTTTTTTTAATTTTGTAGTTTGTAGTTAATGCGTTTTTGTTCTTTGGCATTTTTATCTAGCAGTGTTAGTTTTGTAACTTTTGTAATTTTTTTTTTTATTTTGTTGCTGCACTTTAGATTAGGTTGAAGCCATTGGTGTGTTGCTCTTTACTGCACCCATGTGGCGGGGGCCCAAAGCGGCTCTATCTCTGTGCGTTGTACGGTGTGCATGAGTTTCTCGAATGCCGTCAATAGTTCACCGTTGACAATTTCCTCATCGAAAAAGTGCCCATACAGAAAATCAATGCGTTCGGCTGATTTCAACATATCCTGGTATTCCTCATCCGTGAAGCTGCGTGCATTTGCCTCATCGAATGTAGATTTTGCACGTGCTTCTGTACGTGTCAGTTTAAGGACGTCGAATTCTGGTGGCTTAATGTGTACAATGAAAGGTTTCAGCTGCACAGTGCGTAATGTTTTAATTGCCTGATAATGTGGACTCAGTACGCAAACACAGCCCGCATTGACAATGGACTTGACGCTCTCAGCTGAGGTCCCATAAAGATGACCTTTATATTCGCCGTGTTCAATAAACTTTCCAGCAGTGATGTCCTCTTCCATTTTTTCACGAGTCACGAATATATATTCACGACCGGCCACTTCACCGGTACGCATGGGACGAGTCGTATCTGTAAAGCGAAAAACAGGTTGTGAAATGCTCCAACTCTGATTATAATGCAGAAAAAACTTACATGGCACTGGACTACGAAACTTTTCTGGATCACGCGCGATTAAGCGACGACGCAATTCATTACGTCCAACGCCAGGTGCACCGATCAGCACTACCGGCCGATAGACACCCGGACGCGGATAAAGTTTGGCAACCTCTTCATACGTGGCGATCATTTCCCGATCAAAGTCGTCGTTCTCTGTTAAATCGTACATGATCTTTTTAGTTTTTGGCTGGCGACATGATGAACTGCTGTTGCTCATGCGCAGCATGGGTGAACCAGGTGGGGTAGTGCAAATGGAGGCACATGAACCTTCTGATGGGTTGTGGTTAGTGATGAAAAAGCGGGTACAATAGTATAGATGAACATTGCATGTTAGTTAGTTGACAGATTGTAGACGTAACGCCAATTCATTCATATATTCAGACAAATATACAAAGGAGACACATGCAAATTTGTTTTAGGCAATTTAAGAAGATTTCAGATTGAAAAACGATTTATGAGAACGATTCGTGAATTTGCGTATGCACATGAATACCTACTTTTTGAGTCTGCATCGCCGCCCTCGCGTTGATTACGCTCGTGTATGATGCGACGTTCCTGAAGAGCGCGACTTGGTATTAAACCGGCTCGTGAGGTGCGTTCACTTTCTTTGCGTGCCTGCCACCAGTAGGCATCATCCTAAAATAAATACACGAGCGTAAAAGCATTTGACGTGGTACACAATAATTGCTTAGTGTCTTACCTGAGAGACTATATGAAGTATATCGCCGCGTTGAAAACCCAGGCCCGCTTCTTTACATGGTATATAGGGATCCACTTCGGGACTGTAATTGAAATGCGCGCGTACACGTACTTTGGACTCGCGTTGAGCGCCCTTGCCATCAGAGGGAACTAATTTGAATGTTATAGTGCCCTCCGAATTTTGCTAGATTACATTGAATGTAATGAATGTACGTGAAGGCTGGCTGAAGTAATAGTACACTTACCAAAATGGTTAGAACATCGTTTGGCGTTTTACCCTCAACGTTGATACTGTTCACTTCGATCACTTCATCGCCAACATGTATGAGGCCTGAGCGATCAGCAGCGCCGCCGTGCATAACACGCGCTATGATGATTTTTCCTGTATCTTCATCGGTCTTTATTGTTGCGCCCTAAAAGATGGCAAAATAAATATTCTTCACTGCTGATTCGATCTTGCGTAAACTGTTGGACATTAAATTTTGGAAATTATTGTTGGGTCTAACATTGTAAAAGTTAAAGCAGTTTTGCAAAGAGACAACAAAGTACAACATTGAAATGTATTGATTTGTTTTATATGTATTGTAGTTTTAAATGTTATAGGCTTTGTTTGTCATTGTTAGTGGAACTGTGTGTATTCATTAACGTAACGTGTCATTGGTTGTGTGTACTGGAATATGTTTACTCGTATGTATGTATGTATGTAGGTGGGAATATTTGTGTTAGTGTTTAATTGATGCTGACACAATTTTGTACACATTTGAAGTAGGACATCATTTACTTACAACAATTGGTTCCGCACTTAGTGCTCCCGACTATGTTATTGTATTGAAAATTAATTCAATTCAATTTTGTTTTATGATTACACAAAATATAATTGAGATAAGTTGTAATAATGATATATTTTTTCATTGCTTATGTTAATTTATGTTACATAATGCCAATATGAAAAGATGAAATGCATTATTGAAGTAAAAAGATACGCATGACTTTGTCAGATTATTTGAAAGCGATAGACAGAATTGGTAGCAGCTTTACAGGGATATTAAGTTTGATATTACAAAAGACCATAACGGCAGATATACAATTAGTTTTTAACATTATTTACAAGCAATATTTTTACGGACTTACAAATTATATTTTTTCCTATCGAAAAAGATTTTACTTTTGGTTTAAACAACATATTATGTTAAAACATGAGGGATTAATAGTATTGAAACCAAGACAAGAAGCATATAGCGAAAAGCAGCATTTTTGTTGTTGTTATAAATTTCATAAATGTTTAAATAAAATATTTAAAAATGCTTAATATTCACGGCTGCGACAATTTCAAATGATGATCATGAATAACGCTGAATGAATGATGAACGACGCACACGTTTTGTGATTTCACGCAAATTGTGTGTTTTGTAGTACATTTTTGTGATAATATCACTTACCAAAGGCTCATTACTCTTAACTAGTTGGACAATTTTAATTGTTTCCTCATCCTCGTCCATTTCAACAGGTATTTCAGGCAAATGCGGATAAAAGTCTTTTTGTGCAATGGCATCATGTGCGAAAAGCAAGTTCTGTAAAACATAAACATTTTATTCAAATTCGATGCATGTTAATGTGGTATTCTCATGGCAGACCTGTATGTGTGGATCTTGCAGCAAATGAAAGGCTTCTTTGCAGTCATTGTTTAGATGGCAACGCTGAGACATCTGTTCCAATACTTCATAGAGTATCTGTGTGGATTTAAGTGTGAAATGTCATTAGCAAAAGTCATTTAGTTAAATTCATAAAACGCACCTGTGCTGAATTTGACAAAACTGGACAAAGGCGATCATCACGTCCCACTTTCGCCACTTTAGTATGCACATTGACTAATGCGTTGAGTTCCTTTGATTCGAGCAAGGCTTTTAAAAAATCAATCTCTTGATCGTTAGACAAATTGTCAGACTCCTTTAGCGTTGAAATGAGTTTTGAGAGTGCTGAAAAACAGACAAATATTTTATTGTGTGTAATATAGAACAGTAGTGCAATACTTACAGGGATCCCAATTGATGTCGGAAGCCATAATTTTAGCTGTCATGCTTCAACACAGAAATAACAAGCAAAAGTTCACGCTGAAAGTTGTTTAGAAAGTCATATTGATTATTGATTTTACAATAACGAACGAATGTTCAATGAAAATTTGTCATCAAGCATAACAATAAAGTTATACAGATTTGAAGCTGTCATTTTTTTTACCGAAACAAATGGGAAAAGTCAAAAGCGAAAATCAAAACAAAGCACTCAATCAACAGCGAACACAGGACATGACGTCAGGTCCAAGGAATAAACAAGTCAGTTAGCCTGGTAAAACGGCACAACTTGTGGTATGAGTGATTTTGTTGTTTTCAAATAAGCTTTAACATAGAAGACAATTTGGCATTGACTTGTCTTTGTTACTGAGGTTGGCGACGTTTTGGCGCGAGTTTGTAAATTATTTATAACTTTGTGTGTAATGTTACTACATTATAAAATATATTTTTTTTCTTTTTGCAAATCGCTGTAGTTATTAAATTAGTAGTTTCTATTTTCCTTGTTAAAAGAAAGTAATATTTTAATTCTGTATCGATTATTATATTTTACACACTGATAAAAAATCTCCAACAATTTTAATTAAATTATCTATAAGTAGCTTTACTGTGCATACCATCATTCTTGTTATCTGCAACTAACGTCTGCAACTATGCGAATGTCATTTTAGTTCATTCCATTTAATTTTTTGTTTTGTTTCTGCTTTCTCCGTAAACTGCCATACATACGTAGTTTTAAAAACAACAATAGTTCAATATCTATTGTCCTGTATTCATTTCAAGCCATTCACTATTTGCGTTATTGTGTTTTGTCTATGACTCTAAGCTTTTGTGCTGCTTCAATTGCCTTGGCGTGTATCTAACTACGTCATTGTTGTTGGATTCAAGCCAATGTGTGGTGAATAGACAAAAGAACCGTAAGAAAAAAAAAAAAGGAAAAGAAAAAAAAAACACAGATGGAACTAAATTGTTTTGACCTAATAAATAACTTAAGTCTTGGCTTAAACAACTAAATAAAACAATCATGTTTGCACATACATAGTTGATGTTGCTTATACGTGTCATTAGCCGCTTTATTGCTATAAGTCTTTTTTCTGTTGCAGCATTGCATAGTTATTCTGTTTTTCAACCGGTTACGAATAAATTTACTGTTCAGTGGCTTCCTGTTGCTGTATTTAGATGTCAGTGAACCAGTGAGGCGTTACATGCACTCATTAGGTCGCCGACTCAGTTCATATTTTCACGATATACTCTTTGGGGGTGTATGTTTATGAAAATCTCACGCAAAGGTTAGCTACTGACTTTGCTTAAAGGTCAGTTACATTTTTATTTTACATTTATGTCGCATATTTCAGAAAAAATAAAAAAAATATTTTTTCAGCGTTTGTGCAATTTGTCATGCAATAAGTAAAATAAATGACTTCAAATGTCATAGCCGAACACGTTTCTATTGGTTACTTACTCAAAATTGCTTCTTAATTGAGTTTTGAGTTATTTAATGCGTGTTTGTAATAAAGGTAATTGTTCGTGTTTCATTCTGCTTATACTTGTGTTTATCGATAAACGTTTTGTAAAGGGTCTGAGATGTTTAGGTAATTCTACTATGTTTTATACAGCAAAAAAAAAAAAAATGTTTCCCCGGTTTAAGAATGAAGTCTTAGTTAGAATAAGCTATGAAAGCTTTCCTAATCGACGGAAACTTTTTAGACATTTTAAGTCTTTATACTTTTGAAGTCTTATAACTGCATGTCGTGTTTTTGCGTTAACAATTAAAAAGCAATTCTATCCTTTAGATAAATGTACTTCATTATGCAAAAAAATGCGTGCTTCTTTTAAAGTATTGTTGATGTTAACATAGTATGCCAGCACTTAAACAAATACGCAATAGGAAGTATCAGCATGATGTTTCTGAGTAATGAATATATTTTTAATTTATATTTGTTTCGTTTTTTATTGCTACGTTTTTGTGATAGCTTTGCTCAGCTAAAATGACGGATATGCTCTTGAACAGGAAGCAACCTTGAACTAGTTTATTAGAAACTCATTTTACGACGCGACGGATTTTTCATGTACACATACACAAATACCGACATGTCATGCAGTTTTTTTAGATTAGTGGTGAGAATGCATTCAACAACTGCTGCTGGCATTGTGCTTCGCATATCCTTCCTCTTGTTCAATTTACTATTGTTGTTCCATTTTTCTTCTTTTCATTTCATTTTTTGCATGTTGGTGGTGTTTTGTTCTTTTGTAGGCTGGGGGTGATTCTCTAAAAAAATGCTTGTCAATAGACGGTCTTGGCTTCTGGTGGATTTTTTTGTAATTTGGGATTTAGACATATGTCAGTTTGTGCTTCATGATTGTTGACTTGGCATTCGATGTTTGAAGCCATTGTTAAACACAAATTTTCAAATCAAGTTATTTAGATATGTAAATGATTGCGAATAATGTATTTGAAAGCGAAATCTTGCATGATTAGCCATCAAAATTATGGTGACAACAATTCAACAATTGGTTTCTGTGAAACTATTTTACATATAAATTGGTACTTTATCAGAATTCACTTTTGTTTCAATTTTTTATTTATGCTTAACGCTTTTGTTAAGTAAAGAAATATGTCAAGTTTAAAAAATACAAAAAGTAAGTTATGTTCAAAGAAAATAAATAAAAAAGAGATATTTTGTATTAAAACTTGTTTTGTTTTTTTGTTAGCGAAAATGTTATTTTAGATTTTTTAATTAAATTTTGAAATGTCTGGCTTGCAAATCAAATTAAGCAGCAAGTAAGCAGCAAAAATGGCAGAGGAAATATTATTTCAATAAAATAAAAAAACAACAACGAGAAAGCCCCTTCTCCTTGGAAAACTCACAAGTTGTTTTTGGCATTGCGCTCACGTGGCGTAAAGCACATAAAAGTGTCTTTCAAGGCATATCAGTGCTGCCATATTTATATTGAGTATTTCAGTATTCATGAAAAATTTGAAAATTATTCGAAACAAACTTAATTTTGAAGTCTTCGATGGCTTATTATTAATTATTATTTTAAACTGTCATAAAGCAAAAAAAAAAATAAATAAATATTACTAAGTAAATAAAATATTGAATTTTTTGTTGTATACGAAAAATATTTTAAGTTTTGCAGTTCAAGTATCTAGATATTTTCAAAATTCAACAATATGTGGCAACACTTTACATGATTTTATTGTCTTTCTCTCAGAGCTTCAATGTGCTTGAGTGGTTGAAAATGAGAAACCTTGCGTTACACTTTCAGCAGCTAATAATGTGCATGTTATTCTTATTCTTTTGTTTTCTAAAGAATTTAGAGAAATTATTTTTTTTTTTTTGCATTAAAATGAGGGTCTCATTCGTACACTCACCTTTTGAAATTGCTTTGTATTAACTAAAAGACGCTAGCAACAACGGATTGCAAAATTGACACTACAAGCTTAATTCTCATACTTTGTGTGCACACAAATACACACATACACACACACACGTAACAAGCCGATGCTGTTGCCTTGCGTACGTTTCTGATGCACTTTTTCACACACTTTTCGGTCGTTTCACGTGCAGACCTTAACGACTATGACAATTTTAAATGTTCATTTCACACCGCCAACTATCTTGTGTGATTAAGCAAGTGAGTGAATATAATGCGTGCGTCTGTTTTATTTTTATACGAAAATATTTTCCTACGTATTTTTTTTGTGCTTTGTTGAGCAAAACGTATTTTTAACAACACATCATATCACAACAAAACAACAACGACAACAATTTCAGCTATTTTTAGTTGCTACTGGTTTTGTAGCCTGTTTTTTTTTTACATTTATCCTTTACAACTTTGAAAAATATATATACTTATATGCACTTTGTTTTTATCAAGAACTTTATTTAATGGCACATTTGCGTTTTGTCACTATCGAGGCTTTATATTAAATTCAACTAAAACCAATCCTTAAAGTGTTTGAAAAATAAATCATAATAATTGGTTTATCAGTGTCTGCTTGTCTGCTGCATTCAATTTGCCATTTGCTGCTCAAAGAACAGAAAATTAGTGGAAAAGTCACTAACGCGTTGTGTTGCAGCTACTTTCTGCCGTTTGTGTCGATGAGATGAGAGCGACTGATTTTTCATTTGTATATGATTCCCTCTGTGGTCGGTCACCAGCTAACGGATATAATGTTTTACTCACATTTGCAATAAGCATGAGAGAAAAGAGACAACAATAAATGAGCGAACTTATGGGGTGAAAATGCGCATGTCAGCAAAAAAATGTGGCAAACAAGTGCAACTCACATACAGGGTGGTTTAAAAGGAATTTTTTAAATCAATTTCTTTCTTAATTAAAAATATAGTTTTTATATAAGTGGTTTAATTTGCAATTTGCCACTTAGTTACAACTTATTTGTAATACAATTAATGATGTTAAAAGAATAAACTGTTAAAATTATTATTATTATTTAAAGACGATACTTAGCCTAATAAACCGGCACCGCCAATCGCACCTACGCCTCCAACAGCACCGGCACCAGCGCCTAAAAAGCCGCCACCAATCTTTGAGTCATAGCGCGCACGATAGCCACCACCGAAGCCACCACCAAATCCTCTTGCACGCACACGATAACTTTCACGATAGCGTTTGAAACCGCCAGCAAATCCAGCGCCACCAGCAATACCACCAGCAGCACCAAAACCACCTAAAGCGCCAACGCCGCCAACTGGTTGAGCCGCTGGCAACAACGCTTGCTGCACTACTGGCACTTGTTGCACGATTGGCACTTGCTGTACACTTTGTATGTTTGTAACCAACGGCGAAAATTGCTGTTGTGTACTTGCCACGCCTACTGCACCAGCGCCAACAACACCACCAGCACCGCTGCCAAACAGCGAACGCTTGCCGCGTTCAAGTGTGGACGCTTGTATGACGTTGATACCACATAGAAAAATTAACAATTTCCAATTTTTCATCTTCGAACGGAAAGCTTTTGGTCAGAGTATGGTTTTGAACGTTTTGTGGTGCTGCAGCTGCGCGTTGATGTGTTTTTATCTCTTACTCGGAGAAATAATAGTGAATTCGAGTCGTAACGTTTTGTTGATTGGTTGAACAATGTTGCTGATTATTCGGAGACACATTGCCTTTAACGTTTGGCACTCGCACAAAGTTCTATTGGCCTTCGCATGCTAAAGGTGCTAAATAGGGGAACCTTTGACGATCTGTTCAGCAAAGACCAACAGACAACAAGCGAACCCACAATATACATAGGTGTGTGTTGAGCGTATGATACGATATGTGTGTGAGCGTCATTCAATATTTCGTGTACTTGAACTGAGCAAATTAACTTTAGTTTGGGAATTTCTTACCAACTCGTGCTGCTGTAAATTTGTAGAGCAAACATTAGGTTGCTTTGTCGCTTATGGTTACTAATTAATTTGCATAAATAACAGCTAATCGTCAGTGGTTCAAACAAACGCGTCGCATAAGTAGCGATAAGCTGAACGCAGACGCCTTTCTTGCTATAGAAAATGCGAAATCTAATAGTTTTTTTACTTTTCGCGCTGGCGGTTATAAAGTCTGAGCGTTCATTTGTAGCGGCCGCTCCAGTTCAGATTTCCAATAGCGACTTGGAGCAATTAAGCACCGCAGCTAAGGATGTCGTTAATCACAAACGCACTGTACGCCACTTAGTGGGTGGCGGTATCGGTGGTTTTGGTGTGGTTGGCGGTGGTATTATTGGCGGTGGTGGCGGCGGTATAGGTGCGCCAGTTTATACTTCACCCATACAAACAGTACCACTGGTGTCGACTGTGCCTGTCATTACCACAGTGCCAGTGGTCTCGACGATTTCGACCGTACAAACGATACCTACTTATGCTTCCAACTATGGATATGGTAGCTATGGCGGATATGGCGGCTATGGTGGATATGGTGCAGGAGGAGGTGGTCTTGGACTTGTCGGAGGTGGCGTTGGTTTTGCGAAGTTTCATGCTAAAGGTTTTGGCATAGGTGCCGGATTTCTAGGTTAATTGGCTAAGCAGTTATTATGGAAACATTTTATTAAACAATATACATATCAGTCTGTCTTCAGTTTTGTTTTTATAAAAAAAATCCCCGAAAAAATGGACTTAGGAAAAAAACTGGATACCAATCGTCAAACATGTTAAAAAATCAATCAGCTAGAAGAATAGCGAATTGAGCATTCGTTCACTTAAGTGTTTACAAATTGACTTCATAAGTTTGTTTTGCTAAAAGAATTTGTTTTGTTTTTTTTTTTTTATAAAAACTTTGGTTAAAAAAAACTATTTTGATGACAAAGCATTTTGACCGGTCTTTGTAAGCTTTCAGTTAAATTGGATAAACAAAACACAAAAGCAAAAACAGAAAAGAAATAAATAAAAAATAATTAAGAAAAAAAAACTATCTCACCAACAAGAAGCATTAGTGAATCACTTGCCATTTGTCGTTATGATTGTGGCTTGAGCAACAGTGGAGCAAACAGATAAATACTTTGAAGGCAGAATTTTTTAAAATTGGATTGTTGGCATATATTGCCAAATCTCGGGATCAGGTTTTATTCTTGTTTTATGATTGAAGATTATTAGAAATTAATTTCTATTATCTTATCTCTGCCAACCAAAAATTTATTTTTATTATAACTTAAAATTTTGTTTCCAATTTTGGGTTTATTTTTATACCCTGTACACACACTGTGTATCAGGGTATATTAAGTTTGTTTGAGACGGTTTGTATGTAACGCATAGAAGGAGGGGAGGGGGACCCTATAAAGTATATATATTCTTGATCAGGATGACAAGACGAATTGATATAGCCCTGTCTGTCCGTCCGTCCGTCCGTCCGTCCGTCCGTCCGTCCGTCCGTCCTCACCAATGGTTCTCGAAAACTATAAGAGCTAGAGACTTGAAATTTGGTGGATAGACTCGTGAGGTCAAACGCTAGATCAAGTTTGAAGGATTTTTTGCCACGCCCACTCCTTCCCGCCCATCGAGCACCACCCATTTTTTCAAAAGGCTGTAGCTCGAAAACCTGATGAGTTAGAAACATGAAAATGAGTATGTAGACTCAGTATGTATAGCTCTACAAAACTGCATACCACATTTTTTCCCCCTCCTCTTCGTTTCCCCTCAAAAAGTTGTTTTCTTAAAATTGCTGTATCTCCTAAACTATAATAGATACAATGCTGAACTTTTGTATGCAAACTCAGTAAACATACCTTTTTAAAACTGCATACCACAAACTTTCATTTTTAACGCTGTGTGACAACGCAAAGACAAACAAGTTGAAATTTGGCATAAATTGCGCTTTGAACACTGCTTTATCCTATTTGTAACAAAAACCGTACTTAACACTGCGAAAACTATTAAAGCTAGAGACTTGAAATTTGGTGGATAGACTCGTGAGGTCAAACGCTAGATCAAGTTTGAAGGATTTTTTGCCACGCCCACTTCTTCCCGCCCATCGAGCACAACAAAAGGTAATTTTTTTCTTAAAATTGATGTATCTCCTAAAGTATAAAGAATACAATGCTGAAATTTTGTATGCAAACTCAGATAACATACCTTTTTAAAACTGCATACAACAAACTACCACTTTCCCCGCAAAGACCAACACACTAAAATTTTGCAGCAATGCTTTGTAACAAAACCCGTACTAAAGCGCCATCTAATGGCAACATTGCACTGTGAGCCCTGCCTCACTATTAGCAAATACACAAACCATATCGTGGTACACTGCTTTTGCTGTCGGCGAATGTTTAACGTGTTATCAACATGGGTGTGTGTACAGGGTATTATATAGTTGAGAATACTCAACTATACCGCCCTTACTGGTTTTTTTATTTTAAATTTGGCATTTATAGGAGTTAAATCTATGCAACATGCGTATGTGGAATTTAGAAAAGTCTTTAAACAGTCTATGCTCTGTATTTGGTCTATGCCAACTCACCTAAATCTGACACTGCTTAAAATGAAGATATAGAATGTTTGTGCGGTTCAATATGAAACTATAATAGTTGTGTTCGACTCACTGTAAAATATCGAATCAGTTTGCTGATTACTTTTCCGTGTTGTTTACGACAACATCCATCCCATGAATATACATATGAAGTTGGTGTAAACAAAAGAAGGCAGACTGATGCGGTTGTTTTATTTCATCTGAGTAAAAAAAAAAAAAAACAAATATCGATAAGATCGGTTCAGTTGCGTCGAATTCGAATCCACTTTTCTGGTGAATATTTTATAAAAAAAAATTTGTTATGTCAAACTGTTAAACCAGAATTAACTTAATGACAAAAGTAGTGAACACGAATCATTTAAGTTTAAAAAAATTCAAACTAATTCAATGACGAAATGTGATTGAACTTTAATTATTAAATATCGACAACAAAAAGGAAACGAAAAATATAAAAAAAAAATAAATCTAAGTATTTTCGACTATAAATTAGTGTGTAATAAGAAAATGTATTTCAGTTTTAACAAAGTTCTTTCCAAGCAACATTTGGAGTTAAAATGAAGCACGTTAAAATTTATTTGATCTGTTGCTTATCTTTGTTGGTGATCATCGAAGCATTGGAAGACGTGAGCAACAGCGAAAAGGAAATATCGATCGATTTGGATGCTGTTGATTTGAAATTGCAAGAACATGAGAATAAAGCAGAACGTGTAAGGCGCCAATTCGGCTTTGGACCTGGCTTTGGGCCTGGGTTTGGGCCTGGGTTTGGACCTCCACCTCCACCGCCGCCACCATTTGGATTTGGTGGTGGTTATGGCGGCTATGGTGGATTTGGACGCACACGCGTTATAACCCGAACTCGTTATGTCAACCGGAATCGCGGTTTTGGGGGCGGTTTTTATGGTTAAGATGAAGCTTGTGAGCTTCAAATACGTTTTTAATTTGAAGTGTGTGTAAATGTGATATGTTTTTAAAAATAAAACTCAGTTAACAATATATTGAAACAAGATACATATTTTTATTATGCTAAGAGAAAGTGTAAACTGAATAAGTTTTATGGTTTTTGTATTTTATCGAAAACTCTATAAATTCGCCTCAAATTTATAGCAGAAAATAGTTTTGTGAGAAATGTTGTGTGATTCACGTATTGTTTCCTTTGTTTTATTTTGGAGTGCGATGGGCATGATCTTGCAGTCAGCGAGCCATTATGTCACAGTACTAGATGAACGAGAATACGATAAAAATGTTGCTCCAATAGGTTTGTAATTTGTCCATACATTATTGTTTTTTATTAAAAGTTTGTCTCAAGTCTAGATAACAATGTTTTGCGAATGTTGCGGAGCAATTGGCAATCATTAGCTACATTATTTCGCTTGCGTGCAAAAGACACACTCGTCCGTTTGAATCTCATACAAAGGAGTGTTGAGAATTCACAACAAAGTTCTACATTAACAGTAGCAACTATTACATCAACAACAACCGAACCGACTGTAGAATACTATGGTGCACTAAGTCCAAAGTTTCAAAATAAATAAATATGGTACATATGTGACATATGTATATTAGCTAAGTATGTTTATTTATTATTTATTAGTTAAGTTCTACAACAAAAAATTTTACTTAAACAGAGCAAAGTCAACTTAACCGAAATGCTTGCCGAATAATGGTTTGAAGCCAAAACCGCCACCTAAGCCTTTAAAACTGCCTAGGCCAAGTCCACCAAAACCGCCCAAGCCTTTAAAACCATGACTGAAACTACCACCACCTCCGAATTTTCCACCAAATAGGTCTAGGCCGAGTCCACGTGTTGCACGTTGTTTGCCCACTTCTGTATCCAGAGACGATTGATTAGGATTTTCAATATCCAACAGCGTAACGGGCGTCTCCTTAATGCTGGGTTCAAACGGCAGCGCCGTTACTATGTGAGTCAGACAGACGACGACAAAGAAGACGAGTGTTATGTTAAGTGTGCAGGATTTCATTTTGTGTAATTATTTTTCGTCTATGACCAATTCAATTTTCATAGAACCTCTCGTCGGTGTCTGGTTTGAATGTCGATTTGTACTTAATACTGAATGAATCTTGTTATGCTTTTTATACTTTACTAAGCATTTCTTCAGACTCTGGCGTGTCTACTGTACATGTGTTGATTTATCCATCATTTGCTCAGCTTAGGGTTTTGCCATGCTAATTGCAAATATCAACATTACAGTTATGTATTTTGTGAAATATGTACTTTCATTGAAAAATCTTCTGCCATTTGTCCACGACGTTGTTGTAGCAAGTTTTGTTGTGTGGGTTTGGCCGTACGGCAAAGATTTTGTGTAAATAAGTGGCGCCTATGTCTGTATCTTGTTATATGCTTATTAGGTTTGATAAACATAATTCGATGTTAACATGTGTCTGCGGAAAATTACATAATGTTTGTAGTTTCTTTTAGCTTTTTTTTTTATTACGTTGTACTTGAATATAAGATGTTCGACCTTAACAGTTGTTGTACGCTTTAAGTATGTTTATTAATACTTACCGAAAAGAAATTAACAAAAGAATAAAAAGACTTTGAAATGGAAATGAGTACATCGTAGTGACATACATAGATTCTATTTTATTTTCAATATAGTTATTTTTAATATAATGAAATATACATTTGATAACATATACATACATACACATATGTGATACTATATTTAATTATGCAAATAAATTTAAGACGTATTTATGACGCATTATTAAATTTACTGGCCTGTTCCAACTTTAATCGTTTTCAAAAAGTATAAAACGACACGAAAATGATTTTTACACTTTGTTTTGTCGATTCCAAAGAAAATTTGTCGTTTTTACTATTCAAACTCGGTTAGCTGCTCTTTACAAAGAAAATAAGGATTATTTGTTGGATGCAAAATTACATAAACAACTATTTATTGTGTAAAATATAAATTACATTTGGTTTCACATAGAAAAAACACAAATCTTGTCAATCGGTAATCAACTCGGTTTATACAAATTTCACTTATTTTAAAGTTCAGAACATGCCAGATATTTAAATATATTTAAAATATTTATTATTTATTTTAATTAATTGTAAAATTCAGGCATTCTCTGCCTTTGTCTTCGACGCACATTTAATTTGGGATTATTTTTCCGATGGAATGATCTTGGTCGGTGAAGTATGGTCCACGCAGACGGTTTTGATTTTCCTTTGCGCTTGCCAAAACCAATTTCACTACTAATTGGTACATAGTCAAAATTTGGTATAAAATTTTCTTGCTCATTGAAATCATTTTCCATTGTGCTCCATTTGCTGATATATTTGTCGTTGAGAAAATTTCGCGGTCTTCGTACAGCATCCTTTACAAAAGCGCGTGACCAAATGATAGGATCCAAATTTTGATCGTAACCATCGTTTTGTGTTAGCCAGGGAGATGGAACCGCTTGACTTGTCCGTAACCAGATTATGACACATAAAATAAACGTGTTGAATTTAATGTAATTGCCGAGTTTGCACATTTTTTATCTTGACTACTAATGCATGCACACCGTGCGAGTTGCAAATATAAACTGTTGCTCTTTGAACTCGCAGCAAAGTTTTTATAGGTAAACATCTATGACGTTATTTTATTTTTTTATGTCTGTCCGTTTGTAATTGTTGCTACATATTTCTTTCTTGACCTTTGACAGTTTCTCTTTTACTCTCTCGTTTTCACCTACACAAGGGTTCTGCCTGTGCACCTTGCACTCACTTATCGGCCATTTAAATATTTTCTTTCTCTATTTACAGAATTGTCCCTATTTGTGTGATCTACATTGGCCTGGTGAAGCATATTCGTTATTGATGTTTTTTACCTGGAAGTTTCGTTTGTTATATACTGTCATATGGTTATAGTGAATTAATGTGCGGACTAGACTTATTTTTTAAGTTGCTACAACATTTATTGCACTTAGAGATTATGCGCGCGTATCTTTTTACCTGCCTACATATTAAGCACTTTACGCTTGTCAAATATTATAGGTACTTTGACCTTTTAGCGGCACAGGTAATTTCTATTTCACATATTTATTACATGTAGGTCTCGTCTGAGATTTTGTATGTGTTACAATGCACGTATGCACAATGATCTGAATGAAATATTCTACATTAGTTCAACAATTAAGTACTTATCTTACTGCAAAAAATCTTTCCTTGTTACAATGATTTACAACAGAAAATTCGTTTCACATTCTGCACATAATTTCTCATCACGGAACAATTGTTTTTGTTAGACATTGCCTGTGGGCTTGCACCAGTGATTAAAAACTTTTAATCTTAAAAAATTGTTTCCAAGTACGGTATACATTTAGAAGCATCTTACGGTTCAAAATTTGAATTTGAGCGAAAATCAGTTGGCTCACTATGCGTGAGCCGACTGCGCTGCGTCAGAATTTTCTCCCTTACCCTCGAGTGAAATGTAAAATGAGAGTATAATATTCACTGATGCATACACTTGTAATTACATTGCGATAAAAAAAAAAAAATAAAAAAATATAGTTTCCTCTTGAAATCCGCAAACTGTTGTAGCTTCGTCTTTAAGGTAGGCGTATATAAGGGGTGGGATCATGCAATACCGCCCACGCTCGCTGAGAGTTATTTCACTTTTGAGAAACGCTTGGGGTAGTTCTTTTCTTTCATGTAAAACACAGTGAATAAATATATTTTTACTGATATATCACACGTGTTTAACTAAATTGTCACAACTCAAAAAAAAAATGAATTTTCAGGAAACGCAAAAAACTGCCTTAGAGCCAATGACAACTATATGGAAATGCAATATTGAAAGGAGACATAACTCTGTTTCTAGACCAGATAATTACACCACCTCCTTTGTGGTGATAGATGTGCATACGATAAACAGTTTTTACATGAAAACTCGAAAATGACAAATTATGAGTTGTGACAGTTTAGTTAATTATGTGCGATATGTATTTTATTATGGCTTTCAACTATTTCACTGCAATATGTGCATACCAATGTAGAGTTATTGTATTTAGCGATTGATGTTATATTCACACAACACCAGTTGAAGGGTTTTTTCCGCGCTTTCCGCCCAACTACCGTCTCCCAATTTCTCCCTTTCTCACAAATTGCAATGTGTTCTAAACTATATGAGGTACGAACGTGAAATTTTGTATGCAGACTCAGCAAACATATTTAAAACTGCAAACCAAAATATCTCTTACTGATTTTCTTGATATTTTGAACACTATTCAAATGGGGGATGCACCGTGCCAACCGTGTATGCAGGCTATTATATTGTCGAGTACACTCGATCATACGGTCCTACTTGGTTTATCTAGAACTAATTTTTATAATTTTAATAATAATTTAATATTTAACAATACAAATATAGCACAAATCAAATATCACTCATTTGAAAATTATTTTTTAATGTTCAATATTTCAATATTTGGAATATATTTGAATTCCAAATTTGCATATTTTAATTAAATAACTTTTGGCGTTTCCACTTCCTTCGTTTCGGTTTAAGGTTCCAATACTAAATTAGTATAATGAGACTCGTATGGATGCAGATAGTTTGACTCATTACCCAAAGCCTTCTAGACTTAGGAAGGGGTAATTTTTACGCTTCTCGTGGCGGTTACTGGATGCACCCTAAGGGGTAGTCGGCACACATCAGAATAGTCTGGGGCCCACCCCAAGATGTTAGACTAACGTCACAAAATATTAAATGAAAGTGAGAGATTGCATATGTTAGATATGAATTTATACATTGTCTAATTTATAAAAAATACACAAACTCTTATCTGTTAATTAACACCTTTTGCTGAACAGTTTGTGTTAAAAGCATACCATTCTTTTGCACGTAATGAAAACCGAGCTCAGTGTAAGTTTGGAGGTTGTTGTAAGTGTGTTTTTTATTAAGCAAATTTAAAATTGGTTTGGAGTTTTTCGTGAGGATCAAAGCATCTTACAACGAAACATTTTTTTTGTTTTGCCCATTCTATACAAATATAGAATGTTGATTAATCTCTTGTTGAAAATTGAAAGTATTGACTTGAATGTTGCAAGTTCTGACTACCTGATTTAGTTTAGCTGAAAGTACAGTCATTTGGTAGTTTGCCTGGAAGGCTTTCCGGGAGTTTTGAAAACTGGCATCCTTATGTATTTTTGGTTGCTCTTTCCGAATTTTAACTTTGCCATCTTGAATCTTTGCCACTCGAGCCGGAAAAATGGCGTCCAAAATCAGTTTTTCCACCATATCTCCATTTTGGCTAAATTTACGGCCAACACATTTTTATACAATATTAAACTAGAGGAAATCTCGTGCAATTTATGTTTTAACCATTTTTTTGTAACAATAATAATTCTGTAGTATAAGTTTTGTACGGTTTGAGATTTCATACTTTCAAGACAACCCATTTTTTACGACCAAATGACTGGATTATGAGTGTACTCATTAAAGAAGATTTTTGTCCAAGTATTTACAAATTATTTTATCAATCGGATTCAAGCGAGGTTTTACAGATATGTATATTGAGAATCACACAGTTGATATCGACGGTCATGGCCCCCAAATTAGTTCCCAAGTGTGGTTGAGCTCGTAACAGATGGGATTTGTTTCAGTGCAATAAGACATTGGACATTTTTGTGCATAAAGTTGAAGTTCAAGTTGTTCGTTAAAACAAGTTTGAATAGCCATAAACTTGTACTTGACACTAGAAAGGTGATTAACACGCATGTTGGACATCCAGCTACATTTGTAACTCTTTGCATTAGGCAGGTTTCATGCAGTTTGCAGAGCTGAAGTGCAAGACTTCCGAACTAGCTGAAAAGTAGAGACGAATAAGAGTACGGTGCATTTGTGTGCCTGTTTGGAAACTTGTTTCTGAATTTTGACAGTGCAACTCAGGCGACTTGTCGAATCTGGTATGGTATTCAAAACTTTTTTTTTCAAGTAGTTTGCCTACTTTTCGTTAAAAGCAAGATGCGTGTGAGAAACTTAGATCTGTGGAGTGCGTGCAGCTAAATGAAGAGAAGATGTGTAGAAATTTATGCAGTAAGCGAAGAATAAAACTTTATCTTGAGAGTGTGCCAATTTTATCAGCCGTTGTAAAATGTTTGTAAAACTTTCTTCTACAAAGAAAACATTTAATAGGCACTTTTGACTATTATTGTACAAACATTTTCGTATTGGTAGAAAGTAGCATGAAGAGTAATATAAAAGCTACAAAACACTTGCCGGTTAAAAATGACAGTTTGTGGGTTTAAAAAAAAGCCGCCCAATCGAAGCCTGCGGTATTATTTGAAAGTATCTGTAATCTTGCTCAGAGTTTGTCTATATAAGCAACAACTAAATGCAATTAAATTTTCAGTTAGTTGGGAAAGCTTGGATACATCGGTCTTTTTAGTTAAATATGAGACGTTTTATTTTAAAAAGTTTCTTCGTGCTGTTGTTAGCTCTCATACGATTGGAAAGTACACTAGGCTATGGCAAGATGACACGACAATATCAGCAGAAGTTCGTAGGTCCATCATCAAGCAATTTTCGCGTGCCAACGAATCACAACGCACGCCTCGGTGCACAGACTTGGCCAGCAGGCAAAGGCGCTTTTACAGTAGCCTCAAAGCGTAATCCATTGGGATCAAATTTTGAGTTAAATTACGGCATGAAGACTCAACCTCAGCCAAAATTACAATTATCGAAATATCGCGTAAATGTGCCATTTGTGGGTATCAAGCCAAACGTGCCATATAAACATCATAATTGATTGCTGTTGAAATGAATTTATTGCATAATAAATAAGTTAAGCAAATAATGCGAATATAAATAAATTGAATAAATTAGCTAAATATTATTTCAGTGTATGTTTTTTTGCTGTCGGTAGCATTAGAAGCCTGGAGCATAGCTAGGCATGCGCTCAAAGTAGCCTGGCATGATTGCCAGCGGTGTTAGTTGTGGTTGCAATGCGGTCTGCTGAAAATTCGGAGCCACAGGCGACGTACCCAGACCGTGTACATTAGCCATGTGAATAAGGTTATTCAAAGTTGCGTAATTATCCACTCCTTGCGTTGCTTGGAATTGATTTTGCTGTGGCGTACCAAAGTTGTTCGGTATTGGAGCACTTGGATACAAGTTGCCATACATGTATCCAGTATTTAAGGCTGTATTTGTTGGATAGTTGATACCATTAAAACCACCATCTAATGTTGGATAGGGATTCACTACACCGGTCATCGGAAAATTTGAATTTATTGGCAGTCCAAATCCGTACTGTCTTGGTAAGCCGTTTGAGATCAAGCCGGCATAATCAGGATAACGTGCCATTTGCATATTGGCAGCATTTAATGCTACATGATTAACAGGTACCTGCATGCTCGAAAGTGTTCCCATGCCAACATTATTTGTTGTTGGGTTCAAACTGCCGCCGCTGGCGTTGCCTTGTTGTATGGCAAGCATCTTAACATCGGCATCACTTGCTTTCATTTGCCGTTTATCGCGTTCGCTTATATTATCCTTTACCGGACTTGCCCGACATACCGCGATCGCAAGTAAAAATAATACAATAAATCGAACGTAGACACACTTCATTTTCTCACCGTTTTCCAAATGTTACTGTGGATTTGAAATCATTTCGACGCTGTTTTTATGTAAATACCTTAGATATTTTTCACTTTGGTGTAACAAACTTTCATCTTTCGAAATTATTCACCAAATGTTGCATGATATGAGTTATATTTACCAATAAACAATAAATGTTTTTTTTAGGTTTCTATGACGGAAAGAAACCTAGTATAAAAAAGAAAGAAGCAACGTTTAACGTTTCGTAATCTCTTTATAAACAATTTACACTTTCTGTTTAATGGTTTAAGTAAATAAGGTGTGGAATGTCTCAGCGCAATTTGAATCGTTGAAAATAGTAAAGATGTTTTTGCTACGCATCGAACAGATTTTAAGATTGACTCAAAAGAAATTTTTTGAAACAGTAACTTGTGACACATCCATTTAGATACCTTCAAAGCGACTTCAAAGAAATAAAAAAAAGATAGTAAAGACGCAGACAAGTGATCCATTGTAATGCTGACTTTAAAAAATTCACTGTAGATTAGGTTACGCCGAACTCAACTCATAGACCCGTTTGATCGTTTAGTTGTATTGTGTTAAAAGGATGAGAGAAATGTTTTATCTCGAAAATTTGTGTGTCGAAGTTCAAGGCTCACTTTCAAGCTGATATTTGCTAGGTAGCTAGACAAGCAAGTTTCTAGACATCTGTATCTAATCGCCTTAAGCGCCGGCCAACTGCAAGTGATTGTTCCATTGTTTTTACAGCATCCGGTTCCCGCCGTTCCAGCTTTGCAAGGACCGCCGTGTTCTGAGAATGTACCCACTAATCGACTGTCTTTTCTTTAGAGTTGCAACAAAATGACATACCTTTTATATATTGGCTATCTCATATAATTTCTGAAATATTATAGAGGTTTTTTGCATAAAAACACATTAAATTAATCGGTCTTCTAAACAATTTGTTTGATTGACGCTAAATTTGATTTATTCAATAATTGTATACAAAATATCCGAACGATGATAAAAATACGAATATAAAAATAGTTTTTTAACCCTTATGGTTACCTTTGTAAACAACACGATAACCACCGCGATTACCACCACTGTATCCCTTTTTTTTTTTACGGTATCGTCCGGAGCCTCTTCGAGTGCGATGTTTTACATATATGCCATTATTCAATTGCTCAGCGTTCTCCAATTCCAGATCAAGTAATGCTTTCAACTGTGTGTCCAAGTTTAAATCATTGCTCTCATGCACAGGTTTGCTGGAGGCCAAAAGCACGAAAACTGTCAACACGACTAAAATATACCTTAATGATTGCATTTTAAGTATAAATTAAGATCGACAATGCACAAAGTCCGACTGATTTTGTTCTAAAGTGGCTACAAGTAGCTTCATGCTTTTTATAACGAATTTTCTGAATACAATTTAAATAATTGGGAAAGCGTTGGAAATGCATTGAGATGATTCAGATAATGATCACGTGTTAGTACACTTCAATTATTTTTACATTTTAAATCATTTGTTAAATAGTAGTAACATGCATATTGACTAAAGGTTTGCAACGTTCCGAAGAATGATCTCAAGAAGTAACTGTGAGAAATTGACAAACACAAGTAAAATATCATCTACTCATGACTAGCTTTCCTCAGATTTGTTTTATATTTTTACATCCGAAGAAATAAAAAAAGTTTTAAAATGTATTAAAAAATATTATTAAGTTAAAGCATTAAATGTATTGAACTTAGTAGAGTTGAAAAGTTTCAATGTGACTATCTGTTTTTTTTTTTCAAATATATTATGATAGTATTAAAACTGCAGTAAACTGCTATTTGATTTAATGTGACATCGTGATTATTTATGTACCATCATTATTTATTGAATTAAACAGAAAAATCCAGTGGTGTAAATTCACGTTTTTGCTGTCGCATGTGTGATAGTAAACAATTAGTTTCAATGGAATGTTATTTTTGGATAAGCCGAAATTTGTATGCCCTGAAAACTTTTTTGTAATCCATTTCATAATGTTTTTCTATAGAAAATATTATTTCATAACAAAGTCAATATTTCAGAACTTTTTTATTCTTTATCTTAAACATATTATTTTCGTTCTTTAAAACTTAGAATCTCAGCATCGATTAGGCACAATTAATAGCATAATTCATTTCTACTCTGTACTCCATATCTGTTTTCGCCAAAGACCCTTTTCGTATAAAAACTACTTTGTTTTCAAATTAATAAATTATTTATTGTAACAAAACAGCACAAAAGTACAATTTCCTATCTCTCTCTTTACTTGCCAAAGCCAAAGCCACCTGCAGATGCTTGCGAAGAGGATTGAGCAGAGGCACCGCCAAATCCACCTCCAAAGCCACCAGGATAACCGCCATATCCACCATAACCACCAGGATAACCACCATAGCCACCATATCCACCAGGATAACCGCCACCGAAGCCTCCGTATCCGCCAGGATAAAAACCACCACCGAAGCCATGTCGCCGTACGCGTACATGATCGCCATTGCCGGATTCAATATTCACAGGAGATGCATGGCATATTGCCAACAAACCGAAGACGATACAAACAAAAGACAAGATAAGTTTCATTTTGAACTCAATGTGCGTTGTTATTCTAACGAAATTTTTTTGATTCTGATCAGTAAAGAGCGAACGGCTTTTGTTTTATATTTCGATTTCGATCCGAACAAAATAGAATATGCTGTCAAACTTCGGTATCCCAACTTTTTGTTTTTAGTGAAATTTACATATATTTGGTTAACTTTTCGCATTTTATTAAATTATTTAAATTAAAATGTGGCTCAACCAGTTTCTGTCGCGAGTGTCGAACAACTCCCGTCAAGTTTTTATAACCAAGTCTATGTGAATCCCATTTTATTTACTTTCCATAACCGGATGCTGCTGATGCTGAAGCACTTGAAGATGCGCTACTATAACCGCCACCACTTGGGTATCCACCACCTCCGTAGCCACTTATCGGATAGCCACCACCTCCATAGCCACCAGATGGATAGCCACCACCTCCATAGCCACCAGACGGATATCCACCGCCTCCGTAGCCACCACCTCCATATCCACCAGGGTATCCACCGCCAAAGCCGGGATAGCCACCACCAAAGCCTCCTCTTCTATGACCTCCACCAAATCCAAATCCGCCATGTCGCGCTATCCGCTTTGCTTCTGGGCTTGCTTCTATGTTCAGTTGATCATTAGTATCCTCCAGAGTAATTCTTGGCTCTTCTGCGTGTTGACAGTAAGCCAACGCCAGGAAGACCAACAATGTTATTAGCACCAATTTCATGGTTTTGCGATTTCAATATGTTCTTTGTTGAATGTCTTTTCAATTCTGGCATTAGTTGGTGGAATTGTAGTCAATTTATAGTCATCAAAAGAGTCCCACATTACAAACTATAAAAAATCTAGCCATTAAATATTTTTTGCTTGTTAATTTTTTCCTTTAATTGTTAATGGCTCAAATCTTATTATTATTTTTTTTTTTATTAAAACCGTAAGAACATTGAACCCACAATATATTAAATACTGAAACCATTTTTAATAAGTTTTTTTTTATTATCTCAGTATGACATATATATGACTATTTAATTCTACTGTATACGAGTTGTTGCACACATCAGAATCTGACAAAATTGGTCATTAATCAAAACAATTTTTTGTAATAATAAGCAACTTTTGTTGTTATTGCTGTTTTTTGACACCGAAGTGTGTTTTTAATAGCTAGTCAAACGTCGTTACGAATAGAAATAAGTATACATAAATACATAAACTTCCAAATGTTACAAACTGAATGCCAAAGTTAAAATACCCTCTTTGTAGAAATAACAATCAAAATTTGTCTGTCAACTTTCAGCAAAAACAATAAAGTCTAAATAAAAATAACAATTTGTCAATTTTGTATACATTCATACTACATACTTGATGAGATGAAAACAAAACAACTTCTCACACTTGGGATTTACAATTTTTGATTTGTTTGGTTTTTTTGGCTTTAGCTGTGTTCATTTTTTTTTTGTTTATAATTATTTCTACTATATTAATGTATTTCACATAAGCTTGTAAATTTATTTCATCATGATACGCAATTCATAAAGTAACACCTCTGGAAACAACATCGACATTAAGAAATAAGATATTATTAGTTAAGAACCAATTTTTAATAATTCAACAATAGTCATTAAAAATTCAAAGGAACATCAACCATTTTAAACACATCCACAGAAATATAAAATTTATTGTGTACGACTAATGAAATAGATTTGTTGTAAAAAAGGCCAAATTCCAAAATAGGGACTCAATCTCACTTTCTCTCCGCAATCCATTCCATTACTTAGCCATATAATTAATTAATGACATCATTTACAACCTGTTTCATACTTTGTTTATCTCTGTTTAAAAGTTCCAGAGCTTTCAGCTTTTTAATTATTTCGAACAATGGGAGAAACACCTTTTTTGTCTCAATTGATTATTATGATAATGACGTAAAGAAACATCACACGACCAGTTTTAAGTGATTTCAACAAAGATACGATGTTTAATATTGAAATCTAATAATAAGGAAAAAAAGAGTCGGCTCAGCTTTACAACAATTGCCATATACCTACTTTGTATTTCTTTTCATCGGTTTGTTCTTTATTAATTTTGGTGTTCAAAAACACTCCAAAACCTTTTAAAATTTTGCAGAAATTCAATAGGGTTATTGCTCCCAATTTTGTTGTCTCCAAAACTAAAATTTTGAAACAAACTAATCTTTATATTTTAGTTCATTGAAGTACACGGTACAAATCTGGTTTTTGGAATCTAATATATACTACATAATTTTATTGTCTAATAATTTAAAGTGATTAATAATACGTAGTTCAACTAAGTTTGATATAAGTACAATTTTGTATAATTAATTAAGCAATAAATTCTAACAATGACAAATTAATGAGTTTGTCAAATGCACGTGAAGAACGGTCAATTACCTCGTAAATTTTAAAAGTTAATACGTATTTCATTAACTATTAAGATTAAAATGCATTAAGTTAAAGAGTCGAAAAATTTCATATTGATAAGTAAAAAAGTTCCAAAAGATTTATAAAACAAAACCATAATTTTGCGACAAAAAACCAACGGAAGTAAACTGAAAAAAACTATGAGAAAATTCGTCTAGTTTTGGTCATTGTTGTCGAAAAAGTGTTGACAAGGTCAATGCCGCACAATCTACGCCGAAGTTGACTAAGTCGACTGAGTCGATAGTGATGATTTGTTGAAGCCGGCATAGAAATTAGATTGCATGTGAAACAGGTTGATGACGTTGCGCATTGAAACTTTTTTGGCTTAAAAACAAACAAAACGATGTGACGAAGGTCTGCAAGCTGTTTTTGGAAATTTTGCTCAAGAACTTTTGCATTTTGCATGGGCGGTGGCGTCGGCGGTTAATAGTTTTCTAACGATTATAAAACCAAATTTTGCCACTTGTTTCGACTTCAGTTGCGGGTGCGTGTTGTGTGAGGTTAGTTCATTAAATTGATGAATTTGTGAGTGAAAAATTAAAAATGAATTTATTACCGGAATTTTTTTTGTTATGCTGTGTACTTGCACTTGTTGCTTGTCAAACGCGTCGTTCGGCATCGGGTCAGAATCGTAAAGCGGGCGCAGTGGGCCAAGGACGCACGCTCGGACTCATATCGCCGCTTTTGTCACTAGGGCTCGGTGGATTGGCTGATCCCTACTATGGAGCGCCGATTCGGCCAGTGAGTAATGGTGGGTCCAGCAGTGACACGCAATCAGATGGAGTCCAATCGGATCCTACATATGGCGGTGCCGGTTATCCAAACTACGGTTATATTGGTGGTGGCGGCTATAGACCGAGTTACAATCCATATGGTTATGGTTATTCTGGTTTTGGCATTCAATACCCATATTACAATCGACCTTATTTCAATTATGGTGCCTTTTATCAGCGTCCACAGCCAGTGTACCGACCTATAAACTATCCAGTATACCCAAATCCCGGCGGTTATCAACCAGCATACAACAACTATGGCGGCTATCAACGTCCTATTAACAATAACTTCGCTGCCATCAGCTCATCGCCAACTGGCGTGGCTGCTTCAGCATCTTCGGGCTTAGGCGCAAGCAGCACCCCTGCTTCATCATCAGCGAATACTGCTCAAGCAGCACAGGTGGCCGCTTTGTTAGGGCAAGCACTGGGCAGCAGCTTAAGGCCGTTATTGGCGAATGGTGGCGGCAGCGCAGCGGCTGCAGGTGGAAATGCAAATGCGTTGAGCGGTCTTTTAAATCTTCTTGGTTGAATAGTGACAAACTACGCAAATTGTTAATTAGTATTTACAATAAGTTACAACCTATACGAACGAGTTTTTAAGGTATTCCTAGAATATTTATTAATAAAATTTTATTGCTTCCATTTATTTATGATTGGATCGTAAAGCAAAGTACACAAATAAGTAAATTACTCTATATGAGCTGAGTAATATTATACACACACATTCAGCTCACAGCACTGGATAAGTCTATAAAAGCATTGATTCATGCCAAGTTAGTTTGCAGTTTCTGTTTTGGAGGCAAAGTAAAAAATAAGAATGCAACAAAAATCGGTAGTAATCTTAGCTACTTTGAGCTATTTAGTTTTTCTACTTAGTGTTTGTAAGGCTTCGCAACTGGACAACAAGAAATTGTTAACGTATGTGGATGTACCAAGGAATAGAGAAGCTCCTGTTAGCCTATCTGATGTTGTTGATGCTGGAGCTCAACATGCTCAAGAAGGCGAACGAAATGCGCGTTGGGGCTTTTGGCCAATATGGGGCTATCGCCCCAGGGCTTATCGTCCATGGCGATACCGCTACCATTACTATAGACCATCATACCGTCGTTACTATTGGTGGTAAGGGCCATCGAAGTGCTGTGTTGAGTTTGGTACACTATTTTTTTAAATATTCAGCATAAAATCTTACAAAATTTAGATTGTTTTAAATGATATATCGTTACCGTGCTTGTAGTTATTTTTCAACATTGATTAAAAAAATGTTATTGTAGAATATTCGTATTCAATAAAGTGTATAGTTTTTCAAAACTTTGTATCAACACCTTTTTACAACGCTGAGTCTAAATATGCGCTACAAATTCGACAAGGGAAGAAACGAATAAAGTTTTTTTGGTCTTGATGAAAATTAGATACAGTTCATTCTCTTTTTTTAGCGTTATGCCCATTTTTTTCGATGATTTATCCACAGAAAGCCAGAGGGACATCACAAGGACAATTCGTCTTCCCAAGATGATCAACAATAAAGTATCTTAGTTTAGATTTTGTCGGAGATGTTTCCATCTATGTGTTACAAGCTTCATGACAAAGTTATAATACTATACACTGCGTGAAGAGTGCACAAATTAAACAAAGGAACAGACACTCCCATCAGAAAGTAATTAATTCAATTTGTGGAACCTGTACGAAATTTCTTATTAAAATGGAATTGAAAGGTGTTGAATGTTAATTGTTTTGTTTTGGTTCGATTTGAGTCATCACAAAAATCAAATTGGAGGTCAAACTTGTTTAGCAATCGTTCTAGCTTATTTACTTGAAAACCAATTTGGCAGTAAAGTAAAAAATTATATGACAATAAAAAAAACTTGTAACCACAATTGCAACGCACATTACAAAAAATCACATTTGGTTGATCAATTAAGTCTCAAAAATGGTTAAGCATTTTTATTTGCTTTCGAAGTTGATATTTTTTGAGTTATTTTAAATAAAAGCCTGCATCGCATTGAAGGATGACAACAGTTGTGAAAGCGATTCACAGAAGCAAAAATCAATCTAAGCTCAGCTGTCTAGAAAATAATTTATTTGAACAGTACTCAAGATGCGTCTAACATTTTTGGCTATATTCAGCATGATCTTCTTGGCATACGTTTGTGCCAAGCCATTGGAGGATGAGGCGCTCATTGATCTCACCGATGTCGATGTGGAGACTGCACATGCCAACGAAGGACTGCGTGAAGCTCGAGGCTGGGGGCATGGTTATGGTGGTCGTCGTGGCGGTTATGGAGGTTATGGCGGCTATGGAGGCTATGGTGGGCGTGGTGGATATGGAGGATATGGTCACCACGGACATCACGGCCATGGTGGCTACTACGGATAAATACTAAGAGCATTTAATCTGTAAAAATATCTACATTGGTGCATAAATAAAAGAATATAAGCAAAAAGCATTCCCTTTTTTACGGCAAGTCTTGAAACAATTTGCGTATACGCTGCAAATCTTGCATCCTAAAAGTATGCATCGCACAAGAGTGTTCATGTGTTCGAGAGAGAAACAGAATTCTGTTAAAAGCGAAGAGTGAATTGAGGGTCATCCATGTTTGACAGTGTAGTTACAGTGCTGTAGCAACCAGGGTTCTTAGTGTTCAACAGGCATATGTTCGCTTAAAGTCACAAGTGCCATGGGTCAGTTTAATTGAAAATACTCAATTTCGGACCAAGTACAGATTTTACACATTTTGGATGAAACATTTTCGGAGGTTAAGTAGCGTATGTTATTAGGTATTGTATGCAGACATAAGAATTCCTTGATACCTTGATAGTACAGTAAGGAAGTCGTAGAAAAGGGGGTTACCAGGAAAGTTTTGCGGGAGTTTTGAGAATTGGCATCTGTATGGGTATTGGGCTGCTCCGAATTTCCACTTTGCGACCTTCTACGACCGCCGCTCGAGCCGCCATTTTGATAAAATGGCGACCAAAATCACTTTTTTCACTACATCTCCATTTTGGCTCATTTTACGGCAAAAACATAAACTACTCCCTTACTAAGCTATGTTTGATTTTCTATTTAATCTTTTTTTTTAGGAAAAACAGAAAAGAGCAGTAACATTTAAGAAAGTTAAACGCACAAAACGGATGCAATTCGTGAAATTCTGAAATGAATTTGTTCATGAACGTTATTAATAAGAAAAGGCAGTATTTATTTAGTACCAATATATATTGCTTTTCTGACTGGTGCTCGCATAATTTTCTATGCCTAGATCCTGAATACTATTTGTGATTATTGCGAGATTGTGGGGTAAATATTTGTACTACAAATAAGTACCCAAAACACAAACATTTTTAAGGTGCAATGTTATAAATGTTTAAGGTATTGTCCTTACTATACTTATAAAATGTCGTCTTTACTTTAAAATATCAATGGAAAAAATAAATCACAACGTCCTTTACTCTGTAATTTGCAATACACTAATTAAAGGCGAGGTGTTGCTGGCGCCGGCTGTTAGCAATCCGAAGGTTAAAGCAATTAATGTGTGAAAATTGTGACGGATGTCACTTTGCGAGGCTATTATTTCTCTATATAAGGTGAACGCCATAAGATATGAGTACTCAAAGTGAAAATAGCGTAGTCAAAATGAATTCGTTTCACTTTTTGCGAAAGCAAAATAATTTCTTTGCATTACTTGGATTTGATATCAATTCTGAGAAGAATATATTTAAGCGTCCAGCGATTGCCATGTTAGGTATGTTGCCGTTGTGCACGTTTAATGGACCCATGCTGGCATATGTTTACGACAATATCACAGATATCGATGAAGTGACACAGTCAATGTCATCTGTGTTCGTTGCAATTGTGTCTTTATTTAAATTTTGCGTTATGGTGTATTCGCAAAACGATATTGCTAAATTACTTAGACAACTGAGAAACCAATTGGACAAAGGTGCGTTGAACTTTTCATTAAAAATCAACTACAATATTTTAATTGAAAATTTCAGAATGGCAAAAAAATAAGATTTATGAGAAGATTATTGAAGATGAGAACCGCCGTGATCAAACGTTTTGCAAAATTTACAGTGTGTTCTTATTTATTGCGGCTTCTGCGGCCAATCTGATTCCATTACTGAACATGCTGACGTCTTATTTGCAAAAAGGACACACTGAGCCGGAGTATCCATATCCAAGCAAGTGCGTACGTTTGTTCTTATGTAATCATATTTAAGTTTACACATTTCGTCCTTCACTTTGTCAGATATCCATGGGATAATCACAATCCGATCAAATTTGTATTCTCGTTTTTGTGGGGTATGGTTGCTGGATATGCTGTTGCCATCGGTTTTGTCTGCAACGATACATTATTTTCCGCGTGCATCCACAACATATGTGGATTATTTAAGATTGCTGCACACAAAGTGATTCACATCCGCTTGGATCAACCGGAAGCTCTATCGGAAGTTCTAAAACTCCATCAGGATACATTAGAAATCAGTGCTCGTTTAAATGTCTGCTTTCAGATACTTGTTTGTTCACAGTTTTTTTGCTCATCGCTGCAACTTGGTTTGATGGGCTATCAAGTGGCCACAAATTTCGCTGAACCTGTGATTATCTTTAATGTGTTTTTTATTTCTTCATTGCTAATCCAGCTTTACATTTACTGTTACTGCGGTGAATATCTAAAAACGGAGAGCCTTAAATTCGCTGAAGCTGTATATGAGAGCCCATGGTATGAGGCTTCGAAGAGTGTATCGAGTTCCTTGCACATTGCCATGATGCGAGCCCAACGACCTTGCGTAATTACTGGTTACATTTTTGAAGCTAATATGGAGTCGTTCTCATCGGTTTGTATCTGAATTTGAATGTCCATATGCTCATGTATGTATACTTATTTGCATTATTATTATTTAAAGATTGTTCGTTCGACCATGTCTTACATAACATTACTGCGCTCTTTTAAATAATATTACCGCCTCGCTTATACTTAAAGTATAAGCCAATTTATTATGACACGAATAAAGTTAATGCCTTGTCCTGTTGATATGCAATAAATCGTATATTTCCTTTTTATTGAATTGTTAATATGATAAAAGTATTATCTTGATTATTTATTTATTGAGATAAAAAAATTTGAAATGTGTTGACTCTATTTTTTTGTTTTCTAAGACATATATGTACATAAAGTACATAGTTTTAAGATAGCTAGTAAAACATGATCTGAACGTTTGATTGTTGTTATTTTACTTGTAGAGTCATTCAATTTTAAATTTGTCTAAACAAATAATCAAAGTTTCTGCATGTTTATAAGACTTCGTAGAGTGAGTTGCAAGCAGTCGCCGTTCCCAGGGTAGTGTGATAAGATAAGTACCGACGACACTTACAGCGACTACTGATAAAAGTAATCAGGAATAAAATAATAATTTACAATGTGTTTGTTTAGGATGAACATCAGCTGCCGTCGATACGTAATTTTAAGATAACGATATTATTTCACAAACTCAGCATAAGTTTAAAAAGAAATTAAGGGATCGAGTTTGGGTATATAAAGAGTGCCGTACAGAAGAGCAAGATTAGTATGAAATTGACTGTCGTTAAGTGATCAATATACAATCTAGTAAATTAATCTTTAAAAAAAAAAAGTTCAGAAGAAAACTAAATTGCTCAATTCCAAAATGCGTCTCACGATATTTGTCATAGTCGCTGTAATATACTTGGCATTTGTTGCTGCCAAGCCATTGGAAGATGAGGCGCTCGTTGATCTAGCCAATGTTGATGTAGAAACAGTTCATGCAGACGAAGGTCCACGTGAAGTTCGGGGTTATGGTCAACAAAATAATGGATACGGGCATGGGCACGGCCACAATCAGGGTCACGGACACCAACGAGACCATTATGGTCACGGACATGGTCATAGTCATCACCAAAGCCACGGTCACGGCAATCATGGACATCGTGGTTATCACGGATGAACGCTCACTCACTATGATTACAGATCAGCAACAGCTTTGAGACTGAATAAATAAAAGTGCAAAAATTAATATCTGTTTCGATTTTTTTCTAACATAAAACTCATTGACAAGCTTCCTTGACTACCTCTGCTCTGAAGTGAGGATTGTGTTGAGATTTCAATAACTGTGTCTATTTTTTTGACATGATCTTGACCAGATTTCCATTGAGTTGATAGATGGGGGAGTTTTATTTCAAATTGAAGTCTGCAGAAAATCGATAACTTTCAACAGATGATATCTGTTTCTCCCTAGCTGTTGGAGAATGATACAGTTGTTGAGTTAGCCGATGTCGCCTTAGAGAAAGAACATGCCGAAGAAAGTCTTCATGACTATAGACATCATAGTGGTTATCGACAATGTCATGGCGCGGTTAATTGGTGCAATCACTTATTCGATTTCGATTCATTGTGCATAAGGTTGTGATCTGTATCTGTATTAAATTAAATTGTTTACGCTCGCAAAGGTTTAATAAAATTTTAGTGATTAAATTTTTGCAATATTTTTATTGCTTGGCTGCTATACTTTTTTAACATTAATTATAAAAAGTATTGTTTTTTTTTATTTAATTCAATAACATAGTTTTAATTAAAAACTAATGAAAGATATTAAACTTTGAAGTAGAATTGATGGGAAAATATAAATACAAAAACGGTTTTGAGGTGAACAAATTATTGAAAATTGTGTTCAAATTTACAGAAATATTATAATGATTTGTAGTATGTAAAGTATAAAAAGGATTTGAGTGAATTGTTGGTGGTTACGGTAGAATCGTTATCATTGCTTATATCGTCCTTGTGATTTGCTGCTGCTCATGCGATTTAAATAGAATGCCATTTATAAGATGTTGTTGCCATAAATGATATTTGAATCTAAAACGTTTGCCAACTTTGCCATATGATATTCAAATTAACATGTGAATTAAAATTAGTTTAGAAGAGCTCGAAACTGCCACAGTTGAAAATTGTATGCCTCTTTTGCTGTTGCTGTTGTCATTGTTAATATTCGTGTTCATGGCCTACTTGAAAAATCGGCGCCCGGCGACCGGTGCGCTGGCCGGTGGCGGCGTGGGTATGTGCGCGCCCTCGGCCCGATAACCGTTTTCATCGGCAATATAGGTAATGGTGTAGACAACGCCATCGGGACCAGTATACGAATAAGAACCTTGCATCACCTATTCAAAAATTTAATAAACAAATGTGCAGAAAATTATATTAAGATAATTTTTACAAAAAGCCTAAAAGTAAGACTTGTCTTGTCTCTTTGAATATTTGAAAAAAAAACGTTGCATACACACCTGTGCCTCCACCTGTGAACCCGGATTCTTAAGATAACCAGCCTCGTCAGCGCGTATGCCATTACTTGTCTCATAACTGTGAAAATTAAATGCTTTAATATAATTACACATTTGCATTAATGATACTCACTTGTATTGATATGAGCCATCTGGATTCAGATCAAAGTTTTGCTTTAAAATCACTGCGTTCCCCTCGTAGGACGCGCGTGGTGGCGGCAGTCCTCGTTGTGGCTGTGCCGTGACAGCATCGAAACAGCAAACGGCAACGAGAGAGGCAATAACAACAAAACCAGTGCTGATTGGCGTCTTCATGACCTTTTCAAATACGCAAAAAGTAATTGAGTCATTAAAATGAGTCCAGTGTACAGTATATCATCTTTGATAGATCGACAAGCATATTTATGTTTTCTCTATTATTTTTTTGTTGTTTTTACTGTCGGCAATTTGGTTAACTTTGTGTGGCTTGTGAATCTGATACTTGGCTTATGTGCCTTTGGGAGCAAAAGTTTTAATGTCAAACTCATTTGTCTTGAGG
Source organism: Phortica okadai (assembly GCA_034638295.1). Taxonomy (NCBI): domain Eukaryota; kingdom Metazoa; phylum Arthropoda; class Insecta; order Diptera; family Drosophilidae; genus Phortica; species Phortica okadai. The sequence continues at coordinate 4,929,293 of CM067851.1, forward strand.
CAAAAAGTTGTTTTTTATTGTTTCGTTTATCGTTTTTATACCCTGTACCTTATACTAAAAGGGTATATTAGTTTTGTGCATCGTAAATGTATGCAATACCAAAAAGGTGGCGTTGCAGTCCCTATAAAGTATACATGTAATCTCTGTCTGTCCGTTTGTTTGTATGAATTAGTGCGATTTCGGAAACTACAAAAGGTGAAACAAAAATGTTATTATGCAGATTTTGTTTAATTTGTGGTTGCCCTTTGACATGTACATACATAGGTAGATACAATCACAATTTGGACTTGGTATAGCCAAAATCGGAAAACGTTACGTCTTTGAAACCAATTGGCGCAAAAGAGCGAAGATTGGTTTGTTTGATATTGAATGAAAATGAAATCAGTTTAGATTAAAAAATGGGCGTCGTAAAGCCCTAAATCAGTCAAATTGAAGTTACAGTGTATTTTGAAGTCGAGGACTTACTGGCTTTGTTTCGGTTTTGTGGATAATATTAATTGTATTAGTTTGGCTATATTCAATAAAGATAACTAAATTAAAATAATACGTCAAAAGTGATTTCAAGAATTTTATAAACATTAAATTATAAAAAAATTTTTGTTAGTAAAATTCGTTGAGTTGGCGATTGCATCGGAAAAAAGAAGTCACTAAAGATTCTTGTAATAAGGTTTTCCTGGATACAAAATTGTAGTTTTATGTAAATTTCGAATTAAAACTTTGAAATATTTTTTTTTATATATTATACTTTTAATACATTAATATATACATGAGTCACCAGAAATTACTCAGATGTGGTTTGTTACTTTATCAAATTTTATGAGAAATTTGGACAAAAATTTCCCATAGATATAGAAATCAAAACACCTCAAGGATATCACTTTTTATATATATTTTTTGTTTGTTTATTTCAAAATAAACCTTTTTAATAAAACACAGATTTTTACAATAGTGCACAAGTGCATTAGAAAATATCCTTTGTCCTTTGGTTAGGATGTTATTATAATTTATCCAACAAAGGCACTCACTTCACGTTATTTTATTCTGATTTTTCGAAAACAAGAGACAAAAACAAAATCGTCTTCGCTTAGAGGCTTCTCAAAATTACTTTGACGCTACTATTGAAAACCAAACGTTTTTATAGCAAAATGCGCAGCAAACACAAAGCGTAGCCCTCAAATGCAATGTGCATAGCAAGAATGAAAACAACAACATCAACTGCATCAGCTGCAGCAATTGCAGCACCTCAAACAACTTACTACAATAACAATAACAACATCAGCATCCGCAATGAGAGCAACAAAGGCAATAACACAACGTTCAGACGTTTCCATGTTTGTCAGGGGGCGGGAGATATTATAAAAGAAGATGAAGAAGAAATAGAAGAATCGGAAGAGCAGAAGAGCAGTGTTCGCTCAGAGCATTTTAGCTTGCGATTGAGCTTGAGCTGCAGCTGGTTTAAGCGGCGTATGCGCAATTTCAATTCAAATGTAAATGGGCGTTGCGCATGCGCAAGAGACTAGACCTGAGAACAAGTTGTTAGGCTGGGCTGCAGCATTAAGCTCTGTCTTTATCGACAGCAGCGGCTATTGCAATGACAACAGCGACTGCGCCGTCTTGTGCATGTCGCATATTCAAGTAATTTATGTGTATTAGCAGTACGAACTTCATTTAAATTGCTTGACTGTGCTGAACATGCAACAATACCGCTACTATTCGATTTCCAACAAGTGTTTTATATGATTTAATTTCAAGATGTGCACACAGCAATATGATGAGTAATAATTTTCGACACAAATTTCAATTAAAAGATAAAAGCATAATAAATTTTAGTTAGATTTGTTGACTCATACCAAAAATGTGAGTGTTTTTTTTTATGTGTAGGCCTAAGTTTAATGACATTTTGTTGGATGCCGAAGGCCAATAAGAAAATCTAAAACAATAATCAAATTAAGATTACGAAATACACTTGTCCTTTAGCAAAAGATAGCTTCTTTAAACAATTTTTTCTGTCTACGAGAGAAGTTCAAAAGTGTATTGTTTATAATTGTGTTGTAATATATTCTATACATTTTGAGAATCTTGAAGCCAAGTAGGCAAACATAAGGCTCAATGTCAAATCAGTTCATTAAATGGAATATATGAATTACAGATTATTGTAATGATGATAAATGTTTTCATTATTATTATTCACTAAGCATATATTTTTGAAAAAACCCTCGCATTAGACAAGCGACTCTTTGCCAAATGCGTACAATATTTGATAGACTCATAGATTTTTATGAGCCATTGTTTGAGTTCAAATGAACTGATCATTGATTGATTCATTCATTAAACGCCGCAAGCTTTGATATTTAGCCATATTTGCGATTTTTTCAATGTTTTTTTTTCTTCTTGTTCGGGCATTCTTTTAAGACTCTTCGGCAGATGTTTGATCGAATACAATTTAGACATTTGTTGTCTGATAAATTTAGATATTTGGCAAACGAAAGAAATTATTTCTAGTAGTAATTAGACATGACCTACAAGTATTCGAGTTGTTGTAATTAGATGTGAGATACAAACAAACTATGTGTGCAACTGATGCACATATAAGACTAAACTAAGCAAAATACAAACAAAAGTAAAATTCCAGACACTCCTTGTAGTCAGCAGTTGTGTTTTTTTTTCGGACCAGTTTCGTGTGCAATCGCATCGAAATAAAGGTGAAATCCAACATGAAATAGGCGTTTTTGTGTTTCGGTTTGGCGACGATGGCGGTGGCGGCGTTGTTGAATGAGACAATCCATACCGGCCGGTATGTATGGCAGCGACGATCGGCAGAGCAAAACGAGATATTCAAAACTGTAATTTTCGGCTTAAACTTTAAACTTTTCGCTTGGCGACTGCAAACCGTAGCACTCTATAAGTAACAACAGCGGCGATTGGCGAGTAGGAAATGTCAGTTGCCACTCATAAAAATTGCTTACAACTGCGAACCAAAAAAAAACAAAAACAAAAACAAAACAACGAAATAACAATGTTGATGATGATCATCAGCGTCATCAGCAGGCCAGACCATCATTATGAACATGATGAACATCGTACAAGATTAGCCAGGTTGGCACTCTTCTTTTGTTTCCTTTTTTTATTATTTTATTTTTATTTTTATTTTTATTTTTTTATTTGGATGCATTTTGGTTCGTTCTTTTTTTTTCGTTTTTGTTGTTGTTTTGTGTGTTACTTGGCCAATTTCGCGCTTGATGCGCTCACTTTGCCCGCGTTTCTGTGGCCTTCAAGTTTGCATGTGTGTGTGTGTGTGTGTCTGAGTTTAAATGTGTGTATTTTTGCTGCTATCGCACACGTACTCTCGCCATTTGTTTTCCACTGTAATTTTTTTTTAAGTGCATTTTTCACATTTGACATACAATTTACAGATGCTTTGCCTCATGATTGGCACTTTTGGGTTTGTTGTCAAAAGCGCACTAAATTATTTTAAATTTTTTAGTCTCAGCCATATTTTATGTGTATTATGTCAGCGATTATATTTCACACTATTCGTTCAAATGGCAATCATACTAAAACGACATTCCCAGCAATTTTTTGTTTTTTTTGGTGTGTTTGCTTCTCCCACAAACTATCAAAATCGCGATCTTCATTAATTCAATCAGTACATTTCAGTTTTATTCGCGTTGCTTACATTTGTACATCTTTACGTTGCTCTTGTTTGTGCTTGTGTTTCGTTTTTATTTATTTTTTTTTTTGTTTCTGAATACACAAGTTTAAATTAATGTTTCGTTTATTTGCATTGGTTTTGTTGCAATAAAATGCTAATTAGCAACATGAGTACTCATTCATTTACTCAGTTACTTTAGCATGAACGTTCGTTACTTTTTAATGAATTTAATTTGCGATTTCGAGTGACGTCTTTGTGGGAGCACCTTCTCGCTGCATTCGAACTGCGCTAACTAATAAATTTCAAATAATTTACATGCTTTACATGACATAATCAGCAATTGTAGTGATTTAATTGAATATCCTTCAAAATAAGTCTATTTAACTTACACAGACAGAAAATAGATATGTTTTATACAGCATTTATTTATTTTAATATTAAAAGAATTCTTTTATTGAAACAATTTGTTTTTGAGCTCGTGGTTTTTTGCTTTCGAGTAAGCAAATGTATTAAAAATGATTCAGTAGAGATGTTCTCATCAAGATTTTCTGCTTAGATTCGTAACTAACAAATTGCAACTATACAAATTCAATCGTATATTTGTTAACGCCCAAAATTTAGAACTATTATGTAATACCAAGAGAAAGAGTTGAATAGCCAAATAGTAATAAAACTAACGTTATTCTCTATTCTTTTGCAGCTGTTATAAAAAATCTTAAGGCTGTTGTGCTCATAAATAAAAAGTTTAAAACTTTCTTAAAATATTATCTTTTTGCAGCTGACAATATTTCTTGTTTCTGCGCCCAAATGTATGAGATGAGTTGTTCTAAAGTGATTTGGTCTGAAGCGTGTGTGAGAAGCAAAATGGTTAATTTCGTATTATTGTATTTTTTTTTAAATTTATTTTTTTTTTGTCTTGTCTCACGTATTTTTGCCTGAGTCAGAAATATGCAAATTAAACACATAATACATTTTTGTTTACTAATGTATTTATTTATTATTGTTCCTTTTTCTGCGAATACTTCTTTTTTTTATTTTTTATTTTTGAGGGGAATAAGTGTAAGTGATGCTAATTTAGTGATGGTTCTACAAAAAAAAACTTAAGTATAAAAGCCTGAGCTACGCAGAACGTAAACTAAGTTTCGTTTCGAACGTTGAATTGTGTAGAACAAAGCCAAGAAATATGTTCAAATTTGTAAGTTTTTTGTTCATTAAGAGTTGATTAATTTTGGTTATTTATTTTTTTAATTTGTTGGTGTTTTGTCATGTGCTTGAACAGGTCTGTTTATTTGCACTTGCTTCGTGTGCCTGCGCCGCGAGCATTGCCGATGTGGATAACAAATCGACAACGAAACCACCTGTTCATTTATTGAGTTACGAAGCGGAAAAGAATCCCGATGGTTCATTCCATTTTTCATACGAAGGCTCAGATAAATCACACCGCGAGGAAAAGGGTACCGTTGTAGATGCTGGCACAGAAGATGAAGCACTTGAAGTCACTGGATCCTATCGCTACATTGATGCTGATGGACAAGAGATTGAAGTGCGCTACACTGCTGGAAAGAATGGTTTCGTGCCAATAGGCACCAATATACCATCAGAGATCTCCAATTTGGCTAAGGCCGCTGCCGATCTTCCTAATGAAACCGAAGTCGAAGAGCAAGTCAAACGTCGGGCACGTTCTAAGACTGTCGAACCAGAGAATATTCCCGTCAAAGTTGTTGTTAGTCAAAATGACGCTAAAGATGACAAAGTTGTGAAGCCTGTTGAAGTTGTCAAGACAGAGAAAGCTTGAAATGTGATATGTTCGACAATGATTTGAAATTGCTTAAACGCTTACCATTCTGATTAAGTATTATATAAAAAATTAACAACAAAAAAAAAAATAGTGAGTGCCTTGTAAGTCAACTGGTTGTATAGCTAAGTCTTTAGTAGTAGCAGTATGTACAAAAGTTAAATATATGCTCAATAAATGAATTTTAAGGAAGATAAAGTCTTTAATTTGAACAACCATGAGGTGCAACAAAGCACATTAAAAGAATTTGAACAATTGATGATTATTTTAATGGTTAAAACGAGCAAAGCTTCATAACTGACAAACGTCGAATGAATATAAATTTTAGCAGATCTCCACAAAAAGAGAAAAATCGAAAATACGTTTTGATTGTTTCTATTATATAAACATTTTTTTTTTGTGAACGCATTTTTATTTATTCTTATTTCTTTTTATTTATTTTATTTATTTCTTTTGCCAACATTTTAAATAAGCGAGTCTGTCGGATGTGCGATTCTATCGTCGTCCGAAGTCTATGCAAATGACGCGTTTTAATGCTTGGATTGGACGTTGGCATCGACGGCGACAGTGCCCAACGTTGTCGTTGTTACATAATAAAGACGCTGCTTGTGTATACGTTTTTTTCTCTTTTCGTTGTTAATTTTTTATTTGCGTATTTCTTTTTTTTATTTATTTAGTTATTTATTTTTTTTTATTATTTTATTTTGATGAATTATGAGCAACAGCTCGCATGACGTTAATGAAGTCGTTTTATAATTTTGATTTGATTGATTTGTTTGATTTTCTAATAACTTTGTTGTTGCATTTAGTAGTATAAGTTGGCTAAAATTTGAAGGTCAATTTTTTATTTTCAAATTTTGTATTTTTACTACTCTTCTGTAAATAATCGTACAATCGTACAACGAAGTTGAATGGCCCGGCTAAAGTTTTTTAACTGTTTTATGCAAATTCAGCTTTTAATAATATTTTGAATAACTTGTAGAACAATTTTTTTTCGACGTTTGATTTCTTTCATACCAATTTGTATGTATAAAGCAAAATGTATACGCTTATCAATGAAAACTCAAGAAAAAGTTTATTTTTTGTTTATAATTAATTTATTAAATTTTGCTTGCACGCTGTTCATTATTTTAATTAATCATCATAAGAGTTTTTTATGTTCACACACTAATACATATATAATAGATATATACAGTTTTCATAAGTTTGCAATCTCAATACTCATTGTTTCAAAACGTATTCTAATATACAAATCAAATTTGGTCAAATATTTTACACTTTCTCTTTCTCATCCAAAAGATCTTTGGGCAAATCCTTGGCAGCCTCAGCAACAGCTGAAATCTCTGGATTAATGATCTCGCCATAGGGCACAAAGCCATTAACGCCGGCTGTGTAGAAAACTTCAACCTCTTGTCCTTCTGAATTGATGTACTTGTAAGAACCTTTCACTTCGAGCGCTTCATCATCGGTACCCTCGTTTATAACAGTGGCTTCCTCTTTGCGTGACGTACCATCACCGCCTTCGTAATGAAGGTCATAAGCGCCATTGTTTTGCTTGTTGATTTCTGAACTTAGAATTGGAATGACCACCCGCTCAGTTGTTGAGTCTACTGGTGTCGCATTCACGACACATGCGCATACGCAAGCAAGAAGCACGATCTAAAAGTGATTCAAATTTTATTCAATTTTCATAACACAAATATTTGCACCAATAATTTCACTTTCTTTTTAAAGAACTACAAGGTAACACTTTAAAAAAATTTATACTTTTGATAACAAACTTCAAAATTCACTTACAAGTTTGAACATTTTTTATTTGGCGTGTATTTCGTACGAAATTGAGGTAAAAAGTTGTCGAAAAAAGGCACTGCAACTTATGAACACGGCACGAAATTGTGTTGGACCGGCAATGTTCGCACTTGGCTTTTATACCAAAAACAAAAGTTGCATGAAATAAGATTATATATATTTTTCTGACATATTTTCGGTTAAACATGCAAAACATGTTTCGGTAACCCGTTTTATAGCGTTTTCTACGATTTTGAAAACAATTTTCGTCTTATTTCAGTTAATCTTCTTTCGGTATTCGTTGGATATCGTATTGACTGCTCTACTGTCTGGCAGATCGCTGATGCCATATGCTTAAATGTCAGGGTTTGCATTTATCGTCACGCAAAAATTCCAAGCCAGTTTTATAAATTGTGTCAACATTTTGAGCGCTGAAAAGAAGAGCTATTGAAGTTTTTTGACAATGTTGTCGGGCGTGTCTGAAATAAGAATTACTTCTTCTTCTTCTTCATTGCCATCTTCATTAGAATAAATGATTCCATTTCCGCGCTCATTTATATTAGTCACATTTAAGATGACTGCTTTTACGCATTGCAATATATTCAATTGAAGCACATCTGTTGTTCAGCCGATCTGCTGTTAATTTAAACATTTGCCGTGTCGTTAATGCCATTAGGAATGTCTACATGTGCATTAATAATAAGCATCGCTTCGCCCATTTTAATAATTGCAAGTCGCAGCTCTCTACTTAGTGTGCTAGACACCAAGCCTAGCTGCGATTCGTTGTTTCAAAATGTCAGTCCAATGTTGTAAATAAGTTTCATTTTATTTATGCATTTTATATAATTTATCATTTACTACGCTCAGCCAACGAGAAAAATCTTCATTTGAATTCATTGAATTTTGCTCAACTGTGATTCGTGCAGTGGCGGATGTTCTATAATCAATGCAATACATAAAATATTGAAATGCTAATTTTTATTCAATGTATTTGCCGATATACCAATAAATAATAAAATGTAATTATTTTATTTTTATTTATTGATAAAAAATATTGAGAAAACTATACATGGTTTGAAACCTCGAAATACTTACAAATTTTACATTGAGATGATTATGTAATTATTGTTGTTATATTCACTTGATCTTTATTTGATTTATCAATAGTTCGATACATTACTTTATACATAATACACAATCAATAAAAAAAATCCATAATTATGTTGAACAGACTTTTCAAGCTCATTAGAACTTAATCCAGTCTTAATGCTATTATAACAAACGGATTTATTGACAAAGAATATTGTTTCTTTAAAAATCGAATTCAAAAATTCAATCTTTAATTGATGAGCGCCAGAGTTATATAACTCTTAAATCTGAGGCCAGTTCAATAAACTTGTAGACAAAAGAATTCATTGTTTTGCAACTTTGACTGACCCAAATACACAAAGCACAAAGCAACTTGCATAATAATGATTACATCATTTTAGAATTGGAGAAAGGTTGAATTTCACTCAGAACCGGTCAAAGAAAGCAAGCAACTATAAAAGCCACTTTCTTTCCTCTAGAAATCAGTATTAACTTTGACTTGAAGAACCAAACAACAAACAATCAAAATGTTCAAACTTGTAAGTTGCTCAGATAAATGCTTGTGATGTCCTTTTGTTTATATTGATGTCTTTAAATTCAAAACATATTTAGGTAATCATTTTTAGCATTTGCTATGTGTGCTCAGCTGCTGTCGTTGATCGTAAATTGCCAGTGAAGAACTTGGAGGAACCTGAAGAGATAGTTGCGATAGTGAAGTCGGTTGCTGAAAAGAAGTCAGATGGTTCGTTCATCTATTCATTCGAAGGCGCAGATGGCACACAGCGCGAAGAGGTCGGCATTGTGAAAAATCCTGGTACCGATGATGAAGAGCTACAGGTCTCTGGTTCTTATCGTTATATCGATGCTAATGGCGAGAATGTTGAGGTACACTACACTGCAGATAAAAATGGTTTCGTAGCCGAGGGCACCAACATACCGAAAGAGATTTCCGATGCAGCAAGAGAGGGCGTAAAAGCGGCACAGTTGAGAGCGGCAAAAGACGTTAAAAAATAATTTAATTATTAGTATATTTAATATTTAGTGCTAATAATAATTTGCTAATATACTTTATAAGTATTGAAAATACATGTAGATTCTTTATAAATGCCAAATGAATTTTTGCTCTTCATTTTTATGACCAATGCATTTAAGAAACCATAAAGTCGTAGCTAAACATAATAAATAGAAAATGTAAATAAACATTGCACACAAACCATAAATCAATGGAAGTTACCACCTTCGATTGAGTTAGTGCACATTCGATGCAAATGTTAGTTGAGCCATTAAAAGTAAACGACATGAGCGCAAAGTGCAACGACTGTCAAGATGCTGTTTTGCGGCTGATTTAAATAAATTCAAATCAAATTGTTACAAATTGTTTACGTGTTTTTTTTTTTACGAATTATGAGCTACAGCTTTTATTTACAACGACAACTCAATAGGAAAATATGCCACAGAGGAGCGGCCAATGAACGATGATCAACCAACGTCAAGTAAAGCTAAACGAATCTGAATTGAGCAAAGCAGAACAGAGACACTGGCAAAAATATGCTTCAGGCAAAGCGCACACAACTAACACCTTTGAACAATTTTCTTAGCGTAGGTCAGATGAGTAAGTGAGTGAGTGAATGAGGGACTCTGACTGCGACTTCTTTGGAGTGGTTGTGGTATAACTAACGCAGTCTCGACTGATGCAGCAGCATGGAAATATTTAATTTGCAGTGATGCGTTTTTTTTCACTTCTTCTTTTAAGCAAAATATTTTAGCTGTCAAGATTATAAATTGTTGTAATTATTATTGCACCCTTGCTAGATGTAAGCTACGGCATTTTGTAAAAAAAAAAAACATAAATTGTTGAACAATCGTTTCTCGTCTTCAAATAACATTTGTATGCGAATGTGTCGTGTTGTATTCATTGACCTGGACCGGTTAAGTTTTTAACCTAGCCAAAGACGAATAATTTTCGATACAAGATTTGGTTAAACTGCGCAACATCTACTAATCACGCAATTATTGCAGAGCACGTTGATCAATACGAATAAATTTATACGTTATGTTTTGTTATAATGCCGCAATGTATATAAACTGTCAAGTTTGCGAAAAACTTAACGCATAAAAGCTGTTGTGTTTAATTGGAGTATCATTTTATGCATTTTCATTAGCTATGTATTTTATTTTCGGACATTCGTGATTTGGAGATGTCAGTCAGTCTTGTTTGTCTTATTTCATTCATTACTTATTCGCGATTTTATTGATTCTTTCAAACAACGCGAAATCAGAATAACAATCGAGTGAGCAAAAAGTCAACAGAAGCGCATAAATACAGCTGTCAAATTCGAATTCGGGTATTAGCGGCAAACAAGTTTATGAAAAGGCGCAAAGCGGCGTCGAGCGCACCTAGCAACATGTTGTGCACAGTATGCGTGCCTGACGTTATAGATATGTACGTGTGGGCTGTGCACACCACGCAACGAACTGACGCATGTAATGAACTCTAAAAGTTGTTAATTGACTTAAAATTGAGATAAATTTGTTAAAACTGCTTGTACAACATAGACTGCAAATCAATGCAATGGGCGTGGGTGCGTTAAGCACATGTACACTTATATGTTACAATACATTTTTGTTTTGGGCTAATTTCATTTTTGTCAAAGCGCGTAATTTAAAAAAAAAAAAAAAAATAATTTTATACTTGAGTGGCGCCATTTTAAACGACAAAATTGATTGAAAAAAAAAACGCATAACAGAAAATGTTCATCTGACGGTTAAATTCCGTTAGCATGTACTTTGTTTGCTGCATTGAAGTTGTTATAATTTGCATAGTTGTTGTGTTTTTTTTGTGGCTTTGCATATCTGCCACTTGTCGACTTGTGCTGTGCAAGTGGTATACTCTTCTAGCAGTAATGCTGCTGTTAGCTATAGCTTTTGTTATAGTGGGTGGGTGCTGCATCACACTTGTGACTGTTGTATGTATGTATGTATGTGTGTCTGTGTTCATTTTTTCAAGCTGAGAATTGTCTAACATTTATGGCAGAAGAATTTAATAATTTCTGCAATTTCGCAACTGCAGCATTGCACTAAAAAATAGTAACAATTTTTATTATTCTGCTTTTAGCTTGATTTTTGGCATTTACCTTGACTATATTTGTTGCACCTCGTTGACGCTGCCGAATACGCCCATTTCAGCCGGCGCGCTCAAGTGTTAATAAATTGATTTAAATAGCGGGTTTCATGTAGTTTAGTTGAAAATTAATGAAATTTTCGAAACTGTGCGTGGGAGTACTGAGCCGCGAGATTTGGCACTCAAAGTGGTGCTTTCAAACAAAAAAAAAAACAAAATCAATGTGAAGAATCCGCTTAGAAATCCGCCAATGACGACATGTAACATTAATTACAAGAACACAAAAAAAAAAAAACATAAATAAATAATTAAAAAGAAAAAAAAAACACTATGAGTGTATTTCACGTCGCTAAACAAGAACAGCTCCGGCAGATTGCTTACCTGAGCCACGCATACGACCATCGGCTGCAAATATGTAAAATCACTTTATGATCATTTCTTGTATTGCAAATGGAACTGTCATTTCGTTGACACTTTATGACATGATACTGCTGCTGACGACATTTTTGCGTAAGCACACTGACGTCTCAGCTAATCAGAGTTGTCAGATTAAAATTATAAAATCACTTTAAATTGATTTCATTTCCTGCTTAAAATGTCAAATGTTGCGGTGGAAATACCAACGAGAATTTTTTTTTACTTATACTCTATTTAATAGACGCCACTTGCTCTAATGTAAAATTTATTTAAATTGAAATATATCGCGTTTTGATTTAATTAGACAAAGCGGCGAACAAAGTATCGTAAACCGATAAATTCACTTGTTGTTTGCGTCAAGTTGCTTCTTTGCGTTTTGTTGTCTTTTAAAAATGTAGTCGTGTTTAAAACGATTAATGATTTACCTAACAATGTGGGTGTGTAAGTTCACATTGCAGTTTATCCGTTTGCATTTTCGTGTTTCAGTGAATCTTCATTTATTGCTGTCATAACTATGCAGTATTGCAATATGAAATATTGGTTTCGTGCCCTTTTCAAATTGTATTTCAAAATGTGTTGTAATTAAATTTTCAATTTATTTATATTTAATTATTATTTATTTCTATGGTTGCAACAAGTACGCTTAAGTCTAATTGAATATTCAATAAGTTTTGTTCACAGAGAACTGTTTTGTTACTTTTAGAAACTATATTTCAATGTGACTTCAATACAGTATATAAATGTTGAACTACTCTCCATACATATAACACTTTAGACAACTCTTTGGCTTATGTTATATTGAAATTCGAATTTGTCTTAAAAATACAACACTTAATAAATAATAAAAGATTTTTAAATTTAAATCTAATTATTTAACACTGTTTGTCTGAATCGCACGATTTATTGTTATTAATTGATTTTTTTTAAATGTAAGTAATGTGTAGTATTTGAATGCAATATCACAGGTGTTAAACAGTCGAGTATGTTTATCAATATTTACAATTTTACTAAAATCATAAATAATTAGATTAAGTGGTGATCATTCGTTTACTAAGTGATGAATTATATTCTATTTACTAAATTTAGTTAAAAAACTAAACTCGTGCTAAAGCAATGAAGGCCCAGTAGTCCTCGTTGTGTCAATTGTCACCTTTTCGATAGTTTAGACTATAGTTTAGATTATATCCTAAATTCGATAGTTCAGATATAGTAGAATTGTGACAATTGACCCCTGCCTATGACACTCCCTAGTAAAACTCACCAGTTGAAAGCATTGAGAGTAGATTGAGCTGGCACTAGTAGCATTTACATTCAAACTAGTTCCGACGTCACTTCTATACTAGATCGAAGAACTGCTGGGGCCTGCATGGCTTTGTTTTCACTCAAGAAATCAAGCATACATTTAGGTTACTTCAATTTTAAAGACAATGTTTTCCAACAGATGTCTCTGACGAAACACTAAGTTCTGTTAAATAACATTTCAAAACGGCAAGAAGCAGACAAAAGTCTCATATCCGGTGGTAACTTACTATGCATAAGGCAATTGAAAATTTAAATTACTGCGCAGTTCTTCTTGATTCAGACTGAAACGTTATATACTTTCTGTAGCATACTTGAAGGCAGTGTTTTAAAATAAAAGTAAAATAAAATAAGCCATAATTATGGCTTAATTTGTTTGTTTTAATTATTTGTAAAAATGATCAAAATATTGTATTTAATAAAATTAATTAACAATTTGAGTATGAATACTTCATTGTTGCAATGCTCTTATAAATTTTCATCGCACAAAACAATTTATTGTTTTCTAGTCTTTTATTTTTATTTACTTAATTACATTTATACAAAGCATATCTACAAAAGTTAGTATGTATGTCAACGTAATTAGTTTTGTGCAATTTTAATTATAAAATTATACTTTTACTCTTGATCATCGCAACCTCTGGCAAACAACTAAAACAAATTTAAATAAAAATGTCAGTAGCGCACAACCCAAAACCAACAGTGATGAGCCACCAAACGTCAGCACATAACTCAGAAAAACACTTTAACGACGGTTGATTTGCATAAAATACAAGCCATATTTTTTCTTTTACTTACTTCAGGCAAAAATGTGCTTCTGTGATATGTTCTTGTTGCCGATTTTTTTTATTTTACGGAACGTACGCATCATAAATAAACTCGTACAACCGACAAAAAATGCATAAGCGGAAAAACAAACAACGAAGATTACCATCTATTGAGGCGTACGCAGCAAACATCTTTATTTGCCCTTCTATCAAGCTCAATAAAAAAGAAACATTTATAGATCTGCAACGGTGCAGCAGCAACAGCAACAGCAGTGCAGTTACTCATGTTTAGATCTGTAATATACGAGCGAACGATTCCTGATGAATGTCAAAGATACCGACAAAACCGATTGCTCTGCCACTTGTTAACACGATTTTAAAGTTGAGAATTAATTACACACCCGCAAATAGCTTCATTTGCCAGAAGCAACGCCAGCTACAAATCAAGTTCATCGGTTCAGCAAGAAGCGTTGACCACAAGTCGTTTCTGATGCGTACGTTTATCTACTTGAATGCAGCGGTTAACAATTGCATCGAGATTTGTGTTGTACTTGTTTGGTTGTGTGGCCCACACAGGAAGCTCTGAGACTTCGGTACTTTGACTTAAATTCATGATTGAGCTTTGGCAGCGTGACTTTTTTCCCTCAATTCTAGGGCGCGTTGCTTGCTACTGTTTGAACTGCAATGCGTATATAACTCTGTATAAATAGCGCTTGTTTGCATTACCGCAAAATTAGTCTTGTTGCGACTTTTATAGTTGAAGTGTTGGAGTTTGTTTACAAACAAAGCGATTTCCATTGTGTACGAAACTAAAGTGACGTGAAATTTTTCTCATACCTTTTTCGTGCGGCGCGCGCGATTTATCGAGCGTGAAATTTTTGTGTCATTTTGAAAACGATTTATGACTACGATTACGCATTGGACACATACGACTATAGATTAGTTTAGCTTAACGTACACTGCCAGATTCAATATGCTGTTGTTTCGACTTTGGGTAAATCTTTTACTCACAAAGAGAAAACTGTAATACAATGGATTATTTTCAATAGCTGGCAGATATATGCTTGATATGGCTTACGTGCATGACCGCAATCAATTGCCAGCAGAATCCGATTTTTGGGCAGTCAACATTTCCTCGGCGACAACAGCAGGCACAAGTACCCCAATTACGTCAACAGTTGCAATTGCAACAACAGGCGCGACAACAGGGTCTATTTCCCCAAGCAAACCCACTGAATCCTTTGAGTCCATTATCGACTGCTACGCCCCTTAATACAATAACACCGATTACGCCAATAGTCGCCAGTGTATGTTGCACGTTGTCTATAAATTTTAAAAATATTTTGATTTGACTACTTACAGAATCCCTTTCGATATAACCAGTATAATCAACAGAACTATGTGCCTATTACCGCCTATCAAAATGAATTAAATCTTGATGGAAGTTTTTCATATGGCTATTCGTCGGCAGATGGCACCACTGCACAGGCGCAAGGATACGTGAAAAATCTCGGCTATGGCGATGCTGTCGAAGCGCAAGTTATACAGGGCTCATATTCATATACTTCGCCCGAAGGCACACCCATTACTGTGCGCTATATTGCCGATGAAAATGGTAAGGAAACAATTACATATACTTATAAGGAAGTAGCTTAACTTTCCAGTATACTTTATAAGGTTTCCGAGCCGAAGGCACACACATACCGACACCTCCACAGTTCTATGGTGGTATTCAACAATCATATCAGGCCGGCATCTTGAATCCTAATTTGAATCCATACCAAACGCCTTACCGGCAGTTTACATCACCGGGTGGACCATATCGACCTGGTCAACAGCAATTGACGCCTCTTCAATTGCAGCAACAGCAACAACAACAACAACAGCAACGGAAACTTCAACAACAGAGCTCAGGTCAATACCAGCCTGACCAACAGTTCAATACACCACTGCACACTGGCAATCTGCCAGCACAATATGCTGGACAGTTCGCTGGATTTGGTAATTCATTAACGCAGCAAGGGCAACAGAATCTTACACAGCAACAACAGCTGCAACTACAGCAACAACAGCAGCAGCAACAGCAACAACAAGGCCAACCACAAGGCCAACAACGTCAACAGCAAGATCAACAAAATGATCAACGACAAGAGTTGCGTGGTCGGCCAAGTCAACTTGTCGATCCATTTGGCTACAATCAGTATCGACGTTTCAAAAAGTCACCCAACAAATAAGTTCGTCAAATCAAAGGATTAAGAAAGGGTAAAATGAAATTGAATTGAACTATGAAAATTTTATTAAGCTGTACTTAGGAGATTTAGTTGTATATTTTCAATGGCATGAAATACATGCGCCTTTAAAATCATATATGTTGTTTTTATTGTTGACAACATAAACTCATTTTTCTGTAAAACAAAGAAATTTTAAATACTTGGTTCCTCTGTAGAATCCTGGCAAAACAGTAAAACTTAGAGAACAGATAGGCGTCAAAAAAACAAAAAAAAAAAACCAATATCAGGCTACACGACTTGTTAGTTTTTTTAACTAAAAGAGTTGAATGGTTTCATTATTTCATATTTCATTCTTGATAGAAACACTTTTATAAATTCATGGATTAATAGTTTAGTATTCACAAATTTAAAAATTATTAAGTTTTGAACTTATTGGCTCTTTATTTTTATTTAGCTTTTTTATTGTTTTGTTTACACATTCTGTATTTTTCATAACGGAGTTAAACTTTTGTTTGAGAACATGAGAGGTTTCTTAAATAAATAACACCTTCAGGGCATAACAGAAAGACACTTAAAATATACGAGTATTTCCGGCAAAAAACGCTGCAGATGAATTGGGTTCATTACCGCAATTGTTTTGAGGTTGAGTGATTTAATAGTTGTAACCAGTTTGGGGATCAAATTCTCCATTCCCATGCCGACCCGTTGATGGCGGAATGTATTGTGTTCCAGGACTACCAGCTTTGGCGAAAAAATTTATATTATTACTATTTTATAAAAGGCCTTTAATTCTTACCACCTCCAGGGCTGCCTCCTTGTCCACCTGCACCTCCTCCGAAACCACCAGAACCGGGCCCTCCACCAAACCCACCAGCTCCTCCAACACCCCCTCGTCCACCAGCTCCTCCCGCACCACTCTTACCACCAGCACCCACTCCTCCTCCAAATCCGCCAGCTCCTCCCGCACTACCACCTAAACTACCAGATCCTACACCACCACCAAATCCACCACCACCTGCTCCGCCACCTCTACCTCCAGCACCACCGGCTCCGGAACCACCACCAAATCCGCCAGCACCTGCTCCACCCCCTCTACCCCCAGATCCACCAGCTCCGGAACCACCACCATAGCCACCAGTGCCTCCAGCACCAGCTCCACCACCCCGTCCACCTGCGCCTGCTCCACCACCAAATCCACTACCTTGTCCACCTACGCCTGCTCCTCCACCAAATCCACCCGCCCCAGCAGCACCTGCTCCTCCACCAAATCCACCGGTACCACCACCTCGTCCACCTGCACCTGCTCCTCCTCCAAAACCACCGGCCCCAGCAGCACCCGCTCCACCACCATATCCACCTGAACCTCCACCTAACCCACCTGGGCCACCCCCTGTACCAGCTCCTCCTCCAAATCCACCTGCCCCTGCTCCACTACCAACTCCACCTGCAGCTCCACCTATACCACCGCCTCGTCCACCTGCACCTGCTCCTCCTCCAAATCCACCCGACCCAGCAGCACCTGCCCCACCACCAAATCCACCTGCACCTCCTCGTCCACCTTTGCCCGCACCACCCCCAAATCCACCAGCACTTGTAGATCCTGCTCCGCCACCATAACCACCAGCACCTGCTCCTCCTCCAAGTCCACCCGCCCCAGCCGCACCTGCTCCACCACCATATCCACCTGCACCTCCTCGTCCACCTGTGCCTGCACCACCCCCAAATGCACCAGTCCCTGCAGCTCCTGCTCCACCACCATAACCACCTGCACCTGCTCCTCCTCCAAAACCACCGGCTCCAGAAGCTCCTGCTCCACCACCTCGTCCACCTGCACCTGCTCCTCCACCAAATCCACCCGCACCAGCAGCACCTGCTCCACCACCATATCCACCTGCACCTCCTCGTCCACCTGTTCCTGCACCTCCTCCAAATCCACCAGCACCTGCAGCTCCTGCTCCACCACCATAACCACCTGCACCTGCTCCTCCTCCAAAACCACCGGCTCCAGAAGCTCCTGCTCCACCACCATAACCCCCTGCACCTGCACCTCCGCCTAATCCACCTGCACCACCTTGTCCACCTGCACCACCTTGTCCACCTGCGCCACCTCGTCCACCTGCACCTCCTCCAAGTCCACCGACTCCAGAACCACCACCAAAACCACTAGCACCTGCGCCGCTACCCCGTCCACCAGCACTGCCCCCAAAACCTCCGGCTCCCGAGCCGCCTCCGTAACCGCCTGCTCCACCACCTGCACCTTTACCAAATCCACCTGCTCCTCCGAAACCTATAAAAGATGTTTCGGTAAAACATTTAATTAGTCATTAAATACCTGTTTTGAATTCACTTACCAGTTCCCGCCCCACTTCCTAAACCGGCACCTCCACTGTATCCTAATTTAAAAAAAATAAATTAAACTTAGCGAATCAAACATAAATAAACACTTTTTATGTGCACTCACCGCCTCCAGGTAGAGGTGAAATGCCTTGTGCAGCCAAAGCTTTTGCGATTTCTTCAGGAATAGGTGGAGGCGTTGGTAGTGCATTACCCGATGGCTGGAAACCATTCTCATCCGCTGTGTATGAGATCTCAACAAGTTCGCCTTCTGGATTAGTATATGAATAAGAGCCCATTACAGAGGCAACCTCATTATTGGAGCCCTTGCCCTTAATGGTTCCCTCCTCCTCAGCCTTGATGCCATTGCCAGTTTCATAGCTAAAGCGGTAATTGCCATCACCATCATTTTCATTTACGAATGACAAAATCGGTATTTGCTGACCCGATGGCTGAGCTGGCGCAGAAGGTGGACGACCACCTGGACTACTGCTAGGCGTGAAACCACCGCTCGGGCCAATAGGTCTACTTGGTCCACCCGCACCTGAAAAACCGCCCAGTCCATTATTGCCACCCCCGCCGCCAGGACCTTGTAAGCCTGGCCCACCACCTGCGCTTGCTGCATTTGCAGGTGGTGGCAAATATTTGTTATCTAAACGCGCCGCATGTGTTCTCACTGCCGTTGCCGTCAAAAGAGTCACATAAAACAACTGAAAAAAGATAATAAATTTGTATTGGTGTATTGCTTATAAGTAGCTATCGATATAAACGTTTTCAATGATAAGTTGAACCAGAATTTACATTAGCGACGAAGTCTCGAAGTAATGGTTTCATGAAGCCGGCGGCTGGTTAACACACTCGGCGAATCGGAGGTCAAAAGACATTAGAAATTCAATCGAAGAAGTGATGCAACAAAATTGAAATGCAATGCAAGAATACATTTACTTGATTATTACTTGATTATATATTTTGTAAATGTGTTTAGCTAACAAACTCTGCTCAAAGGCACTTCTTTCAAAAGAGTTCAATGTACTAATTAAGACAAAAAATTGGGGCGTGCTAGAAACAGACACTTGTCAGTTTTTATCATCTTTAGTGTCAATAGAACTACACAGTTAAAGATGAAGTGAACTGAGGCAAAGAACATAAGAATTAGAATAAAATAAATAATGCTGTATTTATTTTTTGTATTTTGTGTGACCTCACGTTTTTCATTTCAACTGTGTAATTTGAAACTCGTATAGTATTTCATATTTATTCAAACATAATGCTATTTGATTATCAATTGCAGTAAGAAAAGCTGAATTTTCATTGACAATAACGAAGCAACAAAGCCTTATAGTAAGCGATGACGGCAAATTTGCTGCCACAACCTTTGATATTTTGGCATAGACTCATCTTTGGATTGGGATACAGCACGTTTCAACTATCATTTTTGACTGCAATTCGTGTGAACATGTTGAGAGAATGAATGGAACTTGAGATTATCGCATAAATATATGTATGTTTTTTATTGTAGTTTATGTTTGCGATTATGTTATGGCAGAAGGTTAGTCAACTAATACTCCGATAAAGTTGGTTAGTGTCAAGTTTAAGTTTAAATATTCTGCAGTTCTTTGTCTACAATTGAAAAGCAACAACGTTTCAATTATGAATAAATGTTTATGCCATTCTAAAGAACAAAAAGTGCGCTTATATCGAATGTACATACAGTGCTCTTTGATGAACTTCTCTTACTAGGATGCTATTATGCATTGGCAATTAATTTTGCATAAACTAAATGCTGACATTTAAAACGAGCAAACCGAAATACAAAAAAAAAATAAGTAAATAAAAAAAATGAACAAACGAAGATCGTCTTTTTTAAATGTGTATTTAATGCAAAGATGTTGAGTTTTATGTGCCTTAAACTGAGATCCATGTGTGGCTGCGAATAGTCTCAAAAAGGCGGTCAACGCCTGCGCCCAAAGGCAAAAGTGTACTGCGGCAGCAACGGCAGTTTTGGAACAATGCAACTGGAGTTCGAGTCAAGAGATACTTTACTCAAGTCGTGACCATATTTCGATGTTCGACAATGGTAAACGAAGCTTCTGCAATGTTGCGGTTTGACTTCTTCTCTATCATTTTTTGTTGGTTTTTTTTTTTCTCAATTTAAAAAGTTGGTATTTATTACGTAAACTAACTTGGCCTCAGTGCCAGCATCAGTTCTTAAAAAAAAAAGCAAATTGAAGCAATTTAAAATGATTGCAATATCGGGTCAACGCTGATTGCAAACACATTTTTTTTTGTAATGATGCAAAGCAACAGAATTGCTTGATTTGTTGTAGGGCGTCATCATATTTTAGCAACATTTTTCTTGTGCAATATCGCGTGCAAAGATTTATCAATGAGCGCAAAATTTTTATTCTGCCATTTTAATTTATGCGTTGGCAAATGTTTGTTTATTTTTCTTGATATTCATGGTGTCTGCAAGATTTGTTGTAGCTCACAGCGCAACTCATGAATGAAGATGTTCATGTCGCTGATAACGTAAACATGTTGCAGCAAATCGTTGTTGTTTAAAAATACAGTTACTATTTTGAATAGAAGATATTTTTTTTTAACTGTAAATTACTCGTGCTTAGAATTTTTTTATTTAACTAAAGTTGATTAAAATTAAATAAATAATACGAAGAAAATTAAAATAAGTAACTGAACCGCAGTATTAATTGCACGGTAATAGAATGCTCTTGTTCTGGTCAACTTTACAATTATCAGCGGGTGTAATTAACGTTGAATGCGAACTGAGAATCTTATGAATATTAATTCAATGTTGAACAAACGGTAAATTTGTATATTTATAAATATTCAATATATAAATATACACTATTTAAGTATTTTTCAAGACTAAGAAACTGATGACAATTAATAAAAAAAATCTACATATTTACACAACAAAAATTAAAGTTAAGCAGGCCATCCATTGTCGAATTTGTTTGAAAAACTGTTTGTCGAACAAAAAAACATTTTGCCACAAACTAGTTCAAACATTGTTTGCAAACATCATTTTGCAGGCAATTAATAAATTCTAGCAAAAATTTTTTCGACATTTTATACACGTCTTCACGCTAGGAAAACTTTTTTCAAATGAACATTGCCATCCACTGTCAAATTTGTTCGACAAACAAAGTCAAGATAGAATAATTTCTATTTTTCTCGAACAAAACATCAAACACAAAATTTGAAAACGAACACTTCCACTAACGACGAATATTTTGTCAAACACAACAAATTCGTCAAACAAATTCGACAATGGATGGCCTGCTTTAGTCTTTCTTTGTTTTAAATCTACACAAAATAAAAAAAAACACAAAAGGCGTATTTGTCGAAGACATGTTTTTGGTATTCAATAAGATTTTTTGCCTTACATTTTTTCGACTCATGAATTTTATATGAATATAAAAAGGATTCTTATAAAAAAATGTTATAACTCACCAGTTTCACTTGAAACACCATTTCAATAAATATAGGTATAGATTTTTAATTTAATTTTGTCTCATGCAGAAACACAAACTTTGTAAAAGCTTTTACAAAGAAAAGTTATATGTTGTTGTTTATTTTTTTACACAGTTAATAACATTAGAACGCGTAATAGTTAAATTCACACTGACGTAATCCTTTTGCCGCAATTTTAACCCACTAAAATATGCATGTATTAGTTAAAATCGTCACCCACACTGCACCTTGCCTTCAATACGATCTGGCTAAGGCTATTGTTGGATCTAATGTGCCATTGGCTTGAAAAGTTCTCTGGCTTTTATACGATTTTTCAACAATGTTTGGCGCCAAATGAAATAAAATGAAATGCAATAAAAATACTGCAATGAGCAACTACACCGATTGCAATTCAACCGAGAAAACGAAATAAAGTCGGAGCGCTGCAACGTTTGAGAATTTGTTTTGTTTAATTTTTTTTTTTTTATTTTGTTTTTTTCGTATTAAATACTTTATGGCATTTAGCGTAAATGTATTCGCTTGTTGTAGTGCCAATGTGCAGCATCATCGCGGATTTCCACTCGCGAAAAAGGGAGTCCATACAGCAGCAGCAGAGCAACCGTGGCAGCGGCAGCGGCAGCAGAAAAAGTGACTTCAACAGCTGTAAACTGTTAGACAGGTTTATTTGCTCAGAGCAATTGTGTCTGTCTTGTTAGCTTACTCTCAGTTTCTCAATGTATGTTTTTGTTGTTGTGATTTTTATTTTTATTTTTCTTTTTGTTTTGTTTTTTGTTTGGCGTTTGTTTGTAACGCTCATAAATTGAACAACAATCGATCGCTTCATCGCCCAAATGGATCTTCTTCACGTACTCGCATCGTCATCTTCTGACAGTTTTAGTAAGTTATTCTTGACGTTTTATTGACTTACTTAGTTGCTGTTGTAATACGATACTATTGCACATTTTAACTATTTTTGTATGAGTTTTATGCAATTTTTGACGAGAATCATTTTCAATTTTCAATTAGCAATTTGCACGTTTTGCATTTTACAGTTGCAAACCGCTTAGCAGCACATGAGGCGGATGTCAATACAGTTTGAAAATTAAGCAAATATGAGCTCAGCTCAGCTTAGTTGATGAAACATTTTTTTATAGATTCTTTTTTAAAACTGAAGTCTGATTTTAAAAATAAATATATACAGTTTTTAAGTCATTTGAACGCAAACAATTTTGACCTTTTCAACACGAAATGGTCGAAATTTGCTGAAATGAAAAATGTAATAACACAAATAAATACTATTAATGTAGACGCCGAGTTGCCGCTGGCACACAATAAATAAATTAAAAAAAAAAAACAAAAACGAAGCGCAAGAAACATTTCATGTGAAAATTTCATAAAAAAAATGGTATGGAAAAACACGAATCGGGCACATTTAATAACTTTGTCAATATATATAGGTATATTTTTGACACGACGACCTTTTTTTTTTTTTTGGTTTTTTTTTTTTTTGACAATGCGAAAGTAATATTTTTTTTTTATTGTTTGCTATTGAAACTGTTTTAATAGCTTTGAAGCGATATCTAGAATACACACAAGGAAAATGTACACTGACATTTGAAAAATTGATGTTTGAAAATACCAAACGTGCACTTCGAAGAGGCAGCAGGCGCATTTGGCATGGGTTGCTTTTGTATTGCAAAACTGACAACTTCAATAGTGAATGAACGCACGCGTCATTATTCTTTGACAAACTCAGAGCTCATTCACGCAAAATTAATGTTGAGGTTGTTTTCGTTGTTGTTGTTGTCATTTTGTTGCTTGAAAGTCAAGTCGATTTTAATTGTCAAGTCGGTGCATCGTTTTGAGACAACAGCAAAACACAGCTGCACGTCATGTTGTTAAACAAAAAACAATTTTCGAGCACATCGAACCAAATCAAACCGATGCCGAAGTCAATCATCGTCTAGAAAAATGATTGTATTGATGCATTCGAAACGAACATAATGCCAACGATTTGTAAACGGCTCAAATCTAAGGAGGGTGTGCAAAGCGACTGTCGATTTTTCTGACAGTTTACAGCATGATAAGTCATCCATATGCTTTAATGTTGATCATACGCCACGTTGTGCGAAAATAAAACAATTATGTGAAATTTACAAGTAAATAAGTTGCATAAATATCATTTCATTTTTAACATACACGCCTACTATTCGTTTTTGAGTATTTTTAATTACATTAAAAATGTAAAGTTGCATTGCATGATTAGTTATAAATATTGCTGAGCATGATATTTATTTGTGATTCATTTTGTAATGTACGACACGGAACCCTTTGCACAATTCGTGCCACAAGACCGATCGTCTCGATTTGTGTATTTTGACGCTTGGGTTTTTCATCTCAAATTCTTAATTATTTCTCAATTTAGTTATTGCCGACGTTTATCGTCTGCTTGAACTAAACGAACAGGAACTGCAACAACTGTTGTTTTGATGAGCACAAGAGTATATTAAGTTATTCTTAATATTAAAATTATTATTACTTAACATCAAAGCGGAAATTGTTAAATAATTATTATTGTTCTTGCTTTGACACACAAGTAAAATATTATGTTTTATAAAATAAAACAAAAATAAATGATTGTGTTAATGAGAGTTTTACAACCGTGTGTTGTAATGTATATGACATAAAAATAATTAATTACTAAATCAGGCATAATAAACTATGAATTTAATGCCTTTTACATAACAACTACTTAATAAACTACTAATTTATCCATACCGGCGTATTACGAAACTTTCCGAATTGATAACACGTACGAATTCGCAATTGGTAAATAATATAAGTATAAACTGTGACTACTTAGATAAGCTAAAGATCACATTGTTTTTAAAACTCTATTTATTTATTTAAGAAAAAGGTGAAATTTTCATTGGTTTGAACAATTTTCTATAATTATTAAAGTATATTGACTAGATTGACATGCAAACATGATATTTTTTTTTTTTTTGGAAGGGATGTTGTTGGAAATAGACAATAAATATTGAGAGAGAGTGACTTATTCACCAGTCATCATTTCCATGAATTCTGTAAATAGAAGAGAGAAAGAGAAAAAAAGTTGTAATGAAGACAGAAGAAACTAAAAATAGTTTATACAAATCAAGATACATTTTTTGTGTATCCGAGCGCCAAGTTAAGTAAAGCATAATGATAAGTATGAACTATGTGAAACACGAATATAGAAAATCGAACAGCTATGATATAGTTCCAATTTAATAAAAAAAATATAAATTATCTTTTTATTCCTATATCTTTTAGCGAATAACGGTTGGAAAAATGTTAATTTAATATGAAATCTAATCGACAGAATTTCTAATAATATCAACATATTTTTAAAATGTGAAATAGATTTGTCAAATATTAATATAATTATTTTTTTGTTCCTTATTTTTTTCTTTATAATGAGTCCAAGTTTGCTTTTTTAGGTTTCTTAATTTTCAAAAACGATTTTGTTTTTTTTTTTTTTATACATTTGTCACAGCATTGTTTCATATTTGGCTAAGCGCCAAAAATCATTTATGCACTGAAACACTTTTCGGACGTTCTGACATATTTTGGACGTGTTAATTAGCATAGTCGTATTCATTGTATGTGTAAAAAAATACTACAAATATTTAATATATTTTTCCGTGAAAACTTACCATCGAAATCAACAGTGCCAGAGCCGTCAGAATCGATTTCCTCAATCATGATGTCCAATTCTTCGTCTGTCAGAGCATCGTCCAACTCGCGGAGAATTTCACGCAAGCACGAGGTTGGGATATAACCATTGCCCTGTTTGTCATACAATCTAAACGCCTCACGAAGTTCCTTTTGCATGGCCTCAGCATCTTCTTCAACGATGAATTTGGCGGCAAGCTGCACGAATTCCTCGAATTCCAAGCGACCAGATTCTGTTTATTGAAAAAGTAAAGCTTTTAGTATGCCACTATACTGACTGAAAAAAATATCGTATAAACGAACTTACTGTCTTCATCGACTTCATCAATCAGTTCCTCCAAGATCTTCTTGTCGAAGGGCTGACCCATCAAACGAAGAATATCGGCCACCATTTCAGTTGGAATGCTACCAGATTTCTGGTGATCGAAACTGTTGAAGGCCTTCTGGAGGACAGCAATCTGCTCGGGGGTCAAGTCTTCATCCTGCATTTAATTCAAACGTAATATTCATTAATAAGTTACTTTTTTTTTAGTTTGCGTCATATTTATAATTTAACGCACAATAAGAGGATCCATTTTGTGTTTGTGATTTTGGTTCCAAGTTTCTGTTGTCTAAGATCACCGCTAATTGCCGCTTCAGCGTTCGCCACTCAACTGAAGTATTCTGCTCAAAATAATTTCAATCTATCTGATAAGATTTTCACCCACACATACGCTCACAAATACACTCGCACTCATTTATAAACGAAACGAAAATGAAAATTTCCGAATGCCTCAGACGACTAATTCCAAAAGTAACAAGTCAATTTATTATTTTCAACGAAATTTTCCCAAAAAAAAAAAAACAAAATATAGCTGCGCAACCAAATTAATACGATACAGAAAAAGAGATTTTGAAAAGCACTGTAAAGTCATTGAGCATTTCCACGTTGTTGTTGGGAATTTTATTTATTCCTTTTTTTTTTTGGTTTGTGTTGTTATTCTTTTCACGCGATTTTGTAGTGGTTTGCTAAGCTTAGCGTGGAAAATGATTATTTTTATACAACATTAAGAGAAATGCTTTTGAAACTACAGTAATATAAAATCTTTTGTGGGATTACGATTTGAAGAATATATGTATGTATGTCAATGTATATACATAAGTATAAACAATTGTAAAATAATATAAACAATATTTTGATACACAAATTGGAGTATAACAAAACTGCAAAAGTTTTATACTAAATACAGTTTTTTCGGATCAACGTAATTTCGCCAGAAAAAGCCCATGTTTCAAAATTCCAGAATTTTTTAGAGCAACGTGTGTGGAAATACTTTACTAAATGAAAATGGAGTACATAGATTAACATTATTTTGCATGCTAGAAGATAAAGTCGAAATTTTTATACAATTTCGCCTAGCAGAATTATAAACGACAAATGACATTAAGGGTCAAGAGAAGAAAAAATGTGTTCTAAGTAAATAATGTAAAGATTTAATCAACAACTCATATCGCAATCAAAAGAAAATATAAAAAAGTAAGCGTTTTATAAACGATTCGAAAATTATTGTCTATTTCATGAATTCCACGCACAGAGAGAACAAAACGATAATAATTGCTTCAGTTTAGACTTTATTGATTTATGAGAGCTATAAAGATTTTTTTACTTATATATTCGTGATGATCACCTATGTATATATGTTCATATAGATCGTGTTTTATTTTTAAGCACACTGAACTTGGCTGATCATTTAACGTCTGTTGCTACACTAGCGGCTAATTGGTCGTTTTGCTTTTGAATTTTGATAGCCTACACTGAAATAAAGATTTTGTGGTTTTGTTTATTTTCCTATTTTTTGTGTTTTTTTTCTTGTTTGTTTTGGAAAGTGGGTAGGAGGAATAGAGGTGGCTGGCATTAATATGACATATTGACCATTTGTTTGCCGTAAAAAGATTCGTATAATTTTGCGTAAAAATTTGGAATTCTTAATGAAAATTGTTATGGGAGCGGAATTTCATTCATATAAACTTTGAATTTATTAAATTAAAATGCTTGTGCGTTCATTAAGTCATTTGGTATCACGTGCATCACGGCCAAGTTGCGTTGCCGTCCAGCTGCGGCGAACGCTGTGATCATGAATATTTTCTGTGCACTTTTTGTGCAGTTTTGTTTGCGTGTGTGTGTGTGTGTGTGTGCGCGCGTATTTTGCGCTATGGTAAGAATTCGAAATATTTGATTGCAGTCGTTTTAAGTTCGTTGGTTGCCAATTGGTGCAAAATACGTTGCCAATTTATTGAACGGCAGCAAATATTTTTGACACTTGAAGTTCAAACAAGCGTGAAATTTTGCTTATTTTGACAGAAATTTAGTGGTAGTTTTTGATTGCTTTGATCAAATGTGTCGATATGATGTTTTCAAAAATATCTTTTTGGTTATTATAATCGATATGAAGTGTATTAGTAGTGATTCGATATATTTATTAAACTTATGTATACAAGCAAATTGATTATTTCTCAAGTACAATTTTTATGTTTGTAGTTTCTCTTAATAATTTTTAATAAATTCTTTTTCAAACTTAAATAATTATTCTTTAGTGTAGACACTGTGAATCAAAAAACTATTGAAGTAACGAATACTGTAAGCGGAATTCATTTGCATGTCATGCGAATATAACATAAAAATCCCACACATTTATACAAAATTGCATTATCTCATACTAAAAATTCAATGCAGAGCTTGAAGATGTCAGTATTTCTTTCCCGCCCAAATCTTGTGTTTAAGTAAATCAGTTTAATTTTAAAAAATAAATTTTTAATAAAGAATACAATAATTCTGATAGTTTGACACGACATGCCGATGCTTGCTTGAACTTAAGTAGATACTTTAGAAGAAGGCAGTAAAAAATAAATCAACAAGACAAAGCATGAGAAAACATCTTTTGTTTTAACTTTTATTACATACTGAGTTCTGTTCAAGTTTTATGTGTTTTTAATTTTATTGTCATCGTTGATATCATATTTCATGATCTAGATAATTATTACAACAAAGCGCGATATATCAGCATCAGCATCGTAGGCATTTACAAGCACACTTATTTTGTCTTACAAATGTTTATATTGTCGTAAATGTTAATTTTTATAGCCTTTGACAGCAAATATTTACCATATGTCACAACAATTATTAGCAAATTTGTTGCACTCGCAAAGTGAATGCAAAATTGTTACAGATTGTTTTTCAAGACGACAATGATGATGATGCGCCAATGAGCGAGCGCTTAGTTTAAGCTCACTTAAGAGCAGAATAATTGAGCTGCAAGACTCGCTACGACCAAGGTTGCTTGAACCGTTGTCTGCCCGTTTGCCTGCCTGCCTATCGCTGACTGCCGCTATAAGTTGCTGACTGACATCAGTTAACAAAACCGGCTCTCTTGAAGCTTCAAAGTCTAGTTGTTGAATGATTCACACGTTTCACGTCAATTGTGATGTATGACGTGTTGGGATGATCGAGTCCGCCTGGTTGGGACTTTGACATAATGCATGTGTCGATTGTGCATGTAGGTAAATATCACCAAGTACGAACATCTTATTTATTGAGTTTTAACTGAAATCAAGTTCCTAGTTATGTTTGTGTAAGAGGCAACAGCGAACGATAAAAATTTTAACAAACTATAACAATATCTAATCAATTACAATAGGGACAGACATTACAACCAGACAATGCCGATAGCCGGACAAATTTTAGAGTACATACAATGTTTCAAACCATTTTAATCAAAAAATCTATCATCAATGGACAACATTGTTTTTTTTTTAATAATAATAATTTTTGTAGCTCTCTGATTTCATACTTCATCACTTTAAACAAATTAAAAGTATGCAAGTAGAAATGAAATTGACAGAAGCAAATCATCCCAAAAGTAGTCTACATTTTTGGTTTTTTACCAAGAGCTTTTTAAAGCTTACACTGAAAGTTTTTTTGTAAGCTGATTATTTAAAAAAAAAAATATGCAGAGCTGAATTTTATCAAAATTCGTTATATGATATATAAAAAAAATAATATTATAATCAAAAAATATAAAAATATAACAGAAATTTATATTACTGTCATTCCATACAGAGAAAAAATAATCTTGCTGTTAACAAATTAATTTCATCATGATGATCATGATCTTAGCCACAATTAATAGACTTGAAAGTGGACTTTACCATAATGTATACGTTAAACAATAAAACCGGCTTTTGGTTCAAAAATTAAATTCAAATACAACAAAAAAAAAAATCAAGGTCGCATGAACAAACAATGAAAACATCAACGTTGTTTTAGGTCATCTCAGATGGCGTTTGAAAGCGAAAATACAACTTTAGGCTCGACAAGAAAGACTTTCGCTTTCAACATTTCAACCGCGAGCGTCATGTTTCTACTCACGTGATTCACAGAATCAGTTTATCATATGGAAACACTAAAAATAAAAATTTAGCCAACGCCGGTAAATGACCCAGTTTCAGTTATCTACACGGCCCAGACGCTTGTGCTTAATTTAGTATTAACGGTATTATTTTATAGGCCACACGCTGACCGTCTCGCAGCGGTCTTGTCACACCAGATTTTTCAAAATAATATTACTTTTTCAATACATTTAACTTTTTTAATGGTTTTTAAATAAAATGCTGTTTCTTTCATTGTTTTTGTATTCGTTCATGCAAATTTCTTAAAATATTTAGCGAACCGGATCGTTTTCATGAGCGTTTAAATGCGAAAAAACGTTTTTATTGTTAGATGAAACAGAGCGAAATAACAGTATAATACGGAAGGTGGCGTTGTCGTTATTAATTTTAATCGATATTTAAATATGTTGTCATCGTGTGATGAACATTAAATTGGCAATAAGCCTTTGCCTTACCTTTTATATGGCTAAGCATTGGATGTTTTTAATACCCTACACAATTGCTATAATAATATATAATGTAAGCGAGATAAGGACAACAGAGAAAACTTAAACATTTCTTCATAAAAATACATAGCTGATCGTCTGTCTAAGTGAAGGTACAATTTCTTACCAAGTGCCATTTTCAGGAAATGTTAAGGAAATCTGGAATTGAAGTTATTGTTTTAATTTAAATAATTTTAGGTAGAACAAACAAAACATAATTTGTATATATGTATGTATGTACGTACATATGTATGTATTAATTATTGTATCTCTAATCCATGAAAACATAATCCAAAAGCATTGTTTTTGTGTGGCGCATGTTTATTTGCCTTGTCAATCTGGTTTTTTGTGTCCATTGGCGAGATCGACGGTTTAGGCAACTGTCTAACTGACTGACCGACAATGCGGCAGTTTTTGAGCAAGTTTTGTATACTTTGATGTTTCTTGTGACGTCTATGACGCGATGGCTGCGCATTATCATAATCCGCAACCACACACAACGAACTATTTGAAGCCGCTCGCCACTTAACAGGCGCTGCAGTAACCAAAGTCGCTGTCTAAAGGTAATCAAGTGCTCTTTAGCATGTGGACGACGCAACCTTAGCGTGAACTATGTATCCAATCATCACGTTTACATAGTTCGTGTATTTGTAATTTAAACAAAGGTGTTTTTTGTTTTTTGCCATGTATATGTCGAGCTTGATAGACTAGTAAATGATGCGTTTGCCAATATTAGCCTGACCATAGGCCTTAATTTTTTTGAATTATATATGGTATGCCACTTAGTAGCGCAAGATAAAGTCCTAGTGAAGACTTATTTTCATTAAAAAGCTAAACCAAAAGACTAAACTATCATAATAGGATAAAAATAATATAACTCAGACTTTATTTGCTAAAAACATAAGCGAAAAATCCAGTAATTTATATTATGCATTAGCTAACTTGAAAGAGTACACACTTTTCGGCTTTGATGAAGTAAAATCTTTTATTCAAGTATGTTCATTTATGACAATTAAGACAATGGTTGTGCATCATCAGTGCTTCATTATTAATATAATTAGGTTGATCATCATTGTTTCTAAACGACATTACAAAGTGCTTGGCATGAGAAATGGAAATCAATCGGCTTGTGCAGCACATTTATGTAGATAATTTAAGCAACGAATATGCTTCTACATACTTGTGTGCATGTGTGACTCTTTCAATACGTGGACACAGTTGCTTGGCTAACCTTACCTTGCACAAAAAAAAAAAAAACAAAACGAACAAACTGCACGAACCGCAGCTGCCATATAAGGAGTCCATTTGACTTTGGCCATGATTTTGTGCTGCATCAATGCAACGATACATAGAAGTTATATGTTGGTTGAATAATGTTTTAATTTCATTTGTGCATAGAATACTCCCATGTACCTAAATATATTTGGTTTAATTGCGACTAACTTCTGATTCCAAATGATATAATCGCAAACTTGTTTATCGATAATTATGCAAACCTTATTTTAATTAAAAACAAGCCAAAACTTGATGTGATGATCATAAATAAACATAAAAAGATGTTTTCAAAGAATCCCCATAAATGAAAACAAGAATTTTATTTTGTGATAACGACAATTCAAGTTGTTGATGAGTCTTTTGATAAACTTTATTTTTATACAAATTTATTAAAATTGTGGAAAAAATTTTATTGTTTTTATGATTTTTATTATTTTTATACCTTTGCAAGAGTGTATTTACTTTGTCTTGAAGTTTGCAGCGTAAAGAAAATCTCCGACCATATAAAGTACGTATGTTTATTCTTGATAAGCTCGACGAGATGTGTTGATACAACCATGTCCGTCCATCTGTCTGTCTATAATTTCTATTTATACGTCCAGATATTATATATATTTCAGAATTATCTTCCTTGCACCACTATATGCTATAACCTGTCACAGGAATGAACGGTTAAAAAGAGTTTTTGTTTTTAAAAAGGTTTAGTTTTTAGAGCTGTTCACAAAATATTCTGCACATACTTGGATGATTGTCCAGATTGGTAAAGATCGGGCCAATATCGCATATATGGTACATAGCTCTGATATATTCGATCGATGAAAATTTGATTGAAAATTAAAATTTTTTACAAAACTTTGTTATTCGTGAATATATAATAACAACATATATTTCTATTAATGCTTGGTACATTTTATTAGAATCGGTCTGCATCAGTATATTTTAACACATTATACCAAGTCATAGACTTGAGAGAAGACAAGAGATTGCTATATAGATTATTTGTTGCTATTCTTGCAAGAGTATTTAAGTTTCGGCAAAGCTGAAAATAACTTTAAATTTTTTTATTATTTTATTAAAAGCGTTGTTAGCTTATTCACACATTTAATGAACTTCGGCTTTAGTAACATTTGAATACCCAAAATTGTGTTATTTATAGCTTTAAACAGTATAAAATCATGAATTTACTATCTAACCAGTAATGACGCTATCTTCAGCAAGGCTGAAGCTTATATACTTTTCACGCACTTTCTTGTGACACGCCCATTTTTTTGATTGAATATATTTTCTCTTCATCTTATTTTCATTGTTTTTGCTAATTGGGTACCGGACATATGCAAATTATTGATTTGGCCTAAAAGTGAGCGTAACTATGCCCATTTTTGTCAAAATAGTTTTAATGCCTCCCCAAGAACATAAGTGTGAAGATTCAAGTCAATTGATTAAGAAACAAAAAAGTTTTCCATACAACGACGTGAATCTTGGTTCTCTTCTTCATTTTGTACGGCAGGTACTAGTTCCAGTTGTCCGATCTCAATGAAACTTTTGGGCATTTAGTCGGTCATCTTCCAAAACAAAAAAAATTTCCATACAACGACTCAATTTTGTTTTTCTTCTTCATTTCGTATGGGAGCTTCCAGTTCCAGTAATCCGATATGGCTGGTTCCGACCAATGATTCATCGTAATAAATTCTAAGACTCTGCTCGATAGATTCAAAACTGAGGGACTAGTTTGCATACATACAGACAGACAGACGGACATGGCTAAATCAACTTGTCTTGTCGTGGGTGATTAAGACAAAGAGAAATATAAGTAAGCCCTGGTACATCTCAATTGTTACACATTTCAGAAATCTATTATTTGAGAGTATATTAAAAATACAAATAAGTACTCTAATGGCGAGGATGATGAAATCGGTTGATTCGAACATATCATTTTTATACACCAACAATTTTGAGCTTTAAACATCAAAATATTAAAATAAACAATACAGCAAGCACCAAGAGTCAAGTCGCGATATTCAAAAAATTATAATCAAACAAAAACCTTATAAACGAGAATTCGGATGAGGTCGTCATTATTAACTAACTAATTTCTAAGTTTCAAAATTTGCATAATGTGTGAATTCGTTAGTGCGTTAATTCGTTAAGTTTGTTTTGATCAAATTTTTGAAATTTGTATAAAAAGCAAAGTCAACGCCAAAAAGTTATCAGTAGATTTCTACAGAGCTCAAAATAACAATCATCTCAACAACATGAAGTTCTTCGTAAGTACAACATTTAAATAATAACAAATTTTTCAGAAAAATAAACAGTTCGACATTGATTTTAGATTGCTTTTGCTTGCCTTTTGGCTTTGGCTTATGCCAACGAGGATGCTAATGTGCTTCGCAGCGAATCTGAAGTCAATCCTGAAAGTTTCAAAAAGATCCTCGAGTTGGACAACTCAGTCAAATCTCTCCAAGAAGGCAACCTTAACGGAGATACGTGGGTAGTTAAAGGCGAAGATTCTTGGACATCTCCTGAGGGTGAACAAGTCTCCCGTTCATACATTGCTGACGAAAATGGTTACCAAGTTTTGGCCGCCAACCCACCACTGCCAACCCCACCACCAATTCCAGAAGCCATCCAGAGAGCTTTGGCTTATATCGCAGCCCACCCACCAGCACCCGAACACTAAACTATGTAATACTATGTTCTTCTAAAAAAAAAAAAAAAAAAACAAATTATTATGTTTGTAAATAAACGAATTCTAAGCCAAACTTGATGCCTTCTTATTACTTTTCATTGTATTTAAAAGTTTTTGCTTATAGCACTTATTTTTAATAAGGAAAAAATCATTTTAAAACATTCAACATTACTAAAGAAACAAATATAAAAAAAATTCTTCTTTATCAAATTCACAAAAAAAAAAAAATTCAGCTATTTTCTGTTTACTTATATAATCGCCACGCCGATTCTTGACCGATTCTTATGAAACTTATGGTCAAGAATGTATAAAAACCTATAAATGTTTCATCTGTTTATAGTTAGGAACAAAAAAGTTTTTCTAACAAAAACCGAATTTTCGACCAATTGTTCCTATGGGAGCTGTATGCTATAATTGTCCGATCTTCACCAAATTCGCAGTGTGGTTTTATTGACGTCCAAGATGTTTAAGCTCTAAAATCCTTAACCTCAATTTTAACCGATCGTTCCTATGGCAGTTATATGCTTGAGTGTTCTATGTACCATATAACTACCTGCAAAGAGTAATTTAAATTTTTTGCCTAACTTTAAAACTCTAGGAGGAGTTCGAATTGAAATAGACAGATACACAGACAGACATACGGACATGACTATATGAACTCATCTCGTCGAGCTGATTAAGAATATATATACTTTATATAGTCGGAAAAACTTCATGACAAAGTTAATATACTCTTGGAAGAGTATAAAAAAGATAATTTGAATGAAGTGTTTTTTGTCCTTATAATTTTATATAAATAAAGTAGTTTATTTTTTTTATCGATGCACTGATTTAATATAATCACCAGTTATTTATTCAAAAACTACTTCTCGAGCATAATAGCATTACAAATTTGTTTTTGCTTCAAGTTTTAGTAAATTTGGTAAAATTGCATATTATACACAAAAATAATTTCCATTGTTCTGTTTTAATTTAAGCATTGGACGAAGCGAGATAGATCTGTATGGCTCGGGAACACACTCTCATGTTGCGTTTGGGTGATTTCAGATTCTCCTTTGGGTGGTGCCCTTTTTTGCAAACCGAATTGAGATGTCAAAATTTCCCCAAAACGTGACCGCCCCTTTAACAGTTTGTTTTCCACTCTTTGTTGCAATCACACCACGCTTCATGTTACAATCTCGTATCTCGTTTGCTTGCATAGAAATTTCATTTTCAAGTCTACTTTATATGGGCGGTACCAACCCTTACAACCAATTTTCATAAAACTTTTAATTCATTTGCATAGTTCTTTTCTGTTTATATTCAAAAACAAAACTGTTTCTAATCCAAAACCTCATTTTTGACCGATCATTCAAACTATATGCTATAGTTATCCTTTTATATAGTCGGAGATGACTCCTTTTCTGCTTTGCAAACGTCATAGCAAGAATATAAAAACTCTTGAAGTAGTATAAAAATGCATATGCATTTTGATAAACAAAAGCGTTAAGCAAATTTTAGTGTCCGTGTATAAGTTATGAAAAGCAACTTACAATTGAAAGCGAAAAATAAATAATTATTTGTGCAGAGAAAAATTCCTTGTTTATTTAACGATTCATATTCAAAAACTTAGTTCAGAACCTTAGGTTGGTAACCATGCTCATCAGCCACATAGGTTACTTTGACGACCTTACCATTTGGTGCAGTGTATTCGTATGATCCAACTACAGACCAGACATCTTTACCCTGAAGAGTTCCCTTCTGATCAGCCTTTGCGCCGTTGCTAAGTTCATAGATGTATTCGAAAGAGTCAGGATTGACTTCAGAGTCAGACTTCAATACTGAGCTTTCCTCATTAGCGTAGGCAATAGCCAAAAGACAAGCAAGCACAATCTAAATTGTTTAATTTAGTTAAATTTTAAGATTTCTTAAGCATTAAACATACTAACCAAGAATTTCATTTTCAAGTTTTATATTTAATCTGCGAACTGCAAACAAAAATTGCTGTCGTTGCTTCATTACGCTTTCTATTTATACAAAATATATTTTCACTACAATTAATAAACAAAAGTACAAAAAGAAATTATATAAAAATAATATTCCTGGTCAACGAATTAAATCTGCATAAATAACTGGATTAATTGAATGTTTTTTTTTAATTCAATACAGACAAGTGCAATTTATGCCAAAGCATAACAAATTCAGGTTTACTCAGCCTTTTTAGAAAACAAAAGAATTTTGAAGTTCTTTCTTTTAAATGTGATTATAACAGAAATACAAATTTGTTTGTTTTTGGATAAACAGGTATAAGAACTGATAGCCAGCTTATCTTGTTTGATGCATAGCCTTGACTCCTTGAGATTTTACTTATATTTATTCATTGTTGACCACAAAATATTCTTGGCACGATATTTTTATACCCTGTACCTTATGGTACAAGGGTATATTAGTTTTGTGCGCATCGACAATGTATGTAACACCTTAAAGGAGACATTTCCGACTATACAAAGTATATATATTCTTGATCAGTATCGAAAGAGAAGTCGATTTAACCATGTCCGTCTGTCCGTCCGTCCGTCCGTCCGTCCGTCTGTCCGTCCGTCTGTATGAACGCGTCGATCTCGGAAACTATAATAGATAGGACCAAAAGCTCTTCGCAGTTCGATTCTGTTATTCCTTCAGCAGATCAAGTTTATTTTGTTTCCCCCTTTTTTGACTTAGTTTAGGGGTGAGGGGCAAATGACTGGAGCAACCTCGGGAAAAAACTTACAAAAGTCGTTTTATCTCGGTTGTCTTTAGAGATAGGCACACCAAATTTGGAGTGTATATAGCTGACTCAAGCCCCAAGAAGTTACATTAAAAAAATGGGCGTAGCCACGCCCATATATAGTAATAATTTCAAACGCTTATATCTCAAGAACCATAAAACCTACAAGAATGAAACTTTGCATATATGATATTGGGATGGAGTATAACAAGATTCAATTGTGAAATGGGCGTGACCACGCCCACATATAGCCATGGTAGAATGCCGTTATATCTCTTGAACGAATTGGTCTCAAAGAGTAAAAATTGGTATATATGGAATTGAATGAAAATGAAATCTGTTTCAATTAAAAAGTGGGTGGGGCAACGCCTTCAAACAGTTGGTACAAATTGAAGGTACAGGGTATGTCGGAGTCGAGTACTGTCGACTCCAATCCTTACTGGTTTTTATATCATGTTACTCGACTTCCATTTTTTTTTTTTACTTTACACCATTTTTAAGAACTTAACCACTCTAAACTACTTAAACTAAGTATGTATATTTTTGGTCATCGTACACACCTTAACCTTTCAGCTTCAGTGCATATTCTTTATAATGGAGTATCGCAAACAATATGGTTTTTAAAATTGCTTCTCTATTGGTTCCAAATTAAAAAATATTCAAACACGTTGAAAACCTAACAAATAATGCCTTATATGCCAACGCAGCATTATTTGCCTCATCAAAATCCTATTCGTGTTTGTAATAAAACGATGCGCCTAAATCAAATAAATGATACAATAATAAAATATTTAATTAAGAAACCAGTATGAAGACTAAAGGTCCAAACTGCGATACAAGTCATTTAACAACAAATTCAGACTGTTTTTTTCGCGTCACCAAAATTACCATACATATTATGTATTTTAAGGCTTTATTTTGTTTTTCAATTTTACTATGTCAAACCGACACTGATTTCAAAGATAATGAAATTCAACTTATATTTCTGAAATATTGAAACAATTTCAACCACTATTTTAGATGTTTGCCATGTTATAAGAACAGAAATAATTCGGGTTGCCTCATCTAACAAGAATGATATTTGTTTGCCTTGCTCTTGCTTTCGTTTGTTTGTTTTCGTTTACAAACAACAAATTTCATTTGAATATTCATCGTAACGGTAATGCACTTACTCAAACTATCATATGCAATCACACATTTATTTGTAAGAATTCAAAACAATTGTTCAAATATACACATCGCAAGTGTTTTGTATTATGTTAAAACAAAATGGAACGACATATTGTAAAATTTGAGTATAAAACCATGCAGACCACAGTGGAAATGCACACTCAAATTAGCTTCACTTTTACAATCGGATCGATAAGACAAAAAGTAAAAAAGAAATAAAAATGAAATTCCTCGCTATTGTTGTCTTCGCCATGTTTCTTGCTACCGCAGCTGCCCAAACAGGGTCAGGAGCAACATCACCAACAGGAGGATCACCATCTGTATCTACCTACTCCTTACCTACATCGAGTCCGGTACCGACCACTACAACCTACACCTATACTACGTATCCTACCGCTAGCGCCACCACAACCAAGCCAATCAAGCAACAATTCCTATCCTTGTTGTTTAATAAGAAACAAGGTTAATTTTGAAATTAATTATGGTTTCGATTTCGGTATACTGTTTAAATAAAATAAAATAATAAAAAACAAATAAATAACCAAAGGTTTTTTATTGATTAGTTCATCAAATTTACTTCTAGCAATAATAGCTTTTGTAGTAATCTAATCCGTCTAAACAGCCCGCTTTACAATTAAAATAACATAACGAACAGTTTTGGTAATTTCAATTTGCTGATTAGGTAGATTGGATTAAACAATGATAAAAATTATAAACAATAAAATTTCTTTTTGTCAACAACCAATTATCCCCAGCTTTTGCACTTTATCTAGCAAACAGCAAGCAAATCTTACAGCTCTCTTTCATCAACGATTTTTTACTTGATCACCAACGAATATTTGAGCAACTGAAAGTTTAAGTATATTTCAAATATAATACTTTAAATTTTAATGTATATTTAAATGCACACTTACAAGTATCTCACGTACGATCTACACAAATGTGAGTCATTAATTCTTGATAGATAATCAAGCAAGTTACCTGAGAGAATTGTGAGCTTCAAAGGTGATTGACATTTAAGTTAAATAAAAGTTTTATTCCCCAGTTTGTTTAATATTTGGAATGTACTAAAATTTTAAATTGTAGTATTAAGTGTCCAACTTACATATTTAATATAAATCTCACAAATTCTACATATTATTTTGTCCGGATTATGCACACGAACACCATACCAGCTAACTTCTGCAGCAAAAAGTGAACATCGTCAGATAGATTTGTTGCGGATGAACAAAGCAAAACGACTGAAGATGTACCTGATATGAATGTCAAAAGTCTAATGTTGATCAAATTGACAAATTGATTTGAAATACTAAGTAAATAAAATTCAGACGGTATAGTCGACAACGTAATATCCTGCATAATTGCATTTCATTCACAATAAGTTCAGTGTCATGCACTAAAACAACAATTATTTGTACGGATTATCAAATATGCACACTTGATTATTTAGAGCCAATGCATCTCATGATTACATACTATTGTTGTTCACATGAAAAGTCTTACTGTCTATGCAGGGTGTAAGAATGTGTGATGTGTTTTTTATATGTTAGTAAATTGATCCTCTGTACATGTTTTTCACTCTTTGGGAGACGCCCACAAGCTGTTGCTAATTCTGACTGTGTATGTTAGTATTGTATGTGTACAAACAAAAATGTATATTTTTACTCATACAAAGCGCTTTTCAGCGTCAGCTTAAAACTTCTTATCGCGCGTTGTAAAGTGTAGTTGCCACAACAATAACTACTCTTCTGGTAAAGTTCAAGTGTTTTCGGCATGCGTCCAAGATTTTTGCTATAAATATGCAAGCATTTGGTAATTCAGCCACAGTAGGAAAATTGAATTTCACGCTGAAGTCGTTCACATTTCGAGCGGCTGAATATTTAAAGAAAAGGATTTTAAAGTTCTTCTATACACTATAATGAAATTTCTTGTAAGTGATTTGTGAAAAGTACAAAAAAAAACATTAATTTACATGTTGAAAACTTTATTTTTTTTGTGATCCTTTATGGCAAAAATGGTTAATTGTTTAGATTTTTGCAACGGGCATACTACTCATATCGATGGTAGTCAGTAAACCGCAAGGACCCATTACAGAACCAGTACCTATCATTAGACAGGAACAAGAAGTCAACTTTGATGGTTCTTATAAGTACTCATATGAGACCGGTAATGGTATTACTGCAGAGGAGCAGGGTAATCTGAAAAACGTCGGCACTGATTCGGAAGGTCAAGTAAGTATATTTTTGTTGTAAACCCTTCACAAAGCACAGCCTACAATAAACATTACTGTATAATGCTGACGTCATTAAAACAGTTGCGGTTCAAAAGGCGGATGATTCTGCTGACATTAAGCACTGTTGCAAAAATTTTCAAAACGTCTGCTAGTTGACATTTGAGCAGTGTTCGATTAGAAAGTCAGTCAAGTCGTTAGTCAAGCGACAGTCGCCAGTGTTGTTCATAATGTACTTCTTGCAGTTGTGCACACCCACAATTGCCCTTTGTAAATTAATTTGTAGTTTTGCATGTTAGTGACTCAAATTATTATTTGAATAAATAATTTTGTTTCTTTACTTTCAACATATTACAAGGTTGCACAAGGATCTTTCTCGTATACCTCTCCAGAAGGCATTCCCATACGCATTCAATATGTGGCCGATGAAAATGGATTCCAGCCGCAAGGCGATCATTTGCCAACTCCACCACCAATACCACCAGCCATTCAAAAGGCATTGGCTTATTTGGCCACGGCACCACCACCACCGCAAGAGCAATTTCCTGGAGGCAGGAGAGGTTAATATAAAGTTTTAATGAAATTTCGGGAAAAGCTGAGCTTGAGAGGCAGAATTTTTGATCCAATGGATTTCTTTTGAAATGAATGCAAATTAAAATCAAAAGTGCGTGATGAATATAAAATATATATTAAAAAATGTACCTATACCATATAAAAAAATTAACTTTAGTCATGCTGAAGATTTGAAGTTCTTCATGCACAACTTTTTAAATATAAACATTTCAAGAAAATCAACTTTACTTCTTTAATCATATAATAATATTTTTGCAACATTTCGCAAACTGGATTTATAAAGTGACTCTTTGTAAGGAAAAATGTCATGAGACCCTCTATTAAAAAAGCCAGAAGATTCTGGCTAAATGCATAAATTGTGCAGTAATGCAAAGTTCAAAGCAAAAGTTTTATAGACGAAACGCAGCTGGGGCCATATTGCCGAATGTGTTCGTTAGGAAAGCTAAAACTTGGGATAATTCAATAGTGCGTGAAAGCTGCAATTGTTAATTTTCGGACGACGCGCAAAACTATGCAACCATTTTATGCATACGTTCAATTAAACTAAACGAGTCATACTTTTAAGGGTACTCGTTAAAGCGTCAAAACGTTTTAAATCAAAACTGCAAATTGGCTAGTACAGTAGAAACTCGATTATCTGGATTAATTAAAACCAAGGGTATTCCGTATAATCGAAAA
This sequence comes from Phortica okadai, assembly GCA_034638295.1. Taxonomy (NCBI): domain Eukaryota; kingdom Metazoa; phylum Arthropoda; class Insecta; order Diptera; family Drosophilidae; genus Phortica; species Phortica okadai. Next base: position 4,971,245 of record CM067851.1, read on the forward strand.
TCCCGATAATCGATTTCATAGTCAAAATATGACGTATAAGTTCCAACACCATACATTTGCGCGAAAGGCCATTTATAAATTAGGGAACGTACCCAAATTACTTGACCCATTTTTTTACACTTACAACTGAGCGTGATTTCCTCTGTGGTTAGGAACGAGAGGGAGTTCAAGTGAGGTACAGTGAAGTAACAGTGCAAAAACAGTGTGGTTTTTAGAAAATCGTATAAAAAACGTGACCAAGATGTAAAATTTTTGTCAACTTGATGCTGCGACGGATCGCCGACATTTTCTGATTTGGTCCTGTTGCAGCATGCAGCGTCTTTTGTTAATGTTTATGCATTTATCTATTGTTTAGACGAAACGAACTTAGAAATAGAGATTGTTTAACAAAATAGACATTTATTTTTCTTAAAATATGAGATTTAAGATTTTTTTTTAAAATCGTACATTAATGCCAATTTTTTGTTGCATCACGACTCGACCATAATCTATACCCAGCATTCTATACCCAGCCCTATTTTATATACAAAAGCATAACTTGAGCAGCACTGATAACTCATAATGTTCGTTGATGCGAAATTCTTGCATAAGTTAAATATATTTTTGTTTAGAAATCAGCTTAAAACTATCATTTATAACAACAATAATTGGAATAAAAATAGCAATGACCTGCTATTTTTCACAGTCTTTTGGCCTAAGAATATTTAAATATTTTTATTAAATAAGGTTTCCCTTACTCATTTCTTCAGTGTTTAATTTATTGAAGTATTTATTTATTTAAGCATAGTAATAAAGTATCGGTATAACCTGGTATCCATAATATGCATAAAGTGGGCGTACTACTTTTGTCAACAGACTCTTCAAATTAATTTATTACAAAATTCATCTAGGTCTTTATCGTAAATTTTATTGACATTTATTTTTCAAACGTGCGAAGAAAAATAATTGAAACAGTAATTTATCATTAATGTTACAAACGCTGCAGGGTTTGATAATTATATATGTCTTTTCCATAACAATAAATATATTATACAAAATGAATTGAACTCAAACTCATTATCCAAATGTACTTTTATCCCTTCCCAACAGTCATAAAATTGAAATAATTTGATTGCAATTTTCAATTAGCAACAAAAATCCGTTTTGCTAATCTTATATTATTTTTATTGAAGAAGTCTTATTAAAAATAGTTAACTTTGAAAATTTTTAGTTCATCTTCATTGAAAATTTAAATTTATAACGTAAATGGCTAATAATTAAAAAATTTAATTGCTCAGGTTATGATGTAATTCAAATAGCGCAAAAACGAGTAAGTCAACTAAACCTACAATGCGTAGCTAGACGTCTGCATGCCTGGCTGTTAGAACGGCGTTAGTGGAGTATAAAAAGCAACTGCAACCGATGATAATTTTCATTTTGAGGAGGAAAGTTTGACGTTATGTCGCTGCATTTGAAGGTAAGTCTACGTAATCATAAAAGAAAACCGCATACACTTATAAACATGGTGATTGCACAGATTTCGATATTGTTGCTGCTCTGCGCGGTGTGGGTGAATGCACAAAATGATGGCCGTTATCGACCACCACCAGCGAGCACACAGCGGACCATCTCAAACGGACGCTATCGTCCTGTATCTGACGGACGATATCGAGCCGTCTCTGATGGACGCTACAGCGGCGGCAACGATGGAAAATATGTCCATGTGGATGTCAAGTATCAGCATGACGACAGAAGTGGTGGGCAATATAGTGGTGATGCTAATCCTTACACGCAAAACCTGGGCCCTGGTGGTGGCAGCGGTGCCGGTGGTGGTAGAGTTGGCACAAGCGCAAGCTCTGGAGGAGGAAACTCTAATGCAGCAGCGATAACAAATGCACCGCCACCACCTAAGCCGCGTCCAACACCAGTTGATTTAAATGCAAATCTTGCTAAGAATTTGCCCAGTGGCCGTGGAACAGGTGAGGGTGGAGGTGGCTGGAAAATTATTCGACTCGAGGACACCGTTGACATAGATGGCTACCATTATCTGTATGTATTTTTGCAAATATAATTAACTACAAATGTCTTAAAAACACGATTTTTTACAGTTACGAAACAGAGAATGGTATCCTAGCGGAAGAGAACGGAAAAATCGAGAAACTGACAGAGGATGAAGGTCTGCGCTCGTCAGGTTTTTATGAATATACCGGCGACGATGGATTGCTTTATCGGGTGGACTATGTGGCCGACGATAATGGCTTTGTGCCAACTGGTGCCCACATACCGACGCCGCCACCATATGTTGCTAAGCTGTTAGCGTATCTGGCGGCAAATGCTGCAAATAAGAAGAAATAATGTACAACATCAAGTGGTTAATTACTTTCACCGCAATTTCATCTTTCTCGATTGTAGTTAATGAGCATCACAGCGTCCTGGGCTGCTTAAGTTTGCTTTCTATTACAACTTATCGTTTTAATAATCTCAGTAAGATAATTTCAACACATGTATTCTTAAAATGTATTGCAAAAGAATAAAGATTATCCTTATTGAGTAAAAGACTTAATCTTTATTTAAACATTTCACATTTATCGAAAAAAGAGACTTGCAGACATTGATAATAAGTTTTAGTCTAAAATGAAAATACACACATATTACAAATATATTTACACCATTTTTCGCAAATAAAAAAGTATTATTATACAGTTGTGAGCATTTAAGAACAATAAACTAAAATGATGGTCAAAATATAAAAAAAAAAATTTTTCCCAAAGAACTTTAATCATATCAGTTTTGTTATATTTTTAAAATTTACATCTTACAAATAAATTTAAATTCATTGCAATATTTTCATTCAAAATCTTTACTATTGACTATTTCTCTCGTTACTCAACGTTGGCAAAATATGGTTCTGTATGTACTCCAATATGTCGTATATGGTGTCCTGAATATTAGACTAAGTGTCGAAAAAAAAAAAAATCAAATATTAAATATCTTCAAAATGTCCATAAAATTTACTTACATTTTTGTCGATGCGTGCATTGCCAGGTGCATTACTATAGTTAACCTCATAAGTATTTTGAGCTCGATCATAAGCACCTTCAACGTGAACTTGTGACTTTCGATCGTTTTCATACTGTTGCTGTTCCATTGCCGTATCGCCTGGTTGTTCGTAGTTATACGGCTGAGCTTCTACCTTTGGATCAGTCGAATCCCACAGCATATTCTCATTTACGTATTTATAGTGTTGTTGCTCATCATCGTCTCGCAACCAATCAAACTGAATGATCTGCCAACCAGTGCCATTATAATTAAAATCAATCATGAAACGTAGATGATCCTTTGGACCAAGCATGAAAGTACCGGGCGTAGGTGGCACAATATCGACATTGCTTGCATAATCCTGTGTTCTTTGTTCAACAAAGCCGCGAAAGTCGTTTGCATATGGTTCACCTCTATCGCCATATCCACCATCGTATGGCATATGTTGGTGTCGATATTTGCCACTGTCATCTGGTGTATATCGACCACGGTGCCCACCATGCAATTCAGCCACGTAACGACCTAACTTCGGACGAGGTATCAAAACTTCTTCGTTATTCTCATTCACATTCGTATCCGCATATCCTTTATCGGCAATTAGATACAGTACGAAAACGACTGAAAGTGTTATCATGCTCGATGTATGTGTTTGCTAAAATAAACGTTGTGTTCACTTGATTCACTAATTACGTTTGAAAGCTCTACTGGTATGGCCGGTACTTTTAAGCCGCTCAATTGAATCTAACAACTTTAGATAGCACATCATATTTTTACAATTTTATTGACGTTCAACTAGTTAAAGAATGTTCAGCTAATCAGCTAGTTGTAAAATGTGAAGAACACTTAGAAAACAGCTTGTTGTGAAATGTATAGAATATTTGTTTACGATCAGTGTTGGTTAATGTACGCTGAGTGTAAAGAAAAGAGAACATCACCTCAAGCAAGATTGATCAAACAAGGCTGTAAATAACAAAACAAGTTGATCAATATACATAGTATTAACCACAAAACAAAACGTATCGTTATATTCAATACTAACTGATGTGATGAGCCAATGTGATAATATTTTAACATGTTGTTTGAGGTGTGAAGCTTAAAAAATTCCGAATTATCTAAAACGCCCCTCGATACATATACAATTCTCACGGTTTGATTTATACACGGGTTTGTAATATGTTCTCAAAATTTCAAATTAGATTTTTGTCGACGAATTTCTTCGGAATATATTTGTTTTCTCCTTAAAGGACTTTCTTTCAAACAATCCCAATCTTCTTTAAACTAAAGCACAAATAATTTTTTTAACATAAAAAATTTTTTTCACAACCTTTCAATTAAATTAGGCTTAGATTTACCCGCGTTGTCTATTTGCAAATCTCCCATTCCACGAGTTCTATGTTTTCTTTCCTGCCACTAAATAATTTTTTTTTTTAGAATTCTTGAAGAGTCTTCAGCCAATTTGCAAGAATGTTCGATTTCCAAACGTTTTTTCGGGCATATTGACTTAGGCTGTAAGCAATGGCAATAAGTCAATCTGTTAAGCAAAAGTTCTTCGAATTGTTCATTGCGCTGAAGCATTTGATTATAAACCTCTACTTCATTTGCATTCAAAGGATCAAGTTGATAAGATTGATACTCCATTTTCAGGTTAATACTATGCATATATTTGAATATATCATTGACGAGTTCTATGAAATATCTAATAGGCTTGTGAAAAGCGTCACCCCTCATGAATGTTGTGTCCATGACAGTATCAAGTTGCGATGTCAGTTTTCGAAATTTTAAGAAATTTGGTCGTAAACAATCCAAATTGATCATTATAACGCCGTTAGAGGTTTGTATTTTGCCATACCATATGTAAAATTGTTTTACTAGATTAGTATCTGATCTTATTGCATATGTATTCGTGGGATTGCATTTGCAGATCTTCGAGGGACATACCTCCGCTATGTAGCGTTCGGTTAGTTCTTGCAGCTTTCTGACGTAGTTATGTTGCTTTGTTATTTCCGCTTTAAATAAGTCATAATATCTGCGATATTCTTCTTCTATTCCAAGCAATACTTCGAGTGACTTTCGCTCGACCTCCCAGTGAGTAAGTTGAAGGTTGTTTTTACTCAGTAAAACTGTATCTTCGAAACTAACTTTTGAATGAGAGAGAGATTTGTTCAATCTTAGCATTTTTGCATATAAAATAAAACAAGTCTACTAAATTTATTTACTGACAAACTCCTTCGAGCTACTGTGTCTTTTAAATAAAATAAAATTAATTGCTTCCTCATGTAATTAATAATAATTTGAATGAAAACAGTCGGCTCTTTTTTAATTGGCTGTATTTACATTAATTGAAATTAAAAACAATAATTCGAAAACATTAACGCATAATCAATCAACTCGCTTTCTTACCGAAAATACTCATTAATCAAAACCGCTTCAAATTTACAAGTTAAGGTGCAGACAGACGTTCAGTGTACGAATAATCGAAAAAAAAATTTTTAACAAATTTCCAAAGTGCGAGTTATTTACATGAACGATGTGACAACGACACTGAAATTATCTCGGTTTATTAATCTTTTTTATTTTTTGTCTTAACTGAAAGTAGTACAAATATATTATATTTGTTCAGCTGAAGACAATGAATAAATATTAATAGATAAAAAATAAATATTTTTATTGGAAAAATTAAAATTATACTCGATAATAACACCCTGTACACACGATAGACATTACCACGATGGAAATAAAAAAAAATTATATTTGGCAATGCTCATTTGTACTTACATAAATTGTCGAATATTTCAAGAAATAAGTCAAAAATTGATTTATTGAAAACTTTCAGTTTGATTGCTTTTGAAGGATATTAAAGAGGTATATTTACTAAGCATACATATAAAGTTTTAATCAAACTTGAACTGTTCCAGATTCTACCCCACTCAAAGTCTTGAACACATATAGGTTTCGAGATCCATTAGTGAAGACTGACGGACTCACCAACAGACGTCTGAACAAGAATATGGGGTCATACCTCCCTCGTTTCATATCTTTGCACTCAAACAAACTGAATATTCCTGGCATCTTCAATAAGTGCACTTCATCACTCTGAATTGTTATTTGTTATTTAAAGAATCAACAATTTTTAAACAACCAGTCATGTATTTGTTTAGGATTTAAGCGAATTTCAATTAATTGGTGGGTTTCTGCAATCATTCAGATTTTATTTACATGTATTATATGTAGTTAAATGACGTTAACAAAATGTGACTTGTCGTTATAGACTGGCGCCAAGAAAGTATTCAATTTATTCAACGACATTTTTGTGGTTTTCAACTGTTGATACATGTGTATATTAAAATTATAAAGTACAACAATTTAAACTTGAAGTTAGTAAGGTCGGTATATTCGTGTATTTTAACAAAAGCTCCATTTGAGGAGAAATTGTAGGAGAGGAAAAATTGTAGTTCGTCATTTTGTAGGGCAATACTTGATAAGAGAAATCGATTGACGGATATAAGTCCGCCTATCCGTCCGTTGATAGTAATTAATAAAACATATGTAAATAGTTTCAATTTAATCTTCACCTAAAAATCCCTATATTAATTGTAGGGACATGATTCGAATCATTTAATTTACTTATATGTTTATATCAATCAATAAATATTGTTACATGACTTTCAATGTAAGTATTTCCATCATTACATCATTTATTATTGAATATCAAATCTATCAAGAACTCCAATAAAGTTGTATTTTGAATATATATTATTATTTCTGACGACACATTTGACAATCATGTAGAAATTGTTAATCTAAGCTCGAATTGCGCAAAGGGCATTGACTTGTTTACTCCAAAATTTACGCTTAAGACAACCTTGAAACACAATTCGATTAGTATAAAAACACAAATTAAATCTGCATGTGCCGAATTCCAATAAAATGATATCACGAATAGTGCCAACGCAGTGCAATCAACTTGCACAGTCATACGCTTCATCGTTTTTATACGCTCGTATGACTGATTTTGCATTTAATAAATACAAAAATTATTTATAATACATATTAAATAAAAACACTCTTCTTTTTCACACTTGTCACACTTTAAATTTATTTGTATGGCTTTTTTCCTTTTATTGTGTGAAATTTATTTTATTTAGCACCTCAAAGTAGATTGAAATACGATAAAGGAATCTTTTGCTCAAATCTGACTTTGGTCTGTCAAATATTAAATTTATTCAGCGGTAAGAATGTATGCCTTTAAGTGTTTTGAACTGAATATGGTGCACTGATCTGCGTAATTAAGTGAGTGTATTTTCTTTATAGTCAGAGAAATCCCAAAGCATCAGATGTTTATGATGATGTTGTTTTTTTTTTTTTGGTTTGATTTATGTCTTCAATTGAATTGTAATAATTCGGAAACTGTGATGACTTTATGCGATCGTTTTTTTGTAATTTGGGCCATTGTTTTGAAAGCAATATAATTGGCTTAGTAGAGCGCAAAGTATTGGAATTGTTTAGGAGAAGTTATGAAGCAAAAATAATTGCTAATTATATGCAACTTTGTTTTCAATAAAAGGCGTAATTTATTGTGCAACTGTGCAAAATTTTAATTGGATTTGAATAAAATAAGCATTTAATTTTGGCACAATGACTTTTTATCGGCTATGACATTGGGCTACCGTAAACGTTTGTTTATTTAAAAACAAACAAACAAATAAAAAAAACAACATGTAAAATGTCGAAGCTTTGATTAATATTGCCATGGACCCTCTAGTAACGTATATAAGCAATAAAATGAATAATTGTCGCATTTAGGCAAGTGCAAATATACCACTAATTAAATGCACTAATTAAACTGAGAGCAGCATGCGTTAAATAAAACATCTCAAAACTGAACAGAAAAGAACTCATTTCGTGCTAAAACCCACGCCAATTAATACGAATATACAAAAAAATTTATGGCGGCTAACAAATGGTGTCAGCCTATAAAAATTTTCAATTTACAACAAGATTTAACTTACTGAGATGAGAACAAAAAGTTACACAAATGTATAAGTTAAGTTGAGTCACACAAAAAGTCAACTCAGTTTGGCACGGGTGAAAATACGCGTTAATCATACGCGAGATGGCCCGACGACTGTCGACAACGGTCGACAAACAACGAACGAACAAGTCGTTAAAATCCTGCAGCGCAACATTCAAGGTCATTGTCAATGCACAGCATTGCCGAAAATAATATCGACATCGACAGCAGCAAATACCGATGCGTATAATGTGCCATTTTAAAGGTTCACGCGTAATTGATTAAAAATCAATATAATTTGGATTTTTATTGAATATTTGTAATTTTTATGAACGCAATAATAACCAAATTTGAATCAAATTTTTCTTTATATTTTGTTTTATTTTTTTCTTATTTTTGACAAATTTGAGTTCACTTTGTGCGTTGCTTTTTTTTCTTTTTGTATTTTGGTATTGTTGCTATCAACTTTGTCAACGACAACGATCGTCGTTGACTTTACCTCTTTGCCGCTGAATGATTCATTGCCCGGCTTCGTGATTCGGCTTTTGCGAGAGTTCAGTGAACGCGATAACATATTCGACCTTTCCGTGTGCCGTTGTTGCGTACTGTAAGCCGGCAGGCGACAGGGTTGCGTTTAATCGCTCATTTTACGAGCGCCATTAATTGAATACGCCAGCAAACATGTTCGATCGGTCGTCGTCAAGCTGTTGATCATAACTTTTGCATTATTTTTGCTTCCTGACGAAACCGTTAAGGACGCATACCATAACATCAACATTTTTCAACATTAACATGAACTTTTTCTCTGTCTGTTTAATTTTTGTTTTATTGTTAAGCAATGACGTTTTTATATATGAAAAAAAGACTTGTTTTTGCTTACATAAATAAAGTCAACTATTACGAAATTTTATAGTTATTTAAAGTTTAGCCAACGTATGGAATTTTCCAGTTGTGAGTACCTGACATTGAAAAACTCTGAACTGATTGTCTGAATTAGACAGAAAAGCAATTTGACTAATTTAATAATATTGTGAACAAACCGAGAAACTGAATGTTTTTGCAGTTTAGTTGTTTTTGTTTGCTGAAATGTAGTGAGTTCAGAGTTTCTAACACTTTTAATTTTCAAAAAAAAAATCTGATCGTCATCGAATAATCCCACCACATAAAGTCTTCCTGATTTATGTTTGGGCTAGTCTAACACAGCATTGTTTTGAAAATTTTTTGAAAGAAACAAAAAAAACCGAAAATACAATAACCTACTTATTGAATTTGTTTTTTTGAAATGAACATAAATTGTTGAATACAAAACGATTCATTCTTGAGCGATAAAGTTTTATTATACATTTTTATGTGTATTGCCTTTTGAATTTGCACAACATCCGTTGTGATTATCTCTCGTTTCAAAGTTATTAAATATTAAAATGAAACGAAAACCAAAGAAATAAAAAAAATAAAAACAATAAAGACAACAAAAACGAAATTGTTGAAAAAAACCATTAAAAAGTAGAACGAAATAATCTTTACCAAAAAAAAAAAAATGTTTTTAATCCAGAGCGTAAAGCACTTTTGATTTAATTTTTTGACCTGAGATTTCCGTTTTTAAAAACAATCAATAATTTTATTGCAATTCCAATCAACAAAAAAAATTTAGCAAGAAGATTATATTACTCATAACGAAATGCACTTAACCTTCAATTAAAGTCAATAAGCCAATTAAATATTTTCCAAATTAATCAAGCCACTAAAATTGTATATTTATGTGAGAGTGAACCCGTAATACATTTCAGTTTAAGATTCAAGAAAGAAGTTGCAAGCCAACAGGTCACCTGCAATGACAGACATACTTCGAATGAGAGAGCGAGCGTGGATGGTGCTAATGAGAGCCTAAAAAGTATACAGCTAATATAAAGAGATTAATTGTTGAAGATTAGTACAAGTAAACGAACGCACTGAGTAATCAGCGCAAAAACAACAAAATTAACAAATAAATTAATTAAAATAAAAACACAATTCAAATCACAAAATATCAGCACGTACAAAGCTGTGATTCGTTTATTGAACTAAACATTTTTGTCGAAACAAATGAGCACTGCTTGCTCTCGCGCCAGTGCTGAGGAGCAACTGCGACGTCAGCATCAGCAGCAGCAAAAGAACACCGCTTTAAGTTATTGAGATCAACTGTGAGGAGATTTGAGGCGCAGCTTCAAGCACGTCATCTTCAGATAGCTTCGACAACTGAGTATATAAATGCGAAGCACTTGATCGAAATTCAAACATTCCTGTTGCAACAACGAAAGCACAAGGACTGCTGTCTACAGATACAGATACTGAATAAAAACTTTGTGAAATTTTGTGTTAAGTGAAAGTATAAGTATTCGAAATAATAAAAAGAAAAATATTTAAAAATTTTACAAAAATGAACGCGAAATTAATACTAATCTTTAGTGTTGCGGTGGTGAGTAAAACGATCAAGGACCAACGTGCTCATGTGTTTTAAAAACAAATTGAATACAAAATCAAAAATAAGGAAAAACAAACGTAGTGCATGTGAAATATTATAGTATAGCAAATCATGCAATACTTCATCGACAAAATCAATTAGCAACCAATTCGGACTATGCATAAAAAATTTGGAATTCAATTAAAGCCGCTATTCTTAAAATGAAAACAAATGATAAAAGTTCTTCAATAACTTGACTTAAATTCAAGGGCGAAAACACACCCATGGTGCTTAACCTTTCACAAGTGCCGGCACGCAAATAGTTTCTGCCGCTTCAAGTGCCACAGACAATGAGGCGCACAAAGAATGTGCATTTACTTTAAAACACACCCAGAATTAGCACAAAAAAATCCAAAATTTAATTAATATTACTTATTTTCAAAAATAAAAAACAAAAATTGACTGCAACTGTCAACGTTCGATACAATTAATTAAACTTGTTAGCAACATCCACTAAGAAATACTCGAAAATATTTTTATTCGTTTATTTGTTGTTGGCAAAGAATTAAAACCAAACAACAAAAAAACTGCAAAACTTGACTGCGCGCCTGACTTAACCGAAGCATGACTAATTTATCAATGACGACTAAAGTTAATATGAATAAAATAAAACAAAAAATATAAGTAAAAAAAACTTCAATAAATTTTTTAACAAATTGAACACAATTAGAATTTTGACGCGCATCAAATGAATGTCACTTTTAAGCAATTTAGAAATTATTTCAACATGTGCACAACACAAAATGTATCTTCACAAAAATATTTATGAGATAAAAAACAAAAAATCTTGTTGGAAATTATGGCACTTTATTTTATTTTTGGTGTGTCGCGATCACTGAACTTATTGTCTAGAGAATACATTTTACTTCCGTCTACAATTAATTTTTTGTTTTTATTTTTTTCCATTTTTTCATTAGGCTGTCGTTGCCCTCTGTAGTGCACTTCCTGCGCCAGGCAACAATAATAATGGCAAGTATGAGGTTTCAGCACAAAACTCTAACGATGGCAAATACCATGGTCATGATGATGGACGTTATCATCCAAGCTCGCAGAATGAAGGTATTTCGTAATTTCGATTACGCAACTCGATTATGTAACCCGTAAATGTTGCATGCATGCCTGCCTGTCTGCTAACTGCCTAATTGATGATACATAATAGAAACGCTGTTGTATTTGTTTGCTGGTGTAATTTAAAATGCGTTGCTGTTACAACTAACAATGATAACGTTTATTGCAGATTTATGTTGTTGTTTTACTAATATTTCAAAAATAATGTGTATTAATTAAAACAATGGCGTCGTTTAAATGGTCAAAAACATACTACAAGAATTTAATTTGTATACATTTGGCATGCGATAACCATTTTAAACAATGTCACAATCTACTAACAACAAATATGTTTTGAGTGCTGAAATTAATATAAAATTTTTTATAGGCCGGAGTGGCTCGTACGATTCGTTAGGTAAAGAAATACAAAATATTAATAATTTGCAAACAAATTGAAAAAAAAAAACAATTTTGGAGACCAAAATAAAAAACAAAAACGAAAATAGATTGTTGCAAAATATTACAAACATTGTTTAAAGACACATTCTGTTATTATACTGTATACTATATGTACTTTTATGTGCATGTTATTACAAAACATACTTCATATACAACAAATCCGCACTCCCACAAACACCCTTCAAGTGTACACTGCAAGATAATGTCAGCTTTTATAACAAGATACCGAATTCCGTTGAAGAAATTTTATAACGGAGTCTAACAAAATCTTTCTGAGTGTACTTACCTGAATGCTACTAATTTCAAAGAAACTCACATAACACTCTTCACAACACAACAACAACATATTTGATTAGGCAAATTTAAAAACAATCATTTTATAACTTGTTGAGTTTATTTCCGTCCATAGGTCGCTATATGCACAATGTTCAACCTTATCGCCACTCTCATGATAATCGTGAACTTGGTTTCTATATGCATATACCATATCCTTACGACGGCGGCTATGGACCATACTCGGGCTCTAACATTCCCTATGTCCACGATGACAGACCTTATGAGTAAGTTCATAATGAATAAATATTGTGTTAGGTATTGCAACGAATTTGATTTTTTTTTTGTTTTATAAAATAACAGCCACAACTTGTACACAGTAAGTAATGCTGATTTTAAAGTACCCGCTTTACGCTTGGAATACGGCTTCCCCGAGCATGAACCACAAATCGAAACAAACACTGATCATGAAGAATTGAGTGCACTCGCCACATATAACTAAAAAAAAAACAACATAGACGCTCCAAAATCCAAGCTCCAACACACACAAACAACACAACAAACCAATCAAGCAATCCAACAAACAACCACAAAACAACATAGAAATCCTACATTATCCCAAACATAAATCGAACACAACACGTAAAAATCAAAAAAAAAATAAAAAAAATCAGTATTCTTGCCATTAATAATTTATTTCACAATAAAATTATTTTAAAGCCAACGCCAAAGGCTGTGACCAGCAAGCCTTGCATCTGCATGCTGCATGAGGCATGAAACTTTCAAAAACCCTACATGTCCCACATAATAAATATTTCAGACCCTGACTCCCAAAACACAAACATTCACACACGCACACATGCACATGCACATTTTATACACATTACTGCGCCTAAGCATGTCCCTTTAGTATAGTGAGACTTGTTAACAATATTTAACACAAAAAAACCACAACAACAAAATACAGTCAACAACAACGAAGAAACCCACAACAACAACAGAACGCACAACAACAACCACGACAACAACAACGACAACACCACGTGCCATACTCTTTAACTACGATGACGAAGGCCGCAATAAGATTTTGCACCAGGAGGAAATTCGTAAAGACGATAAATATGATCATGCGTAAGAAAAAAAAAGGAATATAGCTTAAGTTTTGGTAGGTAATTCTAAAGTTCTTACTTACTACAATGACAGTTACCTGACCGAAAATGGCATCTACGGCGAGGAACAAGCCAAACTCCATCACGAAGGCGGCACTCACGCTAAGGGTTACTATGAGTACACCGGCGACGATGGCAAATTGTATCGTGTACACTATAAGAGTACCCATGAAGGTTTTGTGCCAACAGGTGAACACATTCCTACGCCACCACCGATCCCGGAGGCCATCGCCCGCGCACTCAAGTATGTCGAAGAACAGCATAAGGCGAATGGTAACAAACCGCAATTTGATCATCGCGGTTTCCGTATTGATCAAATGCCAAAGGACATCGTCGCGAAGATCAAGTCAATACACATCGAAGATATGCCGAAGGAAATTGCCGATAAGATCAGAGAGCTGCAATATGAAATGGAATTGGCCGAGCGTGAGCAAATTGAGGAACAAGAGGCGCTAGAAAGACAATCAGATTATTACACTACTGAGATAGTAACAGATCCGTCGATATTGTACTAAACGTGTGTCGCGTTACTAGTTTCTTTTAACGAAATTATCTGCCATAAACACATACACAAATCCTAACTTTTTTATGATTTTAGCCTGAAATGAACTCAAATTCCCTTTTCCCATTACATATTAAATGTACTACCCCGTCCCATGCATTCTTGCCCAGCGTTGGCAAACTATAACAAGTCATATAAAAAAAAATCGAAAAAAAAAGAAAAAATGAAAAATGTAATCAATTGCAAAGTTACAATGTATTTATTATTAGATTTTTAATTTTTATACTTTTCACTTATGTGAAATAGTATATTAACTTTGTTTTATTTATGTATGTTTTTTTATTTTTATTTTATACTTATTATTTGATATAATAAAATAATTTCTTGTTAGTAAAATGAAACGTTTGACTTTTATTTCAATTAAAATACTTGAATGTTAAATTCTAAACCAGTTTAATTTATAATTTTGGTGCGACGCTTAAGTTCAATCACCAACTAAAGAAAGATCGTCATAAAACATCAATGAATTTCCGAATTATCTTAAAACAACAATCATCCTTCACATCATATAAATGCCGAGCTAAAAAACTTTATGACTTGTGACAACCCTTATATGTATGTACAGAAATCTTTATAGAAGACGACAGGGAGTCGAAAATTATACATATCCGAGTTTGCCACCAATTTTAAAAGTTCTGAACCGATATAACTGAATGAACTTTGCTTTTTTGGCTTCGCAGTTTTGCGTTTCAAATTTTTCAATCGAGTTTATAACATTTTTTAAAACGAAACACGATTAAACGTTCAATAATCTGATATGCCAATTACAAGCAAAACTCGTCCTACAAAAATTCGTATATATAAATTATATATACATACATATGTACTTATTAAAAACGATAAGGCGATCGGGGCATTACAAAAGTTAAAAACATTTAAATTTAAATACAAAAAAAAATAAATCTGCTCAATTAAAAACATTATAAATGAATATTCAAAAGTGGTTGGAAAAAAAATTTTATACTAATTATATTTGTTTCTGTCACACTTATTTTTAGTTTACCCATTATTATTAATTATTGTAGAACACTTGACAGCAGTTTTCGCAACATAATCTTTTTCTCCCAAATTCAAAACAAGCTATGCCATCAGACACTAAACATAGACAGTTCATTCAACTAAGCTCTTGTGCAAAATAAAAACAAAAATAAACAAATATAACAATTAATAGAATAAAATATGCAAAATACCCAACCATCAGTAAGACAATTATTTTCATTGCCAATGATTTTTATATCTTGCACATCAACAAAATAATACTAAATTTGCTAGGCGAGTCTAAGTTGATGAGTTGATGACTAAGTCAAAACAGTAAGGCGTGGCTGTTTGTCATAATCTAAATATGTTTTAAAAAATAATTGAAATCAACTATTAAGCTCTAGTGTTAAATTACGTAGTTTTGATGCAGGGTACGCAAAAGTCACTTAATTCCAACTTTGCTTATATTGTTCAACTTTATCATTAGTATTTAAATGCTTCATTTAAATGTCAAACAGCAAAAATCAACTAAATATTTATGTAGATGTCATGTAAAACAATTTTTTCAAAGTTTTACATCGCAAGTCAAAATAAATTTGATTTAAAAAAAATACAAACGCGCAAGAATTGTTGGCATATTCCAAACGCGTTTAAAAATCGTATTCGCTTAGCTCTAATGTTGCATAATTTTCAGCTGAAATGAATATGATCATCTCAAGTAAATGGAAGCTTTTGTGATTTGTTTTAAAATTAAAGCTTTTTAACAGGAAAAAGTTTGTAATCATTGAACATTTTTACCTTTGAAACTAAATTTGTGTTAAATTTATACCAATTGGTTTAAATAAAATTATTTTAAATTAATAAATCGTCCAGAAAGAAGATAAACTAAACTAAAAACTGAGCTATTCTATTGGGTCATCTGATTGCCTAAACAAGTTGCCTTGGAGACAAGGTCAAGTGAGTAGCAGAATTATCATGTGCCAATGGATATTTAAAATAATTATTTTATGCTTCTTCCAACTTCAATAACCGCTTTTACGATTTATTGTATTTATACTCTGACCCCATAGGAATGTGTTAAAGACCATAAAGCAAAGTGTTTTTATAAATATAATCACCTGTTTTTAAATCTGAGAGAAACCTTATCTGGCGAACAACTAAGCGAACACAGGACATTTTTATATCGTGACTTTTCTAAAAATATTCATCCAACGGTTGGTTAGAAATAACATCGCTACTCCATACTAGACATTTTATTTAATTCTTCGATAATTAAATTTGAACAAAGAATTTTAATTTTAGCCATCCGCCAGTGAAACAAATGTATTTTTATTGGAGTCTTTAATAGGTAATACTTTTTGATTATTATTATCCTATTAACAATCCGTATTTTTTCAGTTGATTCTAGTGAGCACAACACCTGCTGGTTGTTGCAAATTTGCGTACTTCTCGGCATTCACACCATCATCTGTTTTGATCAAATTTTAAATAAGAATTAATGGTTTGCTATATCTTGAATTCATCAAACTTACAAGTTATTATTGGATGAAAACCGTTTGCATCAGCAGTATATCTCACACCCACACGCACACCTTCAGGAGTGATAAAGGAGTAGGAGCCCTCGACTTGTTCAGCTTCATCTTCGCGACCCACCTTCACAGCAACTCCGCGCTCCTCTCCGTGAATTCCGTTCTCAGTCTCATAGTTGTAGGAATAGACGCCATTTCGATTAGGTACCAAATTCTGTTCGACAATTCGCGCCTGCTGGGCAATCACATTGGGATTGTACTGCTTGAAGAAGTTATCATAATAACGACGATTGTTGTAGTAATCCCGATTCCTATAGTAATTTCTATTATAATAGGGACTATTTATGTATGGATTATAACTGCCGTCGTTGTATTTCGTTGCTGGCGCGGCATTGCAAACGATCACAGCACCAACCAAAAGACAGATGAAGGATAACTAATTCATGAGACAAAACAGTTTACATATTCAGAAAAAAAAATTTAAAATAAATAATTTCTAAAAAAAATTTGTCACACACCAAATTAACCATTTTAGAGAATTCGTCCAAGGCACTGTTTCTGTTTCGAAGTCAAAATTTAAACTGTACCAATTTCCAAAAATCACATACATTTTATACAATAACCAAAATCTATTCTAAACCATAACACATATTTGACAAATTAAATCTCTCTCATTTGCTGAGACCGTTTACAAATTTTTCGCTTTGCCAATTTCCGCTCAGAATTAATATTACTATTCTCCACATATAATCTTTTTAAAACCGAAGTGACATTAGAAATCACATTTGATAATTAAAATAAATTAAAATTAGCAATGACAGAACGAAACGGGTCTCAGCGGATGTGACCATTGCGGAATGCGAACGACCCGCAGCGCTTTCAACTGCCGAAAATTGATCTTAAAAGCTAAATTTCAACGAGACGCGTTTTGTTTTTTTATGCAAATCTCAAAATTTTTACAAAACTCTTTAATTTTTTGTTTCAAGCATACTCTTTTTTGATTGGCCGTTACAGTTGAGGTGGGTGTTTCTCCGATATAAAAAAACTTTTGGTCATACACAAAGAAAAAAAAAGGTTTTAAGATAATACTTGACTATTGATAAAAAAAAATTGTTTTTTTTTTTAGAGATTATGTTATAATATTTAATGATGCGCTTGAAGTGCGAATCATTTGTTTAAGAAGGGTTTCTCCTTAGAATTCATTAATTTAACCTTAACATTTTGTATGTACACTAATGGCTTGCGGTAGCAATGCTAACAACAGAAGCATCAATTTTAAGTGATGTAACCAATTATCAACATATATAATTATAAAAATATTAACTTAGGCACCTACGAATTTTGATACTCTTTACGTATTAATATTAAAATATTATCTTAAATTTATCTACAGCATTTGCTAACTGTTCCTAAAAATACTAAAACATATTTGTTTCAGCGCTCAAGCCCAAGAAATGCCAATGTTTTTATCTTTTAAGAGTTTAATACTTCTTAAAGAAGATGCTCATGGTGAAGACTACTCTGATCATGAATATTCTTTGAAGAGTACCTGGTATCTTCAACCTTACAGAGAGATGAACGCCAACAATATTAAATAATATTATTAGTTGTAAGAACATTATTTATTTTAAATCAAATGTAACCGTTATAACGATAAGAAGATTTTTCTACGTGTAAGTAATGTCAAATTTTAAAATGTTACGTTTTGATCAGTTGTCGTAAAAATATTCTAATGTAGACTTTTATGGAGATTGCAGACAAACAGGGGACTATTCCTCAAAACAGAAAACCCTTTGAAAACACATATTTTTTGGATTTTAAGTGCTTCCGTTGACATAAAATTAATTCAATTCCAATAAAGATACGCCTTTTCTATGATACTATTAGCATATAAATAGAAGAATAAATTAAAGTTGTTTAACATAATCATTTTGACACCAGAACCTATCTGCCTATCAAACAAGAGCGCCAGAGTCAAAACCAAATTGTTTGCCTATCGCCAATTGGCTTAAAATTATGCCCAGCCTTACGATCAACAAAGAAGCTCAAATAAACGTCAAAACACAATCAAAATGAGATTATTTCGCGCTGTTTACGAGCATTTGTCAAACGACGATGCGTAAAATTTGTATCTGTCACTCATATCAATTTGCATAAATTTGCGTTTTAAAAACTTAACTAATTAAATGTATTCGATTTATATTATATCAATGGTCACAATTAATATGCATAGACAAATTATGCGGTCCTAAATGTATTTTGTGTGTATACCGAAATTTTATTGACTTCGTTTTGAATGTGCCAGAACACGTGCTATGATTTTATATTTTGTAGTTTTGTTAAGAGTTATTTTAGAGTTTATTGTTTTCTACTTTAGCAAATTAAACAAGAAAACATTAAGAGTTAGTGTATTTTCAAATATTTCATAACAAATACATAGTACATTTACAACATTTATTTACAACGAATCGACGTCCATAACAAACTGTTTTGGTTTTTCTAATCATGACATCCCCATTTATTTTTACTATTTTTATACTCTTTTAAAAGTATTTTTTGATTTTCATATTTTACTTTACCAAAAATTTAAATGCAAAAATTATTTATGTAGCTCTCGACATTATATACAGAAACAAGGCTTTGATAAGACCAATATATCTTATATGTATGTAGCTCCCATATATAGTTTTTCTTTGAATATATTTGATACTGCGAAGAGTATCAAATCTTCTGAATTTAGTTTCTTCAGTGCTTTCTTATTTCATGACAAACCTTTACAGCACATTAGTTATATTTAAATGCCCAAAATTCTTTAAATATTAACACCTAAGTGACATTTAATATAAATACTTATGACGAAATGCTCAAATTCTCAGACAGATTATCATTGAGTTTGAATCCAATATAAAGACAAGGTTATGGTTAATAACAAATAAAGTTAAACCTTAATTTGTAAATAATTCAACAACAACCTTGACAATTTAAACTAACCTAGTTGCAACGTTCAACTATTTTTAGACATTAGTTTGAAGTCAGTGCAGCATGTACGTTTATAAATGGTATCGAACTGTAGTTAAACGCAATTAACCACAAGAAAACAAAACGTTACATTGCAACATTAGATGCAGATTCAAGGTCAATGTTTGTTATAAAAAAGTTTATAATTCGCACGCGAATGTTGAACCAGGGAGTGTAAACAGAACTCTAGACTTTTTTAGTGACTACTCTTGGGAAGAGCAACTTTTATATCAGACTGTTGACAACAGTACAGTTTTCACTTTTAATTAACAATGATGTGATTTTTGAACAATGAAAGGTCAACAATGAAAAGTCTTAATGTCAGTTTATTTGATATACCAACCGTTGTGTTTTCCAGCCCTGCTCTGAAAACATTTCTCACTTTATTATCGGTGATTCAGAAGTATATGCTCGCAATGCGTTCTAGTTTTACACACTTACAGAAGCCGTTTTTCTTTCCTTGTTTTGCGTTGACGACCGTCAAAGAATGACCGCTGAACCAGTTTCGCAGCTTTGTGTAACTGAAACTTGGCGTCGCTTCGCATACTTCCTTGACCATGAAATGGATCGCTTAATGCTTGACGTGTGCAAAGTTGCCGTTTCTAATGCTCTTGTTACAGATGCGCGTTCACTTGCAATAAACTGTATTCCAAGAGCATTTACATCGTACTTAGCGTGTTTATGTACAGTGTACATATGACAGCACAAGTTAACATTTGCAATTGCAATATTTGCACTTGTGACATTTAGAAAAACGGCGCACATTTGCCTATTTATGCCTTACTTGACATTAGCCATCGTCAGCTGGGCAATATCGTCTTCGGCAGTAGCAACAATTACAGAAAATCTTCCAACTGGTTTTCTCTAAGTTTTATTATTTGATACGTCGCGTCGTTGCTTACATTAGAAGTTGGTTTCTCTGATGCAATGAAATTGTGTTGTTGGGCGCAAGAAAAAATTGTCTATAATTTATGCGACAAATTGCATTTGTTAGTTAGCTTAATGCGAAACTCGTTTGGCCACAGCACACGCACATTTGCAAGAAGATATTAAAACAAGAAAACAAAAATTGCATAACATTGTCAATGAATTCTGCTAGTAAAGTTCATATGATTATATTTGGTAAAAAACTGAAAATATTATGCGCACTCAAAGCGAAACGATGCGTTGTGTTGACCTTCAACGTTAAACGACGCCTTAGTAATATGGCAACTGTCAACTAATAAGAATTCTTGCTTAAGCCAACAACTGGTTAATTAAAAAAAAATGTACACACATTGCAGTAATCACCCCATTAAAATGCAACTTTAAATATGCAACTGACATTTTGTAAAACCACAAAACTATGACTAGAAAAAAAAAATATAGTTTGCATAGTTTTCAAGGTTTACCTCAAAACATTTGAGATTGCCAAATTTTATGGTTAGAAGCTTATAAATATTAATATAAAAAATGTCTATTTGAAAAAATAAAAATTAATTTGTATGTGAAAATTCAAAAGACTTAAGTAACAAACTTGCTCATAAAACATTTTATGTGGGATACGACACATAAAACTACGTCGAGAAAAAATACTCAACATTTTATTATTATTATTTTTTATTATTTCACTTGTTTTTCACTTATTTCTTAATAATTATTTTGTGTTTTAATTCTACTTAAAACAATGAGAAACACTTCATTCAACGCCGTTGCCACAGCTGCCGTTTCTATCTACCCAAAGTCTAAGACAATGCAACAATCATTGGGGCAATCTTGTCACGAAATTCTACTGCTTCGTTTTCAGGCGTTTCTTCCTCTTCATTTATCTTCAACTGCGTCACTACAAAGATGAACCACAATCTCAGTCTCTTCTAAGTTGTTTGCAAAGAGTTTATTTTAAATTTCAGTGTGCCTCTTCTTCATTATATCAGCGCGTTTAGCAATTTTGGCATTTGACCCGCATGTCTCTGCCCCTGTGGGTGCAGACAACACCAACAAAGTCGAAAATGTACATAGACAAAGACATCGAAGCATTGCTTGACTTTGATCGTAAATGAAGATTATTGCACTTCAGATATTTTGTTTTCTATTACTACCCTTTTGTTAGCGGCAAGATAATTACAGCTAAGCGATGACGCCTACTTCACTTATTCAACGATTAGCATCGCTACGAAAACTGTGGCATTTTGCGAAACTATTGCTTTGATTTACTGATGTTTATCTTGACAAATTCACCAAAAACAACACTAAAAAGTGTATATATTTTTTTTCATTGATTACTTAGTGGAAATACTAACGATAACTGAATAGACATTAGTAAAGGCAGACACCAAAACGGCAGTTAATAAAAATGCATAAAAAAAGCCACATAAAATACTATATATACTGTGTAAATTTATATTAGCCAAAGGGCGCTGTTTAAAGACTAAGTTGGCACTTGCATCCAATTTAAAACATTTGAATAAAATTTTATATCTTGCAAATATAATGCATAAATTAACTTTTCACAGCAAGAAACAACAAACAGATTCAACAACAGTGGAGTGTATTTTTAAAGGGGCTACGACAAAAAGCTAACCTCTTCATATGTGTGGTGTGCTGTATGTGCAGGCACTCGTACGATTATCTGATGTGCAATTTTTTCCACTGCCTTCGTTTGTGTCTGTGTTTGGCTTATTGCGCTTCTCCGTTTGCAGCGCCTTAAATGTTGAATCTTAAGTTGTGTGCATTGTGTGCATTTTTTTTTTCTCTGTTTGTTTGTTTTTGCTTTTGTGTAATACATATTTTCTTTGCACAACGTTTGCTTTTTGTGTTTTGTTTTTCTTATTTGGTTTTTACATCGTGTCTTTGGATTTTGCATTTGCACTGCAGTGCTTGCATTTGATGCGTTCGGGGTATAAATAGCTGCACTTGCCGGCATCAGAAATCATTAAAAAGTCTTTAGTTCAATTAGTAACATCGACGCTGTTTACACTTACAACAGCGAAAGGACACGTTTAAATTGGATTAAATATATTTTTGGATATCAAAATGAAAAATGTAAGTGGGTACAGTGACATTTTTGAACGACTAAGCAACCATCAATAATATAGTCAAAGACTAAAAGTGTTAAACACGAACAAGATAATAATTCATAATTTTATTAATATTTAATGTGCTGTTTTAAAGTGTTAAGTACTCATCAAAAGTGAAACTAATACCGCCTTGTGCTCCTACAGAGTTTCTACAATTATATTTCATTCACAGAGAGATCGATTGCTCCAGTACAATAATGTTCAAAATAAAAATTTTATTGTTCATCCAAATAACATTAGTAAAAAATGTTTACAATAATTTGCAAGGCTCATAAAGCCAAAATTTGTATAAGCCCTTTTTTAATTAACTTTTTATGACCAAGCTAAAGTCAAAGTAATAAATTTAAAACTTATTGAATGCTGCGATTGGCATAAGAAAACAGCACAATAAATATTTAAATTTTTTTCAGTAATTTTCCTATTTTACGATTTTCAATATAACTACATACATATAAATATTACCTAAAACCTTAAAAGTATTTTCCATATGCCAACGTTCAAGTAATTAATGTGCATTGTTCACTTTGGCAACACACAAAAGTGCAAGCAAAAGGTCAGTTATGATCGCAGCATCGCGTTAAAGTTACGTGTCGGTGATTTTACATTGAGAAGTTAACTTTTTGGGCATTGTATGCCAGCTGTCTACTCCAACAACAGTTAAAGTTACTTTAACTTATTGCGGAAACTTCTCGCATTTAATTTTTTTAAGTAAGAAAAAAAAAACTCGTAAAATTGTATTGTATGTTGACCAATTTTATGGGTAATTTTCGTGTCAGATTGCACAAGACAATTTCGACTTGCCTGTCAAAGGTCTGATTTTGATGTAAAGTTGTAATTAAATCAATGTGAGAAGTCAACAATGACGAAAAACATTGCAGAAATGCGCAAAAATGTGCAAAAATTTGCAAAAATATGCAGAGAAGCGCTTACATTTCAATGTATTTAAAAATAAACAAACAGAGTTAACTAGGTGTATATTAAAAAAATCCGAACAACGACAACATTTGCACGCCAACGTCGTAACGATGTACTTGACGCTATGAAAAACAAATGCTGAGAAGTCGTAACTACGACATTTACAATTACAGTATAATCAACTGAAAAGCGTTACGGTGAGGCACTTTACTGCCTTAGGCTTTAAACTGCATTTCAATGTGAAAATCAATAGCAACAACAACAACAACGTTAATAAATCAATGGGCAACAGCTCAAAAAATAAACACACGAACGAACGTCATGTCATTAAAATAATTAACATAGATTAGCACATCACGTCTTTAGCAAGAACTATTTAAAATCATCATTTAATTGAGTTGATTAAAATAACTTTAAATAAATCGTCAATATTTTATTTGAAAATTACAGCAATTGGCATTGTTATTATTTGCTGCAACTGTTGCGTTGATCGCTGCTGCGCCTCAAAATGCTGGAGAGCCGATTGCAATTATCAGCCAAGAATCGAACATTGAACCGGATGGCGCTTATAACTATGCGTGAGTATTATTTTATTTTTATTTTTTTGACTGTCGGTCATTTTCAAAATTTGTAAACTTGTCAGCCTGATGAATGTTGAAAACGTTTCGATTTCAAATATTATAGCGACTAAGTTGTCAAGTTTTTTTTTTTTAATTAAGATTTCCACCAACGGATAGAAGAAATAAAATATTTGAATTGGAAATATATTGGAGACACCACAAAATTTTTTAGATTTAATGCGTTATTACCCATCTACTACGATCGTCATCCTTGTCTTTAACCGACGGTTCATGTCTTGAGGTTGGTCGCATGAAGTTGACTTTTTTCATGTCTCATGCAAAAATCAAAACCGCCCGAAAGTATGCAATTATCTTGAGAAATGTTGACGTTGTGACAAGCTAGTTCATGGCATCCTAATTTTGAACCGAACATACGGCACTTCATTTCCAATCGTTAGCTGTTACCTACTGTTACCACACTGTTACCACACTGTTACCACACTGTTACCACACTGTTACCACACTGTTACCACACTGTTACCACACTGTTACCACAATGTTACCACACGTTTTAATTCAGGGTCTCTCAATTCCTCTCTTTAGCCCTGTTAAAATTCTGTTGCTCTCTCAAAAACTCGAGCCTAGTTAAAAAATTTAAATGCATAAAGGGGGTTGTCTTATGTCCGAGACTAAACTTTGAAGGTTTTTAAATACATTTTTTTGACAGAAAATTAAATACAGTCTTTTTGTATATATGTTATTATGTTGCTTTAAATTATACATACATAATACATAAAAATTTATTTAGCAAAAATAAAATGTTTTAACTTAATTTTTGTGCAGTAAAATAAGATTCTTTAAGGGCTGTCAGCCCTGATTACGCCTTAAGTAACTATCCGAAAAGTTATAAAAAGATTATCATTAGAGTTGAGACAACCACTATAAACGACACAAAAAACAAGTTTTTAAATATATGTCTTAAAAAATTAAACTAATTATTACATTTACACTTCATTCACGTTGTCTCCTGACTCAGACAATGCCGGGAAAAGAGCAAAAGTCAAAATAATAAACATTTAGACATGATCAATAAAATTTAATAGTATTAACACTGTTCGTTAGCATTGAGTTAAATAAACCGCAGTCGTAAATTCTACAGCCCAGAAACAACTATAAAAGTCAATGAAAACAATAACAATTCAAAATTAAACCACAAATTTAAACTCGAATCAGTCAGAAAAAATAAATACTTGGCGCCAGTGACGTCTTATGATGTTAATTTGGTACATCTTCAAGGTGACTTATTTTTATACTTTTCATTTTTTTTTGGTTTCGTTTGTTTTTATTATTGATTTCTTTTCAAACCATTGTTTATACCATTTAAAATGTGTGCTTTCATTGGAATTAAATATTACTTTTCTGATCAGTTTTAATTTCATCAAATAGAACTCTAATTACGGTTAATACCTCACTAATAAAAATAAATTTACATATATGCACTTGACCTTGGATTTTAATAAAATAAAATAAGAAACAGTGAATAATCACAGGATTAATTTGACACTTTTTTAACAGTTATGAAACCGCTAATGGCATCAAAGGAGAGGAGACAGGAACACTGAAAAAAGCAACATCGCCTGATACAAGCGATGTGATCATTGCCAGAGGCTCCGTTTCTTATACATCGCCCGAGGGTAATCTAATAACGCTCAATTATTCTGCTGACGATGAAAACGGTTTCCAGCCACAAGGTGATCATTTGCCGACGCCACCACCAATTCCACCAGCAATCCAAAAGGCGCTCGACTACCTGCTCAGCTTGCCGCCATCGAAGCGTCGTTAAACAAGCCAAAATTAACCGAAGTGAAGCGAAATGACCAAGCACATATCCAGTTAGAATGCCTTAACAAATTGACAACGCAACCGAAACTGTAAATAGTTTAAAATATTCACACATTATTTTATGGAAGTTGATATATTTGTTTTTACCATAAAATGCTTCTTCAGTATATTATCGTATCTATTTCCTCTTCCGCCACACCCACTCACTTCAAGCGTACATGACGAAGTGTGTTTTTAAGGTAAACATTGACTGAATCCGAGACAAGCTCAACATGTATCCACAAATCTGCCTTTATCCAATTTTAACCAACATAAGCCCTGTACCTTTTCGTTGATAGGTATATTGGGTTTGTTATTGATCTAATTTCTGTAATATTTTTTTTTTATGTTTGTATATTGTTGGTTTTTTTTCTTCTTATTTTAAACTCAATCTGCTGTTTAACGATTTATTGTTCGCATGGAATACTCTATTTTAGTCGCCGGAACTTTGCCATTTTCGGACTCATGTGATATCGTTGAATATTCAAAGAATAATTGTAAACAATAAATGTTTGAAAAAAAAAAAATAAATTGAATATAGTCTATGAGCATATAAAAAATATATATGTATATTACATAACATATACGATGATGATGATGTATATTAATTATGTAAACTACTTTAAATTAAGTTGCAAATAAAGAATTTAATATTCTTCATATTACGTGTTTGATCATTACTAAATCATATGGTTTGCAAATTAGAGCATATAAAACAACTAATAGGAAATTAAATTGTCAACAAGTTACAATTTGAAGATAACTAAAAGATTATTTATGGTGTTACTAAAAATAATCCGGCGAATGCATAATTTCGAATAAGGTGACACATTGATTTATGAAACTTCCAAGTTAAATATTTAAATTATTTATTTATTTAAAGACGGGCAGTTAAAAATATGCAATGACACACACACACTCATTATGCATTGACACAAGCAACACAAAAATAACAAAAGACATGGCATTTGTTTATTATGTATTATTTTGATTATTTTTAAATAAAATGTTGACAATAATCGCGTTGACAATCGTGAAATGACAAATTTGTTTTATGCAAATTTAATTAATACGACACTTACTTCAATACTTGTATTAACAAAAACAAAAAAAAAAACAGGTGGTCACGTCAGTTTTTAAATTTAATGCAAACACTACGACAGCAAAACCCATAATCAAAAATTATAGAACCAGACTTCTGGCCATTGAATTAGATAATACTTTACAAACAACAAGTTTCAGATTCTATGCTGTATTTCTGTGCGTTTGTGCGTCAAATTTCACACTGTTTTTGGGCAGAATCGTCTGAAAGTAAACAAATTCCAAACGAAGCAACCAAAATATATACAAAACAAGTTTAGCATTATTTATTGCCAACATTTTAACTTATATTAAATTTTTAGTACAGGAATTTTATTGATTCTGTCTTTTCTTTTTTTTGTATTTTATAAAATCTTGATTTGATTATACATATTTGTTTTTATTTCTTGCTTCGAACACATAAAATGTTATTTTTCGGGTATAAAAGTGTGTTAATTTTGCACAAAACTAGTCATTCGTATTTGAACTTTTGTGGATTTTAGTATACGTGGACGTACCCTTATTTTATTAAGAAAGTTATTTTAATATTGAAAAATGAAGTTGCTAGTCGTGTTTTGTATTTTATATTGCGGAGTTGCTTTTGCCACAGACGTAGAATTGATCTCAAACGAAGCGAATGTTGAGTATGATGGCAAATTCCATTATCAGTAAGTCATAGTGATTTTGCTCATACAACTTAAAGCTCACAATTGAGATATTAAAATTGTGATAATGCAATAGTTTCAAAATATTCACGATATGTTGAAAAGTGAATAAATTTTTATACAAACTGTTTTTTTTCGAAACTTAAAGTGTTTGAAAACATAAATCGTTTTAAGTGAAACTAATTATGTTCGCAAGATTTGTACATTTTAAATTAATATCCACTGTGTCGTTAAAATTATTGAAGAATTTTTAAATTAAAACTTGTGTGAATTAGTAAGCATCACAAAATGTTTATCATATCTTTCACTTCAATAGCTATGAACTTGGCGATGGCTCGAAGGCAACGCAAAATGGCGTATTGAAGCATGTTGATTCCGAACATGATGGCGAAGCTATCGAGGGTAAATTTGCTTTTGTTGCCGATGATGGAAACGAATATTCGATTTCGTATACTGCCGATGAGAATGGTTATCAGCCAATTGGCGCACATTTGCCCACTCCACCACCAGTGCCAGAGTCAGTATTGAAAACACTGAAATATCTAGAAGAGCATCCTTACGTACCGACTGAAAACAAGGCTCGTCACTAAGTCAATGATAAACAATGTGATTATGTTAAACTAATGGACTGAAATCAAAATGAAGAAGCAACATAAACTATTCTGCACAAATAAACGCTAAAAAGTATTTTATTTTTTTTAAACGTATTCTATATGGTTTTAGTTTTACTCTAAAAGTTCAACGTTGGTCACATTTTTATGTTTGAATTTTTCTTTCTTTTAGTCTTTTTTGTGTTCCTATCTACACACGAATAAAATTTATTGTATTTGCTTATTTATGCGGAGGTGCGTGAACTGTATTTGACAGTTTATTGACCCATTTATATATGCGTACTGAAAGCACTTGGCAAATGAATGTCTTGTCTTAGTTTGTTAATATTCGCAAAACATATTTCTTTGATATCAATGCGCGCTTTTATTACTCTCTAATTTTTTTATTACAACCATTCATGCTTTCATGCGTCCGTCCACCGTTAGAGTCGGAACAATAAACGTAAATTCTGAATTCCGTTTGACGAAATATTTTACGATTTATTACCATAATTAAAACGTGTACTGCATAATTAATTGAAATCTGTGCATTTGTCGCCTATGATTAGATTATGTAATCAGATCGTTGGCACTTATCTAGATAGACAACGCCTGACTTTGTTTTGATGCGAAATTTTGCATAAGTCTTGTCGTTTTTTGGGTTTTTAATGATCGTAAAAAATGACATAACAAACAAAGCAACTTATATTTTAATAAGTAGAATGTATTTCGAATTAGAAAGACAATAATAATGTAAAGAGCTTTTTGAAAAATAACAAATTGCATACAATTAATTTGCATAGCGAAGCAAAAAACAAATCTGAGTGTATTGCGGATAGTTTGGTCAACTTTGCGAAATATACAAATCACAAATAGTCTCAAAATGTTGCCACAGTAGTTCAATAACACACAATATACAAAAATGTGTTAAAGACAAACTAATTAGACGCTAATGGCTGAGCAAATATGTTTGTAGTTAAGAAGTTTGTTTGGCAATGCAATTTGCATGCGTCGCTCCCTAGAACTTAAACTCGAACCTAGAAGTGTTCAAAAAAGCGAAAGTATTTTTGATTAGCATATGTTATACACAAGTACTTGTGCATATGTATGCTACATAAATTATTGAAAAATATGACAAGTGCGTTATGCAACGACGATGGCAAAGCAAAAAAAACTTTAAGTACTAAAATAATCGCTTTAAATCTTTGTTTCAGAGAATTTGCGGCCAGAGATAAATTGAGTTCTGTGCATGAAAATCACGTACTTAGCCAGGGCATCCGCTGAGAAGCGACATAATTCACAACCGCAGCAGAATAACAGAATGTATATCATCTCTCAGCTGTCGCTTATCACCTGTTGCCGTCGCTGGTATAAACTTCAAACTGTCAGCGGCGGCGACATTTGCTCATCAACATACTCACCGCAAAAATATTAATGTGCGGCCGAGCACAGACAAACCGAAATGTTCAAAAAGAAAAACATACAAAAAACAAAAACAAAAACAAAAAAGTACACAAAAATAATGACGAAGAAGCGGTTAAAATTCGCACATGTCGCTCGTAATTTCTGGCGGGCGTTAATATATGTGCATGAGTGTGTTTGTAATTTAGTTGTGTGTGTGTTTGTAATTTAGTTGAACGCTTATCTAGCGCGCCCATCGAGTGCGTTTTTCCCTTTGCGAGTGCGCGTCGTTAACATACATAGATACACACACACACACACAGCGAAAGAAGCTTGAATCGATGCTCACGTCAAACAAAGCAAGTGTATGCCAAACTATTTTGTGCCTTCTGACGCTATGAAGCTTAAGTATATAAAGCGCATGCGCCGAGCACTTGACAGTAGTTGCGCTTCAACGTTTTCGACAAGTGGATTAACCGACGGTCAAAAAGGATACAAAAACACACGCTTAAACAATTTTATTTTAAAAATTATTGAAAAAAAGTTCTAGAAAATCTCAAAATGTACAAACTTGCTATTGTTTTGATTTCTGCTGTGCTTTTCGCATTTGTCCTGGCGCGCCCAGCTGACGACCAGTCACTTGGTAATGCGGGCATAACAACAACACCAGCCACAATTATTAAGCAAGATAATGTCAACAATCCCGATGGCAGCTTCAATAGCAGGTGAGCTTCGCTTAAAACAATCTTAAAATATTATTTACCAATATGTATATTTTTGAAGCTATGAAACATCAAATGGCATACGTGTTGAAAACATTGGCTATCTCAAACGTATCATCATACCCAAATCGGAAGGACCTGATGGTCAAGTGATCGACGAACATGAAGAATTGGTGCTCGTTCAGACGGGCTCATACAGCTACTCGGATCCCGAGGGCAACATCATCACATTGAGCTATGTCGCAGATGAGAATGGCTTCCAGCCACAGGGCGATCACTTGCCCGTACCGCCGCAATAAACAAATTAATAACACCGCAGCTCAATAGCTCTTACAACTATTTACTACCATATATATGTATGTATGTATGTATAAACTGCATAGTATTATTGTATTGACACTGCATTGTATGCATACCATACATATCACCAACATTCAGTGTAGATGAACTGAAAACGAACTAATTCTAATAAAATGTGCCACTATGTAGTTGTAAATTTGATTTACAATATTTACTTAGTCTAAGCTTAAGTAAATCTAATGTATAAAAACAAGACAAAAATAAACAATTCAAACAAAACGACAAGTGCGTAATTAAAACTGAAGGTCGACTGAAAACTTCAGTTTAACCTAAAGTACATAAATACATCTTAACACCTCATAACCATGAATGTCTTATATTACTTCGGGTATATGATCTGCTCACCTTCACGCAAGTTTGCGGTTTTTATGATTATGATTTCTATTATTTACACACAAACATCGTAATACATATCGATTTATTCATTATCACATTGATAGGCATTCATTGTTTTGGTAAATATTTATTTGCGCTTAATATCTTCGTTTATTTATTCGTCTTCAAACCTCTAAAGCGAAATTACAGAAATAAAATAGAAAATATTTTTTTTTTTTTTAACAGTAAACTCACATATAATACAACAAAAACTTACTCAACACTGATTATGTCAAAATGTTATTTGACCGGTTTTAACTATATATGATCATTAAATAACGATAAACCATTAAAAGAACTTTTATTGCTCCAAATATGAAACTGTCATTATTTTCTATTTAAATTATATAATCATGGATTACAAATAGAAATTTGTCTCTAACATTTATTTTGGAGTTAGTTCGTATTCAGATTTACATGTACTTGTATAATGTTGCTCCCGATTGGTGTCGCATTTTTTTATATCATTTGTCTGATACACGCCGATTTTGTAAAAACAGTTGATTATCAAATCTGAATTAATATTAAGTTGCATCCCTTTCTTATTTTAGCTGCCTGGTTATATGATCAACTACACAAACCTGGAGTGCACATCCAATCCGATTTATTTGTCGAATATTTTGTGTGACATACAACTGCCAAATAAACAGTCAATTAAAACCGAACTGACAATGAAACAGCAAATAAATACAATGGCTGCAATATTCGAAGTCTCAATACCAAAGGTCAAAAATCAAATGACGAAAATATTCAATGCCACTTGGAATGTATGTAAATCGTTGCAGGAACGTAAAAAGAACAAGCTTGTTGACGTGATTTATCAGAGTTTGTCACGAACCAGCAACCTGCCCAAACACTGTCCCTTCAAAAAGGTAAGTGCTTAGTAATACTTATTGTTTTGAGTTATTAAAATATATTTAAATTTTACATTTTAGCGCAAATATTTTTTCCATAACATTAGTGGCGCGAGTGGTTTGCCACCAATGCTATGTGAATGTGATTTTATGGTTAATTTTCGATTTTTTATACCAAAAGTGGCAAGTATTGCAAATTACACCATCAGTGGACATCTAATCGATATGTCAAAGGAACATGCTCGTAAATCACGTCGTTTTTAATATGTACTGCTTAATTTAAATAATTAAACAAGTGTTATAGGTATAGTCGTGTATTTTTGACAGTAGGATCTATTAATAAATGGTCGTAGCTACACCACAAAATATTTCTTACTATCATTTGGCGCTTTAAAAATATAGCCCAATATAAGTGTATGGATTAACAACAGAGAGAGGGATAATCATTTTCCGTTAAACCGCTTACATGAAATAACAAAGCCGATTTTTTTTATGGTATTCAAGAACGATTGGTGCAGTCAAACAGAAAGACAGAGCATGCAGGGTAGAGCAAATTAGAAACAAAATTAAAATTTGTTCATTAACTTGTTTAAAAAAGCGGAAACGTTCATTTAAAAAAAAATCAGTAGCGTTTTACAAACACTTTCAATAGTTTAAAATCAGTTGCTTTGAAAGCATCATTGAAGTTAACAAAGCTGCTAAAATGGATCCCAAAAAAAGTTTTATTATTCTCATTTTCTTGTATCTGCTTACTTTTGCACACAGCGCTAAGGTGAGTCCAAGCAAACTTGATATAATTCTTCATATTTTTGTGAGTTATTTTTAGAAATCACGCTATTCACTTTTTTGGAAAAACTTCGAGTGTCAGCCAAATCCAACATTTCTTACAAATTGTTTGTGTGTTATCGATCCAAAAGACTCATTCACCCTAAATGTTGATCTAACTCTTATAAAATCTATTGAGAAACTTTGGGTTACCATATCAATTAATATACCTCGACCACTAAATAATGAGTACATTGTTTTATTAAAATCTGATTTTGATGCCTGTCAGTTTATAAGAAATGGAACAGATAATAAACTTATTCTATACATTTATGAAAGCCTTATCAAGGAAAGTAATCAACCAAAAGCGTGCCCATTACCTTCAGTAAGTAATAAAAGTATTTAAATTAAACGAAAAATACAAATGTTTAAATCTGCAGGGTCGTATTTACTATCGCAATATAAGCGTATTGGAACATTTACCAGCTTTTCTACCGGAGACGGCTTTTAGCACGAATTTACGTTTTTATGTTCCAG
The DNA here is from genome assembly GCA_034638295.1 of Phortica okadai. Lineage (NCBI taxonomy): Eukaryota > Metazoa > Arthropoda > Insecta > Diptera > Drosophilidae > Phortica > Phortica okadai. The sequence continues at coordinate 5,004,570 of CM067851.1, forward strand.
ATGAATCATCAGTTATCAATGTCACATTAAATGGTACCATTCATGAAAATTCTAAAGGACGTCACGCCTTTACAAAATTAGGGTTTTGATGTTGTACTTATATTAATTGTTTTTTCTGTATTTAAAACAAAACGTGGTTTAAATATATAAGTAAATATTCTACAAATCATATATGGGGCTAATCATGCCCATTTCTTTATTTGTTTCATCATCATTAGCAAATATAAAATATTCCAAAACCACAGTGGATAATGTTCAGACTCCCTGATGAAGGCGGAAAGACTCCGAAACGCGTAGGAGAATAAAAAATAGTTAAACAAGTTTTCTACTTTTAACTAACAAAAAGAAAAATCGGCCAAAATAACCCGCATGAGATTTCATAGCAAAATTAAATAAAATCACGAAATGGCCCAACAATAAAAAGTTAAATAAAATATTCCAATTTTCTATTTCATTAGCCTTCAGAGAAATGAGTTTTTAATTATTACTATATAGGGGCGGAACCACGCCGTTATGCCCGAATTTAATAAAATTGTAGGAGTTTGTAAAAAAATCAAGAGAAATAAAAAATACTTTACTCCATAAATACTTTTTGGAAAAAATTTAACTACATGAGTGTGGTACGCTTTATTGGTTCCGTTAATTAAACCTATCGAAGCATGCAATATTAATCGAAATGGTATTAAAACATTTTTAAAACTAAAAAAGAATGAACGCTATTTTCGGCTTTTGGGACGCTTATATACTCTTGGCAGCATTGTCATAAGTATTTTATTATTAAATTTGAAAACAAATAAGAAACATTTTATGAAATGTCGACAAAATCCATTTAAATTACACTACTATTCATGTTACAATCTTCTATCGCGTCTGCTTGCAGAGAAATACCATTTTTAAGTTTTTCTCTATGTTGGCGTGACACCGACCCCTGATTTTTATAAAAGTTTGCATGGAAGTTTTATGCTTTATATGTATACTATAGTTGCCCGATCTTCACCAATCCTTAGAGTTTAAAGTTTTTCGATAACTTAAAAAGTGAGCTAGAATTCCACACTGAAGCAGACAGACGAAAATAGCTGTATCAACTCGTCTAAGATTCCTATTTCTCTCCGTTGAAAACTTCATGACAAAATTAATATACTCTTGCAAAATCCGCCAATTTATGAAAAAAATAGAAATAGACGTTTTTAAAAGTTGTAAAACATTTAATGGCTCGTTTTTTCAAGCATTGGAATTTTTGGGGTGGAAATGAAAGGTAGACAGTATTTTCATATTAAAACAAGAAAAAATAAAATCAAATTTTAATTTTGAGTTAAATATTTAGTTCAAAATTATAAAGAGCTTTACTCTATGAGAAACTTTTATTATTGAACAGAAAACATGAAGTCGATGTTCGTTTGGATAGTCGGGATTTTACTTAGTTTTGGGTTTGCCTCGCAGGCTTTTAAAGTACATACATTTATTTAAAAAAAAAACGGTGTTTTTATTTCCTTTTATCATTTTCAGAAACCTCGACATTCACTTACTTTCCACACCTTCGAATGTATACCTAATCAAAAATACTTTGTTGATGTAGCATGTGAAACCATGCTACCAGAACGGTATTATATAAATTTCAACGGTACAGTCACTCAAGATATGAATGAGTTCTGGAGCAAGCTCGTATTATTGGTAAAACGGCCGCCGACCAACGAATACATTCAATTGATGAATATCGACATAAATATGTGCCACATAATGAAAGAAATGAAAAATCAACTCGTTTTCGGAATTTTTGCGGAAAGTGTATTGCGGCACAGTAACTGGCCAAAAACTTGCCCAATCAAAAAATTAAGTAACATAAAATGCATATATGTATGTATGTACTACAATCCATATAAATATCTTTTCTTTTTATAGGGTGTTTATTATCACCAAAATGTAAGCTTCTTGGAAAACTTGCCAGAATTTGTTCCAGATTCTGAATTTAAAGCTTATTTTAACTGTTATATGCCAAATAAATCACTTTTAAATGTAACTTTATCAGGCCGTTTGTCTGAAATAGTCAGAGGTTGGTATCGAAACATAATGAAAGTTTGAAATCTTATGCTAAAATTGTGTTGTATATATTAATTACATAATGTAATAAAGTATGTACTAATTGTATTGATGGTTGTTGATACCCGTTCTTTTAATATATTAATAAAAACCAGTAAGGGGGCTATTTTCAGTTCTGCGAAACATATATGTACATATGTATAATCTTGCATTTTCCCAATTATTGCAAAATCCGTCTAATAGTTTTTCCAACAAGAATCATATATGTTTGTAAAGATAAAGGGGCGTAGTAACCTTAAGAAACTTTGGAATATGATCAGGGATGTATAAAAATGCGTAATTACAAAGTTTCATTTGTTTATATTTAATAACAAAAGAGTATTTTTAACAAAAATCGAATTTTCGACTGATTGTTCATATGGGAGCTGTATGCTATAATTGTCTGATCTTCACCAAATTTGCAGTGTGTCTTTATTGATGACCAAGATGCAAATTGAGCAAACACGTCATGTTTGACCGATTATTTCTATGGGAGCTGTATGCTATAGTCACCTCATCTTCACCAATCTCATACACGATCTCCATATACGTCCAAGAAATTTTTGTTCAAATTTTTGAGTTAGTATCTTCAAAACCAAATCCTTTTTTATGCAAAAACCTAATTTTCGACATATCATTCCTATGGCAGCTATATGTTATAGTGGTCCGATCCAATGCCTAGACATATTCGAAGAACTTCAGCGATTCAATTTTTTCGATATCTTTCAAACTCTAGGAGGAGTTTGCACTGAAACTGACAGACAGACGGACATGACTTTATGAACTCGACTCGTCGTGCTGATCAAGAATATATATACTTTATATAGTCGGAGATGTCTCCTTCTCTGCGTTGTAAACTTCATGACAAAGTTAATATACATACATACTCTTTTTGCAAGAGGTTTATACTAATATAATAGATGATGGAATTCAGCATGGGCTTGTATTTTTCATTAACCTTTTTTTCCGTAACTAATTTAAGCTACTTAATATAACCACAAACCATAAAAAAATTAAAACAATTAAGTACAGTAATTAAAAGCATTTAAAAATTAAATTAAAATTAAATAAAAAATCAATGAAAATTTATTAGACACACACAAAGAATCATATTACACATTCAGTTTTCTTCAACAGCTCCAACATGGTTCAATTCGCTAAAAATGTTATAGCATTTCTGCAAATATTTGCAGTTGCTCGGGCAGCAAAGGTTCCTTTAACATGTCAAAAACCAAATCGTTAAAACTTATCAAATTTTTTTTATATTTTCATTCATTTCAGAATTCGCACTTCACTTTGAAATACAATTCACTGGAATGTTTTGGAAACTCGTTATACGTCAATAACTTAAGGTGCATAATATCGCAGCCTGAACCAAATCTCGTGTCCTTCCATATAAATTTTGTACAAAAAATCTTCGATTTAGAAGCTCAATTTGCAATATTTTTATATAATTCAATTCAGCAAAAATACCTAAAAACTTTGGATATCGAGTTTGATACGTGCAACTTATTAGCTGGTGCATCACAAAATAAACTTGCCAGTGCAATTGCTAAAAGTTTCTTCGAGTCGTCTAAAAATATAAACAAATGTCCATTTTATGTAAAGAATCGTGTGTCGTGTGTAATTAAAAAGATGAAGTTTAATGAATTTTTTTTTTTTACAGGGTAACTACAACTATAGTAACATCAATTTTCTTAAAAATCTGCCAATTATAATGCCTGAAATACAGTTTAAGGCGTTTGCAAAATTTTTCAATCATAACAAAAAGTTGTTATTTAATGCAACTTCTACCGGCAACATTGTCAGAAAAGGCAACCATTGAATAAGAAACCAAACAATACCAATACCGAACAAATTTTTGGTTTTTATTTCTTTTTTTTTTTTAATTGATTAATGATTATATTTACAAAATATTATTTAAAGTGTTGTCAACCTTGATCAAAGTTTCAGGTAATTTTCTGAAATATAGAAGAAATATATTTGTAGTCTCAGTTTGCATTTAAATATTTTTTTTTCTAGAATCAACAAACAGTACTAAGTCTGACTAGTTTTATTACGATTTCAAGTGATTTTCCTTCTTTAAGCATTCGCAAAATACTTACTTAAAGAGAACAAGTAATTAGTAATAATCATTTGTTACCGTACATTGAATGCTATAATAATCAATAAAAGCAATAATAATTATTTACAAATAATAGCAACAAAGCTTATGCGATCACGATAAGCACTAATTACAATTGTCCAAAAAATATGTCAGAAATGGTTCGCGTAGCAAATTTTGCTTTAGTTTCTTTATAGAATTCACCAGACAATGTATCAGATCAGAATACTTGCGATTTTTTTAATCACCACTTACTTTCATATAGTACAGGTAAAAGATAAAGATCCCCTTAAAACTAAATGCAAAGATCAAAATTCTTTTGTTACAGACCTCTCACTTAAAGCTGATATGGGAGAAATTCGAATGCTCGGGTGATACATCATATGTGACCGATATTAAATGTTTTATTGATTCAAGATTTAACCAACTAAACGTAGACATGAACCATATTAAAGTTTTTCAAAATCGTCTTCTTAAAATCGATACTTGGACACATCGCTTTAAAAACGAATTTAGAAAGACAACCACAATTGAAGTTGATTTCTGCGAGTATCTTGACAGTGACCGAAAAAACCAAATTCTGAATATAATGTACAACAGCATATTAAAGTACAGTAATCAGCCAAGGAAATGTCCGTTTAAAGCAAGTTCAATTCGATTTAAAATTTGCAATTTTATATTAATTAGTTACATGCATTTTATTTTATAGGGTCATGTATATTACCACAACATAAGTTTAATTGATGAAATTCCTGCATTTTTGCCAAAAAACTATTACAAGATTGTGGTATCATATTTAACCACACAAAAGATGCCTTTTTTTAACGCAACCCTAATTGGCCATTTAGTAGATCCAAACACAAATGTTGCAAAATGCTGATATGAGTACAAAATTATAAATTTTCTAATTAAAAACTCAGTTTTCCAGAATTCAAAAGAATTGAAACCATCCTAAAAGTATGCTTTGATCACTGATATTATGCAAATTAAAAAGAATTTATTTTTTTTTTTGTTTTAATTTAAAGAAAGACTTACTGCAAAAACTAAAAATCAACTGAACATCTTTATCTATAATTTCGACCATATGTGCTTGAAACTAATTCGAATACAATAAAATTATTCAAAAACTTACAACATTATTACAACACACTAAATGGCATATTCTTCAACTCAATACTTGAATATAAATAAAAAAATAGCCTTTCTATTAATGTCTTTTCATACAAACCACCAAATTAACCAGTAAGGATTGGAGTCGACAGTACTCGACTCCGACATACCCTGTACCTTCAATTTGTACCAACTGTTTGAAGGCGTTGCCCCGCCCACTTTTTAATCGAAACAGATTTCATTTTCATTCAATTTCATATATACCAATTTTTACTCTTTTAGACCAATTCGTTCAAGAGATATAACGGCATTCTACCATGGCTATATGTGGGCATGGTCACGCCCATTTCACAATTGAATTTTGTTATACTCCATTCCAATATCATACATGCAAAGTTTCATTCTTGTAGGTTTTATAGTTATTGAGATGTAAGCGTTTCAAATTGTTACTATATATGGGCGTGGCTTCGCCCATTTTTTTAATGTATCACTCCAAATTTGGTGTTCCTATCTCAAAAGACAACCGAGATAAAACGACTTTTGTAAGTTTTTTCCCGAGGTTGCTCCAGTCATTTGCCCCTCACCCCTAAACTAAGTCAAAAAAGGGGGAAACAAAATAAACTTGATCTGCTGAAGAAATAACAGAATCGAAATGCGAAGAGCTTTTGGTCCTATCTATTATAGTTTCCGAGATCGACGCGTTCATACAGACGGTCGGACAGACGGACGGACGGACAGACGGACATGGCTAAATCGACTTCTCTTTCGATACTGATCAAGAATATATATACTTTGTATAGTCGGAAATGTCTCCATTAAGGTGTTACATACATTGTCGATGCGGACAAAACTAATATACCCTCGTACCATAAGGTACAGGGTATAATAAACTACATAACCGAAAACTCCGAAACCGAAAACTCCGAAAACCGAACAGTTACATCTAAAAGTAATCACATTGTATGAATCATGGGAAAAAGTCTCATTAAACGTGGCTTTGACGGTCAGTTATTAATTGTTAATGACCGTGTATGTACATGTACATACATATATTTATATGTATATATAAATACTAAGAATAATAAATATTTATTTTTATCTTCAATTTTATTTGCAAACTGTCATTGTTAATATAATTTATACAAAGAGTCTATTTTTATGATACATATACATAAGTAAGTTTTGTAAATTTTAACTTTAAACAAACTGCAAAATTTTAAATTGCCGGCATATTTGTTGATGACAAGCAAACTGTAGTTATTTTTTCCATTTCAACATATTTTTAAAGCGAAAACCAGTCTTGAAAAAAAGAAGATATAAAGAAAAAAGCGCAAGCCCAAAATGTCAAATGTTAGTTGAACGTATCTGTTGGATGTGTTCATTTATTGCACATTTATTGCACTTAACGATGTGGAACAAGAACTATTTCAACTTAAAATGCCGATCCATAGAATGTAATCAATGGCGATTGACATTTTGAAAGTGATTGTGACTGTGATGGTTTCAATGTGATTAAAGTCATTGAACAAAGCTGATTTTACATAAAAACGAAAAGCAAAAATTAAAAACTTTAATATTCTATAATTTGTAAAATATTGACATTTGATACAAATTGGTTAATTGATAAATAGCACGTGTAAGGTGTCAAAGGAAACACAAGAAGAAAACATGGACACATAAGCGACACACTTCCAGACAAGTAAAATTGCACAATATTTACTTGATATTTGGCGCGCCTGAACTTTGGCCAAAAGTGAGTCACCGACGCGAAAAAAATAAATTAAACGGTAAGCGTATTTCTTCTTCTCTTCATTTGTATTTTGTGGGTGCGGAAGATGCAGGTTGCCTAACCAGTTCTCTGACTACGAAGACTTGTGTCAACAGGCCTAACTGACGCCCCGCTGCTGCCATTGCCAATTTAAGTCGCAATGAGTATACAATACGTTTTACGGCATAGCCATAATTACATATATTTCGGCGGTTATTTATTTATTTTTCGCCGGTCGAACGGTTATTCAACTATTCTTTGCTACTCAGACGCATGTTTGCATTCATTCATTATCAAAGTTTTCAACTCAAACTGTCAATAGCGTCAACGCACAGATTTATTACCAATTGTTTCGCTCAACTGCCAAAAAAACCATACTGATTGGTTGGCCCATTTTTATACTTGACTGGCTATTGAACATTTAACCAAGCAAGACTCATTGTCGGTTCAAATGCAATTATCATGTTACCTCATCTTGTAAAACAGCAATAATTTTCATTTTAACTGTCATCCCAAGGTATTCAAATGCAAATTCGACTTCATCATCACCAACACCATAAACACCGCAACCAACAGCAATAACTATGTTCACCGATCGAAGCAATTACAAGAATTTTAAAGCACATCTTCGTTCGGTTTGGCTGTCAAACAACGGCAATGCCGCCACAGCAACTTACTTTGCACGAGAGAGGAAATGAGCGAGAGAGCTTATAAAAGAGAGAGTGAGAGCAAACATCTTGCCGTCAACATTTGGTAAACTATTTATTTGTTACAACGTCAACGTCAACAGCAAAACAAAAACAAAAAACAACAGCTAAAATCAACAAAATCTGCAACACCATTTCAGAAAAACTAGTTCTGTACGTTTCTAAATAACGGCATTACAAAGATGAACTGACACAGACAAAAAAAAACCAATACTTGCAAAAAGTGGCTTAAAGATTCGATTTTTTTTTTTTTTTTTTGGCTCCAGCAAATTATTGTCTTCGACAGAATAAACTCAATCAATGTTTTACGTGTATCTTTGTAGATTTTTTTCTGCTCTTCGTGCTAAAAAATGATATAAAAAGAGTACTACAAATTTGACATCTCCGAAAAAGAAAATTAAAGTAAGTACAAGTATAATATTAATGCAAAATTAAACTCATATAAAAACATTGTACACCTTAATAAAGTAACACATGATCTTCAAATAGAGAGTGATAGTGGTTATGCTCTTAAATTTCGACGAGCCTACTAAACAACAATTACCGACAAACGACCTGACAATTACAGCAAAAACAACAACAACAGCAACAATACCAATAACAGGTTCAACTGAAACTAACACAATCGCACTAACAAATACAACTGAGTTTGATCGCTGTAGATACAACTGCATTTGGTATGGCCAACGAACGTTAGTAGCTGAGCGCTTGTATTGCAATTTCGGTCTGCTCGTGTGCAGGAGGCGCAGTTGTGCTGCTATATAAAGCTTAAATAGGGCTCGCAAGCGCACAGTGTTGGTTAAACCTGCTTTCACTTACAATCGTAACAAAAATCGAACGGTCTCAGTGAGTGCATCGAACAGAAACAAGTGCGAGAAGTTTTTTGTGTGTTTGTATACAAAATAAATTACAAAAATTATCCTTTAATTGAATAAAGAAGTCTCAATTATCAAGTCCCAAAATGAAAGTGCTTGTAAGTAAATGTGCTTTGGTTTAATATCACCACTTTTTTTTTTGTTTGCGAGTTGCCCATGTGTTTGTTGATTTTTCTCATTTCTACAAAACTATACAATGTAGATACTTATTTCACTACTCGCATTATCCTGCCACGCGCAACAACATCACCATAATCAACATAATCAGCATCAGCAGCAACAACAACATCATAACCATCCCAATGCGAACAACATACCGCGTGATGATAAGCCCGATTCACGTGAAACGAGCACCTGGATACCAATACTTAAATACAACAAAGAACAGAGCGAAGATGGCAGCTATAAGACCGAATATGAAACTGGCAATAATATAGTACACGAAGAGACTGGCTTCCTCAAGGACTTTGATTCCAATCCGAATGGCGTTCTCGTACAACATGGCCAATATTCGTATCAATCACCTGAGGGTCAGGTCGTTAACGTTCAGTATACCGCCGATGAAAATGGTTTCCGCGCCACTGGCGATCATATACCGACGCCGCCAGCCGTTCCTGAAGAGATACAAAAGGGCTTAGATCAGATATATGCGGGAATCAAACTACAGCAAGAACGTCTTGAGCAACGCGCTAAAACTGATCCAGACTTTGCAAAACGTCTTGAAGAGCGACGAATTGCCAATCAAAATGGCCAATATATTGGTCTGTTGGAAAATGCCTAAAAACTTAACGAACAACATTTCATCAGCTCTATTGCAGATATATATTTATAAGTATCTATGAGTTCTCTATATACAATTTGTAACTAACCTTACTACAATTTTTAAAACAATCGAACAAACATAAGGAAATCATGAACAAAGACTGTGATTAATGCTGCAAGTTTTGTATAAATTTTCTTATAACACTCCTAAACACATGTTCATAAAAATTTGCATTTACAAAATTTTGTGTAAATAATAAAAAATGTTTATAAAAATTTTGTTTAAAAAATAATAATTAAAAAAAAAATGTATAAAGAAGACACTAAAATAAAGTAACTTTAAACATTTAAAATTTTCTTGTTTGTTATTGATAATGTTCTCACATAATGTTAATCACTTCGTAATTGCTCTAACTTGTTGTCTAGATCGAATACATTATTCCGAGTCTTTGTAATTTTTTGGCGCACGAATTGGGCTTGCGACTGTAGTGGTAATTGCTAAATGGGAATGTGTCAGTTTGTTGATCCCATTTCGGTTGCAGCAATTTTCTATGATTTTTGCATTTTTGCACCGCAGCAAACACAAAAAACCGGCCAGCTTGAAGCAGCACGAGTTGTTAATTTGTTTTTTTTTTTTTTTGGTTTCTTCATTTATGTGAGCTTATTTTCTGTTTATTTTTGTTAATTCATTTTGCAGCATCATCTGTGTTGGAAAATTTGTTGCACACTGTGTAAAATTGTTTCCAGCGCAAAATTCGTCTTCACTTGCAGCTTCGATTTCAACTCCAGTGATGACTGCAGAGCGTTTTGTTGGAAATTGCATAATTACAAAAGTTTTTTTTTTGTTTTTTTGCAGGCACTTATGAATGATATACGCTTATTATGTTTTGTATTTTTCATTTTATCTTTTAAACTCAATATTTGTTCATTAGCCTACTGCAACACAAATATATGCAGCCAATAACCTGCACTGTTAGTATGCAAAACAACCATTTACATATGCAAACATACTTATGTGTGTGTGTGCATCTACTCATTGTATATACATTTTAATACATAACAGTTTTCATAGTTTACTACTGACTGAGATGTACCTTGGAGCTTGAGTTAGTTTATAGTTTCTGATTTCAATCTTAAATTAAATACATTTGATAAGGGACAAATTGTGCGCGTATATGTATATTATATACATATTATATATATATTTACTATTTAAACCAATGGCATATAACGACAGTTGAGTCATTTTTAATTGACACTTACATATAATGCTTAGTTTGGCGGTCCATAAAATTTGTTAAATTTATTGTTTTGGCGAATGTTTCTTAAAAACATGTTTAAATTGAAAGTGAAAACACCGTTAGTACCGTTGTATGTTTAATTAGGCATTTTTGTTTTTAATTTTGTAAACCAATATGGTGAAAACTTGTTTCAGCAGCATAAAAAGCCAACAAGAATATCATCAATGGTTAGATGTTCGACACTCAATTGTGCTCGAAACAAAAAAATATAAATTTGGCAAAAAAAACAAGTCCGCCAAGTGTGTCAGTGTGTTGCTACAACATAGTTTTCAACAGGTATACACACACTTATTGTTGTTTTTGCTAATTTACATGCTTAAACAATAATCGTCATTGCATTTTCACCAATACCAAAATAAACTTTTTTAAACAAAAGAATCTTAAGATTCAACTCGCTCTTGTGCTATTATGTATGCATCAAAACAACAACATCAACTTTTTTTCTTTTAAAAAATTTCTACAAAATTAATAACAATAAAGTGTGAAGTGAAAGATGAGCGCATCTGTTGCTACTCTTTGCTACTTGTGCTTTTTAGTTTTGGGCCGTAGCATGAACTGATGTTGGATAGTCTGTGCGCTTCAGTTGCTAAAGCAAAGCGGAACAGTGCAGACATAACGCCACAACTGACCATAACGCTGTATCGTTTACAAGAAATAGTGATCGCTACAGAACGTGCACCAAAACCAAGCCAAAGATCACGCAACGTGCAAATACCAATAAAATAAGAAATTGATTAAGCATAAACAACGCACCGTTAGACCGAACAAAGAAAACAAAAATGTTGGCAACAATAACGAATTAAAAAAAAAAAACTAAATTCATTAATAAAACGCAAAAAAAAAAAATAAAACGGTAAATTCGAAATTAATATTACCTCTGAAAAGAAGGTGTGTTCTTTTTTGTGCAAATTAACTGAAAAAAACAAACACTAATATATATTGAAAAGATATTTTTAAGCAAAATTATTGTAATGTTTAAAACAAAGATGCAAAATTTAGAGTTGTTGTTATTGCTGGAAGTTTCCTGTTTGCTGCACATTTCGGCTCAACATATTCCTCGCGGTCGTATACGGATTGCTAATATTCCAACGCGCAGTTCAACGAATAATTTAAACCCTATACCACTTACGGATGACGTAAATTTTCCAAATGGTTTCAAGCCACAATCACCGCCCCAAATAACACTCAATTACCCGATAAACAATGGCGAGTGGTTGGTTCCATCAACTGCTGCACCGCCGACAACGCTACCAAGGTCTCAGGTACTTTTAATGCCTCAATCGCAACCAACACAGCAGCTTCCAGTCATACCGGAGTTTGAGCATGCGGTTCAACCAGGACCGGCGTTAGAGACTATTGTGTATGGCAATTGGAAGCCCGAACATCCAATAAAACCAGAAGAAATTTCATCATCGGAGGAAAATGAACGTGTTACTAATCGCTTGGAGGCAATGCTAATGGGTCTACCTGTCGATTGTAAGTATGCAGATTACTTGAACATTTCTTGCATTCAGAATGTAAAAATTTGCTTGGAAAATTTCAGCACTTGATTCTGTAGAGGGTCAACAGGATTGGCAAAGTTTCGAACGCACGCCTAATGCTCGACTTGATAATGTAGCTGTGAATAGTGAGAAAAAATTTGGACGTCGTAGGATACCAACACGACCAATACGACCCGTACAAACCATCCAACAGACGCCGGATGTAATCAGTGTGAATGCAACCGATCCATTGCTCAAAGAAATGGCTGTGCAAATAAACGATTCGTTTGAATCAACAACAGTGACAACAAACGATCGTTTTCCGATTCGCCATGTCCGAACGACTGCACGTACAACCGAAAACACTTGGATACCTGTAGTTCCTGAGAATTATGAAACAACAACATCACGAAAGCAAGCCAACGCAACTGTAATACCAATAACAACAACAAAACCAACGATGTCTACAACACAAAAATTGGAAACATCATCAACATATCTCAATTGGCCAACAGATTTCATAGAACCCACAACGAACCGACCACAATACATTGATGATAATGAACCCAACATTGAGTCAAAATACTATGATGATAATGTGCTAAACTCGGCACAAATGCATAGCGAATTCAGTATAGCTGAGTCATTGGTGCCTCAATTACCATTGAATATAACTCATGTAGGCGTGCCCTACGAGGAACTGAATTCAGCTGAAGAACCAACGATATGTGTTCCATTAACAGTGTCTGAGGTGACGGTCTCCGAAGAAGGTGAGGAAAAGATCGATGTAGAACGCGTCTACTGTTTTCCATTGCCGCAAGTTGAAGTGAAAGCTGTTGTTAATGGAAGTCAAATAGCAGTAAATACGACAAAATCCAGCATAGATAATATCTCCAATACAACGCAAACTTCCTGTGCTTCAGTTCTTAAAAATTACAATTTATTACTGACATACTGCATTTGGCATATTAGCTTGCAGTTCATTTCATTATAATTCGCTAGCGAACAAAAAATAAGACTCAGGGGCTATTTTAAACAGTATCAAAAATAAAATTTATGTAAATTTAAATAAATTATTTAGAAAGAAAAAAAAACAATATTGCTTTTATCGATCTATATTAGGTGTCTTGAACATATCTTTTGCTAATGTCTTTAGAACTTTTCCATTTCTACTCTCTGGGATTTGATCCACAAATATTACACCAGCATGCAATTGTTTATAATTAACCACCAAACGTTGTGCGACATAATCTTTTATTTCTATTTCCGTTAGTTTAGATTCCTTGTTTTTGATCACAAGTGCACCTGCAAGATCGCCAAATCTTTCGTTATATATGCCAACAACACAAACTTCAACCACGCCAGGCAGTTCTGCTATGACCTTTTCAATCTCATTTGGCCAATAATGCATACCCTGATATTTTAATATCTCTTTTTTTCGATCCACGATGTACAAGTTATTTTCTTCATCAAAATAACCTATGTCGCCGGTATGAAACCAACCTTGATAGTCTCGAATGCGTTGTGTCTCAATAGGATTGCCGTAGTAACCATTCCAGTTTAGACCCGTATGCACATAAATTTCACCCACCTGATTGTGTCCTAAACTTTGGCCATTATCGTCAACAATACGTGCACGAATGCCTGGATTTAGCTTGCCAACAGAATTTCCTGTTTTTTCGCTGGCAATGCCGGTAGCTACACTTGATGCCTCAGTGAAGCCATAGCCGTAAACGATGTGTGCCGATTTGAAAAGTTTCTGTGTCTTGACAAGTGACTCTTTTGATATAAAACCACCACCAGTGAAAAGAGCTTGTATGCTTTCTAAGCCGTTTGGTGTTGCCTTTGAATACTCCAGTAGCGTTGTAATGTAGCGTGGAGGAAGTGACACTAAAGTCATTTTATACTTTTTTACCATTTCAATGAAATGTTCGGAATTAAAGGTTTTATTTGAAATTATACGCGTAGCACCATTCAAAACACTCATCAACAATTGATAGATACCAGTAATCCAGTCTAAACCCGAAGCAGCATATACAACAGATTTACTGGTTACAAACCTATAATGAAAGTGAAAAGATATATATAAATTGTTAAACCTTGTAACCTTACTGTCTCTTACGGACTGTCCATTTGAAGCACGTTATTCGAGATGCAAACCGCTTTTGGCATGCCAGTTGTGCCAGAGGAACAAAGTATCGCCATTGTTTGGTCACCGCCAAAGATAAGTTTTTCTGGTCTTTTAAAAAGATATTATTAAAATTAACTTTGTGTTCCGAAATTATTTCAGACTTAATACTCACGCATAAAAAAGCTCAGTTTCTGTAGGGCGCAATAGATCCAAAACTTTTGGTACACCTTCAATATGATCCGTCAATGTGTAAATTTCTGGCATCCAATCTTTTGTTGCTGTACATATTTTATCGTAATCGGCGCCATCGCAAAATATCATTCGTGGTTTCGTTATAGCGAAACAATGTCCCAAAGCACTTGTTTCCAATGTTGGATTGACCGAGTGAAACGGCGTCGCATTGAAAAGGCAACCAACAGCTACTGGCATTACATAAGTGCTATTCATTGCACTAATCCCAATAACATCATTGTGCCGGAATGTGTTCTTTTTTAAATATTGTGCAATACGCACAGCCCAGCTAAGTGCTTCGGCATTTGTCACAATTCTCTCATCCTTATCAAATATCTGTATACGTTTTTATTAAAGTATTTACATACAATTGTGAAATAGTACTTGAGAGTTCAATTCCACTTACCTGACAAACATTATCTGGCCAGTTCCTTAAAGACGTATACATTATTTTTCCAATTGAGCAATTGTAATCATAAAAAAGCGATCTTTCGCCGCCACTCCAAATTTTAAGACGGTCATCGTATTTAACCGTGTATGAATTCATTGAAATGTGTATTCCGTTCAACTATCAATTGTATTATGAATAAACTATTCGCATACACAGCTATTAAATAGTCTTGAAGGCTTTTATTGCAAGAATCAATCAGAAAATCGATGATAAGATTATTTGTATATCGCTAAATAAACATTAATGTTATTATTTTCATTATTGGACAATATTATTATTATCTGAATTAAATTGTTGGCTTTTACAATATTTTATTTACAAAAATTCCTGTGTGCGTGTTCGTAATTTTTCTTTTCCTAGGTACATAACAAAATCTATCTTTCTTTCGATACTGATCAAGAATATATAAACTTTCTAGGGTATGCCCCACCTCCTTTTATACCCTATGTACCATAAGATGCATGGTATAAAAATAAAAAATTTGCATTGCAAGCCCAGTTATATTGCTGTAATTTTCAAATTCAAATACATTTTTATTTGATTATTTCGTATGAAAAATATAGGAAATAGTAGCACTGATGTAACTTGTCCCCCATTCGCACAAATATTTAATAAGGCCCAAAAGTGCAAGTATTCATAAATTGCGTTCAAACCCAGCAGTTCTCGTTGTGTCAATTGTCCACTTTTCGATAGTCTAGACTATATCTCAACTATCGAATTTAGGACAGAATGTCGGTTCGTACAGATAACACTTACGTAGTGACTGGATAGCATGACAGCGTATATAGCTTGTTGAAAGCCAGTGTTCCCAATTTGAAAATGGTGCGTTGTATTTAAATACAACAAGACCATGCTTACGCCGAGTCTATTTCCAATTCGAATTTCCAATTCGTTTCGTCTAAACATCAATAAAATTCGGCGCTGCCGCGCTTTAAAAGCTATTTTCTCAAATCTGTAAAACCTCTGCTAGCTCTGAAATTACAAATTTTCGATTGAACTAACTGACGACACTTGCTAAACTATGTCTACATCTATTCTGCAACGGCACACAGGCACATGACACTTCGACTGAACGCATGACCCCAAAATGTGAAAATGAAAATGCTAAATGCCAAAATTTAGCATGCTTTTGGGCATAATTGACTCATTTCAAGCGAACATACGGCACTTCATTTCCATCGGTGTTTAACAGCGCTGTTACCACACTGTTAACACAATGTTACCACCCGTTTTAATTCAGGGTCTCTCAATGTCTCTCTTTAGCCCTGTTAAAATTCTGTTGCTCTCTCAAAAACTCGAGAGTGCATGTAATTTATTATTCCATATTTTTGGGCTGCGCTTAAAATTGATTATTTTTCAACAACAAAACTCATTCATTCATAAATAAATTATTTGAAATTATTTTGAAAATGGCTTAAAATAGATAAAGGATATCTCTTAAAAATGACTTCTTTGATTAAAATGTATCAGCGCAGTTATTTCTAAAGGAGATTTGAAGACTAATATTTGAACCAGACAGAGTTAAGCATAAAGGCACCAGTCTGATCTAAACAATTTCAAATAAATAAAATTTATCAAATATCAAATGTTTCTATGTCGCCTGCTCTAGCTCTGAGTTTAGTGTGTAGGACTATGGAACCGAAGGTAAGAGGTTCAAACCCCGGCGCCTCCGGATTTTAATTGTTATTAACAATAAAAAAATAAAGTTATTTAAATAACCAATTAATAATTAATAATAAAAAAAAACAATTACTCAGTCACTTAAGACGGTTTCATTTTCTTTTTTTCGTATACCCTAAACTGGTCCGGTAGGACTAGTTTGGTAACTAGACGGAAGTGGTAGAATTGTGACAATTGATCCCTGCCTATGACATCCCCTAGTAAAACTCACCAGTTGAAAGCATTGAGAGTAGATTGAGCTGGCACTAGTAATATTTACATTCAAACTAGTTAGGAACTTAGTTCTGTACTAGATCGGAGAACTGCTGGGAAATGATTTTTTTTTTTCTATTTTATTATTAAGACAATAATAATAATAACCTCTTTATAGTCTTTGTTTCTGTTGATTCAGCCCAGAAGGGCGCGCCGGCTAGCTCTTAGGCTAGCTTTAGCTATTACAAATACAAATCAATTAACAATTAACAATACAAAACAACAAACAATTAACAACAATAAACATCACAGTTAACAATCACAATTTTTTTTAAATCAAGACCTTCGAGTCCTTGGACGTCGAGTCATCAATTCCCTCGGCTGTCGCCTTTCAAGCCTCCTTGGAGGGGATTTTCCTGCCAGGATCCTCGCCAGTCTGAATAATAATTGTGTCTTGTATACTTATATTGTATACTCATACTGTGTATCAGGGTATATTAAGTTCCCGCCCAACCTGCACCCACTACTTGTTGAAAAGGCTACAGCTCAAAAACGTGATGAGTTAGAAACATGAAAATCTATATGTAGACTTAGTATGTATAGCCCTACAAACTGCATACCACAATTTTTCCCGATCTCCTGGTTTCCCCTTTAAAAATGGATTTCTTAAAATTTCTATATCTCCAAAACTAAAAAAGGTAAGAAAGTGAAATTTTGAATACAAGATCAGTAAATATACATCTATAATATTGCATGCCACAAAATACCCCTCCTTGAGTCACAAAAAATCGGTGAGCTTTCTATCGATCCTAAATATACATTACATACATACAAATGAACACACGTACACATTTTATTTATTCAGAAATAGTTTATTTTTTGCAGAACCTCTGATAAGGAATACACTTGAACGTATGAGCATTAATAAGTGGAAGAAAGTGATTTTCGTTTAATTGAACAACATATTTGTTTATCTCCATTTTAATTTAAAATTCCTTAATGAGTATATTGTTGACAGATTAGTAAAATGTTCGAGTGACTTGTTGTTTAAAGCTATTAAAAATTGATTTAATCTTCTTAGCACTTCTGAATATACAGTGATTATTAAGAAATAAAGCCATGACTCACGATTGTTTGTTTTACGATGTTTTAGACATTAAAAAGAGCAATGAATAAGTAAATATTTAAAAATACAATTTTACTAATCTTTCTTTAAAACAGTTTTTAAATACGAATCATAAATTATACAAATAGATATTTATAGTTACCTCCCGATATGTTTTTAGCTTAAAACATTTTACACACGGATTAAAAATGTTATCTTTTTTTAAAAAAATTATTTTTTACGCCAAAGAAATGGCAATAAATAACAGTTAATTATTGCTCTTAACCCAGTGGTTAAATAATCTTATCTTAAGCTTTTTAACTACCAAAGGCACTTAATTTTTTTAAAAGAGATAGAACCGTCGTAGTATATGAAGAATATCGTTCCATTAATAGATTTCAAATAAAAAACTAATACTTAAAGTTGGTACAGATTAAAAACGCAATACAACCATCAACAATGCCCCACCTAACGATCTAACTTGATTTCACTTTGTTTTGAAAATAAATCCTTTGCCGCCGTCCTCATTACTTTGCCATTGTGATTGTGCGGTAATTCATCAACGAATTGGACACCAGCGTGCAGGCGTTTGTGCTCTGCTTCCATATGCTTTTGAACGTGCTCCTCGACCTGTGACTCGCTTAGAACAGCACCTCTTTTCTTAACCACCAATGCACCAGCGCAATCACCATAGCGCTCATTGTAGATACCAACTACGCACACATCGTCTACTTGTGGCAACTCGTGGATCACATTCTCGATCTCAGTGGGCCAAAAATGCATACCCATATACTTGAGTATTTCCTTCTTGCGATCGATAATGTATAAGAAGTTCTTTTCGTCAAAATACCCGATATCTCCCGTATGCATCCAGCCTTGATAATCCTGCATTCGCTGAGTTTCCATTGGGTTGCCATAATAACCATTCCAAGCGTTGCCATTGTGTACATAAATTTCACCTGATTGATTATAACCCAGATTCTTACCATTCTCATCAACTATGCGCACTCGGACACCAGCCGACAGTTTTCCTACACAGTTCGCCTTGCAAACCCCAATGTTCATAGAAATCATGCCTGTCTCTGTCATTGCATAGCCCGATGTTATGAAGGCGTGTTTGCATTTGTCTTGCATCCTTTGGAGAGTGTCTGGACTAATCGCACCACCACCGTAACTCAATATTTGTATGGATGCCAAATTCGCTGTTGTGGCTTTTGGGTACTGTACCAGTTCAGATATGTGTCTAGCAGCTAACATGGCACAAGTGATTTTATATTTCCTCACCAATTCTACGAAATATTCTGCTGTGAAAGGCTTATTGGTGATAATTCTTGTACAACCATAAAGTGTACTGAACATGATTGATAACAGACCAGTTACCCAATCTAAGCCACTGTTTGAGAAGATAACCGACTCATTATTCAACAACCTAAAATGATGCCATTAGTAATGGAGTGCTAATCTAACAAACATAAACTAAAACTTACGGGTTATCAACTAAGAAATATTTATTCGTCAAACAAACTGCCTTGGGCAAACCGGTGGTACCGGATGAGCAGAGAATAGCGACGGTTTGATCAGCTCCCAAGGATAATGGTTGTGGTCTATTAAAAAAAAATTTAGAATATGTCACCACTTATTCATTCTAAGAGTACTCACTGATAAAACATTTCTGTTTTAGTTGGCTTCAACAAATCTTCAATATGGCCAATTCCATCGATAGGATCAGTGACTGTAAAGATTTCGGGACTCCAAGCCTTTGTGGCTGCTTCAACCTTCTCATAAATTACACCATCGCAAAAAATCAATGAGGGTTTGGTTAAACTAATTACGTGTTTAAATGCACCTAGAATATGAATATAATCAAGTCTAAAGAATAATTTGAAGAATTAATTAACAACTCACTGTCATCTAAACTTGAATTGATGGCGTGAAACGGTGTAGCATTCAACAAACACGCGATGCCAACGGGCAATACAAAGGTTGAATTTTTGGCAATAATGGCAATAATTTGATTATGATTTAAACCTTTGGACTTTAAGTGCTGGGCTATGCGAACAGCCCAAGTCACAGCTTCGCGATTAGTCACAGTCACATTATCAATATCCGAAATCTTTGTAGATACCAAAACACTTATTGAATCCATCCGAAGTTAAAAAAAAATTTTTTATTACCTGACAAATGTTCGAAGGCCAATTTTTCAAAGAGTTGAATATAATTTTACCAACCGAACAATCTGAATTATACACACTATCTAATTTTGGACCACTCCATATCCTTTGGTGGGCATCATAAAAACTTGGTATTAAATCCATATTAATTATGCGACTATTATGTCCGACGATTCGATGGCAACTAATTTTTTTGAGAAATATTAAAGCTTTTTGTATTACTTTATTGAATGTTTTATTATTAAACTATTCAATGTTATCAAACACAGTAAATTTGTTGTCACACATGCATGGATTTATATTCTTAAGCCAAATAATGATTTAAGGTCGGAAAAAATATTTACCAAAAAATGAATGGTAAAAGCGATATAGTCGAGTATACTCGACAGTATAACACCCTACTCACATAGTCTTGGTTTTCACTAACTTCATAATAATATTTGTAATAGGAATAAATAAATAAATTAAAAGCAATTCGAATTAATGGAATTCAGACACATACATGGATGATATTAAGTTTTTGTTGGCAAACAATGGTGGTAACGGGAAGGTAATGTGGTATGCGAGTTAGAAGAAAAGACCGTTAGCTCATATATTTTCCTAGAACCACGAAGACATAAGAAGGTTTTTCTGACTCGAAGATAAACTATATTCTTATGAAGAAATTCTGTCTCAATTAGTATATGCTCTTCAAAGAAATTGAAGTGTAAAACGCACAATCATGCTATTTAGAGATAGTATTATCATTTATTTAGAAACTTTTGGATTTTCTTTAAATAAAACACCTGCCACCTATTGGTTTAAGCAACAATTCCACTAACGTCATTATTTAGCCATAAATTAATGTGTTGATTGCAATGATATCTTATCTTTTAAAATTAATAATGTATTAAATGAAGATAAGCTCTTGAACATTATGATTTCAAAGCCGGAAGCTCTTTATTTGTACTTTGATTTATGGAATACGACAATCAATGATTTCAATTAAAATACTTTGTTCAATTAACAACTTTCTGGATACTTTTTTGTGACTCTTTTACCATCTTGCGCATCGTCTTCATATCTGCATATATGTACATATCAACAAGTGTCACTCTATTAAGCCAAGTCCTAAGATTGGTTTCAATACTTTTAAAAATATTCATGCTTTCTTTGACGAAACGACAAAATTATATCAAAATATTTTTAGTCATATGACTTATACCAAAGAGTAATTTAAAACTGTGACAATATAAAAATGACGCAATTTAATGCAGTAAAAACTGTTGAAAGAAACCCAGTGGTTAAATAATCTAATCATCGTTGATACCACTCAAGGGGCTAAAAACATTATACAAGACAAATCGTCTTCTAAATAAGTATAATTAATAATATTGTCATTCCAATAATACATTTTGTTATAAAAGCTGATGTAGATAGTTGATAAAGTTTAAAGTTCATATAGATTTAAAACAAAAAACAATAATTTTTCGCTTTTCACCCACTTAACGATTTAACTTAATTTCGGTTAGTTTTTACTTTGGCATTCTGATTGTGAGGTCAACAAAGCAAACACTTGCATGAAGGTGTTCGCGCTTTGGTTCCATACGCTTTTTGACGTGTTTCCCGGCCTGTGACTCCCTTAGAACGGCACCAACCGCCAATGCACCCACGCAATCACAATCGTAGATACCAACTATGCACACATCCCCCACCTGTAGCAATAGGGGATCACATTCTGGATATCAGTGGCTTAAAATACTTTAGTATTCTCTTTTTCGGATCGACAATGTATGTACTTATAAGAAATTATTTTTATTATTTTTATCAAAATATATCTCCCGGAACCATTTGATAATTTTGCACTCGCTGTGTTTCCATTGGGTTGCCATAATAATTTTATTGCCATCAGATACTTTGAGTTATTAATGTTAGGAAGAATAGCATTTAGCAACATTATATTTATTGTACATGCACGCATGATGATAATGATGACGACGAAATATTACCAAACAAAAAAGTGAACTTTGGCCACGCTGAAACTTTAATATTGTTCACACAAACATTCCATCGAGACAAGTTCTTCTTTATAATTAATTTGTTACGTATACTTCACAACACATTTAGCTAAATTTTATATTTGAACAAGTCAATATATACATTTTTTTTGTTTGTAAGTATAGAGACAATCATCTTCGGTAAGATACAATTACACAAAATAAGACTGAGTCCATATAATCAAAGTTTTAAATATGACTTTGTTGTTGAATTTTCTTATACTCTCCATCTCTTGCTTTCTACGACATTTCTACGATTGTTTATATTTTTTAAATTAATATTGAATAAAAAGGAAATAAATCTGAATTATTGTAGTTTTGCAAGGGAGAGTGAATTTATTTATATTTTGATTTTATTTTTTATTGTATTTAATACAATAGATAGGAGTTTAAGTCTAAACAAGGGTCTTCTTAATTATCAACTTTGCGGTTATTCTGTTGTGATTCAAAAACCTCCTTTGCCATCTTTCGCACCGTCTTGCCATTTGCGTTATGCGGCATTTTATCAATGAATTGGACACCTGCATGCAAATGCTTATTGTGACCCTCGATTCGTTTTTTAACATGCTCCTCAACCTCATTGGTGGTCAACTCGCTGCCTTTCTGTTTAACAATCAAAGCGCCCGCGCAGTCGCCAAAACGCTCATTATAGATACCAATTACACACACATCATCTACCTGTGGCAGCTCTGCAATCACGTGCTCAATTTCTGTTGGCCAATAATGCAATCCTTGATATTTCAATATCTCCCTTTTGCGATCAACAACGAATAAGAAGTCCTTTTCGTCAAAGTAACCCAAGTCGCCCGTATGAAACCAGCCATCTGAATCCTGCATATGCCGAGTCTCTACCGGATTGCCGTAGTAACCATTCCAAGCATACGGTTGTTTGACATAAATTTCGCCCACTTCATTGTATCCCAAGTTCTTACCCTCGTCATCGACAATTCTTACTCGCACACCGGGCAATAGCTTGCCTGCCGAAGTGGATTTTGTAATACCAACATTTATGGATATTGTGCCAGCCTCAGTCAATCCGTAACCAGAGTTGAGCATTGCATTCTTGCAAATCTCTTGAGCACGTTGTAATGTACTCGGGGATACTAATCCACCGCCATAGTTTAACATACGTAAGGAAGCCAATTTCTCACTTGTAGCTGCCGGACTATTGACCAAAGCACATAAATGCCTGGGCGGTACGACAGCGTAGTTTATTTTATACTTATCAACAAGCTCTACAAAGTTTTCTGGCTGAAAGGGTTTGTTAGTAATAATGCGAGTACAGCCAAAAACTGTGCTAAATATAAAAGCCATTAAACCAGTAATCCAGTCTAGACTGCTTGCTGTGTATATTACTGATTCACTGCTGACAAGCCTAAAGCCGACGAAAATCACCTTCATTTATATAACGAATATAAATCGTGTTTACTACTTACATGTTATCCTGTATAAGCACATTGTTCGAAATACAGACTGCTTTTGGCATACCCGTAGTACCAGACGAACACAAAATGGCCAAAGTTTGATCAGCGTTCGAGATTGGTTCTGGTCTAAGGTGATTCAATATATTTCCATCGTATAGGAAAATAAAAGAACATAATGATTTGGTCACTTACACATAAAACATTTCCGTTTTAGTTGGTTCCAGCAGATCTTCAATTTTTGGTACATCCTGAATATGTTCATACAGTGTGTATATATCGGGCTTCCAGGATTTCGTTGCTGTTATCACTTTTTCGTAAACACTGCCGTCACAAAAGATTAGAGTGGGCTTTGTAATTTCGAATATATGTTTTAGTGTGCCTATAAAATGATTCTTTTTTCACTCAAAATATAAATTCACTTAACTAAATTATTGATATGACATACTCTCATCCAGCATTGGATTAATGGCATGAAATGGCGTTACATTCATCATGCATGCAACGCCCAATGGCATTACGTAAGTGGTGTTCTTAGCCGCTATTCCAATGACATCTTTATTACCCAAACCCCGCTTCTTTAAATGCTGCGCAATGCGAATAGCCCATGTAATGCCTTCCTGGTTGGTTGTAGACTTGCCATCTGATTCAGATATCTACTCGTATAAAAGGTAATGAGTCCTGACTGCACTCAAAATAAATTCCATTACTTGTAAACACACCTGACAAACATTTTTGGGCCAGTTTTTCATTGTCGCCCATATTACTTTGCCAACAGAGCAATTGATGTCATAAATGGAATTGCGAGGTTTACCGCTCCATATTTTATCCTTTTCACTATAGAATGTTGGTAAAAAATCCATAATAAACGTTTTCAGGTTACGATTAATTACGATTGCGAGTAAGAATCTTATGACCACTTAAAAAGCGTTGCAGTGTCTTAAATAACTTTGGGAAATAACGAATTGCTCGTTCTTAAGTTGTTCTGCGAACAATCCAGGTTATTAAATCTCAAGTGCCATAGTGTAACGTAAGTGGCTAAATACTTATCACATTGTAAACTATTGAATAGTTTTGATTAAATATTACCCCGGCATTGCACTTCATTGAGAAAGCATTTCCTTGGTTAAGAGTCGTTGATATATAGTTTTCAAATTGATAGCTCAATTAGAAGGCCTTTAAATTTTTATTGTAAACAAACAAATTTATAAACCGAAATAGCATTTATAATATTATATTGTAATTAAACAGAGTCTCTATAAAAGCAGATATATCTGATAATCTATTTTAATACCAGTTTGATTAGATTATTGTTTTGATAAGTTAAGAAACTCACAATTGACTTTATTTTTGCAATCAACAATTATCTGTATGCAATGGCAAAAAACAAAGTACTAATAAGAGAGCTATAACCGGAGATCCTCAAGTTAACTATAAGAAATCATTCAATGACTACGAAAAATATAAATAACATTTGAAATCAAGTTCTTTCTTTCAGGCTCAATATACAAAGTATCGATTATAACCAATTTGAACTTTGAGTAATTTTTACAAAATCCTTTAAATCTATTTCAATTCTCAAATATGTCTTAACCTTTCAGAATTGGTAGAATTATTCAATACATTTATTATTAAGCTTTAGTTACATTGAGGGTTTTTACGGTCAACTCGGTAACGTGGTAAGGTGTTAACTGATGAAAATCCAGCAAAAAAAATATATTGTTCGGTAGATTTAGGGATAACTAGCTTCAAAAAACACAAGAATCAAATTATTCAACCGAATGAATGGGCTACAAACTTTCTAACTTGAGTTGCCAATTTGAAAAGTAAATTCGAATTAACGCATAAATGATGAATAGACGCTTCGAGTTGCTCGGGCAATTTGGGCTCCAAATTCGGCGGTGGGTAGCCTTTTTTGTCAGTTATCGAGTACAAATTTGGGTACTCACGGCCAACTTGTTGCTTTTTGAGACTGGCAACTCTCAACGATATCAGCTGTTCGTCACCTGTTTGACAACAACAAATTCACGGTCAAAGAACAAACTGAAAGACAGACAGTCATACCACGACCCGACGCGGAAGTTTTTGCAAAATTTTATATAACAATTTAGAATGGCAATTTTATATGGCAATTTCACTGCCAGTTGACAAAAATCGTTGCTTATTTATTAAAAATTGTCTATTTATTTAGTTAATTAAACTAATTACGAGTTAGGTATTGAAAATGTTGGCCTTTCAAGGTGTTCGTGTAACAATCATTGCAGGTCACAAAAAATTATTACGTGCACAACTGAAAGCAGCCGTGAATGCAACTCAAAGTCGCCTTATCAGTCCCTTGGTGGAATACGATAAACGCGTACAGGATGGAAAACTTATGGCCGATGAGCAACAAAAGAAAACAATTGAACAATTGGACGCACTCTACACTCGCCTGCAAGGATATCAGCCCACTGAGCAACGTAAAGCTCAAGGTCTCTTTAGTTCATTTTTTGGTCGAAACAAAAATGTTGATGAGGATGCTGACGACTTAAATGCTGGAAGCCATGCACCGATGGGCTTGTATATATATGGCAGCGTTGGAGTAGGAAAAACTACACTAATGGACTTGTTCTACGATTGCTGTAATGATGTAAGTAAAGTTGTGAGAATATTTATTTAAATAAATACGAAAATAGTGTCACTTGTTAGATTGAGAAAAAACAGCGCGTTCACTTCACATCATTCATGAACAATGTACACGCACGTATACATGAGGCAAAGGAACGTCAGGGACCCATTGATCGTGCCTTTAATTCTGAAAAGCCGGTGCCATTCGATCCAACAAGACCGGTTGCTGACTTAATTGCTGCAGAATCCTGGTTAGTTTGCTTCGATGAATTTCAGGTTACGGACATCGCAGACGCCATGATACTCAAGCGTCTTTTCACCCATTTATTCAACAAGGGTCTTATCATAGTCGCCACAAGCAATAGACATCCAGAAGACCTCTACAAAAACGGTCTGCAACGCACCAATTTTTTGCCTTTCATTGCGCTACTACAACGACGATGCCAACTTGGCAAGCTTGATAGTATTGATTATCGTAGAATAGCGCAATCCGGAGCTGCGAACTATTTTGTTAAATCTGAAAGTGATGCCAATGCGGAAATGGATCGAATGTTTAAAATTCTGTGTGCACAAGAAAACGATATTATTCGACCTCGCACCATAACACATTTTGGTCGCGATCTGACGTTTCAACGCACATGTGGTCAGGTGTTAGATAGCAGTTTCTCTGAACTGTGTGATCGGGTCAGTACGCATTTCTTGGTTAACGCTAAAATTTCACTCACCTTTTACGTTTATTCGTTTTCCTTTAGGCATTAGCTGGAAGTGACTATTTGCAAATATCACAATTTTTCCACACCGTACTTATACGTGATGTTCCTCAGATGAACCTAAACATTAAATCCCAAATGCGACGATTTACTACATTAATAGATACGCTTTACGACAATCGCATAAGGGTCGTTGTTTCAGCAGACGAACCCTTGGACAATCTGTTTGTCTTAACAGATAATACCGACCGAATTGAGGACACAGACCGAGTTCTAATGGATGATCTTAAAATCACGCACGGTTCTGTACGTTATACACATATATTTACTTAAAAGATTTTTGATAAATATGTTCTACATTTCAGAAAGCCTCTGTGTCAAGCATCTTTACCGGAGAAGAGGAACTTTTTGCATTCGACCGCACAATTTCTCGTTTGTTTGAAATGCAGAAACAGGAGTACTGGGAGCAATGGGCGAAACATCGTTAGAAAAATACCTATAGAAGAAAGATTTCTACCTGCAATAATTTAAACAAATTATTTTTTGTGTTTTGATGATAATGAAAAAGTATTTTATTTTTGTGTTCGAACAACAAATGTTTACTTTTAATAAATAGATTATTGAATGCTGTATATTTTGTGCATCATTTACTTTGCACATTTTTATTTATTAACTAAAATCTTTTGTACATTTATCGTAAACAAAAAACTTAAAATTGGGCAACAGACCACGCGATCGAATTTTAAATTCAACAAGTGGACATCTCTCCCACTATTATCTGATTATACTCTTCACGCAGCGAATAGTATTATAACTTTGTGCTGAAGTTTGTAACAGATCGTACGAGACGTTTCCGACTATAGTATATTGTACATAAATGTCTGAAAGTTTAATTAAAATCAGACTGCTGGAACTGGCACCTGGCACGAAATTATGAAGAGGAAGAGAAGCAAAATTGACGTCGTATAGACAACTAAAATTATGTTTTTAAGGAGCCATGAAAACGATCTTTATCAATAAAATGGGCATGGCTGCGGCCATTTATAGCCAAAATCAATAATTTGCCTTTCTCCGGTACCCAATGATCAAAAACAATGAAAATTGGTATATAGGCTATTAACAAAAAAGGGCGTGAAGAGTATATAATCTTCTGCAATGCTGAAGATAGCATCCTTACTGGTGTAATTTAACAGCTGATATTTGTTCTTTATCAACGTATTGTAATCATAGTTTTATTATCAGCGGACCGGATTCAGCATTAGTGGGCTCTATTCGTCTGAGTGCAACTTTCAACATGGACGTCAACAAAGTTTTTCCATTCGGTATGTTTAATTAAATAAGATATTTTTTGAAACAATGAAATATAATGCTCATAACCACAGACCCTTCGATGCTCAAAGTTAACATTGAACTGCGCCAACTAGATGCCATTGCCAAGGAACTATCCTCAGTGGGAACAGTGAGTGGTCTTAATGAAGTAGCGTGGGCACTTAAGGCTCTTACTTTAACCGACCTTACAACATTAGCAGGCGATGATACTGCAGCAAACGTACGCAGACTTTGTCTACGTGCGGCGTACCCTTTAACGCCGCTTTTATTGAATGAAGCATTTGAGGAAGAGCTACACGACGAAATCCACACCGCCGCCGTGTGTGTCTATCCAGCGCGCGTTAAAGATGCATATGAAACACTAAAGCAGTTGAACAAGCAGGATGTTATACCGATAGCTGCAGTGGCCACTGGCTTTCCAACTGGTCAGTATAGTCTTGAATCGCGGTTGCGCGAAATTGAAGATGCCATTACGGCGGGTGCAACTGAAATTGACATTGTAATTAACCGACAACTTGCACTTGTTGGAGACTGGCTGGGTGTATATAACGAAGTAGTCGCTATGCGTCGGGCCTGTGGAGATCACGTCCACTTAAAGACAATACTCGCTATTGGGGAATTGGCTACTATGGAAAATGTCTACAAAGCATCGATGGTCTGTATGCTTGCCGGAGCTGATTTTATTAAAACATCAACTGGCAAAGAATCAGTAAACGCGACATTAACTGTTGGACTTTGCATGATCTATGCCATACAGAATTTTCAACGTCAAACAAAACAAATTGTCGGTTTGAAACCCGCCGGTGGCGTACGAACAGTTCGAGAAGCAATAGCATGGATGACATTGATTAAAGAGACTTTGGGTGAAAATTGGCTGCGACCCCAGTTGTTCCGCTTTGGCGCCTCAGGTTTATTGGATGACATTGAAAAAATCGTTATAAATGGACTGAAATAGCCGACTATTAACTACACCGACACAGAAACAAAATAGCGATCTGTACTTTTCACCACACCCACCTAACCGAAATCCACACGTGTAGGTGGGACTGATCAAAAGTACGATGCTATCAACAATATAAAATTCACTTTTGTGCTTCCTAAAATATATAACATAAATAGATAATTTGTATATTACTCGACTTATGTATGACTACGGTATAACTTAATCTCCTTTCTATGCGTGCTTAGTTGCTTTATAATTAAAAACAACTTGTGGGACGAGTACCGCTGGCGCTGCCATCAAATCTTCCTCCCCAAATTCTTCGCCATGATTGAGCATGTCCGATGAAGCAACTTCACTGTGCGGCTGATTATCTGGGATTTTAACTTGCATGTCGACGGCAAAGAATGAATCATCAAAGTTAATTCGATTGTGTTCGTCTTGTTCCAAGTACATCGCCTTTGGTAACTCACCACCCGCTTTTTCGAACATATTGAGCCATTTTACATTGATTTGTTTAGCGGCCGCATTAAATTTTTTCGGTGATTTCTTTGGTTTGGCTGCATAATAATTATACTGATCCTGTGGTATTGGTGGCGGTGCGAACTTTTCCATTTTACGGCTCTTTGCATCTAATTTTGATGTATCTTCGTAATCGAAAAGTGGTAAATAAAAATTGTATGGTTGATCTGAAGGCGGCTGCATATATTGTGTAGGATGTTGTATATTTTGAGACTCTTCCTGACGTTCCACAGTGTTTGTTGGGTCAGAGACTGGACGGAAAATCTGACCGGCACGACGTAACAGATTCTCTAGTCGTTCAATTGTAATGACATGTGGGTGTAGTAACTGTACATCCTCTTGTGGTTGTATTTTTTCAAAAGCTTCTTTTCTATGTTGGGCGCTTACGCACAGTAACGCCCAAAACGAGAGCTGAAACACGGAAAATGAAGCTTTGTTTGGCTTATTTTTTTTTATTTGATCAACACAACTCACAATCATAAATTGTTTAAACATAGCAACACTTTAGATTTTATTAACAACTTTCGCACAAACGCAAAATGATAACTGATGCTTTTGCTTTTCGCAATTTGAGTAAGACTTCGTCTGCAACGGCTTACACTTTTATACCACTAACAGCGCTGAGTCGAACAATAAAGTTGGAAAATATTTCCCAGCCTAAAACGGAAGATCGGAAGTTTGACGCGCGCGCAGCACAAGCAGCGGGAAGCATTTGCTTTTTCTCAAAACGAGTTTCGCATATAGAAAATATGTAACAAGCCACCATAATCATGTTAATGTAACAACAGCGCAGTCAACTGCACGTCCAAAGTTGAAGAAACTGGAAAGCAGAGGCGACAATGGCGATGTCCACTTTGTCAACTGGCTCGTTCACCCGTCGTAACGAGTCCAAATTGCAGTATTTGCAAGCGACCAAGTAATCGCTGAAAAATTGTTCAATTTCGTTTGTCCGCTATGAAAAGTAAAACACTTTCGTCGTCATTGCTGCGATATAATCTATGCCGAGCTTGCGTGCTGCTGACGCGATTAGTGCAATGACACTAAAAACCATCAAAAGACATCAATTGCTTCACACGATTTCCGCTCATAATGTTTATGTGAACCTGTTTCTATTGTCACTTGAGCCATACGGCATTTAAATGCAAGTTCAAAGCTATTTAAGAAAAGCCGGAAATATAATCATTCAGCACACATCTAATAGATATAATTTGAACATTTATTTTAATATTCATTTCATTAAACTAAATATTTCATAAAAACACATATGTAACAGCATTAAGACTGTTTTAGTTCTGGCAATCCTTGTATGATTATATCGAGTGATTTTAAATCTTTCGCAACGGTTTCATTAATGACTTCCATGGCCTTCTGCTGCATTGCCAAAAAAGTTTTCATTTCACTCTCGCTGTCTTTGTCAATGGTGTATTCGGTGGCACCATTCAGAGCGAATTGATTACGTTGCATACGCATTTGAGAAAGAAGTTCACTAAGGCGTCCTTTAAATTGTGTTGGAGCCGATAGTACAGCTTGCATGTTTTCTAATTTTGTACGCAACGCCTCTTCGTCTGGCGAAAGCGCTAATCCCAATTTTCGTGTGCACTCTTGCTTGACGATCACCTGGAAAATTATTTTTTTTTTTTACCAATTTCCTTTATAGTAAATAAAGTATAAACAAACCTTTAAAATATGATGACCTAACTCCGCCAATTTTCGCTTGTGTTCCAATATTTTGGCATTAGCGGCAGCATGTCGCTGCCGCAGCTCTGATAAGTCTCTTTCGACTTTTTTCAAATAAAGGGAATGCGTTTCTGTCTCTTGCTCCTGGCAATGAACGCGCCATTTTAAATCGCTGAACCCAATCATTGGCACAGGTAGAAACTTTGTCGTATCGGGATTGTCTGATTTCGCTTGACGCCACATACGCGGATCAACACCTTTTGGTGGGTTCTCTAAGTATGCCTTCAATTGATCTTCATCTGGCATTACCAAGGCCAAGGCTTCAGTAATGCCGATGTTATTAAGTTGAGCTCTGATATTTGGTTGTGCCAAATAATTCGCAACATCTGTAGCCAATACACGTTTCGATTCGGTAGGTGCCACCTGCGATCTTTCCTCAACATAGATCACCATTTGACATTTTTTGTCCTCAAGTTCCTTGCATGTGTCAACTAAAACCATTACATTCGGCTTGCTCCCAAATAATCCATGCAGCGTTTGTATAATTTGTTGCTGTTGTACTCTGTTATAAACGTCCAAGTCTGTTATAAAGGTCTAACTTTAAACGAGAAAAAACGTTTACTTACCTTACATCCGTTAGAGGCTTATTAAAATTGAGTGCGACTAAGCCCATTTTATTGTCTTTGCCAGGTAAACGGCTATAGCCCATTGCTTTAAAGCGACATAAGTAATTCTCTTGCGTAATGTCTACAGGTGCGGCGCTTTGCGAATAAAAAAGTTTTCCGGTGCCCCACATGGCTTGAAGGTAGTTCCACTTGGCAATGATGTTGTCTCGCTCATCACCGAAAATGGCAACATTTAATATGGACTGTGCAAAGGCCTCATCTGATGAAACTTGTGGCGGTGCCTGTTGAGGCTGGCCAAGCATAAAATTCGTATTGCCGCCAAAACATCCAAAGCCAGGCGTTACTGTTGTTGCAGGTGGTTTTCCAAATGCTAAAAAAAAAAACAATATGAAATAGTTAAAGTTGGAAATTAGTTTATAGTTAGGAAATTACTTGAACCAAATGCACCTGTTGTAGGTGCACCAAAACCGCCAGCAGTACCAAATGATGTGCCACCACCAAAACCTCCAAAAGCTGGTGCTGACGTCGTAGTTGTTGTGTTGCCAAAACCACCGAAGCCTGTGTTAGGAGCTCCCGTTTGCGCTCCCAAGCCAAACCCACCAAATGCATTAGGCGCAGTCGTTGCTGTTGATGTAGCTGTGTTGCCAAATAATGATGGCGCAGCACCAGCTGCTGGGTTTGCTGTAGCACCAAATCCACTAAATCCTCCCAATTGTGGAACACCTGTTGTTTGGTTCGCTGTAGTGCCCGGAGCACCGAAGCCTGTAGTTCCAAAAGCTGGAGCTGGTGCACCAAAGGAAGTTCCTGCAGCCGTAGTCGCCGTGGCACCAAATGCTGGCGCACTACTCGGCGCAGCCCCCGTACTAAACGAAGAAAATAGGCCGCCCGCTGTAATTGATAAGAAAAAAACATTGATGTTTTCATTATTGGGTCATACTAAAAATGACTTATTTAGATAATTAGACACAGCATCCGCTCCTATGCTCTTATCAGCAACTACTTGATCATAACTTAGCTTAGATCGCTTCAGTTTATAATAATCATTTGAATAGCTTGTGTGTCAAAATGGCTCTGATATTGTTATTATTCGTTGCGGTAATAGCATTTTTCAGCTACATTGGATTCATCATTTATAAAAAGAAGTACGAAGGCAAACCAAAATATCAACTCAAATTTTTAAATAGTTTTCTTCCTGGTTTTTAGAATAAACCCCAGGGAAATACGATTGCAGAGCTTAGATGACGCAAAGAAGTTGCTCAAGCTGCCACCACGAGACAGACCTTTGAAATATTTGGAGAAAGTGGCATAAAGGATTAACTTAATAAATACTGGCAAATACTGAAAGAAGTCAACTTATAAGTAACTATTTAGAAGAACTCACGTTTTGCCGGTGTGCTTTGTGCGCCCAGCGGAGTGTTACTGCCGAAGAAAGACATGCTCCTTTTTCACAGATAATTTAATTTCAAATAAACAATAATTTAAAATACTAGTTTCGTTGGTTATGTGTTATTTCATTATTAATTGCAATTCACTAACAAAAGATTTTGGCGGTTCATGCGAACAATATTGTGACGGAGTGTTGGTTAACAATGTGTTTTTCTTAGTGTTAGGAAACGTCTTGCTGCTGTGCTGGAAGATGTTTCAGTTTCGTCCGCTTTGTAGCACGCGCCACCTTTTCCTTCATCCCAGCCCCCTTAGCTAAAATTAATTAAGCGTGCCTCTCAAAACCGCCCAAAATGAGCAGATATAACACCAAATATCTTGAAGACAAGCTCAAAGAAAAACTTGAAGCTGACTACGTAAAAGCAATTGATGAATCAGACGGTTGTGGTGGTAAATTTAGTGTGGTCGTTGTATCAAACGCATTCAAAAATAAGACCCTGCTGCAAAAGCACAGATTGGTCAATAGCGCTCTGGCTGAAGAGTTAAAAGAAATACACGCTTTCTCACAGAAGTCATATACACCTGAAGAGTGGGAGAAAGTGCAACAGCAGTAAATTGTTGTAATACCTGTTGCTTGTGGTTGAATCGCGACGAGGTGCGGAGCGGCTCGAAACCTGTATACCAAAAACAGCAACAACAGCAGCAGCAGAAAATCAGTTAAAACAAAGAAAGTGAAAGGGAAAACGGATCTCTGCGGTACACACACCACGGGTACCAAAGAAAAAATTGAACAAAAATTAGTAAAAATTACATAAAATATTCATATTAGATAAGCAATCGCTCCGAAGTTAAATTCTGTAAGATCAAAGGCCACACAGAAACCATATACGCTCAATAGAAATTTAAATTATACAGATTTGTAAATCGTCACAAAAAAAACAGAACGATGCTGAAGTTTCAGGTACACTCACCTGGTAAAGTTATAATCCATGGTGAACATGCGGTTGTCTATCGGAGACCAGCATTGGCTGCAGTCATTGGGTTAGGCACCAAGCTGCAATTGCGTGCGAAGCCCGAGAGCCAAGTTGCTAGCTTCCATTTAGAAGCATTAAACTGTACACTTGAAATACAATTGCCGGAATTCAATACATTCTTAAGCTCATTCCGCACAAAATATCCTGGAGAGAAACCAGATAGTAATGCCAAACTATTGGAAGACGTGCGAGAAGAAGTAGCCAAACAGTTGGAACGTAGTACGGCCAACTCAACACAACAACAGCAGACTCAAAAGGCATTTCTTTCCATCTACTATTTGTTGGCAGGCGCGGTTCTCTCAGCTCCAAACAGTGAGCTAGTTCTGGAAAGTGGCTTGGAAATACGCATCGACACTGAGTTAAATGTGGGCGGTGGACTTGGTAGCTCGGCATCGTTTGGAGCTGCACTGGCGGCAGCATTTCTAATTCTGGCAGGTCACTTTGATAAGGAAACCTACTTGGATGAAGGCAATCAAGCACTTATATCCCAGTGGGCATATGAATCTGAACGTGTTATGCACGGTACACCATCGGGTGTAGACAACACTGTTTGCACTTATGGCGGTATGCTTCGTTTTGTAAAAGGCAAAGGATTTACTCCAGTTCGCATCCAAAAACCTTTGAACATTTTGCTCGTAGACAGTCGCGTTAGCCGTAGTACTGCCGACATTGTAGCTAAAGTGCGTCATTTGACAGAAACTTTCCCGGAAATCTTTGAGGCTATTTGGCAAGCCTGTCAAATAATTGTCGACACAGCTATTCCAATATATGAAAGTTTTGGCAATGGCCAAGATGACAGTGAAAAATTCGAGAGACTTGAACGTCTTGTCCAGATCAACAATGATTTACTAAAGGCAATTGGTATCTCGCATCCGAAACTGGAACAGATTTTTGCTATATCGTTTAGACGCGGATTTTACTCAAAACTAACTGGAGCTGGCGCAGGTGGATATGCTATAGTTTTGCTGCCAGAGAATTACGAAAGTCATCAGGTCTATTGGAGATTAAAAGAGGAATTGGAAGGAGCCGGATTTGGTGTAAATGCTACAACAGCTGGTGGTGATGGTCTTCGTGTTACAGAGTTGGAGTAATTTTAAGAATTCATGACTTATATTTTATTGTGAGCTTATTGTAAAAAAATTAAATTCTCTAAATGTAGTTAAAGAACAGGCGTCTAACGTTGACTTGTATCCCTTGATCGATAAACAATACCGCGATTTTTCATCTCACGAAGCGTAGATTGAGGTAACGTCCCAGAGACAGAAATTGCGTAGATGCCACGGGTGAAGCGTCCTTAAGAACAAATTGGATTAAAATTTCCGTATTAGTCTATATGTAGTTAAGACTTATAAAGAACATCGTACCTAACCGCTGCCATTTAGCAACCCAAGAATCGTCGGGCGTTGTAAGCGCAATGATGCCATCGAAATTATTGCTTGTATGGTCATATACATTGTCCTTGTTATTTTTCATACGCAAGAACTCTTCACAGTTGTCGCAACCATCACTCTCGAACTGATCAAAACTCTGAAAGAAGACGCTGCTGTAGGCATTCCAATAAAACAAAAGTTATTCACACAAACCTTTACAAGTGAGCACACCAAACATGCACGTAAGCCACGTAAGTCTTTAGGTATTGTGTCAAACGACATTATACACAATTTATTGTTGAATTAAACAAAATATCACAACTAAACAGCCGCCGAATTAATTGCAGGTTTGGCCAGTGAGACCCAAATTGGAACAAAAAATGACCAAAAAAAAAATCAAAATAGCGAACATTCGGCGTCTCGAACTAATTAGCGTATGTTGTTAGGTGTTGTATGTAGACAAAGGAATTTCCTCAAAAATGCCCTGTTTTTATGTGAACACATTCGACAGTGGATGGCAGTGTTCGCCCGAACATCATTTGCAACTAATATCGTTGTAGTAATCAAGACTAAATACACGAAAATGTTTAAAAATATTTGACCAAGAAGTGGAACTATGTTGTGAAAAACGAAAAGCGACGAATATATAAATCAAAGAAATGATCCGCTAAAATTGTTTGATGTTGACAGTTCAAAAATTTTAAGTAAATTATGTTCGCCACGAATATGTTCGTTGTTAGTGGCAAAATACATTTTTGTTCGACGAACAGTTCGTCAAACAAATTCGAAGGTGGATGGCCTGCTTAAAAGGTGTTGAGAAGTCAACAAAGTTTTTCTGGTATTTTTCTGAATTTAAGATATTTTCTCCCACTTGTTTTGTTTATATTTAAACAAACAATTTATATTTGTTGATTTAAAAAAATTCGTACAACCAAATTTACAACACTTATGTTTATATATATAATAAAACAATAGCATAAAATTTATCGGTAAACAATTATTCTGACAATGGCAGACGCGCCGGGCAGTCCGTCTTCTGAAAGTCGAAAAACTACCACCTCAACAGAGGAATCGCCACAATCCTCACCGGAAAGGCAACCTACTTCCACTACAAATCCTTCTTTAAATGATGATGATGTCGCTGACGCTGAGTTGTTGAGTTTGGTGCGTGGTGATGCTGTTGGCGATACGTTATATAGTCAACGATTTATACTGAGAACGCTAATGACACTCTCAAAAAAAGAACTCGAAAAAAAGGAACGCACTCAATTAGAAAACGATCTTTGCAGCGTGTGGGACATGACAGTAGAGCAGGATGTAGCAAAATTTCTGTTGAAAGAGGAGTTTCTAGCCGTATTTTTGCACGTTGTGGATAGCACCGAAGATCTACGTTTAATTGAGATTTTAGTGGGAATGTTAGGAAATGTGTGTTGTCATGATTGTGGCTTTCAGGCTTTGACAAACGATTTATCGGTAGTTGAAATATTGCTAAAGCTTATGACTTGCATGGATGCTCCCATATTAATACAACTGATGCGTTTGCTGGAAACTGCAATGGCAAAGTTAAAGTCAGTTAAATCAAATGAAGCCAAATTGTGGTATCGTTATTTCGGATCGATTGATGAACTTGCACACAAATTTGCTTTTATATTGAAGATGTGCAAAGTGCGGGATGTGTTAACGGGATGCATGAAAGCGTTAAATGCAATTTTAGCAAAGTGCGCGTTAATAGACGAAGAAAGGGTTAAGTTGCATATTAATGACACAGAGGAGCAAAATTTATCTAAATTTGTGGACATTTTTCTTAACGGAGAGCTTGTCGAAGGCACAAATATGGCATTCATATATTTAATGGAATCCAGATTGCCTATAGAAGGAGACAGTGATAATGATTGTGATAGTAAGGGTGATTACGACCTGAAAAAAGCAACAACAAATGAAACATTAGAAATTTATATGAACATTCATACAATACTTTCGCAGTATGAAGAGTCAATATTTGTCTATTCAGAACATATTGACGATGTTTTAGAATGCCTTTCTATTATATTAAGTCAATACGCCGACGAACCAAACTTGATACCTTTGAGCGAACAGACTGTGTTGTGTTTGGAGAGCGTAGTTCATATTTCTAGCGTAAGAATGACAAAAATATGTTTTTAATATAAATTTATATCACACTTATCATTTCAGTGCTTAGACCATCCTTTTAAAGCTAACGTTTTTGTGTATGCTTTTAAAATTTGGTATTTACTTAAAATGCAACTGCATACTCTTAATGGCCAGACTGAACCTGTTAATGAATTTGAGTCAGACGATAATGATTCGTTAACATCGACAAAGCCTTATATCAATAACATTAAATTAGTCTTAGATTTTTTGGCGGCCATTTTGTCCAACAGCACTTTGGAGGCGTTGTGTCCAGCCTTCGACAGTTTGCTACGCAGTGAGATAGATTATCTCCTTGAGGCTCTGGATGCTGTTGAAAATAATATATTCAGTAAGGCTGCGTGTAACATCCGCGAAGCAATAACAATACCGGCAACGCAAACTACATCTGTGGTTTAGTTTTAAAAGGATCAATTTTCGAGATAACTACATATACTTTTAATGTTTCGAATAAATACATACATCAAATCAAATTAAACAACTAAATGTAATTACTTAATGCCCATAGAATTACGTAACGTATCTGCCCATGATTGTTTCCCAAAACATAGACCATTAGTGCCTGAGCATTGCACAATTAATTCGTTATCGCTTTCCGGATTATGAGATAACTTAAAACAGCGTTTGTCTTCGCTAAGAGCTTGACTGACATCCAATAATGTAGAATCCAATTTAATTTCTTTGGCAGTTATTTGTATCAGAGCATTGTTTTGAATTATCTCGGAAATATTAACTATAGTTTCGTCTTGATCATTGGCCACGATTACACATTTACCTTCAAGTTCAGATAGTTGGAGATTCATGCGACCACCTTGAGCTTGGACCATTATATTACCATGTACGCCAGCTGTATGAAGATTGAGTTTTAGAAATTTCTCTGTATTATACAAATTTTAACATACTCATATTTAACTCGCCACCGTTTCGTACATAAACTTCACACTCCTTATGTACATTTTTAAGGGCAAGACAACCGGAGTCAGTCTCAAATTTGGATTTCAGCACATAACAACTATTAGTCCGAAGTCCACCATTCTCAGTTTTACACCACAAGGAGTCTCCCTGGAGCTTATCGAGTGTTATTAACTTTTAATCAATAAAGTAAACTTTTTTAATTTACGAAAGTTTTGAATGATGACCACTACCTACACCATCTTTAGTCTGAATTTCTATGCATTTGCCTAGCAGTGTGCCATCGCACTGAATATTTCCAGTTTCGCTCTTCAAAGCAATTGTCGTTGCTCGTATTTGCTTTGTGTGTATATTGCCAGTAGCCTCAATCTGCATTGCTTCGCCGTAAATGCCTTCAATCTGTACGTTGTTTCTTGATTTAATATTTACTTCCGCCCTTAAAGGAATCTTGAGATCACAGATGAAATTTGACTTTTCTGCTAGTTTTCTAACAAACAAAGACACATCCTTATCATCATTTGTAACATCGACTTTGAGAGAAGCTGTGCAATTCTTAACTGCATCTCCGCGTAACTGGGCGATTAACACATCGCCGCTAGTGAATGTGTGAACATCTATTGGAGAAACTCGTAGCTGTATATCGGTGTCAATACTTATTCGCGCAAAAGGATTCACATAGCGCAAAGTCTCTTGGTGAACCATTTCTTTACTGGCCATAGTCTTGGCCGCTTTCTTGGCGTAGTTCCTTGCACACAAAGCAATCACCTGTAAATTTGAACGCAAAAGCAACATTATTTGTATGCCGCGGTGTGGGAAGCGAATTGCAATTGAAGTGTCGCAAAAGCGGAAGAAGAAGACGAAAAAAATTTAAAAAATTGCCTTAAATTTAAGGCAGGTAACAAATCCGCAACAAATGCAAGGGATATACGCTAAACCAATACTGCACAGTCGTTTCATAATAGAGTCACATTGAAATGTCACATTATTGCACCTGCCGCACAGGAATGTTGATGTTTCTGAATTTTTACGGCCTAAGCTTAAAGTTTTCGTTAAGTAATAAATACAACAATCCGTAGCTATTGTTAATCTTTTAAATTAATACATATTATTTAATATTATCTAGATGCTGCATTGTAATTTTTCAATAAACACAGCTTGGCCGTCAAAATCGCCACTGTCACAGTAATGTCTACTAAACACATCTATTACTGATGGAATGACTTTTTCCATTCGTGAGTTTATTCTTATAAAGTTGTGAGCAGTCACTTTCGTGCGACGTAAAAAAAATAATAAAACGGTGAAAAAATGTCGGGCAAAGATAGACTTGCAATTTTCCCCTCACGTGGTGCCCAGATGTTGATGAAAGCTCGTCTCGCTGGAGCACAAAAGGGTCATGGATTACTCAAGAAGAAAGCTGATGCTCTGCAAATGCGTTTTCGTATGATTTTGGGCAAAATCATTGAAACTAAAACTCTAATGGGGGACATCATGAAGGAGGCAGCCTTCAGCTTGGCTGAGGCTAAGTTTACGTCTGGAGACATTAATCAAGTGGTACTGCAGAATGTGACCAAGGCTCAAATCAAGATTCGCACAAAGAAGGACAACGTTGCTGGTGTGACATTGCCTGTTTTTGAGTCTTATCAGGACGGATCAGATACTTATGAGTTGGCTGGTCTCGCTCGAGGTGGTCAACAACTGGCCAAGCTAAAAAAGAATTACCAGAGCGCAGTTAAATTGCTCGTAGAATTGGCATCGTTGCAAACATCCTTTGTTACTTTGGACGAGGTTATTAAAATTACAAATCGCAGAGTTAACGCTATTGAACATGTAATTATTCCTCGCATCGATCGAACTCTTTCTTACATCATCTCGGAATTGGATGAACTAGAACGTGAGGAGTTTTATCGTTTAAAGAAAATCCAAGATAAGAAACGCATTGCTCGGGCTAAGGCAGACGCAAGGAAAGCTGAACTGCTGCAGAAGGGTATCGATGTTCGTGACCAAACAAACATATTCGAGGAGGGCGATGACGATGTTCTGTTTTAAGTATTATTTTCACCTTTTGTTTAAGAAATATATGGCCTCCTACTAACATGGAGTACCACGTACAAAAGGGCAATACGTATTGTTAAATGTTTCCATTCAATCAGTTGAAACTGGTGTTATTCCTGTGCAGTTGTTTTCAAAAATAATTTCTATGTATTCCATATTAATAGTGCTTAAGCATAGTAGGTGCGACAATGCATTAATCATATTGTAAAGTGTGTTATTTCATTAATAAAATAAAATCGAAAAATGCAAAAAAAAAAAAAAATTATTGTAGTCATCTGATTTAGTCATGTGACCAGCTGTGTTTATGCAAGCTATCAGCTAGCTGTGTGTCATAAGCGGTTGGGTTTGACGTCTTGTTTTTTGCTTAGCAAAAAATTATAATATTTGGAAATTTGGAAGAAATATTTTGTAAATTTAAAAGAAATGGTTAATATTGAGTTACAAGCAGTGGTACTTGCCGCTGGGCGAGGCACAAGATTGCCCGAAGTACTTGGCGATGCACCAAAATGCTTGCTACCTATCGGCCCTTATCCACTGTTGTGGTATCCACTCAACATGCTCCAAAAGCACAATTTCTTGGGTAAGTGGTCTTAACTTTTCTAACTAATGGCATTAAGTTGGATGAGATACCCTTGTAGAAACCGTTGTTGTCGTGTTGGAACGCGAGCGTTTAGAAATTCAACAGGCGATTGAAAGGACATCACTTAAGATAAAAGTGGAATTTGCGACTATACCCAGTGACAGTGACTTTGGCACAGCCGATAGTTTGCGTTACATTGCTGACAAGTAAGTACCATACCGCAAAGTTGGAGTTTATATTAAAATATTATTTTCACAGAATCAAAACCGATTTTTTGGTGCTCAGTTGCGATATTGTAACAAACGTCAGTCTTTATCCTTTAATCAACAAATTTCGCCAGCATGATGCTTCTGTAACTGCATTGTTGTTCAAAAGTGGGTTTGAGTCGGA
Source organism: Phortica okadai (assembly GCA_034638295.1). Lineage (NCBI taxonomy): Eukaryota > Metazoa > Arthropoda > Insecta > Diptera > Drosophilidae > Phortica > Phortica okadai. Next base: position 5,046,473 of record CM067851.1, read on the forward strand.
TGTCACTGTGCCAGGCCCAAAAACCAAGCATAAGCCGGAACGGGACCTTATTGGTATACATCCAGACACACAACGATTGCTATTTCTTGCATCCACCAGCGATTTTGAGGATGTGATGAGCGTAAATGCTCATTTGCTTCGCAGAAATGGTAAAATGACTATTTATTCACGATTAATGGATTCACACATTTACGTTGTAAAGAAGTGGGTGCTGAATTTTTTGCAGCGGGTAATACATTATTTACTTGTATTGGAATTTTATTTAAGAAACAAAGTTTTTTTAACAGAAAGAACACATTTCCACGCTTAAGGGTGAATTTTTACCTTATATCATAAAGAAGCAGATGTCTAAGCGAACAACAGCTGCAGTGCCGGACTCAACATCAGAACTGGGAGTCAGTACCAAACAGGAAGACGACATTCTGCACGTATGCTCAAGTACAATATTTATAACATAAAACATAACTCATTCTTAAATGGTTTTCAGTATGTACCATACACAACGTTAGACCAAAAAATCCAAAATGCTACACTCTTCAATGATTCACTCTTCAAAGCACCGTATAACGGTGACCTTGTTCGTTGCTATGCTATCGAGGCGCCTAAAGACACAATTGGTGTACGCATAAATACAACGCCCAGTTTCTATGCCATCAATCAGAAGCTCGTAAATATTTGGAATCAACTATGTGGCGAACAGGCTCCAGCTTTAATCTCCACTAATGCTACTGTTAACTCTACCCAAACAAAGGAAATTGTTGTCGGTGACAATGCCAAGCTTTCTGAAAAGACTTCTTTGAACTTTAGTATCTTTGGACCGAATTGCACAATTAATCCGAAAAACATTATCACTAGATCAATTATAATGTCGCATGCCTTCGTAGAGGAAGGTTGCAATATTGAAAATTGTATCATTGGCAATCGTGCAGTCGTAAAAAAAGGATCAGTGTTAAAGAATTGTCTTATCGGTTCAAATTTTGTTGTGGAAGAAGGCTCCAACAAACAAGCAGTGCATTTGACAAATGCCAATGAGTTTATGGAGATTGACATACAATAAAGCTGAAATGTAATGTATTCATACATGTTTTAGATTACAGAATCTTGTAATTGTTGTAATTTAATTTTATTTAAATTGGTTAGAAGGCTTCTTCTAAAAGGACATTAAATACAATTAATACAAAAATATAATAGGTACATACGAACTTGCACTAAATTAAGATTGGGACTATGCATATGAAGCGTCGACTTAAAATTAAACAAAGATGACCCGAAAGACTTAATTGCTTTCATTTCAGCTTCACGAATGTAATACAGAATGAAATATACAAAAGGACAAGAATGTTGTGCTACACTTCAACTAAACTCTCAGCGTGTTTATCTGTCCAACGGCCACATCTACTTTCTTCGTTCGTACAAGTATTCATCTTCATAGTAGCGTGGCGTTGAAGTTGCAATAAAGACCTGTGGACGTCGCTGTTGCAGCGAAATATTTATTTCCTCGGGTGTGCGATAAACTTGTTGCTGTTGTTGAATATGTTGTAGCTGGGGCGTGGCCGTAAAGAAGCGGTAGGGTGTGGGCGTGACTGTCGGTGCAAGAGTTTGGGGGCGTTGATGTTGTATCTGCGGCTGCAGTTGGTGAAGTTGTGGCTGCACTGTTGTCACTGGAGCTGGACGACGATAAGCTAACGTTGTTGGTTGTTGCTGGGCTGTCGGCTGATGACGTATCTGTGTCACTGGCTGTGGACGCGGCTGTTGATATTGTACAGGCACTTGGTGTTGTTGTGGCGCAGGCTGTTGGATTTGTTGCTGTTGTGCTTGATAATTTACTTGCGCCTGTCAAGCAATTGGATTTAGATACATATTTTAACATCGTTATAAATATCAATAACGCATTAAATGTTTCTTACCGGCTGACGATGTTGTTGTATACGTTGTCTGGGCGCTTCCTCTTCCTCCTCGTCATCATAACGCTCGTTTTCATAGTAGTTCTCTGGATAATAACGTTCCGAATAACGCAAGGTCACATTTGGTCTGCTCTGATGTTCCTGTAGATTGATTGGCTTGTACAGATAATCGTTGACAATATGATATTTCGATGATTGTTGGCAGATATTATCATGTGAAGGTGGCATACAGATCAAATGTATCTGATGGAATGTAAAGCCTTCTGGACAGATCCATGAATGTTTCTGATTATCCTGGCAATAGTGAAATACTTCACAATTAAGCGATTCATCGGCATAATAACTGTAAAATTAAACACAAATTATATGCTTGTCTAACTAACAACAAATAATAATAACACAAACCCAGAATTTTTTGAATTGCAGTTGAATGATGACTTGGCCAGCAGTGTCGATAATCTATCAGGCTCCTCCTCAACTTCTTCTTCCTCATCAACTTCCTCGCTCGATTGCTTTTTGTTTAGTCGAATAAAATTGCTTTGTTGTTTTATATTACGATTGCTGTAAATTTGACGAGGGGCCTCTTCTTGATCTTCTTCGGATTGACTATAGTCATAGAGTGGTCGCTGCTGTTGCTGTTGATGCTGCTGCTGTTGTTGTCTGTAAGCCAAGTGTGTCTGCGCCTGAGTTTCAAAGTCATCCTCCTCATCGTTAGCTTCAATCGAACGCGCTGCAAAGCCACTCGGTTTGGCTGTAGTCGCTGTGACAGCTTGTTCACCACCAGTGCTGACAACAAAGCAGCACCAAGAGACTAGCAATATGAGGCGTAAGCTGAAAGCATAAATATATGTGTGTTTGTGTGAAGATGAGAAAAAATAAAATCGTAGACATAAAACAAACAAGAGCTAAAACAAAGCAGAGTGTAATTTGCACGGGAAAGTACTTTTTTATTGCCTCTCAGCCTTAAGTTGAGTACGAAAAAGTGCTACCAAAATTGAAATGCGCCAAAAAGGCAGAAATAAAACAAAAAAAAAAAAAAAAATACAACAACAAAAATGAATAAATAAAAAAATGAAGAAGCCTCAGTTGCCGCAGTGAGACTTTGCAACCTTACAGACTTACTGATGTAGCGGGAACAAACAAACCTATTATGCAACAAAAAACTTGTTACGGGTAACGTTAAAATTTTCGTTATTGCCTAAAGCAAATGTGCAGAAGCGTGCAAAGTTTAGCAGAAGTCAAAAAGCTGTTGTTGTTGTTGTTGCAATGAAGTGCGCATTTTGATGATAACATTAAAATTTGAAGACAACTTTTGCTAATGTCGCCGGTCATATACTATTGAGGTTATGGTTAAATTTCACACACACATATGTACGTATTAATGTACATACATATATTTTAGTGCGTACTTTAAAAATTAGGCAAGGTTCGTTTTTATTTATTTATGATTTTTTATTTTTTTGGCACGCTCGCTCTTTAATGGCCAACAACGTTCAGTAATTTGCTACCGTTAGCGAACATTACGTGTTCAACCGAATTTTAAACGTCGTTATTGGGGTCATTACATTAAAGCGAATGAAAGCAAAAGCACAAGTAAAAAAATAAAGAAAAATTAAACACGCAAACTTTTACTTTCATTTGTCTTATATCTGTATGCAGTCCGTCTATCTGCCTGTTTGTCTGTCGGTCTCTCTCTGTACATACATATTTATTGCTTATTCGTTGGCGTCAACAGTTGATTGACTGAATTTTATGGCCGTTGCGGTTTAATGCGTTAACTGTAACAAGTAACAAGTGCGCAGCGATGTGTACATCCAACGCAGCCGGACAGACATTGGGCAGCAGTAAGTGAACTCAAATGCCGCAATTAAGGTGTCCAATTAAATGATTGAAAATTATGTAAAGCTGATAAAACGAAAACGTTTGAATATTCGACATTAATTAACAACGCTGCAAAATTTTACGTAATGCATATACAATATTCATACATACATAGGTAAATGTAAATACACACAGGTATGCAAGTTTGTGTTTTAAGTCTTTTGTTTCGTTATTTGTGAAATTCTAACACGTAACGACAAAACAATTTGTCTATTAAACAAGCATGATTATTGTTTCTTTTTTTCTGTTTCATATATGTACAAATGTATGTATGCATGTCGCTTCCTAAATTGCACAGAAACATTTTAATACAAGTTTACTGCACCATTGGTCGTTTGTTCAACTCTGCACTTTAGCCTTTTTTAGCGTCAACTTGTTACAGCGTTACATTAACATTGCCACTTGCACAGTGAGAAACTGTTAGCGTCTGTGTGTGTGTGTGTGCCTGTTGGCTGCATCTTTGTTAATTACAAATGTGCTCATATAAACACTAAATAAGCGCAATCATAGTGGGAGCTTCATCAGCCGCAATATTACCAGAATCACATTCACATTCACAACAGTTAAAGCGTTGCATTTTTTGTTGCACTTTAACTTGTCTGGTAGCAGTCAAGATAAAAAAAAAAAAAATAAGACAAAAACAAAAACAATAAAAAAAACCAGATTTGCCAGATTGCTAGTAACAACAACTATTCAGTTACATATATCCGCACCGCTCGATTGTCTCTCGTTTTATGTCTGTTCAACTATATGTATGTTTATATGTGTATTTGTTGTTATTGTTGTTGTTTTGGGAAATCCAAAATCAGCAAAACTACATAAAACTATTAAAAGAAGATGCGCTCTGGCAGTAGTCGTAAATTGGTATGCTGTTGTTGTTGTTATTGTAGTTAATTTTGCGATTTACCTTTTCTATTATTTTGCCGGTATGATTGGTTATTTTGATATCGTTTGTAGACTTTAGTTTATTTGACTATAAATGTATATAATATTTTTTTTTTCATTAATATTTCGCTTTTATTATATGAGGAGTTTATATATACATATATTTTTTTCCAACTTTAGCATAAATTTGTAGTGTACATTTGTTTTCAATGCAGCTCAACCAATACATTTTATCGCATTTCGTTTACTTGTTTAGTTAATCGCACTTTGGCTTGTCGGCAGCGCATTGAAAAGGTCAAATGCAATTGAAATTTATTATCAGTAATGAAAATGTTTAATAACGAATACTTTAAAATTACAGTTAACTAAAATGCTCGAAAAAAATACAAACAAAACCGCACTCATTTCTATCACTAAGAAGAAAAAAAAAAAAAACTACAAGCCACAAAAAGATTTCCTAGTCAAGACACACACATAATAATGCGTTGCATGTAGCTGAGTGTGGCAGCTTGCAATCACTTCGAATGGATGCCATAAATGGAGCAGCATTTGGCGTATTTTGGCCACAAGTGTACGCGTCGACATATACGTTGGTGTCTGTTTGTCTGTCTGTCTGTCCGACTGTCTGTAGTCTGTCTAACTCGCACTTAGTTTTGCGCTTGATTGCAAGTAGACCAAAGCAAGTTGTGGCAAGTTATTGCATAGAATTACATCACCAACATCAGCGATGCTGATCAGAGACGATGCGTTCGATTTTCTTTTTCATTTATTTTTCACCTAAAAGCACAACAATTTTAAAAAGCGGTTTTATACATACATACATATATGTATGTGTGTTTTTGTGTCAGTTTCTTTGCTTGTTACTTTTCTTAGATTTCCTTAAAGAAAAATTGGGTGTGCGTTGTTTTTGCAAGCTGAGCGCATTCAATTATGAGCTCGATGATATAACGTCTATGCACATAACATATTTTAAGGATTTTTATTGAGTATTTTTGTCTTCATTTCTTCATTTTTTTAGTGTGTATTGAATTTACCGTTATTAGTTTTTAGCATTACAACCAAATTAAAAATGCACAAGCTTGGCGCTTAAGTCTTTTGTTTCGATTATTCGTTTAATGCATTTTTTTGTTTTTTTAAATAACACGCTCAGTTGAGTGCTAATTGTAATTAACGCCAAAAAGCGTTAAACTCTTTCATTAATTGCGTGCATTTATCAACATTTTTTATACACACACACAGCTTTCCCATTAGCTGCACAAATCTAAAACCATATAAAACACCTTGAGGCGTAAAAAATAAAAGGAAAAAATATGTAATTTTTTTGGTTTCGCACATTTGTTAAATCATTTAAAAAAGACAATTTGTTATATTTTCATTAAACCATTGTTGATTTCATTTTGTCATGCCATTCAACTGAAAATTACCGCTATACAGGCAATCCTCAGACAATACGCAAACGCTCGCAATTTCAATGACCTTGCCCTGAGCCGCATCTCACATACAAACAAACATACATATAACAATTGCGGTTGAATTTGATTTTCGTTTTGGTTTTGTAGAGAAAAATATATGCTTAAGGGTGTGTTTTATGTTTAATTACACTTAATGTTTGTTTGGCTTAAGCGAGTACAATGAAAACATTTGGCACGAGGGTCAAACAACGTCATGGCCTGCAGACAAAGACAGACTTAACCATGTCTTGTGTGCCTGTTGATTACCAAGCACACACCCAGGTCCAATTTTAACTAAGTATATTGATTTTGACAATTAATTGAAATTAATCGGGAGTCTCTTTATGTCTTTGTTGGATCGTTCAATTCGTTGTGTTATTGCACATGTTGCTTTCAAAGCGTATTTATTACAAGGCATGGCATAACTGTAATTTCAGACGACTTAGATGGAATGACAAAAGAAATAAGAAGAAAAAAAAAACCATACAATAAACGTTAAAAAAAAAAAAATAATAACAACAACAACAACGCATGCCTGCATTAAATTGCGTATACGCCCGTCTACACTTTCAGCGATTGCAACAATAGCCGCAACAGACAGCCGACAGCGTCGCTTTGGTCATGAGATATCACGACAAAAAACAGAAAATGCTGAAAACGCACACCGCGTTTAACCCAATTTGAGCGTAAATTTTGTAATTTATTGCTAACAACGCAACTCACAAATACATATTTATATACATATGTCTACTTTTCGAAAGGACGTGTCCCTCTCACTTAATCGCTGTGCCATAACCCATTGTCTGCTCTGATCTAGATGAACATATGTCAATATGAGTGATCATTTTGTATTCTTTTTTTGTTGTTTTTTTGCCTCTATCTTGTTAGATTTGTGCGTCTGCGCAGCGGTGGTCACTTTTGCAAACATTTACAATCGCCTTCACCTCAAAAAAAAATGTGTATGAAAAATTTATTAAGATATGATAAATTGTATTTTTCGATTTGTTTAACGATTACGTTTGTATTATTGATTTGTTTTTTTATTGTTTGAAGCTTTGAAGCACGCATGACAAGAGAAGTAATCTAAATTTGATTAAAAATATTCATTAATAATGAAATCAACCAAAATGGCCGCTTTACTATCAAAATTACAAGAAATGAAATATTTAAGCATTAATTGAGTTCTAAAACATTTGTATTTTGTTTTAAAAAAAATATGTAGTTAAAGGGTAATGTATAGGGCTTGAAATAAAAATAGTTTCATAATTGTAGAAGAACTGTGCCAGGGTTTTTTTTTTCACTGTACTTAAAAAACTATGTAGCTATTGATTTTTCTCTAAAGAGCTTCTATTGGCCTCCAAAATGTATTAAATTTAAAGTCAATCGATTAAGCCGTTCTTGAGTAAAATTTATGTGTTTTCGGTCTTTAATATTACTTTTTTTATTAAAATTTGTTATTTACAATTTTTCTTCAAGCTAAAATCATTCTAAGAAAAATAAGACAAGATTATGAATAAACAGTCCGTCCCTTAATCAGTTTGGTTAATAGAAAGTGAAGCATCATCATTTTAAAGTTCACAAGGAAACAACGTGGCTTTTCATTATGGAAACAAACGACTTAAGACACAAACTTGCTTACAATATTACAACCTACGCAGCTTTGTAGCAATTTGATTGACATATCCTACAAGAGAATTAAAAGCAAAATATGCTCGAAATTGTTGTTAAAAATTATGTATAAAATGTAAAAACAATAACAAATAAAAAAATGAAGCCTACGTAATTTTTCCTGCTTTTATTTAATGTTTTATTTTTATACCCTGTACACATACTGTGTATCGGGGTATATTGTGTTTGTTTGAACGAATTGTATGTAACGCACAGAAAGAGTGCAGGGGGACCCTATAAAGTATATATATTCTTGATCAGGACGACAAGAGAAATTGATTTAGCTATGTCCGTCCGTCTGTCCGTCCGTCCGTCCGTCCGTATTCACCAATGGTTCTCAGAAACTATAATAGCTAGAGACTTGAAATTTGGAGGGTAGACTCGTGATGCTCGGCAGCAGATCAAGTTTGAACGGTTTTGTGCCACGCCCACTCCTTCCCGCCCATCCAGCACCACCCACTTTTTTAAAATGCTATAACTCGAACATCCAAAGAGATAGAAACATGAAAGTCGGTATGTAGACTCAGTATAAGTAGCTCTACAAAACTGCATACCACAATTTTTCCCCCTCCTCTTCATTTCCCCTCCCCCGGTTGTTTTCTTAAAATTGCTATATCTCCAATACTATTGAAGGTACGAACCTCAAATTTTGTAAACGAACTCAGTAAATATATATCTTTAAAAATGCATACCGCAAATTTCCCCTCACATTCATAGTTACCCCTCAGAGACCGACAAACTCAAATTTTTCGTTAAATCCACATTTTTTGACCGATTTTCTTGATATTTTGAACACTATTTGATCGGGCGATGTCAAACCAACATTTTGTTGTAGATTTAGGGTGTGGCACCACCCACTATGTGTGCAGGGTATTATATTGTCGAGTATACTCGACTGTAGCGTCCTTACTGGTTTTTATTTAAGCCTTTGCGCGTTCAATGACGTTTATCGCAAAGACAATGCGATTTGGTAATAACCAAAGGCATAAAAAAAATAATAATAATAACACCAACAGAAATAAAACAACAACAACAACAATAGTTACAACAACTACAGCAACAATTGCACGCTATTATGCTAAGTACAAACAAAAAATGAAGTCAAACAACAACAACAAAATATGAATTGTCTGTCAGTGCCGCAAAAAACTCCCACGAACCAAATGCAAACGTTGGTTTTTTTTTTGTGTTTTTCCTCTTTTTATTTATTTTTTTGTTTTTACAATACTGAAAATAATATAACTCCGAGCATTCGAGCGTTTGAGCGTTGACAGAGAGCAACAGCATTTGGCAAACGACTTTTGCAAAAAATGTAACAAACAAAGACAAATGAAAGATTCTTTTGCGGTTGTCATGTGCCAAATGTAATGCAAGTTGATAATAATAATAATGTTGTATGTATATTATGTCACACTGTAGTGCACTCATTGCAACTCAAATGAGTCATCAAACGTGCCGGGCAACAGCAACAGCCAAATGCCAATAGAGAATTGCTCATAGCAGCTTTGACATAAAGTATTGTTTAACTATGAAAAACTTACTGCATTTTGGTTGGTTAGAGTATCCACAAAATAGGAAGCTTATGCGCCGTACACTTTAACCAATCACAATTATCCTTAACTGTTTGTCTCCACTTTGTATTGCAAGTATATCAAGCGCAATCAATTACCGCTTCAGGCACAACACTTCAGCTGCAATGCACTTGAAAAGTTACTTCGCTTTGCACAATTATGTATTTTCAAAAATAAAAAAAATTGCTTTGGACAATTTTAACTGCACTTCGTGGTATAAATTACAATAATAATTTTTTTTTCGCGTTATATGCAATTATTTTAAAGCCATTCACTTTATAGTTTTTTTCCTTCTTTATTTTTTTAATATTTTTTTTTTTTGTAATTTTTGTGTATTTTTGAGATTTGTTTAGCGCGAACTCAAGCAACGAAATGAATGACTTTCTTTGATTTTTTTATGTTTTATACTCGTGCAAGACGAACTCAATGTACACTCAAAAGCCTGAGCAGCGTCAACATATTTTTTTTTTCTTGGTTTTGTGAAGAGCATTTCGCTTTGGCTTAGTGGCTTAGTGGCTTAAAGCTTTAAGTATTTGTTGTTTCTCTTAGCTTGTTTTATAGCATGAAGAGCGTGACTTTGTTGTCTTAAAAAACCTGATCAATTTGGCTTGGTCTCAGCTCACTCAAGAGCCATGAGCAAAATGTTGTGCTCTTTGATGTTTTGAGTTGTTTTTTGGTATGTCGTTTTTATTTGAATTAATGAATTATTTCAGGAAAATAATACAATTTTACTAAATTGTATAACTTTTTTAAAAAAATATGTTTTTGTTAGAATTTGTTGAATAAATTTAAGAAGTTACTTGAACAAAATGTGTATAAATTTCATTCAATCTTAAAGTATCATTCATTAAACAACTTTGCAGTTGTTTTCATGTATGTATCTATGTATGTCCATACAAAATTAACATTTAATCTTTGGATTTTCTCAGCCTTCACAACTATATGGGCTCATGTATCAATGTATTTATGTATAAGTATTCATATACAATATAAATAAGTGCGAGTGTAATTCACTTGCACCATGACAGATCGCAGCCACAGTTGTGGATATCATAAAATAATACAAAAATAAAATATTTGCAAATGTTTTTTGTTGTTTTTGTTATACTTGTTTTTGTATAGATGCTCCCACAACAGATGCAACTTGAACTGAAAACTTGAAACGTCAAATAAACCGCAACGTCGACAGAGTGAAGATCAAAGCAAATTAAATTATTTGTGCATAACTCAAACACCAAACAGTTTATGTTTGTGTGTGTGTGTGTATGTGAGTAAATCTCAAATACAGAAAACCAATTTTTAATTAACATACATGTATACAAACATATGTAAGTAAATATATACTTTTTGATTAATTTTTTTTTTAAATGCTCAACTTGTTATTAAATTATATTTTTATGTGCATCATTGAAACAACATTTAAAGCAACAAATTCATTCGATTGGCTGCTGGCAATAAAAATACACAACAATAATAAAAACACCTGTCTTGAAAAATAGTTGCATTTTTTTTTTTAGTTGTTTTTGTGTTTTTTTGAGCCATTGACGCGCAAAAAAACATTCACATCAGTTAGACGAGCACTGACCGCAGTGCCTGCATAGAAATTGAATTAAGCTGAGTAGACAAAAAAAAAAAACAAAGTAAAATTATAATAAATAATAAAGAAATAAGTGATCGAAAAAAGTAACAATGAACGAAAAATTTTAAAGAAAGTAAAGCAATGCACGGTGCGCAAAGAAGCGTAACGTAGCAATGAAAGTCTGTCTGCACTTTAATAAATTTCCAATAGAGTTTTTTTTTTTGAACAACTTGGAAATTTTAATAACAACTCTTAGTGATATAACGAACAACAAGTTCATGATGGGTGAATTCGCTGACAATAAGCAAGCAAAACAACTAAAAAAAATACAACTTTGAATAATAATTATAAGTTGAGTACAGTTAAGAATTTTCAGACATGAGTTGTTTGCAAATTAATCATAATGCACATGCACCCTGTATACATACATATATGTATGTACATTGCCATATCACGACTCTGGTCACTCTGAGTTTAATTGTTTTTGGTGTTTGTGTGACTAATTAACCAAATGTGATCGCCAAGCAAAGTAAAGTCAAACAAATTGTGCTTATAAAAATTTCGAATGGCGTAGAAAATGCTTCAGCGATAAAATGAATAGTATGAAGAAAAATAAAACAAAACAAATTGTCATTGTAGTTGATTACGTATTCAAAAATTGTAACTGCAAATATCCGTGACTGATTCGGTGAGTGTCAAAAAGCAGCCCGGTTCAGTGATCGTATTATTTCTATACCGTCAGCCAAATGCAGTTGCACTCTCAACATTAATTTGCATAGAAAGAAAGAAAAAAAAAATACCACATTTGTGCTTGCAAAATTTAAAGCAAAATGCGAGAAATATTTCTGCCTAACTTATGAAACAAAAAGCAAGAAAAACAAAAAAAAAGGCGAGCGTAATTAAATAAAAACTTGACCATTAAATAAAGGCGCAACAAATTATTTTTTAAGGGCCATATGGTAAGACATTTATGCGCAACACCATGCCTGTTGAGAGCAAGAAAGTTAACAACAACAATAACAATAACAACATAAACACATACACTCGCACACTTTGACCAATTAGACTTAATGCTCTACTTAACTGAACTCGTAAATCTTAAAGCTTACATCATTTTATTGTCAGTGAACGTCATGCCGAGTTGTTGTTGTTTTTTTTATTTTCTTTTTTATTTGTTTATTTTCTACGCGCCTTTCCAATTTATAATGCCTCACATCATATAATTTGTTACCTTACATTTTGCACTTTCAACTATAAAAGCGAATTATTTCGTAAGAATTATAATTGTTTAATTAAAAATTAGTTATTTTATTCTATTGTCGTTTATAAAATAAATGAAAATACAAATAAATAAAATAAAAGCGAAAGTCTCATGTATACATGCACAGGTGGACGCATTCTAATTGACGTCCGTTTTGAAGTTCAAGGCTTTTGACAAGAGCGTTAAAAATCCTAACATTTTTATAATGCGCAATTCTATGATTTGCAAGATTTTAAAACTGCCAACACCCAGAAAGGTGTTTGCTTGATTGACGTTTGTTTTGTTATTGTTAGTTGAACGTTGCCGTGTCGATTTTGCAATAATTTTAGCAAACTTTTGTTTCTTTTTGATTTTTTTTTTTTGTTTAGTCATTAAGATTATGCTTAATTAAAACGTAGTTAGCGTTATTATTAATAATGTTTCGTATTGGTAACACCTAAAATATTAATGCTATCAGTTTGAGTGACTGTGATGTGAAGGTTTGTTCATCGTGACGTTGCCAATGAAATTGAAGAAACACCTACCATTGATTAAATCTTTGGCATAAATAAGTTTATGTATTTTAAAACAACTTTACTTAAAAAAATGTAATATATTTTTGTTTTTTTTTTTATAAGAAAAATTTAACAAAAATTAAATAAATAAAGCTGTATTGCTTAATCATATTTTCTGTTGTTTAATTATCATTTTTATGAAGAGCAAATCGTAACCTAACTCTTTGAAAGTCATAATTTTGATTTTAATTTTAGATCAGACTTGGTTGAACCAATTAGCAAAAACAATGATGAAGAATTTTTAAGTAAATCAATTCTAACAATTTATCAATTTAACATTTCCTGCTTTGATTAAAGATTTTGTAAAGAATGTCCGTCCTTGTATGATATTATAAAATAATTTAGACAATTTCAAAATTAATTATAATTTTTTGTATGTTCACTAACAATATTCTATCTTTTGTTGCTGCGTTAGCGAATAAAGCTTCTCACATAAACTAACAAATCACGCATTTTAACAAATTGCGGAACTTAAGTCAAGTTATTTCCCCAAAAGCGAAAATTCTTAAGAATGAAAATGGACGCATTTTTCAAAAAGTCTTTCACGGATATGCGCGTTACTCATAACCAAGACAATGCTTGTGAAGCATAACACCGGAACTGAACTAAGCATGATTTGTATCTTTTAAACAAAAACAATTTGGTTATCTCAGATGGCGTGTCATTCTGCAAAACGTAAAACATTTGAATCAAGTCATTAAAACTGCCAACCTGTGATATGTCTCACAAAAGCGGCAATATTATACTTAAGTTGAACTTGACTTTGAGTTTTTAGACGTTCAATGCATTATTTTGTCTTTTGAAAACAAAAAAAAAAAATGTTCAGAGAAGCCCTTAAAATTTTTTTACAATATAAATTTATATAGGAAAAATTGAAATTCGTCTTTGGGTTTGAAAGAGTAGTTTAGCATTTTGAATTGTTTACTTTGGCGTGTGCCTCCAAAAAATTTGTTATTGACTTTTTATGTTTGCTTTATTGTATCGTTTTTATTCAAGACAATTCAATTGTATTGCCAAACGCATTCAATATATACTTATTGTTAATAATCGATTTAATAAGCTGTCAACAAGCGCAGACCAGTTGCGCCCATAGCACATAGAACGTGTTAGTAACGCTCGCAAGGCGTGACGCGTGTGTACTTTACGCAAGAGCGTGACAGCGCGTTACCGACACTGAGACCTGCAATTGCACTTTTGACCAACTGACTTCACCAACTGAGCAACTGTTCAACTGTCATTTGGCGCTCTGAGTAAAGCGGTCGACAAGCGGCGTGATGCGTAGCCAATCGACTCACACCCACCGTGTTGTGTGCTACTATTGTAATACTTAATACGAAAACAAAAGAAAAAAAAAGTATCTTGCTGGCTCATTAATTTGTTTTCAAGGCCTTCTCATGTAAGCCCAGTACATACTTCGTACACACATTTATCTTTGGTAGCGTGCGCATGCGTGCGGCGCAACACAGCACAGCTTTGAAATAAATTTCGCATTTTTATTGTTATTTCACTAAAAAAAAAAGGCAAAAGCAGCTTTGAAAAGAAATGACTTTACCCTCGCATTTACAGAGTGTATTTATTGCTTACACTCGTTGTTTTTTAAAGTTTTCAGTTATGTTAGTTCAACAACAAATTTGAACCTGATAATTATCACATTTCAACAGCGTTTCATTGTTTTATTTTGCGGCTATTTGTATACAGATTTTGGCTGGATTTTCAGTCTTTTTTTTCGTCATTCAACGCGAATACTGTAATTAAATGTGTCTATTTAATGTGCACCTAACGGTAATTGTTTTGGATTTAACAATTGGGTCACTTAGGTTTTTTTTTTTTGCATTTGTTTTTTTTTGTTGTTGGTCTGCGTAGCATGAATTTTTGAACTTGATTGTATAAACCATTGTTGATGGTATTTTGTAGTTGGGCGTCGTTACGACCTTGGCTTGAGCAAATTTAATTTAACTGACACTATGAAAAACGGTGTTTGATGAGGGGTCTATGAATGCTTCATTGAAAATGTGCCAAGTTCTCAAATATCCTTCCAATTCCATTAGATGATATCGTTAGATGACATCAGAGCCTATAACACTTGATTGTCTCCTGACTGGCTATGAGTGATTTCCAGATTTTACTATATAATATATAAGTATCAGTATCAATCGAAGTCATTGATTCATCGAACTATTAAGCAAAATAAAAAATTTACTTTAATTCTTATGTTTTTTGTCTTATTTTAGAAAATTTATTCAAACTGTGGAAGACATATCGACTTACATATATACCACATGGTAAAGACATATTCAGGAAGAATATAATTTCAACTAACTTGCTTATAATTTAAAGAAGTCTTTACTGAAAGTTTCTTTATCTAAGCAATAAAATACCAAACAAAAACAAAAATATCACATGAATTATTAATACATGCATATAAACAAAACTTGCGCATTTCATACTCAGTACATGTGTTCCCTGCGTTGTTTTTGAACTTAACCGATAAGATAATTTCATACATCTTAATCTTGCTCGAAAATGTTTGAATATTTACCACCGTTCAATTACCCCTTAGTGCGATTAAAGAGTTTTGACTTCTTGTTTGCCTTCAAATATTTTCTTGTTTTGTTTGAATAAAGCATTAGCATTGGACAAATGTCGTTATTTCTACTTTTTCACCTAATTGCAGTATTTGTAGCTGGTGTCTTTATTGTTATGGTAAAATAGATTTTACATTTTAGAGATTTAATTAATTACTATTTAGTTAATCTGTGATTATTCTGGCATATTTTCAGTTAATAAGACATGCAATAAAATCAAGCAAGAATGCTGAACCAACTGGAGAAGAGAATTTTGGTGAGTAAATGTGAAATAGTAAGCGAGGTTCCAAAAAGTGCTTTAAAAATATTATCAATTAACACAAAAAATGGTATAAATTATGTGCTTAATATTAAGTTATATCAATCCTGCAAGCAATATAAGAAATATGAAATTACTAATCAATATCTTGCTAATGGCCTTGCGCAGTTAAGTTTGTTCGAACCAAGGAACACAGAAAAATTTAAATAACACTTTGAGTACTTATGTTTATATACATACATTTGTTTTTATACTCATCACGCAGTAAATTAAAGTGTTATAACTATGTCCAGAAGCTTGTGACACACAGAACGAGACATTTCCGATTATGTTAAGTGCATATATTCTTGACCAGTACGACAAGACGAATCTTTATATGTACATATATGTGTGAATCCTCCCACAGTTTTGAAGCTATCGACCTGAAATTGTGACTCAAATGCAACAAATATATAGTAGTACGATTAAGATCGGTCTCTTAGAAGGGGTATCTTTCATAGAGGAGTCTTAAAAATGTTTAAATCTTTGGATGAAAAACTTATTGTTTTTGTACGAATTGAGTTAAAACTTTATGTTTATTTATGTTCTTAATGAGGTGTGAAAACTATTATTACCAAAGAATGAGCAAGTATACTCGACAATATAATACCCTGAACGCACGGTAGGCGGTGCTTTACCCAATGGCAATTTTGAAAAAAAAAACCTTAGAGGGGGATTTCTATTGCTTCTGTTGTTCGAGTAAAAGCCTTTTAAAAAATTTATACTTTATCCTTATCACACCAAAGGCAAACGATGCGCTGATGATCTCAATTAAAACAACGTGCTCTTTGGCTAAGATTGGCTTTAATTAAAAAAAAAGAAGATTTGTACTCAAAGATTGAAGCAATGTATTTTTTAATGATATCATAATTGCTCAAAATACGGTATTACATTCTATAGGAACTCAATTTGGCAACATTTTCACCAATCCAAACAAAAGTTAAAACTCGCTTAGTAAAATTGGCTATCAGAGCTTTTGATATTTAATGATTGCGATAAGATTAAAATGCTTCGTATTCACATGCGCATAAGTCACAAATAGATTTATTAATCTATTGAATTTCTACAATCAACGACAAAACCGTAGTCGACACACATTTAGTAGCGAATTTCATTCGATAGAAAAACTTGAAGTGTGAAAAGTTGAATGTGAACTATAATGACGGGCATAGTCTTACTTTACACTGTCATATTACTTTTGTTAATTTTTATGCGAGTAAGAGTTGCATTTCGTCTTTTCAATTTGAGTTTATTAATGAAAAAGAATCAAAATAAATCATATATTTAATAGATCTTAGTGCGAGTTTGTTGTCACAAGAAACCAGAAAGCAATCGTAACCAAAATGCCGCTACTGGAGAAGTTGGTAAGTGAAAAGCACTGATTTTCAAGTAGCTTCTGCTTTGAACAACAATCTTAAGTGCGTATGAGTAATACATACAGACATATTCAATATTATAAGGTACATACTCTAATCCTAAGTTGTTGGTCTTGATAAAATCAGCATACGTTTTTAATCATTGACAAATGACAAATTTGAAGAATTGATAAATTAAATATTTGTTTTTATGTTCACGGTAAAAGTGAAAAAATTTATAAATCAAATTTTTAGTTTGATAGAAACGTTCGGTTCTATATGGCAATAAAATGTCGTATTTACTTTGGTGTTATTACTTGGTAGCTTTTTCAGTTGTGATCATTTTAGTTCTCTATGTAAGTTGCTTGCAAGCACAAACAAGTTATCTGTTATTTATTTACATTTTAATATTGTTCTAATACAGTTGGTTTACTTTTATCGAAAATATAAATCGCGCGATATCATCGAATACGTGCAAACCGCGGAAAGCACAACTCGAAATGATCGAGGTAAGCTGCCAACAACCCTATACTAAGCAAAATGTGACATTGATAGGTCAGTCTGGCATAACAGACCGAAAGCTAGTTCATTACTCCTTTGTGATATCACTTCAATGCCAAAGGTAACAAAAAAAATGTAATTAAACGAATGCATGTTTATCGACGACGTCATGCGCATACGTCATATTTAGGATGCTTATCTGACTATAAATATATAGTACCTGTAATTCGTAGACCAAAAACAATAACAAAAATAGTACAAGAGAATGACAAAGCTCTGCCTGGGCTTCAGGCTTCAAGCGTTATCACAAATGATAAGAATCTTCATTACTCAGCACAATTGCATTTCAACGTTAAACGTTTAGATTTACCCACCAGTCGGCATCTGACAACTTCGTTAAGGTATTCACGCTTTGGATAATAAAGAAAACACATTATAGGCGACTTCAGAAATTAACAAAAAAAAAAAAAAAATGTCGTTTGTCGATTGGTATTACATTCTGTTTCTTTTTTTGATGAGCATATTTTTGCTGCGCGTGAGTTGTCGCAGATCTGAAGTGTATATTTTTTTATATATCTATGCTTCACTATAGGTCTTTTTACAATCGATCGGCTGCTGTATACGGGAGAACAGTATTAATACTTTGACGGGTGAGTGAATGTGCATGTCAGAGAAAAGATTTTCATAAAACAGAATAAGTGTTGTTAGCAAATATGGTTTATAATAGTAAATAAAGTAATGCCAATTAAATTATAGTATAGATGAAAATGATGGTCACTGAAGTGGAATGACTTGGCTATTTTATTGATGTCTCTATATTTATTTTGTATTAAAAATATAAAAAAAAGTATCATTATTTATGGAGCTCTCAGTACTTAACGTCAACTCAAATAACTTCTGGTATTAATTTTTTAATATTGTTGCTTAAAATTCAAGCAACAGATGAAGAATCTGTCTTTATTTTAATACTTTATTTTTCGAAACTAAAAAGATAAATTTACATGATTTCTGACGGTTGGTTATTTTTTGTAATCTTTCTGATTATATGCATATCCGTGTATCGGGTAAGCCATAGATCGTCTATCATTATGTGAATAATTGTTCATGCCATATTATCAAGTCAGTGTGCAACCTATTTGAATGAAAAGGTTCAAGAATGGATAACGAATATTTATACGCAAATGAGACAAAGTGAGCTATTGACTCTGTCACTTGAAGGTAAGCCCTGCAAACTTTATTTGAGCTCAATATCCTTGGCTAGTAGTGCGCATGTCATTGCTGTTTTCATATTGATAGATAAATGGCACTGTTTAACAACAATATAACAGATAAGCGATTGCAGGTGTATCAGTTGGTTGATTCTCTTTGTATGTGTTGGTGTCTATGATTTTGGCATATTTGAAAAAGCTCTATGCTTGAAAGCTTTCGATAAGATAAACTCTGTTCTCAACGCATTGGGTCTTCTGTTTCATCTTTTGTTTCGTTTCGTCAATTAAAGTATTGTCCTTAACGGATATAAAATACTGTTTGATTGCCAATTAGATGTTTTGCATATTCCACAGTGAAATATAGTTTGTGTAAAAAGTGCAAGTGAAATGTATCTGAGCGATTTGATTTATCTTGTGTTTGTGTTAATTTTAATTCTTATTGTAAGTAATAAGTTTAAACAATTAACCACCATTGTCTCAAAACTGTTTAATTATTGCGATCAGTATTATTATATTTACAAGGGCTGCTGCAGAAACTACACCTCAAATGACTACGTTAGCATTTTCAATAATAACGAAAGCGAAGGTTCGTATCAAATTTGAAGCTATTAAACGATAAGTCAACCCAAAATCAATGTACTAATTGGTTAAGTAAACAATTGTTTTACGAATATGTCCACTTCGTTTAGCGTCAGTTCGTTTAGGTTCGTTTGTCTGGTCACAATATATAGGTACATACATATGTATATGTATATATTTGTATATATGTGTATTACTAATCGCATTGCTACAGATAAGTTATGAATTTTTTTTATTTCATGAATTCGATACAATTGTATGTATGTGTCATTTTCAAACCGTTCCTTGTGTGAAGCGTTCGTAAAAATAATTTTACCAATTTTTTATTATAATTGTGTTTTATAGTTTATATTCCGAACATTTTTTCAATTACAATTTATTTAAATGGATGAAGTTGGCTATTATTTAATTTGGATATTTGTAATTTTAGTAATTTATGTATTAATACGCGTAAGTTTTATCCCTGCTGTGTGTTGTGTTGATATTGATCGTTGTATTATACCATTAACAGTTACTTATTTACAAAATAAAACGAGCCCATCAACGTGAAACACGACCACGTCAACAAAGGCAGCCTGGTCGTGTCTTACGTACGATACGCATTGATCCGCCGGGCGCTACACAAGCAAATACGGAAGGTGAGTCACTTCCTCATAAAAATTATGTTACTTGAAAGTTCTTCACTTGTGAAACTAAACGATTTGAATTCTTTCACAATTGTTGTATCAATAAATAGAGATGAAGATAAGTTTTCGTGCTTTCTTTATTCAATCATTAGTCGATTTTATGCTACGACTGGCTTCTAAGAAATATTGTTATCTTTGCTTAAAGACTCTTTTGCTTAATTACACTTTTATGTTATCATAATTTGTTGTTACAAAATGAACATTTTAAAAGGCGTGTACAGGTGTTCAACCTTATAGGCACAACATAGAGACATTGAACTAGAACTCATTCATCAAACGAACTTTAAACGACTTTGGCTTGTTGATAAGATATAATTATTATTATTGTTTATACCCTGTACACACACTGTGTATCAGGGTATATTAAGTTTGTTTGAGACGGTTTGTATGTAACGCATAGAAGGAGGGGAGGGGGACCCTATAAAGTATATATATTCTTGATCAGGATGACAAGACGAATTGATATAGCCCTGTCTGTCCGTCCGTCCGTCCGTCCGTCCGTCCTCACCAATGGTTCTCGAAAACTATAAGAGCTAGAGACTTGAAATTTGGTGGATAGACTCGTGAGGTCAAACGCTAGATCAAGTTTGAAGGATTTTTTGCCACGCCCACTCCTTCCCGCCCATCGAGCACCACCCATTTTTTCAAAAGGCTGTAGCTCGAAAACCTGATGAGTTAGAAACATGAAAATGAGTATGTAGACTCAGTATGTATAGCTCTACAAAACTGCATACCACATTTTTTCCCCCTCCCCTTCGTTTCCCCTCAAAAAAATGTTTTCTTAAAATTGCTGTATCTCCTAAACTAAAATAGATACAATGCTGAAAATTTGTATGCAAACTCAGTAAACATACCTTTTTAAAACTGCATACCACAAACTTTTATTTTTAACGCTGTGTGACAACGCAAAGACAAACAAGTTGAAATTTGGCATAAATTGCGCTTTGAACACTGCTTTATCCTATTTGTACCAAAAACCGTACTTAACACTGCGAAAACTATTAAAGCTAGAGACTTGAAATTTGGAAGATAGACTCGTGTGGTCGAACACTAGATCAAGTTTAAAGGAATTTTTGCCACGCCCATTCCTTCCCGCCCATCGAGCACAACAAAAGGTCATTTTTTTTCTTAAAATTGCTGTATCTCCTAAAGTATAAAGAATACAATGCTGAAATTTTGTATGCAAACTCAGATAACATACCTTTTTAAAACTGCATACAACAAACTACCACTTTCCCCGCAAAGACCAACACCCTAAAATTTTGCAGCAATGCTTTGTAACAAAATCCGTACTAAAGCGCCATCTAATGGCAACATTGCACTGTGAGCCCTGCCTCACTATTAGCAAATACTCAAACCATATCGTGGTACACTGCTTTTGCTGTCGGCGAATGTTTAACGTGTTATCAACATAGGTGTGTGTACAGGGTATTATATAGTTGAGAATACTCAACTATACCGCCCTTACTGGTTTTTTTTTAATTTCAAGTTTTCGAAACTCTCATTTAGAATTTGTATATCTACTCGTGCAGTAATTAAATAATGAAAGGATTAAATGTGTTATAATACTTTCTTACGATAAAGTAATAAAAATCGTTCTCATGAACAATATTCAGTTGATCGTTGGATTTCCCCCATGACAGTAACGTGTGCTTTTCATTATTTCGGTCGGTCGGTCGGATTGTTGGTTCATCTTATAGATAAATGATCTAAATTTTATTTGTGGCATACAAGTTGGAAGAAAATCGGTGCTAATGCACTTTTCAATGTATTTAGTAATTGGCGTTATAGTTTTGTCTATTTGTTATGCAATTAAGCGCGTAAGCTATTTATAATGTGGTTTGTAAATCGTTGGCAAACGTAATTAAAATTGTACAAATTTAGGCTTATTTTCCTACGTTGTGCCATGGCAGTCGCACACGTCGTCGAAGAGTGGCAACACAAAGTAGCCGTTGTTGTTGCTTATGTTGTAGCTGTTGTTGTTGTTGTACCAAAGGTGCCAACGATGAAAACACGCCAGGTAAGCAACATTGCACAGACATACCAAATTTTTATTAGATCGTTTTCTTGTTAATCTAATAAGTTTGTTAATTATTTCCTAACTTAAAGTGGAGCGTAAAATTTTTGGTTTTGTTTTTATTTAGCCTTCATTTTAATGGCATCAAAAATGCCCAAAAAGTTTCTCGGTGTGTGATTTAGACTTCTACAAAATTCTGAAAAGTCCTTGAATTAATTTTGGAAAACATTTCTTGTCGTAAGTAATTGTTTAAGTCTCGGTTAATGTGTTGTTTTCCTTCTTTGTTTCTCATTGTTTCAATTTATTAAGCTCACGTTTTGTTGACTGAATCTATTTCAGGCGATTTCTTTGTTAAACAGTTCCGCAGTCGTTTTCTTTCACACGATATATATTTTTTTAATTTGCCAACTAATTTCAAATTAGTATCACATAGTTAAGATAATTGCTTTATATTTTATCGCTGAGTTTCAATTAATTAATGGCATGTGTGATTTCAGTAAAATTGAGTGCCAAATTTAGCATTAATCATCATTGCAAATAAGCAAAGTTGAAAACTTTATTCTTAGCCATCGAACACCTTTCAGCAACACTCGTAATAAGTTGTTGTTCAAGAACTTTTCTGTTATGGCTTTAATAGAAAAGTTGTCCATAAATCACAATGTATGAACGACAAAAATTATTCTGTTTAATCTGTGCTTCAATTAGTAATCCAAGATTATCTTGGGTCATGATCCACATTCATTTACATTTACCACAACTTAATCACATTCGTAAACATAGTTTATGTGTTATATGATCTTAAGAACGTCACATTGGCCGGCACGCGCAAATGATTAGAAAATATATTACAGTAATATGTCAAAACATTTTAATATAATTACTAATCACAAGTCATGTTGATTTAAAAGGCATAAAAAAATAAAAAAAATTTTTTACTCTATTTCAAACTTATAATAAAAAGTGCTTCTCTGTTTACGAATTGTTATCTTATAGATATACATATGTATACACCCATGTGAGCATGCAGATTATATGCTAAAACCTGTGTTTTAAAATAACTAAAAGTAATGGCCTTTGAACACACAAGTTTAAAATTAGCCAACACACGTGCTAAGTTATATATAATTTATCTCTACTTTGTAGAGTCACAAGTTTGTATTATACTTATAAGAGAACTTATATACTTTGTACAAATATCTGCGATGTCTTTGAGACAGTACAGATATCAGTAGCTCTTTCTCAGATGCCTTCGTTAGTACAAGTGCATATATTACCAGGTTTATTTACTTGAATGAAACTGTCAACGGATTTATATACTTGTATTTCGTCACATGCATTATTATCTTATCAAATAATTAAAGCTTATCACAGATAGGCTGTAAGAAAATTTGCACGCCGAGCCCGCTAACTTGCTGTAATCATTATGTTTAGAACTGCGTGTTGATACGAACAAAAAACTTAAAACAGTAAGGAAAACTTTATGCGATGATTTGTACGCTTCAATTGACAAGTATCCAGCATTGTTAAAACGCATAAAGTGTGCCGAAAATAACAAGATATTCAGCAAAAAAAAAATAGTAAACAAAAATAAGAAATCGTTTTATATTTAATAGTGTCAAGGATATTTAAGTGTACACAAAAAGTTATTAACAATGCAACAGATACTGCTTTATATGTCCGCATTGTTTATGGTGTTTTTGTCTTGTGCCATTATGTGTTGTTGTTTGCGCTTGTGCCTTTGGGCATGTCTAGAAATTTCTGATTCAACACACCGTGGTTTCAGAACGAGAACGAATAGGCCGAGCAGCAGACGTAGAGGTATGTGCATAATGCGACTTAACGTTATTAATAAGCAATAAAAAAATATCTGCGCTTTAGTAAGTAACTAAATTTGTGCAAAATAATGTCTTACCAATGCTCAATCTATATATTATATACTCGTCTTATTTAATCTAATCAGACAAGTTGGCTCTAAGATAAGTTTTTCTTTAGTCTATTGTTTTCGCTTTGACTGTTTTTTGTGTGTACATAAATTGTGTATTGTGTATTGTCAAATCGCAATTGTTGGTTGATTTCGAAGAGCGATGACTTTGTTAATTTCCTTCAACCCAACAGTTATTAATGAAGGCCCGCACAATAGCGACACCAAGAATGAAAATATTTTGATAACGGCAACAATTTATGTGGCCTTTGATACAAAATGTCTTAGTCTTGAAAAGTAATTCTAACGTGATACAGGCTCGTTGCGTTAAAGTTCTTCTATGTATAAAAAACATACATTACAATAACAACAAAATTACTTCGGTTAACACAAAATGGATATTTTTGGTATTTATATAGCGACATTTTTCATTGTATTTTTCGTTTTGCCAGTGACTTATTTTGTGCTGCAGGTAATTTGTTAGCGTTTCTAGACCTTTTGTAGATTCTTATTTGAAACGATTTTTTAAAGTTTTTACTATGGTTGATATTAACGAAATGTTGTGGCAGAGAATACCCCTCGAACGCTTGGCGTCATCCTAGTCGGACAAGAAGGCGCAACGGACGTAACAACAATACCAGCAATCAGCCTCGGGTTATGGGTATGTAATTGCATTGAATGTACTTAGTTCTTTGTTTTGATTTTTGTCGCAACTATTTTTGTACCAAAAGTATTTACATTTTTTTAAATCGCTATCCACAAAAACAAAATGTTTCCGCCTTCGGAAAAAGCAACTTAGCGGCAACTAAATAGTGTTTTCGTACTGTGGCGATAACACATATCTTTGTATACTTGTATATCAAGTTTAACCAATATACTTGCAGATAGCAAACATATTCAAGAAAGCTTGTTTTATTGATAGTCTATGTGATAAACTTTCTATTCGACTAATTCTTTTAAAACTTAGTATTCATATAAAATTCTAACGCTCATGGTGTTGACATTTCTTTTCCTGAGGTTTAACTACAAAATGGATACTTTCGCCATTTATATATTGGCAATATTTATTGTATTTTTTGTTTTGCCGGTTACTTACTTAGTGTTATTGGTAAGTTCGTAGCGATTTCGTTTTATTAGTAATTACTTCATAAAAAAATCTTATAGGTAGTAATATGGTTCATAATTACGAAATGTCGTGGCCGAGAATTTTCCTTGAGTTCTTGGTGTCTAACACTTCGAATAAGAAGACACAATCAGTCTTCCACTAATACCAGGAATCATTTACAGTTGGAGGGTATGTAATTAGTAAGATCATTAAAAATGCTTTTTTAAATTTAACAAACAATTCACACATTTTTGTGATTTTTTTTATAGAAAACAATAAACATTTGTGTTCAGTTGTTAAAATGAAATCAATCCTTGAAATCAAAATATCGATTTTTGACAAAAAAAATCAACATTTAAGCTGCTGAAAAAAATACTTAAAAAAAAAAAAAAACAAAACTAAAAATAAATAAAAAAAATATCGACGTCAGGACACGGCTAATTATTTCTAGCAAATGTCTCTTCAATTTCAAAACAATCGGTTTATTAGTTTTCGAGTGAGATTGGTCACCGACCTTGCTAATGCAAATTGTGGGAAAATCAATTTAAACTTTTTAAGTTTAGTTGTAATTATGTTTTGGATTTCGTTGTTTTATTTAATTTGTAAGGTAACATGATGTTGAAATTTTTCTATAGACTTTAATCTTAAAATGAATTCTTTTAAAGGATTCACTGTGGCTGATAACGCAACAATGTTTTAGCAACGAGTCAACTATAAGCCCTTCAAGTCGACTCCTGCACAATATTAACGGGATGCGAAACTGATTGACGTTATGTGAAACAAGCCGTACAAGCTTCTTGAAAGCTTTGGTCAACATATGTAAATCGAATTGCTTAGCACTTGATGATGTGACACCACTGCAATTAGAAAAGGGAAGCATAGGTTTTTCCATGCTTTCATATTCCCAAAGCATATTTTCATTCTACTATAAAAAAATATTGAAGGCTTTTTACACATTACTCGGTCTTTCCTGCTGATAAGCAGCATACTTCAAGCCAACCCTTTACTTTATTTGCAGAATAAAAAAAGAGAAACTATTTTAGTTGAATAGAAGCAGCCGCAGCTTCCAGAGTGTTTAAAAACATTCGCTCTTCGTTTTAAAAACATTTTTTTTTTTTTTTGTAATATAAGTTTACTTTATCTATTCGTACAAGAATCAACATTTCTTTACCTGAGATTTAACTACAAAATGAGTATTTTCACCATTTATACAATATTGGCAATATTAATTGTAATTTTTGTTTTCCCGGTTACTTACTTAGTGTTGTTGGTAAGTTCATAGCGATTTCGTTTTGTTAGAAATTAGTTCATATAAAATTCTTATAGGTAGTAACATGGTTCATAACGACGAAATGTCGTTGCCGAGAATTTTCTTGGTGTTCTTGGTGTCTTACAATTCGATTAAGAAGACACAATCGGTCTTCCACTAATTTCAGGAACCATTTACAGTTAGAGGGTATGTAATTAGTTAAATTATTAAAAATGCTGTTTTTTTTTAACTTAGCACACAATTCGCCTTCTTGATCAAAGAAATACACACTAGAAAATAAGTAATAACGAAAAAATTCTCTACGCTCAGACCTAGATAACATCCTGATGAAGATCTCTTCAGATGATCCGATAAAAACTGGCGTAGGAAATTGACACGCTAGTTTAAAAAATTAGGCTTATAGATTTTTTTGTGCGCAGCAATCCAACAATTCTGACAATCCTTTCCAATTTTTGGGTATGTTGTGAGTCCTAGCGGATTGTTAAAAAACAACAAAATTCTTGAACTTTTTTAAACGCTAAGTGGTAGCCAAATACGCCAGAAATTAAATTGATTTGATTATAATTAAATGATTATAAATGCAGAATCATAAATTTAATGTTCATGCAAATGGAAAAATGTATTTGATTTTGTTTCGCTTGCTTTATTATTGAAATTCTGTTTAGTGTTTACAAATTTGTGCTTTCTTATTCTTTGTGCTCAAAAATAAGCAACATTTTATTTTTTATCAAAAGTTCTTTTTTATCAACTGTGTGTTTTTATTAATTTTGGTATATGAAGCATGCCCCATTCGATAGCAAAGCAGGAAGTAGATAAACTGTAACCGGTGGCCAATAAAATGGCCGGCATGGCAAAATGTGATAAATTGAGCGGTTCAACATAAACCTCATTGGTGTGAAAAAATCGAATGAAGCCGGTCTTAATAGCAAATTCACGTACATCATCAAATATCTTTTGATAGAATCCCGTTTCAAAGATGCGTAATAAATGCCTATTGTATAAATGTTCAAACGCCCAGTTCTCTCTGATGACCTGAGCAGACCAGACGCCGCCAGGTGATTCGGTTAGCTGCTTCAGGCGTGGACGTTTTAAAAACTTCTGCTGATACAAATATAATTGAACACGATCTATGCTGCCGATAAAAGCATGCCGTGTATCCAAATTGTCACGTAATTTTTTAAAATGTTGAAAATCAACATATTCGGCGCGTTCGGTAAATTCCGGTGTGGCGCCAACAACATACAGGGTTCGGTTATCAAAGTTTGAGAGCAGTATGGTAATATTGTTAGCTTTTAAGTCGGCAATATTGTTGATGGGTCGCTGATAGAGCTTTGTCGTTAGCATGCTCGATAGTAGGGTTACATACAGAGTCGATAACACGAAACCGGTGCCCATAAGCAGTAGCCAGATGAGAATTTTTGTCTTAAGTTTTAAATGCTTCAGCGTGCAACTGTTGTATATTAGACTTTGTACTGCAATAAGAAAATATTTTCCAAAATTCCAAACACGATAATTACAGAAGTGTGTTAATGCTAAAAGTGCCGTTACATAACAAAGCGTTGCCAATAAATAGCACCAAATCTCTGTATCGAATGGCTTGAAAAAATAATTAAGTTTCTTGATTGGCTCACCATAGGGCGCCATCAGATGGGTGTATGATATCTTTAACGTTGTGCTTGTCGCATATTTATGCATAATGATGAAATTGCTTGCACATATATCAGTCAAATTGTTATTAATAAAATCAACGCATTCTTGCGTTGAATAGCGACCCAAGCCGGGATAATGCACTGGCATAAAGGTACCATTGTAGTGACGTGCGAAAAGTCGTATAAACTGTACTACTAAGCCCTCATACTGCAAAATATCATCGCCATTATGTGTTGTTCGATGTACAAATGAATAGGGCTCATCATTGCCAACAAGCGTGCGTATAGGATACAGTTGAAAATTTGGCGGTCTTTTGCTTGCCTTTAAATAATTTTCCAATGTAGTCAATTTCACCTGCAGCTGTGGAAACGGCTCGAATGTCAAAAGTTGTGGTTCAGCTGCCATATTTGCTAGAATTATTTTTCCGAAACCATGTTCCCAGTAGATTTTGAACAGCGGCTGCCATGTTTCTAAGTTTGTTTTATTGCTTTCATTTGCGCTTATCAGCAGCATTTGTACATTTTGCCAGCCATTTAATGCTTTGTGCAAGACCTTTACGGTTTCTACGTTCTCGTTGAAATCGGCTGTGATTAATATCACTATAAGCACATTCGTTGAGAAATATTGTTTCAGTACATAATTACAACTTGACGTCAGTAGAATCTTTGCTATTGCTGGATTATTCACACTTGTTGGTAACACTTCCAAGTAATGCACTTTTGGTATGTAGTAAACATTTGTCTGCAATTGTCGTTGATTGTTGAATCTTTCGATTAAGCTTTGCGTATACAGTATGGTAAAGTTCGTCAGAAGCGTAAGTGGTACCATTTTTGTGCACGTACTGTTCCGCTTGTTCAACTCAAAGTGCGTAAGTTTGAATTGAACGGAAGTTATTTTATAGCATAAATTAATGTTGACTCAACACATGATTGGAGTCTTTTATTTGGCTGTTGCTCAAGCTTTTCATTACTAATTTGATGTTGTGCAAACAATACAGTACAAAAGACAATTGTTAGATTTGTAATTTTCTTTAACATTTTGTCATTGCATTTACTTAATGCGATTGATTTTTGTTTGCCATGTGATTGATAAAATCAATGGAAAAATTATTGGTTACCGAACTAAAAGTAATCTTTGAGGCAACAAAAATTATTATGAAAATTTTTATCGTTTTTAAGTAAATGAATTATGTGTAATTTTTATGAATTTTCTTTTTTTGTGGTTTTGGAGTAAAATGTAAAGCAAATATTGACCTTTACGTCATATTAAGATTGTGCTGTTGATAAGCAAAACTTAAAAATATAAAAACGATTAAATTTTTTACTCGTGTCGATAACGAAAAAGAATATATAATGATTTAAATATATTTAAATGTTTATCGTATAGCATGTGTTTTTATCGTTTTTTTCTATTTGTGGTCGCGATAAGTTCCCTTTGATTAATATTACTACACTGATTGTTCATAAAAGATTGACCAAAAATTCAAAAATTGTTTCCCTACTCCTCCTACAAAATTTTGATTTGATGTTGATGTCAAAACTCATTTTTAAACATTTCCATTTATGAGATTGCACCTTCTTTTTCTTCTGTTGAGCTCACTTAAACATACGTTCATGGTACACGTTCACCACTTGAGTCACTTATCAACGGTCAATTAAAAACGGATTTGTATTGCGCGTAATGAGTGTCCAACACTCATATAAATTGTCCTTCGTTATTATTTTCATGACGCTAAGATGCGAAGTAAATTACGGACTCAAACACGTGCTTGTTCAGCTCCATATGTACAAGTGCACAACAGTAATTTACATGAGCGCAAATTTCTACACAATAAGCTTGTTATGAACAAGATTGAGTGCAGACAGTTGGATGACATATTAAAATCAATATACAACTAATGAATAACAAAATTGCACGTTGATTTTGAATAAAAGTCATTCTTCATATACTTGTAGTAAATCATTCGTTATGCTTTTTTTGAATTCGAATATACTTAGCGGGATAAAGAGAGCGAGAAGAGAGAAATATTAGTATATATAGAATGTATTATATATTTATATGTACAAAAAGTAAAATCGGCAAAACAACACCATAAAGTTTATATAAGATTTAAAAGCATGACACAGTTTATGTTTGACCGCAGAAATTGATGACAGAAAGCTCGCTTATTAAATTTTTTAAAAAATTTTTTTCTATCTACGCCTTGTCGTGCAAATATAAGCATGAAATCAAAACAACTGGACAAGTACTCAATTAAAAATGGATTTCGCATATGTTCAATAGTCACAACAAAAAATGCAAAGCGTTTGAGTGAATTGTCGTTCTTTATACGAGTATTATCGTGGACACTTATTAGCATAAAAAAACATAAGTACTCATGTTTGCTTTCCACATATGACACAACAGCTTACACTACAATCAAAAATGAGAAGTTTGGAGAACTTTACAAGAAATGAAATTGAGAAGTATGAAATATATTCTCAAAGCATATTACGCTTCCATATACCCAAACCATTACTCGGTCTTTCCTGCTGATAAGCAGCATATGTACCTCAAGTCAACCGTTTACTTTATTTGCAAAATAAATAAGGGAAACTGTTTTAGTTGTATAGAAGCAGCTGCAGCTTCCAGACTGTTTTAAAAACAATTGTTTTTTTTTGTAATATGAGTTATACTTTATATATCGTGTACATAGCAATCGAATGTTTAGTCTTTGCTTTTTGGTTTTGGTATATGAAACGTTTCGCTTCATCTACAATTGGTATGTTATTAAATGTTTAATATAGTTAAATATAAAGCGATTGAAAATCAACAGACCATTAAAGGAATATTGTATTGTTTACAATATTTGTACAAGAATCAACAAATATTCATAACATAAAAACTTTTTCTGTTTTTGGATAATTCACCTATTTAGTGCGATAATTATTACATCTCAATAGTCAACAATCTGCCGCGCCAAGTAATATTTTCACAATATATCAAACTGTTTCTTTTGCGATGAATTCGAAAATTGCTAAAAACTTTAAAAAAGGATTTTATTATTTTTTTCACATTGATCTTTTCCTTTTGTACAACCAAACTTGAAAGCAAAATCAATTGTTCGCAATTATCCGATTGTCGTGTCTTTCATTATAGAAGTATTGTATTGCACACTTGACAGTAAAATGAGGATAAGCTCAAGTGTGCTTTTTGCATATTACTTATACGACTCGTATTCAGAATTAACCGGAAGCAAACCAAATTGGTTTTGCACACGCAGAACAAGTTTTTTACACAAATGAGATGCAATATTAATATTTTGACCGTTTTTAAGGCATTAAAAAATGCATTCAAGCAAGCATGTGCGATTCCGATTTTTGATCGTGATACACAAGCTTCAATTTGTTAACAAACCACGAAGCTTTTTAGAATGCTATAAAAATGTGAGATAATAAATAAAATTTAATCAGCAATAAGCTGTTCGTTGCTGATAGATTGATTGTTGTGTTCAGCGTTTAAAGGAGCAACAAAGCAATTGAAATAACTATTGTACATTTCCATTATTCTTTTATTTTAAAGTGAACTAGCAGTGGACGCGGTACTAAGTATAATGTTAATCTTCTACGTTTCTTTATTTTTCATTTTTGTATTTTTGGTAATATTTTTGATATATGTAGTGCTTCAGGTAACAAAAAATGAGAGAATTAAAAGTCTAAATGATAAGAACTTAAATATTTCAAGAGCTGTCTTTGGTGTATTTTTACAAAATGCTGTGGTACTGTAAACGACACGAACCCCGAGATAGTTTCATATCGACTTGGCATTGGTATGTTTTATTTGTAATATTTATTGACAATTCGCAATTACAAAATAATACCAAGAATGGTTTGATAATATTTTTTCTGTATATGATTTTGTTCTAATTAAAAATAACACGGTTTATTGTGTATGAAGACATTTTAATCATGCTATTGAGGTAAAAAATCTACAAATTCGCTTGCAAAAAACTTTTAAGTGTAATATATTTAATCTTATCACTGGTATATCGATACCAATGGACACAACCGTTAAAGTAACTGTGTGAATCGTTGGAGTATAGAAAATTATTTAGGAAATCAATTCATTTTCAACTTAGTGTGTAATACTTGAGGTTGTGTTACAAAAATCTATTTTTTATATTTTGCATCCTTGAAAAGAAAAGTTTCGAATTGAAATAACTAATGGATTACTCACCAAATTTTGTGATACCATTATTGGTATTTTTTTCTGTGTTTGTGATAATTTTTTTCGCATTGCCGGTAATTTGTTTTTTTGTACATTTCAAGTTAAATGTGCTTGCAAAGTTTCGTCAACCTCGTCACAATCACACAATCACCCGGCAGCAATTTCGGAGCAGCGGCACAGAGTCGTATCAGGATTATGGCAGTAGGCGGGGTCAGGCAAATGGTAACGTGTGCAAAACCCACTGTTTTCAGTTTCCCTGTTTAACCAACGTTAAGAGCTTATCTTATCAAATGAAATCAATATTATCAACTTTTGAATTTGCGCTGCTGACAATCATTGTATCATTATATCCCAGCAGTTAATTGCATTTGGTTAAGTTGCTAGAAGGTTAATGAGAAAGTTGTTTAATAATTTGGTTAACGTATTGGTTCAAAATGAATTTATCTAGTAAAATCATAATGTCTTTTGCCTTTTTCGCTGTCGGATTTATTGTTATACAGCTTGTGCTTGTAATTGAGTTTTGTTTTCATTTCGATATTGTCATTTTTAATGCATTGTGTTTTTTTAGCTGGCTATGCGCGTATATAAAACTACGCAAATGAATCGCCAACAACGCCGCGGTAACTCAGACTACCAATAAACCATATTTTACATTCATTTTGAAAATAATTTAAAAAAAAATTTCAAATTATTTTCAGATCAACAGGGTAACGTCTTCACAATATCAGATGAAGCTTCACCTAATCGTTACAACGATATATTCTATATTGAACCTAATAGCGAGGAAGCGGCTCGTATACGTGCACAGCTAGAGAAAGATGACAAGGAACTACCCAGCTACGATGAAGTCATGCGGATGTGTAACCTAACTACACCCACAGCAGCTGCTGCCTCAGGCACATCGACTATCGATATGCCAGGCAGTGATGTTGCGCCACCAACAATAGCTGCATTGCCCGCTGTTCCGCCTTATTCAGAGACTGATCCAAATCCGATTCCGGGTCGAAGTGTGCAAATCGAGATGACTTCGATTACAGTCCCATCAGATTCAGTTGCAACGCCTTCATCACAACGAGACATTAGTGAACAGACGGGGTCATTGAGACTGACACAGACAGTTTCAAACTCAGTGGTCTAATTATATGTACATTTAACTGATCATTTGACGATCTACTCCAACTATTACGTACAAATTAATTTGTGTAACGGCAGATTTACGCAATGAATTCAATTATGTGCGACATTTCCCTTACAAAAAAATGTGATTAAGATTTTGTTTTAAATTATTAAGTAGTTTTTAATTCTGTTTTTGGATAATTGTATACACCCAAATATACTAGATAATATTCTAATAATATGTCCAAAAAAGATTCACTCATATTTATGTCTTTCTCTTGATATTAAAAATAACGGAGGTCAATAAAAGTAAACCTTATTTAAAACCCAACCGATTTATCAATTTCAATTGCTGAGCTGCGTTTATTTTCCCAAAGACCAATAAACACAGTTCATAGGCGTATGTCAAAAACAGTTGGTCAAAAATAGAGTGTAAGACAATGAGTTAGTTGGCGACACTGTCCAATTTGTCTGTCTGTGCAGCAATGTTTTGAAACAATGTCAAGTACAGCTGTTTGCCTTATCATTTCAAAAGCGTCTTCTGGAATTTTGTAGATTTTTTTAATTTAGCGCCTTTTGAAATTTTGTAGATTTCTTGACGAAAAACAATGAGCGAAATAAAGGTACAAAGAAGAAATAAAAATTGCAAAAAAATAACTAGAATGCTCTACTCAAGTAGCCAAATTTCCACAGATCGAGTTCGCTGTTCAAATGCACAGCGAAAAATGTGCTGAGCGAGTGCGGAAAGCTTTATGCGGCGTGGGCAAAGTCGAAGAAATTGATGCAAAGCAAGGAAAAGTGATTATTCATACAAGTCATCCATGGTCGGAGTTACAGGACAAAATAGAAAGCACTGGCATGAATGCAGTGCTTTCTGGTTTTGGTGGTCAATCGGCAGTCGTACTTATAAACACAACCGGTAGTGATGTCGATAAAACTCCAATACAAGGTGTTGTCCGTTTCACGGCGATCAAACCTGAAGAACCCGGTGTTGTGGTTGACGGCGTCGTTGACGGTTTGACCCCTGGGTTACATGGTTTTCATATACATGAAGCAGGAGACGTTTCAGCGGGATGCGAGTCGGTTGGTGCACATTACAATCCACGCGGTTCGCCACATGGGGCACAAAACGCAGATCCCTCAAAAAGGCATGCTGGGGACTTAGGCAATATTCGTGCGGATGAAAAAGGTCGTGCCACATTCCGTTTTATCGATTCGGTGTTGGAGGTTTGGGATATTATCGGTCGTTCTGCAGTTATTACTGCGGAGGCAGATGATTTGGGTCGAGGTGACAATTCACAAAGTCTGATAGATGGAAATGCTGGCAAAAGGTGAGGATAAACGGGTATTTTAACTTATCAGCTAACAAAGCTTGTTTCCTTGTTTTTAGAATCGCTTGTGGTATTATAGCACGTTCGGCAGGTATTATGCAAAATTTTAAAAAGATTTGTGCCTGCGATGGTGTTACACTCTGGGACGAACGCAACAAGCCACTGGCTGGCAAACAACGTTCTCAGAAGTTGTAGGGTATTTTTAACTTTAAAATAATATAGACAATTTGGAAAGAGGATACAATTTTTATTTTTAAAATTTTGTTTAAAAAAATACATGTTTTTTTATAAGCTGACTCTAATCGCTATCTTCAATGCAAATGCTTTCATCTAAATTCATTGGCGTTGATTGCTTATTTCTTATCTTCATTAGATGACTTTTACATTTATTTTTATAACTTTGTACTAATTTCCCGCAAAGTATTGGTGGAGAAATCGAAATTGTTGCATGTACCTATAAAAAAATGTGTTTTATTTTTGTATTTTGATAAGCTAGAAAAGTGCGAGACAAACTTCTAAATACTCAATCTCCGTGTCATAGGTGATGCATTCGTCAAGCGATTTTAAAATGTTTTGAAACATCTCCTTATCCATAACAAACTTCATTTCACCAATATTTTGTTTATACCAATCGGCATACGCATTCAGATTCTTTTGTATATCCATCGTTGTTGCGGTTGCGGCGCGCACGCTTAGCAGCAAATGGAGCATTTGATTCTTTTGTGGCATACCGGCAATGTGAGCAAGGCGCGATTTGAAGTATTCTGTATGATTGCACATTTCAATAAATGTTCCATTTTTTATGTATTTAATTAATTTTACTTTTAATGAAAACTGTCGTTTCTCCAGTTGCGCGACTTGATATAGTTTGCAAAAGAATTAAATAAAATTTCCACTGTTTGAAATGCTCTGTTGTAGATCGTTTAAAGAGATAATTGAGTGCATCATGTACATTAGTGGCAATTAGCTATAATAGTGTAATGTAATATATCATAGTAATTATATGAGTGTAGCAATACTTGCTTTATCGGACAGAATTTTAGTAAAAATTATTTCGTCTACACCTTCATTGATCCACGATGAGAAACTCCGAAATGCCTCGCGCATGTTACTACTATAAAGCTCTAATACGATGTTTAAGTGTTTCTGTGTTACTTTAGATAAGGCATCCGCTGCACTTTCAAAAGTTCAATATTTGATGAGATACATGCAAATTGTACATAATTTATTTTTATTTACTTACCAGGCATTGTCGCCGTCACAGTTTCTAGGTAGTTCAAATCATTTATAGTTGGGTTGCGAAGTAAATCTTGGTATAGTCCACGTAAGCCATTTTCAAGTATACTTTCCAATGAGACAGCATTTGAAGCATCTTTGGTGCAAATTTAATTTATACATTTCAACATTTTAATCATTGATTAACTCACCATAGCATGCAGATATGAACACGTTTGTAATCAATTCAAACTCAGCTTCGAGAAAGTCATTAAATATTAATTCCAGTTTGTCACTGTTTTTAATGCTAATAACAAAATTGTAAAATTTTTTTAATGAAAATAAAAACAAAAAATATTCATATAATACCTGAGTATGAATTCTGTGGCAGAGAGTATTCTCAGTTGTTGGAAAACTTGCAGTACGCTTAAGCTGCCACAATTCCATTCAG
Source organism: Phortica okadai (assembly GCA_034638295.1). Lineage (NCBI taxonomy): Eukaryota > Metazoa > Arthropoda > Insecta > Diptera > Drosophilidae > Phortica > Phortica okadai. Next base: position 5,082,721 of record CM067851.1, read on the forward strand.
CATTGCAAAAAAACTTCGCGACGAGATGCTAATCAAATGGAAATATTGAGTTTAATGCAATTATTTCACTTTTTTTCATCAGTTTCTTACACTTTGTGTCGCATTTAAAGTGCAAAGAAGTTGCGTAAATTCGAACCGATTCCGAAACTGTCGGTGAGTGCACTCATTACTGACTTGCTGGAAAAAAATGATATAGAAAATCAAAAAATATCCAGATCTTATATACTCAACTAACCTGAAGAATACTTTTTAAGCTTTCATTAACTTCAAAACTCATTGTGTAGATTACTTAATTAGTAACAGCGCTCTACATATTAAATTAGACACAGAGTGGAAAACAAACTCTTAAATGGACAAACGTGACATAATTAAATTGCAAAAACTTCAAATGGCGCCAAAAGGATTTAAGTCAAGGCCGACAAATGCAAACGAGTTAAAATTTACGCAAACGTGCCAATTTGGCGCTAAAATGTCGCACTTGATGGGGAAAGAAGAAGAAACACCCTACCGCAAATATCCGCGAACATATATCACATATGCAATATATCGTGACATACGCCAACTCCCAGCAGTTTCGAAGCATTGCCGCACGCATAGACAGATTGGACATGAGAACAGTGTTACCAATTAACTCAGTAGAACTTTGGTAGTGTTGCTAAATCCGCCGTTTTCTTTTTTTTTCTGCCAGTTTTTCAAAATCGTAATGTTTTCAGATTTTGATTTTTTTTCAGAAATACATGTACACAAATAGGCCTTTGAAATGGGAGGGTGGACAAAAATACCGATACTGAAAGAGTGTGGCGCGGACCACTGTTGTAGTCGAACTTGTTTTTGTCTTCGTTTTTCCTCTTTGGGTGCTGTTTTTTTTTTTATTTAAGTATTGGCGAAAGTGAAATGGGTGTGAATGCCTCTCAGTGTGTTTCGTATAAAGATTTCGTATGACTTGTACCATAAGGTACAGGGTATTATCTATACTCATTATGGTTATTAAACAACAACACAACAAATAAACAAATAGAATTGGACAAAAATTGTTTCACCATGTACACTAATTGAAATAGCCTTGATTGATTTTGAAGCAACGTAGTACTTAGTACGTACATAGATGATCAGAACATATGTATATATGTATGTACATATTATTAGGATCGTGTTCGTGTTTGATTTTTATTTTGATACATTCGTTATGATAAATATTCAGCAACAATGTTACGAAAGCAAGAAATAGTCACAATATTTTTGCTGATTCCTATTTACATAGATGTCAACAAGCTTGTTACATACAAAAATAAAAACAAATTCAAATTATCAAATGTAAGTCAAATCTACAAACGGATGTGCAAAGTTGTTTGCGTGCCAGTATAACAATTTAAATTCCATCCACGATAGCCAGCAAACAAATAAATATTTAAGAGCTGCAAATGATTTGTCATATTGTAAAACAATTTTCGAGCAATGAGGCATATCCTAATTTGTATTGTTTTGGTGAATGTGCTGGTGTTTGCAACGGTTACTATAAAACTAAAATTATTTTATTTCTGCAAAGTTCTAATTAGTCGAAATTTCAGTGCGAACAAGCCTATACGGTGGCGAATGAACAACTTGAACCATTTGAGGGCGACGAAGAGACTTTAGTTGATTTTAGTAAACTGAAAGTTGTTGGCCGTCAACGTATGATCAATGGCAGCATTAGCTTTTTAGAGGACATGGATGACGATACATATAAATTTTCGGTGGAGCTGTACTCTAGCCCAAATGGTGATGGCGACTTCAAACGTATGGCAATGGACGTACCGCAGACAAGCATCTGTGAGGGTTACAAAAAATTCTATGTGCAATTTGTACAACCATCAATGGTTACGGGTGAGACAACAGATTTTCCACAGGTTGGCGAAGATACGTGCCCGATACCGAAAGGTAGCTTTTATATCAAAGAAATAGTCTTTAATACAGAAGATTGGCCACAACAGGTGCCACGCGGTATTGTAAAGTCGGTAATAACTTACTTTAAGGATGGGAAAAGTGTCGGTGGTATTACAGTTGTAGTTAAAATTGAAGACAGACAAAGCTAGAAAGTCAAACATAAAAATTGAAAAAACAAAAAAAAGTTGTTAATTCATTTCAAAAATAAAGCGTATTTTAACCGTATTTTATTTTATTTTATTTTTTTGTCGTTTCTTATGCCACATGAGCATATGTATATCCTTTCTTATGGTGGTGCATCCCTAAGCATGAAGCTTGGTCAAAACAAATGTCGTAAAAACTTGCGAAAAACAATAACAAAAAAAGCCGGAAACTGTCAGTGCGCAAACGCACAAAATTGGGAAAAGCTCACTGGTTTGTGGCGCCAACCAAATAAAAGGCAATACGCAGTTTATTTCTACACAGTCTGCGACAACGAGTCCTGCTAAAAGGACATTGAAAGAAATAATAACATCAAGGCAACGAATTAAAAGAAATATAAGAAGAAGAAAAAGAAAATACTAACAAACTGAAAAAATTAAGTTTTAGTTTCATTTTCTGTGTTTTTGTGCTTTCATTTACCAATTGTGTTTCATTGGCTTTTTTAAAATAAATATTTTTCGGATTTCTAAACTCTGTGAAAATAATTAAAGTGTTTATAAAAGAAATTTGTAAGTATTTGTTTGCATTTTATACAAAAGAAAAACATTTGTGCGTAGTTTATTTCGATTTTTCACGCTGCATGCTCATATTTCACCCGCAATATTACGCACCCCCAAGTCTGATTGCCTTTTTTGTTAGTCTGATTCACTGTTTACTCAATTAGGTATTATTTTTCCACAAAGAACTTTGGAAATGTGAAATGTATGAAAGCAAACAAATTGCGAAGCGAATACAAGGGTGTGCAAGGATATTCTGTTTTTTTTTTTGTTGCATTGCCATTGACGCCATTATCACTTCTTTCCTTTCTATTTTGGTTTTTTGTTTTTATACTCTTGCAGGAGTATATTAACTTTGTCAAGAAGCTTGCAACGCAGAGATATTTCCGATTATATAAAGTATATATGTTCTTGATCAGCTTGACGAGTCGAGTTCATGTAGTCATATCCATCTGTCCGACTGTCTGTTTTGATACGAACTCCTCCTAGAGTTTTAAAGTTTGCCAAAAAATTTAAATGCAGAAAATGTTCTTTTCTTTGTACTAAGTTTATATGTTAAAACCAACTTGATCGAATCACTATAACATATAGCTGCCATAGGAACGATCGTTCAAAAATGAGGGTTTTGCTTAAAAAACGCTTTGATTTTAAAGCTATCATCTCAATTTTTTGCACAAGAGCATCTTGGTCGTCAATAAACGCACACTATGAATTTGGTGAAAATCGGACAATTATAGCATATAGCTCCCACGTTAGTTTATAAAAACTTTTTTGTTCGTAAATATAAACAAATGAAACTTAGCAATAACGCGTTTTTATGCATCCTTGATCATATTCCAAAGTTTCATAAGAATCGGTCAGAAGGGCTTGGAAAAACTTAATAATGCGATTTCTATGTAAGCCGACCAGATAGAAGATCGCAGAATGAAGTATGTTTTTGCAGCTGATTAGTGCATTCAGTTTAAATTTCTTTAATTAATTCTAACGTAATCTTGAATGAGTCTAACGAATATCCATCCTTTTGATTATTACTGCTTTCCCTTTTATTTATGCCTTTGACAGTATCCAATTTCGATATAACATTTTAACTTCTCTGAAATCCTTCCAATAGGCATGTGTAATCTCCAACACAAACTATAGAAATTCATCATCATTTTGTTCGCACCATTAAAGTAGACTAAAATTCCAACTGACTGATATTGTTAGATTTAATGTTGACATAAGTACATAGTATCTCGGTAAGCTTGTGTTCTAAGAAAATGTACTATTCTTGTACCGTTGAACCATCCAAAAAGCTGCTTATTTTTAAGAAATTAATATTTAAAATGATATCAAATCAAAACAACAACAAAAACACGCAAAGTAAACTGATTTTGTTTCAACTTATTTCAACTGAAGGTTATAAAGTTAGTTATTGCGTTGCTTATTATTGAGTAAAGTTATTTCAAGCGTTGCTTTCGAAACACTCAACGAAACATCATCAATCCAGCTACACATCCATACAGCATAGGATAACTAGGGGGCCAACCAATATTCCGACTATGAGTGCAACAGCGGAAGTTTCCAATTAAAATTCAATTTAGTTTACTACCATAGCGAAGTGAACAATAATTCAGTTAACGTCAAACGTAATGAAGTCGCCGACGGCGTTATTTTGTTTACAGCCAACATGAAAGCGTCAAACATGTCTCAATTAACGCACGGTGCGATGTTCTTGTTGTTGTTGTTACTGTCATCGTTGTTATTGCAGCAATGGCTGACAAGACACAAGTCGATACATAGTCCAGTTGATGATTACTTTGTCGCATAGCTCGATAAATTGAAACAAAAAGAAATATTCAACATTATATTGATGATTTTTGCTTGACGATTCTGAATATTTACAAATAAAAAGACCGATGATTAAAAAAACAAATTAAATAATTTATAAAAATACCAGTATTTTGCTTAAATCTATTATTAAGTATGCCTGTACTACCTTTACATTCTATACAAAATCAAAATGTTTTCAATCAAACTGGTTGTCAATAAAGAGACAAACTTTTCTCATCAGAAATGTAGCCCAATATTCAAAATTGTGCTGAAACTTCGCTTTGATAAGCACTCATGTATGATTTAATCAATGTAAAATTGCTATCACACAAGTATTCAAATTGTTTTGGCAATGCAAAAGCCAGAATGTGTTTTCCTTAAGAAAGACAGCAAATGGATATTGAAGATTTTGCTCATAACTTGTACTTCTGTTTATTTTGGTTTTGTATTTATGTTTAACCATAAATGTCAAATATTACGATTACCTTGTGAATGTTTTAATATAAAATTTAAAAAAATACAACAAAAATGTTCAACTCAAAGACATGCAATTTATTGAAGTTGATAAACAAAATGTTTATGTACATCAATATGCACCAATAAATATTTCAACTCATATTGGTTGCTGAAATGAGTTTCTGTGACCATGAGACTCTTTTTAAATATTTTTAAATATTAAATATTAATCTCGCTCATAACACGAATATTTCCTTAACAGTGACAAATATTTATATACACATGTGTGAGTCTTTTTTTTTCAAACTTTGTCATCATGCACTGATGCATGCAATTTTATTTATCGCACACTCTTTACTATTAGTTATTAAACAAAAAAAAAAAAAAATTCCTTTGGTTAGTTATCTTGTTGTTGACAAACTATTTATTATTTAGTTGTACTCATATAAAACACGAGGTTTAGTGGCTCATATTCAAAATATGTTGAGGAAACTCTTAATTTTGGTTGACGTACAAATTTATTTTGACTTTTTCAACGTAAAAATTTGGTGAGTGTATATGAAATATGAAAATTCGGTTTGGCTTTTCATAATTTCCAAGGTTTTGTTATCAACAATGCAATCAACTGCATGCGGTGACTTAACTGTGAGGTTTTGTTTTACGTTTTCATATTATATTTTGTTCTTAGTATTTTGAACTGCGGTTACATACATTCATCCTGTCTACAATTGTTCGTATCTACAAAAAAACGAGAGGAAATTAACTGAACTGCTAAAAGTGGTACAGTTGTGTATGCTCGACAATATAACACCCTAAACGACGCACCAAATAATTCTAATAATAATCTCTGAAATGCCGAAATAAATGAGTATTATTTATTTCAAGATTGTTGCTAAAAAAATGTATAAATATTTTGTATATTCGGTTTTTCCTATGATATATGGAATAAAGATGGTATGTGTTGAATTTAATTAAACATCTTAGTATCACACGATCCATAAATCACCATCGAGACTCTAAAAGTAAATACACTTCGATATTGCATTTGTTTATACTCTTGTCCTACATACCCCTTCGTCCATAGAAAGTACTTATGAACGACGAGTTAAATTCTGGAAAGACACTTCTTTATTGCGCAGTCAAACATTGTTTGGAACTGGCTTGATCGGACCAATGGAACTGGTAGCTAGTTTTCTGGCACACCTAGATTGAATATATGTTTGTTCGATCAAGGCCCGAACCCTAGAATGGGTACTTGCCTTAGATGGGTCCTTTTTTTATATATCTGGAACCAAATGTATGGATAGAAAATAAATTAGGCGCAATCGAAAAAAAAAATTGGCGTGAAGAATATTAAATCTTCAGCATGACCGAAGTTAGGTTCTTGTTTGCCATTCATTCGTTTTGGTTTTTTTTTTGTTTCCCACAACATTTTGTTTGCTGTTGTTGATGGGCTTAAAAATGCAACGTAAGAATGACAGGTACATGATATTTTTATTTATCTTCGACCTTCGCTATCAAGTATGAAATTTGGGTCATTATTTTTAGAAATTCCAATGTAGAACTTTTAAATAAAGTGAAAATTGTAGTTTATTAAATGTTTGGTATCTAAGTCAAAAGCCAAGCATGTCGTTGTCAGTTGTTTTGCGGTTCAGTTGGGAAAAGAAAGAAATATGTCGTTTACATTCAATAAAATATTTATTTCAGAAGAAAACATTTTTGCTACATTCGGCAAAGTATTTTTATAAGTAAAAATATTTAAATTTAAAACTAAAGACAAACGATAAAATTAGAATAGATATCATGCACTAAACTCGCGCAGCAACTGCATAGTATCTCTCAGATCAATATGCAATTACGTAAAAACAAAAGGCTTAATTCAGTTTGTCGATAAGAAATCCAAAAAAGTTAACAGATATGACTTTTCAAATACAAAGGAGAAACCAATAAACAATTACAATCATAAACCAAAAAGTGGAGTACTTCGCAGTTAAATGAAGTCATAAAAAGTAGACAGCATTTTTTTTATATTTTACTTAAGCAAAATTCTTTATAAAGTTAAGAAAAGAATATTTTTAAATAAACATATACCTACTATGTATACAGGATGCTTCAATTTGTCATTAAAGTAGCTTTGATATTACTGCAAATAAAAAACTGCACAATAAACAAATCACGAATGTATTCATTTTACACACAAAGTGAATTACTTTTCTTTGCCTTTTGAGATATCTCTTTTTAGCTTTAAATTTTTGTGTGTTTACCTGTGTGTGTGTGTGTGTGTGTGTGCATGCTGGCTTATTTGTGTATGTAAACAGGAAATTGTTGTTTTTGCTTTCCTGCACACTTGACAGCTTGCTACACCTGTTTGTTTGTCTCACTTTGCTTATGTGCATTGTCATAAATGTGTGCATTGAATTGAATATGTACATAAATTAAAATTATCGCCACTCAATAAACAAGTCAATACAAAATTTGAATATTTTATTATTGACAGCAAATATGTTTTTCGCTTTAGTTTCTTTTCATCGATTAAGTCAATTTAAAAGTCAAGTAGATTCAAATCAAAATTTCTCTTCCACTTTCTTGAGTTATATGCATGTTTAAATTTACGCTGTAAAGCTACAAAATTAAAAAAAATTGACAAAGGCCGTGAATATAGTCATATAAAATATACACTTTACATTCACGCACATCTATACCTTAATTTAATTTTACAAAGCACAATTTTCATGTTGTAACTATAAAATTTGGCGACATTTTAAGCCTGTAGAAAAATAACAAAGAAACACAAAAAAAAACTGCGCTATGTTACACAAAGTAACAAGACTTAAATCAATTTTTGAGCGTCTACAAGTCTTTGTTTTTTAATAATGTGTGTGCAAACAAAGCCCATTGTTTTAAGAACTATGTATGTACCTTAATTAAAGCAAGTCGCTAATGAAACACAACGAATCTTTAAGTAAAGCTTATTTTTATAATACTTCAAAAATGGTAAATGAAGATAAGAATATGAATAGTTATACGTCTTAGGATTCAATAGTGAAATGCAGGTATAAATGTATATTTATATAACCTGACCCGAACGTGTATGTATGAAGTACTTAAAATTTTATGTCATTTACATTTTTGTGCATAATTTCCGTTGAAATGGCAACAAATGAAAAAACAATAAAAAACAAAAACCACAGAAAATTCTGAAAAAATCGGTTCATGAAAACAGAAGCTTAGTGTGGTTCGTTAGCAGTTCAACGTGACGTATGAGCGATGCATGGAAAAAGTCTGTTCATTGTATTCTTTTGCATTTCGCACATTTATATTTTCAGTTATGACATAATTCATGTCCATGAATTACCTTTTTACCTTTAATTAATAATAACGACTATGAACGATTAGCCTTTTCAATATTCAAAATTACTTATAATTTTCGTTTTAACCAAATGCATTTAATGCATTATTATGTTTTCAGCTTCAGTACGTTTAAATGATATAATAAACTGAATAGATTAACATTTATTAAATTAAATCTCTTTTAATTCTGTTTCAGATTTTCATTGAAAGTGTGTCAATTTTGTGATTGCTCTCAAACAGGTACAGCCAAAAACAAACAAGAAAAAAAAAATTTTAAAAACTTCTGCATGTGTGTAGAAAACAAATACAAACGAAATGTAATAATCTATATTATTCAAAGTAAATGCGGTCGAAGCTATTCTTCTATTATTTTATATGTATAAGTGATGTGTCTCGTATTCAAATGAATTAAATTGAATCATTTGAAAATATTCACTCGCAGCACTTATCCTGTAAACTCACAAAAATATTTTCTACAATAATATTCATATTGGATTTGTAAATGTTTACTAAATACTCAAAACAAAAATACTTTTAAATTGTGCTATATAAAACAACTATTTGCATTATAATTATCAACTATGTAGTTTTGAAAGGAGGCAATACTCGTTTTCGGTTTAATCGAATGTTTGATATCCTTCACATGAATTATACAATTCTGCAATTGTTTTATACAATCAATTTTAAAAAATGGAATATATTTTTTGGGTTCAATGTTTTCTTTTATTAAAATGTTTCTTACAGTTCTTTAAGTTAGTTATTATAGAGAAAAATTATTGTACGTGTTGTTAGATCTGTCCTTTCCACCTGAAAAGTGCAGCCACTTTGACTTGATATTGTATTATAATAAATCAAATATAACAGATATTGAGCACAAAATGCCCAGATTAAAAAAAAGATCCTCCGATATTACTCGCTATCGTGCCTGTCTGAAGCGTAATATTAAATGCAGCACACCACTGAATACAGGCAATGACATTGAAGACGCCATTGTAAAACTGAGACGTGAAATTTATATGGCGGCAAAAATTCTTAATAAGACGACCGCGAGAAAAGCCCACCTTCAAAAGTCTAAAGGTATTTGATGAAGAACAAGTGAGGGGAAAGCCGAACTGTTTGCTAATCATCTTGAGAAATGCTTTACTTCGTTTAATTTTTGTTTCTCTGAAGACGTACGTAGGACTATCGAATTTATTGATGCACCCTGTCCAATGGATCTGCCTATACGTCCCATAAATGTTAAAGAAGTTATTAACGAAGTCAGATCAATGAAAATCACAGAATACCCTGGTTACGATATAGTTGAAGTGCAAGCCATTCAAAACATACCCAAAAATGCATGTAAATTGATAACTTCGATTTTCAACGCTATCCTGAGACTTGGTCACTTCCCGTTACAGTGGAAGTGTGCAGAAATCATTATGGTCGCTAAACCTGGTAAACCTAAACATCTGCCGGAGTCGTACCGACCGATCAGCTTCTTATCGATACTCTCCAAAATTCTTGAGAAGCTTTTTTTGCGCAGAATGTTGCCATTTCTAGATGCAGGCTCCTTGATTCCGGATCATCAGTTTGGCTTTAGATCCAAACACGATACCCCAGAGCAGTGCCATCGATTAGTACACTGCATCATAGACTGTTTTGAAAAAAAGGAATATTGCTCTGCCGCATTCTTGGACGTTAGACAGGCTTTCAACAGAATATGGCATCCTGGCCTACTCTTTAAACTAAAAAAACTCTTGCCGACTCCGTACTATCTTTTCTTAAAGTCTTATTTAGAAAAAAGGACCTTTTATATAAGTTTTAGTGATGATGAATCTTCAGTAAAGCACATAGCATCGGGGGTGCCACAAGGAAGTATTCTGGGTCCTATCTTGTACACAATTTACACGGCAGATCTGCCTATTTATAGAGATGATAGCCTGTTAGTTGCCACCTACGCCGACAATATTGCCTTTCTGGCGACAGCAGCTGTTCCTCACGACGCTTCGCTATTGTTACAGAAGCAGCTCGAGTTACTTGAGCCCTGGCTCTCAAGGTGGAATATCGCCATTAATATTCACAAATCCGTCCACACCACATTTACGCTTAGGCACGCTACTTGCCCTCCAGTGTCATTAAACGGTCAAATAATCCAATCAAAACCCATCGCCAAATACTTGGGTCTTACTTTGGATAGAAGGCTGAACTGGCAGGCACATATTAAAAGCAAGAGAAGACAGCTTGACATCAAAAGCAAGAAATTTATGAAGTTGTTGAGTCAAAAATCGTGGTGCAGCTTGAGCAACAAACTGCTGATCTATAACACTATCATTAAACCTATATGGACATATGGTATACAGCTGTGGGGTACTGCTTCAAAGTCTAACATTACAATCATTCAGCGCTTTCAGTCTTGCCTGTTGAGAAGAATCTTAGGTGTGTCGAATTTTGTACGGGACTCAATATTACATAGAAACCTTAATGTTCCTTCTGTCAAAACGGAGATAAGGCGATTTAGTACATCACATATCACTAGGTTAGATAGCCACTCTAATTGCCTTGCCATCAACCTTCTCGATAATAGCTTACAGATTCGACGTCTCAAAAGGGATCATCCGCTGGACCTACCCTTCCGATTCCCAGGGGATTAATTAATGTATCTTTAGTGTAGTGAAAAATTTGTCTAATTAAAATGAAGTAGTGATACCATGCGGCAGTCTAGCTTTCAACGCAGAGACCCAATTCAAGATAGACTGTTGTATGTCGTGTCAGAGGCAATGGAATATAGAAAAAATATTATTATTATTGTTTTTATTATAATTACAATTTTTTAATATGAATTTAATCTCATTACTCGACCATCAAAGTTCATGTGAAGAATATAAACAAAAGTTAAAATTGCCCACTTAAATGTTGTAAACATAAAATAATAAAGTACGCATCACTATTTTACATCGTGTCTATGCACATAACTAACCTGTTAGTTTGCTAATTACAAAAACATTATACATAAAAAAATAAAAAAATTAAATCAGTGAAAGAATCCATGTACGGAAAAATCAACGCACGTAAACCGCAAACCAAAGTGGTATAGGCAAAAATTAAAAGCCAGAGAAGGAGAAAAGCTTTTCTGCAATGGCGCCATTCAAATTAAAATTCCGCATGGGCAGCTCACGCAGCACATCGCAGGAACATGATCCAGATCCGCAAGTTAACGAGGCGCTGTTACTCAATCATCATTCGACAGCCATTGGCGCCAGTAGCTCGACCATTGATTCAGCGGATTGCAATAGCCTTGGCTCGGTGAGCAACAGTGAGCGCAAATCGCTGTTGCCAAACAAAAGTAACAGTTTGCGTTTGGGTAAGAACAATTTATATGCAACAACTTACTTACCTTTACACATACACTCACTTACACACACATACTAGTACAATTTCATAACTGATACTGATAAATATTTGCATGGAAAACTAAAGAGTTTGTTACAGTGCACATGAGTAAGATCATATTTAGAGCATGGCCGTTTATTTTTAGAGAAAAGCAATATTGCACCTTTTTGCAGGAAAATTGCTTGAAGCAAACTTCATATTCTGTGTTTTTTCAGCTCAATACTGTGAATTTCGTTTGAATTAATTTACTTGTATTTGGTTGCTTTATAGAAGCAAATGACCTACATAATTGATGATTTTATTGTACAATTCGAAATTTTGATAAATCAACAAGTTTTTAATATATTTATTAATAAATTTTTGTTCTTTCATTTTGCTTGTCCTTGTCATTTAATATTGTGCTACAAATATTGAAATTAAATATTGTTTTAAATGCAAAATTCCTCAAATAATTAAACTGATAATTTTTATTTTAGTTGAATATTAGTCTCAGCATAATTCTGAAAAACTTCAGTGGCAACAATTAAAAAAAAAAAAAAAACAATAAATATTCAATTTAAATAATTTAATTTCTGAATAGCTTATTTGTATCATTTCCAGCATGATTGATTTTAAATGAAATGACATTTTAAATCCATCACAGTTCTTGACTTCATTGCAATTTTGCTGTAAACTGAACGATTGTGTTTTTTTTTTCAAATTTACAATTTCAGGTTATATTAATCAAAATATCGCTCAATGCATTAGTGAATCGTCGACAACAGATGGTGATGCTGTGCCAACAACCCCTCCGCCCTCGTATGAACACGTGTTAGAAGAGGTGAGGCACAAAGAATGTCTTAAGATCAAATTGATAGTTGTTTCACAAAACAGTATTTCATTTATTTATAATTTATTTATTTATAAGCATGTTTAGTTTATAGGTATAATTATCAATTATTGTTTTGTATTTTGCAACCTTCGGACTTTTTTGTTTGAGAGATTTAATGAATTTTTGAGTCATTTTTTGAAAATGTTTTCAGAATCACCGTTTGTCGAGTCACTTCAAGCGTAAACTATACAGACAACAATCGCTTGAAAGTAATCGTTCACAAAGTCGTCGCAGCTCCGAAAACTATTCCCGAAACAGTGCGAACCTCTCAACAGCATTGGAACATTTTGAGTTTAATACAACTTGCACCGATCCAGATTGTGAACAAAATCGAAATAACTACGAAGAAATACAGACAGACAACGAGGAAGATACTTACAACAACGACGAAGTCAACGACGAACAACGTACTCCGATAGCATCAAACGCATATTTAAATATATCGAACATGGCGGATGCAACGGATAACCGTAATATATACTCTGATGAATGTACCGATGAAAATTGCGATGGCGCCTGCGGTGGTCGTAGCAGTTGTGATGACAATAGTGGCGGCAGTGGTGATGGAGAGGGCAACGGCGGTATGGAGAACGACGGCGATGGCAGGCAGGCGGGTTTTTTCGATCCATTATTAAATCATCATGAGTATTATAATGAAGGTGTGTTGGTTAAAAAGCTGAAATCTTTTTGATAAAAATCTCAAAGTCGTATTTTGTTTGGTTTTTGTTTTGTTGTCTTTTTTGCGTTATTTCTCTTCTAGTTGCACATTATAATGAACAAGAGCATTCACCGCAAAATTATATGCAACGCAATACTGACTGTTGGAACAATGCCGATAGTTGGAATATGCGTCAAAATCAACAACAACAGCAACAACAACAACAACAGCAACTTCAAAATCACCGCCATCAACACCAGGAGCAGCAACAGCAACAACAACAACAGCAGTTACAGCAGCAACGACCATCCGGCAGCCGCTCACGTCAAGTACATGCGGAGTATGAGGATGGCACAAATGCTTTTGCTGCTGAACTAATGAGCAACAAATCCTCAAAGGAGATTTATAAGGATCTTGCAAAGAAGTGGGGCATCACCTGTAAAATGTCTGATGGCTGCCGTTGCATGGACTGTCAGTCAAATTATTTTGACTGCGAGTTCGATGATGTAAGTCGCATTTATCTCAACTTGACCTACTTACAATATTTGCTTTGTAATGTACGTTTGTATGGATATTCCAATGAATTTCAGAACGAACATCATAAAACGGATGGCGGCCTTGGCGCAGGTACACCCATGTTCATTAGCGAAGTGATGCACGGTTCGGCCTGTAATATTTTGTAATTGAAGACAGCAAATGCTGTAAGTATTTTTTGATAGTACATTTGAAGATTAAAACAAATATAAATAATAACAGAATATATTTAAATTTTGAAAATCAAGAAATTGCAATTGCAAGCCTTCATGAAATAATGAAGCGAAGAAATTGATATTTGTTGTAAACAATATTTGACAAAAGGAAGTTCTAAACTCATTCACAATATAATCGTATCAATGTGTACATATATGTTAGTATAAGTAACTTGCACGGTAACATTATTGAATGTTGAAAAACATAAAATTCGCACTGAGGATGTAGTTAATAATTTAGACAAATGCATTGCAAATATCTAATTGTATTTTTTAATCATGCAAAGTCTCGACATGACAACATGATGTAGTAAAAATGTAATGAAAAAAAAAAAACTTTGAAACCAATACATAACAAAATCAATTACGAAAACCAAAATGTGCTGAAAAGAAAATTTAAAATTATTTGTATCAGAACTGAAAAAAAAAAAATTAATGAAAAACATAAACGATTTTACTTTAAGTCTAAGCGTAACGAAAGTTAGATCGAAGTATCTAAAGAAAGGTATCGAATTGTTTTTTGATGCAATTTGGTTCCAAAATGCATAACGTAATTGCATTGAAACTTAGCTTATAATGATAAATAATAACAAAAACATATGAGAAGTACTTTATTTCAAGAAGAAACATAATAAATACAGTACGAGAAGTACTTTATTTATAAAAATAAATACATACATGAATAAATAAATAATAACAACAAACTATGAGAAGTACTTTATTTCAAGAAGAAACATAATAAATACAGTACGAGAAGTTCTTTATTTATAAAAATAAATACATACATGAATAAATAAAAAATAACAACAAACTATGAGAAGTACTTTATTTCAAGAAGAAAAAAATAATACTTTATTTAAACAAAAAAATAAAAGAATAAATAAATAATAACAAAAGTACTTTATTTCAAGAAGAAAAAAATAATACTTTATTTAAACAAAAAAATAAAAGAATAAATAAATAATAACAAAAAAATATGAGAAGTACTTTATTTTAAGAAGAAATCTAATCAAAATAAAAAATATTTTATTTAAAAAATAAAAATAAATAAAATAAAACAAATAATAAATGAATAATCCCAATATAATACAAGAGAATAGAAGAATAAAATATTTACAAATAATATAAAATGCACACGATTATAACAATTTTTCGAGACATAATATAATGTAATATTATGTGGGGCTGGATCGAGAAGTGTTTATAGGCATATGAAACATTTCTTATAGAACGGAAAAAACATACAACAAATACACAGATAAAAGTAGTTTAGGTATTATTGTATTCAAACTTCTGAATACATGCTGACATCAGTAACCCACCTTATACCCTTCTAAATGGCTATACTAACACAATTGATAACAAAATTATTTGATGTAAACGCACATTCATATTCAGACATATTAAAAATACATGTATTACCCAAGTATTATAAATGTGTATTGAAATAAACTACAAATGCAAAACATAAAACAATATGACTATTTAAAAATCAACTATTTTGGTGTGTAAATGTTTGTTAAACAATTTGCCTAGCAGTAAAAAGTAATAAAATTAAACAACATTTTCAAATCCATTGCAATTTGCAAACAATATTAATATTTGTCTTAGAAGAATGTGTTAGTGAGCGGAAATGCATTATTTTTAATAATGTATGAAAGATATCAACGTGTTCCTGTAAGCTTAACTAAGAAATGCAGTAAGGTTCAATCTAAAATCTTGTGCATTCGCATTAACACTGCGAATAAAAAAAAAAAACAAAAAACAAATTAAATAAAAAAAATACGGAAATACAACAAGTCTACCTAGAACACGGTTTCTGCCAGGTTTACAAAACAAAGAACAATGAAACCTAATCATAAAATTATACGCATGCAGTGTATAATAAAAAGAAACTGTAAATGTTTAGCGAACCAAAGACGCACGCATTCACTTAAAGTGACAAGCTAAAATTATTGTAACTTAACTGACATAAACCGAAATATAAATGTTAAAAATCAGTAAATAAATAATAACAAAAATAAATTGATGAATTTTCAAACAGTGCACGTTTATTACAGTGAACACTTAATCAGTTAATCAACTTTTAAACACATAGAGGATAACCATCCTTAATTAACAACTTGTATTCTTGTATCTGAAGCATACATTTAAAAAAGATTAAAAAAGTACAGACACACACACACATACATACACATACTCATATTAATTATAATCGTCATAGCATTTTAAAATTGTGTTCACTCACGTGCACTGCGGTTTGACAAAAGAATATATTTTGTGGAGAGAAAAAAGAATTTATTGTGAATTGAAGCATCAGAATTTGATGTAATGAATGTATAAAGAAATTAAGCCAATGGGAGTTTTAGGGAAAGAACGGGTAAATCGAAATACAATTAATATACGAAAATATAGTTATTAATATCTATGTAGTATAGAGCTATAAAACTATATAATTATAGAAGCATATATTTTATTTTGTTAAAGTTTTGTTTTTCATTAGCAACCGCAATTCTTTTCAGCACTAACGCTTCAAAACTATCGCAAAAAAATCAAAAATAGGCGCACTCTTTTACTATTATAGTTTAATTAAGAACAAAAAATTACGATTGATTTTTGTAATTAGAAAAAATTTTAAATTTATTGTTCTAAAATAGCTATTTACTGCTTTGTTAACGATTAAAATTGATTTCAATAAATTTTCAAAAGCCTAAAACAAACATTTTATTTTTTAGAATTTATAAATTAAAAACGACGGTAAATGAATTATTATTAAGTTATTGTTTTCACTTAATTTTTATCAACATTAGGCACACTCTTGAATTGATCTCAAGACCCACATTGCATCCAACAAATGAAAACCTAATTTGTCTGTCTCAATCATCAACGGTTTGCATAAAACGAAGCAAATTTAATTAAGGTTTATAATAAAACCATGTATATGTTGGCTGACTGATGACTTAAAACGTTTATTATTGATGCGAACTATCATTAGAATTATCAGGCGATGTGATTGAGCAATTCAGTAATGAATAAAATGTTTTCTTCTATTCCAACGATGTAGATGCTTCATCGTCAAGTTTATATTCGGAATTCGCTTTTATAAATTATTAATTTCCAAAAAAAAAAAAAAAAATACATTTCATGTATTCATTTCATTGATGAGTGATTCTAAAAAAAAATTTTATTAGGACACAAAAAGAGCAAATATTTGAATTTTATAACATACCGTAAGAAATATTTTTCCATTGCTCGCGCAAAGATTATCATATTTGGAACTCTTACCCGTGTCCCAATCGTCACAAGCACTTTGCGGGTCACCGGTTTTATATACATAAGCATTGACCATATTTGAATAATCATAGTGACAAGTGGTAAAAACACACAATCTTATAGCACAAACGAAAAAAAATTTAGATAAATGAATGCTTCTTAATATTTTTGTAGATATTTTTCTACCTTGATGCATTGTTCGGATTACAATGATCGCCGAATGAAATGGCACAGCCAATGCGCGACACACGATCATTAACCATCACTGTAAAGTGGCCACAACAATGTAAATGTCTAAGACAAAAATTAAAGACAAATTAAATCGAAGCTGAAATAACAAAATATTACTAACTTTGAACCATCGAATTTGTCTGCCAATTCGTCTGGGTCTGGGACTTCCTTGTGCTCGTCAAACATGTTTTGCATATTTGTAGATATAACATCTTTCACACCAGTGGCTTTGATGGGCATCATGTAACCAAGGTTCTGGCCACATACCGAAAGTCTTGCTGTATTGTGACACTTTGAATGCTTAAAGCAAACTAACTTGGTATGAATCCGCGCCATGTAGGCCAATTCGTCATCCCAAATGACTTCACGCATACGTGATGCTGTTGGGAAATCCTGGTTACTATTGGTTTTGGCATCGCCACCGGCCAACTGATTGCGAACCTCATTGTGAAAATCTATAAAGGCTTTACGGAACGTTGCTGTTTCCGGTATGTGTGAGACAAATTGCGTTGTGCCTTGATAAGGTTCCTGAAAAGTTTTGCACAAAACAAATACAAGTTTTCTAAGGTGGTGCAAATTGTTCGCACATACCAATTCCTTTTCCAATGAGCACATAAAATGTTCATCACCTTTGTTGCACAATGACTTTTCCTCATTATTGCAATAGTTGTAGGCTTCAGTAATGATTACTACCAATGTTGTAGTTGCTATTAGTGGCAGCAAAAATTTATCCATAATTTTTGGTTTTCGCTTCTTTAATAAAAAATATATTTAATGTATTTATAATTGCTAATAATTCTCTTGCTATCGAATGAATCAAACATGAGTAATAAGACAGATATTTTTAAGGTGATGTGATTGATCATTAATTTTGATATTTTTAGATGATTTAAACGCATTTCGACTAATAGAGATTTTTGGCAAACACATTTTTCTTGTAGAGATTTGATTAATCCCTGAAGTTCTTAATCCCTTAGCGGTCAGAAATCACCTCAAATATAGAATCAGTTAATTTTAGCACATCCATTTTCATGGCAATAAAATTTAAAAAACTTCGTATTGTAGTTTTGTAATATAATTTTTTTTATTTAATTTTATGTTGCATGATTGTTTAAATTTAGTTATTAAAATTCGAAACTATTGAAATGTTTTTATGTAATTTTGTTTGGATTTAAAAATATTTGTAATCGAAACTGCAACACAATTAAAATAAAACTGAAAAAATAAACCGTCTATAGTAATATACATAATTTTTTAACAATTAACAGATAAATTACACTTTCAGGTGACTTTCTTGATTTTTTTTTTTTTTCTTTTGTTTGTTTTAATTTTGGGGTTAGGTCAGGTCAGTTCTATACGCGTACAGAATATATGGAAGTATTAAATACTCGTACTTTAATGGTAATTAAAAAAAAAAAAATAAGTATTTACAATAACAACATTTTGACTCTTTGCCATTTTGCTGTGTTTTTTTTTTTTCTTTATATTTTATGCTTATGAAATAAATTATTACAAAAAATATTTATTTTATTTTTTAAATTTATTTAAAGCATTTGTATTTTTCACCAACATCATTATTCCTTCATATATAAAAAATCAACCTTCTCGTTCGGTTTGTGTAACTTTAGTATGTATTTCAAATTACATATATATAAATATATATATTTTGTTAAGGTATTGGTTCATACTTGATTCATAATATTTGTTGTTATTTATTATACTTGTATGTATTTATAAACTGTAGTTAAGACAAGCGAGCAACCGCGAGGCATGGCCGCTTATAATGAGCATTTAAACGGTTGTAGAAAAGTGCAATATTATTTTTTTTATATATATTTTTGTTTTAATATAAATTTATGAAAAAATAGTATTATTATTGTAGTATTTTATCATTATAACCATTATTTTTATTGTTTGTTAAGTAACCTGCCGCCATGTCTAGCTGACTGCTCAACCTGACAATTAAAATATACTGCGATTAATAATTTTATATTTTAATTTGTGTTAATTTTCGTTTTATTTATGTTCTGAAGGAATTAATACTTTTTTATATAATCATTGTTCAATATTGTTTTTTTTTCTGCTTGCTTTTTTCTGTCTGTGTAAATTTATTTACTAAACTATTAGAAAATATACTCGTTTGATTGTTGGTTTTAATTTTTATAATAATTTATATGTATATATATTTGCTTATATATCGGTTTGACATATTTCGTTATGTCTTCATTCTCAGCATCACTAAATGTACAAAGGTGTTTGTAAAACATTTACACAATTTTCCTATTGTTAAATTCACTCAATCTTTTTTTTTATTTTATTAAATCTCTTAACATTTGATTTCTGGGGAGGCACGTAATTGAAAACATATTCAAATTATACATTTATGTGTATATATATACATGTGATGTTGATTGCGTAAATCGTTCACATTAACCATAAAACTAGAACTATGATAATTAAAAACTAATTAAAGCGTGACTAATAAAAATTAAAGACTCTTTTATTTTACAAAAAACTTGCTCAGTTTTTAACAATCATGCGTTGCAGCTGTGTAAAAAACTCATAGTGAAAAGTAGACTAGAAAACTGTGCAACGCAATGCATATTTTTCACCAACTTGCGCTACGTTAGACCGAAAAGAATCTACATTCATTGTTGTGGTATTAATTTTTTTTTTTTTTAAACAAAGTTAACAAGGAACAGTTTTGCAAGTATTTAAATGATAATCGACAAATTAACAGAGAAAACATTAAATAAAAGAAAAAAAAATTGAAATAATAATGATTATAAAATATACAGAAAATCTAGACACAAGTTGACGCATGCGATAGGTTCGATACACCTACATTTGATTCTTTGGTGCGGCAACACATTTCACAGATACGCTTTGTATCCGGATTAAGGAAAGTACAGAAGTGGCAGCTCCACTCATTTGGGCTGGTGACAATGAGCTGTGTTGAAACTGGCGGCGGTTGCTTGATGGCAACGCTCCGACTTCGCTGTACCGTTTGATTTGTATTTATTTCCGATTTGTTTTCAGAATTTGTGTTTTTTAAAGCTGACTTCATCTTTCTGCCGCTTGTACCGACATTATTAGCCGGCAATATTGACTTTGATGTAGTTTTGTCTGGCTTCAATGTTGAGCTTTTTATTTCGCGCTTACTGCTTGTTGGTGTCTTCTCTAGAGTACGTGATTTTTCAAGTCCATCACTTAGGCGATTGGATTTGGTGTCAATTTGCGTTGATCGGCGTTTGTCTGTATTGCCGGCGATGCCATTCGCAAGTGTTAGAGAATCCAAATCGAGACTCTGTACTAATAGATCTTCACGATCGCCAAGATCTTTGGAGTAACCGGAACGCTCAAGATTTTGAAATACATAATTCCATGACTCAAAAGAGCCAACGCCGTCTTGATTCTTGGATATAAGCGTAGGCGATGGCAACAGATGTTCGCTGTGACCTATATGTGCAAAATCTTCCAAGCTCGCCGACTCATAGCTCGTCAAATCGGACATCGTGTCACGTTCACGCGTACCCGTTGATAATTTACGCCGACTGCCACCAACACTTGTTGACGGTCGTTGTGTTTCTTTCAATTCATGTTGCTTCTTGCGATTATTGTCTACATAGTCCTGCATTAAATATAAATATGAGCTTTAACAAAAATTCAGTCGTAAATATATACCAATTATCATTTACCTGGTTCATTTTATCAGCCATATTATATACCTGCTGTCTATTAGTTCGACTAGTTTTTGGTAGTGGTCGCGAATAGATGTACGCTTCATTGGCCGTTGTCTGCGCCATTCCCGATGCCGGTTCATGCATGTAGAGATGATCTTTTGGCTGTACATACGTGGGATTGACATTTGACTGTATCACTGGACGTCTATCGTACATCCTTTGCTCGCGATCATAATCCAAAGATGAGGCTGGGTGCATTTGTGCATGATAGTCGTGCTTTGTAAGCGGTGCACGATCATCAAAATCAATTAGTTGATCCGGTGGAAACGAACATTGTCTGTATTGCATAGTAGCAGCGCCTGACATGTTTTCGGGCAAGTTTGATGCTACATTGTGACGTAAAGTCGTTGCAGATGCTGGTTGCTGTTGTGCGTAGTAGTTGCAATTATGTGCCTTTCCAATAGTTCCATATGAGTTTTTGTCAACATTCATAAACTGTTCACCACATTTAATACCATTGCAACTAATATTAGGAGTTGAATACTGTGTATTCAATTGATTGGAAATATTGTAAGGCAGGGGATAACGATTGCCGGGCGCATTATAGGGATGCGCATAAGCATTTTTATAGCCGGCACCACCATTACCAGCGGCAATAGCGGCATACGAGGTACTGCTGCCCATGCTTACACCGTCCAGACTATCGTATGGCGCCTCATAAACATGGCCATGTGGTGGCATTGGTTGTTGTTGATGATGTGCCGTGCAACCTTGTTGCTGATGATCGAATGAATGCCGATGTGGCAAAGTGTAAGCATGTGGCTCATTGTAGTGTTCCAGACTGCGTGAATGTGTCATTTGGGCTTGTTGCTGTTGTGTCGCTTGACCCGGTGCAACAAAGGCATGATGTTGATATGCCGGCGCTGGATATGATGCTATTAACTTGTTGGCATCGCGCATACCATTGCCATTGTACATGAGATTCGTTTGTGCTACATTCGGATGCAGCACACAATTATTGTTCGTATTGTGCACCGCACACGTTGCAGATGATTGCATATGATGTGACTTTGTTGACTGATGATAAGGTGCACAATTGTTGCACTGATTTGCTGCTCCCAATTGTGGTAACAATGTGGTTTGTATATTGCCGTATGTATTTTCTGTTGCCAAATGTTTCTCTTTACGTAAACGTTTCTCCTGTAAAGCGTACGCAATCTCCTTAATTGCTTGCGTTGTGCCACCCACATGCCGTTCACGATAATTATATATGTCCAGCCATGTGCAATTTAAGCCAATCGCAATCAAACCAGCAAAGATGTACTTGATAATTTGACACTCGACATAAGCGGCCATAGCATCACGTGAAACATTCGTCACTTGATCCGGACAGATGGGACCATCAAGCACAAACACCTCATCTGAGATGCGTCGATAGCCCATGGCTTCAAACATTTTATCGGCATCCACTAAATTAGTTTTTATCTCATGTTGAAACACGCCCGAGTAGGTCTGTAAAGGAAACAATTTAATAGTATTGCTTTGCAATTTAAAACGAAATGGCATTTGAACAAACCTTTAGGACACGAAATTCTTTTCGCCACGGCTTCGTAAATAAGTTATTCGCATATTGACTGACAGCCTCAAAACCAATTATAGCTTTGTGCGCTGTAAATTCCGACATTTCACGTATGGACTTACGTAGCACAATCCCGGTTTCCGGTAGAAAGAATTTGCGATCATGTGGCACAATGCAAAGAAACTCCTTCAGGCAGCCTATAAAAACAAAACGTTAGAAACATATGATAAAAAAAAAAATCTATTTAAAAAAATTAATATTTTTGTAAGCTTATTTTTACCCTCCAATTTTTTTCGTTCCTCGAGCTTTTGTATGCATTCTTCTGTTTCCAAAAAAGTCCAATGACGACGCAGAATTTCTTCCCACAAATCTGGCAACATATCGTGCGACACAAAATCCGACATCTTGGCGTATGTTGTGACCGCCAATGACGTGCAAATTGTTCTGAAAGTAAGTATAAGCATAAGAAGTCGTTACATATGAGATATTCAAAAAAAAAAAAAAATAAAATGGTGGAAATAAAGTAAAGAAATTCAAAGCACAAGGCGAATTTATATTATACAATTTCTTTTTAATATTCAAGGCTTAAGGCTGTTGGCAATAACAGGATATTCGCTTATTGTACGAATCGACTCAACTTGGCTGAGTGCCAATCAAACAAAAATCTAACAATTGATGTCAAGTAGTTTGGAAACCAAAACAAAGAAAACTGCTTTCTCTACCGAGATTGAGATGTCGGCCTTGAACATCAGCATTTATTGATTTCGTTCGTTACTTACGGTCCTATATATATATACATATATACATATATATATGTAGTTATGTATATGCATTAGGACATTTTTGTAATAAAGATTTCATGTGTATAAAGTGCTTGATGTGCATGCAAAAATAATATTTTTAAAAACAATTTATTATATATAACATAACATGCTAAAAGCTTTAAATCGATTTCAATACGGCAGCAAAATAAATTGTTGGCGTCTGGCAATTGTAAATTTCATTACTTATATTATACAAATTATTACAATCATATTGAATGACTGGACCGGCCCGATTGCACTGGACTCGAAAAGCTTGTGCGGCAAAAATAATTATGTCGATGAATCAGCAACAACGCAACAACGAAACTGACACAGACTACTATATACAAGGCACATTTATGTACAAGTACATACATACATACATATGTTCATACATACAAACAAATGTATTAAGAAAAGTTCAGGTGCTTGAGAAAGCAATAATAAATACTTATACTCGTTCGTCTTCATACATATTAATTTGTTTACTTGTTTCAGCAAAACACGCGATTAGATTTGCCCAGTGGAAGTACTGAAATTGTAAATAATATAAAAACAGCAATACAAAGAAAGGTTAAAATATAACAATAAATAAATAGAATATGTTAACAGTAACGTTTATATTAACTGATAACTCATATGAAGTGATGAATCATGTGTGAATAGTTGGCAAATATTGTTTGATTACTTAATCAAATAAATGAACTAATACATTTGATAAAAAAGTGGAAAAGCGTTTGACTGATTTGCTTTCAAAGTAAATAGTTAATAATAAATTGATTACAAACAAATTTAATCTTTATTACATTCAAGGTGTTGAAAACTGAGTTTAGTTAAATCAACTTTTTACTATTTTTTTGCTGAAAAGCAAATGGCACCATAAATGTTTGAATTATTATTCTTTTATTTTAGAAATCTTTCTCATATAAACTTGTTTCAAAAAGCTTTTTTTCAGTAAGGCAATTACACTGTTCAGTTAACGGGAAATCACCGTTTTCAAACCAAACTTATATTGATACACATACATATGAAATCTATAGTTAATTTATATTTACTGATATTAATAATACTTATGTATATTGGTGGCATTTTTATACTTGTCACTCATTGGATTCACTACGAATACAAGCTTGACAACATAACCTGGTCGTATTGAAAATTTGCATTTGATTAAATTTTTGGTTCACCATCATGCATTCACACGAAAATTAATCATTTTATTTTAACAGTTTTGCGCAGAGAATTTCATGCAGCAATGTGAGATACTACCGATGTTGCGATATGCGAAATAACTTATTACTTTAACTTGAGAAATCGAGCAGCACGATACAGTGCAGAGGTTACAGTGCCAAAGAATTTCAACAAAGCAAATCAATGATAACACATTATTAGAATGTGATTTATGAGTTCATAACGAACGATATCATCAACATACATGCACACATTAATTTAACATCTCCGCCATTGAACAAACGACATAACTCCGGCGGAAAAAAAAAACATATCTTCGTTTCAACTTAGAGTTCTGCTTACTGATTACTACCAACAACAAATTACTATAGAGGAATACCAGAATCTTATCGTTTAAAAACGACACATTTCCGGCGTTGATAAAAACGATAAAATTTCGCTAAAAAAATGTAGGGACGAATTTATGTCGCTATGGTCGCAATTCTTTATAAAACTACAAAGGCTTTCACGATGAAAGAGAAAAATTTGCTTGTGTAATTTTCTGTGACCGTTGTCGTGAACAGACTTTTGTGTTTGAAAGACTGCAAAAATGTTAATTTTTGTGTTAATTATTATTTCTGTGCCAAAAATAGATATGGAAAAAATTGTTATATTTAAAAGCGTCTTTTAGAGTGGAAAGCAAGAAAGGAAAAGTGTCTTATTAAACTTATCTTGTTTATTAACTTTTGGCGGTTGAAAAATTTCAATTGAAAATCAGATGTACAACTTTCTGTCTCATTCACGCTTCAATCACTTAATTATACCAAAAATACTATAAAAGTTATAGTCACCTGTTGGTATTTTCCGGTTTGTTAACTGTTAGTGAATAATTACAAGGGTCGGGGTAGAGTTCCGAGTATTTTGTTGTTCCTTTTGCACAAAGATGAAATTACGTATTTCCTTTTCATCGTGAACACCTTTTATGCATTAAAACTTTTTCATAAAAAATGAATTCCAATAATTATTACAATGCAATAAAATTTACAAGGAAATAAAAAAAAAAGTAGTTCTAGAAATCCACGAATGATGTGAAACAAACTGAATGTTTCTAAACGAAAGCTGCTTCACATTTGCTTGTCTGATAATGATTAACATTTTATGAAATTCAACAAATTATTTTACTTTAATATAATGTGATAATAAAACGATAAAACGAAGAGATATAGGATAAAAATAAATACTCTAAAATCGTATGATAAAAAATTGAAAATTTAACAATCTCATACGTGGTACAATACTCAATCAACACAAGATTGTAAGTAACTTGTAAGGCAACAATTCGAAATGACAACAATATAAATAACCTTGAGAATGACTCATTTACGTAAATGCACGATAAAGGGCACCAAACAAAAACAAAAAACAAAAAAGAAGCAAAAACATAACAAAGAAAACAAAACAAATATTCACATACAATCCCACACCTATATACACTTATACACAAGCCAAAACCCACACAAATAAATAGGCAGTACCATTGAGCGGCAGTTGTAAAAGTTTCTCATATAAGGTTCTGTGAGTGTGGCTTATATGTATATATGTAAGTATAAAAGAGCGTAACTGTAGCAAAAGTGTAAAAGCACCAACAACTTGAACTAAACAAAAAAAAAAAAAAAAAAAACACGCAAAAACAGTTTAAAGAAATGCGAATATGTAAGAGTGATATGAAGACGACGTAAACAGATGATGGATAAGTGTAAAAAAAAGTCAAATTTGAAACAAGAAAATTATACAACACTCGCTAACAAAAATAATATGAGCAAAAATTTGATTGAATCAAAGTTTTTTTAAGTTCAATTAGATATTATAAGTAATTTTCTTAAATATTACTCATACGTACTTAGACTTTTTTTTTAAACCTTTTTATAACTACAACGTCAATCTCAATGTATGTATGTGCAATTGAATTTGCATAATTAACTCTCAGATACTTTAGAATAACAAAGAGGATACGTGGTAATTGAAACCGGTTTAGGGCGATATATTTAAGATGGGAGCGGTTATCTGAACAAACATAATATATTAACACCCCCTTTCTGAAATACTAATGAATCGTTATTTGTGTAAAAATCATTTTAAACATAATAGTTTCTTTCTGAAACTTTTTCGTTTAATATTAAACATCAAATAAAAAATTGTTTCTTATAATTTTATAGTTTCTTTTATTATTGTTTGTATTTATTTAATTGAATAAATTTGAAAATTGTTATCGCAACGTGTTAGCATCAATTGTTCTATTTATCTTATTAAAAGTATAGTTACACAAATTAGATAATATTACATTACACGATATACTGTAAAATAATAAAACTTAGTAAAATGGTTGACAATTAGTCACATTCCATTGCCAATAATCTGCCGGCATGGTAACGAAAAGATGCAACTAATAAAATTAAATCGTAAAAAATCAACCTTCACAAGTGTAAATAAGAACCTTCAACGCAAATAAGTCAAGCGTACTGACAGCACAAAGAGTTTCAAAATACATAACAAAACCAGTCAGAAGGGTATAGTCGAATATGCTCGACAATATAATACCCTGCACATATAGTGGGCGATGCCACGCCCCAAGTCTTAAAAATAAAGCATTGCACATTTAAATTTTGTTTAAAATTTCAGGAAAATCGAAAACAAAAAATGTGGAGTTCATGAAAACTTCTATTTTGATGGACTTTGAGGGACAACAATGCGTGTAGAGCGTTTTACTATGCCTGCACTCGAAATTTCTTGTTCGTAACTCTTATAATTAGTTTACGAGATAGTTATAACCATTTTTACAAAAAGATTTTTTTTGATACGCAATTTTGTAGGGTTGTGCTCCTGAGACAATGTGTGATTGATTGAGTGCCTGTAAAGCAACTGTTAACTCAATATTATCAAATTACAGTGAAAACCCGTTTTGCAACAAGTAGCAAAAACAAAATAGATAGGATAGAGTTGTGCTGATTGCATGCTTGATGAGCTTGATGAGAAATAAATAAATAAATAAATAAATACTTACATGCATAAAATGATTGAAAAAGAAATGTAATAAAAAAATAAACTTTGTTATATTACTGGCCTGTAAATTTGATAAACTGTTAAATGAGTCAATGAATTACTCATTTATAGATATATTTTTAGATACAGCTATAAATCGTACTTCATGGACAAAGCTGATTCCAAACTAAGTAGTAATACTACTACTCGCAGCTTTAAAAGTAAGTATGGAATACGAAGAACGAGTCAAAAAAAAAGAAAATAAATAATTAAACCGCTTATGCATCGGAACCGTAAGCTACACAATGTTGTGTGTGCGGTTTTAATGCTTCTTCTGCAGCGACAATAAACAAGAGCTTCACACAAACAAATACACATACCCACACACACAACACACACACACACGTACACACATGTATATATATAAATATATAATTTCAGAAGCAACTACTACCAACGCAAAGGCAGCAAAGACTAAAGAAGAATGCATTATAAGTGAAGAACATTGCAAATGAAGTTGATTGACAGATACACGCGCGCACGACATCAACACACACACACACACAGGCAGTTTAATTCTATACAAACTCATGTACATACATTCATTTATAGCAGTAAAGTGAATTGCTTTTTGCCATGACAATAAATGCAGTTTTGTTATTGAATTTCCTTTTTACCATCATCTCGTGCCGAAGCCAAGGCAAAAGCTTAAATCAATTAGCAAGGAAATGAGCAATAAAAAAAAAAGCATTAAGGATGTCACAAGCAAAAGGGCGGTAATAGAGTGCAGCACTTGATTTTTTTTTTATCTTCATACAATATTCGAACTAATGTAATATTTGATTATAAAAACGAGATTATTTTTATTTCAACGAAGCGATGACATAATATATGTTAAATTCCACCAGAAAAATTCATACTCTTTACAATTTGAATTCAAAACATTTTCTCATCATTTTTCCATTTGTAGCTCATTCATATCACATCCCAATAGCACAAATAGATACTTTTAACTATTTTTCTTGCATAATCAATGTCTTTTTGTATCATTTGTTTAGGAAATAAAAAAGTATTCACAATTAGAACTTAAACGTTATCAACATTAATCTATGAAAAGTACTTCTTCAAAGACGAACTCTAGACAAGAACTCGAAAAGCCGATCGGTGAGAATCAAGAGGACCTTTAAATTCGAAACAACAAAAAATCCATCTGATATAAAATTATTTTTATACATTTTAATCGTCAGTTCCGATGAATCAATTATTAAATATATTTTAAGAAGATTAAAGGGTGATAATCATGTCAAATCTGAAAAGTAAGTCAATGCAACAAAGCCAAAAACTTACTCAAAACTAACGATAAGTCAATGTATGTTTTTTTTTAAACTGCTTCTCTAGTTTTATTGCGAAATAATAAAGAGCAAACAAAAAAATTTAGAAAAGAAAAAATCAATATCAAAAACAAAAATGTCTTAGTATTGTTCTGAATTTAATATCAAAAGAAGCTAAGGCATGTTGGAAAAATGGTCTTAAAGTATACATACAAACACACATATACAAACATACTATGTACATTTTAATTCACCAACACATGCCAAGCTCTACTGGCACGTGCTTTTAAAAAGCCAAAGAATGACCATAGCAGTAGTCTCTATCTGACCAACCTACTCATTTCTTTAACTAACATTACAATAATGACAACAATAACGAGAACAAGAACTCATGCAGTCCCTAATGCGATTGATTAGTCGTGCTGCTGACAACTGGTTTAAAAGAAAAAAAAAATTTCTATCAAGTAATTATTGCTAATTGGACATGTGCACGGATTTAATGCAATTTTTCTGTAGTTTCATTCGATATGAGAATTTCTCAGAAAATAGATACATTTTTCGTTTAATGAAAATTGATGTCGTTTTGGCATTTATAACAGTAAAATGAAAATTGCAAACAAAATGAAATTTGTAGGATGCTCTATAAAAATCTGATCGGTTATTTCGTATTAAATAGATACATCATTTATTCATTTAACTATTTAACTATTAATTATTTAATAGCTGCTATACTACACAATACGATAAAGCTTATCTAATTGGCTCAGCTATTGACAAGCTAGACCGTTTTATAAGCGGCATGCTTTTAAAAAGTGTAGTGGAAGTTCGGTTTGACTGAAACTATGTCTCACTTAATTATTTTATGCTTGTTGAACCCCGGCAAAACTTTGAGCCAAACAATATTTTCGGTAAATAAATGCCTACTAAAAATAGTTTTTAAAATACCAAAAAGCTTGATGCTCTTCGTTGGCATTCATCATTGCTTATTTGAAAATATTTACGCAGCATGCTTTTATGTAAAAAAAAAAAAAATTAATTGAGAAATTAATATAAAGGCCCTAGGGAGATAAGCCTAGTGAATCGGCCCCGGAGAGATAAAAAATTGGTACTTTGGGGATATGTTGGTATTAGTTAGATAATAAAATTTTGAAAATTTCAGATCGCTAACTCAATTGGTTTTCGAGAAAAAATTAAAAATGTAAAAACAAACAATCTAATTTTACTAAGAAACGGCTTAATCGATTGGCTTAAAAATTTAATATGTCTTGGCGGCCGATAGGAGCTCTTTATGAAAAAATCAGTAGCTGTGTAGCTTTTTAAGAACAGTGAAAAAAGAATGGTTTTTTTTTATATTAAATTTTTTGACCATGGTACACATTTTGTACAACTATGAAATTATTTTTATTTTAAGCCTTATATATTACCCTTTAACAACATATTTTTTTCAGATTTTTAAAATAGGTACTCCATAGCCAAAACAAATAAAAACTATTTTTAGTTGAATTAATGCATTTCTGTTTCAGCAAAGCAGGCGGTTACGTTTTTGTAATGTGTGTAGTATTTACTTTCAAAAATGTCTTCGTCTAAGTCAACCATAAATAAAAAATGTTGCATTTGCTCAAAAATGCTTAAAAAAATTGCTGGAACTACAAAGTTGTTACGAACAAACGAGGATATTGAGCAATATTCACGAATTTTTGTTTGTGATCTTAGCATTGGCGATGTTCTTTGTGGATATTGTCGATTGCAAAAATACAAAAGACAAAAATTAAGCTCTGGAGAGAATGCAGAGAAGTCACCTTCAAGTACCGATGATCCATCTTGTGAAATAAATATCATAAATACAAATGACAGCGTGGAGTTAATTGAACTTCCAATTAAGAGATCCGTTGCAACTCACAAATATTGCTGTGTTTGTTACAATGTAGAGAAGAATATGGCGGTAATTCCTCAAAAAGCTCGATTGCAGTCAATTGTTAAAAGAAGGGTTTACATTCCAAATGGAAATCGGTGCTGCCAAAAACACTTGATAAATACACGTTTTTATAATGAAGACCTTTACCAAATTAAAATTTATTCAAATTGGACTAAAATGTTACCTTCGGAGCTGACTACAATTATGGAAAACTTGTCTACTGAATGCGATTCCACATTATTAGAAAAAGTCGATGATTGCCACATTTCAAAAGAGAAACTGTATGTGTTGACTGGCTTGAAATGGGAAAACATTGTTGAATTGCGGAATTTACTGTCATCAATGAGAAACACTGACATTTATCCAAACGTATTTGGCTTATAATTTATAACATATCTATATATTGGTAATGTGGCGGGATTGAACTTGACATTTAAGTATGTTTGAATGGTCTTTTATATATTGAAAAGAGATATCAACTGATTCATCTATCATTTCTGCTAAATACGATATTGGTTGTTTTAATTGGTAAGAACCAGTGAAAAATATTCTAAGATCTTTTTCAGACATTTCTGGAAAATCTTCTACGTCGTTTGATGTAACGGTTTCAAATGGCAGTTTTATACGTTGACAGCCATTTTGTTCTAATTCATCTGCTTAAGTATTTGCCGATAAAAAACAAAAATAAATAAAAAAAAAAATTAAAAAAATAGTTTTTATTTGTTTTAGCTATGGAGTACCCATTTTAAAAATCTGAAAAAAATATGTTGTTAAAGGGTAATATATAAGGCTTAAAATAAAAATAATTTCATAGTTGTACAAAATGTGTACCATGGTCAAAAAATTTAATATAAAAAAAAACCATTCTTTTTTCACTGTTCTTAAAAAGCTACACAGCTACTGATTTTTTCATAAAGAGCTCCTATCGGCCGCCAAGACATATTAAATTTTTAAGCCAATCGATTAAGCCGTTTCTTAGTAAAATTAGATTGTTTGTTTTTACATTTTTAATTTTTTCTCGAAAACCAATTGAGTTAGCGATCTGAAATTTTCAAAATTTTATTATCTAACTAATACCAACATATCCCCAAAGTACCAATTTTTTATCTCTCCGGGGCCGATTCACTAGGCTTATCTCCCTAGGGCCTTTATTTGCTTTTAAAATATAAAGCCGGTAAATTTACAATGAAAATCAACTAAAATGTTATGTAAACTACCTACAAGCCTTTATTTGTATGTGTGTAAGTTATTGCATGCATATGAGGGATAATATCCTTATCATAATTGAACTGAGCTGAGTGGGTGCAAGTGTGTGTCGGTTGCAATGTTTACAATGACTCTTAGGCAAATAATTTGGTATTTTTGTTTAATGCATGCTGCGGTTTAGTGGCTGATTATGTAAATTATTGATTTTCTGATTTCATTATTATGACACACAGAATTTTAAATTTATTTGCTCGCTAAATGCAACAGTTTTCGGTATGCCAATTTCATCATTGTTGTTTTTTTTTATTTACGTGTTAAAAACACCAACATAGTAAACATAAATGGGCGGAGGTTGAGTTATAGAGTAAAAAGCCGAGTAGGTTATATTTTTGTTACAATACTCGTATACGTTATTTGTCTGTGAGAGTGTATTTGGCTTGGGCGCTGTTGGCACGTTGACAAAAAGTTCTCAAGATGCGCAACGAGCAAAAAGTTGCTTTGTGCGTATGAGTGTTCGTATATATGTATGTATGTGAGTGTGGTGAAAAGCAGCATTCAATTGCTGCCGGCAAAGGAAAAGTAAGCATAAACCAACAATGGACAAACAGTAGCAGCCGCAATGGCAGGTTGCTCCAATTCTTATTTTCAGCAATAATAAAACAACTAAAATTAGCAACCCTTCTAAATATTTAAGATATATATGTAAATTTGAATTTCTTTATTTATTTAGTTTAACTATACTCTTAATCCAATACTCCTAAGTAGACTTACACAAATTCCTATATTTGATAATGCTGGTTCTGTCAGTCGACGTTTTGCTTGGAATTTTCATTTTTGTCTTGCCTGCATTTCTTTTTAACTCTGCTTAAGCGGGTGACGGATGGCGGTCTGGTTGGAGCTGCTGTAAGTGCGGTTGGGTGGTTGCTCGTTTGCTTGCTTTTTCGGTTATCCACGTATTTAATATATATATATTTATATACAGATTTGTATATACATATAAATATATATTATGTATGATTTTTCTCTTCGTAGCCGTTTGAAGGTGGTTTGCGTTTTATTTTTAGTACTACGCCGAATGCTTCCGTATTTATCGAAGATGTTGTTTTTGCTTTGTTGTTGCTTTTGTCGTTATTGCTGCTCACTTCTTAACCGTTTTGCGTATCTTCTTTGTTTGCGACAATTTTTTTTAACACTTAATACGTTATTAACTTATTTTTCTTACAATTTTGATTCGAAATCCGCCGAACACTTCGATGCACAATATGTAAACAGTATTACAACACAATTTTGCACAATTGTGTTTGATTTAATGTCATTATTTATTTATTTTCATGAAAATTCACCAACCGTGCGACACGTCTCACCGACGAATGTTGTCGATGATCAGTGTTACCAACTTTCAAAAGTTTTTCCCCCTAAACGCTAACCAAATTGTTTTTTAATACGTAAAGCAATGCAGAATTTACGCTGAACGGTGATTGAACAGCTCTCTTCGTGAGAGCTGAGAGAGGATTCTTACTCTGTTGTGTCACTTTTGTGTCACAGACACATTTGACTATTGATAAAGCGCATGTTGCGCTACCTCCGCTGGCGATTTTAGCCACATCTCCAATCAGGAACGTTTTCCGACCCCGGTTTTACTTTCCTTCTTCTTCCACTTCTGCCGACGTTGGCGACACTTATGCGTCAATTGGCCCGTTTGCGTTTCTCACCCAATGTTAATGATAATTCAAATTATCAATTGCGATTGAAGTTTAACATTTTTAACGTGCTTTTTAATTTAACCCGATATTGCGCTAACAGAGATGTTAAGTTGTTGAAAATGGAAGTCACTTGACGTATGTTCGCTTAAAAATGTGACTTGAGTTCGAACACTTGCATGTCTCTGGGCAATCAGAGACTAGTTAATTAATTAAAAATCGCTGTTTGAAAATGACAGAAAAGCTGTGATTTGACAACACTGCGTAGTGAGAGCAAAGCGAGAGAGTTCCTACTCCATGCTGCTAACACTCTGTAAGTGCATGTTAACCTACCACACAGAGAGAAACGAAAACGAGTCAAATTGGCGCAAAAGTTTCATGCGAATTTCATTGAAACGACACTGCACCATTGGTTTGACGTATATCGCCCTGTATTCGCTGGGGATGTGTCTTGTTCCTCCATTTAGATGCCACCAGGGCCTCGTTTGCCCAAAATCATCAGACAGATTCCGTTAGGAAGGCCATTTTTAAATCACGATTTGGCTAAAAACATTGTCATCGACGATGCTATCATTTCGCACATGTTTAACTAAACTGTCACAACCCAAAATTTTTCATTTTCGAGTTTTCATGTAAAAACTGTTTATCGTATGCATTTCTATCACCACAAAAGATGTGGTGTAATTATCTGGTTTAGAAACAGAGTTATGCATCTTTTAAATATTGCATTTCCATAAGGTTGTCATTGTCACTAAAGCAGTTTTTTGCGTTTCCTGAAAATTCATTTTTTTTGAGTTGTGACAGTTTAGTTAAACATGTGCGATTTGTTCACTGACAAAACTAGTTTTGCCAAATCTCCTAGTAAAAATGTGTAACACCAGACAGCTGACATTCCAGCGTTTTTTTTTTAAATGTATTCAGCAATATTTTTTCGAGATATGGATGACGTCTATTCCAACGATTTAAGTTAAGATCCATAGAAAAAAACGTTTAGTTTAATATTTCCTCCGCGACTTGTTGTTTTTTCTGCTTGCCGCTTTTCGAAGTGGTTTTAACTCAAAACATAGAACAATTGCCTGTTGCACACAGCAATTCACGTTCTGAGTATGAAATACTCTTATGTTACTTAGGGCTACAGTACCTCACATACGGTAGTATAGCATTCAGGTGCAGAAACAAACTGAGAATGGTAGACCATCGTATGATGCGTGCGATTCTTTGCAACATAGGAGCACTTTATGTAAGGAACGATGGAAAACAATCACATTAGTTGGCAACAGTGCACCACACCCAAAAATCGGTTACACTTCAATTCTAAGGTGCCAATGTACTCTGAATCTTGAAGCACATTGCCGAAGAAGTCAATTTTGTTCTAATTAGAAGGCAATATTATGACACGGGAGAGTAAGAAATTAATGAATGGCCCGTCACCGAGTTGGGCGTGAACACCTTTATTATAATAATAACAAAGATTTAAAAAACCCTAAAAATACAGCACCCCTGAAAAACGCATTCGACTCAAAAAACCCCTAAATTTAGGTGGAAACCTCTAAGTTGGCAACCGTGTAGATCCGTGAATCTGGTATACCAAAAGTTGTTCCGCTCGTTGGGTCGAAGAACGCTGTTATACGCTGTTATATGCCATTTAAGTGCCAGAAAATAGCGCATAGGTGGCCGATTTGTACACAAATCGAAAATCTCGATTGCGTACAAATTGGCCCTCTAGGGGCGAAACGGTAGACTCACATCCGAAAGGATCAAGTTGTGTATGATGACCAGGAGATGGCAGGTGACTAGTTCCTAAGAGCACGTCTTGATCACAAATTCAAAGGGACAAAAAAGGAGATATGGAGATATTCATAAATGCAATTTGCACATGAAGTATGCCCAAATTGACTCAATTTATGTAGGAGTGGATTACCGAATTAGCCTAATTGTGTTTAAATATGTTAAAAAATTAGTCCAGTGTCCAGTACCATCTATTGGTTTGTTTTATTTTTTGTTACTGCAGAAAAATATTTAGTATTTCAAATGACACCATCTATTGATCTAACAAATGTTTTAGATCGTTGTCTAGAACCATCTATTGGTGCGTTTTAATTCTTGTTACATCTGAAAAATATTTAGAACTTCCAAAAACGTCATCTTTTGATTCAACTAATTTTTTAGTTCGCGGTCCAGTACCATCTATTGGTTTATTTTTATTCTTTTTATAACAGCATTTATATTTAGTGTTGCAAAAAACGCCATCTTTGAGCTACAGTAGAAATTCGATTAACCAGGGATGTTCCTTATAATCGAAAATCCGGATAATCGATTTCATAATTAATTATGAAATGTTGTATTTAATTCATGCTTTTTTCATTTTTCTGAACAAATTGAAACAATTGTGTATTTACATTTAATAATATACAAAATTAGAGTGCTATAAAAGTATTAATTGTAAATTTAATTTCGGCAGAAAACCGATGGGCCGCTGACATCAATCAATCTGATTGACATAAAATTCACGCAATAAATGTAACTTGAGTGGCAACACTGCAATTCCAAAATGAAACCGCAAATCCAGATTGATGTGGCCTATGCCGCGGTGCACTCCATGGTTTATGTGCCATTACCAGAAAAACTGACCATTTTACCACCACCTTTTGAAAAAAGAAGAAGAAATCGTGGACGCTATTGCGCCAACGTGACGCTTTTGGGTAGTTTGACGTTTACCGTTAGATTTTAACGTTTTTTGCGAATTTTTAACAAATCCAATAATTTACTAATATGTTTGATTATATTGCTAATTTTCCATGGGCTGTGAGAGACCCAATTACTAAATTAGTTACTTGCACCATTTGTGGGTCAGTTATAACGGTCAAACGGAGTGAGCATTGTTTGTCACATTCCATGACGAAGATGCATAGAAGGTGTGAAAGCCTTCTGGCACTAGCACCCACACCCACACCAACACCAACACCCACACCCTCACCCACACCAACACCCACACCAACCAACACCGATCTTAAAAAGCAGGAGCAGGAAGCTGCCATATATATGTTTATGGCAGCACACAATGTTAAACGCAAGTACTGACTTTGGCAAGTTATGTCAAAAATTCGGCACAAAATTGACATTATACCCAGACAAAACAAGAAAAACCATGATTGACATGGTGGGTCGGCACTTCCAGGAGGACTTAAGGACTGATATCGGCAACAGCAAGTATAGCTTGCTGTTGGACGAAACAGTCGATGTCTCCGGCAATAGAGTGCTAGGTTAGCTTTATAACACATTATTATTTATTTCAATCATCAAATTTTTCTTTACAGGAATTGGGATAGTTTATTTCAGTGAAGCAACCACACAAGTCGTGAGCACTTGGCTAAGCATTGTGCCAATCCCATCAGGAAAGGCTGACGATATCGTCGGTGCTGTCCAAGAGGAGCTCAACCACTGGTCGCTCCATATGGACAAGTTAATAGCCATCGGTACAGATAGTGCGAAAACTATGGTTGGGCAGCATGCCGGAGTTTTCATAAAACTAAAAGAATTTGCAAGTCAAGCAATTCAAGCGACATGCGATAGTCACGACTTGAGCCGTATTGCAAAACTGGCTTGCAAAACATTTCTGCCTACAAGAGTCCAGTCTCTTTTGTGGATGACATCTATGTGGTTCAAAATCCACTCAAGAGAGTCTTACAAGTCATTTTTGAAAAACAAGTACCAAGACTACTACAATGTAAGTATTTGCTTTGCCAATTATTAAATTAAAATTACATTCTTTTTTTTTTACAGGAACCTTTAGTTATCCCCATGATAGCGAAAACGAGATGGCTGACCATTGCTAATGTGGCACAAAGGGTACTGCAGCAATGGTCAGATCTCAAATCGTTTTTCAGTACACAAATATCCGACGACGACGACTTGGGCCAAATGCTTGCCAAATATTTAAAAGACGACTCAAACTACGCGTTAATGGTTTTTTTGGTACCGGTACTGAAAAATATCCAAGAAATATCCGAAGATATTGGCAAAAAAATCGACAGCACTGCCGAGTTAATAAGAAAGTCGATTTCTTTTATGGTCAAACAAATAAATGTGAATCCAGAAGATCAAGTCGAGATTATTGACATTGATTATGTTAAATCAGTGAATGATAATCTCGGCTTGACTCCCGAATTTGAAAGCTATATATCCGGAATCGAATTGGACGACGAAAAGATTCGACAAGTTAGAGAAAGTTGTGTGAACTTGGTCGTCACTTTTATAAAGGATTTAAGGAGCAGGTAAAAATTTAATGAATTTCATATAAATTGTTTCAATTCATTTAATTAACATTTTTTTTTTTCAGACTCACGGCAAACAAAATTAAGTTAGTACAAAAATTGTATGCGAAGACAGTGTTGGGTCATGAGGTCCCCAATATTGACGATACACTCGAGTTCTTCGGTATCAATGTTGTGGTGGGGATGTTAGTTAAGGAGCAATTGGTAAAAATGAGAATGAAATGGCAAAACGTTGACAATAATTCAAAATTTTGGTCGGAAGTTGGCAACTTCCAAAATGAGGAAGGCGCAAAACCATTTCACGACCTTGCGCAATTCGGGAAAATGGTGTTATGCGTGCCTACGTCAACGAATGCTATAGAGGGAGCGTTCTCCGTAATGAACGCAACCAAGACGAAGTGGCGAAATCAAATGAACAATGAAACTCTCAACGCATTAATGCACATTAAGTAATTAGAATCCTTAAATTTTAATAATTAAATATTTAAATATTCTTTTCTTGCAGATATGGACTAAAAAGAAATAATTCTAATTGCGCAACATACAATTTGCCAAATGATGTTTTAGAGGAAATAAAGGCAAACCGTAGAGAGAGAGAACACGAAGACGATGTGATCACGTCGAATGTCGAAGGCATCGTCGTTGAAGATCGTAAGTTTAATCTAACATTAACATACATAATCGCTATTGAATAAATCTGTTGTTGTAGGTAGTAGCAACTTGGATAGTGATAGTGATGACAGCTCTGAAGTTCATGCCAGTCATTCACCAGAGGAATTGATCCATGAGGACGACTGCCAGAGCAAAGCTAAAAAGCGTCAAAATGTGATTGATTACAATAGTGATGACGAGCACTTACATTGGAGAAAACTCCATATCATGGAAGATTGGGAAACACGAATCCAAAAGTTTTCCAAAAATATGAGAGAACTTGGGTATGACATAAAAAGTGTAGCGGGAGATGGCGGTTGTTTATTTAGGTCAGTCTCACTACAGCTTTACGGTACCGAAGAGAAGCATGACTTCATACGACAACGTACAATGGATTTTATAGTGAGTTAATTAATTTACGTTTTGAAGAACATTTTAATTACAATAATGCCAATTATAGGATAATAATCGCGAATATTTCAAATCATTTATAACTGAAGACATTGACAGTTACATAAAGCGTAAACGCCGCAAGGATACGTATGGTAACCACATAGAAATCGAAGCGTTATCCAAAGTCTTTAGGCGTCATGTTGAAGTTTATAATTATGAGACAAGTAAGTTAAAGTTTACATACATACATGTAAAATATCAACTTTTTTAATTTATAGCACCGGTAAAAACAATCAATTCGGAGGAAAGAACCGAATTCGATTCAATAAGATTGTCATATGAGCGTCAATCGCACTTTAATGCCATTGTGCTTCTGAAAGAAGAAGATGGAGGCGCAAAATAGTGAAACTTATATGTACTATATTGTTTGTTACTTACATATATGATCTCATCAAAATCAGTTGTCAATATTATGTTATTTTTGTATTTATAAAATGCTCATTATGCTATTTGAAAATATTACCATACTCACCACCGCTTTAAATTGTTGCTATTTATTGTGATGAATGCTTCTATAACATCTCTAGTTAAACTGATCATACTGATCAAGAATATAAAAAAATGAAAAACTAGTCAAACAACAAATTCTGACAACAGAAACCGAAGCGCACTGAGCTATGACTTATGTAAAGTTTAATAAATTTTCTTTAATTCGTGGAATTAACAAAGATAGTTTGGCCCATCTGCTGTTGCATCATCGGATTCTGATTCATACCTTGCACGCTCATGCTAACGGGATTCATGCCACTCCTTTGATTTGGACCCGTATTGCCACCCATCTGATTCGGCGCCATGCCACGTATGCCGCCGCGTACAAATTGTTGTTGTTGCTGCTGCAGCTGCTGTTGTTGGCTGGGATTCATTTGCTGTGTTGCTGTTGCTGCTGTTGTTGTTGCATAGCATTAAAGGCCACCGGATTGCCCTGGTTAGGATTATTGATTCTGATTCATTTGTTGCGGTCCTTGTTGTTGCATTGGATTAAAACCAGGATTGTTTTGATTGTTTGCTATTGTTTAACTTATTTTGATTTGCGGCGGGAGCTAAGATTGGCAAATTATTTTTTTACCGTTATTACGAATAAAGATTGTTGATTTTGTCTTCATTAACTGATTGGGTTTGGAGGCTTATACTAACTACTAATTTGTATAAGCATGTGTTTGTTTGTGTCTTTGTTCTATATGACTGTGTGAGTCTATTTGTGTATGTTCATGTTTAAATTAAAACAATCAACAAACAACTTACACCAGATTCGCGTCCTTTGCCATACTATAGAAAGCAGACTGTGAATCAGCCAAAAGTTCTGTTGGTGAAGCAAACTCTGTAATTTCACCTTATCGAGTACAATGACTTTGTCTGAGTCGAGTATGGTGTTCAAATGATGAGCAATTGATGGAAGCGTGCACTCTTTAAACTCTGAACGAATTGTTTTCCGTAATGTTTATGTTTAATGAAATTATTAAACTATTATCAGAACATTTATAATATGCGTTGACTTACCTGAATCAAATCATCCGTTTCCAAATCGACAGCCGCCGTCGCTTCATCCAAGACCAACACTTTCGTTTTACGTGCTAAAGAGACCATGATTCATGATTCAAGCCGGCAGGCAGTGTTTTAACGAAAGCCTTCAAATGTGACAATTTCAATGCGACCGCCAGACGATTCAATCATTTCATTATTATTAATAACAACTCAAACATTTGTTAAATTCTGATTAAACACGGAACAACGAATCACCAAATGCAACGGTCGAAAATGTAAACAAACTGATTCCTCTTACTTACGCGATTGAGTCAATGAAACGTCGAATTTGGAGGTGGTTTGTCCTATGTCCCATGTGCACTCTAAGGCAACTTTTCCACCACCCCTTTTGAAAAAAGAAGAAGAATTTCGCGGACGCTTGTGCGCCAATTTTGTCACTTTTGAGCAAATCTGGCTCGTTATCGTTTCTCGCAAATGCGAAACGTTGTTTTTAAAATTTTTTTATGCTTGAATGACTCAATATCCAATATATTTCAAGTGAACATGCTCCAACTCAAAATTTTTAGTTTCTTTTTTCAATTATTTTGCGTGAAATTGTCACAAAAATAAATACCTGTCTTCTTTATTCATTGCAGTTTTCCTAATTAATTTAATTTATTAAGTTTTTTGAGTTGTGCGATATTTTTGCGTGAAATTATACAAATTTGAGTCATTTTAAAATTCATTATGAACCACAAGTGCTTAGCATATGTTGCACTACTTTTCCTTGTGACATGCCTTGATCCTCCATTTCACGGCAGTTTTCCGTCTAACTTCTTCTTCTGGCCGAGGACGCTTTTGCGCCAATGCGACACTTTTCAGCTATTTTTCATCATTTTGTCTCTTTTTTCGAATGCCGTCTCTTTCTCGCCTCTGCTAAACTAGCTCTGTAGGCAACATAATGTTAATCCAATTGGAAATTCCGAGTAAGAAGAAGAACGAACGGGCCACTGGCAAATTGCCCTCCTTTTTTTGGAAATAGTTGCCGGAAAATCAACAACACAACACTAGCTCCCACGCTGCCAACAAAAATGTGTGATTTGGACGTCGATTTGGGTTTTGCTGAGCCGGAACAAGCCGCTTGGCTTGTCAATCGCTATTTTCCCAGTAAACTTGGTGGCAAGCCCGCATGGTTGGAATTAGAAGAGCTACCGACGAAGGAACAGTTGCAATGCAAGAAATGCCTACACACAAAATCGTTCGTTTGCCAGTTGTATGCACCTTTCGAAGATGACTTTAACTTCCATCGGTCTTTGTTCGTGTTTATTTGCCGATCGGCCGATTGTCAGGTGGAAAATAGCTCTGAGTAAGTAAATGAAAACATATACTTTTCTGTATAATCATCGATTCATATATTTTGCAGGAATGTAACCGTCTTGCGGAGCCAGTTGAGTCGTAAAAATGAGTTTTATTCAGAAGAAGCACCAGATGAAGACGATGCAGATCCCTTAGTATGTTGGCTTATTAATTATGTTTAAGTTAAACTTGCTTTTATTTATTTACGTCGTAATTCCAGCCCGAAATACGTGGTCACAGAAAACTCTGTGAAGCGTGTGGTTGTCCCGGACCGGCGGTTTGTGGACGTTGCAAAAATATTAACTACTGCTCTGCTGCGCACCAGCGTGTAAGTATCTTGTCCTTAATTGTGTACGCTATTCTACAACAAATCTTTCCCTTTTGAAACAATTTTTGCAGGCACACTGGCCACTGCATAAAAAAGTGTGTGGCAGTGAAACAAATGCAGCCGTAACAGCGGAAAGTCTACCAAACATTTTGTTTCCCGAGTGTGAGATTGTTATGGAGAGCG
The DNA here is from genome assembly GCA_034638295.1 of Phortica okadai. Taxonomy (NCBI): domain Eukaryota; kingdom Metazoa; phylum Arthropoda; class Insecta; order Diptera; family Drosophilidae; genus Phortica; species Phortica okadai. The sequence continues at coordinate 5,125,247 of CM067851.1, forward strand.
ATGCCGCAGATAATCCTGAAGAAAATGATAACGATGAAAACGAAGAAAAGGAGAAAGTACGCCAAACAGAATATGAAAAATTTACCGAAACGGCCAAGACATGTTCACTGCAGGACGTGCCAGATGCAGAGCTGGACCAATATACTTCCGCCACAGACGCAATTGACGACAAGTACTTTAGTTACTTTAAAAAGCAGACACTCGAGCATCCTTCTCAAATTGTGCGATACAAACGTGGTGGCCAACCGCTGTGGATTACTGATATCAAAGGTGCCATTGCCAATCAGTTGGAGACATTACCAAACTGTGAAAAATGTGGCAGTGAGCGCCATTTTGAGTTCCAGATAATGCCACAAATGATTTTAACTTTGAAAGATGACATTATCGATTGGGGTGTGCTGGTCGTATACACTTGTAAGCGTAGTTGCGAGATAAAGGGTTACGTGGAGGAGTATGTGATCAAACAGGATATACAACTTTCGGACGAAGAGTAACGGTTGCGCATACAATTACAATTTTATTTGTAAATTTAGTTAAAAAGTAACGTTTACAAATGACAAACAAGTTATATCTTTTTTCTGTACGGGGTCATTAAAAACCTAACCTTGATTAACACGTCCTTTGTGTGACTCTCAGAGTGTGTTGAAATGCATAATCGTACCTGACGCCGGCCGATACTCTGACCAAATCAGTCTATTTTAGTTTAATGATGGGGAAATAGCGATGTTTTGAAAAATCAAAGTCTGGCTGACGTTTTAAGTCTTTTTGATGACCTTTTGCAAGCACATTCATAACGACGAAATTGACTTTGGCAACCTGTAGCATGTCCAAAACCTACAAAAGATATAATTAAACAAAATATAAAACGGTCAGTTATTGCCTTAGATTACCTCTTGCTCTGGATTCTGGATAGTCTCCAGGACATTGCGCGCCTGATCAAAATGCTTGGCAGCAATTGCATAAATCTCTGACGATGGTGGCCGCATCATGTGTTCACGTATGCTTTTAAACTCTGCATAAGAAACAGGTGGTGGACTCGTTAGCGATGCAAATGGCACAAAACGTCTATTGTATCGTATCTCTTCATTGTCAAATTTCGACATTGGCTGTCGTATGCGACCATCTTTGGTCAATGCGCCCATAGCCTTGTAAAGGCCGCCGCACATGCTTAACATGGCGTGGTAGTAAACAATTTCTTGGCGATAAGGCTTTTGTTGTTTTTTGCTCTTCTTAGGTTTAGGTTTTCCACGATTCTTATTACCGTTTGTAGGCTGTGTCTTGCTTTGATGGTCGGCATATTCCTCCTGGGCCAGCAAATTATTCTCAGTGCGTGTTAACGCAGATACCAGAAATCCAATAAGGAGTTCATAAGGATACCTACAAAAAATTGCACAAGTTTTAGTCGCCACAAGTAGCTATGCACTATATTTTGTCATACCAATAAATATAAAGGAACTCGTGCACCGCATACAACTCCAGTTCGAAGCCTGACATCAGGTAAAGCAGCATTGCACGAAAACAGTTATAAAGCACCCATGTCGAAAACTGGGTACTATACTTTAATGCCGTAGCATTTATCTCATTTCCTTCAGTTGCCATTTCATTGGAATACATAGTCAGATGAGAGTCCAAACGAGCCGCATCCACTTGTATGCTTTCAAATGTTTCAATTAATCGCGCCAATTTATCTCTCTGACGTGCACGATTGAAACCGCACAAACGTATAAACTGAGTAAACGTATTCAAATTTATGCAATATCGAAAGAACGAGTCTACGTAGAATTGAATCTTTTTATCTGCACTAATTGGATGCTTTGTGTTGAGTACTGGTGGTGCACAAAAAGACTGCACTGAAAACCAAAGGAAATCGCGCATGGGCAACACACCGAATACTAAGCGCCGATTCGATATAAAGAGTCCTTGGACTATGCTGCGTGAAAGTATGCATTGCCCAGACTTGCGACTAAACTCGATGAAAAAATTCTAAATTCAAAAAAAAAAATTTAGTTATTTGATATTAAATGGATAGTATTATGACTTACAAGAGCAGAATAGTAGTCGCGGTGTCGTATAACCTTGCACGCATATTTAATGCGTCCTATCAATTCTTCCAAAAATTGAATGCTTGCCGGTCGATCACGTATCTTTATGCTTCGTGGAAAAGAGGGTGGCTGACTTCGGTCGTGTATGCGAGGCGAAAAGCCCATTGGGTTTGGTTCGTCCGCTAAACGAAAAGTCTTATATATTGGTTTTCCATTTTGCTTTTGTGATGTGGATTAAATTCATTATAAGAAACTTACATCCTTCTACAGGCTGAGTTCCTTTTTCAATGGTACGGCGGATTAGTGGCACAAGTTCCTGTGTTGCGTTCAAGTTTTTATAAATTTCATTAATTGCTGTTTCACTTGAGGTGGACATGTGTACGGTTTCTATCTGGTGTATCAGCTGAAAAAAATGACGAATAAAGCGCAGTCTATGCACTACGGCCATAAGTTCTTCAGGTGCCGTCATTTGTTTACATTTCCGTACAAGCTCATCCTCGGCCTCTTTGAGAAGAGGCGCAACAGTTGTGGGCTGTGTTTCTTCTGCTGCTAGGAGAGCAGAATTTCCATAAAGTTGAAAATCTTCCTCTTCATTAACAGCAGTCAGAATCACAATATTTTTAACAATAGTTATTAGATTGCGAACAGCAATGCAAAATGCACGCAAAGATTTATCTTTAATTTTCGATGGCGCATGCAGGTACAGGCAAGTGAATAAAACCTGATCCATGGAGTTACCCTCTAACCAGGATACAATACAAGCAAAAAGTGAATCAAAAACGCCAATCATCTCTGCGGGTGATAAATTCTCGAGTTTAAGAACGCCGGCCTGTAAAAAGTGTCAGTTTAGTGAGGGTTATATTACGTTAATATGAAACTACTAACCTCAACTGCAGATTCAAAAGTGTGGGCTGGCGCTTCGTCCTTTTTATAACCCATTCCAACATCCATTTTCGGATCCATTATCTCAATAGCTGACATTGCCTCAAATAAGCCAAAGAGCATATCTTGCGCGAGTTCACCAGGATTCAGATCATTACAGGACTCAAAAAACTCTTTCGTTATGTCTACCCAGCCATATTGTGGATATTGTGTAATATCTTCAGCGGCCCCGCGTATCGTACGCTGTATATCGGGATCCATGAAACCACATTCTTCTAACGACCACTCGGCTTCGGACTCACAACCCTGTTCGCTGCTTGATTTTCGTTGGAAATTGGTGGCATTTGCAGCTAGTTCTGCGGCAGCTGCGGTCGCCGTTTTGAAATCAGGATCGCTAACACTGTGTCGCAAAGTAAATAAATACGAATTTTCTTTAAAACCTCTAGTTACTTACATGCCATTATTCATGGTAAATATTCCAGCTACTTTGTACTATTGACTTGTTCATACGCGTCGTTACCAATCTTTAAGACTGTGACAATTTTGTTAATGCCTGCTTGTAAAATTAGGCCACACACGTTCAAAACTATAACTTCAAATTAATTTCATTAAAAGTTATTTAGTTTTTTAGTCCGTCACAAATGCCAAAATGCAACAATTCTGTCAAACTGTTGTTAGCAGAGGCGAGAAAGAGACGGGACTTGAAAGAGCGAAAGAAAACATAGAAAACAGGGCGAGTAATAAATAAATATAATAATAATAAATAAATTTATTGCAATTTTTATGAATTATCTGAACTCACCAATAGATGGCGCAAACTCACAGAAACTCAGAGTAAATGAAGTGGCATGGCAGACGAAGAAAATTTCACATCTGACGCAAGCGAGCCCAAAATTGCTCAAAAGCGAAAAATTGACGCAAAAGTGTCCACGACCAGAAGATGAAGAACGACAAAAAAATTTGCGCGAAATGGAGGAACAAGACACATCACAAGGAAATGTAGTGCGACATATGGCAAGCCAATACTGCACTTGTGGTTCATAATGAATTTTAAAACGACTCATATCCGTAATATTTCAAGCGAAATTATCGCACAACTCAAAAAACTTAATAAATCAAATTAATAAAGAAAGCTGCAACAAATAATAATTAAAAAAAAAAATTTTAAATTTTGAGTTGAAGAATGTTTGCTTGAAATATATTGGATATTGAATCATTCAATATTTGTAGAAATAAAAAACAACGTTTCGGATTTGCGAGAAACGATAACGAGCCAAATTTGCTGAAAAGTTACAAAAATGGCGCACAAGCGTCCACGGATTTCTTCTTCTTTAAAAAAAAATGGTAAAATGTTAAGTTTTAAGTTTTCCTGATCATGGGACATATACCATAAAGTGCACATGCGGCATAGGCCACACCAATCTGGATTTGCGGTTTCATAACAGAGTCGAAGCACCTGTCGTGTGGAACAGTGGTGCCACCTCTTCGCACACAAATCAGGACAGATCGGAACAGATTTGAATTTTGCGCAAGCTTGGGGGTTGCTCCTATATTGACACAGGCCAAATGCTTGTATAACAGAACGGCATATGGAGACAGTCAGAACTTTTTGTACATGAAATGTGCTATGAACCACTCTCTAACTAGATGGGATTTTGCTGAACCCTTCCCACCATTAATTTTATCTCACGTAATTTATGTCGATCCCTTTCGACTCATAAAGGCTTTTTTCACTGACACCGTGTAGCCCGTCTGGGTGCGTTGAGTTTTGCTGTTTGACTGTCGTACGTTGTTCCTGGCCCTCATCATTCAGAAGTCGAGGTACTTTATTGGTTTGGCGTATGTCGCAGTGTATTCTATGAGACAGAGAATTTTCTAAAAATATGGAGGAGACAGCACTGATCACACATTCAAAAACAGTGCTTGAAACTGTCAAAATTACCGTTTAGTTAATGAGCATTAACTATCTAGTTAGCATCAAAACAGTTTTAGGGGACGTCCAAAAATTACATGTGATGAAATGGCATGGCAGCGAAATCTCTCATTAAAAATCGGATGAATATTTTTTTGTTCATTAAATAACTAATTATTTTTAAATCTCAACCCAAATCTCACATCTGATAGATAGGGGTTTTATCAAAATCAGGGAAGGAAAGAAAATGTACCCCACAGTTAAATAAAACATTTCACCATTGTCAATTTAACTTTTATTTTATTATTGCTTGAATTTCTTGAGTAAAATCAACTTATGGTTGTAACAGTAAAATAGTACAAAAATTTAATTCCTTTGTAAATTTTTTATACAACTTGTTATGCTGATATGTTGTGTTATAAACAACAAAATTTCCTTAAGTGTATTTTCTATTAACCAAAACGTATATTAAACTCTATACAATCGGTACAAAGGACAATGCCCTCTAATCTGCACAAAAACATAACTGAATAACGAATTTTTCAAAATATGCAAATAAAATTAAAAATAGACATATTGTTGAAACTGCAATCGTAAATGCATTTTCGTGCATTAATTTGTCACAATTGGCCTAAAAAAAGATTATACATGATTAAGTAGTTTTAATTAACTTTTCTTGGATTAACTTCTTTGAGGTTTTACTGTATGTCGTAGGCCGGAATGATTACTTTTTTCCTACAAAATTTTATTTTTCTTTTGTTTTCAGAATTCACTCAACTCTTATCGGCTTTAATAGTAAATTCTATTTTGTACATGTACTTGGTATATTGATAAGAAAATTCTCCAAAAATTTTAAATTAAATTTTATTTGCTAAAATACTTATTGATGAATTATTCTACTGACTATGACGGTTACATCATTCCGAAACCAGCACTTTTACTTATCTCTCTCAATGCCTTATCTTCCGCTTTGAAATGCATGCATCGGTATCGTATATTTTTACTGTAGAGTGAAATGCCTTTCTAATGCGATGAGAGAATTTGTGTCTATGATAAGAAATGTTGATCAGTCTTCAATACATCAATATTTATTTTTTATTTTTATATTTACAGATAAGTATACGACCACGAACACATAAAAGCGTTTTTGCAAAACAATAAAAAAAAAAAAATTCATTTATTCTTAATTGCAAAATGTTGTTATATTAATAGTTTAAAAAAAAGTCTCCAGCTCCTCAGTGCCTTATCAACTGTTCTTGTCGGAAAACAACACGCTCTTCTGTGAGTGCTTCCTTATCAGACGATTTTTGTTAGAGAGCAAAGTGCTTTGCTCTATCGTTCGTTTGTTGAGCTTTCACCAAACCAATTCGTTTTGGGGTTGGTCGTTGTTGCTGCCGCTGCTGCCGGCGTTGTGTGTCCACGTTGAGTGTCGCTATATTGTCGAAAATAAAAGCGAATGGCATCGCTTAACGGCATCGAGGGGTTGAATTGGTTTGTTTACAATAGTTCTGACTCAGTTGCAAACGCGTTGCCTTCATGGTAAATACGTGCTAACGGGAAATTCTTTGCTATATTCTTTCTAGGAAGAGCCAAAAAAGTAAAAGCAAAAAAAAAAAGAAAATAGGCGAACGATCGAAATTGTAGCAAAACAAATTTCGAAGTGACACACACAAAAAGATAAAGTACAAAAAGTCAAAAAAATACACAAACAGCTATAAAACAAAAAAAATTTATAAGCTACTCGTAAGTATGTTGTTTTATTTTTTAAATTTAAGAAAATATATATCATATATGTATATCTAATTATAATAAAAAAAATAAAGAACAAACAAGATTTCCCCATTATGTTCGTGGTCATTGATAATGATTTGCCGCCACATTTTTAATAGCTTTGTTCTTTGTAGTTTTTTTTTTTTGTTAATTTTTAAGCTTGTTAACATAAAATAAAAAGAATAAAAAAGAAAACCGACGGGCAAGTTAATCAAATGAAAATATACGCATACGACGCCTGTGACAATTTTGGCAACAACTCAAGTGAACATTTAAGAAACCGCGGAATGGAAAATGTATTAAGTCAATCATTTTAATAACATTTGTTATTGTTTAATGTTCTTGGTTTTTTTTTTTTTTTTTTGTAACGTGCCGTTACTTGGCTTTAATGGCTTAATGCGATTTGGAGGGTGGTTGTGGGACATTGATGTCATTTATTTCGATTGAGCGACGAAAAAAAAAAAAAAAATAAACTTAATTTGTTACATTAATATGTGTTTTGACATTTCCTGAAAAGTATATTTAATGTCTTTCTTGCGACAAAAATAAAGTTTGTTCAAATAAATTATTGACGTAAGATTTTTTTTTATTTAAAAATAATGCTACATTATAGATTTTATTGTTTCCTTAATTTGTTTTTTATTTATTTTTGTCGACACAATATATGGTACATATTTATATACCATACGTATATGTAAATAAACATTTATTAGAAAATAGGCTCGAAAAAAGAAAAATAATTAATTAAAGTCGGAGCTATGGATACATGGAGATCGGTTGGTCAGGGCTGGCAGTCAAGCTATTTATTTCAATGATAGCCATTTTGATAGGCATTCATGATAAAAAGAACTTATAATCGATCCAAAACGTAAATTTTTATTAGACTGGAATAATTAGAGCCCTAAACAATAATCCCATAGAGCTCAGAAGGAATGATAATTGCCTTAAAGATTAGAAGCTTATATGATTAGCTCAGATAGTTTAGAACATCACAGAGTTTGAAAAAAAAATGTCATTACTATTATTTCAATTCTATGAAAGAATTTTAAACTTATCACATTAATCATACGCACTGTGAAATTTATATATGTTTAGATCTTGTTTATATGCAGAAACAATTATATGGAACTCAAGGACAAGCAAAAATTAAAAACAAAATTGTCTTAAACAAATCTTTTATACACTTACTTAGTCCTTAATACTTATTTATATATTTATCTTTTATATGAACGAATTTTTTATGTATTCATTTATTACTATTTTACTTTAATTTATCTATTTAGAAAAAATATAGTTTGTACTAAGTAATTAATTAAATTGGAAAATCTCTAAACTTGAAATGTTTGTATTTAATATCAATTTGTTGCAATACTCCAAGCACTTTTCATATTGTACGTGACAATTGACCAAATTGAACACACGCAAAGTCATACACACATACATGTATTTCCAAATACACGCACAAGCAAACAAAAATGCACGCACACACACACACAGCTCAACACGTTTGAGCAATCAAAATCAAAGTAAACGAAACAAAAATCCATGTCAGACATTTTATTTCAATTGATTGCGACTTTTTCAGCCAGGAGCAATGTAGAGTATGTGTGTGCTTTTGTATACATGTTTGTGTGTGTGTGTGACTGACATTCTTATATTTTTTTTTTTGGCTGTTTTTCTTTGAAAGTTAAACTTTGTTTTTTTTGTTGTATGTTTTCAAGTTCGTTTTGTGACTTAGCTAAACTCAACAACCACACACACACACACACACTTACTTTTCGTCTCTTTCCAAACACAACATAATAAAAATCACTCATACGCTCTGTTTGCTAAGCAGTCAGCCCGACTGCACGTTTCATGTTGATACATATTGTATCGATTTGATTGGATTTTCTGTTCGTTCGTTTGTTTGTTTATTTCTATTAGTTTGTTGTTGTTGGACTTTCACATAGTTCAATAAAGTTTTGCCAGCGTGGACCGCGAATGCTGTGTGTGTATGTGTGTCTGTGTGTATGTAAGCCATGGCATGTGCTTAAGCTTCGAACATGTTAAAGTTACTTTGTTCTTGTTAAGCAGCAAGTTAAGCCAACGTAATTTAATTACAATTTCATTGAAGCGTAAAAAAGTTTTTTGGATTGAAATTGATTTGTTTCTAATAAGAAGTAACAATTTTCTTTTGTATTAAAACATTTAATTTCAAGTTATTTTCCCGTAAAAGTTTTCACTTTCGTTCGCTTTAATTGCAACTTTTTGCGTGCCATCGAATAGCAAACTTCAACTTTGACTTGACATTAGCACATATGCCAAACGAGTTCAGCTGCTGCAAAGAAAACGCTACTTCTGTTACACTCAAAAAGTAAAATATGAAATGATGGAGGCAGCGACACAGAGATGAGCTTGGCGAAAAGTTTTTAATAACCTTTTTATAACAAAGTCTGTTGTCGTTAAACTTTATATTGTTGATAAAGCATTCACGTTAAATAATTTCGAGGCCAAGTGCTTTACGATCCACTTTACGATTGGGCGAGGTGCGTCGTGTTTACACACTTGAGGCGTTGATTTTAGCACAATCAACAAACAAAGATAAGAACGATCTAAATTTAAAGTATCATCAAAATGTTATCAAGAAATTCAATGAAAGAAGAGAAATTAAATAAAAGAGCCTCCCAAAATTTTACATTCCCATTTAAAAATTGTTTCAAATATAAATAAATAGAAAATAAAATAAATAATTTTGAAATTGTGGAATTTATATGATGCAATTTTAAGTCTCAAGCTATCTTTTTATCAGTGTTTGCTTTGTTGGTTTTGAATATAGGAGTCTTACTGCCTTCTTTTCTGTATATTATATTGGCCTGTAACCAAAATAATATATCCTCCCACACAGTTAATGCAGCGTACTAAACGCAAGTACAACAAACAACTAAGAAAAGAACACCAAAAATCAAGAAAATTTATCTTTGCTTGTTTGCTTTATTTATTTTTTTTTTTATAAAAATATAATAAAAGTCATAATAAAAAGACATAAAAATCAATTTGTCGACACAGGATGCAAGTATCTTGTAGATACAAAACGCAGACTAACGCGCCTGAGGTATAAATACTTATGTATGAATTTGTATGCTGTTTGTATTAACGCGTATTGTAATACCTTATGCCTGAGGCTTTAAAATCACAGTAAGTGGATTATGCTCACACAATATATAAGAAAAAAAAAAAAAATGAAATTGTTTTGCGAGAAAAGCACAAACAGTAACTTATGTAAGGCAACGACAGACATACAGACAGATAGACAAACAGACAGTCAGCTTGTTAGCGTTAGCATCCTACGTGCTGCTGTGTCACCAGCAATCAAACAGACGGCACGGCACGGCTCCTTGGCTGATTGTCTGACGACTCACTGTTTTTTATCAATTTGCAAATGGCGTCGGCAGGAGGCAAGCCGGATTTCAGTTTTATTGCATGCGGAAAAGGTAACAAACAAAAGCTGCTTTTGAATTGTGCAACAAGCGTTGTTCGCCCATCAACGCCATTATTACACTGACTCTGATGATGACAATAACGATGGTGATGATGATGATGCTCATGATGAATATGCATGAGCATGCTGTCTGGATTTGTGCCAACAGATTTCATTTGTTTCACGCACAGTGATTCGGTAATGCTCACAGATGTGTAAAAATTAATAAAAGTTTTTTTGCTTTTGGTTTTTTTTTTTATTACAACTTGTTTTGAATTTTAGTTTGTCTTACACAAACAACAACAACAAATTTTCGTAAATATTTCTCTTTCTTTGCAAACTTGTTTTTCTTTACCAAATTCTCTACAATGTTCAAAATATGCAAAGTCATGTAATTGCATGTTGTTGCGCCTTCCATTGCCGCTGCATGGTTCTGGTCTGTGTGTATTAATTAAAGCTGTTGTTCACTGCCAGATTAGCCAACTCAAGTTTATTGTGTGAAATGTTGTCATGAATTGCAACGTTTCATCCTCTCTTGTCAACGCCTTAAGGACCGAAAGTTGCCAACAGTTTTAGTGCTTTCGCAGCTGTCGGACAAAGTTGAAAACTTTTTGGAAGCTGTCAGCAGCCCGAAGCCACTTGTCTGTCTATCTGTCTGCACCATTGTCCCTTTGCCGCCAGTCGTGCTCACTTTTAGTTGTTAGCAAACTACTCAGCATATATTTATGAGTCTTTAAATAATACAACATGCCATAATTGTGCACAATATGTCGCATCTTTATTCTCGTATTTAAATAGATTTCACTTTAATTGGATTTTTTTCATATCCGTTTCCGTGTTCATGTTAAACTTTTTTTGTATATTTTTTTTTTATTAGCATTCTTTTGTACCTTTTCGTTACATTTTGTAAATCTGCCTCTGGCTCTTTTACAATCCAAACAAAATTCTACAAATATTTCTGTTTCATTTCCATAGACAACATTTTTCAATTTCCTCCTTCGTCCTTGTTAAGTTGACACTCACTCAGTTTCTCACTCGTTGTTGCCTTTGCCTCGCACCGCTCACACTCACACCGTGAGGCTTGGCTTGTTGATTTTGGCTCTTAAATGCAAATGCGCCATGGAAATGTCAACATAAAAAAAAAACAAAAATAAAAGCAAAAACGAAAAAATCGTGCAATTTATGCAACAACGATTTTGAAATGAAAACGAGAAAATAGCAAAAGCGAAAATAAATGGAAATTAAATTGAAATTGTTGTTGTGTGTTGCAATAAATAGAAGTGGTTAATGTCGAGTATCCTTGATTGGATTTTTTCATTTATGGATAAAATTCTGCAAACACAAATGATTTGTCTTTTAAAAGTTGTCGATGGGTCTATTGTTTTAAGAACTATAGTCTAATGTTGAAATGTTTTTTATTTAAAAAGGTTAAAAAATGTTATTATAAAACAAATATTGAGCACTTAGTACATATATAAAGTATAACGTTAGCTCAGTTGACGTGAATTTCAGACCAATATGTCAAGCCTGTGGAAAATCTTGAGCATGATTCGTAAAAAAAAACAAAGCTTATCCTAATTCAAAGGAACTTTCCTTGCGTCTTCATTGTTTTTTAATGTTCTTCTTTTGTTATCACATTTTCTCAGTAATATTTGTAGAAGTAATTGATTTTTAATGATATGTTTTATGATGCATCAAATTGTTGTCCACAGAGAGCTTTAAACTTGTGCAATTATCAAATGCTGCGCTGAAAGACAACAAAAAAATCAAGAAACACTTCATAAACAAAACAAATTTTAAAAGTAACCGAAACCAAATAATAATTCTGCTCCGATATTTATAGATACAAGTTTCAATTAAGCTGAACGCAAATTTATTAAATGTATTTTCACAAATAGCACAGCGGGAAATGATAATGTTTGTAGGCGATTCAATTCAATTTAAATGGTGTCAGATGTGATAATAATGTGCACATTATTTAATATTTGCAAAACGCAATTTATTCATTTATGCATAAACATTTTCAACTACACAGCAGGGCACCAACCCTGATGGCGGATATGGCAATAATAACAACAACAACAACAACAACCATAAATACGTTATTGTGCAACTAATAGATGCAATTTTTCATTAGATGAGCGCTGATAGATAAATTTAATGCTTTAAAGCGCAATGTATTCAATGCACGGGCATGTTGGGGGTGCGCTAATCGCGCTCATGCCATACTTTATTAGACGTTAACATTTTTCAGTTCATTAAACTTCGAACGTATCTGTATCTGTAGGCATGACTTTGATAATGATGCAAATGATAGTTAAAGTGCTTTTGTAAATTGTGTTAAATGCTCGATTAAGTAGTTACGCCCAATCAATTTGATTGACAGTTCATTTTAATTGGTTAATATCAACGTCCACGAAATCGTTGCATTTGCATCAAGGTTTTTCTTCAAACAACTAAATTAATTACATTTTTAAACATGGCACGTTTTACTATAAAATGTTTCAATTAAGCGCTTTCAGGTCGCCAACATGCTGAACTTTCTGAGCTGCAAACGACGGCTTTTAAGCTAATTCAATTAACTCCGAGTATTTGTCTAAGTTGGAGTCAAATGCTGCAATTTGCAAATCAACGCAATTGTTGTTGCCGCATTAGAATGTGCTCAACTTTAGATCCACAAATCACAACTGGTTCTTTGGTGCCTAAATATACTTAATAATAAATGCCGTCATTTGGTCAGTTGCATTAGACTTGTAACGTTTCCCCGAACGCCGCTGCATAGTCAAACAGATACATTGTTATTTTTTTCAATTATTTTTTTTTTAATACCAGACTGCAAACGTTGACCGCACATCCGTTAGCAGCCTTCAATTGAAGTCAAGTCACGTTTGCCGTGTTCAAGCCTCGTTGTCGTCATGTTGCATGCGGCAACGAACCGTCACAACTAACTTTAATTCCGCATCGCTGTTGTTGTTGGAGTTTAGTGTGACTCTTTTTGTTGAGGTCATATAAATACATTTATACTCTTGCAAGAGTATATTAACTTTGTCGTGAAGTTTGCAACGCAGAGAAGGAGACATCTCCGACTATATATATAGTATATATATTCTTGATCAGCACGACGAGACGAGTTCATATAGCCATGTCCGTCTGTCCGTCTGTCTGTTTCAATGCGAACTTCTCCCAAATTTTCTTTTCCTTGCAGGCAGTTTATATGTAGAAACCAGCCTTATCGGAATACTATAGCATATAGCTGCCATAGGAACGCTCGCCTCGATTTTTTGCACAAGAACATTAAGGCACACTTCAAAATTGATGAGGATCGGATAAATATACCTCCCATAGGAACAATCTGTCAAAAATTCGGTTTTTTTTTGAAAAACTTTTTTGTTCTCAACTATAAACAGATGAAACCTTGCAGTTACGCGTTTTAAGGAATCCTTGACCATATTACAAAGTTTCATAAGAATCGGACATAAGGGCGTGGCACCGCCCATATAGAGAAAAACTTAAGAATGTGATTTATCTACAAGCATACAAAATAGAAAATCGTAAAATGAAGTATAGAATGATTGCATTGTATTCTTAAAAAAAAATTTGAGAATGGGTGGGGTTATGTCCTTTATCTTTATAAACTTATAAGATTCTTATTAGAAAAACTATAACACGGATTTTCCAAATGCTTGCAAGAGTATATAAGTTTCAGCAACGCTGAAAATAGCTCCCTTACTGGTTTATTTTATTTTGGTTTCCATTAATTGTATGAAACACGAATTGTTGCTGCCGTGATTGTTGCATTACTGAACAATTTGCTCTAATGTCAACCTGTCGCACATTTGTCACAAGATGTCAAAATGCAAACTCGTTTTTTTTTTTTTTTTTTGATTTATGGATATGAATAGAATCGGTTTTAGTTGTTTTAATACCCGAATGGCATTTGTTAATATTAAAATATGGAAATGAATACTTTCAATTGTGCATAACATGAGTTATTTCAAAGTTTATATTCTATTGACATTTTCTGAATATTAATGTATGTGAATCATTTTTACTAATAAGAATATAATAATTCTCTCAGCAAAATAATATTTACAAAATACTAACAAAATCTAGTAAATCTAGACAGAGCCTTATTGTCGAATATACTCGACAAAATTATAATATGGACATGGTGGGATGTCATGACCCAAATCTAATAAAATTGTGCATTTTATATTGGCGATTTACATATGGTTCAAAATTTCAAGAAAGTCGTTAAAAAATGTCGAATTTATAAAATATTTCAGTTTGATTTGAGGGGCAACAACGCATCGAAAGGGGCATTTTGTGGCTTGCTGTTTTTAAGGAGTATATTTACGTACGAAGTATCGGGATCGCACATCATATAAATAGTTTATGAAATATAGCCATTTTTAGAAAAGTGTGGAACGGTATTTTGTAGAGCTATTTTGACTATATAAGTCTCTAGTTCTTACTGTTTCCGAGAACCATTGGTAAAAACAGGCACATATGGTATATGGTTTAATCGATTTCGAGTATCGTTTTGATCTAGAATATATTTATTAGGTTTTATTCAGAGATACATTCATGACTTGATCAGTTTAAATTTTTATGCTGATCAACAATCAATAAATTTTGTTGGCTCTTCCAAGCGTCCACTTAGATGTTCCACACGTTTTTGATACGTGCAAATCTTTTTTTGTGGCTTTTTTTGATTGCAAAAAACTTCTTTTTCTATAATTTTTTTCTATCAATTGTATCTACAGTTTCTTTTTGTTCTGTTTGTGTTTGTTGTGACTTTATATTGATATGTGTGTTAATGTTTGTGCAATCTCTTTCAAAGGAATATATAAACGATTACTGTTTGTAAATATGACCTTATATATAAATAAAGTCAGCTAAGTATATAAAAAAATTAGTTTACCAAAAATTACCTCATAACCGATCTACAAATAATTTAAAAGTCAATAAAAATGCTGTCAATCCGAATGGTACTCAAATTTGATGACTTTTTTTTATTTTGTCCATAACAAGTTAGTGACTTATGACTTGTTTATTTTCAAACAAATATTTATTTCTAATAACAAAATGTAGAATAATGAAAAACAAAGTATTTTTGACTTTACTATGAAGTAAAAATGAATAAAATATATAAAAACAAATGCACTTAGGTGAAGGTTAAAATTGCTTTGTCTTTAGAGACAATCATATTTTAGTATAAGTTAAGCAATGTAAAAGTTGAAACCCATTATTTTGCACAAAATGTAAATTAATATTAATATTATTAATCAGTTTTATTTATTACCTTGATGCAATATCTTTTAAAAAAATCTAAAAACTGGTCAAGAATCACATAAATTTTCTTTTGAGCGCAACACTTGCGCCATTTACTATTGTATGAAGGCGTTTATTATAGCCAATCAGACAAGGCGATCGCAGCGCGTGTGCATACGATTTGTAAGATCCAATCCGAACGTCTAGCAGATAATAAATATGAGCAATATTTTTAATAACTCTTTGACGCAAATGGCGCAATCTGAGAAAAATGTAAATTGGGGTTAAACTGGAACAAAAACAAAAAAAAAAGAATAGTTGCACAGTTGCCTTGATTGGATACCCTCCAATCAAGGCAACAATGCTGAGTAAAACTAGCTTCGATACAATCAAATTATTTTATCTTAATATGCAACACTGTTTCCGATTAAGATAAAATATATTGCACACGCTTCACGAACTAATTAAATGTTCTGACTCTTGTGTCACTTGTTTTTTTATTTATGCACATTAATTATTTACAGTGAAACCACATTATAATAAATACAATTGCCATAATGAAAAATTCAGTAAATGATCAATCAAATCAAAATCAATTTTTAAGATTTATTATGATACCATGTATCTTATGGTATGAGGGTATATCGTATTAGTTTTGTGCGTATCGAAAATGTATGTGACATCAAAAGGAGTCGAGAGAGACCATGTCTGTCTGCATTGATCTCGAAAACTATAAGGTCCCAAACGCCTACGCAGCCCAATTCTGCTATTCATTACGATTTATTTTGTGGTTCCCCTCCGACATATAGTTCTATGGGTGAGGGGCAAATAACTGAAGCCACCTTGAGCTAAATTTTTATAATCTCAAATCAAATCAAATCAAATTTTTATATCCTCATATATCATACAAGACTGAAACATAGAATGTATACTATTAGGATAGAGCGTAATAAGCCCACATATGGCCAAAATAGAAAAAAACTTATAACTCTGGAACCAATTTAATTAAAGAGGTACATTTACTGAGCCTGCGTGCAAATTTTTTTTTTTTTTTTGGTTTGGGAGACATCCCATTTTTAATTAGTTAACTTTTTGAAGAAAGATTCTCATATTTCTAAATAAATTAGCAGAAGCATAGTGTGAATCTGGGCGATATTTATCCAATCTCTTCATTTTATCAATGTTACACTGTAATTGCAATATTAAAACATTTAACATTTAGCAATCAAAATGATTTATGTGTTCATTGCATACACGTGCTGCAAATGAGCGCCGATAATCTATCGATATTTAAATGTTTTCAAACGTTCGAAACCAGATTGCTAATTACTGTCACCAATTTAATTTATATGCTAATTAAACGGAACGGAATTACATTCAGTTTATGCTAAGTTCACTGAGACAGTTATGTTGTCTACACATATTTGTATCTGTGGTTGATTAACATCTAATCTGATTTTATGTGATCAACCATAAATGACATACACATATGTACATATGTATAAATCATTTGAGTAGCAGAAATTACAACAACAACAACAAGATTAACAACAACTGAAGCAGTAGCAGTAGCAACTGAAATCAATTTAGTAAGTGTCATGTTTCGTCACACGCTTCTGTCTTTATGGAAATGTTGTAGACATTTGCACAAACTTTAACATTTACTACCGTTAAAAATTAGACTTTATGTCCGCTTATGAAAATTAACGATTGTGAATTTCTTTGCATAAACTATTTGCTTCGAGCGACAATAATAAAAAAATAATGAAAATGTTGCAATAATGATGGATGTTTTGTCTTAATGAATGTAATTTTTTCTGCTAATAAAGTTTTGTGTTGTTGAACCATTAACACGGCAATTGTCATAAGAAATAATTGCAAATTAAGCAATTCCCATAAGAAATAATTGCAAATTAAGCACAACCAAGAGCAATGAATAATTATAAAAGATTTTTACACTATGCACTTTAGCCATGAAAACTGGCCATATGGGCTTTTGCCGATTATATGCAATTCGTATAGCAAGAGAGTTAGACACAGATAAAAATATACAAATACCACTTGTCATATCAAAAAGTGATCTGACCAAAACCAATTTGCAAGGCTTTGTGTCCTTATATCTATGTATGTATGTATGTTCATTCTTCAAGTAAGCCAGATAAGTTTAATATTTATAGAACTAAGCCTAAATTTTTTGGAATCTTTCTTTCTTGTACTTTCTACGGAATGGGTGTAATACCACAGAAAGTAACTTACTAAGTTTGAATTAATTAGAAAGCTTATGAAACAAGATGTTGAATCGAAGGTTTAAAATATCTCTCTTTTCTTTTTAAATAATCATTCATTTATTGTAATAACTTAACAAACACGATTTTTCAATTGATGATGCATAAATATTTTTAAAATTATGTGTCACATTGTGTAAAAATATAAAGATATCAGAAGAGAAAGATTTTTTATTTGTACTGAAAGGTTGGGATTCTCATACAAATCGAATATTCTCACATATTTGGAGTCTTATAGAAAATAAGAATATATATTAGTTGAACAATGTTTTAGCATGCTTTGTTGTTCTCTTTTTGTTAGTTATCCTGAACTTTTCTAAGAAGATTCAACTTTTTATGTATATAAAAGTTAAAATCCTCAATTAAATTTTAATTGAAAATTTTAACTTTTATATACATAAAATGTTCTAAAATAAAACAAATAAATATGTGAAGTATTTTCAAAAGTGAGATTAATTAACAACCCGTGCGTATGAGTAATTAAATTGAAGTCAATTCAATTAACACCTTACTTGCCTTTATTTAATGTTTTAACGGTTTTAGTCATTGCGATAATCAAAAGTACATATTCGTCATTATTAAAATAGCAAAACCGCATTTCTTTCAAATTACTTTGTTTAAAAAACGGAACTGCGATTATAACCATTTTTTGTTCAATACTCAACTGAGAGTATTTAATACTGTATGACCATAGATGGAACGTGCAGTTATACATTACAGATACAGTAAAGAGAAGTTAAATCAGATGTCCGCAATTTTTTAATTAATCAACTTTTAATTTATTTTCAATTTGCAATTTTATTTATTGTTTTTTCTTTTAACTTAACTTAGTCTATCAACGCTTCACTGACTTAGTTGATTTGATCGATTGTTGAAGTTACTAGGCATAAATTAAGCAGCAACACTGTAATTAATATTAATTACAGCAGATAACAACAAGAAAATATTAGTAGGTGTTATACATGCAATTTTCATCTAATTCTCAAGCAAAGTTGGAAACAAAAAATACTTACTATTGAAACAACGACACACTTGATTGACAGAAATGGAAATCGAGTTGTAAACTTAAATAGCGATAAAAGTAAGAACTTGTCAAATCGCATTTTTTCCGCTTTGGAGGTTATCTGTCATTGACAGGCGACAATACTGGAAATAGTGATTAGCTGAAAGTGTTAATATCATTGTACAATGTAATACTTATATAGAAACAGCTCGTTTTTTTAGAACTGTAAACCATACAATTTATTACCTGTCAACATGAAAATGAAGTAAGTTTAAAATTTATGAAACGTGCAATACTTTATAAAATATGTATGAGTTGGAAAGTCATAATAAATTAAAGTTAATAACAACTAACCAAAGACTAACGGTCGAGTATATTCGATCTAATGAATACAAAAAAAAAAAACACGCTTTATTGATTGTAACGGCCCGGATATGCACTAAAATAGTTAAGAACAAGTATGGATCGTTAGAAAGTCAGCTATAGCTCAAAAACTTAAAACAGCACAAGTTAAGAGTATTTGTGAATTTATACAAATTGAAGTTGTATCCACGAGAGACATTAATGCGTTGAGATGTTTGTCGGTCTGTCTGTCTATCTGATCCTTCTACGATGTGTGGCATACATGAAGTCTTTCCATAAAGGGTATACAAATATATAAGTCAAGCAATTACGTGGCGTGCTTTGTTCAGATTTTTTTCCATTAAGTTCATACTTCTGTATTGTGTTTTTTGGTCATGAAAATCAAAACGAAAATAACTGCGCTTTGTTACCATGTTCCAGTAAGTAAAGCATTCAAAAATAAAAAAAATAAAAAAAAAAAAGAAACTTATATTTTTTGGGGGCTCGGCCACATTTAATGCATCTCTTGTATAAATAAACGACGACACAAGTTGAACACTCAAGCGTTTAAAGATAAATATTCATTAAAAAACCAAACCACAAAGAGTCCATGACAGCAGCCATATATGCATAAAAAAATAAAAAAATAAAATAAAATAAATATACTATATGTTTGTGCGTAAAGTCGATAATTTATTACCACAACTTCATCAAAGTCACGAAATGAGTTCGAAAATCTTTGGCCGTCTACGGTTCTTTCCGTTAGTTTGGAAAATTTTCTTATGACCAACAAAAATTAATTAAACAAAAACACAAAAATCTAAATTGTGATTAATATAGCATAAAATTAAAATTTTGTGGTTAACTTATTTTTCCATATGTTTTTTTTTTTTGTTTTTCGCCCCTACGCTGCTTTGTCACATGCTCGGTAGTTTATTTGCGTGTGTGTTTTGTTGGGGATTTTATAGAAATTTGTAAAATTCGTTCACAAATTTTGATAATTAAATCGTTGAATGTTATCATTGAACTTTTTATTTAAATCAGAAACGAAATTCCACATTTTTTTCATTAAATTAATGCAGTTTAAACGTAATTTGCGACTTGTAGTAAAAATAAATAAAAACAAAAAGAAGAAAACGAGTTTATTTTATTTTGCAAATTAATCTGAATAACAAAACAATAATTTACACAAATTAAACAAAACAACAACAAAAAAAATTTGTGTGTTTAATTTGTTGTTAGACGAAATGAGTCAACCGCTACGACGACTTTATACGACATCTGATTGTACAATCATCAGCACCTGCGTCAGTATGTCAAAGTCCGAAAGACGACCGCGCATTGGCCGAACCAATCGAGTGTTAAATTGGGCAGAGGTTGCCCCCCCAAGCATTCAATTCGATAAATAAACAAAAACTGCGATTGAATGGTCGAAATGAAATGGCTTAATTATATTAAACGCTCTGTTAATTGACCGCCGAAAGGAACGCGTTGTGCAAAAAAAAAAACCAATAATAAATAAATAATACTTAATAATAATAATATAAACCAAACAAAAGCAATTCGTTCAATAGGAAAACCAAACAAAATCAGTAAAGCACAAAGAAAAGAAAAAGTATATATTATTCATATACATATATACACACACACATGCATAAGTATATATCATGAAAGCGCGCCCAATAGTGTAAACAATTGCCATAAAACCAATGTTGTTGTTGTTATTGTTGTGTGTATAAGTATCGCTTGTTAATTAAAGTCAAGCGCGTGCGATATTTATGTGACAACGCTGCGCCCTCTCTGCTTAGGTCCGCAATGTCTACTGCAACTGAGCAATTTGCTGTCAGCTGCGTACCTATTTCCTATTTTCCTATTACTTGTGATAATAATATATATATATTTTTTTTTGTTATCGCAACCAAAAGCAGGTTGTGCAAGGCATTTGATGTCTTGTTTAAGCTCATTGATTACTTACTGAGCAATGCTCCATGCAGTATCTTTTTAATTAGCTGCTATCAACTTATCAGTGTGTTTTATACCAACCCAACATGCACCTTGGAATTCAAAGCAGGCGGAATGCGTTAAAAAAAAAAAAAAGGACTCTGCTTTTTCATTATTTCTTATATAAACACCTTATATATGCCACAGAATACAGGAGATCAGTACTTTGTCTTCAAGTATGCATGTGGAAATATCAATAAAAATCTTAAAAGATCACCTGTCCGTATCTTTACTCGTTCATCTATTCACAGCTTGAGTAGTGTTGTTTTTGTTTCCCTCTCCGTTTTTACTGTCAAATTATGTGAAATAATAATTAATAAAGAAAAGAGATCACTTTCGATGGTTGATAAAAAAATCTTTATAACTCCTACCATATATTAACGGGGCTGTTTTCATTTAATTGGAAACGAATATATTTTTGTAGTATTTGAATAAATATGTTATAAACATATGTATACATATGAATAGTGATATAGCATCAAGTATACGTCAAGTGATAAATCTTTCCCGAAGTGTGAATAAAAACGGACATTTCAAAGGTTTTCTTCAATACGGATCTATTTGATTGTTATTATTATTTTTTTAATTTTTCCAAACGGAATAAGCGTCAAATCACAATTCATTTTGTTAATACAATTTCACTTCTGGCTACTCCCATTAACATTTGCATTTGGCCAAGAGCCAATGTGCAAAACAAAAACAAAAACTTTTACCGACATGCGACAGATACATAGTCAATGTTGCAGTAAAAGTAAAAATGAATATGTTTACTTACCTTTACGACGTTGCATGAGTCGCGCACCCGACGACACACGACTATGTGTGACAGAAACCAAATGTCGCAACAGGAAACACACTTGCTTGGATAGTTTTTGTTTTTATGTTTTTTTTGTTTTCTTTTTCACTGCCAAACAGCATCATGTCGACAACATGAAAATGAAATGCGCTCCCACGTTCGTCTGCGCTCGCTCTCGCTGTTGTCGCTCTCACAAGACAAAATACAAATTCCATTTGCGGTTTGTCACTCGGCTGCGCTCTCAGCACAGCACTCGTGTGAAACGAAATGCAAATTCGTGCGATTTCGAATCAGTATCGGGAATCGATCGAACGGAAAATATTGTAAGAACCGATCGGCATCGACGATTCACTTGAGCGATTCGACTAGCCAGTCGGCCAGTCAGCCAGTAGCTAGCCAGCGGCGGCTGGTTTGAATGTTTCATTCATTGGACGAAACCGTTCTCGCTCATACACGTTGCTTGAGTCCAGAATACTTTCGGCGCGTGTCGTTTGGTCTCTCCGCTGATCTACCGTATATAAACTGCAGACCGGCAATGTTTGGCATTCATTGTTTGCCTTGCGTTTACAACAGTTGAAACATTTGGCAGGATACGCCAACACTAAAAAATCCTTGTGCAATAAAAATTAAAATCGTCAAAGACAGTGCATAAAATTAATTACACATATTAAACAAACAAACAAAAAAAAAAGAAAAGAAACTGGCAACATTTCAAAGAACAAAAGAAAAAAAAATTCACAACAAAAATAGATTATCAAAGAGCCATTTGGCGACTTTTTGTCATTGTGCTATTTGTTTAGATACAAAGTCTCTCGTCTCGCGCATTTCAGTGATTATCTTCTGTCATTTGCTTTTTCACATTTTGTTTTGTTTTGCCTTTTTTACCCGCTGATAAAACGTCGACAAAGAAAAAAAGTAGAAAAAAACAGAACCGATAAATAAACAAGCAAATAAACATTTCGCTCGCAACGAACTCAAACGTATAATTTTTGTTTTGTTTTGTTTTGTTTTATTTTCTTTTATCTTATGTCTACAATAGTTCAAATGTTATAAATTTTCCGCGTTTTTTTTAAACAATTTCGCGCACAAAAATACAAATTCGCAAAGTTACTTTATTTATTGACTGCCACAAACATATAACGTGACGTAAAAAATACAAATTAATAACAAAATAAAAAAAACCGACTATAATCAAACTGAAAAAAGAAATCACTCAAGTCAAAATGGAAGTACAAAAAATGCCTGAACAAACTTTGCTCAAGAATAAACGCACGTTTGCGAAAAATGATGCGATTATCCTTGACGCAAGATGTGCGGTAAGTGTATTTATTTATTTACATACAAACGCACACACACATGCCTACATATGTATGTACGTTTGTGCATCCATACATCATTGGCTCATGAGCGTCTTTGATTGTGTATTTTTGTTGTATGTGCAAATACAAAGCTATACACACACACACATTCGTATACTTAATAAATAAATGTGTGTGCGTTCAAAGTCGTGCACTTGATGCCTGATAAAATAGCGTACACTAAGGTAAACAAATCGTTTGTGCTATGAATTCCAATAGAAAGTCTGCTCACTCTTTCATAGCAAATAAAGAATAATGTTATTTTTATTGTATTTTTTCTTTTTTTTTTCTTTTGCAAATTCAATACTTCGTTGATATTTTTGTTGCAATATTAAAATATTTTCATATTGGTTATAACAATAAAATGATAACTTATAAGATAATATTGTTCTACTCGAACATCACCGTCAACAATTATTGCAATACGATTTTGTAATTACTTGAAGAGCATTGTTTTTGTATGACGCAGAATGTTTTGTATGACTTGTGTTATTTATCGTGCATAATGTTTTTGTTTACTTTATAATATGCAAATTGTACACTTAATTCATTTGTGTTCGCCCTTCTTAATTAAGAGCACACTCTAAAAACAAATTAATCAACATTAGTCATCTACAATTGTAGAATTTTGAACAATAATAGCTTGAGCTGCAAAATATGAGACATAACGCGAAATTCTTTATTTGAAGAACAACTTATA
Source organism: Phortica okadai (assembly GCA_034638295.1). Lineage (NCBI taxonomy): Eukaryota > Metazoa > Arthropoda > Insecta > Diptera > Drosophilidae > Phortica > Phortica okadai. Next base: position 5,149,072 of record CM067851.1, read on the forward strand.
CGATTTCAATTTACATTCTAATAATTTTGTAGTTCAAATTTCAATATCTTTTGTGGTGTATCCAATAGGCATTTAAGCCATGGCCGCTCTAGTAACCCAACGCCTCATTGATCTGTGCAAACGTCAAGTTGAGTCTGTCACGTAAGAGAAACTTGAAAGCCAGAGGCTTCGATAATTTGCTTAACTTTGTTGCAACTTGTAAAAACTGTAATGCAATCATTGAATTTCAAGTGATTTTAAAACATTCATTAAAGTATCAAAATAGCAAAATTTTGAATTTGTTATGACAGCCAAGAAATTGATTTACTGTCAACAATTTTGCAATTATAAAATAATATTGTTTGACACTATTAAAGTTATGGTAATTGCACAATTTTGCAAAACAAAAAACAAGAAAATCACAAATTTTTTGTTTTTGTTTCTTATATAATAGATGTACATACATTGTTCTCTTTAATTAGAATATAATTTTTGCTGAGTTAAGATTTTGACAAATCCGAAATGAATTCAATATTGATTAATAAATAATTATTTCTATATGAAAAACAATAAAGCTATTGTTCTTTTGTCAATCTGACACTTTTGTTTCTATTATACTTAGTTTGTCTAGTCCAAATTTCTATTGTACTGATGGCTAAGCTCAGATCATATTTTAAAGTTACACACTTCATTAAAGAAATGCATAATATAAATATTTTTAGAATTATAAATGTGCATAGAAAAAAGATACTTATCGATTTGTTTTGTTTACTTTGCAGCTCAACGACTTATATCCGATTGCGCAATTAACACGCAAAATGGAGAACGTGCTCAATGTGGCAAGCAAGTCGAATGGTAGCGAGGAGAGCCCCTACACTATTGAATTGATCACAGCCGCCGACTCCGACGCAGTTGTGGCGATGCTCAAACGTTTCTTTTTCAAAGTAAGTGCGGCGCTTTTGCTATTATAATATAATACATTTTACTTGATTCTCATGATTTGCATAAATTTGCATATTTTCACAAATCGTAAAGCGAAAAATTTCATTTTCGTTTGATTTATAAACACAATAAAAAAAAGAAATTCCAGAAAAATTTTAAATTCCATTGTATACTTAGAGAGCTCGTAAAAGTATTTGCAAATTTTGATTTTTAAATTTCTTTTTTGTAATTACAATAATCAGCAATATTAAGCACAGATGTTTCTTTGTTCTTTTAATAATTTGTTTATTTGATTTTAATTATGCAAAACAAGTTGTATGCAAAGAAGTTTTAAAATATATTAATATTAAAATTCAAGCAAACAATATGAAAGTATCTTCGCGGTTGAATTCTATTTTTATTGTATTCGCAAAGTTGATTTAATTAAAAACCAAAGACAACTAGAATAAACATTTTTTGCAAAAGATAAATTATTAAAATTGTAAACAAAATATTCATAAAAATGTGTTTCATAACAAAAAAATATTTAATGAAATCTAAATTGAAAATAATAAACAAGTTATTTGAGCGTTCATTTTTGTTAACTTGAGTTCACTTAGCCATTGAGCAGCAGGACAGATGACATTTTCATGCCGATCAACTTAAGTTTAAAGAGTCATAGACATTTCTTCAGTGTTTTGAAAGGATTTTGATTATTTTTTTTTTTATGAAGCAATAAATGTGTGCATGTAAAATGTTATTACACAAATGTGAAACGTTAACAATCGTTAAATGAAAAGTTCCGACACATGTCAGCGTGACTTGTATTACTTAATATGTATTTCTATATTAAACAAAATGAAAAAGCGTTTAAACGAACAATTAAGAATTAGAAAGCTTTGTTATAAAATGTTTGTCAGCTTAATTGAGTTTATACGAAACAAAACCATACGGACATGCCACATTTTTTATCACTCAGTAATACTCAACTTTGAAAGTGTTATCCGGTAATCGTGCACTTTTTGCAATTTTTTCGTTTTATTTTTTTTCTTTTTTTTTTTCTTTTTTAACGAGATTATAAACCACAAAATGAAGTTTTAATTACATCACAGAAATTTTTACGTTCTTTCATATAAGAATAAAAGCTGAAAGGTGTGTTTCTTTTTTTTAATAAATTTTATTTATTTATTTTTTTTTTTTTGAATGGCATTGGCAATGAAATTATTGACTATTAAAGTTAAATAATTTTGTATTTTGATTTCTATAGTAGACTGTTAATACAAGTGTTCTGAAGAGAATGTAATATATAAGCAGTTCAAAACTTAATACATACTTGTTTACTCCTTACTATTCTAGTCTATACTCTAAACTGCCCCCAACTTTACTATACTCTACCATAATTTTGTATTTTACTATACTCTACTATATAAGACATTGATTTTGGCACTCTTTTGATCTTTCTCCAAGCAGAATGATGGCTTTGCCCAATACCTTTGATAGTAAGTTATGAAATCTGTAGTTCGGTATCAGTTTCCAATATCGATAAATGATATTGTTTAAAATATAATCATTATTTTGGACTGTATATTAACATATATTTCATTTATTATAAGATTGTGGTAATTAAAAACCATGATTTTAAAAATAAACGACTTTTTTGTCTAGATACTATAACAAAAATTACCTTTTCACGAAATATTCCAATTATATTGAACTGCCAAATGATCTCCACAAAAGTCCTTCTTATAAGTGAATTTAAGGTGTACAAATTATGTAATATAAGATTGTTTCACGCTGAGATGATACATGGGAATGATGAAAGTTAGGTTTTTGATTTCAATTTTGACTGATTTCAAGTAAACAAACGATATATAAACGATATGTACAATACAATCATTTCATAAAACCTTTCGCATATGAAAACGACAGTAGGGTATTTTCAATGCAAGATATTTTAGTGGAAAATCAATTTAGAGGGCGTCACGATAAATCTTATTAAAAAGTAAAACTTAAAGTGATTAAAATGCTTAAACAAATTAAACAAAACGACACAGTTTATGCAAATTGTTTTTTTTTTTTATGACTTATTGTCATTTGCCATTTACATGTTAAGCTTACAGTAATTACGCGAACGCCTAAACAAACAAGATCGCTATCTATCTAGAAACATGTGTCAATAATTATTATATTCATACATATTATTAAATTAAATATTAAAAAAAACAACTAAGAGATTGATTCTTTTCATAAACATTAGCATAGACTTATAATTAAAATAAAACATTATTCATTTTTATGCGTTTTATTAAAATCGTCACAAGCGTAGTTGACGTTGGCTAATTGGAAATTAATTTTTTTTAATATCATTTTTTTTAATAATTTAATACTGAAATGCGCACATACACGCTCATGTTAACAGTGTTTAAGACTCAAAACTTCAGTTGAAACCTGTTGCAATCGAAAACCAGAAACTGAGTGATAATGACCGTGATTTTTTGCGTGTTCGTTGTTGTGCTAATGAACCTGACGATAACCGCAAAAAAAAAAATAAAATAATGCTAAAATGTATTTTTTAAATTGCTTTTTCAGGATGAGCCACTTAACAAATATCTAGATCTGGGCGATTGCAAAGAACTTGAAGAATATTCGCTTAAATGCGTCAAGGACAATTGTTCGTACAAGGCAGTGCACAAAAATGGCGATATCATTGGCGTCTTCATTAATGGCTTATTGCAGCGTACGGTAAGCAAGTCAGACACTCGTAAATACATTTGGTTACTGAGCCATTGATTTTTTTTTACCACTTAATGTAGACGTCTTCGGAGCCGCTTGTAAAAGCCGCTGATGATTGCGCACATCCGAAGTTCAAGAAAATTCTTTCGCTCATGGATCACATTGAGGAGAAATTCAATATTTTTGATTTGTATCCCGGCATTAATACAATACTCGATGGCAAAATACTCTCAGTCGATACCAATTATCGCGGCTTGGGCATTGCGGGCCGCCTGACGGAGCGCACGCTGCAATTTATGCGTGACCATGCGATCATTGTGATGAACACCATGTGCACATCACACTACTCGGCACGTGTAATGGAGAAGCTCGGCTTCCATGAGGTCTATCAGCTGCAGTATAGTGATTATAAAGTAAATGGTGATGTTGTGTTTAAGCCCGAGCCGCCTCATTGTGCGGCACGCATTTTGGTTAAGGAAATTGCTGACGTTAATAAAGCAAAAAATCCTTTGTAAAAAGAAGACTTAGAAGTATTATAAAGTAGAACCTGTTGATTGTGTGTATGTGTGTTTGTCGTTTGTATTGAGCCTACATATTGAATCGTTTTAGATGCATTTATGTATGTACAATATAGTTGACTTTAGAAGTCATTTGTTTTTTAAATCAACTTTCTTATTAAATAAATTGTGATTGATTATTTTTAGTGGTGTTGGTTTAAAGCCTTTTCGTTTTTATACTTGGATTTCTTTAAATATAAGTTTAATAAACATATTTTTTGGTTTATCTGAAAACTTCTTTGTTGTATATAAAAATGTTTATTAACATAACTGTTTATCTTTAAGTATTCTTATTATTAGGTTTAATTTGGTGTTATAAAATCATACAAAAAATGTATCTGCTCAATAAAAGTAATTTGTGAAAAATATACTTTTTAAAACATTATGTTCAGCGGAATTGTCAACTATGTACATACTTTGAATTGCACAAATAATTTAAAGAAATTATAAAAAGGCACTTATTTGCTTGAGTTAATTTATTCAAAACATTAAAATTCAAAACACAAAATTAAAAAATATAATAGGTAAAAATTGTACAAAACATTTATCAAGTTTAACCACGACGTCTCCTTGAGTTAGCCTTTTTGCCATTTCGGCTCCTCACACTGAGGGTGTTGCCCTTACGCGATTTCTTAGCGTTCAATTTGCGGCTGCGGTTGCGCTTAGTGCGACCACTGCGGGAACTAGTAGATGTGTTGCTTGTGCTTGTATTGGTTCCCGAAGAGTTAGCCCGACGAATTTTCCTGATGTTTTTGTATTTCAGATTGGAGATGTAGACCTTTTTCCTGCCTCCTAATGATGATGTTTGTGCCGCAGTTCCTGTTGTTGAAGTCGATGGTGTTAGTGATGTTGGCGTAGTCGCTGTCGTAGTAGTCGTTGCTGGATCAGCTTGCGCACTGGCTTTATCAATGCAAACAAGCCCGAGGACAATGCAAACTCCCAATACGATAATAGTTACTTTCATTTTGATAACTCGAAGAACTTTTTGAATGCTAACGAATGCAAGATGTTGTTAGTTGATTTTTGTATGATTTGATACAACATGTGTTCCGCCTTTTATAGCAAAAACACAATCACTTTATATATTTGAACAGTTGGAAATTGCAAAATTGCCAAAATTTGAAATTACGTTTTTAATTCGCATACGCACTTCTATAACCCTGAACTATTTCAATATTTACTATGTAAATATTAGCTTTTCTTTCGGAACAAAAACAGTTATTGAAATTAGAAGACAATTAATGACATTGGACATTTTGTTGTTTTGTTTGTACATAAAAAATCTGAATATTATCACTGTTTTAACTAATCAAAGTAGTTATTACCCGTTTTTTTTTTAATCTATCCAAAAGCGCCATGATAAAAATGTTCAATTATAATAAAAATTTTAATCTTTTCTTAAAAATCGTCAATTTCATTTAATATTAAATGTTTTTGTCGCAGAATGAGCCGGAATGGTAATATGGTGGAAAAACTGATTTTCAACGCCAATTTTCCAAAATGGCGGCTCGAGCGACAAAAATACTAGGTGGCAAAGTTAAAGCAACTTTCAAAATTCCCAGAAAACTTTCCTGACAAAACTAACAAATGACTGGCCTATTGTTACATTTTCGAATTTCCAATATTTATTGTAATATATAAAATATTGATGGAAGATCAGTATGCAATGAAAGTTCCACTTTTTATTTTAAATAGACAACTTCATGTTATGGTTATTCATAAAAGCTCGTAAACACATCATGTGCGAAGATCCAAATATTTTACTGTTTAAGGAGGTACGAGATGTTTACAAGTTTTCATGGATACCTTTTTATATATAAAAATATAACAGAATTTTATTTTTGGTCGTTTTAAGTAAAGTTACTAAAATTTCGCTACATTTTTTCAAATTTATACAAATTCTAAATAGTTTTGGACTGATGTTTACTCAGGTACCCTCCTTTCGCATACGCTCCAACATACGGCGTAGCTGTTCTTCGTTTCCATACTTTTTTGCATCTGAGGTAACGTTTTCGTGATGAGTATTGGCTTCTGCTGATATTTCATCAAGTTTTCTACGATTCAAAGCAAAAGAGTATCTGAAAATTAGCAAAGTTATATAAATAAAACCACACAATAAAATATTCTTTTAATTACCTTATTGTAGCAAATCCAAGAAGGGCGCAAACTATGCCAACTGCCGCTAATACAATTGCTACTTGCATGTTTGACACTTTGCCAAGGCCTTTAAAGCCATAATAGGGTCCGGGATTCGGATTGTAATCAGGCTTAATCTCCCAAGAGTGATAAATATTTTCACGCGGAGAAGTAGCATCTGAAAAAGGTGTGCGTGCCGAGGAACCAGATCTTAGTTCAATCGAGTAATCGTAATTTTGTCGGTCTTTGGGCTTTATTAGCGTTTTGTATGCTTCCGAGATTTGGACAAAACGTGCCGCTCTTTCATCGCTTGGCGATTGGCCTTTCACATCAGGATGGTACTGCAAACGATAATCTCGTAAGTTGGTAACAAAAACACAGAATTCTACCTGTTGCCCTTAAGCATTTACTTGCCGGAAAACTCACCATTTTCGATAACTTAACAAAGGCCTCCCGAATATCACGTTGAGAGCAATTTCTTCTCAAATTTAGAATCTCATAGTAGTTTTCATTTCTCCGAGTACTCGATTTGATGCAAAAACTATAAGAGGCAATCAAAATTGCCATTAGATTATATAACGTAATTGACAACAACAACACCTACTTACGTCTACACGTCGTTTCCGTAAAGGCGCATATGCTTGAGAGCCGGAGCATGTTTGTTTTGTAAAGTTCCTAACTGGGCCAGTTGTTGTTCCTCGTACCTTAAAATTTACACTTTAAAGTTGTATTCAATTCATGTTTCCGAATATATTATATTAAGAGGCTAGTTGACGTCGTTGTTTGTCAAATTTTAAATAATTATAATTATGTAGGCGATGCCAATGTTGAACAATTTGCACGGAGAGGTCGTGGTTTATCTATGTTCATATTAATTTTTAATCTTCTTTCCTCCCACTCGATGTCATCCGAACTTACGTCAAATTTTAGTCAAATTGCTTAAAAAAAACAAACAAACCCAGCTAGCGGCCGCCAAGTGTTGTTAACGGCAGTCAGTCAGATACAGTAGAAACCCTATTAACCGGATCTTCGATTATACGGATCTTCGATTATCCGGACTCATCCCCTGCACGAATTTTCGACGCGGATTTTATATGTATTAATTGTGGGAGAATTTGTTGAAGTTTTTTATTTTTGTTTTGACAATTACGTAAAACGCCGCAGTTGCAAATGGACGAATCCGGCACAACCTTTTCCAGCACTAAAGTGTCGTATGTGTTGTAGACAAATGTCTAACATATGCGATCTTAGCAATTAAAACGCCGTCCAATAACGAGCTGGTGGTAGTTTTTTGCACAAGGATCAGAAGCATTCGTGCTTCGGTGGTGGAAGGTTGTGTTTGCGCATGAAGTTAGTTAGATTGACTATGAAATCGGTTATCCGGATTTTCGACTACATATGGGGCCGTTCATTAATTACGTAAGATGGTTTAGGGGGGGAGGGGGGTCAACCATGTCTTACTTTTGCCTATTTTTCCTATACTGCCTACTACATTTTTACTTACGTAGGGGGGGGAGGGGGTCAAAAACAGCCAAAAATCGTCTTACGTAATTAATGAATGGCCCCTATACGGAATACCCCTGGTTTTAATTGATCCGGATAATCGAGTTTCTACTGTACAAACCCAGCTAGCGGCAAGTGTTGTTAACAGCAGTGCTGCCAAATCAGCAATTATCCTTCCGTTTTTGGCTATTTTGAGACGGAATTGCGAGAAAAGATGTGTAACAGAAATGTTTTTAGCTTTTGCCAACATTATAATCGCGACAACCGATAAATTTAAGAGTCCGCTTTTTCTTCCCAAATGGCATTTGCATTCCCCAAACCAAACCACGGAAAAAATTGAACAAACACTGCTATAAATTCATTTTTCATGAACAATTTTGTGGCATCAGCATTCACATCATACAAGCTTGCCGAACGCTGGCCATGCCAGTGAAAGAACCATTTGTGGGACGAAATGGCGTACTTGCGGCCAAAACGAGCTTCATCTTTCAATGCATTCTTTAAGTAAGAGCCCACTGTTTGAATAGGGAAATCATAAAAATCTGATTTGGCAACACTGCGGCTGTTCTAATAACAGAATGCAAACAACAGTTTGAAATCAAACAACAGAAGAAGAGATGGCACTTACAAGCCTGTTAGTAACAGAGCTTACAGCGAGTTGCGTGTTAGTACTAACGAGTGGATTGAAATGGCTCAAAATCGCTACTTTTGAAGCAAAACTTATGCGCAACAAGCAAAAATTTCGACAATAAATATTGAAGTAGCTCATGTCATGTCATATTCTTTCTGTGTCATAACACATCTGACACGACCTGCGTTCGGCAACTTAGGCGTTTCTAATATGAAGTGTTCATTCGGTACACGTTTAACGGTCACTACCGTTTTAACTGCCCTTACGAATATAAAAAACTACGTATTTAACAAGCGTTAATTGAACCAACAAACAATACTTTGCGTTTTTGATTAGGGGCCGTTCATTAATTACGTAAGGAGTTTTAGGGGGGGAGGGGATTCGAGCATGACTTATTTTTTCTTACATAGAGGGGGGAAGGTGTCTTGTTACATCTTACATAAGATCATAAAAATGCGCTCTTAGGAAGAATTTTTGTAGTTTAATGTCTTTAGAATCGTCAATAATATCATAGAAACGACACCTATTATAAGATATGTTCCATTGGCAGATCCACTTTCCGAGTGGGTTTTGAGCCCTTGACAAAGAACATATTTTTAAAAATAATAAGAGTAAACTATCACTAAAAATTAAACCTTGTAGGTATAAATAAACCTTCCTAAAAATGTTCCTTTGACAAATAAAAAATAAAATATCAACATTAATTTTTTCCTTTAAATTCTTACGTAATAAATATCAAACAAGGGGTGGGGGTCACCATGATCTTGTTTTATCTTACATGTAGGGAGGAGGGGGTAAAAAACAGGCAAAAATCGCCTTACGTAATTAATGAACGGCCCCTTACCCTACGTCACTAGATAGTCGATTAGCTCTTAATAGACCACATGTGTAAAAATACTCTCAAACAACAAACTTAAAGTCTTTTTTTTTATATTTATTAACACACATAGGTGACATTTAACATATATATTTTATTTATTTAACAAAATCTTTAATCGACTAAAGATAAACATGCATTGATTCTTGACAAAATGTAGTTTTTAGGTTATTAGTAGCAATATTTTATAAATGGAGTGTTTCGAATTGCTGGTTTTGTTATAAATATATAAATATTTGTATGTAAATGTTTAAAATTAATTGTTTTAGTATAAATAAATACATGATGACATACACATCAAGTATACTTCATTAACGAATCATTCGAGTTGAAGATGTTTGTGGCATTCATTGATTATGAAGTAAACTGACGAATAAATAAAAGACAATTTTAAATGTTTTTAGTGCTAAATATCAAACCACAATTATGCGTAATCTCGAGCGCCTTCCAATTTTCTCATCTACGATATGAAGAAAAGAAGAGTGAGTTGGTTTTATTGTCGATACATACATATAAATAAATATTGTTGTTTTTAAGTAATTATTTTACAAAATTTTATGAAATGAGAAATAGAAGCACAAATGAGCATGAGATCTGTTAAAATAAATCGCCAAATTTGAATAAAGTTTCAATAAACACTTCTGTGTTAGTAGAAGTCTTTGTTGTTCCATGCGTGAAGAGCATGTCTCACCTCGCGTTCATCGGCGTGCGTGCGATATTTATCAGCCGCCTCGGTTGCCTTTGGCGCTGCTGGTTTTTCCAGCACAGTTACATAAACCAAAGCAGCCGCAATGCCACCCAGAATGGGACCAACCCAGTAGATCCAGTGCGCTTCAAAGTTGTCCGTAGCAAATGCCGTTCCTAAGGTACGAGCAGGATTCATGCTAGAACCGGTATAGCGTATTGTGCCCAAATGACCCAAAGTAACGGACATGCCAATTGCCAGCGGCGCAGTGAAACGCGAATCTACAAATTGAATTTAATTTTTTTTTTTTTAAAACATTAAGTTAGAATTTGAAGACCAATTACCTGGTTTGTTGGCATCACAGACACCGAAAACAGTTAGTACAAGTACCAAGCCAAGGAAGAACTCAATGCCGAGACCCTGCCATACAGTTATATCAGCGGCGAGTGATGTATGTCCGAGGCCATTGTAATAATTCTGATCGAGAAGTATCTACAACAAAATGTATTACTGATATTTGTTCCTGGTCTATTTTTCTGTTTGTTTTACTTACCTTAATGCAAGCAGTGCCCGAAATTGCGCCCAGACATTGGAATATTATATACAGAAACGCTCTAAGAACGCTAATACGACCAGCGACGAGCATACCGATCGTAACGGCTGGATTTACGTGACCGCCACTCAAGTGCCCAACAATCTGTAAATGATTTATAAGTATTAATTTTTGTAAATAAAAAATTTTTTAAATTTTGCTATGACATGTTTTCCGCAAATAAATTCATATAATTGTAGTTAAACAAACAATAAACTTGTTAATGTTTTGAAATGGCGGCACCAAAAAAAATGAACAATGTAATAAACAGACAAATTTTATAGCAACTTAAATAAGTATAAATTTTTCTCAAGCACTATATTTTTCTTTATTACTTAATAGCTTACCGAGATTGCCATAAAAACGCCGAGTCCAAATGCCAGGGCTTTGAATGTGCCATCTTCGTCTTGTGTGCACGCACCGCACGCAAAGAAATTCAATATTAAATTGCCTGAAAATTAATTAAAACATAATCATTTCAATGCCATAACAACTTCACTGCTTTCGCCATAAAACCTTCTCACTTACCAATAAATTCAGCAACGAGCGCTTGCCAAAGGCGATGCTCCTTCGATTTGAGCTCATTCAGACCCAGTGAGTATTTATAGTTTGCCATGTTGTTGCCTTTTTCGCTTTGCTATAAAAAGCAACAAAAAAATGTATATTAAACTCAAATTTAAGCAGCTGCCATAGTTAATGAGCTGTTGACAAGTTTCTTAACAAATAAAAAATCAGAGGCCTTAAGTGGACAATCAAATGGCAATTGGTCGTCGTCATTTGTTTGCTCGCATACAGATTAGGCAACGGCACTGTCACTTAAAAGCAATCACACAATGTAACTGCACTGACACTTGAATATGTCATTTATGGTTCGTTTTTATGCCAAACATAAAGTTTGCGAGCTAGTTGAGTTTAGTTAATGTCTTTGCATATCCGTCGATGGTGCATTTTCGTGTCATTTCCGCTTACAATTGAAATGCATGTGAGAAAAGTTTACTATGCCTTATCAGCGAACTCTTAACTTTTAATTAAAGTCTTCGTTTTGTTTGCTGTCATTTGAACGATCTACAGTCGCCTTTGAACAACTGTCTTTCTATATATCAATAAATACATATTTGTTTAATATTGCAAATAATGCGACATATGGCAAAAGGCGAGTAGAAGTCTATACGAACATTTTTAGTTAGGGGTGTCATATACTTTCAACATTATTTTACGCACTTTTTATTTTGCTACTTGAGTCGCCTTTTATGAAATGTGATAAACTTGAAATTATTTACTTTTTATGTATTTGTTTTATTTTGTCTTTTTGTCAAACTTCAATAAGAAAAACAAACTATGTCACGAACATTAACGCCCGAAATGGATTAAACAAGTTTTATTTTCTTCACAAATTGTTTTTTTTTTTTTTTTGTATTCTCTAATGTAGTTAAAAAGTAAGCAATAAATCAATTTATGTTTTCGAATTGTGCTATTAAAAGCGGCTTAAAATCACGTCATCGGCACACAGTGGAGCCCAAATAAGTGGAATATGGCGTAAGTTCTCAATAAAATGTTATTTTTAATAAGATTACAGCTCTATTAATAACTAAAAAATAAAAAAATGTTTATCTTGTGAGCAGAAGAAAAAATAAAAATGCATTTATCTCAATGCGTATATGTTTATTCCTGCGAAGATAAGCTTTTATTAAGAAACAACACTTGTTGCTCAATGGAACTTTTAAAGAAACTTAAAATGAATTCTCAGTGGAAATCTTTATGACTTATTTGTGTTAAATTTCTACTTAAAAAACATTACGTATTCTGTTTTCTTTAGTTGCATATATCATTTACGTAGTGGAGAGTTATTTAACATTAATTGCATAGATTTGTGACTAATCCATTGTTTATAGCAAATAGTTATTAAATTTATTTGCTGTGGTTCGCACTTGCAAATAGTTCAAATTGCTTGTGGAATTAATTATAGCGTGTTATAAATAATTAATGGAACTAAGAAAGTGTTAAACAATGGAATTCTTTGGATTGTGGCGTAAAACAAACGATCGATTAGATTGACGTCAAGTGTGTGATTAGGTTGGCAATTTTTAAATCGATACATTTTGCTGAAATGAAAGTTATTTCGGGATTTAAAACAAAAAAAAAAAACATATATGTATATATTTTGTTTTGTGTCAGTGAAAGGCGTTTTCGTGATGCCGAATCTGCCAAACAATTAAATACGCTGTCAAAACACAACAAAAGCGTCGACCCCAAGTGAGGAACGCGCAAAAGTCAAAGTAAATGTGTAAAGAGTCATGAACTTGAATTTTTGTGTAATTAAGTATAACTTATAAAGCACATACAGACAAACATTAAACAAATAAAAAAGCAACAATAAAACACACACAAACAAACAAACAAATGTCTTACTTAATTAAGAACATTTATTTTTATGTGTTTTTAATGAAAGTTTAAAGTTAGACAGTGATGCAATGCAAAATGTATCTTTTTGATTGTTATTTATTCTAGAATTCTATAATTTTTTAAGTTATATTTATTTGTCACACATTGCAATAAACCCACACAAATTCGCCAAAAATGAGGTTAAATTTTGTTTGTTGCTGTTCTTGTTGTTGTTCTTGTTGTTATAGCTATCAACAATGTAGTATGCAACTTGCATGTTTAATGATGCCTCAAGATTGAAATCATAAAAATGTCACATTTAAATTGCATGAAAGTTGCAAATTTTCTATTTTGTTTTTACTTTGTTTTTTATTTTTATTTTACATTGTTACAGTTATGTCAAACTGTAAATTGTGCGCGGGCGGGTAGGTAAACTAACTCATTTGCGACGTGTTTGGCATGCACAGAAAACTTTTTTATTTTTTATTTTGCTTTTGCGAAGAAGTTTCTGTTCAAATAATGAATTTTGAAAAAGTTTTCGAGCTTAAATAATTACAGACAATTAAAAAGAACTGCGTTTATTATAAGTATTTAAAAAAAATTGTGGTAAAATGTTCAAATTTTATTATGTGTCCATGCATATAAACAATGTACCCAAAAAAATAATATAAATGTAATGTTTTTGCTATTGTAAATAAAATATTTTAATTCCTCGCGCCATTTCATGGTCGACGAAGCGCAAACTTTCTTGATGATCACATAAAATTAAAACAAAATGAGAATTTGTATTTCAAAGTATTTTTTTTTTTTTTTGGGTAACAAAATGACGATTGTTAAATTCAGTTCATGATATTTGTCTAAACAATTTTGATTGTTATTTTGATTTTTCTTTGACGAATATCTGTCAGACTAATAAAACACTTTGGCAGTTTTGTATTAATTGTTATTCATATATATTTTTTTATTTTTTCATATATTGTTCTGCTACTCTGGGAAAAGAAAACAATTAATGTATGGCATGAGCCGCAAAGACGTAATTTCAATAGTGTAACGTCATCCTTACTTAATAATTCTTAAAAGTAAATTGCGTCATCAGCTTAACTTTGTTGTTATAAATATATTTTTTTTCTTGATATTGTATATGAAAAGTATTCCTAAGAAAAGTAATTATGTTTTAAAATATTTATACGCACCTCTATGCTTTATAATACAAAGAATGCCGCCTAATTGCAATACAATTAATTAACAAATTTACAGCGAAATGGGCGATTTGCAACAAGCTTTTTTTTTCTAGTACTTATTTTAACACCTTCTTTCAAAGAAGAACTCGACAATACAACAATATTATTACATCAAATACACAACAAACACAAGATCAACGAAAAGGCGTTAAATATCTTACGTTTTCTTATTGTTGTACGAGTTAAATTCGCTTTGAGCGAACCGCGCACTTTGGCTCTTCGGTTAATACTGGCGCACAGCGAGAATTGCAAAACTTAAGACAACAAAAATAATAACAACAAAAGCGGCAACAGCAGCAACAACGATTGTATTTAAGCAACAACAAAAGCAGCAGCAGTGTCAACGGCAACCACAGCAGCAATACGAACGATAGCAACAACAATATCACGATCAACTTCTACGCGAGTAATTAGCGGGAGACCTGAAAACAAAAACAACGAGCGAATGAATGTAGAATTGACTTATGCCTGCCTGTATATGTGTGCAAGTGTGTGTGTGTGCTAACGGCAAATGATGAAGGAGATCGAACGCTTGTAACTTGAAATTGAAACATCGTAGGTCATTGAATTAACAACAAACGAGTCATTACTGTAATCGAACTAAAAATAAATGAAAACGGTGAATGTTCTCGAATTGCAGATTTAAATTGTATTTATTTTCACAGGAGACTTATCAATCTGTCATTAAAAATTTAATGTAAGATGCTAACGAGAAAGAGGCGTTGCCAAGCCCATTTTCTAATTTGTCTTAAAGTCGTTGTAAATATCCAGAAATACACGTTGTTTACCTTATTTTTGACTGATCCTATGCATAGCACATATTATGTAATCCGGTGATGATAAAGAATATACATATATACAAAATATATACTTTATATAGACAAAAATGACTTCTCTTCGTCTCAAACGTCATGACAAAGTTCATATGCCATTTTTTGGCAAGAGTATAGAAACAATATACACTTAAAAAAAACTTGCTGAAATTCATTTTCAACTATTATCATATGCGGTCCGATGACTCTGCATCACTTTGAAGTGCCTTGACAACTGTCGCTATGCTTGTTTGTGCCTGTTGTTATAGATTCGTTATCTATTTATCGACTTACGACAACGATTTGACGTCAACGAACCGAAAACGTGCATAAAAATATTTACCAAAGACGTTGGCAAACACAATTGCAGTCGAGCACACATGGCACAATTTATGCGAATTTTTATTATTGTTTAAACTGTTAATCGTTTATGGGCTTATAATTTAATTATTCAATTAACAAAGTCGAGCCAACCAACCCATTTAGTCATATGTATGTATGTTTGCTTTCTTCGCCCAATATAAAATCCATTGACGTTCAAAAGGTGCACGAGAGACACAAATCCCTAAAATTTTCCACGCAACCAAACCCAAATGGGCGTTTTCGTTGGCATGATTGTCATAAAATCACTCGTGAATTTCTACAACTCGCTATAAGATATTATTTTTCGTTTTTACTACATCTGAATTTTTCCATTCAATTTGTCCTGAGGTAAGACAAATATTATCATATATTATTGTAATTTAGAGTCCAAAGAAACAAAAAACAATTAGTGAGCATTAACAAGGCAGGTAATTAAATATCAAATCAAATTGTCATATGAAAAACTTCCAAATAAGCAATCGCATATAAAATTCTTTTTATCTCAACTTTGATAGTCATATATGTACATATACACATAGTTAATTGCTGGTAAACTTTTATATTTCTATTACAAAGAATTTAATGGATATTTTTTTTAATCGGTAAAGTATATTGCCGCTATCAAGACTTTATGAGTTAAAAAATAAAATAAAATATAAATAACAACACCGAAAGGCAATGATGTAGTTCTCAATAGTAGAGATAATTAACAAAAACAAAAAAATAATATCATTGGGCTGGGCAGGAAGAAACAAAAAAAAAAAGTAGAAACTCGATTAACCCGGACCTCGATTATACAGATCTTCGATTATCCGGACTCATTCCCTACATGAATTTTCACCGCGGTTTTTATATGTATAAAATGTAAATTATGGTCAAATTTGTTGAAATTTTATATCTTTTGTTGAAAATTACGTAAAACGTGGCATTTGCAAGAATGGACGAAACCCGTCAACATCCGTGCACACAACCTTACACAACGATCGCTGGATTACTGATGAAAAAATGAAATTGCTTTAAGTTTCGCGTTGCAAGACGCAAAACTCGAAGCAAATATCCCAAACATGCGGCAACATAATTTTGGGGGTGGGTTTAACTCTTAAGAAACTGGTGAGAGATTTAAGGAATATCGTAAGATTTAAGGGAGTTTTAGCGAAAATGTTAAAAAAAAACTCTCTTATTTTTTACGATACTCATTGGATGAACGGTAGTTTGTGTTTTTTTTGGAACTCAAGTGCTCTAAGTTGACACTGAATGCAGGACGACATCCACAGGCTCAAAAATGTCGAGATTTTCGCAATTTTTGAAAAAAGTGAGCTGAAAATGCCAAACTGAGCGAAATTAAGCGCTGATCATGCTCGTTAGGGGCGCGAGGCATTTTGCGTTCGCTTTGTTTGTTCAATTTAGATGAGGGAAAAACAGGAGAAATCTGAGCGCAACAGAAGGACTCCGAAAATGTTAACTGCCATTTCTCCAATTATTTACGTTCGAACGGGACTTTACTCTGAGAGAGCCCAAAAATCCGCTCAGAGAAAACAATAATCCTCTCAGTGAAAGTGCAGCCATGTGTCGATCGAAATTTTTGACCAGGTTTTTTTATATTTAATTTCGGCATAAGCATAATTATTTCGTATCAAATTGAAAATAACAAAACAGAAAATATATGACAAAGTGTGAAAAAAGACACAATACGGAAAATAATTGTGATTTAGGTGCAAAGTGTTCGGAAAAGGACACAATCTGACTAAAACGAAATTATGGTGCAGTACTGGCACGCTCTCTAGAAAGTTGTGAACATTAATGTTTCGTATGTGCTGTGTTGAGCTGCGTAAAATAGGCGATCTTGCATCGACCAATGAACGCAAGGCACAGGAATTCACCGTTTTCTGTAAGCGACCCCAAACGTCGCAAATTTACTACAATTACACGAAGATTTTTCATTCACTTCGCAAAATCGTCTAGACTCCCCGGTTTGAGAATTCATATATTTTTGTCAGCACTAAAGTGTCGTATGTGCTGTGGGCAAATGTCTAACACATATGCGATCTTAACAATTAAAACGTCGTCCAGTAACGAGCTGGTGGTAGTTTTTCGCACAACGATCAGTAGCTTTCGTGCTGCGGTGATGAAAAGTTGTGATTGCGCATGGAGTTAGTTCGATGTCACTAATTTGACGACACGCTAGATAGAGATAATTAACAAACAAAAACAAAAAAATAATATTATTGGGCTTGGCAAAAAGAAACAAAAAAGCGTAATTAGAAAAAAAATTAAGTTTACAAGTTTTAAAATTTTAAATATTTAAAATATAACTAAAGAAAAAAATCATTGCATACTTTTGGTATTGGCTAATATTCTTCTACAGTAGCATAAAATTGCGCACACCTCATAAAATTAATTTTTTTTTACAGGCACCTATTCAAGAATACAAACATAACCGACTCCATAACACCCTGTATTTAAAAATTATATTTATGCCACGCATATTTTTCAATCGGAACTTATTACTTTTACATTTAATATAAGAAAAAAACTCACTAAAAGAAATATCCAATTATAAAAAAAGCTTAAAACCCCGGGAAGATTTTTTTCCTCTGACCGCTTTTAGGGGACATTCATTTATTATTAATATTTATTATTATTTTTTAATACTATATTTGGCACTTTATAATTTGACATACATAGAAAACTGTTAAAAATCGTCTTACGTAATAAATAAATGGCCCCTTAAAAATCTTTCCACTCAATCCAGATTCAAAAGAAGTAAGAAAAAGCATGAAAATACCTGGTTTGGCAACACTTTGAATGTATAATGAAAGCAGGAAAAACTGCTGATCATGTCAGATGCCAACGGATTTTATTCCATTTTAGTTTTCTTGCCAAGTTAATCTGCATAAAGTAAAATGTTCAAAGCAAAAATTAAAATCAAACAGAATGAAAAAGGATAAACCAAAAGAATGAAAGAAATCGCAAGTCAACAATAATGTCAGCAGAAAACACGACACACGCACACACATACATATACATAAGTATATATCGGTATTGCATGTCCAAGAATCATTTGCAGAGCATTCATCATGTCCACTTGACGGTCTAACACACCCAACTGAGACCAACTAGTCCTTGACAACAATGACTGAGCAGCAGCGAAACATTTGAATGTATTGTATAATCCTTTTAGTAGGCTTACGTAAGTGAATGTCAGTCAAACAGCACAAAACAAAAAACAAAAAAAAGGCAATCCACGAAGTAACAAAGCAACAGAAATAAAGCAAAAAAAGAAGAACAAAGCAGGCGCTGTAAGATAATTTATACTGCCTATAGTATAAAATGGCGGCCATTGTCAGCGTGTGCATGAATGTTGTGTGTGCGTGTGTGTGTGTTTGCCTGCACATTCTATACATAATAATTAATTAACAGCTTATAGCGACTTGGGTGTGAAAAATCGTCTTGCCTATTAGCAAATTAAAAACGAATTTGAGCGGCGCGGCTTACATATATGTTATAAAGTCATCAAAAACCAAAATAAAACAACAACAACAAAAAATATAGTAATTATAAAAATTTGAGCTTACACGGAAAAATAACATAAAGTAGCAAAATTGTAAAGTATCGGAAGTGAAAAGAAGCAAAACTAGGAAGTTACTGCAAACTTTAGTGTGACGACTCTAATTGTAGTAAGATACGAAATATCTTTCAAGTGATTAATTTTAATGACAAGATACTGAATGTACCTGTTGATGTTTATCGTAAAATTTCGTATATTTGACACTTTTGCTAGATTTGATTTGCACAAACAACAATTTTGCTTACTACACACGTACCGTTGAGGCGTGCCTAACGTGCAAAAGTATTTTACTGCGCCTTTGACTAGGAATGCTTTGCACATTGCAATGAATTTCTTCTGACGTTGATTTGGTTAAAAAAAACACAAAATTTATATAAAAAAATATTTATCAAAACGTTCGACTTTAAACAGCAAATAAAAAAGATAACATAAACAACATTTACAACTACAATAACAACACTTGTGCATGTCAATCATTAATATTTTAGAATAACCAAGAATTTTACTAATTGCCTTCTTCACTTTTTTGTTTTTATTTTTTGCTTGAATCTTCTGCTAATTCGGGGTTTTTCTAACTTGTTTTTTGTCTGTCTGTCTGCCTGTATGCGTGCTGACCAACTCCATACATATTGAAGGCATGAATCAATGAATGAGCAAATGATTGACAGGAAGTGCCGTGAGGGTGTGCTACTTCTGCTGCTTCTGTTTCGCTTTATTAAAAAAAAAACAAAACGCTTCTTTACGCTTCATTATTATTTATTTTAAAAAGTTAAGCATTGTATTTTTTAATTCGTTTTATCATTGAAGATTTCGATCTGTGCAGTTCAATATGTTGTTTGTTTGTATGTATGTATGAATACAAATAAACCTTTTGAATAATATTTCCTGTTAATAATACAAATATACTTAATAACTTTGGTGTCAATAATCCATTTGCCTTTTTTTGATTTTTATTTTCTTTGTTTATCTTCTTTTTTTTTACTGAAATCAATTTGTTCGTTCGTAATTATTGTTAAGCCATTAGCACACGTAAATATGTATTTATGATGAGTTTGGTTAAAAATCGTATCTCATTTTCAGTTGTTATTTTTATTTATTTGAGACACGTTAATGTTTTTCGCTTGCATTTAAGAGTTAATATAATCGATCGCAAGTGTACTGAAAAATCTCCAATGAATTAATGTCAAAACAAATAATTACTACTCCTATGTTGCACTGGACTACACAACACAAAAGCTAATTTAATATTCGAACGTGATCATTAAGACTGAATGTTTGTTTGGCACATGTCTTGTGAGTGTCTAGCCAACATAGACTTACTCAATATTAAAAGCTTTAGAATATGGTGCGTCGCGGTCACAACAATGCTCATGATTTGTATTTGAATTACGCATACGCAGCACTCGAACAATGACAAATTTTACAAAAACAAAACAATTGGAAAAAAGTAACCTAAGCGTAGAATACAAATTTCCCACGATTACATTTTGACAGGTTAAAACTTAAGTGTTTCTTTGGCCCAATTGACAATGTCGAAATTACTATTAATAATAACACAAAAACAAAAAAAGTGAACAGAAAATATAAATCAATATAGAAAAAAAAACAGTTGTGCAAAATGCACCATTAATGTCTTATTTCAATGAATAAGTACGCTAAAATGTTGAAGATCGGCGCCACAGGCAAAGTAAATTTGTTTTCTGCTTTTTCGCATTTGATGGCGTCAAGAGAAAAAGAAGAAGAGTTGAGTGCGCATGCGTTTAGGGCAACACCAACAGCATTCAATGGAAGCAACACAAATTTTGTGTGTGTGTGTGTTTTTGTTTCGCCTTTTTCGTTTCGCTTTATTTTGCCTCTTGTATTGTTGTGTTTATTCATGCAAGTAACTTCATTTTGTTATTTGACACTGACCTTTATATTTTTGGTTGATTTGTTTTTTTTTTTTTTGCACCTTTTGTCTAAGTACTTAAATGCGTGATTTTTTGATCTTATGACTCTATTAATATATCTTGAGCATTATTTACATACACACACAGATACATTTTATACTTAGACACATTTTTATTATTTGTATTTTAAAATTTTTTACTTGTCTAAGCGTTGAATTGGTAAGAAAAGTGAAATTATTTTGACACAACAATTTAATAAATATTTTTTATTTCTAATGCTGTTTGGCTTAATTTTTTATTTTTATTATTATTATTTCTTGATTTCTTTTTATTATTTTTGTTATTTTTGTTCAACAGCTATAACTGTATTTAATTTAGTATATTTACTTATTTTTATAATATTTGTTTTATTTATTTTGTGTTTGTTTGTCATTCTTTTTTTTTTTTTTTTTTTTTTTTCCTCACACACACCAAATGAGCAATAACCGTCAAGTTATCGCTTACTCATTCACCCATTTGCTTAACAGCATGAGTCGAAGGCGTTCGCATACGCCTCTTTCTTTTGCCACTCGGCAACACTTGTTTGTTTTCATTGTTTTGCCTCTGCCTCCCTCCATTCCTCTCGCCTGTCACACATTTATTTATATGTTTTTTTTTTTCGGCTTTTGGCAAATTGTTAAACTCAAATTTCTTATTAGAGTTATACAAAATTATGCCGCGCGCGCTTCAATTGCTTCAATTTCAATGTCGCGTCGTGCGCCTTCACCATTATTGAACCGAATTAGTTTGAAAATGGCAATAACAATAATAAATCAAATGAAAGAAATCTTTGGGCTAAAAAAATTAAAAAATAATATTTGTAATTCGCAAACAATTGCCAAATTAAAAACAGTTAATTGTAAAAATGCTCTGTTATTGGCTACCGAACTCGTACAATTTTTGTCTTGTTGTATTTTTTTTTTATTTGATTTGAAAACATGGAAATTCAGGGTTTTGTATTAAAAAATACAATTGAGAAGATCAGCGTGCGCAGCTGGATTTTTTCGTAAACAATTTTTATGGCAATACAAGTAGGAATGTCGTCTCAAATAGTGACATACGGTTTTTTTTTTATTTTGCTAATTATTTGTTAATTTATTGTGTAATTATTAATTCATTTGATTGTTTATATAACTGGGACTAAGGGAACTCAGTACGTGAGTGTTTACATTAATGAATTAAGTAAGCAATTCAATCAATCAACTGAAAATATATTAAACAAGTTAAAAGACTACCGTTGGTAGAGCTTCCTGATTCAATGAGATACAACCAAAAGCATTAAATAAACATAGATACATTGTCGATTAACGAAATCTTATTTTTTTAAATAAATATAAAATTTTTTTGATTTATCAAATTTCCACATGATTAGCAATGTGAAATTAACGTCACACATCAAATTCTTAATTCGCTTGAGATCTTGAGACTTTTGACCGGTTCGGAACATAACGAGTGTCCTTTGCTTTGTCTATTAGAATATCGAAATCAATGGGAGTGACTTACTGGAATGTAACAGCATGACTTCCTACTTAAAGTTTCCCCTTATAAGCATTTGCATCCCATCCTTAACCTGATAGCCAATCTTTCTCAAATCAAATCCGGATTGCAGATACGTGGTCTGATGTTTTCCACTAATATTTCGGTTGGCCAGTCGTTTAAACTATGGAAAAGATCCTCAGCCTCATTTAGAACAATTTTGGACAATTTTAATAATAAAAGGCATACCGTAAATCAACACAACATTACTAGCAGTACTAAAATTTTGTATAACAGCAACGGTATGTATTTTAAGTTAAAGTTGCCTTATGAAACGAAGCGCAGCCTTTAACATTGGTAAACTTACTATTTATACATTTTGATTTTTTAGTAAATAACAAATCAAAAAGTATTTCACAACTTAAATAATAATGATGGTAATGATTATTATCAACTATTTCAAACACATATCGTTATTGTTAATATTTTTGTTGCCTTTGAGACACTCAAACAAATTTAATGTTGCGTTTGTTTTATCAATAGTTCGCAACTGTTGCTTATCAAAGGGCTCAAACAAATAAAAAAAAATTTCGCTTATTATAGAAAATCTAAAATCAATATTAATATATTTTCGCGGTCGGCAATGTGAAAACGCTTGTGAGCAAAGGGTGAGCGGTGTGCTATAAAAGCGATGCTAAGAGTCAATAAATGAGTTTGCAGTTTTTCAATTGGCAGCGAAAAGTTATTTTAAATTTATGAATGTCTTTTGGGCATAAGCAATCGAAATTATATCATGTTGGCTGCCTGAGTAACAAATGGTCAAAGCTAATAAACCAAATTACTGAAATTTCAATTCTAATCAGTGATAAGTAATACCAAATTGCTCCGCAGAAGCCAATATGGCGGTAAAGTTGCTATTAAAAAATGTCTGCGCTTAAATTCAACATGTCGTGTGCATTTTTGGGCAAATTCTACAAATAAAATTGCTGACATAATCATGTTAATAGTCTTTTTTGTTTTATTACATTAAAACATTTCCTTAATTTGAAGGACTTTTTCACAAAGGACACACACACACAACCATACAAAAAAAAATAATATTTGTCAAAGAACCATAAACAAAAAGAAAATCCAAGTTTTGTTTTGAAATTTTCTAAAAAAAAAAAAAGGTTCAGTCGCTCTGCTGCTTCAAAATCGACGCCGACTGTGCTGCTACTGCGCTGAAGGCAAAACGAAGCAACATCGCAGTCAGCTTACTGTTTTTCTTGCGTTTGTTGTTGTTATCGTTGATTTGCTGCCTGCTCAACTGATTTCAACTTTACTGTGCGCTGCCAACGTCGACGCCGACAAGCATTCGACGTTTGCTGCGCGCGATGCCGAATACAAACGTATGAGTAACAAACTCACTGCCTGCCTAACTGCCTGACGATTGACTGAGCCACACGAGTTCGAGTATATCAGTAACAGACACAGACGGCCCAACGTTTATTTACGCTCGAACATTGAACGTGGCAGCAGCAACGCTGCTAAAAAGCAACCAGACAGAAACAAAAAGCAAAAACGTCAAACGGATTTCTGCGGCAAATCGCGTTTAATAAAACAAAAAATAACAAAACATAAAAAAAACATTTCACGCGCTAATAGAAAATTTGCCTGTCCGATTTTGGAACAAATTGTCTCAAATTAAATAAAAAATTGCAATTTATTGAACGCAAAAAAAAAATAAAAATAAAAAAAACCTAAACAACTTTTATAAAGAAGACAAACGCCAACATCAAATTTTGGCGATTATTTGCATTTCACGCATCGACGCGTGTGCAAATCACAAAACACTTCACAACGAAGACTTGAAATAATAAAAAAAATATATAAATAATATAATAAAAAGCAACGAAAGATTTTTGTAGCAAAAAAAAGAAAAGAAAATTTAACAATTGTTCACCTTCAAAAATATTAAAAGAAAACGACAAAAAAAAAATAGTGTAATTACTTTAATAATCAAAAAGCAAAAGCGAAAAAAAGTAACATTTAATTATTTTCGCAATAATCTTTGGCCCACGCCGACCCTGCAACGAACATATTGTGCACAAAACACTCCAACTTTCATCTCGAACTTCTTTGT
Source organism: Phortica okadai (assembly GCA_034638295.1). Classification (NCBI taxonomy): domain Eukaryota; kingdom Metazoa; phylum Arthropoda; class Insecta; order Diptera; family Drosophilidae; genus Phortica; species Phortica okadai. The sequence continues at coordinate 5,173,578 of CM067851.1, forward strand.
CATAATTTGTGATTGACTATTTGTGATTGAGGGGCAAAAAATAACCGAAATAACGTGACGCGCAATTAACTCAAGTATCGCTGATTGAATAACAAATTGAATTTAAATATATTTGGCATTAATATTTTTTTGTACTCATTGCCAATAACTAACAAGAAGTGCAATTCATTTAACGCACCTTCACACATTTACCGTTAATCAAGCATAAACGAAGCGAAAATATATGAGCAGAGAAGACAAGATGGTCGAGAAAACAGGTGAGTAGCGCACAATTATATGTGTGTATATGTGTCTGTGAGAGTGTCTGATTTGATATGAATCTGATACATTAATTAATACGTATTTTGCCGATATGTTTCATCAAATTATACAAATCAAAAAACATAGAAACATATTTTTAAATAAAAAAAACGAAAAATTTTTCGTTGTTGTAAACTTTGAACATTACGTAAGATTAGATCAATTAAAATTTTTATACCTTAATTTGAAACTTGAAATTAAGTTGTTTAAATTTTATTATATCTTTGTTTTTTGAACTCAAAAATAAAATAACAAATATATTGCGTCTTAATTTTCAAATCGTGTACAGATTTTCATTACAGCGGAAATAAAAAAATGACCCTCATCAGTTTTAATTTTACATTGCTAAACTTGCATGCAACAAATTTTATTCTAGTTAGAGACTATAAACGACTTACTTTGATTATAGTTAAGAAACTTTCTCACATGTAATATTTAACTTACAAATATCCAAAGCAGAAATTTTTTTTTTTTTAACTTTCAATCGATGTATTTGTTTTAATATCTTTCCATCATAGTTGGCATAGTATTCAAATGAAAATGCTTGAGATCAAGCATCACAGGTAGATCGAGACCAATTTCTTAAAATATATGTATATGTATATATTATTAAATATTATACGAAATCATCAGCTGCTAAAATTTAATACATGCGTGAACTATTATTAACAGCCCCCTAAAATGTGAGTGAGTAATAATTACTATACATATATATAAAAATTTAGCTGTGTATAGCTCATTTTTGTTTACTGAGCATTCCTAACCAAATTACAACTCTTCTGACTAAAATATTAAACTATCTGATGACGGAAACCTTAAGCAGTGAAATAGATTACAGGATCTTTACTTACTCAAAAAGCACTTTGACCTCTTGTTGTTTTAATACGATCATTTATGTTACGATTTTCTAGAAATGATTTCTAAAAACAAATAATTATAAATCTTACTGAATTGTTTTAATGCGTTGTTATTTACAGTTTTTTTTTTTTCATTAACAAACCTAAATATTACATGCACGATTTAGCTTCAACACACCCTGTTTAATATGATATCATGGCTTGTTTATAATTCTTGTCTTCGTCAATTTAGCATGTCATGTGGTAAAAGTTTTTCGCCCTCAAGTAACAAAACTCAAAACAACAACAACAATTAAGTAGATCAAATATAACAACTCAAAGCAATAAGGAAGTAACAAGTGAATGAACTGACATAAAGAGAAGGTTTTGTTGCAAAAATTTTTATAGAAAACAAAAAAAAAAAATGAAATAAATAAAAGATGCTAAAAATAAGACTTAAATTGTATGAAATTAAGTAAGGGAATTAATTTAATTTCACTTTTGCCTATTTTATGTTCTATTTGTACAGCAAAAAAAAAAAGAATATAAAAACCAACAAGCTTTTGCTTTTTATTGCTCATATGCTGTAAGGTCTCAAGATAAGCATTGACAAAAAAAACAGCGCCAGCAACTGTTTACTTGACATTGTCTTGAGCAAATAAAAAAAATTTGAAGTAATATTTGTTTAAGACAACAACATTTAACATTTTTTTTTTACGAATCTAATTAATTTGCAACAGTTTTCTGTGCTGGAACGTCGGCAAAAAGGCCCAAAGGCGACAAATTAAAGCAAACAACAATTCCATATTTCAACTCATTTGCGTCACAGGTTTTGTTTTTGTTTTCTCATAATTTCAATTTTTATTTGAGCAACTGTTTTTGTTTTTTCTCATTAGAAGAAAGACACATTTGTTTGACGCTTTGCTTAGTTTACTCACCGTTTGTTAAACAATTACTGTCGATTGAACATTATTCTTTATTGGTTAGGCACTTTTCAGACTACATGAAAAATTAGTTGGTCTTAGTAATTGCTGTGATAAAATTGGTAGCAATTAGTTTATAAGACAATAAAAAATGTATCGTTACAAGATTAACTCTTTGCTGTGACTGACTTGTCGTGCAACTTGTTGTATTCCTTGCCGGTTCGCCTGTCTGCGTGTCTGTCTACATTAAGATTTTTCACACTTGAATTTTAAGCTGCTTAATATGAAAACGTGTCTTTAATCATCTGCCGAAAGAATTGCTTAATTACAAAGATACTATTCATGCCTTAACGAATACTAAAATACGTAAAACATTTCAATAATTATCTTTTTAAGATTAGAGATATTTTTTGTTTTTTTTAGAAAATTATTATGTGATGTCAAATGTTAAAATTTTATTTGGCCAAAAAATGTTAAAAAAAAAAAGAAAAATAAAATCATTTAAAGAGCAGCTAAAACATTAATTACTCAAGTGTATTCGGTGCGCTTGTTTGATGCAAACAACTCTCGACACATTTGTTGGTCACTGTTGACAGCTTAATATTAATTATTATGTTATAGGTTGATACACATTAATTAAGCTAAAGTACTACAATTCAAACTGCAGGGTGCGAACGTTAAGTATATTCAATATACCCTACGTATATTGACGTATGGCAAACATACAAAAGTAACATGTATGTAAATGGGAATTTTATTAATGCAAGGAATCAATGATGGTATTCACGACGAAGAGTAACGGTACGCTTGTGTAGTTTTTCAAGACAATCATCGTGAACAGAATTTTTTACTTACAAGAATGTAAAGCTCTTCTAATGCTATTTTTGGATGTGTTACCCAGCAACAAGTTTTTCCTAGTCATGGCTTTGAGTTGAGTATAAATTATTTAGAAAAAAATATTTCTATCCCAAGCCTTTCTAAAAGTTCTGTTAACTTTAAAAAATGAAATTTTGGCTCTACTAAGTCTCTTACTGTCGGTATCATTTTGAACACGTTTACAGGGTATTCAATTGTTGGGAACTCACCGTCTAATATTATATTGGGCTTCATTTATTTCGACCGGTTTTATTGGCAAGACGATAAACATTAATATAATCATCACATTTAAGTGAATACACGTTAATAAGTACAAAAAAAAAAAAAAAAATAATAATATATATAAAAAATGTATTAGCTGAGAATACCTGAAAACAAAAAACAATGAAATAATAACTCAATCCGCTTAATTTGATTAATTATTGTAGACGAAAAACGAGTCTTTTATTTGTAATTTCCAAACGCAAATCAAACTTTCTTACATGATATCTACACATTTCGCAATTCTATGGTTTTTTTTTTACATATTGTTATTTTATATTTAATATTTTTCTGCGCATTTTGTTTTTTTTTTTTCTTCTTTATGACATGCGTGTAAAAATGGCAAAGCAAATATATTTAATATGTGTAAATCGCGTGTGTTTACGCTGTAAATAAATAAAAACGAAAAACCTAAGAGACCGAAACAGTCAAAGTTTAATGCGTAAAGTTCATGCAGAAATTTATACATCTAACGGTTATATTAATCATATGACGCGTGGAATTTACGGCGTATAATAAAATGCGGCACGCGTCTTCTCAGACATCTTTGGATTGTGGCAGGCTGTTTGTTGTTGTCGTTGTCATTTTTGTTGTTGTTGTGGGTGTGTGTTGATGCCTTGTAATATACAACAACTGACCTTGCCACGCTTACAACGTAAATGCTTATATGTTTGCACAAATCACTTGGCAGTAAATTTACTTTTCAGCTTATATTGAATTACATCGATACAATGGCAAAGCTTAGCCTTGACCACTGTAATGGTGTGTCTGTGTGTGTGTGAGTGTTAATGGACTTGGTCGGTTTGTTGTAATAAATGTTTCGCTTTTTAAACTTCTTTGTCTTATTGCCAAGTTGTAGTCTTGTAGTTGTAGATGTTTGCTGCTTGTACGCCATTAAAGGATACAAGTATAATAAAGGCAACAACGGTACCGGACATGTTGTGCTTGTATATTTTGTCTTGTACTACTTGATTCTGCTTACTGCGCCACTACATTAGTTATACTTGAGCTTCCGTTTCCGTTTATTGCACTGCAACGCTGCATAAGCCAAAGGGCAGCAGCGTATGTTATTTTAAAGTCGAAAATTCGCGTGTTTCACATATGTATGTTTGTACATACATATACGACTTCACATCATTTGCATATTTTATGCGCATATGCAAATATGCCAACGACTACTTGTTCATAGCAAATTTTAGTATATTTAAACTATAAATTGTTAGCATTGCAGTGATTTTTATTTCTATTTTTCATTTACCGTAAATAATGGCAAAAAGTCTAAAAAAAAGATTCATACGGAAAACAATTAAATTGTCTGCAATGACTTTTACATTTCAATTGAATTGCGTAACAGAAATGTTATGAAAAATGAAATGAAAATGCGCAAAGCCTCACGGCAAACGGCAATCTAATCAGCAGCCAACTACAATAATATTTTAGGGTCGTAAATCGAAGCACTAAATGCACACTGCTTATATTGTCATATGGTAGGGTATTACCAATAAAAGTGCCGCTGCCACTAAATGTGTGTGAGACATGCGTCAAGCGTAATATTAAGCAAATTACGTTTGCACATGCGAAACTTTCTCAGCGAAAGTGCGAAATCAAGATAATAACAGAAATGCATAATTTGCATACTTTGCGAACAATACGAACAATACTCACAGTCATATACAAAAGTGTAACAAATGAAACGTGTAAGAATTGCATTTTACCACAATCAGCAAACAACAACAACAACAATCAAATACACACACAAAGTGGAAAAGATTTGCACAAACAACAGAGCCGCATGTCTTATAAAACTCACTCACGTTCAAGTCCAAATGATCGTCCGAACTGAGCCGGGCCGGGCAGAGCTGGGCCACAAAGCGTCGACGCAAAGAAGTCGTAAATTATATTGCCGTGACTGACAGTGGCGGCGTTGCAAAAACAACAACAACAACCGCAGCCGCCAATCATTTGAGCAGACTGACCATATCAGCTTAACTATTACCGGCAACGCAAAACACAAAAGGAAAAAAAATATAAAATAATTAATGAAAAAATTTTACTACTTTTTGCGACGATGTTTTCTTCAATGCAAAACCTGTAAATTACTTTTTTTTGTTTTATTTATTTTTTTTTATTATTATGTTTTTTTTTTTTTAACTTTCGCGTTGATCAATGTTGTTTGATAAGTTTTAGAGGATTGCACACCATTGACCTTGACATTCAAACATTTTTATGCGCTTCTGCGCTTTTATTGTACTACAAGTTTAAAGGCTCTATAAAGATCTTTATCTATGCATGCCGTAGAATAAGCGAATAACGAAAAAGGAACTTTTTGGTTGTTTTCACACATTCTTAGTCATGCGGAAGAGAACGAATCGCAAATTTGAATAATGAAAAAATGATGTGACTGAAATAATTTCACAGTTCTGGGCTTGGTAATGCTAAGTGGGTTAGTCGTGAGAACCAATATGAGATGTTTGTGCAAACTAATGAGGCGAGTACAGTAAAAGTTCTTATGAAGAACACGAGTCATGTAAAAACAAATCTCAAAGAACAAAAATTTCGCCTTTCGTCGAGATTTCATAAAGATTTTTCCCACTACCTTTTTAAGGTTTTCAAACTCTTAATATTTTGTATGAAAACAACTGAACATCTTTCACTGACGTAATCGTACAAAAATACTTGAGACGTAAAAAGTTAATTTAACTTCTTCTCATTAATGCTCACAAATTATGTTTTTTTATGCCACAAAAAAAAAAACACACACACACTTTTTGCAGATAAGACATAAAACATGTTTTTGACGCTTCATGTCGTAGCGAAATTGAATCGAGAACACAAAACATGACAATGAGTCATGCCCAACGTTGACATTTAGATTGATGGCATGAATTTAATAGCTAACTGAACAGAGTATAGAAGTTTTGCACATTTGTTGTGCGATTGTATAAAGTTGGGTGCGATGCGTAAAACAACCGAGAGTTGCCTAAAACGTACGACAATTAAAACATGCGACATCAAAGTTATTTTCGGCTAAGTTGAAACTTATATACTCTTACAAATGTTGTTATAAATTCTATTCTATTCTATTAATCTTAACATCTCTCAGAGAAGCTGATTTAGTATTTACTATAATTGAACTTTTCTTCAAACAATTCACACGAAACCTGAAAATTATTTCGTTGTTTATAAACTTGTAATTAATATGAAATTTTAAAATTTATATTTTTAATTTTCACTTATTCATTACTCATCCTCAACAATTTTGTCAAAAATTTTTCAAGATTTACACACTATTTACGCTATTGATAGGAAGATTATATTAAGTGGCATGTTAATAGGATTTTAACAGTGTGTTGTATTCAGAACAACTGTTTTATCTCTATTTCCAAACAGTTTTTTAAAAGCAGCTTTTTTGATTCAATTACCAGACTAGGGCCTTTAAAACCTATTAGTCAACAAAACAAATTTTTAGTTTTTCTTTAGATAGACTTTCTTCTTTTTCTGTCATTGTTTAGGAATGCATGTTCGACTTTGGTAAAAACTTTTTCTAATAAAATTTGTTACATTGAAAAAAAGCAAAAGAATTCCAATTCCAGTTTACAAAATTTGTTTGAAGCTTGAACTTGCTGGAAAATTGTTTAATAGAATAAATAAATATGAATTAATTACATACATATATAGAAATCGGAAATGCATAGCACTTTGCAAACTTAATGACAAAGTTAATATGCTCTGTGGCAGGAGTATACAAAAGAAACAACAAAAAATGGCTAATAGCACTTCATGGGCGTATCTAGGGCAGACAGCAGACTGTTTTTCATTATAATATAAAGTCACGGAAATGTATAAGACATCTTTGTTTATACAATTGCCTAAACAAAAAAAATATACAACTTAAACAAATATATAAAATATACATAAGTATGTACATGACTAAAACCATTCAAAAACACATGCTTTAATAATTTAAGTACGTTGTATTAACAGCCAAAAAAAACCAATGCAAATAAATTAACAAAAAGGGTAAAATTAAAATTTTTATAATAATAATTCGCCTTGTCTGTTAGCACAATAACTCAATGTCTTTTTGTCACGCCCTCGCCCTCACCCTTGCACAGTTACCTTTCAATTCATATTATTAAGCTGAGTAACGTTTATGTACATATGTATGTTGTTGCCAACATCAATTGCAGTAAATTTACCACAAACCATTTTGTAGCAACACATAAATTTGTATTTTTAGTTTTCAAGAGATTTCGCTCTTTCAAGCAAATCTTGCTGAATTTTGCCAAAGCGTGAGTAATATAAACAAATTATAAGAAAAAAGAATAATGTATTGTATAATATAATATAACATAAAAATACAAAAACAAAACAAAGTTTCATTAGTGTCTGATTTTTTATGTTGCTTGATTGAACATGAAATTCGCATATTTGATATATTTATCATTTCTTGTCAAGGATTTGATAAAATAATTTTTATAAGCACACACAGCTTAAAAGATACAAAGAGACAACAAATAATCAACGCAAATTGTGCCAAACCCAAAGTTGACTAAATTGATGGAGGTTATGACATTTAAGTTCATTGAAAATGTCGACAAATGGGCAAAATATGATTTACAATCAATGTTCATGCATACTTGTTAAGCGCACAGAAGATTGGTTTTAGGATAACTTAAAAGCGACGTTCAGATCAACGCAATTACAGTTGAATCACAATGAGTGACTTTATTGCCTTGGTGTGTGTTATGTGTATGTGTGGGTTTAGCATAACACGATATATGTTTAAAGTAAATTATTTTATTTTAATTCATTTTTAAAAGCACTGATAAGTTAAGTCAAAATAAAATCGAAACAAATGCCATCAATTATAATTAACTTAATAATTTGTTTGTTTAATTAATAATATATAAATTCGTTGTACACGCTGTCGCCATAGCGAGCTCTCTTGCATTTAAATTAACTCTTGTGGCTTATTTTTTGTTGGTTATTAATTTTAGCTTAAAAATATCTCAAGTATTAAACATAGAGCGCAACTAAAAAATATACAACAACAAAAAGCATTTTTTATATGTATATATAAATATTTACATACATTTAAATAAAACTGGTAAAAGAAAACGGTAGTAAGTGAAATTTACAGAAATTATTTTAGTGTTTTATTAGCCAGTATCTCTCCGTAAGATTGTTTCATTGTCAGCACGTTTTTTAGTAAAACAATCTACCTAACTGTTTTTTATCATACTCACTTGACATGTGTTATAATATAGGATATGTGTTATATGTTTATATATATTCTTGATCAGCATGATAAAACGAATTGGAAAAGCAGTGTCCGTTTGTCTTTATATATATAATCCTCTACCACAATGTTGAGTTCCAAATTTGAAATTTGATATGGATTACAAAGATTTGAGATGATACAAAGATAAACTGAAATGAAACTGCACCAGAAAAATGGTCGTGGCACATTCTTAGTTGTTCATAATATCTTTGTATCCAACGGTCAGCTATACTTCTGGTGACTTCAAATCTAAAGTAAGTGTTAAGTGTAAGCATTTTTGAGGTCGTCTTATGTTTTTCCACAGATTTCAATTGAGTACACAAAATCAGCTTTGGTTGTTTGTTCTGATGCTCTATAATTGTATTCTTCAATTTTCAAATCATATTTTTTTCTCAATTTGTTTCCATTAAAATAGTAAACATAATTTATTTACATTTGCTTTAATAGAGACAAACAAAGATAGTCACTTAAGCATAGAAAATTCTTTATGGTCACATCTGAGACATATTAAGTAAAGACTATATAAGTCACAAAAGATGTATTAAAAACAAAAATAAATAAATTGTTTGCCAAATGTCATGATAATGTCAGATGTCAAAGTCATTTATTGTTATTGATAATGAATCTATTTTTGATATTTATAGTTATTATTATTATTTATATTGTTGGGCAGCAAACTTCTCTCATTGTGGAAGTGTAAAAATTAACACATTATTCTATATATATATATTTTTTTTGGTATTATCTAATTAATAACTGAATCACTTGCTAATTTTTAAGCAAAATTTTTTTTTTTAGCAAAGCCTAATTAGAAGTCAACGACGTGTGTATTAAACAACAACACGCGCCAAGACGCTTAACTGTATTTAAATACATTTTACGTGATTTAGCAAATATTTGCGCAATTATTTATCACCTCCATTGTGAAAAAAGCGAAACGCATAAACAAGAGTAAAAAAAGCGGCAGAGTCTTTACTAGATGCATAAATATATATTTTGTTATTATCTCAAATGCTATTATCACATTTTTTTCTCAGTTGAAGTTCAAGTAGCATCATGTCCATACTCGCCAACGCCAGTGAGGTGAGCAAGGTAAACACAGCGTTGGGTGTGGTGTACGATGGTGTGGGGTGTGTTGTGATGATGCATTCTTATGTGTGTTGTTATTGCTATGCTGTGCTGACCGGCTACGCTAAGCTGGGCCGGCGTCAAAGCATTGACTGTCGTTAAATGTCATTTATGCCGGCAATAAGCTGTCATGCTTGCGGCTGCTCGTCAGTACATCAGACTATTAGCGCAGCAGTTTCAATGAACTTGAATTTACTTCTAATTGCAGTAAAAAAAAAATGTTTAATTTTTCACTCATCATTCGTTACTTGTGGCAATTTACAGCAAAATTTGTTTGTAAACTTAGTATTAATTGCATTTTTAAACGGTTTTTCTCTTTTTTCAATTTTACGTACTTGAAGTGTTGAGTTTGATTTATGAAAATAATGATTCAATATTTATTTGAAATGAACAATTTTTTTTGTTTAATAGTTCTGAAATTGTGTGTATTTTTTTTTTTTTTTTTTCTTTAATTTTTAACTCCGAAAGTCATGTCTCTCTCGATAAATATCAGCTTTTTATACAATTGTCTGTTTTGCTACAAAAAGATTTACATAAATTATTGTATTTTCTTTTCAAGTTGCTAATTGATTTTAAAATTATATGCATTAAATTATGTTTATTTTAATCTAAACAAAACTCTTCTTATTTGATTTTAATTGAATTAAATTAAAATTATTCACATGATCGAAACAAACTTGAACAGAAAAATCAATTAACATAAATAAATTATGCGATTAAAAAATAAATAAACAATAAATTCGTTTTATGTTAATTTTGCTTCTTTTTTTATTTTTTATTGTCAAGTTTATTGTCAACGCGTTCGGTTTTATTCGCTTTGCTGTTGTTATTGTTGTTTATGGCTGACGTATATCTTTTAATTTAGAGCGCAAAGTGCAAAAACAAACAAGCAAATACATCAATACAACAAATAATTGATTGCATTTCGCGTCGGTGTTTCTGATCTGTTGTATCCAATATTACAACTAATAATATTCGTTCATAAATATCTATTGTTGTTCAAACATCATCAGGTTGTCAATTGCTTAAACATGCAAATGAAAACAAACAAGTGAACGTCAGTTGGAAATGCACGACAATTCAATAATGCGCAACCTAGGTCAAGTCCAGAGATTTCTTATAAACTATATACAGTCGCTCCCAGTCAAACTGAACCACTTCCATTTTTCAACATTGAATGAATGTAACTTCTGAACGAAGAGATCAATCGACAAAGTATAAATGGAAGATTTGTAGATTGAAGTTTCAGCTTTAAAATGATATACAATTTTATTATAAAAAATTTAGTTTTTAAAAAGTTATGGTCACAAAACCATAAAAAGTCACAAAAAAAAGTCACAGCGAATTTGAACCAGTTTGGACTGATTAGGCCTGTATCTTAATTTCATGGCGATTTTTTTCAAATTGTATGCTGCATGTGGACTTTCTTTTATTTATTAAATATTCCTACTTATGTTACCATTGATTCCGATCCAGATTTTTGTTGTTTCAAGGCGATTTTCGTACCAAAACCCCAAAATAATCACTTCCATACATTTTGTATGGAATTTTCTTTGGTTGTTATGAAAATCCTTCCCTGTGTCCAAATTTTGGGAATTTTACTATATATTTTGTGCTTTGTGTTGAGTTTGAATGTTATATTAAACATCTGTTACAAAAAAACATCCGATCCAATACCGAGTGCAGATGTTCAAGCCTAACCCAAAATGTGTTACCCCATACATGCGTGTTTTGTATGGAAAAGTGACATTTTTTATGAAAAAATTGTTGGTTTGGATTGATTAGGTGTGAAATTCTCCACTCGGTGTTGGAACGGATGTTCTTTTGTAATAGACGGTTACTATAAGATTAAACCTAAACACTAAAGACAAAAAAGGCAATAAAATTACAAAAATTCGGACATAGGGTAAGAATTTTACTACACCATTGGCAAATTCCATACAAAATGTATGGAAGTAAGTATTTTGGGGTTTTGGTACGAAAATCGCCTTCAAACAACAAAAATCTGGATCGGAATCAATGGTAACATAAGTAGGAATATTTAATAAATAAAAGAAAGTCCACATGGAGTATACAGTTTAAAAAAAAATCACAATGAAATTAAGATACAGGCCTAATCAGTCCAAACTGGTTCAAATTCGCTGTGACTTTTTTTTGTGACTTTTTATGGTTTTATGACCACAACTTTTTAAAAACTAAATTTTTTATAATAAAATTGTATATCATTTTAAAGCTGAAACTTCAATCTACAAATCTTCCATTTTTACTTTGTCGATTGATCTCTTCGTTCAGAAGTTACATTCATTCAAAGTTGAAAAATGGAAGTGGTTCAGTTTGACTGGGAGCGACTGTACATAGTTGCAACTTGTGCTTGCATTGCTTAGAGATCGGCTTAAGAATTAATAAACTTACCTATCGCAAATATCTCATTTAGATGCGCTTTGCTTCAAGCTGAGGCAACGATACTCTTCAAACATCAGTGTCGAATAGTCATCTTGGTGGTTTAAATTGGAACCTAAATGTTCGTTTGCCAAAATATTCTTATTCAAAAGTCATCCAACTTATTAATCTCTCATGGGGCAATTGACGGATTGCTTTAGATATAAGCTTTCCTTATCGACTTATTACTCTTGTGAAAACCTTAATTCTGCGTCAGCAGGCGACTGACTTGAAACTTTACTCGCAACAACAAATATATTGACATCAAACAAATATTGTCACATCTTCTCTCCTGAGTTTTCATCCGCAACTGTCAAAGCTTTAATCGTGCAACAACTTCGTTCGGCCCGCTAATAATATAAGAATCCTTTCACCAATCCAACATAAGCCTCGACATACACAATTCCTCCAACAGATCAGCGACTAGAATAAGTTAAGCTTACATCTAAAAAACGATCTTCCTTTCAATACAAATAGATACAGGGCACACAGACTACAAAAAAATTCACTGGCATACTTCACACATAGTTACGTCACTTTATTCGCGTGAACGGCCAAGTGACTTGTGACTTATTATTCTTTTTTTAGTTTTATCATTTTTTTCTTTTATTTTTTTTTCTATTTAATTTTGTTAAACATAACTGGCGCTTCAACGTTTTGTTATCTAAATACGGCCGCACACTTGGACTTGTATAAAGTAAATAATTGTTTTGTTAATGAAGTGTGAACTTGATACTTGATACGAACACGTTTATCAAAGGCAACTACTTAAAAACATGGAAAACATGGTTTGATTTTGAGTTTTTAGATTAAACTATCTGCCTTTGCTCGAAAACGATGCTGATAAGCGTTGCGCTTTATTGACGAACGGATTAACGGCAAAGCTTTGCTGACGAGCGATTTTTGTTTGCTTTGATAAGAACATTCTTTCGTTGGCTATAAGATAAGTCAAATGATGAAATTCTTGAAAAATGAGGTGAATAAATATACTATAAATGTATATAAATAAGCATATAAAAAAACACGGTTTATGAGTTGAGTGTGCGAGTGTAAAAACATTTATAAATTGCAATTTTGCGCGCTAATAAATCAAAATATCAACTTAATAATGATTAAATATTCAATATGGTTCGTTAACAAACACTTGAAGGAAAGAACTTTTTGGGAACAATGTGGGAATTTATACGAACTTTGCTGACTTTTGTCATAAGTTAATTTGTAAAACATGTGCAAATTAACTGGCTTGGAAAATGTGCTAACTAACGTTATTTAATTTACACATTTTGATTTTTTTCTTTGTTTATTTATTAATGTATTATTTTTCCAACCTTTACGAGTTTTAAAAATTCACACACGTTTGGCAAAATGAGCTATTATTTTCACTCAGTCGTTAGGCAAGTGCAGTCAAGTATTCTGTTCTGTAATTTTATTACTTCTGTCACTGTTGAACTTTGAAACTCAAATTTGAATTATGTTACTAACACTCGTATCAAATAAAAGTGTCGTGGGTAATATTTAATTTATTTTCTTTTCCCGTTTTATAATTAATGCAATAAATTAACACAGTCCTAACAATAACAGAATAAATAAAGTGATTAATAATATGATAAAAAAAAAAAATAATTAATGTATACAAAAAGTCGTGACTGCATTCCAGAACTGAAAGTAGGACAACAACAAATATAATAATTAAAACATTAAAAACAATTTAAAGAAGACTGGCACAGTTCGGATTTTGTGAATTTAAATAATAATAACGTGATATTTATTTTTAATAAATAAATTTTTATGAATGAATAGTTGACAATCCTTCTAATGATTAGAAATATTTCACAAAATTTATTTTATTTTACAAAAGTTACGACTTTTCGTTAGCTTTTTAGATGAATTTTCTTTGTAAATTTGGTGTACAATTAGTTATATTATATATATATATGTATATAATCTTAAGATTTTTTGAACTAAGATGCCGAAATTACTCCGTAAAAGTTATCTTTTGATTATTTTTTTTAAGAGCAGGTATGTTAATTTGACGCCGATTAACTTTATCTAGGAATTAACTTATCTGAGAATCAACTTTTTCGTGGATTTACTGTATATAAATAATAAGTGTATCAAAAATATTGTCCTCAATTCACTTGTTCCCGTTAGCAGATCTACAAATCCATTCAACTTTCGTAATGAACAATTTATGTACTCATAAGTATTATAAGAATTGGAAACAAGTTCCATAAAATATGAAGCGCCAATGGTTTGGCATTAATGTAGTCAACGTTTTCATATTTCTACTTCTAATTAGACTGCTTTCATACTCAATCACATTTAATTACATTTTTGCTGATTAAGTATTAATAGTTTTATTTTATTTTATTTTACTTTATTGATTTAACTTGTTGTCTCCCCCAAACTGTGTACTGACCGTGCCCTCACAGCAACAATTCAATTAATAAATTTATGATATTTGTTTTTCTGTCAAATTTGCAGACATGTCAAAATTCGTTGGCGTTGCTGACATAACCGAAAACAAGAAAATCTGGCGGCAGCTGCTCGGTGAATTGGTGGGCACCTTCTTTTTGGTAGCTATCGGCGTTGGCAGCTGTACGGGCGGAAATGAGTGGACTTCATCGGTGCCGCAAATTGCGTTCACGTTTGGCCTAACAGCGGCGACCATAGCTCAGGTAAGCGACACGACCAAGGTCAAATACGCACAAACAACTACACATAAAAACACACACACACACATACACGGACGCACACTTTTAAAAATGAATGCAAGCGCATTCATCATACGCCGCGTTATACTTTTTGCTTAGAAGGTCTCTCTTTGGCGGTCTGACTTAACTATATGTCTTACTGTCTGTATGTCGGTCTGTCTGTCTGTCTGATTACCAGCTTGCTTGCCTGCATGCAGTACACAACTCATTCACAAGACTGTAGCGACACCAAAAGTTGTATGTATTTAGGCTTAAGCGACATTTTTGTGAGACATTGGCATTTACTTTTAATGTTGGCAAACAAACAAGCAAGCATATAAAAATAACAGCAAAGCAACAAAAAAAAAAATCAATTGAAAACTGCGTGCGAATTTAATTTACGAAAATTGACAGATTTACAGACTCACATACGACGCATGTATAAGCAATAGAGCGAGCAAGTGAGCGAACGACAAGATAACTCACGGCTGACTGCGTATGACGACTCATAACGTACAACGCGGCGTATGAGTAACGCTTAATAATAATTGCATTCTGTAAGTGCAACGCGTCTGCGGTAATTAACATTAATCAACGCACAAAATATGCAATTAGATTATTATGCGTTTAATTACGTTCTCTTCACAACATTTATTTAGTTTTTTAGTTGTTTTCGTGTTGGGTTTTTTTTTCCAAGCATAGCTAGATATCAATTAATGCTGTTCAGAAATTTATGCCAACAATTGTGATTTATTGCATTCGTAAATTAAAAACTTTGCTATAAAAACATTTATCAAATGCAAAAAAAAAAAAATCATACTCTCATAAAAAATAAAAGCCAACAAAAGCCATAATGACTGAAACTAGTTTGTTAAAGCATAGTTAGGTCAGTGACCTCCTCACTCAATTGCTAGGCTTTATAATTTTTACTTAAAACACATGAAAATCGCCACTTTTGCACTTACAATTTCTCTTTTACGTGTAATTAATTTTATGAAAGTAAATTATTGGCATCGACTCAAGATTGTGGCAAATTGCAAAATTAGTAATGTTTGCATGTACAGTGCAAACTCACACACAGGCGACAGTTGTGTGTGTGCTGTCCATGCTTTGGCTATACTAACCATCCTTTCACTGTACAAGATGATGTGCGATTTGTGCTGAAAATGATCTCATGTGCGCAACATTACAAAATCATGTTGAGTCATTGTTCGTTTGTGTGGCGCCACGCGATGTTTATTATCAAATTGCTGTTGCTTGCATGTTAATGATAATCAGTGTGATCAGCAAATCAGCGACTAACATAACAACATATTAGTTACGTTTTGTTCAATGAAATAAAAAGAAAAATCAATCAATGCAAAATATTTTCTACTTTTTATTTTTAAATTAAAACTTGAAAAAAATAAAATAAGAAAACAACATAAACCAAATATTAAGCTAAAATTCATGTCAGAAAAATATTTCGTCATTTCTCTAAAAGATCTCTTTGGGCGTTTTTGGGTTAATTATGTCGCGTCACTTAAGTCATAACATAAAATCATATTAAATCAGCAAAATTGCCTTTCTGCATTACTTGGCGCGTTAAAAGTCTAATCATACAAAAAAAAAATGGCAGGTTTCAGTGAAGCGTTAAGCGCATTTGTGAAACGTGCTAATGGTCGACATTTTGCGCAGTAGAAACAAAACAATAAATAACACAAGTGCAAAGCTTAATTAAGAAATCAAAATATCTCAAAGCGTCATTTGTATGCAACATGTTGCTTGACTACTTGACTGTTTGACTGTTTGTCTATGTGCCAAACGGAAGTCGCCGCATTACTTGCAACAAAGCCAACAAATGGGAATTTCTTTATGTAATTTAAATTTCAACAAATTGCAATAAGAAATGCGCACAAATATAAAAAAATATTAGAAAAAATGTTAGCTAAAACGACATTTATCGAAGCGCAAAAAGGGTTTGGCTTTGTGATTTATTAACTTCATATTAAATAACACTTTGCTTTGGCATATTAGTGTGCTGAACAAGGCAGATGATTGAAAGCTTTGTGATGGTACAAGTATCAAACAAATAAATATAAAATACAAAGTGAAAAAATACGAAACAGAAAACAAACAAATTAGAAGACAGAGAAGAAAAAAAACTTCACAACATTTTTAATCTGAAAAACGTGTATGCCATTTTGCGCAAAAGTTCTTGTCTGCTTTGCTAAGCCAAAAGCATCAAATTGAAATAAAGGCTCGCACTTTACTAATGGATTTCACTAGAATTTGTAATCTTTATGTTTCTTTTTTTTGTTTTTTAATAGCTTTTGTGGTTGATGTAGCTAAAGTACTTTGATGGAGTGTACATGTGTTTGTTTGCATAGCTTTAATAAATGAATTTAAGCATTTGAATGCGTAATAACGAAGCCTCCAACACAAATCAAGGTGCAACAAGCAAGATCAATAAAAATTATATGCAACAATGTTTAAAAAAAATAAAAAAATGAATCTCATAATAAATACTAGTATTTCTTGCCTTAATTATGCAAGCAACATTTACAAATTTAGCCAAGCAAAAAAAAAATGAAAATAATAATAAAAAAAAATACATTAATTTATTCTGCATGCGCCATTCACAATTTGTTAATGCAGTTAGAAAATTAAAAACAAAAAAAATTCAAATAAAAATCACCGCAAAAAAAAAAAATTGAAAAGTGCTGAAAACCAAATCAAATCGAAATCGATGACAAACATGCGCGCCATGTCCGTTCAACGAACTTGAACTGTGCGCGCTTGAACGAACCAAAGAACGAACGAATGAACATTCGCCAGCGCCGCTGCACTACGCAAAAACACCAAAATAGACAAAATCAGCAAACGAGTTAACATTCAATTCAACTGCAAGCGAGCGAAATAACAAAAAAAAAAAAAAAAAACAAATACTTAGAACCGCAAAAGCATAAAATATGATTTAAACGTAAATGTCGCGCAATTGAGCTAAAAATTCGAGCAGACACACAAGCGCCGAATTGTGACAAACACTTGGAAAAATCATACACACACCCATGTACATTAACTTAGAAGTACCTGTCTCAGACACGCAAGCGTATTGGCTTGACTTGACTTAACTTGACTTGACTTAAATCGAATTGAATTGACTTTGCTCAGACATCGTATAAACAAATGATTTCGCGCTTCAACGCTCAACGCTCAAACCGAATGCGAACGCAAAGTAATCATGTCGCAGCTAACGTTGAGTCGGTCAAAACCATACTGAAACTGATTCAAGTCAAGTCAAGTCATTAGCTTCAGTTTGTTCTTGTTATTTGTATTGGTATATTGACGGCCAAGCGCTACAAGCAAGCGATTAGTCAGTTAGAACACTCAATGAACTCGCGTGTTGCGCAGACGCAAAAGCACGCGTGTCGCTTCTACTTATTTGTGACCGTTTTTAGACAATCGAAGGCAAAGGTAGACCATGTTAGAGCGCAAATATTACAAAACGTAATAACACTTGCCTATAATGGCAATAACAAAATCAGTTGTAGAACATATTTTGCCAACTGAAAGCATTAAACATTTATAATTGAAGTATTATTCGTAGAATTTGAAGCAAGCATACACATTAACATTGAAGCACTGCGAAATTTTGCGCCGCTCGGCATATCAGTTGTATTTTCTTAGAAATGAATGCTAAAATTTTTTTGTACTTTAATTTAGGCATTCATTAATGGTTGAGTACTTAGCAGAAGTAGAAGTTTGTATGAAGTATAAAAAAAAAAATGTTTAGTTATCACTTGCTCTGTTATTTCCCGAGCTGAATACTTCTCATTCAAAGCAATATAATTTCCACAATAAATTATCGTCATAAATAGAGTTCTATAATCTTAAATATGACACTAAAATTGAGTTTTACTTTGATGTTTAGCCGTGGGTTTGGCAAATGTCAAATAATATCTCAAAGGTTCTTTATTAACTCTAGAAAATCAATTTTGAATTGATTTGTCAAATGTTTCAATATAGTAGTTGTGTATTGAAAAAACGAACAGACAAAAATTTTGAAATTTTTAAACAAGACAATTACAAAGTAATACGATCGGATGAATCTGCAAGTTTAGAGAATGTAGAACAGAGTTTGATTAGAATCCTGAGATTGTCTTAAGTCAAACTTAGTTGATGTCAGTCAATTGCTGCGATTCCAAAAAAATTACGTAAGTGTAATCGATTTCCATTTTTCCCTTTATAATTTCGACTCATTATTAACAACAAATTCATAATGCAAATGACTTTTTAACCAAAGAACGCTGATGGAGGTACATTTATAGCCTAAAATAAGCCCTGCGATCGACGTTTTGTTTTTTTTTTTTTTTGTGTTCTTGTGTTTTTTTTATTTCCACTTACTGATGCAATAACAATTGTCATAAAATAAACGCTGAAACTACAAGATCAGCGTTTAAGAACAATAAGAAACTGTGTCAGCCACTCATATTTATAAATACAAGTGAATTATCATGAGTAATGCTCAAACTAACAATTAAATAGTTATCAGGGTAGAAGTGATTGCTTAGCTACACATTTACGCGCCACATTATTGTGCATGGTTAGGCTTGCCCCAAGCCAAATAACATGTGCGTATACAAATACAAAGATTGTGATCTTGATGATTTTGACGTTAATGCTAGATCGCGATTTAATTTTTGTTTTCAGTTTTTTTTTTATTATATACAATATTTCATACAGTCACTTTAAAGGTGGCGGTCACGAAAAAAAATATCAAGAAAAAAAATAGCAAAATATTATAATTTTATGTTCAGTTTGGAAAATCAATTTGAAAAATTGCAATTTACTGAAATGATTGCGTGCGTAAAACTACGCAAAATGTCAAGAGTGCGATACAATTTTGGGGCGGTACTTTGCCCGGCTCTATGCCAAACTGTGCGAGGAACACGAAACGCTGTCAGCGCTTGTTGTTGTTGTTATTGTTGTAAAAGCGTTTTTCAGACCTACACACATAAGAGGTAAGCGAGAGCACGACTGCGGTACAAATGTGTGGTCACATTTACACATTCGTTAATTAAAACACTTTAAAAACGCTTTGGACTAATGCGAATTTAGACTCTGTGCCGGACGAAAAGTTGGCTTGGTTGCGTTCAACGATCGGCGTCAACAGATCGATCGGTGTTCGAGCACGACATTGGCCAAGTGCGCACTTGACTGTGATTGTTGCAATTTGGCTTTGGTTTGTTTCGATTTGGCTAGTACATCGCCTTTGCCAACGCAACGCAACGCAACGCAATCCAACGCAACGCAACGCTACAATTCATAAACTTGTAAGCTGGCAACGACCTTGAGCTGAGCAGCAGCCGCGTCGCAAATATTGTACGTTGCAAATTGAAGGCAACAACGGCAGTCAACCGACCAAACTGGCCGCTTAACGCATTGATCATTTACTTTACACGCTGGCTTGCTTGAGCTTTCCGTTCGTTCGTTCGCTCGTTCATTCATCGCAAGTTTTTCGCTTTAAAAAAAAATATAAAAAATAGTTACTTATCTGGCCAAGCGTATGACACGTACAGATCACATCTTCGCTTCATGCTTGTAATTTATGTCTGCGTTTGGTTTTTATTTGCTTTTCAGCTCGTCTAACTCATATGTTGCGGCGGGCCACTTGGCGTGTCTTGTTCAATTGATTTTCGAGTGGCAATTTTGATATACTCATGCATACCATATATATATTTTTTTTTTTTCTTGTAGTTTCTTGAATTTATGTTCTTATTGATTTTGAAGAGCATAACTAAAACATTGAACTTTATGTTCTTTTTTTTTGGTATTATAAGACAAAAAAGATGACTTGCCAAATAAAAATAAATAAACATTTTGCACTTTTACTTTTCGTAAAATGACAAGACGCTTCATTAAGTGCTTTTGAAGATTTGGCACACTTAACGTTGCGTCTAAGCGCAAATTACTTGTATCCGTTGCTCTTGCATATACTTATTTAGATTCGATAATTCGAATTTAAGCATTCTATTTACGCAATCTCGAACGCACTTCAACAATCGCGCAGCGTCAAGCACAAATGCGTCAAACATTTTGCAATTCAAATTTAATTCAGCATTCGCAATGCGCATACACTGAAAGAAATGTGAACCCCTTTAAAAATATACTTTTTTATTGCATCTGTAAAAGATCATTGTTTATAAAAGTTTTTAACGATGCTTTTGTTTGCACGATGTCCTGTCAATTAGTCATTAGAAAGTCTAAGAGCTTGGCGATTCAAGTTTATTCCTGAAACTGAGTGAACTTTTTAAGGTAACACTGTTTCCAAAGATAAGGAAATAAATTGCTGGAAACAAATTGCATTAAATTATCAGAAAATCACTGAAAAAAACTAAGACGAGTTAATATAGGCATGTCCGTCTGTTTATCGGTCTGTGAAGGTACAATCTCCTCCCACAATTTTAAAGCTATCGACCTTAAACTTTGCAGACAGGCTTTATTTTTACCACCATAAAATATTTGTCGGCACCGACATGATCTATTGAACCCCTGGAACTAGTAGCTCCTATACAAAAAGAAGAAGAATAAAAATAAACAAAATTCAAAATCAAAATATGGGCATGGCACCACCCACTTAGAATCGAAATCAGGAATTGCATACCTCTGGAACCCTGGAATAAAAATTGGAACGAACGCTATCTAGATAAAGGGAAAAATGTTAAGATAGCAACGAAATAATGGGCGTGGCACCAGCAAAAAGACATGAAGAGCATTTATAAATATTTATATCCGGCAAGGTCGAAGATAGCGCCCTTTCGTAATTCTTACAAAATTTTTATAAATTTTATATCCATTAATATAAGTAAATAAGTATATAATAAATATACAATTTTATAAATTCATTACAGGCTTTGGGTCATATCAGCGGCTGTCATATCAATCCTGCTGTGACCGTCGGATTTCTAATTGTTGGTGAGATGAGCATACTGAAGAGCGCCTTCTACATTATTGTGCAATGCGTGGGTGCAATTGCAGGTGCTGCGGTGATAAGGGTAAGAGGTCATTTTACTGAAAATCAAATATATTTTTTATAAATTATATTGTTTTAATGCTCAGGCTGCAGTTTCTACAACTGTTGCCGGTGCTAACCTTGGCGTTACACAAGTCGCTGAGACAATCGACCCGGGTCAGGGTGTTTTAGTCGAAGCATTGATTACCTTCATACTGGTATTCGTTGTCAAGGGCGTTTCCGATCACGGCCGCCAGGATATCAAGGGCTCAGCACCATTAGCTGTTGGTTTGGCCATAGCAGCGGGAAATTTGTGCGCGGTAAGTTGACTTAAATATAAAACCGACAAGTTGACAACTGACATTGTCTCATTACAGGTCAAACTCACTGGTGCCAGCATGAATCCAGCTCGCTCTTTTGGACCCGCTGTTGTGCAGGGCATGTGGATGAACCACTGGGTGTACTGGGCTGGTCCCTTGGCTGGCGGCATTGTTGCTGCTCTGATTTACAAGTTCATATTTAAAGTACGCAAAGGCGATGATGAGGCCAATTCATATGATTTCTAAATGTGCAAGGTCCGTTTGTACTCAACACAAACAGACAAAATTGATAAACACATACATTTGTTTAGCATAGTTTGATATCGAACACCGTGCACAACTTTAAATGTCGTCAAGATATTTTACATTGAGTATTAATCTTTTCTATCTCTGCTGCACACACGTTATAAAACACTTCAAAAGTGCCTTACATACTTACTTTGGATAAAGACTCCACACGCTAATTGCACACTTCTATGCTCCACTAACCAATCATTTGCCACTTACATATTTATCATCAGGAATAAACTAAAATTTTTATTTGTTGAAAAATAAAAGTTATAATTTTTTTTCTGTTTCTATTTTACTAACCATTACATTTAATGTGTAAAATTTATTATTATTTTAAGTTATTCATTAATTCGATTTGTGCTTTTGTTATCTCGAAAAAAAACAATATTATATTTGATATTACAAAAAGAACAGAAAAATTGTCCCACAACAAAAACAAAAACGAAATTACACAAATTAATGTTAGCATTAAAATTGTTTATATGTTATAAAATGGTATTAAAATTACGTATTGATGTGTAATAAAAAAAAAAAATATTAAAAAAATGTTTTTAATTTTGTTTCATTTAATGAAGATTCGAAAAAATTACAAATCATATAATTGATTAAAAATATTTTATTGAAAAATTAGCCAAGAATTTGTAACGAACATAAAAATGTTTGTTTTAAGTTTTACAGTTTTAGAATCATTGAGTTTTTGCTAGACGCCATAGTTTCATTGCATCGAACTCATGACCACAATCGCAATCAGAATGAGAAGAAAAAGGTTGATTAACTGCTTTGCTCGATAAGTAAAATTGAGAAAATTAACTTGACTTTAGTTAAATTCATTAATTATCCAGTTTTTTTTATTTTTGTTAATTGCATCCGTTTTTTGTCCACATTTTTTTCGATTTGTCACGATTTTTGCGCGAAGAAATGACCAGATTATAAAAAATATTAGTGCATAGTTTCTGGCAATCACTTTTTAAATTCAATTTTTGAAAATAACCAACGATAAAGTTTCATGGCATAAAATTGCGGAAATTGCTGAGAACTTTCTTTAAAATATCCATATTTTCTTGCAATCTAAACTCAAAGAAAGCCAAAAAGGGCATAAGAATAGCTACCGATGAATGTTCTTTTTTACTGTAATTCTTTGAAATGATTAATGTTTTTTTAACTTAATTGTTTGAAATGATTAATATTTGTTAAGCTCTTTAAGTTCTAATACATCAGTCTCAAATTCTTTATAAGTTTGCACAATAAGCATTTTTTTATATTATTACTCGAAGTTTGTCAGATCTACGAAATAGTCAGCATGCTTACTTCTATTTACATTTTCGATTGTTTAGCTAAATTTTGAACAGCTGTATTATATTCCAAGAATATCTTTTTAATTCAATTGCTTGCGCACATAATGTTTACACAGCGCCAATTCAAAATATGTAATTCCGCTGACTCATATGTATTTCTTTGCTCAAGTGCACTAGTCTGATAATGACTAACATTTCTATCATCAAAGGCGTACAATGCAAAAAAAGGTGTGCAGATTGAAATTCGTTTTCAGGGCAATTCATTGACTGAATTTGCAATTCATTCATGGATGCGTAACAAATTTATAAATTGTGAACTTGTCGAGCCTAATTCTGTGTCGCCTTTTTAGTTGTATTTCATGCGTGCAGTATATTTTTATTTTTTTGTTTTTTTTGTATTTAATATGCAAAATGCATGCCGGCAGATGTATGTATGTAAATGCATACATGTGTACATGACGCAGTACTGTGAGTGCCTTTGCCTGCACACTCCCAGCCAATGTGCTCGATAATTATTCAAATTTTCACTTTTTAAAGCATATAGTACGCTGACGAGAAATAAACAAATAATTAAATTATGGAGGCGTCAACACAACTAATTTGTGATAAGCTTACAAAGGCCAAAAAACAATAATGATATGAAGAATTTCGCAAAAAATACATGACTATAAAACACCCTGCCTCGTCTTAATGACCGAAACGACTCAGATAATTTTAAACAACTCTTTTTATTTGCTCACTTGTATCAATCGAAACAATACCACAAACTCAAAATGTTCAAAGGTTAACTTCAAAAAACACACAAGAAACAAGATCTCTAATGGGGAATTACTCATTGCACAAATGGAGCGACGTCACCAGCATCATTTATTGTGCCGAAACAAAAGCAATAATTCACAGTGTTTGTCAGCGTTCTTATCAGCTAAGCAAAAACAGAATACGAAAAAAATAAAATACGAAATGTAAAATAAGCGCTGTATTTTTATCACGGTCGCCTCATTTGCCCCAACTGCCAAGTAGTAAGCGAATTCACTTGTTAAGTGATCCCACAATAGTCAAGCGATCAGTCGAAAAAACGCGTGCCGCGTGAATGCATCGTCGAGCAAAAGTGCCAAATTCATGAGCAAATATTAAAGAAAAAAAGAAAACAAAGACAATGGCATCTTTTAAAAAATATGCAATATTTAAATATGAAATATTGATGTGCTTATTGTTTATTGTGAGTTTGACAAGCGCACAGGACTTTGTGCCTGAACTGCCGGACTATATGAGAACAACAACAACGACCACAACAACAGAAGTGCCAATCACCACAGTCGCGCCAAAAGCCAATAAAACAATAACAACAACAACACCAGCGACAACAAAAGCACCAATTGACACAGATGCGCCAACGACAACCCCAGCGACAATTACAACAACACCCGGAATGACAACGACACCCACACCTACAAGGACTACGCATAAACCAACAACAACATCTACATCAACAACACAACAAACACCATCATATGATCCTACACCATACCCGTGGCCACCCAAACGTCAACCTAGTCGCCCTGACTATTGGAATCGAGGTTGCTACTACAAGCAACAACGCGGCACGGCTCAATTGACATGGAATTGCGGCCGTAAGTGGAAAATAAAAACAATATTTGATTGGGATTTTAAATATGAGAAGCCTTGACTTCCTAATGATGTAGAAACTCCAACGATTTCTAACGAATTGAAATATATTCAATGATTTGTACTTTAGATCTGTAAAGTTAATTTCATTAATGACTAATCATTGACACAAAAGTATGACTAATGACGGAAATAACTTTCATTTAATTTAATTTTTACAGAACTGCAATGGGTATTCTCGGTCGACTGCTTCCATTGTTGCTATTATGACTTTA
The DNA here is from genome assembly GCA_034638295.1 of Phortica okadai. NCBI lineage: Eukaryota > Metazoa > Arthropoda > Insecta > Diptera > Drosophilidae > Phortica > Phortica okadai. Next base: position 5,199,119 of record CM067851.1, read on the forward strand.
CCAGCTTTGCGGGCTGCTACAAAGTGCACAACCAATATTGCGCGCATTACCTTGATTGAACAAAAGATGCATTGCGCTTATGCGATAAATTAAAATTTGTTCAAGAGAAAAACAATTAAGTATTCGAAAAATAATAAAAATAAACATTTGATAGCTTCAAGTTATGCATGTGTGACAATAAACGAACTCAGTAAACGAAGTATATGTCTTTCAATCCAAATTGTAAAAATTACCAAAATGTAAAAAGCAATCTTTGAGATGCTGTTGACATTGACAGAAATCGGGAAATGGTGGCGCCAGCACCTCGTACATAATCTTCACGAGATCGATGAACTTATTCAGCGCTTTTGAAAAGTCGCCGGCGTCATAGAGACGCTTGCCAGTGCGCGTCATCATCTCCGTATCCTGCATAACCTTTAAGCCTTTCAGTATGTTGGTGCTCTCACCGCACGTGACGCACGTGACCATAAAATCATTGCATGTCGGCGGCACTTCGATGACAGCATTGCAATTGTTGGGCGCATCGCAACGGAAGCGTATAATATCGGTGGGCAGATTGTCAAATGTCGGCCAATTGTCGATGCAGGCATCGCATGAGCACTCAAACCAATACAGTTCTTTTAATTTCGCCTGTCGCTCTTCACGCGTCTCCTGTGTATAGATTGGACCGTAATTCTCATTAATGGGCAAACCGGCTTCAACGGGTCGTATTGTGTTTATATGTATTGTGGTGCCGCGGAAGTATCTGTAACAGTTGTCAATGCCAACAATGAGCAAAAAATTAAATGATCGTTCATGTGATGGTTACCTCACTACGCCAGGATCACATGAGTGATTGAAAAGTGCCAAAGTCGGATAAATTGCACCGCCAATGAAGACCGATTTCTCGTTGCCATCACTCTGTGATTTGTGCAGTTCGGCCACCTCATGCGTATTGAATTGTATGAATTGTAAACTGCGCAAAATCAATGCTGTAATGGTCAACACATCGGCCGATTTCGGCTGTGCGCCGAAGTAATTCGACTGTTGGAGGCACTTGACGAGAAAACGTGCCATTAACGTGTGCTGAAAGAAATTCGATGATGTACGCGTATCCTGATGCCGCACGAGATGTGAAATTCGGCGATAATCATCCTTGGGTAAGCTTAATTAAAATACACACACATTACTTAATATCGTTAGGCTTTGTTGTATAAACCAATGATACTCACTTTTGTATTTCGTCGATGGTTAGCTCCGTATCGACATCTTCTTTGAGTTGCAAAAAGTAAGCCAGATTCTTGGCAGCAAATATACGCAAAGCCATATGACAATTAATGGAAGCGCCAGAACGCCAAATAGTCGGCAAGATGCCACATTCGTACTTGTGATAGCTGTCGGCTGCAAGTTGTTGACAATGTTCGGAGCAATAAACAATATCTGCGCACTTTGGACAAGCCACCGGTATGGCAGTGCTGTGACATGATATACATATAAGGCATTTTTTAAAAAACAACGATAAGAACAGTTCAAAATCTTTGCAATTTACCGCACAAAACAATTTTCGCAATGCGTTTTAGCATATTTCTCCAATAGCACGGCAACGAAAGGCTTTTCCACGAGTATCTCCTCACCCACTTTGACATCGGTGGCCGCTCGTGCAAAGCGACCTTCCTGTTTGTTTTGATCGAAACGTATCGCTGTGCTAACATACTCTTTTTCATCGGGTATACGCAAAGTGGGCGTATGAGTTTTGTTTGCACGCTTCTTCTGCACTTCAGCTTGCTTAGCAGTGCGCGGATCGTTCTCTAACATTTTTATCATGGTCATTGCATCCAAATAGATCTTCGATCGTCTATCCGCAGTCAATGTAGCCGCATCCATTTTTGTTATACACTCTCTGAAACCCATTACATTGATTAGCTTCATTTTACAATACATACTACATCTATTTTAAACACACTCACTTGAATGCATTTATTGTTTGTGGATAATTTTTTAAGGCCATGTAACAGCGCGCCTGACGCTCGTACAGCTTGTAAATCATATCTTGCGGATAATCCAAATCCATGGCACGCTGTATATCAATTAATGTTTCCTCGTATTTTTGCATGTGATAAAGCGTTGCAGAGCGATTTGCCAAAATGATAGCTCGTTCAGCAACTAACAAATAAGATACAAATGTATCCCACAACCCTTATATCAGTGGATATTGTACTTACTTCGTTCCGCCGGCAATGCAACATAACTCTTTGAATAGAGCACCATTGCCTCCAGCCATTTCTTTGCTTTGAACGCCAGATTGCCACGCTCTTTGAGATCTGCTGCTGTTGCTGCATTCTTACCCGCAAAATCACGCGTCACTTGCAACGCAACGTCTTGGCTACGCACCCAATCCAAATTCTCCACAAATGCAACTCGTTCGCTGTCATTGGCACATGTTGCAAGCGGTTCAATTTCCTTATCGAAATTTTCGCTATGTTCGTTTTTAAGATTCAAATAGTATTCGGCGAAGAAACCAGAACGTTGAGTTAGTGACATATTGCGTTTATTTATAAAATTAAATCTTATTAGAACAAATTGGGAAATCGAGACTTATGCAAGTTGTGTATTGGACTAAAAATTTGGAAAATATTTAAGGTTTCCTCTAGTTGAAAACTGCAATCACACTGAAACTGAAAAAACTGAAATAAATACATACATGTGGTATTTAGTTATCTTTTCGAGGTTATATTTTTAGCATAACACGGAGACCGCCCGAATTCTTGAGAGAGTATCTTTTCTATGTTAGTTTTTTCATTAAAGAGCGCATTAATCGAAAAATTTGTTTACAAACAATGTTTTCATCAGCGACCGCCAACTAAACTTTATTAGAAGTAAATGTAATATTATTAAAAGGCCCAAAATAGTAAATAATATTTTGTACAATATTTATAGCAAAGCCAAAACAAAACAAATTTTAATATTACTCTCAAATTCGCACTTTTAAAGTATAGTAGAAATGTATTTATCTAATTTAACACCTTTTTTATAATTTCAAATTATTAACCGATGAAACATCATTTTTGTAGTGCTATGTGTGCTTAGTAATCAAGAACATACTTGGACAAATTTTGTCAAAAGCCTCTTTAGCTCAGTGGCAGAGCACTGGTCTTGTAAACCAGGGGTCGTGAGTTCAATCCTCACAGGAGGCATCTCGCTAGATTCCAGCAATTATAAGTTTTTTCACCTAAATGGAGTTAGCTTTACATTATTTTAATTTTTTTTTATAAATTTTTACAAAAATACATACTTCTCAGTTACTTCGTGCTTAGCATGAAAAATAAAAAATCGTTGGTGCACATAAAAAAACAAATGCTTTATTTAAATTGTTTCCAACATTATTTGGTCAAGAAGGGCAAAGCAAATACATACATATATTTCATAAATTTACAGACGAAGGGTGCCTTGGAGTAGACGGTGATTACAATCCCAAAAATGTCTCAAATACATATTTGACAAAATACAAATTTTTTGTTTGCATTCGAAACAAACAATAACTCATTGCGGATACGCTAATCAATGTGTTTATACAAGGCCTTTGGCCAAAGTAAAACGGATGAAAATTTCAGTCTTTGGCTAAGGATTAGATGATTCTAACAAGCCGGCAGCATAGTCAGTTTGTTGTGCTTCTTCTTGCTCAGATGGCCGGAATCGAGAAAGCTTTAAAAGCCGCAGGTTGTTTGTAGTTGCCTTTGACCAATTGGTAAGTACATAAGTGTTGCCAAATTGGCCAGGCTCGATAGCCAATAAAAATGGCTTACGTCCGATGACTAAAATTTTGATTATTATTTTTTCAGTTGCGGTGTTCACGCATTTGTCATTAACCTAATAATTTTTGGAAATATGAACGAAAATGCGTGAACACTTTTTTTTTACCGTCTCGTTAAAGTTGTGAGTTCTCTTCTTCTTATATAAGCAAACGAAAAACTAAATTCAGTTGAATTGGGCGAAAAAACTATATAAAATTAAAATGCCGCAAAATAACATGAAAGATTAATGATTGGAATATAGAATTAATCAAGTTATGCGTGTAATTGAGTTTTTGGGAGATAAAAATGTTAATATATGCATGGATAAAGAAAGAATTAATTCTTGTGTTGACATTGTGCATAAATGTATGTCTTGAGGGAGAAATTGAGTAAAAATTGGATGAATTTATGGACGACATTATTGACATACAATTGTACCATCGATTGACAAAGTCGAAGACCCAAAATCTGCATTTTGATGCCAAAATTGTATGTGTTGTGTAATTGTTCTTAACATAAGAGTATTCGTTACAAAGGTAGTAATATGAAGTGAAATAGGCAATGTAATAGTCTATGTTGAGTAAGGCGATCGAATAACGTACGTCATCTTACGATTGAATTCTTCCGAAAGTACAGCCATTTTTTCATAGAAAATAACTAAAAACTGCCATTTTCATATTTTCATACTTCCATAGGTTAACTAACATCATGCCTCGGGGTCTATGAAACTCTATGAAAATTTTGCCTGTGTATTTTGTTGTTGGCAATTTAACTTTTCATAGACTTATAGGTTAACGGCAAATGCGTGAACACCGCAAGTCAGTTTTTCTTATGAATTGGCAAAATGCATCAATTTTTACTTTTGAAAAATTGGCAACTCTGGCGTACCTACACTGAAAACAATTGTGCACTAACTATCTTTCACTGATATTTTGTTATTAAGCGGACTTTAAATTAACAGGTCCGAAATAGGAAGAAAATAATATGGGTTTTCACGGTCAATTCGGTAACGCGATAATTTGATAATTGATTTAAATTTTGAAATTATAGGTAAACATTTTTGGTATTTTTTAATTCGTTTGTCTATATGTAGATTGGCACTCTAGTAGAGGTTTTTTAATAATTCTTTCGAGTACTTACTAACTGGTGCTTGCACAATAATATTTTTGCGTTTCAACTAAATTCCAAATAATTTCAAAATGTTGGGCCGCAGCAGTGTTATTGCACGCAACTTCTCACAATCGATGGCTCGTTATGGCGGCCACGGAGGTATTCCCGGCGAGGTAAGCATATGAGTGTATTACACTTGATTACATAAGTTTTGCAATGCAATGGATATTTTATTCAGTATATCTAAATGTTTTTTCATTGGTTACAGAACTTGCCATTCGGCTTACAAAACAAGTACAGAATTACCGCCCTCTTCACCATTGGCTGCGTTTTAGGATTTGGTTCACCATTCCTTATCGTCAGACATCAACTCTTGAAGAAGTAAAGTGTGACAGTTGAAAATGTAAGGTTAGCGATGTTTTGATGCATTAATGTTTGTTTAAAGTTTTGAACAACAAGAAATCCTAATTTGTAACGTATTTTTCATATTTACAGCTTTCTACGTCGACGTTAGCTAATACAATTTTGGAGTTTGTAACCAAAATCATAAAAATATGTTGCTTCTTAAACTAAGTGAAAAGTATATTCGCAAATAAAGTTACAAAAAGAACAATCATCCAATTTTTATTATCCTCAATATGAGAATTTCTAAGAGTGGTAAGAAATAATTGTGAATTTATTTGATTTAGAATGCATATGGTGTTTCCTTCAAACAGATTAAATTATCAAGAACTACTTTAGTCATTATAAACACGAAAATATCTAAGTTGTTTATATTTTAGTGCACGAATTTTTTCACCTTTTTCATCTCTTTCCTAGTCAAGTTTGTTCAAGCCCAAGTAGGCTTTGATAATTCTGACTACATTTTAAGTCAGTCAACTAAGAAACGTTTTTCTCAGTTTAGTCGTAAATTAAAATACATTTTTGCACTCTCATACGAATATGATATCTAAATTGCGTGGACATTTTCAACGTCAATTAAGTACAAGCAAATTATGCTTACATGGTCTACCGGGCGGCATTCCTGGTAACGTAAGTAAAATTTCATATTTTCTGCGGTTTTTTTAAACATACGTCAAGCAATTTTTTTACTAATAGAACTTACCATGGCGTAAAGGGATGGAAAGTCCCATGCGCTTTACAATATTCTGGCTCGTTATCGGCGTACTGGGATTTGGTGCTCCTTGGTTAGTTGTCAGGCATCAAATGTTGCGTAATGTCACTTATGATGAGTAAGTATTACCTCGTACAAGTTAGTTGCTTGTAGCCAGCAAATCTCCATTTATATTTCACAGCCCACCACCGGAAGACGAACAGCCGTCATAAGTAATCACTAGTAATTTATCAGATCACTTATTCCAAGTAAAAATGAGTAACATTTTAGATAAAAATATTGCACAAAAGCAAAAACAATTTATTTTGTCATCGTTTTTCAGTATAAAAAAATAATAATTTACCAATAAATTTTACTCTATAACAAGTCACATATTCTCATTCTTTAAATTCAAAAAACAATTATTGAAATTACAACTCATCTTTCTCATCGAATTCGTAATCTTCTTGGAGTGGCGCGTCAGAGCAGTACTTAGCCTGTTCCGAACAGATTTTGATATCCAAATCAGTACCTGGCTCGTCAGCTTGGAATGCTTTAAGGAATGCTTCTTCGTGATCTTCAAGTATTTCTAGACAAAAATGTCCAAGACTTTTGTTCAGATCACCGTCCTGTACAAAATCTACTTCTGATGAGAGCGAATTCATTTTTCCATCTACAATCATTTTTAAGAGTGTAAATTTCCCAGATTTCTTATACGTAGCCTTCAAGTAGTCCTCCATTTTGTCGCCTATCAATATTATTAGTTATATTTTTAACGCAATCTTATCTTTTTGATACTTACAAATCTTCTCCATTAATTCCGTTAGAAACATTTCCGATTTTACCAAACGAACCCTTTTACTTATTGAATTGCCACTGGCATCTAATCGAAAGCCACTCACATCAACCTTTTTATTGGGATCCACCTTTGCAATAGCATCCTCCAATTCCAATACAGTAGCTTTGCAAACTTAAAAAACAACCATTTATTCGTTTCAAAAGTTGAAGTTATAGCCTGTTGCTTAAACTCACCATGACATTTGACTTCTTGAGAGGTAAACCGATATGCATAAGTTTGTGCCACGCATAAAATCAAGCCGCACAGAATCAAATGGTTAATATACATTTTGCTTTTGTGAATTGTAAAAGAGAAATGAGCATTTAAACTTAATCAAAACGAACGTAAAACCCCACGGACCACGTCACGTCGAAAGCAAACTCAAATTATTTCCAAGTGTTGCAAAATTACACACTAGCTAGAATTCTTGCCTTAACACACACTGAATCTTTACAGAGTTGCAAAATCGAATAAATTATTTTTACAACTATTCCGTAGCAAGTCTAGAACCCAGTTCTATACATGTAAACAAATATTTCACATTACAATTTATGGTTTGTAATTTACTATTGCATTCGAAAACCCGTACTTTTTTGCAATGAACACGTTAATAGTAAAAAATATAAACTAGACCCTTAGCGTGGCAACTCTGCAAATCTCATATGTGTTTTTGAAGAATTCCCCAGCACTGTCAGCTGATTTCTGTTCGCAACTTTATTTGAGAAACGTTTAAGCAAAAGTTAGTCTGTGGTAAATCCAAACTAACAAGCTGAACTAGAAATATATAAAAACGTGGCGTCGAGTTAAAAACACAACTGAAGAAAATTGCACTTCAATTAAATATATATAATAGATATGGAATTCGTACATAGCAAAACACTTTAATGTGGTACGGAAAATAATGCCAAATGTGCAGAATTTGGCATTAGATAAATTGCAAAACCATACGTAATTGTATAGAGAAAGGTTTTCAATTACAAAAATAATAAAAAAAAAATTGCATTCACGTGCTGTGTACAAAAAAAAAAAAGGTGAACAAAATTAAGAAAATCGAAGCGTGGCTTGCAGACCGACTGTGGTGGAACACACAAACGGGCAATCAGCATAAAATCGATTTCATGGCGAATTGGCATTTGGTTGTTTTGCATGTGGGGGAAACTTGCTTGTTGTCTTGATTTTGTTTTGGCGCTCAAATCATCGTTAAATTACCAAAAGGAAAACAAAACTTGCACAATTTTAACAAATAGCTTGCGGGTTAAGATTTTTATTTAATAAAAATAATCTTTTCCCAAGCAGGAAGTACCATAAAGGTTGTGTTTGTTTGATTGTGCATCCCGCTGGAACCTGTTCTCTACACAATTTTCGAGGTAAGTTACATGTTTCGAGTGCATAATTTAATACGAGTGGAAATTTCTAATAAAAAATAATATCTATATACAAGTTTGGTGCTTGTGTTAGTACGTTAGTGCGCGCGCTCGAATATGCGTTTATGTGTGTTCTCTTAACCTCACTTTCCAAATTCAATTTACAAAATATATGTACAAAATCAATTTTGTGGAAATAACTTCCAAAACACGAGTTGATTAATAATTCATAAACATATTGCCATATTTTTTCTAATACAAAATTTTCACTTTTGTTTTGTGCCGCTTTATTTAAATATAGTATTGCTAAAATACTACCTGAGATATTTCATTACCAATAATTCTCTTGCTATACTCCCTCTCTTTGCCAATGTGTACATATTTTAAGGTTAGAATGTGTCATTGTTGTTGTTTTTTTTTTTTTTTTATCAATACCGAAGTATTTCATTAAAATTTTGTTGCTTATGGCATCCTCGGTATCTCAGATTTCTGATTTTATCACGATTGCATTTGTCTCATCATATGTAATTCCATTTCGTAATCGGTGCAACATTTTTTGGATAATTGGTAGATAACATATTTATTTAGGTTTTTTTTTATTGTGAAAAATCAGAACCGCAAGCAATTAAAATTCGGAACGTAACAATAAAAGAAAAAGAGCGGCACAATAAATGACGCATATCGCTTACACTCTCACAAATAGAAAGATAGAATTTAAAAAGAGCGAAATTGCGTTGAACACGTCCCTCCTCTTATTTGTAAAATAGCCGCCAATGCTGCTAACTTATATTAATTGTGAAAATTTGTTTTAAAAATAATATAAGACCAATTTTAATAATGTTGTTTATTTAATCGCCATTCTCTTTCATTTTAAGGTCAAATTTTTTAAATTAAATTATTTAAAACCGTAAGTCACCTACACTTAAGTTGGCAGCTCTAGCATATTGTATTATTTTATTAAAATTTCCGTATGGCATGTCAACAATTGGAATTTTTAGTTGGCTTTTTAAGTTAAATCTATTACATTACATTTACAAAAGTCATGTTATCCTTTTTAAATTTGACAGGCGTGAAATCTCGAATATTGCAACTTGATAATAAGTTTTATTTTGTACACAAATTAAGAAACTTGAAAAACAAGTTCCGATTCGTTTTTCTAGCTCCTTGCCGTTAGTTATTATTGTGTTTGTGGACTAGGCGGTTTTTTGCTTTGGCAAGTTAAATGAAAGTACAATTCCTATAATGCAAGATAATTTAGTTTTAAAAATTCTTGCTATCAAGAACTTTGTTAGATCAAAATTCTAGAAATTGAAACTCAAGACTTGTTGAGAGAATACAAATGTCTAATTTCAATAAAATATTATGTAACTTAGAATGTCTATATAATTGTTGTTGATATAAGTTAGCCGGTAATGATTGATAATATGCAAAATAGTTATAACACTGCCTCCAGCCCCGATGTTGCCTGATAGCCATGAACTCTGACGTTTATAAAGATTACTGATTAACACGTTAGAGAGACATGCGCCGACACTGCAATTTAGATGGGAACAGATATTATACATGTATTTAATTATAAACATATGACGTTGCATTGCACCTGGGAAAATGGTTAAGGCACCCAAATCACTTCTTTAGTCTTCTCGTTCCCACTGTTGCTGCATTGGTGGTTTGTTAGTGGCACAGAAAATGCTTTTCTCCTCAAAATGCATTTCACGCTTTACATATAATGCAGGACATGCGCTGAACGTAGCCATAAAGGTACAGCTTTGTTCTGTATATTTTTGCCTGTCTTCAATATGTGACAAAATATATTTTGTAATAAGGCTTGCTAAATTTCCAGCTGGGCAACGCATTCGTATCAACTACATTAACAAAATTGATTTGCTTACTCCTTAGTCATTATTATAATTGCCAAAATTAAGAGCGCCAAATTCTTGTACAATTTATTCGCCAACAAATTTGCCTGTTTTTTTGTTTTTTTATTGTTGCCAACGTCGACCGTATTGCATCAATGCATGGTTGCCGCCAAATATCAGACTCCATCTTTACGATTTTTGCAAGTGCACCCACCTAATAGCGTACATTTCCTCTTTCTCTCACTTCTTCCTTGAAACATGAACCCGTTTTTCGTGTGTATTGTTTGACTGCATTTTTGTTGTTTTTTTTTTATTCACACACTTATCGTAGCCACGCTTTAGCGAGAGCACAAGCACACGAAAGAAACAAAAACGCAAAGTGTAACCGTGGCAGTGGTCCGTCAACAGTGCCTCTGGTAGCTCGCTCGTATTGCGTTTGAATTCTAGATTGTTTTGCGCTAAAGTTTTGTCGATTTCATTATATACTAAATTTGACTTGTAGAAAGAGCGTGTATGGTAGAATGAATATGCTCTTTCTCGTTCCTTCGGCTTGCACTCTTTCTCACAACAGTGCGACACAGTCACAATTTGATTGCTCTCACTCTCTTTTTGTTTGTCGGTGAGCCGCCATATTTTGCAATTCGTGCTCACTCTATCATACACATTTAGTTCGCACACATACTTTGCTCTCGTTTGCACTTACGTAAGCAATGAGCTTACCGCGGGTTGGTTTTGCAAGCAAAAGGCACTCACTATATAAACATAATAAACCCTATCCTACTCGCACATTTTTATCGCCAGCAGTTTTCTATATTTGCAATGTGTTAAACGACATTTCCAATATGCAACTCCGACCCTTTTGCACAATTTGCTTTGATTAGTTTGCGTTGACTGCGGATGCTAGTCATCTCCGACGCTTATCTCACGCTTCGGCACAAATATTTTTAACTTGCAGTATTCATTGCGCTCTGTTTTGTGATTTTTCTTTCTCTCTCTGGCCTTGTTCATTTTATGAAAAAAATAAACTGATTGCCATTGATAAGGTTGACTTTAACATTCGAAATATTGTGATACACAAACAAAAGTATATAATGAATGTTACATTTGCTCGCGATTTCTTATAAAACAGTCTATATTTTGTTTTTACCTTTTGTAAGTGTTAACATTGTTGTTTTTGTTATATAAATTGTGGGAAAAGGGTACTCAATGCCATCTTTTTAGAATTTGTTTAATAATTTTCGTGCCGGTTTTATCTAGGCTTTTGACGTTCAATGACAAATTCTTGTTGTTTCTAGACACCCATACACCTCAATTAAATAACCACGCTCTCTCTTCTGTGTCTGTATATATTACTATCGCGACAACAATAAGAAATATATGTATATACATATGTTTCTATATACAAATATCTATTATACGCACGTACAATAAATACAAAACTAAAAAACTTGTAGACTCGCTGGTTGGCAGTACTCCTGCTTCTTGTTTCGCTCACTTGCCACCCTGTTTGGTCTGTTGAATTTCTCAGGTCTCTTTGCCGCACAGACCGCGCGCGCGTTGGTTAACACTGTTTTACCTATGCAAATGCGTTTAAATATTGCCAGATGGTTTGAATTCGACTCTTCAATAGTTTTACACTACATTTCTTCTTTCAGTAATACATCTGGCAACATTACGTCGAAGCAACACTTGCGCTCTCTTTTCCATATACTCTCTAAATGTAACATTTTAAACTCTCTGCACACATTTCGTTCGTTTGTTCCACCATTCAACATTATATTGCTATTGCCGTTTCTTATTGCTGTGTTGTTGCCTCTTCTTCGTTTTGTCTTTATATGCCATCATTCTTTGGCTCTCACTCTCTCTCTCTCTCTCTTTGTACCGTCTCCCACCCCGAATATATATGTAAGCCATTGTCGACGTTGTCTAGCTGGTCTTTTCAACATTTTGCATTTGTCGTAGTTTTTAATCGAAAATGTTTGCGGCGGCGGTAAGATGTACGAAAACGTTTTCTCGCCAAATTTTTGTGAATATTTGTAGAAATTCGTTAAGAAAAAAACTATCAAAAATTAAATATAATTGTGAAAATGTGCGAAATTAATGTGTATAACAAAGTATCGGTACTTTGCACAAAAGAATATTGCACACAAATCAACAAAATACATAATTCAGTGAAATAGTTCTCCTTTATATTTTGTTAAGACGCTTCAAAAAGAAAAAAAAATTGAACAAATCGAAAATATATGTAAATAAAGTGCCAGTGCAGTGAACGTTGATTATTTTTTGATTAAAATATTTGCCATAAAAATAAAATTTTATTCAACAACAAATATTTTATTCTGCGCTGATGTAAGTCTGCTGTGTATACGTATACTAATTAAATAAAATAATGTGTGGAAAATAACATGCGCTACGAAAGTGTTTTCACAATTAATAAGAAAAGTTAATTTTTCGAATCTTTTAATATGCAATAAAATATATTTTTACGCGTTGTAAAGAAATCCTTTAAAATACAGTTTTTTAGGTTAGGTCAATTCAATTGGTTTATATACGTCGTAGTCGTTGTACGAGGTTGTGTGAGTGTGTGTGCCTATGCGTTCCCTTTACCACCGAACGTTTGCTTTTTAAATTCTTCTGCTGCCATGCATACAAATACAACCGAAACAAAACTTGTAGTTGCCTGCGCTGTCTATATTGTTGTTGTCACACCGACACAAAAACGAACACATACGAAATTTTTTATTTTATATATGTATATTTCGTTTTTGTTTTCCACTTTTGTTTCGCTTATGACTGACTGTATTTTTTGAACAGCAGGCAGCAAGTAGCAAGCAATATCAACCTCACCTCCTCTACGCAGTTAAAATATGTACGAACAATCTTCGTTTTATTTTCGTATTTGCTTCGTCTGCTTATCGTATATTTTGCTTCAGTGCGCCATTCTTATTCGTATAGCTCCACAAATAAAGTATAGTTGCCCATACAAGTGAGAAAGTGAGCTCACTACAAACAAATGATGTAAAGAGAGAGCAAACACCTTGTATATAAATATATACCTAAGTGAAACTGCATTTATTTTAATGCTCCAACAGACTTATGCTCTTGTCTATGTGCCCCCTATTTTGTATTGCTTCGTATATTTTTATTACTCAGCATAGTATAATGTTTTCGTATATGCAGTTTGATGTGCAAAATAAATGTCAAATAAATCGCAATTGTGCATAAGAAAAACTTAAAAAATCCGTGCATGTGTCCAAATAAATTGAAGAAATAGTTTTTCAAATATTTTCAAATTGGTGCAACAACAAAAATAATATGTGCTTGTGATAAGATACCTAAAAATAAAATGATTTTGCGCGCAAGCAGTAAAATTGGAGGGAAAAGTAAATTCGCATGTGGTTAATCTCGCTCCGCTCTCTGTGCGTGGTGTTGTTCCAGTTATGTGTGCTCCACCAACGCAAAAGCACTCGCACAGAGAGTCAAACACACGTAGGCATATAATTTGCTGTTTTTCGTCATAGAGGATGATGACTTCAGCCAATAACAATAACTTTAAAATAGAAAAAAAAACAGAAGAAACCAATGCACAGAAGACAAAATTTAAAGCTTCAATTGTTGTTATTTTATTGTATTTGTTTTGTCTTCTTTTTCAAGGATTATTCTTACAATACTAACGTCAAGACCGACAGACAGACAAACAGTTGTTCGCGAATGCGCTCAGTTTCTGAGCTTTGTTGTGCTTGCGCTCATTCGTATTTCTCTCAATAACTAGTTGTTGTCGAAGAATGAATCTCCCGGTACAGTTTTCAAAATCAAGAAACAAATTTAATCGATTTAAAAGTATTTATAAAGTATTATTTACAAAAAAATAATAGATAATAATAAGAAACTTAAACTTTACAAATCATATTCCTGTACATAAGAGGTTCATATAAAAATGAAAAAAAGTCTTATTGTAAATATTTTCGGTCGCGTTAGTGACGTTATGTTGATGAAAAAAAAAATATATATATATATTAACAAATAAAAAATTAAGTTGTGTGCAGTTCTAAGACTTTTAAGAATTAAATAACGCAACGAGTTATTAAATTGTAACGGCAAATGTGATAATTGTTGGGGTGGTGGAGAATTGGTATCAGGTATTGTTATTGTGTGAAGAGTCTTAGAAAAAGCAATTGGGAGAAAAACGATTGTTTGTATGACACAAAAATTACATGTGAATAACATTTACACTTTAGCTCTCCTTTTGCACACTTGCCAGTTCGTTTGTTCGTTAATTACCGATAATATAATCATCGATTGATTCACTCATTAGCACATTGTTGCACTTACTTTGCTCATTGCAACATATTTGAGCAGATCGGTTAAGACCTTAACGTCTTTAGAGAGAGTGAGAGAGAGAGAGAGATGAAAATAACAAGCAAAATTTGCACTGAGAAAATTAAAAAAACAAAAAAGAGAACGTATGAGAGAAACGCAAACATAAGAAAAATACTCAAATGCGGCTACATTTTGGCAGATACATATAATCACCCTGTTTACGTCTCAGTTGTCTTAACCAGCACGAAGCAAAAAACTGGCTGATGCTTCACATTTTTATCTCCTCCCCTTCTTGTGTTACTCACTTGCAGCAATAGTTCAAAAAGCGCGCGCCCAATTCCGGTTACCACACAAGCGTGCGTACATACTCACGACCATACACATGCACGCATACATACATAAACAGTCGTTTTCTTGTGCTCACCGTTTCGTCCCTCAACTAACTAAATTTTATAAAATTCTATAGGAAAACTCTGGAAAAGTCAAGTTATTTATTTATTTTAACACTTTTTATATTTTTGGTAGTAAATATCTGTGCATTATCAATATAAGTTTGCTAATATAAAAATCAATACAATGTGATTTAAGTGTATGCGCTTGCCGTCACCTTTTTACTTTACTAAGTTCAATAACACCAATAAAGTAGTAGTTTGTTGAACGGACAGACGGACAAACGAAAATAGATTTGTGCAGAACGATGGACGTCCATCAGAGCTGCTAAATTTCTGGATTTGCGTTGCATGTGGTGGCGGCGGCTACTACTTGCTTCTAACTATATAGAATAGCTGCAACACAAGCGTCACATCGAAATATCTAATTTTAAAACTTAAAACGTTTTTACTCTATTACAGATTCATTTTTAAAAGTGGTGGCAATAAAAGCTATGAAAAAGTGCTAAAACACGGCGAAAATATAATAAAATTTGTCACGAAAACCAAGCTGAACGTTTTACCAGAATAATTAACATAAAATACACGCCAATGAAAAAACGACGTATTTATCAAACGCACAAGCAACAAACAAAAAGATACAGATTAAAGTTGCACCACTATATACGTTGAATATAAAGAAACTTATACGATAAATTATCCGTTTAAAAAGCAGACAAACAATTTTAAACAAAACAAAACAAAAAAAAGGACAAAAAGGAGAAAGTGAGATTAATTAATCCAACGCAATACAGCGAAAATTGTATAAAAATGATGAAACGTACACGCGTCGATGAAGTTCAATATGGTACACGACCAGGCCCAGGTGGCGTAGGCGGTAGCGGTGGCGGTGGAGGTGTGACTAGCGGTAGCAGCGTTACGGGCATAGGTGCTGGTGGTGTCAGTGTTGGCACTGGTAGTGGCGTTAATATTGGCACAATTGTGCCCGGAACACATGGTGCCACTATTGGCGTTGGGATTACCACGGGCATAAGCGCTACGGCAATACCACATCATCGTATACTAACACCGCAACATGGTGGTGCGCAGACAATAGCCTATATGCCATCTACGACACCGGCAGCAACTTCTAATCATAAAACAAGTACGATTGTCGATAATAGCAACAATTCAAGCTCCAGTGGTAGTAGTGCCTCTATTAACAGTATACCGCAAATTGGAGCTACAGTTGTGTCTTCTAGTAGCACTGGTGGCACAAGTAGCAGTGGTGGTATACCCACTCAGTATTCGAGTGAGTATTTGCATTTCAAATATTTCTTTAAATCATTAGCTAACCTGTTGTCAATTTTCATTTTACAGCATACAGTGTTTCTTCCATACAAACAAGTGGCAGTTTGAAAGGTGCGTCAGCGCCTGAAGGTACTGTGCAAATACATGTAACGGCTGGTGGCAGTGGTGTGACAAATGTGGTGGCACCATCAACGCCACAATCGAACTCGATCAGGCAGCGCACCATTAGCGGCACACAAAGTACTAGCAGTAATATTTCTACAACACAACAACAATTGGTCGTTCAAACGCCGCCACCTGCGGGAGCGCAGCCACTTAATGGACCTGTGAGCACATCAACACCTCAATCAGGTGCCCAGGGTACTGCGCCACGACTTAAAGTTGAAGATGCACTAAGCTACTTAGATCAAGTGAAATACCAGTACTCGGATCAACCACAAATTTACAACAACTTTTTGGATATAATGAAAGAATTTAAATCTCATTGTATTGATACGCCGGGCGTTATTGAACGCGTCTCAACACTTTTTAAAGGCCACTCTGAGCTCATTTATGGCTTTAATATGTTTTTACCTCCGGGTTATAAGATTGAAATTCATTCCGATGAACTTGGTTGTTCGGTGCCAGTTGTATCAATGCCATCACCACCACAGGCAGCGCCACCAAGCACTGCATCTTCTGTGCATAACAGCTCTTTAGTCAGCAATAGTTCGTTGTCCAGCTCAGCACATACAATTAAAACTATATCGACCCCTTCAACACCGACTACACATAACCCCAGCAGTATAACTGCCCAAATAGCAGGAGGCGCAGTTAATTTAATGACGCATGGAGGTGCATCACTATCCCAAACGACTATCCATGCCTTGCAACCGCCTTCACAATCGCCGAGTCATGTCCATGTTACTGTTGCACCATCACCGGTCAGTGTTAGTACTGCTCAGGTGCAAAGTGTTTCGGTGGCGACCGTAGGTGCGGCACATTTGCCACAAAATTATTCACGGGATCGTGAACGTGCAACAATATCACAGACGAGTAGTAATGCTGGAGGCACTTCAACTAGCGTTGGTCCACCCACGCCAAATTCGTTAAGTGATCTTAGTCCGCATGCTGCTGGTTCGCAACATAATCTCCATCATATACAGCAAGCACATCAGTCTATTCTTTTGGGTGAAACTACGGGCCAACAAAATCAGCCTGTCGAGTTCAACCATGCCATAACTTACGTGAATAAAATAAAGGTATAATATTATTAAATAGTTGAAAAAGCGAACATAGTTTATTACAATTATTTTTTACCATTTGTTTTACAGAATCGATTTCAAAATCAACCAGCAAAATATAAAAAATTTCTCGAAATACTACATGCCTATCAAAAGGAACAAAAAGTCATTAAAGAGGGCAGCCTAAATCAAGGTAAAGTGCTAACAGAACAAGAAGTTTATACGCAAGTTGCAAAACTATTTGGTCAGGACGAAGATCTACTACGCGAATTTGGTCAATTCTTGCCAGATGCTACAAATCATCAAGCGGCACAATACATGTCCAAAACACACAATGATCATAAACGTACGACTGGCACATTGAGTGGCGGTGCACAAATAAGCATGTCGCCAGCGCCTAGTAGTGGTTCACCATTGCAATTGAGCAGCGGAGCGACTCTATCGCAAATTGATAATAGTGCACATGCGGCGGCTATTGGAAATCTCTCGGCAGTCAATACAAGTGTCAGCATTAAATCGTTCAATAATTTGCAACAAAATCACGTTATTAATACGGCTAGCACAAATGCAACTGGTCGGAATGATATCGTTTACGAGAAGGATTATCACAACATCAGCGTGCATCATCATGCGGCCAGTGGTGGTGGCGTAGCTAGTGGACACCATGGCATCATAAGTGCGCCAACAAATGTTCGCACCAATAGCGGTAGTAGCGGGTCCTATGAAAAAGAAGCACATCGAAATAATCATCACGTCGTCAATCAAAAATTTGGTCATAATCAAAATGTAAATGTCGGCGTAACGGTTGGCCATCATCATAGCTCCAAAAAGTCTCCCAGTTATAGTGGACTGTCTGTGGGTATAAGCGGTATACCACACATCACTGGAAGTGCTGGTAGTAATAATAATTTAGATCGCAACTCAGCAGGCCTTAGTTACACAACACAAGGCTTGAGCGGTAGCCATCATCATATCTCTGGATCACGTCGACAACTTGACGACGGCGGAGGTAGTGCTGTAAGTGGTGCACCACCTGCCAAACGACACAAACCGTTTTGTCGTGATGTTAGCTTCTCGGAAGCATCGCGTAAATGCACCATATCCGATGCAGCCTTCTTTGATAAAGTGCGCAAAGCGCTGCGTAACCCAGAAGTGTATGATAACTTTTTACGCTGCCTTACGCTATTCAATCAAGAAATTGTATCAAAAACGGAACTACTTGGTCTTGTCTCACCATTCCTTATGAAATTTCCGGACTTACTGCGTTGGTTTACCGAATTTTTGGGACCAGCAATCACACAAATCGGTGGCAGCGGTGGTCACGTTGATGGCGTGCCATTACAAACGACACAACGACAAAGCAGTTCCAGTTCCCATGAACGTCAAACCAATCATCAAAGTGGTGAATTTGCACAGGAAATCGATTTAGCGTCGTGCAAAAGATTGGGCGCGTCATATTGTGCGTTACCACAGTCGACCATACCCAAAAAATGCTCCGGTCGAACCACATTGTGCCGTGAAGTGCTTAACGACAAATGGGTGTCGTTCCCAACGTGGGCCAGCGAAGATTCGACATTTGTTACATCGCGTAAAACGCAATTTGAGGAGACTATATACAGGTAGGCATGAGTTCAATTATTTTTACATTTAGGTATTATTTTTCTTTTCTATTGTTTTTGTTTTTTTTTTTTTTTTGGTTTTACTTTTATATTCTTTCATTTAAAAAAAAAATAATTAAAATACAAACTCTAAATAAAAGGAACATTCACAGAACGGAAGACGAACGCTTCGAATTGGATTTGGTAATCGAAGTGAATAGTGCAACAATACGTGTGCTAGAAGGAGTACAGAAAAAGATGTCACGTATGCCACAAGAGGAAGTAACGCGTTTTCATCTTGACGACTATTTGGGCGGCACATCACAGACAATACATCAGCGCGCTATACATCGTATCTACGGCGATAAAGCCGGCGAAATTATACAAGGCCTTAAGAAGAATCCATCCATTGCTGTACCCATTGTACTAAAACGATTGCGTGTCAAGGAGGAAGAGTGGCGAGAGGCACAAAAGGTAAAGATTATAATTTTTGTTAAGAACACAAAATGGATTTACTAACACATATGTTTTGTTTAACAATTTACAGAGTTTTAATAAGCAATGGCGTGAACAGAATGAGAAATACTATTTGAAATCACTTGATCATCAAGCAATCAACTTTAAGCCAAATGATATGAAGGCTTTGCGTTCAAAGAGCATGTACAATGAAATCGAAACGCTGTACGATGAACGACATGATCAAGAGGATGAAAATGGTGAGCCGGTGACAGGTCCGCATATGGTGCTGCCGTACAAGGATAAAACGATATTGGATGATGCGGCAAATTTATTAATACATCATGTTAAACGACAAACCAGCATTCAAAAGCAAGAGAAGACCAAAATAAAGCATATATTGCGACAGTTTGTGCCTGATTTGTTCTTTACGGCGCGGCAACCGCTCAGTGATGATGAACGTGATGAGGGTGAGTGGTAAACTAGTTAGCATAGTCAAAGCAAAAAAAAAAAAAATTCGATGCACTTTTATTGATTAACAATTAACAAACTATGAATTATTAAAGATAACCAATTTTAGTACTTTTTTTTTCTTTTGTTTTATTTTGATTAATTCTTTTTTTAACTAATCAAATTGAGCGTATTTTGTCGCAATTGTTTTCAATATTGATGACATGGCAAAGTGCAACTAAAATATATTTGTTTTGATTTTTTTTTTTAATGTAGTTTTACTAAAGTTAATTAATATATCATAATATTAATTTTGCTCGATAGTTATTTTAGTGAATGTTTTGTTTCTTTTCTTTTTTCTTCTTTTTTATATTGAAACCAATCACTTAAAAAAAAACATCATCAAACGTTTTAAAACCAACAACACACAAACACTCAAAAATACACAAACAACGAAATTAATTCGTAAATTCGACTCAAACAATATTTGCAACAAATCAACTAAACAAACTTTGCGTTGGATTGATTAACAACAAACAAATTCAAATAAAAAAAAAATAATAATAATAAAACAACAACACACATAAACGCTATGATGTTATCATGTTCTTGGGCTGTATTGCCATATGTATTTTTTTCTATATGTAAAGTATTTCCATTTTCAATAGATGACAATGACAAAATGGAAGTTGATTCTACAACGAGTCAAACTTCGGAGTCGGCAAAGCTCAATAAAAGCACAATAGTAACGACAACAACAACAGGTGGTGCTAATAATGCAACATCGCCCATAAGAACAACAACAAGTTTAAATATTAAAACCGATATCAGTGAAAGTATAGCATCAACATCATCGTCGTCACCATCCGTTGCAGATAGTTCCAAAGGTACATGCGCAATGGCAGTGACAGATTTAAAAGATGCTACAGTGAATCTTGTTGACTCATCAAGTACAATTTTAAAACGTTGTGATACCTCGACCGATGTTATAATCGATGCAACAGATGTCAATATAGATGGCATAAAAGTCGAGATAAAACAGGAAACAGAAAAGGAGATACGACAAAGACCGCAGCATGCGATTAGCAAGAATATGGTATGTTTGAAAATTTATTTAGTTATTGAAATACAATTGAAACTAATTACGTGTCATATTTACCTTATAGGAGGAGGCCTATACACTGTTCTTTGCCAATAACAATTGGTATCTTTTCTTCCGTCTGCATGCGATACTTTGCGAACGTTTGACAACAATGTATGAACGTGCGCGTATATTAACGCTTGAAGAGGAAAAAAGTCGTGTTAATCGACGCGAGAGCACAGCCACTGCACTGAGACTGAAACCGAGGCCAGACATACAAGTTGAAGATTATTATCCAACATTCTTAGAAATGTTGAAAAATGTGCTTGACGGCAATATGGATTTAAATACATTTGAGGATTCTATGCGAGAAATGTTTGGCATACATGCATACATATCATTCACTTTGGATAAGGTTTGTTGTATTAATATTAAACAAACTTTATACACATATTAACTAATAATTATTACTCTTCCAGGTTGTTACAAATGCTGTACGACAACTGCAAAATTGCGTTACGGAACGTTATGCATTGGAATGTGTTGATGTATTTATGCAAGAGCAAAGACGCGGCGCTACCGGTGGATTTTGCCGTGATGCTCATCGGAATATTGAACGAGAATTATCGTATCAGCGAAGAGCTGAAAGCGCTCTCAATGATGAGAATTGCTTCAAAGTGTATATCGTAAGTGAAATTGTTTCTAAATGTTATATACTTTGTTTTATTACATTTTTTTGTTTATATATTTCGTAGTATAAAATTGACTGCCGTGTTACCATTGAACTGCTGGACTCTGAAGCGGAAGAGGTGGAAAAACCTGTAAATAAAGTAAAAAATTGGAATAAATATGTCGATCGTTTGGCCAATCCTGCAGCGACAAACAGTAGTACGACCAGCACGTCCATGGCAAACACGCTAAACAGTGAAAATGTTGTCGATGTTACGGAATTAAAACCAGAGAACACGGATGAAGAGGCAATGGTAAGTGCAGAATGTTCACTTGTGTTTTTTATATTTTTAAAATTGGCTTTAATGTTGGCATTATTCAAGATATATATAATTTTAGTTGCTTTTAAGTTAAAAAGATATTGACTTGAAGTCAGTATCTCTACCTAATTGTTTTTTTTTTTTTTTTGTTGAGTTATACAGACGAAACAAATATACTTTTAAATGTAAGACATTAAATGCGTCGTAAGCGTTATCAGTCGCAATATTGGTGGTTTCATATATAAGAGGTTTTTGTGTATGCTAAATGTATATGAATATATTTAGATATTTTTGTTTTTTTATTTTCATTTCTCTGCTAAAAGTTTTTCTTTTTCTAAATTAATTTTCTAAACCATTCACGCACATAAGATCTTGTCTTCATGCTATCTTTTCAGTTGTTATGCCTTTTTTGATTTTTATTTTTGTCATCCTTCTTTTTTTTCTCTAAAAAAAAGGAATAAAGTCACTCTAGTTGATGTTAATTTATATTATCAAAAAAAAAAAAAGAAAAAAAAAACTCACTAATTAATGCTTTTTTGCATATTTTTCTCTCTCATTTTATTCCAATTTTTTTCGTACCAGGTCAAACCCAAGGCTTAAATCAATCAAATCCAATTCTTTTGACATTTTGATTAAATAAGCGTAACATGAACAAATTTCAAAATGCAATTTTCAATTATCAAAAAATCGAGAAAAAAAAAGTAAAAGAAAAACAAAAAAAGATAATCAATCTCTCACCTTAGCAACGCCCTAGCTGTTTAAGAAAGCAAATTTACACATTATTTTTTATTGCATTTATGTATATATAATATATATATTTTGTAGTACGAATCATTATTAAAATTAACACCAACATTGGAAAAAGAATATCTTTTTACTATCATAACATTTTGAGGCACAATAGTGAATTTCTGTGCACGTTCGCGTTAGTGGACATTTTGTATTATATAAAAAAAAAATATGTTTAAATGAAATTATTAAATACAGTGAAACCGAGATATATTGATATAATGAAAAACTCAATAAATGTACGAAAATTCTAAAGTCAAGTCTTTAAAAACATTCTTGTAATTTCTAATTTCTCTTTAAAAACAGATTAAAAAACCGTTCATGTTAACTGAAAGCCTTTACATGGCAAGTTCTCAAATACTTTTCATAGCGAATTATAATTATATATAACGAACAAAAATGAAAAGTTACCTATTTTATTTTTTTTTTTTAAATGAAGGCTTGAACCTGAACATTATCAAAATATACCAAATTATAGAAATAAATAAAAAAGATTTTTTTTTATTCCCTTCTACTTTGTTATATCGAGTTTTTACTGTATAATGTGATTATTTTGAATGTAATTAATTCTCTAAAGCGAACGTGCACAGTATTTCATTAAATAGTTTAATTGCATTTATTGATACTTTTTTTTTTTTCTATTGCGTCATCACACATATTTTGAACATATGGTGTACTTTCACAATTCCCAGTTCACAACTACCGCTTTATGATTTACAATGATTTTCATTTATTGAAATTCAGTTTGTGTGTATGTACATGGTTGTAATTTATGCGTTCCGCTAATTAAGTCAGTTAAGTAAAATTAAGTAAACAAAAAGTGTAAAAAGGAAACTGAAAATAAAAAAAATCAAACAATAGTAACAAAATCAAATAAGCAATAAATAAAAAGTAATTGAGATGCATTTCGAGTCGTTCCATTAAATGAGTGATTTTTATGTGCGTGCGTACGTCCGCACGTACATTGTACAAAACAAAGAGCAATTTAACTCAAAAAAAAAAAAAATAAAAAAAATACACAGCTGAATGAAAACAGTTTCAACAACGAATCGAACGATGCATTGGAGAATTATAACAAATAAGTTGTGTACATAATATAATATATAAAGTAATGGAATTTTTAAGTAGTTCTAACATCAAATGTATTTTAAATTAGAAGTTAATGCTTTTTTATTCATAATATACTATAAGTACATATGTATGTACATAATTATTATATAATTAAAACCCGTTTACGTAGAACCGTTAAAAAAATGACTTATTTATTAACGTTTTACGTGTTTATTTAATTTAAATTGGGAAAAATATTACAAATACATAAAAAAAGTAGACGCTTTTGAAGGAGGCCCATATTCAATTATATATAACTAAACGAATTTTTTGTTTTGTTGTTGAGTGTTGTATTAAAGATCTTTTTTGATTTAGCACACAAACTGGCTGGGAAAAATTTAACTGACTAAAGTCTTTCAGCATTTTAGCTTAGCGTACACCACGTCATAATTAAGATTTATTTTAATGGAAATGACAGAAGAATTTCAACGATTGTTCAAATGGCGTTAAATTTGAAAGGGTTTTATAAAAGTCATTTTTTAAACAGTAAACTGACAAGAATTTTAGGCTTAAACATAACATACTCTAAAGTTAAGCGTACTTTTGATTGATTAGAACCAATGAGATCGATTATGGGGTGCTTTACTTATCTCCTATCTGTCAAACTTAACCTTTTTGATAAATGATGCTAAGTAGGAGGAGATTCTTAGAGCCGAGCATATTGTCAAACAATTAAAAACACGAACATTTTAAGCGCTAGAAAACCCTCTTTGATGTATATATATATTTTTTTTATTAAATTAGATTAATTGAATTGCCTCTACAAGGTGAGTTGAGTTGAATTAATTATATAATAGTTAAGTCATGTTTAATAATTTTATTAAGAATACAATATTTGTAAATCGTTTTAATTTTAACAACAATTCTCTTTAAATATGCTTTAATTGTTATATCATTTTTTTTTTTTTTTTTTTTTGTATTAATTAATGTTTACTATATTTAAAAGTATATTTATATTTGTTAATTCTGTTTTATGTTTTGACCTGACCTGGTACTCTATTCAATACAAATACTTGTTTTTTTATTTATTTATTTTTTTTTAATTATTTAACGGATCATACTATTTCAATGCATGTCTTGTCTAATGAGAAAATATTTTTACTCTCAACAAAAAAAAAAAAAAGAAGAGATGTAATTGTTGGCTTAATGTTTGTTTCATTTTATTTTTACAGTTGACACGTGTGCTACGCAAACCGCGTTTCCTGAAACGTAATAAACGTAAATCACGCCTTTTGGAGGATCCATTGCGTCAATTGTTTGAGAACACAAATCCAAGTGTGAACTCAGCATTGCTGACGTCTACAACGACAACATCAAGTAACACAAAACTTGTAAACGCAAACACGACGTTGGCGAACACAGGAGCAACAGCAACAACGACAACAGCGGCGGGAGTGGCAGCAAGCACAGTAACGAATACGAATGATGCGTTAAACAGCAAAGAAAGCAGTACAACAAATAGTACCGTGGCAGCGACAAGTGATGGACAAAAGGCGCCACCGGCGCCTGCATTGAACAGTTGGATCGTTAAAAGATTACCAGAACGTATCGGCACAATACCGGGCGCGGGCGGTGAGATAGGTGGTGGTATTTCAAAGAAATATTTATTCAATGATCGTGACGAGATTACTGTAAATGCCATTGCCGGTCGTTGTATTGTCACTAGTAAGAATCTCACATTTTTCAAATACGATGCCGTGCGCCGTGCTAAAAGTGTAAGTAAGAATGGTTTAAGAGAAACAATTTTTTGTTCTAACCTGTTTTAATATTTAACAGACACATTTACGCGTCACGCAACAGAAATACAACCGTTTTTTGAAATTTCAAACAAAATGGCTAACGGAACATGTCAGTACGGAGCATCAGCAACAATGCACAGATTGGTTGCTTGGCAAAACAATTGAAACAACGTTAAATGCGACAGCAGCAACTACGCCGACTGGTTGGGCAGTGGCGCCAAAAACAAAAGCAATGTTACAAAAAGATATGAAAAAGACGCCATATCGCGTTTTTAATCGTTACAAAGTATTCCCAAATGGCACAGTATCGACAACGTCCACATCGACAACAACAAGCGCTCCTATAACGGGCATGGCGGCAGCTGCAAGTAGCAACATTGGCAAAGATGTCAAATCGGAATCAACATCTACGCATTGCAGTACTGCTTCCGGCCCGGGCACTTCGGAAACGACCTTACAACAAGTGCGACCATTGGAAAGCTGACGAGTGGCTTTTATTTAAAAGTCACCACACACATCAACCGATCACAAAAATCAGTGTTAGTTATAAAGGGGGAGTAATATCGAAAAGACATGATAACTCGCTTTGGTGAGTGGATTGATGAGGTTGTACAGAATTGAATTTAATATATAATGGAAGTGAAGTAATAATATGTATTATTTATATGAAGTTTTGATGAAATATTTTTTTTAGTTCTTATATATAACTGCATACATATTAATTTTCCTAACGCTGTATAAAATGTTGTCCACTTATATAAATATATATAAATAATCTTTTAAAAATATAAAAGTTACAACGAAGCTTTTCAAATGTTTGTTAAACGTCATGCGATTTTAAGCTTTTATTTTAATTGCAGCTATCAAAATAAATCTATTTTATACAAAATTGTAGCTCATATGTATGTACGACTATAAATATAGCTTGATTAGTGTTGAGGTTTTCAATAACATTTTCATTTTGAAAATTAAAATAAGTTAAGCATTAATGTTAAGCATACGTAAGCATTAAATTTTAAGCGCAATTATAGGTTTAAGTGTACGAAAGGCAAACCAGAAAACAAACAAAACAAAAAAAAAAAAAAAACAAACAAAAATATATATAAAAGAATTGATTGCAAATTTTTAAACAAACATGTTTTATTTTTTATAAAGCTTAGCCGTTTGTGTGAATGCAGTTGAAACATTTTCTTCAACGGATAATTTTCGATACGTCAAAGTTAATAATTATTAAATTTTTTGCTGTAGAACCCACGTTGGTATGAAACAAGACTTATCAAGGCTTCTCTAAACAAGATTCATTCATTTCAAATATTTGTTACTTTTAAATGAAGGCCACATTCTGTATTCAAAAGTACGCGAATTGGCTAGCGTTAAAAAAATATAAAAACTAACTTAATGATGAATTCGATTATCTAATGTATAAAAAAACTGACGTCATTTTTATTGCCGTAAAATAATAGTACAAATTATAGCTTTGAAAGCATATTCCAATATAAATATTTTAAAACTTAAAATGATCACTTATATAAGAAATCCTTGCGCGAAATAATGCCCGCAACGCGATTTTCATAATTGATGACAATCATATGACGCAGACCCAATGCACGGAAGGTGTTGAAGATCTTTGGCACTGAGTCAAGCTGAAAAAAAAGTAAAAAACTTTAATATAAAAGATTTCACAAAAAATAATCGCAATCAATTTGTCGAACCTTATTAACGCGTACAGGTGATGGATTCATAAAAATAGTCAAATCAACCGTGTAATTCACTTTATCGTCACTCATTTTTACACTCTAAAATAAAAAATTACAGATTATATGAATTTTGAAATGATATGTATAACAAACCTCAATCGATGGATAACGTGGATACACATCACGGAAAGTTTGTATAGTCGTCTCTGGCAGCCAAAAGCGTTTCTTCTCCTCATAAAGCGATTTAAGCAATATAACAATTAGTTGTGATCTCAGTATTATGCCACAGACACGACCACTTGAGCGATCGCTCTACACAATGTAAATGAAAATAAAGATATAAAAAATAACTTAATAACATCATCGGTCACTTACACCATCGACATCATCCACGACCGGGAAACCGTTGTGCTTGTAACGTTTCAAAATAGTGTAGATGTAATTTGCACTATCACGTTTCTTGATGCATATCACAGGCGAGCTCATAATCTCAGCTGCTGTGAGTCCCATGTATTGGGGCAGCGGTTCCCATGACAAAATTGGTACATGATTTATTTTTATTTGTGTGTCATAAATGCCTTCGTTAAAGCAATCGCCCACCCATTTAGCGCTGATGAGTGTTATAATTAGAGGAAAGAAGAATGAGGTACCAATGCCCGTCGTCTCCATCAATATAACTGTCAGACTGATGGTCATGCGCAAAACGCCACCAAGATTAGCAGCAGCGCCGATTAGCGCATATTTACCGGGATTAAGAAAAACCTATGAAAAGCATATAATTTCAAAAATATATCGCCAAATTGAAGTATTGCGTCTAACATACGGCCGTTGGAAACATGTAGAATATGAGCGTAGCTACAAGACGACCCCAAGCAGCTCCAACCAAAGCCGTGGGTATAAACACGCCGAGCGAAACATTTAAACCAAATGTGATGCAGGATAGGAAGTAATAAATTATTGTAAAAACAACCATTGTTAGAATTTTATGTGAACCTGAAAAATGACAAAATTAAACAAAGTGGTATTTTTTAAATTAACGTAAAACAATACGCACCTGGTGGATCATGGAAAAGTGCACGTACAGTTGCCTCAGGTGTTTGAAACCACAATGCTGCTGCCGCATTATATTCATTATCGTCACAAAATAACTGCAAGGGATAATCGGTTGGATCATTGCCCAATGGTCGACAATCGTTAATGAAGTACATCATTGTGGAGGCGAGTGTTACACCTAGCATTGCCACTAACATTGCTTCGAACACTTTGGCCGCTTTCCATTTGACAAAACGACTACGAAAACGATTGATTTTCGTGTTAAGTGAATTCCACATGGCGCCCAACAGGCCACCAGAGACACCAAACAACATGAATATCGGCAATTCGTAGTAATCAAACGTAGGCGGTTGATCAAATAGACCTAAATTGAATAAGCCCGTAAATGTTAGTTTTGTTGTGCCATTAAACGTAGAGAGAACAATATTCAATGTAAAAGTGCTGATGACTGAGGCGACTAGTGTACGCCAAATGAGATTTTGATTCCAAAATGATGCTGCTTCCTCTAACGAAAATAACATGCCACCAATTGGCGCACCGAACGCAGCTGAGACGCCAGCGGCTGCGCCACCTAAAACAAAATCACGTTTTTCATGATCATCACGAAAAGCTTTAAAGATGCGAAAGTCCTTGACAAATGTGGTGCTTTTGCCCTGTGAAATGCCAGCCGCAACAACAGCACCAGCATGTATCATTGGTCCTTCCTTCAATAAATAATTAAATAAAGTTAATAAAAATTTTCTTTCAAAACATATAGTTTAAAGCTTACCTTGCCACCGGCTAAACCACCCACAACGGATGTTATTACGCCTATGGCTTTGATAGTCAATGTCTTGATACGCACGATACGTGGTATTTTTACGCCATTTAAATAGCACTTTACTTGCGGTATGCCGCTGCCAGCAGTGATCGGCTCAATGTACGTGACCATTGCAGAGCCAATAAAAACAGACAATACGCTTAGGCCAAGCCAACAGAGAAATGGCAGCACTAAGTCGCCAGTCGGTACCGTTGTATGAGGAACATTGATATCAACCACTGGAATTATATGCGATACATTATGTTAGAGGAGCACTTTTTATGCTGAATACACTTACAGTGTTTAAGTAATGTGTATTTTTGCGCTGATAATTCTTCAATTACAATGTCGATCGTGCATGCTATCAGAGCCGTAATCACGCCAATCTGAATAAAGATTATCCAACGTATCACATCCTTACGCAAGGAAAAACGTGCATTATTAATTTTGCGTTGCTCTTCTTTGAACAGTTCATTCTCGCATACATCATAATCGAGACTCTGATAACAATAAACAATATATTAATATACGTGCATTAAACGTTTGTTACTAATACCATACTTCATAAATATCGGTCTTATTTTGCTCGTCAACGCCAGTTGATGCTGCAATAGCTGCTGTACGAGAACGTGTGAAAAAGACTGGATCACTTTGTTGTTGTCGATTTCTGCCATTTGTCTCGAGGGCAGTTGTTGTTGTTGTATTTCCATTAACAACCGACGCCTTGAAATGCAAAAAGTACCGGCTTCCATTGTGAGTCATACAGAAAAACATCAGTTACATTTTACAACTTACACTTGTTGTTGGTACCTCGTCATCGTCACGAATATTTGTAGTTTGCAACATAGGCTCGTCATCATCGTCGGAATCTGCATCTGCAAAGGTTTTAACTACTTTCTTTTCGTTTTGTATAAATTGTGCAGTTTTTTTATTGGGGGAGGATGAATTTTGTCCGAAAACATCACTTGTTGATGCTCTTGCGTCGTCTTGTTCATTGTCAGTGAGGTTGATCAAGGGTGCCGCTTCACTTGTTTTCTTTGGTTTCATTTCTTCGTATTTTCATAAAGTGAATTAAAAACAAATAAAAACAACACAACCAACTGCACTGCTAAACAAAAACAATGAAATGGCGACAAATCATTTGTGTTGCATTGTTTTTTTTATAACGAGTACAATAACCACATCTGTATCGTTTGGCAACAACAAAATCAAATTTGAATATTGAGAAGCCGTAAAAGAAACCGCGTCCATCGGCACATGCGAGAGTATACTTAATTAAGACGCTTATTATTTCGTTTTTGTTCCAACAATCCACACATTTATTTTACGTTATATGTATTTAAACGATTATATCTTATTGACTACTTAGCTTAAATTTTAATCTGTTAAGAACGAACAGATTCAATCACATTTAAGCTCAAAAAAAAAAAAAAAAAAATACATTATTTTTATTTTCGAATTTAACTCAAATGGAGTTCCGTTATGGAATTTCGAAAAACTTTGAATTTCATCTAACTTTAAGTTAAATCAACGAGATTCTGGAAAAACTGAAAGTTTTAGCTGTTAAGCGATTAACTTCTTATGTGGTAATCATTTATTAGGAATATATTTAATTAGACATTTCGTTAAAAAATTTGACTCTTCTTTGGAAGTCGAATTACACATTTAGAAAAAAAAAGGAGTAAATTAAAGTTATTACATTAAATTATCAAAAATGCAATTATCATATTAAAGACCATATTGATGAAAATAAAGAAAAAGAAAATGAAATGGTTTCACTTAAAATTCTTAGAATGACTTAACAATATCAGATTATTGAATTTCGTTTAGAACTGAAATTCTGGATGTTGAAATTTAAATTTGGCCAAGTCCAGCAGAACGCGTCTGCTTTCGATCTGATTGCGTGTGTGCAACTCATGTTGAATATCGCGAAGCGATGTATCGATGTGTACAAAGATATCCCTGAAGTTTCCGACTATGCAACGGTTCTCCGTTTCAGAAAAGGCTACACTTGGTGTAAATTCAACATCCGGGTTCGAGTGCACAGAATTATTTTGCACATTATTGTTAACAGTCAAATCAATTGCCTGTGTTGATTGCGGAATTTGCAAGTGTTCCGGTTTAATAAGACCAAACGGCACAGCAAATGCGCGAAGAAAATTACCATGTTGCATGCCGTTAGTATTGACAAATTGACCAAATGCATTAAATATGGGCGTTGTGTTGGCCATGTTTGAGGGAGCCGTGTTGAAATTTAATTGGGTGGCTATGCCATTGATGAAAGTTGGCGCTAGAACTGCATGCTGAGTCTCTAATTGTGGTGCATGGTCAATTGCGCTTGATTTTAGTGGCAGCTGCATAAAATTATCGATTAAACTTCAGTCTTTTTAATGCTCTTGAATTAGATCCGGAATGCGTTAACTTACATTATTCGCGTCCTGCGCATTATTTAAATCCACGTTGTTCTCGACGACTTCAGGCTGAGTTTCGGTGTCGTTAAGAACACTTGTAATGGCGGCTGCTGCTGAAGGTTTTTGCATATTCTCGGTTGACTTTAAAAATAATAAATCGAAAGAAAAAGATTAAAATCACATTTAAATGTAGAATGAAAAATGCAGATACATACACGAACATAATAAACACACACACAAGCTTAACTCAGTGATATTACTAAATGAAGTAACGGTTCTTCTATATTGAATAGTACGATGGCCACACTCATGCTGTCTTCTTCTGACAAACTCAATCTAGCTATGAGGTGCCGATAAATATATGTACTTACATTTGATACTGTTTGGCCTTGTTGTTGTTGTTCCTGTTTGTGTCGCTTGAATACCGTTTTGATTTTAAGCTCCCGTTTCTCTTCGACATGGACATTCTTATTTCGTTGAGAACTTCTGCGTATATTTCTTAGCCGGTCACGGCGCTCCAGCAATGCTGCAACTTTCATGTCATGTAATTTACCCAACAATGATGAATGCCGGCGCTTCGACATGTATTGGATGGACGGACATATTGTAGAATAGAAATATACAAATTCGAATCTAACCATAATTCTCACCTTAATGTGCATATGAAAGTTACCGGTAGAACGTACACTTCCACGATAAACGCGATCCGGCGGACAATTACAGCACTTTACAGTTACATTTTCACCATCACGCGTTTGAATTTCGTAAAGTTCACCATTTAGAATGTAGGGTATATGTGAAGATTGTCCCCCCGTAGTTTTAGTGTCGTTATGAGTTTGCTTGCCCTTATTTGGCATATTTGCATAAAGACACACAGCCGCCCAAATTACTAACTACCGCTTCAATCAAAGGTTTAAAATAGAATGAAGAATGACTTAAAATAAGTGACACGGTATTTTCGTCTAGATGTCGATGTATGTACATACATATATACAAATGTACATACGTATTTGGTAAAAAAAGGATGTAGCGAGCGTGCGTGCATCTTTGAGTACGGTGCGCATTTTCAGTGTAAATGAGTGAGACAAAAAATCAAAACCCTAGAAAATATACATATGTACATATCTATATACATAAATAATCAACTTTCATTTTGGAACTTTTTTTTAATTTTAAGTCAATATACATTTGTTTATATACTACATAATGCATGGGTTTCTTATTGAATAATTAAACCGTTAAGATTTGAATGTGTGCGATTTAAGTCTAATTTGAAAGATTCTCTCGATTAAAAAGGTTTTAGGAGCGGAGTATTTTTAATAAAAATGAAAATAATTTTGTAGGAATTACCCGATCCGAGTAAAGATAAACAATTTCAATCGGTTGGCTAAAGACAGGGGAATTGCAAGATTGGTGAAAATCGGCCGACTATAGCCTATAGTTCCAATAGGTATGAAATATGTGGAGATTTAAAAAAAATTAGATCTCAGAAGTAAAATGGCACAAGTGGCTGTAATTTCAATGTAACGTACGACAATCATACGCTAAGGTGTTACTACGCGAATTCTGTGTGCCTAAGAAACTAAAAATTACAACAGCAAAATATTGGTACTATTTTCTGCTTTTATTCTCAAAATAAAACAAGACATATTATTGACACAACATAATGTATCGAATAAAAAATGCTACAGATAATTTTTGCATTTATTACAAAATAACGTTCGGAAAGAAAAGCTTATACAAATAATCTGAATTTGAGATTAGTTTCAAAAGCTGTTCAAAACCACTGGCGGTTTTTCTTCCCATGAAGCATTTTGCCTTCCAATACTGGGTTGGGTGCAATCGGGTTGATTTCCCAAAATCTACTCCTTTTGTGGAAATTTTCGGAGTTGGTATCTTCTAGCACTTATTTAATTAAGTCTACATCAGTGTTCCCAATTCTTCGTAATCAAAAATAGCTGAATTAAGAATTAAAAAAGCTGGAATTTTTGGTTCGGAAAAAACTGTAAATTTCTAAAGTAAATCTCTTCTTTTAACAGACTTTATTTCCATCCTTCGACTCATCAGCAGAGTTGCCAGATCAGCAGGCGGCGGTTTAGTTTCCACGAGTTTTGCAGCACTTAATGGAATCCACCTGTTGTAGAGGTGGAGAAATATCGATGATCATAGTCGCAAACATTGAAGATATTAAATTTATCAAAGGGTCTTTCAGGAAAAATCCCCAGCGAATGCAGCGCGACATACACTAAAGTTTTTTGAGTTGTGCGATATTTTCGCTTAAAATAGTACGAATATGAGTCATTTTAAAATTCATTATGAACCACAAGTGCAGTATTGGTTTGGCATATGTCATGGTGTATTCGCTGGTGATGTGTCTTGTTCCTCCATTTCGCAATAATTTTTTTTTCGTTCTTCTTCTTCTGGTCGTGGACGCTTCTGCGTCAATTGTCACTTTTGAGCAAATTTGGGCTCGCTTGCGTCAGATGTGGAATTTTCTTCTTCTGCCATGCCACTTCATTTACTCTTTGCGTTTCTGTGAGTTTGCGCCATCTATTGGTGAGTTGAGGTAACTCATGAAAATTGCAATAAATTTATTTATTATTATTGTATCAAATAAGCTGGAAAATGTCGGACGAAAAAGTCGACGCCGAACCTAACATTTTATTGACAGGTAAATTGCAAACTTTATTAAATAAACTATGTGACTATTTCATATATTTGTGACCACTTTTGACAGGCACGCCTGGTGTGGGCAAATCCTATTTATGCTCACGTTTGAGTGAACAACTGAAGTTCAAATGGTGGGATTGTTCTAAAGTGGCAAAAAATGAACAGCTCACTTCAGGATACGACAACGAACTGGAATGTCCTATACTAGATGAGGACAAGGTACGTCGGAGTAATGTAGCCTAATTGCTAGAAGTTTAATGTGACTATGGTTTCAGTTATTGGACTTCTTGGAGCCGAAAATGCAACAGGGAGGCAATATCGTGGAGTTCCATGGCTGCGACTTCTTTCCGGAACGTTGGTTTCAAGCAGTGTTCGTTGTCAAATGTTCGAACACAATACTATACGATCGGCTTAAGGACCGTGGCTATGGTGAAAAAAAATTGAAATCGAATTTGGAATGCGAAATATTTGGTTCTATACTAGAGGAAGCCCGCGATGCATACAAACCAGAAATTGTGTTTGAATTATGTGGCGAGACGAAGAAAGATGCTGATAACAGTCTAAAGATTGTTAAGCAGTGGTATAGGCAATGGAAGACTAAATAATATGTTTAATACATTGCATATATTATTTTGTTTTTTTATTTATCTCATAAGTAAAATACTAAGTGATGATTTGTTGCTTAAAGCTTAAATTCGTGTCATTTTGAAACGCAAGGGACCCTCTGGCGCATACATAAACGTGACTGCATAGTCCAATGGCTGATGATTGTACTCTAGTTTATAATTGCGTAGAAGCTGTTAAAAATTAATTATGTAAATAAAGTAGTGTATACCCAAATTTAGTATATTAATAAAGCATCGACTCTGTGTACCTTAGCAAGTAGTATTTGCATTTCCAAGTCGGCGAAGCGTCGCCCCAGGCACATGCGGGCGCCGTATCCATAGGGAAGTGAAGCAAATGGATGCAGTTTGCCAGCAAAGCCGCCTTGTTGCGCTTTTAACCAACGTTCAGGCCTGAAGCTAGCCGCATCTGTCACATATTCCTCCATATTGCCAGTGACAATTGTTGGGAAGACCGCTTGTACGCCCTTCGGCACTTGATAGCCACAGATGACGGTGTCCTCTTGCAATGTGCGTCCGTTGCCAATGACTGTGCTGTACATGCGAAAAACTTCTTTAATAAAAGCCTTCAAATAATGCATCTGATCAAGCAATTGTATGCTAAGCGGCGTCGTTGGATCCGGCAATAAGCGTTTTAACTCTTTGTGCACCTTTTGTTGCTCCACTGGTCGTGTGGCTAGCTGATATAACATAGAACAAACGGCCATTGATATCTGCAAATGGGTTGAGTTAACACCTATCAACAAAAGCAATTGAAATTATTATGATACCGTATCAATGCCCACTAGAATCAAATCCAAAGCCATTATTGTCGCTATTTTCTCATTCTTTTCAGTCATTATGACTTTTTCCAACAGTGAGGGTTCGCCACTGTCTCTTAGATTTGCATCCTTTGTTCGTAGGCGCGTTGTTGCGCTACCAATGTACTTCATGCAAACTCTAGAAAAGCAATTAATATTTATGTATTAAGTACTTTAGAAAATAACGAAATCAACTCACTCGACGAAGAAGTTCATATTCGTGACATAACGCGTCCACAATGGAGTTGGAAAATAACGCCAATAAGGCGCTTTCAATTCCAACGTGGCGACATTGCGCAACGCATACTTGGCAGCGTCAATAATCTGTTGAGGCTCCGAGTCAGGCGTCAAATTCGGCTCCAGACAGCCCAAGCGTGTATCCAAAGCTACGCGTCCTATGCCTGATAATTATTATTGATTTAAATATTAAGGACATTTCATTTAATTAAAAATAAATACAAACATTCTAACGACCACTTGTGTATTTCATTATCGAAATCTTCGGGTAGCTCGGCATTTTCATCACGTAATTGTTCACAACGCAAAAGAAAATCCTCGGTAATGGTTTCAAGTGGCTTCAGATAACGACGGATTGTTGATAGCTGCAAAACTGGTTTTTGCACTCGTGATCGGAATTGACGCCATGGTTCACCGTGCCTTTTAAAAATATGAACGTAAATACTTCACTACATTGAAACATTGTATCGTTGCTTACACGCCCACAACGCCGCCAAGTTCGCCAAAGAAATCTTTTCGAACAACGCTTTTGTATTTAACCAAGCTCGGCATTGATGGCCGGAACGGTGTAGGTCCCTCACTGCGGTAACACTGCAAATATAATAATAAAATGACTCTAATTATTATATACTTATGAACATATAACAATAGTAAGCGTTGATAAACGGAAACAAGACAGACAGAGGTAGTTATATCGATGTAAAAAAATATGTAAACAATTTGTTTAAAAATTTTCTGTATGTGCTCACGGTAACAGTCAACCAAGTGTGGCATCATTGCCTATTAGCGTTTATTTGCGTGAGCAATTTGCATTCATTAAGTACATTGTTGTAAATTCTTCTTACCTTTTCGATTTCATCAGCATCGTAGATAAAAAGCAAGTCCGGTCGCCCAATTAAGCCACTAAAACGGACAATTTTGCCGTATCTTTCGTGCAGCAACGATGAGATTTTAGCCACATCGGATATCGTGTACTGGCCAATAATTGGCATTAATCTGTTTAATTGAACAAACTATTAATAATTTACAAAAAACAAAGCCCAAAAATAAAAAAAGAATTTCTGCTTAATAATTATAATAATCTTGTATGCAACTTATAAATAAAAACAATTCTGCAGTACCAGCGTCAAGCTGCGTTGAACACTGCTTTACCACAATCAACTTTTAATAATTGCAGCTCTGCCTCACCAACGTTGCAGTTAACTGTGATTATTTATTATTAGTGTTATCATTACTATTATTGTTTCTTGTATTATATATGATAGAGGGAAATGAGTTCTTTAAAATGAAATATAACTCTGCTGAAATTTTGCATTTCCAATAAATATTTAATGCCACAAACATGTGCAGCACAAGCGCATAGCCTTGAAATATGATTAACATAAATTTTGAAGCGTTCCGCAAATTGCAATTTTTCATTACCAAAGACATAATAGCAGAACCAATATTTACTGTAATATGGCGTTGATGTTCATTTCCAGCGACCTTGAAAATAATAAGTGTGCTAAATGAACGCTAATGAAAACGCTTCATAATAATGACGTTGAACGAATTGTTGTGAACTCCAACAAGACACTAATCATATTGAAGAAGGTGCGCACACGTCATACATCGAAATAGACAGACAGTTTAGCTTATAAGTTGCGATAATTACATGTGAATTTTATACTAAAAGTTGGAAACATTTTAAAGTTTATGAAGAATGCGTGCAATTTTTAAATAATGTTAATGTTGAAGTAAAAACCAGTTTATGCTTTGTAGAAGTGAAAATAATAAAAACGAAAGAAAGTAGTTAGTTGATAAAAGATAATAATGTTGTTGAAAGACAAGTTAATGGAAATGAATGCTTGAATGCATAATTGGGTCAACTTGTGGCGTGAATGAGAAAAAAAAAGTTGTAACACGCATCGAAACAAGTTTTCACCAAGTCTTGCTGTCACTTTCACACTACATGGTCTCTTGCAGAAGACTTGATCAACGCAATAAAAATGTAAATATTTGTCTGCTACTCACTGACTTATTATGAGATCCCCGATTGAGTTAAAATTTCGCATAGTGACTACTTTCGTGCTGAGACGCTCACTAAGAAGGAATTTCCGGAGGATATCAGCTTGATAAGTGTAAATTCATATGAACTTTTTACCATAATTTCTAACATTTTCGTTGTACCACTCAATATGATATGGCATCATGCCAATAGTTTTTAACACTTCACGCATCTAACATTTGACGCACCTTACACGATTATAAAACGATTTCATAAAACTGTTTGTAAGCTTAAACACTTAAAGACTTTTATTGGTTTTTCATCAATATTTGACATTTGTCAACTTTAATTAATACTGCATTAAGTACCAATGTATTTACGCATGTATGTCATATGCTGATATTAAGAAAGAAAAAAAAAAACAAGCGAAACTCCAAGAAGTGAAAGCAAGTTTGCTGCTTAAGTCTTTTGCTTTGTGCGCACCAAGAAAAAAACCGAAAAATATAAGAGGTCACAAAATTATACCGAAACGAAAGCGTACCGCCAAGTATTGCCCAGTATAGGCATAGGTTTCGGACCGGGTATCTCATTGTAGGGCAATGCATTCTGCCACTCAGCCGAAGTATTCAAACGTGATGACGTTGTCTCTTCCAAATGTGGACAAACATTTGTATTTGCTGATGTTGTTGTTGTTGCAGTTGCTGCTGCTGCGGTTGAACGTTTCAATTTCTGTTGTAATTGTGTATTTAGTTTATTTTGTAATATTGATTTTTTGGCAGTGATCTTTGACTTTGAAGTTGTCGAACGCAATAAATTCAAAGACATTTTTGCGATTTTTTTTACAATTATTTCTAAAAATTCGATTCACGCAATATTTTTTTTCTTTTATTCTACTTTGTTGTACATAAAAATTCAAAGCAGGTTTCACTATTCTTTTATGTGGCTTCCTTTTTGTTGCTGTTCGATCATCAAAGCTGAAAATTTGATATGAATTTTTTTGAGAAATATTGAACACACCCGCTAACGACAAGCGCGCGATTTGAACTCTGTTCGAAACATGAGCGAGTATGTAATGCACAAGTCAGCGAAAGAGAGCTTAACGGAAATGTATTACCTTATGTTACAATGAAAGCGTGCATAGCTTGCGTTAAGCGAACTTGCAACTTGAAATAAAACAAGAAAGAAAGTTATAAATGCTTTTATAAAAAAGTTTTAAGTGTGTTGAGTGAAGGAGCTTTTAGCTAATTTCTGGATTTCCAAAGCTTCAACAAGTTAAGAATTATTTGTTAAAAACTTTTATAATCTTTTGTTAAAAAAAAACAAAATTGTTTATTTATTTTTATATTTCACATCTTTATTTTTTCAATTATGGCTAAACTTATTTGATTTGACAATTGAAAAAAAGTATACCCAATCAAAAACATGAATTTTCAAACATGATGTTTGCGTGCTTTAATAATATTGAAGTGAAATTTTTGTGCAATATTTGATTTTGATAAATTTCTTTTTTAAATAAAAGGAAACTTGACAATTATGTTTTAAGTATTGCTGGATTTTGTTTTGCTTAAAGTTAGTTTTTGTTTACTTAAACTGTATTTGAAGTACTTAATATTAGTTTTTTGTTTTGTTTTTTTTTTACATTTGATGGCATAAAAGTTTTCTTTAACACGAAAAACATTGACTTCGATTGAATAATTGTACAAGTATTCGATTTAATTCAAAAGTCCGCTTTAAATGCAATTCTGGTTTAAATGGAGCCTTAAGTTCATTTTAAGTAGATTTTATAGACGATTTTTTAAACTATTTTTTCTTTTTTTTTACTTATAAAATGTTTTACTACACTATGCAACAAAAGTATAAAAATGTTACAGTTGGATTGTGACATGTCTTGTTAGCATTAGACTTCGGACTGTTTGGAAGCAATGAAACAATCGGCAGGTAGAAGATACTTGCCTTTTTGACGGTTTTATATTCCTTGATTTGTTGTTATAGATTTCACTGGAGTTTGGCAATATATGCTAAGCAGTCGTTTGAGACTTGACATTTACCTTTGTGTTAACAACAAGTTAGAATATTAATTTGTAAGCCATTATAGAGAATTGATTTTTAAAAATAAATGTTTTTATAATGCGGTGAAATTCTGAATGCATATTAAAGTTGTTCGACTAGACTTGTATTTTGACACACTAAAATCCAACAAATCGTAATAAATCTGATTATGTTACTGAAGCGATGAACAAAATGGCACATTTCGAAATGAGTTGTCTTTTTATTGCAGAAACCGAAAAATCGAACGTTAAATGTAATTTTCTTCTTTAGCACATATTTTCAGTCTTTCCAGATAAGGAAACTAGTGAAAATAAACAAAAATACATAAATTCTCAACAATATAAAAAGCCACGTTAAGAAAAAAATTATATATTTATGTGTGTATGATATTTATACTGTTTGTAGCTGTAAGTCATTTGAGATGCGAAAGTTGCGGCTGCCCGATGCTGTTTCAGCGTTTATATATCAACGTTTCTTAAGTTCATTAAGAACAATAGAGTACGGTGAGTTAATATGACAGCAATACAGCTGTAATTCGTAACACTTTTTATCTTATATGAAATTTTAAGTGAATTTTGTTTTTGCATAGGTTTACATTACACATATGTATATAGTATGTATGTTTAGAGAATATATATATGTATATGTGTTTGTATAAAGTATCAATTGAAGTATTTTTAAACTTAGTAATAGGCCTTATTATATAAAGATCAAATTATATTTTCCGTTGTCAAGTGCAAGTCGTATAGCTAATTAAATATCGATAGTCAATAAATATATTAAAGTTAGTATATGTTGTATGGCTTTGTTTTGTTTTCTTTTTTTGTCTTTTGTTAGCTTAATATGTGTGGGTGGTTGCTTCACATTACATCTAACATGCACAAAAAGTTTTGTATAAATATTTTACACATTAAATATAAATGCTACTTTTTTTGTTTGTTATTAAATACTTATCGATAACTTATGGGTCGTTTCATATTTACAGTTTGGTTCATTCAAAAGTATACTATTGTTAAAATTATAAACAAATTCAAACAAAAATTAAATAAAATAAAAATTATGGCAAATTTCAGTACACAATTAATGCTAGCAGACATTTCATTTTTTTTCTTTGTATAAGTAAATGCAATAAAAATGCTAACATATTTCTTTTCTTTTGCTAATATGCACAAAACAAAAAAACTTAAAAAACATTTACGATTCCAAATGTAATCAGAATCTTGTACGAATCTGTCTTGGTGATATCTTATAATTTGGATTTTTCTTTTCACAACCAGTAATGGTTGTTTTAATACTTTTCGCTGTTCTGAACTTTGCACGTTCAAATTCCAGTTACTGTTAACATTCGAATTCGTTTGCTGTGATTGCACTCAAATCCTTCATTAGACCTTCGAGGTTGGCCATTTCCTGATTAAGTTCTTCAGTTGATGTGCTCGGTGCCAGTCTTTGTATCTCGTCCGTAGAGTGTGTAACAGAGCCGCCACTTTGTAGACGATTTGGTGTTAACGCTGAGAATGGTGGTTTCTTAAAAGGCGATTGATTTTGTGGACGAATAGTAACGGCTGGAGCTAATAATATATACATATAATAAGTATGAAGAAAAATTAGATGTTTTGGTTTTGGCTTACTGTGTTTATTAATGGGCGTTTGTGAGCCCGTGGGCGGTGGACCAGGCACGCTGAAACTTTTCAATGGATGACCACGTTTGGTGCTTTCAATAGTCGAAACGCCGCCGTTGCTCAAAGTGCCAGCGCCGCTGTTGCTGACAGAGTAGCCGGCATTGCTATTAAATATAAGTAAAAAGATTATAATACGAATTTTGAAATTTTGTTTATTGACTTTTAGAAAGGAATGACTCTCTTGGTAACGTTGGCTTAACTTTGGACAACTGAACAATTTTTAGAGATGACAATTTGAAGTTATGTATTTGCATATTTTGTGTGTACATTTGAATGTATAATCCTATATACATATGTATGACATGCCAGTACAATTGACTTGCCGCTAAACCTCATTTAATTCGGCAACAGCATCAAAATGTTCACGATTTTTATGCGTTTTGGTGCCGCTACCTTTATGACAACTCGAAAAACGTTTACGTCGCCTCTGTAAACGTTGTGCCGTTCTGGCCTGCATTCGGTAAGGTTTCTTATCCGATTCGCCCATAAACTTCCATATGACAGCAGCATATTCCACAATCGTTGC
The DNA here is from genome assembly GCA_034638295.1 of Phortica okadai. Taxonomy (NCBI): domain Eukaryota; kingdom Metazoa; phylum Arthropoda; class Insecta; order Diptera; family Drosophilidae; genus Phortica; species Phortica okadai. The sequence goes on from CM067851.1 coordinate 5,241,118, forward strand.
GGAATCTTTAATTGGTATGATGCCATGATATTGTGGGTTTATTAATAGCTCATCGAGACGGAATTTGTTTACAAAGTTTAGAAAAGCAATTGGCGATGCCATTAGTTCGATTTGTTTGTCAACGTTGTTCAACATGGTGTTCGAACACAGATTAACATTTCCCGATTTTGGATGTTGCCAAATTCGGGAAATTGATGGATCAACGCGACCCCATCTTGTTCTGGTTGCCATACGAAAATATTTGTTCTTTTTTTTTCAAAAGGGTTTACTAATTTGGTTTTAATAAATTTCTTTTTTTTTTTGGTTTTGTCTTCTCAAAGCTGCCTAATTTTCTCAATGTTTACTGTTTTATAGAAATTTTAATAAAATGTGTAATAATTTTCAATTTACCAAAAGTTGCCTTCATAGCCATAAGGATGCTCCGGCGTTTGCGCCAGTGAACTGTTTTGTGGCTGTGTTAGACTTTGTTGTGAGAGTCCTGTATCCATAGTCATATGTGAACGATTCTGTATGTTGTACTGTGTGCGTGGATACTGTGGTCGCTCCATGGTCGAGTTCATTGATGTTGCTAATGATTTGAAGAAAAAATCAGCATAAAAAGTATTTGCATATGCCGTGATTCTTTTGCTACTTACTCATATAGCCAGGCACATAGGAACGTTTATCGAGCGAATTGGTCAAATGTGCTGGCATAGTTGCCTCGACTTCATATTCACTGTGGACAACCGAACGGGGCAGCGTCAATGCGCCGCTACTGGATGCACCATCGCTGCAAACAGGCGTTGCACTATGCAAACCTTTATCGATATTCTTCAATTCCATTTGATCATGATGTATCCAAAGATCTGGTGGTTTTGGCACGCCCGCGCTATTCTTTTGATAGCTATAAATGACATACATATATATAAATAGAAAATAAGCAGGCACTTTATTCTTTTATTATTTGTTTAACTGACCTCTTTTTTGTGTGTTCGGGCGTTGATTGCGGTTTGCGTCTGCAAAATATCAAAATTATCGCGACAAGTAGTAACAACAAAATCATTGTTCCGACGCCAATGTAAATGAGTAGATTGTTGTCAATGCCCCTGGCAATGGTGTTCGTTTCCTGCATGATAACAGCGGCACCGGTGGTGTAAGCAACCAGTGCGGAGAAAGGTGCATTATTGGTGCCTTTTGTTGAGCGCGCTTGCACTTTGAAATAATATGTCGTATATGGCTTAAGATTGGGCAACATCATCATTGTTTCCTCGCCGGCAAAGGCTTCGATATTCCAGTCGCGATCACGTTTCGTTGTATCGGTTGTGTAGTATATATTATAGCCAGTTATTTGACCGATGCTATGCTTGGGCGGTAACCACTGTAGTATGACATTCTGTGGATTCTGTTCGTCCATGTGCACAGCAAGGTCACGTGGTGGCGTTATAGGCACATTCTGGTAGGTGCTGTTCAAAACAGACATTGACCAAGCGGATTCGCGACGTCCCTTAACGACTTTAACGGCAAACTCATATTGCGTATTTGGGCGCAGATCGTTAATCATGCAATTGAGATCAGTCGTGTTGTGATTACGATAACGATTTGAGCCCGTAATGCCGTAACGCACCGTATAATGACGATTGTCTGTGACATGTTGATTCTTGTTTAGCATCGTATCGATCCAATAGACGACAATCGATGAGCTAGACATTGTGATGGCACGCAGACCGACAGGAACTTCAAGTGGCACAGGTATATCGACTGGTTCCTCATCACGTGTCTTTATGTTATCATAAATGGGCGGACCGTCGCCTTTTATGTTACGCGCACGCAGCGATACCACATATTCTGTATTGGATTCAAGATTCTTTAAAACATAATAACGTTCCGATTCTTTGAGTTCAATTGTATTCTCATCGGGTATGCCACGGCCCCATCCAAGCACATAGCTGCGTATTTTAATTTCCGGCTGTTGTGGCGGTCCCCAATGCAATGCAATATTATCGGCACCCGGATGTATGCCAATCCAAACAGGCTTCGAGGGCACTTGCGTCTCATCCAAGTCATTTTCGAGCGTCATAACACGATACCACTCTGTAAACGGACCCGAACCATTCACAGTCATTGCAGCAATTTTCACTTGATACTCCGAATTGCGTTCCAAACTATTTAGCTCGAAGTAACGTATATTCGCCGGAGTGCTCTTCACTTGGGGCGCATCCTTTAGCTTGCGATAGCGTATTTTATAACCAGTTATTTGTCCATTACGCTCCTCTTCGGCTGGAGGCTCCCAATGAACGGTGATTGACTGTTTGCATGTAAATTATTACAAAGTATTTAATTAGTATTTGTTGGGTATAGTTATTGTTGATTAACTCACGCTTGAACTAGTGACCTCCAGGGTTACATTATTCGGCGGTTCCGAAGGCGTGGATGAGAAAGTTTTAATTTTGATTTCATTTGATGGATCACCCATGCCATTTGTATTGAACGGCACAACACTGATTGTATAATCGGTATAAGGACGCAATTCCATGAGCACAGCATCAAGATTTGTACTATCGATGTACATCTCAGCGCCGCTATCATTCTAAAATATTCAATTGAAATAAAAAATACTTTTAATTGATTTCATTTGATTTTGAACAGTTTTCCACATTTTAACAGAGCTAATAGTATGTGTTAATGTTAAGAGAATTATTTACACTCTTATTAACAGAGCAGTTTACGACTATTGCTGCGACTATTGCCAAAAAGGGCCGTTATTTACATACACATACCTCTGAATAGTAAATGCGATATTTCAATATCTCTCCATTGGTCACTAGAGGCTGATCCCAACGTAGATAGATCTCTTTATGATTGCGTGCATAGCCATCAACATTGCGCGGCGGTCCAGCAATATTCTCCTCGGGTTGTGTGCTAACCTCGAGTATCTGCGATGATTCACCCGTGCCGAAATTACTATTGCCCACCACACGGAACTGATATGTTTTACCAGGCAAAAGTGACTGTATATTTACTTGTTGGTCATCATGCGATTTTGTAACAATTTTCTGTTCACTGTAAGCAGAAAAACATAAAAGAAAACCATTTTCATTACGAACATTTACTGCTTGAATTATCAAATGTAATGCAGACGCATTATTCAATAAATTCTTATGATTATTATTAAGTATGCTCGGCTGATTTTTACGATTTGAGTTTTATGGAACCGTTTTTTTTTTTTTTTTTTTTTTTTTGGCAAGAGCAAATCGACAAACAAAGACAAAATTAGCAAAAAAAAAAAAAAAGAAGTACAAGGGTGGCAATAATAAAAATAAAAGTTCTTCAAGATTTCCTCGTTTCATGCTTCAGATTTTCTTATAACAACTGCGAAATACCATAAGTATTATCGTTGCCGTATTTATTGTATTTTTTTTTTCCAAGTAAAAGACAAAAAAAGACGAATTTAATAAAAGCACGAAGTTTGCTTTTTGCCTGTCATCTAGATTTGCCAATGGGAATAAAACCAAAAAAAAAAGTTGGTTTCTCGGCAGTCGTAAAGAAAGCTACTTTATTGCCATAAAAGGCCGCAGGACATTGACTGCGTTGCTTTTCTTGCTTTTGCATTAAAAAAAAAAAAAAAATCAACTTGATTTTCATTTCTTTGTCACATTAGTATTTCAGTTCTGACTTACCGTTCGCTGTTGTTCATCTTGTAGTAGACCGTGTACGAGACGACTTCAACCGGATTCTTCATGGGTTCCAACCAACTGAGCGTCACAAAACGAGGCTTGACGATCTGTGCGACCAAATCGCGCGGTGGTCCTGGCAAACGTTGCATGAGGCCATTGCCCAGTAACTTGTTGTTATTGTTTGCCGCCACAGCCGTTGGATTGCTGCCGCCAGCACTGAGCGCAGCGGTGCCATCGGCGCCATTAATGGTAGCGGCATCACCTAAACCTGAGAACGCAGAATTGTCGTTTACTGTTGAGGATTGTTGTTCTGAACTGAAGGATGTGGAAGTTTGTTTCTTTTTGTTTTGCCACGAGGCAAGTATCTTATTTGGATCGTCGCCATGTTTATAGGCTTTTATAATTTCTTGATTTACGTTCGGATCGTCATCATAGTCATCGTCATCATTGTCATTATTGTTGTTGTCATCGTCATTGACATCTTTATTTATGTCATGTCGGTTCGTTGGCAATTCAAGTGATACATTCAAATCGTCATCTTCATCGGTCAGCGCTGTCGAGTCGTCGTAACGACGATCGTTGAGCGGCTTCTCTGATTTTAGATACTTTTTGTTGCCTCTTTGTGAGAGTAAACTGTCTAATATACTTTTTGATGTAATTCGTGTCGTTTCTACAGAATCGTCGTAAATGTCACCGGATTTTGTGCGTATTTCGCCGGAATTGTAATATTTGCGCCGTTTAGGCAGAAGTTCAGATGTTGGTAGCGATTTAATTTTATCGGCTTGCGATTTACGTTGTTTGGTTTTAACTTTTCGGATAGCATAGGAGAGGACAAATTGGAAAGGTGTAAAAAAAAAAACAAATAAAAACAATAACAACAAAACGTATAAAGAAGAAAAAAAAAGAAACAAAAATAAATAAATAAAATTTTAATTCATTCAAATTTAATATATGTATTAAAATATTGAAATTGCAGTTTACAGAAAAAAATATATACAAAATTTAATTTAACGACATGAAGGATGTCCGAAAATACACGAAGCACTTATAAAAAGTTAAAAAAAAAATAAATTTGAAAAATTAACTAAAATCAACCAGAAAACAAATAACTAAAGCCACTATAATGTGACAAAAAAGTATTTTAAATTAAAGATAATTTAAATATAGAAATATAATTTAGTTTTGAAAGCAGGAGAGTTTTTTACAAGTGTTCTGGGATAGGATTATAGTGCAATTTGAGTATGGTAACTAAAAGCACGGCTTATCATGTATTACTAGTATTATATTTTTAGTTATTTAAAAGCATTTTACGTAGTAACCAATGTGGTTTTAAGCATGAGGTAGCGGTTTTTACTTTAATGCAAAAATATAAAAACAATTTTTCATTTAAACTCACCTCCTGGCGGCACAATACGTAAACCTGCTGACGCCTGTACGCTGCCTGAGGGATTTGTGCCGACACATTGAAACATGCCAGCATCGGATTGTAGCAGGCCGAGTATACGCAGATTATGGCCAGCGACAAGTTGCATATAATCATTGGGCGTTATAACATCGCCATTTTTCAGCCATTTTATTAACGGTTTCGGTTTGCCGCGTATCTCGCACTCCAGCTCGAGCTCCTCCTTTTCGTGTGCCATTTTATCCTTAGGACTTTGTATAAACTTAGGCGGCACTTGTACCTGTACGGTGGCCTGTGCGTCCAATGAGTCGACCGTGTTGCTTGCACGACACTGATAGTTGGCCGAATCAATGTCTTCGGCCGAGGAGATTTGCAATGAACCAGTGCCAATGATCGAGAAACGAGAATCTAGATCATTGAAATCCAAATCTTCGCCATTGCGTAGCCATTTGATTTGTGGCTTGGGCACACCATTCGCCACGCAATCCAATGTGACTGTATCGCCTTCTTTGACGGTTTTCGGCGATGGCCCAACAAGGAATGATGGCGCCGCCAGACTCTCAGTGCCCGTTTCACTGCTTTTCTTAATATTTAAATTCGTTTTGCTGCTCAAACGTGACACAGTACTCGATGTGACATTGCACTGATAGACGCCACGGTCTGACATATCAACTTCATCGATCTCGAGCGCGCCATTCGGCAACACAACCATGCGCAACTTGTCAAGTGGCAACAGCATATCATCTTTATACCATTGCACAATATACTTGATGCCCGGCTGTAATTGACCGATCATGCAACGAAAATATGCTGTCTGGCCGGGCAGCAGGTATGTCTCAATGAAATCCTGATTAAGATCGGGCAAACGTGCAATCGAAACAACTGCCGAACGACTGACAATCGTACCAATACCATCGACGCTGAGCAGGCATTGATAGGAGCCCGTCAGGCCGCGATTTTCCTCAACGGAGCTTATATAGAGCGAACCGTTCTTGAGCTGTGTACGAAATGTGTCGCCCACAATGCCAAGATCCTGACCATCTGGACCACGCCAGCGTATATTTGGCATTGTCTTGGCTGTCTTTGCATGCTGGGCACTGCCCGAGCATTGTAATAGCACAGAATGACCCTCGGGTACGACAGCATCTTCCGGTTCGATGGTAAAGGAAAGCGCTGTAAATAAAAATGCCAAGAAAGAAAGCGATTAAAATTGGTCAATAGAACATGTTGTTTGTGTTTATTTTTCAGATTGGTAAAAGTCGGCATTAAAACGTCAAAGTAGCACACACAGTCAATTCATGCAACTAGACATCGAACTGTGCAAATAACATGTGCATATGCTAACAAGCAAACACCCACACACACTCATACACACACAGCATGACCACTTCACACAGACAGACAATTTGGTATTTTTACTGCAAGACCGTTAGCAACAACACTTGGTATATTAAAATATAAGTATGGGTTGAGAAGAGACAGAGAGTGGGAAAGAAATGAATTTCTACGGCAATCTGTCAATTCGCAAACATGCCTGAATAATTGATGCAGCACAAAAGCCAAAGCCAAAGCCAAAGCCAAAGTCATAGTCATGCGCTTCACGACCTCGAGGGTATTGGGTTCATGCAAATATTTGCATTTCAACCTTTTGTGTCGCACAATGAATTTCTAGCATATTTTAATAAAGCTCAAATCTCAACAAAATGTAAGAGGAGAAAAAAACAGAGGAAATAAAATGAGAAAAAAATTTAAAAAAGAATTATTGAATATTGTGTGTAAAGGGCGGGAAAACTCCGAACAACGTTACTATGGCAAAGACAATTCCAAAGTGCCATCTGTAGACAAATGACATTTTACTGCGTTGTTGTCTATGACATTACCATGATGTGGTAAGCGACTCTCGCTGCCTGCCGTTAGCGAAGTATAGAACACAACTCGAACACGCGTTGACTTGCGCAAGAACATTGAAGATGAAGGCTATGCCGACTGCTTCTGTGCTACCTTATTGCTATTTACAGCAACGACAACAACGACAACGCCACATAAAAACTTGTAATTTGAGTAAAGCTTTAATTAGTAATCGAGCAGCAAGTTGTAACCATACCACTAAGACGACTAAGATTTGATTCTATGACGCCTCTTTCATGTCGTTGGCGGCGGCAGCCTTAAGCTGCTTCTCTCTTCATACATTTACAAAATTTATCCAGCTGTGTAAATGAAGTAATGAATTAGCCATTTAAATTTAATGAGAAGTCAGGTGTGCTTTGTTAATATGGTATACGTATAAGGTAAATAAGTACGTCTGTGTCTTAAACAAATATATGTACATTAAGATCCTTATAACAAAAAAACATATATTTATGTAGATTTATGTACAGAAGTGCTTGAAAATTCATGAACTCAATTATGTATGTATGTATGATTTTATCATTAAATTGCGAAAAATGATATTATATGTATGCATAGGCGTATTTTTTCATGCGCCCCCACTATATGTGGCAATCAGCATGCGAATCAAGTTAAACTTTTCGGATTTTTAGAACAGCATTTATGTGTTTAACCGCCATATACTGGCAAATAATTGTATGTGAAAGTTTTAAACATTGTTGACCGGTTAAGTGCTTTGATTTCATGTGAATTTTTATATTTCCATACAGATTTTTTAGCGAACTTTCAACCATCAAACTTTTTAAACGTTTACTCAAATAATAAATGCATCAGAATTTGCATTTTGTTTTATATACAACTGGTAAAGTTTATAAATTTATTTGAAGCGTATTTTAACTTGAAAAAGCCTCAACTGACGGCAATTGCTGCCATCAACGCGGCAAAGCCACTTAGACGGCCAAAGCAGTAAGCTGGGCTTTTGCCTTGTTATTGTGCGCCTTCGACTAAGCATAAAAGGATAGGGTGCACTTGGGCGTACTGTGTGTGTGTGTGCGTGTAGGTATGAGTGTTTGTTAGCTTTTTGATGCCTTCGTCATTGGCATGGGTAGGCAGAAAAACTTGAATATAAGCCGAAATGAGTCAAGGCAAAAGGAATGCAGGCACGAAGGCACGCAGGCGGCAGCTTGCTTGTTTGTTTGTTTGCGTAGACACCCGCCTATCTACTTTTCGCCTCAACCAGCATGTCCTTGTGGTAAGAAGCGCCTGCAATTATTTGGCTTGTAAGCAACGAAGAGTTTGTGACTTCATGTAAGTTCAACATGTTACTTAAAGCGCTCGGTTGGAATTATTTTAAAGTTCGGCATTGATTTAAAGCATTTCTTGCCACAAAGCACTTGATTTATAGTGCTTCAATATTTTATTCGAAAACATTATTCAGCCTAAGTGGAGAGCGAACTCACTTTTGAGAACGTTTGCTAACAACTTCAGTTATATTAGAAATTTGTAGTAGTTATGTACTTTTATTTTAAGGTTTACACTTGTCTATGTACTTGAATAACTGCATTGATTCAATTAAAACAATAGTTTGCAGAGTAATTGAAAAGTAACTATAATGAATTTAATGAATTGAATATTGTTAGTCGTGTAATTCTTCTATATTAATGTATGTACTATAATTAGAAAAAATTGTTTTGATTTTTAAAAATAAAATTATTATAAGATATAAATATATTACTTATTCATATAAGTTTGTTTATTTTGTAAAGAAATATGTTAATTAAAAAACACTTGTGGTTGTTATTACTTTAAGTATTTAATTGTTTAATAAAGAGAAGAACGTGAAGACTAAAACGTAAAAAGAGTCGTTAAAGCGCATTTGTGAAACAATAACAATTTTACACTTTAGCTAAGCGTGAGTCTTATGTTGCTGACACCACAACAGCTTTTTTAAATGACAGTACTTGTGGTTGTTGTTTGTTTGTTTTAATGCTAACGTGTATGTTGACCCCTGAATTGCACTCTGTGTCTATATGTGAGTGTGCGTGTGTTCATCTGTGCGGGTGTGGCTTTTCCGTGTTTGTTTGCGCGCATCATTGACGCCGTCGCCGTTTTTACTCTTTTATTTCTGTTTTCTTCCGGAATCTATTTTTTTGTGCAATTTGCTTATGCAAGCCAAACGACGTGAGTTTTTGTTGGCTCTTTGCTTTTATGACGGTTTCAGTTTTGTTATTGTTTTTGTGGTAGCCTTTTAGGCGTTGGTCCATTAAGTGTCTGTTTTTATTTTTATTATTAGAAAAACAATAAGGAAAGGTTGGAATTACAATTATAATCTGCCAAACAAGCGTAGAGAAAAGTAACTGACTTCTACATATTTTCCTAATGAGTTAGGCACGCAAAAGAAAGTTGAAAGTTTGCTTGTTGTTTTTTGTTTTAGTTATATTGCATACTAACAACTAAAAAATAACGAAAACACGAATGGGTATGTCGCAATAGATTTCTCTTATCGTTCCGATCATGATTTTATATACTTTATGGAGTTTTAGTCGCTTTCTTTTTTGCGTTACATTTTTTAACAGCTGATTTTTCAATCATGTTAAAGTGCTGCTACTTGACTTTTCAAATTCCATCGTTACATCGTTCCTAATGTTTCGTTGAGTTTAAACATAACATAGAGAATTACAATTGGTGCGAATGATGGAATTTGAGTGCAAAGTGGCTGGAATAATTTAAGTATTCATTCTTCATTCATTCTTATAAATAGAATTGCCAGAAGCGGGGTGTTAATAGAATAATTATGAGAAAAAAATAGATTTATGAAAATGTTTTCTTGAATACGACACAGAGTTTAAATGGTATTTACATGCCATTTAATAGAATGTTCCTATTAACAGTGCCTAAAATAGTTGCCAGAACAGGGCTGTTAATATACCCTCATACACATGCAAGGTATAGAAAAGAATTATTTCTTATTTTGCTTGGCAGCTGTAACCGTCTAGATGTTGTGCTTATCTCTAACTAATTAGATTTCTTGATATTTCACCTTTTCGCTTTCAAATTGCCCTCATCTATGCTCTCTTTGTTAATTATACCAGTCCAGGTGCTGTGGTCTTCATAATGATTGACATTTATGTTGGTTCATTTTTACATTACTGAATGCTATGAAGAGCTTAAGTAACATATTGATAATTATTTGTCTCCTTTTCATTCTTGAGTTCAGTTTGTTTTCATTATCTCTGTCTGTCAAACCGTCAGTTGAATGTGCACAATCCAATTTCAATTTATTTTACAATTCAATTTGAAATTGAAGACGCACGTTGTTCTCTTTACCTGTTATTTATTGTTGTATTTTTTTCTTACACCAACACATCATTATCGTGCCTTGAAATCTCTTTGTGCAACAAGAATAGAGTTGCTATGGTTTGCAGCATGAGCTCAAATTAATTACCGTCGTTGCTTTTTTGGTGCCCGCATTTTCTATTAACTTCATCATCAACGAAAATTTTCAGCTTGATTACATATTTTATATGTAAATTATCAATGCGTTATTTACAGCTCTTTCAAAGTTTTAAAATTTCATTATGAATTATGTCATTGCCCTGTCAAAGTTTATGAAATTGAAACATTTTAATCGCTGTGCGTTTAATGTTGCTTGGAGAATGTGCATTCGTCGTCGTAAATCAATGTGGTCGTAAAAAAAACTTTTTTTTATTGACTTTAAGGCGACAATGTTCTATTCTGGCGCTGATTAAGTTTCAATCTATATGAGAGGAGAGTCACAAGTCACATGCCAGAAATGTCTCTTTTTATTATTGATCAATTTAAATTTTACGAATTGTTTGTTATCATAAGTTTTTTTAACTGACACATTTTTTTGTTTTTGGAAAATTAGGTTAGATTTTTTTATTTTACGTTGGATATGTTTATACCCTGTACACATTATTGAGACATGTCCGAACATATTCACCCATTTTCTCCAGCTGCGTTAGAAACGTGAAAATCGGTTGGTAGACTCACTCAGTACAGCCCTACAAAATGCCTTATCACAATTTTTCCCCACAATCCTCCATATTCCATTAAACAATCTATGTTTCCTAAACTAAAAGAGGTACCAACCAAAAATTTCGTTTATAGGCTTAGTAATGATACCTCTTTAAAACTGCATACTGAAAAATACTTCTTTCCCCACATTGTTGCTCCTTAAAAACACTCAAACTGAATTTTTTAATAAATTCCACATTTTTTGAACAATTTTGTTGAATTTTTATACGAAATTTAAATGAGAAACGTCAAATAAATAAAAGTATTTCTCATTTTAAATAAGAACATAAGAACATCATAAAAAATACGTATAATTATTCTATGTCATAGCGTAATACATGCAAACATAAAGCAATTGAGTAATGTTTTCCTACGTTTATTTATCTATAGAGCTATGAAGTAATAATCGACTGGCACAGCATGTAAAATAAGTACTAATTACCACAACAATATTTCCCAAATTAACCACATGGGAACAACAATTTCATTCATATCCGTTGCTATACAATCAGCGAAAATTACAAACACAACAATTGATGAAATTGTGTTGATGTCATTAACACGCAAACAGTCTCGTCCTGATGAAATATCCTGCATACGATATGTTGTTGTAGGCAAACGGCAGTGGAATTTTAGCTTAGTCACAAAATATCTGCCATGTTGATGATGACTTAAACCGAATACAATTTCCATTCTATAGTAACTCAATTAGTAATTTTGTGTGCGCTGAGTGAAATTTTATGTTGTGCACGTTTTATTTAACGCAAATAGATTCGCAAAAAAAAAAGGGAAATTTATAAAATCAAACAGTAATAAAGTCGATTTCAATATGAAAGTGAATAAAAGCCAAATGTTTTTTTTTATTTTCATTGCAAATTGTAAAATATTAAAACTGTAAAAGCAACAACTCTCTGCGATTTTCGCTTCAGGCACTTGTTAACTTTACGTACATTAAAAATTTTTATTTTATTTGTTTTTTTGGTATATGCTTGTTTTTGTTTTTTTTTTTCTATACAATGTTTTGCTTTTGTTTCTGTCGCAATTTTGTTGCATTAAGTTTATTGCACACCCCGAAAACCAAAACCACAAACAACTTTTGTCTCTTTGCAACGCAAAAAATTTTTGCTCCTCATTTTATTCATTTCTGTTTGTTCTTTTGCATTTCTACGCTTGAAATGATTTGTAAATTGTTGAAGCTCTTTATTTTTTATGTGCATGCGTTTTTTTGTTTTTTTCATTCTGCTATTCATTTTGTCATTGTGGCGAAATTGGGCGGTTGAGGAGGTCCTTTACATTTTGCGCTTGTTGGGCTCTGGCGACGTGCATTTCTATATTGGTATAATGCAAATTCTTTCTATTATTTTTTTTATTCACGAATAATTTGTATGCATTTGGAACGAAATGTGTATAATTTTAAAGCTTTTAAAAACTTTAAATTATTCGAGCCTTTTAGCAAAATTTTTGTTATTTTAAAACATTTCATTCATTATTGCATTATTTGCTTAAGGACGACATCATAATGAGTAGACAAATATTAAGAAAAAAGAATGCTTGATTATATTCAAGTATTATTTTGTTTTTTCTCTTTTTTATTATTCTTTTTTTTTGGCACTGCAACATCATTCATTGTTGGTGTTGTTGTAGCTGTAGTGTTGTGTCTCAGTGAAATTCATTAAAACGTAAGTTTTTCATTTATTTTGTCTGTCATTTAGAAGATGCCAAATTGCAATTTGAGTGCCGACTGCGCGTTTTACGACTATTTGGCAAGACTCATTTTATTTCTGTCTAGTTGAATGAATTGTTATACAAACGAACTCAGACAGGAAACATTAAATTCGTTGCTGTGTTGTGTGTGTGAGTGCAAGTGTGTGTGACAAGACGAAAGTCTTATTCAATTTGCGTAAAATTGTGTTCAACACTTAGTACTAATGCGAATAGCAAAGGAAGGACTAGATACAAAGCGGAAGTCAAGCAGACAAATCAAGTGGCGGCATAGAAGCATAAAAAGGACGACATGTTAAATGAAAAAAAAAAAAAAGGAACACAGTGCAGAGTATTTTGTCCATGTTGTTGGTAATGAACAAATAATAAAAAAAGAATGTAAAATTCTCCAACCATTTATCACTTTCGGTTATGCAGTCGTAAAAAGCAGTACAAAAAAAAAAAAAAAAAAGATGGCAGACAACAGCTTTTGGCGCATGTTTGCGGCCAACAAAATGGCGTTTGCTGGTTTCCTGCCAGAAATGTTTGCTTTAATTAAAAACTCTTAAAAACGAAAAAAAACATATTTCTGTTTGACAACAACAATAATGTTGACCCGCACACATAATTAAGTTGTAGGACAAAAACAAAATAAAAAAAGTAAATAAATAAAACATAAAATTCAACAATTATGAGCATTTGCTTTAATTATAATTGAAAATGTGTGCCTACCAAAAAGAGACAACAACAACAACAACTACAATATGCAACATGCCATTTGTCGTTGAAGACAGACGCTTTCAACTAAATTAATTGAATCAAATTAAACAATTAAGTTTGCCTGATTTTTATTCAACATTTTTTCTTTTTTTTTTTTTTTCGTTTTTGACGTTTTGAGGAACACAGTTTAAATTAAAGTCGGAGATATGTATGTATTTGCGTAGAGCCTCATAGAAGACTTCATTAAAAATGTTTAAAAGCTGAAATTGAATTAAAAAGGCAAAGAAAAAAAACTTAATTGAATATAATTGTTGCTTATATTTGCTCATTTTGTTCACAAATTTCATTGTGCAGTCAAAGGAGATACAAATTTTTACTTTGCCATGCAGACCTCATATAGATTTACATAAATTAACACAAGCAGATAACAGAGATGAAAGCATGGTAAATAAAATGAAGTGAAATCTGCAGACAGCATCCGCGTCGATGAAGTCAGTCAATTTACTTGCTACTTTGCTTTCCGCTTATCAGTTGCAAGCAAAGTCAGTCAGTCAGGCTGAAAAATGCAACAGTCTTTTTTTATTTTTTTTTGTTTTTTTTTTTTAACGACAAACAGTTTGGCAAATTGACTATGAATGTTCAGCGACGTCGTTGGCCGCGTTAATCTTGTCTGCCTACATCGGTCTGCACATCAACACTATCAACGTCATCATCATTGCCATCGTCATCATCAACGGCGTCACTAGCAACCAGCCAAGTGCAAAGAAAAAAAAAAAAAGGAAATGTAGTCAAAGAAAGCCAACTTCGCTTGGCTTGTGAAAGAAATGCTTGCATGAATATTTATGATTTTACAATGAATTTGCATATTTTACGATTTTATTTAAAGCAATGTTGGCAGTCAGCAAGCAGCAAAATCGCGTCGACGATGTTGTTGCACATTTTATGCATGTGTATGTGTGTTGCAGCACACGAAGTGCTTTGCATCATTTGGCGAAGTGATTGCTGCAAACGACATTGGGCGAGTTCAATATGCAAATTGCTTTACAACAAATTTGTTTTCAGTTATTTTTTTTCATTTTTAATTCAGTAAATTTGCTCGATAAACCGTTTGCAAATCCGTAGAAAAAAAAGCGGCTACAATTCAGTAGAAGAAGAAGCATAAGTGGCACATTGAAGATAATTTTTGTAACGCGAGTAGGATGTCCGTCCATCAAATAGAAAGCAAATGATTGAACAGTAAATGTCATATTTAGCAATTAGTAGGCAACGATGATGTAGCCTGATTTTTTATAGGTTTCCCACCTTTTCGATAGAAAGTCTCTAAAGCAAGGTAAGAAGTTTATGCTAGAAACGGAAAAAAGTTCTTTGATACTGAACTTTTGACTTAAGAAATTTGCGTGCTAAAATAAGAAATGTCTTTATGTTTCCTCAAAGAATATCTTAATATCCTACGAATAAGCACCCATTATTCTTAAGAGATTATCACACTACTTAAATATTCTATATTAAAAATTGTATTGAAAAAATATTAAAATTAATTTAAAAATTTACCAATGAACAACATAAGTGAACTCTCAGGACCGTAAATTTTGTGTTTGGACCGGAAAAATTACACTTTACTCATATGTTGTTGTAGCAAGGAGCGTCTATTAAAGAACTAAGCAAATTTAATGATAATAGAATATTTAGTTAAGCAAAACTTTTCGACATTCAAATCCGATAAAAGAGTTTGCATTCATTTGCAAATTCATTTTAATTTATTAAGAAAAAGAAACAGCAAAACAAATAAAATTAGCATATTTTGCAAATGAAATTCTCGCAAGAAAAATGGATGAAAAAGAAAGAAAACTTATTGGCTGAAAATTTAATTAAAAGCAACGAGAATTGCATGAAAATGTTAATCGACTTCTCTGCAAAACAAATCTACTTGAGCAAATTTTCTATAGTTTACTAACTAATGCAGAACGTATGCAAAGAAGAAGAAGAAATATCGAATACACGCATCTATCGGCGGGTAACTGCAGCAAGAGCAGCGAATGGCACCAAGTGAAGAAGAAGACAACGATGCCAAGCAATGCCATTAGACGAAACTAATAGTAGCACCTTTTAAGGTTAAATTGGGTAACAAAAATAAATGTGCCTTATCAAAGTTAAAATATCAAAATAACAAAAAACAATGTTAATCGAGATATATGTATGTACATATGTGTATGTATAAAAAAAAAAGAAATAATAAGAGTTGAAAGTGTGGAAATTTATGCCAACATTGTGGCAAGCTGGGCCATGACACATGCTTGCCTGCGAAACAATTTGTTGATTTTGCGCGCGCAAAAAAAAATAGAAAAAAAAAATTCAGATTACATCCGTGCATTGAACGACCAGTAGACCAGCCAAGGGTTAAGTATATACGCCAATAAGTGCAACGAAGTGACAAGAGCAAAAATAAATAAAGTAAAATAAACAACGAAGAGAAAATGGCATAAATAAAGCGTTTGCATGAAATTGTTTTGGTTGATGCTGCGCCAGTTAACCGCAACGAACGACGTTTTCAAACTCTGGCTGACCCGATAGACAGTCGCACACACACTCACACTCATAGCACAGACACCAAAGCCAGACTGACGTTACACACTATCGAAATGTGCATCGCACGCTCACGCCAAAGACCCAGAGCCGGGAGCATTTGGCTTACTTATTTTACTTAACGCCGACTTTGGCACTGTTGGCTTCGCTTCGCTTCCCATTGGTTCGAGATACAGTTTATTTTGGTTTGGCTGGTTTCGACAACTTCGACCGTTGGCAATACTTCGATTTGCCTTCGCTTGCATGCAAATGGCAAATCATGAAATGGTTTTTTTTCTTTTTGTAAAAATGCCATCAAAGCAAACAGAATAGGAAGTTGCATATTAAACAGTTAGGCATACATATGCATGTATAACCCTATGGGATATGGCAATTCTGTGTGAATTTCGCTTGGCATCTATATGTATGTAAATATGTATGTGTACATTTTGTAAACGGCTTTTTAATTTATATATGCGTTTTTAATCGTTTCTTTGTTCATTAGTGCAGTTCAATTGGCACAATGGTGCGTATACGTGTTGCGATTTTACACTCAATTAACTATTAATGGAATAATGCATTAATTTGTTAATTAAGTATAAGCACAAATAAAAGAATCGGATTGTTAATAAATAATTATGTAAATTTTTCATATAAAGTAAAAAAAATACAACGTAATTTAATACAACCATGAATCGATAACAATCGATTAATCAGTATATTGTCATCTCTGAGTCAGCTAGTAAAATTGATTCAATATCGCGTTTTTCTTGAACATTTATTTTTGCCTTTAAAATCGTTATTATAAAACTTAAAATATATTATCTAAGCTTCGGTACAAGTTGATTTTGTGCTATTTTTTCGGTTCTGTTAGTCAAAGTTTGTGGAAGCTGTAAATTCTTGTGTTCATGTTTTTGAATTTTTTTTTTGTCTAATATTTAACTTGCAACAACATTATTAATTAATCATTATCATAAAAACCGCTACACTTCCGCTTTACACTTCACTTAACAGCTAAAGTTGCCCTCAAGTTAACACTCCCAAAGTGTCAATAAAAAGGAGAAAAAAAGAGAGATTTTCAGCGGAATGTCAGTATAACCCAACCAACAAGCTATGTATGTATGTCGATGAGCATCAAGAGCTTTGAGCTTATACAAGCTGTGTAAATATAATTATGAATGTCTGGCAGCAATTGGAGGCGTCGGCAGATTCCGTGAATGTGTCTGTGTGTGTGTGGAAATCACACCAATATATATAGCAAGCAAGCTTATTCAATACAGCTTCAATCGGCCAACAGTATATTGTACTGACAACGAGACAACCCTCGCTTATCCTGAGTCCTTTTTGCTACGTAAAACGAGCGATTCATGTTGTTTGACCAAATGATACCATTGACTTTTTTCAGTTTGCACAACAAATGTATTGCTTGTGAGTATGTGTGTGGGAGGGGTTTGTCAGTACGTGTGTGAGTGAAAGCACGTTAGGATGTTGGGGCTAAATTATTGTCTGTTCGGAAATGTGTCCATACTACAGAGCCATTGGCATCTATTCAACTGTAAAAGGCCAGACGACGATATCGAAATTGTCGCATCAAGTGAGAACACCACTGCACATTGTTGCTCATTCATGGTGCTATTGCGATTTGGTGATGCTGATGATGTTGTATATGTATGGTATATACACATGTATGTATGTGTGGGATTATTATGTGAGCTTTAATCTTTGCTAAGTATTTGAAATCTATGCAAAACCATAAAGTTTAAGCTAAATATTAAATTATATGAAAAATCCCTCATCAACTGGTGCACATTTCAATTATGCTAATTACACCAAAGCATCAAATTCTATACGTATCTTTTATGAGCATTTATAACTTGCACAAACTCATAGCGAGTTTGCCGCATTGAAAAAAAATACATTTGCAGACTAATTGATGAGTTTCGTAAAATGTGTTTGAGTTGGTATGGGGAGTTGAAGTAGTTCGTTGACTTTACTAGAGTCAGTTCACGTCGTATGTTCGACAAATCGAAATGAATCTGTGCAGAGAGATCCAAAGTACATAGTTTGTTATGCAAGCTCACACTAAAACAATTTGTACATGTTTTTTTTTTTTGTTCTTTCTATGGGCGTGAATTTACTGTCTTATATTACACATGAAAAACAATGCCATTTTATTTATTGCGCAAGAAGGATCAATTGCCGCAATTTGAACTTTGTAGAAGAACACAAGTAAGTAGTAAAGTAAAGACAATTAAGGAACAGAAGTGCTTTTATCTAACAAACGAAACGCACAGAGAAGAAACCTTATAAGTAGTACAAACAATGGACGATATGAGGCTTTGTTTAACAAGCATAAAATATGTATTGTCGTATGGAGTAAAAGATACGAATCTATAGAATTTCGCACATACATAATTTGGCGTAAACAAATTTTATATAAGCTTTATTATTATTTTGTATTGACAAAAGTTTTCGTACAACAATGAACATACAACACAATAGCAAGAATAGTGCGGCACAACCAACATACAGACGCTAAGACAGACGCAAGGCTGCAAACTCATATGTCGACAACTTACAGAGACATACTAATGATGTTTTTTAGTTCTTAGTTCAACGCCTTTTTCTTTTATGAAGCAAAGCAAACAGCAAAGCATAAAAGGTCAACCAGCAATGAAGCAAACTTGCCTTGCATACAAATTGGTACTGTTTGTGTCTGTTCTCAATTCTGATTCCTGCGAAATCTCCTGTGACAAAGGCATGAAAATGCGTCTTAATGCGTCGTAAAAGTATAAAAAAAAGTCAGTAAGATCGTACATAAATCGTAATATGGTAAAAAGAAGATGCAACCGTGCTTAAAAGAGCGTATACGTGTAAGTTATGCGGCGACTGAGTTGAAATAATTGCATGTTAAAATAAAAACTGTTGCAATAATAAATGAAGATTTCCAGCTAAAACCGCGGCTGCAGTGAAGCACAGACAGCATCAACTTCGTTGAGTTAGATTGACATATTTGTTTGTGCCGCTTGGAGTCAAAGCGCGGTAGCTTTTATTTGCTGAGATAAGCTTCTTTTATGACGTTCGCTTTCAACATCATCTGACAATAAAAGGCAAAAGTTATAATTACATTCTATACAAGAAAATACTAAAAAATGACATATTCTTCCTCTTTTTTTTCTGTAAACACGCGCCTAATTAAAGACTTCCTGGCTTTGGGGTTGCCTAACAAATACAATAGAAAAAAAAAAAAAAAACAAACTGAATGTGATTAAAGTTTTATCAGTGACGCAGCAGATGACAACTTTGAAATGTTCACTGTTGCAATACATTTGCCATTGTGAGAGAAGTCATAAAAAAAGTAACTTGCAACACAATGTGTTTTTTTTTTTTTCTTGGTTGACTTTTTCAACATTGAGCGCGCAAAGCCAAATCATTTGCAGCCACAGACGCATCATCAACGCCAGCAAAGCAAACAGCAGCAGAGAAAAAGGAGAAAAAAAGAATTTACCGCCAACGACAGTAACATTGGCAACTCTGTTCTCGACATCGTTGCTGTTGACTGCAATTTTATTGTAGTCACATAATGCGCAGCCTTAGTAGAAGCAAAAAAAAAAAGAAAAGCAGCAAAAATATAATGCACAAAAGCGGCGTGGAGAGGAGCAAAAGTACGCATGAAAGTTCTTTCACAAAACTCGTCATCGTTTGCCGTACTTAATGTTTTATTCATTTTTCTGCGTAACTAACTTAAGTACAATAACTCTCGAATGCTTTGCTGTGTAAAAGTTAAGCGGGAAACACGTTCTGCGTATTGCTGCCGTTGCAAGTAGCCAGGCAAGAAAGCAAAAGCAAAAATAAAAATAAAAAATCAACATTTTACAAATAACGTGAAGTTGTTTCAAATACTTTACCTTCTATGGCAATAAGAAGGTGTATACGGAAAAAGTAAGGCATAAAGTCGCAATCCAAGAAAATAAAGTTATGTATAGAATTTTGCAGTGATTGCAACAAAACAAATTTAACGATTAATAATTTGCGAAAGTCGCATTTTGAAATCTTTTATTTATTTTTTTGTTTTGAGTGTAAATAAAATACGCAGAAGCACAAAACAATACTTTTTTTTATAGTTGTTACTGATAGCGACATTTTTCAGACACAGAATGCAGGCAACGGCAACTACAACAACAACAGCAGCTGCTGTTTCTTTTGTTTGAAGTACACTTCAACGTGCGCAGCACTTGTACAATGACACAAACACAAACACACACACACTCAGACGTTTATAGTTGCACACAGCATGAGCTCAACTTGATGACACGTTTACGTTAGCTGAAAGTAGCAGCAGCAACATCAACAGCAGCTGAGATGATAAAGTGCTCTTTGCAAGTGTCCATTGAACAATGAACGCAATCGATGACAGTCGACGTGCTTGGTTGTTAAAAGGATTAAAAAGAGATTATTTTCTTTTCGCAGACCATAAGTGTATATGCTTTGCTATTGTCTAACTAAGTCCTTTAACAGAAGGCAAATCAAAACAAAGAAAAATGTTCATGTTGCATTGCGCGTAGTTGAGTGTTTGATCATTCTGCAGTAAACATTGAAGAATAAAAAGAAATGAGTTCAATATATTTCACAAAAAATTCTTGTTTTTTTTTGTTTTTAAATTGCCATTAAAAAATTTAAATTGTAAATAAACTTTTAAAGTTTGCTTAACCACAAAGGAATTTATCATTAAGAGTGTTGATCATTAACAGATTTTTTTACTTAGAAAAATATAAAAGAAATATTGCTTGTTTTTATTGTTATTTCTATGAAAAAATTTTTGTGAGAGAAATGGAAGCGTTTCAGACACATTCACTTAAAAAGCAGTAGTTTAATTTTCTATCTCACTCACACTTCACACTTTATGATCACTGAATGGTATTTTAATAACATGCATGTTAATAACATTTGCTGTAAAAAACTGCACAAGTTTTTTTTTAGTTAAGAAGAAGAGTTATGTGAAATTTTTTCAGAACAAGCTATTGTAATTTTTTTACACTTTTACATCGATATACAAATTGTAATTACTATTTAATTTGCGAAAAATTAGCTTTTATACATACATATGTGTGTATGTCATTTATATGTGTCATTACTTGATGATTTGGTTTGCGTCAATTTGATTTGATTTATTGTGTCACATAAAAACTTTTTTTTTGTATATACTTACATAAAAGTAGTACAGTTGCCTGATAAGCTTGATAAGATAGGCTTCAGCATATGTGTACGATCTGAAGTCATGATAATTTTATCAATATATGTATGTCTTTCATAATTTGTGATAACGCGCAAACTATTTGATTTTATAAACAATAATTTACCCACACACGCACAGAAGCGCAGATACCTTTTCATCTATGGCATATGGTATAAAAAAGCTGATGAAAAGTGTGCAGGATTTGCAAGTTTATTTGAGCTTAAACAAAGTGTGTGCAACTAAAAACAAAAATGTCCAACGAACAAAAAAAAAGAGCTTAAAACATAATTTTGGCGCTTAGACAAAAGGCTTAGCATAATTATAGGAACGAAATGGTAATACGAAAAGAAAAAAAAAAAAATAGAAATAAAATACATTTTTGTTGTAAGCAGCTTAAGGTCTATCACGCAGTTGGTGGGCGTCAGTCGTGCCATACGGCCACACGCACACATACCAACACATGCGCATGATTAAAGCGACGGGCGGTCATTAAAAGACGTTTACATACACAGCCATGCTTATTTGTTGTTGTTAATGTTGTTGTTTTCGTACGGTCCGTCGCCAGTTATTTGCTCTAACAATCGATTTCTTTGACTCCAATGTACGTGTTGTGTGTGTGTGTGTGTGTACGAGAGATTTCAACTGGACACAAGAAGCTTTTAGCTGTCAACAAGCGAGCCCTTTCACAAAAGCGGCATTGTAACGCAAAGTAAATTCCTTCAACTATTTTTATGCCAAAGGGATTACAACAGACGGACGGATACATACATATGTACATAAGTAAGAAAGAAAAGGCATAGACCACAAATTGTGCAAGACTGCGATCAATTGTTTTTAGCAGTAAACCAATTGAATGTTGATATCTAGAGTGATATATATTTTAATTAAAATAACATTTAACAATGGCAGTACCATTAAGTTTACCCAAGCGTATGCAAATTTAAAAGTTACTTCAATTTCAATTTCACACAATTACGCAAAAGACAAATGAGCTTTTTGCATGTGGCCTCATCAAATGTATATAAAATGCAAACTGACTGCGAGAAAAATAAAAAAAAATAAATAAATAAAAATGACAGTGTGAAAATACTATGCTGGGTGCGGCACTCAAATGTATTAAATTAAATTGCGGCAATAAAAAAAGGCGAATCACGTTAGTTTTTCATTTGCTTAAAAAGTAGGTTTTACTTGATTGCAATTTACATTACTTAAGGGCGTCGTTCTTGTCTGCTTAGCGTTGTGGCATTTATGCCAGCTGTGTCTTATATACAGACGTGTTCGGAATGATAAGAACAAAAACTAAATTCGCTCATAAAGTTTTTAAAATATTTTGTAATCAATTTATTCATTTAATAATACATTTATTTAGCAACAAATATGCTCAAAGACATAATTTTTGAATGTCCTTTTTTTTGTAATATTGGGATATATATTAAATTGAGTCAAAAATCGGTTGTTCGATAAAAATAGCTTGGAGGGGGATGACATAATGTTATTAAAATTATTATAATATTAATATATATCAATTTAAGAGTCTCAGTGTGACTTTATAGTTTGTCCTCATTTTTTCGAACATTCATTTTTCGACTAAATCAACAAAATTGCTAATAAAACAAAATCAGGACATACAAAAATTCGGTTCTTGAGTATCTTTGACGCTTAATATACGAATTATTAAATGAATAAATTGACATATTATAAAAAATCCATTTAACAACTTTATGGGCGAATTTAGTTTTTGTTCTTATTATTGTGAACACGTCTGTATGTATATACGTACATACATATGTTTGTATTAATATTGAAGAAAAATCATTATAAAAATGTGCCCTTTCCATTTTAATGCTTTTGCCGCCTTCAATGTTCCTTTTGTTCTAAGGCACAGCAGCTGTCCGAAACAGCTGCATTGCATTTCACATCTAATCGAATGCACCACTTATTGTTAGATACATTTTTATTTTCCTGGTTTTGAGTTGCACCTTTGACATTTGTGTGCATACCTGCTGCATTTTCTTGTTAATGGCACCATCAGCAGCAGAAAATAAAACCAAACCAAAGATGTTATAATGCTCAATACCAACAGAATGTTTGTATCCTTCTTATAGACACACACACCCCATCATCATCACGTCTCAACACACTCCGACTTCATTTTGTCCCTTAAGTGTTGCCAGCGTCGGGTTCAATGTTTGCTTTACAGCATTTTTCACTTGCTGCAAATTACTTTGCAACAAATACTTTGTTCT
The DNA here is from genome assembly GCA_034638295.1 of Phortica okadai. Lineage (NCBI taxonomy): Eukaryota > Metazoa > Arthropoda > Insecta > Diptera > Drosophilidae > Phortica > Phortica okadai. The sequence continues at coordinate 5,264,563 of CM067851.1, forward strand.
TACGTCATTCACTTTGCCACACGTCTGACTTCAAGACGTCCATGTTTTTTGTTGGTTTTTATTTCATTCGTAATAAAATTTGCAAATTTTCGCTTCTATACTCAGACATACATACATATTTTTGGTTGGCATTACTTCCTTTTTTTTGTTTCAGTCTTTTTATTGCTTTTCTTATAAAAGCATTTCTAAAGATAAACTTTTTCTCTTTTCTGCAGTTTACTTCCACTTGCACACAACTTGCGTAATTTTACGCACGATTTTCGACCATTTTCTTGTCTGCTTTTGCGAAAGTTTAGTTTTTCAGCAGAAATGTGTGCAAAAACGTGTGGCCTGAGAAATGAAATTCTTATCAGTTTTCTTGATACGTCGTCTAGTCACAAGAGAAAATAAAAATGTCACAAGTTTTTGCTTAAAAGTCTTACTCTATATTAGATATATTTTTTAGATATACATCACACCAAGGCTACTTATGCCTTGTATTTTATTATTAGCATCATTGTAGACATTTTTCTATTAAATATTTCGCTTGTCGAACGTTGCACACGCCAAGGCACAGAACGGAGCCGCACAATGTTTGCTTTTCCCATGAATATACATTTTGATGAACACGTGTCACACGTTCTGCTGCTTAATTGGACATTTCGCAGTGGCTGCTGTTGGTGTTGCGACCGCTGTCGCCGCTTGCTGCGCATTCAAAATGGTTTAGAAGCGAAAAAAGAAAACACAAATCCTAAATTATGCTGCGGCATGCACATCATTTCAACCTTTCAAAACGAGCTCAAGCCACGGGCAAACCATTTGAGGCAGCAATAGGGGCTCCTTGTATTGAATTACACCCTTTGGCATTGCTTATTTGTTATGCCAAACCAAAATGAATCTTTCAACACACAGTTTGCATACAATTATGTTACTCTTTTGTGCATTAATTATTGTTTTTGTGCTATTTCATACAAATTAAGACATTACGTTATGAAACTGCAACAAAAACACAGAACCCGCATTAAAATAACTACGCAACAAAACCCAGAAAAGAAGATCACTTATCTGATTGTGTTGGCATAAATAATATAGACACATTTACAAGTCTAATGAATCTTCAATTCGACTTAATATAAATATGTATTATTGAAATCTGAGTTATAATGAAAACTTTTTAATTAATTATAAAAATTTTAAGCATTTTTATTTAATATTTTCAAAAGCATTATTTCACCAAAGATTTTCACGAATTTCTTCAATCGGTTATGGGAATATGCCGCTTATGAGAGCTGTCCGTAATAGATCATTTTCTGTATGTGATAAATTTAGTTAAAAAGTAAACAGAAAACGTAAAATTTAATAAATTAATTAAAAAAAAATACATTACGATTTTTCGCAATCTAAAATATCCAGTACAGTACTGACCTCACTCAAAGCAAAAACAAAAAAAAAAAAAAAAAGTCTCAGTACTTCGCTCATTTTTATTCTGTTGCCCCGTTTTGGAATAAACACGTTGAGCACATTTCATTGCTTACTTCAATGGAAAGTGCGTTGTGGGTGCATAATTAGGGGTTGCTAAAAACGGGGCGAAAAAAAAGAAAATCAAAGCTTAGGGGTTGAAATTGTAATTTTATTGATTTTATTGAATTTGTCATAGATCATTATTTGATTTGAGGATTCGTCTCGTCAGTTGCAGTTTGGTGTGTGCGCTGCTGTGTGCGTCTCGGGCAAGGGCAAAACGACTGCTAAAGGTCATGTGTGTGCCATTGCTTGACAGAAGGACTTTCGGTCGAGTCAACGTATACATTATCCACACAACATACGCTTTGATGGCATAAGCCTCAAAGCCTTTTCATGCGTTGGCTTAAGCGTAAAATGATGGCACATTTGTCAGAATTTCATAAAGAAGAAAATCATAATGTGCTTTTTATGTTATTTAATAAAAATAGAAAAATTTTATGTTAAAGATTTTGAAAAAAAAAAAAAAGTAAAGGAAAAGCAAAAAGTATTTCACGGCCGGTTGCATATTCTGTTGCCGTTTATTTTCGGTGTGCAACATTTTCATATTATATCATTTTCTTTTTTGTTTGACGCACCGAAATCTACTTTGATGTCGCGTTTATTATTGACTAAGCCCCAAGTGTCAAACAGCGCCACAAAACTATTTATGATTTATCGAAAGCATATGCAGTTGGCAGCAGCCGCAGCACACGACATATGATCAAGCAATGCTCAGGAAGCACACAACAAAAATAAAAAGAAACCGTAAAATAAATAAAAAGGGTTGGGGCGTTTGTTGTTGTTTATGCAACTTCACGCTGCAACGAACAAAAACACGATTCGATACGAATTTCGATTTGAATATGATTTGTGTTTTGAATTCATAATCAAAAACAATGTAATTTAGTATCTTTTACACATTGCATTCAATATGCAAATCATGCGCTACATGATGTTTTATACTGCAGGCAGCGCCAGTCTGTGCCGAAAGACATTTCGTTCGACGGTAGCAAAAACTCATTGCAACAACAACAACAAACATTATTATGTTGAGACACAAAGCACAAAATAGTTTATGATTCAATAAATGCACAGCGATTACTACAAATTTTCACAGTTGGGTGGTCTGATCGAAAAAAAAGGAATATTAAAAAAAAAAGATTGAAAAAAAAAAAATAGCTAATAAAATAAAATGATTCATTATCGCTTGAATTGGCTCGGCAGGCAAGTCATTCAATGTGCGCTTTATTAGCGTTGACTTTTCTAATTCGTCAACCGTAACAATTTTTAAAACAAAAAAAAAAAATAATAATAATAAAAGGAAAGATGAAAATTTGTCACATAAGTTGCACATTAACTTCCTGAACGCAACCGAAGTGTGTGTGTGTTGAAAGACGGCACAAGCGAACGCGCTCGCTCAGCTGTAGATACTCACACACACGCACGCACACGCACACAGGCAGACAGATGTGTGTAATTCAATCTGCGCTCCTCTGGGAACGGTAAAGTGAGTAACATTGCACAGAAGCAGCAACAGCAGCAGTCAACAACCAAAGGGCTTCAGGCACTTTGTGTATTTTCAACGCACAAAAATGGTTTGAAAAACAAAAATTTATGACTTTGTCTAATACAACCGAATTCTGTGTGTGTGCGTGTGTGTATGTATCTATCTACAGCTACATTCATGTATCTATGCTCGTACATAGAATGCCTACTTTAGGATATTTGCACCCCCTAAGTAGCTGTTAAATAAATCCTTGCGCCTGTATGTAACATAAAACAAGTGGCCGGCACAAAAATCGAGATTAATGCTCAGCGTTGCCAATGAGTCAAGCGTAGAAAAGTGTGAGAATTTTATGTATGTATACTTTTGTAGCTGTAGAAAAATGATTGTACTTTAAAACTGTTATGTTGCCTGAAGGAATACTAAGCAAAGAAAAAAAAAATAAAATGAAAACAAACATGATAAATTAAATAATTTAAAACAATAAAAACAAATTTGTTAAGGTAAAATTTTTTAATTGTTAATTGAAAGTTCTTCAAACAAGCAAGCACCGACAAATGTATCTCAAGACAACTTATGCAAAAAGTAGTACGCACTTAATTGTCAAACTGCCACAAGTCAAGATAATCAAACAACAACACGACCACACACACAAATGGCACTTAACGAGTGACTTGAAATGAAATAAAATTACTCAATTGTATAAAATGCGATTATGAAATGAAGCAAGTGCTCTACAATAAAACAACAAAAAGCAGAGACAATCGCAACATAACTAAATCAATAATGAGAACACACAGCATACGAATTGACTCAAGATTCAAGCCACTTGAATAGACAGGCAGACAGGCCGGCCGTAGAGAATATGAAATTCACTAATTTTTATTAGAACAGACAAGACAGCACACTGAGATGTAAAGAGTATGGATAGAGTTTTGTCTACAGGAAAAATGCTTTATGAGTTTAACAAAAAAAAAAAAAAACAAAAAAAGATGAGAAATTAAAACAAATGAAGTGCGGTAAATGTTTGTGGCAAAGATGAAAGCGAATGCTTAAAAAGGAAGCAAAAAAAAAAAAAAAACAGAAAATGGAAGCATGTCTAGAATGAGAGGAAGAGGAAGTCTTGAAACGTGTGAAAAGTAATCAAGTCTATATATAGCAAAAAAGCAAAGCTAAAGAAGGCGCAACAAAGAAGCAACAACAATATTGATGGGAAGTCTCTGACATTGACTTATGAATAGGTTAAGTGTTGGCGACAGATTGACACATAATGCGGGCCAAACGCAACGGCCTGGTGGGGCGTAGTAGGTGTCGGTTATTTCCTGTAACTTTAAAATATGTATATGTAAGTATTTTCAAGAAAACTAACAACACTAACAACACAAACAACAAAAACAAGACAAATGTTAAAAACGAAAGTTTATGGCATATGTTCCAAAAGGCAAAGGAAGGGGCATGAAATTGGTATGGCTTGAGATGTTGAAGAAGACCAATGATTCATGAAGTTTGAGTAATGAGGGTGTGTCAGCAATGTTGTATTGTATCAATGAGAGCAGAGCAATTGTTCATTGAGCTGAAACTGAAAGTTTAATGAGCACTTGGCAAAGCGGCAGAAGAAAGAGAAGAAGGCTGGCGAGCATTACTTAATGTAATTTTTGTTGGTCATTGTTTGGTTTAAACTTTAAGAAAAACAAAAAAAAAAAAAACTGCAATCAATGTGAAAGTTGCGTCTTTAAAAGAATTAAAATAATAATAATATGAAATTCAGTTCAAATTAAAGTCGACTTTTTTTTTGTTTTTGTTTAACTTGTTACATGTTATTATGCAGCCAGTCAGTCGGACAGACAGACAGACAGAGAGACTCCGCACCGACACTCAACATTTTTTCGGGCAATAATTAACACATGCCTTTGTGGTTTTTGTCTGTCTGTTGGCAGTCGTCTGTAGACAACACAACATCTGTTAGCTGTAAAAGTTGTTCCCAAAATTAATTTCGTATTTACGACAATACCGTTTGTTTGCTACACTGAATTGTTTTAACAATGCTTAACTGCAATTACAAAAACATATAAAAACATACACACACACACACACATTGAGCCATGTGTGTGTTCTTCTAATTCAACAAAGCTCAATTTCCATCTCAATTTCAATTGAAATTAATGTTTTATGGTTTCATGACGACCACATACATGTTCATTCACACACATACATACATGTATTGAAGCATTTTATGTCGTCATGACAAACAATTTTACTATTCTAATGCCAATTTTCTATGGTTTTACTTTGTTTTTCTGCTATAGAATGTATCTGAATGACAAAGTTCTAACATATCGTATCTACGCCTCAGCTTAACTTCTACTTTGCCTTCTACACGGTCTACGGTTGGCCGCTCTGTCTGTGTCTATGTTGACTCACAGTCATCCTGTGTCCATGTACAAACATTGTGTTGTGTGCTGTTCAATGGCATGTATTTTATAAATTGCACATACACTTTCTGCTTATTTCCTCATTTTCATCTTCTTTCTGCGTTTTGCACAAATTTCCTGTTTATGCTCCATAAAATCCATTGGAGCGTTTAATGTGTATATGTGTGTGTGCGTGTTTCACTCGCACTCTGTAGTATGCATTATGGCAAAGAGCAGCAGGGCCGAGTTAAAGGTGCATTTGTTGTAGTACGTGGCTTGTGTGAGAAATTAGTGGTAGACGTTTGTAGACGGCAATGAAGTCAGTGACGACGACTGCGACGATGCCGACGTTGAGTACATAAATTGTATTTCGTGTGGGCGCCTGATTGAATTAAGCGTTTTAAGCAGGAACTTGTCATAAGTGTACAAGTAAGAATTAAATATTCTATATGAACATTTGAACGTATGAGAGAAAAAAAAAAATAAAAACAGCAACAAAAATCATTTGAAAAGTAAGAAGGCTAAAAATTAAATTTAAGAAAATAAATAGAATATACTATCAATGCTTTGAGATACATATGTCAGCCAATTTATATATATTTAGCTCACTATTTTATATAAGATAGCATCCACCAAGGACCCAAAAAAGAACATATTTTATTCTATTTTAATAACATAAGGTTAACTAATCAAAAGTTCCTAACGATTCTTTATGAAACTACTTGGTTTTTCGTATCATATCAAGTAAATTAAAAAATAAAAAACAACCTATGTAAAATTGATTGAGAGCTTATTGAAGTTTGCAGATTTGTTTTAAAATATCGCATAAAAATAATGTAAAATATGATAGACCACACTTATTGTTTCAGCAATAAAAATTTCAATTGTAGTTTACTTGCATTCGAAGGCATGTAAGTACTTGCAATCCATACTAAAGTATCATTTGTATAAAAACTAAACCAAAGTTAGTTGCATCAACTACTCGAAGCGCTTAAAGTTCAGGCATATGGGCAAATGCAAAACCAAAGAGAGATGAACAACTCGTTTGAAGATGGCTCAAGCTGCCACATTATTGATTGCAATCAAAGCGTATTGAATTGCATTGCATTTAAATTGGAAAAAATGCTAACTGCCATTGAACACTAAGTGGGCACAGAAGTGGCAGCAGAGTGCCAACAAAGTACAGAGTATACTTTCAATACATAAGAAGCGCAATGAAATTCAATGCAATCATGGCATTGCAATGCTTATAGCAATTCAATTAAGGCAGATAGTTTACAAAAAAAAAAAAAAAAGAAATGCTCAAACAATCCGACAATTGTAAGGGGGCCAAGACAAGCGATCATTATCTCATTAGCTACGATGGTACGAAAATAGAAGAAAATAATTGTCAATATTTTATGTCATAATTATATAATTTTTGTGCGTTTAATTGACAGTAATGTTCAATGAAATGCTCAAAACTTTTCAGACTTTTTCGTTGTGTATTTTATTATTATTATTATATTTTTTTTCCTACTTTTCGATTTGTGTATTTTGGTATTTCACTTTCGTTAAAGTTACCCAACATTGCACACAGACGACAAGTGGGATTAATGCGAGTCATGTTGTTTTTCATGTTAAGTTATGAAATGTTTGCCACCTGGAAAACTGTTGCACCACCAAAGCCAACACGTTTGCTCGCCGTCACTGTTGCCTCGGCGCATCCCACGCAGTTTTCAAATAAGATTACAACATATCAAAAGCAAAACACTAACAAAAACAAAAAGGAAAGAAAAAGAGAAGGAGCTGCAAGCCACAGTACAACAACACTAAAACACAAGTGGAAAAATTCACTTTGCAACATTTTTGTGGCGCCTACGTTTGCATTTTAATTGAATTTTGCAACTTGTTCAATAATACATTCCACAAAATTGTTTGACTTGTTTTTGTTTTTAAGACTTAAAACAAAATGTATATGAGTGAATGAATGTACAAGTTTATGCAAAGTAACTGTTTAAGCTGATGGTCATAAATTTATTTGTTGTTTCCAAATGTGAATGGTGTATGTATTTATGCATGTGTTTGTGTGGCCAATCATTACTATGAGAACATTAAAATAAGCATACAAAATGTTGTTCATAACTGAATTGGAGTCAAGCAATGCTGAGCACTGCAAAAGTAGGCAATGAGTTCAGTAGGATAAACAAAAATATATAATCTCATTTATACCATTTAACAGTTGTGCCAATTCACGTTAACTTTTTCATTTTTACGCTAATTGCGGTTGTAATGATGTCCTTTGTCACTTAAAAAACATTGAAAAGCAGTAAGTATGGCATAGTCGACAATATAATGCTCTGTACACACGTTAGGCGATGCCACGCCCGAAATATATGAAATTATATGCAGAGAAGTTCCTTCAGTTGTACAGATTTTGTTCGGATGTGGGAGTTATCCACTTATATGATGAACGACAAGTCATTAAAAACTTATTTTTTTTTTTATTTTATCCGTTTTATATATAATGTCCGCGTCCGGTTATCGAAATGGTATTTCTATGGAAAAATTAATGATATAGCTGTGTCCATGAAATTTATCCGGCTATTAGAGCTGTCTGGACTGCCCGTACTGAGGAATGTATTACAATTTTAAATCAAAAAATATAAAATCTATCAAAAATTTCAGTTTAATAGTCTTTGATGTTATTGAATGTTTTCAATTTTACACAAAATATCTATGCTGCAATGAAACAGACAGATAAATAGAGAGATAGACGTGGGTCTAACAAATCGTCTCATCATGCTGATCAAGAATATGTTGACTTTCTATAGTGGAAGATGACTACTTTTTCTGCGTTGCAAACGTAATGCCTAAGTTAATATACTCTTTTTGCAAGCGTATAAAAATCACTCAAAAAGATATCATGACCAACTGACACAACCATTTTTTGAATGCATAAATATTCAGTGAGCAATTTAGGGCTCTTCAGCTTTATGTACTTACAGCAGTTATTGACCAAAGGAGCGCACCCAAAAATATGTCAAGAAGCGTTCAAGCGCAACACAAAATAATTGGCTAAAGACACTCACCTGAAAGAAAAAAGCAGAACAAAATACGAATTTTAATTATATTTATGTATCATTTTTAATATAATAAAATAAAAAAAAATGTTATAATAGACAAAAGAAGACTTTTCAAAAATTAAGTAGCTAATTAATTTATATAAATAGCATTTGATTAAGTGTTGATTTATTACTTCAGACTCAAAAAGTTACGCCAATATATGTCAAACACGCCCAATAGTTTTAATGTCAACGAACATAAAAACATAATTTGTTTCCTTTTTCTTAAGATACAATATAAGTTGTGACATCAAAGCAACACATCGAAATAGAAAGCTAAGAAGAAATTATTAGCTGGGCAACACCTCAGCCAATAAAACAAAAAATGAATGAAAAATGTGCACAGCAATAAATGAAAATGCCATCAGCAAACGACATAAATCAAATTGAGTTTGACTTGTATTAATATTTATGACCAATAGAGCAAAGAAACAAAACCAAACACAAATAATTCAAAATTTCGTACAGCAAACAAGCTTACTGCGTTGTGTAAGTAAAGTATCTTTAGTCGGATTACTAAATCATACAACTTCGATTCTGACTTTGTTACTTTCGAGTGATTTTTATTAAAACGAGCAAATAAACCATTTGGCAATTTGAAAACTTTGATTTGTTTGGATTTCTTTTTTTTCTCGATTCAATTCAAAACTTTTAATTAAAGGAAATTAATATAACTTTATTTATATTTCTTTTTTCGATGTGGTTGCAAATGAATTAACTGCAGTTGATGTTGCTGTTGGTGCTGCTGCTGCTGCCGATTGTGTCAAGTGCAAGTAACAACATGTTATTTAAGCAATTACTGTCACAAGTTGACGCTACTGCGCATTGCCATTAAGCACGAAACCAATTTGAAACAGACTTCAATTAATGATATTAAAAAAAAAGTCGCGGGGGAAAATCTAAAGTTGAGAAAAACGTTATTACATTTGAAAAAAAAAAGAAAAACAACGTTAGCAACTTTTAATGGAAATTTAATAAAAAAAAAAAAATTAAAAAAAAAATATATATATATAGAAAAAGAATTGACAGCTACTTGACGCCTTGCGCAAAGTTTCAGTGTTGCTTCGGATTTGTCGTCTGCTTGCCATTTAGATACAACAGTCGTGCTTATGTAAGATACAGCAACATATTTATGCTTTTTGTTCGTTCATACATACATACATACATACATAAAAGCGTACATCGCAGAACAATTTTGTGTCGACATTTGAACTCATAATCTTATGCGGCGCATTTGAACGTGCGCATGCAACTAAAAGCTACTGCCAATGACATAAAGCGAAAGATATACCATACACAAAACATAGATACATATGTATGTATGTGTGTACGTTTGTTTGAACTCGACGAATGACAGCATTTATATTTATGAATCATCAACACAAAAACAAGACAACAGAACCGACAGTTCGACGGACGACGTGCTTGTATGTTTGTACGACTATTATTACATATCGTCTCAAAACAGAGTGCTCTATAACTTTTGCTACATTTTAAGCGAGAATTTACAGCATCATGTGTGTGTGTGTTTATGCGTTAGAATGAATCTGTAACCACAGCAGCAAATAACAAAAGTCAACGACAGGAAGCCAAAGCATAAATTGTGTGGCAAAAAGTTCATATATATATTTGTTCTTGCTCATTTTTCTTTTGCTTTTCGCAGTAAATTTTTTTCTTTTGTCTTGTTTTGTTTGTTGCGTTGTCGAAAATATAATAAAGTGATGATGAAAGTTTGGCGCACAATACGAGTATGTTGCAAATATATCAAGGGTGGCAAAAAAATCTAACAGACTGACAGAACTGTAATAATAAATAAAACAAAAAAAAAAAAAAAAAAATCAATAACTTTATGAATTATATGTCTGGCGTCTGTTTCAGAGCTCTTTGTATGTTTGTGTATTATTTGAAGAGGGTTTTTTCTCGCAAACAGCGCAGCATTCAATTGCACAATTGTGCAGCATTTGGCTTCCAAAGTGCTCAATTGTAAATTTTTGCAGATTTTAAACGCCCAAATGCAATTTACTTTTAAATGTTATATTTGCAACATTTCAGCTTTCAATTAAACAGCCTACACGTGATGCACACGCAGTTAAAATCAAATGTGTATTGAAACTAACAAGCAAACCACATTGACCGCAATAGATACGCTGAAAAGTAAATGTGCATACATATGTATATAAATTGTATGTACATATGTAAGTGTTGCATACATTACTTGCTGTTGGTATTTAAATAATTTGGCAGTTTTGTATTTCAGTTCATAAAATTAATTTGGCAGATTTGTATTTCAGTTCATAAAATTAATTTAAAATAAATGTGAAATTATTTGTCATAAACCAAAAATGTAATTATTTGAATCAAATTATCATATCGTGGAAATATCATCAACACTCATTTAACAAACAATTGGAGGAAATGTTAATCCAACTGTAATGCACACGCATACCATCATGTGATGTCGACGACAATGACAACAATATTTCGTTACTGTGACAACCACAGCACAGACAAATCTATAAAAATCCTTTATAAAGCCTCTGGATTATTGCAGCCTTTGAGTATTGTACATGTATACATACATATATATGTCGTATATGTATGTTGAACTTAAATTGAAATATCTAAGCATCTTCCGTTTTTAAATTTGTGTCATAATTCAACAACTTTCTTTTTATTAATACATAAAGAACATTTTGTATAACTTACTTTTATTTAAGAGGTTTCATGAATTTTTAATTTTCAAAAAATCGATTTTTTTTTTGTCTGATTAAATTCTACAACAAGTCTAGATTATTGTCCAAAATTTTCAAGTAAAAGTTTGGGAGGTGAACCTTGGAAAGAATAACTCTCAATGTAAGTTCGGCTAAGACATAAAACGCGTTTTTCTTGAAACGCTATTTTCAAAGTCGGTTGTCAAGATTTCACGAAAACTACTGAACCGATCTTGATGATATTTTTCACGTCTGCGAGAAACTATTAGTCAGTTATTGAACGAAGGATTTCAGGAAGGAAAAAAAAAATGTTTCGATTTATTAATTTTAGATGACCATGTCAGAAGTAATGTTGTCAAAGCAGAATAATTATATTATATTAATTAAATATGAATCTTTAATTTAATAACAAGTTTGGAAGAAAGTTTATATTTTTTATATAAAAAAATTGAAAAAAATTTAATTTTTTCAAGGCGGAAATTTATGTAACCCCTTGAAGAACATCATCATTGTACTTTAGGCAACATAGCAGTATTTAATATTTCGAAAGCTAAATTGGCAACAATGATGAAAAGTTGAAAACCTTAAAAATAAAATTATTAACATTACAACCAACAAGCAATACAATAAATGTAACCAGCAACATTTTGAACAATAATATAAAAAAAGAGAACAGAAAAAAAAAACATTCGACGACAACATTATCTTCGAAAGCAACTTTCAAAACTATGCAACTTGCATTACTAATGGAACACACTGTGCAACAACAACAACAACAGCAACAACTTCCTAACTGGAGCTCAACTCTAACCCAAAGTAAAATGTTATTTAATGCACGGCAATAAATTATAAGCAACAAAATTATGAACACATTTCTGTCTCCCTCTGTTTCTTCTTCTTTTTAGTTGTTTCTGTTTTGAGTATGCAATGCACGCGCTCAGCGTTGACCTCATGTTTGGGGTACGACAGGGGCCAAAACTTATCGAGCTGGCACTTTTATGCTGCATGCAACAAACAGCAACGGCGGCAACGGTTATCAACGGTTTTTATGTTTGTGCTGATACGAATGCAAGCGAGTAAATTGATAAGGCAATCAATAAGGCAAATAGAGCGGTTTATTGAACCGCAACTACAATAATAATAACAACAACAGTAACGTTGAAGACGAGTATAAGAAAAAAAAACAAAAATAAACAAAAAATAAAATAGAAATAAAATAGAAATAACAACTTTGAGCCTCAAGTCGATAAAACACTTACAAATTGTTGGTTATTGTCTGCAAAGGGCAAGGGGTGTGTGCGGTGCGGCGCGGTAGTGAGATTGCACTGGCACGACGAGTAATAACGACGAGCTTGCAATTAAGTTAAAGTATTCGAAGCTCAAGTAGACCCAATTTCATTCTTGTTTATTAGTATACATTTGCGTGTGTGTGCGTAGGTCTAATTGATGAAATGTTCTACTTGATTCACAAGTATATTTTACACCATTATTTTGTGGTTCATCGAAAATGCATTCGCTCGTCATGGCTTCTAATGAAGATTTATGATGAATTTGCGTGTGGGCGCAGCGCAATCCAAAAAATCATTAAAATATTTTTTTTTCTAGTAAAAGGTTTATGATATCTCTTAAAGCATTGAAGTTATAAACTTGAATCTCTAATTGGGCGAATTACTCATACTAAATCGATGGCAACAACTTTTCTTTTTTTTATAATAATATACAAATATTTCTAAATTGTTTATAAACCTTTTAGTCAATGCAAATGTTTTGTATTTGTGGTGTAAAAAAAAATTTAAATAAAATAAATAAGCTTAAAACTTGAACTCATGACCACAAAATCACACTAGGCTGCATAGAACAGATCATTGTGTGTTTTATGTCAGTAGCCGTGTGTGTGTGCATATGTGTTTATCTGTCAGAATTCAACAAATATTTGAAGAATCAAGTGAGTGAATAAGTGACTGAATAGAAGTAAAACAACAAAAACAGCAACTACAGCTGAACCAAGTGGTTTGTTTCGCTTTCACATGATCTGTCTCTTTCGTTCTTGCTCTGATTTCAAGCCATATCAAGTACCTGTCAGCAAAATGTGTGAATTTAAAATATTTGTAACAAAATATTTACGCCTTAAATAAGATTTATGTATGAAAATATGTATTTATTTACAAATGAATGCGAAGAGTTAAGAAATGATGATACTTTATATGACCATGAACCTTTAGCGTATGTTTGCACAAAATAAATATATATCAGAGTACATTACGTATTTGCATGACAATTTGAATTATTCATTAAATTGAATGAAGTTTGTTATTTGTACGTTTCTTTGAAAAGCAACAAAGTGAAAAAATAAATAAACAACAATCATAAAAATTGTTAATCAAAAGCGTCAACGTGATTTCTTTGTTTTGTCAATTCGTTTTCAATTTCGAGCCAATCAATTGCATAACATCTAAATATCAAATGAAAAACCTCGCGACGCCCAAAAGCTTGCAACACAAAATTGACGAGACCACAAATTGGTTATGCAAACAGAAGGGACCTATTTTCGGCTTTACCGAAATTTATATACTCTTGCAAGCACTTTTCACAGTTATTCTTAGTATCGTAAATCGTTGTTATAGTTATTTGAATACGAATTTTTAAAGATAAAGGATTGCAGTCACGCCCATTTTCTATTTTGTCATAAATAAAGAAATGAAATCGTACTTCATTACATTTTGATATCTTCTATCTCAAGTGAAAAATCCAATATTTAAGTTTGACCGATTTTTATAAAACTTTTAAATATATTGATGGATTAATAAAAATACTAAAATTAACAAAAACACGTAATTGCAAAATTTATATATATTTTACATCATTTTGGATGTCTTTTTGTCAACGTTACAAACTTCATGACAAAGTTAATATACACTTTTTGCACGAGTAGTTATAAAAAAGTACAAGAGCGAAACAAAAACAAGTAAAAAAAAATTTGAAGAATGCAAAACAAAAAAGATTTATGTAAAACCACTTTTGATTGACGTGCGTCCATCAAAGAGATAATTAAATGCAAACCATGCCGGCAGCAGCAGCAGAAAAATGCAATTTGCCGGACAAATCTGAATATGATGCATGTACATACACACATACATATGCATAAGAATATTGTATGTACAAGGATACAAGCGACTCTGTGCAGAACTTCAGACATCAATCAATCGAAGGCTTAACAACCAAAGTCTCTGATTTGATCTGCAACACGAACGTGATTTCCGCAAATCAAATTTTTGGTTTGGTTTTTTTGTTTATTTTTTTTTTTTTTTTTCGGTTTCATTCTGACTCTACTAATGACTACAAAATTTTGTTTTTTGTTGTTGCTTTACTGCAAACCATTTTTAGTTGTTTTTTGTAAAGTTTTACAGTATCTGCGCCTCTAACGAAATAACGCCATCATGTCAAACACTTTTAAACTACTTGACTCAACACTTGCACTGTAACCCAGAGTCTACAAGCGGGCATTTATTGCTGTACTCGAACCGAGCCGTACCGACCCAAGCTGAAGCGCTGAAAACCGTCACTTGTTTCTTTTGTTGTTGTCATTATTCACGACAGCAATTTTCCGCTTGTCAAGCAACGAGCAGCCAAATAACTTTGAAAACAAACCAGCGAAATACTAAAATGCAAGTAGTCAGTTTACACAGTCTTACTTACATTAGAGCATAGTGCGTGCACTTGGTTTGTAGTATCTTAAATACGACTAGAGTTGTGAGAGAAAGTTTCGCAAAGCCGCTTAAAAATATCACAAGTTCTAACAAACAGCCAAATGTCTAGTCAAGTAATGCTAATAAGATTGTTTGTATTTGTGTATGACTTGAGGCATGACTTGTTGGAATTTGAATGTCAAGTTGACAATTTCCCAGCGTTGAGTTCAACCGCATTGAGCGCTGCGGCTTTGTTGTAACTCAACCATGCAAAATGTGCATAGAAAACTTGATTTTCATTCTAATTTATTGAGACACAACACATTGGATAATAAGGGCGGGCAAAGTAGTAAATGGTATAGAAGTGTTATGTTTTTGTTTGCTTTATTTCACTATTTTATAAAAAGAAACACACAGATTTGAATTTTAAAACAATTCTTGGCAATTTGTTGAAGAAAAGATGTGCGATCTACGCAACTTAGATAGAGTAATTAACGCATAAAATAATTATATTATATAACAAACAGCTTGTTTTATAAACTATGCATGCAAATACAAAAACTTCCTTTCGCATAAATTGCATTGCTGTTTCAAAGAGCATTCAATGATTTACAGTAACGAGTATTCAATTACCATGCCATAATTGGCACTACAACGTCTTCTTGACGACATGAACATTAACCAATGGAAAAGCAATTTGTGTCAGTGCCACAAAGTAGTTTACATTGTGCTTTTGCTTGTGTAACTATGAAAATGCATGTTTATGTGCATGTGAAGTACATTTGCACACCATCATCATCATCATCATCGTCAGATATACATTTACATATGTATATACTTATACAAGAATTGTCTTTCGATAACAAACCGCATTGTTGGAGGAGTACAAAAAGAGAAGAAAAAAAAAAAACAAATGTTGTACGAAATAACATACAACGCAATGTTGAAGACAATTGCGAGACAAGAGGCAACGTGCGAAAATGAAAAGAACAAAAAAAAAAAAAAATGAAAAAAAAAGAAATCCTTGAATAATTTATTTACTACAAGACTAGACGACAAAAGCAGTTTGTCTGACAATTACAACGAGCACAAACACCATACAGTCAGACATAAACGCACCCACCACAACAGGGAAACACTTATAGATAAACTACAAAAGCAACAACAATAACTATGCGTTTGTCTTTCAAGGATATTCTGTTTGCGAACAAAGAAAATATGTAAATAATTGCAGGTAAGCAATAAAGCCGCACTTATGACAACCCAAATGATTGTGTGTGTGTGTGTGTGTGTGTGTATGCGCCTAAGTAAGTTAGTTACATACACAGTTAGTAAGCACTTGCCATGCACAAAAAGATACTTATGCAGAACAAACGCTAACATCATTAGTGAAAATATTGTTTTTGCCAACAACATTTGCCAATAAAGCAAAATTTAACTTTCCATAAATGCAAACATATTTTGCCAGGCAAATGTAGTTAAGAGAAAATTTATTTGCAATTGTGTATCTTAAAGATACTTGCAATTAACTTAGTTGCTAACTGTTGTAGTCAGTAAATTTATCGTTTAGTTGTTAGTGTTGTTGCAATAATTATGCATGCGTGTGTGTATGTGTGTGAGAGTGTCGAGAAGTGACAAAACTTGTCTTAAATTGACAGATGTGTTTATATGTGTTGAATGTTGTTGTTAGTTCATCGTGTATTTGTCTCTATGCAGTCTAAACTGTTGTTGCCTGTTATTCAAATGACTTAAGTAGTATTGCAAGAGAAGGGAGGAAAGAGAAAACTGTAAAAAAACGAACAACATTCTTGCCTAACAAGTTTTTTTTTATGCATTTTGCAAGTAAGTCGTTTGTTAAATTCAGCACTCGCACTTAATTGCTATGCCACAGAACGAGCTGCATACATAGGCAAGGGCGGCGACACGTCGACTCAGCTAAAAGGTGTTAACAGGAAACAATTGTGGTTTCTAGTGAAAAAACAACGTTGACAAGCAACTAAATCATTCTTCAAATTAATACTAACTAACAAAAACGGAATTTAGCGGAAGTCAACTTGTTACTTGCTACAGACATGTGCTAAGTATGTAAGATTTTTATTATTTTTTAAGCATCAATCAGTATTTATAGTTGCAATAAATAAAGAATACTTAATGCTAATTTGAAACGAAAAACAGTTGAATATTTTTGTAAAAAAAATAAGTAAGTGATGAATTATGTCTCTCTCAGGGAACAGTACTTCAAACAATAACAATTTTCATATTCTTTTATAACCCAGTGCCTAGTTTAATGTAAATTAATAAAAAACAGGACATTTTAACAAAAAAAATATTTTAGTATTGTTTTTCAATCGTCTTCACACTTGAGTTTTTAATGTTTAATCATTAAACATTAACTCAAATTAAAAAAGACTGTGACAAGTATTAACGAATTATTAAAAATTAAAATTTATTAATAAAACGAAAAGTAGTGAATATAGTTGAATGTGTATCTTGTCTTTAAAGGACTAAATGTTCAAATAAAAGAAACAAACATTTCGAATTAATGTTATTTCAGGTTATAGTGACAAATCGAAATTAAGTATTTCCTTAACTGATCCATGACTAGGACGTTTATCCTATTTAACATTGTTGAAGTGCAACAAATTTCGACAGTGAATGACAAATAGGAATGATTATAATATGCATATTATATCGATTAATATAATTTAATAAAACACATTCAGCGCAAGTTCTTAATCGACAAAGACTTGTTTGCAGTTAGCACAAAATTCAAAACCTTGTAATAGTTGTGTAGCTGAAAACAAATGGCTTTGCACCGGGGTCAATAGCGCAAGATCACTATGAAAAATGCAGCACTTAGTACCTACTTAAGTTACACAGACACAATTTCAGATAAGATCGACACAGAGTTGAGTTGAGTTGACGCTCGCTTAGCCGCTGCTTGGCTAACCTATACGCGTTTTGTTGTTGTCACTAAAGCGACAGTGGCGGTGGCGGTAGCGGTGGCTGACGCCAACAATTTTGTTGCATGATAATAGAAGGCGACGGTGACGGCAACGACGACAATGACGGTGTCGTTGTCGTTGTCGGTGACGACGATTTCGCACAGATTCATTGGTGTACACGTTCGCTCTACAGTCCAATTCATACTTTTGTATATGGTAAAGATAATATATAATAAAATAATGCGAACCACAAGTCGAGTATAACGACAACGACGACGACGACGACAATGTTGATGACGGCGTCTGTCTCTGCCTTTTTGTTTGCCTGTCCGTCCGTCCGTCTGGCTGTCTGCACACGGTCCGTGTCTTTAGTTAGCTATAGCACTATAGCGCTATAATAACAAATTACTTGGCGTGCTTTAGAAGTTGTCAGATCAGTTGTTGTTATTGTTGCTGCTGTTGTTGCTGCCTTTGCCTTTGATTTTGCTGCTGATTTTTTGCTTGTCGTCGGCGTTGAGCTTGTTGCACTTTTGCTGCTGCAATTGCTATAGAATTGTGACCATTAAACTCTTTTTTTTTTTTGTTTTTTTTCATTTTGTTGTTTTTTTTTACCTTTAGCATTAAACTACTTATTTATAAACTGTCGGTTTTATTTACTGCATTTGCGCAATCTCGCCCAGTCTGTGCACTAAATCGTTGTTGAGATCAATGTACAGATAGGCAACGTTGGCTGTGTTATATGTCTATATGTATGTGTGTCTGTCTGTCTGTATATGTAGATCAATCGATCGTTCATTGGTTTTAATAGTTAAAGCGCGCTTGTGTGTGTATATGTTTATTTAATTGGACTTTGTGCTATCGCTCTATGTTATCATTTTGTCTATGCAAGCCATACTGGACTCGTGTTGTGCATCAATTTGCGCCTCTGCCACACTTAAACGGGCAATGCTTTGGCAGATAACACAAGTACATACATAGCAGTAAATTCGAGTTTCAAAACGGTAGTTCTCTTAATACTTTAATAGTTATCATTTTCGTTTTCTTTTTTTAAATACAATAATTAATTGTTGTTGCATAAATGCCGATAACATAAACTGTCCGCAAGCATATCATACATCAAACACACACACATACATGTGCATTTTGCCAAAGAAGTTAATGTTTCTTTTGCCGTCATGCCACTCAAGTTATTAATGATCTTGTGGCAACAACAAAGGCCATGCCAATTCACTGCATATTTTTTCCTCTTTCCTTGTTTTGTGAGTTGATGACTTGAATGCATTCGTGTCATGTTTGCATTTCTTATAAATAATTAGACAACAGTTTGCTCAATTAGAAACTTGTCTTAAGTCAACTGTCTTGGGGCCTAAAACAGCTTTGAAGTCACGCTTAATTGCGCTCATTGCGCTTCTTGATTGAGTTTTTATGCTGCTGGCTGACGTTCATGCGTGATTTAGGTGTGTCTCATGCAACTTGAATCTTGTCAGTTGACTTTGTGTTTGTTGTTGTTGTTGCTTAAATGACTGACAGCATCTAAAAACGTGAAATCAACTTCCGTTCTTTGCTACTTGCGTGTTTGAGATAAACAAAATGAAGTCATAAAAATGTCTACGATATTAATAATATTAAAAAATGTAGTTATAAAACTCAATTTGAATAACACATTATGAGTAATATATTTTTATAAAATAACAAACGTTTTGCTAACTTAAATTTGTGTCTTATCGCACAGAAAGTAAGTAATAGTAGATAATAAATAATAAAAAGCTATTACGTCTGTTTAATGTACCGTTAAGGCAACTTTGCTCATATGCATTTGTACAAAAATAATAACCTCTTCATGATGACCTCTTCGCAGCGTTGTACAAAATGCGATTGTTTCGCATGCATACAAAGTGACAGCAAACAAAATCCTATGAGTTAAAACTGTTACCATAAATGGCAACTACGAAAACGATTGCAATGCATAAAAGAGTGCCATAAAAGTCGTTTACACATACATACAAACATACATATGTTGCAACAAACACGTTCATTATCATCATCATCATCAGCAACATATACAAAGATCAGAGTTGTGATCGTTCAGCTACACTTTGGTATGTTCAATAAAAAAAATAAACGACCGAGAAAATACTCAATTATGTAAAACAAAATATATAAAATATATAAAAAACAAGTACTATAAATCAAAATCATCCATTAAGCACCTCTTGTGTATGAATGTTTTAATTTATTTCCGCCCACTTTCGCCTTTTAATCTCTGTCAACGTTGTAAAGAATTTGCAAATATTTTGGCATGACTAAATCAATGCTGCATAAGTTTAATGAAACCATGTTGACTTTCTGCTTTCTGTACTTCATGTTGATCTTTTTTTTTCTGAATTTTCTTTGTTGTTCTTTTTTTTTTCTTATGGGTGCGTTGAACCTTCTCTTTAAAGTTTTGCAAGTGAGATCACCGAAACCAAAAATCGTGAGCAACATGAATAACAAGAAAAAAGAAAAAAATACTGCATTTGTTTTTAGTTTTCTTGTTCGTATGTATGTGTTGGACTGTTGGACGTACGGTAGGCGGGCAGCAAAGCAGGCCGTAAATTATTCATGTTGCATGTCACACCACACGAGAAAGAACCCAAAGTTGCAAAAGCCACAAAAAAAAAAAAAAAAACAATAAAAAAGTAAAACATCATTTGAAAGGGGTTTTTTTTTTTGTATTTTTTGGTTTTTATCAACAGTAACAAAAATTACATTTTTGGCTTTTAAGAATGATGATTACGTTTCTAAAAAAAAAAAGTCCAACAAGTAAATACAATATGCTTATTATTTTCTATATATTACAAAGCAAAAACTTTTAATAAATAGAAGTACTTATATCGCCCATTTACTATAAGACGGTCATAACTACACTAACTACTCCATACAATGAAGAAGTAACACCATAAAAATTTTAATTTTGGATCGATTTTTGACGGGCTGTAATAACAGGCTTGGATAAAGTTCGTAGTTATCGACAATTTTGTAGTTTTTGAATCTTTTAGCCAAAAAATATGATGTGTTTTTTAGGTTTATAGGTTTCATGTAATTGCGAAAAAAATGCACAATTTTGTTGTCTTCTTTGGTCATTGATGATTTGTTTTTAGATAAACAATTATATGGCTTGTTCATTCAGCAATAACTAATTTGCATTTTTTAGATATTTGCTTCGATTTTTTTGTCGGCGAGATATCCAAAATTGTTCCAAAAATTACACATCTGAAGATAAATACATACATACGTAATATGTTCAATGCAAAAAATAATAAAGTAACACATTTTGTGCCTGTTTGATTTGTCGATGCTGCGTCAACCTTCAAACCAACGAATATTCTACTTTTACAGGACGTTAGTAGCAAATTTTTCTTTTCCCATAACAACAAATGCCAACACACATTTAGAAGCAAACGTATTCAAAAAAAAAACAAAAAAAAACAGTGACCTCATTTCAGCAACATAGCACAGCGCAAACCGCTAAATAAAAAAGGAAAATAACAACAATCAATGACATTTCGTTTGCACATCCAAGCGGTACACATGACCCAAGGCATTAACATATGGTAATGTTCATGAGCTGACGAGCGAACGACCGACCGACCGACCAACTTGTGAATAGCAAAGCAAGAGTGGGCAGACATAAAAGTAGGAACGCACCCTTTGAGGGTAAATTAGAATAACATGTCACTCATTGTATCACGTAACGTGACTAAATTCTTGTTGTGTGACAGCAACAACAGAGATAAAAGCCACACCGAAACAATTGTGTCAGTTCCCAGTAATAAACCAAAAAGTGCGAATGTTCTGTGTGTGTGTGTGTGTGTGTGTGTGTGTGTGTGTGTGTGTGTGTGTGTATGAGTGTGTGTAAAACAAGGTAGCCAGGTTTCAAAACCATCCTGCATAAAGGATTCCAACACAAACGGTGTTTTCATTTTAAGCAATGTAAGCATAAAAAAGTTATTTTTCTTTCTAATTTTTTTATTTTTTTTTTTGTTTTTGTTTTTGTTACAAGGAAAATTATTTTATGGGTTGGTTCCGACAACGCGCGTTACACCTAAAATTAACGTGTATTGTGCCTGACATAATAAATGTCGAAAGACCGAGCTTTAATTACAGTTAACATAGACTACATTAATTACTACTACTTGACACCGTAGAAGTTTGGTTACTTCCTTTTATCGACTTTTTTTCTTTTGTTCATTTTTACTTTAATTTTTAAGAATCCATTGCACAAAAAAGCGTTTAAGTAGCGCATTATTTATTGCATATCATTATAGGCTTTTTTTTCATTTTCATTTTCAGGAAATTCGTTTACTTTTCGGTTTGACCTATTTTTCGTTGCTCTTTTTCCGTATTTTTGGTAAATCTAAACAACATTTGCATACAAAAACACCATTTTTTTTGGGGGTTGCTAACATTTAAAAATATTTGTTGCCTTCTGCGTTGTTTGCTGGCAGAAATGACTGCGATAAATATCACAAGTTCAGATGACGAAGTTCCACGGCTTGACAAGTGGCGATAACGCAGACAAGTCAGTTGCAGTATAAAATCATATTTTGGTGGTTGTTTTCTTTTTTTGATTTGGCTTTAGTGAACTCATAACAAAATTGGGCAATTTCATATTTTAGTAGTTAATAAAAATGTAAAAACTCGCATTTCATTTATTGTGGTCGTTGATAAAAAAAAATTTTAGTTAGAAATTACTTTGGCAATGTTTTTGTACATAACTAAAATAAAAATAAATAAGTTATTTATAATACTCCTATTAACTAATCTTTAATCAGTTGTGTTAAAATGTACTTGACAGCACAAAAACAAATTTTCACATTTTTTTATGTCAGTATTGATATTAACAATAATAACACAATTGCTAACGTCCTTGCCTTATCTGCAGGTGATTCAAAGCTGCTAAAAAATTCACAGATAAATATTTGCTGTGTTAAATTTGAAAAGTCATGAAATCGCTACAGAATAATTGTACACTTGGCAATATCGTACTAATTTCAAATAACTACTCAAAAAAAAGTACCTCTAAATTTTGACGATAGTACATTAAAAGCAAAAATGATTTTTAGACCGGCATGGCAAATATTTGTCGCACCTTTATCAGATACAACAAGCACAAAGAAGGTAAACATAGAGTGTACATTTCATTCGTCATAAATGAAACGACAGTCAAAAAGACCTAATCAATTTTTGCGCTTATGTCGCTGAAGTGCTCAATAACGATCGTTCCGAACAGTTGACAAGTATAGTAATTAAATTTCGTTGTGAGAAATGGTGAGTAAACATTGAACATGTGACATGCGATTTTGCACGTCGACGATCTCAAACTCAATTAGCTTTTTCCAGACTTTGTGACACCTGATGTTTTTTGTTCGATAACGTCACATGTTCGAAATACAAAACGGGGAATTTTGAGACACTTTTTTACTTCTATTTTTTTTTTGATGCTTATTAATGTGTATTGTCATTTAATATGTCTTACCTTGACTTGCAGCATTAGCGAATGTTGATAGCCAAAGACCTAGTATGACCAAAAAGAACACTTCTCTTAGAATCGGTCTGTATGGATTTGTCGGAATTCCGTCGTTGGAGGGATACATTTTATTGTTTTAACAATTAAAATTATGTTTCTAAGATAGCCTTTAACCGTCGAAAGTTGACCTTCTTCTTTTATTTTACTTCCACCATTTTAAACATTCTTAATTATTTCCGTTACTTATTTTGCTATTTATTCTATTTTTTCTTATTTTGCGCACGTTTATCGCTCACTCCACTTTTGTTGTGTATTCGTCGTCACTGCCGCCAACGACGTTCCTGAAGGATACGCCAAAAACCAAACGCTTTTCTTGTTGCTGTTCATTGACTTTTTGACTGCATATTTTAAACAATTGCCATCGTTTGTCTTCAATTCAAGCTCACTTTTTGTTTTTACATTTCTCTTTTGTTTACTTTTTAATTTTTTTTTGCCGGCTTCATAACAACCAATGAGTGGATTCAAGTTTGTTTATATATTTTCTTTTTGCACAACAACAAATTTAGTAATAAACAAATGCTTTGGCAAACTAGTTGTCTCGTTCTTACACACGCCACTGTGAACACAAACGCGACGGTAGGACAAACGCCAGAAGTATTTTTGTCGAATTTAACGTTTAACCGTTTACTTAAGTATATTTTATGAAAATTACGTTTTACACGAAAGTGGCGTTGATTTGCTAAAAACGTCGATTTGTACTTATTTTTTTACAATAATTCACACAACTGTTTTCCTTTTTCGCACAATCCGCTCAAAGTACACACGTACGTGCCTCCCGAAAACAACCTCTCAACTGTCAAGAAGAAGATATTGCAACAACCAATCAGTGTTACCAACTTTCCAACCAAAAACCCCTCAAAAAATAACAAAACAGGGTGGGAAAATACCTGATTTGGCAGCACTGAACGAAAGTTTGCCGATAATGTTAAAATACTGTACACGCCAGCATGGTAGCAGCGAATGTTAAAGCGTCCCTGTTTTTTTAACATACTTTTTGAAAAAAACAAATAGCATTTTCTATTTCTGCTTGAATTTTATGATAATT
Organism: Phortica okadai; assembly: GCA_034638295.1. NCBI lineage: Eukaryota > Metazoa > Arthropoda > Insecta > Diptera > Drosophilidae > Phortica > Phortica okadai. The sequence continues at coordinate 5,289,017 of CM067851.1, forward strand.
CCAACTTTATGACGTAAAAAATTCAATTTATAATTTTAAAATTACTTCTATTCAAGTGAACTAGCAGAAACAACATTAGTTTTTTAAATTTCATGCAAGCATAATTTGAAAAACAACGATTGCGCTCTAAAATTGAAAAAGGGTCACTCTACGGCTAACGAAAAAAAGACTAAAAATTACATACATATAACATTAAAATTAATAGTCAATAATAATTCAAATAATTACTGTTACCGGTGTGCGATTCAGAATTTAAAAAAAAAATGTTAGTGTAAACATGTACATGTATGTATATGTATATAATGCGATAAAAGTTAGGTAAAGTTGTTTTTATTTATGAATAATATATTTCATTCAATACTTCTACTTTTCCTCTTTTGACTTTGTTGAAGAAATTAATAAAAAAAAAACATTCGCAGAAGTTGAAGTGAACAAGTCAAATTTGTTTGAATATTTTTTCGATAAATCCTGTCATCACGAGAAGAAAAAGGAAAAGTTATAAAGTGCACATTAAAATCGAAGATTTAATTGAGTGTCTTGAGCCTTAGGCAGAAAGTCATGCGATTAAAACAAAATGAAATGAAACCGCAATTTGAGAAGTAACAGAACTGAAGCAAAACTTCATTAACTCAGTAAGTAAAGAGCAACGAAAGTGGGTCAAGTCAGGGCTTAATTAAATGTTGATACAGTGACACTTGTTTTCGATGTACCATTCGCTTTTCCTTAAGTATTTTTAATCCAGTGTTTTTCGTAATTTAAAACTACTCATTCTTAAATTCACGTTTAATGTAAAAAAAAGAATGAGGAATTTTGCTTCACCATGGGATAAGCTGATGCTTGTTGACAGAGGCAACATGCAAAGCGGCCACAAGCTAATGAAAATTAACGCTTTTAGCACGCCAAGTTGCTCATCGACACCAACGAATTAGAACTGACAAACCGCTCATAAAGAACTTTTCATTTCCCAACACAGTGAAGTGAATTTGGCCCAACATTGAAAATAATTCATGTTGCTACGCAAACTACACCAACATTTAATTGCGCACGACACAAATTACCGAAAAAGCCACAAAGTTTTGGAGCTGACTATCGCCGCAAATTAAGTTAACGCAGCTCACGTCGTCGCCAATAAAGAGATACTTTGTTGCCAGTCGCTTGTGTTTGCCTACTCCTTTTTGGTTGCACGCTTCAAGCGCAACAAATATTTATAAACATTAATTCACATAAATCAAAATCAACTTGCGAATTTAATATGTCGTATTGTCGCTGTACTTGTCATGGCGCTACGTCGGTCGCAATTTGATTTATGGCTTCAGTAAACGTTCGCTCACTCACTCGAGTACAATATAAGATTAAAAATGTTATGCAAAACAATTTATTACTCAATTTGTTTATCTTTTTTTCCCCAAATAAATAAAAGAAAGACAATCACAACTTTTGAAGTAAGAATTACGAAATTACGATGAAAGTTGCCTTAAAAAATCATGAACATTTAAAGAAACTCAAATCTTAAATTTTAAGTACAGGATCAAAAGTATAACATAATAAAATCATCTTAATAATTAATATTTGTTTATTGCTTACCTGATTTCACATTGTTTTCGTTGTATCTTTAAAAGAAAAAGTTTAATAAACAAAATTGCAGCTAAAATATATAAATCATAATAGAAAACGACAACATTTTCATATATGTACGAGTACATGTTGATAAAATTCAAAACAATTAAATGAATCAAATAATTTTAAATGAAAATTTGCATTTAAATGGAATTTTTTTATTATTTTTATTATTGTTTGATAAAAGATTTGTTGTACACATGATTGAATCGTTTTATTTTGATAGAAATTAAATGCTCTCATTCTTGGGAAATAATATTATTACATTCCTAACATGTCCGACATAATATTGACATGACTTAAATTTGGATTGGATGTCATTGCTGAATGCATTTGTGCACCGAGTTCATTTGTATGCAGCGGCAACATTTTATGATACATAAAGTTAAGAAATAATTGCATATAGTTTTGAATAGGAGTTTGGAATTTTAAATGGAAAGTCAAATAACAGCAAATCAACTAAAAATTTTCACACAATTGAATTAGTTGAAAATTCATTTTTGCTTTTCTGTGTAGGCGTGTTGGCAGACGAAACATCTACGCAACAACACCGCGACGACGATGACGACGACATTGAAATATGAATTTTGTAAGTGCTGGCGACAGATTGACAGAGTCGAAATGGCAGCGAGCCTATAGCGCGTTGTGAATGTATCTCGAGCGGTACGAAAAAGTTATTTTAAATATTTTATGCCAGACCAAAAGACGACGCGTTAAAACTTACACAATTTTAGGGTGAGTAAAATGCTTGAATTTTATGTGATGCATCACAGTGGTAAATGGATTCATTTTCTTCTTAAATAGGGCGTGTCAATAACATTGCGAGGATGTGTCTGTCTGTCTATCTGTCGCATACAACAAGGCGCCGCTTGCAGTGACAACTTTTGTTAATTGCTGATCAAATAAGATTGAGTATTTTGTGGCTGCCAATGAAATGTTCCCACTGTGCTAACAAAATATTATTAATTATGAACTTTGAAAGCCAAGCCAAATATCAAAACCGATTAATTAAAGTTTGCGTTAAGTTTTAGTGCAATTAATTAAGATTTCTAATAACATTTACTTAACAAATTGCGTCTAATGCTTTCATTAATTGCATAATTGAAATGTGCAGACGTTAATTAATGCGTGTGCCAATCAAAAGTGCCAACAAGCGATTTGCCTACTAGCGAATTTCACCTGCAACTTAATTAAATGCCTGCGCGCCTCTGAGTTGGAAAATTGCTAATTTGTCAATGTCAACGCCTTTGGCAAAGCATTGAATTGAATGTAAATGAAAAATAAAAATGTCAAAATGCGGTAACAGAAAAACGAGAAAAAAGGAATGTATTGCCCATGTTGCGCTTTTCCGGCGTTTGCTATCTTTGCTTCTCCAAATTGTTTTCCAAACAGCCGAAAGCAAAAGCTTTTCTTAATTAATTTTTGCGTTGTATGTGTTTGTAAAGGTAGAAAAAGTAAAAACGAAAGACAAGAGCAAAATCATGCAACATAAAAAGATAAGGGACTTGCAACATGCGAACACATGTTGGGGTTTTGTAAGCTGCATCGGAGCTTGTTGACTCGCTTTGACAGCTCTTTGTTGGCTTAACTTCCTCATATGCACCAAGGCATTGAATTGAACTTGCCCTCTTATTTGTTGAACTGACTACCCTTAGCACACATATGCATTTTTTACTTTCATGATTAAGTCAAATGCAAGCATTAAATAACACTTTGCTACAAGATTTTAAGACCGCAAAAGGAAAAATTGTTAAAAGGTTAAAACGTGTTTTTTTTTGTTTTAAAGTACTATAAGAAATTATTTTATTTATTTTTTGTTTCGTCATTATAATTATTATAGCTTTAATTTAAACATTAAAAATATATTTTTTATTATTGATTGGGAAAAATGTAAATAAATAATTTATTTTTCAATATTGTTTCACAACCATCATTAATGAGAGAATAATAAGTGATATAAATTTGGTTTTTTTTTTTTTTTTAAATCTCAGGTCATCAAAGCTGCAAGCATAATTTGTTGTTTAATATTGCACATTCGCATTGGCATAAAGTGTAAAAATACTTGTCGCAGAAATTTGTGGCATTTACAAGCAGCAGAGAAAAACAAAATTCCGAAATAATTTATTGCCTGTGATGCATGACAATTGGCTGGATTTCGTGTTGGCGTAGAAGCCTTCATGCGCCTGCAACAAATGCAATATTGTTGCCACAACTTGTGGTATGGTATGCCAAAATTGTTCATTGTTTGCGAAAATCTGCCACATGCCACACGCACATAAATAAGTCTGCAATTGGCTGCACAAACGAGTGTGGTTAATGGTTTAAATATGATTAAATTACTCAGTATTTGATTAAGCTCATCGTTCGACTATCAAACATTTTTTTTAATATATGTATATTCGAAATTCAATTCAGTGCGTTTTTCTGGGCACACACATAATTTGTCAATGATTCGAGATTCATGTCAAAAGCCAAAATACATAAAGTATCATAAAAGTTAATGCATTCATAAAACTTTCGAAATTCCACACTTGCAACTTCTGCATTTGTTGTCAGTTTCCGGGTTATGCATTGTGCGTCATGTTTAAATTGGAAATTGGCAAAGAACATCATTTGTCGGCAAAGTTCTTTCAACCCTATGAGTAACTTGTTCTGCTACACCAACACTCCGAGTCTTTGAAAGGAAGGGAGTGCGCTTATTTCAAGCGAAGATGAAAATCTTTATTTTTTTGAACTGCGAATGGAAAGAATGCACTGAGTTGATATTTGACAGCTTTTGGTATCATAGTGATAAACAAAAATGATGATGATGAATTAATATTTAAAAAAAAAAAATAATAAATTTGTGTGAAATTGAAATTTGAAAATTTGTTCTTTATTTTTATAGAAACTTAAAATTTCATACACATGCATAATGAAGCATGAGTGCAAAAATATATGTAACCACAAAAACAAGCATTTAGTCTGCAAATATTTACAAAACATAATTTAATGTTGTGGTTGCGGTTGTTTTTTTTTTTTTTTTTTTTAAATATATTACACAAAATAAAATATTTGTAAAACAGCTGCAATAAATTTCATATAATTTATTGCTATATAATTATCAATTTGTTTATCTTTAAAATTTGTTTTCATAGCCGTTGAGAAATGCGACGATAAAACTGAACCTTTGTTTTCAAAATTACTTTTGAGGGATTTGCTGTTGTTAGTTTATTTAAAAAATTGACAATATTATGCTTATTATGATAATCACGATTTGAATTTGGAAGGTATTGAGAGTGAATTGGAAGTGTGGTTCAATGCTTAAAAGAGAGAACCAAATGATTCCGACTCGATTAGAGCCGATGGATAATGCGAATGATGTGTAATGATTTTAAAATAATAACAATCATATAAATTCAGATTTGCCTCATGGGATTATATATGATATGTGCACACAGACGGAAAGTTTTTAATATGAAATCAGAGTTCGTAGAAAAGCGCGTCATTTTTATAGTGATCGTTTCTATGGTAGCAATTCGAAACCTTATGCTTATCAAATAGAAAGGAAACTCGATCGATTCGACACAAACTGCAAGTTTAAGTAACAAATTTCTTCAGCACGATACAATTCCTAACATTACTACCATATATTGGATGCATAAAAATGTGAGATAAATTTCGACTGTATCTTAATTCAAGTTGTTATTGTGTTGTTTTCGAATAGCTTAGGGTAAAAAATAAAATGCGAATTTGATTGACTTTTGATTTGTTCCTTTTACGTTGGTTCTTTTCAGTCTTTTTAATTTGATATTCCATATGGTCTGCTCTCACAAGCATTTGATACTATTATGTGGTCCAAATACCTCCTATGGCGCACAGTTCAAAGACGATCAGAGTATTTTAGGTGCTTTTAAAGATCACACAAGAGACCATAAGAATAGTGGGTGGGCTAACGTTAACTAAAGTAAGTTGATGAAGATGGACAAAAATGGCGTTCATAGCCATAGCCGCGCATGAGCACAGCGTGTTTGGTGAACTAAAATATCGGTGCTAAACTTTGCGTGAGCGGCAATCAGCAACAAGTATTTGTAGGAATAAATTCTGTATAACCGAAGCTGATGCCACACATTCAAAATAAGCTGATATTTTGGAAACCAAAAAATGTTTGCTAAGCCGGTTCTGGTTTCCACTAACATGAAAAGGAGGGGGTAATAAATTAGCAATAGCTTAAGTTAACTTAAATCTATGCTGATGCTGGTGTTCATGTGTCGGGAAATAAGAACGAGCGAAAGCTTTCTAGTTGTTGTTTTTAATCTTCTGAAGCGTCATTCGTCTTTTTGCGTTTGCGGCACTGGTCGGTGGTGTGTCCACGGAAATTGCAGTAAGTACAACGTTTTATGGACTTGGCGCCTCGAACAGGTCCCTTCGATGCTTCGGCATCCTCTTGGTTGTTGTGTTCGATGATCCGACCCTTCTCGAGTAGCTCACGGAATGTTTTGACATCCAGGCGTGCAATGTGTTTACGGTACTTGATGTTTAACAAACCGTACACAAAGTCAAGTTCGGTTTCTTCATCGTGACGATTCTCGGGTAGTTGTGCAAGCAGTGCGCGTTTGACGCATACAAAAGTATCGATTGGATCACTGTCTTCTTGCTTCTTCTCAAAGATCTCCAAGTATATCTGATAGGAGGGCTTTGTTGGCGAAAAATGTTCGCGTATTAAGGCAATGACGTCATTCCATGTTTTCGCCTCTTTACGTACACCCTGCCACCAGATTGAAGCATTGCCATAGAAAAGCAACGAGATGCCCTTCAAAGCGTCTTCGTCGGTGATGTTTTCGATCTCTTTAAAGGTAGCAATCTGCGTAATGAATTCCTCGACCACATCATGGTAACGTTGACCACCAAATTTATGCGAGCAGGTGCTGAAGCTCCCCTTTGATTTTGGTGCTGCTTCGGTGTTGCTAGCGGCATTTGCGGCCGACGTTGATGCAGTACGTACCGTCTCAATCAGTTGTTGAAGTTGCTCGGAGGTCATCTGGAATGTTTGTGCCATGTTGTCCTTCTTTGTAGTTTAGTTGTCGTTTCAGTCCGATTCAACTTCTCTCAAAACGTGTTATTCACTCTTTGGAATAATATCAATTATATTTCTTTTTAATTGATTATAGGTAACAAAGCCAAATTGTCGTAGGCGAATGTTGTCAATTTGTTGGTCGTCACAGACTAATGTTCCCAATTCCATGCGATCTTCTTTTATACTTGGAATTGTGAGCTCAAATTTTCAAAAAAGCTTTTGCCACTCTTCGACTTTAACAAAATTAATCATCGAATTTCTGCTGATTAGATATTATTAGGTACTTATATGGGCGTATTTTATATATACAAAATTTAATACACAAGAATGTCGCTATTGATAGGGGGTTCCAAGAAATGCACATGTTTTATTTTGTGATAAACATGAATTTTCTTGCTCAACCTACAAATCGGTCGATTCTTTGATTAGGTAGGATGAACGTTATATAAGTTGTACATACTGAGTAATGAACAGTTTGGAATTTCTATCTCAGCATGAATATCTATTCATTTAAAAATAATATGAATGATAAATATGTTCGTATTCATATTTGTGAAATAAAACAATCTGAAAAGTATTAAGGTTTAGTCTTATATACCCTACAATATATTTAGAATTGCATATTGTCCAAAAATTAAGAAAATAGCTCAAAAATGGGAATTTATCAAAAAATTCAGTTTGATTGTCTTTATTGCTCTTCAACAAAGAAGGGGAGGAGTATTTTGTGTGTCCATTGAGGTTCATACATTTATTAAGCCTTCATACAAAGCTTCAGAATTGTACCACTTATAATTTCGGAGATATAAGATAAGAAAACCACTGATTGTGGGAAAATTAGAGAGAGGAGCAAAAATCGTAGTGCTTCATTTTGTATGTCTAGCATAGGGAGCAAACCCATTTCATTTTTCGAGCTTTTTTTTTTAAATTAAATGAGAAACGAAAAAGCTGATTCAGTCTAAATATTTCTGTTTGTACACATGAATTGTTGCAGAAAATATCGACTTCTCAGTTTCGTGGGATCTTGAACTCCGACTGTTTATTTTTCTTGTTTAGTTTTTGCTTACATTAACATAAAACGTCAACAAAACATCATCGAACATGACTCAAATGTCGGACGATCAATTTCGTATTCTTATAGAAACCATTCGCGCCCTGGCACCCGAATCACTCAAAGAAGAAAAGTCCTCATCTAAGGGTAGCTTCAGCAATTGTTCAGCTCGTTTTAGTGGTCAGCGAGACAATGTCACGATGAGGAAAGGGAGTTAGATTTTATATACGGTTTGCTTCAGCCCAAGTATAGAGAAAACATACCGCGACACGAAATAAAGACGTTTCGAGAGCTCTTGGAGAAGGGTCGGAATTTGGAGCACTCAGCCCGCCGTCGAAATTAGACAAATGGAGCATGCTTATTACTGAAAAGTTGATACATTTTTAAGTCAATAAATTTCAAATAAATGAGATCGAACGATAAAAAGGACTTTGATAACAGATGACTAAATAAGGATACATGCGAAAAAGGCATTCGTTTAGCTAATGTATCGATTATTAACGATATTGACATAAACTTGTAGTTCATTGATCACAATTTCATAATTGAAGCATAAAAAGCCTTCAATGAACCCAATGTAACTTTAATATTACGATCAATTGCAAACTAAATCTTATGATTCCTTTTAAAAAATTTTAAGTAAAAATAAATAAAATGCAGTATAGTTTTTGGTTTTGTAGTTTTTTGTTTATTTTATTTTAGATTGGATTGGTTGTTTGTGATTTCAGTCTTGCAGGTTTGTTACTCTTTATGGTCGTCTTGTGCTCTCCCAAAGAAGCACCTAAATATTGCAATAGCATAATTATGCTGTATGTGATTTGATGTTAAATCTGGCAATCTGAGTGCATTCGATACTATATTGTGGGCCAAGTACCTCCTACTTTTAGCGCATAGTTCAAAGGCTATCAGAGCATTTTAGGTGCTTTTAAAGATCACACAAGAGACCATAAGAATAGTGGGTGGGCTAAGTAAGTCGTGGCATGTCGGAGGTGCATGCCACGACGATAGTTAACCCATTTTTGTTTGTGCTGGCGTGCCTATTAATTGCATCGGCAGGTAATGTTTAACAAACTGCCAATTGCAATTTAGCTTGCCAATTGTACGAATGGCGACAACATAGCCATCGTTGTACAATATTCTTGTAATGCTTTTAAAAAAGTTGTTGTTTTTAAATTTCTCGTAAGAAATTTAGTGTTTGTAACGCGCATAAAATGCCAAGTGCCACTCGGAAATACATATTGGCACTTATGGTTGTGAAGAAAAGTCAATTTGCCATCAAAGACATTTGATAGGAAATTGACTTTTCGCACAACGATATGTGAAATATGCAGAACTCAAAAGGCTCAAGGCATTTGAAGGCGTAACGGGGGTTTTTTGTCAATTTACAAAGGACCAGCACATCGGACCAAGCAAACGCGAGGACGAATCAACACTAATCGGAGAGTAACAATTCTCATTGCTACAGACAGACAAGTCATTAATGTACAGGCAGTGCTTGGACGCGTGTGGCACAAAGTAAATACGACGGTTTTGAACAGCACAACACACCGGGTTAGGAACACGCAACACGAATGGCCGAAACACTTGGATGCTGTGCAACATATGGCAATGGCAAAGGACACACGATTCAGACTCGATTGTGTCGACAACGACCGTTAAACAATAATGCTCAGCGGTCGTAGTGTCACAACTTCATTGTCCAAGTCGATGAGTCAAATACCTTACCATAAAGCAGCACTTTATCCAAAGTGTGATGGCCAAGCAATTGTCGCATGTCCCGACACCCAATGGTCTGTCATGCTGTTCGTCTTTTGGTAAACTTGTTTTACCGTGATCTCAAATGTATTCATCAACGTATATTAGTTGATGAAGATGGGCAAAAATGGCGTTCATAGCCATAGCCGCGCATGGGCACAGCGTGGTTGGTGAACCAGAATATCGGTGCTAAACTTTGCGTGGGCGGCAATCAGCAACAAGTTGCACAGAACTATTCCCAAAAATGCCAATTGGCATTGGTAGGAATAAATTCTGTATAACCGAAGCTGATGCCACACATTCAAAATAAGCTGATATTTTGGAAACCAAAAAATGTTTGCTAAGCCGGTTCTGCTTACCACTAACATGAAAAGGAGGGGGTAATAAATTAGCAATAGCTTAAGTTAACTTAAATCTATGCTGCTGCTGCTGGTGTTGTTGCTGTTGCCGGTGACAAAGCTCCATTCATGTGTCGGGAAATAAGAACGAGCGAAAGCTTTATTGTTGTTGGTGTCAATGCAGTGATATCACATTGCGAAATACGCTCTGCGTATGTAGAGAACAATAGTTGTTGTTATTGTTTCAACGATATGACATCATGCTGGTTATGTGTGTTGTTTTTAGTAGTTGACGAAGTATTTATTAATCTTCTGAAGCGTCGTCCGCCTTTTTGCGTTTGCGGCACTGGTCGGTGGTGTGTCCACGGAAATTGCAATAAGTACAACGTTTTATGGACTTGGCGCCCCGAACCGGTCCCTTCGATGCTTCGGCATCCTCTTGGTTGTTGTGTTCGATGATGCGACCCTTCTCGAGTAGCTCACGGAATGATTTGACATCCAGGCGTGCAATGTGTTTACGGTACTTGATGTTTAACAAACCGTACACAAAGTCAAGTTCGGTTTCTTCATCGTGACGATTCTCGGGTAATTGTGCAAGCAGTGCGCGTTTGACGCATACAAAAGTATCGATTGGATCAGTGTCTTCTTGCTTCTTCTCAAAGATCTCCAAGTATATCTGATAGGAGGGCTTTGTTGGCGAAAAATGTTCGCGTATTAAGGCAATGACGTCATTCCATGTTTTCGCCTCTTTACGTACACCCTGCCACCAGATTGAAGCATTGCCATAGAAAAGCAACGAGATGCCCTTCAAAGCGTCTTCGTCGGTGATGTTTTCGATCTCTTTAAAGGTAGCAATCTGCGTAATGAATTCCTCGACCACATCATGGTAACGTTGACCACCAAATTTATGCGAGCAGGTGCTGAAGCTCCCCTTTGATTTTGGTGCTGCTTCGGTGTTGCTAGCGGCATTTGCGGCTGACGTTGACGCAATACGTACCGACTCAATCAGTTGTTGAAGTTGCTCGGTAGTCATCTGTATTACTTGTGACATGTTGTTGTTGCTGATTGCACGTGTTCAAATTAAATACTAAATTCAACTACTTTTAACACATGTATGTATGTATGTTTTTCACTCTTTTGAACAATTTATTTTTGTTCTTGTGTTTTTTTAATGATTTTAGCTAACAAAGCCAGATTGTAGTAGGCGAATGTTGCCGTTTTGTTGGTCGTCGCAGACTGAAAATTCTCCGCAGTGCTTTCGGTTTTTATAGCCGGCATTGTGAAATTGAGTTTTTAAAAAAAGCTTTTCCTGCTGAGTGCTGTTTTACAAATAAAAATTCTCCGTCCCGCATTATCGATTGTATACCATAGGAATGAATCATCTATAATTTGCTGATTAGGTTTGGAAAGAACTACTACATATGTATGTATGTATTTTCATATACAAGTATAACAGGTTGGTTTACAATTTACTAAGAAAAAAAAGTAACAGATTCAGAGAAATGTAAATTATAAATAAATAATTTGAACATTAAAGAAATAGCTAATTTAATCACACATCATTACAATAACACCAATTACACCAAGTTATTGTAAAATTTATCTCCAAAGTCAATAATAATAAAATAAAATATCTTAAGCCTGTGAATTACTTTAAAATTTTACAATAGTTAAAATATTTTTTAGCTTCTTTGATTGTACATTGGCCGAACAAGTGTTTTGTGCAATACAATCATAATATGAGTTTATAACATTTTTATTTAACTCATATAAACATGAAATGTATTTGATATTGCAGCCGCTTTTGAAATTCAATTTTCAAGAATTTGTATATGCATATGTACACATACATATGTATATGGATGAATTTGGTTGTGTCTGTCAACCACTGGTTGGCAACAACGACAGTAAAACATATTGCAAACCGCTAACAGGAACTAAAGTTATAGTTTGGGTTTTAGTACAAAAAAACTAAGTGCGATATATAAAATTGTAATGTATCGTCTTGTTCAAAAATATATCATATTCAGTACGTTTGTTTCAGTCCTAATTTACATATATACGTAACACTTAGAAGCAAGGGAGGAAGACCCCATGCATATGTATGTATATTGTTGATCAGGACAATAAAATAAATCAATCTTGCCATGTTTGTCCGCCCGCCCGTCATAACCAAAGGTTTTTGGAAACTATAAGAGCTAGAGGCTTCAAATTCGGAAGGTAGATTAGTGTGATCATGCGCTACTTCAAGTTTGTCGGATTTTTGGCCACGATGCAGTAAACGGAGCCCTACACAATGACGCCCCTCTTTCCAAATTTTCAATAAATCACACCGATTTTTTGTTGGAAAATTTAATTTATTTACATTTTCCTTTTGTTCTGGGCCGTGGCAATTCGCCTATGCCACCCTTATTAACACATTATTTCAGTTCTTAAATTTGGAGCTTGGAACTGTTCATCGTGAGTGCAGGGTATTCTACTGTTGAGTATACTGCCCTTATTAGTTTTCAATATGAATAAAAAGCTTTTTAAATGAGAAACGAAAAGCTTAATTTTCAAATTTCACAATAAATGAGCTGATTCAGTCTAAATGTTTCTCTTTGTGGGCAAAAATTGTTGCAGAAAATATCGACTTCTCAGTTTCGTGGGATCTTGAACTCCGACTGTTTATTTTTCTTGTTTAGTTTTTGCTTACATTAACATAAAACGTCAACAAAACATCATCGAACATGACTCAAATGTCGGACGATCAATTTCGTATTCTTATAGAAACTATTCGCGCTCTGGCACCCGAATCACTCAAAGAAGAAAAGTCCACATCTAAGGGTAGCTTCAGCAATTGTTCAGCTCGTTTTAGTGGTCAGCGAGACAATGATGCTGTGGATGAGTTTATAACAACAGTGGAAACATATAAAGATGTTGAACATATAACTGATGAAGATGCACTCAAAGGTATATCGTTACTCTTTGTTGGAGTTGCGTCAATTTGGTGGAAAGGTGTACGCAAGGAAGCAAAAACATGGCAAGCTGCATTAACTTTGCTGCGCGATCATTTCTCACCTACAAAACCTGCTTATCAAATTTACATGGAGATATTTGAGCAACAGCAGGATTCATCTGAAGCGATCGACACTTTTGTATGTCAGAAACGCGCTTTGTTAGCAAAGCTGCCTGATGGTCGTCACGATGAGGAAACGGAGTTAGATTTTATATACGGTTTGCTTCAGCCCAAGTATAGAGAACACATACCGCGACACGAAATAAAGACGTTTCGAGAGCTCTTGGAGAAGGGTCGGAATTTGGAGCACACAACTGGCCGACGTCGGCGGTAGTTGAATAGGAATTGTTTGTTTTCTGCAGTTATTTAAGTCTAAAGTAAATATTATTTTTTAAGTCTTAATAAATTCGTTTAAGTCTTAAAATTTTGGTTTTAATGTATTATTAAATATTATTTACAATAATAAATTATGAGGAGACAGTTCTTCATACTTTTGAGTGCTCATTAGTGCCAATCTCAGTCATAGTATCATAAAAGATTCTTGATTGAAAATCAAAAATAGTATTTTTTTTCATTCATTGCACCTGTCAACAAATGTGTTGAAAAGTAAACAGAAACAGCTGGATTCAACGACATTGACTAAATAATACCAATACTATAAAGATTTCTGTAAATAACTTGCAACACTAACTTTATTAATTAAAAAAAAATACATTTGTTTATCTTTGGCTAATATTCCTCGCTTAATACACCTTGTACCTTGGACCACGATTGAAAGATATTTTACGCTGTATATTGCAATATAATCAAAGACGTAACTATGGACATGGACAAATGGGTGCAACTAAATAACCAGGCTGCAGGTCGAGACAAATTAGCTAGGTGTGATCTTTATTTAAAGAGTGACTTTGTTGTTAATTGTAGCTTACATGCTTATATTCTGTTTAATCTTTTTAGAGTTATACAATATGCATCGCGCGCTCTTTGGGACTCGTTTGAGCGGAGCAATAACAGCCCGGCACTGGTTGACAACTTCAAGACTATTGAGTACATTCTAAGCAGCTTTAGGAAACGTTAGTATTGCTTTGTTAATATTCTTGTACAAATTTTACCTAATTTCTTTTTAAGTGCTTCGATTCGGGAAGTGTCTGGATGTATTTTACGCTTCACTTCGCACAATCCACTATCCGGATTTAATAATACGCGTCACTCTCACTATAAATAAGCTCTCTCAAGCGTTGTTTTTATTTGCGGATCACTTAATGTGGTTGGCACGAACTGGACTCGTAAAAAGCATCGATACGAAAAAATGGGCCAATACAGCGAACAAATATTGGCTATTGTCAATTATTATGAATCTTTGTCGAGATTTTTACGAAATAATTCGTGTACTTGACTTGCACAAGGCTAGTTGCAGAAGCGGCATAACTAGATGCAAATTGCCAACGAGTATTAATTCGTCCAAAGATCTTAAACGTTTGGCTTTCCAATCTTACATATTAATGCTGAGCCACAAGCCAATTGTAATCGATACTGTCAAGAACGCCTGCGACTTTTTCATTCCATTGACTGCGTTAGGATATACAAAACTAACGCCACGAACAATTGGGCTGCTTGGTGTCATCTCCTCACTAGCAGGATTATGGGCGTTGATTGAACCAGCGGCCAAATTAACCCCGGCATAGATGTTGATGAAAAGTATATTTTCTTTTATTGTGTTATTTATTATATTTCAGTTTTTTAATAAATTACTAATATAATATTCTTGTATTTCATACGTATTGTTATAAGCATTAGATATATTATATGTTTTCAAAAATTATTCGCTGATTGTACCTAAATCAATGAAAATTTTCGAGCTAAGTGCATGTGTTGTCGGTTCCTTTTTTTCGGGTGTATTAGACACCGTGTTTACATAAGTGTTTTGCATCATAAGACCAATTGTAACTTTATCGCCAACTTGTAAGGAAGCAAGTGGTGTAAATTTAAGTCGTATTAAGACTTTGTTGCCTTTACGCCATATAATAAACTTGGGCTCTTCTCGTTGCTCTTGGACATCTTCGTCAAACTCTTTAGAATCGTCACGCTGTAGCAACATAAATGATGAGTCCAGCATTTCCAGTTGGGCATTTGAAAAATGATCAGCCAAACGAGCTTTTTCCATATTCATTGAAAATGTTCGCTTTGGTGTTGTTGGGGCTGTCTGCTGACCTTGCAATGACTTAGGTGTACTTGTTATTGATTTTGCTGCATCATCTTTGATGGTGCTCAATTCTTTTAGTGACTCGAGTACTTTTGATTCCTCTAGATCGTCAGTAAGCTCCATAATGGTTATGGTCATATCAAACATAGTAGGATTTGTTAGCTTCACTAAGGCTGAGCAGACCTTACCAGCTTGCAACGGTTGCTCCAATCGTACAAGCAATAGTTCCGGCACATGGTAACTTGCAAATAGCTGTATACGGTATTTGACAGAAGTCGGATGGTATTCTGGTTTAATAAGGTTGTGTTCGCACTGCTTGCAGCGCAATGAACGTTTGATCCAAAGCGAACGTCGCTGCGGATATAACTTGTTGACAGTGTACGGTTGCTCGGATGGCTGGCCATGCCGTTGTGCAATTGTTGTTATATTACGTAAATTCACCTTTTGTGTAAATACATCGGGCGGTAGTTCTTCAACATCCTCTTCGGCAATCGATGAAGCAATATTGATGGGCTTAGGTTTCTGCACCGACTTGTCTGTCCAACCAATCTGGCGGCGTATCATTGAAACAGTTAATCCCGTACGATCTGTTAAATTGGGAAACTTGTGTATTTTAGGAGATTTCCGACGCAAATATTCTTGTTTTTCTTGCTTCTCTTGTAACACAATAGCTTGGTAGTACTCCAGAATTGCATTAAATCGAGTTTGGTAAATGCACTCATTGTCTGGCCACGTCCCAGACGCGACGGACTGATCAGGTATTCCAGCATCGCGTGATGTCCATCGGCACGAAAGACACGATAGGTAATACATTTTTTTTGTAAGTGGTTTAGCGCTAGCACTTGTAGTAGTCGTGACCTCACCCTCGGCTTCCTTATTTGTCTCATCGGGTTTCTTAACCACCGTCACAGTTGTTGCTCGCGCCGATAGTGTGTGCTGGCAGCACGGGCAATCGAAGCAATTAGCACAGCAGTTTTTCTTGTGGCGAGCCTCGGATGAGGGAATGTTTTCCAAGCAGTTCGAGCAAAAGTGAGACTCCACTTCGTGACAAACACAGAAGCCACAACGTAATTTCGGACAGTGGCGACAGAAAAACAATTTGTTGATTGGATTCAGGATGCCACAGGAACAGGCATACTTTACGGGGCTGTCTTGCATCAGATTCATGTTTCGTAAAATTTGATAAAATCGTCTAACGCTGATGGCAAAACTCCCGAAAATTAATTAATTAATTAATTAAAAAATCACAAAACACAAAAAAGATTGCAGATGACGATATTCTGTTATTAACAGAAGCGAGAAAGAGACGGGAAAACATTCTGTTGAAAAATGCTGTTAAGACCATATGTTAATGTTAAATTACCAATGGAAGTCACTTGACGCATGTTCGCTTAAAAATGTGAAGCTACATGCGTTGGTCCACCTGCAAGTCTAAGGTGCAGATGATGACTACTATGTTCGAAACAATATTCCAAAAAATCCCAATTGGCTTTCTTGACAAGCAAGGGCGTAGCCAAGGGACAACTTCGATCCTTTTAATAAATTTTGATTTATGCAAAAAATTCATAAAAACTATTACTTACGTGATTAATGAGTGGCCCGTAACCACCTCTTCATACACATTTCTATGAAATTACAAGGAATGTCGAAAACTATTACAAGTTTGTCCAATAAACTCTTCAATTGCCCCCCGAGTTAGTTTAACATCTTTTAATGCAAATTGGCAACACTGATTTTATTGTTATTATTATTTTTTTTCGGGAGGAATTCGCGAATTTCGCTGCGACCCTTGATTGCCCGTCAAGATCAATTCCCGGAAAAGGAAACAAATTATTTGTTTTTCGTCGGCAAAGTCGGTTCATCTGCATGATTGCATTCGATGTGACATTGACACAACGTTTGACTGGCAGTTGGAGAACATATTGCAGACACCATAAGTTCAACTGGTTGTCATGAATTATCAATATAACTATGCGCCGATGGCCGCCACGGGAAGAGACATGCACAATCGATGCTGTGGCGGTCGTGCTTGGTGTGTTAAGGTTCGTATGACTACATTGGCTTTCCGTATTATCTTTAATAAAACAAAAATGTGTTCCTTACCACA
Source organism: Phortica okadai (assembly GCA_034638295.1). Lineage (NCBI taxonomy): Eukaryota > Metazoa > Arthropoda > Insecta > Diptera > Drosophilidae > Phortica > Phortica okadai. The sequence continues at coordinate 5,306,139 of CM067851.1, forward strand.
GGACATTTGTGGCATTGTTTGTGCGGTTATGACATGGATGCTGATACTTTTTGCTGAGTTTGTGGTGATGAGGGTTATTCTGCTACCTAATCCCTATCCTGTCTTCAGCACTATCAATATTATAATTTTTCAATCACTAGCATTTTTAGCATTTGCATCACATATACGCACAATGCTATCCGATCCGGTAAGCAGTGTTTTCAATACTGACTTTGTGGTGGACATGTTTTAATTAAATATAATATTTTTTGTTTCCAAGGGAGCTGTGCCCCGCGGCAATGCAACAAAAGAAATGATTGAACAAATGGGTTATCGTGAGGGTGAAATGTTTTTCAAGTGCCCAAAATGTTGCAGCATCAAACCAGAACGCGCTCATCATTGTTCGGTTTGTCAACGTTGCATTCGCAAAATGGATCATCACTGTCCGTGGGTAAACAATTGTGTCGGCGAGAACAATCAAAAGTATTTTGTACTCTTCACGGTGCGTATGATTGATAAGGCCTCTGTCAAATTCAAATTTAATTATCGTACTTTTGTTGGTTTAGTTTTACATTGCATCAATTTCGGTGCATGCGATATTTTTAGTGCTCACGCAATTCGCAGATTGTGTAAAGAATGATTGGCGCACATGTTCGCCCTACTCGCCACCGGCAACAATATTCTTGCTGCTCTTCCTCACTTTTGAAGCGCTTATGTTCGCGATCTTTACTATAATTATGCTAGCAACACAGCTCACTGCCATACTCAATGATCAAACGGTAAGTTGATTTCATTATGTGTCAGTATCATTATAATTTACCTATGTTTTATTTTTATTTTGCTTAGGGCATCGAACAATTAAAAAAAGAGGAAGCACGCTGGGCAAAAAAATCACGAATCAAGAGCATACAATCGGTGTTTGGTCGATTTTCTCTGGCTTGGTTCTCTCCATTTACCAAACCTTCCTGCCGTACCAAGTTTAACACGCATTTTTATTCCGTCTAGCGGCCAAACTTTATATACGCTTGGTTACTTATTATTCTTTGTTTTTGGTCTAATTAGACATGTGTATGTAAGTGCAGTGTTTAAGGTATAAGGTTTGCTTTGTTGTCGAACAAAACAAAAGTGGGCATTTAAAAGTATACACGTATGTTGACGAGTATATTTGATGTGCAATCATGGGTATCCTTCCTTAAATAATTGTAGATGTGTGTTTTTGTGTCATGATTAAGACATAACTTCCTTGTTCTTTTAAGCAAAAAATTTCAAAATAAAGTATTTGTAATTGTTAATGAAAGGCTTATAAATGATAATAAATACATACATGCATAAGCGCTTTTGTATTTTGATAACATTTTGTAAAAGTGAAAAAACGTTAAATTTTAAGAAAATGTATAAGTCAAGACCTTTGTGCATTTGTGCAGCAAAAATATGAAATTATGTAAAGAAAGCTAACAACAGAACAAACTAGCAAAGCCAATAATTATTTAATAAATATAATGTAATGTTAAAACATCAAATCACAAAAATACTTTCACTCTATCACTTTTTGCGCAGCCCAATGCACTAACTTGAGTTTCGAAAAAAAAAAATCAAGCATACTCATGTGCGCTCACTTCTGCGTGCGCTCTTTCATTCTCTGCACGCTCATTTTCCCCGATATTTTCCGTTTGAATTTTCCGACTTTGTGGCAGTGCATGGACACGAAGCGCTGTTCACATTTAGTCTGAGTAAAACGATCGGAGATCCAGGAGGTGTCGTCTGCTGGACGTTGTGTGCGCGATCGGTGCCACTGTTGCTGTATATATTATAATTATATATATATATATATATATAGTGAAAAATTTACAAACTGTCTATTAGTGTCATATACGTATATATATATATTTATGTCGTTTTCTGTGTGTGTGTGTTTAATTGTATTTATATTTCTTGCTGTCGAATGACAAAGAAAAGTTCAAAATTATTGAAAATTATTTGCAAAGTCCAGCTAATGCAAAAAATGCAATTATTTTTCTTTTGAAATTTCTCACGAAGAGTAAAATTTCCAAATAAAAAGAAGTGAAAAATTTGCCGAACAAGAAAAAGAAATATACGTTCGGCATTTCTAATGTCTGCCGATCGTGCATGTGTGTGTTTGTGCGTGGTCGTGTCTGCAGCGTGAGCCTGTGTGTAATCGTGTGCGGTATTCTAAATATAAAAAAACAAAACTTTTGATTTATTCAGCACATTGCTACAAAATATAAACGAAATTATTAAAAATAGTTGTTCAACGAAAGAATTCCTGCATTGTTCTACGACGGCTTAACGATCCAAAAGTGTACCCTTTTTTTTTGTGTGTTCGCCCCAACTCGAATGAAAATCGTATATATTTAGAAAGAAAAGTGCTTACGCACGCAGCGCCCATGTTCAAATTTACCTAAATTGCTAATTATATTGTGAGACCTGAACATGGAAAGTGCACCGACCCCAACGCCCAACAATTCCCAGCCGGCCGCTACTGATGCCGATGCTGTTGTTGCTGCCACTGACGTCTTAGTAGGTTGGTACTTTAAAGTTATTTTCGTCTTTTCTGAAAAGAATGAAGCTATTTGTATATTTGTGTCTTTTATTTGAAGCTTGCTTCTTATATTATTATGACGTTACGTAATTGCGCAAAAGTATATTCGGACGTTTTACACGCAAATAAAAATGCATCTCATAATTTTGTTTACCTTAAAATAAAATATATAATAAATAATGTTTTTACAAGTTAAAATTTGTATATACCAAAAAAAAATAAATGTATATAATAATATGAACTTTGGTATATCTGAAAATCTTTCATTTTAGTATGCACAGCTTATCTGCCGTCTTTTGTATGAGTGCGATGAATAATGTGAAATCTGTTGTCTATTTTACAGTAGTTTTTTTTTATGTTTTTGTACTATTTTTAGTTATTAACATTTCATGATGAGCATGAGTAAAAATGAAAATGTACATTTTACTTTCAATCTTCTAAAACATTTTTAAATTTGTGTCAAGACAACAAAAAGATCGAAGCATCGTGAAAGCAAAATCATATTCCTTTGCTTTTATGTATATATCAAACAAAATTACTCATACGCAATGGCGCACGCTTATGCTTATAAAAAATGACAATAAAATCAAATAAAATACCCTACGAAAATTTGGTTTTGATTGTTCATTTGTATAATGAAAGTATTTTTTCTATTGATTCAATCATATAGGTTATTTTAAAAACTGTCTTAACTTCAAACAATACGATTTTATGTAGAAAATTCGTTACAACATGTAAAATATAACATATTCTTCACGTAAAAAAAATATGTATTTATTTTCCTGCAAAATGTATGACAATCGAAAACTTTCTAGTACATTTTAAAAGGCAAATAGTTGTAGGATCTTCCAGGTGCTTGGTAGATCAAGTTCTTGTGACAGATGATTGTTGTGGAAAAAAAAAAAAAGTTTTTATACATTAAAGTTTGAGTTTGGCGACCTTTTTCTTATTAATTTTAGTTTTTTTTAATTTTGGTTTTTATAAATTTATAAAACGATAGTAAAATTTTAGGTAAATAAATACGTAAATAAATAGACAAATTGTTATACAAATGGATCGAAAATTTTGCAATACATTTAATATAACACATATCTTTGTTTTCATTTTTCATTTATGCATTCGTTCATTCTGTAATTGTAATTATGGAAACTGAGCTGATCTTTAATGCAGATAAACGTTAACAGATAGCTTTCATTTCTAATTGATGAAGAAACAAATCGTATCATAAAAGTTTTGAAAAAAAGTCAAAATAGTAGTAGATTATTAGTGGAAAAAGATTTTCCATTATAAATTTTACTCTCAGCCGTTACAAACAGCGCTTCTTGAATGTGAGTGAAGGGTATTAAAGTGACAAACCGATGAAAGCCAAATTATTTTCCCAAGACTAATACACGGAAAATCAAGAAAAAAAAAATCATTAAGAACAGCCAGAGACATTTTCGTATGAATCATTTTGACAATATTTTAAAAACCATTGATTTTTCTATTATCTCTTAAATATTATTCAAGTTATATTAAATGCATTTAAACATTGGTTTGTCTATGAAAATAAATTATACAAATATAAATATGCGTTTTTTTTTTAACATTTCAGATTTGCCTCTCACGCCCACCACGCCTACAAATTTAGAAAACACGAAACGAAAGTCGCCGCGTATTTCATTCAGTGAGAATTCAAGTTCACTCATTCGCTGTAATCCCAACGAGCGTGCAACTTTCTTCGTTAAGATAGACTGCGACGACGAGGATGAGTCTGAACTGCTGCCATTTAAATTTGAATGGTAAGTGAAAACAAACAAACTGACAAGGGTACAGAGATCAACCGATTGGTTGCTTTCAGTGGCTGTCGTCGGTAAGTTGAATGCTGCAATAAAACATGTCCACAGATCCAAACAATTTGACAATGGCAACATATGATTTTTGTTTACCAACGCCGCTCACCATACTTATAAATGCTCAGAGTAAATATTTTGATCAAGAAAATTATGTCTGCGCACTGGTAGCCAATTCGCTATGCGCAATGAGCATTGTTGATGCTGTTTGGCGCGCATATGAGATAATTTGCCGAGCGAGCGCCAACACTTTGGGCCACCCGCTAGACGGGCAGTTCAACTTCGACGATCGGCGCACTAACATATCCGTTGCCCGGCAGGCATAGAGCTACGCGTCATTTTGCTCAGATCTAAATACATATAGAAATAGATACAGATGTAGCTATGTATATCTAACAGTGCTATATGATTGATCGTACGTTGGTTTTTTTTTTTTTTTTGTGCTTCAAATGATAAAGGAATTTCGTTTACGTGCGTAAAAACAAAAATATTCATAAAAATACGTAAATCGGTCAAAGTGTTTCCGTACAGCCCATCGACTTACAGTAAACCCTCACATGATCCATTTTCGTGTGTCCCAAATTTTCATTACAAACTGCTAAATTTAGATGCATTAACACATCGCAACCGTGGTGCGCGTCTCTCATTGTGTCGTCTACATTCGCAACTCTGTTGAATTTTGTCGTTGGTGAAATTATAAAATTTTCGAAAATGTTGTGTTTGAACCGTTTAAAATGGAAACAATTTTGTATTTCATAAAAGAAAACAGCAAAAGAAAAGTGTTGAAATTGAAAATTACATAAGATTTTTGTGCTTTTGTTCTGCACAAATTTTGCAATTTACGCGCTAAAGCAACGGCGAATAAATAAATAAATAAATGAATGAAAATAAAAAAAACAAACGAGTACCAGGGCGAAAAAAATAACAACGAAAAATTTCGAAAATTTTTCTTGTTTTTCAGTTTTTGTTTAAGCGAAAACAACAAAGTTATTAGCAGTGAAAATGCGTCTTCTGTGTGAAATACGAAAAATTCGAAAATAGAATATCAAAATGTTTGTCCCGCCAGCGTCGACGTAATCGTTGAAATTTTTTTGTGTATTTAAAAAGAGGATGATGTGCATTTGTATATGTATATATACTTACATATATACTTATTTAAAACGACACGTTTTGAATTTGGAATAGGCTGCTGTGTTAATTTTTTTTTATTTATAATCATATTCTTTTATTTGTTTGTTTTAATACAAATAGCGTGATCAAACAAATAAATTATGTCCAGTTTATGAAACTTGGCAGTTGTGTGTACAGTAATGATAATTGCTTTTGTGTTTTTCACAGCAAATTATGTATTTTTAATGAAACATATTTAACAAAATAGCAATAAAATAAAACGACATTCCCGACAGCGTGTTTCATTATTTTTCCGTGGAAATTATTAAATAGAATAATATAAGAAATTTGATAATTAAAAAAATTAAGCAAAAATGGGCAACGGATGTTCAAAATGTTGTCAGTGCAACGATCACAAGCAGCATCACGGCACGCTCTCCTCTGCCTCCTCAGTATACAGAAGAAGGTAAAAAAAAAAACAGAAGACAATCACTATCAATGATTACTTCGTAAATATAAATATTTTTTTTGTGATCTTTTGATAGGTTTTTACATGTCACGATTTCATCAGACAATCAACCATTCAGACTAACATATTCATCATTTTTACATACATACATACATACATACATACATATATCATATACAAAAAGAATAACACATCTCAAAAACAAAAGTTTTGGGTTAGTAATACAGAATTACTGCCTTATTGAAAATTCAATTAATTTATTGAAAAAAGAAGCAAGCTAATAATTTTTTTGTTCAAGCGGTGAGATTACTGAGGGCGGAATAAACTATAGTCGAAAAAATATTATCATAACCATAGCTTAGGTTTTATGATGTATATAAGCAGAGAAAACTTGAAGGAAAATATTTCGAAAACTAGTAAGGAGGGTATAGTCGAGTATAATCGACAATATTATACTCTCCACACATGGTAGGCGGTGCCACGCCCTAAATAAAACCCGTAAGGACGCTATCTTCAGCAAGGCTTATATACTCTTCACGCACATTTCTTGTGCCACGCCTTTTTTTTGACTGAATCTATTTTCTATTCGTCATATTAGCCTATATGCCAATTTTTATTGTTTTTGCTCATTGGGTACCGGAGACATGCAAATTATTGATTTTTGATAAAAGTGGGCGTAACCATGCCCATGTCAAAATGGTTTAATGCCTTCCCAAGAACATAACTGTGAAGTTTCAAATCAATTGGTTAAGAAACAAAAAAGTTTTCCATAAACGACTTGAATCTTGCTTCTCTTCCTCTTCATCATTTTGTATTTCAGCTACCAGTTCCAATTGTCCAATCTCAATGAAGCTTTCAGGAATTGTGTCGGACTATGTAAAACTACTTTGTTCGAAATTTTAGCCCTCTATTTTTGAAAACAAAAAAATTTTCCATACAACGATTCAAATTTGTTTTTCTTCTTCATTTCGTATGGGGGCTACCAGATCCAGTAATCCGATATGGCCGGTTCCGACCAATGATTTGACCACACATTAAAGAAGACTCCCTGTAAAATTTCAGCTCGATATCTTCAAAACTGTGGGAGGAGATAGCATATACACAGACAGACGGACGGACGGACAGACGGACATGGCTATATCAACTCGTCTTGTCGAGCTGATCAAGAATATATATACTTTATGGGGTCCCCCTCCCCTCCTTCTTGGTGTTACAAACTTCAGGACAAAGTTATAATACTATTCACTTAAGTGAAGAGTATAAAAATATATATTTATCTGACAGTTACATTTAACTATTGTTTAAAACGTCTAGAAAATGGGACAAAAAATTATTAATTTAAGAAATTTTTGAGGTTTAGGTCTTCGCGAGGAAAACGTGCAGAGAAAGAGGGATATTTTATAAATATATTATTCATGCAAAGCAAAATATTCGAATCCGTGTAATCTCTTTTTATACTCTTGCAAAAATAGTTCGTATATTATTGAAGTCATGAAGTTTGCAACATAGAGAAGGAGACTTTATTGAATGTAGATAATATACATATTCTTTACGAAGGGGGGGAGGGAATTACAAAAGCGTCAAAAATGGGTCATGAGCTTGGGTACGATACTTTACGCAATATTTAAAGCAATGCTGCAGTAATAATAATAATGATAAAGCAGTGCTCTTGTAGTTGATTATTACCTCGTTTATGCGACAGCCTTAATACGCTTTAACTCAATGCGCTCTAACTCAAAACGCATGCATAAGTGACTTAATGCCCATTAACGTAGAGCGCAATTTAAGTGTTCTTTCTTATTTTTTGTGTAAGACTTTATAGTCGGGTGGTTTGTTGCCAAACCCCATATTAACAAGACAAAATATGTGTTGCACAAATTTTCAAGAAAAAGCGGTAATAAGTGGAATTGTTTTAAATTTATAGCTTTTATATTTTAAGAGATTATAAAGGACGGAAGAACAGACATGGTTAAATCTATTTCTTTTGCCGTCCTGATCAAAAATATACTTGTGGGTGCTTATTTCTTTTTATAAAAAATTTAATATACCCTGATGTGTATAGGAGATAAAAATAAAACGTGTGTTGTTTCTGTCTACCTTAAAACTGTTTATTCCGGCATAACAGACAAAATAAGTTCAACGTTAAACATATTGTACTCTTCACTCTGTGAATAGTAATATAACTTTGTCCTGTAGTTTGTAACACATCGAAAGAGATATCTCCGACCATATAAAGTACATTTATACATATGTTTTTAATCAGCTCGACTAAACGAGTCGATTAAGACATATCCGTTTGTGTGTGTAATTACGATCTCCTCTCACAGCTATCGACCTTAATTTTTGCAGAGAGAACTCTTATAAAAAGAAGAAAACAAATTTTTTAAATTTAAGTCGTTGTATGTTTTTAAAGATAGAGTGCCGAAATTTGAACCGTAACCATCTTACACACCTAGAATAAACATATATCCGAACTATCAAGGTCCGACCCCTAGAAAACTCCCATAGATTGGTCTTGAAAATTATTTCATCCCGGTTTGAAAAACTTTTTTGTTTCTTCACCAATTGACTTGAAATTTCACACATTTGTTCTTAGTGAGGCGTGAGGATTATAATCCTGTAATGTACGGAGAAATCAGATTCCACCGGGAATGGTCGACTGAATGGGCGTGGCACTGGGAAAAGGGCATATTTAATCTACGGCAAGGCCAAAGAAAATGTCTTTACTTGTTTTTGCTTAAATTTATTTTTGAAAATTGAATGTGGAAGAAGTATAAAGAATTTCAGTATATGTCCAATTAAGCACATATTACCTTTATTTAATATTATATTAAACTTTCACATATTTTATGTAAAATAAGTTCGAATTGATAACATTTTTTCATTTGATTTGTTAGGAGTCGTGGTGAGATACCAATTGAAAATTCCGATCGGTTTCGTATAACGCATACCAGCAACGCTGTCCAACTGGCAGTTGAGCATGTCCAAAAAGAAGATGCTGGTCACTATACGCTTTTCGCACGCACGAAAAGCAGCGATGTTATACGAAGGAATGTAGAACTCATTGTTGAGGACAGATCGACCGGGGATGATCCGCCAGTATTTCTACGCCGGCTGGTCGATTTGTCAGTTAAAGTTGGTACAAGAACAAGGCTTTTAGTTGAGATACGCAGTTCAACAGACTTAAAGGTATTGCCGAATTCAGTTTATTTTATTGCGAAATTGATAAGTTTTTTTTTTTTTTTTGCTATTAGTTAACTTGGTATCGTAATGATCGAAGAATATGCGAAAACGACAGAATTACTGAAATAAACGAGGGCACTTTTCACTACATCGAAGTTAGTCCAGTTGTATTGGAAGATGGCGGACAATGGATGGTCATGGCTGAGAACTTAGGTGGACGTAACTCGTGCCTGGCTCATCTGAATGTGCTCGTACCGAAAGCTTATAAAGCACCCGAATTTATTGAAGAGTTACGTGCTGTTTTGACACAGCAGGGCACCGTTTCGCTGGAATGCAAAGTTGTCGGCGTTCCAACGCCGCATTTGCGTTGGTTTAAGGATAGCAAAGAGATAAAAGCCGGCGATGTATTTGCTTTAACGGCCAATGTAGATGATCCTACATCTCTGGGCACATATACCTGCGAGGCAGTCAACTGTATGGGCAAATCCTATTCGAGCTCAAAGGTTCATGTTGTTGGTAGAGGTAGTCGGGAAGGTTCGTTGAAGCCTGCTGATAGGTAAGTTACTCTTAAGTATCCATAATAACTCTTAATTTCACAATTCTCATCAATTTTGACGCAGCATACCGAATAACGCTCCACCGCCGATCTTTACAAATGAGCTACGAGATACGAGCGTCCGCATTGGTGAGACCATCATACTCGGCTGTCAAGGTGAGTGCGAACAAAAAATGTCTTTGCTTTTGGCAGCTTGCCAGCTTTCTCAGTCATACAATATTTGTCTCAAACAGACTAGCACGTAAATGTTGACGCCATCAAATTTATTTTTATAAAGAAAGCAGAAACACTTAGTGGTGGCCATCGGTATGTGTCGACTGACCGCTGCTGTTTATTGCCTGCGTGTTCTGAAATCTTGAACTTAATTAAATGTGCCGAAATATTTGGCACATTGGGGCAGGTCAATAACTTCTGCTGCGAATTGTGTGATCAAAACAAAATGAAAAATTACTCAATAAAGACAAATTAACAAAATTATCGCATGCGCAATGAGAATAAAGAGGCGTCTCTCTCATTAGTGTTATTATTTTTGCTTATAAATATTAATTTATGTTTATTGGTAATTAAAAAAAATTTCTATTTATTACAATTCATTTTAGTGGTTGTACCACCATGGCCCAAGAGCGTCACATGGTACAATAAGGATGGACGCATTGAGACAAGTGAACGTTATAAATTGATTGAAGATGGCCTTGGAGTTTATATGATCGAGATCAAACCTTCCGAATCGTGTGATGCGGGTGAATGGAAATGCGTGGTCACAAGTTTTGAAGGATGTGTTGGCATTTCGACTTGTTCTGTTAACATGGACAGTAAGCTAACTACTACATAAAAAAATGCATTGAATTCTAATATTATTACTCTATTACAGTTCCGAAGAACTACCGAAAGCCAAAGTTTATGGAAAGCCTTCGAGCAGTGCTCACCGAGGAAGGCTTAGTTTCATTTGAATGTAAAGTTGTCGGCTTTCCAACGCCAGTTTTAAAATGGTTTAAGGATGGTCATGAGCTTAAACCAGGCGACGTTTACCAACTAACAGGCACAAACTCTCTCGGCACGTACTGTTGCATTGCCAGGAATTGCATGGGTGAAAACAGTAGCACAGCCGTATTAACCGTAGAAGATATACAGAATCAATTAACCGATGAGGAACGATTAGTATTTACAAATCAAAACCAAGCGCCAAAGTTTTTGAAGGGTTTGAAGAGTCAAGATGGCAAAATTAACGAACCTTTTCAATTTAAAGTTGTTGTTAAGGCAATTCCAGATCCGGTGCTATCCTGGTTTCGGGACGAGCTTCCCATTGAACCTAATGAACGTTATAATCACTACCATGGTGAAAACGAAGATTGGTTTCTGGATATAAAAAGTGTCGAATTTGTGGATCAGGCCGAGTGGAAATGTGTGGCTGTAAATGACTTCGGCACAAGTATTACATCCTGCTTTCTTAAACTTCAAATACCCAGGCATTATAAAAAACCCAGATTTTTGGAGTGTTTGCGCGCTGTTCTTACCGATGAAGGTGCTGTTAATCTGGAGTGCAAAGTAATTGGTGTGCCCCAGCCAGTACTGAAATGGTATAAGGATGGCGTGGAGTTGAAGCCTGGCGATATACATAGAATCATTTCAGGTCAAGATGGCACATGCTGTCTTGGCACATATACATGTGAAGCTAGAAATTGCATGGGGGTTGTCGCCAGTTCTGCTTCACTTTTGGGATTTGAGGACGCATACAAAAACCAAAAGGCTGAACAACCACCAGAGAATGAATTGCAAAGAAACTTTTCACTCTCAACCATTCAGGAGGAACGTACTTCACAGCTCTATGAGACACCAATGGGTGATATAACAATCGATGATAAGGGCGATGTATCATTCTCATTTGATGGAAAAGAAGTTTCCGTATCATTATATGAAACTCCGGACTTAACTGAGGAGGAAGCACTTAAAATTGTTGAAATGTATGCAGATCAAATATCGGAGCATGTTACTGAGCACAATATCGTTGAGTTGCCACCATTACGTTTTGTTAAAGAAACATCACAATCTGGTAAATTACTTATGGAGGCTGTGGTTATTGATATATCACCAGAGTATTTTACACATGAGGAAGATATGCGAACAGAAGCTGATATGGATGACATCTCCATAACTGAGATAACAGTGCATGGTTCTTCGGGTAGAGAAGGGGTATTTGATAAGGAAACCGAGAAATATGCCCAACAATCATTTGAGAAAATGGAAGAAGAACTATCACTGTCTGCGCCTATTCGAAAACGAAAGAAATCTCGACCTACTGAGACTGATGAATTCTTCAGCTTATCAAAGGCTTCAAGTAGCCAAGGCGATGAAGAAACATCTGATTTGCAAACCTTTGCCAGTGCTCAAATGTCAGCAAGTCAACGACAAGAGCAAGCATCTCAAGTGACAGATAAAACGAAAGCAACCGAACCAGAATTAGTACAGCCACCCAAACGTAAAAAGTCTAGAAAACCGACTGACAGTGATTCTTCGAAAACCACAGAAGATGAAGCCAGACTTCAAGATATTTCAGGAGCTGTGGGAGACGGTCTGTTGTTATCCGCAACTTCGCCCATTAAAATAATAACCGATGAAGCCGAAATACACAAAAATTTGACTAGTCTCTTACCACTCGCAAAAGTATTAAAAGTTATTGAAAATCATTTAACTGTTGTCGGAAATGAAGTCGTCGAACAAGCAGCCATGATGATGACACCAGCCTCAGCGGATCAAAGTATTGCTATAATACGAAATATTAATGATCCAATCAAACAAATCGAATCGAAACTACGTTCATATTCTGGTGAGACACAAATTGATGCATTGTTCCAGTCGATGGAAGATGACATACGGAAGCTTCACACTGGATTGCAGGTAATCGAGAAGTGTGTTGAAATTGATGAGACTGGAGCAACTCTCATACAACGCACCAGTGTGTGCATAATTGATAGTGTGGGCGACCATATTATTAAAGCTTTAGAAGAGGTGAAGAAAATCAGTGAAAATTTTGAAGCTGAAAGTTTGAAAAGGCACATTGATCTGACCGCTGACGATATACAACAAGGCTTGGTCATCACACAAGGTACCATTAAATCTCAGGCGCTGCTGCAGGAAGCGCAAGAGCTGGAAGCTGCCAAGCACTTGTCAGAGACGGTTGAAAAAATGCGGGATGTCCCTGAACCGATGTCATTTGCTTCGATTTCCGAAGCCAAGCTGCCAAGCGAAGCAGATGCTCTTAAATTCATTTGTGAACCAGTGTCAAAGATTCAAGAAGCCTTAGAACGTGTTGAGAATGAACTTTCACTTGAACAGAGCGAAGAACAAATCTACAGTAAAGTACACAAAAAGGTTTTGGATAATATTGTGGCGCCTATTAAGGAATTACAGACTGCCCTTGAGTCTATTGAAGAAAAGGCCGAATCCCTGGTGGGCTCCGAGTCAATGGAGCAAAAGGTCAATATGGCAATATTAGATATAGTTACGCCTCCACTTTTTGAGCTCACAAAAGGCTTAGAAGTGATACTCAATGAAAAGTCGGATAGCATTGAGTCTGGCATATTGACAGTGAATACTGTAGAATCAATGGTTCCTCCATTACAGGAAATACAGAATGGATTAGCGCAATTAGGACAAGATATTGAAAGCGGTCAAGTGCAGGAAGACATTGGCATGGACTCGGCCGACACGCAAAAGTTATTACAATCGGTTGCACAAGCCGTTTTGCATTTCGAAACAAATATCGAAAGACTCTCTCCAAGGCTTTCTGAAAATGTTAAAATAAGATTGTTCAATTTAAAAGATGAACTGTCCAGTCTTTTAAGCACAATATTGGACACTGATATTAATAAACATCATTTAGCTCTGCTTGAAAAGCTTAAAAAACCTATAGATGAAATGAACTATTGTATTCGTCAAACTGAGCAAAAATCCATATCAGGTTCATTGGCTGACCTTATTGACCCACTTCATAGCTTGCAAGAGAAAGCCAACTATGGAATTGAAGCGCTTGGAAATGTACGGTCTCAAAATAAAGAGTCTCTCAGAATACTTGAAAATGTGCGAAACATAATACGCAATATTGAAATCGACATTGAAGAATATGAGTTTAAGTTACTTCAGCAGGAAATTGAGCGAGATGATAAGGCAGCGCTCGAGCAAGACAAAACGTTCCTTGCTCTACGCGAAGTATTGGAAACGAAAATTGCATTAGAGGAAGTTGAATCAAATTTAACAAATTTGGATACTATGCTGAGGAAAATAGTCGAAAGTCCAAACACTGCAAAAACCAATAAAAATGCAATTAATACTGCACTCGAAGCGTTAACATTGCTTTTTTCAAATACCAACCTTTTAAAGGAATCTATGGCTACCGAAAAATCACTTGATTTGGTAAATGTTAACTCTTCCAGGGTATTAGTTGGTATTTCAAAATCCTTACATGATGTTACAGTCTCGCTAGAGGCGCAGATAAACTCTCCAGAATCAGATAAGAATGTTGCCTACATTACAGTGTTAGAGGAACTTAAAGCTAACGTTTCGCAACTGGTGGAGTCTACAGAAACTCAACAATCGTGGAGCGAATTGCCAGTAGCAGATCCTATTTTTAAATTAATACGAGCACTTGAACAAATGCAACTACAGAAATTATCCGAAGAGGATTTATCAACATTGGATGACATTTCTGTCATAAAATCGGCTGTTGAATCTCTGCCGACCGAATCGGAAGCTTATGGCGAACAAGAACTCTTAGATGCTGAAGGCAAAGGCAATAAAATTATTGGTACTTTAATTTCAGATCTTAAGCAAGGCATTGCAGGTTTACTGAGTCATTGTTCAGAGATAAATGTTGACTCATTAAATACGGAAAAATCTCAACAAGTTCAAATGGCAATCACAAAAATCCAAGATATACAAAACACAATTGCTCAAGTTCATCAGCCAGTCGTTGTTGAAGTCGCAGCATCGATATCTGAAGGTAGTGACCAAGGCACATTAGCGAATGTCGTCTGTAATCTAAATAGTTGCATGCTTCAGGTGGAAGAATGCCTTGCTCACAGTGCAACAAAAGATCTTAGTGAATTGGCGTTGTCAGAATTGAAAACTTTGGCAACACCATTACAAGACTTAAGAGAGTGCATACAAGTGCTACAAACACAAGATATTGAACAGGCAGTTAGCTTTTCAGCAACCGAATTAAGTGCAACTAATGCGGATATCTTACAAGAAATAAAACCATTTGTTATATCAATTCATGAACAACACGCTTTAGAAACATTACAGTCTTTGGCTGAAAGCAAATCGACATCTTTACTTAAACAGTTCATTGTGCCCTTACAGGAGCTTCAAACTGCAGCTCTTTCTATAGGTGAACAGATTCATTTGTCACAAGTAGAGAGTCTATCGGAAGAAGAAAACTTGGAACAGCTAGCGCTATTTGCAAAGCCAATTCAAAGTTTGCGCGAAGCTGTGTTGAACATTAAAGAGGCCTATGCTTTTGGAACACTAGACGAATGTGCTGAACTCAAACCAGTAAAAACACAAGCTGCGCCAATATTTGATCTGTTGAAATATTGCGAACGAATTGATATTAATACCTTAGAACATGTTTTAGACCTTTCCACGCAAGAAGATATTTCAGATCTAAAAACATATGGTGATAAAAAATCGGCACAGGAAGAAGTAAAAGAGCTGGCGCAAGTTGCACTAACACCAAAAGCACTGCCTGACCACGTTAAAGTAGGTGTAGCTGGTGGCATTAAGCAATTGCAGGAATGTATAACTTTTGCTGATAATGTTAAAAGTGAAGAAGTCCGTGAAGTAAATGAAGCAATGCGACAGTTGAAATCTGATTTGGAGCATATACAAACTGCTTTGCTCACAAATGTCGACCAACAACAAGCATTCTTGAGCCAGGCTAAAATAGCAAAATCAATGTTTAAACTGAAGGAGTGCTTAGTGCACACCTATGAAACTGGCTTGATGGATTCGCTGGATGATGTTGAGCGTGCTTTTGAAGACATCTTACAAGCGTTACCCGCGTTGGAGACACAGTTAGCAACCGAAATGTATGAAAAAATCGCAAATTCAATAGAGAATTTCGTAGTTTATTGCCAACAATCAACAAGTAATAGCATTCATCCGTTAAATAAACTTCAAGAGCCATTTGAAACGCTTCAGGGAAGTATAAAAACTTTAGCTGAATCATCAAGTGTTGACATTGACAAGTCATCCGCAGTAATCGTTAATCTTCAAACAAATATAATGGCCACATTCAGACAGCTAAACGAAATAAGTGAAGTGGTTAGTAATGATTTACTACCTGTATTGCTCAAAACACAAAGTAACTTAGTAGCAGTTTTCGATTTTATCGAAAATAGTGAGAATGGAATACGAATTATTGAGTTGTTGCAGGAAGTCGATACAGTAACAAGTGAACTAAATAATTTAAGACCCGAAAAAATGGTTTCTATCGCCCCCGTTGATGTAAATTTCCTTCTTCAGAATGTTTCATGTGGCAAAGCACTGCTAACAGAAATTGAAGAAGGCCTTGAAAATGACAGTCCTCTTATTGCTTCACTTATTGCTGACAAAAAGGATGATGTAGACCAATTAGAAGAGACATTAATTCGTATAGAGAGTGATTTTTTATTAAAATTAGATTTTACCGAATTAAATTCACATGAATTAAGCTTAATAGAGTCATTAGATCAACAAATTAAGAAGCTTCAAAGAAGTCTTCAACAGCTAAAATCGACATATATTAAACAAACAGAAGAAAAGGAAACTGAAACTTCTACTAATATTGATGATGATCTCACCAGATCAGTTACTTCCCTTGCCGAAAAGCCAGCTGAAATACTCTCAGAAAAGGAATCATCTGTATTAATAGAAGCTGGACAAGAACTCCCAATTGCTGAGATTGCGATGGAGACAAATTCAACCACGTCAACTGTAGAACCATCAATGATTGTATCCAAAAATACTAACCAGGAAATTTCAAATGTTCAACTTGTCACAGAACTTGTTTCAACATCTTCACCTATTGTTGAACAAACAACAATTGTCTCAGAAGAAGCTGACCAAGATATTCAATTTGCTGAAGTTCTCACGGATGCAGCTACAAAAACCACACCAATTGAAGATATTGAAAAATCAGCTAAAAAACAGAAAATTCCAACTGCGGATGTTCCAGCAAAGGAAATTCAAATGACTATACAAACTGTCGAAAATGTTGAACAGTTATCTGAAGAGAGTTTCAATCCTGACCAAATTGTAGAGGAGAAAATAAAACCATCTGAGACTACACCAACATTAGCTACAATTGATGCTGAAAAATCTTCACTTGTACTATCAAAGGATATTTCCGAGAAAACTCAACCGGAACCAGGTTCACTTACAACAGGATATGAGCTATTTCCTTACATTGCAGAATTTCTAGAAAACTCTGAAAATATAATTAACTCTAATAAACACCATAAGAATAACTTACCAATGTTGGATTCCCTTTTGACAAGCTTAGACGAAATACGAACTGCGATTTTAAATGGTAATGGTGCACCCATTGAAGATATAACATTCTTGCCTTTGTTTAAATTGAACGAGTTATTGGCATTTGCAAAACAAACTCAAGGCAATACTACAAAAGATGATGCTGGTCTAATGAAAGTTGCAAAAGATGTTAACTCCGTTTTTATTCAGTTGGTATCTGGAAACGAGTTTCTACGTAGGGCATTTATCCACGAGTTTACAGAATCATGTAAGCCTTACATATCCAATATTATTTCACATATATCTGAAACATACCATGAAAATGAATATATGAAAGATATTGCTGGTGTTTTACGTGGTATAGAACATGAAATATTAATAATGAGAAAAGAGAACATTACCTCCAAACCTCCCTATTCTAGGCCATATCAAAATTTGAAAACACATTTTCTTGAGATGCCAAATGTCATAGCCAAATTATTGTACATAATTCCTAGCCAGGATGAAAAACGTCAACAATTGGAAAAGCTTTCACAAGCTATAAAATCAAGTGAAAGAATGGATGGCCTCGAGTTTTTGCAAGAAATTGAAACATTTAAAGAATACTTTGAGGAACTTTTGAAATTGATCAATTCAAATGAGCTTAAAGAAATAATTAAAGTAAAAGAACATAACAAACATGTTGAGAATCAAAAAAATATTGTAAGTAATAAACTTGAAACACTACATAAACTAGGAGAATCTAATCCTGAAATCAAGTCCATTGCTGGAGACGTTGAAGACGTACTTAGTAATTTGGATGAAGGAGAAAAAATTTCGAAATTAATTTTTAAAATTAAAGAGCACATTGTCCATACATATGATGCTGGCTTTCTAGCAGACACTGATGAAGAAAAAGCAATGGAAGATTTAATGACTGCATTACTAGAAAGTTCTCCCGATGCTGGTCTATTTATGGCAGATGTCTACATTACGAAAATCAAAGAAAATGTTGCTCATATTCAAAGTAAAATTGGAGAATTTGAAAAAATAGATTTGTTCCCCAGCCCATTGCTTCTTGTTCCAAAAGCAATTAATTTAGAAAACACCGCGGAAAATGTGAAAAATAACTTACATTGCGAAAAATCAACCGAAAAAATGATAAATTTACAGCAAAATTTAATGGATCTATTTATAATTATTGATGATTTATATGATGGAAATGCAAAAATTTTGAAAGATTGTAAAGAAAAAACCAAAAATGTCTTACTTAAAGAATATGATCGAATAGAACAGAGCGAGAAACCTTTACGATCATTCGATATATGTGAACACATAATGGATATAACGCAAATGATTTCAGATTTCTGTGATAACATGCTTGTGGAATTGTCTGAGTCAAATCAGACAGGTCAAAAAAGGGAGAGTCAAGAAAAACTCGAATTAGAAAAATCTTATGACAAAACATTAACAACAGCACAAGATGACCATGAGGAAACAGTAATTGGCAGCATTGAAGAAAGAAAGGACGATGAAAAGAAACCTAAGATCGATGACCAAGACATGGTAGAAGAAATTGCAGCAAAGAAATCAAAAATGAGCGATGTGGAATATAATCAAGAAAATAAAGAAAAAAGCCAGACATTAAACAAAGATGACAAGCCCATTGCGCAAGAACCACAGAAACGAGAAGTTTGCGAAGCAACAGCTGACTCAGAAAAGTTTGAAGACAAGACATCAGAAGCTAAGAAAGCGAAATTGGCTGAAAAAGAATCACTTCAAGAAACAAAATCCGAAGACAAGAAATTAAAGAAAGAGGAGAAAACCATCGAGCAAGAACCACAGAAAGCAGAAGTATCTGAGGTTGCGGCTGAGCAAATTGTCGAAGGAAAAGTTGAAGCTACAGCTGAATTATTAAAACTCGAAGATAAGACAACAGAAGCAAAGAAAGCGAAATTTGCTGACAAAGAATCACTTCAAGAAACAAAAGCCGAAGTCAAGAAATTAAAGAAAGAGGAGAAAACCATCGAGCAACAACCACAGAAAGCAGAAGTATCTGAGGTTGCGGCTGAACAAATTGTCGAAGGAAAAGTTGAAGCTACAGCTGAATTACTAAAACTCGAAGACAAGACAACGGAAGCTAAGAAAGCGAAATTGGCTGAAAAAGAATCACTTCAAGAAACAAAAGCCGAAGACAAGAAATTAAAGAAAGATGAAAAAACCAACAAGCAAGAACCACAGAAAGCAGAAGTATCTGAGGTTGCGGCTGAGCAAATTGTCGAAGGAAAAGTTGAAGCTACAGCTGAATTACTAAAACTCGAAGACAAGACAACGGAAGCTAAGAAAGCGAAATTGGCTGACAAAGAATCACTTCAAGAAACAAAAGCCGAAGACAAGAAATTAAAGAAAGAGGAGAAAACCATCGAGCAAGAACCACAGAAAGCAGAACTATCTGAGGTTGCGGCTGAGCAAATTGTCGAAGGAAAAGTTGAAGCTACAGCTGAATTACTTAAACTCGAAGACAAGGCAAAAGAAGCTAAGAAAGCGAAATTGGCTGACAAAGAATCACTTCAAGAAACAAAAGCCGAAGACAAAAAATTAAAGAAAGAGGAGAAATCCATCGAGCAAGAACCGCAGAAAGCAGAAGTATCTGAGGTTGGGGCTGAGCAAATTGTCGAAGGAAAAGTTGAAGCTACAGCTGAATTAGTAAAACTCGAAGACAAGACAACGGAAGCTAAGAAAGCGAAATTGCCTGACAAAGAATCACTTCAAGAAACAAAAGCCGAAGACAAGAAATTAAAGAAAGATGAGAAAACCACCGAGCAAGAACCACAGAAAGCAGAAGTATCTGAGGTTGCGGCTGAGCAAATTGTCGAAGGAAAAGTTGAAGCTACACCTGAATTAGTAAAACTCGAAGACAAGACAGCAGAAGCTAAGAAAGCGAAATTGGCTGACAAAGAATCACTTCAAGAAATAAAAGCCAAAGACAAGAAATTAAAGAAAGATGAGAAAACCACCGAGCAAGAACCACAGAAAGCAGAAGTATCTGAGGTTGCGGCTGAGCAAATTGTCGAAGGAAAAGTTGAAGCTACAGCCGAATTACTTAAACTCGAAGACAAGGCAAAAGAAGCTAAGAAAGCGAAATTGGCTGACAAAGAATCACTTCAAGAAACAAAAGCCGAAGACAATAAATTAAAGAAAGATGAAAAGACCATCGAGCTAGAACCACAGAAAGCAGAAGTATCTGAGGTTGCGGCTGAGCAAATTGTCGAAGGAAAAGTTGAAGCTACATCTGAATTAGTAAAACTCGAAGACAAGACAAAAGAAGCTAAGAAAGCGAAATTGGCTGACAAAGAATCACTTCAAGAAACAAAAGCCGAAGACAAGAAATTACAGAAAGAGGAGAAAACCATCGAGCAAGAACCACAGAAAGCAGAAGTATCTGAGGTTGCGGCTGAGCAAATTGTCGAAGGAAAAGTTGAAGCTACAGCTGAATTACTTAAACTCGAAGACAAGACAACGGAAGCTAAGAAAGCGAAATTGGCTGAAAAAGAATCACTTCAAGAAACAAAAGCCGAAGACAAGAAATTAAAGAAAGATGAAAAAACCATCAAGCAAGAACCACAGAAAGCAGAAGTATCTGAGGTTGCGGCTGAGCAAATTGTCGAAGGAAAAGTTGAAGCTACAGCTGAATTACTAAAACTCGAAGACAAGACAACGGAAGCTAAGAAAGCGAAATTGGCTGACAAAGAATCACTTCAAGAAACAAAAGCCGAAGACAAGAAATTAAAGAAAGATGAGAAAACCACCGAGCAAGAACCACAGAAAGCAGAAGTATCTGAGGTTGCGGCTGAGCAAATTGTCGAAGGAAAAGTTGAAGCTACAGCTGAAGTAGTAAAACTCGAAGACAAGACAGCAGAAGCTAAGAAAGCGAAATTGGCTGACAAAGAATCACTTCAAGAAACAAAAGCCGAAGACAAAAAATTAAAGAAAGAGGAGAAATCCATCGAGCAAGAACCGCAGAAAGCAGAAGTATCTGAGGTTGGGGCTGAGCAAATTGTCGAAGGAAAAGTTGAAGCTACAGCTGAATTAGTAAAACTCGAAGACAAGACAACGGAAGCTAAGAAAGCGAAATTGGCTGACAAAGAATCACTTCAAGAAACAAAAGCCGAAGACAAGAAATTAAAGAAAGATGAGAAAACCACCGAGCAAGAACCACAGAAAGCAGAAGTATCTGAGGTTGCGGCTGAGCAAATTGTCGAAGGAAAAGTTGAAGCTACAGCTGAATTAGTAAAACTCGAAGACAAGACAACAGAAGCTAAGAAAGCGAAATTGGCTGACAAAGAATCACTTCAAGAAATAAAAGCCGAAGACAAGAAATTAAAGAAAGATGAGAAAACCACCGAGCAAGAACCACAGAAAGCAGAAGTATCTGAGGTTGCGGCTGAGCAAATTGTCGAAGGAAAAGTTGAAGCTACAGCTGAAGTAGTAAAACTCGAAGACAAGACAGCAGAAGCTAAGAAAGCGAAATTGGCTGACAAAGAATCACTTCAAGAAACAAAAGCCGAAGACAATAAATTAAAGAAAGATGAAAAGACCATCGAGCTAGAACCACAGAAAGCAGAAGTATCTGAGGTTGCGGCTGAGCAAATTGTCGAAGGAAAAGTTGAAGCTACAGCTGAATTAGTAAAACTCGAAGACAAAACGTCAAAAGCAAAGAAAGCGAAATTGGCTGACAAAGAATCACTTCATGAAACAAAAACCGAAGACAAGAAATTAAAGAAAGATGTAAAGACCATCGAGCAAGAACCACAGAAAGCAGAACAATGTGAGATTGCGGCTGAGCAAATTGTCGAGGGAAAAGTTGAAGCTACATCTGAATTAGTAAAACTCGAAGACAAAACGCCAGAAGCTAAGAAAGCGAAATTGGCTGACAAAGACTTACTTCAAGAAACAAAAGCCAAAGACAAGAAATTAAAGAAAGAGGAAAAAACCATCGAGCAAGAACCACAGAAAGCAGAAGTATCTGAGGTGGCGGCTGAGAAAATTGTCGAAGGAAAAGTTGAAACTACATCTGAATTAGTAAAACTCGAAGACAAAACGTCAGAAGCTAAGAAAGCGAAATTGGCTGACAAAGAATCACTTCAAGAAACAAAAGCCGAAGACAAGAAATTGAAGAAAGATGAAAAGACCATCGAGCAAGAACCACAGAAAGCAGAACAATCTGAGATTGCGGCTGAGCAAATTGTCGAAGGAAAAGTTGAAGCTACAGCTGAATTAGCAAAACTCGAAGACAAGACAACGGAAGCTAAGAAAGCGAAATTGGCTGACAAAGAATCACTTCAAGAAACAAAAGCCGAAGACAAGAAATTAAAGAAAGATGAGAAAACCACCGAGCAAGAACCACAGAAAGCAGAAGTATCTGAGGTTGTGGCTGAGCAAATTGTCGAAGGAAAAGTTGAAGCTACAGCTGAATTAGTAAAACTCGAAGACAAGACAGCAGAAGCTAAGAAAGCGAAATTGGCTGACAAAGAATCACTTCAAGAAATAAAAGCCGAAGACAAGAAATTAAAGAAAGATGAAAAGACCATCGAGCAAGAACCACAGAAAGCAGAAGTATCTGAGGTGGCGGCTGAGAAAATTGTCGAAGGAAAAGTTGAAGCTACATCTGAATTAGTAAAACTCGAAGACAAAACGTCAGAAGCTAAGAAAGCGAAATTGGCTGACAAAGAATCACTTCAAGAAACAAAAGCCCAAGGCAAGAAATTGAAGAAAGATGAAAAGACCATCGAGCAAGAACCACAGAAAGCAGAACAATCTGAGATTGCGGCTGAGAAAATTGTCGAAGGAAAAGTTGAAGCTACATCTGAATTAGTAAAACTCGAAGACAAAACGTCAAAAGCAAAGAAAGCGAAATTGGCTGACAAAGAATCACTTCAAGAAACAAAAGCCAAAGACAAGAAATTGAAGAAAGATGAAAAGACCATCGAGCAAGAACCACAGAAAGCAGAAGTATCTGAGGTTGCGGCTGAGAAAATTGTCGAAGGAAAAGTTGAAGCTACATCTGAATTAGTAAAACTCGAAGACAAAACGTCAGAAGCTAAGAAAGCGAAATTGGCTGACAAAGAATCACTTCAAGAAACAAAAGCCGAAGACAAGAAATTGAAGAAAGATGAAAAGACCATCGAGCAAGAACCACAGAAAGCAGAACAATCTGAGATTGCGGCTGAGAAAATTGTTGAAGGAAAAGTTGAAGCTACATCTGAATTAGTAAAACTCGAAGACAAAACGCCAGAAGCTAAGAAAGCGAAATTGGCTGACAAAGACTTACTTCAAGAAACAAAAGCCAAAGACAAGAAATTAAAGAAAGAGGAAAAAACCATCGAGCAAGAACCACAGAAAGCAGAAGTATCTGAGGTGGCGGCTGAGAAAATTGTCGAAGGAAAAGTTGAAACTACATCTGAATTAGTAAAACTCGAAGACAAAACGTCAGAAGCTAAGAAAGCGAAATTGGCTGACAAAGAATCACTTCAAGAAACAAAAGCCGAAGACAAGAAATTGAAGAAAGATGAAAAGACCATCGAGCAAGAACCACAGAAAGCAGAACAATCTGAGATTGCGGCTGAGAAAATTGTCGAAGGAAAAGTTGAAGCTACATCTGAATTAGTAAAACTCGAAGACAAATCGTCAGAAGCTAAGAAAGCGAAATTGGCTGACAAAGAATCACTTCAAGAAACAAAAGCCGAAGACAAGAAATTGAAGAAAGATGAAAAGACCATCGAGCAAGAACCACAGAAAGCAGAACAATCTGAGATTGCGGCTGAGAAAATTGTTGAAGGAAAAGTTGAAGCTACATCTGAATTAGTAAAACTCGAAGACAAAACGTCAAAAGCAAAGAAAGCGAAATTGGCTGACAAAGAATCACTTCAAGAAACAAAAGCCAAAGACAAGAAATTGAAGAAAGATGAAAAGACCATCGAGCAAGAACCACAGAAAGCAGAAGTATCTGAGGTGGCGGCTGAGAAAATTGTCGAAGGAAAAGTTGAAGCTACATCTGAATTAGTAAAACTCGAAGACAAAACGCCAGAAGCTAAGAAAGCGAAATTGGCTGACAAAGACTTACTTCAAGAAACAAAAGCCAAAGACAAGAAATTAAAGAAAGAGGAAAAAACCATCGAGCAAGAACCACAGAAAGCTGAAGTATCTGAGGTTGTGGCTGAGAAAATATTTGAAGAAAAGGTTGCCGAAACGACAGAAGCTAAATTGGTTGACAAAAAATTACTTCAAGAAAAGAAGGACGATGACGATAAATTAAAGAAACAGAAAAAAACCATCCTGCAGGAACAAGAGAAAGGAGAAATTTGCGAGGTTGTGGCTGAAGAAAATGTTGGAGGAAAACTTGAAGACAAATCAACACTGGTAAAGAAAGCGAAATTGACTGACAAAGAAATAATTCAGGAAAACAAGTCAGACGACCAGAAGTTAGGGAAACTGGAAAAGACCGTCAGCCGAGAACCACAAAAAAACGAAGTTTCTGACGTCATTGCCGAGAAAATTGTTGAAGATAGAAGTGAGAATAAAACAATTGAAGAAGATGTATCAGTAATAGCTGGAGATGCAAAGCAACAAAATATGCAAGATACGGAATCTGCTAAGCTCGCAAGAAAAAAGGAATCAAAAATATTGTCTAATGACAAAAAAGATTTCAAAGCAGAAGTATCTAAACAAGATTTGCTTGATAAAACCGACCTTACGGATGGTAATGTTCAAACTAAAGCGTACTCATCATTGGATTCAGAATATAAAGAGAAAAAGGATATTCGCAATGCGAAACGGAAGCCTACTGTTGATTTGATGTTAACAAATAGAAATTCAGCTTCTGGAACTGATGTTAAAATTACTTGTGGCTTATCTGGCTTTGATATTGAAGTTCAGTGGTTCAAAGACGATAAGATCATTAACAATTGTGACAAATACAAAAAAACATTTAAGGATGGTCTTTCCTGTCTTGAGATTAAATCAACTGATGTCAGCGATTCCGGAATTTATCGTTGCGTTGCATCAAACAGAAATGGAGAAGTCGAGACAAGTTGCCTTATGACAATATATGAAATGCCTGTTAGTAAATTTGGCACTCCGCCAATATTTACACGCAATATACGAGGTGAGTTTTTTTTTCCATTTTTAATTTTTGTTTCTCAATTTATTGGCACCCATTGAACTATTGCATTCTATTGAATCCTAAGGTTTATTTAATGCTTAAATTTTTACATATATAAATTTGGTTTTTTAGCTTTTCAATAAGAAACTTGATTAATTTCAAATAAAATACTGTAATACTTATATTGTTTTATTTGAATGTCAAGCCTCCACTCAATAACTGTATAATCAATTGCACATGACGCTTTTAATGCTCAAAAGAATTAGTTTAGTTTTATATTAAACGTAAATTTGCCATGTGTTGAAAAAGAAAGGTAAATGATTTTAATCACGCCGATATAAAAAGAAATTCTATAAATAAGACGAAAAGAATTTCTGATGGTAGCCGTACTGTCATTTATATAATTTAAATTTCTTACTGCAAAATAAATAACTAAATAATTAAAATAGAATTCGCAATTTTGGCAATCAAACGTTTGCATTGCCAAAACAAAAAGAAACCTTTGCATTTCGATTTAACTTATCAACCAGTCGATAAGTTGGATCGATCGCATACATACTCGAATTTCGAATTATTTTCTCGCATTCGAATCAGTCGTGATTTTTAATTCGTCTCGACCGGACGTCTGACGTCCCGAAAATAAAAATATATATTTCGATCGAACCGTTGCGGCTATAGAAACGTATAATCGAACGGATAAAAATTATACTTTGCATAAAATTCGATTTGTTTGTGAAAGTTGTATTCATTTTTGTTCACTCGTTATCCTTTAAAAAGAAAAACGAAATACAATGGGAGAGACTGAGGGTGAAATTGCGCCCCGTGACTCCGAAGAGCCGGAGGCTGCACCCGCTCAGGAATCACTACAAGTACCAGCCCAAAAAAAGCGAAAACTAAAATCGCCAACTCCGGTAAGCCTACGCGGTCGTAGTGCTACTCCCATCCGAGGACGGAGTCAAACTCCTTTCAATTTATATATGACCCGACGAAGTGCAACACCTTCCACATGGCGCAGCATTACGCCATTTCTAAAACGAGAGGAGAAAGAAAAAACTCCATTCGAACTAGGTAGAGAGATTAAAGTTCAAACTATTTGCAACAAAGCCGTTTTCGACCGAGCTCTTGTTATGGACATATCTGAGCCGGAGGAAATTCAAAAACCCGTGCGTTATATAACATCCGATTTCTCGGTTATCGATCGCGCTGCCGTAATGGACGTGTCGAATGTTGAGGTTATATACGTTGTGGAAGAATACGAAGAAGTCGAAGAAGAAGAAATTGAAGAAGTGAAGCCAAAAAAGAAGGAAAAGAAACCTCGAAAACCTCGAGTTCAACGAAAATCTATTGATAAAGAGGCAAGTCCAGTTGAAGGCGATACAGATAGCATTGCAGAATTTGTTGATGATAGAGAAGATAGTGTGGATTTAGATGATTTGGATGAACCAGTTAAGAAAGGCAAGAAGAAAGCAGCGCCTAAGAAAAAAGAGAAGAAAGAAAAATCACCCAGTCCTAAGTTAAGTTTAAAGCTTGAAATCGGTGGTGGCCAAAAAGCCAGTAAAAAAATGTTTGAACAGCAACCACCAGCAGCAGCTGGGCCTAAGCCACCTCCAAAGAAAAGCAAAATGGTGCTTCAAATGGAGGAACAAGCGCGTGCTGCAGCAAAAGCTGCCGAGGAAGAAGCTAATAGAGCCAAACCAAAAGGAGAAACTTATGAAGAACGTCAAAAACGCCTGCAAGCTGAAAAAGAGGAGGAAGAACGTATAGCAGCTGAACTACGTGCCCAAGAAGAGGCTGAAGCTGAGGAGGAGCCTGAAGAAGTAGATGAAGAAGCGGAAGAAGGCGAGGGTGATGATGGCGAAAGAGGAGAAGAAGATGAAGACTACCATGATGATGAAGGTAACGATGAAGATGGTAGAGGCGATGACGAAAGAGGAGACGAAGATGAAGAACAGGACGAAGTTGGTGAATTGCCAGACGAAAAACGACGCGGTAGCGATTCATCTGAAGATTTTGTTCGGCCAGATCCTTTGGATGAAGAACGTTGGCAACGCATTGCTGCCACTGAAGGCGAAGAATTCATGCTACAAATGCGAAAGTATAGCATAGCAAAACGTAGAAGTGAAAAGGAGCGAGATGATGAATGGCAACGCCGTAGGGAACAAGCCCGCTTGCCACATTTCATAATTTTCCTATCAGACCGTACAGTTGAAGCTGGACAAAGTGTGCGTTTAGCATGTGCCGTTGATGGACCAGAACTTTCGGTCAAGTGGTTTAAGGATGGCAGACAACTCCAACGAGATGGCACTCATCGTATAATAAACAATAACAACATATTAATATTGGAAGTTGTTAATACAACCATTTTGGACTGCGGTGAATATAAATGTGTCATTGCAAATTCGAATGACGAAGTCACTTCGTCGTGTATTGTAACGATCTATGAAGTTTTTAAGGATGAACCCAAACCTCCTTCTATTCAATTTATGAGAGGTATTGTTACTGACGGTTTCTAAAGTTTGTCTCGTGCTCACTTCGATTGTTTTTACTTTTTAGAATATTACCATATGCGTGATGACGAAATGGCAATCGAATGCCATGTTCATGGTGTACCAAGACCTATTGTCACATGGTGGCGAGGTGCCTTTCAAGTTAAGCCTAGCTATAAATTTACCATAATTGAGGAGGCTCACGGTGTTTGTAAGCTGCTCATCTACAAGCCCGGAAATAAGGATGGTGGCATTTACACTTGTAAAGCGTTTAACTCAAGTGGTGAAGCACAAATAAACCACACTGTTGAAGTGGGAAAGAACCTGCACTACCATATGCCGGGCATATTTCATGCTCGTGGCAGACTTCATCAGGATATAGAAAAACAAGCCAAGAAAGAAATGGAAGCGGCTCTTAAATCCAAAGCTCAATCCGATGAAAAGCGTGCTGAGATTGAAGCAGAGCAACAGCGTGTTCGAACCGTTCGTCCTTCACCGGAACCTCTTATACCATCGAAGCAGAAACTTCAGTTTGCAACTCAACTGCGTGATAGAATGGCATTGGAGGGCACTACAGTGAAATTCGCTGCAACCGTGATTGGACCAATGCCAAACACTCGTTGGATGAAAGACGATAAGTGGATTACAGTTGGCGGCAATATACGTAACCTTTCTGAAGAAGGCAAGGCCATTATCGAAATATCCAATGTTTCCGCCGAGACATCTGGCGTGTACAAATGTATTGCCAAAAACGATCACTCCGAAATCGAAACGTCGTGCTACTTCAAAGTGTACTCTGCACAGGCTGATGGCGACGAACAAGAACCCATGTTTGCACTTCCCCTACGAGGTATTTTTATGTCTATTGAACGTTTTTGGTCGTTTGCAGGTGACCAATACTGTATACTGTTGCGTCCAATTTTAAATGTTTTGTTACAACGCCAACTACTACAAGCATATACATATCCAAATACACGAATAATGTGATGTTTTTTCTGTTGTTAATGTATTCGTAATTGAGGTCGTTAATGTATAAAAATAGATCAGAAAATCTATTGATCGATTAAAACGATTTCCTCTCACAACTAGATGTTTATCACTCCTCCCAAAACGACTTGATTCTCGATACGAAAGTGCGAGGCAATCCCCGCCCCGTTATCTCGTGGACAAAAGACAAGATACCCGTTGTACTCGACGACCGTGTCGTACAGATTGAGCACTTGGATGGCGTCTGTGAGTTAATCATTAACAAGCCAACAGTCAATGACAACGGAGTGTACGTCTGCGAAGCCAAAAATAAATTAGGAAGTCAAATTGCAACTCATACTGTTGTTGTGGACACAACTCACTCTCGTCGATCAAGCGTACTTTTAATGTCCGAAGCTTCAGAGGGCTCTGAGTCCGGTAAGGGCAAGGCTTCTAAGGCAGCCAGAAAGAAGAAGGAGGAGGGAGAAGAAGCAGCTGACGATAGCTATGAACGCCGCAGTCGTATGCCTGATCCGTCACCAAAACAAACACTATACTTTACTGTGAATTTGTCCAATCGCTATGTCGCCGAAGGCTCCAAAGTCAAACTGCAAGCGATTATTGGTGGCCCCGAGCCAATAATTAAATGGCAAAAGGACGATCAAAATGTTTCATATGGTCCTCGCATACGGAATATGAATAGAGATAGTTTAGCGGTACTTGAGTTCCTTAACGCACAACCAGAAGATTCTGGCACGTACTCAATTATTGCACAGAATGAGTTCTGTAAAATAACAACATCCGCAATGTTGCATGTTTATCAACCGAAGGTCAATACAGACGTCCAACCAGTATTTTTAAGACCTTTGAAAGGTGAGCACTCGTTCCTCGACTTAATCATTTATGTTCGATTAGTTGTTCGTTCGTTTGTAGAGATCTAAAAATACAATTTCACAACAATCGCGAAATTGTATCAATTGATCGACTAAATGTGCGTCAATTTAATGTGGCAAATTATGTAACATCTTGCAGTGTGAATTAGTTTTTATGCAATAGTTTTTATTTTCTTCTTCTATATTTCGCTTTTTGGTAGAAACTTACCACTTGAATAGCAATGAACTAATTTTGGAGACGGCCGTACGTGGTCAACCAAGTCCTCAGGTTCAGTGGTTTAAGGACAGCGTTGAAATTGAAAGTGGTGGACGTTTTCAAATATTGGAACATCAAGATGGCACCTGTGAACTTATAATTGATAATCCCGATAAAAGAGATTCGGGAAAATATATTGTCAAAGCCGAGAGCCGTGCTGGTAAAGTGGAAGTGGCTCATTTGGTTATTTTTCAAGGAATTGAGTCACATATCGCCGATAATATTCATGGTGTTTTTCATGCTGACAAGAGCTTGTTGCGTCCTAAAGAAGTTGAAAAACCCAAGGAGTTGCCGAAGAAAGCTCAACCTGCCGAATCTGATGCTGAAGGCGAAGATGGAAAGGGTAAACGCCGTGGGAAAAAGCCTGATGAGGATGAATACGCATCCTCAGCAACCGATTATGCTTCAGATAGTGCTAGTATTTCAAGTAAACGTCGCGAGAAACATATTGGTATCCACTTTTCGACTTCAGTGAGAGATCGTGTTGTTGCTGAAGGGTCAAAGGTTAAGATTTCATGCTTTTTGGAGGCAAAGGAGCCAAATGTCAAATGGTTTAAAAACGACGAACAAATACAAAATAGTCCTAAGATAAGGGGCAGATACAGTGAAGGATTGTGTTTGTTAGAAATTGCGAGCGCGACACTAGAGGATAGTGGCGTGTATAAGTGTTGCGGCCGTGATGAAACTGGCGAAGTCTCCACTTCATGCAAACTGGAAGTTTATGAAAATCCTGGTACAGGCGATGTACCGCCTACGTTTACGCGCAACATCAAAGATACCCTCCATGGTAAAATCAATGAATTACAACTTGATGTACACGTACGTGGCTTACCCACACCGACAGTTACTTGGGTAAAGGATGGAGTCAAGATTGAAAATAGCGAAAAATATCAGCAAGTCGATCATGAAGATGGTACTTCAGAACTTTTCATAAGTAAACCTGATGCATCTGATAGTGGCAAATACGTGTGTCAAGCTGAAAATCGTGAAGGAGCAACTGAAATTGTGCATATGGTTACCGTCGAGCCGAGGAGGCGACGACCAGTATCGCCTCTAAAAGAAGCTAGACCACCTGTGCCACCAGTCGAGGGCGAGGGAGAAGAAAGAAAACGGAAACCTAAGGAAGAGGAAGATGAATCAAGCTCTAGAAGAGAGGTACCACCACCACCTGATATGAAAAAACGCCTTTACTTTAGAAACTTTTTGTCGAACCGAACGGTTAAATCGGGTAGCAATGTAAAGTGGATGGTCACCATTGACGGACCAGAACCTGTTGCGCGTTGGTATCATGGTGATCAGGCTATTGCTTTTGGTCCCAAAAGCAAAATGTCAATGCAGGATGGCATTGCTTGGCTTAATTTAGTTGGTGTTACTGAAGAAGACGCTGGCGAATACACACTTAAAATAAAAGGCTCTGAAAACGAAATTGTCAGTACTTGCAATTTGTTTGTCTATAGCACGGGTAAAGAGGAGGTAATATCCCCCACGTTCACAGTGGGCATTAAAGGTATGTTATTGTATGTTTTTGTATCGCAATGGTGTTCAATTAGTCAATCGAGTGGTGTCAACATAAAGGTACGTCCTTCATGAAAGCATTGTTTTATAATATACTAAGATATTTCTAACAAACTTTGGTAGAAGTGTGTCAACATATTCGTTAAATGTCTCATTTGTGTCTTGTCTATTTGTGACAATCATTTTAGATTCATACCAAACACAAAACAATCAGTTAACACTGGAATGTAAGGTGTCTGGTAATCCGAAACCACAAATTTACTGGCAGCGGGATAACACTTCGTTACCACTCGATAGCACGAAATACAAATATGATGATCAACATGATGGATTGAAGCAATTAATAATAACAGATTTAAACGATGGAGATACTGGTCTATATACCTGTTATGCCGAGAGTGAAAATGGTCAAATGAAAATAAGTAAATTTGTACAAGCCACCGACTATGTGAGAACACGCCCAATCGAAAAGAAAAGCATTGAGAAACTTATACAAGAAATTAAGCAAGACGAACGCACAGTTAAGACTGAAGATGTAACGAATGCAAAAATCAAGGCTCGTGATGCGCAACTAAAACTTAATTTGGAAACGAATTTGAAATCAATGACAATTAGCAGTGGCAACAAGGCGCAATTAATATGTTATGTATCAGGATTCATTGAGGATGTCTATTGGTTGAAAGGCAACGAACGTGTTACAAAGGATATGAGACACAAAATTTACAACATTAATGGCGCAATCAGCTTAGAAATATATGATGCCAAGGTAGATGATAGCGATGAATACAAATGTGTAGTTCGAAATAGTAGACAAACTGTTGAGAGCGTTTGCCAGCTGAAAATACTTGATGCGTCAAAGAATGATCTGCCTGAGAGTTTTTCGAATATTATAACAGGTGATGTATTTATAAAAAATATATGTATTTTGTAACTTGTATTGAAATTATTTTTTGTTTTTCTTCGATAAATAGAAACCTACGATCCACTGCGCAATGAAATCGAATTGATGTGTCAAGTGTACGGTCGTCCAAATGTTACATGGATGCGTGATGATCATACCATCTTTAATAATCGCTATAAAGCTGTGGAAGATGTGGGCGGTGTACGCAGGCTGATCATAAGAAATCCGATATCGTCAGACTGTGGCACATTTTCATGTTACGCCGAGCATGAGAATCGTATTGATTCTATAAGTAAAACGATAAAGACCGTCGATTTAAAACGTTTAATGACTGTCGATACGCAAGTTAATCAGTCTGAATACGCTTATGGGCCATCACAACGTGATAGTCAATTAATTTCAAACAAATCTGAAGATCAAGATTTTCAATTAGCTGGTAATCGTATAATGCGTTCGGTGGAACAGACTAAACCACGCTTCAATGTATTCCTACACGATCGAACAGTTTCGGCTGGTTCCAATGTTCGTTTAGTTTGTAATGTTGTTGGTAATCCTGATAAAATTGAATGGCTAAGGAATCATAATCCATTGCCAAAAGATACACGCTACCAAACTGTTTATCAAAATGGTGAGGCATCACTTGAAATATTTGCCGCAGAGGCAAAAGATAGTGGCAATTACACATGTAGCGCCTCAAATGCATTTGGTGAGACTTTAACACATGCACAGCTACGGATTTATAAGCACTTTGAGGATATGTCAATGCCAAGCACTTTTAC
Source organism: Phortica okadai (assembly GCA_034638295.1). Taxonomy (NCBI): domain Eukaryota; kingdom Metazoa; phylum Arthropoda; class Insecta; order Diptera; family Drosophilidae; genus Phortica; species Phortica okadai. The sequence goes on from CM067851.1 coordinate 5,339,273, forward strand.
GCAACCAATTCGAGGTATTATACATAAATGCAAATACTTCCAAAGCAAAAAAATATATATATTTATAAATATATACACTAAACACGGTTATAAATTTCATAATTTAAACATTTCAACGCAGATTGAATTTTTGTTTTGTGGTTTAACTTTAACAATTAATAATCATTTACAGGATTTATTATTTGCGATTTTCTAATAATTATGATTTTTATTAATAGACACATATTCTCTTAACGAGAATGAGTTAGTTCTGGATTGTCGTGTACGTGGTAAACCACAACCAGTTGTGCAATGGATGAAGGGCAACGATTTGATAATCGACGATGCCAAGTTTAAACAGACGCATCAACCCGACGGCTATTCAAAACTAGTTATCACAAATCCCACTGAAAAGGACTCTGGTTTATACAGTTGTGTTGCACGCAACGAAGGTGCTGAAAACAAAATAAGCCATCATGTCGATTTTGTCGGACGCGAACAATTTACGCTACAAAAAACTCGCGGCTTCTACCATCGCGATCCGAATAAACCACATTTTATTGCACCACTTGGCAATCAGACAGTGTGCAATGGTGGCACTATTGCCATTTCGGCTGAGTTTACACAGACGAACACACCGATTGAAGTACAATGGTTCCTCAATCGTCGCTCTTTAGCTGGTCAACCAAAGGTGAAGTCCATTGCCGATCGTGGTGTATACACTCTAACCGTAACGGATGCAACACCCGAGGTGGAAGGCACATACACTTGCCGAGCAATAAACGCCTTTGGGCGCATTGAATCTCATGCTAATGTGGATGTTTCCATTGGCGCAGAGAGAGAGGAGCGTCCACCATTGTTCCTATCGAGACCAGATACTGAAATGAAGATTGTTCTTGGTGATCCATTCTCACTCTCTTTCCGAATTGCTGCCGATCCAAAACCAAAACGTACGTATTTCAAAGAACTTTCAATGAAAAAAATTTTAATGAATTATACTCTGCACAACAGTCACTTTTATGAAGGGTACCAAAGATATCACCCTTTCCGAGAGAGTTTCTAAAGAAGTTTCCGATGATTACACCCGATTCACGGTACAGAACTCGCAGATATCTGATAATGGCACCTATTTTGTCATCGCACGCAACAATTTTGGCACTGACAGAATCTTCGTTACTGTAACGGTAAGTTTTTTGATTTTCAAGTCATTGTATTGAATTGCCGTTTGTGTTTCGCTTAGCGCTCTTTAACGCCTTTGCATATTAATTGCTTTTGATTTTATTTTGCTTTTCTAGATTAAAACACCAAAAAAGAAAGAATAAACAACCAATTTTATTTACTTTGAAACCTTTGCAAATTTCTTCTTAATCCTAAAACTAGTCAACAGCACCTAGCAGTACCTTTTCAATTACCTTATCGATATGTTCACTTGTTTAATGTATCAAATTGACTATCAAACAATAGGTTATGCCACGCGCTCGTTCGGAAACACCTACGCTGCCACGTTGGGGTCAATCTTTGGATAGTTACAGCGACACTTCCTACTTTAGAGGTAAGTTAATGTTTCTGTTATCCCATATTATTTGTGAGTTGTCCAAATAAACCTGTTATACTTGTTCTGTGAGCTGCCTTTTGTAGTAATTGTAATTGTGTTCAATTGCCCGTTTAAATTGTCAGTCATTTTTCCGTTCAGTGTTGAGATAATAAGGGACCGTTAAATAGAGAATATTCGCTTTTGTATTTATTCCAGACTGCAACAACAGAAACGAAGAGAAAGCGCTACTTAATCAATATTCTCAAACGATATTTCCTGTGAGATTTTATCCAAACCCATACAGATTTTCAATGTATTTACATTTTGTTATTTATTTATTTAATTTTTTTTTTTTGAATGAACGACTTAATTATTATTTTTATTATTCTATACAATTATTGTATTATATAATGAGCACAGCAATCCAGCTTATACATTTACATAGTAAAAAACAAAATAAATTGAAAAATATTTCTCCGGGGAGTAACGAGTTTCAATTACTTCAAGGGAGCTTACAGTACATGACTAAGGCTTTTGATATTTATGCATGTTTATTCATGTTAACAGATCCGCCCGGTGCTATTTCAACGGAACCACTCGTCGTTGACTCCGGCCCAACGCATATATCACTATCCTGGGGCAAGCCAATTGTAAATAACTCAGCGCCTGTCATAGCATACAAGGTCGAGGCTTGGATTGTGGGTCACGAGGGTGGCGCAATCTGGCGTGAACTTGGTTTGACCCCTATAAATTCATTCGATGCCTTTAATTTGAAGTCAAACGTTGAGTATCTTTTCCGTGTTACGCCAAAGAATCGTTATGGTTGGGGACCCGCCGTACAGACCAGCAGTGCCCTACAAGTTGGCGGTGTTGAGTGCCTGCCCGAGTTCGTGAATATACTGCCGGGTCAAGTTAAGGCGCTGCTTGGGTCCAACTATACACTGCAATGCACGATAAGAGGTGCGCCACGTCCAAAGGTTACTTGGTACAAGGATGGCATACAACTGAACACACTAAGTGAGCGTGTCAAAATTAGGCAACTCGGCTCTGCATGCGCCTTAACAATAGCGCATGTGGGCGAGTGCGATGCCGGGCGCTATACCTGTGAGGCGACCAATTCCAAGGGGCGTGTCTCAACATTTGCTCGCTTGCAAGTCGTTTCCGATCCTAGGTTGTACGAAGCGGATTCGAGACTCAAGGAAATCGTGCATGGCAAAAATCTTGTTGGTGAAAGTCTGCCTATTTTCACAATGCGTTTGCGCGACAGGCGCGTGCAAGTAACGTATCCAGTACGCCTGACCTGTCAAATAGTTGGTTATCCAACACCAGAAATATTTTGGTACAAAGAAGACAACTTGATTAATGTCGCCAAACGTCATCACATCTCAATCGATGGCCAGTTTCATACTCTGGAGATTACAACGACAACATTAGACGATAGCGGCAATTATACCTGCACCGCCAAAAACGAACTTGGCTCTGTGTCCTGTCACTGTTCATTGATTGTGGACAAGGGCATACGTGCGTATATTTCACCCGAATTTTATGTGCCACTCGATACGTTCTATATAATACGGGAGGGCGAAGAAATACGTTTATCAGCCAAAGTTGAAGCCTATCCTGCAGTTGGCGTCACTTGGCACCGTAATGGCGTACGTCTACGCCCAAGCCGTCGAATTCAAGCAACGCTTGATGTAAATGGTTATGTCGAATTGGTCATCACAGAGGCAAACGTACATGATGCTGGCATTTATATGTGCGTAGCATCCAACGTTGTGGGAAAAGTAGAAACCAGTTGTCGCGTTGCTATTGAAGAAGCTGAAAAGGATGCAACTCATCAGCATGAAATACCATCTATACGCACAAATGATATGCCGTATGTTGACTAATTCATTATTTTAATTATTTAAATATACTCTTCTCGCAGTGAATAGTATTTTCACTTTGTCATTGTGGCATCATGATCATACAAAGTATAATATATAATTGTCTGTTCCTCTGCCTGAGCACATACGATCTCCTCCCATACTTTTTAAGCTATCAATTTGAAATTTTGCAGAGAGTTTTCCATTTTTCAAATCTCAAATCTTTTATCCAAACCAACAAGATCCGGCCACTGGAAGCCCCAATAATTAAAAAAAGAAAAATTAACGAAATGAAGTTATAATCTGATTAAACGATTAGTCTGACGAAATGTTAGCACCACCTTAACACTTAAGTATGTCTTTTTACCAAATTTCATCTGAAATTTTCATACTTCTGGTAACAAATGAGGTTTAACAATTAAAATTGGAATATACATGTGTACGTTATTAAGATAGAATAAAAGAGACAGAGAAGAGTACCAAATCTTCGGCAGAGCCGAAAATAATTTCTTCCTGTTTATATATACTTATAAAAGAAAATTTCAGCTACTCCAAAGAACCACTTTTTGTTGTGAAGCCACGTTCCAGTGAAGCATACGAAGGCGATACTGTCATTATATTCTGTGAAGTTGTTGGCGATCCAAAGCCAGAAGTGGTCTGGTTACGCGATTTTCTTAACGTAAGTCAACTAATAACCCTCACATAAATTGCATTTAGTCAGTCAGCCAATCGCTTATACTACTCAGTCTGTTTAGATCAAGCTTAGAATTGTAACTAAAATAATCACAGTCTCAGACCGACGGCGAAAATTACGAATTCCTGCACTGCCCCTTGTTCAAGCTCTGTGTTGCCTTACTATCTATTTTGAGGTGTGACGTAAATGGCGCCAATTACACAAAAAAAAAACCAAACATGAAAACAAAAACAAAACAACAGCGAAATATAGAATAATGCACAGGTGCTGTTAACAAGCTTCGCTAGCAAACGTCATCATTGTTTTGTATTATTGTCAACAACTGTCTGAGGTGCAATGCTTGCTTCAGTTTGATATACAACGTCAGCATAGTGGGTCGATCTTCGGGCTAACGTATAAAAATTGAAAGTTGAGTGCAACGCAAAATCGCCAACATTAAAAGTATAATTGAAGCAAATTCGTTATTGAACTTAAACTCAAACTCTGTAGGCTTATTTTCCGGCCCTATTTGTGCTGACCAAGCAGGAAGTGTCATTGAGTTACATTTGTTGCATTTGTTTGCAAATACCATTATAATTTCCGCAAGTATTGGAAGCATAAAAAGTGCGCGCTCGACATTAATTTAATAACTTTTAGATATTGAACGTCACACGTTCGGTGAAAACAGTTGAACGCGCGAATAAAGTTAACTGAACTCAAATTTGTTTAATTAATTGATTCGACAACGCGAACAAAGTGTTTTTAAAACGAAATTTTAACCAATTCAATTAGTAAGGTATAAATAACTATATTTGTTGACTACTTAATATTTTGAAAAGTCTACTGTTAATTGTTAAACCTAGAATAAACTCATTATTATATAATAGTTTAAAAAAAATTAAAAAGAAACAAATATGTAATCTGTGACTGCCAACTAAAAAGCCAATTAAACGGCTCTGTGCACAACAAACGCTTGAGCCAAAGCTCAAATTACTCGCTCAGACGTCACCGCTTCGTGTACGCTACCTTGACAATAAAAGCGCTTGGCGACACTATAAAAATGTTCTGCACATTTATGTCATTTGAAATATGAATTAAATGTTATATTGTCGAGTTAGCTGCAATTGCTGTCAAACGTTTATTCAAGTTCAACGGCAACTCAACAATGCAGCCAGCAACAGTTGCAACAGCAGTAACAACAAACAACGACAATAGTGTATCGAGTAACAAACATGTTCAAAAAAGCCAAAAAGGAAGTTATTTTCGGCTTTGTCGAAACCAACATACATATATGTACATACGTACGTAGTATGTATCTTCTTGCAAGGAGGTTCTAAGTATTCTTATTTGAAAAAAGCAATTTCTTCACGTCCATTTTAAAATTTGTATTTGCACACACGACACAATTAGACTTCACTTCATTTTACAATGTTATATCTCGATTGCTTATAGATAGATCACATTTTTAAATATTACTTTATATGGAGAGAGCCACGTAATTATGTCCGGAATCTTATAAAACTTGGGAATTAATGAAAACACGTAATTTGAAAATTTTGTCTGCTTCTGTTAACAATCGAACCCTTTTTATAAAAAACCTCACGTTTGACAAGTCGTTTCTATGGGTGCCATATGCATATAGTCGATAACTTCTTAAAAAGAGTACGTTCGTATGGTCGAAGATATCACCTTCTGCGCGTTGCAAACCTCATAACAAAGTTAATATACTCTTGTAAAAAGAACAACAAATAGACAACATATTCGTACAAAAACAATGCAATTAATAACAAAAATTGAATTTAAGACTCATTAGAAAAAAAAGAAAAAATCATATTAAAAAGAAAACATTGTATATATTCACAAGCGTGCTTGAATACAAGGAAGGCAGGAGGTCATACACACATTGTCGTTGTTGGCGACATAGACCAGTTCCTATTGAATGTTTCATTTTTGTACATATATGGTATACATGATTTAATAGCAACATAATTGCAATAACAATTACAACTTGTGATTCATCATAACGAGTGTCCTTAATAAGCGAATCGATATGTTCTATACAATTCATGGTGCTGTGCGCACTTCAGTCAATTTGTATTGCTTTTTAAGAAATGATACGAACGATTTATTCATTTCAAATCCTCTTTTACTCTTTTTGTAGCCGGAATACTACAAAGACGCACCACACTTCCGACGCATTGGTGACGGTCCAGAGTATCGTTTAGAGATACCTAGTGCCAAATTGGACTTTACTGGTACATATTCTGTAATTGCTAGTAATTGTCATGGAGAAGCAAAAGCTGTAATATCACTGCAAATTTTCGCTAAAGGTGAGTGCTTATTTATAAAAATTATAATTCATTTGTGTTTATTACAACAAAAGTAAATACAGTAAGGTGACGATTCACTTTGACTAGACTAAGCATATCAGTTATGGTGATAGATGTTTTCCAAACGAGGAAATACTACTTCTCTCCAAAACTCTTCGGCCATACTGAGTAGACTAGCTACAAATTCCTGGTCCTCTTGTACCCAAACATAGTGAAGAGCGCCATTTGTATCAAATGTAGGACTAAGCACGCAGTATAATGCCTTAGGTACATTCGCCATATACATTTGTATTTGGATTTGTGCCATATACTTGGGTGCAATTGTTTCACGTGCCTCTAGATATTTTTCAAATTCTTCTTCAGTCTTTGGTGCTTTTATCTCCACAATGTGATCGTCAGTTATGCCATCTGGTGCAGCCACAAGATACGGATGACTGTCATGCAGCAGTAGGCCACATTCAAAATACGTTTTGTTTTCCAACTTCTCTGTTTGCTTCAATATAAAGCGTTTGTGTTGCTTAAGTTGCTGCCTCTCTTCCATATTACGATCTCGATCTTTGCAAAATAATTTATTAAATATCTGTTCATCGTCCTCAGCAGTTTTTCGCGATGCTATACGATGCACAAGTGAGCAACGTAAACGCATATACTGTGTCTCCAACCAGAGCGGTGATTTGTACAAATTTCTGGTTACCTCGTTTAGATTTTCGAATAAGCCACGCGCCGCTTGAATTTCCATGTGTTGCACAAAGCTATTGACATCGACGACATTGTTCTCAGGTGAATTAAGCAATGTATGGTGCACAAAAATCGACTCAAAATCATCAATTGTTTCAACACATTGACGATAGAGTGCCGCATCACGTGCTCCAATGCCATCAAGATCTTCAAGTATCGCATCAAGAAATGCTTGACCATCAGCACTACTAATAGCAGCATTGCTCAAATCTGCATCGTTACGTGCGTCGTTGCTTTCAAATAAGTTTCTCACTGGGTACGCCTTTGCTGCTTGTTCCTGCAGCAACGATTCAAATTCATGACCCCAGAAGTCGCAGATTCCCGATTTAGTTGTGTGTTCAGTGCTCTTGCGATGCAGCCAGAACACGAACGAAACAATGTGTGGACAAGATACTAAGAAATGAATTCATATTAATTCTTTGCTTCCTCTGCTTTTAACCTTACTTACCATTTTCTACACACAGACTGCAGCTGCAATCAACAATTTCTTTCAATTTTTCATCCAATTTAACGACGACATTTGCATGTGTTTCGGCGTTGTTAAAGTCACTGGAGGAAAATACCAACGCATTTATTTCACACAGAACTCCGAGTCGTCGTAGCTGAACAAAATCAATAAGCAATTCTGCCTCACTTTCGGCACTTTATTGCGAAAACAGAATATAAATAATTTGTTCCAAAAACTATTTTTAAATTGATTCTTACTTCGGTAATGGTCTTCCTCCGACGCTTGCTGCGGCAGCAAAGTTGAAAACAACTTCAGTGCTCACATTTGGTATATTATTGATGTCTGCCTTTTTAAAACCCACTTCAACTTCCATTTGTGCCACTCTTCGATCACTGTTCAATTCAGATTATTGAAAAACAGACCAATTTTAAACAAAAAAAAATGTTTCAATGTTTTCATTTTTCATGAAGAGTTGACACGCTCCGAGAAAAATGAGACAAAACATATGACCACGCCACCAGTGCTGCCAATTGATGATACCGACTATCAGCCATTGGCGCCCTCTTTCGTAAAAAAAAGTTTTTTGTTAACTAGCACTGAAAAAATTTAAATTAATGTCGACAACTATACAGCACTGAAAGAAGAAAATAAAAGCTATTTCGGCGAATGATACTCTGATTTATGTTTTGGTTCAATGGTACTACCCATGAGTCAACTGAATATTAGGTTTACTTAACAACAATCCTGCACAGTCGGCAGTTACTTGTTAAATATATAAAATAAAACGAAATATTAAATATATTTTAAAGCTCAGTGCGTCATTATTTGTATAATTTAATAGATATACTCAAGCAAACACATATGGAAAAAGGACATATTCGTCATGGGTAAGTGCACGGAATTATAATTGTATACAAATTTGTAAATTGGTGGATTTATTTATTTTTTTTTTTATGATTTACTAGCAATATCGAAACACTGCCACGTTTCATACGCAACTTGAGGAATCTGCGTTGCGCTGATGGCGATGCCATTACACTCGAATGCCATGTAGAAGCTTTACCAGAGCCGTTTATTATTTGGGAAAAGGACGGACGTGTGCTACCTAGTGACAAGGACTTCTTAATGTCTTACGATGGAATCAAAGCCACTCTTAGCATACCACGAGTGTATCCTGAAGATGAGGGTGAATACACATGCGTAGCGAAGAATGCAATTGGTCGCACGCTGTCTTCCGCATGCATAATAGTAGATGTGCCCGAAGAAAAGGAAAATATGCTCAGCCGTCAGTTGACGCGACCAGCAGGTTTGTTGTCGGCACATTCAACACCGCGTTCCACGCCACGCTCGACGCCCAACAGAAGTTTCTCCCCACGGCGTTTATCTTACCGAAACAGTAGCATTGATTTAAGCATAAGTGAGCGTCGACGTAGTGATATGCGGGAAGCAATTGCAGCACCGAAATTTTTGGCCATACCTTATAATCGTGTCGTCGAAGAAGGTGACAGTGTGCGATTTCAATGTGCCATCGCTGGTCATCCAACGCCCTGGACTACATGGGATAAGGATGGAATGATTGTGACCCCGACAACCCGCATTGCTGTTAAAGAAGTCGATGATCTACGTTTTATCGAAATTGAAGAGGTGACGTTTGATGATGCCGGTCTCTATCGCATAACGCTGGAAAATGATTATGGGCGCATTGAAGCAACTGCACGTTTAGATGTAATAAGAAATTCACGCTACTCTAAGTCACCGTCAACACGTAGTGTGCGAGCATCGTCATCCCGACGTAATGCATACCTGCATCGTCGCATTATGGGTCCATCAACAGGTGAGTTTAAAAGTAAAATAATAAACACTGGAACCGTGTAGTCGAGTACTACATACGATGTATACGACAATATTATACCCTGCTATGCACCATATCTTGGTCTTTGTGTGAAAAGAGTGCGGGGAGTGGGTTCTTAGTTATTAATATACATATACATATAAAACCGATATAAAAATTATCAATTTTCACAGCTATTGGTGGTCGCATGGCATTGGCGACTGGCTTCCGTGGCTCGTCTGTGCCATCCTGCAAATTCTACCACAATAATGTTGAACTCTTGGCTGACGAGCGTATACATATCGAGGTGTTCGACGAACAGGCGATGCTTTTTATTGACAATGTCACCTCTGCAGATGAGGGTGTTTATATGTGCGTTATTTACGGCGATCACGATCCATTAATCAGCAGCATTAACGTCAAATTCCTTGACAATGTCATCGAAGCCGACAAGCAACAATCAAGTTGCCGCGCCCACATTGTTGAACCACTGCCAGAGTTAACTAAATCCATTGAAGGCGAAGTTATTGACCTGTGTTGTAGCATCGAATGCACTGAACCTTACAAATACGTGTGGACTCGTAATGGTGAAATACTGAACGATAGCGCTGAGTTTAAGTAAAGTTCATCAATGTTGTTTTTTCCCCGCATTTTGCTAACTTACTTTCCACCGTTTTAGTTACATTGACCATGGCAATGGCATGCTCTGTTTACGTATCAACGATGCATTCGACATCGATTCAGGGATTTATCAATGTCATATTAGTACCAATGCAAATAACTGGCAAGACTTTGATTGTAGCACGAGCGGAGAGCTTTGTGTGAACGAACGCGATCTTACTAAACAGGATGAGAGTGTACAACTGCTTAAGTCGCCTTTACCGGTAGTGTGCCGAGAAAACACAGAAGCGCTGTTCTATGCACGTGTTTACCCATGCGAAGCGGACGCACAGTGGTATCTAAATGGGCAACTCATTGAAGATGATTCATCAAAGTTTATGGTATGTTTTTGTTTTTATGTGTCACTTCGGTGTTTTTGTGTACCTGCGGGTGTATGAGTGAGAAGATATAAACGTATAGTGCGTACTCAAAAAAAAAGTAATATTTAAAAAAAAAACAAAAGCAAACAGACTGACAGTCATATAGATGTTACCTTAGTGGCTTCAGTGGTACACTTGGCCCTTTTATGACGTAATTGAATATCCACTGTGGTTCAAAAGCAATAATATATGAATAATAATATTTACTTTTATGTTAATGTCTGTGAATCTACAGTGTCTCTTACCTTAAAACACACCTAGAATTTCGAATATTATATTACCCGTAAACACAAAATTTCCAACCCGTTTGAATATTTCTGCCTTTCATGCCATTAATCGGTTACAGATTTAATCTTGTAAATAAATTAAAAAGTTAAAACATCATTCTAAAGATCTGCTCATGCTTTTTTTTATAACAATTTTTCGTTTATAAAAATCTTAAAGCTTCAGACATGATACTAAAAACAAAACAAAAAATAAATAATATTTATAAATGCATAAATTGCTATTTAATTTCAACAACTTTATTCACCGTTTTGTTCCACTGTATCGGTCGATATGCATATTTCGAAATAAAACTGAAATCGAAAAAAGAAAACAAAACGTCATTCACACTTTTAAAGCAGCAACAGAGTTATTGGAGATTCCGCAGCTGCAGAGTAAAGAAAAACGAAAAGAGACATGTTGAAATTCCATGGCGAGTATTGAATGCAAACGACTCATTTCGAGTCTATACGTTTTCAATACAAAACACACACACTATACCCCATGCCCCGAACAATACCCACAAATAAAGTTAAATGAGCCAAGCCAAGCCAAGCCAAACTAAAAATCGCGCACATTCAGTTTGAATTTATCAGCGGACGCTATCAAACGCGTTTTGAATTCATTTAATGTTGCACAGTTCATTATTCTAGCAGAGTAACATCACAAAGCGAGAACACTATGCCTAAGGTACGCTTGAAGAGTACTGACACTGCGCCCAAACGGCCGATGGTCGATCAATTGCTTTTAAGCGTTTTGCTGTGGCATACATTCATAAAGCAAACAAATTGGGAAACTTTAATCCGGCATGGCTTAACCGATATGCATGTGAATAGATAAAATACCTAAACTGATAAAATAGTGTGGTGAGAGTAAGATTGAGAACAAGTGTTTGATATCGTAATAGAGCCGACACGAGTTCGAGTGATTGTCTCAATGAAAGTGCAATTGTTGCTCCGATTGCGTTTCAGATTCTTGCTTTAATTTGCGCTTCAACATTGAACGTTCATGTCAGTTGAAATATAAAACGCGCCAAGTGTACGAGTGTCTTCGTCTTCCATATTGTTCAACTATATTGTGTGTGCTGTCGTTTTTGACTTCTTTATTTCTTTTATTAATTGCTTGATCAGGAATTATTATTATTTTTACACATGTGTGCGCAGCTGTTACTTTTATTTAAATGTTTTTTTTCTTTTTTTGGCGGAAAAATAATATATTTCGATTATTGTCCATAATATGTCTATATTAAAATTTAATAAAATTGATGTCTGTACTCGATCGTTTCAGTTGGAATCATATGCGAATGATGGCGTACGTGTTTTGCGCCTGCAAAATGTTCAATTAATGCAAAGTGGTGAAGTGCGTTTGCAAGTGAGACACCCAGAAAAGGAGAATACACCCTCAGTACGGAGTTATACAAGTCTATTGGTGCTACCAAGCGCCAGCAGTCACAAAGGCATTAGTAGAAGCTACAACAACTATAACGCCAACATCAAAAAAGAGACAAAGAGTCTGGATGTAAGCGCGCTGCCGCAGTGCGCCGACACAAACTGCATTTTGACGCGCCCTGAAGATTGTATGGCCTTGATCGGCGGCAATGTTAAGCTGAGCGTCAGCTTCGTGGCAATTCCCGGCACCAAGGTCGTCTGGTACAAAGCGGTGCGTATAAATATTCGTCTTCTTTATTTCCCTTTTATTTTTTTTACCATATCTGGCTGGTGTGGTGGCAGTTTGGGTGTTCAGTTTTTCATGTAAATTTTTCCACAGTTTTTACCATAAATAGCTGCACGACTTTTATGGCTCTTCGCTAGGCGTACTACGTCTATGCGAATGTTGTTGTTTTCATCAATGTTGCCCGTCAGCATTGGTGAAAACATGATAAAAAAAAAAATTATATCTTTTTTTTGTTGTGTTTTGTTGCCCTGTGTGCACGTCGTTCTTTAAAAGGCGATATGAGATATTTTTAATTATTCGGCATCTCGCTTAATATCGTTTTAATCTGGCCAGATCTGAGTACATGTCGTATTATCATACACGTTGTCGCCACTGCACCCTACTTTATATGTCTGCCTGTCACCTAGGCAGATTGTGTCACGATCAGTTTGTGGTATTGACGTATGAGTGACTACGTAATTGTTTCAAACCACAAAACGTACACAATCAGCACACGCACACATTTATATGTTACTTCTCTAGCCGTCCGGTATATGTTGAAGGTTGTACAATGTACATATACAAATACATATATACACACGTTTAGGCTTTCAAATATAATGCGGCTTTTGTCTTAATGAAATGAAAATTATAATAAATCTTTTTCTTCAACTATTGTTAGTGTCATCCGATTGTTGAAGGGCGAAACGTTACAATTAATACAACCGACAATCAATCAACACTCCACATAACTAATATATCGGCAGATGATAGCGGTAAATACACCGTTGAAGTAATGAATGATTTAAATATAGAAGCCGCTGTTGTGTCAGTGGCAGTAGAAGGACCGCCAGAGGCACCCAGTGGCAAGCCAAGCATATCGCTCGGACCAGATCGTGTTGCAGTTGCTTGGTGTGGGCCACCTTATGATGGTGGCTGTGCGTTAACTGGATTTATGTAATTATCTGTTGACTAATTAACTCGTCATTTAATAACTTAATGAACTTTTCACACGAATAGCATTGAGATGCAGCAATTGGCTAACAATACTAAACCGAGCCAAAATGATTTTGATGACTCTTGGCAAGAACTTACAAGAGTTGTCGACTCTTTGGCATATACAGTCAAGAATCTTCAACCGCAAACACTTTACAGATTCCGTGTGCGTGCCGAGAACGTGCACGGCCGTAGTGCGCCGAGCCAGCCCAGTGAGTTTGTACAAATGAGCACACGTGAGTCTGCATCAGAAGGTAAGTACCATGTAGTGCATCAAATTGTACATTAACGTAATATTTGTCTTTTTTTAATACTATAGATTTCAATCAAACAATAAATGTACAACCTGGCGGCGATTTTAAGACACGTTTTGATATTATTGAAGAATTGGGTAAAGGACGCTTTGGCATCGTGTACAAAGTACAAGAGAAATCGGAAGCACGTCAGGTGCTCGCTGCTAAAGTTATAAAATGCATAAAATCACGCGATCGTCAAAAAGTACTTGAAGAGATTTCAATAATGCGCGCACTAAAGCATCCAAAACTCCTGCAATTAGCCGCTTCCTTTGAGAGCCCACGTGAGATAGTCATGGTTATGGAATAGTGAGTTTTTAATGTGTAAATTATATGTAGGTCATAAATTTACTGTGTACTCTTTACAGCATTACAGGCGGCGAGCTGTTTGAGCGCGTTGTAGCCGATGATTTTACATTGACTGAAAAGGATTGCATATTATTTCTGCGGCAAGTTTGCGAAGGTGTTGCCTACATGCATAGTCAGAGTGTTGTGCATTTAGATCTTAAGCCAGAGAATATTATGTGCCATACGCGTACCAGCCATCAAATCAAGATTATTGATTTTGGCCTCGCGCAACGCTTGGACACAAACGCACCGGTGCGTGTGCTCTTCGGTACGCCTGAGTTCATACCACCAGAGATAATTGGCTATGAACCGATTTGCTTTAAATCCGACATGTGGAGTGTGGGCGTTATCTGCTATGTGCTGTAAGTTGCAAACAGAAGATTAAGAAATGTTTGGTGAAAAATTTTTTTTTTGTCAGTCTATCAGGACTTTCACCCTTTATGGGTGACTCAGATGTGGAAACCTTTACGAATATTACACGCGCTGATTACGATTTCGATGATGAAGCTTTCGATTGTGTGTAAGTTACGAAAAAGCATTATAATTGTCAATGTTTGTATTTCTTTGTTAAAATTATTTCACATTGCAGATCTCAGGAAGCTAAAGACTTAATTTCAAATTTGCTCGTACATCGAAAAGAAGATCGTTGGACTGCAAAACAGTGTCTCGAATCAAAATGGCTCTCTCAGGGATCCGATGAGAATCTCAGTAATAATAAAATATGTACTGATAAGTTAAAGAAGTTCATTATAAGACGCAAGTGGCAGGTAAGTTCATTAAAAAAAACAACTACATGCATGTTGTTATTGTTAATTATTTTACTATAACAAATATTTGCTATATTTTGATTTTGTTATACGCTTGCCGCTTTTAATAACAACTTACGCCGTCTTCAGAAAACCGGTAATGCTATAAGGGCTTTAGGCCGCATGGCTACCTTGTCTGCCTCACGTCGGAATTCCGCCATTTCAATGGGGGTATCACTACCAAGTAGTCCAAGGCCTTCAATATCGGGCATACCCATTTTCCATACGAATATTTCAGCACAAATGAGCTCGTTGCATGAGGAAGAAGATGATTTCAGCATAGAAATGCCAATTGTGGAACAGCATAAACGCATGCAACGCACCTTCAAGATGCGCGACAAGTCACAATGCAGCGAGCGCAGTGACTCCGGTTACAGTGAGTGCTCTAACTGTAGTGCCACTGGTGGCGCTAATGGTATTTGTCACTGTGCACGTGAATTTGACAAACAACAAGTCGTGGCGGATACGAATGTAATGGTGCCAGTGTTGCCGTCTGCTCAAGAGACATTGCTATCGGTGGCTGTGCCACACAATTTGCTCAAATCGAAACTAGAAGAGATCGCCAATAAGACGAAAAGCCATAACGATGAAGCTAAAATGGAAATAATAACATCTGAAACACGTTTTGATGGCAATCAAAATGGATTGTCTGCTTTGACGCCTACAGTTGGCAAAGGGGACAATAATGGTGTCGTTGAAGAGTTAAAAACAAATACGGAGAGTGTCGTACAGTCGTCTACCAAAACAGAACCGATAATGGCTTCGGATTTTACAAATACGATTAAAATGCGTAAGAAATCGCTTGAGAATAGCGTCACACGCGAAAAGGGCAAACAACACCCAAAGCCAATTTGTGAGGCGACCGGAAAAGTATCCTTGCTGAAAGATAAATTCAATCAGCCGAATGTGTTAAGCAAGTCAACATTAATGACTGCTCATGCAAGTAAACCAAAGTTGTCTTGTGCGGACAAACCAACGGGCACGACGTTTGCAACGAATCGTAGCAATAAAGTGAGCAGTTACGGATGCTTAGTGACCGGCCTTAATAAATGTAAATTGCATGAACAGTTTTTTTTTTATTTGCTTTCTTTTTGCTACCGCTAGAAAAATTAAACATATTTTGATTCTTTATGTTTTTAATTCCACAGCTTTGGGCAGCGCGTCCACAACAAGCAGAGTTGCTGCAGTATCAACAGCAGTTGACAAGCCAACACAAACTCGATCCATGCCCAACTCGCCGACACCGCAGCGTGCCATTACCCCAAGCCGGCTAAGCAATCGTGTACGTGAGGCGACCGAACGACTTGCTCAGCAACAAACAATCAGCACAACCGCCCGACGTAATGAATCGCGTTCGCGCTTACCGTTGGCCGGTAAAATCAACAGATCGTCCAGCGAAACGAAACATATCATGTCGTAGTATAGAAAAAAGGCAATTTATTTATTATTATTTTTTTTTTATTACATATATGTAATTATATAAAAAAAAGCAGAAGCTATAATTGAATTTAAAACGCGCAAAACCCAAAATTCACGAACACTCGAATATGCATGCATACATTTGTGTGCCTTAGTCTGTAGAAATCGTTTAAATTATTATATTATGTACACCTTACTTAATACTAAATCGCTTAACTTAATTGTATATCCTATCGAATAATTGTTTGAGTTATTGCTAAGCATTCTGTTGTTGTTTTTATCGCCTAAATAAATACACTTGTAAAGCGTTTAAATGCAATAATTATTACGCCATTTCTGTAATATGCTGTTCGCGTGGCTTTAATCGTACCCAGAGTCCGCCAGAGGCGCGCAGTGTTATACGAAAAGTCGCCTCAAATGTCGTCTTGCCGGGCACTGGCAACAGTTGAAAGCTGCGCAGTAGACGGGACACAATTGTTTTGATCTCAAGTATGGCAAAACGATTGCCAATGCAATAACGTGGACCGGCACTAAAGGGTATAAATGCATACGGGTGTCGATGTTCGGCATTTTCGGGCGCAAAACGTTCCGGCTTGAATTTTTCCGGTTCGGGATAGATGTGCGGTAAGCGATGTGTTGCAAAGGGACATATGAAAATGTTACTGCCTGCCGGCAACGTGTATTTCCCAAGACGTACTTCTTCGCCCAGTTTACGTGCAATCAATGGCACGCTCGGATACAAACGTAATGCTTCTTTAATGCACATTTCAATGTAACGCATTTCACGCAAATCGCTCATTGTGGGCGCTCGATTGCCATAGTCAAAAATACGCATTAGTTCATCGTGGCATGTCTGTTGGCAATCCGGATTTTGAGCAAGTAGAAAAATCGTAAATGCTACGGCTGCGCCCACGGAGTCTTGGCCGGCCAACATAAATGTGCATGCCTCGTTGATAATGTCTTCCTCTGTGAACTCGGGATTGCTATCCGATATTTCAATCATATAGTCGAGCAGACATTTACGCTCCTTGTTGTTATTGTAGCCATTACCATCATTAGACATGATCTCTCGGCGACGTTTGATCATCTCACGTGTAAAATCATTAAGACGTTTCTTTTGATTCAACTCATCCGTTGCCAGCTTGGTCATATGATAGATGCTGTCGAGCAGCAACCAAGGCTGTATAACACGCTGTGGTATGGCTAGTTTACCCTGGCGGAATGGTGATGCTTCCATATCAATTAGATCTTTCTTCTTAATAGGCACGCCCAGCACGGCTTCTGTGATTCAAAGGATAAAAAATAGTAATATAGAAAAATTTTGTTATTTATCTGTTAGTATATTTTTTTTTAACCAAAAGTACCGTTTAAGATGTCGACGACACAATTGTTTACATATTTCGCAATGTTGATATCAATACCATCGAAGGTTGCCAAATGTTCGTACAGCGACTGCGAGGCATCGACAAATGTGCCAATGAATTTGTCCAAAAGGTTAAGATGAAATGCTGGCTGAATGAGCTTTCGATGCGTACTCCATTTACTGCCGCTGCTCGTAATCAGACCATTGCCCAGAAAATTGTGCATTAGCCGATAAAAGAAGACCTTATTTGTGTGTTTTTGTGATGAGAGTATGACTTGCAGATCTTCCGGTTGTAATACAACAAAGAATGGAAATAGCAATACCCAAATGCGTACTAACGAGCCATAGAGATCAAAGGCATTTGCCGCCAGTCTGCGCATCACTGAAACATAGTAGTTTTGTTTAAGACTATTGAATTCCAACACTTTATTCAAAAAACTTACGATCCTTTTCCTTAATCAGCAAACAGTTGCCCAGCAGTGGTAGTGACGGCGGACCTGACAGCTTCAGCGACAATGCTACTGATTTCAGATAACCCCAGAATGTATAGATTAGCATCGTGAGCAGCAACAAAGCGAAAACACTCCACAACTCCGATTTGGTAGCACGTTCAAACTAAAAATAATTTTAAACCATTTTGTATATCTTTTAATCACTGTATATCAGGGTATATTAAATTTGTTTTAGACCAAATGTGTGTAACATCTAAAAGGATACATCCCTCCCTAGCTATAGCCTTTTAAAAAGTGGGCGGTACTGGTTGAGTGAGAAGGAAATCTGTCGAACGTCATTAATCTATTCTCCAAATTTCAATATTCTAGCTCATATATGTAGTTTCCGCGAAAACATGACCCAATCGATTTCACTTGTCGTGCCGATTATTCCTATTTATACTTTAACTGCCCTTCTTTGGGTCGGAAAAAAACTTAATATACCTTTATTGACAGTGAGTACGGTGTATATTTATTATTATTTACATAATTTTGTTTTTGCAAAATAGCAATAACAAGAAAACAATTTTTTTATAGAATATTTGATGTTCATTCAAAAATTTAATTCTATTGACAATGCAAACCTTTGGCGTATTTACGATATGCAAACAGATTCACTTTATAAATTTTTGGTCACACTTGTTGGAAATGAGAAAAACAAAGCTGAGAGTGCAACAAAGCAAACTGTTTAAAGAGTTCAAAATTGAATGTGCTAACACGACGTATACGTGTTATTTGAACGTGTTTCAGTGAGGCTGTATGAGGCGTGTGCTTCTTAGTCGATTGCACTTCACACTAAACTGCGCTTGCCGGCATTATTTGTTTGAAAGTGTTTATAATAAATTGACCCAAATATGAATTTTGGTTGCTTTTACACTTACAAAATAACAATTTGAAGTGTGTGACGTATACGGGGCAACCTTTAAACATTAATCAGGCTGTCGTTGACACATGTTATGAAGTTGGATGTTTATGTGTTTATGTGACAGGTGATGTTTAAACTTCGTTTTGAAATTATAATACAATACAAGCATATACCTTAAATACATAAGTGTATGCATTCAGGAATTTGTTATTGCGACCCAAATGATGATTGATGATTAGCATCACCAGTTTGTCTCTTTGTGTCATAGCAGCCGCGTCGTATATTGTATTCGTGTGAATTGTTGCGTTGACATAAAAGCGCAAACAATAAAATTTTCACAAAATGGCACAAAAGGGTTGTAAAATTATTGCCGACACCTAAAATTCAGGGTCAATTTCATGGTGAAGTCATTCAATACAAACTCACCAGTTCGTATAAATGTTCATTTTGTTTAAGAATTATTTTACAGAAAAGAATTTGCAAATTTTTAAAGTACATACAAGTTGTTTTTGAACTTAAAAAAATTATTAAAGCAGACTTTATTATAATAAATAGGCGTAATAAAAATAAACATAAAAGTATAATAGATCGATATATAGGTAGAAAAGACCACAGTTATTTTGCTAGAAATCAGCAAAAAGTTAGATTTCCAAAAGGTAATCATACACAGCATGATAGTATATAGGAAAAATGGTTCTTAGGAAATTATACTGCAAAATCAGTTGAGTTTGAATTATGTTTTATCTATTTAAGTATAAAACCTGCCACAGCATACTATATGAAACTATGAAAATGGCTTAGCACGCGTTATTTGCATAGCTCATGTAATTAGGAACTTTCAAGGGGACAACAGACAAACAAAGTTCGAAAAATCGAGTGTCCAAATCCGAAGCGAAGCAAAGACATTTGGTTTTTTCAAACGTCAATGTGTTTGTTATATAACATTGTCAAGCCGATTATGAATATATACACATGAATCTATGAATATATATATTTATATATGTATGTATATAGTTAAAGTCGCGTTGTCGTTGGATACATAAGCAAAGCGGCTAAATGCTTCCGCTCCTCTTTAACGTTTTTCGGATGCTAATAAATATGTGCAGAATCCACTGTCAAATTTACTCAAGTAATTCACACCTCTTTACTAATAAATGTACATGATTACTTTTTTTTTCTTACTAATTTTATAAATTATCATAAGCCAATATATTTTAACGAATTTATAACCACAAGATGTGTTGTCGAAAAATATCTTTTAATTTTTTCATAATTTTGGGAAAAAGAACGCAATAAAAGTTAAAATCAGTCAATATAGATAATGTATTTTTGAGCAACAACAAGAAAGTGGGAATTCCATAAAACACATATATTTTTTTTTATTATATTTAATTTAACGTTAATTTGCCATCAGGGTATAAAACATTGTTTTGGGTAATCGAAAAATGGCAGGTAAAAAACACATATTAAAATAATAATTTTATTCAACAAAATTCAATGAAATATTAATTACAATTTATTGTCAAGACAACATGTAATACATGCTCACAAACTATACTTTTCACAACCAAGTTTAGCCATTTGAAAAACACTCACCAATCTTTGAACGATCATTTTGTAAAAATTTTTCAATTAATTTTAATGAAATGTATATTTTTGTGTTTAAGTTTTCTACACTTTTGGCTGTGTTATAAGAAATTTCCAGAATTGAGTAAAAATCTCACATGTCCATTAAAAGGATTTACACTCGAATATACGCGGCTTGACGAGACCGTTTTGAAAATGTATTCCGTTTAATTGCAACCGCCGAAAGTATTTAACCAAATGCTGTAACTCAACGAAGATCTCGTCTATTTATAACCAAAAAAAAAAGATACGCTGTTGGCGTCACTTAAAATACGTGCGTTATTGAGGCTTCGGCGTTGGTTAGTTGGACGGCAAAACACACGAAAGCTTTAATTTGATCTGAGACCCAGCCTCCATTTTGACGTACGATTGTCTACGAGGGTTATTTCATAAATAATTCAAATTTTTTATCAAGCGAATATTATGAGAAATGCGTGTGTGTTGCGTATTGTATCTATTATGTTCTGAGTACGAAGCAAAATTGCATCTGATTTTTATGTAATGTCATTTGATGTCATATTCACTTTGTTAAATGTTATTATTGGCAAAAGGTTTTTTTTTGCAAATATAATTAATTTTATGTTTATTAAATATTTTTAAAAGTACTTTTAGTATAAACAATTGAATGACTCGTTTTTGTTTTTGCCATTTAGCGCACGCACTGCAAACACTTTAATTCATTTCGGCGTGACATATTCAGCCTGAAGTAGTGTTGATTGCACTTGAGTTGATTCGAGATGGTACTCAAACCGGCATGCTAATGGATAAGGCAATTTATTCGGTGTCCCCCAACGGCAGCTAAACTAAGCCTAATTAGTAACAAATCTCAAGTTAAAACAACAACTTCTATGCAATTGTTTTCGTCGAAAACGCGTCGCAGCTTTCAAAATTTAGTTGGGTCTTCGTGTTTGATCTTACAGCTCTTTGGAAGCGACACCTGCATCTCCGACACACTAATGCATTGAATAAACAATTTCATTATTATTTTTATATGTTTTCATAGTTAAACCCTTTTTTGTATGGTATTCTTATTGTTTTTGGTTTTTGTGTTCGGAGATGGAAATTAGATAATTTTTAACGATTTAACATCGTATAGTAGTGTGTCGAAAATACATGGGAAGCTTAGAGCTTTTTTTTAAATGATGATAAGCCTAGTTTAAATTTGTATTTGGCTTAAATCTCGGTTAACATTTAGACTAAAATCGTTCTGGTTATTTTATTTTGAAGATTTGAAAGATTTTAAGCATTTTAACATTAAGGGTACGCACACTCAGAGAGCTGAAAACTGAGCTGAACTTTTCCATACAAAAGCAGGCTGATTTTTATAATTGTATAATTGTAAATTATGGGAAAATTTGTTGAAATTTAGTATCTTTTGTTGACAATTACGTAAAACGTGGCATTTGCAAGCCCAACCTTTTCCAGCCGCAGCTCGCTCGACTTAAATTTGCTCCAAGTTTTGCGTGGCTTTGGCGGGACAATGCGACCGAAAATCTGGCCACTATCTGGTTTACTTGAAAATTCAAAAACCGAGTTTCTACTGTACTTGTATATTTATAATCGCTATATTTTTGTAATATTTCAATATTAATGTGCCGTAACTTGAATTCGATTTCTATATGACATGCGGCACTAAAGCATTAAATTCACGACAGAAAATGGTTTGAGTCTTGAATTCAAAAATGTTATTTTAGGTTGTGTGTTGCGATAATTATAGCATGGACACTTATTCATGTAATCTAGTAAACATTGAAACCATTACGTTTTATAGCAGATCTAAGAAAGATCTAAAAAATTATACTCGCTAGTTTGACTCGATTATGTGTCCAAAGTAGATGTGGAGGAGATTTTGTATTTCTCAGATTTAAAACTTTTCATTCTACATTGCTGACAATGATTTTCTCCAGATTACAGATTTTTTATATCAAGTCTAACGATTCAATAACGTTTCTTTCGCTCAACAACGCCATCTTACGTGCTTCAATGCAATACACTAATGACAGCACAACCCTTATCTAGCATCTCGCTCTCACAGCAACAACTAAGGGATATGTTTTCGGGATAATTGATGTAGTCCCAATTTAACTGTCGTCTTTTCATGATGGCGGAAATACGACATTTTCGACGCACAAATTAGAACAGAATACATATTTGGACATCGGATATAAAATATAAAAAGACTTGATTTTGGTAACCGTATACAATTTCAATGCCACTTTGTGTTTATTTATTTGTTGTTAAAAAAGTTATTAACGAAAGGAAAAACAAAACCACTTTATAAATTTGAATAAATCGACAAACTCAGTTTAACTATCATGCGGAAGCCATCCAAAACGTATTCGTAATTGCTCATAGAGCATAAAGGTTATAATCGTATTGGGACTGACGCGCATTAGGGCTGGAATGAATCCCTTATAGAACGCTAACGGTCCCAGTTTCAGAGTCTGAATGGCAACGTCTAAAAGGCCAGTAAATTCGCCAGGCTTTGCATTCATATACTTTGTTTTAACAACGTCCAGCGGCTGTGTCATGAGCGTGCCAATGCAACCGGCAATCGTTGAAGTTAGAAAATAAAGCGACAATCCATCAGCCATGTCTAGAGTGGACATTAGTAATTGCTTCACCTGGTCATAGGAAGCGTTTGTGCCAATCGTAAGCAGTATTGAACGTGAAACTGCTGGTATGGTGCCTCTAAACAAAGCACCTACACCTTCTTCTTGGTACACCCGAAAGAGACCATCAAACACATGTTTATAACTGTAGGGTATACCGAAGCCTCTTTAGGAACAAAGCCAACACCTGTTTGACAAATACATACTTGCGTCGCTTTTCTGGCGGTAATTTTGAATCATTTTGCAGCCGCACTGTCACAACGTCACCCGGAACTCCGATAATTCCACCAAAGAGGCCAGCGATAATTCCGAGAAATGCTTTTGACGAAAAGTTGTTTGGATCGACGTACGGCTTTCCACTTTCATATATAGCAAATCGGGCAGTCGTATATGTCAACTGGCGGAACCATGAGGCGCTGATACCATTATAGAAACCAAGAAAACCTAAGCAATTTGTATGTATCAAAGAAGAAACAGAAATTGACTCAAAAAATTGCTTCGAACCGTCTACTTTGTAAATATTTGCAATCAACTCTCCAACAGATTTTTTCTCGATTTGCGTCTGTAGCTGAACTTTTATCAGATCAATTGGATGTGTACATGTGACAGCACAAGCAGAGCTTAAGCCGCCAGACCACCATCTCGGTTTTCGATTTGTACTTATACCGGACATTTTGAATACAAAATATTAAAAAATATTTTGAATTTATCTTTATTGAGTTCGTGGAGTGGGATTGATAATATTTTTTTTTTATTTCTTTATTATTTTTCATTATCTTTTGACATAACAATCTTTTAACAAAAATGTAATATGATCAGTATTTTCTCCTATGTCTACCATCATCGCTACCTAAAATTTAATAACAGTTTGAGAGGAATTGCGAACTGCAGCGACTATTCAGCATCTTTGGAACCACCATCACCTTTCGGTGTTAAAGCGAAACGCCAAAGTAATGGTGTAATTACAGCTGCCAACAGCTGACCCACCAAATAAATCCAAAGATTTTTAAAATCGGTTTGAATTATATGCGGAGGGAGCGCACGGGCCATATTAAGGCAGGCGCCAGTATAGGGACCCTATAAAAACACTATCATTAAGTAAACGATCATCAAATAAATAATAGAAAATACTTACGGAAACGAACACTAATCCAGCCACTACAAAGCCCAAACGAACTGAGGCCGAATCGAATTTTTCACCAGAGCGAGCATCCCAAACGCCGCAAACAGAGAAGAGCAACACCGATGTCATTATATATTCAATAAAAATTGCTTGCCATATTTTTATACTAAGATCAGGATTGCACACACACAACTTTGGACGTACTCCCTTAACTACATCTATGCCCGTAGTAACTGCTAAATTCTTCGGCATTGCAGCATAGACCAATCCAAATCCAACAAAGCATCCAATTAGCTGGATAACCATGTAGATGAACATCATTGGAAGTTCTATGAGGCCCAATATAAAGGCGCAAAGGCTGACAGCCGGATTTATGTGGCATTGCGATAGAAAACCGAAACAGTGAACAGGACACAGTACGGCCAAACCCCAGCCGATGCCAATGTCCAACATATCTCTCGGGTAAACCGGTCCAGCAATGCAGCTCATGCACCCAAGAAATACCAACATCAGAGAGCCAGTAAACTCTCCAAGTATACGGCGTAACAATTCCCAATCGAACTTCATTTTCAAGCAGACAAATATTTTTATTATTTAATTATTATTTTAATTTTGCAATGAAAGACAAGAGTAAATAAGTCTGAAACGAAATTCTAAGCTTTACTATACTTTTGTTGAGGCCTACTTTGATATATATACATATATCACAAAATCCACAAAAAAGAATCGGTTATTCTTCAGGTTGCGACTCTTCCAGGCCCTTAACATAGACGAAACGCCAAAGTAAAGCAATAAGTGCAGCAGTTATTGGCGGCACAATCAAATAAATCCAAATGTCCTTATAACGGTTCGCGACAATAGCTGGCGGAAGCGATCTAAATGGATTCATGCTGGCGCCAGTAAAAAATGCCTATTGAAAATGAACAAGAGTAAAATTCGGAGATTTAATGTGGAATTACAACTTACGCAAGCGACATTACAACCGGCAACACCTAAGCCGATGCGCAATGAGAGTGACTCCACAACATTTTCATTGCTTGGATGCCAACCCGCCAACATAACAAATATCCAAACTGCTGTTATAACAAATTCTATGATGACGCCTTTATATGCCGCGATGCCAGGACCCAGAACTGTGCAGCAGAAAAAATTGCCCTTGTTGGGCGCGAGGCCATAAGCAATGCCAAAACCAAAGAACGAACCAAAGACCTGCATGACTATGTAGATTATGCCAGTTGTTATATCGACTACTTTCATAATCATGGCGGCTATAGTAACGCACGGCGTAAGGTGCGCGCCCGAGAGACCAGCAAAACTCTGTGTGGCCATTAGCACGGCAAAGCCCCAAGTCATGCCGCGTAGTAAGTTATCGCTCTGCGCCAATGTGTTTTTGTAGGTTCCCAAACAGCCCAAGCTAATCATCATTGCAGTGCCGCAAAACTCAGCAAAAGCAGCTATAGCTAACTCCCAATTGAACTTCATTTTGATGTTTTACACACGAAATTTTCAAACTTATTATTCACAATTCAAACCAGTTAAAATTGTAATTGAATTGCGTTCATGAATTAAATTATAAGGTGTACTGTGATTTTAGGCACATTGAAATATAAAAACTGCTACGTATAACGTCTTTCTTTATTTACCATACATCGATTGTTGTACATCTAAAGGAGTTCAGAACAGCTTTAAAGTTTTACTATGTTCCACAGAGACATGCTGCACAATGTTGGATATTTTTAAGGCCCAGTTTCACAGTCAAAGTTAACCCAGGGTTAACTCCGAGTAACAATTTTTCTGTTTCACACTTAGTAGTTAACCCCTGAGTTAACACTACTACATTCTAGGGTTAACCCCGAGTTAACTACTCTGTTTTTACTTTTTCTATTTATGTTTTTTAATGTCAAAACAGAACTAAATTTGTCTGTCAAAAAAATAAAAATTAAATATGTCCCAATCAATAGAAATGAATTTGATAAATGAGCTTGTATAGCAGCATTCAACCAGGTAGTCTCACATCATATGGAATTACTGACATCGGAAGTCGTTTACTTTTCATTGGGAGAAGATATGCATCATTTATACAAAGTCTCCTTGTGTGATTGCTAAGAGTATTGTACCCATGTCGTGTTTTACACGAAACTAACATAACTACGTAGTACGTACTATTGTATCATTTGAAGAGTGCGGTTTACTTTCGTTGTGCAGAGTAACTCCCCGCCCCTTTGTAATGGTAAACTATACAATTAGACATAATCGAGTCAACATTTCACCTCTTGTTATATTGGATTCTCTTCAGTTATCCATTACTAATTGAAGGTGATTTTTAAAATAACTGAAAAAATAAACAGTGTTTGGTAAGTAGATGATCAATGTTGTAAAACATTCTTCTCAAAAAATAGAATGTTGCCATACTTATATAACTAGAGTTAACTCGTCACTGTGGAACTGAAAGTCAGAGTTAACTCCGGGTAAGGGTTAAATTCGAGTTAACTTTACTCTGGGATAACCCTAGACTGTGAAACTGGGCCTAAGAGGCAAAAATGGCTGTATTTTATAATAATTGAAATAAAACTCACTAAAAACATTTCCAAATAACAAAATCCCAAACAAAGCGGCAAACGTTCGAAATTTCACTGTTTTAGAGACATTGGATTGAAAGGTTTTAAAGTCATTGAAAAATTGGTGAGGTTATTTTTTGGCCAATAGTGTCGTTTTTTTGGAATTGAATATCGTTTTCTTAATGCAAGACCGGCATAACTCAAAATTTGGTGTTTCGAGGAAAACGATTTTAAATTTGTTAAATTTCACTCACTTCCTTAAAGAATGAAAAACTTAAAATTGACTGACTCACTCACTATTAGCATTAGAGACAAGAAAGTTTGACACAATATAAAGCTTTAGTTAATGATCATTCCTGCATAATTAACTCAAAAATCGCGCTTTTCGAGTTGTAACGGTCTTGCAGTAAGCAAACGATATGTTCGCTTGAAGTCAATTTAATTGAAAATACTTAATTTCGAAGCCTTTAGGAGATTTTAAAAAATTTGAAAATCGTATAAAAAGCGCGATGAATATGTAAAAAGGACATTGTAGTTACATGTTTGCAAATTTATTGTGGTTGAATGTTTATGTTGTTATTTCCGTCAGCCTACTTTTAACGTAATTTTAAAAGATCGTCAGCAAATGAGCAAAACAAGCTGGACTTACGATTTAAGCAATTAAATATTAAGCAACAATTTTGTTGAATTCTTTTTATATGTTAATACTTTATTATACCCACCATTTAAACACTTATAACGATTAAAGCTATTCACATTGCCTATGGAACTTAACACGCAACCAACATGTACGTCACTATCGATATATCATTAAAACAGAGGTCATTAATTTAAAAAAAAAGCATTTTCAAAAATTTCCAAAATTTTGGCTGCCGGCGGTGAAAATTTTTTTTATGCTGTCGTGTCTGTAAAATAGACAAAAACAGCCAAAAACCAGTAAGGATTGGAGTCGACAGTAATCGACTCCGACATACCCTGTACCTTCAATTAGTAACGACTGTTTGAAGGCGTGGCCCCGCCCACTTTTTCATTAAAATAGATTTAATTTCCATTTAATATCACACATACCTCTTTTTACACTTTTAGACCAATTGGTTCCAGAGATACAACGTTTTTCTATATGTGGGCGTGGCAACGCCCATTTTGTAATTGAATCATGTTATATTCAATCCCAATAGCATACATGCAAAATTTCATTCTTGTAGGTTTTATGTTACTAGAGATATAAGCGTTTTAAATTTGTACTATAAAGGGGGCGTGGCTACGCCCATTTTTTTGTTGTATCTTCTTGGGACTCGTTTCAGCTATATACATTTCAAATTTGGTGATCCTATCACAAAAGACAACCGAGATAATACGACTTTTGTAAATTTTTTTTCCCGAGGTTGCTCCAGTCATTTGCCCCTCACCCCTAAACGAAGTTAAAAAGGGGGAAAACAAAATAAACTTGATCTGCTTAAGAAATTACAGAATCGAAGTGCGAAGAGCTTTTGGTTCTATCTATTATAGTTTCCGAGATCTAGGCGTTCATACAGACGGACGGACGGACAGACGGACAGACGGACGGACAGACGGACATGGCTAAATCAACTCGTCTTGTCGAGCTGATCAAGAATATATATACTTTGTATAGTCGGAGATGTCTCCTTCTGGGTGTTACATACATTGTCGATGCGCACAAAACTAATATACCCTTGTACCATAAGGTACAGGGTATAAAAATGGTCAATTTGGCAACACTGCAACCCCGCCAAGTAGATTCGAATTGGAAAGTTAATTCAGTCCGTTATCGTCGGTTTTGCCATTTAAACGTGCTTCTCCTGGCTTGTGGGGGATACGTAGCGCATCACATCGCAACGCTACGCAACGTAAAGTGCTGTACAATTCATATTTGTCAAATGTTCATATGTGCTTTTGTTCTGAGGGGCTAGTAATAATTAATTATTGTGTGAAAAGTTCATTGCAATGTCAGGAAGTACAAGTAAATATTGATTTCGCCAAGAGCAAGGCTTTATTTAAATTACATCCTGATCCAAATAATTCACGTTCATATACTTATGTACATACATGGGCACATAAATATATGTATATGTATCTTGGTTAGAAGCAACAAGAACATTGAGTACGCACTCAGTCGCTATCCATGCAACAACTTATTTGACTTCAACCTTATCGATTTTTCCTGTTACCGTTATACACACACTCTGACCGAATTTCATTAAAATCTCCGCTTAAGTAGCTCCATGAATGTTGAAAGTCGCACTGCGCCGCACCCCGTTACGACAGACGCGCCTTTAGGCCATACCAGACTATGACCATCGTCGCGGAGATGAAAGTGTTGGTGTAAAACAAACAGTAGAGTGAAAGTGACGTATCGCATAGTGACGTGCCGTGTAGCGACTCCTCGCACTAACGGAATAAAGGGCAGTAAGCATCCCGGTATTGATTTTTGTTTGGCTCTATTCTATGCCGTAACAAGTGTAATAACTCGACAACAAAGAAAGTTTGGAACAACAACAACAACTACGGCGACCTTTCGCCTGCCTTTGTATCTTAATCAATTCTATTGACGTTTCATGGGAGTCTTGATTTGTTGCATGGATTTTATCACTCTCGTAGCATTTGAAGCATGTTTCTTTTGGCACAATTAAAAAACGAACGGACACAATTTTTAGGTGAGTGTTTGTATGTCCATACATTTGTATATATCTGAGTGTGTTTCAAATTATTATTATTTTTTTTTTTTTACACATATACATATGTATGTAAGAATTGTAGCTAAGCAAAATGTTCATTCCAATGTACTCGAACAGCGTTGCCAATTAGCTTAATTCACTTAATTCGGCTAAACGCAAAAATGTGTGGCGTACCGTGTATTCATTGAGTTCGCGTGTTGTATCTAAATTTGAATCTCATTCAGTATACAAATACATACATATGCATACATATATAAATCTGATTTAACCATAACTAGGGACGCAATTGTAAATAACAAAAGTCGGTAATCGAGTGATCGGACAAGGGATAGTGTCAACGCAAACGTAACTGCTCAGCCATACAGCATCACAAAAGGGGAGCGCGAGATTCGTTTTGTTTTTTATTGAGAAGCAAGTGCGGTTGCAACAACTTGACGTACAATATGGCACAACAACTGTTAAAAATTATTGGTCCAGATAGTTGCAACACCTTTGCGTTTAGCCTTATGGCCATAGTGATCACATTGTCATTGAGCCTTGGACATGCACAAGGTCCACAATCTCAGCAGGTTTGTCCCGAACAGAATGACATATCACCCTGTATTTGCACCGTAAAGAAGAATGGTCTGGATATCTTGTGCGAAACAACAGATTTGGTGCATATATCTAAATCTATGAGTACACTCAAAGGCAAAAGCCCAATTATATTCTATTTGAAACTGCGCCACAATAATTTGCCAAAGTTGCAAGGCTTTGTTTTTCTTGCCTTGGATATACGTCATCTGACAATACACAACAGCAGTCTCGCCGCTATTGAGGAAAATGCGCTTAGCTCACTGGGTAAGTCGTGTTAAATTCCACCATCTCGATTTACTTCTAACTTGATCATCATCACCTAACAGGCAAGGGTTTAACACAATTGGATGTTTCGCTCAATCAGATGAAAACCGTGCCCTCACAGGCACTTCAGCATCTCTACCATCTGCTTATACTCAATCTAAATCACAACAAAATAACAGTCATACACAATAACGCTTTTGAAGGTCTTGACACACTCGAAATACTGACACTCTACGAAAATAGAATTACTCAAATCGATCCGGAGGCATTCCGCGGCCTTGAGAAGTGAGTTTGTACTGCAAATGACTAATCAGTCATTAGTATTACATTTATCATCATATTTTCAGAAAATTGAAACGATTAAATCTCGGTGGCAATGACTTGACCGCAATTCCACAGAAAGCGCTCTCCATCTTGGACACACTAAAGAAGCTTGAAATTCAAGAGAACAAAATAAGAATAATTCAAGAGGGTGACTTTGCCGGTTTGTCTTAAACACATTTCACACCCTATCAAATCTGCTTTTAACGATTATTCAATTCATTATATCATAGGTATGGAAAGTTTAGATTCACTGATTTTGGCACATAATTGGATTACTACAGTGCCCGCAAATGTCTTCTCACATCTTAGTCTGTTGAATTCTTTGGAGCTGGAAGGTAATAAGATTAGTATAATCGACAAGGATGCATTTAAGGGCTTAGAAGGTAGGTAACTTTATGAATCAAATAAATGACAATCATTATAATGTTGCTCATTCAATATTCAAAGAAAACTTGCAATATTTACGTTTGGGAGATAATAACCTACAAACAATACCGAGTGATGCATTGCGTCCTTTACATCGTTTGCGTCATTTGGATCTGCGAAACAATAACATAACTGTGCTGGCCGACGATGCCTTTACCGGCTATGGTGACTCACTCACATTCCTTAATTTGCAAAAGAATGAGTAAGTTTTTTTTTTGAAGTTTTCTCGTATATCAACTTACCATCAACTTAACGTTATTCATGATTAGCATCAAAGTGCTACCTACCATGCTATTCGAAAATCTGAATTCACTCGAGACGCTCAACATACAAAATAACAAATTGCAGAATATACCACAAGAGATTATGGAACCAGTTATGGATACACTGCGCATCATTGATATCACGGGCAAGTCCTGCACGCATTTGAAATTAAATACAGCGATTGTTTTGGTTACAACTTATGATATATTATTATTGTAAATTGCAGATAATCCATTAACCTGTTCGTGCGAGCTTATCTGGTTTCCAAATCTACTCGAGGATCTAAAGAATAAGGACGACGAAATGTCGCAGAAGAAGAAACCGATGTGCCATATGCCGCTTGAGAATTACGAGTACTTTGTGCAGGCAATGCCAGTTGAAAAAATGCATTGCGCCGGCCTTAATGTGAGTCCCTCTCCCACGAACGGAGGTCTCATCCGGATACTGCAAGTGAACTTTATGGCTCAAATTGCCATGTGCAGCATTGCATTTTTAAGTAGCGTATAAGCTGCTTGATACGCACTCGCTTCAAGAATCCGACCGAACCAAACCGAAACCGCGTTGGCCGGTGGCATTCTTAGTTAGTTAGCGTTAGGCAATCGCATAGCAAACTATTCAGGCAACTGATGAGTATAGCTGCGGTTGCTTTATAGATACGCGCACTGCTGGTCCCACTCACTATCCATTCCCATCCACACCGTTCCACACCGTTCCAATCCACAAAAATGACATAACTACAACTTGAACCCACATACAAGTTCACCTCAAAAACTATTTGTTGTTGTATGTATTGTGTTTTCTAGATGTACTAAATCAAACCGTGAACTTTCGTCAATTGCTAATTACAAACGCACACGCTTCTGAAAGTACAACAAAGCAAACAAACAAGCGAAAATGCAAGCAAACCAATGCAAACAACCATGAAACGCACCAAGCAAAGTACCCGCTACAACTACTCGTACTCGTATTCGATTCGAATCGATTCATTCGATTAGATGCCTTTGAGAACGCGCTATTCAATTATCCAGGCAGTTTTTAACACTCTCTTACTGTCTACGTTCGTCACACAAAATCTTGCAAAGCAGACTGCTTAAACTTTAGCATAGTTTAAGCATTGTTAGGCTTATTGTTATTCATTGTTAACACAAACTCATGATATATTCATAATGGTCGTACTAAGTCGAAAGTTATTGTAAAATTTGATATTCATAAAATATTTATATTCGTATTTTGTCGTGTTGTTGTTGTGAGATACAATCATTTTTGTTAACAATCTTTAATTAGTATCTGTCTTATTAGAAAAACTTACTCAATTTTGCAACTAAAGTTTTAAACTTATTCATACATACATATATACAAATGATAACGACCCGATTAACATGGGGCGCAATTATTTTATGGTAACTTATCATTATTTTAAACATAAATTTGGTGTTATCTATTTACTCTATAATGTTACTCATTTGAACTAAAAATCGATTCGAATATTTGCATCAATCACCAAGAACTGATTATGGAATAAGTAGTTTGTACTCGTTATTTGCACTCAGCTCGAATGAATTATAAAAACCGTAAAGAAAAATACAGCAAACGGTAGAAGATATCTTAGTAAGACAAAGAAAAATATAAAGAAAAAAAATCAATAAATACATATCAATTTATAACTCGAAACATATCAAGAAACTCCTGTTTGGGAAAACGTAAGAAATACTAATTTTTATACATACTTACTTTTTAGAAAATGAGTTTGTTAAGATCATATTTAATATTGCGATGTTTACGCAACTCGTATTAATATATTTATAATTATTATAATATATATATTTTATAAAATAAGTTGAACCAAAAGTGAAAATGTGTAAGTTTATGTGTTCGAAAACTATGACCTCAATTCCGGCGTGTGTCAAACAGTATGGGTCAGTTCTGGATACGCACCGGAAATCAGGAGCATACTTTGAGAACGAATTAATGTTTGTAAGATTTTTTAACGCATGAATTTGTATAGTAAATAATATTCTCAACATAAGAAGCTGTTCGGTAGGGTCAGGATAACGAACAGTACTTATGTTTGGAATATTTCTGGTAACAATTTTTATAAAGACAAACATTTGTTAAATACACGACATAAAAAACAAACAATGTCGAAATAGTTTTCGAATTTTCTGAAATAAAGAAAAACTTGGGTTGAATTTTAACGTTTTTTATTTTATATGAAATATTTATCATAAACGACAGTATTAATATCCATGAAATAATGAACATTTGCAAACATGAAGCCGTTAAAGTTACTCGCACAGGTTGCGCTATTAGCCCCCATATTAGGAAAGCCTATAAAATCGCCAATTTGTATATTAGGCAAGTTAACATCATCCAAAATCTATTAAGCAGACATCGTTTTTATTATTGTTTTTTTCTTTTGTGGCTTACCTTATCGGTAGAGTCACAAGTTGGTTCAAATAAGATCGATTTGAATTCCGGCAGATTTTCGGTAGTGACCAAATAAAGCTCAGCTGTCAACAGTCGAAGTGTGCAGTGTGCCTTTATTGACGTTCAAAATTTTATTGTGCAAGAAATAGTGATAACTTTAAAATCAAAGCGTTTTTTAAGCCAAAACCTAATTTTTAACCGATTATTCCTATCGGAGCTATATGCTATAGTATTCCGATCAAGCTGGTTTCTACATATATACTGCCTGCAAGGAAAAGAAAATTGTCTGTGTTTAAATTTTTTTGCTAACTTCAAAACAGACAGACAGACGGACAAGCCTATATGAGCTCGTCTCGTGTTGATCAAGAACATATATACTTTATAAAGTCGGAGATGTCTCCTTCTCTGCGTTGCAAACTTCATGACAAAGTTAATATACTCTTGCAAGAGTATAATGAACAAACTTAAATCGTTGTATGGAAAACTTTTTTGTTTTGGAAGATAGAGGGCCGAAATTTCAAACATAGTACTTTTAAGTGTGAAACTCCACACTTATTTTCTTAGGGAGGCATGAAAACTATTTTGACCAAAATCAATAATTTAGGCTATTAAGATAAAGAGAAATAAGATTCAATCACGTGGCACAAAAAAGAGAGTGAAGACTATACAAACTTCAGCAAAGCTGAAGAGAGCGTCCTTACTGGTTGACTTTGCTATCAGACATGAAATCACGCAGTTTCTTTTTAATAGCTTCAAGTATAAATTTCATGCCATTTGTTTGTTTATTTAGCAAAAGCAAATTGTTTTTTTTTTTTTTTTGTATATTGTTTTATTCGACAAACATAATAAGTAATTCCGAGTCAAATGATAGTATTTACTTTCATAAAATAACGCGTCTTTGGTATCTTAAAACCATTGAAAGGACTCGCAGTGGGTACGGTGTAAGCACCCATATTGGGAAAGCCAATAAAGTCACCATTTTTCATGATTGGCAAATAAGTCTCATCCGAAATCTATAAAAGTTACCACCATTAGCTTTGTTAAACATTTATTATCATAATATTTTGTGCGACCTACCTTATCCAATGCATCGCAAGTTGGTCCAAATAAAACCGTTTTAAATTTTGGTAGATCATTCACATCATCCAAATAGTGCTCAGTTGTCACCACTTGATGATCGTACAGTATACAATTGAAGCAACTATATACGCCATCATTCAGATAATATATAAGTGTATCCAATTTACCAGCAGGTGTGCGCACCTCACGTTTGGCATGTATCTTGCAAATTAAAGTGTAGGCAGCAGCAACAAAGAATCTGCCCGGTTCAGCAATAACTCTTATCTCGTCATTCTTAAAGTTCTCCGATAGGGATTTATTAACAATTTCGGCGATCTAAATTTGGGAGAAGTACCAATAAGTGCGAAAAGACACTGATTTGGCAAAAGTCTTACCGTTTCGAATTTGGCATCGTCGTATCCTGGAAAACCACCGCCTATATCAAGCAAGTTCATGTCGTAACCGACCAATTTACCAACATTAAAAAGATTCTTTGCTGTAATTATGGCACGATCATAAGCTGGAAAATCGTGACAGCCTGAACCGACGTGAAAACTGGTGCCGATCACCTATAAGAGTTATTAGGGAAATTTACACAATTTGCTAAACTAAAATTGTGATGACTCACATTCAAGTTCAAACTTTTAGCCAGCATTATCAGTGCGGTAGCGTCGGCTACGGCATCGCAACCAAACTTATCTCCAAGCGGACATTGAGCCTCTTTCGCCTCACTGCGAAATCGGATTACCAAGCTGTTGATTAAACCATAAACATTGTCATTTATTTTTATACATTTATGATGTCAATATACTTACTCTGATTCTGGATAATGTTCAGAAATTTTCAATATTTCAAATTCATTGTCCACAGTGACTGCATGAACCTTATTTTCTTTGGCGTATTTCAAATGGGACACAGGTTTGCAGGGATTTGCGAATATAATGCGATTAGGTGAAACATCCAAATCAAGTACCTAGTAAAGGAAAATATTGAAATATTGGAAGAGAAACAGCATTAGTGGAAACGAACCTGCTTGATTTCATTTTGTGATGCACAGTCGAAACTGGCACCAAGCTTTGCTAACGTTTTCACAACCAAGGCGTCATCATTGCACTTCACAGCTGCAACGAAATGAAATAATTATGAATTAACATCTTTTAGTTAATTAATTAGTACATGTCGCTTACCATAATAAGGTGTTATGCGTGGCATTAATCTCTGCCAAGTTCGATACTTCTCAACAACACTTGTGAGATCGCAAATGTTTAGCGCTTCATCGACAAATGCCAATTGTTCGTTATTTATGATCTCCTTAATATTTAGTTTCTCCCTATAGAAACTAACATCAGAAGTGCCACTCATTCTAATATAAAATTAAATTTTTTAGCAACAGCAAACTTTCATCTACAACAAAAACGAATTGACTGAATAAGATCATTTCATTCAATCAGACAAATACTGAATAAAAATTATGTTCAAAAAAGTCAAAATGTTATCAGACAAAACTGTGTTAAGCGTGTTTGATTATTGATTATTTTTATATATTTTTTTTTTTAATTTTTAATTTTTGTTTCAAAATTTTCATTTAATTGATAAGGCTTGCTTCCAACTGTTTAGCACAAAAAATCTAACATATTTCTTTACCATTGTCGAAACGTGCAAAACGTGTCCAACTGACCAGCACGAGAACAATAAGACGATAATCACTGCCAAAGGTCAATCGTTACTACAGTATAGATTGTTCGAGGTCATGTCGTAAATTGTGCATGTACGTGAGACATGTTTGGTTTTGGCAAAATGGCGTCAGAAGAATTATTTACAACCAAAAATATTTGCAATCGTAAATAATTTTAATGTGTAAAATTTATGCTTGCACGTATTATATTAATAAAATGTAAATTTTACATTGAGTATTTAAAAGTGCACTAGAGCCGACACTCTGCAAAGTGCTCAAAAGTCTTTGTTGCGCACGCCTGCCGTGTTCACTCGGGGTCACCCCTCACGCTAATGACAACTACAACAACTGTGACACGAGCTACTCATCATCAACAACAACAACAACAACTATCATCATGCGGTCGCGTTGCAGGGGTGTGCGTTGTCTACGTCAATGCAACAATGACACTCGAAGACCAATGAGGCGGAACGACGAGTGTGCACTTACCTCGAACCTCAGGCGATAGCGCATTGAACTAGCTGCAATTAAAAATTAAAATCAAACCTTTCAGAGAAATCGATACCAACTTTGCGAAATGAATTGAAATCGAAACCGCATCAATCACACCGTAATTGGCAATGATCAGCTTATTCATTCGGCAGGCGGACAGTTGCAGACTGATTGGTCCTGGACTGCAAATAAAGTCATCTTCGAATCATCAACAACGACTCAATACTTAAAAAATAAACTAACTCTATTGCTATTACTTTTTGCTAGTTTAGAAAATTGATAAATGTC
Organism: Phortica okadai; assembly: GCA_034638295.1. NCBI lineage: Eukaryota > Metazoa > Arthropoda > Insecta > Diptera > Drosophilidae > Phortica > Phortica okadai. The sequence goes on from CM067851.1 coordinate 5,376,619, forward strand.
AAAAAAAAATGAACGATTATTTTACACACTCATTCGTAAAATTGAATTGTCACGCTCATGTGTCCGACACTACAAATATTTCCTAAAATTGATTTCACGTTGAAATTTGAACATGAAAATAATTCCGTTTTCAAATAATATTTTCTGATTGCAAACCACAAATGATTGCCAAGACCACTACTACTTTTCGATTCATCGTTGTTGTCATTGTCGTCGATTTGATTCGAGTGTCATCGCACTCATTCGCACTCTAAGTTTGACTGATGTGTCAAATGCGACATCAAATCGGGTGTTTTTTATTCGAATCAGTTGAATGTGTAAAACACGTTTTTCATTTTTACTTTGAAATGCGTTTAAATCATTTGGCAATTAATTTGAAATTGTAATGAAATGAAGTTGTAAATAAAAACATCATTAATTTCTTGTTTTGTAACATTTTTTTACTCAACTATGGACAGGGTAGACCATAGTTAAGGGTCGGGCATAATTTGCATATTCTTTGTCGCCTTTTTTGTGCGGTTTAATGGTTTATACATTCATGTTTACATTTCATTTTCAACATACACATTAATTAATGACTTGCCAGACGTTCTCAGGCATTTCTATAAGTACGTCTTCTTTTCGAAACAAACCGAAATTTCATTTACGCTGGGACCCTTTTCTATCGTAATAGGTGTAAATCTATTAATCTTATAACGCTGACCAGTCGGAGAAAATAAATGTGTAACTCGTTTTATAAAAAAATGAATTTTAATATTCCGCCCAGAATTGTTTTAAACTTTTCTCGTTTGTGAGTACCTGTAAATCAACTTATTGAGTGAAAGGCACCTTTTGGATAGTAACAAATGTGTTATTTTATATAAAGTACACTAATTCACACAACTGAGTTCTCTTTTTTTATTGAGAGAAAATACACAAAGTCTTGTGCCCGTTTCGTAAAAAAAAACTAAGCATGATTATCTATTAATGGGATATACCACCTTTGATGATGACTTGTTTTGTCGATTTTGAGGATTTTGTTTTTATGCAAAGAAGGCACTAGCTTCAAATGGAAAAATACGTTCTCGTAAAGTCAGTACTTTTTAGGTCTGTAGTACAGACTGTGTACGTAAAGGGTAATTGTGCCTATTTTTCGAAAACAAATGTTTTTTTTTTTGAGTAAAAAAATGTATTCAAATGGCAAAAAAATCTAACAAATATGCAAAAACCCCTACGGACAGTCTTAGATTACATGTCTAAGAAGATTCCTTTAATTACAGCTCAATCCGATAAAAACTGGAGGAGCAATGTGACACGCCAGATTTAAAAATGCCGTTTCGAGAAATACGGTGGAATATCCCCTTAAAGGAAAAATATTTAAAAGTACAGTAATTCGTTTGACTCATTAATTTGTTTCTATTGTGTAATGAAACATCCTTCACAATCAGAATGTGCGCAATTGATGTTGTTATTATTTGTCAAGGAAATTCTCACTGCAACAAGTGTAAGAATCCACTTTCATTTACAACATATTTATAATTTCCAAAATACAACTGAGCATCGATAACTGTGCTAGGTAATCATCAACAATTTGTGCTTGAACACATTACTTCAACTTTTAAATCAATTTCCGACACATTAAGCCCAATTAACTATTATTAGTAACACACAATGTGTATGTGTGTATAACCTAAAAAAAATCCTTGAAAAAAAATGAAAAGCTATTATTATTAGAATTTCCATTCATTAAATGTTTATCGTAACGATTTAAATGAGCGCCAAAGTAGCACACAGACGCAGAGAACAAGAAGGCATATCAACTTAATGCGGCAAAATGTTGTATATTCTTTATTTACTACGCAGAAGAACACTTCAAGCCAGCTAACATGAATCGCACTGAGTTAGTGGCGGTTACACAATGAGTGAAGTGTTTGTACATATGTATGTACATACAAGTGTATACGAGTATATAATTTCTTTTTTTTTTGGCATGACTCTCACTGCGCCTGTGCCACATTGGCTTGCCACTTGCAATTTTCAACAGCCATGACTCATTTCAACACAGAGTAAACGTGGCATACACAAACACAAACATAACCGACTCTATGCATAATATCCTAGGCGCCGCTGTTGCTGTTACTGTCGCTCAGCACGTGTCCACCGCTGCCTTCACCAACGCCTCTGACCAACATATGTAGCACGCTGGCTCTCGCACGACTCGTTATTGCCATGAATTCAGTTTGGCAGCTGAGTTCCCGTCTCAGTTTTGTTTTGTTTTTCAGCGTTGCAATGCGCTATAGACGCTGACGCTCGCTTTGAGTTGCGTGTCTGTAAGATTTTCATACCAAAAAAAAAAAAAAAATAAAGAAAATCAAATAAAATAAAAGAATAACATTTGTATTGTTGTGAATTGTTTCTTTGGGTGACGCTAGACTTGACTGATAAAAATAGACGTGAAAGAAGGAAAGGTGGTCGGACATTTACACTGAATGACGCTGAGGGCTAATCAACCAGCAAAAGAACATCATCAGCATGTCGCACTTGCTGAAGCGCACAAAGAAATCCTGTCTCAAGGTGAGTGTGTTGAAGAGTATTTATGTATGTGCGACGAGCAAACATAAAAGTGCATTGAAATCAATGAGTAAGTGTGAAGAGTACAAAAAAGTAATTAAAAATCAATAATAAATCAATTAATTCGACGTAGTGCCGGAAGTGCTGTTTTTATGTTGTTGCGTATACGCAATGTAAGCCATATGTAAAAAAAAATATTGATTATTTATTTTTTGCATTGTTGTGCCACAATTTCAGTTGCTACGCAAAATTTCCACATCCAGACAATTGTTTGCACAGAAGCTTGAAGAAGATGAGCTTTCCACATGCCACGTCGAGCCACCGCCGAGCAACACTTATGATGCTTTAGGCCGCAAAAGAGACGCACCAGAAACCACAACCGAAATCAACACCGAATCCTTTAATGAAATCAATACCGTCCAGTATAATCCCGATAATGATACCGATGCTGAATCCGTGCAAAACAGTTTCGATGAAAACCAAAACAATGCCATCATACACGGCCTAACAGCGAAATTCTTTCTGGGCGCCGATGGCTATGAGTTCCAGCGTCTGCAGCAGTTACGCAGCGATGCCGCTTCGGAGGTGTTTGACTTCGAAACGGATGAACAGCCGGAGCTCATCATGAGCGGCGATGTGTTGGCCGTACACTTTGAAAAGGTACACTATCGCCAAAATGTACGCTACCTACGTCACACGCCGTCCAGCTCCAGCTTAGATTTGCACACAATGGCAGCGCCATCATCATTGGTAACTGACGTTGCTGCAACGCCTGTGGCGCACATCAAGTTGCACAATCATCAGAATGAAAGCTTTATGCAGCAGCGTGCACCGCGCTCGTGCAGCATCAGTCTCGGTTCCAAAGTGGCTGGCAGCTATCACAATGTGGTCATAACAGCGCCAGTGGACTCGTCCATTGATGCTGCACCTGTCATCAAATGGGACATTAATGGCAATTCGCTCGATGATGATTATGATATCAATGATGATCTCTTTGTGTTTCGGCGTAATCATTGGACGGATGATGATGATGACTTTGACAGTAAATGGAATCGTTTGCATGATAAACGTCTAGCACAGCTAGCACAACGCAATGTCGATAGCTCCCAAAAGTCTAGTCATCAGTCGAGCGCCTGCACGCTTGAAACATGGCTGGACGGCGATCTTGAGCACTTCGAGCAACAGAGTGTCCTTAATGAAAAGTTTTTGCCTCATTGTAATCTTTGCCTTAAGTAATTGTAAAACTGATACATCTTTAAATATGTACTAACGTTGTGAGACCTTTTTTTGAGAACTAATCTAGTAAACTTACAAAAATCGATTAAATTTGAATTTTTCGTCTCCAGCGTAATTGTTCTGTCATGGCAACTGCGGCAATAAAACTAAACGCGTGCACTGCCAAAATTGCTTGCGTCATTGGGGCAAACAAAAAGCGCTTTAATAATAAAAAAAAAAAAAAAGTGAAACCAAAAATTGGTTACAATTTCAGAAATCCATTAAAAAATAGCAATTTGATGAATACTCCGGCAACACAAGCTCGTCGCCAATCTCTCTCAATGCATTTAATGCACTTCAAACGACTTTTCTCCTTTTTCAATATGCGTCGGCCGACGTACGTCCTGCACGTGGCAAACGTGCGTGAGAATCCTTCGTTCATTGACTTTCCCACGAGCCAAAGCAACGCGACAAAACGAAAACAACAACAACACCAATAACACCAACGTTTTATTATTTTATTTCATTTTTCGGTCTTACGTTTATTTCAGACCGTAAAGTGGTTGTGTTGTTGTTATTGTTGTTGTTTGTTGCTGTTGTTGGTGAATGGTGGTGGCGGCTTTCGGTTGATAGTGCTTTTACACATGTTTACAGGGGTGGTTAGGTCGGTCGTTCGAATTATACTCCCGTGACTGTCACACGGGAACTCACAATATCAACAATTATACGTCGACTCGGCGTTGATATCGAAACCTGCACAAATTGCTTTAAAAGCATTTTTTTTATAAAACACTTTTCACAGTTTTAAATTAATTATTAATTATACGCAAAAAATAAATTCACTTTGGTTACTAAATGAATTAAATCACTGAAAATGGTTTATTTAAAAACAAAATCGTTGATTTAAATTTAATTAAACATTATCCATAAATTTCTTAAAAAGAATTAAGGTTAATTTGTTAATCACGATAAAAGCAAAAAGGCTCCAAATACTATTATTTGGAAAGTTTAAAAAATAGGCATTTGTTTACGAGTTTTTCTTCGGCACGAAAATTTTGCATGTTTGGGAACAGATTAAAATCACAATGACGAAATCAGAGCCAAAAAAAATCATCAAGAATTCGAAGAGAACATAAATGTTCAAGATTTCGATTAGCTTCAATGTTTAGTTGGTCCAATAAAGATACGTATTAGCTTATGTTGCAATATTTTCTTATCTTTCTTCAAAGTTAGTTACCCTTTTGTTTTCGACGAAAAAAAATGATCGATATCAAACACATGAGATGAGATGTCTCAGGGAAATATTTAAACTAAGTACTCATCATCTTTGAGACGATATTATTTTGAACGCATAGAGAGTTTCAAACAATGCAATTAAAGACGAACACATTTAAAATTCATTTATTAAATGCCATAATAAGTTTATTGGGTGCCGATGTGCGTTCACGTAATTTTTTTCTGCTGAAGATGATGATGAAGTGAAAATAATTTCAAAAAATTTTTCATCAGCACCTCTTTTTCTTCGTTATTCGTTTGAGAGTAAAATAATGTATCGCATAGATAGAGAGGAGTAAGACCTCAAAAAGCATGTAACATATCGCACATGTTTAACTAAACTGTCACAACTCAAAAAACATGAATTTTCAGGAAACGCAAAAAACTGCTTTAGTGCCAATGACAACCTTATGGAAATGCAATATTGAAAAGAGGCATAACTCTGTTTCTAAGTCAGATAATTACACCACCTCTTTTGTGGTGATAGATATGCATACGATAAACAGTTTTTACATGAAAACTCGAAAAAGACAAATTTTGAGTTGTGACAGTTTAGTTAAACATGTGCGATATATTCGTGATTGGGTCGATAAGATGACTGGATATAGCTATGTCCGTCCGTCTCTCCGTTCTTTTTTTCAATCTATAGCTCGAACACCAGAAGCGATAGAGACATAAAAGAAGAGTCCTACAAAATGACGTACCACAATTTTAGCTCCTCTCCATAATTTTCCCTCAACAAGTGTTCTTCTTAAAATTGTTATATCTCCACAACTATAATGGGTTCGAGCGTAATATTTTATAAGCAGGCTCAAATTCAAAAATACTCATTTTTTAATCGATTTTCTTGAAATTTTGGTCAATATATAACTGGGCATAGTAAATATGCATTTTTCAGATTTCAGGCGTGGCACTGCCTAACGTGTATATAATAAATTCGTGGTATACTCGACTATACCGTCCTTACTAGTTTTTTTCTTTATTTTATTGTTTACTCTGTAGCAGCAAATCTTATGTTTTGTCGCATACACCTGATGAATAACCTTGAAAGAATGACCTAGAAAATGTGGACCATACACGCGCCAAAAGGTCAATGACGACGGCGATAAAGGCAATGCACTTGTTGGAGCCGCACACGACCGGCCGGCGGCGTCAACAGCTCAAGTCGCGTGCGTGCTCCATATTCAACGTCTAGCCAATATGCGACACCGTCAAGCGTGCGTCGACGACGCTGAGCGACCTGACACTCTAACAGCGTGAAGTGCTGCTGCCAACAACAGCAGTTCTAACCGTGTCAAGTGATGAAACCTCCAAAGAGACAATCGGTGCAGCATCACTTGAGGCAGAGACAGACGGCCAACGCCTGTCGCCAATAAAAGTCGTCATCGACAATTGAGGCTTTTCATATTTGCATTCAACAAGCAGCGAACGCAGCTAACAACATGAACAACAACAACAACAACAAACAACAAGGCAAATTGAAGCTTATAAGCAAACATGTACACAAACACAAAAGTATAACAATATGTCGTCGTATCCTTCCTTCCTGAATGAGAATTTACATGTATGCATGTGTGTGAGTCTGTAATACAGGTTAGCAATGCAATTGCTCATTCTGTTCTTGTCTCCTTCACATCGCCACTATGTCAATGTTAACGAATTCACTCTCTTGCTCACGCATTTGCCGGCGCTTATGAGGATCGTCAACATCAAGATACGCCGTCACTTACCACCGTCGAAAAGCCTATGACACGCGGCGCTCAGCAGCGTTGCTAAGGGTTGAGCGTTGGCCGCACCACGGTCACGGGCATTGTATCCTGATTTTATTGGTGAAGTTGGAAGAACGCCGACGGCGACAGAGCTCTTCGAAAAGGGGTTGGGCGACAGGCGGCACATGCAGGTCGTTCGCTCGTCGCGCGTTCTCAAATCAGTCGAACGCCGTTCGCGCACACGATAAGTCACGTGCTCAAACTAGCTCTCTGACAAAGAAAGTTCCGAATAGTTTTTCTGTTGAGTTGTCCGCGAAAACTTTATGAAGTGACAAAAATTTAAACAAACTCAAATATTTGCAAAATACATTGCTAAAAAAAAAAATAAAGTGCAAGTGTAAATTTAGTTAAACACAAAGTGTTCTAAAAAATTTTATCAAGTGACATAAAATAAAAATTATAAAAAAAAAAACATGGATCACAATATGCACGTGAACGCGCCACTTCACTGGGGCTATGGCGCACCACCCATGCCGAGTACACCTCAAAGTCACTGGGTGCCACCGCCGCAGAGTCACAGCCTGAAACGCGCGCTCTCTGAAAGTGACTGTGATGAATTGTACTCGGAAGAATCGTCAAAAGAACAGTACGTATAGTGTTCTAATTGGAATTGGAACTCAAAAATAAAAATTTCATATTTTTATGTGGACTTTTTATAACATTGGTATTACTTTTTTGTAGAATTTCACCTGGCGAAGGTGGCAGCTGCCAATTGATGAGCCGAAAGAAACGTCGCGGCGTCATTGAGAAGAAACGTCGTGATCGGATCAATTCCTCCTTGTCCGAACTCAAACGCTTGGTGCCCTCTGCCTATGAGAAACAAGGCTCAGCTAAGCTCGAGAAGGCGGAGATTCTGCAACTCACTGTCGAGCATTTAAAGAGCATGCAATCGAAAGGTGAGTTTTTGAAGACAGTTTAAGTGAACGAATGGAAAAGAGTCATTGAAAGTGTTACACAAAGCTCATAGAAAAGTCTATAGTATTCAGATCGATAAATTGAAAAATATAGATGAGAATATCAATGCTTTTTATCATTTTTAATCGCTTTAACCATTTTAATAGTTTTAGCAAAGAACCGATATCTCCTATAACGACGAAATTGCAATGATTTGTTTAGCGACTGAATTTCGCCTGTCCCTTCAATCTCAATATATTCGTTTCTGATAATATTTATTAAAAAACCAATCACTTTGAGTAGTAAAGCAAATATTTTTATAAAAAAAAAATTGGGACTTGAATATCGAATACTCTTTTTGCAACTGAAATTGTAAAATTGTTTTCTGTTGTTTTTGTTAAGAGGTTACATTATTATTTCCTTCAACTTACATTTACTGTAGTGTCAATTATTGTGGAACAATTATATGATTTATCTAAACAATAACAACCTGTTGACCCAAAACAAAGCTCAATTGCTGGGAAAATGTTTGTTAATCGCACCCTAAGTACACTAGAAATCAAAACACTTCCCACGCTGCTCATAGCCCGCTGATACGATCCGATCCCACGTATCATCAGCAACCACCACTATCGACACCCTCTTCAATTATTTGTTAGGCTCAGCTAATGCAAATGCAAGTGTAGAAGCAAAAAAAAAAAAAAAACACCCCAAACCCAGATTACATCAACAACACGGAAGGGTTGTTTCAGGACCGACCTTTAGCGTGGGAATCATATTTTGATTTTTTGCACTCATATAATACTTATGCGTATTTAGACAGCTTACTGACTTCTACATCTATTGTTTTGCAGGTTTGGAATCACTAGCCTACGATCCACAGCGTTTCGCCATGGATTATCATATCATTGGCTTTCGTGAATGCGCTGCCGAGGTAGCCAGATATCTTGTAACCATCGAAGGCATGGACATACAGGATCCGCTCCGACTACGTCTCATGTCCCATTTGCAGTACTTTGCACAACAGCGTGAGCTCTCCGCCAAGGGCTGTGCCAGTCCCAGTAGTTGGTCCGCATCGGCTGCATCAACGGGCGGCTATCAACCAAACTGTGCGGCCACGCCCTATCAGACATATCCAAGCAGCACGTCGATACACTCGAGCGGCGCAACCTCCTCATCATCGTATGTGCCAAATCTGGCGACACCAATTCATCCATATCCGACATTGACAGCATCGCCAAGCGCCACCAATATGCAACAACATCCACAGGCTACAAGTCATCATGTCACACGCTCGACTACAGCACGGGCAAACGCATCGGCGACCGCGACATCCGCTACTAACGAAGCAACAACAATGCCAAATGTAATAAGTCAACAACAGCAACCACAACGGCACGACGCACAGTCGCAAGTAACGCATGCGCAACAAGCGCCTGCAAGACACGAGACGACTGCACAGCCGCAAGCACAACCGCACCAGCAGCAACAACAGCAACAACAACACTACACTCAAGAACATACTCACGCCGAGCATCAGGTGCCGACTTACATTGACTTGACCAACAGCCAAAGTCAGGCTGCAAGCATGAGCACCGACAGCCTCAGCTACAGCGGTGCTCCGCACTATCCTGTGGTCGTCACAGGAGGCCAGGATTATGGCAATCCGAATGCCAGCATTCAATATGCGACGCCGAATGGCTCAAAGCCCTATCGTCCCTGGGGCGCTGAAATGGCCTATTAAAAATTGTTCGGAAAACTCTTATTATGTTAATTGAAGACCGTTGGAAATTTCAACACGATTCAATAAAACGATTCTAGTCATTGAATAGCAAAGTGTGATAAAAATCATGTCAGATATTTACAAGCAGTTTTCGAGATCAAATTGATAATAACGATATTGCAAACAAAGTCATAAGAACTTAATATTTTTGTAAAATATTTTCAAATTTGTACAAATTAGAATAGCTTTAATCAACAAAATTCGGTTGAAAGGTATTTTATAAGATAAACAGAAACGCATTTTGAATACGATCGATATTATTTTATACTTGTCATCAATTTTAATTAAATTAAATAAAATCATATTAAAAAAAAAATTGGTCGTCTTCTTAATTAAATTGTCTAATCTGCAATTTTGGTTTATTCAAATAGGGCAATTAATCTAAAATCATGTTCGTCCAACTATCTGTCAGTTTAAATCACAACTACTAACCCATTAGCAAATAAATTTTCTTATTCAGAATCTTCAGTTTTAACTGTCATCGCAAATATAGATATTGTTTTAAATGAATTACCATTAGGAAGACTCGCAATATTTACTAATGAAGAACCCGGAGAGACGTCCACGCGTTTGTTTTGGCGGTGTTTGTAGCGCCTGCGCTACCAGCGCAACATTTCATATCAGGCAACATGTATAATCAGGCAGGTAATGACTTGAGCATTCGAAACTCACCGTTTTTCAATGTAAGGCATTCTCGGATTTTACAGTGGTCTCAGCGCGGCAATCTTTCGACGACTGTCCTATTCCACTGTGCGCTTTGGGATTTACGAATCGGGTAGAGAATACATTGACTGTGAACATCTTCACTTAAAGTTGCTTCTAGCTGTTTTCGCCAGTATCGTCAGCGGTTTGGTTAGTGTACCATCGGAAGTTGTAACGATTCGCATGCACAATGATTCGAAACTGCCACAACAAGAACGACGATCGTAATGAATGCATAGCACAGACTAACACTTTTGTTCACATCCCACGAAATTTGTTTACTTCGTAGGTACAAACATGTCTTTGATGGCTGAAACGCGTTTATCGCGAAGAAGATCTTAATGCTTTGTACAAAGGCGGTGTCATCAGTCTGTTGCATACCGTATTGATATCAATTGGCATAAATGCCACCTATGATCACTCCAAACAGTTATTAAAACGCAACACACAAATGAGGGATGCATTGCCATTGCATATGCTGTCATCGACCATCGCTAGTATCTTTACAACAGCTTTGACACAGCCGCTGGATGTCTTTAGGACGATATACCAGAATGCAAGCCGGGCGAGTTTAAGAACTCTCTTCATGTTACCAGAAGCATTTATCGGCATGGTATAGCTGCCTTCTACAACGGTATAATACCAGCACTGGTGCGGATATGTCTAAGCGTGAATTTCACTTTTATATTGTATGAATGTATTTTGGTTGGCCAGAAAAATAGCACTAAAATTCTATAATATTTTCAAATCGTTTCGATTTATATATTGTTAATAAAAAAATTGTGAAGTGCATAATTTATATCTAATGTTTTAGAAATGTTTTATCTACAGAAATAATTCATCCTAATACACTTACAAGTATAGGAATACTAAACACCAAACATTTTACAATTGTTAATGAATACGTAGTTCATCAAGTTCGTTTATGCTCAAATTTCAATAAAAAAAAAATATATATGTTTTAAAAACTTAACCGAAATTCGAAGTTTTCAAATTGTTAATTTTTTCAGCAGGAAACCTTTCTCCAGCGGCATATAAAATTCTTTTTGTAAAGAGAATATGACTGTGAAAAAGGATAATGGTTTGACAAAAGTAACGAGTGAAATAAAATCGTTTAAGCTGCCCTTTGAAACGTTGAAAAAGAACTTCTTTGAAAGAAAAGGTATACAGATTAACTAACACAATTCATACTTCATAATTTTAGTTCGTATAATTACAAATTAATTACATTATACACCCAAATTACTATTTTTAAATGTAGGCGCACTGATCAGTTTTTTAAGCGTTCGCAGAAATATATTCATCGCACCACAGCCATTGGATATCAAATTACGAATGACAAGCTACCAAAGGTAATATAATGCTTCATTTTAAATAGTTCGGAAAGTAAATTAAAATTTACAGTCAAAATCCTATCTTTGGATATCTTTATAAAATTTATCATCAAGACAGAAGCCACCTGCGCAATGATACGTCACCATGGCTGTCTCGCTGCACATTGCTTATGTCTTGCAGGAAAGCTCCTTTCAATCATGTCAAGCCAATTAATTTTAATCACAGTTTTGTTCTCCGCTTTATGACTCCTTATTTGGTCTTTAATACCAGATATAGACAGGCAACATCAAATGAGTTTGGAACGCTCTTTGGTAGCATTATGAAGACTACAAAACTGTATCCAATGACATTCTACAAAGGATTCTTGCCCTCACTGTTGCGCAGTTCGCCCAATGCAATGCTCACATTTATGTTGTATGAACGAATGCGATCACATCTCATCGATCGAAAGTAGTACATAGCATGTGATCTGTGATTATTATTACTGATTTGTAACACTTATTTGTGGCCTGTCAATGATCCTTGCAACTGTGTAAATATAAACGAACTATTGAAATAATGAAAATTCAAAAAAATTGAAGCGTGCTTGGTAATCGCCTCTAATTAGTTTTGACCACCGCATGCCACTGGTCAAAAGCGTTGGTCAAGTTTCAATTATTAACACACATTTGAAAAATTTACATAAAATTTCAAAACACATCCAGTCTTTTCAACCCTTAAAAATTTTTTTTTATATTTTAGTATCTTCTGTCTGAGCTGTCATTCTTTTCGTAGAAATTAATATGTTTTGTTTCAATGTTTGGCTATTTTTTCTCGTCTTTTAAGTAAAATTTGCAGTGATCGTTTATGGACAATACGCAGCGACTTCCACGCGCTTGGTTTGGTGGCGTGTGCAGCGCAGCCGCTGTAAGCGTAACATTTCCAATCGATGTGGTCAAAGTTCATTTACAAATGCAGAAAGTTAAGCGCACCATACCGGAGACAGTTGCCGATCTGTATAACGAAACTGGTAATTTCAACCGAATTTCTTTTCCACGCAAGTTTATTGCAACAAGCACTTTTTAATGCAAGGTATTCTCGGATTTTACAGCGGCATCAGCGCAGCAGTTTTTCGCCAAATGACATTCTCCACTGTGCGCTTCACCGTCTATGAGTCGGGCAAAGATTTCATTGATAGTAAAAATTTTCATTCAAAATTGCTTCTAGCGGTTTTTGCCGGCATCCTAAGCGGACTTGTTAGCGTACCATCGGAAATAGTAACAGTTCGCATGCAAAATGATTCAAAATTACCAAAGCACGAACGCCGCTCGTAATATACTCAAATCAACTACTCTATGGGTGAATCAATATTCTCTCTGCTTTGCAGCTATCAACATATCTTTGATGGTCTTCAGCGCGTTTATCGCGAAGAGGGTATTCGCGCTTTATACAAAGGCGGTTGCGCAAGTATTCTACGTACCATTTTACTAACAATTGGCATAAATGCTACCTATGATCACACTAAGCAGTTTGTACAACGCATCACGCATATGCAGGATGCTGTGCCATTACATCTGGCGACGTCGACAATCGCCGGTATCTTTACAACGGTTTTGACACAGCCGCTGGATGTATTTACGACGAGATACCAGAATGCAAGACCAGGCGAATTCAAGAACTCACTTGATGTCACCAGAAATATTTATCAGTTTGGTGTGCTCACATTCTACAAGGGCATGACACCCTCACTGATGCGCATTTGTCCCAATGTGATTATCACGTTCATATTATACGAACAGGCACGTTTGCACTTTGGACGTTTACCGCCAAAAATATAGATCATTGGAGTCTTACGATATTTTATTGCATCGCTTTTAAATTTCCAGTACTCTTTGAGTCATTAATCATATGGCAATTATGTTTGACTACAATAATTATATTTTAAAATTTGTATCTTCAGATAAATGTGTTATTTTCAATAAATCGATAATTGTTTTTGTATTTTATATTAAAATTTTGACGTTAAAAATCGGTTAACTTTAAATGGGCAATGTGAACACAAAGCGAAAACCGCGATTTTGGCATGGCGGCGTCTGCTCCTGCGGCCCGATCATATTAACGCATCCAATTGATTTACTGAAAGTGCAATTGCAAACACAGACGAAAAAAACTTCCGCAAAGGAGGTGATTGCGACCATTCACAAACATGTAGGTGTATGTGCTGATGAATTCGGTTATTAATCACTAACTTAACATAAGCAAGGTGTGATTGGATTCTACCATGGCCTATCTGCCTCACTCTATTGGCAGTTAACATATTCCATGGTCCGTTTTGGTGTATATGATGCTGGCAAACAATTCATGGGCTTGGAAAGTTTTGCCAGTCGTAGTTTGCTGGCAGTTATTGCTGGTGTTTTGGCCGGTTTAGGTGGTGTACCGGGCAATGTAATTACTGTTCGTATGCAAACCGATGCTAAACTGCCAATAAACCAACGCAGGTTAGCAATCATTTCACTTTTTATGATCTTTGTCCTTTAAATACAATGTTTATTTTTTTAGATACAAAAACGCTTTGGAAGGACTCTATCGAATTTATAAAGATGAAGGTGGCGCTGCACTGTACAGAGGAACGACTGGCGCTTGTTTAAGATCTGCAACGCTCGTCTTTGGCCTTAATGCCATTTATGATGAAATCAAAACCGCCTTTCTTACTCACACAACTATGGACGATGATGTACCGTTGCACTTAGTGAGTTCCACATTAGCGGGTTCCTTTGCAACCTTGATCAGCCAACCAATAGACGTTGTGACGACAGTTTATATGAATTCAAAATCAGACGAAATAAAGGGCTTAGTCGATGCAGCTCGCCAAACTTTCAAGATTGGGCCAATGGCATTTTACAAAGGAAGTCTGCCGATGTTATGTCGTATACTGCCTAATTCTGTGCTCACTTTTATAATCTACGAACAAACGCGTTTACGTTTTGGCTGGCTGCCTGAAGAAAATTGAAAGAAATATTTACAAATTTGTTTAAAACATAAATGAACTCATTTAGGTGAGTTGTGCTTAACAGAATAAAATTTAAAAAAATTTCATGTTTAGTGAAGTATAATGGAAATATTGTGTCTAATTAGCGTTGACCAACATGTGCTTTGCTACCGCACTTCGTGGTCAGTTCGAATTATTAGTTTGAGCATTTTCGCGTAAAAAATTATTTAAATATTTTTTTGGTTGAATTTGCATAATATGCTCGTGCTAAGCCCTCAACACACCCTGACCAATATATACTGCGGCTACCGTAGATAAGCAACTAGAACCGGTATCAAGCGCTGCGTTTCCGGTCAAAAACACACGCGTGCATCCACGCAAAGCACACACACATTAACATAATTTCAAAGGAGCTTGCATAATTCGAATATAATTTGCTGGGTTTGTTGTAAAAGAAATACTCTAAAACAAACGCTCAAATATAATTGAAACTGCAACAACATTTTTTTTTTTTTTTGTTTTAGAACTTTTCTTAAAACTGTTGAATACTTCATTGAACTTCTACAACAACGTTAACCAAATCGAAATGATGCTAAGCACCGACACCCTTTTCCTGCATGAGCATCCCTTAAATAGCGAAGATTAAGCAATTTCTATACCAGCTCATTTTAGCTCGCTCCGTCGATTTAAGTGAAACAATATTTTGCGCAATAACATAATTTGACTTATTTGGTTAAACGATTTCAATATTAGCATATTTTTTGGACGCGCAAAAATGCTCAGCGATTGAATTGCACAGTACGTGAGAGACATTTGTGCTTTGACTTCCCACGCTTCGAAACATACTCAAGCGGGCCACTGTATAACCACCCCCCAAAGCGTTGACAAGTGAACTTAACTATGTTACACAAAGGCAAATCAACCACCAAAAGACACTGACGATCGTAATAGACACGTTAAACTTCCAATTAGAGACAACAATCAAGCCGCCATTTTATTGTATCGCGGGCGTCGCAGAACCACTGCGCAAAAAATTCATTCAAATCAGTGCAGTTCAGTTTTGGATCAGTACGTGATATCGCCT
Source organism: Phortica okadai (assembly GCA_034638295.1). Taxonomy (NCBI): domain Eukaryota; kingdom Metazoa; phylum Arthropoda; class Insecta; order Diptera; family Drosophilidae; genus Phortica; species Phortica okadai. Next base: position 5,392,194 of record CM067851.1, read on the forward strand.
CTCATAAACAGGACACAACTACTTTTCGTATTCAAGGCGAACATCGTCTAACAACTTTTTATCACCCTGCAACAATTCTATTAAATCGCGTCATGTCATCGATATTTCACTTTTGCGGTTTGTTTTTATTGCGTTTTGGTTTAATTAAGTGGAATATTTTGTTATTTTTAATGGACTTTTGCATTCAATGAATGTGACGAGTAAAAATTTCCATATGTGTAAATGCTGAACGATAATGTCGAGCACTTGTTGTCCCGTGCCGACAATCGGTGGTGTTGTGGTGCTTAAGAGTCCTGGTCTCGTACTGAATTTCGAATTGGATAATTTATGCACAGGTGGTTATTAATGTCATACTCATATGTGTCATACACTCATATATGATATGTTAAAAAGTATCTGAAATATATGGTGCATAACTTAACGGTTCGTTGGATTTTCTGTTGATATTTGAAACGTATTTGGATTATTTTAACTCAAACTGGTTATGGAAGAATAAAGACATTACTTGTTTCTTTTTCAGTATAAAACTGAGAAAGAAACCAGATGCAACGTTTTTAACTTGACTGTTGTCAATACATGTCTTCATAAATTTTATTTGATATGCCTCCAGGCGGACATATTTCTTGATACTCTTGATTTTTTCTCGAACCCAATAACACACATACCATTTTTTCAATCGTCATTCATTTGAAACTAAATACTAAAGTTGAGTTTTGGTTTAAAAATACGCCAGTTAAAAATTTGAGCTCTTAATATGAATATTTAGATAGTCCGCAACCCTTTTTTCTAATTTCCATGCGATTTTTATAAGACAATTTGGTTTTGTGCCTTGATTTTATAGCTAATAGTTGATTTAATAGTATTGAGGATTAAACGCTCTCTACAAAATGGTCTCGTATAATTTTTTGCTAAGTCGTTTGGTTCAAAAATTGTTCGAGTCCTCTTAAGCCTTTTAGTAAAACAAATTCTTTAACTTAAATTATCTTAAAAGTGACAAAGCCCCCTGTAACGGACATATACATATGTCTGTGTATCTACTACATACATAATAGTATGTATAAAAACCAAAACAAAGTACATACATACATATATATGTTTGCCAAAAATAAGAAAAATTTAGTTTATTCACTCTTCTCTTTGATTTTCCAACACTCTTACGTTTTATTTATAAAATTTATCTCTTTTAGCAATTTAAAATTATTTTTAATTAGACAAAATTAAATGAAGTAATAAAATATTAGAATTTTAGTATTGATTCCAAATGACGTATAATGCAGCATGAGTTAAAAACGTCGTTGTCAAATAGAGATCTCTTTATTTTTTAAAATATAGTATAAATTCTTAAGGTGATGTAACAAAACAAATTTAGTTCATATCCAATAGCACTCATTGTCAAATGTATTTTAAAATTAAAGCTTTAAATATTACTTTATAAGATAGTGTAAAAGGTGTTAATTGTATGCAAAATGTTTTGTTGACGATGCACATCATCATCGTTATTGGAAAATATTAGTTTGTGCTCCGTGCGATAGATAAATAAAAACCACTCGTTTCAATGTTCACGACCACATTGATATGCCGGCATATCAGACGTTTTTGTGCAAGTGAACAGCAGCGATGTTTTAGCCAACTCAAGAGCATGAAATGCTTTAATCGTAAGTAAAAGACATGAGAGCGAAATGGTTGTGTTGTCACAGAAACACTTTATTTATTACACGGGAACTTTATAATTTAAAGAAGTATATGATATAATATTATAAACTAGATTGTATTGTTAATGCCATGGCACCTGGTTGCTAATGGTACCTTTTTTATAGTATTTTGCGGTAGCTGCGACCGCCGATGTAAAATTAGACGCGGCTGGCGCAGGTTCGTATGAGGGGCCAGCACCGTCGGCTTTTAACACGGCAGCGCATTTCCAATTTCTGCTATAATTCATGCGCCAAATACGTACGCAACCATCATCTCCAGTTGAAATAAGCATGGTGGCTAACATGTTCCAGCAGACGCGCCATACCGGACAATTATGTTCGCTGAATTTGGTTGTCTGTATGTCAAGTTTACTGGTACCCGTCGAATCACTGCAAGCAACTTGCATTAAAAAATCAAATATGTTTAATGTCTTTTATAACACTTACACAACACCGCGAATATTTACGATGTACAAATCCTTGCTGGCGACGGCTAACATATGAAAAGTGCGTCCGGCATTTGGTGCGAATGCTACATCAGTAACTGGATCTGTTATTTCATTAATCGTCTCGACTTTGGCACATTTGCGCGCATTCTCATTGTACGCAAGAAGGAAAACCTTGCCGGTAGGTGTGGCAGTCTCGTCACTTCCCGCCTAATTAAAAATAGAAATTGAAAAGAAGACAAAATAAACTAATTCGTCTACACTCACCGCCAACAACTGTGAAATCATATATGTTGATGTATTCCACGAAAGACAGCTGAGTGGCAACTTGTTGTTGATTTCATGCTGCACTGTCCATTGTGAGAGATTCATTATGTCTGGCGCTTCATAAATGCGTATTATACCATCTGCAGAAGCAGTGGCGAGTAGCAATCCAAGATACTTTGGCGCAAATTCCACATCTGTAACACTGGTCCGTGAATCAACAAGTGTCGTGCGACGAACCCAGCGACGAACTGGTGTTGAAACAGCGTTGGACGATGATGATGGCCCAACAGTCGGTGACTTTTCAGCGACTACCTCTTCCCATACTGATGCGGTTCGATCAAAAGAACACGTACCCAGTACTTGTCCAAATTCGGGATGCGCCCAAGAAACCCGCCAAATTGAGCCCGAGTGAGCTTTCCAGCTGTTCGAAACAACCCACTTTCCTTGTTGGTCTTCGTCCCATATCTGTTAAGTAAATACATTTTCATGATAAAATTTGAATCCGCTTTATTTTGGGATCGTAGCTTACAAACCTTCACAGTCTGATCACTGGAACAAGTGGCCATACGACGACCGTAGTAGTCGAACTCCACATCGTGTATTACATCCTTATGATCGGCCAGGATAGGTTCTACTTCAAACATTGTGAAAATAATTTAATTCAAAATAAATGTTCCTTTAAGTTTTTGTTGTAGACTCCACACGATTTCAAGCAGTCTGCTCCGGTTGCAATCGCCCGACGATGAAAATTAAATGGATGATACGCTTATGTTCTGTTGCAATGAAACGACCTATAAGCTATTTCATTAAATACAAGCAAAACATTTGAGTGCTTAACAACGCCATTTTCGCAACAAACAATGGAAAGAAGAAGAGAGCGACAGTGGTGGAAACTGTTCAAAAATACTGATTGTGCCTATGTTTCGTTGAAATTCAACCATGCATAAGTCATTTCAAAAGTTAGTAGCCGAAATCTTATTATGGGAGCAGTGCTGAAAAAGTTATTTGGGTTCTAGTGATGCTTAAAACCGTTATTTTAAACCGTTAAGAACCGCTTAGCACTAGTCTGCTTGGACAGTCTAGCGGGCTCCATTTGGTGAACCAAATCACACTCATCGAACATCTCATGTGAACTATTTAGTCCACTAATTTGTAACTTTTTTCAAGATTTTAGGCAAAATCTCATGTGTGATACTGAGGGTGGGGTTCATTAAAATCTCACTAAATCTCCCCAAGAGAGGAGGAGGGGTCTAAATTTTTAGAAAAAAACTTCACGTATTTTATGGACGTCCCCATATGGAGGGTAAAACGAACACGTTGAATTTGACAAAATGTCGAGTCTAGAATATGAACACAATCAGCCAAAAAGTGGTCAATTTGGCAACACTGTCTACAGAGCAAATAAACTGTTTTCGTCATTTTTGCGGTTTTCGAGGTTCCCGAAGCTTTTGCAGTTTTGAAATTAATTAATTAATTTAAATCAAAACGCGGAAGAGAGTAGCAGTCTAGCTCGTCCGCCTTATCAGTGCACCAATAACGACATACAAATAAATTGGCGGAGAATCAAGCTTGATTTCCACCCACGCGAACCGAAATATTTTTTTGCCAAACAGCCGAAACAAATTCTCACACCTTAAGAACAGTTATATTTCGGAAAAATTGGTAAAAAAAGGAAACAAGTGAGATTGCGATCGAAAATGGAGAAAAGTGAGTGAATTATCAATGGAACAATGCCAATCAAATGAATTTTAATGTTTTTAACGTACAATGCATAAGTAAATTCGCATATTATCAGCTGTAAAGATACCATAAAAATGCGTTAGTCGAACGCTACACGCGTGAGCATAAAATCAAATTGTTTAATATATTTTCCAAATGGATTTTTGTGTTTTGTGTGTGGTTTGTGCCTTATCAATATAATCAATTTGTAGTATGTGTATGTATATACTTTCTTGCAAACAAAAACATACATACACAAAAATAAAGCGCGCTCATTTCTCTCTCCGGCGCTCTTGAGTGTCTCCTGACCTTGATTCCTATTGGATTGTACATATCGCGCCATACGTTCACGTGTGTTGGTGTGTATCTGTGGTGTGGCGGCATCGCGGCACGTTGCGAGTGTATTGTTTGTATTCGCGTGCAACAAACTATGTAACCACTTGGAACGTCCGCTTCTGCTAAATCCAGTAACAAACACATATTGTATTACTTAAGAACTTTAACATCTTTTGTCGAATGTGCTAATTGATTTTTCCTATCAGACATAAAAATGATGCATTTGATCAATTATCGTCAGCTGTTAGTAGTAGTTAGTAGTAGCTGTTCCTTTGAGTGTTTTCAAACACACTCAAGGTCAGTCGCCTAGACCAGTTCATTATAACAACAATTCGACTAAATCAGTAATATGTATGCCATGTCTGAGGCCATGAACAATCGGACGCCGATAATCATATCATGATTCTACTGACTGAACCTCCACCTATCTTTCAATGGACTTGGCACGCGCTCTACATGTTGTTCATAAATACACTGTTGAGTGAGTAGTTTTCTCTGGCTGCCTGTTGTTGTTTCGTAGCCAAAACATAAAACAAAACAGTAATTTTCCGTTTTCGCTGATAAGAAGGTTTCCTCAAAACAATTCACAAATATTTGTGCACAATCATTTAAATAAAACTTAAATTATTAATTTAGGTTTAATGTATGTTCGGTTATGGCGGCTATGAGCATGAGCTATAATGAAGGGTTTTAAAAATCAGAAACAACTTACAGAAAGTTACCAGAACTTTCTTAACCTTGACGACTCAAGTAATTGAATACAAGTCATATACAAGCATCAATGTCAGTTGACTTTGATTGCCTTATTTGAATATGCTAACAAGCTATAAAACTTACATTACCTTTTTCTGTAATCATATCATGGTTGCCTCATAGAAATATACATATGTAGCAGACTCTACATTCGTTAGAATTCGCCGTGTTGTACTGACTTCTTCATGGTTTTCTTTTATTTATTGTGACATAAATCGGAAGATTTATTTCTTATCAGATTCCGACGCGTCGCTAACGTCGCAAGTCTCTACTGAACAAACGGTATTTCGTCGAATTGACTTTTAAAAAACCTTTGCTGATTTGAACGGCACGCAAATGGCATGCGACCAGCAAATGAGAGTTTATTGAATAAGTTATATGATTTCGTAGGCATGCAATATTAGAAATTTGTCCAGTTGGCTGATAATTGCATTTAAACGATTTTTTGCTTTTCATAACGTACGATGTCGTTTGACGTAGAGATAATGGTGATAACAACTGCAGCGTTCCGTTATAATATCTCGATCATTTAAGACTCAAACAAGCGTGAAATCTGCGCTAAGGCATCAAAATGAATTTGCTTAAATGCTTATTAAGCAACACATTGTTAAGTTTATCCAATGCGTTTTCATTGATAACACCAAACTCGACATGTTCGTATTCGTTCAGCTCGTTAGTTACTCGACATGTGCGTTTATTTATTTCTTATACACTTATTATTGTGTATACAACAAGTTGTCTGCGCGCACGTTTCACATGTGCAGCGCACGCCAGACTTTTTCAACTGACCATTTCTATTATGGTTTGTTCATTTGTCGATTCCACAACAAAAACATTTTTTTTTGACCTAAGCGAATCTCAGTCATCAAACTCACGCTTTTAGTTTACATGACATTGTCAGAGCAAAGCAAGATTGATAAACGCGCAATTTAGCTTAATAAGCGGTCGTTATTATTAATTTGCTGGATTTTATTTTTTTTTTCTTAATTTTTAATTTTATTAATTTTGTTTTTGTATATTGCTGGCTCGCTTTTGCCGACTTTGTGCAGTTGACGTCGTCGTCGTCGTTGTAGTTGGCGTCGTTTTTTGCGCTGACCCAAGAAGCCCTCGAATGATTAACATGCGAGCTCGCCACAACCTGTACACGATGTTTAGCATACGCAGCGCAAAACGATCGATCCCATTGCGGGAGCGGCGTGCGACGTAGTCAAGCATTCGCGCGCGCGATAATGTTGAACTTAAGTTGGGCTGCGTAATCAGACGACAACGACGACGACGGCTCCACTTCGATTTCAGTTGCTGTCCAAACGTCGGTCTTAATAGTAGCAATCGTGTGGAGCAGTTTTGTTTCTCACTCATAGTCAAACAACGTGTTCATCTTCAAAGTTACGCGTGCGACTAACATTTTTTTACGGGGCCAACTTTAAAGCAAAAAAATAAAAATTTAAATAAAAGAAACCAATAACACAAAAAAAATAATAATAAAACAATACTGAAATGTGCCTTTTCGTGCGCTAAACTGTGGTAAAAATAACGCTTTTTAATAATAAAAAAAAAAAATTCATTTTTGAATACTAAAAAAAATTGTGCGTTGTTTTCTGCTGCACAGAAATAAAAAAGAGAAAGACAAGTTTTGACTGACAAGCTTGCGATTTATTAAAAATGTCATAAATTACAAAACAAAAAAAAAAAGAAACTTAAAACTTCAAGGACTCAGCAACAGTTCCTTTTTAAAAGTTGTTCATATTTTGCAAAAAAAAAAACCAAAACGTGTTTATAAAATTTTCCTTAATTAAACTTTGTTCGGGTCAAGGTTATCAGTAGAGGATTTAACATTGAGATCGAACTTTATGCAACAACGTACTAATTTGTTTATTAGTTTAACATTGAGAAATCAATTGCGTTGCAAACATTCATGTTATGCAACTTACTGATCTCTTTATCAGTGCCACACAGCGCCTATCTAGAGTTTTGCACTTATTAAATTATCAATACATTTTTTGCTGAATTAAGCACTTTAAGTTTCACAATTCAGCGGCAAAAATAAAATTCGATAAACACAAATATTAATTTTTTTGTGTTTTTTTCGGACGATAAAATCTTTTTCACGCCATCTTTGAAAATTCCAAACATTTTACTATTATTATTATTATTTGTCCTTGGCACATTGATAAAAATCAAAAAGATTAACATTGTTTTTTTTTTTTTTTATTAAGGTAAAATGCACAGAAAAAAACGTACGATGCGTCGATCGCCAAAATCGCACAAGTACTTCATTTTCATAGCAATTCTGAATTGCTGATAGCGTCTTATTTCTTTATTGTACAATACAATACATAATAATCTTTAAGTTTCATTTGGTTTCCAACGAATTTGAAATGGCAGATTGAGAATACAGATTATGCAACTGTGTCCATGGCGTTATGTAACAATGACTTCGTTTAGATGTTTTCAGAACAAGTACATTAACCCCAAAGTAATTTCAGAATCCAGAAATGCCTTTCTTCATGTTTTTCACCTTTGTCACATTATCAAAACAACAAAGTAAAATAAAAAAATGAAAAAATCGTTTGAAATAAAATGAAATGAAAAGTAAAGAGAAGACTGGCATACTTATTTGTAATGCGGAAAGCATTGACCTCACAGACACAGCCAAAAGCGCATTTGCATTCATTTGTTTTGGCTCGCTTAGTGTTGTGCACATTGGACCCAAATGAATTTTAGTAAACGCTTCTTCGCCATTTGCTTTGACTCTATCTGTTTCGCTGGCTTTTAGAGAAAACTAGTTTAGTTATTTTTTTTTATTTATTCGGCTTTATCTTTTGTTTGGGTTGTGTTTAGCGACTTACGTCTGTTATGCTTAAATGACCCCGTTCAACAGGTCGCCGTAACGGTTTCACTATCAAAGATGAACATGAACATGAGCTTGAACTTTTCTCTTTTTAGTTTTGTATTTTTGGCACAGAAAATTAACGAAAAAAAAACAAACACAACTAAATTGAAAATAAAATTAATTGCATTTTAATAAACAAAACATTTAAACAGATTTGAAATTATTATATCAATCGGCCAATGTTAGGCGCATTAATTATCACTCTGGCTTTTTTCGCGTTCTTATTGAGTTTATTCTTTGGCCGCCGCCAAAAACCAGCAATTGAGAATTCCAGTGAGCAAAGCCAAATTTTACTAATTGCTAATTACTTTAATTTAAAAGTATTTTTTTTTTTATTTCAAAATTTATAATAAAAACAACTTTTTTTTTTCTTCGTTCATATTGAATTTCAGACAACTCCACTGCGATCGCAACAACAACGGCAACAAAAACCGCAACAACAACAACTACAGAACAAGTCGTCTATCCAAAGGTTACAATAAAAAAAGTTCAATTCTCGAATGAAAATTTACAGGCGGAGAATACAGTCTCCGGTAATTTAAAAGAGTCTTGCAGTGTAATTGACTTGAATAACGACAATAATAAAAACGGCATTAATCATCACAACAACAACATTGACCATAATAAAATCCATAACAATAACAATAAAAGCAACGGCGATATGAGTGACGAAACAACACCAAATAATGAGCGACCAAGTTTCTTGGTAAGTTATACAATTTCGTTGTTTCACATTTAACCATACTAATTAATTGTAATCACACAAATCTTATTTTTGCCAGGTGGGCGATGAAATTGAGGAAAAGAATGAAGCTGTCGATGAATTCCCGCAAAAAATGCAAAATGATATACCACGTCACAATGGTGATATAAACGAGCGTCGTAAGCGTTTAAGGTAATTACAGTGAAAATGTATAAAAACAAATCATTATATGTAATACAAAGTATGTATATACTTGTATATGTATGTTATAGGAGGGGACTGACATATTAGTTTATTAACGTCAAACGTTTTAATTGTAAACATCAAAGTGACTAAAACTTATTTCCCTCTTGGCCATGTGTAAGTTTTCGATAGTTTTCATAATTACTAATTTTTAGAGAAGTGCTATTGTTCTAGGTTAAGTCTAGATAAAAATTGGTAAACAATGCAAAAAGACGTAATAGTAACAAAGCAAAGCGCAAACGCAAGAAAACAGGTGACGATACCGCGTTATGAAGTGTTTACAAAAATAAATAAATAAAAGAAAAGAAAAGAAAAGTACGATAACAACAATAAATTGAAATGACAATACAAAAAAAAAAAAAAAATAAAACGTGAAAACATCGCGTGAGAATAACGGAAAGAGATAGACAAATAAATTATAAACATGTGCGAAAGAAAGCGCATGAAAGAATTATGATGTGATCAAGCGGCTGTGTGTTGGGTAGGCAAAAACCGGAATTGAATAAACGCGAACGAGAAAAGCCGCAAAGAGCATTGTGCTTTTATATGAGTGCAAACAATATGACGAGAGCACACAGTTAACAAAGAGTAACTGTGGCGAGAGTGCGCATGCACCTGTCGGAGTTGCACTTGTTCCATTCATAATTCAGTGTGTGCATATTGGATGATTGTACATTTATATTTGTTGCGCGCCAATCTACAAAATCATAGGGCGAGGCACTCTCTCTCTCGCAAGTTACTAACTGAAACCACTAAACAAATAAAAATGAAAAAAAAAAAAAAATTGTTAACTTTAAGACGAACTGTCAAAGCGTTAGCAAAGAGCGCGCGACACATTCACACACATACATGTACAAATTTGGATAAAAGAAAGACTTCTCGGCTCGTTTTCTCGCACATCAGCTTTGTGCGGCACGGTAAATTTTTCAGTTACTAAAAGCTTTTAGTGTCGGTCGGTCGGTTGTTAGTTGCTTTTAAGTTGGCGCGGACTGAGTCGTCGAATATCTGTTTGTTGATTATTCATACGTTGTGGCATTGATTTTTTGTTATTTTATTATTTTTCCTTTGTCGTTGTTTTATGAACACATATAATTATAATTTTGGTGAAAGTGCTGCATTTACAAATATTTTCTTGAGTGTCGTCGTTGAAAACAAAGTGTCGTGTGACTTTGTTTATGAAAAATTGAATGCTTTTGGCATTAATTGTACTGATAACTGCAATGCTTAAGAGACGCGCAAGCAAACGTTTCGTACTTGTTGAATCTGGTGATGCGCAACCGACGTCGCAGCAGCAGCAACAACAACAACAACAGCAGCAGCCAATAATGACGATTAGTAATTGCAACATGGAAAATGGCAATGAAATTGAGTCGTCAATACCACAATTTATAGCCACAGATCAACTAAATGCGCACAACAGTAGCAGCAACCATAACAACAACAATAACGCACAAACGCAATCACTATTGACAGTGGTTTCGGGCAGTGCGGGTGGCGGCACTTTAAAGTAATTAGTTCGCAATACAACATAATGCACATTTAGTTTAAAATAATTAGTAATTCAAGACATGACTTCATTGAAATATAAACGCAACCGACAGACAGACGCACACACACATACACACGCACACAGTTGAACAGACAAGCACACGCACGTGCAAATGTTTTGACACGGTATGTGTGCGTAAATTTATTAAGATTAGACTTAAAAAAAGAAAACAAAAAATGCGAAAAAAAACCTGTTACCAAAATCGTAACAAATTCTTCAAAATTTAATTTTTACATTGACCCACAATAAATAAATTAATTGGATTTGTTTGTACGCTATTCGCTAACGAAATGCCTTCATTATTCATATCATTATAGACCGAGTATGTCTCGTGGTACCGGCTTGGGCCAGGATCGACATCAGGACCGTGACTTTCATGTTGCTACCACCGAGGAATTTGTCAAACGTTTCGGCGGTACTCGCGTCATCAATCGTGTGCTCATCGCGAATAACGGTATAGCGGCAGTAAAATGTATGCGTTCCATACGCCGTTGGTCGTACGAAATGTTAAAGAACGAGCGTGCCGTACGTTTTGTGGTCATGGTGACACCGGAGGATCTGAAGGCTAATGCCGAGTACATCAAAATGGCTGATCATTATGTGCCAGTGCCTGGTGGTTCAAATAACAATAACTACGCAAATGTGGAACTTATTGTAGATATTGCACTTCGTACTCAAGTTCAGGTGAGTTATCTATTGATTTTTATTTTTCAGTCAACAGTAAGAGGGCCAACCCAAACGAGATGTGCATACCGTACGTTTTCTATTTACCTTTGTCGGGTTCAATATCTCTCGAAGTTTCGTTCTGTCGTCGTATGTTATTTATTCATACGAGAGGTGTAAAGTTTAAACATTAAGTGGTTTGTTTTGTGCTTAAAATTCGCGGGATTTTAATGTAATAAGCAATCGTCTGAGTTTGTGTATTGAACAGCAGCGTCAGCACAATGTCAATAACAACGATTAATTGTTACATAAGCACGACAAATGACAAAACTATTTTTCTTATATGCGTTACTGTATTACCAGAATTTTATTTATTATAACTAGACAAAAGTTATTAAAACCACTTATCGATTTTTGTTTTATCTACTTGCTTACGAAAATAATAATTTGGCATGCGATATTTTAATAATATTCTGTATCTATTTTAGGCTGTATGGGCTGGTTGGGGACATGCTTCGGAAAATCCAAAACTGCCGGAATTATTGCACAAAGAAGGGCTAGTTTTCCTTGGTCCACCCGAGCGTGCTATGTGGGCACTTGGTGATAAGGTGGCCTCTTCCATTGTCGCACAAACTGCTGAAATACCAACACTTCCTTGGTCTGGTTCCGGTTTGAAAGCACAATATAGCGGAAAGAAAATTAAGATTTCCAGCGATTTGTTTGCACAAGGTTGCGTTGATAATGTTGACCAGGGCTTGGCAGCTGTTGCTAAAATTGGTAAGTTTAAATATGCTATGTTCCCATATGAACTAATCATTAATGTTAAATTTTATTAGGATTTCCCGTTATGATTAAGGCTTCAGAAGGAGGCGGTGGCAAAGGTATTCGACGTGTCGATACTGCCGAAGAATTTCCGGCTTTGTTCCGTCAAGTTCAAGCTGAGGTTCCAGGCTCACCGATTTTCGTCATGAAACTTGCAAGTGGCGCTCGTCATTTGGAGGTGCAACTGTTAGCCGATCAATATGGCAATGCCATTAGTTTGTTTGGTCGTGATTGTTCCATACAACGTCGTCATCAGAAAATCATTGAGGAGGCACCCGCAATTGTTGCCCAACCGGAAGTTTTTGAGGACATGGAAAAGGCTGCCGTGCGTTTAGCAAAAATGGTGGGATATGTCAGTGCTGGTACCGTCGAGTATCTTTACGATTCTAATGGACAGTACTTCTTCCTTGAGTTGAATCCACGTCTGCAAGTGGAGCATCCCTGCACGGAAATGGTTTCCAATGTGAATTTGCCAGCGTGCCAATTGCAAATTGGTATGGGAATACCGCTTTATCGTTTGAAGGACATACGTCTATTATACGGCGAATCACCATGGGGCTCTTCAGTTATTGATTTTGAAAATCCAGTCAACAAACCGAGACCTTTGGGTCATGTTATCGCTGCCCGTATCACTTCGGAAAATCCTGATGAGGGATTCAAACCAAGTTCCGGTACTGTACAAGAATTGAACTTCCGATCGAGCAAAAATGTCTGGGGCTATTTCAGTGTCGCCGCTTCCGGTGGCCTGCACGAGTTTGCTGACTCACAGTTTGGTCATTGTTTCTCCTTTGGTGAAAATCGTCAGCAAGCACGAGAAAACCTTGTTATTGCTTTAAAGGAACTCTCAATTCGTGGCGATTTCCGCACAACTGTCGAGTACTTAATAACATTGCTGGAAACCAATAGATTTTTGGATAACACCATAGACACAGCATGGTTAGATGCACTGATCGCAGAGCGTGTGCAATCAGAGAAACCTGATATTTTGCTTGGCGTAATTTGTGGCTCACTGCACATTGCAGATCGTCAAATTACCGACTCTTTTACAAGCTTCCAGACTTCTTTGGAGAAAGGCCAAATACAAGCAGCCAACACACTAACAAATGTCGTTGATGTGGAGTTGATTAATGATGCTATACGTTATAAAGTGCAAGCAGCTAAAACCGGGCAAAACACATACTTTTTGTTGATGAATAGCTCTTTTAAAGAGATTGAAGTGCACCGCTTATCAGATGGTGGTCTGCTGATTTCATTTGAAGGCGCCTCATATACGACTTATATGAAGGAAGAAGTCGATCGGTATCGAATTGTTATTGGCAACCAAACGTGTGTTTTTGAAAAAGAAAACGATCCATCTCTGCTCCGCAGTCCCTCAGCGGGTAAGCTCATTAATCTGTTGATTGAAGATGGCGCCCATGTTTCGAAGGGTCAAGCTTATGCTGAAATCGAAGTAATGAAAATGGTTATGACACTGACATCGTCAGAAGCCGGTTCTATAACTTTTGTACGTCGACCTGGTGCAGTTTTAGACGCTGGCTCGCTTCTAGGACACCTTGAATTGGACGACCCCTCACTAGTTACTAAAGCACAACCCTACAAGAAACAATTCCCACAACCCGAAAATCCGCCATTACCCGAGAAACTCAACCGTGTGCACAATTCTTACAAATCCATTTTGGAGAACACACTGGCTGGCTATTGCCTGCCTGAACCATATAACGCACAACGTCTGCGTGACCTCATTGAGAAGTTCATGCAAAGTTTACGTGATCCTTCGTTACCACTGTTAGAATTACAAGAGGTGATTGCTTCTATTTCGGGACGCATACCTATTTCTGTCGAGAAGAAAATACGCAAATTAATGACACTATATGAACGTAACATAACGAGTGTCCTGGCACAATTCCCATCGCAACAAATCGCCAGCGTGATTGACAGTCATGCTGCAACACTGCAAAAACGCACAGATCGTGATGTTTTCTTCATGACCACGCAAGCCATTGTCCAGCTGGTGCAACGGTATCGTAATGGTATACGTGGTCGTATGAAGGCCGCGGTCCATGAATTGCTGCGTCAGTACTATGATGTTGAATCCCAATTCCAACATGGTCACTATGACAAATGCGTTGGCTTAGTTCGTGAACGCAATAAGGACGACATGCTGACGGTTGTCAATACCATTTTCTCGCACTCGCAAGTAGCGAAAAAGAATCTACTTGTTACACTGCTCATCGATCATCTTTGGGCAAATGAACCTGGTTTAACTGATGAGTTGGCCAACACACTGAGCGAACTGACTTCACTCAATCGTGCTGAGCATTCACGTGTTGCACTGCGCTCCCGGCAAGTACTTATTGCTGCACACCAGCCTGCCTACGAATTGCGCCACAATCAAATGGAGTCTATATTCCTGTCAGCTGTCGATATGTACGGCCATGATTTCCATCCTGAGAATCTACAAAGGTTGATCCTATCGGAGACTTCAATCTTCGATATACTTCACGACTTCTTCTATCACACCAATCGCGCTGTTTGCAATGCCGCACTGGAAGTTTACATAAGACGTGCCTATACATCCTATGAACTGACGTGTTTGCAACACCTTGAATTGTCTGGTGGCCTACCTCTGGTGCATTTCCAATTCCTTTTACCTACAGCACATCCGAATAGACTATTTTCGCGTCTCTCGTCACCAGATGGTCTCGATCAAGTTGCTGAAAAAATGGGTCAATCCTTTGTCCGAACCGGCGCTATTGCGGCTTTCGATTCATTTGAACATTTTGAAATGTATTCTGATGAAATTCTCGATCTGTTGGAAGACTTTGCTTCGCCGGCTTTAGTGAGTGCAAAGGTAATAATTAAAAAAACACATTATTTCTTCTGAATTTGTTTTAAACTCAAAATAATTATATGCAGGTGCTTGAAGCTGTTGAGGCTGCTGACTCAATTTCGGACAGCCGTCACAGTACATCTATTAATGTTTCACTTTCTGATCCCGTGACCCGAGCAAACGCTGCCGAAGAAGCTAAATCGACTGAGCCCATACACATTGTTAGCGTTGCTGTGCGCGAAACTGGTGAAATGGATGACATACAAATGGCCCAGGTCTTTGGAAATTACTGCAAAGAACATCAAGATGAGCTATTCCAGCGACGCATTCGTCGCATTACATTTGCAGCTCTTAAAAAACGCCAGTTCCCTAAATTCTTTACGTATCGTTCGCGTGACAACTTCCAAGAAGACAGGATATATCGTCATTTAGAACCAGCTTCTGCCTTCCATTTGGAGCTGAATCGCATGAAGACGTACGATTTAGAAGCATTGCCTACTGCTAATCAAAAAATGCATCTTTACTTGGGCAAAGCAAAAGTATCCAAAAACCAGGAAGTTACAGATTATCGTTTCTTCATTCGCTCGATTATTCGGCACTCTGATTTGATTACCAAAGAAGCCTCATTTGAGTATCTACAAAATGAAGGTGAACGGGTGTTGCTCGAGGCAATGGATGAACTCGAAGTTGCATTCTCACATCCGCATGCAAAGCGTACGGATTGCAATCACATTTTCCTCAACTTTGTACCTACGGTTATAATGGATCCAGCAAAGATCGAAGAATCAGTTACTAAAATGATTATGCGTTACGGTCCACGTTTGTGGAAACTTCGCGTTCTGCAGGCGGAACTCAAAATGGTTATCCGCCAATCACCACAATCACCCACACAAGCTGTACGGCTCTGCATTGCTAACGATTCCGGTTACTTCTTGGATATATCTATGTACACCGAGTACACTGATCAAGAAACTGGCATTGTAAGTTAACATGACACAAACAGTTAATATTGTTTGAAAAAAAAACTTCATTACGAAATCAATTTCAGATCAAATTCAAGGCCTATGGCAATAAACAAGGAGCACTTCATGGTCATCCAATTTCTACGCCTTACATGACTAAAGACTTTTTGCAACAGAAACGCTTCCAGGCACAATCTAACGGCACAACGTATGTCTACGACATACCTGATATGTTCAGGCAAATGACCGAGCGCCACTGGCGAGAATTCTCAAATGCTCGCCCCACGGTTGAGATACGTATCCCTGAAAAGATACTTCTTGAGTGTGTTGAACTTGTTCTCGATGGTGACAAGCTTGTGGAGATTCAACGTCTGCCGGGTGAAAACAATGTAGGTTTTATTTGAAATCTAACGCAGTTCCAAAATTATACTCATACCGCAAAATTTATAGTGTGGCATGGTTGCCTGGCGTATAGTGCTTGCAACTCCAGAATACCCAGAAGGCCGAGAGATTATTGTTATCGCAAATGACTTAACTTATTTCATTGGCTCGTTTGGCATTAAGGAGGATATAGTGTTCCACAAAGCATCCCAGTTGGCCAGACAACTCAAAGTGCCCAGGGTATGTTAAATCGTGTAACTTGCATTATATTTTATTAAAAACATAACATTTCCTTAGATATACATATCCGTTAATAGCGGTGCCCGTATTGGTCTTGCTGAGGAGGTGAAAGCATTGTTTAAAATTGCATGGGAAGACACTGAAGAGCCAGATAAGGGTTTCAAATATGTTTACTTGACAACTGAAGATTACGCTAAAGTTGCGAACTTGAATTCCGTGCGTGCCATCTTGATTGAAGATGAGGGCGAGCAACGATATAAAATAACAGATATTATTGGAAAGGAAGACGGTCTGGGCGTTGAGAATCTACGGTATGCCGGTCTAATCGCCGGTGAGACATCGCAAGCGTACGAGGAGATTGTCACCATTGCTATGGTCACTTGTCGTACCATTGGCATTGGTTCATATGTGGTGCGTTTGGGCCAACGTGTTATACAAATTGAAAATTCGCACATTATTCTAACGGGCTATGCCGCTCTGAATAAGGTGAGTAATGGAGTGACAATCTTATTAATAAGCTTATTAAATGGATTTTTGTAATTGTGTATTAGCTGCTTGGTCGCAAAGTGTATGCTTCCAATAACCAACTCGGTGGTGTACAGATCATGTACAATAACGGTGTAACTCACAAGACTGAAGCAATCGATCTCGACGGTGTCTACACTATACTCGACTGGCTCTCATACATTCCAGCATATATCGGATGTGATCTACCGATTGTGCTACCAAACGATCGCATTGATCGCCCGGTGGACTTTATGCCAACCAAATCTCCGTACGATCCACGTTGGATGTTGGCTGGCCGTGTAAATCCCACCAACGCTCAAGAGTGGGAAAACGGCTTTTTCGATAAAGATTCTTGGAGTGAAATTATGGCGCCATGGGCAAAGACGGTTGTTACCGGTCGTGCCAGATTGGGTGGCGTGCCGGTGGGCGTAATCGCCGTTGAAACGCGTACAGTTGAAGTGGAGATGCCTGCTGATCCTGCTAATTTGGATTCTGAAGCAAAAACATTGCAACAAGCTGGTCAGGTTTGGTATCCAGATTCATCGTACAAGACAGCACAAGCCATCAAAGACTTTGGCCACGAAGAACTACCCTTGATCATATTTGCCAATTGGCGTGGCTTCTCTGGTGGCATGAAAGACATGTACGAGCAAATTGTAAAGTTTGGTGCATATATTGTTGATGGATTGCGGGAGTACAAGAAACCAGTGCTCATCTACTTGCCTCCCAACGCTGAACTGCGTGGAGGTGCTTGGGCTGTGCTAGATTCACTTATCAATCCCAGATATATGGAAACATATGCTGATCCAGAAGCCCGGGGTGGTGTTCTGGAACCTGAAGGCATTGTTGAAATCAAGTACAAAGAAAAAGATCTTATTAAGACAATACACCGCCTGGATACGACCACCATAAGTGTAAGTTTATACAACTGATTTTAATTAAAACAAACTCTAATTTCAAATACGAACAGCTCAAGAAACAATTTGAGGAACTTAATACCGCTGGCGATAAATTGGGAGCTGCCCAAGTGGAGGAGAAGCTAAAAGAGCGTATTAATCAGCTTATGCATGTTTACCACACAGTCGCAGTACACTTTGCGGATCTGCACGATACACCCGAACGAATGTTGGATAAGGAATGCATTAGCGAGATTGTGCCATGGCGTGATTCACGCCGTTGGCTTTACTGGCGTTTGCGACGCCTGATTCTTGAAGACGCTTTTATTAAAAAAATATTAAAAGCACAAGACAGTCTGTCAGTTGGCCAAGCCAAAGAAATGTTACGTCGCTGGCTCGTCGAAGAAAAGGGAGCAACGGATGTAAGTTCATGCGATAATGTGTTTTGAATCAAAATGAAATGTTACTTTTTGTTTTTACAGTCATATCTCTGGGACAAAAATGAAGAGATGGTAAATTGGTATGAAGATCAAATCAAACTTGAATCGACCGTTTCTAGAAATATAAATGCAGTAAGGCGTGATGCGATCATTTCAAATATTTCCAAAATGCTAGAGGTATATTTTACATATTTTGCGTGTGGCTAAAATGATCATATTCAAATCTCTTGTCTAATTGCAGGACTGCCCCGATGTCGCTTTGGACGCAGTCGTTGGCTTATGCCAAGGACTCACACCTGTCAATCGCGGTGTTGTCGTACGCACATTAGCACAATTGCAGCTCAACGAGGAATCATCTGCCAATACACAAGGATGATCTTTTTATGCCTACAGTAGATTCTAATGTCCGCTGCCCTCCGTAAATAGTGTGTAAAGACGAAATGTTAACAACAAATGTGCTGACCGACCAACAGCAGCTGATTTCATTATTTGATCCTTATGTTAAAGTAACTATTTTGGTTACTTGCATTTGTTTAGTTGAATTTTTAGCTTAATTTTGGCTGAATGTAGTTCTATTTTAATCATATTCACACTCTGCTTTTGACGTGAGGTATGATTTGGGTTTGGTTGCATACATACATGGATGCATGTTTGCCCCCACGACAAATTAGCTTTTTAATGAATTATCGTTTAAGATTTATAGTTACGATAATTATTGTTCAATATTGAGTTTATATTGATATATATATATATATGTATAAATATATATATTTTCCATTAGATGTTTGATAAGAAAAATGTTTATACTCTGAATTCTGATGTGAATTACGCGAATATTGTGAATAATATATTTTTAAAAATTAAAACCCAGAATTAAATCTAAAATTTGTAGATTATTTTAACGTTTAAAGTCTTGAAGTGACTTCATATCGAGTCCACAGGATCGATGCACTTTATTATATAGCATGTTTTTATAAAATCGAAAGAAAACTTGCAGCAAAAATCTTTAATAGAAAACATATTTCTCCGCAAACTGCAAATGTCGTATGAAGTAGATAATGGAGCTCTTAAAGCGAGACCGTGAATAAGTCAAAAACGAAAATCAGTTGAACCCGTCAACCGAATTCGCAATCCAGTCCGGCTCGGCGGCTGTGATTTTTTCAATGATGGAATTAACCTGATAACATAACGATTGTATCTGGCGATCCCATTGTGGTAGCACCTCTCGATCTTCAAAATGGACAATACCTAAGGTCTGATCGATGTGTCCGTTCATCCGTCCTTCGGTGATCATCTGGGACGCAATTTTCTCTGCCTTTGCAGCAGTTATTTCCAAAAGTGAACCAAGCTCTTTAAAACTGATGTTGTTGTACAATTTGCTAGCCGAAAGCAAATTATGTTCGAACACAGCACGATCTAGAATCGATGAACCATCAGTGGTGGCAGCTTTTTGATGCTCCTGTAGCAGAGCTTCGAACTCCTGTAATTCAGAACGCCGTATTATGCGATCCAAGTACATTTTTTCAAGGATACTGTATGCCGGCAAATGCTGACAGCGTTCGTCTTTAAATAACGTAGCTAGCATTCGGGAGCGTTGCTGACCGGCAGAGGCAAGTACGGTACAAATTAGCGCTTTTTTCAGCGCTGTCATACGTTCATCTTCGTCGACGATTGTACGGTAGGAGAGTTCGTTGTAACGTTGAGCAGCTTCTATGAACTTACGGCGGTAGTCCAAGACGCGTGCATAACACACTTTATAAAGCACCTAAAATCATATTAAATCCATTTGTAAATTTAAAAAATTATCTTTGATTTTTTTTGCCAACAAACCTGCAATTCTTCTGAGGTAGTCTCGGCTTGCAGTAATGAGGCACGATTAATGAACAGTTCGGCTTGCACCGAATCATTGTCCTCTAAATAGAGGCGCGCAATTTTTAAATAAGTGCCTAACTTACAGTCTACCGTGTATTGCTTTTGACCAGTTTCCAAAGGTATGCCCACAAGCACAGTGGCCGCATCGCGCCATTGCTGATTGCGCTCATATATATTTGCCAAATGAAAGCGTATGCCGGCCACTTGCTCTTCAAACGATATAACACGCGGATGCACTTTTTCCAACGTAAAATGCGATAATTGGCGAGAGACGTCGTCCGGCAGCGACATCAACTTTAATCCAACTTCATGCAATATCTGACGTGATATTACTAAACTAACATGTTCATTTACTATAGACTCCACGAATAATTTAAGCGTATCGATCAGCTCCGAACCGGTGTTTGCCAGGACGATTTCCAATAGTTGACGGTACTTCTCCGCTTGTTCTCGGTGAGTCCCCGAAAAGTTTATTAAGCCCATTAGTTGAGCACGTAGATTTGGGGTAGTAATACCCATACTCGAAACCGAAATGCCGTATATCAAAAATAAATCACAAATCCTTAATTCCACCGTGCTTCCTCTTCGTTTTGGGCAATCGCAACAGTGTGGCCGAGTCTTCCAATTTCTGGATGTTTCACGCAATTTACAGACCCGACAGCTAGTAGAAAATCTGCTAGCTACAATAACTTTAAATCTCAACTCAATAATATTTGCTCATCATTACTCAATATTTAGTAAGTTTTAATTCGGGGTTTTCCTTTGTTTTTACACTTGGTAAGCTATTTTTCAGCAATTTTATCTTCTTAAAAATACCATTTTTGTTTCTGAAAAAGGGGCAGCACTGAATTGGTTGCAGTTCGCAAACATACACTGAAAGATATTTCTATAAAGTAAAATGGCTGCAAATTCTTAATAAGCTTATATTCATGTTGCATAAGTTCGATAACTTTGTGTTTGTCATTTTCAAGAACTGATAAAAAAAAAGAAATTTTAAAAAATTATATGTGACACTCGAAAAATATAACGATAGAATATTCCGCACATAAAAACGAACCATTTCGATGTTGCACACAAACTGCACTCTACATACGGCAGACATTATTAAAATCATTCGAAAAAGAGCAACTTTCTTCTGATTGAAGCCACCCACCCCTTGAATATGGAGTCTGAAGAATGACCAAAAATAGCCTAAAACTGTCCAATTATGCAGCACTGATTGCATCTGTCCTGCGCGAGTGTGAAATAATGATATTGGAATTTAAATGACGGGAAAAATTCTGATAAGAAAAAATTGTTTAATTTAATTCAAACAAGTTTCGAATTTCAATCAAACTTTAAACTGTGAATAGAATAAACTTAAAGTTGTTGGGATTTAAAATACTTGTAAAATTGAACAGTATTTGTTTGTAAAAGTATAAAGGTGGAGTTGACTCTAAACAAATCACATCAGTTTTAATTTGATGTGCAAAATGTATTTTGCACACCGATGGCAATCTTATTCCAGAGCCGCTATGAAAAGAAATTGCCCATTGACGACACGACAGCCATAAGCTGTGTGATAGAAACCGTCCAACAAGCACAAGAAGGTCGATACACGGTGTGTATGGTATAGCAAGTTTAAGAGCTTCCATTGAAATTTAGGGTGGGCAAATAAAAAATCAATAATCTGCGACGCCGCAAACGATGATTTCATGCATGTTATAGACACATCGCGTTGACAACATATGCACTTGTTTCGATTATATTTGAGTGGTTTTCGGGATTTATGAAAACATTTCATATTCCGTAGGAATACTTGTTGCGTGTGCAGAGAGGCCCAAATAAAGAAAATAGTTGGAAAATCGCACGTCGTTACAATGATTTCGCAGAGCTACATAAATGTCTTCGCATCTCTGGCATCGACTTGCCCATGCCTGGCAAACGGATCTTTGGTAATATGCGCCCGGAATTCATAGTGGAACGAAAAGAAGCATTACAAGTTTATATAAACACGGTACTCATGAATCCCATATTGGCATCATCGTTGCCAGCTAAGCGCTTCGTTGACCCCGAAAGCTATTCTCAGTCATTTCATGGTGAGTAACGATTTCATGATAGACAATTTCAATAATTTTTTTTATGTATTCATGTAAGTAAGCACACCTGTTTAACTTTTAATATATTTTTTTTTTGTTCTCAAAGACCATGCTGTTCAAAACGCATTAATATGTTTGCGTGCCGATGGATGTTGGACGTTGGGTGGCACGTTAGGCGCTATTGGCTGGCGTCTGCGAAAGCACTACTTTAAGGTTACATTAAAGCCGCCAGAAAAGTCTGGAAACAAACATCTTGTAAAAAGCGGCTCACAGTCACATCAGAGTAAACATTTTGCGTCTGGTAGCAACAATGGCAGTGGCGGCTCAATGGATATTGGTACAAGCGATTCTACCTCAGAGATGGTGCTTGAATGGCTCGAATATGGACCGGACAAATATATTGAGGATAAGGAAATGGGTAGCGTATTAAAAAGTCTCATGGGCTTACAGCATCCTCACATCGAGTCCGTAGTCTTCGCATCGAACACCGACTGTGGATGCTCAGTTATTAGAAAGTAAGTTGTCCAAATAGAATTTTACATAACAAAATATTATTCACCGTATATTTTCATAGATTTTATAAGCAAGGCACACTAAAAGATATTTTGTGCATGGCAACTCCAAAGAACCCGTTTCTCAGCAAGTACGGAAATCCAAAAGGACGCACAGCTCTCAGCATGAAGCAGGTCGCTACTTATGGCAGACAGATACTTGAGGCGCTTATATTTCTCCACTCTAAGGGCTTCGCATATGGTAAGCTAGACAAAGTTTTCATGCATTACTTTCAGAATTAATGTTCGATTCTAGGTCATTTACATTCCGGCAACATTGTCATACTTGATGATTGCGTTAAACTACTGGATATTGAAAACTACGTTCTGGGCGTGCCGGCATTTTACCGGCCTTTTTTTGTGCAGCACAGCAAAATACACACATCAGAAACAATTGATGTGTATTGCTTCGGTCACGTGCTCTTTGAAATGGCCATGGGCTACCCATTGCAGGAATCAGTCGTGCGACAAGTAACAGATTGTCCTGAAACGTTAAGTAAGCATTTTCAAAGACTTTTTCTCAGCTAATGCCTTACGCATGATTTACTTTTTGCTTTCAGAGAATCTTTTAGAAAGTATTCTTTCAAAGGAAGCTTGCAAAGTAGGACTTCCAACGCTCGAACAGCTTATTGGACACAATTTTTTTACCCAATATGCAACGGTAACGCCAGAAGCCGCAAACTCAGAAGATGCTATCAAACCGCATTTCAAGCTATCGCTAAATGCTAAAGAATTAATTAAGAAAGCTGCTATCAAGGCAGAAAATAGACTGCGTGATGAGCAAAAATCGGTAAGAAATCAAAAGCGCATTGTGCGCGTCCAGGAACTAATGAGTTGCGAAGAGGAAAAACGTAAATCAAAACACAAGGCGGTGAGTGCACAAATGCGGTAGATTTTCTTTTTTTAACTTTATATACATATATATGCAACATATAAATATATATGATATATTTTGTTAACACATTTAGAAACTAGAGCACAAACAATCGAAGCTAAAGCAACAGGGTTCACTCCAGACGAACAATGGACGCTTGTCGCTTTCAGTTGCTTCCAGCACAACCACTTGCGGTCTGAACTCAAACGCTTTCAATCGTTCCGACAGCGTAATAACGCCCGAAGATGCAGCCAATGCTGTCATAAAATGTAGTGTAGAGTATATGCCATTAGGGTACTTGTGACAACCTAACATTGTATCGTTCACAGCGCCACCACCGACACCGGCAGCAACACATAGTACAAAACAACAGTACCAAACCAGAGCACATGAAGACACACCAGCCGTTGCGGCCGTCGTTGTTGAGCGACAATCGTCTACGCCAAACATATCTTCGGATGATACCGGTGAACCTGGTCGTTCGGCATTGCTCGAATCCATATGCAAATTTAATCGCGGTTCGCTGCGTAAAGTTCGTTCTAATGACTAAATTTGAACAAGCATAAAGAAATGTTTTTAATATGAAAGAAACTCTCATTGAAATTTGGACCAAAATGTGGCAAGTTATAAAATAACGGTGCCATCAATCTAGTGAAATTTAACTAAACTAAAACGAAAAAAAGAAGAAAAACACATCAATTTTTAGAAAATTTATTCGATATCAGATATTTGTCACAATTTGCAAACAGAAGAAGAAAACAAAAAATGAGAAAAGTTTAAATTACAGAAAATCATATTAACCAACAAACAAAAAGAAAAAAAAAAATAAATAAATAAGCCCACTGAATATTATTTACTATAGTTCAATGTGCATTATAGTATTTGTATCTTTATGTATGTTTGTGATTGTAGCTGCAATTTATGTTACTCAATGCACCAATAACCAAACCACCGGCACTGATCTATTGTGCCATTTTATATATGGATGTATGTAAATCAGCAAATTTTCAACTTATTGCAAAATATGCACTCACTGACTGAATTCATTAACTCTAATCTCACAACTTTGTTTGTTTTGTCTATACTAAAAATTGAATCTAAGTCTGCACACTCTTAACACAGCGTTTTGTGCGTGTGAATTCGCTTATGCTCGCGCCAATTTATATATTTCTACTTAGTAATTAATCATCGATGTTGTGCCCAATGAACATTCAAACCAAAATTATACCAAACTCAAACTAACCAACTTCACTTCACGACTACCACCAAAAACGACTAATCAAACTATTTTGTCGTTCGTTTTGTAGTAGTTGTAATAAATGTTGTAATACTTTACGCTCCAGAATCGACAGCGACGACGACAGGTTTGATGTGCTTATAATATAATGACGTAGGTACGGAACGTGCATGCATACAACCGTGTGGCAACGAGTATAGAGATAAGCCAAGGTTTTGATTGTAGCTATAAAGGTGTGCCAAGTGCTTGGTTTATGTTGACATGTTTGACGCAATAAGAAGTGTTTTTAGAAAAGTATTTGTAATGAGTGTAAAATATATTTTTTAATTATATGTTGTTTTCGATGTATGTGTAATGTTGTTTTATATAAAACATATATGTATATTTATGTGTATGTCGTATTTACATTAATATCATTACGGTATACATATTAATAAATATTGGCAAATGCAACTTTGATAACTACGGTATATGGATATGAAGCGACGATAAATGTATTTATGTTTGTAATTGATATATATGTGTGTAAATACATATACATATGTATATGTGGTGTTTAACTGACTGTGTATATGTATATGAAATACTGAACCGAAATCTAAATGCAATGGAAATAAAGTGAACAAAAATTGTCGTTGTATATGCATTTGTGTTTTATTTCGACCTAACTGATGCCGTTCTTTAAAAGCACAATTTAGCAAAGAAGGCCTAATGAAATGTGTTAAAAACTATTAAATGTGATTCAAAAAGAAATTCATTTTCAAATAGTATCAATTACAACGTTGTAGTTAAAATATATTAAAATGGCTGACGGTGGTGGTGAGGTGAGTACTTTGAAGCTTCATTGACCATGCCTAAACCACTTGAATGTGTGCTTAGTATCATAATGAATGCAAATCAAAGTTAAACAACATTTTCGCAAATGAAAAAACGCAAAGAACATTTTCAACAGAGTTTCTATGCGTGTCAAACTCACATTAAACTTCAGCTTGTTACGTAAATAGCAAAGGTGAAACCACAAAATTAGCCTTGCCAAACTTCAACCCAGTTGCGTTAACACACTTCACTATATCGATTCAACAATGTAAGTGAAACTGGTTGCCAAATCCAGTACGATTTCATGCCCTCGATTCATAAATGTTTGCTGGCCATAATGGCAGCGGCTAAAAATTGGACGGGTCTTGTGAACCTATATTTTGATCAGGAACGAGCGAAGGTAATCATTGATACGCTCATAAATTATGGTATCGTTAAATTTATGACGATGCTGAGTGCCAAATTATTTATGTGATTTCAATTTGATTGCAACTTGTAACGTTATACATTTATGTATTGAACATTACATCAAATATGTGCTGAGCACGCATGACAAGAGTTCGTTTGCTGGTGCCTCTCGGTCCGTAGAAATTAATACACCCTCAGTTAACTTATTGATGTATTTATTTTCGATTTGTTTTGTTGTTCATCATAGAAAATCAGCAACAGTCAACGTTCATCGCTAGCAAAACCGCCAACAGGGCCAGTTGGTTTTCCAATCAGTAATGTGCAACGGGTAAGAATAATACGTACTCAACACATCGCAATTGATTACAAGTACTATGACTTCCTTGTGTACAGCCTGTTATGCGCTACATGCCAACGTATCGTCTCACTCCGAAACATCCTCTAAATAAGGAAAAATGTATGAACACCATAAAAGCGGTGATGGACAAAACTTTCGATCAATTTATTTACCAGCCGAAGACAACGTTGAACATGGCGGCTCAAGTAAGTGAGGAAATCAAAAACCGCATCAAGAAATTTAGTTATGACAGGTAAGGGTAAATGAAATTATGACAAACTCTAATATGTATAATACAAGTTTTTGTCTTCTCTTTCGAATTACAGGTACCGTTACATCGTTGTTGTGACCATTGGCGAACGTGTCATGCAAGGCTATTACTCCTTTGTGAATTTCCTCTGGGATGCTGAAAAGGATGGTTATCTGTCCTACGTTTATGATGACACTAAATTCTTTGCTATTGCCACCTTATATTATCTATATTATGACTAAAATCGAGTTTAAAGTGCTAACTCGAATTTAGTCATAATAGATTCTGTTGGGGGCTAGCAAAGCTTTTCGAAATTCGACCACTATATTTTGTAATGCGCACAAAACAGTTTAGAATATAAAAGCAAATATATATTAGTGATAAAAATTTGGATTTTTTAATGTGTTCTATGTTAGTTTGTTGCAATGAAGGCAGTTCGTTTGGAGCACAATCCGAACTTAGGACACAAAATAAAATCGGACTCGCTTTAATCTTTGACATATGGAGATCTTGATTATAGTTTTCTTCATTACTATTAAGGTAGGAAGAGCTTTTAATTTTTCTCTTATAGACGATATAATTATTTGAAATATCAGCAATTAACTATTTTGTTTATACAGTATTTTCAAAAATACATCTATCACTATATCATTTGTGTTGTTAATCGATTTGTCCGTTACATCTCGTCCAAGCATTAATTTAAGAGATTTCTGAATACATATTCAACTTTTCTTTTATCACATTTTATCGTAATTGAAGGTGCATTGTCATACATATTTACTTTGCAATTCAATAACATTAAAAGACGTACGCATAATGGAAATAGCAAAAATTTGTAATACAATTAATTTAATTATATTTTATTAAATTCAAATTGATTAGTAAGATTTTGTTGTTTATAAATTGAAAACAATTGTATTTAATTTCATAAAATTGTAATTATTATAACTTGATCATATAGTTCATACATATTATTAGATTACTAGGTAGGTATTTTTTTTTTTTTTTGCATTAAATATCTATGTATATATATATAAGTATTTATATATATAAATTTTGAAGATGTACACATACACTTTGTTTCAGGATAATATTGTTTTTGCTTGTTTTTTTTTTTTTTAAATATATGATATCAAATAAAAACCACACGAACTAAAAGCGCACACTCACTCACACACTTATTCCTCAAGGAATTTCTTGCACACATGCGCTGAGAGTAACCTTCAAGAAAACAATGTAACATTTGCAAAACTCATTAACTGAGATGACATTTTTAAGCAAATGCTACATGAAGTTCTCTTTTTGGGATATGCAGCGTGCACTACCATCAACGGTCATATTCTTCAAGTTACGGAACTGACGAACGAACGAATGAATGATTTCACGAACTAAGAGTTCACAACAAAGGCGGACGACATAGCCAACGACGTACGTCATGTCAATTTTGAAAACGCGTCATTTATGTTGAGTTCAACACTTTTCCACTAATAGATCGTAAAGATCGATCAAGAGGTCCATTAAACAGAACCGAAACAAATCACTTATGAACTACACAAAAGACCACTAATTAGTTCTGTTCGCACAGTAACCAAATTCAACCCATCAAGCACAACACTAATCGTTAGAAACAGACTGCAAATAAAAATTCAAAATACAAAACACTTCTTCAATTCTTATTTTGTTTTTTTTTTTTTTTTAAATAGTCTCATGCAATTTGCGCTTCAACTGCGCTATAATTCAATAACATATCATTTGTCTGAAGCACTTTTTGCACAATAATTTTGTTCACAGGAATTAAATGAATGATTTTTTGTTGGAAGGTAGAAAACCATAAGATCAAACGTTCTTCACTTTCAGGGGACAAAGCACTAACTTGTTACATTTTTACTGCATATGCAAGTTGAAATTATTGTTTTTAGAATTAAAAAAAAATATTTCAAGACATTTTAATCAAATGCAAACACAAAACAATAAAATTAACACAAAAAATTTGTTTGGTTTTACACACTTCAAGTGTCTCTGTGGCTTCACGATGAATCTGATGCCATTACACAAAAAAAAAAAAAAACCAAAAAGTATTATTTAAATCAAAATTGAACACTATAAATGGTAAAAACGATGTTGATTTTGATTTTCTTTATCAAGTTTGCATTGCACCACACTTGCGATTCAAAGAATATTTCTAAACTTCATTTAAAATACATGATGTTTTTCTTTTTTTTTTTTGTTTTTTTTTTTTTTGGCACAACTAAACTTATTCTCATTTCATTCACTTCACGTATGAACTGCACATTGACCTTAAAAAATTTAAGTTTGCTTCAAGAAAATAAATTTACAATTAAATGAATATAGTATAAAGATAGATGCAGTATACTCGTTGTGATTGAAAGTGTCGTCCAGTGTCTGCAAGCAATCGAATATACTAGAGTAGTTAATAATGTGTTTTAGACGGCGTGCATGTGTACGTGTAGTTTGTATTAGCGAATGAGTGATAGGAGTTGGGAGAAATTTGTTAGTGTGTTTAGTGTTTTTCCAACACATAATCTTACAAGCTAGCGATCGAGCATATAATATATTGGATGAAGCGGGGTTTTTTTTTTTTTTTGTTCATTTAACGGCTCCCGTGACCCATCGTCATCCACAAGCTAAATTTTAGTTGGTATACTTAGACCTGCTCGAATGCTGCCTATGCAGTGCCTCCACGCACCACAACAATTACCAAGTGATCCTCTTTGAGTCCCTCCTCGGTGACACTGTGGCATGTACGCTTCAGCAACTCTGTTGAGAAATCGCATGGCGGAAATGCGTATAGAACACCAGTTGCCTCGGTCTCTTTGTTAAGCAACGAAATGACACCGGCTGCTTCTTTTTGTTTGAGGTAGGAGACAAGATTACGCAGCGGTCGAGTTTGAACGCTACTATCGTCGGATACAACACTTGTCGTTGATGAAGCTAAGCCCACAAAGATGGCGTGCGCTGATGAGCTGATGCGCTTCTGTACGTCTTCCAATTTAGGTGGATCAAGTCGTAGACGCTGTGTAATGCGAAGATTATGTTTACCCTCTTCATCACGCATTAATGAGTCAACAATGTCTGTGTCTCCATCGGTTAAATGGAATTTGGCTGGGAACATTGAACTCTTTAGTATAAGAGCACCTTGCCAAACAGTTGTGCTTTTACGGGCCACTTCTGGCAGAGTGATTGCTGAACTTAATGCTCCATTGCGACGTGTCGACGAATCGGATTCCGATCCAGGTGAATGTGCGCGCTTGTGCGGTGATCGGGAGCGTGATCGTTCAACTCCTGGTTCACGAGATCCAGAGCGTGCACGCTCAAAGGGTTCACCTGGCGGACGTCGCCACTCGTCTTCCGCGCCACCAGGCGGTGGTACTGAAGATGCAGCAGCTAAAGAACCCGGATGTGGTGGCCTGTGAACATCGTTGTGGTAATGATACGCACCACGAGCTCGACCTCGATAACCGCCACGACCACGATATCCACCTCGTGGTGGATAGGGAGAATAACCTCCACGTGGAGCATATACTGGCGTCTCTTCGTAGTGATAATGATCATATTCTGGCCGCCGGTATTCGGAAACTGTTTCGTCGTATGGTTTTGTTGGTTTAAAGGGAACTGCTGGTGTTGCTCCTGGCAATTCAGCAAAATCTGTGCGTAATCTACGTTCAGGTCCACCAAGTGGAAATCCACGCATGTCTTTAACAGCCGCAGTGGCTGCCTCAATAGTTTCATACTGAATATAGGCAAATGTATCTCCTTTCTGATACTCAATTTTCTTGATAGCTCCAAAGCGATCAAACTCTCTTTCCAGCTGTGTTACTGAAGTCCAAGCCCCAAGTCCACCAATCCATATTCGTGTAGCCGGAGTGACTTTTCCATAGCCAATTTTACACTGGAATTTTCCAATGTACTGACCAGAAAGTTCAAGTTTAGCGCGATGTGCCATATCAAGATTTTGATAACGAACAAATGCAAAAGCATTTCCTGTGCCTGGTGGCGGGCGTTTAATGTCGATGTCATCAACTATGCCATATTTGCCAAATATGCGGCGTAATTCGTCATCTGAGATAGTAACCTCTAGATTACCCGCAAATAGGGTACGCGTCGATAAAGGGTCGTCCTCGGGTTGCACATGATGCAAATAATTAGGAAATTTGTCTTTCTTACTTTCCGGTTTTTCATAGGGTACATGCGGCCTTGGGCCCATATGACGGATTGGACCACCATATTGGTGCGGTGGAGGTGGTCCATGTAAATGATGAGGTGGCACTCTATGCATAGGTGGGCCACGTGGAGGCATTGGATACTCGTGATGCATTGGACCACGATATTCACGGTGGTGAATGGCATGGGGATGCATATGTGGTGGACCGTACCGTTCGTAATGTTCTATTGGTGGCCTTCTATGATCTATAGGTCCAGCAGGACCCATTGGCGATCTAGAGTAATGATAACGATCATACTCAGGCGGTGACATAGAACGACCCCGAGGTCTGAAATTCAAAAATTAACATAGTATTGTTAGATGGCAAACCATATAGTTTGATGATAGAGCAATTGGAAACTTGCCTGTATTCTGGCCTAGTAGCCGACTTGTAAACTGGCTCTACTACGGCAATTTTATCATAGATAATAATACGTGGCTTATGATGTTTAGCTTCACGAGCATCTTCCGGTGTACGGAAGCATACGTAAGCAACACGCTCATCCAGTTCATGAGACAAGCGAACACTAAAATCACCAAACTTTTTGTATTCCCGATAGAGGGTTTCCTCCACGAAATCATCTGACGCTTTTGGTGGTAAGGCACTAACACATAAGACCTTGTATCCAGGCGGACGATCACCAACTGGCGGACCACGCATATACTCATCCCGATGCGGCGAGACTCCATAACGGGCACGTGGACTCGGAGATCTGCCCATACGACGTCTCAATCTTTCAGGAGACATACGTTCAGGGGAATCTCCAGGCACTCCGCCTCCATTTTCATACCCACGGCCCATGCTGCGCGAGTTTCTAGCCAAGTTTCCTCTAGTGGGCGAATCGCGAGATGCGCTGCGTTTCATATTATGTATTTTAACAGTTATGCGATCTAATTCAGCTGCGTCTCGATGAATACTCATGAGAGACTGCGGCCAGAGTTAATCACTTTCAATTTCGTGGCACTTTTTGGGGTCTTTAATAGATCACAAGAAATTATAAATTAAAGTACGAAAACCACTACAATAATTATTTTTATTATACAATATACCGAAAAAATAAAGAAATTAAAAGAGAAATTAAAAATGGCGTCGACGACGAAGCACAAAAGATGCCGGTACTAAAAAACTTCCAAATCAACAAATTAAAACTTATATTTGCTTACCAGTAATGCTCTTTTACTACCCTTTTACCCCTTAATTGTACAGCAATTAATTGTTGGAATATAGCAACAATTTACAAGTTTTTCTCAATTTTTCTCAAACTGACTCGCATTTTTTGGATGGCCGTCAGAAAAATTTGTGTATGTACACCGCGACCAGTGTTACCAACTCTCAAAAATATTTCTCCATAAACTCCACCAAAAATACCGACAACTACCACCAAGATCGAAATCAAGATGATTTTGCATATTTGCATGCGCATCCAATGATTTTTAAGTTAAACGAATTTCGAACTTGCAATATTTACACGTCACTTTATTAATGTACTCGGGATCTCGATTTTTGCCCGCCAAAATGAATTCAAGCGCGAACCGTTATCCGACCCCGAGTCAGCGAAAGAGGTATTTTTGCGTCGAAGAGGCACTTGCGTCAAAAAATTGTCACAATTGGTGAAATGGTCAGCGTCGGGGCCAATCGAAAATTCGCCTAAGTACTGGACCGCTCAACGTCGCCTAGAGTTGCACGGTCACTTAGGCTGGGTCAATATTGTGACTCGGTGGGGGCTAGCCGGGAAGTGCATTTGAGACAGTGTTGGTAACTTTCCATCGCTGAGACCGTTGTGAATGGCAACGGAAAAAAAATTGGCCAAAAGCGAAAAACTCGTCATCGGCAGGTCTTACAAAATCGTGGATTATATCAATTTCTGTCGGTAAATTATAATTTTAGAAGATTGCGTTTTCTGTAAGAGTGCGATCCAGCTCCTTTACTCCGTGTCTTATTTGTGCTGCTTGAGTTTTAGCAACGAAAACAAATCTCTTGCGTGCACTGCCCTAATTTTGGTGAATCAGCAAAGACCGAACCATAGTCATTGATATGGAACAAACACAAATAACTGATTCCGAAAAAGTTCGAATTGTCTCTGACTTTATATTGCATGCACCACCCGGTGAGTTCAATGAGGTCTTTAATGACGTACGGGAGCTATTGAAAAATGATGCATTGCTGAAGGATGGCGCTAGCCACGCCTTTGCACAGTACAACAAGGATCAATTGACGCCAGTTCGCATCGAAGGCAGCGAACACAACGCAATTATTTCGGAGCACAATGATCTAGGTTTGTATATATGTAATGACCGATTATATCTGTGTGGGGGAAGGGAGACTTGACTGTTATCACAGATTGCCTTTTATGGGCATAGACTTTACAAACAAGCTAGCTTTCTTAAACAGCTGACAAACTTTCATCACTTTTCAAAAAAAAAAACAAAGATTTTGTTTGTACCGAAATAAACGAAAAAATGTATATGAGTCATCGCAAGAAAAATGTTGTTCTTATCTGCGATTTCTGTTTATTCAATATCTTATTGGTATTGACTTTTTTATATAACTGTATTTATTCACACAATAGGTAGCAATCGTTTTTATGATCCTCGCACAAAGCAATCCTTCAAATACGACCACCTACGCAAGGAAGCAAGTGAATACCAAGATTTGGAGACTGAGGCCAACGTTGAGTCCTGGCGTTCTGCACTGGACATAGAAGCATTGACGTATACAGCTGGCCATTATAGGCATGGAGTAAGCACAATATAAAAAATAAATATGAGCAAATAATAAGTTTTACTTTCTTGAATAGGTTAGTTCCGTTTTTGCCAAATCGCAAGGTGGTCAAATAACTCTAACCGTTTGTATTGAAGACCACCAGTTCCAACCGAAGAACTATTGGAACGGACGATGGCGATCACAGTGGCATGCCAGCTTTCAACCTGGCAGTGGGACCGCGGAAGTGAAAGGTGTACTTAAGGTGCAAGTATGTATCAATAAATGAAATTTAGTTGCAAATGTTTAGTTTACTCTATTGCTTTACACAGGTTCACTACTATGAAGATGGCAACGTGCAGTTAGTTTCATCAAAAGAATGTCGCGAAAGTGCTGTATTTTCCAATGAACAGCAACTTGCTAAGGAAGTAATACGTTTGATTGAGGAAGCGGAGAACGAATATCAACTTGCAATTTCTGAGAATTATCAAACTATGTCCGACACTACGTTCAAAGCCATGCGCAGGCAATTGCCTATCACTAGGAGCAAAATTGACTGGGGCAAAATTGTATCGTACAGTATTGGTAAAGAACTGAAGACGCAATAAGAGCAAGAGGAGCAAGAGGAAGCAGATGCGGTGGCCCAACTGCCGCAATCAACGAAAAGGCCAAATAGTCTTCCCCTTGCAATTGAACAGAATAAATAAGATCAACAAATACAACATCAACATTCATAAGTAGTGTTTACTATCGGAATTTTGAATTATGAATAATATGGTTATTGCGTTATCACCACGAGATGATTGTCGATTAGACTTGCTGTTGCAACGTTTCAGTCACAATCACCACCAAGTGTCGCCTTCGTAGTTTAAAGCATTAAAACAAAGTTTTTAATACTTTAAATGCTTTAAAAAAGACAACCTTTAATTATTAATATGCGTATAACAAAAAAAAAAAAACAGAAGATATGTAAACAGTTTTAAATTATTTTTAAGCGAAAAGTTTATAAAAAAAAACGATAATGCAAAATATAGTATGAACAAAATGTTCTACTACATTTTTTATTTAATGTGTGTCAAGTATTTTTTTATTTTCTATTAAAACCTTTAAATAAATAGATAATAAAAAGTTCACTAACCGGATAAATATAACCACATAAAACAGCTCAACTGAGAAAGAAAAAGTGAATAATATCACGTTTTGGTATTTAAGACAAACTAACATTTTTAAATTATGCGCTGAACAATGTTGTCATGAGCAAAGACTTTGGTTTTTTTACGAGATTTGTAAAATATATTAAGAACAAACCGTTTAAGAGTTAAGCAAAGTTGCTTGATTAGAGAAATTTAATTAAAATAAATGAATTAACGATATAATTGCGTCTTTTTGAACATTTTAGAATCAAGACAATGACGTGGCAATTATAACAGATTTAAAACAGTTGCAGTGACCTTAACACGATTCATTGCAGCGATGATTTATCAAAAACGCTTTTCGAAAACACACAAACATACAAAATTGAATTCGAAAACAAATTTGGTTATAGTTATAATCAAATCGACCGCATTACTATTAAAAATTTTGAAATCAATATTGTTTTCATACATATAAAAATACAAATCTTTGGCTTTATTAATATTATTAATACATATTTAAAAATGTCCGTTACAAGTTAAAGTTATTTATAAAAGTTATTTACAATGTTCTCCATCATTTTCAATTGATAGTCACAGTGATTGTGGGTACGACTGTTGATTCTGCATGTGCTGGACACTTCGTTGATGATGAGAACTTTGTTCCTGTAGCTCTTGAAACATATAACAACTTGTATCACTACTTATATTATGGTGTTGAGGCGCCGCTTCCTGACTGTACCAATGCACTTGAAGTTCATTCAGATGTACTGAATTCCCTTCGTGGGTCTGTTGATGTTGTTGTGAATTATTTTGTAATTTTGATAGATAATTATCCTGCGCGGGTGTATTACTCTGACACCAATCCATTCGCATTTGTGGAAATGACACATGCCGGTTTGTGTTATGGAACTCAAAGGGCCAACTCTGAAATGAAGACATCAAAATGTGTGATAAGTAAGATATCTTCAAAAACTTCTTCCTAAGCGAACATATGGTGTAAAATATAAATATTATTTTATTTCATTTGATTTGAATTACGAGCGCAAACATTGTTAGAGAGACACGAGACACCCTTTGTTTATTTACGCAACTTTGATTGTTGTGTCAGTGCCTCTTAAAGATTCGTATAATAGCGTCATTAACAGAACTATAAACAAATCTTTTGTGGTATGAAAGGCGACAACAAGATATTTTAGCGGGGTAGAAGTTCCCACAATTTATAATAAAATGACGCGTGTGTACATTTTGCCCGACATTTGTAAACAGAAGGGTGTGAAATACCGGCTGGACAAGTCGACAGAAATATACCAATTTGTTCGGACGG
This sequence comes from Phortica okadai, assembly GCA_034638295.1. Taxonomy (NCBI): domain Eukaryota; kingdom Metazoa; phylum Arthropoda; class Insecta; order Diptera; family Drosophilidae; genus Phortica; species Phortica okadai. The sequence goes on from CM067851.1 coordinate 5,428,341, forward strand.
ACGGACAAAGTAAGGATTACGAACAAATTGTTACCATATGTTATGTGCGCAAATCGAATATTTTGCTAAGAATTTCACAGAATACTATATAAACATTTCTACTTGGGTCGAACTGATTAGACGTTATATTTTACAATAATACACATATATACATTCATACATATGTAGATTCAAAAACCAATTAATGATTTTTCGTAATAGCATAGATACATACGTAGAACTTATTTCAGAGATCTGCAGGAGGTCTTTCGGAAAATTGTATGAATATTAAACATAAATTTTCGTCACTAATTTAATGTCAACTTGTTGTTTACCTTGTCAAAATTTCTCATTATTTTCTTTGGATTTTGCGGATGTCGTTCAAGACGAAGACGGACAAACGCATTGAATGAAGAAAAAGTGTCCCCAAAATCGACAACGGTTTGCATTTTCATGTCAATCACAACGTTGCGCCAAGACGCCGAACTTCGAATTCAAATTAAAAATAACCTTTCGTCAACGACTTCTAATCTTAAGTGTTCTTGAAGAGATTTTCTTTCCATCTCGATGTGCCCTTACGCTAACTTGTCTGTCTGACTGTCTGTCTATACGTCTCTACGTCCGTTTATATGCTTGTGTGTTTCTGTCAGTCATATTTATTTTGTGAAATTCACAAAAGTATCGCATTACAGGAAAAAACGTTGAAGAAAACCAAAAAAAAAATTTTTTTTTTTTAAATTTGCGCTGTGACACAAATTAAGCTCACTGATATACATTCATATATGCATAGTATGTACGTACTACATACATCCATACATTTAAATAAACGGGCAATAATTTATAATGCTCAAACTAAAGTACCGACGGTCATTTTTATAATGAGTTTTACAAATTTTAATTTACTGATCTGAAATGTGTTTCAATTCTCTTTATACACGATTTTAACGTTTAAATCCAACCGCAATAGCCCTTCGCATTTTAAATAAAAATAAATTACGTATTCTTAATCCTCAAATCCAGTAAAAGTCTATGAACATTCTTAAAATATTTTGCCCCATAAACTGTCACGCGACAAGCTTGTGCGGCGCTCAAAATTGTGTCCCCAATGATAGCATCAATGTCAAACATTGACAAAATGCAGCTGCAGGTGAATGGGATTCAAGCTCATTCATAAATTCGATATTTTACTTGTATTCGAAATTACATATGTATGTATGTGTATGTAAAGTGGTGCCAGTGACATCACTTAAAAATCGTTTATGTCATTAAGACAGAATGTAAGAAATTGGAATTGTATTTTTTATACTTTGATGATCACAATCCAATGGTGAGATAGATTGTGTACACTTACCATGCTGCCGTGACCGGCATGATGAAAACCAAAAGCGCCACCATTGGTAATGCCGACACCGCCACTGCCGCCGACGCCTTGTTCAACCATTTGATTCGTATCCAAGCTGTCACCACTGACTGACGTGCCATTTTCGACCGCTGCAATTAGCTGTTTAATATACAGCGTAGCCAAACGCAATGTATCCAATTTGGACAGCTTTGTGTCTGGCGGAATGTTGGGCAATTTCGTCTTGAGGCGGCCATAAGCGCTGGATAGCACTCTCATGCGTAACCGTTCACGAGCATTGGCAGCATTACGTTGCACGGGAGGATTTCCATTCCGAGAACCTGAGAATTGATACACTCCATTATAATAAGCCGTGATAGAAGTTATTTAGATTGTTTGCCAAATGAACACACCTTGCGAACTGGCATCTTCATCGAAATCATCATCGTACAGTTCAAAAGGACTCGAAGTTCTTTTTTTACGCGGCATTTTCGACACTTAATCTGGGTTTCAAAATTAATTCCAACTTTTCTTAAGCTCACAAATATATTTTCAAATATCTCAATCACTTTACGATTATATGTATTTTATATCAAATACGTATTATTTTCAAACTCTCATCTAAGCGACCTCATCGCCAAACGCGTAACGCAATTCTGATGCAACAGGCCAGAAGTATCGCCTATTTACGTGCTCATTCACTCATGGACTCACTTCAAGAGCATTTCTCTAGCTCTTGAAGTCTATTTTTGGCACCTATGGGCGGAGCATATGTGAAAAATTGTTTACAGAATGGTCTTATTGGTTTTTCCTCATACTTACAAATAGTCAAATAGAAAAACAGAAAAGATACACACATGGCGACGAAGGCACGAGATTGGTCCATCAGTGAATGGCATATGTTCTTACTTGTGATCAACAAGAATGAAAGCAATGGGCAAAGATTTCTCTCTTCTTTTTTCGGCTTCAATTAATTGAAATCTGATTAAAATCCAATAAAAGTGTAAGATTTTAGAATAAGTGTATTCTTTAAACATTAGGTGGATTCAAATTTTTTGTAAATTTATAACTTTTGATTTCAAGTTTTTTTTTTATAATTTTACATAGAAATAAGATTAGTCCTTGCAACATCCGGCTGCTTTGATTTAGCGTCCTTCAGCGGAAGCTGTCGATTTTGTTACGAATATGCGCCACACGATAAAGAAAGATAGAAGCGTGCCAAGCAACAGCAGATGCTGCCACCTGGCAAGATTCTGGGGTCCTTTTGGTACAACAACGATGTGTGTGTGTATATTCGTTGTGGCTGTTGTAGGTGAGCGCCTAAGAAATGACACTTAGACTAACAAATTGCTCTTGGATTATAATCAAACACGTTCCGCTGTGGAGATCCATTCCACTACTTGCATTCCAAATACTGCCATTGATGTAAAAGTTTGCATACTCATTGTGATTAATTTTAAATGCTTTATTGAAAATGCCAAAAGCTTCATTTGTCGGCCGAATTACCCAACTTCGCTAACTATTTGATCTGACACAAAGTGGTAACAATTAAAAGAAGTGTTTACTTAACGTTTTCATTGTTTGTTCTATCGTTGCTCAGCTCTGTTTATTTGTTGTTTCTTCTGCATTTCACATTGTTTTGCCAACTTGGCGCTTGTCGGCGTTTGTTCTCTCAGATTCTGATGGGACGCAACTGTTTTTGCAGATTGTCGAGACGAGCGATCGTTTATGGAAACAAATAATGCCGACGTGCCGTGTTTAACATGAGCTATTTTTGTTAACCATAACTTCTAAGTCAACACAAAATGTACCCATATGTAAGACGAAAAATTCGGGACTCTATTTACATAATGTTAAGCAAATAGAATGTGTTTAATTAAGAACTGTGGTGCCCAACAACTTTTTTGTAGGCTGGACGGATTTACATTTACAGAACTGAATGTAATTAACAATGCATTGTTGCCTTTATGGTGCCTTAAGTAATTGGCAAAGCAATAATGTATAGAAGCATAGTATTAATTCAAAATGTTTTACATTTTGCTGATCCCGCCTGAGTCCTAACTATGCTACGATTACCTTTCTGTTGCGTACGACAAGTATGTAATATACAAAGATCACTTTCTTCCGAGAAAGTAACAAAATTTTTGTCATTCGGTTGCTGAAATGTGTCATGCTGCGCTCTCAAGTGCTGATGCTGAGATTTTTACTGAGTGTGAGGCCATAAATTAACTCAGTATGGCTTTGGGTAAGTGCATTTCTCAGAGAAAGATGCGAAAGCATTGAAAACGATTATGTAAGACTTGCATAATCTGTGGTCGCTTCGAATATTAATGACTCAATTAATTTTCCTATTGAGTTGTTATGACATTTTGTGTGCATGAATTCCGAGAAGACTTTTACTATGTGACGAAATTTAATAGCCGCCAGAGACTCTGACCGTCTAAGACGAGCCAGACATATCGTCGCCTTTCGTTGGTTCTTTTAACACATTTGAGGTTTTATTTTTATTATTTTTTTTTTTCATTTATAACAATATTTACAATTATATTTCATACTTAACAAAATAACAAAGCATTTAAGGTTTCTTTAAGCTCAATCAGTGGTATTCGTGTCAATTGTAACCGTTGATGTACTGCTAGAAATCGTATTGAAATGTTCGAAAACTACCTCTTCAATAGTTTTATCGAACTTGAACATTCCATGTGCCTCCGGTTTCAAACGACAAATGACACCTGCTGAACCAATATTCCAACAATAGCAGAGTAAATCACAGTTTAGCGTCGTAAGGTCGTCTTTAAGAGTTATAATATTCTGTAATATATTTGGTTTTTTTTTTGTGTGTAATTAAGATGAAAGTAAAGTAAAACTTTGAATTATAGATAATTACCATTCCGACAGTAAAGTCGATTGAATTGATCTCTTGACCTTTGATAATTATCAAACGTATTTCGTTATTTTGCTCATTTACAAATTTTACAATTCTTTCCTTCAAAAATTCAGCAGAAGCGTAATCCAATTTTTGTTTAACATCAACCAAGCCAACTTCGTGACCATTGAACTTTTATGTAAAAAAAAGAGCACATCAAATGATTAATTTTTAATCTAAATTATGTTTTGCCTCATAAATTACCTTCTCTCTGGTAATAATGATCTGCGGCCGTGCGCTGCTATACAAAATGTAGATAAGATTTGCGCCAATGCCACAGAGTATGCCGTACTCCAAACTCCAAAAAAGGCAGGTTAGAAGTGTTACCACAAATGGGAGCAGATCGCGTTCTAAATAAAGAAACTTAATTTATTTTAATTCTCACTCATAGGGCAAAAAACACACTTTTTGATTTCCACATATCGGCAACTTTGTGCAGTTCCACGAGCGAAATCATCGCAGCAATAATAATCGCAGCCAGCGTTGCTTTTGGTATAAAGTAAAACGTTTGCGTGAGAAACGCCAAAGCCATAAGAACCAAGGAACCAGTTACGGCGCCACCGAGCGGCGTACGAACACCGCTGGCATTGTTGACGGCAGTTCGGGTAAATGAGCCAGTAACCGGCATGGAAAGGACAAAGCTTCCCATGATATTACACATGCCAAGCGCAATCATTTCTTGGGAGGCATCGACAATTTTTCCCTTTGCTGCAATTAACACAAATTATATGAAAATAAATCTATTTGAACTAAAGTTAAACTGATAATTAAAAACTTACAGAAGGCTTTCGAGATGGCAACGATTTCTAGTATCGAAATTAACGGTATTGAGCCAAGTGACGCGCCGAATGTGTTAACCATATCGGCAAAGGAAACATATTCACCATCGACAGTTGTGCTAAAAGGTGGCAAGCGAAAAGGGGGCACACCCTGTTTGATATCGCCAGTCACCCGGAAGGGCTGCACGCCGTCACGGCTTAGTATGTAGGCCAGAAATGTGCCAATGATGACAGCAAGAGCATTTCGCGACAATGCGAAATACTTCCAAAAAGTTTTGTTTCCCCACTTTATGTCCTTCACGTGCTGTAAAAAAATGTTAACAATTTGTAATGAACCTCAGAAAATTTTTTTTTAACTATTCAAACCTTCATTAACAGCAGAAAGACAAGTGTCAATACACCTAAGAGCGCATCATATAGTCGTATTGACGGTAGGTGTGTAAAGAAGAACTTCCACGAAACTAGAAACTCATTTGAAGGACTTTTCAAGCCAAAGAGATTGTTAATCTGTGCGCTGCCAATTGTTGTCGCGGCGGCCATCGTGAAACCGACAATAACGGGTATCGAAATGAATCGCACTAATACGCCCAAATTGAGCAGACCAAGCACTAGAATGATACAACCGGCTAAGAAACATACGAGCACAGCATAATCCGGGCTAATAACAGCGAACTGATTGACCATAAGTGCCATAATTGCGGTGGTAGCTACAACAAGTGCAAAGTTGAAATAATCTTCATAAGTACATATATAAAAATAATATCTACATACCAATTGTCACATCTTTACATGAACCAAATACTATATAGGTGAAGCAGCCCATAAAAGCTGAATAAAGTCCATATTGTGGTTCCAGTCCGGCTACAACACCATAAGCGATTGCCTAAGTGAGAAAAAAAATGCCGTACATTTATATGTGTATGTATTATCTAAGGTTATGATTGGACACTTGCCTGTGGTATCGTAGTCAGTCCAACGGTGAAGCCCGCTATGAAATCTTGTAATAGATACTCAACACGGTACTTTGGCAGCCATTTCAGTATTGGAAACTTATTTGTTATTGTTTCTGGACGACAGAGCTTCTTGCCACTGTCTTGTAATAATGTGCAAACATTTGGAAATTCCTCACGATAAAGATTGTCTAATTTATGGGAAAACAATAAAATTGTATTTATAACAAAATAATTAATTGATGTTCAACTTTTTGCACTTTATGCAGGTAATAAAAATCGTAAATATTATAACAACAAACGAATCTGGGTCTTGTTAGAAACACACATTTTGCAAAATCTTATCGCACTTCAAACAATTTCCATACAGAACACAACAATAAAAAAAAACTGACCATGATAAGCGATTGCTATTTTATTAAAAAACAACACGTAAAGTCCGATTTACTAACACAAACAGTTACAACTGGTGCCGGCAATATTCAAAGATTACGGTTGGTTTGGATAATTTTGAATGCAAACATTTTCGCTGTCACGTACTTATTGTCGTGTATAAAATCATAAACTAATAATAAATGTATAAATTAAAACTTTCATTTTTTTGTAAGGTTGATAAACTTAAGTACTCTAATACTTATTTTAATCGATTCTCTTACTGATTAAAGATTCATTCACTTGTGATTTTGAAAAACTAATAGTTGAGCTCGGCATTGCTAATCATTTCTCTTAAATGAACGGTGCCGCTGGTCCCATAAACTGATGATATAAGTTGCAGACTTAATAATAGTTATATTCATCCTTAGTGACTTATATTTTACATATTCCCTTTCTATTATATTTATACAATTCTATGTTTACGCAACAATTTATATTTTTCTTTGTCGAGAAGTTATTTTGACAGGTAAACTCATATGCATTTATTAAATGCCACCTTTTTACATTATTTTCGCTATATTTGCACACATGTGTGGTTTCATGACCACAACTTTTTTTAAAATTTCTTTCTATAATAAAATTGTACATCATTCCAGCTAAGATTGGAATCTGCAAATCTTCTATTTAAACTTTGTCGATTTTTTTCTTCGTTTAGAAGTAATATTCATTCAAAGTTGAAAAATGTAAGTGATTAATTTACTCCATGTGCCGCTGTACATACAACTGTATATTCCTCAAATTAAAAAAACTCTCATATGAAAAAATTACAGGCTTCGAAAACAAAACCGAAATAAAAAATCCCAAGCACATACCGTCTTCGGATCTCATAATGACTTATTCCCGGAACGCACTTTCACGTCACACTTGTTTGAGTACGAAACAATGACAACCTGCAGGTAACAAAGACGTCTGTACACCAAGCTGTTTACGAATTGAATGCCGTGTTCTAACTGTTTTTGTATTAATTAGACTACAGCTCAGTATCCATTGGTGATTTATACTCAGCAATTAACAATATAATCTCATGTTATTGCAGCCGTTTATTCGTTTGTAGTTGGTGAAAAATGACTGATTATCAGCCGAGTTGTATTAATTTTACAAAGCGAGCGTCTCTCATTGCAATAGTGTAGACGAGTAAATGAGATAAGAATTAAAAACTTTCAACTCTTGACGAGAGCGTATGGCAAACCAGTTTTTGACGCTTGAGCTTTTAAATCTCTTCATCAAAGCCATATTCAAACTTTTCAAAGATATGTCAATCGCAGGACAGCGGTATTGTGTAAATACACATATAGTGTATGTAGTTATTTTGCACACGATTTGGTTTAATCATGAGCTATGTCATAGGTTCATACTTGTTGATAATTATTTGTTTTCTCAAAGCATAACTATACTGATTATCTTGCTTATGTGGATTCGTTTTATGAAAAACGTAAACAAATCAACAAATTTTTCACTCATCACGATGTGCAAGAATTTTAATATGTACCAATGATTATAAAGTTGTGGATATAATTGAAACGTAAACGAAAATCTACATATGTACATATATTTTTTGCATTTTGTTGACTCAGCTTAATTTGTTGTTTTTGATATAGTGAAGTCGTTGACATTATGACAGTCTCACGTCTGATGACAACGATAACAAGTTTATCAAACAATTAAGCCGTCTGAAATATTTTTAGACATTATTTAGAAGACTATTTGATTTATTGCCCAAACATTCAAGATAAAAGATTTTATTGAAATATAATCAAATAATAAAACAAGTTTGCACAGGCTTTTTTCTATTAAACTAAAAAATATAAATATTTTAAGCAACATTCTTAATATTAAACTTTCTTAAAGAATGAAGCAATACTTTTTGTTCCCTTGGCGCCTTTTGCGAATGATTTCTCTTTTGCGCTGAGGACGCGCTCCTTTAACGGCGTAGGTTTTGTTGATGGTATTGTTTCCTTAACATCATCCACTGAAGAGTCCAACAAACCACTGTTTTTAAGTTTCTCGGAAGCACTCAGCTCATTATTTAGTTTGATTTTTTTGCTATCATTCGATTTCAGATTTTGCTGAGATTTACGTTTTTGCGTTGCTGCTTTTTCGTCAACTAATGCCTCAATTTCGTTAGGTATTTCTAGATAACGTATTAGTTCTTCATGTAGTTCCAAATCAAGGTAACTACCAACTATATCGCAGGCTACACGTGTGTAATCCATATCGTTGACAACATTTTCCTCTTCTTTATTCTTCTCACTACGCATATAGTTCTGTGAAAGTGCACTATGTCCGCAGTGAACACCGGCTTTCTTTAATGCAGTTACAACTTTCTGCGTCTTCAACGATAGCCAAGCTAACGTTCGGTCGTGGTTGTATTTGTAAAAGTTCATGTCACCTACAGTCTTGACATCAGCAATTGACTGTAAATGCTCCGCTCGAGTGAATTTCGTTAAAAGCCTATGAGCACCCGGCTCTTGTTCATCATATATGTTGTCCATTGCCATTGCCTTCTGGGTGCAGTGTTTACGCAATGGGTGTAGGGCAAGAAACGTGGTATCAACAGGCGTCGTTATATAGATTCGTCCATTTGAGCACACTTGGTTGTCGATCAACCAGCTCCGGCGTGGTTCTGCAAACTCTAATACTTCCATTAAACTCCCATTATCCTCCTCAGCCAAGAACAATGCCGTCCGATTTTTCCCTGGTTGATAGAATCGTTCCAAACGCAGCTGCTTTTTATCTCCAGCTTTGCCGACAATAGCTTCCGGTACATAGAATATTTTACGAATTGCTGCAACTACAGCCGTTTGGACGTTGTTCTCTTGTTTCGGTTTACTTGATCTGGTTGATTTTATTTTACTCATTTTATCCGAACGGAACGATTTATTTAATAACAAAACAATAATAAAACGGCGGGAAGGAATTCAACAAATGCTTTTCTTCTTCTTGAAAATATATCAGGCACAGCATTTGGCACGTTGTGAATGGCAAAAATCAGAAGTCATTCACATTGACCTAGCCCAAGTGTCCGTGCAACTCCCAGCGACATTGAACTGGCCTGTACTATAGCCACCGTATCATTTCGCTAACTGCATCAATTTGTTGACGCAAGTGCCTTCTTCGACGCACAAAAGTTTATTCCTGGCACCGGTCAACAATTTAGCTGACTCGCGTCGATTGACTTGTCATATGTTGCGTAGTGCACCGGTAACACTTCTGGCGTTTGCTTGTTGCAACTCAATGCTTTTAAAACAAGTTGTCAGTTCGCGTCGGATCGACGATTTTGAAACAAACCGCTAAATTTGTTATTTTCATGTTGCGTGATATTTTGTTGAAAAGTAAGTTGTTATTTTTCTGTTAAAACTGTAATTGTTGTCAAACACGACCTTAAAGATTAGTCTTACGAAAATGTCCGACACGTTTAACAATTCGGGCAAACGAGAAGTACGTTCGTTTTTAATGGCGCGTGATCCTTCAATTGACCGCCGTTTTCGGCCGCGTCCTGCAAAAAAACAAAGACTTTTTGATGAAATTCTTGAGACTGAAGAAAACAGTGATAACTATGACACTGAGTCGGAGACTTCACTTGCTGATGACGAAGCAACAGGAAGTTCGGTCCAAACATGTGAAATTGAGTCAGGACCGCTTGTTTATCTGCGCTTACGTCCTGTAGATAAGCCAACAAACACATATACCATTTCGGATTGCGGTAATGTTTTGATAACCGGATCTACGTCTGATGCTAGTAGCGGTACCAACAAAGCAAACATGGAAAAGCACTACAGTTTTACGACAATTTTTGATAGCACCGTTGGCCAGCGAGATGTGTTCGACATGTGTGTGGGTCACAAAATTCAAGATGAGGAAAGTTTTACTGTATTGACCTATGGTACTTCAGGCTCTGGAAAAACATACACTCTTCTTGGTAAGTTTCATTTTATTAATACGTATAATTGATTTTAATGTTTCATTTAAATATCATTAGGTGATGAAGTACGTGCTGGTATAATTCCACGAGCCTTAGAGAATATATTTACGCTGTATTCTCAGAATATTTATCATCAGCCTTCGATGAAGTTATTGAACGGTCGTTTGTTGTTCTTGGAGGATGATGCTGCATTAAGAGAGTTGCAAATACAGCGTAGAATACTCTCCAGTTGTCCAGACTTAGAATTGCAGTACAAAAGACTTCAACAAATTATAAACGAAGATCATGGTTTCGAAACAAAGGCACAAAACGACGTTTCTGTAGTTATTTGGGTATCATTTGTGGAAATTTATAATGAGTTGGTATATGATCTTTTGACTTTGCCACACACTACACCACATGCTAGCATAGCAGAACCACCACGAAAAAATCTTAAAATTGCTTGTTCAAATGGACATGTTTTTATAAAAGGTTTAACCTCTATTTACGTTCGAGACGGTTTACAAGCACTGAAGCTTCTACGTTTTGGACAACAACGACTTACATATGCTTCGACCGCAATTAATTCGAATTCAAGCCGCTCGCATTGTATATTCTTTGTAGATATATTAAAGTTTCATCGATCGGGCGAAACAACTCAAACCTCATATAAATTTTGTGATCTCGCTGGCTCTGAACGTTTGGACAAAACGGGAAATGTTGGTTCACGCCTAAAGGAGGCGCAAAGAATTAACACATCCCTTATGGTTTTAGGACGTTGTCTTGATGCAGCTAGCAATGCACGAAAAAAAACCAACGACGTAATTCCCTTTAGAGAATCGAAGTTGACAATGTTACTACAGGAATCTCTACTCGGCAAGGAAAAATTAGCGATGATTGTCACTGTGACGCCTCTTGATAAATACTATGAGGAAAACTTTAATGTACTTAGTTTTGCCTCGATTGCAAGAAATATTGTATTCAAACAGGCTCCCTTGAAACATCATTCACGTTATTCGTCATTAATAACAAAACTCAGTTACTCTGAAGAAACACTTCGTCTTCGGGAATACGTTGAACGCCTAGAAAAAGAGAACGTTGAGTATGTTGATCAGTCAAAATCCAAAAGATTATATTTTTTAATGTTTTTAAAAATTTAGGTTACAGTTGCGTATAGAAAGCATGGAATATAAACATTCTATAGAACTTCAACAACTAGAGGAAACATTGCGCAAAGAATTGACTGCGAACTTTCAAGAAACTCTCAAAAGCAACAAAGAGCTACATGAACAGCGAATGCAATCAAGGCTTAATATACAAAGGCGTGAATTTGAAGCACTGGTAAGTTGTTTTTTTTAAATATTACTTATAATTTTGATTATAATGTGAAAAAATTGAAATATTTCATAGGTGGATTCATTAAAGCGAAAGCATCAAGAAGAGATCGAAGACTTGCAGGATGAATATGAGAATAAGTCAAATAGCGATATCGAGTTGATTGAATAAGTTTTAATGTTTTTGTTCTTCTTTGTACGTAACCTAAAATGAAAATGTTAATAATATATGTTTTACCACCCTTGCTCAAATATAAATCTTTTTTAAGTTTGTTTTCGATCATTACTACAAACAAAAAAAAAAAGAAAGATTAATAATTATTAAAAAGTTTCGTTTAAACACTTTCTGCAAAAGCATTTTATTTCAATTTTTTTGTTTTCCATTTCATGTTCATTAATTTTTATTATATATTCTTTGAAATAAGTATGTATTTAAATACGTTTTTTCTTTAGTTAGTTTGATGGAAATATATTTCTGTGTGTTGTGTGTGTTTGGTGTGTAAACTTGTAAGATATTCATTTATAAGTTCATTATTAATCTCGACTCAACTCAGCGTGGTTGAGCTTATCTAAAAAAACAAAGATGTGTCAATTTCATTTCTTTAGCAAAACGTGCAAAATTTGTTTATGTTCATTTACGCGCTTAATTTTTCTTTTCTATTTTTCGTTTTTATATTTAATTTTTTTCTTGTCAATAAAGACATATTTAATGTTTTTGCTAAAAATGTTTATTTAATTCATTATATTAATACTTTTACAATTTTATTTTTATAATTTTTTTTTTGCTTACGATTTTGTTTTTTTTTTTTTTTTGTTTATTTCGAGTTTTTGTTTTTAGGTTGCAAAATGTATACAAAAGCTTTTGCAGTGCCAAATAAATGATAAATTTTCATGTATAATTGCTAAAATAATTTATAAATGTGTAAATTGATAATAAAATCTATATTTTGTTTTTCTTTTCGCTTTTTTTTTATTATTATGAAAGAAAATGATAAAAAAAAAAAAATGATAATTCGCTAGAAGTGCTTTCGGATCGTACTTGGTTCTTGTATTTTTTTATTGCACAATGATTTGTTGCAATTTTATGTAACTTTTTGAGGTGAATTCATTTCGCAGTTTTTTTGTTTGTATTTTTTTTTTTTTACGTTTTTAATATGTCTGCTGAGATTTTAAATTGTTTTATCTACACGTTGTTTCTACATTTCCAGTTTGTTTTTCTTTTCTTGTGTTACATTAAAAATTTAAGCTCAATATTAATTTTTGTCGCATTTTTTTCATATTGAGCTTTTACATGATGATTTCCTTGCTTACATTTTTATTTTTTTGTTTTCTTTTGTCGGTTTTGTCTTTTGTTTCTGCACGAAGCGTAAATTTATTTTTTTTGTTTTTTCAACGTTTTATAATACATTTAAGAAATGTCTTTTTAGTTGTTGCTGCCATTGCACATTAGCTGCGTTACTTATAATTAAACTTGTTTGCTTATTTCTTTTTTCTTTTTTTTTTAATTTCATATTGTTGAACTGCATATTTCCGAATGCAGTTCGAGTGAAAGATTGTTTTTAGTAAATTTCTATATAACTTCAATTCTATATTCGATTTAATATTTTTTTTTTTTCATAAAGTTCATAAAGTGCTTTTAAATTTTTATTTAAGTTTACATTAATTGTTGTGTGTATCTAATAAATTGTTTGTTTCTTGTATTTGCTTGGCATTGAGCTCCACTCAATGTACTACAATAACCTTTGTTGTTTTTTTAAGAAAGCAATTTTGCTAAGTGTGTTTATTTGCTTTCGGTTTGTCTTTTTTCTAAGTGTTAATGTTGAGAAGGTTTCTCTTTCTGTACGAAGCTAATAGCTGCAGCTGCTGAATTTAATTTAACAGTTTAAGAAACGAACATCTAATTCAAAAAATACAATATATTCATATTGTTGTAAGATAGTTTTTTTGTGTTAGTTTCTAAAATCTAAAGGTTTATATGTATGTTTAAAGTTTTTTTTTTTTTTCAATAATGTATTTTCTTGTTAATGTTTTCATGTATTTTGCATTGTGTTCATTATACTCATTTAAATTCTCCATCCCCCACAATTAATCCAATCGAGCCATTGACTTGCCTTATTCTTCTTCTTGTTCTAGTAGTAGAAAATCTGTCCTGTCTTTTGGCGCTTACGCTCCTCTAATTTGCGATTTATTTCCTGTTGACGTTCCACCTTGTTTAGTGCACGTGCCACATATAAGAACTTATTTTCACCCAGTTGTTTTCCATGGAGTCCAATAACAGCGGCCAGCGCCGATTGAGGACTCTCGAATGCCACGAATCCAAAACGGCGCGAACGACCCTCCTCATCAAGCATCAACTGTAAAAGAAAGTAATAATTTATTACTTCAATAATAAACAATCTTATTTTCGTAAATAGCAATCTTATAAACAAACTCTGTTTACGTGTATTTCTTAGAATTTCTCTTAAGCTTTCAAGGCTTTCTATAGAGAAAGTGGTCAAGCTACGTTACAGTGCACCGCGCCATGCAACGACACACAGCTGAGCAGGAGACTTTTATATGACGGGCATGCGTAATAACGCAAAGAGCATTATTTAAGAGAAAAACGATGAAACGCACATTTAAACAAAAATAAGGTACCGCTGCAGGCGGATGAGTATATGCCACATGGTTTTTTGCGGCATGTCTTCCTCATTCCTTTTTTGAGTGTTACTCTAAACTAATACGTACCTTGTGACTGGTTATACGTCCATAGGGTTCAAACATTTCCCGTAAATGCTGTTCAGTAAAGTCGTCACTGAGATTCTTAACATAGAGATTTTTGAAATGAGTAGCTTTCTCTTGTTCCCGATCACGACGCGGTATAAATTTGACAACATGCACTTTTTGGTTGTTGCACAGCATGCCGTTGACCTTTTCGATTGCGGCACGTGCAGCTTCCTCGGAGTCAAAATGCACAAAGCCATAACCACGCGAGTTACCATCTTCATCCTTTGCTACATTGCAATTGAGTATATTACCAAAAACTGAGAACGTGTCGTAGACAGCCTTGTTGTCTATTGAACGTTCTAAATTTTTTATGTAAATTTTACCGCTATCTGGCGAATTGTTACTGCTATTGCTACTTGTGGCAATTGAGCCACCAGCACCGGAAGAGTGCGAAGACAATGAATTCAAATTTCCACCACTTAATGGTCCGTGGCGGCTGAGCACAGAGGCCGCTGCGAGATGATTGCTGGCGGCATGTCCACCGTGATGATGGCCTAATTGCCCAGTGGCGGCATGATGGTGTAATTGTTGTTGGTGATGTGCAGCGGCTGCCGCTGCTGCTAGTGGGTGATGGTTCAGCGCTTGTTGCTGGTGATAATTGGCCGGGTTACCTCGGAACGTCATTGAGTTTACAAACATAATTGGTGGCGGCACTGCGGACTGTTTAAATGGCGTGGTGGCGGGGAAAAATAGATTTGTTGTAAATTTTACTACAGTTGTCAACAATTTAGATAGCGTCTTACGAAGTTTAAGCTTTATTTCGACACGTCTTCGACCGTGCAAGTTGAAATTAATGCAGAGATGTGTTTCGTAGTTCTTAACGTTTTACACACTAGATGCAGCTCACAAGTAGTCTTCTTTTTTTCACTCGTTTTACTGACTCGTCCTCTTCGTATTCACTAAAAAAATCGTTGTCGTTGCTCTCGCCTTGACTTTTCTCCCCTCAATTCCTTTTTTCACAAAGCCTTTCACTTTTACGAACAAGCTACCGTTTCCAGTTCATAAAACGCTTCACCGATACGAGCACTTTGTTTAAAAACGTTTATTAAATCCGTACAAAGTGTTTTCGACTTTCTTTTTTCAAATATTAATGTCGATTAAATTGAGGCTTAATTTTAAAAAAAGAAAATTAATTCTAATTTTCGAGGAGTGAAAAATTGCAGCCACTAAGCGCTGCCAACTGACAGTTTGACTCAAACCATACGATAGTGATGAAAAAAAAAATATATTCATTGACTAATGGGTTTTACGGTTAACCGAGTAAAGACTACTTTTAACCGACATTTTCGGTTAGTTTTTGTAATTTGTATGAGTTATAAAACTGTATTTTAATATATATGAAGTCAACAAAAATATTGGCAATTTTTAAATTCTTTTTTGTGAACTATTATTTGATACATGTTTTAAATCCTAATTTATTTTTTTTTAAAGTACTTAAAAATAAGTGAGATAATGCTTTCAAGTTTCGCTATGAACTGGGTTTTTTTTGTTAATATAATTCTTAAAGAGATAATTGTAAATATTAACTTCACTACACTTAATTCAATTGCGTTATCTTATCATCACTAGCGACAAGTTCCATCTCAAAAGTTAAATGAACAGTTTACAACACTTTAGCTAAGTTGCGCGCATTTGGTAAATATTGAACAATACTGACGGAATATCGCGTTTTGGTGATATTTTTGTTGTTATGGATGATAGTATAAGTCTTAGTCCGACATGTGGCACCGAAAGTTCGATAAATGCGAGTAAGGAACGCAGGAAAAGGAAACGCCAGTCAAAAAAGGATACTAGTGCCGTTGATCATGAGTCACTCACTAGATCCTCACCAGTTGAGTTGAAAGATGTAAACAATGTTGATAGACTCAACGAGACATTCGTTGTGCCGGTAACAGAAAATTGGTTGCAAACAGAATGTCATATGTTTAATCCGGAAGCTGATTGGTTGGACTGCTCACAGGCGCAGTCTAAACGTTGTGTAAACAAAAAGTTGTTACTCACTCAGGGACAAGGCTTTGTAAAGCTTAACGAGTTCATATTAAGCCAAGCAGAGCCGGCAGATAAATCTGAAAACTGTTATCCTAGATCTGAAGTTCCATGTAGTATGACAAACACAGAACTTATGGATATATGTAATGATGTTGAACGAAATTTTGAAACTTCCACTGAGAATGATGGTAAGAATGAAACGGAAGGGAAAAAATCCATTATCGAAGTCATTCAACACGATTTCTGCTCATATCCTTACTATCAAGAAGATTGGTTTAATAATGCTAATAACCCAACGCCATACTTTCGTTTTCGTGATAAAGTCTTACTAACCTACAGTCGTATAAGGAATGTTGAAAGTATACATGATCTAGAACCCAACGATGACGATTGCATTAGTAACTGTTCCTCAGGACTGTCAATTCAAGAAGATCATACAATGCAGTGGTCTACCAATCATCCAGCGGACTTTAACCCGAATACGTCGGACAGATTATGCCAAAATTTGTTAAATTTAAGTGCATTTTTCACACAAAATGCTAAAAATGAGGACGCCGATACAATAAAAGGAAATCCTCAAATTAAGTATGAAAAAATAGATCTTGATTTGAGCTTAGAAACTGATCCTCAAACTCAGCAGGACGATTGCACGTTCGATAAAGATCATCATTTTGAATTTCGACAAAGTATGCCCTTGATTTTTATCGACTACCATTGGTTTTTATATGAAGGAGAACCTGAAGTCACCGACTGTGAATTTATAGTGAAACATAACTTTCAAGATTCTCTGGAAACACAAAACAAAAATGATCCCTCAACAATTGCTGGAGCTGATTGTAATTTGGGATCGTTAAACGAAAATGACTGTAACAAAGTTAAAAAAATTGGTATGGTCATAAGATACATTTTTATTAATTTTTTGTTCAATAAATTTAATATTTTTTTGCCTTTTATATAGAGAACATTGAGCTGAATGGCTTGAATCTTAGCGACGAGTTCTGTGATCATGACGACAGTTTTTCAAAATTAATAAACAGGCCTGAACTTAATAAAATAAAAAATCAAGAGAATAATTCTGGATTGATAAATGATGAAAACCTTGGGGCCATGAAAAAATCGTCTTTGCCTAAAAGTCAATATTATGACGAATGGAATGAAGACTGCGATGAATTTATAAATTATAACACAGAAGATTTACTTAGTAAAAGCGTGTCACCAAAACATACTCATAAAACTTCTCCCCGTGAGTATATGGGATTTTGCACGGCATCACAGAAGCCAATTAGTATATCAGAAAGTGCAAGAAAGCATGCAAAATACATACTGAATGAATTGCCAGAAATTGATGGTATAAATGATGAAATTTTGAAAAATGTTGATGTTGATTGGTATGTTAGAGATGCACAAGCTTACAAATCAAAAGAAAATAATAATGACAAGCCTTGCACTTCTAAAGAGGCATTGGAACAAGTCACTGAACTGAAAATATTAAAAGAACTTGATGTTCGTAACATTAATTTAAATGAATGGTCCCCAGAAAACACGAAAAATGGATGTGGCAATCTCGAAAGTGATTTTGAATTGAATACTTCTAAAAATGATAACATTACCTCCAAAGAACCTGAGTTTGTAAGATTTGTCACCGCAAATCAAAAAAATATAGCCATATCGAATGAAGCAATGAAAAGGGCGGTACACATACTTTCTCAACTGCCGGATATACCATTGGAGGACATCAAAGATTCTAAGCAAAAATCTATCCTTGGAACACAAGATGTTTTAACTAAGGAGTGTAAACAAATCAAGAAACAAATGGTTGATGGGAAAGTCGTCTCGGCGGAATTTCAAAATGATATTGAACAAATTAAGCAGCTAAAGGGAGATAAATCAAAAAAATGTGATATAAAGTTACAAAATAATTATACTACCAGCGTTGAAGAACCTGAATTTGTCGGATTTTTAACCGCCAGCCAAAAAAGCATTTCCATTTCTAATGAAGCAATGAAAAAAGCGGCTCATATACTTTCCGAACTGCCTGAAATGCCAATAAGCGAGTTGAGAAAAACTGAACAATACCCGACATTAAATAACCGACAAGAAATACCTAAGGAAATACAAAAACATTTGCTAGAGAAGATAGACGTTGTGACGTCGGCTTCAAAGAAATTCAAAAGTGAAATGGTTTTAATAAATCAAAAACATGGAAAGGAAGATATACCATTAAATCAGGATTTACCCTTACAGAAAGATGATACTTCAAATATTAAGGAAACAGAGTTTGTTGGGTTTTTGACAGCATCTAAAAAAAATATTTCTATTTCTAATGAAGCAATGAAAAGAGCAACTAAAATACTTTCTGAACTCCCAGAAATTCCATCTAAGGACTTAAAAGAGCCTCAACAAAAGCCTTTAACTGAAACTGAACAAGGTTTAACTATTGGAATTGAAGAAATCCCGAAACAAACGATAGAAAATACATTCTCCGAGTCTCCTGTTCATGTTGCCAATTTACAAAAATCTTCTTCTTTTGAAATAAAAACTCTGCAAACACCTGTGAGCTATGGGCAGCTGCAATCTTCTCTATCAGAACTCCAGAAACCTGTAGGCAGTTGTAAAACAGCCTCGCTTATTTCTCGTAAAAATTTGCTTACGCTCAGTAAACGCCGCAAGCTGAAACAATCTCAAAGCACAAAGGACACAAAATCCCCATCATCACGAAAGGAGCTCATTGAAAGCACGGAAATGACACCAAAAAGGAATTTGAATACTTTCTCTAATACTTTGCTAGCAACAAGCACACCACGACCGATAAGGTCTGACAATGAACCACACATCAGTTTAAGTTCCGACTTTCAGAAAATTAATTGGGATGGTATTAATATGGACTGCAGTAACCTGTCACAGACAAGTGGAAATGTAACGCAAATCAATCCAAATCCTTCAGCCACCGAACGTATTGAGCGGTTAAGTGTGTATGGTGATCCATCGCCAATATCGCCCATCCCTATAAACACTCGCACTACCAACAGAAGACTTGGTTTGAGCCGCATTCGAAGTTCGAAAAGGAAAAATTGAAAAGCACTTGTTCCGAAAAATGTAAGTATTTACGTATACTATAAATAAGTTGGCAGCGCTTAGACATAAATGTCTTAAAAAAAAATACAATTTTTCCAGTTCACATAATTAAAAATGAATTTATTTCGGCTTCATTTCGTAGTTGCATAAGTTATGGGAAAATATTTACAATTTATTGGATAAATTACGGTGTATTTACTTTGAAACTTGTATTCGTGGCCGAATAAAGTGCAATTGGAACGAATCAAGTGTAAAACGGCAACGGTATTAACTGAAAATATTTTCAAAAGAAGGGGTGGAAAGAGTGCTAAAGAGGCTGAGAGAAAGACTTGATTGTTGTAATCTGCATTTTAGGTAAATGGTGAATAATTGAAACGTAGTAAGTATGATTTGTAGCTATGTCGTTAGGATTGTTTTTTAGATAATAATAAGTATTTTGCAATGCTTGATGTGTCATATAAAACTCAGTTGTTCAGAATAAATTAATTTGTCATAGTCTTATGTGTTTTGAAATTAATTTGTTTTGCTTTGTGTACAAGAATTGATAAGTGAAATTCAAGCCCAACCATTCTAGCAAAGTTTGCCTTGATTCGCGAATCAACAAAATTTTTAAATAGCACGACTAAAAGCTCTGCTGTTTATCAGTACGTATTTGTTTTTATTTTTTTGTGTAGTGGGTTGTCTAATCGCATTGAAGCTCATTGTAAGCAATTATTGTTTCAGTTGAGTACGTCTCTGTGTTTTAGGAATAAATACATATACATATATATTTTTAATTTTATTGTTAAGCAAAAAATTGAAACATTTGTTATTAAAGCCACGTCAGTAACTCAAGTGTGCAATATAAATTTTTATACTTTTTGTTTTTCGGTTTACAGTTTCGTGTATCCAACAGTAACGATATGGGTGACGAGTGTGATGAATGTGAGTGTATTTGGTCGCATGAATTTGCAATGCAGCGACTCTTGGCGTTTGTAAGTCTCTCCTCAAATTACTGAAATAAGTATTTCTGTAAATTTGGAATCTTTATATTTGTAGATTCGTCAAAATCAGAATCATTGCACCGATACCGAATGTATTGATGGTAAGTATTTCAATATCGTATTTTGTTTTCATAGCTTAATCATGAAACTCGCACTTTATTCTATAGTAAGTGGTCGTGTTCAACCAAGTGGTCCAGGTGCCAGTGATACTAGTAGTTTTACGATCACTGCGGTTCTAATGCTACTTGCTGTGTTCATGTATGTTATGCGTCCAGATACATTGCTCTCTCTTACGTCCTCGAAACGTCGCCGTTCGAATCGTGATAATGATGATTCTGCACCGCCGCCTCCACCACCGGCACCACCTGCTGTTAACTGATGAGGCAATGTTTTACACTCTGTAATTTCTTTTCATACTTTCTTTTGCCGAATTGTGAGGATTGTCTTTTATTTTCCGCCACAAAATAAAAATTATTTTTGAGTTATATTATTGCATAAATAATGGAAAAATTTTAGTGATAGTATGGGTAGACATTACCAATTGTAGAAGGTCTCCCAATTTTTGTATACAAAAAATTTCGTTATCACATTTTTAAATATTTATTTTCTTGATTAGAAATATATTTGTACTTTATATTGTAGATTAAAAAATTAAATGTATATAAATAACTAATTCGACTGTTCCGGGTGATGAAGACACCACTTAAATCAATATACAATTGATACAATTTATTACACACAACTTATTCCACTGCTTATTATTTAAATATTACTCTGCATTATCAACATACTTATTGCCCCCATATTTTCTAATGTATTTAATCATCTTCATTCTGTAATTTTGTGATTGTTTTTCGCACATTTCTAATAACATCTTTCATTTGTTCATATTTGCCAGTCGAGTCGGGCAGATTTTCAAAATTTATAACATCACTGACGCCAGCTTTGAAATTTTCGCCATCGGGAAGTTTTTCGAACTCGGAGAACTTCAGTACGGGAGTACCCATATGAGTAGCTTTAAAATGCTTTGATGATAATTGATGTTCTGGCGTTAAGATTTCATTTGCTGTTCGTTTAAGTGATAATTGGTTCTCTGCTCCTTTTTCATTTGTATTTTCTTCTATAGAATCTTGTAAACTAACATCATTCAATGTACTGTCTTTTTTATAAACGTCTTCACTAACTGATATATTTGACTCTAATTGTAGCAACAGCTGCTCTTGTTGCGCCTGCAAATCTTCCAAAGAAGGTGAACCACCTCGTATATCTATATTGGAATCTTTTTCCAATGGTGGTGTAGTTGGTGGCGGGGCTAATGGTTTGTAGTTATCGTCTCTTGGTTCATCATCTGGCGGCATTGGGCGCGTAAACTCAATTTTTGTAGCAGTTGCCTCGTTGGAGTCTTCGATTTCCATATCATCTGTTTTTAAATCTACTGAGCTGGATATTTCATATTCGTTATCGTGGGCAGTAGGCAAGTTCTTTAGTTTTCTACGTTTATAACTTTTGAGTATGTTGTCACCAAGCGCTTCGATGAGTAGCTCCTTCTTTTGTAAATCACTAATAGCTGGTACACAATGATGTCTGAAATCCTACACAAGCAATGATTGTAAAAATTGTTTTTAAGGCATTTAGAAGGGGTTTATAATTACGTCATAAAATCGAGGGCCGGGATGGACATTATACCCGGGAAAATCAACAATTTTTGTTATATCAAATTTAACACTTTCTCTGGCGATGTCATGTTTATTGACTTCTTCGTCAGACTTCTGAACTTCGGTGCCCTAAAAATGTTTTTTATATATGTATGTACATTAACTTGAAATATTTAACTAAAAGAAGACAACATTTCCCACTTACATCGGCATTGAACAGTGCAATTCCCGAATCCACGACTTGTGCAGCTTCTAACCAAGCTGGTGGATAGCCCAAGACTCTCATTCGGTAAAACATAAAAGGCAATTCACCACGTTTTAAGCCCAAAGCGACACGAGTGTCATTGCTTAAGGTGCCTGGTTGTATATGTGCAAATCTTTGCTCCACATCGACGTGGTATCGTTCATATTTACTAGAATGCTGCTTTTTGGCACGTTGTATTCTGGCACTATTCTGCTTCTTTGTGCATTCGCGTAAAGAATGGTTGGTCGAACCACAGTTAAAGCAACCACTGTTGTTTTTCGGTCTCTCACATCTATCTTCATTATCTATCGCTGGCACTGGTGCCTCCTGATTAAGTTCCTTCTTTACAGAACGCTTGTATGAAGGCACAAGTTCGGTATCCAATTTTCCTGCCGGCTCCGTATCAACTTGGAAAAGTCCTTCAAAATTAAATGTGTCCGATTCGTTGGTATCCACAACCGTGCGATGTGCCAAAAGTCTTAGTTCATCATCGTTCGATACAATGATTTCGATGTTTTCTGGAGCGAGGGCTGTGCTTAAGGCTCCTTGCACTAATTTATGAATACTTTCGAAGTCATTTTTGTTTTTAAATTTTATAGTAAACACCAAATTTAATTCTTCGTCTTCCGTCGTAACTTCACCGTCCTCCACTTCTAGGTTTCTCTCACTTTGTACTGCCGGGCCGCCAGACGTTTCGTCTATAGAGTCACCTAGTGTAATCACACTGTCATCAATATCTATAACTTCACCGTCGCTGATTAAATTTATATGGTCGGGTTCCATTTCGGCTTTCTATAATACAATTGAAATTTCAAAAACACGCTGTTTGGGCTCTAAAACACATGTTTATAAACAAAATGAAAACTGGGAATAAACATATTTACACACTTACCAATCCAAAGTGCGGATAAACAGAGGTTGCCGAAGTTATTCAGGCCGGTATTTACCCGTTTTACTGGCAGAATTCCGGTCAAAATTTTGACTAAAATTCGTCGAGATGTCGACTGCAGGAGCAGGTGTATTTATTTGGCACCTGTCAAAAGAGAGCCAAGCCAAGAGTGAAAAATAGCTGTTGGTGATAGACGACGCACTGTGTGTTCAGTGTTACCAACTTTCAAAACTGTATCCCCCTAAACACAAATCAAAAACCCCTAAATACGTCTAAACAATTGAAAAAAATTTACGCTGAGCGAACTATCTGCGGGAGCCACGGAACGACAAAAATTGAAATAAAAAATATGGTTAAAAAACCTTTTTCATCAAAAAACGAACACGCACACGAACAAACCCCGAACGTTTCGATAGCCGATGAGACTACCTTTAGTAATTGTATTATGGTTCAAGTGACGGGGTTCTATATAAAAACATAAGGCAAACAACGCGTTGGAAATCAGATTGAGAGCAAGAGATGATGTTCGCTCAATTGAGAGCGAGAGAGGATTCGAGTCATTTTTGTGTCACTGTTGTGTCACTGTATTATTTCTGCCATATTTCTCGATTGACAAAGCACATGTTGCGCTTCCACCACTGGCGATTTTAGCCACATCTCCAATCGGGGAGGTTTTCTTCTTCTTCCACTTCTGCCGGCACTCTGCCGACGTCGGCGACGCTCTTGTGTCAAATGGTCCGTTTGCGTTTCTCAACCAATTGAAGGTGTACCACCTCATGCTACCTAAAATTTCAAGCGAACATGCGGCACTTGATTTTCATTATCGGTTTAACAGCGTTGTTACCCCCCTCTTAAAGCACTGAAAATCAACAAGATCACACAATTCCACTCTTTAGCCCTGTTAAAATTCTGTTGCTCTCAAATGAACTTTGCAACGCTACCAGATGTTCTTTGCGATTTTATTAAAAAAAAATCGCCTTACCGTCAATTAAGTAATGCCTCGTTACTGAGTTGGTCGTGAACACCTTTATTATAATAATAACAAAGTTTAAAAAAAAACCCTAAAAATACCCCTAAAAACATAGCACCCCCAAAAAAAACCCATTCAACTCAAAAACCCCCTAAATTTAGGGGGAAACCTCCCAAGTTGGCAACCCTGTGTGTGTTGAAAAAATGAAAACAAAACACAAACTCACCATGGCAGAAGAAGAAAAGTCCACATCTGGCGCAAACGAGCCAGATTTGCTCAAAAGTGACAAAATTGGCGCACAAGCGTCCTCGGCCAGAAGAAGAAGATAAACGGAAAGCTGCCGTGAAATGGAGGAACAAGACATGTCACAAGAAAAAGTAGTGCGACTTATGCCAAACCAATACTGCACTTGTGGATCACAATGAATTTTAAAATGACTCAAATCTGTATAATTTCACGAGAAAATATCGCGCAACTCACAAAACTTGATAAATTAAATAAGTTAGGAAAACTGCAATGAATAATGAAGACAGGTATTTATTTTTGTGACAATTTCACGCAAAATAATTGAAAAAAGAAACTAAACATTTTGAGTTGCAGCATGTTCGCTTGACGTATATTGGATATTGAGTCATTCAAGCATAAAAAAATATGTATGTGTTTTTTTTTTTTTTTTGGTAGATGAGCAGTGTTGCTAAATCAATCATTTTTTGAAATTTCTAGCCATAAACGGCGCGAAAAAGGCCAATTTGGCAACATTGATTTGAGATTTAAAAATAGTGTTGAAAACCGCGTAAATTCAAGTTGGGGAGCTGCCAACTAGTTATCAAAATGATGATCTAACTATATTTCTTGTAACGGCGTTTTTTCTTTTAAATTTTGTATTTTTCTTTTTTTTTATATACTTTTATTTAAATAGAATGTATTTATTTGTGATAGTTAATTGCATTAAAAATTCGCACAGCCTCGAAAAAAAAGTAAAAAATTGCAATAGTTTATTTTTTACTCATGTTTATGGCTGAGCTGATGTCTGCTTCCTCAATTAATGGTGAACCTGTACTGCATGTTTAAATAGAAAAAAACGAATTTACTGTTGAAATGGAAAGCAAAAGAAAAGAATAAAAACAAATAAACGAATTATGTCAACGCCTTAAATCAATAAGATTTGACCATGCATCTCACGTTTCGATAACAAAAAAAAAATGTTATAGACGTCATGAGGTACTCGTATACCATGGATTTCAAGTGATCAATTTACGTAAAATGATTTCACGATTATACAACAATAAAATAAAAAAAAAATGCTTTCGACCAGAGGTTGAAATTATTCAGCTTCCTAGTCGCTGATTATGTATGTAGGTGTATGTGTATATACATATATGTATGTATTTTTAAAACTATCTTGCTATAACGAATCATGCCTAGTAATTATTAATTCTATTTACATCGTGGGATTTACCAAGAACGCTTCTGCATATGATTAACAGTCGTGAAGTTTTAAGTATTTATTTTCAAAAATATACTGAGCGTGTGATGCTTAGCAATAATAATGAAATGAATGAAAATTGGTGACAATTAATGCATGCCAATTTTAAAGTGTATATCTGTTTATACATACATACATATATCCATGCTCATTATGGAGATGTCGTCACTATAAATAAAGGGGTAACTGACAAAAATTGGCCAGAGTTAAGTTGTTTGGAGAAGTGAAAAGATAAACTAACGCAATGGAAGTACAGAAGATCACTTTACCAATACTTAGCGTGACATTGTTGGTGGCATTAACTTTTGCTACGCCTTTAAAAGGCAAGTCGGGAAATGGCCGAAATCTGCAAGAAGTCACAAATGTTATTGCGCCACTGCCAATTCTACAACAACAACAACCCCAACATCAACCACAACAACAACAACCAGTGCAATATGTGCAAGTATCGGCGCCATACAAATTTAAGCCGAAGCCAGTTTTTAAGCCAGTTGTTGTTAAGCCTGTCGTGGTTGTAAAGCCGATCGTTCAACCTGTCGTTGTTCAACCGGCCGTAGTCGGTGTCGGCGGCGGTGGTGGGCATGGCCACGGTCATGGTCACGGACATCATGGCAAGAAACCATTTCTTGGCTAAAAGTTTAAGAAAATAGTTTTAAGTTTGTAAAGTTTTTTTTTTAATAAAATAAAACTAATAGTTTGTATGTAAAAAAAAACAAAAAAACATTATATCTAATACATGTTAATATTACAAAAACAACTTTAATAGAAATATAACAAATAGCCAACAATTTGTCCTTGCAATCAGCAACAGCGATTGAGTGTAATGACAGGCTTCCCAGCTTCTTTGTTACTTATTGGGTTGTGCTCCGCGGCGTATACGTAATTTCGTAAATATTGCAATTACCGCGTTACACATTCACAATGCAATAACTATTGGCAGCGAACAATATATTATCAAATAATCGCATTGAGCGATGTCATTCTAATCAACATAATCAACAAGTACAGCAAATAATTGATAAGCAATGAGCAAATGATGAATGTAAATGAATGTGACAGCAGGATAATTGCATTATAACTGAACTAAACAAAACTGAACAAAACAAAACAAAACAAGTAGCGCCAACGAAATGATAACTCTTTCAGTTGTGTGGCTTATAATCAGTCAAATGCTAATAATGCTAACTTTCAAAAGATAAAAGCAGCTGGAAGGCATTGCATGAATACTGTGTGTGTGTGTGGGTCTGAGGGTGTTACATTTTGGGGTTGCTGGCATACAAAATTCTGCGCATAAAGTATAAAAGCGCGTTGCGAATTACTTTTGCAAACATTCCATCAGTTCAACTTCAAAGGATCAAAGTCGCGCATATTAACTTGGAAATTTGCCTGCGTTTACTTTTGTGGATCACTGTCGCACTATTTGCGTTAGTCAGTGTACAAGTGTGTTTGTTTGTGTGTGTGAGTAACACGAATAATTTTCATTCAAAGTTTGCGTGCAAATACGCTGACAAATACATAAGCAAAATGGTAAGTTTTTATTTTATATTTTTTTGTTTTTTTGCAAATAATATTAAATAAGTATTAAAAGAAAAAAAATTGACGTGGGTTTAAGTAATGCCTGAACGGCATTTGAAACGCAATAGAAACCACAATTCACACAACGGAGCTACAGATAACAACAACTACAACAACAGCAGCATTGCTGCTGTATGTCTTAAGCTGGTCGTGTTGTATGTGTTTATTTTCGTGCAGTTGGCAACACTTTTGTCGCCGTTAACTATTTTTAGCCGACTTTCATCTAACATACACATTTATATGCGCAAACGTAACCAAAGCGAAGTAAAGTGAACGTTTCAATTACATGTTGTAAATAACATGAATTGTGCTTTGGCTAATCTTAAATTACAATCGTTGAAAAGTCACCGGCAAATAAGTAATTTGTAGCTAACATTTGTTTGTTACTGTTGGTGCGCGCGAAAGAGAAGGAGACATTTACATACATATGCAAAAGACCAAAAAGTTGTTAAGAAATTGAAAAAGAAACGCTTTAAAGCGAATTTCGAGTATCAATAAATTTGATAAATGACTATTTCAGCTTAGTCGTGACGCAATATGTCAATTTAAGAAATTCATCTAAATTAGTTTCAGATGAATTTCGTTAATTGAAAGAATATGTTTCATGAATTTACTGAGAAAAATGATTTAAAATTAATGTAGGAAGATTTCGTGGTATTGTCTGTCAAGCTTCACCATATTTAGCTTAAATGATCTTTGGGCGAAATAAAAATTTATCATGAATATGTAGCAAATTGTTTATGTGCGATTTTGGACATGTTCCACTTCGAAATATTTAAAACTGTTACGGTAATTTCCGAAGGCGATTTTGTTTTTGTGTTATATTTTTGTTTTTCTAAGTGTTTCAATTTGTGTTGTTGTTTGGCTTGTTCGCGTTAAAGTTCGCACTAACAATTAGCGTAATAAATCCAACGACAAAACAATTATTCATTCCGATATGCATTCCTCGTGCAATAATTAATTAAAGCGTACAAGCGTTTAAAAATATTCCACTGTCATGGCTTGCAATCGCATTCGCATTTCCTTTTGCGCTTCGCTGAGCTAAGCTGAATTGAATTGAACTGAGCTTAGCTTAGCGCATTGAAAGCTGTTGCCTTGTTTTTAGATTTTGATCTCTATCGCAAGTTGTCATTGTGCGCTGTTCATTTGTGCAGAAAAAAATGCAAGTTATTAAATATTAAATTTACGGAATCGCATGCCACACATGCCAGTTTCAAACTTGTTTCAATTGCTTAATCTGACTGTAAGAAATAAATCATAATTAAGAAAAAGATAATGAAAAACAAATGTGAAACCGTTATTCAATAAGCTTATATGACTAATATGCTGTACTTGTGGCACACGCTGCGTATACATGATATTAATAACAATAATACAACAAGAAGCTCCGATTTCTAAATTTCAAACTTTACTTAGAGGACGTCCATAAATTAGGTGAGGTTTTTTTTCTAAAAATTTAGACCTCTCTCCCCTCTCTTGGAGAGATCTGTATCACACATGAAATTTTGATTAAAATTTAAGAAAAAAAATTGTAATTTTGAAAAAAAAATGGTAAATTAATGGACTAAAAAGTTTACATGAGATGTCCGATGAACCCCCCTCCCCCTAGGCGAGATTTTGCTGAACCTCCCTTCCCCTAATTTTATCTCACGTAATTTATGGATGTCCCCTTATTTTAATTCAAGTTTTTACTAATATAATTTTATCAAATAAAAGTTAACAAATGATCTTCAAACATGTTGAATTTATATATATAAAAAAAAGGCGTTGAAAATGTTTTTATTACCTCACAAACAACTTCTTGCACTGATTTGCTCTTCAAGTGTTTATTAAGTAATATGTTAGTTAGCAGATTCAGTGAGAAGTGCGAAACGTGACATTACTGACGTAGTGTATGCAAGAAAGAGAGCGAGCGAGCGATTGCGAGTAACAATGAAGTGAGTGACAGTGTGAGCAAGACAAGACAAGAGACTATACAACAATTGCGTGTGCATTGAGCTAATGTCGCTGACTGTTATAAATATTTTCACACAGATAATCAGTTTTTGTGTGACTTTAGCAGAATTACAATTTTTTTGTTGTATTTTTTTTTTATCCACAATACATTTGCCAGTGACGGATTCAGTTGACAAAACGAAAACATTTGACAAACAGAAATGAAAAATGTGAAATTTTTAATTAAATTATTTTTTTGTCGTTTATGTTGCATTGAGTATTGTTTAAATTTAATAGACTTTTTAAAAACTCCAAGGTGATTAGAGTAATGCTTGGCATGCATTAAATCCGCTACTATCTTTAACATAAAGACTGCGCTTTATATGTACAGATAATACAGACAGACAGACAGATAAACATATGTGTGTATGTATGTGCATATAAATGTACGTTTTTAGTCCCCATTAGTCGCAGTCGTAGTCATTTGTCTCTCGAGCTCTTCGCCTGTTTGTCTGCTTGTCTGCTGGCCTGTCTCTTTGTCTGTCTGTCGGTCGGTCCGTTTGTTTATCGGTCTGTCAGAAAAACCCGGCATGTGAATTGTACTTGTATTTATATAGCGAGTTTTTTTTTTTCTTTTTTGGGGAGGTAACGGCGGCTTTCGGTCTACCGCTGCCGCACTGTCTGATGATCATGCACATGTATACATATCATTACTTATGTTTGTTTGTATGTACGTATATGTATATTATATGTAAGTATGTTTGTGTGTGCATGTACATACATATGTATGTATGTACAGTCAACCAGACAATCGTACAAACTGAACAGAACAGAACGGAACGCCAGACAACTCAAGTCCAGAATTTCGTGCCGTTTCACATTTTGCATTCAGTGCTTTCGTTGCTTCGCTGGATGTTCATTCGCTTTATTTCGAAATTTTGTCAACGTTCTCAGTCAGTCAGTCAGTTTATTTATTATTATTATTTTTATTGGTTTTTATTTTTCGTCTTTAAATTTTGTATTTTTTTAATACAAATGCGTCGCGTTGTTTTATCTTCGACCAATTTGTTTATGTGTTGTGCGTGGAAGATTTTTAAAAAGCATTAAAATTTGTATGCACAATAATGTACATATATGTACGTATATATGTATATGCGCGTGTAAGTACATATAGAATTGTCCAAAAGGCCTGAAAAAGTGTCACAATTGTCTATGCGAATGTAAAGGCCGCATTATAAAGTGAAAATCAAAGTACATGAAACTCGTTAAAGAGAAAATGTCAAAGAAATTATGTTCAATTCAAACGAAATTTCTATAATAGCAACGTTCTTGTGGTATGCATAACGCCGGATATCAGTGTTGATCAGCGACGTATAAAAGCAGAGCCGCAACGCAGCTCATCTTCCTGTCGCTTAACTAGTGCGTTGTCGCTCTAATGGGAGTGAGCGAATGAATGTATGAATGAAAATACGTATCAAATTTAAGCGATAAGAAGAAGAAAAAAAGTAATAAAAAAAGCAGATTTATATATGTACGTATTTATATTCGTGTACATATATGTATGCATATATATAAAAACGAAATTCCCTGACTGGCACTGAATGTCACTGCAAGTGATGATCGTACGCGCCGCGTATCGCTTTGCAGTCTGTCTGTCCAACCATACAACTGTGCGTGTATTGCGCTGATTTGTCACTGTGTCGGTGGGTGTGCGTGATTATCACAGATTTTGTTTTATATCAGTCTGTTTGTGCCGATATGTGTTTCTCTGAGTGTATGTGTGTGTACGTGCGCACATAATTCATAAATGAGCAAAAATATATCAAAAGAATGTGTATAAAATGTCAAAATGGTGAAAACAGTGTTGTCACTTTTCATTTCGTTTAATGTTTTTTTCTTATTTATTATTTTTTTGTCATGCACAAAAAAAGTTAATTTATTCAATTAAATTCTCGTGCAGCGCTTGACAAACAAATCTTAACTTAGCGCTAATTCATGTATTATAAACGCTCGCACAAAGATCTAACGAAAATACATACAAAATGGCGGTGAATATTCTAATAACGACGAGAGAAACATTGCGCACATGAGAGCGCCTTCTGAGTGTTTAGTTAAAAAAAATAGCACGCAAAAAAGAAAATAAAACAACAACAACACAATTAAAAACAAAAGAAACAACAAACGTGAAAGAAAGTTATAGAAAATTTGTCAGTAGCGTTCCAAAAAGTTATCACAGCTAAAAAACAAACATACACAAAAAGGGTGAAAATAACAAAACAAAAAAAAAAAAAAAAATACAAATCTGAGCCGAGAGTGACCATGCAGCCGCCTCAAGAGGTTACGATAAAGCCGCCGAGAATTTGCAGAAATTTACATAATTTACATATCGCAGTGCCGAAGGTAAGCGAAAGTTCTGTTATCGGAAACTTGTGTATTTCTGTGGCATAGAATTACTGCCCTCCTTCTTATGCTATACATTTGCGCCGTTAATAAATTTTGATAAGTTTTTCGTTTGCTCCAATTGGAGGTTGTTAACACTTTAATCAATTCTGTTGAATAAATTCGTTAATAATTCGTTAAATGTATGTGTGTGTGTGTGTGTTGGGTGATGTAAACAAAATTGTTACAAGGTCAACGCTTAAATATTTAAATTTCACATGAAACCAAAAAAATGTAACTAAGGAAAAAAGCAAAGATCTTCACTTCACTTGAAGTGAAACAATTTTAATGACTTTAAGTGCATACAACACAATAGAAAATACATATGTGTGTGTTGAAGTTGAAGTTTAGAAAAAGCTATAAATTATGCAGTAAAAGTATTATAGACTACATAAGTTTAGATAAAACAAGTTGCACTCTGCCATTCAAAGCAATACTATAAAATTTCAATGAAAAAATAAACTTATTATAAACCAAAATCGTCTTGAACGCATTATATATTATAGATATCCTAGCAGTGATCGAACAATGTATAATTTTCTTATTGGCTTAACTTTCTTTTACTTAGAAACATCTACATTTGGTGGTAGGGCTACTCAGAGTCGACTAAGCTTAAACATTTTTTTAATCTTGTGAACTTCGTTACAATTTCCGTTTCCGACTAAATTAATAATGCGTAATCGGAAATTGGATGTCTGTATTGCGTTTTATCTATGCTTTAAAGTGCATGTGTGTGTGTGTGTGTATGAGTGCTTGTATGATGAGAAAAGGGCGGCCAACCACTTGTTGAAATCGCCTCTTGATTTTCATTACAAAATATAAAAAATACAACAACAAATGACATCTCATACTCCAATGACAAACACGTCTGCTGCTTTTGTGTGCATTTTCGATTGTGTTTGTGTGTGTGTGTGTGTGTCAACATTTATGTTGTCTGCACACTTCGTTATTGTATCTAAGCGGAATCGTAAAATTTATGAGATTTCTGTTTGCGCTGCAAGTGACTCAGCGGTATAAAATTGAAATGGGAAAAAAACCGAATGAAAATAAGAGAAAAAAAAAAACAAAACTAAACCAGAAAACTGATGCGACAATTTCAGCTTTTGTTGCACTCATAAATAAAACTCAAAATAAATTAACACAAAATGAGATTAACGACAGTGAATCTGTGATTTTTAAAAATGTTCGAAGCGTTGGCGGCGCTTAATTTTCTAATATGTTAATCAGTTGGTTTCCTGACATTTGCTTTTTATTGTTGTTGTTGTAGTTGCTGTTTTTTATTGACAAGTTAATTTATTATAATACATATCAGTTATTGGCCAAGCAAACAGTTATGGTAACAATTTCTATTTATAAGTAAATATTGAAATGTGTTTTGCACAGGTGCCTTTCTATAACTGTGTGTGTGTGTGTGTGAGTGTATGTGTGTAATTATAATTGTTTGTTTCGCTTGCTCGCTCATTGTTGTATTTTAATTAAGTTTCGTAATCGTTGATCGGTTTATAGTTATTATATAATATGCTAAATATTGTGCTATTTTTGGCATAGACTTTTTTTTTGCTATAATTAGTCAATGTGTTAAAACTTGTAAAGAAAAAAAAAACAGGTTCTCTTAAATCGGATAGTTGTCAAATTCATTGCCATGATTAATTTTTGCTTTTGTTGAGAGTAATTTTATTGTGTCTTTAATTAGTAGCACGTGTCGTAAATAGTTCGCAATCTGTTGTCTGCTTTGACATTGAGCGAATTTCTATTTTTAACATTTTATAATTAATTAATTAAGAAGAAGTCGAAAATTTTGTACATATCTTCGGCGAAACAAATTTTATTGCGTGCCGTTAATTCTTGCCTACGTGAGATCTTCTTTTATTGTATTTGAAGTTTGATATTTGTTAAAATATTCATATAGTTTTTGACTACGCCTTTTTGTTGGCTTAGTAATCGTTTTCTCAACTTAAAAAGACTTTAAAAATTTGGTGCTAATCTGCTTTAAAAAAAAAAAAAACAAAAAGAAATTTTTAGTCATTTTAAATTTAAAAAAAGGCAGCTGTGCTGTCATTACCTATGTTATGCCTAAGCCTATTTGAACATAGGCCAATTTAGCTCCCATATTACTACGTTTGTAATATTTGGTCGTATGTTACAAACTATTACTTCAAACATACAACTGTTGCCTAAAAATGCAGATTTGGGTACTTTGACCTACGTTCCTTAAAGGTGATATGCTGAGGAATTCATTAACCTGAATTCTGCGCAGAAGTAAAGTTAATTTGTCATCAATCAAAGATCACTTTTGATGTAGTATGGGCATAACAGAGACATATTCTTGTGATGTTTGTTTTTATTGAAGTTTTCACAATATTTGTTAACCAAATATGAACTCAAACATATGTATGTATATGTATGTACATATGTAGTTATTTATAAATTTTTGATGGCTCTATTCGATACTTGTTCGATAGTTATCTGATCGAGAGAACATTTTACTTTATTAAATATTTTGAATCTGCACTTGACTCTTTTTTGAAGTTTTATTAGGGAATAACTTTTTCAGTGTGATTTTTTTATTAAATTAATTTCATAATAACTTTATATTTTTAAATTCTTAATTAAGATTCGTACTGAAAGACAAAAACACGTTTGTTTTTTGTTTCGTCATCATTATTTTCACAATAACAATGCAAGTTAGGTCACACAGCATTTCACATGAAAAATGCAATACATTTTTCCTATAATGTAATCAAAAAAAAAAAATTACAAAAAAATTTTGAATCATGCAATTGCAGCCCTTAAGCAAAAAAAATAAATCGATATAGTAATTCTAAATTGGCACGATTCTCATATTGGCATCGTTAATGTGCAATTATATGGAAATGCAACTAATAACATAACAATTAAAAGAGTCTATAATTTTCCATTGTGTCTGACTGAAGGTGGTTAAGAGCTAAAAACATCCGTGTGATTCTCAAGAATTACGTAACAAAAAAAAACCAACTGCAAGTTTGGTCAAAATAGTGACGCAAATGCACAAATTAATTACGGTATAATAATATTCATCGACTCATGTTAAATTCCAATTTTGTGTTTAACTTAAACGTCTTAAAAAAAGTCTTAACTTGATTTATTCCACAGACATTCTTTACGCAATTTGTGTTTTGTTTTTGTCTTATGTTTTGTTGTAATATTGTTAAGAATCACCGGCAGAAAACGTAAATAAAACCGCAACAAGTGTGTTCTCAATGTAAAACAAAAAAAAAAAAAAAAGACAGGTGTTAGAGAAAGCGACAGAGAGGCGCGCACGCAAACAGAGAGCGCACGAGAAAGAGAAAAAAAAGACATAATCTTTGATCAATGCTGCAAAGAAAATGTTAAATTACCAGTAACATTTTTCTGTTATACATGATCAACAACTGCAAAAAAAAAAAAAAAGTGATTTTTATTCATAAATTTTGTAGGCGATTTTATAACACAATTTGTTTTCTTCTTCTTCTACACATTTGTTGAAATAAGAAATCTTTGCTGTCACTGAAACCGCTGTTAAAATGTGGTACGCTCTTGTGAGCAGAGCGAGCTACACAACTTAGCACAAAAACAACAAAAACAAAACATATCACAGCAACAGCAATAGCAATAGCAGCAGAGAGACCAAAAGATACATGCAATGTATCTCTCAGAGCAGTTATTGGCTTTGTGAGTGTGTGTGTATGGGTGTGTGTGTGCACGAGCGAGTGTATAAGTCAATGTCTCGCTTAAAATACTTTGTTAATGTTTAAAAAGATTTAGTCCTTAAACGCTGGCGCAACCAGAAGCAACAAGTGAACAGAACAACAATATTTTAAAAAAGCAAACGCAGCAACAGAAGATACAAGTGTGATTGTTAACTACAATACAAAAAAAAAATTCGAAAGTCAAGTTTTTAAATTGTATGTGTTTTTTTGTATTAATTATTTAATTTCTATAAAAAAAAATTAATTAAAATGCTAAAAAAATGTGTGCAACAACAAATATCAAATAAAAAACGCGTTTTTTGCTTAAACAGACGAGACAAAAAACAAAAAAACGAAAAACCAAAAAAATAACAAGTGCGGTGAATCGTAATTTGTTTTAATAACTTAAAAGATGTAATAAAAAAAAATAAAAAAATTACGAAAATTGAGGCAATTTGTAAATTTTTTCGAATCAATCGGAAGAATCAAAATTAATACGCGAACAACATGAAAGGCAAAACCGAAACAGTGATAATTCTCATTATGAAGAGTGACTTTGTTGCTCATTAACTTATTATTTAAGAGACTGAAAAAATTGAGAAATTAAAATCCAACATACGCACAAAATATATATAAACTTAAAAGAAAACAGCAAAAAAAATTGTATTTAGCAAAAAAATAATAATAATAATAATGAAATGAAGAAAACTGAGCGCGAAACAAATATTCATTGAGCAACTTGTACTAAACAAAAAAAAAAAAAAAAACGCATAAAAAAGCTGCGGAAAAATACAGCGCAATTAATGCAAACAGTAAAAAACTTATACGAATCAACGAGTTGTAAAACAACCAAAAAAATAAATAAATTTAAAAATAAAAAAATATATATTTTTGGCATGTTAAAGTTTTGCCAAAGAAGCGAAATAATCCAAATCAAAATTTAAAAAAAAGAAAAAACAAAAAATAATCATTAACAAAATGCGAATGCGTCGAAAAAGGCACAAACAAAAATATGGCACAGCTTCGAGTTAATTGTTGTTGCTGTTGTGGTTGTTGTCGTTGCTAAGATTTTGGTCAAGAGAAACAAAAAACAAACAAACAAATAACACACAACAAAAACGATAAGAAAAAAACTGCACTCAACTGTTGCTGTCTTAAATATCTATACACACTCACACACACGTACCTATATGCAAGCAGCGAAACAAATTAACGGCGACAGCGTTGACAGCGACGTCGATGTTGACGACATCTATGCGGCGCCACGCGTACAACAACAAGAAAGCATAAGAAACACACAAGCCACACAATCCATTGATCGATTCGATCCGATTCGATCCATTGAATTCTTTCGATACCAAATAACGAATTTAAGTCTTAGTTTAGGGAAGCAAAACTTACCTGCTTACAGATACAGACTCGATCATGGGCACAGCCTCAGTCGCCGTCGCAGTCGCAACCTTTGCTGTCACACACATGCGCACATGAGCTAATATTTTTGTTCAGAGCATTTTCACATAATTGACTCGAATTTGATTTTGCACCTTTTGTTTTTGTGATATTTTTTTCGTTTTTTTTTGTTTAAATTTTTTATTTTATTTTTCATTTTGTGGTTGCCAACGCCAAACAACGCTCGGTTTGATTGTTTTTTTTTTGTGTGTGTGTTTGTGTTTTTGCATTCATTTTGCGCAAATCCTCTTTTGAAGCGCCATTTTCCTGTTGCCAGGTCATTGTGCACGTTTCTTTAAATAACGATGATGTCAGAAGTGCCAAAATTGCTGTTGGCATCTTTAGATATTCTCAGAAAACCATTTTAAAGATTTTTAAGTTTAAAAAGTCATACAAATTTTGGTAAAATGTGAAAAAAAAAAAAAATAATAAAATCTCCAAAAAAAAAGAGAAGCGCTAAAAAAAAAAATACAATTTGCCACACATAGCAACAACAGCAACAGCAGCATTGCCCAGAGTCGCTGCCAAGAGTTGCAAGCAAAAAAATTAATAAGAAGTAAAAAAATATAAAAAAAAGAAACAAAAAATTTGTTGTGTTCATTCAACAGGAAATATTATTTTTTGCACATGCAAACACTTCCGACAATTTAAATGCACAGCCGATCGGTTCGGACTGAACCGGCTAAATAAATCAACATCATCAACATTGGCAAGCGGCGGCAAACGACTGCAACAACAATAATAATAATAATAACAACAACAACAACCACAACATTAATGGCATATATGCGCTGCATTTTAAACATTTACATACATATATTCGTACGTATGTGTGTGTGCTCAATGAATTTAAAAATCAGTTATTATTATTTATTTTTTTGTTAAAAACGCAAAAAAAAATATTTATAATATTATTCTCTCTTACGTTATACAGTGGCAATTGTTACTTAATTAGAAGAAATTGAAAAATATTTAAGTTTCAATATAAAAGAACATTAGATATACTGACAAAAAACGCAATCATAAAAGAAGATATATAATAGGTTTGCTCTGTGGTGACAACAACATTTCAACTGTCAGAGTAGCAACAACAATAACAAAAACAAAAAACCCCTTTTGAACGTTCCATCTTAAAACGGCGTGATTAAGACAACTTTTAATAAGCTAACTAAGCAAACAACAACACCAACAACAACCATCACCACCACGAGAAAAAAACAATAACAATAAGAATTGTATATTGTTTGTATTGTACTTAAATCGTAATCCGAGTACTTAACTTAAATAGTACTTATCTATATACGTACTTATATTTATTTACAACAAAAACAAGTACACATCGATGAAGCTGTCCGTAAATGTGAGTATATGACTTCGAGTTAACACTTTGCTCTATAATTTTTTTTTAATTATTTAATTTGATTGAAAACATTTGCGGCTTTCTATATATAATAAACATTTTGTTCTATACGCTAATAAATCTTATTGATTTACCACGTGAAAAGAGCGAATGGAATATAATTAATTATAGTAGAAAATATAAAAATTTTGTTAGTTTAAGTAATATAGGAAAGTATTTGTTTACATATTTACATATATAATTTTCGATACAACGAAACTTTCAAGAATCAAATTTAAACGCTATATTGACGTATGTCGCTTATGTTTTTATATCACATATGCTTAATCGTTGTTGAGGAGTGAAGAACAAGCCACAAATTCAAATTCATTCATGCTTTTTGGTGCTATAAAGGAAGCAGCAATATTAACATCATTCAGTTTGTGTTGGCGTTGAAAAAGTATTAAAAAAACTATATTTTAAATATGTAAAAATATTGTTTCAGTCTCAGATGACTGAGTTTTTCTGAAATCAAGTAGAAATTCGCGTTTCAAATAAATATAAATTCAAAGTATTAAATTATTTAACCTTATTTAAAAGAAAATCACTTTTTCTTCAACTTCAAAATGTGCTTCGCAGTAGCGAACACTCAGAGGCTTCAAAATATACTGCCTGGTAACAATATGTTACTTATATCATACGTTACTTATGTTGACTTTAGTACATTTCCGTTTTGGAGCGCCAGCATATTTGCCAATTAACACTTGTGTCAACATCACAACTTCACAACTAAATGATTCATATAACTTTCTGCGAATTTTGTACATTTTTCTTTCCAACGATAAAACTTTAATTGATTCGTTGAACAAAAGTCAAGTGAATGAATGAAAGAATGAAAGATATCCTCGAATGTACATATGTATGTATGTAAGTGAACAAGTGAAGTAAATGGAATGCAATGAATTTATGTTAATGAACTTGAAAAGAAGAAATATATTATTTACATACATACATATGTGTAATATATGTATGATGAAATTAATCACAGAATGTATCTTTATCTGTATAAGCATCACACACATGTGTATAATAATTTTGCGCAATCTTGAAATAAAAATGAAACACAAGAAATGCAACATGACGCCAAACCAAACACAATTAGAGCGCAACGACTTTGGCCGTGGTAACAGCAACAAGCTGGGGGGAGTTGGACAATATATATGTATATATATACATAATAAAATGTACGCCACGCCAGAACGATCAAGAGACATAAATGCATATATATATATACATATATTTAAACGCAGATTTATAAACTTGCCAAGAGGCAAATGAGTTAGCGTGTGCTTGATTGAAGGCATACGAATGACTAAAGATCAATAATACGTATGTGTGTATGGCGGGGCTCTTAATTGATAAGTGCGGAGATTTTCATTTAAAGTAACGTCACTCGGTGACTGACATAGACTTTGCACAGGCACAGCACAGTGATGACAGTGACAGTGACAGGTTTGGAGATGCCTTTAGTTGTTGAACTTAGCCTTCGTTGTACGATCATGACCAATAACAATGGCATTTGCAGCTTTATTGACACACACACGCATTCACACATATGTATATAGATTGATTTGCGCTTTGCTGACCTTGCGCGAAATGTTAACATTTACTTTGAATGTCAATCACAAGCGCAATCATAATCACAAGCACAAGCAAGCTCACTGAAGTGGCTTAATTGAATTCGATGATAAATCTTATTCTGCTTTGTGCCGCCTGCTAAGTGAAATCTTAATTGAAAAGCAATTGTATTGCAGTCACAGACGCTGCCAAGTACAAGTAGTTATGTATGTATGTGTGAAAGAAAGCCACAATACAAACCAATCATAATTGACTTGATATTGAACGTAAGCAGAAACAGAAACAGTTCATGCTTTCAATTGTTCAATCGTTCGTTCATTCGTTCGTTCGTTCATATGCACGAATATGTTTATCATCAAAGCCAAATCATTTGCCGGCAATCAAGTGCTTTTGACTGTTTTTGTTTGGGGTTAATGTGTGCCAAGATACACAAGCTTTGATGTTGTCAATATGAATTATTATAATCGATAAATAAGAAACAAAAAATAAAATAAAAAAAAATAAATAAACGATAATTGAAACATTCGCGGCGCGTGGCTTGTATCTTGTATCGTCTCTGTCAGACTCGCCTACTCTTTTCGAACGCATGTCGGTTCATTAACCCAAAAATGTTCAACATTTCAAATTTTTTTTTTTTGTGATCTGTAAGCATTTTATTATGACTAATATTGAATACAGATGCAATTATGTTGTCAAAAAAATAAATAAATAAAAGGGGCGTGAGATATTTATGAATCAACATTATATTTTCTAATGTAAAATCGGCGTCAATGATACATCATTTGGATGAATTGTGGGTTGTTAATCTTGGCCAGCAATGTCACAAAATGACTACACAACTTATCTGTCAATACTAAGAATTGTGCAATGCTATCTTATCGCCTAACTGATGACATTTTCTTCAAAAAAAATC
The DNA here is from genome assembly GCA_034638295.1 of Phortica okadai. Lineage (NCBI taxonomy): Eukaryota > Metazoa > Arthropoda > Insecta > Diptera > Drosophilidae > Phortica > Phortica okadai. The sequence continues at coordinate 5,469,036 of CM067851.1, forward strand.
ATTCGAGAATACATTGGTTTCTGACGACAAAGAAACTAAAGATAAAAGCTATAAAGATACATAAAATTTTAGATACAAATGCGACACAACAAGTGCACTCAAAGCTGCAAAACACTAGTAAAAACAACTATAAAATCTACGTCTTTATTTTATTGTAAAAGCAACAAAATGCAATAAAGAAATAAAAACAAAATTAAGATTGTAAAAACATTGTCAGCCATAATTGTGAGGTAATTATCGCTCGTAATAACGAAAAAAGTCGACTGTTCAAGCATAAAATATGCCAAATGAAATAAAAAAACAAAATAATAATAAATAAAAAAAGAAGAAGAAGCATCGTAAAAAAGGGGCTTGTCTCAATAAAAGCAATAATATTATGTATTAAAATTGAACTCGCTACCATGATGGGCACCCAAAGTAATCGTAGTTGAGACTGAAGCAAAAACAACAACAATAATAACAACAATAACAGCAATAAATATGTAAACGTAAACAAAAGCAGAAATAAATAAAATGGGAGATATTTTCGGTTCTGCCGAAACTTGTATACTCTTGCCAACAGTGTGTCAATTATTTTTATTGGAAAATTCTAATAGTTTTTCCAAAAAGAAACGTACAAGAGATAAAAGGGTAGCCACGCCCATGTTCGAATTTGTCTTAAAGAAAGTCATGCAATCATAATCCATTTTATATTAGAATCTTCTGATTTTTCTGCTTACAAAGAAATCCCAATTTGAAGTTTTTATTTATATGGGCGGTACCAAGCCCTTATGTCTAATTCTGACAAAATTTTGGAATATAGTCAACCCTTCAAGAAGAAAAAAAATTTTTATAATTTATTTTATTTTAAAACCTTTTTTTTATTTAACGTTCCTATGAAAGCTATATGCTATAATCCCCTGATCGTGACTCGATTTGAAAGATCATCAGTTGCTGAATCGTGATAGTTCTGAGATATACATGAAATGGAAATAACATACGAAGAATTTTTGTTGTTTAAATTTTTGGATATCATTAGAACTCTGGAAGGAGTTTGCACTGAAACAAACTGACGGACAGACATGGCTATAAAAACACGCTGATCAAGAATATATGTGTCGGACTTTTCTTCTGTGCATTGCAAACTTCATGACAAATCGAATATACTCTTTTTGCGAGAGTATAAAAAAAAAAAAAACAAAGAAAAAAAAGTATCTTATGACATGCTGTGCTGCCAAATATGTTCGATGTATGCAATAAATGTTGTTAATGTGCGCTTTTCGTGTAGTTTTGCCTTGTAAGCGCGCGTTTAATGAATTTGTTGTTGTTGTTGTGGTTGCTGTTATTGTTGTTCGAAATTTAATGAATTCATAAAACTAGTTTAAGGCTTGACATTAATTGACGTCAGCAATTGTAACATATTGACCAACTGCATCTGTATGTGTGTGCGTTTTTTTTTTTATTGACCATATAACAATCATTGATGTAATGATATAATGTCATACGCTGCACGCGATTCGTCATCAACCAGCCAACGTTCATACCCTTGTTCATCCGTTGTACGCCTCAGTCTCAGTCTCAGCCGCAGCCTCAGCAATTTAATGCCAATCCGGTCCGCCTGCATTGCTCTCATGGAACATGTTATGGCGCTGCAAACTACATGCGTTCGCACACGTAGACGCATTCGCCTTAAAAGACCAATTAGAAATGCCATTTCGGCACATGATTATATGATGTCTGCAAACTGAATTGTTGCTGTTGTTGTTGCCAAAAATCATTCACATTTATTTTTATTATTTTAGTGTGAATTTTTTGGCTTTTACGTTTTTTGGCATTTCACCATATTTGTTTGGTATTTTTAACAACAAATTAAAATAACGGAAATGCAATGATTTTTAGGCAAATAACAACAAAGAAAGTCTTATTTATTTTAATACCCACAATTTATTTATAGCAATGAGTTGTGAAATACTTAGCATGTTCAGTGTAATTCGCCGAAAGTCAAAAAGACTTCATTTGAAATTAGTTTGAAGGTGAGAATGGCAATTTTATGGAAATGAGTAATCATGTCTGTTTCGCACAAATTTACCAATGAGTCAAAGAAATGTTTCATGGAATTTTCGTTTATATAGAAATTTGTTAAAAGCGATTGACGCAACAGAATAACAATAATAACAATTGACATATTTATTTTTTTTTGCACATTTTCAATAGCATAGAAGTGGCAAAGTATTTCAAATATTTGGGTGAAAGTTTCACACACATATGGCGCTTCATACACATAGATACAAGTTGTGCTTTGAGTTTAACATTTGCCAAAAAAGTTAGCAAAAAAAGTAGTTGAATTAAAAATGCGGCATTCCGAAAAGAAGGCGCGTTTAAATGCAATAAATAAGTAAAAAAAAACAACAACTGGAATGCTGACAATACACAGCTATGGACAAAGAAAGAGAACATTTTTATTTTATTTATTTAATTTTCAAACTTTTCAATATTAAATGTGATCTATGGTTTTTATGGTTTTAAAATTAATAATTAATTAAGAAAACATGTTTGTAAAATTAATGCAAACATATTGATTAGGGGACGTCCTTAAAAATTACGTGATATTTTTTTTTTTTCTTGAAATTTAGAACTCTTCCCCACTCTTGATGAGAAAAAGTGAGATTTTGACGAGCCCCTTCCTCTCATATGATAAATTTTGATTAAATCTAAAAAAGAAAATAGTAAATTAATGGATTAAAAAGTTCACATGAGTTGTTTGACAAACCCCCCTACCCCTAGCTGAGACTTCGTGAGATTTAACTGTTTCCTCTTCTCTCCTAATTCCAATTCACGAAATTTTGTATGTCTTTTATTTAAAAAAATGAAGCATTTTATGTCATTATTTCTTTGTCCACAGCTGTATGCTTGGACACACACATGCACATATACGCACACACTCAGATACAGTAACGCATTAATCGAGTTCATGGGCACAAAGCATGAACATTGCATTTTTAATTTGTTTTTGTTGGTTGTCTAAACATTTATTAAGAAGTCATTCACAAGACTGAACGAAGTTGAGCAACGCTGACGTTTTTAACACATATACACACACATATGTATTTATATATGGTCTACAGAAGTATTTCTACCTGCCAATATTTGAAATGAATATTATATAAAATCTGCTCAGCCGAAAAATAAAGCGCACGCTGCTTCGGATCGTTTCGCATTGTATCGATGAGACCACCTACAGCGTTTTTGAATCATTTCAGGCGTTTCGCTTATCATTGAACGAGCGTTTTGTTTATGAGAATGCGCGATCGCCTGCTGGTTTTAATTAACGCAATCGTTCATTTCAACGTATTTAAAATGCAATTCGAAGCAAATTAACTGATTTATGTTGTTCAGACGCTGCCAATTTCCAACAGCGTGTTTAACAATTATTGTAAGACAAGCTAAAATTATTAAATTATTTAAGTATACTGAATGTATTTGGCACAGTCAAGTAAAAATAACAACAAAATTTATTTAATTAATTTCCTTAATTTTGATTTTTATACACTTTTCGAACTTTGACTGTGCTGCGCTCAAACGAGCGTCAAACGCGTTTATTTGTGTTTAAAACAAGTTGAAACCAGTTTTATACTAAATTGTTTTGCTTTCAATTAAACTAATAAAATACCAATTGCCACAACGATTACACACATACACACAAGCACACTTCAATCTAATGCATACAACATGTACAACGCCAACAACGTCAGCGACAAAGGCAACTCGGTCGCCCAACTGGCTAGCATGGCTAACGTTTGTCAGCCGACGCGATGTGATGCGACGCGACGCGACGGTTCCACCAAGCGTCACGCCACATTTTGTAGCTCATACATGTACTAACAACACACAACGTCGTGATTGTTGTTTGTTGCTAAAATTAAATGCAAAATGTTTTTGTTTTTAGTTTTTCTTTTTTCATTTTTTTTTGCCGATAAATTGCAAGCGGCAATCAATCTTTTTGGTTTTTCTTAGCTATTTTTGTGTTTATTTTTACTTTGTTGTGTTAATTTTCTTCAATATATATACATATATATATATTTAAAAGGAAATAGCGCAACATGCCGCACCAAGTTGAAGCAGAAACCGAAGCCGAAGCTGTAGCTGTGGCAAGCCGGCTTCGATTCGTTTCGTTTCGATACAAGTCAAGTCAAGTCAATTCAAATCAAGCCAATCTAAGGCGGCTTCAATTTATGTTACGCTCATGCATAGTTTATAGATTGCGGCAAGAATGAGTAGTGTGCGCTTGTGTAGGCCACTTTCCAGTTCACCTTGTTGTTGTTGTTGGCAGCGTGACTTGTGTGTGTGTGTGTAGCAACAACACGGCGTATGATTAACGTTGTTAGTTTTGCACTCAAAGAAAATTGTTTGTATACAAGTATTTTATTAAACATTATCAACTAAAATTATAGCAAAAAAAATACATTTCAGTTGCTTTATTATGTACGATCAATCGAAGAGCTTTCAAATTTTTGCCATGTAGCAAACGTAACTTCAAATATGTATCTATGTATTTATCAAACGCGGCCTACTTGTGCTTTTAAAGTAAATAAATTAATTACAACGTTAAAAATAATGTTTTACACACAAATCCATGCAACGAATAAAAGTGCCTTCTGATGAGAACTCTTAGACAAAGTGGCAGCCAGCGAGCTTAAGTTGTGGTTGAGATCACTATGCGTGTGTATGTGTGTGTGTGTGAGCGTAATTGAACTCGGTTGCGGATTCGATTGATACGCGTAGCAAATGCTGGCAAAACCGACCACCGCAATTTTTTAAATAAGTAAGTAAGTAAACGTATACATAACACAAACGATTCATTTGATATGCAAAACACGTATACGCCTGGGTGTTCCAATATGCCGTGCCATACACACACGCACACATATTGTGTATTAAACGTAATGAATTGCATACCAAGTTGGTATTTTTTTTTTCTACTACAATAGTACAAACTAATGAATAAACGAGTAAGCTAGCAAGCGGACCGATCGAAAATTCAAAGAAGAAGCAGAAAACGAAGAAGCAGCAACAAAAGAAGAAGTGCACGATCGTTGTTGGGTACACTTCATGCGTATTTTATATAAGGCATTTACAATTTGACTTAAAGTAAGGTCAAAACAATGATAAGCTTCATATACCCAGCAGTCAAGAAAAAGAACAATTTTGAAAACGAAAATGGGACACATTATAAAAAAATTGGATGACAAAAATGTCCGCATTCAGAAACCGTCTGAACAAAAATGTTTCATATAAATAAAATGTATCAAATAATATTAAATGTTTCTATGTCGCCTGCTGTAACTCAGAGTTCACTTCGTTGGACTAAGGGGCATGAGGCTTAAAAATTCTCCCAGTGCCACCAAAATTTTAATGTTTTTTTATTGGTATTAAAAAATAAAGTTTTTAAATCGGAAAATCATACAAAAGGGTCGCAAACGATATGAAAATGATCCGTTTACGATAGTTTTGTCCGTTGGAGTTTCGCAAAAAAATCGTTTCCATTATCGTTTATGAGGGTTTTGTCTGCTGGGTATGTACAATTTTTTCACATGTCTAATTAGTTTGATTTATGCCGAATTTTGTACTTTTATATATGTACATACGAGTATATATTATAAAGTGCGAAGAGTGTTAAATTTAAGACATGACCGAAGCAAACATTTTTGCTATTTTGTTTTTCTTTTAAAAGTCTTATATAGTTGCTGTTGTTATTGCAGTTGTTGATGATGATGATGATTATGATGTTGATGATGCCTTTAGCTATTGCAGTTGTTACGAGAGGCGATCACATGCCACCGTTTAACAGCTGCCTTGTTGACTGGCTGGCTGACTGGCAAGCAAGCTGACTGAGCTGGCTTGTTGGCATGGCTGGCAAGCAGTTTGCAGCGGCAAATAGCGAACAACACTAGACTCACTGTCGTCGCTTTGAGCGTCGTGGTCGTTGTGCCAATGTTTGTACATGTTTAGATTCATTTGCTTGTGTATGTGTGTGTATATGTGTCGGTGTGAAATAATTGTAGATATTTGTGAGCGTATTTGATCGCTGCTGGCTTTAGCTTTGGCTACAGACTTCTACAACGACGTCGAATACGTGTAAAAAATAAATAAATGTGTGTGTGTGTACGTCTGATAAGAAGCAAAACAGCAAATAGCAAAAGCACCGAAAACCGCCTCAAAACATTCACTATCCGTTCGCGATCTTGATACAAATTTCAGTTTTATTTTTGTTGCCAACAAAGTTGATTGCTCGCGCGGGTGTCGTTCGTCGTCGTCGTCGACATTGTTGTTGTATTTGTACATTTTACGTTTTTATTAGCGTTTTCAAGTCGTTTACTTTGCGTGGCTCATTTTGCCGCTTTTCCCGCAACGCGTTTGTGTTTGTTGCTGTCGTTTTTATTGACTTACAAGAGTTGCACTCGCAGAAGGTAATTTTTTTTTTTCTATTTACTTAAATACGACATATGTGTTTAGAGGAAAAGGAAGCAAAGTAATGAAAGAAAAATTATTATTGCCATTATATGAGACAATTAAAATGCGAACTGTTCAGAATTTTTTTTTGTTTAAATAATTGCTTTGACATATTTATGACGTTTGTACATGTGTACAAAATGAAGATTTATTACAAATATTCGCTTTTTGTTTGCTTTTACTGTTTACTTTTATTTTCACTTCTATTAATCATAATAAAAATGCTTGTTCAATTTTGTTATTGAAGATGAATCGAAAAATGAGTGATAAAAAAGAAATACAAACGTTTCAATTGATTCATTTGCAAGCGTATCAGTCAGTCAGTCAGTAAACGCTGAAAATTATGTGAATATTGCTTTTCACTTAATTCACAATTACGACTGCGATGATAGCTCAACTTGAAGCCATAAAAGTGTGTGGCCGCAGCAGGAGCAGCACATGAGGCAATTGCTTATGTCAATTTGTACGAGCAGAAAGCGTTCACGACAACATAAATCAATCACACATGTCAACATACATACATATGCACATAAAAGTCGTTCAACAGCATTTTGGGCGTGCTAAAAAAAATAAATAAAACAACTTGCATAAAATATTTAAGTATATACATAAAAGTATGCGTTTATGACTTTTTGCCATTAATGAACCTTAAACTATCAATCATTATTTAAGCACACAAATAAGACTAACATAAATAAGAATTATAAAAGAAAAACAAATTTAATCAAGTGTTGCAATTGTGATTTGAAATATTTATTGCCACAAAAAGATGGACAAATTTTTTTCCTGTGCCTTCAAACGCACATGTAAAAGGCTGTCATGTAAAAGGCTAAAGTGGCAGCACTGATGGGCGGGCATCTTCCTTTCTCGCTCCATCGTGCGCGTACAGAATGAGTGCATTGCTGCTTGGCTTACTTCAACCTGCTGTATATTAAATTAACAGCTACGTTTTGAGCGCTAAATTCTGCAACTAACGTAATCATCACCTGCTTGCTTTAAAGCTAAACTTATAATTTTTTTTCCAGAACATTTTTGCCGCTTTGTTGGCTGTGCTGTTGCGTCTGCGCACATTAGCAGGTTGGCGTTTTTTGCACTTTGCCAACTGAAAGTAATTTGCTTTAAGATGTTGCATTATTAAATACGTTGCAAACTTACGTATACAAGTACAAATGCTATGCCAACTGCATGTACATCATACAAACATAAATACATATGTATGTATTATGTTTGGTACCAAGCAGTCTCGTACTTTTTCGTACATTTTGTCTTATTCTTTTTTTCACGCGATGCTTTTATTTTGTGTAAATGAATGCCAAAGTGAAAAAATAAAAAACGTAGCACAAGAGAAACGAAATAAAAACAACTGCGCACAGCACAGATACATTATACTTGTGTATATATTGTGAAATGCCTTAACTTATGTAGCTGAGTTGTATGTCAGTCTGTCTGTTTGTCCGTCTGTCTGTTGCCATGCTTGCTTAGCCAAGCGTGCGATTAACTCATGATACATATGTACATAATCCAATATGTGAATATATATGTATACATACAAGTATATTATATCATATTTTCTTCGCAAATCTGTATAAATAAATAATAAATGATACTAAAAATAAATTTAAAAAAAGAAGTTTTCAATTGACGCACTATACTGCAGTTGGATATCGATAACAATATCGATATCCTACACACAACCAACACACATGTGAATGTGCCATCCTTACCAACCAACACATGTTCAAACGTAGCATTTCCCTTGCATATTGCCGTCACTGATGGCGTCTCGCATTGCATCCGCACTGCATATGCGTGCTATCCGATTTACATACATATGTATAATATTTATTTTAAGCGCACGCCGCATTGAAATATAACACATTTCAATCACTGCCTCTAATTGGCTTCCAATTGCAGAATTTATGGCTATTTGCGCCAGACTTCAAACACTTTATCAAGTCTATTTTTAAATGTGCCGGCCGGTAAATTATACAATTGATAAGTAAGCGTTTTTCAGCGTTTTTGTTTTTCTTTTTTATAAATACAAGCTTAACAGAAATGTCTGTTTTAAATTTAATTTTAAGCTGAAAAACTCAGGACACAAATTGCGTCATCAACAGAAATAAACTGTGACTTTTTTTTATAGAGCAATAATAATGACAACAAAAATAAATAATTAAAAAAAAAAGAGGGCGTTGAATTCAATTGAAAAAAACGCAGGGTATCAAAAATGCTATGAAAGACTCTGGATTTGTCATCGAGCAGCCAGATTGTGACAAAAAAAATAATAACAAAAACAATGACAATGACAACAAAAAAAAAACATCATCACGATCGGATTGCGATCATAATCACGTTCTTGTTAAGCATGTGCCAGCAATTTGTTGTCACTCTTGTCTTTTTATTCTTATTGTTGTTGTTGTTGTTGCTGCTGCTGTTACTTTTACAGTATTTTGTTGTTATTGTTTTGTTATTGTTTGCTGTACTTTGATTAGTTACCAATTGATTTTTATTTGTCGGCTACGTTTGTATCAATTTAAATTCAATAGAAATCAACATTTATTGAATACGCACACGCATACACGCAGATACAGATATAGATCCGCACGCGTAGCGTCACAAGCTGATTCATTTATGTCTGTTGCGACGTGCATCTTAATTTATGGTACATTCATACACACAAATATATCTACATACATACATACGTGTATGCTCATGCATAAAAAAATATTGTATAAATTATTTGATTGTAAACTATTAAACGGTGTCATTTGATTTCGTTTTTTGTATTCAAGTGCTCAATCTGCCTCAGCCAATCAAGCATGTGTGTTTGTGTGTGTATGGCGCATTTGTTACTCATGAAGTCATATGCCCGAAATACTTGTAAGATTTCGTTTTAATTTTAGCAACAATATCCAATTGTTATTTGAATTGTGCGCAATAGTTTCAATTAAGTATTTCGTATATAAAAAAAAAATACTTTTCTTTTTATTCCTTTTCATTTTTATATCTTATCACAAACACACAACTTGGCTGACTGACATATCGTTCACTCATGTACGCGCAATAATTTCATTACGAGTACAAAAAACAAAAAAATAAATAAGCTTCTGGAATGCATACAATTATTTATTAACTTTTTTTATGTGTTATATGACACCGTTATCGTCGCACATGATCTTTTATGACGTTTGGAGCGTGTAAACTTGCATCATCGTGTACATTTTTTTTTTTTTATATTTATGTTCCTATTAATAGAATAAAAATAAAATAATTAAATATTTTTCATATTAAGCAAGCTATTTTTGGATAATACTCTTTGAAATTCATTTTTTAAGTAATTCCCGACATTAGCGCTTGAAACACTTCATAAAATTTACTAACATAAACGACAAAAAAAATTTTATTTTGGCAACGAAATCAGCGACAGAAAAGCTAAAATCACTCAACCATAAATACAAAAATTCATACAAAAATGCGCGCAACTTAATTGAAAACATCAGCGAGCTAATAAAAAATCAATTTCATGCCAACAACAGAAAAATTGAATTGAGAAATGAGAGTTCTTCAAACAAAAAGTAGAAACATTTTTAATATTTCAATCAAAAGAGCAATAAAAACATTCAAATTGATTTGTCCATTAAAAAAGGTGTTAAAAAAATGATATAATCATAAAAAATTGGCTGCACAACGGTTCGATTTTATCTTTCGACATTCACTTAAACTGAATGTGTAATTTGAATAAAAAAATAAAAAAAAACAAATACATCACAAAATAGAATTCTCTGAAATTCGAATCTTCCAGAAATTGGAATTGAAGTTTGTAAAACATTAAAGATTAATTTTTTAGCTTTGAACATTATCGCAATTATTATCAGTTTTTTAAATATATTCCATTTTTATTTAAAAATTAATTGGATTGAATCTTGAATGTCTTTATGTTTTCTTGCATATAGTACAAAAGAATACAAGTTACATGTATTGCATTGGATTGGTTGAGTTTCTTTGACTTATTCTTATTAAATAAAATAAAGTAAAAAAAGTAATCTGTTGTATTTTTTTAAGTAAGTTTCAAATAAAAAAATTGTCCAGAAATTTATATTTTCAGAATTACCTTAAAAACAAAGTGGCTCTAATTTGCCAATAATTACTTGTAAGAAAATTTATTGTACCATCTGTTATTGAAGATTAGATAGAAAACTGCTAATCTACACATTTATGTTTTACATTCACTTACTCATCACGAGCTCTCCAAAACTAAAGATCCGATTGAGTTAAAATTTTGCATAGTGTCTATTTTCGTAGTATAGAATGGAATTTTCGAAAATCCTTTACGTTTGCCAAGCGAATCGAACGGAGAAAACCTAAGTTACTATATAATTATCTATCAGAGGCTCTAGAAAGTATATTTGCTTCTCCTTTGATACGACGTCATTCAGTCTGGCGACATTTTCATTTTCATTGAGCGCAAGAAAAGCGCATACGGGCGGTTGTTGTTGAGTTCGGGGAGCTTTGATGGTTGACGGTCTATTGAATTACTGCTGAGTGTATATGCACAGTGGAAAATTTTTGCAAATTTAAATATGTAATAATAATATTATTCAATAGTTTGGAATTCGTGCCAAAGCGGAATGTATGTAATTCTATCAGTGTAAATTGTATGATATGCACACACGCCCACGCACAAGCACACAAACATGCATGCACATTGCGAGACAGACAGACCGACCGACACAGAGAGCGAGAAAGAGAGAGGGAGTGGAAAATATCATACGCAAATTAATCAAATATGCAAATAAACTTTTGGGGGCTTGTCCATTCGAGCAAAACATTTTAAGTCATGACAACGCACAAAATAAACAAGCAAATAAATGAATACATAAAAAAGTGATTCACATTTCACGATTTTCTTATATTTATTTACATTTTTTTATTTCCTTTGCCATTTGGCTTTCAATGCGTTTAGCCATTTATCATGTCTGCATTGAGCCTCTACACATCGTTGAATGGGCCAAGCATAGTTTATGGCAAATGAAAAAAAAAAACAGTAATAATATTTTGCTATAAAAATAAATTGAATTTATTTTTAGTCATCGTCTGTCGATTTGTTCAATCGTTCCAATCTACCGAAGTGTTTATCTCAGTTTTGTTCCGCCAGCTGGTTGACTGACTGTCTAAATGACTTGACTGCCTGGCAGTTTTTTTTTTCTTGCATTACGTCTGCTTTGTAGCGATGCGATGCAATCAAATACAAAAAAAAAAAAAAAAAAAAAACATTGCCAACAACAACTGTGTGTATATTGTTATTTTTAGTAACGCCGCATGCACTCTCGTCTCACAAAGCTATTTTTAGATGCAACTATTGCATTCATAAACCTTGAATCGTGCGCGGCGACGTTACAAGGAGTGCAACTGATTGTCTGATTGCGAAAAGGCGGCAACGGCAACGACAACAGAGCACAGATAAACCGTGACACACACACACTAACATATATATATACATTCAGACAGACTGTGAGACAGACAGACAGTGGCTAGAATCGTGTGCCGCACACGATATTTGTGGGAAACTTTCAAGGTTTTGTTCTGAGTGTCGCTTCTTGTTTGATGGCAATCATCAACATTCTGTCTGACCTGGCCCATATCCATTTACCTAGTTTTACGCCGTCGCATTACTTCAAGCCTTCTGTCTATAAATAACTTAAATGCGTAGGTTTTCTTTAATTAAGTTAGTTCAACATTAAGTTTTTTGTTATTGTATTAAGCTCATACTCATTGTTTTTTTTTTTTTTTTTGTATCTCGTTACAGATGTGTTCTCGTAACATAAAGATCTCGGTGGTGCTGTTCCTCGTTCTGATACCCATAATCACAGCGTTGCCACATAGTCACAATCTTGCGAAACGGAGCAATTTCTTCGATCTGGAGTGCAAGGGCATCTTCAACAAGACAATGTTCTTTCGTTTGGATCGCATTTGTGAGGATTGCTATCAGCTTTTCCGCGAAACGAGTATACATCGATTATGCAAGTAAGTTCATTTGGTTTAAGCCGAAAATTTGAAACAGAGGTTAAATTTTTAATATAAAAAACGCAATGAACAACTTTTCAGTTCCAGACTATGGTCTGGTATATGTATAAAAAAAAAAAAAATTATAAGTATCGGACCACTACAGCAAAATTAAGCAATTATTTTGGTATCTTACGGAAAACAAAAACTATAAATATGTAATTCTTTTCTCATTTCGAATTTTCTCTCAGCACAGAGTATTGAACTTTAAAAGCTTATAATTTAGGTTAATGCTATTGACCAATCGACATGTGACAAGTATGAAAATCTCAAAAATAAAACACAAATTCTCAGAACAATACGTAAATTTAGCACAAAATAAATTTGAAATCAATCAAACGCAAATATTTGGCACAATGTGAAAGTCAACACTTCAACATATTGAGTATCGATTCGTGTTTTTTTTAAGTTTTCAATATTTGCAAATTATAAAAATAAAAAAAAAAAAAGTACAAGGTGATGTATGACTGCCTGACTCACGCTGCCCGTCTATAGGGCCGGACCGGCGCTAAGGACGGACGCATTTATTTCATGCCCGTGACATACTTTTTTACAGGAATTATTTCAAGGAAATTTCTAAAACAAATATGTACAAATACAAATTATACACTTTGTTTATTTATTTTTTTTTAAATTTTAATTTCGTATGAATAATACTTGAATTTTGTTCAATGTCGTTAGGCCGACCAACTTAACAAAATTTGAAAAATCTTTCACGCACTCTCACTTACTTTCTATGTTTTCTTTTTCGCTCTCCCTTTGCACTCTCATCGCTCTCGCTGTCGCTTTGTTTGAACACTAGGCATAATTGTTTCGCACACGAGACTTTCGGTGATTGTCTTAAAGTTCTGCTTATCTCTGAAGATGAAACATCACAGCTGCAACAATATCTCAAAGTCATAAACGGCTCACCTTTTCAGTTCAAAAATCAAAATTATAATATTAATTTTTAATTCTAAAATTTTTTTTTTTTTAATTATTTCCCTTTTTTACTACTTAAGTACTTCTTCTATTACTTTTTTTTTAATTTCTTTATCTGATTTCTTTATTTATTTGTTTGTTATTTTATTTTTATTTTTCAATTATTTTTATGCTTTTAGGCAAAAATGTTTTGATTCAAAATGGTTTGGCGAATGCGTTAAAGTGCTGTTTATACCCGCGGAGGAGGTGTCAAATCTGCAACATTTCATAAAAGTCGTAAATGGTTCGCCATACAACACGTCGCCAGTGTCGACATAACTTTTAAGTTAGAGCGGCACACAAACAGACACGCAAAACAAGTGAAATTAACAGTTAATGATTATAATTTAAAAGCCCAAAATAATAAGTACTTATTTATTACTGTATTTTACAGTTATTAATTTAATTATTTATACACAAAAGATAAAAACAAACAAATGCAAAAACAACAAAACAAGAAAAACAAAATAACTGCAACAATGAAGAACAAATTGCAGCGGCAGAAAGTATTTATACATAAGTATTTTAGCTTGTTTAAATGAATACAATTTTTAATTTTTTTTTTTTTTTTGTTTTTTGAACATCAAATTGTTGTTTACATGATTTAGAAAGCACCAAGCGATAACTGAAAAAAGAAATTACAAAATAGCATTTCATTTTCTAAAATTATTTGATATACAGTAGAAACTCGATTAACCGGACCTCTTTCACTCTTAAGAAACTGGTGAGAGATTTAAGGAATATCGTAAGATTTAAGAGCAAAAAAAAACTCTCTTATTTTTTACGATACTTATTGGGTGGTTTGTGTTTTTTCTGGAACTCAAGTGCCCTATGTCTCGATAATCGAGTTTCTACTGTAAATTATTTTCGCATTGCATTTGTTTTCGCTTAAATGTGTCAATAATTTGTTATTGTTGTTTTGTTTTTTGACTTCAGTTGTGCCTAAAACAAGAATATTTAAAGAAATTATAAATAAACATATACAAAATTTTGAGTTTATTCAAAACAAGAATCTATATATATAAAATATAAACGGCAATTTGTGAAAAACACAAGAAAAAAAATGAAAAAAAAATTGGTAAATTCGTGCAATTACATTAAAAATGTATTAAAATGGCAGACAGAATATTATTGTAAATTGTATATTAAAAGTTATTTTCGCTGCATGAATGAATGAAGTTCATCTAAATTGTGATAAAAAAAATTTAAGAAAACAGAGTAGGCAGGCGAACAACACTGAAAACAACATTTTGAACAAAATGAAATCAGCGAAGGCAGAGACGGCGGCAGCGGCAACAACACGCCGAGCAGAGAAGCAGACGAAAACAGTGTTTGAAAATGACGAAGAAATTTGTGCAAGCACTTTATTTTTTATTTGGTATGTTTTTTTTTTTTTATTTTAATTAATTTTGTTTTTACATTTTGTATTTTTTCTATAAAATAATTTTTGTATGCTACCCATTTTGGATAATTGTGTTGGCGGCATAAAAATTTGACTTTTGATGAAAAGTTTGGCACTTTTATTCTAAACCAAACAAAAACTTTTTTGCAAATTTTGATATTTTGGCTAACATAAATAATAAGTTGATGAAACATTTTTTCTTTATTTTACTAATAAGAATGTTATCTCTGTTTACCATAATAAAACAGGCAAGACTGCTTCGGTTCACCGTTCTTCAATGCGTGCATCGAAGCTCTGCAGTTACACGAAGAAATGGACAAATACAACGAATGGCGCGACACGCTCGGCAAGAAGTAAAGTGAATGCCCAACGTTACCACACGATCGACCGTCGACAGAGTTAAATTCGAAACGAAACGATAGAAAAGACAAACGACACATACATTAAAGGAAATACAAAAAAAAAAAAAAAAATTAAAAACAAAAAAAAAAATAATATAACTTTTTGGCGTTAAAAAACATTTTTGAATTGTGCATATTAACAAAAAAAGGAAAAAAAAATACATAAGTATATATATTACAAGGATATATGAATAATATCATTCGAAAAAAAATTTAAAAAAAAAAAAAAAACAAGTTAAACAAGGCAACTTATAAATACTTGGCAGCTCAAGGAATGAATTTCGTTATGAAATTCTTTCACACACCCTACAGTATGAAAATTCAAATATTTATTATTGTATAACAAACACTTTTATAGTATTCTCATAGACATGTACAATTCTGTTAGTAAGTTTTTTTCTATTATTCGAAGTTAAGTTCTACACTTCCCATACAATCATTGAATAAGTTATCATTAATATTAATTTGATATGTTTAACGGCACTTTTTTAGTTTTGCATAATTGTCCAATAATTAATGAGGGAGTAAAATGAATGTACGAATGAAGTTGATCGATGTTAATGATGATAAAATGCAATGTCTGATGTAAATAAATTATTTTTGTTTTTCTTTAAACTTGTTTTTATTGTATTTATAATTTGTAACTTTAAGTTAATTTTAATGATTTTTTACCATACTCGTAAACTTACAAAAACAATTAACGCAAAAATTATCACAATTAAAGCTTTCATTGATTAACGGAAAATAATAAAAAAAAATATATTAAACTCTTTTAACAAATGATTATGTCAAGAAACAAGCGCTAATCATAAAAAAAATATTGTAATTCTACCTACTTATTAAAATAATATTTAATTTATATAAAATTTGTTTTGATCTAGTCGTAAAATAAATAAAAATTGTATATTTCAAGTGAATTTTGCATTTCTAATCGCCGGGCCACTAGTAGTAACGGGCCATTCACCGAGCTCGAGCTGTCAACTCGTTGAAAATAATGCGTAACACATCACGTCACGTGAGTTATGAGAGAGTCACCCACATTGAGTTGGCTCAAGTGCCGTGCAACTCCTAACGACGTTGATCCGGCCTGTACTTAAGTGATTTTTCTTTTGGCCCACCCTGTGCATTTCGCCATTTGCATCAATTTGTTGACGCAAGTGCCACTTCGACGCACAAATGCCTCTTTCACTGACTCGAATTGTCGAATAACGGTAGTTTGATATGTTTGCGCGGTCAAATCATCAATCTCAATCTTAGCATAAAATGTCGAATTTTGACCGGTTCGAGCTACAGGTAACTGCGAAATTCGTTTAATTAAGAAACAATAACGCCTGTTGTCACAACTGCCAACTCCGTTGCTTTTTTTATTTAATATTCAATTTGCAAAAAAGAAAGACAGAATTTTTTCAGATTCATTTTCTCTCAAGAGATTTTATTATGATATCAACATTCAGTGCAGCATAATTATTTGATTGTGAGTTTATGCAATTTTATTTATTTTCAATTCAACAATATAAGGACACATATTTAAAAATGATGTTTAAATTTCCCACTATGTGAGTGGTTGCCGCTGACATTTACTTTAGATGAATGAAGTGCCAAGTATCGACTGCAAAAGATATAAATATTTTCAACAACGATTTTATTAACTCGGACATTTAACAATATTAATATACATATATAGAGAGAGCATATTAGGAGGAGAATATAAGGCATAATTGTGTTGTTAAAAGCATGCAAGCGTGTGAAGTCTTAGAAGGAGGAGTTTTGCTGGGTCTCAGTGATTGTGTGTGATCAAAGCTTGGATTTAACATAGAACACCTTACCTGTGTCGAGTACTTCCTCGACTTTACCGCCACTGGGAGCATCGTCTACAAGTTTATTAGCTTCTTCGTTGGAAATGAGAGTGCCACTCGACTTGTTGGAAACATTGGCGCTGCGTAGGAAATCATTATTTAACAATATCTCAAAATGATATAAAGTCGAATTCTTACAGTGAAATCTCGCCAGGAGTATGTGTACCATTGATCAAACCCTGCCAAAATTTATGAGTCTCGGCAATGACATTGGTGGCAAACTCTGCGTTTTTGGCATCACCATTGAATGCAAACTGATTTTCAGGTTTGCCATCGGGAATCTTGTAGATCTGATAAGATAAAGAAATAAATTGGCATATAAAATTTACAGTTCACGCACAGCTTCCAACTCACCT
Organism: Phortica okadai; assembly: GCA_034638295.1. Taxonomy (NCBI): domain Eukaryota; kingdom Metazoa; phylum Arthropoda; class Insecta; order Diptera; family Drosophilidae; genus Phortica; species Phortica okadai. The sequence goes on from CM067851.1 coordinate 5,486,563, forward strand.
TGAACCACTCAACAGTGGCGCGTATTAGACCAGGAAAGTATTGTTCGATGTCATTTACATCGTTAACTTTTTCCGCCAATGGATCATTTACATCAATGGCAATAATCTTCCAATCTGTTTCGCCCTCATCGATCAACGCAACTGTGCCCAGCACTTTTACTTGCAGCACTTCGCCACGTTTCGCGACACGATAACCAATTTCAATAACATCAATGGGATCATTATCACCTTTGCAACCAGTAGATGGTTCAATGTGGTCGGGGAACTCCCAAGTTTGTGGCAGCGCACCATAATTCCAGATGTAACCTTTGTGGGGAAAGCAGTTGGCTACATAGCGTAGTTTACCCTTTTTGATGTCCTGCTTAATTGGGTTCAAAGGTGTCTTCAGACTAATCTATTATAAAAAATTACACGCCGACATGCAAAAATAAATGTATTGTTTACATGGTTTAGTCATTAATTTGTTTACCTCCATTTTCGCATTTGTCCAGCGAGGCACTTCAACAACCATATTGTAAACAGTTTGTTCAGCATTGGCATAGAGAGGAATGTCGTGTAGAGGCGAAATCGCATTGCCGCACTTGTTTTCTTTGGATAGTTATTAAATGAAAATAAACACGCAATGGTTTTAATTATATTCAATAAATAGTAATTTATCAAACTATTCTAGACTAAACCAAAATGTGTGCCCAAGCAAAATTTCAATATCTAATCGATACAAAGTTCAGCTACGTTACACTGTGATAAAAATTATACTAATATGGAATAGATATTTTAAAGTTTCCAATGGTTTATCTCTGAAAATTTCACAATAATTGATAAATCAAAGTCCACACTATTCATCCCATTGCACAAATACAGAAGCGCGACGACGGCTCTGATTCACCTTGTTCAGTGTCAAAGCCGTTTGCCGGAGTCTTGATAAGTGTGGAAATAGTAACTGAAATTGTTACAATTATGTACAAGTTATTGCATAATTGATTTCCACCTATTTAATTGAATCCCTTCGTATCAACATTTAAGCTAACAACAATGCGGCTTGCGACTACGACAACGTCCTCTTATCTTTATCGTTTAGATCGCGATAACATTTTTTTATACTCACTCAAATAAACACTGTAGTTTGGCGAGTTAGGTGCGCCCTTTTCAACTGTTTCGTAAAGTGACATCCTTGGTTTTTGTTTTAGAAGAAGTTTATTAGATTGGAACCGACGACCACAAACTGAAAGTGCTCTTGCTGACGTTGTAAGTAGCGGTGTTGCCGATTTGGAAATGCGAAGAATATGAAACGTGCGCGATGTCATTTTTCTGGCCTGCTGATGAATTGATACATGCGAATTCTAGAGATGGCCAACCAAATTAATCTACAAACTATATGTACTATTATTACTATTGTAGATAATGTATTTGTGAATACAGCTAATAGAATATAATGGGCCAAAAGCATCAAAAATAATAGAAACAATGATATACATATGTAAATTTCATACGAAATTTTACAAATGATACCATTCTAATATGTACTTCTAGTCAAATTGATATACTCAATTTACGTGAGGGGTTTGACGCGCGGCGTCTTTAGCTAAATTAACGTATGTTGTTAGGTGTTGTATGTAGTGAATGAGTAACAATATAGTTAGGCCTTTTATGCTATGTTCTTTCCCATTTTATTCCCACATGACAGTTGGATTACATCTCTAAGTTTTTTTTCCATCCCTGCCTGTCAAACCATATTTCTATCCATCCATACGACGTGTTTTCTTTTTTACTAAATTTCGCCTTAGGCCAATTGGTATTTTTCGGGACAATAAATTATTGTCGCAAGAGCTGTTTAATCGGACTGATTCATCGAGGAATAAAATTGTTTTAATTCAGTGTTTCGTCGCGGCATAAGATCGTTATTGAGTTACAAATTTAATTAAATAAAACTGTGTCAGTGCGATATTGTTTACGTTAAAAGTTGTGAATCCTTAAAGCACACTCATTTTTACATGTGTGCCTTTTGTTTTTCAATTTAAAAAACAAAACACATATATCGAAGCCCTTCAGTTTGACCGCAGTACTTTCAAGATAAATCTCAAGGTTCTGGCAGGCGTTAATTTTCAGTTGACCAACAAGTACAAGCACGAACAACAACAACAACATGAGTGTCGACGCGGAATCTTCAACGGAAAATGTCAGCAAACCTGCCACGACTCGTGGGGAAAATATCAGACAGAATGATGATAACGCATGCGTAGTTTGCTTCAAAAATGTTGATTTTTATTCGGTTGGCGACTGCGATCATCCCGTATGCTATGAGTGCTCTACGCGGATGCGTGTATTGTGTCAGCAGAATGAATGTCCTATCTGTCGGCACATTTTGTCAAAGGTATAAACTGGGGAATTCCCTAAAAAATAATTTCCAAGAAAATTTTAACATGGCTGTTCTTATTAATCGATGTTGTTGCAGGTACTGTTTACTGATGAAATACTGCCTTATCGAGAACTGGAAGCTAAAAATCGTTCCCAATTCTATAGTAAGAAGTATTGCATCGGCTTTTGTAATGCTGCCGTTCAACAAAAATTTTTTGAGCTTCTCGATCATCCTTGTCCAAAGTAAGTTTTGTATTGTAACTGTTTCTTTATATAGTAATTGTGATTCTACAGATGTAACACACAACCTTATCGCACCTTCGAGGGATTACGTAATCATGTCCGCAAAAACCACGATCTGCACTACTGCAATATATGCACGGATCACTTGAAGATATTTACGTTCGAACGACGTTGTTATACACAGTCTGAACTGAGCATGCATCTTACAAAAGGTGATCGAGACAATCGTTCACATCGTGGCCATCCCCTTTGTGAATACTGCAACAAAAGATACCTTGATCGAGACGAGCTTTTCCGCCATTTACGGCGTGAGCATTACTTTTGTCATTTCTGTGATGCCGATGGCTGCAATGAATTTTACAAAGATTATGCAGCTTTAGCTGACCATTTTCGTCGCGATCATTTCCTTTGCGAGGAAGGAAACTGCGCAACAGAGCAATTTGTGGGTGCTTTCCGCACAGAAATCGATTACAAAGCTCACATTGCAAGTGTACACAGTAAATCTTTGAACAAGCAGCAGGCCAAACAAACGCGTACTTTGCAATTGGAGATTACATTAGGAAGACGCGGTGGACAACAGGAACAGGGCATTGCCAATTTACGCTCGCGGTGAGGTTTATTTAAATTGCTTAATATGGCTTGGTAATGATTTGTATTTTATTTTCCGTCAGAAACAACGATACGCATCACGAGTACATGGAAGAATTTCCATCGTCGAGTTCACAACGCCATCCTGTAGTCATTGACGCAGGTAACGAAGAGGAGTTTCCATCGTTAGGAGGTGTAGCCGTAGGGCCGAATCTTTCACTTGTACGACCGCCACCACCATCAATACGTAACCATAGTGTCACCGCTGGCCTTGCTCGCACAAAAGAAAACTTCCCAGCACTTGGAAGTGGTGGTGGTAGCGGTTTTGCTGTTAATGGTACCAATTCAAATCGATCCTCTGCGCCTCCAGTAGCTGCAATGTTAAAAAAGGGATCAACCACAAACTCTGGTGCCGTTCCTCGTACAAACACTTCGTCAGCTGCAGCTAATGGCATGGTTATTCATGTTTCCAATCGACCATCAGGTAGTCAATCCGCTGGCTTGACTAAAAAAACTACAGCTGCAGACTTTCCTGCATTGCCAATGGGAAAAGGCAAAAAGAATGCCCGTAACTTAGAGGAAGATATGATATCTAGTAACTCTGGCGTTTCGCTGACAAATGTTGCCTCAAAGCATCGCACATTGGTTGAAGACTATGTTTCAGTTGCAAATCCTACGACTTTCCAAAAAATTCAAATGGTACAAAAAGAGGAAATGGAAGCAAAAGCACGTCGAGATGCTGAAAAGAAAAATGCACCAAAGCTGACTAACGCTGATTTCCCTTCGTTAGGAAAACCGCAAGTTGCTAGTGCTACTAGTTCTTCATGGGTAAAATCTAAAAATGAGAAGAAACAACGGGAACTTGAGAATCGCAAATCTAAAGTTGCACCCACGCCTATTTTACCCACCATAAAGACCAATAACAAAACAAATAATAATAGAAATGGTACCGTCATTCACAATCAAGATCAAAAAACAAAGAAGGAAAAAAAGTCAAAGGAGAAAAAGAATAATCAAGAAAATACGCCTGCTAATACTGTAAATCAGACAAGTAAAATCAATGGAGCCAAACAAAAGGAAAAGAACAACAACATCGAACAAAAACTGCCAATAAATAAATCGCCATCGTCAAACGCACTTAACGAAAATAGCAATAGCCCGCTACAGATGAGAGTGCCACCAGGTTTCAGCGGCGCTGCAATTAATCCACCGCCCGGTTTTTTATCGAACGTAACAGTAAACTCGGTAGCAAAGCTTCCCAATAACTTGACTTTCACGAGTTCTCTAGGCGAGAGTTACAACATTGTGCCGAGTGCTCACCAATATACACAGCTGCCGGACTCAGAAGAAAGAAATCAGGTAAATATGAATTTAATCATAACCTTTAATATGTATCACTAACATAGTATTTTGTTGCATAGAAACTTGTGAACTTATTCAAAGAAGTTCTTAAAACGCCAGAGGCCCTAGAGGAGTTTCGCCTTTTATCGCAAAAGTTCCGTGAAGGTGTTTACAAAACGGAAGCCTATTACACACATTGCCAAGCGGCTTTAAATGAAAAATTCGGAGAAGTTTTTCCAGAGCTTTTGGTATTACTGCCGGATATCAGCAAGCAACAAGAACTTTATTTAACTTACAAGCAACACCTCAACTCGCTGTCAAACGGTGGCCGTAAGACCCTGCCCCGCTTAGAGGTGTGTGAAAGTTGCAAACAAGTTCTTAAATCAGGAGACATTGAAGACCATCAAAAAGTACATAAATTGAAAAGCAGCTTTCCTACGCTTGTTAGTACCGCCAACACGAAAACTGCCAGTGGTCCACGGAAATAAATGGCATGATTTGAATAATTTGAGTGGCGTAAGAATTAAAAAAGCTTTAGAAAATCAATCTATACATATTTTAACAATAAGTGTCCCTTTTGAGAATGTTGATTTGAAAAATTATCGAACATACACAATAATGATGTGGCCAATCGTGGTCATTTGTCGGTCGCTAAATGTAATCCCATTGACATAGCTTAAGTGTAAATGTTGTTTTATATATTATACTACATATGTATGTACAAGATTAAGTTAAAACGAACGCTGTGTAATTTGAACGTTACGAACGGTCTGTAAAGTAATAACACATACGAAATTATTGTAGGAAATATTTCACTACTTGCTATATGTAGTCAATGTCTATTTTAATATTGAATTTAAAATAAAGAAAAAAAGGATTTCGTGAACAAGAGAGGTTGTAAATTTTTTTTTTTAAATCAGTAATCTCGTTGCAGAAAATTCAAATAAGAAAAATTTTAACCGAGAGGAGTAGTTTTAAAAGCATTTTGCAGCACTTGTTGCAGTGCTTACATGCCGGTGTTTTACACCGACTTCATGTAATATTGAAATATCTTATGTCTCTGCGGATTGAAATAAAACATATCCGCAGTCAGTACTTCTGCCTTTCAAAACTGCGCTAGTCTTCCTCTTACCTTGAATTTTGTCACGAATGCGCCACTTAGAAAGAAGAAGAAGAAATGGAAAAGCGCGAGGATGCCCTTCGCGAGGTAAATAAAACACTTGGAGCGTTATAACAAGACATTTTATGTTCATTATTCAACAGGCACTTTTAGAGAACTCTAGTGAAACGGAGCGTTGGAATGCGTACAAAAAGGAAAATGAAACTGCTATTGAGAATCTCGACAGGTTTGCAAAGCATTTGTCTGTCGAGGTTATGGTGCCTATTGGAGGTAAAGCATTTGTGCCAGGGGAATTGATACACACAAATGAAGTGTTAGTTGGACACTTTCAAGGATACTTTTCCAAATGCTCAGCGCACAAGGCCGAAGAGATATGTCGACTACGTTTAAATATGGCTCAGAAGCACCTCATCAAACTTGAGAAAGAGGCCGAAATGTGGCAGTAAGTAATGCCTGTACATGCTTTAAACCACTTAAATTATTTACCAAATATAATTAGGAACAAGTTGGAAAAACCGTATGCTGACGGTGTGTTGCCCACTGCTGATCAACAAGATATTTTGGAATTTGTTAGCGAGGAAGAACACACCAATTGGCTGGAAAAACACAAGTTAATGGTTAAGAAACACAAGGAACAGAAAAAGAAGAAACGTGAGAAAAAAGAAAAGGATACAAGTGAAATGGATGAGGCGGCACTTCTAGAAGAATTAGAAGAAGATTTTGGACAATTAAAAGTAGGCGAACTCAATAATGAAGAGCTAACTAAGTTACTAAGTGGCGATAAAACAGTTTTTAATGATCCGATCTTGCTACCAGGTACAAATGAAAATAAATCACAAGAGGTTAATAAGCCAAAATCTGATGATATAATGAAAATGCTTGAAGAAATGGAAAGAATGGAAGACGAAAAACATGAGTTAGAAAATGTCGAAACGGATTCCAATGCAAATGATATGGTTCACAGAATGATGGCAGGCAGTTTACTTGTGCCGGATAATAAGAATCGTAAATCACTTGTCAACAAAGAGTATGAAGATGGTGAAAAAGTTCATAATAAAAACTGCACACCAGAATCCTTGAAAAATCATAAATTTTTACAAAATGTTGAAGGAAAGGAATCTTCTGAAAATTTAGAAGAGATTAACACTATACGAGAAGAGGCTAAATATTTGGCATTAGAAGATCGAGTTAGTTTTTATGAATTTCAGATACAAATTATGCAAGAAAAATCTAGAAAGCTTGATAGAAACAAGTCCAACTATAATCAAGAAAAATTACGCCTTATGGATATAACCGTTTCACTGACAGAAGATCTTGAAACATTACAGGATCAAATTGATCTACTAAATGATATTGATGAAGAAATATTAGAAGATAATGTCGCGAAGTGTGAGGAAGAGGAAACAGCAATCAATGATGGACAAAAGAAGAAAAATAGGAGAATATCATTTGCGCTTTCAGAAGAAACGTTGGAATTTAGAAAAAATGAAACGGTTGCTGAAATGTTGCCAAAGCACCACGAACCTAAACAGCCAGTTACTTCAGGTCGTGATATCATTGTGTTGGATGATACTGTCATATCAAAAGATGTGATACCAGCAGAAGAAACATCAGTGAATCTTGCAGAATTAAGAAAACAAACAATACTCAACAAGGTAGCACAGAATTTAGAATATGTTGCGGAAAATCAAAGTGTCCATGATGTTGATTTAGTCAACAAAATTCTCAATGCGTCAGACAATCGTAGTAAGACGTTGTACATAAAATTTAAACATTCCAACGCTGAGAGATGTGAAAATGTAGATGACGGTGAAATACCAAGCACACCAAGAGACTTTTATGCGCAATACATAAAAAACAAAAATGCGGAAACTTTGCGAGAATCAGTTTTTGTTAATGGTTACAATAACGAGGATCAAGTGAAGTCGCCATTATTGTCAGAAACTAAACGTGACCAAGCTTTTGAAGATTTGCGAACGGCTGTAAGATGCTATTTTCCGAAAACAATTATTTTTTATTAAACTTATATAAATAATTCTAGTTTTCAACACCTGGTGCTTTGGAAAATGGTTCAATGACTCTAAAATCGGGTATACAAACGAAATCCATATTACTCAACAAATCTGCAGTCGACCGTGAAGTTCATCTTGATAATGTAAAACCCAAAAATAAATTCACCAAACAAAAAAAGATGCAACGCGGCGTTGATGATCCGTTCGATCAAATGAGCGCCTATAATAAGGTAAAACAAAAACAAATTTGATAAGTTGTCTGTATCATTTATCCGAGTATTGTTTGTAGGTAATGAAGGAAGTAACTGAAAGACAGACGACTACTAGTGAACCTGACCCACTACCAAAGTGCCAATATATTGATTCGAACACCCCAAAAAAACGTATTAGCCGTTTTAAACAACAACGATCTTCCTCCGCAAATTAGAGATACCTTAACGATACGAGTTAAAATTGATAAAAATATGTGATTTTGTTAAAAACTGAGTAATTAGTTGTGAACTGAATATAAAGAGCAGGCAGGATTTTCCGTTAACTTTTCCGGAATTTAATTTTAAAAGCAGAGAACAGAGAACTCTACAACACACAACATTAATATAACTTATATGTATATATATATGAATGTTTTGTACATATACATACACATGCAAATGTTTACCGACATGGTAAGAAATGATCATTTTAAAAACAATGACAATCCAAACGATTAGTTGGTAATGTGTTCCGATTAAAAGGATTAATCCTCCAAACCAAGAAATTCCCGTTCCAAGGCAGCACCCATCATATTCCATTCGCCGTCATCATCGGTGTCTGGATTGTTATCGCTATTTGTGTCGGAGCCAATTTCCAAATCAGATGGTAATTCTTCACCTTTAAGTAAAGTTAAAGAAAATTAAAACAGTATTGTAGTATTTGGATAAAAAATAATGCTTTACCACGTCTAAACTTTGCACTGGGCATTTCATCGTCATCCTCTTCGTTTTCCTCTTCTTCATTGGATGAGCTTTTTTCGGAGTCACCATTTGGATCTGCAGGCGGACTCAACATTACATCTTCAGTACGCGTAAAGAAATCATGTATGCGTTCAGAATTTTCTTCCTCACGTTTTCGTTTAAGTAACTTTTTATCAACAGGCGGATTTTCTAAAATGTTTTCAATTTAATATGATTGTGATGCGTAACATTATTCATTTAGAAACTTATATTTACCAATATTCACATGCTCATCTTCGCTTGAGGAATCAGATTCAAAAAACTGATCAAAATCTTTATTCATCTCCGCGATGTCGGCATTGGATAGAGATAACAGCGGGTTGAGACTGGCTTTAAAGTTCGCCAACTCGCTCTCCTGAAGTTGTGCACTGCTCGAAGCGGATATTTCAGATTTTTCGCTGTAGTTAACAACATGCTCCGGACTGTGACAATGTGCGGGCGGTTGTCTATGTTTTCCTTTCATTTTTCGATCTAATGGAAATAACTTTTCTTCAACATGTTCCCAACGCTCCGCACACGACCACAACCAATTAGCGTTTACAATTTTAATGCTTGGGTTCTTCTTCGCAGTTATTACTTTGAATGTACCTGCATTGACGGCAACCAAGTGTGTAGTACCTGAAAGTATAGAAATATGGAAATAGATAACAGATTTTTATGTAGTTTTTCTTATTAAATGCTTACTTTCGTCAATATTTTGATTTACATTTGCTCCAAGACTTTTGGCAATGAAGTATGCACGCGATTGTTCTAATTTCATGTTGGTCGGCACTAAGCCGGAAAAGACTAGATTTTTACTGCGTAAAACTTCCGATCGTATTTTCGGCACCACGATTTTTAAATCAGGTATTTCCATAGTTTCATCATATATTGAGTAAAAGCGCGCATGTATATTCTTCAGTATCATCTCCAAATATAATAGATAATCATCAGGATCTTCTATTTCAATAAGCTTCTGTGGATCATTTGATAGTTTTATCTTCGGTATGACATTTCGTGATGTGCTTGGTATACTGTCTGTATCAATCACAGCATTATCACTTTTTTCTGTAGAATCTATCTTTTCTGGATTGTCTTTGTCTGTTGTACTTGAGACCGTTCCGCTGTCAGTTGACGTTGATGCCGCTTCATTAGAATCCTCTTCAATAAATTTTTTATCATTAATTTTTGTTTCAACTTGTTTTGTGCTATCAATGTGGATTCTGTTTTCAACATCAGTAACTGACTCGTCGGTGTCACCTTTACTTGAAGTCACATCTTCCGCCTGCTCAGAATCTGGGGTTTTTTCAGACATATCAATATCATCGATATCTTTATTAGGTGGCGGTTCTTCTTTTGATTGAGCTTCCTCTGGCGGTTTATCTTTTTCGGAGCTTATGTTGTCTATATCTTTAATAGTATAAAACAGTTATAATGGTGGCATGAACAAAGTATAAATAACACTCACCTTTGAAATCCACACCCTCTCCGTCCAGCTCGGTTTTTGATAGCCCGGGCGGCGCATTTATGTCTCCCGTATGTTGAAAGAAGTGATATGGTTTCACCTGTATTAAGTTGGAAGCCATGTTCCAAACATCTTCCCGATCATCGATGATGCATACCATGGAGTCGCCGTTGGGAAATAATGCTCTGTAAGTAGTATATACCTGATATAGCAAATATTCTATTCAGTTTTTTAAATACATATGTATACATACTTCAAGTTGTCGGTTTTACTGGTAGCGTTGAAGCATTCATCACGCGAGAGTATGCGATGCGAAAAGAATTTGCCTTTGGGGTCGAGCAATTGGGCAATCATGTGTGCATAATTACGAGCTCCGAATGTGCAAATGTGCAGTTCGTAAAGATTTGACATTCGCTCCAAGAACTCTGAAGTCCCTGGACGCATACGCGTATGATACCATGGCGAATGTGGACCATATAACTGGAAATGGTAGATGCCTTTGATATTATTCGGCACGTTGTCGTTTGTGGTATGTATAACGGTTTGATCCAAGTCGACGAGTAATACCAATTTACGATCCTGCAGTAGACGACGAGTATCATCGTGACCTAATTTTTGTGCAAGCTTTTGTGTTACTTTGAGATCAGGAACAGAGTGTACCATTGGTACCGAAGCTTCTGATGTTTTGCCCTACAGTAAAAAAAAACAAAAAAAATAAAAATAAAAATTTAGTACAAAAAGCTTTTCGAAATTCCAATTGGCAACTTCTCACATTTTCATTTCGTCGTAAATCTGCGCCGCAGTCAGCGCACATATCCTTTATAACAGTCGTGTGTATGCATTCCGAAAGCTCCAAAAGCGCGGCACTGCATGCAAAAAAAAAAAAAAACACCAACATGAGTACTGCACATAATTGCATTGCCAACCACCCATACTCACCCCTTCTCAACAATGTCTCCATCCTTGCATAGGCGCTTTTTAACAACTCCTACGCCATTTGCTTTTAACTTATGCACTGTTTTATCTTCGGCCGCCTGACCCTCTGCATCCACAACCTGGTACAGCAAAATTATTTGAGATGCCGAAATCGGGTATCCTTCCCGAACGCGCCATTTATTGATTCTAATGCGACTCTCTTCGACTGTAGCTCTTATTATGATGCCACCGCCGCCACCGTCGCCCTCGCTGCAACCCACAAGACTACTTTCACCGCCTTTTTTGCTGTCGTTCGCCATTGCGTTTAAATAACGCAAATACAGCCGCAAACTTTATATTTCACTCTGTTATATTGTATTTATGACTATTCAAATGGTTTTTAACTATTCAAACTTTTTAAATTGTAGAGAATCTTGATTTTAAAATGGTTTGTTTTTGCAAATGTGCATGGATACCGTATGCAAAAATCAATAAATATGCACAGTAGTTCGAAACTATAAATAAAATGACAATAAATTGCTAAAGTTATGAATAGGATGTTTTACTTATATGTGAATCGCAAAATCGAAGTCATAAGTAGTTAACATAAAGTATTTGACAATTACAGCAAGTGTCATTGGCCAAAAACATAGAAATATTTTATATAAATTTGAACGAAATGCAACAATTAAGTCCACTGTGTCATTCACAGAAATCGCCATCACTATGAGAATGGCAAATTAAGAAGCAGAACGTTGTTTTGTTTACACGCGTGCCGAGCATAGGAATTTGCCGACAACTCGTGTATTGTTTTTGGAAATATGAGTGACGAAGAAACAAAAAAGGATCTGAAACGCAGCGCTCCTGAGAAAAGCCCTGAGGCGGAGCAAGGTGGTGACGACGACGATGGCGGCGGTTGGATAGGCCCCATGCCGTCGGAGCAAATTGCCGCAGCGCAACCAAAAAAGAAGAAAGGTATTAGTATTTATGGCTTTTGTCAAATTTGAACTTGTAAATATCTTGTTTCTGTTGTTTAGTATTACCATATGAACGCGTCTATCTGGAAAATCTACCGAACGCTGAGAGCTATGAGCGTAGTTACATGCATCGTGACGTCATAACTCATCTTGTCTGCACCAAAACCGATTTTATTGTAACCGGCAGTGTGGATGGGCATATAAAGTTCTGGAAGAAAATGGAAGAAGGGATAGAGTTCGTCAAACACTTTCGTAGTCATTTAAGTAAGTTAATTCGAAACAAATATATATTATGATTACTAACACCATAATTTTTTTAGCGGCTATAAACTCACTGACTACAAATTCAAGTGGTTCATTGCTTTGTTCTGCGTCTGCAGATCGGACAGCTAAGGTTTTCGACGTTGTTAATTTTGATATGATTAATATTATACAGCTTGGTTATATGCCGCTTTGTAGTGAGTGGATTCATGCCCCTGCCGATGCGGTACAAAGTTTAGCAATGTAAGTATAAAATTGGATTGACAATTAATACTATAGTATGTCTATTTAAAATCAATTTAATTTTAGCTCCGACACGGATTCAAACAAAATATACATTTATGATGGTCAGAACGGAGGTGATGTTCTCCATACCTTAGATAGATTACATTCGGCGCCTGTGATTATCATGTGCTTCAACGTTGCTATGGAGACGGTTATTTCCGTCGATCGAAATGGCATTTTGGAATATTGGCAAAGTGCTAAGTATGATTATAAATTTCCTCAGCGTTTAGTGAACTTTGATTCTAAATTGGATACAAGTATGAAAAAATGTCATGACAAATGAACTGTATAAAACTCATTAAATGCAAATCGTTTTGTAGGTCTTTTTGAGTTCGCCAAAAACAAGACACTTGTTACTGCATTATCAGCAACGCAAGATGGCAAACGATTTGCAGCCATTTCAACAGATCGTAAAGTGCGAATATTTCAGTTCAACACAGGCAAGTTGATTCGAGTCCTTGACGAGGCACTGATTACCTTCACGCAAATGCAACAGACGCCGCATGCATTGCCAAATATGGAATTCGGCCGAAGGTATAAAATTTAAAATTTCATTACAAAACAGTTTTAAAAAAAAGTATTTTTTAGAATGGCTGCCGAACGTGATTTGGAAAAGTCATCGTACCTGATGAGCAGTAACATTCTTTTTGATAATACTGGACATTTTTTGCTGTATCCAACTATGTTAGGCATAAAAGTAATAAATATAGAGACCAATCGTTGTGTGGCCATACTGGGTAAAACCGACAATATACGACCGCTCCAAATTGCGCTCTTTCAAGTGGGTTTATTTATTTTTATTTTTTTTTTCAATATATTTTCTTAAACAATATTTACGCAGGGCAAAGCAAGACGTGTAAAAGCAGCCATAACTATGGAGCAAGAAGCTAGTGAAAATCCTGCGCTACAGAGCCTTGCGAACGATCCAACAGTGTTTTGTACAGCTTATAAGTAACTATATGAAATACTTTGTATCGATTTTTATAAAAATTTGTTTTTATTATTTCCTGTTAGGAAACATCGATTTTACTTGTTTAGCAGACGACTACCGTCAGATTTGCAGGATGTGGATCGCGACGTGTTTAATGAGAAACCATCCAAAGAGGATATTATTGCAGTGCCAGAAGGTCAAGGTAAGATATATGATTGGTTAATCATTTATTTTTGTTGTACTAACTACTAATTTTTGCATTTTCATGCTCTTACTGAAACTAGATGAAGGTGTTATAGTTTTTTTAAACGTATATCTAAATGCTTCTAAATAAATTTTAATTGAAATATTTGTTAGGTATACAACGCACGTATGAGAATGCTGTATTGCATACAACGAAGGGTGACATCCACATGAAACTTTTTTTCAAGGAGGTGCCCAAAACGGTGGAAAACTTCTGTGTTCATTCTAAAAATGGGTAAGTATATTATTCCTAATACAAAAGAGCAGTTATGATACAATAGAGAGAATCCCTTTCAGATACTATAATGGTCATATATTCCATCGCGTGATCAAGGGATTCATGGTACAGACAGGTGATCCTACAGGAACTGGTACTGGCGGAAAATCCATTTGGGGAAGCGATTTTAAAGATGAATTTGTGCCAAGCCTTAGACACGACCGCCCATACACGGTGAGCATGGCTAATGCGGGTCCAAACACCAATGGTAGTCAATTCTTTATAACCGTTTTGCCGACTGTAAGTTAACACACTATTACATTTTGATCGTAAAGTCTAATTTTTTGAGTGTTCCATAGCCTTGGCTTGATAACAAGCACACGGTGTTTGGGAGAGTTTTCCGAGGAATGGAAGTAGTACAAAATATTTGCAATTCAAAAGCCAATCCAAAAACGGACAAACCTTACGATGACATTAAAATTATTTCAGTACATTTAAGTAATTAAATGAATTTGTATGCAGATTGTAATTAAAGTGGTAAAATGTTGTAAAGTTTTAAAGTTTGAACTAATATAAAGTGTTTTAGTTGCCCCATATATGTGTACTCAAATACAATTTACATTTTAAGTCTCATTTCTTATACACATAATTTTTTTGGAAAAAAATAATTATTTTTATTTTGTAATAAATATTATTGATTCGTCCAAATACTTTCAAATCAACCGAATTTTATTTGAAATTGTTTTTGCACGAATAAGATAACTTTCTGGAAAAGGTTAAATTGACAACACTGATCAAGAGCGGATGCTGCCCACTTGTAAAACACTCTGTCCAAATTTGGTGTCTTTATTGCAGAGAAATGTTTTTAGGGTTGTAAAGAGAGGTTGACGGCGGGGAGCCAAGAGCGGCGTTAAAAACAAAAAATCTTATTAAATTGGACGGAATTGCACACTTTCGGTCCAAAAATAATAATAAAAATGCATTAAGCTTAAATACATTTTAAAATACAAATTTAGTTACGTCGTTTGAAACACACCCACGATTGAAGTGAATAAAAATTGATTTGGTCGTTGCAACAAATAGGTTTCAGCGGCGTACATATACATTTTTAAACAAAAGAAAAAACAAAATTTAGCTGACAGTGCATTTTTGTTGCTAATAAAATTGTTCTTTATTATATAGTAAGGTTGGTGATGTATCCAAAACATTAGGAATGAGCGTCAATCACATTTAAGTTAGTTAGTAAGAATCTCGAACTAGGCTCAAACCTCGGTGAGTCAGTCAACTTTTAAACGATAAACGCAGCTACATATTTATATGCTCATATCATATAAAGTTGGTCAACGAAATTCGACCCATCAAACATTAAACAATGGAAAAATGAACAAATGCTTATCTCAAAAACCAATTCTCAACCGAAATGTTTCCTTTAAAGAAAAATTGGTTCAATTGTAAACAATCTTATTATTAAGAACAGTTCGGACAGTACACCTACGAATACTAAACGGGAACACAAGTCAACTAACTGATCAATGTATTTAGTTGTAATATATTATTTTTACTTATAGCACAAATAGTACTTGTACATAGATTTGCCACAAAACATGAGTAAAAATGTCACAGAATGACTCGGATGAGATACGCAGCGCGGCAGAACTTTTAGTTTCTAGTGCACGTCGTGGTGGCGGAGGCGCCAGTCTTTACAACATGCCACCGGCATACGATATCTGTAAGTTATTTGGTTGTCGCTTACTTATACAGTTGTTTAATTCGTTTTTGTCATCATATTCTTTTCAGCACGTGCACATTCCATCAATCTTTTTACGGAGGAGTTTCTTGGGGGATTCATGCAAGATGGACGAATGTCGGTTGTTCGTCGGTTTTTTTGTCTTTTTGTGACATTTGATTTGATCTTTGTCTCGCTGTTGTGGCTTATTTGTATAATGGTTTGTTGATGTTAAATTAGTCTAAAATTAGTACTGATTAAATATTTTAAATACAGATAAATGGTGACAATATTTTTCAAGCCTTTCAAAAACAAATTCTACACTATACAATCTATACATCACTTTTTGATGTAGTTGCCGCTGCCATTTGTCGTTTTGTAATCTTAATATTTTTCTACGCATTTTTGTACATTAATCATTGGTCAATAATAACTGTGAGTATTAATTGATCATACTTAAAATATGAATTATATGAATTTATACATTTACTATTTACAGTTCTCAACAAGTGGTTCGTGCTTGTTTTTAATATCCAAAGTTTTTGTATTCGATGTAAGTGTTCTAAAGTTATTTGAATTTTTTTTTCATAATATTTATGAGCTTTTTCTAATCTCAGTGGGTTGACTCCAAACAACAAGTTTTTGAGGTAATACTCATAATAACGTCCTTTATTTTGGCATGGGGTGAAGCATGGTTTCTGGACTGTCGCGTAATACCACAAGAAAGACATGCGCAGCATTATATTCGTGGTGAGTTTATACTTGTCAATGTGGTTATTGAATTTCGACTCATATTTTGATTACTTGTGGTATTTTTTAGCATTGACAACAAATGATCGATCACCATTGATGGCGCCGTTCTTGGCCTCAAGTCTCGGCGAACGTCCGCCACCGGAAAGTGTTGCAAATTTTTATTCACCAATGGAAACTGCTCCGCACTCGGATGAAGAAGATGAAGAGGTATGCATATTTTTACACAGCTTCTTGAATACCTTCACGTTTAAAAATGCGCATGATATCAATCCGAAGTTCCACTTTTCTTACATATATTAAAATAATGCAAATAGCGTAATTTGAATCGAACAGATTTTGCGGTTCTGAATTCGGTTTTGATTTATTGGTTTTATCATTCAGTATCAGAACTCAGAACGATATTGATCATGTTGTTCTCGGTACTTCTCTCCGTATAAACAGAAAAAATACATCATTTTCATATTATTTTCTTTTTCTTGTAGGATGAAGAATACAATCAAATGGGCTTAGATTGCTTGCGGAAGGCTTATGAACTTTTTGAGTCTAGTGATTGGAAGGTCGAAAAAGTGACTTCAAAAGGTGACACAATTTACAGTACTCAGCGTGATAAGATTGGCAAAATCTACAAATTAACGGTATTGTACCATGTTGAAGAGAATAGCTTCATAGCATATTATATATTTAATTGTCAATGCCAATAGGGACGTATTAAATACAACGCTAAAGATTTAGTAGAGGAACTTTTCTACAGGATTGAAGATGTACCCAAATGGAATCCAACATTGCTTGAGTCTAAGATAGTGCGAGTGAGTTCAAATCAAACACAAACTGCTGCAATATACAATTTAATGTTCATATTTCTAGAAAATTAACTCATATACAGACATTACCTACCAAGCATCCGTGGGTGGTGGTGGTGGCATGGTCAAGAGTCGTGATTTTGTCAATTTACGCTCTTTTCGTTTGTTCCGGAATGGTCAAATATGTACCGATGACGATCTGACATCAATGAGTACTGATGATGATGATGAAAACCGTTCCTGTGAGGGCAGCGTATCGACTATATCGGATAGTGAATCCACACCGATGCCTGGTAGTGTGGGTAGTACACGGTCTTGTCAAACTGCTGCCACATCAACCAATCCCTTTCAAACGTTAAGCAAGAGTTTAGGTGCAAAAGGATTTACACCTGCGCCGCCAGCGCCACTTGTAATGATTGATGAACCGCCACCACTTGACGAACAGTTTGAAGATGCTAAGGATCAATTAGTGGACATAGACGAAAGCCCTGCGAAGCCACCGCTAAATGAAGCGACGCCAACGATGATTCAGGGCAAAACCAAAGACAAGATTTGGATAAGTGCTGCGATAAGTATCGACTATAAACAAATACCACCGACAAGTAAATATACCAGGTGAGTTATTGTAAGAAATACTTGAAAGTTTTTTGTTTTGCTAAATTATATTTTTTTTTTCCAGAGGTGAAAATATCGTTTCCGGCTTTGCGCTACGCGAAATTGTGGGCAAAAGTGACGCATGCATTTTCGAGTGGGTGCTTTGCTTAGATCTTAAAGGCTACATTCCACGTTATGTGTTGGATGCTGTGCGTTTGTAATTTAATGATATTTTTAAGCTATATACTTCATAAATATATTTTTTTTTCAGGCCATGACCACATTTATGACCGACTACATGACATATTTGCGCAAATATGTGAACGAAATGCGTCAGACGCGCAAAAGAGTGCCTAGAAATTGATTTAAGTAGCTTAAAAGCTAGAATGTAAATAATTATTAACAATATTATAGATTAGAAATATCATTGATGCTTAAATTCGTGTTCCATTTTAATTGTATCTCAAAAGTGCTTCAAAAGAACTGAATTTAATATTATAATACTTTTAAAGGTTCATTAAAAAAGTCATATTGGTATTCATTGCACATATAAATTTATTAATAAATTGTAAACTTAAACATTAAACTTATACTCGTATTTTGCACAACATACACTTGCATATTCACATTTATTTATAGTAATAGTAATGATATTGTTAGATGTTATGTGGGATTATTTAAGTTAAGTTTAATGTTTTCTCAGTGATCTCAGAAATTCGAGTGCTTATCATCAGTCCTAGTTGTTGGCATCGTTTATTGAAAAAATATCTATTTATTTTCGGTCGGTGGAAACCAAGATTGGCAAGCTTCCATTGCAATCTCGCACATGGCCGTAATAGCCTTGGCATTATCGTACTCTGAAATTATTTGAGTTCGTTTCTATTCTGTGATTAAAAGCTGAAAGTTCTTTACTCACCCAATGCATTACGCTTGCCAAAGATGCTGCCGTTGAATGGTGGCTTACGGTATGCTGCTTCGCTTGCTTTGAACATTACTGCGGCCACAATGAATGCAACCAGGATGAGAGCAACCGAGAAACGTAGTACGACCATTTTGTAGTTTCTTCGAATTATGTTCAGTGATTCCTCTATTGGAAGTGTTTGACGTGAATGTTCTTGGCTAGATGCGCTGTGCAAGACTGTGATTGAAAGCCAGTTTCAAAGCGCTTTTATACAGTATCGATAAGCTGTTATGATGAGCACAACATGCGACTTAATTAGATTAGTTAGACTTTGCCAAACCAATAAATCGAAGTATGTTGAGTCGGCTAATTGAATATTAAAAACCCAAAGGACTTGGCCCTTGATTGGTTTTCTTATTAATACTTTGTGCTTGCGGTATGTGATACTTTATTGCAAACCATTTGCTTATACAAATATCTTTTATACGTTATTAAATACATTAATACTAAAATCTACATGTGAATACTTGAAGTAAAATACTATTAAATACTCTGATTTAACTGTAAGCGAAAATATTTGGTCAAATTGTTTCCTTAATTTGATAAGTTCCATTCGAGTACTTTGCTGAACTCTTTCTCGCCGAATCCCAGCATGGCCGTGTGCTCCATGCACGCATTCTGACGCTTTAGATTATCGATCATGAAGAGTTGCTTTTTGTATGCTTTGAGTAGGTCGGCACGTTGTCGTTTCAAGTTCTTGATTTGTTTGTCTTTTGATTCAATTTCAAGGCGTGTTGCCTCTTTTAAATCACGCTCAGCAGCCTTCATGTTGCCGATGTTGTTGCGTGCTGCTTCAAATTCCTCTTGGGCGCGCATTAAACGATTCTCCAGATTGGTATTCGTTTGTTTCAGCACACGTAAATCTCGTTTCATTGCTTCGAATTCACGTTGTTTGTTGTTTTGTTCGCGTTGTTGTTCTTTGCTGCTACGCGTAAGTTCATCAAACTGATGTTCGACATTGCAAAGTTTGTCAGATATTTGATGGTTCAGGCATACTGCCTGATCACGTTGTAATTCCATATGTTTATTACATTCAAGCGTGCGCTCCAAAGTCTCCCTTTGTTTACTCATTTCAACTTTCATGCGTTCATTATCAGCCTGGTACATGACGATTTGAGTCTTCAGATATCTGTAAAGTAAAAAAAATAATATAAACCAACCATAATTAATTCCGAATATTGTTAATTACTTGACATAATTGTCCATATTTAGTTTTTTGACCGAGCCATTTATGACCGAAGTAACACTTGTCTTTGGAACCATTGTGGTTGACTCTTCCGAGTCGTTTTTTTCGTTTTCTATAAGTTGATCCAGTGAATTGCTCTCTCTGAAGTTCAGATTACGATACTTGACATAAGTCGCCGTGCTCCCACTGCTGGACACATTGGTCTTGGTCTGCGGTGAGTTCTTTGGGCCGACTGGCGTTGTTTTTGTTAAAGTGCCTTTATAGTTGTTTGTATTGTTTCGTGTAAAAGTTCTATCCGAACGTTCTTTGTGATCGGGCGCACCATCACCGGCGCCCAGTTTCTTCAGCAACGTTGTTGCACCTTTGCGTTTCGTGTACGTTTTGTAGGTACTTTCGTTGGGCAGAAAGTTTGTTATCTTCGTCAGTGAGGAACCACCATTAATAATTGGATATTCAATCGTTATTTGCTTATCGAATGCGTCATTTGTCAGTCTATCGAGTTTGTTATTGATTTTCACTAATTCTTTCTCGCGTGAGATCAGTTCAGCCATTGTTGATCAGTAAATGTTATCTATGTATCTATGAATTTGCACAAATAAATTTTGTTTTACGTAAAAATTTTTATATATTTTCAAAAGGCGGACAGTTTACTATTTGTATTCCAAGCAACACAAACTTAATAATTTTTTTTTTTCTTTCATGTTTCCCTTGGCTACTATGATTGCTTGGTGCACCTTGGTGAACAGGTTGTTTTTGGGGGTTGTTTTGAATGGGTCTCGCCATCGATTATCAGACTGTTGCTATTGTGTCCGATGTTTATGAACTCTGAACTTGTGACAGTTTGTACAAGTTCATTATAAATTTCCTTTGCATTCATTCATTCGTTCATTCGATCCCTTGTTCTTGAACGTGCTGACATGTGGCAAGGGAGTTCCGTTGAAATTGATTGCAGGCAGAAATGAGTAGTTTTGATAACTCAAAAACTGCCAATGAGCGAATTTTAAGAATTTTTTTATATATATTGTATAAAGTTTATATACTATAAATATAGAGTACAGACTAAATAAAAGCTATAGCAACGATACCTTAAGCTTAAGCATGAGATTGTTTTTGGATGAAATATAAAATAAGATTTAGAATTTCGCTCATTTCAAGTTTAAAGTATATGTGGGCTGTTTAACGGCTTTGGTTGATGGATTTTGATTAATAACTTTTAATTTTGATGTTTGACTTGTGACGTCGCATTTCATATGTTTATTTTATTTTGCCAAAATAACGCTTTGTATTTGAAGTCTTGTGTGGGCTGGCCTGATGACAATCTCTTCAAATCTAATGCATTGAGTTCATTGAACATTAAAAGTATTAGCAATCAATGATGTAATTATTGTATTTTGTATGGGCGTCACATTAAAAGTTATACAAGTTGGCCGTTTTTATTTATATTAATGCGAATAATCGGTTTTTGAACTAAGATTCAAAAAATCGAATATTTTAAAAGAACTTCTCAATCAATGTACGTACAAATTAAAAAATTTATAACGAAATATTATTTCACAGGCTCTGCTCTGACAAGAAAAATGTCGTTTATGCGTGCTGTCCATAAATATTGGTAGAAGTCAATGTAAAAATAGAAACGTCAAAGATAATGGGTAATGCCAACAAACGTGTCGTTTGCTTCAACCAAGCAAAGGCAGCAAAGATACACGCATATCTAAAAATGCATATTGTTGTTTTTTTTTCTTCTCGTTTCTCGTATATATTAAAGTCTGTTGTTGTGTTTACTGCAAGGGCATTCAGATAGACAGATAGGCCGGCAGGCAGTAAGGCTCTTTCGTGACAGCAACGGCAACAGGTACTACGTCGGGGTGCAGCACGCAAACTCCATGCGGCGATGAAGACACAACAAAGGCGGAGCAGAAAATAAGAAGCTGAACGTATAATCAATAGGAACGAACACGTACCAAGTTGTTTATTAAACGAACAAAAGGAGAACAACAAAAAAGGAAAGAAAACAAAGTGATTGTTAATGTAAATGCAAGCAAACAAAATTAACACGTTCGGTCTAAAAAAGTAGTAAAGAAGGAAAACTGGAAAATTATAGACTTCAACACAAGCTGACGACGACACTCAGCGCAGTCACAATATTCGCTTTGTGTCTATTAAAATTGATTTTTATATGATGTATAAGCGTCGAATCGCAAAATCATTAAGCGTTGGTTGCGACATATGTCGCTGGCTTTAATGACTTTGACGCATCGCCCATGTCTGAATGGTTTTTTTTTTCTTGCTCAACTTGTCAACTGTTTTCGATTCTTTATCCGTGCTGCCTCAAGGTATTCTAGTAAGACAACCCACACGCATGCCTAGTGACACAAGTAATGTGAGCTTGGCTCTTGCTTACTCATGCAGTCTTACACTCTCACTCGCTCTGACGCGCTGCTGTAAGAATAAGCTAAGATTTTCTTAGTGCATGTTTGCCAAAGAGCAAAAGTAAGAGCGAATTTTGTTGTTTTTTGCATGTATTGGCAGCGTCTCGTTTTTCGCTCAACGAAATTGTTCGGTTAGCTTCAAAACTTGCTAGACAAGCTATTATATCATTGTGCTGTGTACCACTAAAGAGTGGGTGTTGATAATGAAGCGTTGTAACTACACGCACACACATACAGAAGGCAACATATACACATAGATACATGATTGTGTGCAAATTTAAAGAATTTTTGCTTTGAATTTAATTTTTTTTTTTAAATAATTTTTATTTTAAATAAATCCTGAACAGGGCAAAAGTTTTTTTTTTGAAATTTTAGCTAAAATCAGCAAGCATAACGACATGAGTGCAGGTGTTATCTGACGAGTGCTACGGATGCGTCCACATGTTGCTCAAAGGCACTAATTACGCTTATTTGATGGTGGTAAAAATTCGAAGAAACAATGGAAGAGAAGAAAACAAAAAAAAAAAAAAAGCAGTGAAAATAAACCGAGCATAACCGAGCGAGCCACCCCAGTCAAGTGCAACTGTTGGTCATTTCCTAATCTGAAAATCAAAATCGAAACTGCCAACACAAGATCACCAACAACAACAACAACAACAACAACAACAACAACAACAACAACAACAACAACAACAACAACAACAACAACAACAACAACAACAACAACAACGTCTTCGTTGCGACTGATAATGTTGTGCGGCGGCCAGCGAAGAGACTTGTTGTAATGTGAGAGCGCACAATGTGAGTAAACAAAGCGTGACGAAGAGCAAAACAAAGTGTGGAGCAAAGATGGCGCGTTGATGCGTTCAAGTGAGTGAGTGAGTGAGTGAACGAGCGAGTGAGGCAAGAGACACTTTAACACTTTGCTGCCACAGCAGCAGCAGTAGCAGCAACAACAACAACAATAATGCAAACAAGAAGCGGCAGTTAAAACTTAAAGAAAACAACGCCGACTCACACACACACACACACACACGTGTAGAGATAAACAGAGTTGGAGCTTAATGAAAAGAGCCAATAAGCGTAAGTTGTTGTTGTTGTTAACTTGGCTGCTTGCGAATTCTCTGAAACTTGGCAAGACCGGTTGTGTCAGCTGTTGTTGTGGCACATGTGTGTGTGTGTGTGTGAGCGTACGCTTTGCTTGACTTGATGTCTTCGACTGCTTCGACTCCAGTGACTTGGCTCAAAGTGTCTGCCTTTGACTTTGGCTCATTCAGTCTTAGCCAGGTTGGTGTGTGAGGCACAACGAAATCGACTTGTAACTTAACGTGGTACGTTATACGGAAGAGAGCGCGCCACCGTCGCCGCCGCAGTTGAATACTTACAGTGGAAACGCACACATGTAGACAAACAGTCAAACATTTACTGTTCAATTTTGAAACGCGTCTTTCTTGTGCAGTGTATGTGAAAATTGAAGCAAAAAAAAAAAATATTTGTACTAAAAATAAAAAAAAATTTCAAAAAATTCTTACTTGACACAGCAGGAAGGCTCATGAGCGCCACTGCTGAAGGTCTAAAGGCGATTTGAAGCATTTAAATTTTCGTTGCTGTTGTTGTTACGTTAAATGTTTTAAAGTTATTACACAGCGGGATTTTCTCACCCAAAAGACAAAGTCATTTATCTAAAAAAAAAACAAAAAAAAAGATTATTTTCAAATGCCAGAACTAAAATAACAACACTTTGCCACTTTGTTTGGCGTGAAATTGAAAAAAAATTTAGAATGTGTTTTGTTTTTTTTCTTGTTCTTTGCCTTTCAGAAAAACATTAACAATAAAAACAACAATTACTTGTATTCTTGCTTATTGCTTTCAAAAGTTTGTTGCTTAAGTCTTTCGTTTTGCTTTGCATATTAAATTCAAACACGTTTGTTTTATTATCGCAAACAATTGGAATTTTGCACTTAAAAAAGTGCTTAAAAAATAGCAATAACAACAACAAACAACAGTTTTAAAATCATCAACGCTTGAACAAAAATTGTGCAGACAACAGACAAATAAAAAATAAAAAAACAACTAATTTTGCATTTTAACTAAACAAAAAAACTGCTAAATAGTTTCAAGATCTACGCTCTTTGTGTAAAATATGCTCTTATTTCTTGCCAAATTGCTCTTAAATATAAATCGCTTAACGTTTTCGTGTCTTTTTTTTCAGCCTTAACATGTAAAACAAGTGGCAAAAGTGTAGCAAAAACAACTCAAAAAATAATACAAAAAAAAACCATAGTCAACTCAAAAGCTTCGCATTGAAAAATTACATCTTATTTTTGGCAAAACTCAAAATAAAAAAAAAACAAAAAATTAATTAAATTATAATTAAATAATTGAAAAATATAAATAAATAATTTTTATTGGATTAAAACGTTTGATTTTGGAATATTCGCAAAGACTTTAAGCAAAATTGGTAAGCAAAATAATATATATATATATATTAAAATTATTAAAATCTTGTTTTTAGCGTTTTTTACTTCAGAATATAAACTCATTTTGTTGTTCTGCGCTTCATGCTTGTGCTCGTATACAAATGTATGTGTGCAAAAATCCAAAACTTAAGCTTTAAACTGAAAAGATGACTTCATAAATCGTCTCAAGCGCGATATATTTCAAGCGTAGCTCATCAAAACCGGTTGGCAATTTAATAACCAAGCCAGCTTTGCCGTCAACTTGCCTTCGTATGCGCGTTGAGCACATAACATTCAACGTCGCGTCGCATCAACGACGAAATCAGCATTTTCATTTGATAAATATCTACAAAATGTCTCTAATAAATAGTACAGTGTAGTCTAGTGTAATGTCAACGATGTTTCCTGCTTACACACAAATCTGTGCAAAAGTGTAAGCTTTAAAAAATGCTTGAATTTGATGTTGTTTGTGTTTGTTTTTTTTTTCTTTGGTAATTTTAATTTTTTTCGCATAAGTTATGAACCTGTTTCTCAAGGTTAACGCGCATCGACGCCATATGTAAGTGCAGGTTTTGGCTTGAATGCTACGCAAAGCACACCAAAATTGGCCAACATCAAGCGCGTGAAAGCAGTTACGTCATGTGCAAAGACAGTCAATATTTTATCGATCTCTGTTTCAGTTCAATGAGTCTGGTCTTGGCTTGTCTTGTCTTGTATAACCTTGAATGCGCCGACGTAAGCAATGCTTTGTTTGCAAAGCTTTTAAAGGATTTCAAATCGCTTTTCTTATATGAATTTATTGTCTTATTTGTTGTTGTCTATATTGGCTTGATGTATGGCACAGTCGCTGCTTTATTAATGTGCATGTCAGCACGCTCTTTCTCCTATCTTTTGTTGACGGATGCGCGCGTTGAGTTCGGCACGGAAATCCGTTTTTTTTTCTTCTCTTATTTTATTACATCATTCGTGTGTGGAATTGTTAATATTTAAAAAGTTTTTTTTTCCCCTATTTAGACACGTTTAGCTGCATTTTGTACAAAAGACTTAGGAAACGAACTTGCATTTGCTTGAAATCTTTTTTCATGCTTAAATGTGCTAGAAATGTGCATGCTAATTAGCTAACACATGCACACAACAACTGTAAGCATAACCGCAATGAGCACGTATATATTTCTGTTGATTAGCATTAATCATCTTAAAGCCCACAAGCACATGACTATGAGAGATTTGATGTGGGTTGCCGCCTAGAATACTTTCAATGAGCCAATAATACTTCTAATAATGTATACAGAAAACAACAAAAAGCAACACAATACAATACAAATTTCTTTTCATTACTTGTTGCTCGAGGTTAGCAACTCTGAGCTCGAGTTTGAGAATCATGACGGATTGCTCAATGTTAACTTTTACTAATTGTATGAACAAAAGTGTACAAACACAAACATTAGAAGAAGTTACCGTCGTACAAAAAGTAACGCCCTTAATGCATATGAATGCGTGTATAAACGCACATCAACAGCTCATTATACAGGCACAAACAAGCACACACACATGTGAACATGGTAACAAATAATAAGTTGAAGAAAAATTTAAAGAAAATTATCTGTAAGAAAAATTAACTTGCTGTTTAATTATTACTATCATAGATGTGTGTGTGTGTATGTGTGTTTGTATTGGCGTCTAAAGAAGCAATTATGTTGTTTGATTGATAGTCGAAGCCGGCGTGTATAATTTCCGCATATGTACAAATGATTGAAAGAATTTTTAAAGGTTTCTGAATTGTTTTCTTTCTTTTCCTTAGATTTTTCTTGCTGTGAGGTGTGAAATAGTTTTCGTTTCTGTTTTGTTGCTGAACTTTTGACAGATGACTTTTTAAATGCATCATTTGTGGTCGTAAACAATCAAAATATTGAAATTTACTCATGCTGCGCGTAACAATGCGTAAAAGTAACAATTATATTCATTAATAAAAAACTATTTTCGAACATTATTTGGCTCACATTGAACTCGACCTAAGGCAGCATTCATTGAAATTACCATAATGTGCAGCGAGCGAATATTCTGCATATTTAACTGAAGCCCACGGCACAGTGACGCCAACGCAAAGCATAGTAAGGAAAATAAATAATAAAAAAATAATATAAATAAAGAAACAACAAAAAAGACATTAACAAAAATCGTACAATAAAAAAAGAAATAATTAAAAAATAAGCGCAAACTTGTGAAACTTGAAAAAATTTTATTTAAAGACTCGTTTTTTTTTTCCAAAGCTTACTTTTTTTTCCATTTTATTTTGTTGCTATTGACTTGTTTTCGTTATTGTTGTTACTGTTTGCGTCAATTGTTTGTTGCTTTTCGTATTGTTGTTGTTATAAAGCAACAAAAACGCTTGGTGCCCTCTTAAAAAATAAAGTAATCAACAAGTTTATATAACAACAACAGTCAAAAATATATATGTATATCTACATATATGTATAGCTGCAAATGACCTTGAGTTTAAAGCAGACGCATAAAAATTCGAAAAAAAAATAAAATTAAGAGAAATATTCAATTTTCAGAGAATTTCGTTTTAATTATACAAAAATATAACAACATTTTTGAGGTTTCTGGGTTTGTTTGAATTCTCAGCGGAATTCGAGTTTGTTGCTTAAGTCTTTTGCTTGACTTGACTGAGTTAAAACTTTTGCGGAAGCTGTGCTCAAAAGCCAAAAGTCGCAATAAATGTGAAAAATGTTAGTTGTCTTTTTTTTCCTTCTTCTTTGTTGTCTCTTTTTCATTGCCTTACGTCACTTTGCCCTTTTCGCTTGCAGTTGCTTTTTGCAGCTTTGCATATTTGTTTTTTTTTTTTTTATATTTTCATTAAAAGATTCATATGTTTTGCAGTTAAAGTTCGGTGAATGACATTGCGACCACGCACGCATTCATACATAATTTTTGTTTTTATGTAAAACAAGCGTTATTACATATGCAAATTGCCGCATAACTGAAAGGTAGAAAGAGATAGAGAGATAATATATAATAACAAAAAAGACAATAGCAGAAGTGTAAAAGGTGCTTGAACTGCTGAAGTGTCTTGTTGTTGTAGTTGGTGTTCAAAAGACGCACACCCAAAAGCCAATAATTTGAAAATAATTGTTAACGCTTTAATTAAGCCAACACGAAAGCGTTAATAACGCAAATTATTAAATTTGCTGAAAGACAAAAAATTGCGCCGCAAGAACATGCCAAAAAGAAAAAAAGCCAAAGTTCATTCAACTTCGCAGAATTTCTTCAATTGGAGTTTGTTTTTTTTTTTTTTTCAATGATTGGATTGTCTTCTTTTTTGCAATCAACTTGATTTACCGTTGAAATACTCTTAAGCAATTAAGTAACAATCAAAGCGATTTGCTAACAAAGAAAGCGGTTAGACGTGCCAAACGAAAGACTTAAGCAACGAACTTCTTGTGGCGCGTTTAATCATTACATTTTCAATAAAATAAACAAACGTCATGTTCAATGCTCTTTGTCGACAGCGCATTTAGACAATGCCAACAGGAAAACGAAAAATACAAAAATAAAACAAAAAAAAATAGCAACTTAAAAAAAATGCTCATACATAATAATGAAGGCATTATCGTTTAGCATATGCAAATGAATGCGCCACTTAAGACAAGTTTTGGCATGCAAGCGGCAACAATTTGCCAATGGCTTAAAACTGTGATACTCTACACACACACACACACACACACACACACACACATGCGATACCATACAACTGGGCAAACTGTTTTCAAATTAGAAAGGTGTGCCTTAGTTCGTATCACATGAGTCACATAGGCGCTCAGAGGCGCCTACAGCTTTATGTATGTTTGTATGTAAGTTAGTATCAATAATCAATGGACATGCCTGCGGCAAAAGCCGGTTTGTCTTGCACCAATTAATTAGCATTAATGTTAAAAAATGAATGAGTAAATGCAATTGGAAGTTGGACTTTTACAATTGCCATCAAAATGCTCAAAGTCAGCTCACAGCTCACAGCTCATGTTCATGTTCGCCAGCAACACTTTCAAAATCAAAATGTTGCACAGGGGTGTGGCCAACGAACGATTCCTGATAGCCGGTACGAACAGTCATGACTTTTGAACCAGATTGCTGTGCGGGTGAGTGGCGGCGACTTGTTGTTGCACTCGACTAAGGAAGCAATATGAATGGCCAACTTTGCGCTCATTGCCATTTAAATGTCTTTTTGCAATATTATAAGTTTAATTCATTTTTTTGGCGATTTTAATAATGCTTAAAGTTAGAAATTAAAAAAAAAAAATCAGTAAATTTTCTGTCTCTGTTCGACAATAATTTATTACTTAACTTAATTAAAAGTTGTTTGTTTGTTTGCTTTGTGCTAAAAGCAAAAGCAAAGCGAAATTTGTTGCTTTTTGAAACAATATAAAAAATCTTAAGGCTTAAATAAATATGAGACAGACGGAACTAAAAACAAGCCGAGAAACTTGTTTGGCGTGGTTCCAAGTCGTCGTCGTCGTCGTCATCGCCAATGCTAACAACACAAAGCGCAAACCAAAAAATGAACTAAAAAAATAAAACAAAAACAGCTCAACAGCTCAACAACAACAATGCCTTCAAAGTCTTAAAAGTAAATGGCTAAAATATTGCAGACTATCTTGATATCAGACAAGGGGCAAAAATGAAACCAGCAACGAAACTAAAGCGAACGAGTTGTGTTCATTTTTATGTATTTGTTTTTGCTCTTTTTTTTATTTGTTTATATCTTTTTATACCCTACACATACAATGTGTCAGTGTATATAAAGTTGGGGTAGTAAGATCAGAACAAACAAAGGAAATCGATCTTGCCTTCTCCGACCTCACCAGTGGAAACTATAAGAGCTAGAGAGATTTTGGAATTCGGAATTTTGACTTTTGTGATCATGTGCTACTTCAAATTTGATTGAATTTTTACTACGCCCACTCTTTCCCGCCCTAATCAGTATCACTCACTTTTTAAAATGGGCTTAGCTCGAATACAAGATGAGATAGAAACATAAATAAATTGGATAGTAGATACAGTAACAACAACCCTACAAAATTACATTTCCTCTTTCTCATTTCCCTTGAAATTTTATTGAAAGTTTTCTAAAATTAGATGTAATTTCTCAACTATAAAAGCTACGAACCTGAAACTTAGTATGCAAGCTCAGTAAATACACCTCTTCAAAACTGCATACCCAAAAATACCCTCCTCTCCGAATTTTTACCTCTCAAAGATCAATTAACTAAGACTCTTCATATATGTATTGTCATTTGGGTACTGCTTTAACCTACTATCTATAACTGCAGCACTGTTTTGTAACTAAAGCAATGTTATATATAGCACTGCTTTATAGCCCTGCCCAACCAACGATTTTGAACAAAACATAGATATATAAATTAGCAATGTCAGATGTAGGATATTATTGTATTGAAGTGTATTATACTGTCGAGTATACTCCATTCTTACTATTACATTACATTTGTTAGCTTGGTTTTATTTTCAACGAATCTGTACAATCTGGAAAAAAAAACTCATAACAGCTGAAAGAGAAGCCTTTAGATAAAATAAAACGTCTGTCTTGCGATAACTTTGCGAGCAATTGAAAACACGCACGTTCATTGTGTTTCCTAGACGGTCGATAGCCGCAGGGGGCCACTGATCGTTAAGTCGTTGTAGGTGTTTGGCCGTCACTCGTTTACATATTTTGCGCATTTGATGGAACTAAGCTGTGTCATGCGTGCCTTTACGTAATGCAAAAGCGCTCAAAATTTGCCAAAAGAAAACAACAAATAAAGAAGTGAAAAACAACAAGCAAAAATTGAAAGAAATAATGTTGCAATACTTTTCTGCACTCACTGTTGCTGCTGGCTGTATAGCTGGCTGTTTGGCTGGCTGGCGGCTATTTCAGTATCTCATGTATCTACAGCGACTCTTGCTCTCATTTAACGCACAAAAGTGGCAATTTGCTTTAGCAATCAACTTGTACGCTTGTCTAAGTTCGCATGCATTATATTAACCAAAAAAAAGAAAACAACAATAACAAAAACAAAGCTTAACTGTCACATTTGAGTTGCATTTTGATTGAGCGCTTTCGACATTTAGCTACTTATGCTGGCGTCTTTGAGTGGCATGTGTCTGCAACGAAAAACACCAGCAACAACAACAACAACAAAAACGCCTTACTTGCCATCAAGCGAACTGAAACTTGTGCAAGGACTTTTATATTTGACTTTCCATTTTAGTTGAATTGAAACAAAAAAAAAAAAAAAATGTTATACGTTTTATTTTATAACTGCGCATGTAGTTTATAATTAAGGCGTGTTTTAGATTGCGGCATGCACGTTGAATGCGTTGTATACAACAAAAATAAGAAAAAAAAAACCAAATCAAAGCACAAAGTTCGTGTCTTGAGTCTTTTGTTTTTTGTTTGTCAGTTTCTGTTTGGTTTCTTTTTAATGATGATGTTTTTTTTGGCTTGACTTGGTTTGCTTTAATTCTCTAAGGCTAAACGTTGCCATTAAAAGCGTTCGCAACTATTTTAATTGCAAATTTTTGCCTACACAATTAAAAAAACAAAAAACAAAAAAAAAATGTTGCCTTGTCTCTCGCTTGCAGATCGGTTGCACAAAGCATTCGTTCACGCCTCACTTTAGATTTTTATCTGACAAATTAATGCATTGTTGTATTATTGTTTTCGCTTTAAATGTGTAAAGTAATAAAAACGCAAATCATTGCACTGGAAACGACAACAACAATTACAGCGACAATCGTAATGACCTTGCTGTAATCAGTAAAGCATAAAAGTGCTCCATGTGCGAGTGCTGAGAACGCCATACATAATACAGTGCTTCTCACTTATATAACCGTACTAAATAACTTGTTGCAAAATGGCTTTTAGATGACTATTAAAAAGAGTTTACTGCAAGTTCTTGTTGCATGACTTAAAATGAGCTTTGTTTTTTTTCCGTCACTTTTTTTTCTGTTTCTTCTCTTCATTTGTTGCAGCTCAATTACAGTTAATTGCATTGAACGAGCGGCAAGTTAATCGCACTTTAATCGTTGCATGCTGCCTTATAGCAACAGCAACAGCAGCAACAACAACAACAACAATAATAATAATAACTTGGTGGCTTAAACTATGATCGTTGCTACTGTCCAAATTGGTAACCAAACATCAACCAAGCAAATAAACAACAAACGTGTCATTTAGTCAGTCATTTATTCAGTCAGTCAGTCAGTTAGTCATTCAGTCAGTTAGTCTTACTGTCTTGAGCTTATTAAGCGACGGTAGTCAATAGTTTGACATGAGCATCCAAACGCATTATTGCCTTCTGATTGAGCTTTAATTTAAAATTCTAATTTTCTTCTTTGCTGAACAACAAATTCATGAACATAAATTAGTCAATTACATTTTGGAACATTTGGTGAAAGTGTCGCGTTCTTGTGTTGAGTTGTTTTTTAAATACTTTAGAAATCGAAAACCGTCGATTAGTAGTGACCATTTTGTGAGACAAAAACACATCACGCACAATCAATGATAAGCTTTTGTTTTGTTTGTAAGCTGCGCTTTTAAACTTCTATGCAGGCCGATAAAATGCATAGTAAAAATGACCTCAAAATTGAATTGAGAAAAAAAGTAAAAAAAAAAAACAAAGTCGATAATAAAGCAATTTATTATGCGCTTTGCTCTGACCTCGTATGCGTTTTATTTCCAGTTGCCCTGCTGGTCAACGTTAATTACCATAATTAAGAATAAACAAAGCGCGCCAATCAACGCATTCAATTGGCTCACAATGAAGGCGTCGTGTCGGTGTGCCCGAAGAGCTGGCTGCATGACTGCATGATGGGCTGCGGCGTTGTTGAAGCCAAGAGTAGGCCATGCCATATAACTTACTTTCTACGGGAAATTACAACAAATTACTGTACAAATTTGTTTAGAATACACTTTAACGATCTAATGATGATTGATAATTTTTTTATTTTTCCTACACTTTTTCTAAAAGAAATGAAAACCAAAAAAAAAAAAGTTTTTCTCATCGTACTGACCAAACACCCATAAATGATGTGTGTGTAAGAAGCATGTTATTAGCTTCATAAGACGCATTCACTTGAGGAAATGTTCCTCGATATCAAACTACAAAAAAAATGAGCATTTATATGTGTGTGTGTGTGTGTTTGTCTGTCAGTTTGAGATGCTTGATTTGCTATCTTTGCTTGGCACACAATTGGGTCAACACTTTATGACCGTTGTTGTTGTGGTTGTTGTTGTTGTGTATCTAACACAATTTCTACTTTAGCCTGCGGCAAATTTGCATGTGTTAAGATCTAAAAATACGATACAATAGTCTGCAGACCCTAAGCAATGTTGGCATGTATGAATTAATGAGCGAATGAATGAATGAATGAATGTATAAATAAGCAAATAAACGAATATGTGCCAAATTTAAATGGTTTTCTTTTCGAATCTCTACATAAAAATTCTAATAAAAACTAAACATTTTTATTTTTACCAACAAAAGATTTTAATGTTCGTTATTTTTGTTATTTTTTTTTTGGCGAAACCTTCTTTTATTTGCTTGTTAACACAAAGTGGGAACTTGTTACACTCAAATGGTTTTCTAGAAATTAAAGAAGCGTACAAATTTGTTAAACAAGATATTTATTTTTTTGTTAATTTAAATTACTCAACTTTTTGGTATGCAAAATCTTTGGTTCGTCGCTTAAGTCTTTTGTTTCATAATCGCGTGCTGGCTGTAATTGTTTATGCAGTTAAATTTTTTTAGTTAAACGCACAATTTTCGCACTTTATTAACGCATTTATATATAATTTCACACACACACACACATGTTTAAATATAACACACTGAAATTTTCCACACAATTACGCACATTTAGCGGAAAAATCATAATTCGTCGCCGCTCTGCACTTGGGCGCGTGTCCATGGAACTCAAGCATGAAATTGTCAAAACAAAAAAAAAAAAATAAATAAAATTATGTTGTTTTAAACAAAAAAAGCAAAAAGTTTTATTTATTTGTTTTTTCAATTTTATTAGTTTATTTTTAAAAATGATACGACTTTTTATGGATAAAATGTTCTTTACAAACAAACTCTTTCACAGTCGCTGTAAATTGGTTTATGGGATAACAGCAGTTAGAATTTTAAATTTTGCATTTTCTGGATGCAAAATATCCTTAAAAATATTCTCATAAAATTTCAAGATCAATGAATGGTGGGCTCTCTGACGCTTCAGAGTAGATACGTAAATTTTTTTCTCAAATGGTTTTTAACGTATGATGGATAAGAAAAAATTATCTCTTCCAGAGGCATGCTAACTTACTTCTTTTGCTCGCTTCACTATTTACATTCTTCTGCCAAGTTCCTGAATGTCTTAGCTTGTCTTTGTTCTGTCTTAGCTTGTTTACCTCTTCAAAATTCTTAAACGCGCATATGCTCTAAAAAAAAGTATATACATATATATGTATGAGAAGAATTCAAGAAGAAAAAGTTTTACGGTCTTTCGTGCATGTTTTGTATGAAATGTGAGGTCATTCTGTGGCACATTGAATGCAATTGTTTAAACAAAATTTTATTGCCGTTGTCGTTGTGTCTTTCAATTCGTTCGTTTTACTTTAATAGTTTAAAGTTTAAACAAATTTAATTTATTCAGTTGCACGCTCGGAATTTAATTTGAGCTGTTGTTGTTGTTATTGTTATCGTTGTGAAGAGTTGCGTTCCAAATGTGTGTCACACGATTATACATATTTTTTTCTTCTATTTGTATTTGTTGTCATTTCCATTTGTGTTTGCTTTTTTTGTTGCGCGTAATTGTCAACGTTGTCGTCACAGTTGACTGCACGCATGCGACAAAAGTGTCAGTCAAACTCGCATGCGATAAATGTGTGTTTGTTCTGTATGCGAGCTGCCTTGTTCACTTAGTCGAAGCGTCTTGATGCGTTCAACGCTAATTTCATTGTCAGTCAGTGAGATTTATTGAATTGCAGTTAGGCAAAGTTCTACTTTTTGTTATTGTTGTAAGCCATGACTGCTGCCATTTCCGTTGTGCCGTCGAATTTACTCATCTCGCCGTCATGCGCATGATTGAAGCATCAATTGAGTGTTTTGCTTGAGTTGTGCAAATTTTTTTCCCTTTTTTTTTGCAACTTTTTCTCGCGCATCAAATTTAATTGTATGCCAAAAACAATGCCACGAAATTTCCTCTTTTTTATTGTGTTTATGCCAA
Organism: Phortica okadai; assembly: GCA_034638295.1. Classification (NCBI taxonomy): domain Eukaryota; kingdom Metazoa; phylum Arthropoda; class Insecta; order Diptera; family Drosophilidae; genus Phortica; species Phortica okadai. The sequence goes on from CM067851.1 coordinate 5,521,661, forward strand.
ATTTCATAGCAAATTTGTGTTTTTTTTGGCTTCTGTTGTTTTTATGGCAACTTCTGCGCATTTTGAATGAAGCTTGTTTGGCTTTTTGATGTGCGTAATCAGTTGTAAATTTGCATGAACATTGCATTGCATTGACTCAGATGTGACGTAACCAACGCCTCGTCAGCCGGGTTTGTATCACTGCGGTCATCACAATTTGTTAATGACTTCACTAATGTAAAGCACCTTGATTTTTTTATTGTCTAACAATAATTACACTTTGTTTTTTTTTTTTTTTTGTTGTCTATGACAACAAAATTATTGCAATTAAATTTTATACGCTGCGCTTTTACACTTCACTCGCTGCGAGTGTCATCCGTCAGCATTGTTAACTTGGCTTACGTCATTTGGCTAATTTTAGTTAATTTATTGCAATATTGTCAGCAACGTTTTTTTTTTTTTTTTGCACATTTGTTGAATTTTCGTTTGTCTGTATTAGCGTTAAATGTTTAGTGATTTGTTGTTGTTGTTGTTGGTTTTGTTTTTGTAGCTGGCTTCGCGCATTGCATGCCAATTTGCATTGACAAATATTTTCATGTATTTCAGTTCGTGTTTGCGTGCGGCGTTGTTGACAGCACAGGAAGACGCAATTTTTTTGATTTTTATAATATTGAAAGTTAATAGAAATTATCGGTTTTGAACAACTCAACATTTCAAAGTGCGTAAAACTATTAATCAAAGCCATTGTTGACCTAAATGTCAAATTTCTATTATAAGCTTATCAAATAATCCCTCAAAATACGCTACCGTCAATTAAGTTGACTTTAGACAAAAAGAAAAAGATAAAACAGAGTACTCTGCACCTTCGACTTTGCGCTCAATGCCTGCAAGTGATATGCATAGCGACTGTTGACTTTGTCTGTAGTCGCGGAACAGGCTGACCTGGTGTCGCAAGTCCACTTGAGGGTAGTGCGCTACCACAACGTCTTGCGCCTGTAGTTAGTTAAAAAAAAAAAAAAAAAAAAAAAAAAAACAACACAAATAAGTATTGTGACATTACAGCTCAGCATACATGCTCAAAATGTAATGAATGAAAATATTTGCTTCGTGTTTTCTTTCTCAATCTCTGTTGTGATGTTATTATCAACATACCGCAATCAATGAAATTCGATCGCGCTGAGAATGTTACTGACATACCAAAACACAAAATAAGGTAAACTCATCAACATCATCAACATCGACAGCTGCGCCATTATCATTATGATCACTCAGAGTGATCGAAGTCGAGCAGTCTACGTTCGAGTTGCTCACTGACTGACAGACTGACTTCATGTCACGATTGCATTCACTGTTGGCTGCATTGCATAGTACATGTTGTAAATCGGCATAAGCGCGGCATGATCCAACATTAATGCCTACAAATAACACGATTTCAGTGCAGGCTGAAGTCGGTCTTTATGTAGAACAAAAACTTCTCACACTTTGAACAACAGAACACAAGATTTTGTGCGTTTTGTATACACGATTCCTGCCGGAAACTGTAATATCAAACAGACGAAGAAGAAGAGCAAGAAGTGGAGTAGAAAAAAAATAAAAGGCAGTAGGAAGTCTTAACCTAGAAAAGTGCATATCATCATGTAGATGGTTTTCTTATTGATATTGATAGCTTCTTGATGATATTTTGAGCGGCAAACGTGATTTGACATAATTAGATTTTTTTGCTTTTTAAAGCATTCAGCGGAAGTTGGCTTAAAACTTCAAATTTTTACTATTTTTGCAAAAATAATTACAAAAATTAACAATTACTGAAATGAAACAAAACCAAATTTAGATACTTTTGGTGCTTAGCTTAGTACACAAATATGCCTTAGCTTGTTGCATGCAGTGTACATTGTAATGAGCTTTGTAGCACGTTTAAGCGTACTTCTTTTCTGTGCTTAGAAAATTGCTAACGTCATAGAACTTTATTAGCGGTCAAAGTCGTGTCTGATGCGCCTTGGAAAACATTTTGTTAAAATGATATACAAAAAACCCAAAAAACAAATGCAATGATGCGACAAGGGCAAATATGTATCTGCCAAAGCAGCACACGCAAAAAAACTTGAAAACATTTTATTTAATGTGTTTTGATTGTTGTTTTTGTTGTGGTTGCTGTTGTTGTTGTTGTCGTTGATTTTATCGACTCATCAGATCGCCAATTGCAAATGTAGTAGCCGGAATCAGTAAGCCAGACAGCAATTTATAGGTGACAGCGTCAATGCGCCGATTGCCAATAAATGTTGAAAGCGGCTGTGAGTGCAACTGCAATGTGGAAAGTAAGTCAAATTGCATGCGGCGACGCGTTGAGTCTTTTTATATGCTTGCAAAAAGAGTATATTAACTTTGTCATGAAGTTGGCAACGCAGAGCATGAGTCATCGCTGACTATATAAAGTCTATTCTCGATCTGTTTAAGTACAAACTTTTCATAAAGTTTTGAAAATATCGAAAAAATTTAAACGCTGAAGTTCTTTGGATATGTTAAGGCTTTGTATATCTCAGAACTATTTTGATTGAGCTACTATATCATATAATTATCATAGGATCATTCAAAAACAAGGTTATTGTTAGAGAAAATTTATTGTTCTTGAATATAAACAAATGAAACTTTGGAATTAGGTGGTTTTCTCAATGCTTGACTATATTCCAAAGTTTTACAAATCGTGTATTAGGGCGTGGCACCGCCCATGTAGAGAAAAAATTCAAACTGCGATTTCTCTGCAAGCAGTCAAGTTAGAAGATTGCAAAATTTCAATACTTTCTTTAAGAGAAATTAGAAAATGGGCATGGCTACGCGAAGCGTATTTAAATTTCGGCAAAGCCGAGAATAACATCTACTTCTTCCTTCTGTTGTGTTGTTGTTTTGGCTTTGCTTGGCGACAAAGTCGTAAAGGTTCACTGCGGCTGAAGACCGAAGAAGGTTGTTTGGCACAAGACTTTTGGCCATTTTTACCACGCTGGTTTACCGTTAGCCTTTATTTATGCTGATTTTTATCCTGTCGCTTGTTTTAGCCATTGTTGCAGCAACGTTGTTGTTGCAGCTTTTTGTTGCTCGCTCAAAAACACAAACACACAAACACAAATTAGACGTGACTTTTGTCGCCGTGCCCGAATGTTCTGTTTTTCTTGTTGATGTTGTTGTTGTTGTTGGCGTTATGTCTTCTGGCCAACAAGCTCTTTTGTTGGCCACATTTTAATGCTCCAAGCTGTTTTGGCCTCTAACTTTCAAGTCTTTATACATATTTTGTCTGCTTATTTTATTTTGCACATAGTTTATTTGTATTTGTTTATGTGTGTGTGTGCGTTTCTTTGTTTCTTTTTTTTCTGTTTTTTGCATGAATTCGATAAATTTGTAAGTAAATATTTGACGCTCTTTTTTGGGTCAAATTTTGTGTTCGAAAGTCGCGTTGTTGTTGCTGTTGTACTTGTGTTAAAAGGCGGCAAAGGTTTCGGCACGGCCACCCTCAAGCCTTAAGCTGTGAATATTGTAAGCTGCTTAAAATATTACAGTGAAATTAATCAAGACGTCGTTAGACAACAAAAACTCATTAAAAATATATGATTTTGCATATTTTGTCGTATATCTTTTCGTCGCTTTGGTGTTCATAAACAGACCAACGCGTGGGCAACTTTGCCGAATACACTTTTGTTTGAGAATTCGCTGTGAATTGTGCTAATTATTCATTTTTTATTATTATTTGTTGCTTTTTGTCGTCTTTGATAAGCTTATTTATTTTGTTTGAATATCATTTGTCAAGGTTCTTTTTTCTTCTCAGTGTTTGTGCTATTTTTATACTCTTAACGCAGCGAGTTATATTATAACTTTGTCCTAAAGCTTGTAAGAGATCGAAAGAGGCATTTTCGATTATACAGAATATATATTCCGGCTCAGCATGTCTGTGTATATATGTCCTCCTACAACAGTTTTGAAGTTATCGACCTGAAATTTTTCAAAGAGTCTTATTTTATCCCCATACAAAAAGAAGAAGAATAATTATCAAAATTAAAATCGTCTTAATGAAAACTTTTTTGTATTTTAGGATGGAGGAAAATTCAAAGTTAGTCTTCTAGCATACAATAATGAAGTAGTAAAAGATCCGACCAATAGAAAGGGTACCACCCACTTAAGAGTCATTAAAATTTTCTAGGCCTTGTATGAAAAACTTTAACGTTTCTTATCCAATGTACTTGAAACTTTATACTTATATTTTTAATTAGAGATTTTGATCAAAAAAATCATATAGCCAAAACCAATAATTTCCATTTCTCCACAGAGAAATAAGATCCCATCAAAAAAACTAGCGCGGCACTAAAAAAGTATTTAATCTACGGAAATGCCGAAGATAAAGTTCTTATTGCTTTTTATTTTTATTTGCTAATTTTATGAATATTAATTTGTATTTCATTTAAAATTATTTTCTTTGTTTTTCAGCACACAATGAAGTCACACACAAATCAAATAATCAGCACAGCGCTGCACTTACTCGTAAGTATGCCACGAACTCAAAATCATCGAATTCGTATTGTTTTTAACCTCATTCGCAATTGAAATGAAAATTACAAAAGCAAAAAAATAGCGCAGCGCATTTCAATCACTCATAACGCAAAAGCAATCAAACACTTTCGTGATTAACCTTAATTTTTCCACTGGGTGTGAGGGGGAATTTTTCAATGTTTTGCTTTTGCACAAGCCATGTTGCATGGCATAGAAGGCTAATAGAATTTTTGGCATTTGACTTTGACATGCCACTTAATGTACAAAGAATCAAATTACGCAAAAAAGTGGCACAAACGTGGCACACCAACCACACCAACCACTCCAACTTCTCGGTCACATTTGCCCTCGTGCGATTTTGTCTGCCAGTGGCATTGATAGCGACGTTTGCATGGCGTTGACGTGTTAAACTCTAACCTGGTCTTAATGCAAAGAATTTTCTTAGTTGGCGAAAGTTTTCATACTCGTTGCAAATTTACGTGAGTGAGTACGCGACTTGCAACACGTTGCATGTGCCAACAAATCTTCTTGCTGATCTTTCTTGTATTTTTCTTTCTCTTTCAAATTGTCTTTTAATTAAAATGGTGGACTTAGCCAAGGCTAAGTTAGCATTAGCCGTGTTATAATGAATATTTTATTTCTATTAACCGCTTGCCATAAAATTTCAAGCGGCTTGGCTCATTAGGCCAAGTTTTGTGTCGGCTTTAAGTGATTTATGAGTGAAATGATTCCTTTTTTTATTACTTTAAATTTTCTTTGATTTGTTTTGTTTAGAAAATGTTTTATTTAATTGCTTTTTATGTATTAAACAGTTCTTAAAATGTTGCTTTTTGTTTTATTTTATTCTTTGCAGCTTATTGCCACACTAACAACACATGGTGCACAGATACCAACAGCAACGAGTGAGTATAAACTAAAATAGTCTTTAAAAAAATTAAAATAAAAAAACGCCCATAAATTTTGCTTTTTAAGCTTAATGACACAACAACATTTTGTCTCGCTTTCGTTGTCTAAATTACTTATAATGGCCAAAAATGCACAAATAAATTACAAGTTTTTATTGAGCAAGTTCAGCGCCAAAAAAACGCTGAGCTGAAAACAAAATTTGCCTCATTGTTTAATAGATCGTGTGTCTTTATGTAAGTGTGTGTATGTGTGCATTTGTTGTTGATTAACTGCGCTGGCGTTGACCGAAAGTGAGCGCGTTTGTTGCAACATCAAAGCAAACAAAAGGCAAATTCAACTCAACTGAACTGAGCCGAAATGACAGCGAATAAATGTCATTTGTATGAATACATTTTTGGCGACTAATCGCAAAAAGTGTTGCAAATTTTTGTCGTTGCTTTGTTTGACTTTCACCATGTCGAAACTTACGTTCAAAAATCAACACCTCCAGCGCAAAAATAAATGTATAAGAAAAGTATATGAGTAAATAAAAATAAAGTCACTTTGCAAAATTTATTGAATAAAACAATAAAAAAAAACATTTAATTAATTATTAGAATTATGTAATTTAATTTTGCTCAGGCGTAAGTTTCGTTCAAGACTACAACAGTCAACAGGTTGCTCCAGTTCACTCAATTGTTGTATGTCGCGCCATTGCTCGGGTTTGCTGTGCTGCAAATAACGCAAATGCGCAAGAAAATCTTCATAGGCGACAAACTGACGTTTGAAGCAATGAAAATCATGATGATAAGCACAACACTCATCGTAAATCCAACGTCGTTGCGGCGGCGTTGTCAAATCATTATTGATGAGACTATGCTCAAACCAATTGTTTTCTTTGCCATAAATCTCGGTGGTAACATAGCTGAGCGTTAGCAAAAATTAACGCAAACAGAGACAGATACAAACGATAATACTTACAGAAAGGCATCGTTCACCTTCGCTTTGATTTTATCGCTCGTGGTTATGACATTCAATATTTGTGTGCGTGCCGGCGTTTGTAGAAAGCGCAAAAAGAGCGGCGGTAATAGCTTGAAACGTACACAGTTCAACAGATGCAACAGGTATGGCGCACGCGCGGACCAATCGTGTTGCAACCAATGCACGCAGCTCATTAAAATCTGCAAAAGGGAGAGAAAGAAGTGAAGATCTTGCCGTTTATATATTACAAACCTCCATTTCGCTATTGACGCCCAAATTATTCATGCGTAATAGTTCGATAACTTGCACAGCGCTCATATCGAGAAAGTCTTGTGAGGCGACAAGCGTTAGAAAGAATTTACTGATGCGCGACAACATCAACTGTTGCAGCATTTTGATGCTGAATTTCGTTGCCTCACGGTATAATTTGAATGCGGTTTGCTCAAAGAAGAGCGCGCTATTGTCGAAGCACGTCCAGCACTGATCGATTAGCGCCGGCATGCCGAGGAAGCGCGCTGCATTGAATAAATCAGCAATGCCACTGCGTCGCAATGTCGCCGTGTCGGACAGCAGCCAATAGTAGATGCTGTAGAATGCAACTGGCTTCACTTCCTGCTCGGGCAGGCGTATTGTGCGTCGTTCATGCCGTTCGGCAAAGTACGTCGAGTGAACCTGCCACACGTTCATGTGACAACGGAACTTGTAGCTGCCGATTATCACACGCAACGTGGTTCTCTTGTGGTTCTGTAGAATTGCATTCATCAGCGGTAATATCGATTTTTTGGCCGGCTGCACGTCCAATGGCCATTTCTTTGTGCAAGCATTACGTTTAAGCTCATAAATGCTGCGCTTAGCGAACTCAGTCTTCTGTGCACTCTTCAAGTCCAAGTCCAAGTCCTCAGACTGTGTGCTAAAAGTACAACGGATGAGTAAAATCTTCTGCTAACAAATGCTGCGCTTTGCTTACTAAGTTGACTGCGATTGAAAAGCGCTCCATGCTGAAAGACTCTTGAAGTTTGCAACTCCCTTATCAATCTATAAATATACATATAAATATTTCTATAGTTGTGGAGAACTTTTTTCATTTTACACATAAACTAACATGTTCTATGAATTCCGTCATTTTGCTTGCTTAAAATTACATATATATATATTTATATAAAAGAAGTAAAAGCGTTTTCACAACAAATTTTGTTTTAAAACTATTTTTTCTATAATTTTTTATTTGCGACAAATGAAAAATAGAAAAAAAAGTATCTAATTTAATGCAAGGCCTGCTTAACAAAGTCGACCAGTACAAAGGGTTTCCTTCCCGCATTTCATGGCTTGTACTTCCCGTCCGCATTTGGTTTTGAGCCATAAAAACCGGCTTGGCGTATTAGTTACATGCAATTTTACTTGTCTTGTATGCCTTTTGAAACGATTTTTACGAGCGCAGCACAGCGTCGGCCATTAGAAGAGCCAAGTTAGTGCAAGTATCTGCTCTGTTCTTTCTTGGCTGTGAAAGTACACGTACCTATAAGACTAAAGACTGCAAGTTCTGACTGCTGGCAGGCATGTGGTTATGTATATGTGTGTGTGTGTGTGTGTGTGCTGCAAAAAAGGCGCGGTTCATTGAACCCAAAAACGGTGCTTCAGTACGTGCAGTTAAAACTTATGTCAAGCATAGATTTGCGCTCTTAAATGCTGTGAAGAACTTCTTCTACTTCTTTGCCAGCTGCATTGCCTACCATGTTATTGCTGAACAGAGTTGCAATTAATTGTTGTTGTTGCTGTTGCTGTTGCTGCTGGCAATCAACTAACTCAAGTGACGCCTTAACGGCGCAGTTGCACATTGATTTTATTACATCGACTTCAGGCATCGGCACAGCTTCATCATCTCAACCAGAACACTTTTGAGTGCTTGTTGTGCCTAATTAGTTCGAGTAAACAACATTTCGGAGCAGGAAATAGCACGCCGTACGAATGTTAACTGACAGCCTGACAACGATAGCATAAAGCAGAAAAATTGTTAGTTGGCACAAGATCAAAAAAGCAGCTGAAGTTAGTTGCGCCGGGGCAATAAACTGCCCTAAACTGCAATGGCTGTAAAAGAAGAACATGTTGCTACAAAAACAAATTGGCCAAACGATTATTTTGCAAATGTATTCGTGCATAAACTCGTTTTCTGCTTATAGTCAATAACATAGGCCAGCATGAAAAAATTCTTTCAATCACTTTAACTGATTCCTGTGTAATTTGGTGTACTAAATCCGAAAAAAAAATAATACACAATCGTAATTTCGCACATTTGAATATTTATTTAAAAAAACATAGAACTTACATTATTTCAAACAAGATATTTCAAGAACTATTTGATCGACCTTGTTGAAATTCAAATGGAATATTCTTAGAAACAAATTCTTGATCAAGATTCGTGGGATAAACACAAATAGATAGTCATATCATTGGAAAAAAAAAATACAAACCGTTTAATATTTGTTGGCCTGTTTAAAAGTCAAGAGTCCAAGATTTATAAGCTTCATCTACAAATATGCGATGCTTCAAACATTTCTAAGGTTCTAATTAAGTTTGCCAAATATGTTTTGCTTTTTTGTTTTCTAAAGGCCCTTGGGTATTAGCCCTGGAAATATATTAAAATGGTACTTTGATATGGTATACTCTAATTAGATTAGACTTATAAATAGTATATTTGATTATATCATCAAATATTGCGTCTCAGAGAGAACAGAAGTTGAGGAAGGTTTGAGAAAATAAACAAATCATTTGTTCAATCATTATTGTATGTGTTTTATGTGTGATGTAGTGTGTTTTTAAGTTAATTTTTATTGTTTACGAAAATTATATTGTTGGCTTATTTATTTGAAAGTTTTGAGGCGATCCAAGAAAGGTTAGAATTGCAAACTTTTACCAAAAAAAAAAGTCAAATAATTTTTTACATCATGTATCTAAATATCAAAGCATTGAGAGCTCTAATTAAATAAAAAAAACCAAAAAATAAGATAAAACAAACTTTTTCATTTAAGAGAACAATTTATAGAAAATCTTATCGTAAATTATTTTTACGCTGCTTCGACTCCTTTGGCACTCACTATTAATATAATCCACATAAAATTGGTATGTTTTTATTTAATTTTATTTTATTTGGGTTGAGTGCCTTAACCGAAAAACAAAATTGGTGATGCCTTCATTCTTTTTGTTATGCCACTGCAGAAGTTCAAGGAACTTGCATGGCCCGCATGAATTTCGTATCGTTGTTAATATTGTTGTTGCTTCTGTTGCCGCTGTCGCCATCGCCATCGCCATCGTTGTCATTGTCATTGTCAACGTTGATGGTGTTGTTGCTGCTGTTCTCAGTTTGTTGCCTATACGCTTTCCTCGCATTTCAATGATTTTTCAATGTCATTAACGAAGCGTCTTCGCTCTTTATTCTTCTGCTGCTTTTTCGCCTTCTTGGCATTGTTGTTGTTGTTGTTGGTGTCGTTGTCATCACAGTTGCATGTTGTTATGCTTCCGCATGTCGCGTTTGCTGCTGCTGCTGCTGTTGTTGTTGCTGCACCTTGATTCAAGCCAAACGCTCCCATGGGCGTCTTTTGTCTGCAACGCTCAGAGGTTTGCCTTATAAACCGTTTCTGCTTTTTTTTTTTCTTTTCTTTCTTTTTTTTGTTTTGTCATGATTTCGTGTCGTTTGTTTTCTCAGTGTGCTGCTCAAGTTTTACTGCTGCTGCATCTTCGCTTCTCTTCTTCATCTTCTGTTATTTTATTATACAATATTTCTTGCTTGCAGACAACAATTTTTTCTATACGTACTTGTATTTTTTTTGCGCATGATTTATGCTAACGGTGCTTGAGGTTACTTTTTTTACTACTGTTATTTTGCATTTTCAAAAACGGTTAAAAGTCTTTGAGCAGACCACTTTGAACTCTATGAGCCAAAGGCTCAAAAAGCAAAAAAATTACAATTGCAGTGTAAAAAATTTGTGTTTTATTGGTTTGTATTTTTCCTTTGAAAAACAAACAAAACAAAAAAAAAAACTGCTTAGAAATAAACCAACAGCAATTTATTCTACTTCTTATTCTCTATTTACAGAAGATGCACAAGCACCAGTCGACTTAGATGAGTCGTCCGCCTCATCATCATCATCCTCATCATCGCCATCAACGAAATCGACAATTGAGCCGAGCGTGCGCGTTAAATGTCTGTCCGGCTCAATGCTGATTACAATCAAAGATGCGCCACCAAATCATGAGACTGGCCTATTTAGTGGCATGATTTATCCGAAAGGTTTATCAAAGAATTCGACATGCCTTAGCGAATACAGGTGAGTCATTGTGCTGCCATTAATGATGTATTGTTAATAACTTATGTTATTGCCAAACACACACACACACTCGCACCCACGCACACACACATTGTTCTATAATAATGTTGATTTTTTTTCTTCTACTTCTTCCGCCTCTAGAGATCACGAGGGTCCACTACGCTACAAATTACCGCTACGCAGTTGCAATACAATGCCCAAGGAGACTGTAAGTCTTGGCAATTTGAAAATTTTCATTGTTTTTTCTTTCGTTTTCGTATTTGTTGTTGTTTTTTAGAATGATTGGCGCGCAATGTTTCACTTTGACACTTTGTATAAATTAAGTTGGTCAGCCGTCAAACGCCCACAAAACATGTTTTACTTGTGCGCTGCCATTTTCATATGCAAAACAACAAAGCAATGTAGAAAAAAAAAAACAAAAAGCCAAAATTACAACGAAAAATATTTATGTATAATTTGCTGAAAAAGGCAAAGTAGCATCACATTTATTGACTAAGCAAGTCACAATCGTAGCGACCGACTGACTAACTAAACGTGTGACTAACTGACAGACAGACTGGCTCGCCAATTATTGGTTACAAGGCAAAAGCCATAAAGTTGTTGCTAAGCTTGTTGCTCTTATGGGCGCAATGAGAATTGTTGCGAGTTGTTGAAGAAGCCTCACAGCTCATCTCATTAAAATCATGGTTGCCAAACGATTTATTTTATTTTATTTGATTTTATTGCTTTGTTTCATTTTATGAGACAAAATTAATTAACTATGACACAAATTAAACGTTTAAAAGCAACAACAACAACAATTGCCATTAATGTCTGCCCTCAGTTCAGATTTTGCACAGACATTTGCAATACATTTGCACTTTTCAGACATTCATTGAATTTACTTAAAAGCATTTAAAGCCAACAAGACCAAAAATCCAAAAATTAAATTTCAGAAAATAAGAGTTTCATTAAATTGAGGCTTGTCTATTTGCTCTATTTTCACAATTTTTTTTTCTCATGTCTGTATTGTGTTTTGAAATTTCAATTATCGCCTATTAGATTCATGCAACAACTACGCTTAGATACAAGCTGCAATGCGAGCGGGCGGACGTTTGTGTGGCGTCTGGCCTGGCATGGCAATATTTCTTGTTCGTTATGGCAATCGACAGCATTTTGCTTCTGCGTCGCATGTAGCAATCGTATAATTTTGTAATCATTAAGCATGGCATTGCAACTTTTCTCGTAGTCGCGGTTGTTGTTGTTATTGTTGTTACTTGCTGACACATATTTTTATTTTTTTTATTTCTTTTGCTTTGCAAATATAAATTGTTATTATGTCATTTGATTTAAGAAAGAAATTCGCGCAATTTAGAGTTGTTATAAAGTTATGTGCCACGCCTCTTAACTCTTACACATTACTCATTGTTAAATGCCAACAAAATATGCTTTGTTGCCAACAAGTTCGTTGCTTAAGTCTTTTGTTATATATGAATAACCTTCATGGCTTATTAGCTAAAGAATCTAATATTTTTCATACAATTTTTAAGTGAAAAATCAACAAGTAAACAAATCAAAATGTATTTACTTAAAAAAAACTCACACAAAAAAAAACAAAATGATAAAAAATCAACATTTCATTAGCGCGTTTCATGCGCTTGTGCTAACGTTGTCATACCAAAAAGGAAGTGAAGGCAACCACGCCATTAAACATTATTTGATGTACAAACAATCCGTCACATCTATAAAAAAGTCAAGGAAAGTCAAAGCATTAAAAGTTAATAAAGAGAATTTTTATTTGTATGCATGTATGAGCACGTCGCAGCAGAGTGCCTAAGGTTGACCTTAGATCTGTTGTACAGACAGCAGCAGCAACAGCAACAGCATTAACAGCTGCAACTCGTGATTACATAACAAGTTGTAAACCTGTCAACTTGTTCGTTAGAGAAAAAAAAAAACCCAAAAATCCTTCAGGCATTTCATACTTTTAACGAGCCAAGTGATGAGCTCAGCATTTTTATTTGCAACAACATAACAAAAACCACCACAAACAATAATAAATAAATCTTTAGTAATTTCCATTTTCGCAATTTTACATAATCATGAACATGCAATTAGAGGGCGCGTTTGTAAAGTGATCGCGTGTTTGAGTCATCATCATCATCATCAGCAGGCGGCATATTTGTTTACTGAAGTTTTGAGTTATTGAGGATTTTATATAAAAAGCAAGTAGAAGCCAATCAATCGGTCGCTCGGTCGGCCATTAACTTGGCCTTAAGGCAGGCGCAGCATGACAAGCATGTCGTACATAATTAAGTTAATAATAAAAACGAAAAAAACTTACAGAAAAAAATATGAAAAAAAATTAAAACTCTTTAATAAAATAAACTAAGCTTTGCATGTCGCTTTTTGTTGCTCGCTGCCATAGTTCACGAGCGCGCGCAAAATAATTTGCCGCTGTAAAGAGAAGCGTCTTAATTATAGTTTAATTGCTGCGAAGTTGATGCGCGGCATTAAAATTAATATTGTATAAATAGAAAAAAAAAAATATAACCGAAAAGTTCAAGTTGAAAAAGACGCTTACATTCATTGTCAGCTGAGGTCAAAGTCAACACGTATGCATTGTGTTTTATTCTATTCGGTTTTATGTAGGAAAAAAAATGGGAAAAATTAAAAAAAAAACTAAATTTTATGTTGTAAGTTTTTTCAAACGAGCAAGTTCGTTGCTTAAGTCTTTCGTTTTTTAGTACTTTGCATACGAAATGTGTATAAGCCGCATGGCTGACATTCTGACGCACGCATGCTCAGCATATTTAAGCATACAAAAGCGCGCTGAGGTCACTTGAGTACAGTGAGCATGCTTTTATAATAAAAAAAAAAAAAATAATAAAAAAAAAAAAGAAAAAAAAATCAACAAATTTGTTCTGCTTTTCATGACTAACAAAAAGTGCCGAAAGAGGAAATTCAGTCGCATGAAAAAAATACTTTACGCTGATAAAATGTTGAAGCGCTACGAAAAAAAAAACGAAAATGTCAAAATATTGAAAACGAAGACAAACTTCGAGGCGTGCACGTTGGCGCTAATGATCGCCATATATGAACATGTATATATGTATCGGTGTGTCTCTGTGTGCGCTTGTTCGTTCAGCCGTAAAGCAGATCACTGACTTAATGGCTGACCGTGAAAATACCAAAATTGTACACTTTGCTCTTGAAGGTCAGCCACCTACGCAGACAAATGAATGCATCTGTTTTTGTTTTGTCATCGCTAAAGAATCTTATCATGTTTTTAAAGTCATTGCTGACGTTTTAATTATGATAACGGTATTAATTTCTTCTCACAGCGCTATCAAAGTATAAATTTATTAATTAGCATTCTTTTTATAACATGCCGCATTGTATATATGTATACATATATAGATAGCATACATTTTTATATTTTCAACAAAGCATTGCTGTTGTTGTTGTGCCTCATTTCGTGTTATATAGAATTGTCATAATGACATAATAAGAATTTTACAGTTATGCCGCTTGAAATCTTAAATGTCATTTTATTAGAAGCAACTTTATTGGCTATTGTCTAACAACAAAAGCTTAAGCAGAAGATGTCTCTAAAGAGCAACATCAAAAGTAATAAAATGCGCTTACTGACTGCGGGAAAAAAATGCTAACTAACAAACAAAGCTACACACAGACTCACTAGCTAAGTAACTGTCAACAGAGTTTGAGTTTTGTTTTATTGTTCTCACTCATGATTTAAACAAAGCTATACGAATTCGAAATGCCGTAGCGGCTTAAAGACAATAGACAATTTCTTTGCTTGTTCTAAGACTAATTAATGAACAAAGCAAAGAAAAGCAAAGCAGTAAAGCAACAACAAATTTAACACTTAATGAGCACTTACTTCCGTGCCAGACTATATAAGTTCTTGCCATGTCGGAGGAAACCCAATTATAAACTTCCGCGGGCATTTTGGGCTTTCTTTTAATGCGAACCGTACACGCAAGTGTGTCTCAGAACTGTGCTCAATATTATGCTATGTTATGTTCGCTTTGCGTTGCCTTGAGTAGATACAAGTTGAGGCCTGAACAGCAAAATAAAAAGAAATGGAAAAAAAAAACGTAATAAAACTGGCATTGGCACAAAATTAGCACAAGCGCCAATACGTACCGTTACACGTATAGATAGAAATAAGATACGAGGCAAGAACTTTACTTTTAGCATTCATACAACATGACAAGAGAAAACTGACGACGACCAATGAGTTTGTGCGGTGTAGAAAAGCAATCAATTTTTGTTTTATTTTTTTTTTTTCGTTTTTTTTATATATCAAATCAATGATACATACATATAGATAAAGCCGTGTCTTGAAAGATATTAAATTGCGAAGGCTTAAAGCGTAAGATTTTCTTTATCACATGTTTATGTTACGCTTTCAGTGTTATTTTTACTTAATCTTCTCTAATGAATTATTCATTAGCTTGAACAGAAAAAAAAAAAAAAATTAACAAATGCAACGGAAATTCCAATTACATCATCACTTGTTTGTTAGTGTGTATGTGTGTGTGGTTCTTCAACTGCGACCGTGTTCATTATAGCAACATTGCTAATTTGTTTAGAATTTTTCATTATGCCAAAAATATTTCAATGAAAAAATAGAAAATCTTATAAGAATTCAAGTTAAATTAAGCTGAAACGTCACACAACGGCGCACATAGAAAAGGGAAGCAACACAGCTGTTGCTCAGAAAGATATACAAATACAAAAAATATTAAAAAAAAAAAAAGAGCTTTATGATATTCTGGCTCGAATGTTGCGACCAGGAAGTGCTTAAGTACATTCAACAGCCAACAGCCGTCAAGATTTCTCACATGGTACTTTGTACTACGCCGCATTAATTTACAGGTGCAGCGAGGCGTGCAATGCATAATGATTACCTTCTTATTTGGTTTTAGCTTTTTGCCTCAATGCTCAACACAACGCAATATGTTTGCTGTTCTATGTTGATGTTGTTGTTCTATGCTTAAATTTGAATTTCATTTGCTTTGTTGTTACATTTCATTTTTCATTAGCATGAAGTCGCTTTTAATCTCTTGTGACTTGAAAAAAAGCAGAAAACCGCAAAAAAAAGGGAGTCAATACATATTTTTTCGAGTTTGTTGCCTAAGTCTTTTGTTTGAGGTTTTTTTTTTTTGCTTCGTTATTTGCTGTCGGCTTTTGTGTTTGAACTTTTTGCATGTAATTTCATTATTAAAGAGTACAACAGCAAATAAATTATGAAACGAAGCAAAAATTTTGACCAAATTCAAGCGGCAAATTGTTTTAATTAATAACTTGCCAACTCTAACGCTTCGTACCTCTTCTCTCTTTTTTTTTTCATTATCATATAAACACATACAATGTAACAACAGGATGATGGCGGCATTGAGTTTTTCAATACGATCGTACTGCAACCACATCTGAAGCTCATCACCGATCTGGGTCGCGGTTATCATGTACGTTGCGCGTACAAGAGTCGCGACGCCGCGGTCAATCCGAAGCGCAAACTGCGCAAAGCACACGCTCAGTTGGCTGCTGGCAAATTGGCACAGAAACCGCAAGCATTCCGCAGCGCGGAAGCGGACCAGGGCAACGATAGACGCGACTATGGTCGCTCATTGGATAAATATCGTACGACTGAGAATATTGATGATGCACTCGATGAAGAGGATGTCTTCGATGAGGATCAACAGCAGGCGGCGCAAGATGTCGATGCTGCGGCCAATGAAATTCCTATGCCCGGTTGCCATATGAAGATCTACAATGATGAGCATAAGATTGCTGATGATGTCAAGATCGGCGATCCGTTGACAATTGTCATCAGCATTGATAAGCAGCAAGTGTACGGCTTGCATGTGACCGATTGCATTGTACGTGACGGATTGGGCTGGGGCGAGCAACGACTGGTGGGCGAGGATGGGTGAGTGCATTGAACTTTTGTATTGTAGACTTATTTATAACTAAGTATTTTTTTTTATTTTTCTGGCAGATGTCCAATGGATAATGAAATAATGGATCAGTTTATCTACACCGACGATCGTTTGGCGGCCAACGTGACGTTCCCGGCGCATAAGTTCCCCTACACTACGTCTGTCTACTATCAATGTAATGTGCGTTTGTGCGCACTTCAAGATCCCGAATGTCAACAGGTGCGTAGAAAAATTTTTTCTATCTAAAATTATTCGGAATTATATGGAATTAATCGTAATTCCAGGCGCCTGTCTGCAGTGGCAAACGCGGCAAGCGTCAGACAGTTGCCGACATTAAGGACGAAGACGGTCAGCCGGCGACAATTGAAGTCTTTTCCGGTCTGTATGTAAACGAGAATGAAAATGAGAATGACACCGATGATGATTCGGTCTTCAAAGAGAAGGTAAGCTTGAACACATATTTTTAATCTCATGTATTAAAAATACACTATATTTTTTCGCCCCAGACACTCGAAGATGCGCTTTGCGTTTCACAGCGCACCTTTGCCATTGCCATCGCCGTTGCCGGTCTCATTCTGATGCTGGCTGTTGTCGCTGCGGTGCTCTGCATTATGGCACGTCGCAGCACAAAGACTGTGTCCAATTCGGGCAGTTCGATTTACAGTGGCCCCTACACAAACACCGCCTTCTCGCACAGCAGTTAAGCGTGTCGCAACTGTTAAAAAAATACATTAAAAAAAAAAAAATTTCAATTCCAAAATTTCGTCAAAAAAAAAACAAAACAACAAAATGAACACTCAAAGTGTTTTAAATAATTTCGGTTAGTAATCAGTGAAAAATAAAAAAAATAAAAAATAGTATCTTATTATAGTACCGCCACACGTTCTGCAGTAGTCAAAAAGTTGTCTTTCATAGATTTTAGTTCAGAAAAGGCACAAAGTAGCAAAACTTCGTTGTAGCCTGTCTTTAAACAAGCATATAATTAATTAATTTACGCCTAATTTATCATTAATTTAAGTTTAACAAGCGCACACACAAAAAAAAAAAAAAATAATTACACACGAATGCTTTGCTAAAAGATATCATTGGGCAATAAGCCATTTTGCCCTCTAATATCGCAAAGATCGGAAACTTTGTTAAACGATCTTTGTTTCAAAGTTCGAATTCGGTGATGGAAAACTGCTCTTCTTCTTTTTGTTTTTAATTAAGCTTAATTCGTACATGTCTTAAACTCTAATATCCTAACAACGAATGCAGCCGACGCTCAGGTGATATCTTTTCTTTTTTTTTTATTTTAATTTTTTGTTTTTGTAATATCGTTTACTAATTTATTTGTTTAAAAGACAACAAGAAATTTTATGTGCAGAGACGTAAGTTTCAGGCACATTTTTTTTATATTCTACATAAACATTATTATTATTTTTATCATTACTTAACTAAGTATTTTGTCCTTGTGTCTTGTCATTATTGTATTTAACTAAACTGTCAATTTTAACTAAAAGAATCTTTAGCATTTAAGCGTGCAATAGTTTAGTATTGAAAAGCCTTTTCACAGCCGTCCGCAAGTAAACAACACAAAAAAAAAAAAAACTGTAAACAATTTAAATATGAAAAGTCAAAGCAATTATAAAAATACATAAACTTAATTTTAAAAATTTGCATTGCTTCATTTGAGCATTTTGCGAATGCTTTTCTGGAGCAATGCAAACCATGAGTATATTAAATAAAATAAAATAAAATGAAATGAAATATTAGCTAAACATTTTTAAGTGAAACATTATTAAAATTAAGTAAATTTAAAAGAATGAAATAGATTGAATGACTAAACTCGACTCAGAAGCAGAAAGCAGCAGCGCGGGGTGCTCGTCAAGTTGCAAGACAATTACATATGACTTTGTGAAATGACATTTAGCCTACATATGTATTTGATAAATGAACAATAAAATTATAAAACAATCAAAAATATGACAACTTGTGCATTCTTTTCATTGAGTGAGTATAAAAACGAAACACGAATCGAAGTTAGTCAACAAAATGTCGCTGGCAATTGTCAGCGTTGTGTTCGCTCAATTGTTATTGTCACAGCTTGGTTGTCGTGCGCAAATGTGGCACTGTGATCCACAGCACGAGGCTCGGCTGCAATTTCAACTTGTGCGCGAGTGTCAACGCTCAGAGCAACAGTTCTTGGCTTTGGAGAACACGCAAACATTGTCGGAGTGCATAGCATTGGCCAAGAGCTTACACGGCCTGGCATTGAACTTCAAGCCGTTGGCACGGCAGCAGACCAACAACAGCTATGCACATGACTTCAATATAAGTGAGTAAGTGTTTGGAAATTGCCACTTTGACGTTCAACAGTTATTTTTCGGCTGCTGCAGGCACATATACACAAATTACACACAAACGCAACAGTGCGAGCGTCTTTGAGCAGCCGGCGGAGTTCTTCAATTGCCATGTGCTCGAGTGTCCGGAGACCGTGCGCTTTAGTGGCATGGTCAATGACAGTCGTTTTGATTACTACAGTCTCTATGGGCGGCCATTAGGTGTGCAGTGAAAATAAAGTAAATTTTGTCTTCAATCTTATCAGAATCAAACTTTTACAGCTTACACAAATTATAGTTGCTTGCCAGGCGTTGGTCTTTTTACCCTAAATCTGTCGCCAATGACATTTTTTAACGCATCGAATTTCTGTTCGGATTCCAGTCGGTTTTCCGGCGCTTTAGCACACGTGGCATCCGAAAATCGCACAAATGCCTTAAGGAAATACTTACAGGAATCGAAACCGCCCATTTATAAGGCTTTGGTAGGTCTATACTTTAACCGGTCCCTCAGCAATGATTTCCGTACGACAGCCAATGAGAGTCTCAAGTGTTTTCTTTACAGCGGTTGGGATGTGGCCAATCCTATTTTGCAGTATGTCTTCCGAAGTTGATTTTGTTTTTAAATTGATTATTTTTTTTTAGTGAAAAGTTAGCAAATGAAAGCTGCGTTGCTCTTACTCAGGCTGGCACATGGCATACGGTGGATTGCACAAGAAAACTTCCATTTATTTGTGAGATTTTTACTCCTGCACCGAATTCTAATACAGTGGATATCGGATTGAACTCAGCACGAGAATGTAAAGATTTTGCATAAAAATCATCTCAGAAATTTAATAAATTCCTACTTTTTTTTTTTTTTTGTAAAACGATGTCACGGTTCGTAAAAGTAATCCAAAAAGCACTCAATATTTATAATGGTGTGCTAAATTCGATTCGATGCAAACTAACTCTTTTACACATTTGACAAATTTACCACGGCCCTCAGGTGGTTACGTCACTGTTCAAATGGACAAATTTTTTTGGACTTGCTGTGTACAGGATATTGTAGTGTCGACTATACCGCCCTTACTTGTTATTATATTTACGACGAATTGCTTTACTGAAATTTGCTCAACATTTGTGTGTTTTAAATTTTTGGGTAGAAAATAAATTTTAAAGCTTACACAAATACTTATGATATAAATTATGTCCATATGACCGTGGAGTTCGAAATTTTTAACTTCTTTTTAAAAACTATCCGACAAAACATCATTTTTCAAAAACAATTTCGTGCACCTGTGCATTTATTTAAGTAAAGTGAACAAAACTACAAAAGTGATTAAATTTTAAATAGTATTTGCAATATTAAACATCGTTTATAATCCATGTGCATTAATTTCTATGTGCATCGATTTGATTATTTAAGGTGTATTGTATCCTTTAATTTCGCAACTTATGAATAATTATTTCAGCAATAAATACTAAAACTGACACGCCAATGCAACAAAAGTAGAATAAAAAAAAATCCGAAAAGTGCCCCATGGTAAGAGGACGCAAAGCTTGCGATTCATTTATCGGTAGAATATCAAGTAAGCCCATTTTTTTTGCTTGATAATATATATCCTTAATCCATTGATGCGATAAACCAGTCTCACTTGTTCGTAAAATGAATTCATTCAGACTAGACAAATAAGGCGAATCCGATTGCATAGGATATTTAAAAACAAATTGAGGTGTACACATGCTGTCACTTGCAATACGAAAACGTGGAATTGTCAGGTGCGCTTGTTTGAGAGCTACAAACCCCCAGTACTCTTTGAGTACCACATAAGCGAAGCTGGTATTTAAAACGGAAACATGCTTGGCAAAAGTGTCAATATCGACAATATGAAGACGGGGAACCAAATTGGCCGGTAACAAGCCAGTATCGAATAAAATCTGTTTATAACCATCTTG
The DNA here is from genome assembly GCA_034638295.1 of Phortica okadai. Taxonomy (NCBI): domain Eukaryota; kingdom Metazoa; phylum Arthropoda; class Insecta; order Diptera; family Drosophilidae; genus Phortica; species Phortica okadai. The sequence continues at coordinate 5,542,565 of CM067851.1, forward strand.
TAGTAATATTTCCAAATCGGTTTCAAGAAATTCCTCAACCGTTTCAATCTGATGACCATCCGAACGTGCACTTAACAAAGATGTCATACCGCCAATGTACACACTCAAGACGAGCATGCTCCAAATAAGATATGCGAGGTGTAATATTTTAGTTGATGGCGGCAAATTTCGAAAAGGCATCACGCTTCCAGCTTGTGATATGAAAAGTGCGAAGGTCTCAAACAGTAAATTCCAAAGACTACGTTCTCGTTGTGTCAGATATTTGAACAAAACAATCAACGGCACTGTTAGGAGACAAATAATGTTGCCTTTTCCAAATATGAAGTTGGCCAGATAAGTGGACAATGGCATTTCTTGGATTACCGGAACAATGACGCATGCATTTGTTATTCCTATTGGAGCGCTAGCAAATGTAGCATTTGGAAATGGCTTTAGGGATGAAATTGGCATAATGCCAATGTCGACCTCACCGCGTGCGGTCATCAGTCGACGCTCCTCAATCGAAATATTCTTCATCAACACAGGCACACTCGTGCCATTGATATGATTTATATACTCTGTGAGCAAACGGCTCAACACCCCGGTAATTGTGGGCTTCTCTAATAGTTTGTTATCTGTGTAGTTGGACTGGAATTAAATTTAGTAATAAATGTAAACTACTTTTAACAAAATGTCAAATTTCGTACCAAAAATGTTGTAGGAGCATGCTCCAAATATGGCAAACGAAATTTGTGGCCCATAACATTCGAAATACTTTTGAGACTGCATAGTGATTCGCTCAATTCATGCACATGCACTCGCGGAAACGGATTGTAGGTAAAGACGCGTGGTACCTTTAACTCAACATTCTGTCCATCAGATTCAACTTTGCGGTATGTTAACTCTTCGTAAATCAGTAACGTATTCGGCATTTTCTTAAGCCAGCACCACTCAAAAAACGTATGACGTTCACTAGCCGTGGGCGTTACCAAATCAATGCGACGAAAAACAAAAACCATCGGCACAGAATGCTGATGCCACAAAGCCTCATCGATATGCATCAATATCGGATCTGATATGTCGTTGATGAACACAATGACCATATTATTTGAGCCAATAACGTCACTTTGAAGCAAACCACCATGCTTGCTCCAAATGATAACAGGCACACCCAGACGTTGTTGAAGTTCACGTTCAATAGGTGGCACCACAATAGCCTTGGGCATTGTCTCCTCACGCGTGTTCGTATAAATGATAAAAGTGTTGAACTTATGTTGTTTGTGTAAATTTTGAATGCAGTTGAAGACAAAGTCAGTGTCATAATTTGTTTCGACAATTGGGTGAAGTTTTCCAAACGCTAACACCAGGCAAAGCGAGATCACTAATAAGCGTACTACAGCCATCGCAAATGGTGTTCCACTTCATTCAACAAAACTAAAACTAAATCTATTGTACTGACTCACTGGTCACATCGCCAAAGGACAAAGTCAAAGTTTCGTTTTTCACAATGCAAATATTGACAGTACTAATAAGTAGTTTGCGATGCACAAAATGAAGCTCAGGCGCAATTTTAAATCACAATCTCAATGTAAACATCAGTGAGTAATTCTAATTGTTTGTAAATTGTAAGCCCCAGGAGAAAAGTAGCATTATTAAAAAATGTATACTTGTATAAATACTGATAAGCACATCATTGCAACGATATAATAAAAAAAAAAAATATTAACTATCAACGAATGTTGCTTTGGGGAGATTTTAGTTCCTGGGGCGCCAAGATTTGAAGCCAATTTTAGGTTAATTGGCTAAAAATAAACACTTTTTAGAGAATAGAAAAAATTGATATCTCGCACCGTTTAGGAGATATCGGGCGTTGAAGATACATGTCAATTAATCATAAACCATGTATGTTTGATGAAATGTGTGCGCGTGAGCGCACACACACATATACACACACTCATACATACATGTTCTAAGATAATTTACTATGTGTCAACACATATCTTCAACGTCCGATATCTCGTAAACGGTGCGAGATATCAATTTTTTTTATTCTCTAAAAAGTGTTTATTTTTGGCCAATTAACCTAAAATTGGCTTCAAATCTTGGCGCCCCAGGAACTAAAATCGTGCCGTTGCTTTGACCTTTCAAATCAGTGCAACCGGTCAAGTACTTCAGGCTCTTTCCAAAGCTGAGAGTGAAAAATTTAAACAATTTCCAAAACATACATTGCAAATAAACGTCTACGAATTTAAGGAAGCCAATGTTGTGTGGTTGTATGTTAATTTTTGTACCCTGCACCTTATGGTACGAGGGTATATTAGTCTTATGAGCATCGAAAATGTATGTAACACATAAAAAGAGGCTTGTCAGACCCTATAAAGTAAATGTATTCTTGATTAGTGTCGAAAGAGAACGCCATGTCCATCTGCTCTAAAACTATAATAGGTAAAACCACAATTCCTTCGCCGGTCGATTCTGATATTCGTTAACCAAATCAAGTATATTTTCTTTTTCCCTTCCGGGACTTATGTATGTTTGGAATGTATGTAAATATCTGACGCAAACACAAACAAGGGACTATAAAAAATAGGCATGGACACGCTAGCAAATGAATTTAAATCGAATCGAGGAATGTAAACACAATTTTGCCGTTGCTTGCGGCATTTTGCCAACAATCTAAATTGCATATTACAGCCGTTACAAATTAAAGGTACAGGGTACGACGAATTCGAGCACTCTCGACAGCAATCCCTTACTTGTTTTATTTTATAAAATGGTAATAATTCCGTTTAAGTAAAGCTCACTATCACAGTCAGAATGTTTCACATACGTTATTAAAATCATAAGCCGCAAATTTCAAATAACGTACTTTGAAGTAGCAGAAAGATTAATAATGTGCATAAAGTTCTGTAGCTGCAAGCTTTTGTCTGGTAGAACAAAAAATTTTCAAATTCTAACAAAAATCTCCCCCTGAAACTTCTCTTTTTGGAATGCAACGCTGGGTCAAAAATGTAAACAAACTGCTTCTTCTTACTTACGCGATTGAGGTCAGTGAAACGATTGAGTCAATGTGACATTTTTGTAAAAATGGTGACACTTTTGAACGGTTTACCGTTCGAATTTACCGTTTATTTGCGAATTTTCTACACGTTTTTAAAAACTCATTTTAAAACGCATTTTTATTTTAATATGTCCGATATGCTTGCTAATTATTTATGGGCCGTGCGAAACCCAGCAACAAAATTAGTGAAGTGAACCATTTGCGACTCAGAAATATAGGTTACGAAGGGAGACCACTTACTTTCTCATTCATTGACTAAGAAGCATAAGACATGTGAAAAGCTTCTAGCTTCTAGACCTACACCAACACCTACACCCACATTTTCAACAAGGCAGTCGGTTCTGCAGCCTCGAGTTGCAACCGGATTCGACCCGGAATTTATTCCGGCCAAGGACTGCCAAACCCCATCTACAGAAACTCAACAAGTACGTACCTCTTTATGCTTCCCACATTTTCACCCACACCCACCACGACCAACACCGACCTAAAACAGCAGAGCAGGAAGTTGCCATATATATGTTTATGGCAGCACACAATGTCCCAATAAACTCAAGTGTGGACTTTGGCAAGTTATGTCAAAATAAATTCGGCACAAAATTGTCATTATCCGAGAAAAACAAGAAAAGCCATGATTGACATGGTGGGTCGGCACTTCCGGGAGGATTTAAGAGCTGACATCGGCATCAGCAAGTATAGCTTGCTGTTGGACGAATGAGTCGAAAGGAAAGGTTGATGACAATGGACAACATCATTGCAATTGGAACAAATAGTGCGAAAACGATGATTGGCGAATATGCCGGAGTATTCGTTCAATTAAAACAATATGCCAAACCAGCAATTCAATTCCTGTGTACTAGCCACGAATTGAACAACATTGCAAATCTGGCTTGCAACATATTTGTACCAAAAAGAGTCCAGCCTCTTTTGTGGATTAGAGAAGAAAGTGGGACGAAGTGAGAGAAAATTCCAAATTTTGGTCGGAAGTTGGCGACTTCCAAAATGAGGAAGGCACAAAACCATTCCGCGATCTTGCCGAATTTGGAAAAATGATATTGTGTGTGCCAATATCAACAAATACAATAGAGGGAGCGTTTAGCGTGATGAACGCAAAACAAAGTGGCGAAATAAAATGCAAAATGAAACTCTCAACGGCCTAATGCACATTAAGTAGGTAGAACGCATAAATTTTAATAATTAAATATTTAAATATCCTTTTCTTGCAGATATGGACTGAAAAGAAATGATTCAAATTGCGCTTCATATAATAGAATCATTAAAGGCAAATCGAAGAGACAAGGAAGATGAAGACGATGTAATAACGATGCGCATGACAAATGTCGAATGCATCACATTTGTCGCTGAAGATGGTAAGTTTGATCTAATATTGACTTACATAATCCCTATTGAATATTAATCTGTTGTTGTATGTAGTAGTGACTTGGATTCAAATGACAGCACTGAAGTTCATGCCAGTCATTCACCAGAAAAATTTCTCCATGACGACTGTCAGAGGAAAGTAAAAAATGTAACGGGCTATAACAGCGATGACGAGCACCCATATTCACATTGGAAACAACTCAGTCTCATGGAAGATTGGGAAACAAAATTCAACTTGGAGAACTTGGCTACGAAATTAAAAATGTAGCGGAAGATGGCGCTTGTTTATTTAGGTCAGTCTCATTACAGATGTACGGTACCGAAGAGAAGCATGATTTTATACGTCAGCTTACAATGGATTATGTAGTGAGTTGATCAATTTGCGTAATGTCCAACATTTTTATTACAATTATGCCAATTACAGGAAAAAATCGCGAATATTGCAGCAAATAACATCTGATACGTATGGTAACCACGTAGAAATTGAAGCTGTATCGAAAGTCTTTACTTGTCTTTGTAAGTTAAAGCTTAGATACATGTATAAATATAAACTTTTACAATTTATAGCACCGCTAAACATGATCAATTCGGAAGAAAGAACTGATTTCGAACCAATTAGATTGTCCTATGAGCGTCAATGCCACTTTAATGCCATTGTGATTCTGCCAGATGAAGACGAAGATGACGCAAAGTAGTGTTTGTTACTTATATTTTTGCTCCATGTATGATATCACTGCTGCGTTGTAAATCAGTTGAGATGAATTTGAAATTTGTTCATGAAAACATTACAATACTTTAAATCGTTGCTCTTTATTTATTGTATTCCGTTATTGCTATGTTCCATTAGACTTAAAAAACCTAACGGAGCATGTTTCTATGTACATATGTCTAAAATCTTTTTTGGTTCGTCAATTCCGTTGGTTTGTTTTCTTTTTGTCCCGTTAGGTTATTTTATATCAAAATTTGTTAAACACATGGTTGTGCTCTGCTTTTTTTTTTTTTTAAACGGATATGCATATGCATAAACGAGTACACATTGCGTTCGTATTTTGAATTTTTTGTTTTTTAATTAAAATATATTAAATAAACATATATAGATATATATATGCATATTTATTTTTTTAAACGAGGGTACATAGTGCTATTCGCGGTTTGTAGTGGCGAGTTATGTGCGCGAGTGCCGGGCGCACACCCAACCACTGGGAAGGTTAATTTGACAGTATGTTTATTGTATTATAATACCTGCTGCAATAGGGAAGGCTTTTTCTGACTCTGTTATGAACCGAAAGTAAAGTATTGGTTTGACGTAAGTTGCCGTACATTTCATGAAGATTTCAACCCTTTCATGATGTTTTCTTTTGACGCTTTTACGCCAATGTGACACTTTTGAGCAAATTTTGACACTTTTGAGTCGTAAAAGCCGAACAAACCCGAACACACGTGCATACTAATTTTTCTTTTTGGAATCTGCTGGCACCGCGTGGTGTCTTTGCGCATTTGATTCCCGTTTATTTTCCATTTTTTATCACGGAAAATAGCAAAAATTGTACAAAATGAGTTTGTACAACTTCAAGAAAATTATGGTGGTTCCGCCAGCAAAGGTAAGTTGTTGTTTTGTTTACAAAGATTGAACTGCCCGTGGAGCCCTAAACTTAACCTCACACGTGGTGTTTACAAACATTGCGAAATACGCCGTACCTATGCCCGTACTAATGATCTTTATTATTTCACACAGGACTTCATCGATATTATGCTGTCAAAGACACAGCGTAAGACTCCAACCGTTGTGCACAAGGGCTATAAAATTTCTCGCATTCGTGCCTTTTACACGCGTAAGGTGAAGTACACGCAACAGAACTTCCACGATCGTCTCTCGCAAATCATACAGGACTTTCCAAAGTTGGACGATGTGCATCCTTTCTATGCAGATTTGATGAACGTTCTCTACGATAAGGACCATTACAAGTTGGCGTTGGGCCAGTTGAACACTGCCAGACATTTGGTTGACAAGTAAGTTTAACCGATCATCTTGAAGAGAGTATTTTTAAAGACATTTTTAATTGTTTATAGTGTCGCAAAAGACTACGTTCGCTTGTTGAAGTACGGTGATTCCCTATACCGTTGTAAACAACTGAAGAAAGCAGCGCTCGGTCGCATGGCTACTATTATGAAGCGTCAAGCTTCCAATTTGACCTACCTCGAGCAGGTTCGTCAGCATTTGTCGCGTCTGCCCACTATCGATCCTTACTCACGCACAATTATCATCTGCGGTTTTCCTAATGTTGGCAAATCGTCGTTCATTAATAAAATCACACGTGCGGACGTTGAAGTTCAGCCTTATGCTTTCACTACGAAATCACTCTATGTGGGACATACAGATTACAAATACTTAAGATGGCAGGTAATTGACACTCCTGGTATACTCGATCATCCACTCGAAGAACGCAATGTCATCGAAATGCAGGCCATCACAGCCTTGGCACATTTACGTGCTTGTGTTTTGTACTTCATGGACATTTCAGAACAGTGCGGACACTCTTTGGAGGAACAAGTTAAATTGTTCGAGAGTATCAAACCACTGTTCACGAACAAACCACTCATTGTGGCGATAAACAAGATTGATATACTTACATTGGATGATTTGAACGAAGACCGACGAGCTATTATTGAAAAATTGCAAGAGGACAAACAAGTGCCTGTCATGTTTATGTCCACAGTTCAGGAGTCTGGAGTTATGGAAGTAAAAATTGAGGCTTGTGAACGCCTGCTGACATACCGTGTTGATCAGAAGATGCGCACCAAAAAGGTTGACAACATACTTAACCGACTGCATGTCGCTATGCCAGAGCCACGCGATGAAGTGTCACGTGCACCGTGCATACCACCACAAGCGCTGGCCCGTCTTGAAAAGAACGCAGCGAAGGCTGAACGCAAACGTAAGCTGGAGAAGGAGATCGAAGAGGAGATGGGCGACGATTACACGCTGGATCTCAAGAAGAATTACAGCGAAATAGCAGAAGAGGAGCGCTACGATGTGATACCCGAATTCTGGGAGGGTCACAACATTGCCGATTACATCGATCCAGATATTTTCACCAAATTGGAAGAACTTGAACGTGAAGAAGGTATGCGTGAGGATGGTGGTATTTATGCTGTACCCGACATGACCATGGATGAAACTTTGAAGGAAATTCGTGAAATGGCTAAACAAATACGCAACAAACGCTTCATGTTGCGCGATGAAAAACGTTTATCATCCAGGAAAAACAAGCCTGTTATTCCGCGTCACAAGCAACCAAAGGTGCGTGATCGTTCGGTCAATAAGCTCGTTGAGACCATGGAGACTTTGGGTGTAGACATGAGCGGTACCCAGAATGCAAATTTCACAAAATCTGTTGTCGATTTGCGTCGCAGTGTTGTTGCTGTTGGCGGCAAGACGGAGCTCAAAAAACCATTACTTGACAAGGAATCTTCCGCAGTAGTCAGAAGCACAGGTCAATCACTGAAACGCAAGCCAGCGCGCGACACAATGGGCGTCAAGAATATTGCCATGAAGAAGAAATTGCACATGTTGGCGAAACACGATATTGCGAAGAAGGTTACGCGTACGGGTCTCAAGGGCGAAGCTGATCGCTTCATTGGCACCAAAATGCCAAGGCATTTGTATTCCGGCAAGCGCGGCAACGGCAAGACCGATCGACGATAATCGCATTTCGTTTGCACATTTTTTAGTGGGAAATAATAAGGGCGGGCAAGTTGAAGTGTGCTATGTGAATTTTATTTTAATACAAACTATTTTATAAAGTGCAAGAGAATAAATGAAGTTGTAAATTTATAATTGCTACACTGAAAGCCATTATTTTAATTTATCTTGACTTTAGTAAGGCGAAAAATTTAAAAACCATGTCCACTACACTCACAATCGTCTTAAATGAGACATCTGCAAAGCCGACCACTCTAAATACCAGCGGACGGTGAGCATGCATCATCATAAAGAGAACTTGCTTGCGATAAGTGGTTGAACCTTCGGTCCAGTTGTGCATGTAAAGCGCATTCTGTAAATGTTCACACTTGAAAACATATTTGTATTAATGCGAAAACTAATTTGTTGCTAATTTAAACTTACAGAAGTCATGAGCATTTGGCCAATAACACATATAACAAAAATATGCTTCAAATCATAGATAAGCAATATAAATGTTTTTAGCAACCAAAGCGGCGATGCAACTTTCAGCAGCTGAAATATGGCAGAGTAAATCATAAACGATGAGGAGAAAAGGCTGAAAAGCAACGAGGGTGCAAATATACGATTAATAACACATTTGAATCTGCAATAGTGAATAAAATTTATCAGTTAAATACTTAATTATTTCATATCATGATGTACCTTTTGAATTGAGCATGACGCACGGCTAAGGAATTTAATGCCAAGAGGCTGTTTTCAAATGTCGGCTCCAATTCGCTGATGTGCAGTGCAAGTAGATCGATTTGTAAGCGTAGCTGCATAATGAAACCAAGCAGGAACAAGTCACAGCTAAGTATAATAAGCCCAGACGTGTAATTACTGGCCGTCATAAAGATGTAATAGATGATAGACATCGGTCGTGGTGCTTCCAATGGCCAAGGATAGCTGATTGACATTATTGTTGGATGCCAATCATACTCGGCTCTTAAGAGTGGCTGAATGTTGGTCATGGCGACATCGATGTGAAATGTTATGTACAAAAAGCGTTCAATACGTTTGTAAAACCGTAAATGGTACGCCAAATTGTAGTGCCGGATGATCACCTTTTTGGGATACGATTTTCTAAAGTCTGTCACACTTTGCAGCAACTGATGTCGATAGTAAAGCATACTGCATACTTTACCCAGAATGGTCAGCAAATAATTTACATTACTTATGCCTTCCATGCTCAGTGGCAGCTGCCGATTTGCAAGGATGTTGTTCAATTGTCGTGTCAGCATGAAGATTACGTTCGCTAAACATAAATAGCACTGAAATTTTTTGATTTCTACAGTTTCGTACTTGAAATTGATGCCAATGTAGCGAAAAAGCCGTAAAGGTAACTTGATAAATTCGCTGAAGTCTAACCTTTCACGCTTTGTCTTGAGGCGTAGTTTTCTCATTTTGAAATGAAGCCAGCTCCGTGCGCAGTAACCGTACTATTGATATGATTCTAAGTGGTCATCGTTTTTATATGCTTAAAAATAATTGCAAATGGGTTCGAAAAGCCACAAATGATTTAAAGACAAATAATTGTTGCGGTTTCTAGTTAATATGAGGTCCTATCGATTTGTAATTTATTCGCGTTTATGTGTGCAGATTGTTTTTGACTTTTATTGAGCATTTAAGAATTCTTTTCCAACAATGTTTCTATATATAAATAGATACATGTCTATCATATGAAACAATCATTAAATGCACCAAAGCGGTTCTCTCTTTTTGAATATTGGCAAGAATTTGTTTTCATTGTGTAAAGAACAAGTTAAATAATAAATAACTAAGCAAGTAAGGACGGTATAGTCGATGATACTCGACAATATAATACCCTCCACTCCCCAAATATACAAAAAAATTTTATATTTTGCATCGCCCATTCAAATAGTGTTCAAAATATCAAGAAAATCAGTCAAAATGAATGTCATTAGTCCAAAGTAACGACAAATCAGAAGCGGAATTGTTTATTGCTTTCAGTTCCGTTAAGTTCTGAGTTGCGCTTGGCAACGGTGATTTTAGTTTATTATTTGGAAATCATAATAAAAATTGCTGCTGCAAATTACTTTCAGAAAAATCAAGGTTAAAGCTTGTCGGCTTTTTAGGTAATGTCCAAAGCAACCACTATTAAAGAGGCGCTCAAACGTTGGGAGGAGCGCGAACAACAAAGCTCGGCGACGGCGAAGGTAATTGACTTGCAGTTTCAATGGCCGCCTATTGAGAAAATGGACAACACCTTGGGCACTTTGGTCAACTGCGAGTAAGTTGTTAGGCCATGATAAAAATTGTATATATTAAACCCTTTAGCGACATTATTTTCTCAACAGACGAATAAGTTTATCTACCAACATGATTGAGAAGATTTTTGGCTTAAATGGCATGAAGTGTTTGCGTGTTTTGTCCTTGTCGCGTAACTACATAAAGCAAATATCGGGTTTGGTAAGCGATTATTTTGTTTTAGAGTCGACGATTTGACTGATTTCCAACAGGAAGCCGTGGCCGAAACGCTGGAAGAACTCTGGCTTAGCTATAATCTTATTGAGAAAATCAAAGGACTTTCCGGACTAAAAACGCTTAAAGTGCTTTATATTAGCAATAATCTAATTAAAGACTGGTCCGAGCTGAGTCGTTTGCAGGAGATTGAGTCTTTGGAGGACCTGGTCGTAGTCGGCAATCCAATCTCCGAGGGCATGGACGAGGCCACCTGGCGCATGGAGTGCATTAAACGTCTGCCCACCATTAGAAAGTTGGATGGCGAACCAGTGGTGTTAAATGAGGAGCCACAGTTGTAAATCTACAATTATATGCAATTAAGAAATTAACAATGCAAATTGTTTGCGATTTGTGTAATTGCGTCAACATTCATCACCTTTACTAATTGTCCTTATAAAAGGACGCGTATTTGCTTTGGCATAGTAAATTTGTGTGTTATACGTTAAAGAAAAATGTTGGTGTTGTCAGATTATTCAATAAAACCGCAAATCTTTGATAATCCACTTTTTCGTGTGCATTTGAAATGTTTTCGTCTTTATGGTTACATAATCGGCAACGATCAAGACAGAGCTTGGTTGCACTGGCTGCGCTGCACAATATTCACGGCATCGATTTGGATAAGTTGCGCCCTAATGGTGAGTCAATGGGCTCTAAAGTTAATTACGTTGCATTAAATTAAAGTTATTGCTAAGTTGATGAACGTCCTTCAAGGCTATAAACATTTTCAAGAAGGTGCCACCAGTTATGCAACAGCCGTGCAATTCTTGGCCGTCTCAGTTGCTACGATGAACGCTTATTTCCAACGGAAACGTAAAACTAAATTTATAAAAAAGAAAATTTGGATATACATATATGTATTTTTTTCTCCCGTTAGGCGTTGTGCGTCTCGTTTTGTTGGCTCACTCCGATATGCAAACTCTTTACGCCGATGCAGATGCCATTGAATCGTTGCTCATAGAACGAACAGTACGCTATGTGAGAATTATCACCTATGCTCTTTGGATAAGCTCAAGCACTGCGGGCTTTATTGCTTTATTGGACTGCATTTATCGCACTTTCTTCATGCCTGAAACGGTCTTCAATGTGCCAGAGGGTGCACAGCCTATACTGCTCTTCAAATTGTTTCCCTTTGGCGCAATTTGTGATAACTTCTTAATCAGCTACGTCGCTCCATACTACGCTATGCTTTTGGGCATTACCACAATCCCATTGTGGCACACATTCATCACTTGTCTCATGAAGTTTGTTACACTCCGTTTGGAAATTCTATGCAAACGGATGTCAGAAATGGACGTATGTAATGTGGATAATTTGCGTGGTTTGTCATTGTTTTTTTTTTCCTCAGATTAAACGTTTAAATAAGTCGTTGAATGTTGAACAGTTGAGAGAATATGAGCGAAACTATTGGCGTTTAAAATTGTGCGGCCATTTTGTTGAGGAGCAGTTAAAAATACGCAGGTTCGAATGAAGTAAATAATTTAAATAAATGATTCTCAACATTTTCGGCTGAATTTCATGCAGATTCGTCGCTGAACTTGAGTCTTTATTACGCGTGCCCGTCTTTGCGGATTTCATAATCTTTGCAGTGCTGATGTGTTTCCTCTTCTTTGCGATCGCTGTTGGCGTAAGTGTTTGATTTTAGGTATGTGCATTACTACTATTATTAATTCCTTTTAATAGGTGCCCAGCAAAATGGATTACTTTTTCACGTTCATTTACTTATGTTGCATGTCGTCAATATTGTGGCTTTATCATTGGCATTCGACATTAATCGTTGAAGAGGTTTGATTTAACTTTATAACATTTGAATGTTTAGCCTGTGATGCAAAATCCAAGTGTCTAATCTAAAAAGATCTAATTTTTATAGAACGAGCGTCTTAGTTTTTCGATTTACTGCTGCGATTGGTACAATTATACGGTACAAGTACAGAAATCCGTGTTGTTGTTGATGACGCTGGCCACGAGACCTTTGAATATGCGTGCCTTATTTGTTGAATTGAATTTGAAAACATTCATTGATGTAAGGAAATTTGATTTTTATTTTTATTTTTCCAGCCAGGATTTGTACAAAATTTTGTTTTTGCGTTTAATTTCCCTCAGATTATGCGTGGTGCTTACAGTTATTTTAATCTACTGCGCAGTATGAATATCGCTGGCGCCAATAATTGAATAAAAGAATGGAGCGGGTCGTCCACTGGTCGATTTTTCAAATGTTGAGACCGAAAGATATACGATATATAATACTTTTCTGACACAAAAAAAAATGAAAAATATAATAGAAATGTAATTGCACCTTGCACTTATAATAAAATAGTAGACAATCTTCAGAATTCAAAATTTTAAATGCTTTATTTCATGTGATTGCCATCGGTTTTTGAGCCCACACCGCCAAACTCGCCTGGTTCGTTTGTAGTCACCGGATGCACAAAATGTCGGTGATGCCATGACATGACATTTCAAGCGAACACATGCCCTTAAATGAAAGATTTTCAGGTGTACTAACTCATGGCACATACCATTTCAAGCGAACACATACCCTTAAATTAGAAATTGTACGTTATGTATTAGTTATAGAACATACCATAGAAAAATCGAGCCTTTTCAGTAGCCCTGTTTTTCTTCTTCTTATATGACACGTTCTTCTTCTTCCCAGTGTTTACTGACACGCAAATGCGCCATTGTGACGCACATATGGTTTCTTTGCTGACACCGTGTCGACGGCAACAACAATTGAGCTGCGTGTGTTTACTTTCGGTGGTTGACTATCGTATGTAGTTTCTGACCCTCTGCAACATAGGAGCAGTTCATCGTACAAAGAACGAAGAGGAAGAAAACTAAGAAAAATTCACAAAAAAATTTGTGGGACTATTTTTGCTTCATCTGCGTGAAAATTATAAACTAAATAATTAATTTATCATTTTGTATATTGATATAAAATGACGGCCGATGTGAGGGATATTTTGGATATGGAGCGTTCAAATACGCCCGAAATTACGAGAGATTCGTTTCTTGCCACCAAAAAACGCAACTTTGAGCGGTAAAAAAATATGATCAATAAACCTTTTCTTTGCTAAGAAGTGTTCACGTTTTTAGTACCAAACATGCGTCAAAGCGACCTGAAGGAATGCATCGCGAAGTTTTCGCACTGCTTTACACCGATAAAAAAGATGCGCCACCATTGCTGCCCACAGATACCGCGCTAGGCATTGGCGCCGGCTACAAACAAGTAAAGGCCCGACTGGGCATGAAAAAGGTGCGAAAGTGGGAATGGGCGCCGTTTACCAATCCAGCTCGCACCGACGGGGCAGTGTTTCATCACTGGATGCGTGCAAACGAGGAAGCGGGTGAATATCCTTTTTCAAAGTTCAATAAACAGTTGCAAATACCGAGCTACACAATGGCGGAGTACAATGCACATTTGCGAAATAATCAACAAAACTGGAATAAGGCACAAACAGATCATCTCTTCGACTTAGCCAGACGGTAGGCTTTAAATTGTTCATTAATTTGGATGAATTGGTTTTAGTTGTTGTATTGTTTTAAGGTTTGACTTGCGGTTTATTGTCATGGCCGATCGTTGGGATCGTGCTGCGCATGGCACGAAAACAGTTGAGGATCTCAAAGAACGTTTTTATGAAGTTGCCGCTTTATTAGCCAAAGCCAAGCCACAGAGTGGAGACAAGAAGCCATTCACTTACGATGCTGAACATGAACGCCGTCGAAAGGAACAACTTAAGAAGCTCTTCGAACGCACCACACAGCAAGTGGAAGAAGAGCAAATGCTTATCAATGAACTCAAAAAGATCGAAGCACGTAAAAAGGAGCGCGAACGCAAAACACAAGATCTGCAAAAACTGATTTCTCAAGCAGATCAACAAAATGAAAATGCTTCAAGTGCGCAGAGTGCACGCAAATACGAAAAGAAAATACACAAAAAGAAATTAATACATCAGCCACGACCCTCCAAGGTGGATTCAGTGGTGAATGCTATAGAGATTAACAGCAGTGGCATTAAGTTCGCCGATTTACGCGGCTCCGGAGTTTCGTTGCGCTCGCAAAAAATGAAGTTGCCGGCGAATATTGGTCAACGAAAGGTTAAAGCACTCGAACAGGCAATACAGGAATTCAAAGTTGGTAAGTCGGTCATTGTTAGTTTTTGACGAAAAAGACAGTTTTGAAAATGTGCTTGTTAATTTTGCAGATCCTTCACCACCACCGACGGAAGACATATCGAATGCATTCAATGAACTGCGCTCCGACATGGTTCTGCTTTGTGAACTGCGCACGGCTCTCTCCACCTGCATCTACGAAATGGAGAGTCTGAAGCATCAGTATGAAGCGGCCTGTCCCGGCAAGGTGAGTGTGCACATCTACATACAACAAATCTTTTTTCATATCTTTACATTTTGCAGACGCTCAACATTCCTCCCTCTTTGATACCCATTAAATCGGAGTCACTGGACACAAGCGTTTCCAGCTCAAATTAACTTTTAGTTGAATAAAAACAGTTCAGATAAAATAGAAATAAATCAAATAAAATAAAAGAGTCACTCTTCACTTAGTGGCTCATTTTCAAATCAACAATTCCTTTGTATATACTTTTTCACTTCACATTCCACACGTTCATATGTCCATATTAGTGCGTTTGTGCTACTCCCGTTGCCCAGTTGCCAGTTCAAAGGCGAGATAGATGTGAAAATTGTTTGTGCTACGTGAAAAATCAAATATAAGTCAACTACTGCTTTTTATGGCCAACAGCAACTTCTAACTGGTGAGAATTTTTTTCTCAGCTTTCTTCTACTTGTCTTATATTTATTTTTCTATCAACGATTGTTGATCATCTTCGGCTTCGTTGGTTTGGTCAATACTAAAATTAGTTTGTTGACTGAAGCTGTCAAACAGAATATGGGCTAAACAAGCGCAGCATAATGGAATATGGCATAATTGTGTATGTATGCATGTTGCAAGTATTGTTTATATATAGACACATTACAGTTGTTGTGCTACTAGCATATCTTTGTCGGTTTCTTGAATGATTGGTTCGCACAAAACACTATGGATAGTAATTGAAATAAAATCAACAATACAAATGAGTTAAATGGGTTAAGTGGTGGTGAGTGAATCGTTTTGACAAAGGGTTTATATCTATAATTAGAGTTAATTGTAGTAAAATTACTTTTGAGATTAAATAGTATGCATAAACATAAAGCAACCACTTGCCTACAAATTTAATATTGATTAGTTTGAAGTGCACTGCATTTGCTTTACACATGCGAAACTTTAAAACGAAACCTGATAGACAGAATATTTTGGACATGTTTAAAATTCAACTCTTAGCGTATGCGAGCTCAAATCTCAAACCCACACCACAGTGGCTTCCACACACACACACACACACACACACACACATACTTGACAAGAGCCCAGATGAAACTTGCTTTTTCTGAATGAACTCATGAAATCATTGTTGGTGTTTTGTTTTTTTTTTTCTATTTATATTTGTTTTTGTAGATCTTTGTACCGACAATACACACAAACAAAATGCGCGTAGGTTTTCTATAGCACCAGCAGACCGAAACAACAACAATCGAATGTAAAAGAATAACGATGAAAACAACAACAACGAAGTAGAGGTGTATGACAAACATTTTGTCTCTGTCTCAACAAAAGTTGTTGCTGCTGCCGCTGCTGGCAATGATGAGTCGTCGCCGGCTCACGATTGCAGTTGAGTTTCTGCTGGTGTCGCGTACAGTTCGTTTTGACGAGCGCACGATCTCTGCTGCTGTCTTTCATACATATGTATGTGCGTGTATGGGTGCGCGTGCTTTTGTGTGCACTATATTCTTTTAAATGTATAAACAAATGTTAGGCGGTTGCAGTTTTGTTAATTTGTGCAAAGAATTTATTCAAAAATAAGTTTGAAGTGACGGAATAAATTTGAACATTTACGAAAGACAATTAATTAAGACAATTGATTGTATTTTTAAAAATGTTTATTAATAAATTTTCGTAACGTTTCGATTTAAAAATTATCGTGAAAATATATAATATTTAAAAAATATTTTTATTTCTTTCGAAAATAAACGAAACAATTTTGATTCATGTATAAAAAAAAGAAAAGTCTAAAAAAACATTTGAGAGTAAAAAATAGCATTTCTTTGTTTGGCCTTCGCTGAAAAGAATCCTTCGTGTGTAACGCGCAGCGAATCGAAACGGGCCGCGTCTCAATCAATTGTCATTGTCGCCGTTGCATCCGTTTCCGGTTCTATTGTGTACCTGCCAGCGAGTTTCATGAATGAAATTGTTTAATGTTAGTGTTTGTGTTTGTGTGAGTGTGATGTAT
This sequence comes from Phortica okadai, assembly GCA_034638295.1. Lineage (NCBI taxonomy): Eukaryota > Metazoa > Arthropoda > Insecta > Diptera > Drosophilidae > Phortica > Phortica okadai. The sequence continues at coordinate 5,559,533 of CM067851.1, forward strand.
ATGTCGCTGCTCCTTAACGTTTTATGCGGCCTGTCATTGATGTCCAGCGGTGTCAGCATTACCATTGTCATACAATAAAACATTGCGGCACAGTGGCGTAAAGATTCTTATCGCATTTCGTTCGTTATTAACACAAAAACAATTCGAGCGTATAAACACAACAACAACAACAAGCGTGAGTGCAGCAGACACACAGTCAAAGTGGTTGTTGTACTTGTTGTTGTTGTTGTTGGCAACTGTTGTGTCGTTTACCTGCCACATTTCATAGTCAACAATTGTTATCTGCAACGTCAGCTGAAACAACGCGCCACGACGCGCTCATCATTCTTTGTCAGTGTGTGTGTCTGTGTGTGTGTGTCTGTGCTTAATACGTGCTAAAGGCAAGGCGAACCATAAAGAATTTGAACGCCTTTGTTTAGTTTTCGCACGCTGATAAGCGGCAATAGAAACAAACTGCAAGAAGTATAAACGAAATAGAACAATTACTCACACACTTACACACATCGTCATCATCGTCTTCCTCGACGTCCTATTGAAGTAACTTGACCCGCGCTGTAGTCACGCTCCGCTCAAACGACGCAAGGTAAGCCTCGAATCAGATATTTAACATGGCTAAGCTAATTTAAAGCAAAAATAAATATTAAAATAAGCATATACATTTTTTTTAACCGAGTGTCTTTGCTAAAAAAAAAATTACACAAAAATTGAAATTTTCAAAGCACATGACTCAGTTTTTTTTTTGTATTTTTTTGCGGTTTTCTTTTCTGTATGCCATCGCAACATCTCCCACGTTAAATCTTTGCACGCCCACATTTAAATGCAAAGTTAGGCAATGAACTGAAATCAAGCCGAAGACACATGTGGTGGCCATGAACAAAGACAACGACAAATGCGTTAATAGATTAAATTTAAAAAAAGAAAAAGACAATCAAATAACATTTTTTTCTAATTTTAAATGACAAGAGTTTGTGTCTTAAGTCTTTTGATTTGCGTTAAACCAACATTATTGCCGTTGACGTCGCCAACACCTTTCACATTTTATTGTTTTTGTGCGTGTGTGTGTGTTTGCTTCCCTTTATGTTTATATATTTTATTAACTTTTGTTGAAACTTCCGTTTTGAGCGCTAATTGCGACGCCCTGCAGTCGCATTGCTCTGAAATTTCGGTCTGTAAAATAATAATAATAATAAAAAAAACTCTCGAAAATATAAATTTTTTTCAACCTACGCATGATTATTTTTTTTTTTTTCTTAAATTTTTATTTTTTGTTGTTGTTTTACATGTTCTCTTCTCGTTGTTTTTTGCGTCCCGCTTAGCTCATTCATTTTATGCGCAATTAGCGTTAAGACTTCCATTTTTCATTATTATTACTGTTGTTGTTGTTGTTGTCATTATTATGTATTTGCGTTTATTTGTTGCTTAAAATTGTATTTTTTTTTTTTTTTTTGTTTATTTGTTGCTTTCTTTGTTTGTTGCTGGGTTTGTTACTTCGTGTCAGCGCATCAAGCATTTTGGGTGGCTTGACGACTCTAATGGAGTGTGCAGAGCGTGACGCTCAGCAAAGCACAGCAGGCATAGAAAAATGTTTTCTACATTTTACAATAGTTTTCTCAAAAATTTAACGCCCACATTGTTTTTGTTTTTGTTTTGTTTCGTATTTTTAATTAAAGCTTTAAATGTTCATTAAAATGTGTGATTTGTGTGTTGAGTTTCATTTCGAGTTTGTTGCTTAAGTCTTTTGTTTTTGCTTGCCTCGTTGTGATGCGGCCAGAATTTGTATGGCAAACGTTACAACGGCGCCGCCGTGGGCGTCTTTTGTCAACGTCAGCATCAATGGCGAGACGCGTGAACTCGTCGCCTTTCAACTTATGTCAAAGCGTGGCAGCACACAATGCGTCGAAGCCAAGAAAATTGCAGCTAATAACTTTGGCTAAAACAAGTTACCAAAATTGGTAATGAACGCAGTTGTTGTCATTCAAGCCAACGGCCCACTTGTGGCTTTGTTTTTCTTTCTTTTATGGGTTTTCTTATTAATATTATTTGTTTTTTTTTTTTTTTTTGCTGATTCAATTTGTTTATTAGACAATTATAATGCAAACATTTAACAATTGTTTAAAATTTATTAACATTTTTGGCAATACATGTTTGATGATTCCAATTTAAAGCCGTTATTCTTGTCATTCTTGAGCATGAAATAACAATTTTGAAAATTAAAATCATTAAACTGCATTTTTCATGAACTGTTCGTAGATTTCTCGCAGTGTAATCAAATACTTAGCATACGCCTACACACAAGCGCAAGCCAAACCAAATATATGTATATATATGTGTGTGTGTGTGTGTTTGTAGGCTGCTGCTTCTGCTGTGTGTCGTGCGCTGAACAGACTCAAGTCTGCCTTTTTTAGTGTGGGTTTTGTTTTTTTTTTTTTTCTTCAACTCGGCTGACAAGGCATTCATAGACAGCCTACACCAAAATATAAAACGCCGACGTTAAGCTACAAGCAGGCCTTGAAAGCCTCTAAAGTTATATGTTTAAGCCAAAACATAAGAAATTTCTTCTTCTTCTTCGTCGTCTTTCTTTTGATTTGTCTTGTAATCCAACCAACTGAAGTTTTGTGTCGCTTTTGTTGGCCTGCCAAGCGATTTGACACTCCACGCATTGTGTGGCACATTTAGGCAAATGTCATTTTGATTATGATGCCACACACACACATACACACACAGACAGGCAGCAAGCGACGTTGCATGCCACTTAGAATAAATATTAAATTTAATTTGTGTGTAATCTGAAACGTATGCGGTGAAATTTGATGTTTGTTATTATTTCTTTTTTATTTTTTGGTTAAATACCATAAAATTAAAGCAAAATAGTTGATAAACACCCACGTTGTTTGATTGTACACTTTCGAAATCGGTGCGCTCAACTTACAACTGAAATGAAATACATTACAACACGCACACACACACGCACACATACACACACGGAGAGCAAGAGCAGCATGTGTGCGTCGGTGGCGTCTCAGCGATTTTCGTGTGTGGGTTGTCAACTAAAGTAGCAAGCGTGAACTCGAAACAAACAGCACAAGTCGACTGCCTCGGCTCAGCTCAGCATTTGAGTCCGGCTTCTTAATTCATTCACAAAAAAAATCGTTCAATTTTAAATAAAGTTTGATAGCAAAACAACAAAAATCAAAGTGAGACAAATAAAAAAAATAAAAAACGTGTTTTACTCGTCTGAAAAGTCAATAAAAAAAAAACAAATGTATTTAAATGAGCAATCAAGTAGCATAAAAATCGGAAGTGTGTGGGCGTCATTTCTACACATACATATAGACATATATATATGATGCTATTTGTTTATATTATTTGTATTTGAGTTGATATTTTATTAAATGTTATTATAGCAATTAAAGATTGATTTCTAATTAAATAAAAGTGTAGGTTGTCTAAAATAATTTCCATAATAAAAAAAAATGCTACAAACAAGTTCGTTGCTTAAGTCTTTCGTTTAAGTTTATACATTTTACTTTTGTTTGAAAGTTTTGCTTAGCTTTTGTTTAAGTCATTTAACAAAGTATTAAAAAACGAAGCACAACAAACATTTTAAAACATGCTTCTTTTATTAGCTCGAATGATTCTCAACGCTAAAAGCTTCTTTTTTTATGAAGTTGCATTTTATTTATTTAATTCTTTTTTTTCATTTCGGTTAAACAAACTCATGTCTGAGTTCCTTTGTGCACATAAACGATCTTAAACGAAAATCCCAACAAAGTCGTCTTATTGCCAACAACAAACCGTAAAATGAAGCAACAACAACAACAATGAAATCTCTGCCAGCTGTAAACCTTTTTGATCTCTTCAAAAGGCCTTGAGCAGAAGTTCTGCATTTAATTTGAATTGTTTGGTTTTTTTTTTATTATTTCATTATTTAGTCTCCCTTTTTTTTGTCGTATTTGATCTTTTTGATGCTTTTGTTTGTGGTTTTCTTTTCGCCTTTTTGAAGTCTTGTATATTTTTATATATACTCAATTTGCATATGAACATACTGTGCGAGTGTGTTTACCGACAAGAGTCCAACAAAAGCGGCAGAAGTTCGATTCAATCGCTAAAAGCAAATCGCTGTAAAATTCACTTTGAGCATGACAAAAGTTGCCAAGCGAAATTGTTTACACTTTGATTACTTTTGATTTAAATTCGATTCTTATTTAAACGAAATTTTCGTTACATTTCTTATGCATTTTCTATATAACTATTAAAGTGCTTCTGAGTTGTGTTCAATTGAAGAAACCAAACCAAGAAAAGTTCGTGTGCAAAGTCTTTTGTTTGCTTGACGCTCATCACTCACATCGTTTAAATAATTTTTATTTTTATTTTTTTCATATTTTTTGCCTCAAATTTTTTAATAAGCTTAAATTCTGTCATTTTTTTGACGCTTGTGTCACTTTTATTGTTGTTGTTTATTGTTATTTTGACACTTGTTGGTTTTCATGATTTGCAATGCTTTGCTGCTGTGTCATTTTGTTTGCAAAAATTTTCATTTCATATCAGAATACAAGCACACGTTGGCAAAATGTCTGCGCTTTTGGAATGAATTTCTTTAACTCCAACGTTGTTAATTCGAAATACTCTCTAAGACAAAAAAATTATTCATTCCTTTTCATTGAGATAAAATAGAAAATAATAATCAATTTGAATGTAATTGCTTTGTATTGCACTATTCACATATAACACTTTCTGCAATCCGAACTGTACATACTTCTCCCAAAGAAACATGTCCAAAGCCACAGCCTCTGTAAAAAGTAACCGTTATTGTAAGACTCTTAATCTTGAAATATTGAAATTTGAATCGTTCAAACTTCTTCACGCAAATGTTTTACACATAAAAACAGTCGATATAGAATGTTCATCATCTCAAAATCCTCGATAAGTCCATCGATTTGTTAACTTAACTATTGAAATAATCTCCTTAAAATTCGACTCAAAAAGGCTTCACCATCTATATATGTATATTTAAATACATATATACAAATATGTCTTTGAAGTATTTCATTCTTTTGTTATTTTACCTTTTTAAAATTCTTTTGTTTCGTTTCCTTTCATTTCCGTTTCCTTCTTATTGAAAGAGAATCGGTAAGCAGGAAGGATACTCATGACAAGCGTTTTGTATTGTTCACCTCAATCAGACATTCCTTGCAGACATGCTTCATGCTTCGTTGCAGTTGTTTTTATTGTTTGTGAGTGATCGGTGAATGAATGTGGTTGCCAAGACAAGCCTCGGCTTCACTGCTGGGCAAATTCAAACTCATTGTGGCAAGCACGTACCTTTGTTGGCTTATCAGCACATATGTGAGCGCTCCCAATGTGCCACATAATCCACAAGAGTCCACATGTCGCACGTTTGCATGCCATTTTGCCACCTTTGCTTATGTTGCCCATTGATGTCTTTCCATCATCATCATCGTCATAATCATCATCACGTTACTTTTACTTTGCCTTTATTTTTATGTAAATTGTTATTGTACAATTATAACTTGCCACACATTGTTGCATGGTGGCGACATTGTACGTGCATGCAGCTGAGCTTTGTTGCATGCTGACTGAAATGAAATTTGATGCCAAATTTTGTCGCACATGGCATATGCGGCCTTTGGCCTTTTACTTACAGCGCACAACAAGTTGCAGTTGCTGTCACCAATATCACCGCCGCGCCTGCCTCCGATTGCGGTTGTTCATGCTGTCATTGCCAATTTGGCAGCATGTTGTAACAATTTGCTTTATTTCAAATTGTTTTCTCTATCAAAACAAAAAAAAATAAATTCAACAAATAAATTAATATAAAAATGCTTCAATTTTCAACAAAAAAAAAAAATCGTTTTCGAAATATAAACCAAGTCAGCGACTTCAACAAACTTCACAAATTCTATGAAGAAAAAAAAAACACTTCTTTGTTGCGGATTAACTTTGAAAGTTGTAAGTTTTTTTTTTTTGTTGTGAGTTTACTTTGTTTGCCCCAAAAAAGGCGTTGCGAATCGAGTTTTTAATTGTTGAATGGGTAACTGAATTGCCGTCGAGTCTTATCGCGTTGCTGCAACCATTTTTGGTAAAGCTTCTTTTGTGTTGCACAGCTTGTGCGATACAACTTTATAATTTGTTGTTGTTGCGTCAAAATGCGTGCCATGCTTTGACATTCGATTATGGGAAATTAGCTTCTGTGCTCAATTTTATAGAATTCATTACAAAAAAAAAAAAAAAATAATAATAAAAACTTGTTATTTATTCTGCGAAATTTTAGTCCTCTCAGTCAGAGGCTTTCGTACTTAACAAATCGTTTCAATGAGTATAATTTTCAAGCAATTTTAGCATTATTTTTATATATATATATATTATGTACATATGTACAATACTCAGTTAAGGGACGTCCATAAATTATGTGATGTAAAATTAGTGGAGGAAGGGTTCAGCAAAATCTGACTAAGTCTCACTAAGAGGGATGGGGATTTCTCAAAAATCTAATGTCAACTTTCTAAGCCAATAATTTTCATTTTTTTTTTTTCAAAATTTTAAGCAAAATCTCATGTCAGATACACAAATACAGGCTTCGTCGAAGAATGTTGGTTGGAGGTCTAAAAATCAGGAAAAAAACTCACATAATTTATGGACGTTTCTTTAGCAAATCCACTGCAAGATGGAATTCGCCTCAAGCTTCGAACAAGCGTTACAGAGGTTTCAAAAAGGTGTATCGTACATACATATATCTGTCAAAAGAGGTAATTTTAGGGAGAGCGTCGAAACATTTCGATTTTTCCAAATTATGTACCACTGAGTCAGAGAAGACGTCGCGCAGTGGGGACTTCTGAGTATTTTCATTGCAAAAATCATATCTTCTGAACGAATAAAGATAAATGCATGAAATAAGTTTTATTTGAAAGTGAATTCCTTAAACTTTAAGATAAAAATTCTGGAAAATTCTATATATATATATAGAAGTATTTGTTTTAACGAAAGCATTCATGATTTTTTTGATTTTTGCAAGCTGAATGTATCTAAGACCCCTCTGTGCGTCGGCACAATTGTTAATTCGTACCTTTAAGACCAGAATTGAAGGCTTTATTTTGATTTAGATCAAATTTTACAATGACAAGTCATGATGCCAACCAATGGCTTTAAATTCAACGATGGATTTGCAATTCTTAAAGTGCCAAGTTAAAAAAAGTATTAGCACATTGTATGCTTGTTGTTTTTGTTGCTGTTGTTGTTCGCGCATCGTTCAACATGCCACACAATATCATCATCATTATCGTCGTCGCCGTTGTCGTTGTCGTCGTCGTCTTAGTGGCATCATTATCATTTCTATCTCGACATTGCCATCTGTGTGCGCCGCCAACACGCATCATTTCGCTGCCGATGTTTTGTTTAGCGTCTCAGGCACCAACACCGTTACCAACACTAACAACAACATCAACAACAATAACAACAATGCTCTTCGCTCTCAAAGTTTTATTTCCGCTGACATGCCTTAATTTAAGCAAGTTTTGCCTTCTTCATATTTTGTTGTTGCTCTTTATTTTTATATTTTTTCTCTGACTTTGCCTTTTTTTTGTTTTGTTTTTTTTTTGCGTTGGTTTTAAGCCAGTTTGCCGCCTACACGTTCGGCAATACACACTCAGAGATACTCACACGCAAACAGCACAAAAAGAAGCGAGATTGCTGCATTGAGATACACACAAATGTTGCTTTCTGTGGCGCTTTTAGAAATTTTTAATGTTGACACTCGATTAGGCGTGCAGGAATTTCCGTTCAAATTGATTGGCGGCTTTTCGGCGCTTTGCATCTCTCACCGCTCTCAGTTAGCAAGGCAGTGCTAAATACTTTGTTAAATAGTGTACTACTAAGATACTTTGTTAACACTTGTGCTAACTTCAGTTGCTTTGTTGCAAGTCATTTAATTTCTTCAATTTATGTTCGATGGTAAATCTTTGTCGAGTTGAGTTCAAGGCTTATAACCATCTTGCAACTACGATAACTTATATGTTTTTTTTTTCAAATTTTATTTGCAATTTTTCCTTGGACAATAAGCAAATTTGCTCATGTGAAGATCAGAGGCATAATTGAGCTCCAATGAGATCAATTAAGATACAATTACTGCATATGTACATACTTATATAAACTATAATCTATAATGTTAATCTCCTTATCTCCTAGTTCAGTATTATGCTAGTGTTTTTTTGAGTGTTTGGAGATTTCACTCTTAATGAAAGGGATATTGAGATCTTTGTCTATTGAGTCGTTAGTCACATGCCAGGGAGCGTTGATAATATTTCTAAGAATCTTATTTGGATATCTTTGGTGTATCTCAATATTAGAATTGCTTGCAGTTTCCTACAGTTTCATACCACAGACCATTGCATTATATAATAATATATTATTATCCGTGCTTAACTCTGACCAAGGACCAAATAGTCAGTATATTTTTCTGGCTTTTATTGATAAACTTATATGTACATAAACTATATATTGTTTGAGTATCCGTTTAAAATTATAAATTTGTGAAACACGGACTTGTACAACCCGCAGATGATGCGCTAAAATCTGTCATTAACTTTGAGCAACGAATGCAAAACAACATGGAGATACAAAAAGCCATTAATCTTTGGGGTGGTCGAGAGACATAAACATGGCCATAATCAAAAAAGCATGTAAACAATAAACCATAATTGTGGTTTATGTCAATGCTGTTGTTGTTATTGCCATTGTTGTAACTGTCATTGGATTGTCCATGCGGCAACAATGAACTGCCAACACAACTGGCAGATCAACATAGCCAACGGAAATTAAACGCACTCGAACGTTGCCAACAAAGTTTGTTCAAGAAAAAAAAAACCAAAAATCAAAAACAAAAACAAAACCAACTTCATATAATCAAGTACCGTGACAAAGTTTCCAGAGTTGAATATAAATTGAGCAAGTGGGCAAACAAGCAATGGCTAATCGCGAGTTGTTGTTGTAGAATCTAAGTATGTATCGTGAAACATGAACAATTCTGAAACAAAAACAAAAAAGATACTTTACGCAGTTGTTGCAGTTGTTGTGGCTAATGATTTATTTCGGCCACGTACGTATGCAAAGCGCATTCTAATGGAACATTTTTATTATTATTATATGTGTGTTGTGGTCGTTGTTGTTGTTGTGTTCATGTTGCCTTTGTTGTTGTTACGCTCTGATTTTTGAGTTTTGTTTTGGTTTGGTTTGACTTGATACTTATGTAGTATGTATGTATGTGCAAGTATACCTGTTGCAAGCATTTTCATTGTACGCTTCATGCTTGACGCACTTTGTATAATTATATAGCCAACCGTTTTCCTTGATTCTTTGTCCAAATGCACTTCAATGCAGATACACTTGTATATTAAACGGAAATGCCTTTTTGTCGAACGGAAATACAAATGTTATTTGATTCGAACTTTTGAATATTGTTTTTTATTGTATTACATATGATTTTTTTTTTGTCTAAGGCGCATAATAAAGCATTTAAGCGGATTTCGAACGTGTGTTGAGCTAACAGAGACAGCTCAAGTTGCATAATATGTAAATGTATTTGTATTTAATTACATTCACCTTTGGATAGTTTACTCAGAAAGTATACAACATGCATATAGCACATTAGATTTTAATATTTTTGAAGAAATTTAGATAATTAAACAATAATAATAATTTCCAAAGATACTAGGTGCTTATATCAAAGAACTTACTAACGGAACCTCTACCGCAAAGGCAAGCCAGGAAGTTCCGTAATGTATAAGTACTTTTATTGATTACAATAACAAGAATAAAATGTTGTTGTCTCAAAGAAGTTTTAAAATAAAGTTTGGTTGGCTTCACGATAGAAACGCCGTTTTCTAAGATTATTCAAATTGCAGACCAAATTTAGATTGGGCAAGTTTTGTGGATTGCGACAGGTGCGTTCCCAGCCCTTCCAATATTTGAAGCCATCGCGTAATTGTATCTTCTTGGCACACTCAACATCGTCGTGAATGTCGTCGTTTGAGAAATCTATAAAAAAATATAATATATATTAAAAAAACAAACACAAATAATTTTGTAATAATTCCTATAGAAACCTTCGCATTTCTTGTTGCAAATACCGCCGGGACGACCAACAACACAATAATCCTTGCTGCCAATTTGAAAGAGGCCATAATTTTTGCTCGAATTCGGCTTTGTTGTCACTTTACTCGTGTCCAGTTCGCTCTCGTGCTCAACCATGCAGATCCCTTGAATAAAATATGCAAATCAGATGCGCTTTTAATGAAAAGTTATTCATTTACTCACAATTCGAAATGAATGTCTTGGAAATGTCATGTTTCTCGATTAGGGTCTTTGTTAATTCGCAGCGCTGGTACTTCTTGCCCTCCACACCCATTGTGACTAACCCAACGACGATTGCCAATATCAGTTGTGTCAAATGCATTATTTTTATTATCTGTAACTTTTCCTGTGTATTAAATATACATTTATATTAGTGCTATTTTTCCGGTTATTATGATGATACAAAAATAATCAAATAATCTTAGTAATTCTCGCATGTGTATTTATCAGCGAACTTTGCCGAAGTTCCTCGAAATTGACAACTGTTGCAACTCGCAAACTCTACATAGTATTTAAAAAACCGTGTTTTAGCATTTCAATAAATTAACTTTTTTATGAACATATAAATATTTTTATCTTAATGTCTTGGCAATAAATATTAAAAAATGCATTGGTTATTGCAATGAAAACTCAAACGAACATAAAATCTACCTAATTAATTATTACAGAAAATTCTAAAAAAAAAATCACTTTGAATAGCGGATCTCATGTTAAATCAAAATTTGATCTGAAGTGAGGATTTTTGGGTGTACAAGACATTTGCTTTGATTTTTCTAAAAATCAATTTAAATTAAATAAATCAGTCAAAACAAATATATTATATATTAGTATATAGGAACACAACAAGATTAAGGTCCGAAATAGATTACAACAAATCTAACTAACAGATTTATTTAAGACCATATTCTATTCTACTTTAATTGATTTGTAATAAAACACTAATTCTACGAAGAGTTACTTAACAAGTTTCAAACTTGATTTTACTTAACTAAGCCAGATACATATAATGTGCTCGTTAAACAACAAAAATTCAAATGAAAAAATAAGTCAAACAAACAGAGTAAAAAATATAATTGCCAAAAAATATATAAACAAATAAGAAAACACAAATCAACCCAAGGTCATATTATAACTTTGTTAATACACCGCAAGAAAACATTTAACTGATTTATGGAGGAGAGTAAATGAAAGTTCAAACATATTAGGAAGTTCTAAAAGTTTATCTTGTTGTCTATTGCTGTTTTATGGAAGAGAAGATTGTATTGAATATCTCTTATAAAAATAATCTAAAAGATAAGCCGGAAATCTGTTGTGTTTTGTGATGATAAACAAAGTATAGATAAAAAAGTTATTTATAGATAAGGTAAATGTAAAAAGAAAGTCTTTTCAACTATGTAGGATTTACTTTGCAGTAAGAAGATTAAATTTTTTGTATCAGTTTACTTTTCGATTCCAATATACGCATGATTTATAGGCCTTTTCATTTCCTCAAACGATTATTGCCAAATTGTTTAAGATATAATATAATCTGTCTTAAGTCATCTGCGGTGAATTTAATAAATTTGTTGTTATTAAAAATATGCATGTAATTATCAATTTGCTTGAAGATTGCAGCTTAGATTATTGAGCAGTTCAGCGTCAGGTCGTAGCTGATTGCTTCTATCTGTTGTTGTCAAAGGCAACTACGCTGCCAAGACTGCAGTCCCGATTGAGCTGATACACTTTAACACGTTTGCTTTGTTTTCAATCAAACAGTTACCTTTTAATTAAAACTTCGGCTGTGCGTGTTTCTGTTTTTGTTTTGTTTTTTTTGGAAATTTTAATGTGATTCTCTTTTTGTTGTTAACAAATTTCACTGTACTCGCTGACAACAAATAAACAAAGCAAAACAGAACACAATAGATCAAAAGACTACAATTCACTATTTACTATAACAACAAAAAACAGCAAATAACAATAACACACGACCGATGAAAGCTTCAGACAGACGACCGTAGTCGGTAGCGTCTCATGCACGCTTGCTTGTTGACCCGAGTACGAGAACTGAACGTAGCTGAAATGTGCTTAAATAACATTTTTTCGTTCTGTCATACAATATACATTTAAAAAAAAAAAAAAATGTAAATCATTCGCCGTACGTACTCTCAGAGACCTGATAGCGTCGTACGAAGTTGTCGATCGTGTCTCGACTTAGTATGAATAATTTAGACGCTCATTTGGCTTGACTTGACTCAGCTTTGCTGAAATTGAAATTGCGACGACTGGCGCCTCGAGCGATATCAATAAAGTGTGTAGGATTTAGATACAATATATAATTATCGCAGATAAATCGTGGAAGTCATATCAGTGTCTTCAGCCAACTGAGAAAAACGTCATTGAGTTTTCTGGGAAATCTTCTATTTATCATAATTCATAAATAGTTATTTTCAGTGTTTATAATTTAAATAAAAAATGTATTGAGTAATGAGTTATTAATTGTGATAACACTGTAACTTAGGCTATGATCCGCTAATCTACTACAACTACTAATAATTAAAATCGTATCAGTTGTCTCTATAGCATAGAGATATAAATCATAATTGTAATTATCATATCATATCATATTAGGCAGGCCGGCAGGCGTACAGGCTGTGAAGTGGCGCGTCGTGTCGTTTAGTGGCAATAATAGTGTAACTCTCCAACGAACCGACACACACAAGCTGCCAAATAGCAATAGGCTTAACATCTGGATACGTCTGGCAGTGTGCGCCCACGACATTTGCTCATCCAAGCGGGCCAAGCCTGAAAGCCGTGACGATTAAAGATTTGCATGGCACAGCGTGAATCATCTGAGATTTCGTCGTTTAGAAATTCTAGACAAAGTTTGAGAATAATGTAGAAACAGAGCAACAACAAATACAAATACACAAACACATACTGACAGACATACCTTCACATTTGATGTTGCAGATGCCGCCGCGTCGTCCTTTGCGACACCAATTTTTGCTGTTTATCTATTATGATCGTAATATAATAGAATAGAAAATTTAATTTTTTCTGAAACCTTTTGAAAATTAGCCTTAAAGCTCACCTGAAATAAACCATAACTGACGCTCTGATTGGCCAACTGCATAACCTTTGAAGTACTTCGACCGCTTTCGGCCTCAACAAGGCAGACCCCTGGCAATATTTGTATATGTATTACTCACTTGAGTTGAGGTTTGTTTTGTTGTACTTACAGTTTGATAGATAGCTTCGTGGAAAGTCATGTCGCAGCAGCTCCTTGGCCAATTGGCAGCGAGTCAACAGTTTTGCATTAGTTTGCGATATAAAGCACAAACTGAACAAAATCAAAATTATGCAATAACATTTCGGCGTCGGTGATTTATATGCCATTGCTGCGATTGTTGAGTCCTTTTTATAGATTTATTGTTGTGTTTGTTGTTTGATTTTTACTTATTTGAAGGCTCGTTCCACTTGGACCACCAATGAAAGCGCTTCCAACTGGCAATTCGTATGCAACACCGTTAGCCGTAGAGCGCGTTCTACACGCTGCGTTTGATCTGCGTTACTGTTTGCGTTTTTGCGCTTTTTTGGGTTTTTAAAGCCTCGGCAATTGTTTGATCTACATAAAAATCGGACACAACATGACGATTACTTGATCACTGTGAATTGCACACACACACACACACACATACACACATCAACACGCACGCAAAGCTGTACAGACATGTAGCTGTCATATGTCTTGCACTCGTCACAAAATATCTTATGAGTTATGATACGCATACATTTGTATCTACATTTGTATCTACGTACAAGATTAGCATAACGCCAGCGACAAAGCTAACTAAACGATGGCTTTTGTGTCATTCGTTGCGACCCAACGTCGTTCAACTAAATTACACTACAAAGCAAAACTTTCGCTTTCATCTCAAGTGTGACATTGTTGGTTGCTTTCGCGTGTATGCGCGCTTAAGAGCTCTCATACGGCATAATGAAAATTACCACCCATCACGTGTGCCAAATTTGACGAATGCATGGTCTCCTTCCAAGAAAAAGTCGAAACGCGCGCCACAAATCAATTTGCAATTAATCTATCTACTTTGGGATACGATGGAAAAGTATAAGTTTGGAATGCTTAAGACTTTTATTGAATTTTAGATTTTTCCGGATCAATAAAAAGTATTAATATTACTTTGAAAGGTTGGAAATTTAACTTAAGATACAATTTAAAAATAAAAAAATATCTAGGATCGTAAATGAAATCAAAATATACATATATACATATGTATAGTGTATCGCATTGAAGTTGAATTTGTAATGGAAAAATAAAATTACAATGAAAATATAGAATAGAAAATTATGTTAATTTGCGCATCGAATGCTAAAGTGTAAAGTACAAACAAATCATGTACAATAAATCTCACGCCTTTGATTAGGTTAAGCGCTAAATTGGCAAATTGTCTTCGCCTGCAACAATTGCAATGAATGCAACGCCAACAACAACAATGACAACAACAATGATAGTTGGAAAAACATCTTGATTATTTGATTATTTTTCATATGACAAAGTCAACGCATAACTTGACCTAAAAATGTTATAAACAATTTGGATTTGTTTTTGTATATTTATAAAATAAAAAAAAAAATGCAAATTGCAACAAACATTTTGATGTAAGGACTTATTGAATAACAAAATGCATTATGTGATAATAAAAGTTATAATATTATGATTTTTTTTTTTTTTTAGCATGGCGCGAATTTTTTTAAATAATGTTGCATTTTGCCTATTGTTGCTTAACCTTTGCGCTTTCGTTGCAACAAATTCAATTAAGGATCTTTTAATGGATACGACAACAACAACGACGACAACAACGACAACGACTTCAAGAACACCAACAAAACCAACAACAACAAGCACATTATCAACGACAACTTCTCTTTCTCCACCCGCTTATGTCGTCTCAGCCGCCGTGTTGCCCGCCCACCACGCGGTGCCACACCCGCCACCATCAGCCGCAAAGACGCCCATGAAGTACTTCAACAAGAGTACACCGAAAAAACGCAAGGCCGAGGAACTTTCCGCCTTGCCCATCGACGATCCGCTGCTGGAATGGAAGTGTCCCAATGTGACAGGCACGCGCAGCTTGGACTGCGGCTGCGACTTGCCGCACACGCTGCGCTGCAGTGGCGATCTGCACGGCTTGACGGTAATTAAAATACATATATCATTCTCAACAAGCAGATTTCAATTAATCATTGCTCTTGCTGCAGTTTCTGGCCGAACGTTTGCGCACCTCACCCTACAGCATCTCCCTGCTCGACTGTTCGCTGCGCAACGTTACGTATCTGAGCGATGCAAAGATCTTTGAGGGCGTGTCACTGCACGGTCTCGTCATTTCGTCCGGCGAAATTAAACGTGTGCACAAATCGGCCTTTTTGGGCATCAAGGGTCAGCTGCAAGCGCTTGGCCTGCCGAGCAATGCCTTGCTTAGTGTGCCCTGGAATTCGATAGCAACGCTGAGCGGTCTGGAACGACTTGATTTGTCGAACAATAGAATTAAAGCGCTCGGCACAGCCGACTTTGTTGGCTTAACGAATCTGGTGTATCTCGAGCTGAGCAACAATCAAATCTCGAGCATTTCACAGCGCACATTCGCCAATTTGCGCAAATTAGAAGTGCTAAAATTGGGCGGCAACCGACTCGGCGATTACGCGCTCAGTCTCAAGTCGCTGAGTCAGTGCTTCAACTTGAGGTAGGTTCGAAATTGTACCTTGATTTGCAAATGTCGCTAACCTTTGTTCAATAATCGCAGACAACTTGATCTTTCCGCCAACAATTTGAACGGTCCGCTCAGCGCCGCCACATTGCCCGGCCTGCGCAACTTGGAAACGCTCAATCTCAATCGCAACATGATCAAGAGCATACAGAACAAAGCAATGCAGAATTTTTCACATCTGACGAGCTTCTCACTGCAACACAATCAAATCGATGTGCTACAAGATCACGCCTTCTACGGCTTGGGCGCATTGGAGAGTCTCGATTTGAGCTACAATGGCATTGTTGCCATTTCGAGCGCTTCGCTGCAGCACTTGGCACGCCTCACCCTGCTCGATTTAACGCACAACTTTCTGCGCGCTCTGACCTCCGATCTCATAGCGCCGCTGCCGTCACTGCGCGAGCTACGGCTGGCCGGCAACGATATCTCAATTGTGGCTAAGAACGCCTTGGATGGCGCACGCGAGCTGAAGAGTCTGTCGCTGCAAGACAATCCGTTGTCGTGTGACTGCAGCATACGTCCGTTTGCCGAATGGCTGCAGGTGGCGAAACTTCAGTCGCAGGACATGATCAGTGCCACATGTGTGACGCCGCCACGCCTCGAAGGCGCGCCACTCGTGCAAGTGCCCATCGAGATACTCAGCTGTGATATGGACAACGTTGAAAAGGACAATGCGAACATAATTGAGCACTTGGAGACGTTCACAAAACCGAATCAAACGACGCCGATTAAGGATCTCTCCGAAGATGTAAGCGTATTTGTATAAGAAAATATTGCCATGCTGAACTTGAGATTTATTTTTTCTCATATGTATCCACACAGTTCGTGCTACATGAGCTGCATTACTCTGCTGATTATGGTCTGATCTTGACATGGATCGTAAATCTCAGCAAGGACGATTACACCTGCGACGCTATATTCGTATATAAGGAGGAAAATATCAATGAAATACTCATAGACAATTCGCCGGTAAGTCAAACAGCTTCAGTCAAATTGAAGTTTATTTAATTAACTCTTTACTTTGTTCACAGATACATTGCGAAAGTAAAAGTATAAATGGTCAGAACACTGTCAGCGTTATTGTTCCAGACAGTTCCAGCTTAGAGATAGGCGAGAGGTAAGAACAAAAAAAAAAGAAAATTGTAAAACAAATCTAGACTCGTCTGTTGAAATCTACTCCGTCCAGCTACCGTTTCTGTCTCGTGATGGTGCAAGAGCGTAATCCGAAAGCTGATCTCAGCATTGGCTGTTCGAATATCACCCAACTGCAGCTGAGCAGTCCAGGCGCTGTGCCCGCACAAGCACAACATACACGTCAGCGACCATACTATGTTCAACATGGCGTTGATGACACAAGCAACAATTTGCTTGGTGAGGATTTGGCTATCAATAAACGTCAATTCACTGGCGGCCAAAAACAACAACAGCAACAAACACAACAGAGTGGACAGCCTGCCCAAGCGACGATGCTAAATCATTATGACTTTATTGATTCGCTCAATAGAAGCTTTCTGCCTGGTTTGGGTCTCGGCATACTGGTCACATCCATAGTCGTTCTAATCTGGGGCGCCACACGCATAAGGCACAATGTGCATAGCGCAAACAACAACCACAATCACAATAACAACAACAACAGCCGACCAGGCACGCCGACGGCAACCACGTGCTACGCGGCATCGGAGCACATAGCACGCCTGGCGGATCCCGATCATGGCGCACGCTATCTGAAGCTACAGGCCACGACGAGCCTGTAATCAAGTCAAACATTTACACCCGTGAGTTGGTCGCGTTGCCAACTTTTGTGATAGTGCACGTCGCCCAGCGTGCACCCCAACATGTTTAGCCTCTAGCTTAGACTTACTTGCTCGTTTTTTTAGCACCAATTATTTTTGATAGCTCCAACTTTTTGTAACTTTGAACTTTTTCATTATTTATTAACACACACCAACAAAAAAAAAAAAAAAAACACGTGCCATATGCTTTTAACCTTGAATTCAGTTACAACCTTTCATTTACGAAACCTCTAACATTGACCTTCACCTTATGCGTGTAATCAGTGCGTAGGTCATGTCCTTTATCATTTTTTTTTAACAATATTTAATTTTTAATAAACACGTTTTTGTTATTTTTAAGCGATTTAAGTCATTAAAAAATTAGGTCTTAATTGATTAACAAAAAGATGCGCACGAATAAATACAAAAGATAAAACATTATTTAAAATTTTTATTCATTTCATGGCCGACTAAGGAACCTAGGCTACCACTGACAGGAGACTTTATTCTTTTTATTTGTTCTGTTTCAACTTTGAGGAATTTACTAATTATAAAATAAAAATCAGTAAGGGTATAATATAGTACTCGAAAATATATTAACCCACACTCATGGTAGGCATTGCAACACCACGAATCTAAAAAAAAAGTATTCATCTGATCAATATTGTTGAAATAGAAATATTAGTTTGATAGTTTTTGAGGGTCGACAATTCGGAGATAGAAATATTTTGGATTCCGAGAAACATTCCTGAATATGGACGGATGGCTGGATACTTCTTAATCGATTTCTCATGTCGACTTGATCGTTCCTATGTGGGGTCTTAATTTCCATAAACATTTTATTCCACAAAAAAGAAAAATTGGATATAGTTATTTATGAGGAGATCGAAACAGAATTTTTGATAGTTATTGAAATTTCAAAATTCAAACCGAATTAACTTTTCGACTGCTAATTTTGAAATTAAATGAACTTTATATTTTCAATTTAAGAAAAATTCTTTTATGAAAAATAATTTTCCTGCAAATTTGATAGACTTCAAATCAAAAAAAAAAAAAAAAAGGAAACTCGCTTAAACGATTTCAAGGGATGTGATAAAATTGTTATTTGTTGCGTAAAATTGCCGCATAATTTTATAAATGTAAGCTAATAATCGTTCAACTTAATATCAATGACGTCACATAGCGCGAGAGAAGTGACGTACTCTGGCAGCGCGACATGGGCGTGTGTTGAACTTTCAACTGAATTAGACAATTTTTCATAAAATACGCTCATAGCATGCCACACACACCAAGGATAAATGCACACGCAACTTTTAGTCGTTATGTGACAAAGCTTACATACCTACATACATATGTATGTATGTACATATGTACGTACTTGTGTATTGTGTGTGTCGGACCATGCGACAAGCGAAAAACAAACAAGTGTACGTCCCCTCTTGGTAAATAGGGAAGCACTAATCAACTTTACAAGTCGTGTGGCTACGACGTTGTCCTTTGGGCAAAGGCGCCTTGCCTTCAATAAACTTTTATTGAGTAATTGTACATCTTTAACGTGCGTTGGATACTTAAAGTACGGACAAAAATTACAACGATGACGATTGCGACGACGACGACGACGGCGAAGAAATCAAAGTTCCTGCGAGTTTGTTTATGAGTAACAACAATTAGCATTCCACTGCGGCCGCACCCCAACGTCGAAACAGTCAAGGAAGTTTCTGTTTCTGTTGTGTTGTGGTCATTTGCCTAATGCCAGGCAGCGTACAGCACCATGGCAAAACGCCACCGCGTCGCTGCTGAGCGCCGCTGGCGGCATTCGGTCATTGGTCAGCAGCGCATCGCTTGTCAGTTCGTGCAGAGTGTTGCGCCAGGCAGGACAAAAAAATGTCTCAAATAACGCGCATTAAATTTTCAACGCTGTTGGCTATTTATTGATTTTTAACCATTATCATTGTGTAAAAATAGCACTACGGACAAAGCAAGGCAAAACAAAAACAAAACCAACTACGTGCGATTCCACAAAACGTCAATTAATTATTCAATTCGATTAATATCTTAAAATTTACGTTACAATTTAGCGACGCATTTTGCGTCTGCTGCCGATAATCCGACAATTAACTATATGAGCATGCTCGGGTTTGTCTATCTGGTTCTTATACTGGGCTGGATACTAATAGTGCTGTTTCTCAAATGCAAGAAGTCAATAACACCGCATCTCGGATTGGGCGATAATTATACAGACGCTCTCGGCAGCAACGCTGGTAAGAAACTATCATAACCTCAAACTGCCTTGAAAAAAAAAAAAAATTACCTATGAGAACTTTTAACTATTTTAGATCGTCGTCCATCTGTGCACGTCATACAATTGCATTCAGATGAGATCGAACGTGAGGATCGCTTTATAGATTCTTTTCATCGGCAGAGCGACAGTCTGCAACGTTATTCACATCGTTCGCAACGCTCAACTCTTGAAGAACGAACCATTGAGACCAATTATCCTACGGACGCTGTCATTAATCCCGCCTACATGCACGATGAGGACTACATCATAAATGGTATTTCCAAACAATACAGTTTATGTATTTTTTTTTTTTACTAACAACCCACTTTCTTTTGAAGCGCCGCCACCTTCCTACGAAGAGGTTATGCGCCAGCCCGAAGTATATCCTCAAGTTCGCCAGCCAAATGGGAAAAGTAGCGAGGCTCATATTTAAGTCATTAACATAGAGCGGTTTTCTATTGCCTTAGTACTCTTCTGTACATGTCGGTATGCATAAACGTTTGTATATGTATTTAGGAATCATTTAAGTCTGAGTTAGCAAGCATATGAGCGAACGAGTTGCATATAATAACTGTGATTATTCTTGTAAATATTTGACTAGCGTTGGCATTTCAATTTTTCAATGCATACTTCGAATTGTATTTGTATATAAATTGTGATCTTAATAGCAAAAAAGAAAAAAAAAAATTGCCTTATTGAAAAAAATATCAATCGAAATTTTTTTGACTTTTATTTTTTTTTTTTTGTTATTTTTTTTTATAGTTTTTGGAACATTTAAAATATTGACGCTCTTCTTCGCGTTTCATGTATGGTATTATAATATATTATTTTTTATCGTGTAGTACAAGCATATGATTACGTGTATATGTTTTAATATTTATATTATTTGGCTTGAACGTGCCTAAAGAGACAAAATCAATTTAATTGATTGAGCTTAGGCCGAAACGTTAATTATTTGTTTGTTTTAAACAACAATAAATGTTTTCTCATCATCAACTAATAAATTAATAGAATTTACAAAAATCTTTATGACTACAATATTTCAGTCAAAGTATTTTATCTTCTTAATTTCGCAGTAAATTAAATAAATATTCATATAAAAAATAATAACTTATGTTTGTGCTTGAAAATAGTGTATAAAAAATAAAATAATCTCTTTTATATAAAAATTAAACTAAATTCGATCAAATAGTTTTGGATACTGCAAAAATTAGTTAAGAATATACACAATCGTTGAATCTCAATCCCAAATGTTTACAACAATGATGTCATATGCATTTAAGAGCAGAGCTTCTCAGCACTATGCATTTGTATAAAAGCCTCCAAAGCTGTGGGTATCAAACCCTTGTACTTGATCTTTTGAAAAGCAATGGTGCGAGCTGCGATGCACTTAAGCGACGTTTGGGTATTTTGTTGCGCAAGTAGTAAATTACTAAATGTCGCTATAAATAAAAATAAAAAAATGTATTTATAAACAAAAAATAGTAGATGATGTAAACCATTTGCATACCATTTGCACATGCCTTTGCTGGCGTTAAACCTTGATCATTGACGGCATCTAAATGGGCGCCAGCCTCAATGAGAATCTTGATAATGCGATCAATTTGCACGCAGGCATTGTCGTATGTGCGCAGCTGTTTGAAGAGGCACAATATAATTAAATAAATTATATAAAAATAATTTCAACAAAATTTACCTTACTAACAAGCGTATGCAACGGCGTATTGCGAGAAATATCCACAGCCGATACAGATGCGCCCACATGCACCAGCAGCATGGTCGTGCGATAGCAGGGGAACCTGTTTACCATGGAGAATTCACGTGTTATTAACAATTAATTAGTTTAAGAGCTTTAAAAAAACGCACTTGCAAATCTCATTGGTATAAAAGTCGTCCACAGGTGTGACGCCGTTTACAGCCAAGTGCAGTAGGGTTTGACCATCAGCGAGACGCGTATCGCATTTAATGTACTTTAGTATAATCGTGAACAGTTCCTTTATTTGCGTCATATTGATATCGTTTTGCTTACAGCGAGCAATATGCGTAATGATCTTGATAAGATACAAAGCCGTGACAACATTTTGTTCATTGTGATCCTGTGGCCAAAGAAAACGGTACAAGTTAAATTTTATATGATATTATCAAATAGGTACAAGTCATTAATTACCACAAGCAATCGTGGACATGTATTTGGCGTAGGATTCTTTATTTTGTACTTGTTGCTCTCGATTTCCTGCTGACACTTGCTCAGCACAGGCAATACATCATCAAATGACAGTCGACTGCCATCAACGCGCAAAATCTGTGAGAATAACTGTGCAAAACGCAATAAGTCACGTTCGACGGTGATCTGTAGAAGATATTTTATATGTTAATATATTTATTTTTAATAATCAAAAATAAAATGTATGTTTTACGTACATTGTTCACCATGCGTAAATCAATAGCGTAGTTCCAAAGCGTCTGACATTGCTCAAATCGACCTTGATCCGCCATAACTGCGCCGCGATAGATAATGGCTTGAGCCAGCTCAGGATTGCGACGGCCAAGTATGCGTTCGCGTATTGTTAACGACTCCATGTGTATGGAGTGATGGTTCAAACGTATTGCCTGTAGTTCTGGTATATTCTCCGTTTCAAACCAATCATCATAAGCTGGTATTGGCGCCATTACACGCTTGCGTATTATATGCTGTGGATCCTCATAGCGCATCGACATCGCGCGCATTAAATACTCAAAAGCTTTGTTCACATTATAGCGAAACTTGTCGTTGGCATAGGTGGCGCCCAACAGTTCAAGCGTTTCAATCGCGCTCTCTCGACTCATCAGACCCGGTCGTCCTAAGAACAACTCTACTACGGGTTCATGCAAACGTTCGGCTGCTTGCAAGGCCGGCGTTATGCCCAATTCATTCGCGTACAGATTAGCGCCATGATCAAGCAAAAGTTCAACCACCTCCAAGTGACCGCTCTCAGCGGCATAGTGCAAAGCGGTGGCGCCACATAGAGCCTGCTCGTTGGTATGCGCGCCATGCTTAAGCAAGGTATCGACCTGAGAACATAAAATTGCAATTAATCTTTGACTTTTCTTTTATATAGTTAATGAACTGTGCTGTACTTACAACCATGCTGTGTCCCTTGTAGGCGGCTATCATGATGCATGTGTTATTAAATGCATTTGTCGCATTCACATCTGCGCCATGCTCGATCAAATACCTGACTATATCCAAGCGTCCTTCATAGCAGGCGGCGCGTAATGGCGATGATTGCGCCTTCGTATTGTGATTAACATCAGCGCCACGCTTCACAAGCATTTTCACAATCTGCAGATGGCCCATGCCTGCGGCAACCCAAAGCGCTGTGGCGCCATAGACGACAAGGCCGTCAAAGATGACGTTGCACTCGCGTTCAAGATCGATGTCATAGTGCGAGAGCAGTGTCTTCACATAGGCCACATTGCCTGACATGGCAGCCATGGTTAGTGGGGTTAACGTCTGACCGTCAGCCTCATCGAATTGCTAAAAGTACAGAACAAAAAGATAAAAGTTAGAAAACAAAAATCTAGCTACGATTTGTTGATAAACAACACGAAATCTCATTTGTATATTTGTGGCTCTTAGAAATGATTAGGCATTTCTTTCATACAATATGTTATATATTTTTTTTTCACAGTCAAGGTCTGAGTTTTTTAGTTTTGCTCTAAATATACATGTATGAAAATGTCACAAAAGAATAAAAGAAAAAAGAAATAAATAAATAAATACGCGTGTATGTTTATGCGTAGATACGAATATTTTTAGACTTGGCTTACTCATATTCAAATCAAATAACATTTAGTACTGCATAAATCAGGGCAATATGCAAAACGCATTTCGCATCTTTGTTATTATGGAAACTTATATAGAAATATTGAATGACTGCATTTGCTTCCTTCGATGTGAATGTATCTATTTTTAATACATATACTTTTATTTATCTATACATCTATGACACAAGATACATGCATATTAGCTCGAGTGCAGCTTGCTTGCAACAGTTGCGACCTTGAATAGGTTAGTGTGAGATTAAGTTG
The DNA here is from genome assembly GCA_034638295.1 of Phortica okadai. Classification (NCBI taxonomy): domain Eukaryota; kingdom Metazoa; phylum Arthropoda; class Insecta; order Diptera; family Drosophilidae; genus Phortica; species Phortica okadai. Next base: position 5,583,565 of record CM067851.1, read on the forward strand.
AGTTACTATGCAGCTATTAGAACAACAAAAACAGCAACCGATTTGCAAATACATAACTGAAAGCTTATCTGGGATTTTCCTGCGCAGTATTCATTGAAATCAGTCAGATAGAAAATAGGTCACGCACTTTTGCGAGAAGCATGGACAAACGAAAAAAGAATGCAAAATATGGAAAAATGGTTATAAATTTTTGACCGAGCAAAGCGGCAACTTTTCTGGTCTTTTGTGCAAGCGTGATGCCTACTTCTTTGTTCGCCGATTTCTGTTTTGGCACGTCAAATATAAATATTACAACGATTTCCACTAACAAATACATGCATACGATTATATGGATGGTATATACATACATTCACATTTTTAATAATACTTATATAGATACATACATCTACGAAACAAATATTTAACAGGAAAAAGCTGCGACACACAAAAATTTTCCTCTTATATTCGTCATGAAAATGCGTCTTGTCTTAAAGAAATTAACACTGTAACACATCATCATATTTAAGTTCATATTTGGCTATTCAAGCGTACGTATAAATAACTTCTAGGTCAAGCAACTTGAATGATGTGCATTATGCCGTCTTGCTCGATTGACGTTGGACAGAGGAGACAGTGGGTAGGTCGATAGGTAGGTAGATAGATAGATAGTGCATTTGAAAGAATTTCACGTCACAATTCTAATAGACGTTTTACACTCACCGCTGGATAGGTAATATAGCTGGCAATTGGCAAAGTGTTATTGGCGCCACGCCAAAAGTTAGGTCCGGGCCAGGCAGATTCATACCAGCGTTTTCGAGAACTAGAAAGCAGTTTGAAAAAAAAGTAAGGATTCATTGCGTTTATGCCTTTGACTTTTATTGAGTTTTTTTTTTTTTGCCAAAAATTAGCATTAATTACCGGAAAAGTTCTGAATTCATCTTAACGAATTTGAGAAAATTTGCAAGAAAAATGTTGGCGGATTATTTTCTTAAAAGCGAACACACAAAAAAGGATACTCGACGCACTAAGTACAAAACTTCAACTGATAAAATTCGATAAAAGTTCGTTTGCCAACTGCGCTCTGTCGTCCTTACATCGTTGCTCCTTAGGCACGACGGAGTGTCAACAATAAGAAATATACACTCCCTTATTTAGCATAGTGCAGATGGCGTATATTGTTTTTGGGGGTTGTGAGGATATGCGACATGCCAAAGGATACTAGCAAGAGCGAAATTGAGAGTTTGAGAGAGCTCAAATGAGCGCAGTCGCATGCGCGTGTCATGACGACAGCTGATGACGTTAATGTACATTTTCCTTTCTGCCTTCGAAAGTGCACAGAAAGGATACCAAATGCGGTTGTTGTTGGCATTCCTTTTGCGTAGGCAAGCAGCTGCAATTTAATTCCCAATAGTTTTCAAAAGAAGTCATGAATATTGTTGAAGTTTGTGGTGTCACAATTATTTTAATCTAAGATAACTTTTCGCTTATCGAAATACTTTTGTTATATATATAAGTATAACAATTTGTGTAATAAAGATTACTGGTTTTTGTTTTTTATTTTTTTCTATATTAGGTTTGTAAATTTGATTATCAACAGATAAGACAAGGAATCACAATTGCGCTCAGTCAGCCATTAATTCGAACCTTCAAATTATTTTCGTTAAATCACTGACAGCTTCAAATTAATAACAAATTCTCAGAGCGGTTCTCATGTCACCAAATTAATGCCATGCGCTTGAACGCTTTCAATGGTATTGATCATGACAACGATGATGATGATGATGAGATTCGGGAACTGTTAAAGTTTGGCATTGCGCCAAAATCGCACAAACTGTGTCGCACACTCACAGCTTTGCACAGCGGTGATCTAGAGACCCGCTCGAGTCGAGTATAAGTCCATCGAGCACGACGACCCGGTCAGTTTCGTTATTGACCATCATTGTCCGTCCTACTTGACAGACTATGTACTTAATCGTTGCCACTGTCCATGTGTCATCTTGTTCTATTTAACAGTTGCATCGTCGTTTTCTTTATAAGTTAGGATATATTTTCTAATTGTTGTTGACAATGAATCTGCTTATTTAAAAATAAAATATGACGATACAAATTTCCGCGAGTAACTTTTCGGTTAACAGACGAATTAATTTATTAGTATTTTTTTTTTTTTTTGATGTTTTAATAAAGAAAATAAAAGGAAGATTTGCATTTGTTCTTTAACCATTATATTCATGCTTAAATTGCATCATTGTTCACTAAGATGTCGTTTGCTTTAATGAAGATGCGTTGCTGCTGTTGATAATATGTGTTCTAGCGGCGGGGGCGTCAGAAGTGCCGCAGCGCTGCTGAGCAACAATAAACAAAGCAAAGAGCGCTAGCAACAAATTAGAAATCGAGAGGAATAACGCAACAGAAGAACAATTAAGGTGAATATAGCAAATGTGCAAAGAATATGTACATATGTATGTACATGCATATGTGCCACAGTAAAAAGCGCAAAGTTTTTAATAATGACGCAGTAAATTGAATTTTTTTGCGTTGTGCGCTGCTCACTGATCGACCATGTGCAGTGGGTGAGCGGGAATGCTTTTCGTTTTAAATTATACGTTTTCTTCTCTTTTTGACTAAATGTATAATTTTAGGAGTATGTAAGTAAGTAATTTGGATGATCCTGTTACTTACCACATTGGCTAAGTAATTTTGTAGCTCCCTGCTGCCAGTTTCATTCAATGCGCACAGGTACAATTTGGGCATGCTCGACTTCGCCGCCAAATAAACCATATTCAACTGTGAGATATTAATACGCTCATCAGGAAATCGTTGTTGCAAATCTTGAAGCACATCGGATAGCATTCCATCTTGCATGGACATGATCACCTCAAGGCTGTGAGACGTGTCTAATTCCGGATTATTCATTTGCGTGCCTTTTGTGTTGCTTTTAACACACGTACCACATTTAACACAACCGACTACTACTCGCTACGTTTCGTTACTCTACAAAGGCAAGTTTTATTTAATTATAAATACATATATTTCTACTTCAAATGCGCGTTTTCAAGTCAAGAAGTCGAGAAAATAAAACAAACTGCTGAGCAGGTGAATTGTTCGCAACAAGTGCAAAACCAGCTGGTTTTCTATCGATTACTAAAAAAGACTATCGACTAGTGATGACAAAATTAATCGGAAATCGTCGTCTAATAGATTTATTTCTTTAAAGAAAACTTTTGCACTGATTATTTTCATCCAGTTCATTTTCTTGGCCGACTGTTTACTACAATGATTGAAAAAAAAACTTTAATTCACAATTTGGCACAATTTCAAGATAATAAGCAAAAATTGAAACAAAAAAAGTTACGTCTTCCAACACTGCGGCCCGAGACATAGTGTGCTGCGAGCAATAATTTGTTCCAACCAGGGCTGCTAATTTTAAAATAATTGAAATTAAGAAAAAACGTTTTCCAAATCAAAATTCAATAGTCCAAATGAATGTATTTTAAAAACACAAGGTTTCTGTGTTAATTATATTTATCGTACGGATTACGCGATTAGCATGATACATAATTGTATTTAAACAAAACCACACTCTCGGTAGTTTAAAAATTTTTTACTGCTTGTTAGATAATATCCGTTTATTACCAATTGCAAATAAAAAGTCATTTTTTCCGTTACATTCGCAGCATTAAAACGTTTTTAATATATATTTTCATAACCTTTCCAACATTCAACACATCGATATGAAAATAAAATATGAAGCTTTTTATGTGCCATATAAAATTTCAAAAACATAACATATGTGGGACTAAAAGTCCAAGCTTCGAGGGCAATAATGAAAATAGGTCAAGTAATTACGTTGAGATATGATGTCCTCGTTTTTCAAAAATTTAGAACACCTTTGCTCATTTTGATTATTATTTTTTTTTTTTTTTTAATTGTTTGTTGCGCATTGAACGATCGACCGTTTTTATTTATTTACATACATATTTTTCCAATCGTGTTTGCGATGAAACCTGCTTTTGTGCAGTGCTTGGAAAATTATGCAAAACGCGTCGATATCCGTAGCAATCTTCTAAGATTAAATAATTCTTTGTTTTTTTTTTTTTTTTCTTGATAAGGTAATCTTTTTGGACTGCATTATTTGTAACCCGGATTTGATTTGCTAATTATATTGTACGAGCCGAGTCCAAATGTGTTCTTTTATAGGAAGCTTTTTTCATTGTTGTGCTTGTGTGTAGGTTAATGGTTGGATTTATTATATTGCCGCTTCTGCTTTAATACGTGGACTTCCGACTGCTCGACTCTATTTATAATATTGCCGATCCTGAAGTAGGACTGAATAATGTATGCTGGTCTCTTGCTCTTGAAGCTTGTTGGTTGTGTGTTCGTTTCATTTAATCTTGCTGAATGCGTAAACTGCTTTTTACATGTATTTATACACAAAAAAATTTTGTTTACACTTAAAATTTTAACTTGTTTTCTTATTGTGATTTATCATGGGGTCCAATATTCTGCTCCATGCTGATTGTGTCTTCCTTGATTCTCTTTTTGTCTTTAAGTATTTGTTGGGCGTGTGGGCGTTAAAAAAAATTATCATTGATTTTCGAAACTTGAAGTTTTTTTTGTTATTGTAAATTTCTAATTTTAGTAATATTCCTTATGGCTTTGGTTTATTATTTTTTTTTTTCTTTTTGTTTGGTGCTATTTAGATTTTCTTATTTATTCATATTGTTTTCTGGCTATTTTGACAGTCTCCTTTGCTGAAAACTGAACTGAAAAGTGTAAAAATCATATTAGTTTAATAATATGTTCAACAATGACATTTGTTCATTGACTCGCTTTAATCACATAAAAGATTTACATATAATAAATCAAATGCGTGTCTGCTAAAATTTATAAATTCATCTACTTTAAGCTATTTTCAATACATATTTCCTTTTTTTTTTTCGTTTTTTAACTTCTAACTAGCATTTCTATTACGCAAAAAAGCAAGCAAGTTTAAATTAATAAAAAAAATATTATATACTACAATTCATAATTGTAACTGTTACTGGTATTAAATTAAAGCTGTGTGCTACTTGGCGAATACTTCATACGAAAATTAAATTTTTGTATTTACTGTGTTAACTTCGGTTTGGCGAGGTGCTTATTTCTTTGTTTAGGTTGAAGCCATAATAGGGACCGATGCACTGGTCACAGTTTGTGCTGGCACTGCCGTGGGCGTATTAACGATCAACTGTGGTTCAGCACCATTCGTTTCATTGGAACCATTCGGTGGTGCCTGTGATTTGATGTGCGATGCGTTGACACGCCCACCACGTCTGCGCGAACCACGACCGCCACCATTAGCAGCATTCTTAATTGGTGATGGCGATTTGGTGGTCGAATCTGGTACAGATGACACACTCTGCGACTTATCACCGCCAGCACCGTACTCGGTATTTACCGAACGAGAGCTTCCACTGCCATCATTTTTGTTGTTACGCACTGAAAAAAACCAAATCCATAAAATTGACATTGATTACAATATGTGAGCAACACTTACCACGTCTATTACGGCGTCGATTATTATTGACCTTAATAACCGGCTTAATAGTAGTCTTGCTCGGATCAAAGTAGCTATCAAGTAATTCAACCAGTTCAGCCCGGTCGTCATCTTTAAGTGTTTGAATCGACTGGAGGACATCAAGTATGCCAGCCGTACGTTTCTCGTTCCAAATTGCATTTAGGCTTTGCAAATCGAAACCATGTTCGGCCAAGACAATACGAAATTTGACAGCACGAACACGATGATACAAAGTTGTTTTAAAATAGTTTATAAAGACAGGACGGAACGAGTTCTGACGTTCTAGGTTGGCATTTTGTGTTTGGAGCTCTTCCAAATCACAAATAATTGGAATGGCAAACTTTGCAATTGCATTATACATGTTTGTTTGACCTTCAATAGTTTCAAGAGCAGCCTTGTTATTTAAGTTGCTTAGTTGTAATGCAACTTTATAAGCCAATTTGGCACGTACGCTGGCATTGCCATCGAACTGTTCACTATCAAAAGGATACGCACCAACACCACCACTACTAATGTTTTTATTCTTTTGTGTTGCCGCTTTGTCAATTGAATTGTTATTGATACTGTTGCTGTTATTGTTGTTGTCCTCGGCTACCTTCGAAAGGTATTTCGATAGCTTACGAAGGCTAAAATGCTTAAGCGACTCATTCACGTTGATCTTTGCTAAATTTAAGCCATTGACAAATGATTTTACTGTATTGGCAAACCTGTCCAGCAGGCTGTATTTCTTAAGCGATTCTAAAATCATATACGGTATGAATTTGCGCTCCTCATGATAGACTAGTATGATACCATCGGTATTGGCACGTTTGGCTTTCAAAGCCTCAAGCCAATCAAGAAAATCTTTGAGTGCGGCAATTTCAGATTTTGATTTGATAATCTAAGAAGAATATATTGTACATACATATATATACAATTTAATAGATGTGATGGGGGGGAAAGAAAACTCACTTTATACGTTTGCATCGACTTCAGCATGCGATAGAAACCAATCGAAATGACCCGCACTTGATGACGTTGACGTGCAGCAGGATTCAAATTCATATATGGCATTATGTACTGCTCAAAGTGATCGTCGGGTGTGTAAACCGCAAGCTGAACAATCTGCAAATTGGTAAGACATGTTTTATTTCAAATTTCAATATATTTTTTTTAAACAATGTGAAAAAAAAGTTCCGAAATTTTTTAGTTTATTGTTGTCGAGTAAGCTCTAAAAAGGTCAGTGAACTTATACCACGGCTCTTGTTGTTGCATTGCAACAGTTACACAGCAAAAAAAAAAAAAAAAATGGATGACACCAGTGTTTGCCGTTATGTACATAATTGCAAAAGAACTCACCTCATCAATGAGACGGCGCCCAGTGGTGTCAATGTCCACGCCAACTAAAATGTAATTGCCATTCGGCAGCGCCTCCTTGGGAACATCGACCTCCGCCGGACCCATTGCTTGTGGGGTAATCGAATTACCATTACTGCTTATTGACTTATCAATTACATCTTCCATAACGCCAACCATGATGCCCAAATTCCTGTTCCGCAAAAGAATTGTTAAATTTAATCAGTTCTCACACATTAATTCCAGTTCTTCAAGAAATTATTGTAAAATTGACGAAATTTTTTTAATGGACTTCTTTCTTTCTTTTTTTACTTACGATATAATCCTGCTGTCAAAGCGTTAGAAATTTAACTTTTCTATTTTATTTTCCAATCGAAGAAGTTTACTTAATATGCGAGCGCTTTCTAAAAAGCTAATGCTGAAAAAAAAAAATATATAGAATAAGTTAAAATGGCGTGCAAAAGACAATTATACAGCAATAAAAAAATATCCACGTATGTAGAGCTATATTAAAAAAAAAAAAAAAAAAGCACACCGATCTGTATGGAGACTGAAGCTAAAATATGAAGACGATTGCGAAATGCCTCCGAATGCAGCTAGAAATTTGAAGTTGTGGACTCTAACGGGACTTTTCCAAGCTGCGTTCCGACGTATTTTTTAATTATTGCAGTTTTAGTTTCGTACCGTTTTTTTCCGACTTACCAGATTCACAACGTACTGCTTTTGTGGGGGGCAGTTTCGATGGTTCAGCCGAGTTTTTTTTTATGGCCTTTTTCCTTTACTTTTAGTATAAAGGGCAAAGCGGCTTTTTAAGGTGACGCACGAGTTCGCACAAATAAGAAACAATTCGTACAAATAACTTAAACGAAATGACGTTGTTTCTTGAAAATTTTCATATTTATAGCAAAAATTACACTCATTTTATTGAGTAGGCCATGCTTTGTAGAAATATTGCAAAGTGTTTTTGTTAAGTACAATGGGACAAATCCAGATTCTTTTATCAGTTTTTTTTTTTTTTAAATTTCGGTTTATTATGTTTTTTTTTTTTATTTATGCCTATCAGCTGATTTTGGTGTTTACAACGCCCTGGCGTCGCCCTTCTTCAGTGTCCGTTATGTGATGACCTGTTTTTCTCCCAATTTTATTTTATAAACAAGTTTGGCCAACCGCAGACTGATTATTGACGACTTTATTTTGTAAAGATTACCTATATGTTTAAGTTTCCGCAAAGAAAACTTTCCGGCGTTAGTAGAACGTAGTTAATGATAAGGCATCAGTGCTGCCAAGTCAATTATTTTCCCACCGTTTCTGGCTATTTTTGAGTTTCAATTGCGTGATTGCGTGCGAAACATTTGGCTTAAGATTTTTTGAGGTTTGTATTTGTCTTTTTGTTATTTGAAAGAAAGAAAAATTTTGCTTCTCATTTTTATCCAAGTAAATATCGGTCACGATAAGTCGCGCGCATGAAGTAGGATAAGAAAAGTAACCGATTTAACGAATAGTATCGATTAATATTGCCATCACTAGATTCATCACATAAACCAGGGCTGTCCAGATGGAACCCAGGCCCTATAAAAATGACTAAATACCGCAAAATATTTATAAAAATGGCCTCAAATCTTGGCGCCCCGGAAACTGAAATCTCCCCCATTAAATAATATTGTTATAAAAATTCACTCATTTGTGTATTTAAACAAAGAAGATAAAAAAGATTCTGTGGCCCGCGGGCCATGATTTGGATAGCCCTGACATAAACAAAAAACAGCTGTCTAGTGGTTGTATTATTTAAAAAAAATTGAGCATTGAAAATAATGCAGTGTTTGATCAAGTGAAATCTCAAAATTATTCAATTGTATTTAAAAAGGAATGCTGCAAACACTTACATAATTGCTTGGCATAGAGCGTACATGCAATACACTGATAGAAGGGGAACATAGTATATACATACATTCATGTGGTAAGTTAATGAGAATAAAGATAAAAGCAAATTTGTTGATAAGCGTAATTCGTGTCATAGGTGCCAATAAGAGCTGAAAATAAGTGAGCGGCGTCAACAACAACCATACAAAAATACAACAATAGTAAAATAAAGTCAACAATGCTTTCTTACATCAAACGCAAACTATCCGAATCGGAGGGCGTCAATAGCGGCAATGGCAGCGGCAGCGTCGACAGTGTTGCTGCGGAGCTTGCGCGTAAAACAAGCCAAATGTCGCTCGACCTGGCAGTGGACAATGAACCAATTGTCGTAGGCGAGGATGCCCTCCTGCATGAGCTAGGTTACCGTAATGCTACTGACTTGCAGGAAACCGTTTACGGTAGGCTGTGCTGTTTTTCTGTTATGGAAAAGATCGTTGGTTGCACCTTTACTAAATATTTAATTGTTGACTTTTTTTAGACCTTTTGCGTACAATTCGTGATCCCGAAAAACCGTGCACTTTGGAAGATTTAAACGTTATCTACGAAGATGGCATTTACGTAATGCCATCAACAAAATCAAATGTATCTGTGGTGCGTGCTTTGTGTAATTCTTTAGATTCTTTTAATCTAGCAAATATTTTATATTTAGGTGCGAATTGAATTCAACCCGACCGTGCCGCATTGCTCTCTGGCCACATTAATTGGTCTCTGTATACGCATTAAAATTGAACGCGGTTTGCCGCATAACATTAAATTGGATATATACATTAAAAAAGGCGCACATCAGACCGAGGAAGAGAGTGAGTTACACTTGCTAATAACAAACAATTCCGTGTTGCTTAATATGAATAATTTTCTCACTTTAGTTAATAAACAAATCAACGACAAGGAACGCATTGCGGCTGCCATGGAGAATCCCAATTTACGTGAACTTGTCGAAAATTGCATAAAGGACGAAGAGTGATGAGATGCATCGGCATTTGTCTGGTTTTGTTGAATTTAGTGTAAGATTCCCTTGTATTAAAATGTAAGGTGGAGAAATTATTTTTGTGACAATTTTACTCTTAAGCAACGCTGCGTCGTTGTACTTATATCCCAATAAGTTTGTAGTTAAAGACAATACATAAAATGGTTTATTTTTGTAAAATGAATACTTTTTGTTTTTCATGAAATAAGTAATTAAAAGTAAGACCCAAAAATTGCACCTAGCGTCCCCGGACTTAAACGCACAAGAACAACAACTTTCACATTTCCGATTCGGCCTCGACGTCGTTCCACTCTCTGCTGTAGTTACAGTTAGTTAGTGGCATTCTCAGTGCCGGTTGCGTTGCTTATCAAAAATGTTGTGATTACTTGAACTTAATCAGAGCATCGAAGTGTGTTGATAAGCGTGTGGCGACGCAGTGCGCCGAGGCAGTTCCCGGGCTCTCATTTGCTCATCAATTAAAACGACAAAACATGGTTTTTGTTGTTGTTTTTATTTTTTTGTTTTTCCGTTTGTTTTGTTTTGGCTTTGTCGTTGTCGTTGTCGCAACCGTGTGCAATGCATTATCTTAAATATGAATGAATTGATTGGTCGCCATTTTAGTTTTAGAAACGTGAACGCGTCACTTTTAATATTTATTGCGGCAGTGAGCCACAACGTGTGCACTGCAGATGAAAATAATTTCGTTTAAACTTTCATTAAAGCTAATTTAACTGATGAAAAATGTTCGCCTATTCCAAAAAAAGAAACAATCAATCAATAAATAACATATTTACATTATTCTGTCACCTTAATCAACATAGACCATTACATTGCCAATTTCACACCGTATAACTACCTTTGTAAAGAATACTCTTATGTTAGAAGCAATCACACAACATATACAACATTTGCATCAAAATGCAGATTTTGGGTCTTCAGCTTAGTCTCTGGATGGAACAATTGAATGTGAACCATAAATTCATCCAGTAAATTATTTCTATATTCATGCATAAATAAACATATTTCCCTCCTAGAAATTAAATTACGCACATAAACTGATTAATTTAATATTCAGTCAAATGATTTTTGAGACTGTCAAAAAAATTTGTTCACGCATTTGCGTCGTTAACGTTCATATTTTTATACTTTTATAGATTAACGACAAATGCGTGAACACCGCAATTGTTTTTGGCTTAACAATATAAAACTAGATTTTTTTATGGCATAAAAACAAAAGAATTCGTTGCATTTTACATTGTTGCTGTTGCACACAAAAATCGTACACAAATTCTAATGCAGAATAAAACATAATCTTGAGAAAGAGGGTGAGAAATAGTTAAAGTATTTTCAAATAAAAGAATAAGTCAAGAAAACATTTTAAGCTAAATAAAAACATAATGTCGATAGATAAGTAGTAAAACACAAAAAAAACCAGGAAGGAAGTATCGTCTTTGCCACGTGCTCTTGAAGACAATTTAGTCGTTTCTGCCCAAGAGTCAAAAAATTGCAAAGATTTAAAAAAATCGCTGTTCCAAATTTATGCATCATCCGAGCTAAAGAAATCAAAAGCCTTTGTGGTAACATTGGTCCCAATAACGGTTATGGTAAAAGTTTGAAATTTTTTGCTTTCCGAGAAATAAGCAATAGTAAAAGTACAAAGTTCGAAAAAGACCGTGTTCATTCTTTCATATACCTTGACATACCATACATATGAATGTTTTCAGAAATATCCTTGGCAGTTTTCAAAAAACGTTCAATTGACAATTTTATGGGAAAAGTTGAAATTCCAAAAAAAAAAAAAAAATCATTTCATTAATTGGCGAACAGCGTAGAGCAATCAAAGCTTACGCACGTTTGTCCTGTTGACATGATGGCCTTCCTTTCAGTTGTGATAATACCCTCTACATCATGGTTCAAGGGTATGTAAGACCTGAGCACATGAAAAATGTTGCAAAATATATTCTTTGTTTCTCGAGGAGGGTCAAAAACTAAGTGTGAATCTATCTTTTGTGGTGGGAATATTACTAGCTGATAGAAAAATAGAATTACACGAAAAGAAAACTAAATTTCAAATCAGAAAGGAAACTATTTTCGGCTTTAACGAAACTTATATACTCTTGTTAATTTTTTTTCAATTATTCTTATTTGAAAATTCTCCTGATAGTTTTTCCAATGAAAATCATAATTATCAGTATGAAAAATTAGATCTTGCATCAATTGGCAGAAATGTATTAAAAAAAAAATTGAAGAGTGTCCAGAAGATGCTTCTATGCTTTGAAGCGCAGTGTATTTCAAAGTCAATCATTTGTGTCTGCAATTTTAGTTTGGTTTTCTCGTTGAGTTATGGAGTCGTTGCAGATGCAAAAGGCGGCAGTCGACCATTTCAATCATAGCTCAGACATAGCTTGCCTTGTGCAAATTGCTAACGGCTGACACTATCTCGCCTTTGCCACTTGCGGGCTGAAATGCAATAACGCAAGGGCATTAGATGAAGAACGAAAAAAAGCACACCTAAAGTCGGCGACGTCACCGTCTTCGTTGTCAAAGCCGTATAGGCGACTCTATTAAAGTGTTGAACGCTTATTGCATTCCACGTTGACAAGCGCAGCAGGCCTTCAACAGCACTACAATCCTTGCCAGGCTCAACGTGTTCGGTGTCCAAGTGCTGAAGCGCGTACAAACACTTTGCAACGACGTCGACGGCGCCATTGTCATTGTCATCATCATCCACGTTACCTTTGACGTCGTTTTCATTTGTTACTGCCTCAATTTGTTCTTTCTTTTTCATTTGCTCACAATACTTGGTAAAGTAATCAGAGGGTCTTAGGTGTGCATGCGATATGCATACAAAGTTACTGATTATGTCCTTGATGGTAACTGCCTCCTTCTTGTTCATGTTATTGTCTTTATTGGCGTTGTTGTTATAGCTTCTCATAGGGTTTCCACGGTCTTCTGTAATTATGGTTGTTATTGTTTTTTATTCCCCTAAAAAAGGGTATCGCACGAAATTTTCAGGTTAAAGAATAACATGTCTTCTGTGAAAGTTTACAAATTATTGTATATATTCCTGATCAGCTCTATTTAACTGAAAGATCATATGTGTGATAATAGGCTGATCACCTATATCATGGTGTGATTTGCGGGGTAAACTCGACCTCAAAGTTTGAACATACATGCAGATATATGTACATACCAAATTTAAATAAATTTCTTATTGGTAATATAACCTTTTTTAGGGTATATACATCTCAGCAAAGCCGAAATAACTCTTTATTTTACCTTTTTCGCACACTTTCGCAAAATGGCGCACAATAGATGAAGATGAGTGGGTGGAAAAAGTCTTAAATAACTAACAGTTTCGTGAAGGAGCATCTTTTATTAAGGTCTGAGCAGCTCATTAGCTTAAATGACCTGATTTCGTTAGTATTTTTATACCCTGTACACATACTGTGTATCAGGGTATATTGTGTTTGTTTGAGCGAAATGTATGTAACGCACAGAATGAGGGGAGGGAGACCCCATAAAGTATATATATTCTTGATCAGGACGACAAGAGAAATTGATTGAGCCATGTCCGTCCGTCTGTCCGTCCTCACCAACGGTTCTCGGAAACTATAAGAGCTAGAGACTTGAAATTTGGAGGGTAGACTCGTGATGCTCGGCAGCAGAACAAGTTTATTTTTTTTTTTTGCCACGCCCACTCCTTCCCGCCCATCCAGCCACACCCACTTTTTTAAATACCTATAACTCAAACATCCAAAGAGATAGAAACATGAAAATCGGTATGTAGACTCAGTATGTATAGCCCTACAAAACTGCATACCACAAAATCCCCCCTGCTTTTTATTTCCCCTCCCCCAGTTAGTTTCTTAAAATTGCTATATCTCCAAAATTAACAAAGGTACGATCCTGAAAATTTGTATACAAGCTCAGTGATAACACATCTTAAAAACTGCATACCACAAACTTCCCCCCTCTTTGATGGCTACCCCTCAGAGGCCGACAAACTTAAATTTTTCGTAAAATCCACATTTTTTGACCGATTTTCTTGATATTTTGAACACTATTTGAATATGCGACGTCAGATCAATATGTTTTTGTAACTTGAAGGTGTGGCACCGCCTACCATGTGTGCAGGGTATTATATTGTCGAGTATACTCGACTATACCGCCCTTACTGGTTATTTTATTGTTTTTGTTGTCTAAAGTTAGATTATTGAAAATCTGTCTAAACGTTATAACGCTGACATGTTCTTCTCAAACTACAGAATATCATATTGCAGACTAATCGAGCTGGAAATCGTAGATTGGAATAAGCTAGTGAATCTCTCATTACATCAGATGCCATTGTATTTATTTTATGAAATATAATTCTATGTGTCTTTAAGCGAATAATAAAATAAATTGCTATAAGCTCTTTCAATTTATTATTAAAAAAAAACTTGGATCTTGGAAAACTTGGTTTTAGTTTTCTCTATAAGAAATTGTAAAATTTTAATGACAGTGTTCCAAAGCCACGCCCATTATTAAATTTATCATAACGCCAGCAACAAATATAACAGTTTTCAATCTCTTATTTCATCTGCCCACAGAGATTTTTAAGAGTTTACTATCATTGGGCCTCATGGCCCTCATTTTTCACCGATCGTTCCTATTGTAGCTATATGATATACATAGTTCGATCAATGCTTTGCAAATTGCCTGCAGAAGTAGGAGAAGTTTCTGCATTAAGATTTTACCACATTTCTCACTTATTATGTTGTTTTTTTTTTTATATTCTTTAAAGGCATTTCTTTGCAACCTCAACGTCGTATGCCTTATTTAAAAATAATTTCGTTAGGCAGCGTATCTCAGAAAAAATTGCGTTAATCATGTCAAAGGGCAAATTTAACTCAAACGTAGGCAAGGAATTTCTGCATAATTAAGGTCCGAGCATTCCACCTTTATGGTTACGTCACTGTAAATAAAAAAAAAAAAATTATTAACATCAAATAAATGATGCAACAAAGGACAACGGAAAGACAAATAGATGAAGGGGAAGGATAATCAAATGTGTACGAAGGAACGAGAAAGAACGATGTAAAATAAATGTAAATTACAAGTAATTCTGCAATTTACCGTTGTGAATACAAAAATAACAACGACCGCGACATCGACGACGCATTGTGGTCAAAGTGACCCATTTTTTGTGCTTAAATACAACAATAACACACACACACACGGACTGGCACACAGACTTACAAGCGCACGTGTTGTTATAGTTAATATAAGAAGAAGAAGAATTAGCAGCAACAGCAGTTCACGCCTTGTTTGCTTTCGCTTATTGCTGCAGTGCAGTGCAGCACTGTGTGTGTGTGTGTGTGTGTGTAAGAGTGGTACAGAGCAGAAGCAGGAAAATCGCACAGATTGTGGAGACACACGGAGATTTCCTTCCGATTTGCAATTGTATTAAATTGTATGCAATTATTATGATTGTGCGTATGCGTGTGCGTGTGTGTGTGTGTAACGGTGCGTACACATATACACAGATGTATGTATGCGCAACAAGCAACATTGCTGCATTGAAAGTCACTTTGAGCGCTGCTGGCAGGAAGTCGAAACAGATTTCACCATTGTATGTTATGTATGTATGTATGTATGTATGTATGTATGTATGTGGCAACATGATTATTATTGTTATTGTTGTTGTGGCCGTTGTTGGCGCTTTTTGTATTGCTTCTTATGTATGTATGTATGTGCGTTCATTGTATTATTTGTTGTAATTGCTTTACTTGCTGCTGCTAAGGTAACCATGTGCTGCAGTTGGTGTTGTTGTTGTTGTGTTGCTCCAGTGATATTTGTCATGCATTGTGTTGTTGTTGATGTTCTTGTTGTCGCTGCTGTTGCCAACATTGCTGCCGGCGCAATTTCACCACGGAAATGACACTTGCCACATTCCATTGCATATTTTTGTACGCATCGAACAGCAGTCACACATACATACATACCTACATCCTTTTTATTTTTACTTCTTCTCATTTTACGCCTTCGAAATTTTGTTCTTCATCTTTCATATTGATTATGTATTGTTATTGGAGTTATTTTATTATCTGTACTATGTACTTTTTATTTTTTTTTCCTTTTAAAAAATAGTTTCAAAAATTCAACCGAGTCAAACTGTGCTTTTGACATCGTTTTTAAGCAAATGTAAGCCAAAAGACAACATTTTACAGTCAACTGATTGCAATTCCTTAATGCACATATACATACATTCATATATAAAAGTATAAACACAGACAAACCGATGAAGAGGCAGCGCCAAAGGCGGACGAAGTGTCAGGCGAGGAGCGTGTGAGAGTGGGGTTGACCCTAGGTATCACACGCTTTACCGGTGACTTTAGCTTACAGTTGAACCGGAAATCCTTGCGCGTTTCTTGCCAGCTTGCCAGCTTTGCTTGCATTGCTGTCTTCCGGTCTCGTGCCTGCAATTATGCTTAACAACAATTTACAGTAACAATTGTTATTGTTATCGTTGCTGTTGTTGTTGTTGTTTATGCTTGCAAGTAGTGCCATTTACTGTTGTTGTTGTTGTCAGCAGCATTGTCGTCATTGTTGCTGTGACGACTGTTGCTGTTATTTTTGTTGTTGTTGTTGTTGTTGCTGCTGTTGTAAGTCGCTTTAATTGCTTGTCTCCTTTTTAATTTGCAACGCTTTTGTTAATGTTGTCCTACTCGTTCTTGTTTCCCCGTCATATCCTTCTCGTTTAAAATCCATTTTTAAATCCTTTTTGTTTTTGTTTTTCTCCCCACTTGACTTTTATGTCGGCTGAGCCTTTTTCGTGCGCTCTTTTGTCTTATTCAAGCGGTCACAGTTGCTCGTGCATTTCGTAATTTGTCCTGCCACTATTGTTGTTACTGTTATTGTTGTTGTTCCTCTTGCTGATACAAATGCAAGTGAAATACGCTGCAGGCATTTCCGTTTGACGCTTTGCAACACTGTTGCTCATTAGGTAATTTTATAAGCTGAACAATTTTTTTTTTTGCATTACGTAACATAAAAACACCAGAACAAAAACAGAACAAAAAAAAACAAAAAAACAACTAATATAGTACAAAATACATGAGCAGAAAAACACAATTACAATTTATTGTTATAAATGAATAATAAATAATATGGTGTTTTACTTCTAACAACAAAAATAAAAAATTAATACCCGCAAGCATCGAAAGTCACGAAAGTTATTCTAGTACTGTTAATATAATCATTCCATTTAATGGCCATTTGATTTTAACAGCGTGTCGTATTTAGAATAGCTGTTTTTTTTCTGTTAGTTAACAGTGTTCCAATAGCTGCTTTTTGATCATGTTAAACTGCTGCAAGGAATGTAAAGTGGCACTCTTAATATGTTTTTAATAGATTTGTTAGAAGAAGCCGGTGCATAATATGCCTTATTCTCGATAAGAGGACGTACATAAATTAACTGAGATAATATTGGGAGATGGGTGTTCCTTAAAATCTCTCCATGGGCAGGGGGGTTCGTCGAAAATCTCATGTGAACTTTTTAGTCTATTATAATAGATTTTTTTTTGCAAAATTTTAAGAAAAATCTCATGTGTCATACAGAGTGATCAAAATCTCATTAAATATCACAGAGAGAGAGGGAGGGGGGAGGTTGTTGAAATTTCAAGGAATGTAATATACTTTACTCTAACCTAATATCACACATTTGGACTAAATACCATTTTAGCTTAATGTATGCATGACTACAAACTTTTTTGACTCCAAAAAGTATTTTTGCTTTGTACAAAACTAATGTACCCAAGTATTATGGTGGTACAGGATATATAAACACCTAAAAAAGAACAAGTACAAACTAAAGCATGGAAAACATGAAAATTGACACTTAACAAATTTAGTTCAAGTAATTTAAATATTCAAAACAACACTTGAACACGCATTCGTGAGCAGACAGGCTCGCAATAATACAAAAAATAAATAAATAAATAAGTGAATGAGTGAAAAAAAAAACAAAAAACTATTTGTGGAATGAAAAATTAAATTATGTAAGACAAAACTACAAAAAATACTTGAACATGTAATGAAAGTGAGTTTTGTTGAAATTATCACGCAGATTCCGCTCTACGACACCTCGCACTTTGTCTGTCACACCAACAGTTGGGTTCATTTATATATGTATGAGTGTGAGTGAGTGTGGTTCAGTTTATATGTTTTATGTCCTGTGGCCGCTCCAACAATTTAAACCACTTTAGCACTTTATTTTGTGCCGCGTGTCCGCTGGCTAAATAAATTAAATCATAAAATAATAAATTGAATTAAGCGAAACAGAATTGTTCTTGTTGTTTTTAGTTTCTTTTTGTTTTGTGTTATGCTATGTTGTTTGTAGCAATTATGACAATATAAAAATATGTTTGGAATTACGTTGTTAACCTATTTTGCAGCACTTGTGTAAATAAATCGGAATTGGCATTTGTCCGCAAAACAAATGAAAATCGTTTTATGTTATTTCTGAGCGCGAAAAGTTACAATTATTTAGTATTTTGTTAATATTAGATATTTTAAGCCGTATTTGTAAAACACATGCGTCACTGACGAGGCATTGAATCGCACCTCACAGAGGTTAGATTTTATTCAAGTCATACGTTACTCAACAAGTCATTAAAAATAACAAACTAGAAAAATATTTTGTTACTTATTAACTGCAACAACCACATAGTTATTTATTTATTATTCATTAAAAAAAAAAAAAAATGGAAAATTATTTTTTGCGAAAACTGCGTGGAACTTTTCTGTATGACTTTTGCCTTGAGTGAAGGAGGCGGCACTTGTTTTTCTGCTTGTCGAGTGGATTTGCTAGTTTGACAAAAAAGTTTTTTTTGCAATGTTCAATTCACATTATTCAGCAGTGAATGTGTAATAAAGTTGAGCTACTGCTATCTCTCTGGCCCTTGTATTTGCAATGCTTTCACAATGTTTTTTTTTTTGTTGTGAAATACAAATTTTTTTTTAGCGGAAATTCAAGCGAACTTCGCTTGTTAGCTCTGTGTAAGCGGGTTTTCTAGTTTTCTAGTCTAAATTTATAAATTCACATAGCATTAACTAACAGAAATAACAAAAAAAAAAAACTGAAATGAGTTTTTTGCGAAGGTTGTGCCACAAGGCTGCAAAATTGACTAAGCAGTTAGTGAGACAGACAGAGGCAACATGATGTTACGAACGTGGATTAATCAAATGATTGTTTAAATTTTTCCCATGGTATATCCGAAACAAATCACTGCACAAGGACTTAAATATTATTTTTGTTGGCGATCAAATTAATTTTCATAGCAGTAGATATTATGACAGACTATCCGCTCACCCTAACATACTTGCTAAGGCTCTAGCTACATACGTACCAAGGAAAAGACTGAAAAGATTACATCCATTCGAACTTAAAAATCGTATTATTTAACTTGTTACTTTTATGTCATGTGAGTAGTTATATTGTTAAAACTGTTTTTGTAAATATTATTGTTATTATTGTTTGTTATTGTTATTATATTGTTTCCTGCGTAACAATTTATAACTCCTGATGAGTTGATTATTGTTAAACGTTGTAATAAAAAAAAAAAAAAAAAAAAAATTTTCTCGAATTGTTTTTAACTTCAAACAAGTTAGGAGCAGAGAGAATTAATAATTTTGTTTTTGTTTTAATAAGGTCCAATCAGGGCACAAATTAAGAGAATTAATAAAAAAAATAATAAAAAAAATTTGTAGCCCAAAAGAATGCTATGTATCATGTATAATAGTTCGAACTTTGATACAATTTGACCTTAAAATAATTTACTTGGCTTAATCTCATTTAGCCATGCCTCTGGCTTGTGCGAATTTCATAAATTATGAAAATTTTGTCAAAAATTGCTTGCTTTGCGTTGAGTGTAATATGATTGCGTACTTGTAGGCGCTGCGTTGTGCTAACACATTCGCAAGTCAAGCATTTCCTAAAAGTCTTTACCCAGCAGTTCTCGTTGTGACGATTGTTCCCTTTTCGATAGTTTACTTCTATTAGCAAACTAGTACCCAACTGTCGAATTCGAAAATAGTACAAGAACTAGTCAAAGATGGCGCTTTATCACACCAGTTTAAAAAACAAAATGTCGGATTGACCCATTTTCGTTATTTGGAAACTAGTTTTCAACTAGGTCTAGTATTTGAACCAGACAGAGGTTATGCATAAGAGCACCAATCTGAAAAAATATTTCAAATAAATCAAATTTATCAAATATCAAATGTTTCTTTATATGTCGCCTGCTGTAGCTCTGAGTTTAGTGTGTTGGACTATGAAACCGAAGGTATGAGGTTCGAACCCCAGCGCCACCAGAATTTATATGTTTATTATATTAATGTTTATCAATTTAATTGTTATTAACAATAAAAAATAAAGTTATTTAAATAACCAATTATAATTAATAGTAAAAAAAAACCAATTAATCAAGATGGTTTCACTTTCTTTTTTTCGTATACCCTAAAGTGGTCCGGCAGGTCTAGTGCGGTAACTAGACGGAAGTGGTAGAATTGTGACAATTGACCCCTGCCTATGACATCCCCTAGTAAAACTCACCAGTTGAAAGCATTGAGACTAGATTGAGCTAGCACTAGTAGTATTTACATTCAAACTAGTTCCGACCTTAGTTCTGTACTAGATCGAAGAACTGCTGGGTAAGTAAACAATGTTTACTAACGCACAACAACATTAAGAAGAATAACAACATTAAAAGCAACAACAACATCAACACACTAACAACAACAAGAACAGCTGGCACCAACGAGACGACACATTCGCAGTTTTAATGCAATAGTGCATAGTAAATGAACGCCATAATATATGCAACGAAAAATACATACTCAAGAAAAAAAAAAAAAAAACAGCAACACGACACTAACAACAACAACAACATCAAACCAAGCAAATACACAGAAGCAAAAACTTTTTAATTGAGTTGAAACGTTTGCGTTTCTCGAGAAATTTTGTTGCTCAAAAGTAATACACACAAACACACCCACACATACACACACATGCACACGCACACGCACACGTACACTCTAATGTTATTTGGTATGAGTATATATTTCACTTTTTACACAATTAATTAACGCGTTGCGTTAAAATGAAATAGAAACCTTGGCTGTTTTTTTTTCGCTTTTTCTTGCCAAAGCTCTGAAGAATGTTTGTAAAGAAAAGTGAACTAACATATAATGTTAGAATGTCAGAGAAAACGCTTGACCTTTGTCCTTTCGTGTATATTGCATGAAAGATTTGCTAAATGGCGTTGGGCAACATTAATGTAATGATGCCAACTTGGGAGTTTTTTTTCTCACTATTCCTATTATTCCAACAAAGTCAAAATTTTTACTTTAAATGTACCAATTCTTATTTATAATGGGTCTAGCTATTTGAATTTATTCATCTTTTTGTTTTGCTCTATCTGTCCTCTTCAATAATAGCATCGAAAGAGAGAACATGATATTCATTTAGTATTGCAGCGTAAGCAACGTGCAAGGGAAGCTCTCCGTAGAAAATTTATTTTTCTTATTTAAAACAAGTTTTTGTGCAATGGAAGTGATTAATATTATGAATAAAGGTATTAACTTTCTTTTTACAACAAAAAGTATATGTAGTATGTGTTGTGTTTTGTGTAAATCATTATTGTATTTAGTACATAATTGTGAACGTTCTTAGTTTGTCTTTTCTGTGTTTGGTTAGAGTTTTAGTTGTGAAGGGATTCTTGGGGATGAACAAATCTTTTTGTATAATATTCTTAAGCATTTTAAGAATATAAGAAAGTTTAATTCAAGTGCCGTAAGGTGCCGTGCGGCTTGCAATATAAATCAAAACTGAATATCAGACTGATTGTTTATATGGCAGCTATATGATATAGTTGTCCGATCTGGCTGTTTTTTACATATTATCTTAGGATATATATAAAAAAATTTTGTGCCAAGTTTCAAGTCCCTACCTCAACTAGAAGTATTTTTGGCCGCTCTCCCCATACAAGCCGGACCAATGTGATATGATGCGTGTAGGATTCTTTGGAATTCGTCGTAGAAAGTATTGAGAAAATCTTGTATTATTTTTGTCTTTTTGTTGCTTCGAACTTGCGATGAGAACACATGTTTTTTGCGTGGATTATCACTGTCATTGTCAGGCGTCAGGTGATTGAGCGTTTAACTTTTTAAAAATATTGCATAAGCACAACAAATACATGCAACTCAAGCACATTAGCGTAAGGACATGAAATTGAAATTGAAAAAAAAAAATAAAATGTATACCAGCGAACGAAAAGCAACAACAAACAGCAGCGAGGACAATCCAAGCGAGCACACAAATAAATAACAACACATTAGAGGCGCGGCAAAGCAATTTACTGCAAGCAGCGTGCAACATGAGGCATGTGTTTTTGTTGCTGTTGTTTGTTGTCAAAGCGGCGAAAGTGCATTCCATGAGAAATGGCAAATTCATTCATTTATTTACGCGACTACTTGCAGATACATTCACAGCGGGTGCCGGCGTCGGCGTCGGCGTCAGCGTCAGCGTCGACGGTTTCCGCCAAATGAAAATTGTCACAATTGCAGTGTGTGCGGAAATGCAAAATGAAGGGACATTACGAGCATTGAGTGTACATGAAAAGCAGCTTGCAAGTTTGTCACAGACGTTTGCGTTTGAGTCTAGGAAATGCCAGCAAAATTGCATTTTAAGTGCAAATATTAATTTTACACTAACTCACACACACACACACACACACACTCACATGCTGGTAGGACAGACAGATGGACAGAAGGCGCTCATGTACACATTTAAGTGCAATTTGTACGTTGTGCAGGCATTTTCAACAAAAGCAAACTTAACCAAAAATACAAATGAAATATTCTTGTTTATCATTGTTGCTGCCAACGTCACGGTCGCCGTCCAGGCCATGCTCACGGCATGCCAACCACAGCGTGCGCTTCCTGTCAAGCGTCGTAAGATACTTTGCTCAAACATTACTTTCGTCTTTGCGGCTCGTTGGCATTGCTTAGTATATTTTTTGCTCAAATGATTATTGCTCACAAAGTACATAAATATATTTTAGTTGCACTTGTCACGCTTGTGTTTGTGTTTGTGTTTCGTTTAGGGCTTCGTCATCTGTGCGGCTGCAAGAAGGATTTGGTGCTCTAATTGGGCGTGTGAACGGAAGGCTTGACTAATATGCGATTTTACTCAAAAGCACTTTTCTTCAACGCTTATATCCTTTATTTGCTTACAAACTTCTTTTCTATGATAAAATAAAAAGAGCAGCAAAGTGAAGAAGCTACAGCTGAGAGCCTTTAGCTTACTTATAGTAGATTATGCGAATAATACTTAAAACTTATTTTTCTTATATTATTTATTTCGTATTATAACCATGGGCTGTTATGTTAGTAGTATAATTAAATGATATGATAATATGATATATAGAATGAAGTCAGTTAAGAAAGTATAAAGCCCAAATTAGACGCAATGACATAAAAAAAAATATAGAAATTATATAAAATAAAATATACAATTTTAATTAATTGAAAGAGTCAAAAACAATAAAAATTAAATATACTATGACGATTATTTTATATTACATTTTATTTAATTCTATTATTTTTTTATATCAAATATTTTTATATCAAGTAAGTTAGAATAGATTTGATTTGTTTGAAAACATTGCAATTAGGATACTTTTGTCCTTTATTTGTTTGTTAGAAAAACAAATTGATTTTTCAAAAGTTGTTATTATTTACAAAGGTTTTGAGCCAATAAATTCTCTGTGCCAACTTACAATGTTCTAGAAAAGCATTTGTGCAAAAAAAAAAAATAAAAATAAATAAATAAATGAAAAGAAAATTGTGTAAATGTTTTTGTAAATGGCAACTAAAATATGCAATTTGAAAGTATGACAGTTTCAATTTGAAACAATTTAGCCATTGAGCATTTTAAGGACGTGTACGATTTGCAGGTAAACGTCGAAATTGCTGAACCGCGGGGCATCGCACAACAGCAACAGTAACAACAACAACAACAGTATGTAAAGCTGTCAGCATTTGAAAGCGTTTTGGTGAGTGAACCGCCAAAGTTTTCTATTCAATTAAAGTTGAAAGAAGTATCCAACAACCGAGCGAGCTAGCTTCGACTTGGCGCACAAACAAACATTTCAAAAGCCGTGCGGCACTTGAGCGCGTTGGCGTCGTCGTCGTCGTCGACGTTGGCTGTGTTTGCCAACGTGGCTTTCGTGCTGCGCGGAATTTGTTACAAACGCCAAAATGAGTTGCTTTGTATACACTGGGGAAAAATTCTGATTCGCACCAACAATGCAACGCCAGCTGCTTTTCTATGCAGTGTATGCAATTATCGCAACAGGATGCACTTTCGGCGCGCTCATGTTGGAGTGGGTATGGCATCAACAACAACTGCCACAATCCTCTGTTGCAACGTCGCGCCAGTGGCTGCAGAAGCCGTTTGTATGGCAATACAAATGTTATTTCACTTCAATTAAATGGTTTCGCAGTCGGCTGAATTGTGAGTGCGGCACAGCGTGATTATTTCAATGTACAAGTTCAATGCAAGTGCAACTAACAAGAGAGCATGCAAGTGGGCCTGGTCTTGAGCGACCCATCGACCCACCGACCGACAGACAGACAGTTGGGCAACTTGAAATGAGCGTAACATGTTGCGAGCTTTGAATAAAACTATTCGTTGTCTGTCTGCAAACTTTGTGCTGTTGTTGGCATCATCAGACATCTTACAAGCTTTCAAGTACAGGGCGGTGGGCGTGGTGTGCGGTTGCCTTTTGCAACTTTGATTACCGAAAATAAACAAGTACATTTGCGTTGTTGTTATTATTCCACTTTAGCTTGTACACTTGGCTGATCGGCAACTTCATTGTTTAAGTTTATCTACAAGCCTTTTTGTCAGCTCTTAAACATTTTCCGCTTTTAATTATGATGCGCTTACAATACACACACACACACACACACACACACAAACATGGCATTATGTGCAGACGAGGCAACCTCAAGTTTCCAATTTCCGTTGCGAAAATTGTACGCACACAAAGTCAAAGTGAAATTTGAAAATAATTTTGATTTTGTTGTTGTCTTGTGTTGAACATGTTGTATCAACAGCTACATAAGTTGAAGATGCAAAGTGGAAGCTTGTTTGCAATTCAATATTGCTATAAGATAATTCTTGTCGATATATTGCAACGCTCATAAGCAAATCGAATCAAAATGAACGACCGTGAGTTGCATTTGTTGCATTTATCTAAAGATGCTCTTTACTTTTTCTGTCTTGTGGCTGCCGCAAATGTTAAAGTTTAATATATCAAAGGCAATGGTGTTTAATTATTGTAATTATATAAAATTTTGTGATTTTGGTTTTTTGTTTTTTTCTTCATTAGCCATGTAACTTCGAACGTTGTCTTTTTGATTTTGTTCGCAATGTGCGTGCTTAATAAACTTTGCTTCGATGAACGTTATTGAATTTCAAACATTCGCAACCAATTAACCTTAATTACTATGTGCAGGTACATGTATGCCGCTCTACGACTTTCAACAGTCGTTGCCCAATGGCGCTCAAATCGAACGTGATTTATCAATGCATTCAACGAGCCATTCAACGGCTGCGACTTTATAACAAGGACAGTTACCAAACTGTGACATCAACTTCAATTGGTCTCTTTTTTCAAGGGGGGTGGGGTGTTGGTTTGAGCAATTTTTGCTGCGAAATATGTTGTCAGTAGATTTGCGGCTATTCATGCAACATATTTAGTCCCGCAGATGCGATAAATTGCTTTGCCGTTGTCGGTTGCGATAATTTCGACTCAGTGCGATTGATTGCAGCTCACAAACGCACGCACACGCACACGCACACGCACACATCGGTCATGGACACGAGTAAGGCGTACGAGCACATTGGATTCCATTTGACGCGGTTTCGCAATGCAAAATGTTTTGCGGCGAATTTAGCTGCTTTATGCATAAAATGACATTTCATTGCAAATGCTGCTGAGAATAAACACCAAATACACACACACACACACTCACACAAACACTGTAGCTGACAGAGTGATACAAGTTTGTTACGAGGGCCGAGGGTCGACGCATGGTACATGTTTAAATGTATTAAAGATGTCGACGCAAAATAAAACCAAAGTCAACTGCAGTGAGTTCATCAACCGGAAATGTTTTTGTTTAATTAAGCAAATGTCTGCAATTCAACCATTTTCGGTTGGCCAGCCGCAACATAACAACTGAGCCAGTATATGTGTGAGTGTGTGTGACAGCAAGGATCAAAAATGGCGTAAAACAACAACAACTGCAGTAGACCGTTGCCTCAACTAAGCTCAGTGATTTTGGGAGATTTCCTTTTATACTCTTCACGTAGTTTGCAACAGCTGGAAGCAGACATCTCCGACTATACAAAGTATATATATATTCTTGATCAGGACGACAAGATGAGTTGTCCATCTGTCTGTTCGTCGGCCTGTATGTATGCAAACTTCTACCTCAGTTTTGAAGCTATCAACCTGAAATTTTGCGCAGAGTCTTCAATTTCATTACCATAAGTCATTTATCGGAAGTGGGCCATTGGAAATGAAGAAGAAAAGCGAACAAAACTTAAACCGTTGTTTGGTAAACTGTATGTGAGTTTTGGAAGATAGAGGGCTGAAATTTCAAACATAATAGTTTTACGTACCCAGACTAAATGTCTGAAAGTATCATTAAGATCGGATCACTGGAATTGGTACCTACCATACAAAATGAATAAGAGGAAGAAAATCAAGATTTACGTCGTTGTAAGGAAAACGTTTTTGTTTCATAATCAATTGACCTGAAACTTCGCGAAAACTATTTTGATACAAAAATGGGCATGGCACCGCCCATCCATTCTAGTCTTTGGAACCCAATGAAGTATAAAAACGAAAAATGGTATATATGGTTCTAAGAAAATGATGAATAAGTTTACAATGAAAAACTGGGCGTGGCACAAAAAAGGGCGTGTAGAGCGTGAACTTCGGCAAGACATACAAATAAGTAGTCAATAAATCCAATTATCCAAAATCCAACAAATATAGGATATCGAATACTTATAAAAGCAATAATTGTTTAAAACTTCATGGCTTCAGGCTAAACTATACACTTGATTTTTCATGTGCTTGACCTCCGACCGGAGCACCTGAATATTGTGTGCAAATTATATCCTTAACCTTTCAGCTGTGGCCCTTTGTTTATTTAAACAGCTCGGCGCAATTCCTGTCTAATTTGCTTCTTTCACACTCAGCCAAAGGCATTAAGCGTTAAAGTCCTCGCACAAATGCTGAGGCTGCTGCTCCTGCTGCTGCTTTTGGCCTTCCTTTTGCTTTGCCTTGGGTCTGACTTTTAACTTTTGCTGGCAACCTCTTGTATATTTTGCATCCTCTGGCACTGCCTTCTGCTCTAAGATATGCTCTTCATTTTGTTTTTTTTTTTTTTTTTTTTTTATTTGCTTGTGTTTAAGTAGTTTGAGTCAGCTTTACATGCACTCACGCACACATACACTCAAGAGAAGAAAAAGAAGATGGCGCTTTTTAGACTTTCAAGTGCTCCTTGAATGTCAACGCTCAGCTCAGCCATGCTTAACGCCTGAAGTGTTGTTGCTGTTTTGTTTGCTTACTCAAGTGTATTCCTACGTA
This sequence comes from Phortica okadai, assembly GCA_034638295.1. Lineage (NCBI taxonomy): Eukaryota > Metazoa > Arthropoda > Insecta > Diptera > Drosophilidae > Phortica > Phortica okadai. The sequence goes on from CM067851.1 coordinate 5,611,037, forward strand.
TAATTTCAAATGTGACATTTAGTTAGCATAGGCTAGTTGACTCTTCATATTGCGCATACCTTTGGATACAAATTTAATCACTTACTCGTGCCTCGTTCATAAAAAAATTAAAGCGCTTACACATTTTGATGCATTTCTTTTCATGGGCGTTTCGTTGATATATTTAAATAACTCGGCTTGTGCATTGAATGCCAAAGGATTGGCGCACATGTTCTTTCATGCATTTTGAATGCGTGTTTTACATATATAAACATGCGATTTACGCTGACAAATGCGCGATTTTTATTGACATATAAAGCGTTTATTACATGAATGAGGATTGTGAGCAACTAAAGCCACTCAGGTACTCAAACAAAAAAAAATCTTTAGATTAAAGCAGAAATTCTTGGTTAGTCTCAGAAATGTTGGCACACATTTCACAGACGCTGTCTTAAAGACTAAGATCTAATGATTGGATATCTTTGCTGATCATTTATTTAATGAAGAAATTTGAAAAAAATTTCAGGGAGTCTCTTTCTTTTCGGCAATTAAATTATTGTTTGGAACTTGCCCGATGGGATCACTATTAACTAGTTAATACCAGCAAGGTTCGATCCATGAAGGAGGATTTCCCAAAGTATGATCTTGAAAAATTCAAATCTTTTTAAGAAGTACTTCATTGTTTTTACCAACTTACCAACTGACTTGAAACTTAACATATTCTTAATATTTTTGAGTGATGTGTAAATACAACTTCGACAAAAAAAAAAAAAAAAACCAGTAAGGGAGCTATTTTCAGCTTTGCTGAAACTTATATACTCTTGCAAGCATTTGGAAAATATGTTTTATAGTTTTGCCAATAAGAATCTTATAAGTTTATAATGATAAAGGGGCGTAACCCCGCCCATTTTCTACTTTTTTTAAAGAATACAATGCAATCATTCTACACTTCATTTTACGATTTTCTATCTCGTCTGCTTATAGATAAATCACATTTTTAAGTTTTTCTCTATATGGGCGGTGCCACGCCCTTATGTCCGATTTTTACGAAACTTTGGAATATGGTCAAGGATTCATAAAAATGCGTAACTGCAAAGTTTTATCCGTTTATATTTAAGAACAAAAAAGTTTTTCTAACAAAAACCGAATTTTTGACCGATTGTTCCTATGGGAGCTATAGGCTATATTTATCCGATCATCACCAATTTTGCTGTGTGCCTTAAATTATGTCCAAGATGTTCTTGTCCAAAAAATTGAGGCGATATCTTGAAAAACAAAGAGTTTATTGAGAAAAAACCTCGATTTTGACCGATCGTTCCTATGGCAGCTATATGCTATAGTATTCCGATCAGGCTGGTTTCTACATATAAACTGCCTGCAAGGAAAAGAAAATTTTCTGCATTTAAATTTTTTTGCTAACTTCAAAACTGTGGGAGGAGTTCGCATTGAAACAGACAGACGGACAGACGGACAGACAGACAGACGGACATGGCTATCTGAACTCGTCTCGTCGAGCTGATCAAGAATATATATACTTTATATAGTCGGAGATGTCTCCTTCTCTGCGTTGCAAACTTCACGACAAAGTTAATATACTCTTGCAAGAGTATAATGAGGTGTACTGAATGTAAGAATTTACATACGTCTGCAACCAAATGAGGAGTACAGGGCATCAAAAAGTCATCAAAGCTTAAAGAACTAAGCGAAATTAAGTTTTTCTTTATATATTCTTAGAGTTGTAACAATTTTTATGTTTGTTGTACTCAACACACAAAGAAGTTGTAAATGGAAGATTGTGTTTATCACGACGCGTGTCTCTGTATACATTAAATGAGCAAATGCGTTTTTAGTGCTCATCTTGATAAACTTGTATGCGATTTTAATTAGGAAAAGTCCCGCAAATGCGTAATAAACTCAAAGTCATGCTGCACCAAAGGGAGTGTGCCTCATGAATGTCTAAGACGCAACAAATGCGTACAGAAGCAAGGACGAATCGAGACTTCCTTCAGTTTGCCATACACGTTTGCTTATGTATGTTGTGTTAATGCATTTTTAATTGTTAAAAGCGCACCTGAGCTCACCGCACAGCACATGCCGTATGTTGCACGTCGCACGGCGCCAAATTGCATTCAAATTGCTTTTATTAAGTGGATATGAATTCCAAATCGCGAATGAAATTTCCCAAAGGATAACTGCCGTGCAACGTATAATACGTGCGCCAGAGTATGGAGAGACAAACAAGTTGTCAACCAATCAACATATCAATTTCATTTCGTTTTTCGACTGTCAACTTTATGCGCGACAAAGCTTAGTTTAAAACAATCGGAAGTTTAAGAACGCGTGGGAGTATGGTTTCGGTGTTGCTAATTGTTTTCTCCATTTGTTGCATATGCGGAAAGTTAGATTGAAATGCTTTGCGATTGCATCAAACAAAGAAAAACGAGAGACATATGAACATGTGAGCAAATTCGAATCCTGAGGATTAATGAAATGAATTAGATTAAAATGGACAATTTAAAACAACTTGGTTGATTGATGAACTAAAAATAATTATTGCATTTAGGCTTTTATTAACTTAGCAAATATTTTTGCAATGTAATTAAAAGTCAAAATTAAGTGAATGTTCTTGAAATCAGGGTTGCGTGCAATTTGTTTTTAGCGATAAGAGGACATCCATAGATTACGTGAAGTTTTTTTTTAGAATTTAGACCAGATTTAGTGAGATTTTGACGAACCCCTCGCTCTGTATATCACATGAGATTTTACTTAAAATTAAAAAAAAAGAATTGCAAATTAATGGACTAAAGAGTTCACATGAGATGTCCGATAAACCCCCCTCCCCTAGGCGAGATTTAGTAAGATTTTGTAGAAACCCTCCTACCCTAATTTTATCTCACGTGATTTATGGACATCCCCTAAGAGATTTTTATAACTATTCTACTAAGAACTATTCGAAATAAGAAATAATATCTAATACAAATGATTAGGGCAACAACACATAGCCTTTTGTTTGTCCGTTCTCATAAAGAGAATAAGATAATCAAGTACTAAGTATAACTACATAGTTGAGAAAGCAACCTGGAATTCGGTGTGCTTAGTGTTCAAATAGACCATATTAGATTTATGTAAGTATATGTGTGTATTAGATAAATATAATATTATCATGTATACTCGCCTTTTCATTTTTAATTATTTTAAATTACTTAATATAAATTTATATGCTTTTTTAGGTTTTTGCCATTTTAATTGCTAACATTTTATTTGCATCCCTGGTTTGAATTGTTACAGAATGTTTATCTTTATGTTATTTACTATAATTGAACTCGTGTTTATCGTTGTTCACACTCTTATGTTTGCGTGTATAAGGTGTGTGAGTGTGTGTGCCTTGACACTTTGATGCTGAAGGCTTTAATTAAGCTAACAAATGTTATTTGTGTTGTAGTTGTTGCTGCTGAGTGGGATCCATTATGGCAATAAACTATCTTTTTATGTGCAAACATATGTGTAATTCTAGTTCATTCTGGTGCTCGTTTTCCGCCCCTGTAGCCTTCTCTTTTATGGTTAGTGTTTGCACTGGTTAAATACACAAAAGTGTTAAGTCAACTGTGCAAATAAATGCTTGAAATGTGAGCTTCATTCAGGGAATAAAATTACATTCATGCATACGCATGTGTTGTCTGTTTGTGTGTTGAAAAAACCTTTGGTTGTAATTTAAATAATTAACATAAATAGAGAGTAGAATGACACAGAACAAATATTGATTTAATCAAGTTGTTTTTTTTGTAAATACTTCTTTGTCATCAACACTTGCATTGCTCTGTTGTTTAAATGACTTCAAATGAGTACGAACAAATGTACATAAGCACACTTGAGGTAATATTAATTAAACAATTTAAGTTTTTGTTTGTGCTGAGCAGTGGCGTAACAATAGGGTAGCAGGGCTGGCAAAATGCCACGGGCCCCCGACCTAAGAGGGCCCCGGCCCAAGAGGCCACGAGCTAAAAAATATTTTTTTACATTGTACCTGAGTATTTTATTTTATTTGAAAAGTTTATTTTTATAAGTTCTGCTTAAAATCCAAAGTGAGACAACAAAAAACAATAATAAAATTTCAAGTTAATTGTTAAGCATTTCAACCAACCTAAACAAAAAGATGTTGATTCATTTTTAGAGATGTACACGTTAACCGTGGCGAGTAATGAAAATTTGTTCAAAGTGAACCTATTTTATCGAGTATTGGACATCATTATAAATCTACTGAAATCGCGTTTCCTTCTATTTTAAAAGTTTTGAATGGCACTGATCTATTAAAAAAAGCTCTAGAATTTGTTGAGATATATAAAAAAAGACATATCTGAATCATTTGCCAGAGAAATTCTCAGTTTTCGATCCACTTTCAGAGAAGAAATAGAAAAATCTTCGTGTATTAGACCCCCTGCTGATTTATTAATAATAAAAAATCATTTCATGTCCTGCAGCTTTCCTGAAGTATGCACTGCATTAATGTTATTTCTTACAATTCCTGTGACTACAGCGAGTGCTGAACGATCATTTTCAAAACTAAAATTGATAAAAACGTAATTAAGAAACTCTATGAGACAAGACAGGTTATGTAACTTGGCAATTCTGTCTGATGTTACAGACACTTTTGCGGAACAGAAAGCTCGAAAAAAAGATTTTTCTTAATAAATATCTTTCTTAATAATATTTAATAATATTTTTCTTAATAAATTTCTTATTGAAATTAAATTGTTATTTTTATTTCAATGTAAATGTATGCAGGTTTCCTCACTATGTTGTTCCTTCGCCGAGAAGCTAGCGAATAGATGATGAATGCATTCAGATATTATGTTCTAAGGATGAATGTGAAGTTTCCAATACGCATTGGGCTGGCGTGGGGACTACAGACCATTCCCTCTCGCCTAAGAGAGAAGGCCTATGGCCATTAGTGGGACATATACAACATGTAATTGACTACGCTGAAAATTTTGAAGTTTATTAAAATCAATCTGAGTACAACGCGACGATTTTTACTGATAGGGCCCCATCAAAAGAATTTGTCACGGGCCCCAGATGGTATAGTTACGCCACTGGTGCTGAGCATGACGACACTTTAACAATGAACATAATAATGCATTAAGATAATATCACTTAATTGCTAGCTTACTGCTCATAAGGACACCTTCATGCCTTGTTGTATGCATCACTTTTTCTGAAGAGTTCACATTGTGTTGTCATGTGCCCTACAGCTTCAACTACAACTATGTGAAAGTAGGATCCTGTTTCTTTCCGTTCAGCTTTTTGTTGCAGCGAGTATGTAAGGGGACTATCATATCACTCGCCTTCTTTTTGAAAGGAGCGAGTAAGGGAACTATCATGGAAAAAGCGATCACTCATAGGGTAAACTTCATTTGAATCGTAAGGTTCAAAACCACTTTTGTGCTTATTTTTCAGGCATGCAGAACCAAATTCGAAGGCCTTAAAGGTCCCATTGGGATACAAAGTCAAAGCTTGCTGATTAATCTGCATAAAATCAATAGAATATTTGAATCATGCATTGAAAGATCTCTCTTCAATTATGACTTTATAGATGTCAGCCTGGCAAGCAATATTCTAGGTCGAGGTTACTTGAATATCGAACATGTTACAGAAGATGAAGACATAAGACTAACAAACAATTATTTTACGCTGCTGATCCACTTCTGGCAATTCAATTACCGATCTGAAGTTTCAGAAGTATGAAGTCCGAAATTGAAGTGAGTCTTTTTTGTCACAATGGCTGAACTTTTTGGACAATCCTCGTCTGGTTTGCAATTCTCATATTTTCATGCGAGTCGCTGAACTGCGTAATTATGACAACGCTTTTTTTGTCAGCAAACTCAACCCTAATTTATGAGTCTTTTTTCTTTGGATTCTATTTTCCATTTCCTTTTTCAGTCAACGTACTTTTTTACTTGTCCGTTTGTCAAGCTTTAATTGTTGTTTTTCATATGCAGGTGAGTTGTATGCAGTTTCCAGCACGAGAACAATGAGAAGACACACAGCAAGAGCGTAAAAATTTTGCTTGTCTTGCTAATTAAGTCGCGTTTCGCTGCAAATGTACTAAATAATTTAACAAGCGTTCTCTCTGATGAAAACAGAAGTTGGCACACATTTTTTTTTTATATCTCCAGTTTTAGTTTTCTTTTGTACTCTCTTTTGTTATTGTTTTCATTCAAAAGGATAAGGCATGATAAAGTTTTATTTGTTCGTCTAAAGCAGGGCTGTTCAAACTAAGGCCCGCGGGCCGCAGAATCTTTTTTATCTTCTTTGTTTAAATACATTAATGAGCAAATTATTTGTATAAATATTATTTAATGATATCTATTATACCTTTTATTTTATTTTTATAAATATTTTGGGGCCCCCAATATATTTAGTCATTTTCATTGGCCCTGGGTCTCATTTAGTTTGGACAGCCCTGGTCTAAAGCACAACATATTTTTTCACTTTTCAATTTTGACTTTGAGTTTTTTTTAAGTTTCAAATTAACGAAATGTTTAAAAGCGATTTTTTTAAAATAATGTTTAACGAGTTAATTGTTGTTTAATTAAAATGATATACAAAGCTTGCAGGACAAACATAATGAAGTTTGCTTCTTTTATTAATTTTAATATTTCCGAAATTTGCGTATTGTGTGGTATGCAAATGACAACTATAAAAACAAAAGTTAAAAAAATTATGCAAAAAAATATATCACAGCATGCTTATATTGAAAGATTTAAAGGACAAAAATTATTTTCATATGCCGCCTCAATTCAAGCGTACCATTTTTGAAATAACAATACAAAAACAGTCATACACACACACACAAACAATAGAAGAATGTGTGCGTGTGTGTTTGTTTGTATGGGCACGCATTCGTTTTCATTTGATTGCTTCCAAAATGTTTTTTATAAAAATTAATATTTATTAAATTATTTTCATATTCAACGCTCACACACATAAACATACATGAATATGCATGTGTGAGTGTGTAAACAGACACTCAGCCAAACACGCGCGTTGAGGTAAAATGCAAATAACCATCAAGAATTTCAGACGGCAGCGGCTTGTGGAGTGTTCCATACTTTTAGGTTACGCACAATTACAGCAAATTTATAAATGAATTTATTTATTTTTGTTATTGGCTTACGTTTTTACGTTCGATGTGTGTGTGTGCGTTCTTGTAACCACCAATTTTGTTATTTGCTTTTATTTAATGCATGCATTAATTCTTCTTCTTCTTTTTTTTATTATCCTTAATGTAACTATTATTGTACTCATAGCTGACAAAAAAACACACATATTGATATACAAAAACATTGAAAAAATGTGGCAAAGTAAATACGTTCTTTGATAAAAATAATGCTTGCAGCACACAAAAAAAAAAAAACCCGAGCGAAATGTTGTTACAAAATGTTATTACGCTTACATGGATTTATTGAACTTGTTTTGTCCTTTGTTCGCCGCCAGTTTGCAAAAAGAGAGAATCCGCAATTAAATTTGTTAAGCTTCTGTTGTAATTACATGCCAGCAATACATACAAGTCAATATTGATCTTATCGACCACATGCAGATGACAATAAATGCTGAATACTTTGTTCGTTCACACACACACACACACCGACGCACTCACACCACGCGCTGGCACATTGGCACGTCAATTTATGGATGAAATTTTTTCGTCCTGAAACGATGTCATTATTCCACTTCTTACTTTGTTTCGCTGTCGCATTTTTTTTACGACTACGTTCATAATTGAATAATATTTTCGTTTATTACTTCTGTCATTTCAATTTATAGCCATGAACATTAAATGTAATATTGCGTATACGCACAGCATTGCCATGCCCTGAGTGTAGTAGCAAGCATATTGATTGACAAACGCATAACCAGAGTATGAGATGGCCAAAAGGTATTGCTTGAAAGGCAATCGCTCTGCTCAAGTCTTTCCTTCAATATCATGCAGCACAAAGTCATGATTGTGAAATGAAAATTGAAGAAATTTGATATTCGTTAATATTCAATTTTCTATTGCAAAATTTGCCGTTGTCATTTGCCGTTTTCATTATCGTTTATTTGTCTATTTTGCTTGTGTCATTCGCCACACATTACCACAGACTTACAAGCTTTAGCAGCTAGTGCTTTTATAAATTATGAGGTTTTATCGTTGCAATGAACTTGCAAATTTATAAATTTCGCTTGTCTAATATGCTTTTAATTATGTGCCTGCAATGTTCATTTCGGCGCTTCATCAACAACAGAAAGCACTAATCCAAAGTGCACAAAGAAAAATTTACTGTACGTGCCAAAAAAAGGCATAAAAAGGTCATTGTAGCTAATTAAGTATAAATGTTATACACGTAAAATGTGATTATAGTTTATTAATTAATATAAAGAAATATATAAACAGTTCTTCTCAGCTTTGATTCAAGCTTTCAGTTTTTTTTTAATTTTTCGACTCACTCGATCGGCTTCTAAACTTGTTCTTCCTCTTCTGCTCCAGCTGTTATGTTCTTCTTTTCCTATTGTTACCTTCTCTGTTAATTGCGAACCTCTGTTAACGACAGTGTGACCCTTTCACACCAATCGTACTCTACTTTACATAAAAATGTGAAAAATTGTGCGATATGTTTTCAACTTTTGTGCCTTAAAATTTAATTCATCAATGATTTTTTTCTGAGTGTACATACTAATGCAAAGCGGCAATAGATTTGCGCTATTTTGGTTGATGTTAGTGTTTAATTTCTGCTTTTTGATGCTCGCAGCTACTTGTGCAATTTAAGCTACAGCGCCAAATTAGTTAATATCGGAAATCAGCATTTAATGTGCTTTTATTTTGTAAGCGATAAGACTCTTTACAATTCACAAATGCCAATCATTGCTGATTACGTCAACAGCAACAACGATGCGATACGTTTCGACCCTAAAGGCTTTTTGCAAGCCATAAATTTATCAACAGAACCTGGCAAGCTGAAAGTTGATTTTCTCAACATAAGGAAATGCCCAACGAGCCATGAATTTTTCACATTTTTTAGTTTTCCTTCTGTTTTTATATTTCTTGACCATGCTCCGGCCGGTTGTGTCCTTTCTTTTCTTGCCTTTTCTAATAATTGCATTTTTTCGCCCCTAAAATCTCAATGGAAATGCAAATATTTTGCATACAAAACGGAGCAAAAGAAGAAGAAGTAGAAGAAGGAAATTCTCAAAGGCAACGCGCAGCACATAATTAGAATTGATCGCTCGCGGGCAAAGGAAAGAAGTAATAGTTGGTTGGGAATTGGTCAGGGAAATATAAAATAAGTTAAATATTATTACACAAATGCAAACGTTCGTTCAGATGTAGACAGGGCACTGAAAGTACTCGTAGCTCTGTTTGTGTGTATGTGTGTGTATGGTACATTATGTGTGTGAGCATTGATAAAAATGTCGGCCTCGATGTTGCGAAACATTTGCATAAATTTCAAATAAAATGTACGACAAACATTATTATCATTAGATACGCCCCTGCTTACTTCTCTCGCCGCATCATCAATCCGATGGAGACTGTTTTCTCGTTTCGTCTAGTCTGATACCGTTACGAATCTCAACGACTGAACTGAACTGGACTGAACTGGTCTTGTCTCGTCTACTTGCTATGCCTTTGCTGCTGTCGCTTCAATTGCCCCTGCCGAGTATTGCGATTGCAGAGTTTCCTGCCTATTCGTGCCAGCCAATGATTGCAATGGGCCGCGAATGTTGATATATTTATGGGATTTCTATGTTAACGAAGCAGAGTCGCAGTAAATTAATTTAGCTAATGATAAATGCAGTACGCCGGGTCACTTGTGGGTGTGGGTGTGTGTCTAGAGAGTTTTGTCTATGCGTAATTTGAAGTTTTAAATTTTATTTTGTTTGATAAATTCAATTTGTACGCTCAGAGACCAATCCATTCTTGAAGCGCGACTTTTTGCTGTTCGATTTGTTCGCCCATTTTCTGTGTCGAATGAAACTGTATGAGAATTAGCAAATAATTGAAGACAACCGACGTGAACTGAAGGAGAAGAGATTGTGAGCCAACAAAAGATGCGTTGCTAAACACTTACCAGACTAATGACCGTTTTATTGAGCACGACAATCATGCCGCTCAGAAATTCAACATTATGTGTGAGACGCCAGGACATCATGGTTGTTACCAAATGTTTAATGGTCACACTTTTCGGAAACCAGTTGTCCAACATTTCGATAAGACGTAAACACCGACGGCCCTCGTGTATAGCGTGATCACAGTAGACGGGCGTGACAAGCATCTTGTAGAATGGCGGCAGCATGCAGAACGTGACAAATGTGAACAGCGTGAAGTTCATGTTGCCGTCGAGCGTACGACTGACAATGATGTACAATTGGCTGGTGCTAAGCGTGAAGTCATGCGCCATAGCCGACCACAAGCCCCACTTGTACGTCTCATTGATGTCGTTCACAATGAAGTGCATCTCTTTCACCATCTCAACGACCGTTTCGATGCGTTTCTCACGCAGCGTCGTTGACGGAAACATCCAGCGCAGAAAGTGCGGATCAATGATTTTCTGAAGAAGTCGAAAGCGTATGAGCAGTAATTCCACCAGATTGATATGCACGTAACCAGTGAAATGCGGACCGCCAGTGACGACGATGTAGCACCAGAGGCCAGCGAATGCACTGACGCCGGCGCCTTGGCTAACAAAGCTACCTGTCGCCGCATTCAGAGCGCCCGAATATACCACGCTCACTACAGTCAGCACGATTATGTTCTTACGCAGCAGTTTGCGGTAGTTGAGATTGGCGCCGAACTGAGTCTCGAGCTGCCTATCGAGTACTTCAATGCGCGCATAGATACCAAGATGCTGTCGTGCTTTGTACTGCAGCGATATGACGGTAACTACAAAGACAAGTGTCGACATGACAATTTCCAGCGAGAAGATGCTCAGCACGAGGCTGTCAAGTGTGAGCACTTGCTCATATATCGACGGATCGTTGAGATTGTAAAAAATGGCGCTTGCCAGGCCACTGACCACAATGCTGGCGAAGCATAATGAGTACAGACGCGTCCAGGTGTTAAGTAAAAAATGCTTGCCACGCTTGAAGAAACCATTGCAGCATATTAAGAACTGCAGCCAGCAAATGAAACTCGAGCAATCGTAGATTGTCTCCGGTTCAGCGAAAAATCGAAGCACGGCCATATTGATGTTGGCTTAATGCCTTTCATTCAAACTCTGCCGGCTTGCGGGCCACGCTTCAGTTGGCTGCACGCGAAATGATTAATTGACGTTTAATCGACTTATATGAGTGAAGGCACAATTAACGCCATTAAACTAATTAAATCGTGGCTAAAATCTCTGATTTTCGATTTTCAATTCAGTGAATTAACTGAAAACGGAAATTTACTTACTCTGTTCGTTCTCGACTTGATTCATGGCTTTTGCTTCTACATAATTAGTTTTAAATACAATCAGGAAATTATGTTGGACAACTGTCAGTGCGGACAGCGTGCTATCAAATCCAATTGAATAAATTAAAGAAATTAACTTTTGGATGTTAGATACATTTTCGTATTGTACGAAAGATTGTTTTGAAAATTGATAAGAGCAAAATTTATACACCGAAACCTGCATTTATTTTTTTTATTTATCCAGAACAAAAAATGTAAAATATATCATATTTATTATAACATAAAATTTAAGAGCTCGACTTCTTAGTAACCTTTGGCTTTCGTGAATCTTCGTCGATCGTCATGTATACTTTAAATGTTGCAATATCCTCATACGGATAGCCGTCCAAGAAGCGTAAAACAATTTTATAGAAACCAACTGGTGGCAACACTGGCAACAATTTCTCATCCACGCTCACATCCTTTGATGCCAAGTGTCCCTGCGTGAAAAAAATAATTCAAACTTCTCCAAATATACATACAACTAAAGCCGAATTATTATTACCTCAAATGGACAGCTATGATTGATATTCGAATATTTTTTAAAGTAATTCGTGGCTATTTTTGAATAGATTATGTTTTTGCGTTTCGAGAATGCATCGCAAAGGTTGAATGTCGTATTTACCAAAAACGGCTTGTAATGATTTGCGTCATTTCGGACAAACAAGCCGAAGTTTAGCTTTTGAAATACACACATTGAGTTTTTATTTAGAAAAAAGTATGTTGTTGACTTACGGTTAGGTTATGGATGGGCTTCAATAGATCACCATCAAAGTTGCATATCGAAGTCTGCCAATTGATGGGCTTCAGGCGACAAGTCATGTTTTGTATGTAGACCTTATTTGGCTCGCACTCCAGTTTAGTTATTTTAAAAACGAGCGCTAAGGTCAACGGCAGCTGAAGATGAGCCACAAAATATAACAAGAACACATCATTTCAACTCTGCTCTTCCACGCCTCAAAAACATACCATAAGTAGAACTGTTAGTAAACGTCGATCCATTATGCTTGACATTGTGTCAAAAACTGAGCCTCGAAATTAATTTAACTTTGCATAAGTATATGTAAAATGTTGGTGCTTCATGTAATAAAATGTTATTTTAATTGATTAAAAATATATTTGCATGTGCAATTAAAAAGTATTTAAGGCGCATAATTTTAAATATTGTATTTTTATTTTATAATCATTTGGTTTAATTACAAAATGTCTGCAACTCTTTCAAGTCACAGCACATAAAATTTTTATAAATTGAATATTTCGTGCGGTTTATTGCGCATTGTGGTACCTATAAAGAATATTTAAAAACAAATTAAATTGTTATCATAATTATCGAGCCATGTTGTGGGTTGTTGTTTACAAGAACTTCTGAAGAGAGGCGGAAATCACTCGTTGGTGTTTTCTGTTGGGATTTGTGAGTGGTTTGGCAGTCACGTTATATGAATGTTTCTCCCGTCTCTTCAACGTTTCTCAACCTCACTTGTTCAGAGAACTCTCACAAACGCTCTCGACCACTTTAAGTTGGTTCTTGTTTTATTTAATATTTCTTTAATGATCGAATTTATTGTATTTCATTATATTTGAACATGTGAAAGTTATATTTTTAAGTTACAAACAGAAACCACTGTAAAAATATTATGATTGACATTACTGGTAACTTTTCTCGCTTCTATCTTTCTTTTTATTTGACAACATTTTTTCTTTATTTATTTTTTATGAATTCGTCTGTTTTTGACTTGAATATTTTTGTTGCCTTGTGGTACGTAGAAGTATAATGGGCAACAAATACAACAACAGCTGTACATGAATTTAGGCATGTCGTCAAGCATCTGACATCGATTGTGTAATGATAAATTCTTCGTGCGTGTGACAAATTTTCGCTTTAAATAGCTTGTCAGCGGCAGCGCTTTGAACTCAGCATGGCATGTTTGCAGTTGTATATTGTTATTTTAAATCATTAAAGTTCATATTTGCACAATTGAAATTCAGCTTTAATGCCTGTTCGTCATCATTAGTACAATGAGAAATTAATAAGCCCGAAATGAATGAGTGAACGACAGAAGCATGTCAAAATTTTCAGCCAATGAAGAATAATTACAGTTTTAGAACGCAGTCGTTTGTTGTACGCTACACCGAGAGAAAAGCGGCGTATGAGGTTTGTTACATTGTGCTCTATAAGACCAACCGATTTAGTCTTGATTGCCTGCAATACAGATTGAGTTCAAATGAATTGAAATTTTGTGTAGTCTTCTGTTTTTTTTTTGTTCTGCATGAAAACATTCGTCCTTGTTCGTAGAGTATCAAAGTTTCGTTAGTGCCAACGTTAATGCAGACGCTTCGTCATTAGGTCATTATGCTAAAAATTGTCAAACAACTGAAAGTAATGAAAAATTATAATATTTACATAATAAACGAAAAGGATTACAAACACGTTTTTGTCAATGGCTCATGGATCAATCATTATCTTCACTATCATCATTACGATTATTGTCGTCATCAATCGAAGTGCCCAAGGCAAGAACGACAAAAATGTCAGTGGTACGTGGTGGGCGAAAAAAACATTGCATAATTCACGGCGCACAGCGTAAATTATCGACAAGTCGTTGGCAGTCATCGTAGCGCAATGGGCAATGTTAAATGTGTTGGTGGCAATTTTAATTAATTAAACTTGATTAAAGGATGTTTCATTGTAGACTACTGAATATCCTGCAATCAATCATGACAACTGCTGTCGCTTGATCTGTTTTTTTTTTTTTTTGTTTTGTGTAGTGCTCTGCCGGGCTGCTCATCTTGGCGTTGATGCTGCCACTGTTGCTGATATGTTAATTATTTATTTTTTTTTGTTGCATTTTTTTTTGAGACAATTTTATTGCTGTAAAGTTAATGAAGGGTTTGGCAAGCCGAATTAATAGTGAAACAGACATTGTCTATTTACCTTTAAATATATTCAAGCCAAATTTTGCTTGATATTCGGTTAAAATTTTAAAATGAAAGCAAAAGAAATGTAAACCAAAACAAAAAGTGTTTTTACAAAAAAAAAATAACTTGTAGTTTTCAATTTCCTAAGCAATTTTAATGAAACACACACCAAATCTCGGTTCCCGCGAACTAAAGAGCTTATTTATCTCTAAGCTAAACAAGTAATTAGTTCGCGCCTTTGTGCAAACAATGCGAGCTTCTAATTGAATGAGAATCAAATTAAATAAACAAGAGGCTTTTGGCCATTCAACAAAGTGAAATTTTCGTGCTTCCTTTCGGTAAAAATAAGCAAAAGCATGCTTGGCGTATTTTTGATAAGCTTTGTGATTGGCAAGCGCATTACGAAATTGTATCTGCAGCATGTAAGCCACAGCTGAGAGATAAATGGCATGGCGTGGCAAGAATATCATAGAAAACATACAAGTAACAAAAATGATTGTTATATGTAACAATAAAAATACAAAGCGCTCATTTTTGCTTATTGTATCATTAAAATGAAATACATTATTTATTTGCGTTGCCTGCAAAAATAATCTTTGTTCATTTGTGTTGTTGTTTTGACTGTAATGCTTAGCATTTTTAAAAATAAATCTGCAAGGACATCAACGAAAACGAAAATACTTTTACAACAAGTTTTTTTTGCGTTGGAAGTTTTATCAATTAGTGTTAATTTGAAATGCCAACATGTCAGTTAAGCCGTAAACGTTAAATTTCGAACCGAACTCAGTTTAGTTTTTTGTTACAATTTGACATTTTCATGCGTTGGCGTTAATGTGTGTTTCCTGTCGCACAAAGTCAATCCGACAGATGTTTTGACAAACATGCAATTTGAGTGAGATACTTTTTTTTGTTTTGTTTATCAATTGACATATTTCAGACATGCTTAAAAAAAGAAAAACAAAACAAGTTCAACGCAGTGCCTGAAAATCAAAAACAGTGTAAAAGAAATGGCAGTAAGCAAGTAATGTCAAAGCAGTGAATGAAGGCAACATTTTTAACGTTGGTCATAATTAATTCAAGTGTGGCTGCTGTCGAAAGTTTTTGTGCATGTTTTGCCTTTGTGTCTGTGTCGCTTCTTCTTGACATTTGCTCAGGTGTCGGTTGCCAATTAAGTTTCACAAATATTTAGTAAACTTTGACGTTTTACTTTTTGTTGTATGCTAAATGTTTGCTTCAAAAAAAAAACCAAAAAAAATGCTCTTTAACTTTTAAATTGTTTTGCAGAAGTTTTTATACAACATTTTGGAAAGTAAACAAATACAAAAAAAAAAAAAGGAACTCTAAGAGCGCAAATGATACTTTAATATGTTTGCGCATAATAAGCAACACAGCAGGCGAACATTAGGAACGCTTTAATGGCGGCTATAATTATCATGATCATCGCCATTTGAGTTAGCAGCGTTTTAAGAGACACACACACTCATTTGTTTGCTTATGCCAAAGGACCACCACTGTGCGTTTGTCGAGTGTGTTTCATACGATACACAAATTGAAGGATGCTTGTTTGTGTGCTTACGTAAGTGTATGTGTACACCTTCTTATGTGTATGTAAAAGACATGAGTTCATTTTTGAGAACCTTTCAAGCATGTTGATAGCTCTGCATTCAACATTTTTCATAGACAGACAGACACACACATCCACATGAGTCTTTTGTTAAACTTTTAGTCTTAAATATACTCACACATGTAGGCAACTTTGTATGCGTATGTATGGGACTGGCTAAAGCAATTATATAAAATAACACTATAATTAATTACAACAACACAAACTAACACAAACAAACAACGGAAGGTCATTGCCTATAATAGCCTTCATTGCTTGGGTTTCCTTCATCGCCATTAAACAAAAGGTGCAAATTTTTGCCCATTCGCTCAAAGAACTCTTTTTATTTCGGGTGCAGGTTTTGGTATATGTTTGTTTGTGCTTTTGTGAAACTGTATTAGCAAAGTGTTTGAGCATAATATAATATAAAGTCGTTGGTGCTTGAAGCAAAGCATGATTTATGGTGAAGGTCGATAATGTTGCATCATGTTCATATACTAACAATTAAAGTTTGATGATTATTTTAGTTTTTCTTATGTCCCGAAATTATTTCCATTCTTTCTGACTGTTATTTCTTACAATTGCCGAATGTTGTGTTTAATTTCATGTGAAATGAGTGTGCAAAATGTATCGCTGTAAAGGATATTGCATACTGAGACGAGTCATGGCTCTCCGATTTAATTACTGCTCAAACAACCAATGTATATCAACTATAAAGCAAACTTCGAGTACAGACAGACATAAAAGTTATATCAAGTAGCTTAAAAGGTCGTTTAAAAATGATAGCTCTTATTAAAGTTATATAATTTAATGCAAAAAGCATAAGAAGCACAAACTTCTTGCAGAAACGATATTCCATACTACAACGTCATTTAATTGAAGAGAGAAAATCGTAAATTTTGCGTGACATGCCAATGTCAAAAGTGTCATAATCGGCTATAAATCGTCAAGTGGCGACAAAGATTGAATAAGTTATGAGCAATGAAAATGACTGCGTTCGAATATCGAACAATAGAATATTAAAATACATTGATAATTTACGATGAATAACCAAGTTGAGCGCTTATCTGTCACAGCAAAAGGATTCGTGCCGGCAAATGTCATAACACTTTGAGCGCTTAATAAATTCGAATACGAATACGTTGGCCACTTGAGCGTGTTTTGTGACGAACGTTGAGCTGGCACTTGCTCAAGTCTAATACAGCACATAAAGTGTTAAAGTGTTGCATAAAAAAAAAAAAAATAAAAATAAAAAAAAAAACACGCATAAAAACAACAACAACAACAAGCGTGTGATTGTAAAGTGACATTTGAGTTTGTTCATTTGTTCGCTCACTCGTTCTTTCCTTCCCACTTTAATGGTGAGGCGTGGCGTGTATGAGGGGCGGGCGTTTGAGGGGCGAGTCTGTTTGGTGTAGCGAAAGTGCTTCAAGTGTTATCCGTTGCCGTTGTTGTTGTCGTCGTTGCTGTTCGCTCGTTTTTATCTCAGGCATTGAAATATTCTTAAACCCTTTCCTGCGTCATTGCCGCACGTTTCCGAGTGCCGAGTGCATTTTTATATCCTTTTTTTGCAAGCGCTACTACGTTTATGGCCGAAAGCAGAATTTCTTTCCGATGTTGTTGCTGTTGATGGTGTTGATGGTGTTGATGGTGTTGGTGTTGTTGCTGCTGGTTGAGTAAGCGTCATTAAAACTGATGAAGCATGCAACATAAACCGAAAATATTGTTGCGCTTTTGTTCGTGTTTATTTAACACACACACACATACACACAGACACATACCGGAAATGCGCAACATTTCCGCAGCTCTGTTAAAGCAAAAAGTGTTAAAGAAACAAAGCGAACAACAACAAGTACAAGTACAAGAAAATATACATTAACAACAAGTACAAGAAAAAAGAACAAGAGAATTTCAACACGGCTTAATCAGCTGCCGTGGTTGTGGGCGGCTTCTTTTTGTTGCCGTGTCTGCATCGTTAACGTTTATAGCACGATCAAGGCGATTGTGTTGCATGCAACACTAAAAGTCGCCAGCCCATAAAGTATGGCAAGACTTAAACTTTCAATGCGGACTTGCAATCTTCGCATCTGTGATCTCGTTACTCGTATAAGTTCTTCGTTTTATTTTCTACATAACTGACAAACTTTCGATTTTTCCCAAATGGCGTGCATTGCCAAAGGAAACTTCAACTGCTCATATATACACACATACTTATATACTTATAATAAAACTGCAAAATCTGTATAAATTCGCATTGCCGCATACAGTTAGACATGCAATCATTGCCTTGGCAATGTCCAACCTGACTCTAAGTGGTCGCGCAGCTGCCTTTTACTTGAAGTCCTACGTTCCCTGCACGCCCGGCTCTTGTAAGTTTGCTTTGGCATAAGGCTTCTGAGAAAAGTCTTTGCTGTTCTGCTTTTCTAAACTTTACGCACAAGTTTATTGGCAATTGTAAAGTTTTAAGCCAATTTATTTTGACATACCGCGACAAAAAAAAATATATTTATATATATATTTTCTTTGAAGGTTTCTCGACGCTCAACGTAATTTTGTTCAAGTTCTTTTAATAATAAGCAGTTATTTTTTTATTTATTTAACGGAAGATAACCTTCCAGACTTCGACAAGCTTCAGCCATGTGACATATTTGATACGCTTCATACAGTAATTTTCAAATATTTGCTTAATAAATATTAATTTACTATATTCATACTACATTTGTTGATAGTTTTTTGTTTACTGCAACTACAATTTGTCACAGCTAACAGAGAAAAGTATGAGTCAACTCTTCAGTTCAAACACATTTATGCTGATTGCTACTGTAGTAGGGTTAGAGTAATAGTTGTAGTTGTAGCACACAACAGATAATGTAAAAAAAGAAAGAATATTCTTTACTCATGATGGCATCGGTAAGGTGTGAAGGCAAAAAACAAATAAACTTTTTGATATACCAAATTCCTTTTAGCATCCGTTGTTCTTAATTATCTTTTACAGTATTCGAATTATGAATTTTGAAATATAATACTGACGAGTTTCTAATGATGCTTCGATTTGCTCGGATAAAAATTGAAATTTTTAATTATTCATCCTATTTTCTATTTCGAAAAAATATTCGTTGGTTTGAAAAATAAATTTTTTGGTCTGTTTTTTTTTTATACACAGTTTGTGAATCATTAGCTCATGTAAATGGATTTAGATGGACGATGTTATTAACAAGTTTTTTTTCAATCTCATATTAACCTGATTTGCCTTAGGCATATATTTTGTGAAGGCAAATTCAAAGCATTAAGAAATTATTAAGAAAAATGCTAACGAAGAGAAAAGTTCAATTTAGGTTACATAAGTTGAGACAACAACAAAAATAAAAACAAAGATATAAAAACAATTTGTCTTTTGTTTTGTCTTTGGCACGTCGCCCGTTGTTGTATTTATTGTTGTTGTTTTTTTGGTTGGCTCTTGAACTAAACCACCTTTTGACATTTCTTTTTTTTTCCTCGTACGAAATTTGCTCATCATTAAGAATATTAAAATTGACAAAAGCAATGATTAAAAGTCGAATGCTAAATTTTTGTGGCATATGAAAGTGAAAGTCTTAATTAAAACAGCTAAGCTATAATATAAAAAGCCGTTAGTTTGATGAAAGTTATTTTTTTTTCATTTTGTTTTTAAGCATTTTTGCATATTAAATAATTTCACTCGTTGTTTTTGTCAAATTTTAAATCATCTTATCGCTTGTTTGATTTTAGTTAATCATCTTTGGTTTTTTTGAACTAAAAAAAAAAACAATTTTTGGAATAAAAGTTAAAAAAAAAATACTTTTCTTTTCTGATTTAAAACAATTAAAAATTAAAAATGATTTTTCGCTGCAGATCTCAATCTCTTTGTTCTCTCTTCGTTTTTGCAACGTTGCCTTGCAAAAAAAAAAAAAAAAACTTCATTAACCTTTGGCTGTTAGTTGGAAAATAAACGCTTCTCTTAGCAAATTGGTTGAATGAATTTCAAGCGTGGCGCGTTTTGTGAGCTACAAAGTCTACATATATAAGTCTCATGCCATTTGAAGCAGATTAGTTCATTCCACGCGCATGTCTTCGCTGAACTTCGAACGTCGAATCGTTGAAACGCAAAATGAAATATTCGCTGTTTTGGACGCTGCTGGCAGCTTCTTTGTTGCTGAACTTAAATCTACGCCAAATAGAAGGTGTGTGTGTGTGTGACTGTGTGTGCATTTCAATGAAAGTTTAATTAACAAAATCGTCTTTTATCGTTTCTTTGGTGCAGCAAGTAAACTTATGTTACGTCCGCTAAATGCACGCGAAGTTTATCGTATACTGCGCGACGTTGGCCGTGAGGATGCCGTGCCCGAGGGACGTATTGTCTCGCAGGGCATTGCTGCGTTCACTGGCTTCACTTTGGGCCTCACCAAGGGCATTGGCGGCTCAATACTCTTTGACATTATCACCGCCAATGTAACAGGACTGTTGGGCACAGGCGTGGGCGCCAGCACCACCAGCAGCAGCAACAGCTCATCAACTGCGCAGGAGATTTGCTTCAACTCGCGCAATGCACGTAGTCTGGCAGAAGCCGAGGCTGTGGCACGTCAGCACAGGCAATTGGATGAGTCAGTGGACGCGGGTAGATCGGCCAGAGATCGTAGGTATGAGTATCTCGGTGTATCAGATGACATTGGCGACTATAGTGGCATTGCTGACTATGACAATGATTATGATGATGATTCTTTGAGCCGCGCTAGCACGGGCACTTCTACCACCGGCACTACGGGCTCTGCAACATCGCCGACCGGCGGCACGGTCACTTCGTCGAATGGTTCAACGAGCAGTAACGACAAACCGGCAATAACATGCATCGTCATACAGAAATAGTATTTTTAGTTGTAATTTTGTTTATGAATTATTTATAGAAATTAATTAAAAAGTATTTATTGTGCAAAACAGGTGAAAACTATTGTGATTTTTGGTAGCGCTGTGGTTGTTGTTGTTGTTGTGGCGCAGACGTGTCGACGTTGTAAAACAGGTTATAAACAATTACTAATTTATGTTAACGGTTAGCAACGGCTTCGGGCACTGCGAGAAATAATAGGCATGATTTAGCATGCTATTAAAAGGCATTCAGCGACATATTCAAATCTGAATTTTTTATGAAAATTGTCAAATGATATACAATCGAAATCGCTTATGATGAGATTAAAGGGAACGGCCGAATTTCAAAGTTATAAACGATATTCATAAGGTTTGGAATAATAAACGAAACTTGAAGCCGAATTCCAACGTTCTGTCGATTATTATAATAGTTTTTATTATTATTTTAAATAAGGTTTAATGCATATTAAAGTTGTCAGACTACTTTAAGCCGAACCGGTTAAATAACGGAGATTTGTTACATTCCGTTATTTGAAAACTTTGAGGTTGCATTTGGTCTTCGATTACGGCGCCAAATAAATGATCGCTTCAATTTACTTATCTTTATCCTTGTGTAGTTCCGATACTGACGAATTTTATAATATAATACAATAATGTCTCACCGATTCCAGAGGAAAAAATATTAATACCTTGATGATAAAGTCTTTTCAAATGCCTTCGTTTGCATTTCCTCTTACAACCCCTTTTTCGGGAAGCAAGCATGCTGAAGGGCTTCAAAAAGCTGCCAACCCTGTGTAAAAGGAAATTGGGCAGGTAAGGTTTGAGCAAGTATTGATACATTCCAAAAAAAAGTTATGAAGCGATTCAGTTTTCTTCTGAGAATGTATGTTTTGTTAGCAATGATCTGTCGTCGGCGTAAACTTTCTTTTGAAAGCTTGAATTTTTTTTGAGTGTAGCGTTGCGCATAAGGTCGAGCGCTGATATGCGCCACTATTGGGGCGTTTCTATGCTCTTTGACACGCTTTCTTCAACTCTGGGCCGTCGGATTTTCGCACATAAAAGATACGCAAAACAAGAAATTCATTTCAGTTACAACGATTGAACGCGCACGCAAGAATCGCGGCTAACAATGAAGTTCAGCGCGAAATTATTAACATTTTACGGCATCGTTTTGTGTCTCGCGAGCGTGAGCTGTGCGGACGGTGAGTGAGTCTGAGTTTGTTTGCGGCTGCGAAGGCTGACGAAAGTGTCATCAATTTCCAGGTAAACATGGCCGTCTTCGCTTACGTCCGCTGTCGGCCCAAGAGGTTTATCGCGTGCTGCGTGAGTACGGCGAGGAGGATGCGGTGCCGCAGGGACGCGTAGTGTCGCAGGGCATCGCTGCCATTAAGGGATTTGCGCTGGGTCTGACGAAGGGCATTGGCGGTGCGTTGCTGGTCGATGTGGCCACATCGAATGCGACACTACAGTATCTCAATAGCTTGAACATAAGTGCATTGACGAGTGGCCTGCCAACAATACCGACACTTAATGTGTCCGCGCTGACGAACAGCTTGCCCACATTTAATGTAACCGGCTGGACAGACAGCATACCAACTATCAATATGACAGCATTGATCGGCATGCTCAAGCCGGGTTTAACGACTACAACGGCCACACAAGCGCCACCGTCGACGCAAGAGATTTGCTTCAGCAGTCGCAGTCTCAACGGCTATGACGGTCGGAATTTAGAACCGGCGGATGATGAAGAGGCGTGGGCGCGCGATAATCTGCGCGCTGGCACTACAACGCCGACTACGGGCACATTGACAACGTCAAATGTGCCGACAGGAACAACGCCGACGGGCACATCGACCTCAACCAATACGGAGTCATCGTCACCGGATGACACCAAAGTGACTTGCATCGTATTGCAGAAATCGGCGCGAAGACGTCGTCGTCGACGCAGTTTTTATTAAAACAAATTAAATTATTTATTTATTTATTATTTAATTAAGGCAACCAAAAAAAAAAAAAAAGTGCTTTTTGTTGAAATATTCGAGGCTTTTATTTTGTGCAATGAAAACAACAACATGGAGGGCCATAAATTTTCATGTCTCTCAAATACTTTTCAAGTGTCTGTCAGTCACGCAGTCAATAAGATACATATTTGTGTTTTTGTCCTTTTGCTCGATGCGACAAACGAAAAACACGCCAAGGCTTTTAAGCTTCACACGCGTGCTAAGAATCAATGCCGACATTCTGCACATGGCTGATTTAATCAATCTGACACACACTCAACCAACACACACACACACACACATACGTCTATGCATAGAAACGCCATCAACGCATACAAAGCACGAACATAAACGGATTTATACCATTTGCAATGTCATGATTATACGGCATTGGCATCCATAAATAGAAATTAATACGAAGTAACACACACAGACACATGCATACATTTACACATTGTTAGGGAGACACCACATCCCACATAAATGCATATCCAATATGTAGTCCAATAAACAGTTATAAAGAGAGTTGCCACAGCTGCTAATGTAAATAAGTATATATGTATAGTATAACGTCACAGTCTTCTTTGGTATGCATGCCAAATTACGTGGGTTGGGCCCTGGCTCGCCCATAAATCCTGTTGGCAATTTATTAACTTTAACGCTGGCCGTCGCATTTGATATTCTTATTGATTTTGATGTGAAATTTATGAGGTTCATAGACCCCAAAAGTCGCCAAGTGGCAAATAGTGAATGGAATGAGTCTCGGGTTGGGCTGATTGCTTTTGTATTGATGATGGCGCTATTGTTGTTGTTGTTACTGTTGTTGCTGTTGTTGGCAAGTGTATTGTTTGTGCAGTATTTTTATGCAGTGCGATTACCATCATTTGAAATGTGTCAAGTGCGCATTTGAAGTGCGAATGCAACTTGTCATTAAATTAAATTTACTGAAAATCGCAATAATGAAAAATGAGAATGTGGTACAACAACACAAATATATGTTATTATTAAAATAACGAAGCAAAAAAGTTTCTGTTAACAGCGAACTAGTTCCGAACTATCGAATCTGCAGTTCATAGGAATATGATGAATGGGTATGTCAGAGAAAGGCATCAATTGTCACTGTATCTTTTAGTGGAGCAAAAAATATACATTTACAACAATTTTTGTTAAGGAGATGAACGTAAACGAGAAGTGTGACAGAGAATTTTTTATGTATTTATATAAGAAGATAAGAAGAGATACATGTAGATTATCCAATCCCTGAACCAATGATCTATAATTTTGGAAAAAAATCGTTACATTTTTTATGAAAGACCTCTTAAAACAGTCTTACTTGGATAAAGTAAGATATATTTCGTTATGTAGCGGTTTTTGATAAAGAGATCCTTCAACAGATATTATTTATATACTTTCTATAGAGGTTCGTAGTTGTTAAAATGTTTACAGAGTTTCAAAATGTATGCTTTATATCTATGGGGACTCTTTCGCAATAAAGAAGGTGTGTTGGAAATCTCCTAAAAACAATTTCTCCCCGAAAACAACCTCTCGTTATGCCAGAAATCTCTTTTCACAGTTGTTTTTCGTTATTTTGTTTCACTGTAATAAGTAAAACATATATTTATGATTTCATGACTGTTATTGTGTGTAAAGCAGTCAATTGCATTTTGTTATTTTCTTTCATTTAGGCCACTAATCAGTTGTTGAAGTCGCCAATGAGTATTGTTAATAACTTGCTTGGCCGACAATAAGAAATATTCGAGCATTAAGCAACTAAACTATTATTCTGCACTTAGTGGCATTACTCGACGATAATTTGCCACGTCGACGTGCCACTTTAACACACATAAATGAGCGTCTAAACGTTCCAAGTGCCGCCCTATGGCACTGCCCCTTTCCACCCAGCACATCATGGCATGGGCCGGCTTATGAGTGTAGCAAACCGAAGCAACTTCGACGCTGTCAATTGACATTGCCGGCACAATCATCACCATCGTCAGTCGATGTCGATGTCGTTGACGATGACATTTGAGCGATAGGCAAAAACTGTTTGTGACTATGGCGCGATACACACATACATACATACATATATACTTGTACAAACATGCCAAAAGAAGTCAATGGTGGCCAAGTGTTTAGGCTGAGTGTTGCTGCTTGAATGGTTGGATGGGTGGGTGGGTTTGGTTGGTTGGTTTATTGGTTGGGCTTAAATGTGCGGGCTGTCTAACAATTGACACTGATACTCAACACGACATGGCAAGTTCTTAAATGAATGGTTATTGTTGTTGTTTTTGTATTGTATTTTATTTTCATTTGCCACTTGGCTTTGCTCTACGCGCTTTCATACATACAAACATACATACAGATATACTTGTATATATTGGATCTTTTACGGTTATTTTTACAACATTGAAAATTGTTTTAAATGTTAATGTTTTTGTTTTTGCACCACTAGCGCCAGCAGTCGCACGCCAACCCCACTCACTTTAGCACACACGAATTGCAAATGTTTTATTTTGCACTAGAACTCAAGTCATAAATGGCAAATAACAAGAACAACAACAACAAAAGCAATGAGTGTATAAGAAAACCCAAAGCCAGAAAATAATTGAGATATTTTTGCAGTCACCCCTAACAGCTGTGCATGTATGTGTGCGTGTGCCAGCTGAACGAACAGTTGAACGGCGTCCCGCACATCATCATCGCCATCGTCATCATCATCGAACGGTCCGATTCAGCAGTCAACACACTTGTGTTAAATTATGCGGGCTTTTGTTTTTATTGCATTGCTTTTGTTGTTTTTGCTTCTGCTTCTGCTCCGTTTGTCATCTCTGTCTGTTCCATTTTGCTGCCTCTGTTTGTCTGCCTAACTGACTTACTTTGTTTGTTTTTGTCTTTGGCATTGGTTTGTTTTACATTTCGCACTTGTTTCACTTCATGCGCTGTGTTGCTGTGTTGTTGTTGTTGCCTGATTATTAAAACTCTCACGGGAGATGAGAACGCGTGCCAGGTCTATCCTGCAGCTCATATGGTTGGTTGGTTGGGATTGAGTAGGATTTGGCTTGGGTTTGGTTGGAGTGTGTGTGTTGCCACATGTTGAAATGTCAAAATACAATTTTTCAAGCATCGTTGACTGTGATTTTCTGCTATTTGGTATTTGTTTTATATGTACATACCCCCTTATTTTCTGCTTAGCCACGGCTCTGTGGCCTACAAGTTTCCACTTCCGTTCGGTAAGTGTCGACCTTCCGCTCATTTGTTGTGCTCATTATTTTGTGCGACTCATAATTTTTCACATTATTAATGATGCAACATTCGCATAAATGCCATTGTCGAAGCACATGAGTCACACGAGTCCCACTTTCTTTTCGCTTCACAATGCAGATTACGGTTTAATGACATCTTTGCCTTATAAACGGAGCGCTGCACTTCGAGCGACACGCGACCGCCAAGTGTCGTCTCATGTTACATAATAATTTCTTTCTCCCGTTTTTTCCCGTGTGTTTTCATCGAAGAATACTGAATTAATGATTTGCGAAACAGTGAAAAATGTTTGATTTCTGTTTCACTTTAAAAATATCAAGATTGAAAATATCGAAAATATTAAATGTGAAAAAAATGTTCTGTAAATTTGGTGTGAAAACTTTGCAACAAAACATAACAACAACAATTCCACTCATGGTCAATGGTCATTTCGAAATGAAAACTTTACGAATTTAAAAAATTATTTTATTATGAATTTAGGAAAAGAAAAAAAATTTAAAAAATAAAAACAACAAAAGATACTTCGCGGTTGGCATAAGCAGCTTGACTTACTTCTCATGTACTTCCATTTGCACTGTTTTTATATCCTGTACTCTATGATAGAAGGGTATATTAGTTTTGTGCTCATCGAAAATGTATGTAACACCTAAAAGGAGGCGTGGCAGTAGCGAAGAGAAATCGATTTAGCCATATCCCTCCATTTGTATGAACTCGTCGATCTCGGAAACTATAAGAGGTAGAGCCAAATTTCCTTTCAGATCTATTATTCATTAAGCAGATCAAGATTATTTTGGTTTTTCCCTCCGGCATTTAGTTAAGAAGTGAGGGACAAATAAGTAGAGGTACTTTGAATAAAAAAAATACAAAAGTCGTGTTATCTTGGTTGCATTTTCAGAAAGGATCTTCAAATTTGAAGTGTTCTGAAGCCTGACAAGATAGAAAACAAAAACTTATATCTCTGGAATCATATATTCTACAAGAATGAAACTTTGTATGAACATATGTATAATATTGGGATAGACCGTAATAAGATTCATTCATAATACGCCCACACATGTCCAAAATATAGAAAACGTTATATCTCTGAAATCAATTGGTCTAGAATGGTAAAAATTGGTATACATGTTATTGGATAGAAAGTAAATCGGTTTCGTTTTGAGAGGTGCAGTCCTCAAAGAGTCGCTACAAATGGAGGGTATGTTGAAGTCGAGCACTCTCGACTGTAATTCCATTCTGGTTTCTGGTTGATGTTGTCGAGTGACAGTTTCATGACAAGGGGTCAGATTTTGCACAAAATTTGGATTAGGAACAAAACCGAAACTTTTGTTGAATTGTTGCATGGCTTTTGTTGTTGTTTTTGTTGAAATTGTTGTTGCTGTTATTATTTTCACTTGACGCAGCTTAACAAATTGTTTCAATTAAAAAGTTTATTCTCTTCTGCTTCTGTTTAGGTTGAATATTTTTTCCGGTTTTGATTTTCTTTTTTTCGGAAAATTATTTAGTTATAAAATAAGCTGTAAAAGAAATACAACAGAAAAATGAAATGAATGCAAACAATTGTGGCACATATTTTGGCACTTAATCGGCTTTAACAAACACAGCGCAGCAAACAGATGGACAAAAATTACTATAGAAATATACTATGTATAATAATACATATACATACTTATATAAAAAAAAGGAGCGAAATCCCAAGCGCATCATTGGCACGTTTTCTCACCCAAATTGATTTCGATTCCAATTGCATTGAATTGTTTTGGCCTTAATTGGCACTTAAATTACTTTGCTGAGTATTTAATGGTTTTGGTCGTGTTTTATCATTGCAACTATAAATTAACTGTTAATTATTATCGTTTTCATTGAGTGAAGATACTTTTTTTTTGGTTAAAATGCTGTCTGATGGAAACTCTTATCGAAACTTTCACTAGAGTACAAATGTTGTCTGAACAATGAAAGCTTAGCACTTCTCATTTTGTTTTGCAATATTATCAAATCAATTTGAAATGTTTTTTCTATACAGTGTGAATTATAGCATTGTTCAGCATTTACATATTTGGTTAATAAAGCCCTTCAAACAGATAGATTGCTTGTAGTTCGGCTCAGCGATTTTACTAACTCTTGGTTCTTCTTCTAAGGATCACATTTAATTTTGTGAATTTTCAAGTTTTCTGTTGAGTCATGTTAGTCATGTTAATTCCAATAAGATTGTCTCGACGTATTTCAATAAAATTTGAATAAACTCAGTTTTTGCGCCAAATTGGGTATTTTTCTCTTAAGAAAATGTGGTGAATTTTTGGTTGTTATAAGAGTTTCCGAGTGAAGAGCTCAACTATGCATTTGATGAAAGAGCTGCAATTCGTATATACTACTCTTTGGCATGTGAGTTATGTGAGTGTGCGCTGTAGATAGAAAATGCGCCAAAAGTTACCAACTTATGAAGTTCAATTTGAAGAGTTCTGCTGTTTTTATTATTTATTTTTTTTATTGTAAATGATTTTTCGTAGTGTTAAAGCAAATCCACACTTAATGTATCTGCTTCACACAGAAATGAGATTTGTATCACAAAGTAATTTAAAAACAATGGCAGAAATGTGTTTATGCTCTTTGGGACAAAGCACCGTTATTCTCATTGTCTCTTTACCAGAGGGGAAAAAATGTCTGCCCTCGCTCGTAAGTTTTCCGCAGTTTGTTAGTGTTTCATTCCATTTGGGGCATCACAATTTTTTTTTAAGTTGCTCTATGTTTCATGAATGTTAACAAGAACTTAAGAACTTTTTTTGTAAAGTTAATGTTTAAGATTAAGCGTTTTAAGTAAATGTTCGTCCTAAACGTTTTGTATGATTTGACTTATGAATGTAATAAGCTTATGTTTCTATAAAAATGAATAGATAAAAATATATAGTTGAAATTTTTATGATAAGTTACGTATTTTGAGTTCATAAAAATGTCTTGCGATCTATTTCGATTTGTGCCTATGAAGTCGTTATAATAAGGCACAGCAATAGATAAGCCAATGCTATAGAATAGATTGGTAGTGGGTTCTATTACCCACTGATGGTTGGCGGTATGAAGCATAGGAAGGATAAGCCTAAAACTCGTACAATTATTAACTTTAAGTCCATGTAACGTCAAAACGACCTTTCTCAACAGGAGCAACCAAGAAGCATTGTTCCATTCCATGCCATTCTATTTCAGCAGCACTGCTGAGAGCGCATGTAAAATGTTGTAAGACATGGAACGCTGGCAATGGGCAACGATACGTTCGAGTGCGGCGGCACATTGCGTCGAGAGAAGTGCGTTTCAATTCGAATTTTGCTATCGAACGTGACGAACGTGAACACGTGCAAGCTGCCTGGCATACGCAACGTCAAATGTGTAACGCGTCAGTTGAATGAAACAAATCCTGCGATTCGATTCGAGTCTAGTCGATTGCCCGAGACAAATGGAAAGCACGAACAATGCGTGTTGGTTTTGTTTGTAAATGATGAATAAGACTGTGTGTGTGTGCTCAACTAATCGGCGGTGATAATTCAATATTGAATGAAGTGAATTTCAAATAAGTTCAAGACAAATTATTGTTGAGCAACAGACGACAGACGACTCACGTTCGGTGAATGTATATGTTTGGCTAAAATTTGCCTGTGTTTAAAATCCCGTGCGACATAACAAATCCATTTCGCTTGTCAATTTACATTTGTTTGGTAGTTTTGTGCTATGCTTAAGTGTATGTGCTTATGTAAGGCTTAGGCGTACCAAACAGGATTTTACAATTGCCAACAAGGCAAAATAACATACTAAATAAAAAAAAAAAAAAACAAAAAAACAACAGTAACAACAATGTAAAAAGTTCTTAATGCCAGCATTTGTTAATGCAGATGTTTGTTTGAGTTTCTTTGAGAAAGAATTGCAAAGACAACAGTGAACAAGGAAAATAAATGACGACGACGACGGCGACGAATAAGTAAAAGTGATAAGCTGCGAGCGACAAGACAAATTACTCAAAGGATAATAAAAAGTAACGGTGTTATAAATGCGTGTGCCGTCGCACTTCCGGTGTGACGAGCTCAGGCAAAAACAATAACAACACCAACAACAACATTACGTGTTCAAATAGCAACGCCAGCAAAATGTTGCAATGTTTATGTATGCGTGCGTACGTGTGTGTGTGTCGCTCTTAATGTGAAGAAATAATGTGTAGCATACTTTTTGACAGTTGCGTAAAGAAAAGAGTTGATTAATTTGTGACGTTTGTTGTTTTGAATGCGAATACATGTCGAAATAATAACAATAAATTGCAAGCAATTTAAACATTATTAAAAAAAATTTAAATAAAACATGTTTAGATAAATAAAAGCATATTGCATACTTATGGGTGTTGATGTATCGTATGCATGATTGTTGGATTGTTTAAATAAAATGTCATAATTTAATATGTTGCCTACTTTGTGGTGTTTTAATGACGTTTATTGATATGCGAGTAATGAAAATTTTGTGTTAAAACAATTTGTGCGTGTCCTAAAAAAACATTAACAATAACAAAAGCAACAACAACAACAACAACACAAAAAGTGATTTTGTTTTTGGCGACATAACATGAACTTCGAACTTTGATAAGTTTTGAATTGAATAAACCAACAAAAGATAAAAAAAAAATAAAAACTCAAACAAGATTAAAACAAATTACAAAAAATAAATGAAAAACAAAAACAAAAACAAGATTTTCTGCACAAGTTCACACAAAGCAAATTGAATTTGCAACAATTTAAAGTTTTGCCACGGCAAAAGAAGTGTAAAACAGTATTAAGTAAAGAAAAAATAATAAAAAAAAAGAAATCAAGAAGGAACAAAGAAAAACAAAAGCAAAGCGAAGAGAAATTGCTGAGAAAACATTTTGTGAAAGCAACCAAAGTACACAAACACCCACACACAGACACAGACACACGCTGATAGGCGAAAAACGCTGCTCATTTCTGAATCGCTCCCCGACGTGTCTTTAGCGCGCAAAAAGGCAAGCGGGCAGTCTGAAATCTTGCTACCAGCAGCAATAAAACAACAAGAACAACAAAGAAATCGAGTGCAAAAAATACAAAAAAAGAAAATAGAACAAAAACAAAAAACTCACAATTCGTGTTGCTCTCTAATTTGATGAAATCGTTAGTTGGCATTTTCATGTTGAAGATTAAATGCTGAACGGATCAAGTCTCTTGACTGGCAAACCGAATTTGATTGAAAACGTACAGAAACGCGTGTATTCGCGGCTTTGAACAGCAACGCCAACACCAACAACCACAATAACAACAATAAAGGGCGCAACAAAAACAATAATAAAGGAACATTTGCTGACGCTTCACTTTGTTCCAGCGTAATTGTTGCGTGCGCATTTTTCCGCACACACAACAATAACTCGGACCGTTCCGTTGCCATTGTTGTGATTTGTTTTGTTTCTTTTTTTTGTTGCTTTGTGTTAATAAAAACAATAACAATACAATACCAGCGAAGCAACAAACACAACAAATCAGCCAAAAATGATTGCCAACATACGCCCGAGGAGAAGCGAATCGCATTTTGGATTACTCAGCTGCTGCTTTTGGTTGCTGTTGCTGCTGCGCCTCAGCCCCGAGATTAAAGGTGAGTCACGCCTCTTAATTAAATAATTTCATTTAAGTAATTACGTGTTTTTTTTTTTTTTAAATGAATTCTTATGCAAAAGAAAGTCTTTCGTTACAAATTTGAAACTGTACTTTGAAGGCTTCACGACGTCTTGGAATGTGTTGAGTTGGTTTGGGCTAACTTGTCGTGGTTGCTTAACAATTGAAACTCAAGCAACTTTTGTCGATTTGAATTTCTTGTCTTACAAAAAAAAAAAAAACATTACAATTGAAAACCTTCAATTTTGCATGAGGAATTTCAATTTTGTTTGTGTTTTCATGTAAAAAAGCGCTAAACTAGAGAAGAAGAACCAGACAAACAAAGAAAGACTACAACAATTTTGAGGCGTCACCAGCAAAGTCAAAGCAAACTTTCATTGTCATGCATAAAAGTTCGCCAAGTGGCGCTTTGATGTTGCCACTGCTGTCTGCCACTTGCCACTTACTACATGCCTTGAGCTTTTTGCCAACAGCCAATATTGCCTGTCTGTCTTTGCATTTGCTTTTGTGCTAAATGTTTTTGCCATTTCGAGCGCGCAAAAAACACAACAACAAAAAACTTTTAAGGCTCACATGAATTGGCACAAATGTGCTAAGCTGACTTTGGTCTTCAGGTTAGCCCTTTTCGGTTGCGCCGTGTGCCCTTTATTTATCTCGTAGGCTTTGCGTAGTTTATCAAGTCCCAAACGGCTGAAAGCTAATTGCGCTTGACTGTCTTGGTCAGCACGGCACGACTCGACTCATGTCCTTTCATGCACGAACATTCGAGGCGCTTGCGGCGCCAAAGCGATTGTTGTTGGCTGATTTGTGCCATTGATTGTTAACTAAAATTTACAAATGCCTTTAATAAAAAATAGACAGAGACAGACAGATAAAGTGAGAGCGCCTGACAGACGATTATTTTAGAATGCCATAAAGTGTTAAATTATGCAAAGTTTTGCGTTGTTTTTCTAAATGTTTCTAAAATGCTTGTTCAATGCTCACTGAGCGTAGCTTATATACAAATAAATAAACAAAAAAATATTTATTTAAATATTGTATTAGTGTCAAATGTATTCATTTATGTAAATATTAAAAATTAAAATAAATACAATTACATAATTCCATACTTTATTTGCGCTAAAAGTTTAAATATTCGCATTTTGGCGAATTTTTTGCCACAATAAACGTACAAAAATAAATAATTATTTGAAAATGCACAAAATTAATACAAAGAACAAAGAAAGTATAAACAAAATTATTAAATTAACATTAAAATAAAGTAAATAAATTGGATACAAATTTTAAATTTATCATTTGCAATGAAATTGTGGCTGACACATGGCTGTTGTTGTTGCTGTTGTGTTTGGGATTTACTCAGACCGTCAACGGTGGGCTTTGGTGTGGGTGGTGTGGGTGTTTGCTCTAGCAGTGAGTGAGTGAGTGAGTGAGTTACTAAGCAAACGGCCAAACTGCGAAGGTCGTGCAAGCAATCAGTGTGAGTGTTTTCCTGCCGTCCATGGTGAATAGCAGCGCAAATAAACACTTCTAACCCAGATATTTGTATACGAACACACATACATATGCATGTGTATGTGCACATGATTCATTCATGCAAGTGTGTGGAAAAAAATATAAACGCACAAACAAACGCAAAAAAAAAAAAAAAAATGAAAAAAAAAACTGATACTAAAAATTAAAACGAAAAACTAAAAAAAAAAGAAGTAAGTTAAGCGCGAGCATGAATTAAACCAAACCGCCAACCATTTGGTATTTAAAAGCTGTCTCAACTGCTCAGCGTTGGGTGATGGTCATGGTGGTGCCGGTGGTGAGGGCAGTTGGCGGCAGTCGTGTTGCCAAGACTGACACAAAATTGCATTTCACTAACAATTGACTTAAAAAACCATACATATATATGGTACATACATACATACTCGTATAGCTGTATGTCTCTCTATATATATTTTATATATTTGTAAAGTGTATACTCTCAACATATACATACATGTATACATCATATGGCAATGTAACTTTTTCAAAGGGTTGTGTGTAATAGACCGAGGGTCGTATGATACGTAAGCGTTGCAAAAACGAAGTGAGACACCAATAAAAGTATCTAAACTTTATTGACGGCAAATTTTGGACAGAAAGTTGGTTAGTTTATTAGAGGCCATGCACTTGCTACGTCGAAAGATTTAATACTTTCGATTTGTTTTATTTTTACTGTAGTAAGGTTATACTCACAACAGTCACAACCAATCACACTGAATCACAGTGAGTCACAGTGAGTCACAATGAGTCAAAAGTGTTACAAGATCGCAGTGAATCAGCGACTTGTTTTTGCTTTTGGCGATTCTTCTCTCTAACAACGCGTCACAACTGGTCACAAATAGTGACAAACGTCTTAACAAAATTTGTAAAAAACTTGCTTATGTTATATGATGAGACGCTGCGGAATTTATTGAATTTATGGAATATGGATGGGTGAAATATTAAAATTTATATTTAATCAGAATTTAGTTGGTTGTGAAACTACGAATAAAGCAGAGTCAAGTGAATTTACAAAATATGCTAATATAGAAAAATATTTATATCAAATCAATGACGAAAAAAAGGGGTAAATAAACCTCAATCATTTAATTTTATCCAAATATATATAAGAGAGTGCAATGTAGAGAAACCGCGAGAATGATTAACGAAAAGAAGTTCTAATTTTTAGCAACTGATGAAAGGCACCTCTCTCAGGCGCCACATTGTGCAGCAACACTTGTTAGTGCACTCATTTGAGTCCTCGCGCGCGTTCGTTTCCTTGCCTGGATGACGTTTCATAACCTAACTTTTAATTTGGGTTTGCATCAAGCCGTTGGAGCAGTGGTCAGGGTCGCACGCTGCCAACAGCACCACTGAGCACAGCATAGCACAGCACAGCACGGCCCACACCATGAGCAACACATACAGCCACAGGCGAGTTATGCACTTGTCACATGTTGCGTTGCTCTTGTTAGCGTTACGTTTTTTTCCGGTTTGTTATTTTTTTTGTTGTTGTTATGTATGTGAGTGTATCTGATGGTTTGCTATCTTTTCACAAACACACACACACATACATAGTTGCTATTAGGCATGCCGCATCTCTGAAAGTGACTCACTTCCTTTCTACCTTCCGGGCAGTTCGCTTACTCAAGTGTCCATTCAACTTTTTGGGATATAGTTTGTATATACACATTTAGTTTTTAGTTAACAAAAAAAAAATGAAGATGAAAAAAATCAACAACGTATCCATTTTCGAGCGAGCAAGTCAACCACAACCATTTTTTTCTTACATAGTACAAAAAAGTATCAAATATTTTACTTTTGATTGCATTTTCTATTGCACTGCACTCAATTTCGCCTTTGCTCATCTTACTATTTTATATTGCTCTTGATCTAATTTTCAACATGCTCGCACTCGCTTACACACACAAAGGCACAAACACAAACACCCACACACTTGTGCACCGAATTAACAGAGGAAAAATGATGTATTTTCCGCTTATACAATTTTTATTTTAGATTTTCCTTTTCATATTTGAAGAAAATTCAATTCAATTGAAATGTCACTTCAAGCGCAAACAACAAAGTGAAACGAATATTTATTTTCAGAATTGCTTACTTATTTTTCAATTTAACGAAAAACATTCTGCATTTCATACGAATATGTATTTATTTATTATTTTATTGTAGTAATTTGATTTTGGATTGAATCAATTTCCAACATCAGGTCCAAGCAACTAACGTGGTTTGTCTTTGTTATTTAAAACTGTTTGAAAGCCAAAAATATTTTGCATATTTTTGCATTAAATGCTCTGAAGCCGTTGTGGTGTCTCGCTTTGTTAGCGATAGAATGCATCTCGAATATTTGTTGTTTTTATTGCTGCTTCTTTTTGGATTAATTTTATTATACAGATTTATATGTACATATAAGTGTATATAAAGCAGCGTGTGAAACATAGAAGTGTACTCT
The DNA here is from genome assembly GCA_034638295.1 of Phortica okadai. NCBI lineage: Eukaryota > Metazoa > Arthropoda > Insecta > Diptera > Drosophilidae > Phortica > Phortica okadai. The sequence continues at coordinate 5,646,768 of CM067851.1, forward strand.
GATTCCCCTCATCAATGGTTGGCGGCCATAAAAGCCTTAAAGTAATCAATCTCTATAACTATTTTTTCAATAAAAAAATTTATTTTAAATTATTTAAGAAATAGAAACATTTAATTTGACCAACTATTGTAGGAAATCAAATTGTCGAGTATACTTGAGTATGTCGCTGCTTTTTTTTTTTACTTTTAAATAAGTGCTTTCAATTTGGTGAAGAGTTTATTTAAACTTGTTTTTTGTATTGTTCTCCTTACGTTTACGTTACGTTTTTAAAAATTACACTGAGCCTTTTTGTACACCTTTTTGTTTATGAATTGTTTCCCAAACTACACAAAAGAATGAAAGATAATGAAAAGCGAAAAAGCTTAAAATTTCATGTTTCAGACCAAAAAAAGATTATGGCTTTAAATAGCTTTGGCCGATTTTTAAGAATAAACCATCGAACTTTCATTTTAATGGAATTACGGAAATTTAAATTTGAAAATCGGATTTCGTGTGCCAGCCAAACCTTCATCATTATTCATGTCGTTCCCAATTCGCAGAACAAAAAAGTCAAAACCACATAAATCAAACTGTACTGTCCTCGACAGGAGGCTTAATTCATTTTTCAAATGTTTTTTTGTTTTTGATTTTTTTATTTATTTATTTAAAAAACATTTCTGTAGTTTTGTTTTCAAAAGAAATATTGGTCTGTTTATTCTTGTATGTTTACTTGTGAATAAAAAAGGGAATGCAAAATATTTGATTCATTTTTCATCAATAATTGCATTGATTGTTGAATTTGTGCACTTCGATTTTTGCCATTGCATTTTATTGCTGATTCGTTTAATAAAAAAATACTCAAAAGATTTATAATTAAATCAACTAAAGCAATCAATAAGGCAAATAAAAGAAAAGAAAATAAAAATAACTAATATCTCCGGATGACTCAGCAGACCTTTGCTCGAATGAGTTCACTCCTGTTGCTTCTACTCCACACAGTAACGAAAATTTATCTGGCTTTTGTTTGGAGAACAAACAAGATACGTGATCCAGCTTTGGGGTACATCATGTGCAACAAGGCTTTGAATTTCATTACCAATGCCTCATAGTACTTGACCCTACACCGCTACCTTGGTGTCCGCACAGTGCAAGACGAAATGAATTTGCAACAACGATAGACTTTGCTTTGAACCGAATTAACTTGCTAAATCCTTAACAAGATCTACTAAACAAAGACAGCTTAAATAGATCCAACTCAACGACCGCTCCCCTCACCACTTAATTAAATGAAGTTCTTCAATTTAATAATTTATTAATTATTTTATTTTGTTAAGACGATGGTTTATAGCCTGAAAGGCTGATTAATGTTTTCTTATAGGGATGGTTTATTATTACAGAATTCTTGGCTGAAAAACGTTAATCAAATTTTGTACTGCACATCAAATTGCACATTCGACCGAACATGTTGAGTTTTATTGAATTCAAAATATTTTCGTCAATTTAAAAAATGCTTGGCGCTTCAATTGAGGCTTTGAGTCAAAACGAATCGAATTGTATTGAATTCAATGAGAGAGCAACACAGTGCTGCCAGAAGGCAATTTGCCTTATTGACTTTAGATACACGCACGAACATTGATTGCACGTAGGTACACGGCACACGCTCAAGCTATAGTCGGGCGGAAGGTTTGGCGGTGGGCGTGACTCAACACCCGGCATCAGCAGTATAAAAATGTAATATCAAATATTTTGCTCAAGGCAAACAAATAAATATGCTTTTAATGTTTGTATAGAAGCAATAATCACGCCCACCGAGTATACCATGAATGTTGCATAAACGAAGGAAATAAAGTTCTGACAACGCTGACGGAACGGTGCCAGGGAGCTTCCTCACATTTCGGCAGACCACATGGCAGGCACAAGTGTCAGACTGATGGGCGAATGAATAAACAAATGATTAAGTAAGTGAGTGCGGGTGAGCGAGTGAATGAATTAGAAAAGTAGGCGTTATTTATTTTTTTTGGCGTTTTGCACGTGCGGCCTGAAAAGTTTGGTAAACCGCTTTGGAATCGATGATGATGCTGCTGTGTGGCGTGTGCTCCTAAAAGTATGCAAAACACATAAGTAACACCTTTTTGCCAACACACGGACGCACGCAGGCACGCACGTATATGCACGAGATTCAACATCGCAGACTGCGATACTTTGCTGCTTCTTGAGGCGTTGGCACGTACGCGCTTGGCTGCTTTTCAAAGTATATTATTTTATTCTTTTATTTTACATTTTGTTGTGTTGTTTGACTGTGCTAAGCTTAGTTGATCCCAGGCAATTGGCGTTTGGCTGTGTAAGCAACAACGTGCATATTCCTTTCTTTTCTCTATTTTTTTTATTCATATTTTATTATTGTGTAGGCGTATGTGGGTGTGTGTGTATTTGCTTTCTTTAAAGTCAACCTCTTTTTGAAGTGTCCGCATGGGTTTTGTAGTTTCTCGCCCAGCACAATTCTTTCACTCATACACATTTTAATGGTTTTGACATTTATATGACAACACAACGCCTCTGAGCGCCTGTGTGTATGCTTTATATTTTTTCTAGTTTCGGTATTTGCACCGAACACACACAGCACAAGTTTTTGCCTTTGCCAACAACAATCGTGTGGCTTTTGTCAACTAAAAACGCTCGAAAATTGTTTCACTGAAATTGTTTATTCCTTTTAACTGCGACGTCAAACAGTGAACATGTCCTTGTGCGTGTTTGTGTGCGCTCTGTGTGTGCTTTGTGTCTCTGTGTGTGTGTGTGCGCTTGGGTCTTGTGCGTTTAGGCTCCGAGAAGCTGTTCGGCTTTCTCTTTTATATTTCTTGGCATTAAAAAAAAAAAAAGGTTCACATACTTTTTGGCGCACGGACGAAAAATCTTTATTTCTGTCACGTTTTGCGCAGTATTCGTTTTGCTTTTTTCTCCTTTCATTTCGTGTTTTGTTGGGTTATGCTCGGCTTTGTGCTCATTTTTTTATTATTATTCTTTTTTTTTTTTTTTGTAGGATTTTGTTAAAAATGTATTTGATTTCAACTAATTTTGCACGCATAAATAGAATTAAATTCATACACGTTCCTTGTTTCGTTTTTTTTATTAAGCACATGATTAGGTTGCCGTCTGCAGAAATTTATATTTATTTAATTTGTATTTCTCGACGAAATACTTCATGCTTGATTTAATCAATCAAAAAGAAAATAAGGCGCGTCGCCTTTTTCACTTTGTCACTTTTCATAACATACTCACAGGCGCCGCAAAGTGTGCTTTAATTGTGTGCCTTCTTATACTTAACCTTGACCATTTTTGCAAAGCATTCAAAAGCATGTACGATTGAAAGCAGCTGCGCAACTTCTCAGCGGATTTTATGGCTGGAAACGTTTTGAAATATTATTATCTGTAAGCAACCGTAAAAGTTGCTGTCTTCTTTTTGCTTTGCAGCTCAGCTACACACATGTATATATACGCCTTTATTATATGCCAGTCAGCCAGCAGATACAACATGCGTCGTTGGCATTCATCAGCGCGTGTTACCTCATTTCGAACTTGTCGAACTTTTCTATAAACTTGTAAACCCATGCAAATAAAATGATAAAAAAAAGAGTATTATAAAAAGGCATCAAGTAAACTTGAATGATTCGGTTGTCGGCATTATGTACAGCGCTAATGCGCTTCCTTACAACGACTTGGCTGGATTGGTTGTAGAACATTGCTGTCTGTCGTATGTCCTAAAAAGGTATTTTTGGCATCTTAAAAGTAATAATCTATCCGTGCTTAATAATCAATGTTAAGTGCAGCGAAGAAATCCTTAAATGAATATTAGATTCGTTCTTGAAATCCGTAAAGTTTCTTTGCTGTTACAGACAACTACAACAAAAGCAAAAGCTCTCTAATATTTGTCGTAAGATATGCGCAGGGTATGCTACAAAATGTTCGGTATTAAGACACATACGCGCGTGTTTTGTTGCATGCCTTTAGGCGTTCTAGTAACCTATATCAAGGCATCTTCTGCTTTGCTCTGCCTGTTTCTCGCGTGTACGAGAATTTTCTTCTCCTTTTGCGGAATCCTTTTTCTTTTGGTTTATTAAAATTCCGCACATAACCAAATGCCTATGTATGTATTTGCCACAGCAAATATTCATAGAGCAAATCCTCAATATTTTGTTTGTTTGCTTATGCTTGATTTTTATAAGACTTCTGTAGATGTTTTATTTTTTTTTTTTCTCGGTGCTTATTTTTACTCATTTCGTATTTGAGCCATTATAACGCGTGCTTCTTGTAGCACAATTTTTATTGCTGTGTAGACATGAGCGCCTAAGGAAACGCGACCTCGTATGCTTCAAATTCAGCAGCGCCAACAACAATGAAACGCCGGATTTAGTTTTGGCTTGTAGGAACAACACATAAAGCATGACTTACATGCGCCAATATGAATTCGGTTGATGTTGCTGTTGTTGTCATCAACGGCATCAGCATCAGCATCAACATCAGCTTCGGCTTTGGCTCTTTCTACAGCCAGTGTGGCTTTCCATCAAGATCTTTTGTATAACAACTCCATGCGCAATGCTGACAGCTTTCTGTCCGTCGTCGACTTTTTCTATGCCGCTTTAATATTGAGTGGGATTTTATTCTTTACGAAAAGGGTAAATACATATGTTGTTGTTGTTGTTGTTGTTGCTGTTGAGTCAGTGCTGAATGCTGCCGCATTTGCTTAAATCTTACTGTCTGTTACTGTTGCTGTTATTGTGTTGATGGCGCCTAAAGGGCTGAGCCACACAAGAGTTCAACACACATACATATGTATATGTATGTATGCCATCTACAGATACAGTTATACTTTCATACACTTGTCATCTTTATTTATGTGCCTCTCAATTGTGTTGATGTGCCGTTTCCCATTTCCCATTTCGATTTGCACTTGTTCAAAGTATTTCATTTCCTTTTTTTAGCATTTTATGCTCTTCATTGAAAATTTTACAAATATTTTTATTCGTCAACAAAAAAATATTCATGTGTTTGCTCATTGAAATGTAAAATATGTGAATTTTATCAGATCGTATAAATCCATACAAGATGTCTTCAACTGGCAAAGCAGCTGCAACATAGCAAATTATCTTTAGCACAAAGCGTTGCGAAGTGACAATTGCAACAAGTGATGTCAAGCGCAGCATAAATGCACACAACAATAACAACAACAAAAACAGCAACCATACTGCCGCAACATCATAACTTGCCACATCATCATCATCATCGTCATCAACTGTTCGGGCATTAAAAACTCTGTCGTCTCCAACGCCGCCGCTCAATGTGCGCTCATGACCGCCGAGCGTTGTCACATGCCCGATTGCACATGATTTACGCAGCGCGCGTTGCCTCAGCGCAGTTGGTTATGGTTGCCACATGCACATCTTCATCGCCACTTCCATTATCATCACCATCATCATCAGCATCATCCGCCAATGATCATCGCTTTCAGCAGCATGTTGCGTGTGCACATAATTTGCAGCTCATTAATCAGCACGTTGTGCATTCGCTCTCTTTGCTCTTCATTCTAAATTTATACATTCCTCTTGGTTTTTTTTCCGTTTTTTTTTTAAGCTTTTTTCGCCATGCTGTCTGGCTGCCTGCTGTTGTTGTTGTCTTTGGTTTTTGATGTTCTGCTGATGTTTGTGCCGTGAGCCGCACGTAGTTGCTCATCCCGCTTTTAGTCTACTTTGTTGCATCATTGGCGTTAAGTGGCAACGTTTTTTAGGCACACTTAATTACATTTAATGGCAGTTGCCACTTTTTCATTTCAACTCTATTCAAATTTATATCTTTAATATGACATGAAGCGAACTTGAGTTATACAAACACCCTGTTTGTACTGATTTTAAAAACGAATTCAATTCAGAATATAAGAAGAGATAAATTTAAATTTTGATATGAAGATAAGTAATGTTTTATGGTATTCATTGGTAAAGGAGTAAATATCTACGTTTATTTTTAAAATTTTTCATCTACTTTTGGAAAATTCTTGTACAATGCTTGAACATTATATGATGTTATTCATTATCTACGAGACTCATAATGCTCTGTTGTCATGAAAATAGTTGGATTTTCTTAGATACTGAATATTGGGTCACCTATATATTTAGCCTGGATCGCCTTGTCATAGGGGGATTACTCTCTGATCTCTCTTTTTCTGTTAAATATTTTATTGAATTTAATTTTTCTTACATATTAACATTGTACCTCATTGACTTTAATTATAGTCAAAGAAAAAATTTCAAATTAAAAAATTAATAATATACTCCTATGTTGCACAGGGCCACAAAGCATTTACGGCTGCAAAGTATTCGTTCTTGTCTTTCACGCTCGATGCGTATCTGGCAGAGAACTCATAACTCATATCAGATGTACAATCGTATTCGAAATATTAAGAACAACACACGTGAAAAGTTAATTTATACTAAAAATTTATAATAATATCTTGATGTATTTATTTAATAAGACATTTTTTAAGCTTTCAATATACTCAAAGACAGAATTTTTGGAAGTCCTTACTTTGTAATATTGCCAACTTTGTTACGTTGAATCGACAATCGAATGTTCATTTTTAGAAATAATTTTTTTAACAACAATTTCGGACGAATTTCGTTCTAACGTGTCTTCTTCTTATTATTTATTTGTTATTAAAAAGAATAATTTGTAACCAACATAAGTCCAATGATTTTTCTAAAGCATAAAGTGCTTCGTATCTCCATACTCGCATTCAACATTTCAACGTTGCTTACCTGCTTCATGTTGCAGCATTTGAAACCGACAATTTAAAATTCAATTGTTGCGGTTTGCGTTGCTGCAAAGTTCGAACGTGTGGCGGCAACGTTGACAGCTGAGCGTCAGCGTGTCTAAAAAACATTTGATGACATAAATCGTGTGATAAATTAGATCATTGAATTGTTGCGGTAGCGGCTTGTTAAAAACTTTCAGAGGCGTAAATAAAACACAAAAAAAAAGTAACTCTCATGTGCGTTGGATTGCAATGAAAATGTCGCTGCCGGTGAACATTTATGGTGCTTGTCATCATTTGTTTGCATTGCTTGTACAACAATTGTCGGCAGCGAAGAGAAGCCAATGTATCTCATGCACAGCCTACTTGTGGGTCGCTGAACTCGATGTGCACGTGCGGCGCAAAAACATATTGAACTGTCAGAAGCGATGTTTTTACGCCTCCGTTGTTTTTTCTTACGCGCATGTGACGCCTCATGTGAGCACATAAAAACGCGGCGCCACTGTTGAGCACTGCAATGGCGTCGTCATCGTCATTGTCGTCGACGGCGCTGCTGTCGCTCGGTCGGTCGATTGGTTGGTTGGTCCTTCAGCCACTGGCTTATTGCCAAATGTGTGTAATTAAGTGGCAAATGCCAAACAGACAAAAGAAATAAACTTTTTTTTTTGCTCGTCTCATTTTTTTTTTTTTTTTGCCATTTCACATTTTTGCATTGACACACGGCGCGCAGACAAATGTTATAAATTGTCGTCTAAGTGGCTAAAGTTTGCGCACATTTTGTGATGTACTTAACGCGCCCATAAATATGCAACAAAGTTTCGGTAACCAAGCAAAGTTTAAGCAAAATATGCTCGTGAGTGAAATAAAAACCGAAAACGAAAACCTTCAAAATTTTCTTTCGCCAAATTGCACTGAAAATTTTCTCTGTCTTTTTTTTGTTTTTGTAAACTTTAAAATTTACATAAAAATTCAAAGTAAGAAAAAAAAAAACAAAAATTTCTTTGCTCACATGTTTGTTTTTGGCCTTCGTCCTTTGTCCTTTCGTTTGTTTATTTGTTTTTATTTTTTTTTTGTTTGGAACAGTTAACCACATATTGACATTCCTGGTCGTTGAGCGTGCTGCATGACACGGGGGGCAAGGGGCCTGGGGCGCTGTCAACTGCTATTGCAGTATTGAACTTTTTATGTGGTCGCAAATTCATTTTTATAGCTCGTTCACAGCCTCCTTTTCGCCAGCCAGCCATGTGTCCTTTGGTTTACACAATTTCAGACAATATTGTCGAACTTTGGAATGTTTTTTTTCTGCTTTTTTTTTATTTTTTTGTTGCTTTTTAGCATTTTGATTCCAACTGCACTCGCCGGAGTAATTAAGCCGCCTCAATGGTTGAACAAAAATAAAAAAAAAAACAAAAAGCAAAATACAAATACAAAATGCGGGACAATGTCAGCCATTTTGCGTAGTTTGTTTGCTTTAATGTTGGAGTATGTGTGTGTGTTGTGTGTGTGTGTGTTTGTCAATTTGACAGCATGTTTGTTTGTTTGTTTTCATGCAAAGTTTTTGTTACGTTCGCTTTTCTTTTGTTTGTATTATTTTTTGATGCTTTTGTCACTTTTTTAGCCATTTGCTTTTACTTGTAGCCAAGCCCCAAACCTTGCCGCTACAACAATAACAACATTTTTAACGTGTCTGCATAATTAACCAAATGAAAAATTGTCTGCGCACAAATGTTTATTGCTTCGATGGCTTGTAATTAAAATTGACTGCCACTTAAATAAGACACGCTCGCCTTCACTTCAAGAAGAGTGCTGCAGATTCTTCGTCTTCTGCCGATGAGCAAACTGCGCAAAAAGTTATTTATTGTGCAGCGCTTTGTACATAAAATAAACCCTTAAGACAAATATTGGTCAAGTTATTGGCAACGCGTCTGCGGTTGTTGGCCGCAGTTGAATTCGATTGGCTTGGCTCGGTTCGCCTTCGTTTGGTTAGGTTCAGCGCAATTCAACTCAACTGCCTTGTCTCAACACAATGCGAACTTGTTGGCGTCTCTGTGGCCGCTTGTCGGTCGGCCGTGCTTTTGGCAACAGCTGTGGGCGTTTTTTTCTGGTTCGAAATATTTGCTTGGTTTTCCATAGTTTTCATTTGAACGTTTTTCGAATTGGTTATTAAACGCAGCAGGCGCAGGTGACGGCGCCATTTACGGCGATAATTTGGTCTATTTATCACGATTCTTCGCATTTTTATTTATTTGTGTTCTTTCTTGTTGCAATTAAGCGATGCTAAAGAAGCGAGAGCAGCTTTTAAAGCAGTGCTTGCCAAATTTGGGCACTAAAATTTTAACAGATTTATTAAAAAGTTACTCTGCACTAATGATTTGCCTTTTACTTTGATTGATTTAAGAGCCCCAGGGAGATAAGCCTACTGAATCGCGTGGTACTTTGGGGACATGTTGGTACTAGTTAGGTAATAAAATTTTGAAAATTTCAGATCGCTAACTCAATTGGTTTTCGAGATTAAATTAAAACTGTAAGAATTAACAAAGTAATTTTTCTCTGGAACGACTTAATCGATTGGCTTAAAAATGTATAATGTTTTGAGAGCCGATAAGAGCTATTTATAAAAAAAATCAATAGATATCGATCTTTCCGGGGCCGATTCACTAGGCTTATCTTCCTAGAGCCTTTATAAAATTTTCCAAGCCTTTCACAAATTCTCATTTAAGTCTAAAAAAAAAAAAATTGGATTGAATAAAAAAAAAAAATAATTTTCAGTTATCAACAAATGACTTAACCTTTTTTTGTGCTTAAATATGAGTCAAAAAAAAAAAAAAAAAAATAAATAAGAGCAAGAAAATTAATTTGATAAATTCTCAAAAAGAAAAGCTTTCATTACAGACCAAATTGTAGTTTGGTCCTTTTTGTGTAATAAATGATGGCATTAAATAAAATTTGTCATTGTAAATTGAAAAAATACTTTTAAAACAAGAAGAAGAAGAAGAAGAAGAGTGAAAAGATAACTCAAAAAGTGCGTAAGTTTTTTCATTACACCCACGGGTGTTGTATTATATGTTTTGTATCTATGTATGTATATATTTTAGGCCCGAAGCAAAATCAACAAGCAATATGAAAATAAAGCAAACGAAGGCGTTAGCAATTTGTCCCATTTGTGGCAGAAAGATTGCACAATTTTGAGATACATGCGACAGGCAAAAGTTACAAATTGTGCACATATGTTAAATTTCACAGCGTCACAGATACAGATACAGATATATACATATACTGTCACAGTTACAGTTACATCAGGATACGTGTTGGACATTAAGCATGTTGTTGTGCTACTGACCGGCAACAACAAAATCCAAATTGACTTTAGGGAGTGTGAGATGGAGGTAGATAGGGACAGACAGACGAACGGACGGACGGACAGAGAGATAGATATGTCGCTGGAAAGATGTCACTGGTCGCCGATGGTAATGTTTTTGTTGTTGTTGTTGTTTTTTGTTGAAACAACAAAACGTGAGCGATAAAAAGAGCAATGCATTTGTTGCTTTCTTTGGGCGACAGTGAGTGAAAGTGAGCTGGAGTACTTGAGGGACACGAATAGCATGTCTGGCCCTCGGATAGTCGAGTGGCTCGCGGGCACACACACACACACACACACACATGAACAGGAACGATCTAAAATAATTTCGCCAGTTTGTCTACAATTCGGACTCGTTGCGTACAAAGTGACTGAATGAGTGAATGACATAGGGACGGACGGACAGACTTTTTGCACGTCGAGCATGTAACTTATGGCCTGCGACATTAACACAACTTCATGTGTGTGTGTGTGTGTGTGTGGCAGACATACAAGACAGAGTTAAGCTGAGAGCAAAAGTTTGAACCTTTTAGTTTGTATCAGTTTAGTTTGCGTGACTATGATGAATTTGCATTTGTACTGAGAATTTTGTATACATTCGTAATTCTCAAAACGCCTTTCAGCTTTAGGTTACTAAAACACGACTCTCACACACACACACACACACAGAGACATAGTGGCTGCAATGACTGGGCATTGTTCTGTGAAAATATTCTTCCGGCATTTATGCCTTCGCATTTAATTCAAGTGGCAACATTTTGTACATGTGCTCAAGGCAAATCAACTTATCTTAGCTCAGCACATCTTCACATAACATGAGTTCTCATCTCATCTCAACTGAACACATCACATCACCTTGCATGACATCACTTAAACATCAGCTTGAAAGTTGAGTTGTTTGCTCTTTGGTACATACATACGTGCAAAATTTGCTTAATTATTATTTTATTTCTTTTCGAAATCATAATTAAAAATTCTTTATGAGTTTTTGTGTCATTTTGGCAAAACTTTGTCATATGTTTGCCGCAAATTGCTTGTTTAGCATTTAAATGCTTTTCGCTGACACTGCTAGTGTTGCAACATAAACTTTTATTTCAAACATTTCAAATAAGCAAAGCAACTTTCATTTAGTCATGCTGTGCCATACATTGCAGTTGGCTTCGTTTGTAAGCACGACACGATTAAGAGAAAATTAGCAACAAAATCACAACTTTACGCAACGTTTGAGTTGAGTTTGGCTTGTGCAGGAACATGTGTGCACCGCCGAAGCAGCGGGACAGCGACAGTTGAAGTTCCCAGTGCAGCAAATCCGCCTGGAGTATACAGGGTATTAAAGGACTTTACTTTTTAAGTGATGACCTTTCATAAATGCATAGAAATACATACATACATACATGAAGTTTAGTTTAATCAGGAAATTTTGTGCGCTCGTTTTTGTTTTTGTTTCTTTTTTGTTTTTTCTTGCAGCACATGCACTTCTGTTTCCTTTTCCTTTTCAGTTATAGCAACGTGAATTAAACACACACGTCACACACACACGCACCGATATTCGGTTACATAATGTTGTAACAATTTGTACAGGGTGTGCCATATAATGAAGCAGTAGAAATGGCGAAGAATATTGAAGAAATGTAGAGCTGTTCGAATATTCCGATTTTGATAAAAATCACAAAAAGTGTGTGACCGACAGCGATTCTAAGTGAGCTGGTCGGTCACAAGGTTTCAGTTTCAGTGTTGAAAATTAAGATATTTTTTAGTTTGTAGATCTCGAACCTCTTTAAAGAATCGTGAGGTCCGAAAGAAAATCAACAGTACCTGGTCCGCAACACTCACAATAAGGATCGAGTTCTTGTGCCAGGAACTTTTGAAGCAACCATGTCCACTTATAATTTGGGTTGTATGAAAATCGAGCTCTCCATGTTGATGATAAAGCCAATCTTTCAGGCTTGGGAGACACCTGTAAGTCCATGGGGTGACCGGTGACGACAAAATCAACTCGTCACTATTTGTGACCAGCTGTGACTCCTTGTGATTCGTTGTTTGTGATGAGAATCGCTAAATGACGCTCACTGTGAGTCACTGTGACTCTGAGAGCATTGAGACTTTTTTGTAATTGGCACCAGAATAGTACGGTAATTTCAGTTCACTGGCAATTCAAGTGTAATAAGACACCCTGTAGTTGCTGTTGTGACTGCTTCGTTGCTGACCCGTTTAGAATGTTGTCACAGCATCGACATCGACGACGACGAGGACGACGGCGATGAAAATGACAACGAGAAAAATGTTAAACACAGCCAAGCACACACACACACACACACTTATAGTGACATATACACGTACATATGTACGTCTGTGTTCGTATGCGTGTTAATGTCGTTTGACTGTCGTTGTTGTTGTTTCTGCTGCTGCTGTTGTTGTTGCTTTTGGCTTTCGGCTGTTTGTGCTGATGCTCCTTGCAACTTTTCGTTGCAACAAAGCCAAACAGAAATACCTTTGCTCAGCACACAAATGCCAAACTATATTCCACAACCTTCTTTACATTCGTTTTGTCCTTTTACTCTACGATTTTTGTATTTTCTTTTTTTTTCGTTTGTGTGTTGTTGCGAAAAACACGGCAATTTCTGTAATTACACGCTGCATGTATTCTTTCTTTAACGCAGCAACATTTGCTGCATTTTGCAGCCATTTTCCGCACAAAATTTGTACGCATTTGTTAGTGCTTATGTATTCTAGAATATACCACACACTTCTAAGTGTGTCTGTGTGTATATACAGGCGAAGTTACAAGCGGCAAAGCAGGAATTGCAACGTCACATATGTATATGTATAATGAGTACGTTATATATGTATGACAAACACAAGTACAGCTTAAGTGTGTGTTGGCTGTGGAGGGAGACAGGGGCAGTGGCAACGCTTTAGCTGAGACTTGCAAATTGGCAACAGTAGTTTTTAGAAGCTTATAAGGTAATTACAAAACTCTGCAATTTAATGTTACTCTGTGTGTGTGTGTATGTGTGTATCCACACAACTCGATTCAGAGACGGACTGACAGAGTGAGTGAGAGTCTGAGAGTGACTGATTTACACACTGACATACTGCGGCATTACAAAAGTGCTTTTCTCTAAAATTAAAGAAGAAGAAAAAACAGTATATAAATTGTTCTATGGAGTTTTGTTGGTTTGTTTCATGTGTTCACTTGCTCCTTCCTCGTGTGGCTCCCCGCTGACCAGCGCCATCGCCTTGGCCTTTGCCTTTGCTTGCTAATATTCAATTAAATTTGTGCATTTTTATGCCTTCAGTTGTGTAAAAGTTGCATTCGTTTTTAGGTTTTTTTTTCATATTTTTTGCTTTCAGTACTTTGATATTGCTTTGTTTAATATCGTTTCATTTCAAGTTGTTTTTGCATCGCTGATTACAGTTTTTAATTCCTCAATCGTTTTTCTGTTATTCATTATTTATTTACATGTTTCTAGCTGAGTACTTTAAGCTTATTTACAGTAACTTATACAAAGAAAGAAAGAAACGTAAGATTACTTAAACCATTTGTAAATAATATTTAAAAATTTTATGAATAATTTCTAAAGTTTGTAAATAAAATATGAAAAATAAATATCTAAATAAAATAGATTTAGTTGCTCTACAAACTTTATACATTAAAAATTTTGTATTGGTAGGCTGTGAAAGGTAAAGAAGATGATTGGAAAATTAAAATGGGGAATAGTATGAAAAGTTTTTGATATATGTAAGTATGAAGAAAATGCGTATGAATTGAAAGATTTTGATGAGTTAGGTGAGTGCGATCAAGGCGATGTAATAAAAATGTGATTAAAATGTTTCTGCTGAATTTAATTTCTGCTAAAATATTTGTCGTTCAGCGCATGTTGATAGCTGTGAAGCGTTCATAGACTTGTAATGCTGATTTATGTTATAACAGAGAAGAATGTTTTGGTTCTGATAAAGGAACTTGGGATATTTTTAAACATCAATTGAATTGATATTGTTCTATAAAATCAGGACTGAGACTAAAGGCAGACTCTGAGGTTTGGTTAGATACCCGTAAAGTGGTTACTTGAGGAATACTTTAAGTTCAGGTTTGACTTATATAGAAGGCATAGATTTTTTAATTCGTTAAATCAACAATAACTTTTAAAATAGAAAAGAAGTTGATATGGATTACGAAAGAACCTCCTTCGCTGAGTTTTTAGTCATACAACTTGCTATGAATTCAGTGGAGAATAACAAAGTGAAATAAGGATGATGACAGAGATTTTCTTTTAAATTAAGTAATTTAAATGATTTTTGAATATACATATAATTTTTTAAAATTATTTTTGATTTACTTTCACTGCTGAAAATGAAAAATTTTTAATTCCATGCGATAACTGCCTTGATGGAGCGAATGAAAGCACCGAAAACGGCAACATATTTCGCAATGAGTTTGGCCTTCATATTATGTGATTATGGAATAACTCATCACGCTAACTGCGCATTTGTTGCATAATTGTTGTTGCTGTTTTACTTTTTATTTTTATACAAATATGATTGAATTGCGAACAAAACCATGAACTTTTTAATAACTTTCAATTTGTGCAGCCTAGGCTGAGCCAACAAATGAAAGTAGGTTAAAAAGTTATCGGTTAAATTGCAACAGAAATGCTCAATTGTAATTTGCTTACATAAGCGCAAGGCAAAGTGGAAAATGCATCGAAACCGAAACGAAAATAATAAAAAATAAATAAAAACCAGTAAGGATTGGAGTCGACAGTACTCGACTCCGACATACCCTGTACCTTCAATTTGTACCAACTGTTTGAAAGCGTTGCCCCGCCCACTGTTTAATCGAATCAGATTTCATTTTCATTCAATATCATATATACCAATTTTTACTCTTTTAGACCAATTCGTTCAAGAGATATAACGGCATTCTACCATGGCTATATGTGGGCGTGGTCACGCCCATTTCACAATTGAATCTTGTTATACTCCATTCCAATATCATATATGCAAAGTTTCATTCTTGTAGGTTTCATAGTTCTTGAGATATAAGCGTTCAAATTATTACTATATATGGGCGTGGCTACGCCCATTTTTTTAATGTATCTTCTTGCGGCTTGAGTCAGCTATATACACTCCAAATTTGGTGTTCCTATCTCAAACGACAACCGAGATAAAACGATTTTTGTAAGTTTTTTCCCGAGGTTGCTCCAGTCATTTGCCCCTCACCCCTAAACTAAGTCAAAAAAGGGGGAAACAAAATAAACTTGATCTGCTGAAGGAATAACAGAATCGAACTGCGAAGAGCTTTTGGTCCTATCTATTATAGTTTCCGAGATCGACGCGTTCATACAGACGGACGGACGGACGGACAGACGGACAGACGGACAGACGGACATGGCTAAATCGACTTCTCTTTCGATACTGATCAAGAATATATATACTTTGTATAGTCGGAAATGTCTCCTTTAAGGTGTTACATACATTGTCGATGCGCACAAAACTAATATACCCTTGTACCATAAGGTACAGGGTATAAAAATGTGTAAAAAATACACATAGCAATAGTTGGAAAAGGGAGAAGGTTCTGACCACCAAGTCCTTGTGTGAGTATGTGTACCAGCGGAACTGTTGATTCACCATGAAGCAAAAGCAAATCTTTTTTTTTTATTTATTAATTTTATTTATATTTTTTTATGCGGGACATTCGAGTGGGCGTTGTGGCTATAAAGTTTTATTGAAGCGAATTGCGGTTGTAATTGAAGAAATTCGCCAAAAAGGACGCTCTACTTCTATCTCTCTCTCACTCTCTATGCAGCGTATGGCAAAAGTTTGGAATAATTTTTTTTTTTCCTTTTTTTTTTACTACACAAACTCATATCTTGTTGCTATTTTTATTTGTGTATGTATGCATAAAATTTTATTGGTTTTGCTTTATGCCAGTTTACAAGTGTGTGTGTGTGTGTGTTTGAGTGTGTATTTGCGGCATTTCAACATTTATTAAATAGAGCGGAATGTGAGCACTTAGCATACTGCAAAGCATATCATTTATCATTTGCCGGTTGACGTTGGCGTATACGTAATTCAATTTCGACTTTGAATGTGCGAAAATAATGAACCGAACCGAAGTCAACCGCAAGCGGGCAAATCCCTTGAGTGCTATTAGGCGCTGAAGAGCACGTTTTGTACATATTCATACAATATACATAGAAATGTTGTCAGCAAAGCTAAACTCTATAAAGAAGTGCAAAAACTTTTTGCATACTTTGAGCGCATTAAAAATTAATGACATATTTGGTTCTGTCGCTCATTCTATTTTTCTCTTCGTCTGTCCGTCCGGCCGCCTGTCTGTCTGCGTGTCTTCTCTGTGACAGTTTGTTCATCTGTTTGTCTCATCTTTTGTCTTTGAGATAATATTTTTTCCACTCTGCCAAACCATTTTTCCCCTGCCATTTCCCCCGCCCGCACCAATTCCCTTTTCTACTACGTCGTGTTTGTTACTGCAATATGGTTGACAGCATTTTATAATCCACAATGATTGATATTCACGCGAGCATTATGTGTGCACTCGCTAGCTGTGTGTAGTTGCGGCTGCCATGCGCCTAAATGTATGCAACAAAGCTTCGTTTCGCTTAAAATGCCACAATAAATTCATATTCATTCATTATTTTGAAATCCTTGCGAAAAAAAAAAAAAAAAACAAAGTAAAAAGCCACCAGTGCGCCGTTATTCATGCCAGCAAGAAACATACACAAATTTATACATAAAAAATTATAAAAAAAAAGAAATTTAGAAAATAAAAATATATATTTTTAAAACAAATGCTCAAATGTGCGTTGCTGTCGCTGTAAAGGCAACACTTGTGCATGTGTGCGTGTGTGTGTGTGTGTTGCTATTTCCATTTCAGCTTGACACATTCATTTTCATTAACCCGTTTTTTAGGCCGCGCCTTCGCGCCTTCGTCTACCAAACCCTTTCGACGGCTGCTGATGCCGTCACTGCTGCTACTGCTACTGTTACTGCTACTGCGGCTGCTACTGCTGCTGTCGTTACTGTCGCAGTTACTGCTGATGTATCACTTTGCTAAATCTGTCGCGTTGTTTTAGAGGCATTGTGGTTGCTTCGCTTATTCAGTTTTGCTGTCTTTGCTGTTGTCTATTTGGATTTTCTTTCTCTCTATTTTTATTTTTTTTTTTGTTTTTTTTCGGTTTATTCTTTCGTGCTTAATGCAAATATGTGCTTGTATTTTAAGCCGAAAGTCGTCGTTGCGAACTGTGTCATGTTAAAATTAATTGTTGTGTGTGTTAAATTTTCTATGAATGTGACATACTTTGAGGCGCTTTGCCTTGTTATTTTCTCTCTTTTTTTTTTTTAATTTATTAACAAAAGACTGTACACAACAAAAACACATACACTTGTCATTTATATGTAAACATACAAGCAATTTTGGAAAAGAAGTCAATTGGGCTTGTCGTCGTCGTCGTCGTCAGCGTCAGCGTCGTCGTCTGTGCCCCAATTGGCATGCACTGTGCGCGCGATAACAGAGGATTTATTAATGCGGACATGGGCGTTAATATTTAATGAGAGCAAGCAAATGTTTCCATTGGCAATAAATAATGATGATGAATATGCATGTGGATTTCCGAGAACTCTTCTTGCACAACGCAGGCTGATTTTTCAGATTAATTTGATAGGCGAATCTAAATGAAATTTGCTCAATGTATAATGTTGTACAGCACAGCGTCTGTTGAGGTGTGAAAGTGAGCGTACGAAAAGAGTGCCAGAAATGAGATTGAAAGGAAATTTGTTATTGTTTCCAAGTATAATTCATGCATGACTTTGCGGAAATATAAAACTTAATTGAGCGGAGAAATAAAACGAAAATTGCTGACAGACAGACGGACAGTTGGATTGGCGTACAGTAAAGATTGATGGTCAAAGGTCTGTTTTATTAAAAAGAGCGAACATTTTTTTGGATTTCTTTTCTTTGTAATCTGCCTTAGATTAATAAACAAATTACTAAATAATTTATGATATAAAATTTAGAAATTAAGACTCCTCCCCCCTCTTGATAAGATTTAGTGAGATTTCGACGAACCCCTCCCTCTGAATCTCACATGAGATTTTGCTAAAAATTTGATTAAAAAATTAAATGTTTTTTTTTTACTTAAATTGAAAAAAAATGGTAAACTAGTGAACTAAAAAAATCACATGAGATGTCCGATGAAAGCCCCTCCCCATAGGTGAGATTTAGTGAGATTTTGCTGAATACCACCCCCCCCCCCTAATTTTATCTCACGTAGTTTATGGACGTCCCCTTTGGATCCCAATGAGTTCCAACAATATATGTTACATTATCCTTTGTAGGCTTTTTTTTATTTTGTTATGTTGGGTTAAAGATCGAGACTCGTGTGACCCTACTATTGTCCAAAAGATCCAGAGCCAAGTTATTGTTATGACTATCTATTTTATCTATGTATCTCACAACACATTTATTTTTTTCATTTCTCGCATATGAAATGAGATCAATTATTGTATGAATTATTTATTAACCAACATATCATTTCGGCTATTAGTCACTATGCCATTATAATCAATCTTTAAGCCAAACAATGTTGCTGGAGACAAGTTACACTTCGTTTTGCAACTCATAAAAACCGCCATAATTGCCAAATGACAGAATGAATCAGCAATCGATAAATGGCAAATAAGACAAGCATGCTTCAATTGTATCAAGCAAACAAACATGCGCCAAGTCAATTAAACGCGAACGCATTCATTCACTCATTCGTTGATTCATTCATTCAAACATGCCCTTACTCAAACAGTGTGTGGGTGAGCGAGTGTGTATGTGTGTGTGCCTTGCTGTATGTTGATATTTACGAAGGACTTATTAATTGAAGCATTGATACAGAAAATCGAAGTCAAACCAAACGCGGTGGTCGCAGGGGGCGTGGTGGTTGCTGTTGTTGATAGAAGTCAGAAGAAGCATAAAATTGCTCGCAAAAGAAGCATGGAAGTGCAAAACGCTTCTAATTAACAAGTCGCAGAACAAACAAAAACCATAGAAAAGAGAATATAATAAATAATATTCTTACGTTGCTGTCATGTTTTTTTATAACTTTTCTTTTTATTTTTTTTTTTTTAGCTTAAAGCAACACAACTGTGAGTGTCAGTAAGACTTGATGCGGTTTCTGTCCGTCCGTTCGTCTGTCTGTTAGGCTATGTTCATGTGTGTTTATGGGTGTGTGTGTGTGACATTTGTTGTCCTCTGCTGTTCTTAGAGACGGCAATGATGGCTGTTGTGTTGTTTGGATAATATGGCGTATACGTGATGTGCCCAAAGAAGCGTAAATATTTAAAATGCTAATAAACATATGGCATTTCATTAAATACATTATCATAAAAAAAAGAAATATGCACACACATACACACACACATGCAGCAGCGCTACTAAGCCTTGTGCAAGGATACGCTTTGAGTCGTGCCAGTTTAAGCAACAACAACAACTCACAACTCACACACGCAACCAAACGTGCATAATTTCATTAGCACTTTGACACAAAAAAAAAAAATTAATACGAAAAAAAATGAAGAAAAATAAAGAAATGTTGCTTAAATCAGTTTGCTTGAGAAGTAAAGTCAAAGTCAAAGGCGAAACCGAAGCTGAAGCTGAAGCTAAAGCAAGAAGTAAAACACGCGGGAATTCGGGAAGTTTCATGGTCTTGCTGCTTTAGCAAAGATTTAGTATTATGCAAATAATATGCCGCGAACGTGAGCACGTCGAAATGGCATAAAAGACGAGCGCACATTAGAAGATTGAGAAAAGGTGAAGCGCGCAAGCGTGCAAAGCATGAAGCGGAAGCGCTTTGAATGAAATTAACAAAAAGCAACAAATAATGTCTCAAATTTCAAATTTCCGGCGGCGACAAACTCGTCGACAGCAACAGCAACAACACCAACAACAAAGGCGTTCTGAGTTTCACCGTTAATGTTTGTAACATTGTTTTTTTTGTTGTTGTCAAATTTACATTTTTCAACAAGTTTTTTAATGCGTTATTTTCGATGGAGAAAAGGATTTATTTTCGTGCTTAAATTCGCTTAGCTGCCGATTTGAAATATAATTATTATACATGTGCGCATTGCAGAGGCTCAGACAAAGTCTAACCGATTCTAGTAAAGACTTCAAGAGCTCGTATAATCAAGAACAGTAAAGACAGTCCTTCCTTCTTATTTGAATTGTTAAGCGTTTCAGTAATTCTTGTTTTACGGCAACTCTATTTGAAAAAAGTAAACCATGCTTTTAAATTTTCGTTAATAGTAAAATAAATGGCCACCTTATTCCAGACACTTCTCATTTCAACGTTACTAGCAATTGTAATGGCTTATGTTATCTGAAAGTTCATGGTAACATAAGGAAATACGATTACCAGTAACATTGCAATGTGGAGTGCAACGTAGCAACATGACCAAAAGAGCAGCTGTTAAAAAACTGTTTGCTAGAACAGCTGTTAAAATCCTATTTACATATCATTTAACAGAATGGTACTATTAATTAACATTGCCTAATAGAGTAGCCAGAATAGAGCGGTTAGTTGTCGCATCGATCTTATTTGCAAGTCCTGTCAGAAACAATCAACTCTCATCTCTCTTTCTCTTTCTCACCTTGGATGTAAAAGTTTGTCTGCTTAAATTGGATTTGACGTGTTTGCTGATAAAACAAATATAATTTTTCGCTTTGTTCGTTGCTCTGTTACTTGCTACTTAGACACAAACACACATACATATATCT
Source organism: Phortica okadai (assembly GCA_034638295.1). Classification (NCBI taxonomy): domain Eukaryota; kingdom Metazoa; phylum Arthropoda; class Insecta; order Diptera; family Drosophilidae; genus Phortica; species Phortica okadai. The sequence continues at coordinate 5,667,690 of CM067851.1, forward strand.
ACACCGCTCTGTTGACACGCGCTTGCGGTTCTTCTTAAGTTTAATTTTTAATAAATTTTAATTAAGGTGCGCTTACAACATACAAATTGCTTTGAATCGTAGGCATTGTGCCATCGTGCGTCGCCATGCTGATGTAAGCAGAAATCGTCATCGTCATCGCCGTCACCATCATCGTCTACGTGTGTCGACTTCGTTGTGTTTGATGAAGATAAATTGTGAACTCCGCACTTACGATAGCTCAGCTGCTTTTGCCGCCGCCGTCACCACCGCTGCCGCTGCTTGTCTGTGGTTGTCAAGGTGCGCTTGACGCACTTGTCGCACTTGTGGCAATTTATTTCAAGTGCTTCACATCTAGGCCTCCCCCTCATTTGACTCTTGCCTGCCACTTGGGGAACGCTCTTTGCCGCCGACACCGTCACCAGTCCCGCGCCGCTGTGTTGACAAATTTGTATTAATTTAATTTTGGCTTTATTTCGCTTAGATATTCATTGCCTGACAACGACGCTGACGCTGACGTCGACAGCGCTGTCGTTAAACAAAGCGCTCAAATATATCTTCGCTAAGTTTGCGTCTTTGCGTTATGATTCCAAATATAAGTTCAGCTTAAAAAGTTGAATGAGCAGCTTGACTGGTATTTTGATTAGTGCAAAACAAAATAAATGGCGTATCTTTTTCCATTTGAAACAATGTCAAATTTATGTCATTTAATTGCGCGCAAAAAGTTACTTTAAGCATTTGCTTTAATGGTTAAAACTCAATAGGTTTACAGCAAAAAAAATGGTGGGGTTTTTACAAAAAATGGTTGTTCAGCCAGTTCGGTTCATAACGGCTTAAAAACTCTGCTGAGTGTAACTGGCTAGCGGGAACTGCGCTTAAGCCGAAACTGTTGAAAGCATTTTGCTCATAATTAACAAATTTACGACATTCACTCGCCGCAAACGCACCTGTTGAATGATTTATTATGTCTTTATTATATATGTAAGTACATATTAAAATGTATATTTTAAATGAGACTTCCCGCTGCCAATTGCCCGCGTCGCCAAGCAACGACAACAAACTGTGAAAAGTGTTGAATGAAGCGTTCTACGCGCCATTTTTTCTTCACTTTTTTCATTCATTTTGATATTTTAATTTTCTTTTTTTCAGTTGAACATTTCTTCACTCATTAACAGAACGTTGACGAACTGCGCAAAGTGTTGTGAAGTGGTGGGCGGGGCTGGTTGGCAAAATAAGTAGTTGCTTAATGCATACACTGCCGACATAGTTTGGCGGCAGGTGAGCAACGTTGAGCACGCACGCGGTCAATGCCAAAGGGCAATTCAAATGCGACGCAGGCAAGCGTGCAAAAATAACCAAAAACAACAAGCAATCAGAAAAAGTGAGAGCGGCCGTGTGAGTGGTTGATGAGAGAGGGAGAGAGGGCAAAGGTGAAAAAGGAAAAACATTGAAAAAATTAACGCCAACATTTACACAAAATATATTGCAAATTTCGCTATTTTTCTTTTTCACTCTTTTTATTTCGTCTCTTTTCCCTTTGCTTCGTTCCTGTTTACGTTCGAGTTGAGTTTCATTTCGTGTTTTGTTTGTTTGTTGTATTTCATTTATTTTTATATGCCCTACACTGAGCATGAGCTCTCTAATTTTGTCATGAAGTGAAGAAATATTTTTATATATACATGTTCTTGATTAGCTCGACCAGTGAAGATATCTGTCAGTCATAGTGACATAGTGACATGTATTAAAATTCGACATAGAGTTTGTCTCAATCTTAAACCAATGGCTGACCACTAGAATGTTACTTGCCATAGAAGGATCCTGAGAATTTTAAGAAATTGGAAAGTTATGTTGTTTTTCGTCGTGCAGACCAAAAAAAATGGTTGGGAAATTTTGGATCTCTGGAGCAACTAATGTAAGGATCCTGAGAATTTTAAGTCCCTACTTAAGAAATGCTCTAATTTATAAACTATTTAAATTATGAAGTTGTATTGTTGGTTGAATTGGGCGGATTAAAAAATGGTTGGGTTATAAGGGAAAATTTCTGATCTTTGGAACTTTATAAGCAACAAATAAAATTGAAATTCATGCATAGAATTTTGTTAATAAAGTAATTCAAGTTGAGTTGATTGTGTAGAGTTTCAGACTTTCGGTAAGAACGAAGCTATTGCTGTGCCTTCCTTATTTGTGCTTTGCTTGCTTATCGTTAATGAATCCGGTTTATTAATGGCAGCTCGTATTTCTCGACTTGATTATCCACGTAATTTGCACGGATACGGTATTGATGTTACTCTTCATTGTTGTTGTCTTCCTGCTTTCTATTTTTCTTTATTCATTGTTTTTTTTTCTACTTTTTTTATTTTTATATATAATGAGCTTTTCCTACTATGGTTTCTTGCTGATGCTTCAACTGAACGACCTACCGACTGAACGACAGGCGACACACTTTCGTACAATGCCTTAATATATTTTCTTGTTTTTCATGTTTCATGTTGTCAGATTTGTTTTTGTTACTTGATGAAATGAAGTCTTCCATGTAAACAACAACAAAATAATGAAGGCACACTGCAGAAATGCATGAATTTCCTAATAAGAAGAAAAATTCGTGCAGGTGTGAAATTTCATGAAAAAATAAAGAGAAATATACATTTTGAGTGAATGTCGACTTATGCATAATTAAGCTAAACCAATTTATTTTCTTCCATTTCATTCTCTTTTTAGGTGAGTAAAGTTGAGGTTTCTGTACAACTGTTAAGCCACATTTTTAATGAATCAAATGCCATGTAAGTTAATTTAAGATTTTGTCATTAAAAACAAGACCCAAAAACCGCACAAAGGCAAACAAGTTAAAGTAATTTAAATGTGTTTAGCCTGAAAACCACAATTTAAGCGAAATGAGCTTAAGAAGAAAAAAGAAAAAAGAAAAATAATAAAATATACGCATTAAAAATGCCACAAATGTGTATTGCATGCCAGCAGTTAGAAATGCAAACAAATAAAGTAGAAGAAAAATGTGTAGAACAATCATATATCTATAGTGTGTAAATTTCGTTGTATGTGCGAGAACATGAAGAGACAACATGAGACACACACAAACTCAAGTGTAAAGACGAACCGAAAAATGACAATGTGTGTGTGTGAGTAAGGAGAGAGAGTGTATTAAAGGCGGAAATGTTGCAAATGTTTGTTGCTATTAAAAACTCATTTTCTATTAATAATGCCAACGAGTGCTTAAGGTACCATTTCAATAAATGCCATAGAAGAGAGAAAGAGAGAGAGAGAGAGACAGAGAGTGAGTGAGTGAGTGAAGGAATGTGAGCAACGGCTTTGAAAGCAATAAAAAGAAATCAGCACAAAAAATACCTTTGTGGTGTGAGAGAATGTAAAAGGCATGAGTTGTGCCAGGTGAGTTGAAAGCGGTGAGTGCGGCTGGTTGAGGTTGTGTCCACAGTTGAGTTGTTGAGCTGACTTGACTCTAGATGGATGAAGTTGAAAATAGCAGCAACAAGAGTGACTCGGTTAAAATCAACATGTTTGTTTGCCTTACTGAATGCGGTCTAAAGTGAATGTGAAGATGATGATCAGTGCTCAGACCGATGTTTGTACATTTCAGCCTGTCTGTCCGTTTGTCCAACCGTCTGTCTGTTTGTTGGTCTGTTTATACATATTTATTTATCTCTGCGCGCGTGTTTGTTCGTTTCCGTATGCGCCTCAAAGTATGCCACGCTTTGTCTGTCAATGCGAAATAACATTTACTTACTGCATTCTAAAACAATGTTCATTTAAAAGCAATTTATATGTTGTTGTTGTTTTTTTTTTTATTTATTACGCACAAAGCGTAAGCATTTTAAACAATTATGTAATCATATTGTTTTTGTTATTTGTTTGTTGCGTGTTTTATGTTAAACATGCAAAAAGTAATTAGTTTTTTTTTTCGTTACTTTTTATGCCGTCAATTCTCGAAATATTTTTTTATTCCGCCTGCAGTCATGTTAATACATGCAATTCGCCTTTGTTTCGGTTCTTCCGCGCTTTTTCCGGTTTTTAATCGTGTAATTTCATGTTACATTTTCACTCGTAAAAGTTTCATTTTAAGGCTTCCAGTGTACTTTATTTCGTTACTGGCAATTTGAAAATGTTTATTCGCTTGCAAAACTTAGCTGAGCTGAGAGGTCGTGGGGCGTATGTAGGGCAAGTAAACAGCAAAAGTAACAATGAAATAAAAGAAGAAGAACAAGAAAAAAACAAAAAAAAAGGCAACGGTGAAAAAAGGATCTGTTGAAAAGTGAATTCCCGTTGCGGAAAAGCGTTGTTGAAATGTGTTGCAACCTTTTAATTTTGTTTTTTTTTCTGCAGCCGCCTGTCAATTCTTCAAGGATTTGCCACTTCTTGACATTTCCGCGCGTATTTCGTAAGTTGTTCGAGTGAAAAAAAGCTTGTTTTCACGTGTTTTAACAAATGCCATAAAAGAGTTTTATAAATTAATGTGTTAATTTGACATTAAATTAGTCAAACAGCAAAAAAGGTTCCAACATTGCTCAGACGCTATGGTGGTCTTTTTATACCCTGCACATACAGTGTGTCAGGGTATATTAAGTTTGTTTGAACGAAATGTATGTAACGCACAGAAGGAGGGGAGGGGGACCCCATAAAGTATATATATTCTTGATCAGGATGACAAGAGAAATCGATTGAGCCCTGTCCGTCCGTCCGTCCGTCCGTCTGTATTCACCAATGGTTCTCGGAAACTATAAAAGCTAGAGACTTGAAATTTGGAGGGTAGACTCGTGATGCTTGGCACTACATCAAGTTTAAACGGTTTTGTGCCACGCCCACTCCTTCCCGCCCAACCAGCACCACCCACTTTTTTAAAACGTTGTAAATCGAACACCCGAAGAGATAGAAACATGAAAGTCAGTATGTAGACTCAGCATGAAGAACTCTACAAAACTGCATACCACAATTTTTCCCCCTCCCCTTGATTTCCCCTCACCGAGTTGTTTTCTCTAAAAAGCAATATCTCTAAAACTAATAAAGATATGAACATGAAATATTGTATACAAGCTCAGTAAATATATATCTTTAAAACTGCATACCACAAAATTCCCCTCTGTTCGAAAGTTACCCCTCAATGACCAACAAACTCAAATTTTTCGTAAATTCCACTTTTTTTGACCAATTTACTTGATATTTTGATCACTATTTGATCGGGCGATGTCAAATCAACATTTTTTTCGTAGATTTAGGGTGTTGCACCACCTACTGTGTGTGCAGGGTATTATATTGTCGAGTATACTCGACTATAGCGTCCTTACTGGTTTTCTATATGTGCGCTGTATAAGGCAAACACGAATAAAACAAACTCCTGACAATCCTGATCCGGCAAAAAGCTCTTATCAGCAGCAAAGCAAAAAGTCTTACCCACCTATTCTGCCGCCAGTCACAAAATAGTCACAATTGTGATGTTATGTGGAATATTTGTGACCCACAGTGAGAATTAGCAATTGGACAAACATTTTACAGTTTCATAAGAAATTCTTTGTGACGATTAAATTAACTCGCTACTCTTTGTGACCAGCTATGACTAGTTGTGATTCATTTTAAGTAATGAGCTTTACTAAAATCAACTAAAAGTCATATAAATAAGTAGGGAATTCACTGTGACTCTGGAAACCTTATGATTGACTGTGGCTCAGTGGCTCTCAGTGACTCAGAGTGGCTGAAGTTAAAAGGGGACTTTAACTATTCATTTTTCTTATATATATATTTTTTTTATTTATTTATGCTCATTCAAAAAAAAAAAAAAATATTTATAATTTAACTCAAGCTAAGGTATTGTAACTTATATTATAAAAGAATTTAGTTTGATTTGCAACTGTACAATTGGGATATTATATTTAAATGATTGAACACAATTCAATGAAGAGAATTACGCGGAGAAAAGAGGAGAAAATCCTCAAAGGGCTAATGATTCATCAATAATATTACTAATAGTAATAATAATATTAATAAAGAGATGTATTCTAACCTCCTGATTAATTACAAAGAATTCATGTTAGTTCAAAGAACGTCTACTCCAATTCTTTGAAGCAATGTGAATGTGTGAAATACATATATATTAAAATACTTTAATTTTCATTTTCAGTTCAATGAGTAAGAAAATTCAATATTATTTCACATTTCATTCGTCAAAGGTTATATTGACTAACGAACTGCTGCAGAATTGTTATCGCTTCCTCACTACGCTTTTCAAACATCATGTCATATTTATTTTATGTGCGTATGTTTGCTTTCTTGTTGTTGTTGTTTTTGTTGTTGTTTGTGAAAAACAGCTTAAATTAAAAGGTTGTCAATGCGTTGCATGGAATTGCGTGTTTGATCGGCAGTTGAACGGCGCCGTTAAGCTTTTCATGTCTGTTGCCTAATTTGATTACACATTTCGATACATTTATATATGTATATATGCGAACAATGATTGCGTTGATGTGACTATTTGATTGGAAACCAATAAAGTTGCAAATGGAAAGAAAAGAATATAAACAAAGGGCACAAAATAAAAATCGAAATAAATAAAAAGAGCAACAGAACAGAAAGTCGAGAAAAATGACAATGTCGCCGAGACAAACTGAAACGAAAGCGACTGCGGGCACATTAACGCCATTGACGCATTTGTTTGCCACACTTTATCTCTTCTGCTCGCACCCCACCCACACTTCTCACTCCTCTCAGGACACGAATGCTTTTGCTGTGCTTTGCTTTCCCCGTGCGTGTTGTATCCTTATAATGGCTTTTTTATGAAGGCATTAGGCCATGGCATAACTGCTTCACATTTCTTGTTTTTGTTTTTGCTAAGATTTTTTTTTCGCCTTTGTTTCTCACTCTCTTATTATAGTAATTTTCTTTTTTGCTTTTCATTGCTTGCGTTTTTATATGCCGGAAATGATTGCCACATAGAAAAGGTCATTAAAATATTTATGCACATTATTTGCCTTTTGCTTTTTGCCTCGCCGTGTGTTTTTTTTCCCGCTACACTTTTGTTTTTATTTCTGCTAATTGACACAAACACAAACACACTTACATTCACACACACAAATTTATGCACACGAATGCGTGCGACCACGTGTGTGTGACTGGCTGGTAATCGAGTGGCATACAGGGTGGCTTGGCGACTGTCATTTTGATTTTGGCACTCAATTGGCAGTTTGTCGCTTATGCTGTGCTTTCGTTGTTATCGACTTAATTAGGTTATAAAAGTTTAATTACAGTGGCTCACAATCAGCGCAAATCATTTGGAATTTATTACGCTCCGCTCTGCCGGCTTAGCTATGTAAGCGATGCCACTGACGCCGCTGCCGACAACTACGCTCGACTACTGTCCTATACGCAAAGAGTTTGAGCATAATGGCCGACTTTAGCGAATGTTTGTTTCATTTTGTTTGTTTTTTTTTTTCGAGAAGCGGCGCTGGCTTAACTTCGCATTATGCTCTTTAATGTAATGCAGTATTTACTTGAGTTTAATGCGATTTAGATGACCCTAAGCGGCTTAAATGGCTTCACATACCAAAAAAACCTTTTAGTCGCTTGGTGGCTTGGCCAAAAAGCGACAGACAAAGCAAGTCTCAAGCGACCGCCTGACACGCGCACCGACCGAATCGAAACAGATTGCGCTCAGCTGTTTTGTTTACGACACTGCTGTGATTTCCCTCGCACATCAACCGAATATGGTATTCCATTTATGCAATATTGATGTAAAAACACAAGGCTAAGGGGACATTTAATCTGTGCGCGCACATAATGACCGTTAGCGTTTGGTGAAAATGTCCTCAAAGTGTCAATGAGTGAGCATCAACAAAGGTTATGGCAAATTTTAAAGCATACATTAAGGCTATTGAATCGCACACTGATGTTGAGCAACATCAACACTTTTTAGCACTTTTTGCTTGGCATGTGTGTTGCAGTTCGGTGGCAGAGTTGCCAAATCAACATGCACACACCTCATATAGAATGCTTTATGTGAAGCAGCTCGGATATGCTCCGTGCCTTAATTTAATTCATTTCTCTTCGACAGTCTTGTGTGTCTATCTGTCTCTCTGTCTGTCTGTCTGTCTGTCTGTCTGCATGAGTGTGCGTGGGCTCTTGAGCTGCTTTTGGCTTTGCCAATTACATTCATTAACTTTAAATAACATGTGTCAGAAGCAAATTTAAATGACAAACATTTTAAAGTGTCAATTTAGATTGATTTAAAAAATTAACAAAATGACACAAGCGTCGCATTTGAAATGGCCTGAACTCAACGTAAATATATTCTTGTGTCTGATTAACAGATTAAAAATTCGGTATAAAATGCTTAATTTCTGAAAGAGGTGAGTTAGAACATCGTTTAAAATATAAATGTTCCTTGAGGTGAGGAGGAAATGTGAGATTAAACTTATTTTGGTTAAATTATACTGAGATACATTTCACTGAGATACTAATGTCAATACGCAAAAGAGCATTAAAATTGACAAATGAGCAATAATTGGATTACAGATGGTCAGGGGAACTCAACCACTGATGTTCTTTATTATGTCATTTGAATCTGTTGTGTCATTTGGAAAAGAATTATTTTTTTCTCTATTAAAAAAGTTGCAATCATGAATGAAAGTTTACGTATGAATTACGTATACGTCACTGAAAGCAACCGCTTATTTTAAATGTGGGAAAGATAATTAACAGAATTGTTACAGTTTTTAAATGAATTAAAAATGATTTTTTATTTACTCAATGACTTTGTCATAGAATTTATTACCCAGTGAAGGTGACACCTTCGATTGTGAAATGTGCATATTTTATTGATCGATAGTAGGTGCTAAATACTTCTTCCAAATGGCGTAGAGGTAGTCGGTGCCGCCGAGATAAATAGCTAATTGGGTGACAACACGAAAAGAACTTGAACAATTAAATTTATTCCTGCAAAAAAATAGTGAGAAAAATTTTATGAATTTTCGTGCTATGAAGAGTAAATTTTTCGTCACATGTATCAATCATTTGCATACCTGAGTAACCAAATGTGTCAAATGAAAGAAATTTTTACGAATATGTTGGAATTTCTTTAACAAATTGAAATTCATAAGAATAAATAGAAATTTATTCAAGAAATGTTATGAGAAGAGTGAAAAGTCTTTGCTATAATTGAAGTTTTATTATATTTTTTTTTCTTAATTATCTTCCTTTTTTCGTTTGTATCTGTTATAAAGGATGCTCTCTTTGCTGTCAAGTGTCTATTGAGTCAATGTGACTTGATAATTGTTTCACTTATATGCACTTCAATTGCATTTGCTAAGTGCAGAACAAAATTAACCCAAAATGTTTTTAATTAAATTTTTGACTGACGACATGAGGCTTTGCTGTCTGCCTGTCTGCCGGTGTCTCGATTAATGCAGCCTTGGTCACAACTCATGCAATTAGTGGCATGCTGGCACGCATTAAGTCTAAGCCGACGCTTAGCACGATTTCATTGTTTGCTGCCATCTTAAGTCGATGTTAATTAATTTTTCTTGACCTACGGTCGAAGCTTTGTGGTCAGACGCAAACATGAATACTTCAAGCAGTGAGCATTGAGCATGAGTATGAGCTCATGGACTAAACCGCTCATTACTTAAAATTTTTGTTGCCCTTCTTGTTGTGACGCTGTGACGCCGCAAATGTTGTGCCGAGACTCGAAGGTGCGCTTTGCTAACAATTTAAATCAATTTCAATTTTACTTTATTCACAACCGTGTTGTTGGTGTTGCTGTTGTTGTCGGTTGTTCATTTCCAGTCACATTTTGTTGTTGCAGCTTTTATTCTAAACTATTCATGCTCATTTTGCTTTGCTTTGCTTTTGCTCATTGTGGTCGCGTACCTGCAAACATTTTGTGTAAAGTAATTTATTTTTGTGACTTTTTTCTCATTTTATTTTATAATCTCTTTTTTTTTTGCTACTTTATCAACAGCAGTAATGAAGTGCTTGCACATGAAATGCTTTTTTTTTCGCTTTTTCGTTCGTGGGAGTTTTTAATGAAAATTGTTTAAATTAATTTTCACACACTGTTGGGCACCGCAACGCTTCGAGGCGAATTTCGCATACATGAATGAGCACGAATTGTTTATGTTGATAATTTTCATTACACTTGACGCTGATGGCGTTGACTGAGCGCCATCGCGTCTCTCACGTCTAAGAAGGCCATTCCAACTGATGCGTGGGTATTTCTTTTTTATCTTTATTTTCATTTTCATTTTTATTATTATTATGATTGGTCGTGTTCTGTTAGGTCACAGCCGCAGTGTGATGTGCACCTGCTTTTGTTTTCTTTCGAACTTTGGCTAAAGATTATCATTAGTTTTTCTTAATGTTTGCCATGCTCACAAAAAGTCATCGTCGCTTATATATATATTCTTAATCAACTCAAAAGCATGAGCAAGCCAAGTATGTTCGTCTCCTCGTCTGACTATTTCTTGCCATTGTTTGTTTTTTTAATAGAAGAATGTTGGTCAATGCAAAACTTTATAAGAAAGTTTTATAAAAAGTGCTCGTTTGTGTTTACGAACACTTTAGCATAACAAAACTTACAATTTTACTTCTCAGTCGTCTTGCGAGAAAGTAGAAGTAGAATTGCTGAGTTCTAAAAACTTAAAAACAAATTATGTAATTATTATTTCAGGAGCTACTCTTTCTGACATGTTCAAGTTACTTGTTTTTCCGGATTTTTGTTTTGTTTCTTTCGGCTCATTAAGTCTGAGACGTATTTTTTGAGTAGAGACAATAATTGTTCAAAACTCACATGAGTTGTTACTTGTTACATATTTGCGCTCTATATTCGCTTGAAGAATATTCAATACAATTAATTAATAATATGTAAATTGATATGATACAGCATATGATAGGTTATATAACAAAGAAAATATGACAAGAAAATCTTAAAATTAAAAAAATGCATGATAGGAACAACAACAGGTATAATGAGTGCTTGCAGCGGGGTGGTCGTACGCAGCCTAACAACCTAAGCAAATATCTGGTGAACATATGATAGCGATAAGAATAAGTGACCAATATATAATTAAGATCTTACCGCTGCCTTACAAAAACAAACATTCCAGCATTAATGAATGATTATCTGCATTTGTACAGTGAGCATAAATCCAAATGTCCTACGAACGCACTCAACTACATATTTTATACATCATTTCCATCGAGAATTAACATATTTTTCAACACAATAATGCCGAAAACGTTTTGATTTTATCAGCAACGAAGGTCAGCTCCATTAACAGCTTCTTATTTCATAAATTGTTTCTCTTGTTAATGTGTAAATGGTACAAAACATGTTCTAACAGAAGTCTTTTTATTTTAGAAAAACAAAACCAGAATTAAATAACTATTAAATATGTACTTTGAAAAGAATTCGCTTTGTTGTTGACAAGGACACGTACTTTTAAACCAAAGAAAGTTCCAAACTTTACGCTTAGCAAAAAAAAAAAAAAAACAAAGCAAAACACTAACAAACAGACTGTGCGCGTGTGTGTGTGAGTGTTAGTGTAGACAATATTTGCAGTTATATAAGAAATTCTGGTTGTAGTATTTCGACTTCATTAAAGCATTCATTTATGCATGTAGAAGCAAATAAAGTTGGATGAACACGTTCGACTTACTTATAAACTGCTTGCACTAATTGCTGCTTAAGCGGGGAATGTTTTTACAAAACATGCTCAAAGTGTCTATAATACATGCGCAAATACGCACACTGTCAAACAAACCAACCAACCAACACAGACACGAACACACATATACTTGACGGTGGTTGACTGCGTCCTATCAGCAGGAAATCTGCCAAAAGCAGAGCAACCACTTGTATAGAAGGCAGTGAGTCACTCAGCCAGTGTGTCATTTAGTCTGTCCGTCAGTCCGTCTGTCATTCGGTCTGTTCGTGAGACTGTCACGTGGCAACTTTTGACAACTTTCAGCTTTTGGCAAAGTTCATTTTAACGTAGAACACTTGAGCAAGCATGCAAGTAGACGAACCGACACTCATGTACTCACACATGTTCGCATGTGTATCTGTGTGTGTGTGTCGTAAGCACGCTTTGTAGCGGTTGTTGGTTGATTGTTTGCACAGAAACTAGTCTTTGACGTGTCAACACGCATGAATACAAAATGAGCTTCCTATCGCCCATTACGTTGGCATGGCATGGCATGCCTTCTCTTGTCTAGTCTAGTCTAGTCATTTGACTGCCTGACAGCCAACAGCGAGTCAGTGCTGCCACCAGCCAGTGGGATTGTAAGCCCGTAAGTTAACTGTAAGTTGTCTGGAAATCGAGCATTGCTAACGGGCCTTCAAGACTAGTCAACGTGAATGTAACAAGGCTCTGTTGTGGTTTAATTTGACGTGCCTTTCCTTCACCTTTTTGTTGCTTTTTGCTTACGTTGTTTTTCAAAATTTCTTAACTTGGTTAAAACACGAAAAAAAACTCACACACACACACACATAAGATTTGCCACTTAACTCATGTTCATGTAAAATTTTGGCTTTTGTTTTTTGTTGTCGGTTTTTCTGTATAATAACTGTGTTGTCTACTTTTAGGCGCTTACATTTAGCAAAGCAACGAATTAGTGTGGAAATAATGATGTGGAAAATTATGCAAAAGCGCACCCATACATATACATATATATATATGTATCTGTATAAGTTATGAGTGCGTTGATTATGGCGCTTTTAAAGCTAAACTAAGCAGCAAATTTTCCACAAATTACGATAACGACACACGAGCATGAGCATGGGCATAACGTTATTGTTGTTGTTGTTGTCATTGTCGCTAGCAATGATGTCAAGTATAATGAAACGATGAACTTGTTGGCTTTGTTTCACGCTAAACTAAAACAATAATAACAAAACAAATTTTATAATATTTAAAAAACAAAAGCCAAAAAGAAGAAGAAGCGCAGTCATACAAAAATTAGCATATTCATATTTGAAACACGTCGATAAGTTCAGCTTATTCTGCTTATTTGCGGTGCTTAGCATAAAATTACAGCGGACTCAATTTTAGTGAAATTACGCATACGCACTGTTGGCAACAATACAAAGAAGAAGAAGATGAAAAAGTGTGTTTGGGTAAATTGGCAAAAAGTTCGAAGGTTAAAGTGAAGACATTAAAATAAAAAAAGCAACAAAAAAAAAAAATAAACTTAGCGACAAAAAAAAAAAAGTGACTGCAAAACGACGTGTTTGTATGCGACAGCAAACAGTGGTGGGCGGTGGTTGGCGGTGGGTGGTGAGGTAGGAGGGTGGCTTGAAAAAACTAATAGGCCCATTTGTATGCATTGTCAGACTTGCCAAGCGACCCAATTCGGCTCGCACGCAGCCACCATGGCAGCGAAGAATGCCCCAAAAAGGTCAGCAGCGGTAACAGCAACAACTACAACAATAGCAACAATAATGGCCACAAAAGGCAACACGTAAATTGGCACAATAGTTTTTTTGTTTTTTTTTTCGTTGTTGTTGTTGTTGTCGTTCCTGTCGTTGATTTTGTGTTCAGACTCTAAATAAGTTGACATTTGCATAGCATATTCTCACTTTTCTATTGAGTTGTTAGCGCCGTTTGTTGTTGTATTTGTTTTTGTATTTGTGTTTTTTTGAAGGTTGTTTTTTTTGTTGCTGACCGGCATGGCTCTTTTATGCGGGGCCGTGTCTTAAGTGGCACGCACTCAATGCAAATTGAATCGGTCGCTCTTTCATGTTTCTCAAAGTTATTTCGGTCTCTATTTTCTTTTTTTTTTTTGCAACTTGTAGCTAACGCCTTCTTTATATTTATTTCTCTATGTTAGTTTTCATGGCTTCGACCTTTTATGTCTGCCGCTGTTGTACAAAATGTTGACGGTTGTCAAGACACCTTTAAAACCAACAACAACAACAGCAACATCAATGAAAAACAAGAACAAGCACACTTGGAAGTCTTTGCAAAAAGAAGTTGACAAATTCTTGTCAGCAAAAAAGAAAAAATGATATTGAAGTTTCTGAGTAAACCAAAAAAAATATCTCGTTGCTAGCAATCAATAAGAAATTATATGAGTTGTAAAAAATGAAACTCTCCAACAAACTTATAAATATTTCTACTCAAATATACAAAAACATTAATTTAATTGAGCTTATTTTTTACTAAACAAAAAATAAGGCAAATAGTAATAAAATGCAACTTAACAAGAAGAGTAAAGTCTTCTTTTATGATATGAGAAAAAAAAAAGATAATTCAAAGAAAAGTAATTTCAATAAATGTTGCTCCATTCATCATAATTTCAAATGCCAAAACAAAAACAAACATGAGTCGACGAAAGTCTGCGCGTTATTATATTGTTGTTTTTGTTGTTGTACGTTGGCATTTGCAATGTTTAAATCAAATTTTTTAGGAAAATTTTAAATTTAATGGCGAATGCTAAGCGCTGCTTAAGGAAATGGCCATAGAAATTGCTAAATTGAATTGAATGAATGATTAAATAAAAATAATTAAATATTAAAAGTGTTAAAATGCCTGAAGCCATGATTGAACATGTTTATTAACACACATGCATACATATAAAAGACAAATAATAATAAATATAAAATAAATTGTTTTTTGAATTCAATGAAACCACAAGAATTGCACATAAAAGTGCGATAAATCAATAATAATAAGGGAACAATCGAATGAGGTGCGGCAGACATGTCCTTTGGTTGGCAATCCAATAAACGAGTTAACTGAAACGTGCGTAGAATTTGAAGAAGTCGGAAAAATATTGTTGTAGTTGAAAATGCAGGCACGCTTATATGCATACATATGTCTATCTGTCTGTGTGATGCATTAAAGACACACAAGTATGCATGTTCAATGGCATGTATAAGGCATGCAGTGATGCTGAACACACACACACACACAGTAGTGAGGATGTGTGCTGAGCCATGCTGTGCATGTGCATGAAAGTCACTTAAAGCGCTTCGGTTGCAAAAGTTGACATCAACGTCAAATAAGAAATCTCGCTGCGGCAGTCGCTTGAGCAACTCTCAACTGATTCAACTGAAAGCAAAATATTTTCGTGCGCTGATTAAGGCAAACGAATGAGTAAACTTCTGAGAGAGAGAGAGAGAGAGAGTACGCATGAAAAGAACAAAAGTGCGAAGTTAACAAAGAACAAACGAATTCAAGCAAGAAAGGAAATAAGAAAAAGTTAGAATAAAAGAAAGGTTTTTTTTTCTTCTTCTTATATATTTTCGCATATTTAAAGTTGTTAGTTTTGGCAGCTCGCTCAGCTGCTTTGTTGCATGCTGCCAAGCCAATGGTGACAGCGACGTTGACTGCGACCTATGCGCCGCCATTTTTGTTGTCTTTGTAGTTGTAAGTGTAAATTGTTTGAAGCTTTTTCGCAGCTATAAAAGTTTTGCTTTTTTTTTTTTTCCTTTACTTTACTTATTATTTAAAGTTTTGCTGTTTGCCACAATTTGGTTTGCAGAATAATGTGCAATAATTCGCTTAAAAAAATGAACAACAACAAGTTAAGAACTTTTAAGCAAAGCTGACCCACTTTTTCGTACAAATTTTCACTCGCTAAAATCAACAAAGCGAATGTAAAGCGAAAAATGCACAACGCAAGGCAAATTGTCCTTTCTCAATAATTGCTGTCTTCGCTTGGTCGCATGAAAGGACAACAACAGTCTAGACTTGCTTGTCACTTGAGCGCTGCAACGTTCGTGTACAAGACGCTTGGTCGTGTCTTTAAGGGCGATCGTCTTGGCCATGCAAAAGTTGAAAAGACTTGCGGGCGTTGTCAAACAAACAATGAACAGCATATACACACTCATATATATGTACAAATGTACTCCTTAATGCTTATCAGGCAAGGACTTTCAATAAATTGTGTGCCAAATTATGCCACAATGACATAAACTGAATGACCAAAAGCAAATGGGACAGGCGGCGTTGTTCCAGTCGTTGTCGTTGTCGATGTCGACGACCGCCTTGAATATACTAAATTAAATCAGTGTGGCCGACACTGTCGAACAATACGACAATAAAACCAGACAACAACAGCAACAACAAACACAATAACAAATAAAAGGAGACATAATCAGCGGCGGCATTGGTATGAGTGACACATAAAAGTGACGCCCAAAAGTCTGCAACAATTCTTTGGCATTTTAAGTTGTTTTTTTTTTTTTTTTTATTCGCTTCAAGCTATTTTTCACTTACGTCTTTATAGTGCGTGAGTGTGTGTGCGTGAGATTTTTCAGCACGATATGTGTCTGCACTCTTCTGACTTCAGTCAATATGTTAGTCAATTCTTGGCGCTCCATTTTTTCTTTTTTTTTTTTTGTTTCTCTATTTGCTGTAAAAGAGTTCAGTCTGAATTTTTTTTTGTAGTATTTATTTTTTTGAATTTTTTATGCTTTACTTAGCTTTGACTTTCATTTGGTGCCAACAAAAGACGCCTTTTGATTGGGAATTTCTGTCGTTGTATTTATGTACTTTTTTAGGCAATCTTGTATCTTGTTGTCCTCAGCCAGGCGCTGATCAAAACCCACATAAAACATAATTTATTCATTTTTTTTCATTTTTAAATTTGGTTTTTGCATTTATGCTTCGTTGTAGACAATTAAATAAGAAGCAATTTCTTGACTTTTGTTTTCTTGCATTGCACATGTTTATGCACCAGCGGCATTCATGGATTTTATATTCAATTTCAATTTTGTTGAGCTTAAAGTGAACATTTCCAAGAAGTCTTCGACCACAAGCCTCATTTGCGAAATCTTTCAAAATTTCAATTATTTGCATATTCAAGTTGACCTCAACAAGAAGTTTGCGCTTAGAACAACATCAGTGACGCTGCAAGGCACACATGCAAATATTATGATTGGCGCAGCACAACATTTACCAATGCGTCTCAGCTCCGGTTGTGTGCAGTGATGAAGTGATGGGCGAAGTGGCGGAGGAGAAGGAGGAGGGGAAGACAGACGATGTTAGCTTTAAAGCTTAATTGAACAATTGTGAAGCAGAGCTCTGACTCAAGGCATTGTTTTGCATCAAGAGCTAACAAAAACGACAACAACAGCAACAACAACAACTCTAACTCTACAACACATTTTTTTTTTAAATTAAACTTTTTTTTGTTTTTGTTTATGATTGAATTGTTCAACAATATTGGTGCTGATCTTGTTGCTGTGTTGTTGTTGTAGTTGCTTCTCTTGCCCAAGATGTTGTTGTTGTTATTTACATAGTCAGTGTGTGAGCAACTTGAACACGTCCTTTGGTTCAAAGTTAATAAAACAAATGCAAAAATGATAGGAACATGTGCAAAAACTATTGGCAGAGAATCTTACTGAAAGATAGTGTATGGCTGAGTCGAAGAATTAGAGAGAGAGAGAGAGAGAAAGAGTGAGAGAAAATGAAAAGCAGAAAAGGGTAAGGTGACAGAGCGGACAGAAAAGTTTGAATGATTTATGTTACATCAAAGAACAGCGCAAAGTTCATGTTGAGCGCCTTCGAGTGCACTTCCATTTATTAAATACATTTGCTAAAATGAAAAATAGAAAATTATTTTCAATTTTGTGAGTTGTTTTCCGTGTTTTTTTTTTTTTTTCTTTTATTTGACATTTTCCCTTTAATGGCTTTATTAATTTGCCTTAAATTGGTAGAGTTCTTACTATTTGATTGAATATTAAAAGACAACTTTTCCTACATGCATGATGGAATTAATACATGCTATAAGAATGCAAAGTTTCGAATATACGAAATATATTTCAGTGGAAAGTGCTTCACGTGTAAATGTTTATACGGTTAGTCAATAAATGAAGAAGGATTAGGTGTTGTAGAATGCAAGAATACAAAGAATCTTAAAATAAGTTTCAGCTCTGCAGAGAGAAAGAAAAAATTCCAATAATATTGTACTCAAATCAACACAATTCGGTGTTGAAAATCCGTCAAGCGCGAATGTTGTCAAATCAAGTAAAATATCCACTATTTCCACACGTGTTTGAATTTTGTTAAGTTCTTAGCAACATTATTATGATACCAATAAAATTTAGTCCGAGTCTATCTTGTCCTTGAAATAATTTTACTTTTAGTTTAGCTTATTCCAGAGTACATCCGATCGCACAAGCAAAGTATTATATATTGTTCATTAAACGTCTCTTTACGCGTTAAAAATGCTTCCAACCACTTTGCCCAACGTATGAACATGTTCCTCACGGTTTGTGCGCAGCATATCAAACAAGTCTTTTTTTTTCCACAATATCTTGTCGACTCCATGTGGTTTCATTTCGTTTCGTTTCGGTTAATGACGCAGCAATATAATTAAACATAAATTATCCAAAATGCTTACCAGGCTGTGCCATGTACATACATACATACATATTGTTACAGAAGTTTCCTGCACCGCCGACGCGCCATTTATCAAAATAGCAATACGGAATTGACAATGATTTCACTGTCACCCGGCGCAGCCCACAAGACTGGCAAAAAAAAAGAAAAAATCTTTGCCCGCAGCACTTTCGGCACACACCAACTTGACTCAATAAGACGTGTGAACAAGTTGCTAAGCGATTTAGGCCTCTGTTCTACTCACCGCCAATCCAAGCCATGCCTTCTATTCTAATCAGCGCCCAACGCAACGTTTGTACGCTTACAAGTGATTTTCTTACGCATTGCGTATACGTCGTGTTCACTCGTGCTCATGCCGCACATAATTTATCGTTTGGCAACGTTAGCGTTAACGCCATAAATTAATTGTCATGTCGCTCCAAAGTGGTTGCAAGTGCTCTGTGCGGTTTTGCCAAATGGAATTATTTCAAATGAAAAACATGTTCTTTACTTACATCGCCTCTCACACTCCTCTTTTGACGTTTCATTCATGTGTTTTCTTCATTAAGTTTTTGCTTTTCATATTTTGTGTGATTAATTGGCAAACATGACGTTTAAACAAGTAGTTAATTAATTGAAATTCTTGTTGTTGTTGTTGCTACTTTACTTGTTATCAATTATAATTGTAGCAAATAATGCGCATACGCCGTGTGGCTTTTATTACAACTTTGAAAACGGTTTCACTTTGACTGTTGTACATTTAAGACGACATTTTGACATGTTTCGCCTAATTAGTTGTTGTTTTTGTTTTTTTTTTTAACAGTTATGACATCAACTTATTATTAATAAAATCAAGTTGTTTTCTTATAAACCAACCTTCTTTTGTAAAGCAAAATCAAAGTATTTGCATTCATTCAATTGCATATTTTTGCTTCACCATCTTCAGTAACTTGACTCTTGAAAAAATAATACAATTTACAGCAACAAAGACCATTAAGAAGAAGAAGAAGTAAAATTCCCATGTGTAAATTTTTGTGCTTCATTTTGGCATGCAATTTATAAAAATCAAGTACGCTGCCTTGGCATCAACCGAAAATGGCTCTGTTCAACTGAATGGCGCACAGCACACAACAACTGAAGACCGTTGAGGTTTCCAAGGTGATAAAGGCGCAATCATTATGTGCAATCAATGGTTTCAAATCGCTTTTGAGTTAAGTGAGTGCGCCAAAGTAAGATTGGCTAACTCAATGTTGCTGTTGTTGTTGTTGCTCATATCGCTGTTTAGCCTCAGAGTGGCGGTAACTGAACACGTAAGCTGCTTAAGATGATGCTCAACTTCGATTAATGTCTGCATTTAATACAATGTTGAGAAGGAGTAAAACACATACACACACACACGCCCATTTGCCGCCCATCTGCAATCAACGACGACACTAAACAAGCGTACACTCACTAGCACACACACACACACACTCATTCATGCTGTACTCCTTTCTGTGCTGTATGAGAGACAGCAATGCGAGAGCGCTGTGCTGAGCGCAGCATAATATTTGCCTTAGCTGAGCTGGAAATAAGGTCCGTAACCCACTTGATTTTGCTAACGTTTGCACTTTCATTACATCAGTGTATGTGTATGCATGTGTGTGTGTGTGATGCTAACAGGATATTCTATCAATAGAACGTGTGTTTGCTTGTTTGTGTGCTCGTGCAGGTGAACAGGTCTGTCGACATAACGAAGACGCCATCGACGACACAAACAACATAAACTTTTGCACTCTCAATTTATTGTAGACTCAAGTTAAACACATCCTTGGGGTATTTAATATTGAAAAATGTTTGTTCATGCGCTTAGACAAGCTCTTCTTCTTCTTTTCTATTTATTTTCTTATTTGATTTTTTATTTTCTTTTTTTGCATTTTGTTTTCTTTCCAATTTATTTGATCATTACAAAGCATTAAAAAAAAAAACAGCAAATTGTTGAAAGTAAATTGAAAATTATATTTCAAAATGGCGGTTGCTTTGGTATTCTTTCTCTGAATCAAAAATGTTTTACTTCTCTAATGAAATTTAGTATGTATATTTCCATAATTAATTCAAAGTATGAAATTTGTTTCGATTCGTCTTCTTTTGTCGTTTTATTTTATTTTCTTCGCCTGACTTTTGTTATGCGCACACCAAACTCATTTTATTGCGAAAGTTTTCTTTGGCACTTTTCGCTAATGCGCTCATAAGTTAAGCCAATTTATGGCCATATCCGTCAGATTGTTAATCCGCCTGTATGTCTGTTCGTCTGTCCATTCTTCGAAGCAGTTTTTGCTGACGCCAAGCGCGTTTTTTATCTTATTTTGTCTTCTTTCAGACTCTGTTGATGATGGCGTTGACATCAGTGACGCGAATGTAAATCAAGTTGACATTGCGGCAGCTTCTCTGTCGGTCTGTCTGTCGGTCTGTCTGTCTGTCTGTGTGTCTTTCTGTGTGTGTAAGCGGAAGACATAAATATACATATGTATGCATGTGTGTGTTTATCAATTTATGTACAAGCAGACAAATGTGTGTTCGTTTTGTCGCCTCTCCCTCAACTTTTATGCATTTGCCTTTTCATTTAACAATTTTTGTGATTTTCTTTTCTCTTCTTTTTTTTTTTGCATTTATTTATCTGCCATTTGAGCGTGTGTCAGTCAGTTGAGCTAACCTAACCTCAAAGTGTGTTCGTTGACAAAGTGATGACGAGGTTGACAGTGATTTGTGGTTAAAATGTATAGAAACCACAAAAGTGTCATTAGCAAAAGGCGTTGATATGAATTTGGTTTGTTTTAATGTCATGTGTATTTTGTTGTTGTTGTTGTTGTTGATTTTGCATAACAGTTGATAAGCATTTGTTAATGAAAACAACAACAAAACTAAAAAGGGAGCTGTTTTGAGCTTTGCTACATATAGTTTTGGAAAATTTTCATCTGCTTATATTCAAGAATAAAAAATTTTTTCCAACAAAAACCTTATTTTTGATCCATCGTTTCTATCGGAGCTACATATATGCTACAGTAATCCGATCAAGCTGATTTTTATATACAAAATGCCTGCAAGGATAAGAAAATGTTCTGCATTTAAATACTTTGGCTAGCTTTAACACTCTGGAAGGAGTTTGCATTGAAACAGATGGTTATATCAATTCGTCTCGTCATGCTGATAAATAATATGTGTACTTACTTTAATAGTCGAAGATGTCTCCTTTTCTGCGTTGCAAACTTCATGACAAAATTAAAATACTCTTTTTGCAAGAGTATAAAGCAATTAATGATCAAATGAAGACTGTTCAAAGTAAATCGCTTAAATTTTCCTATGCAACGTCGCTATTTATACTATTTATATAAACATATATCTGCACTTGAACTTAGCTCTTTATGTGCATATAAATAACATGTATAAAAGTTCTATAATAGAAAAAAAGGAAAAAACATTATTTATGGAATATGAAATGCGAAACTGGACTCGAAATGAAATGCGCAAAAGATATGAAAATGTATTACTTTTTATGTATTCATTTTACAAGCGTAATGACGCAAAACCCGCGCACACACACGCACACTCACGCACACTCATGTACATGTATATACAATAAAATATACATATATGTGTGTGTTGGCTGGAATTTTGTATTAGGAAACTTTTGTATTTGTTTTAACGCCATGAAATTTTGCGCTTAGCCATGGGCGCTGTTATTTTAAGCTCAACAAAAGCCAGTCAGACACATGAAAACTCGAAAGCACACACACACTCACGCTGTCTACACTCTTCATTAAATTTATGCGTTTCATAAAGAAATTGTCTTTTCATTTCGAGTCAAGTTGATCCTACTTGGTCACATGTTCTTACAATTTACAGTTGGAGTTGTTGTTGGCTGCCCTGTCGACCACGTTCGTTTTTTTTTTGTTGTTTCTTTAATTGTCACGGGCGAGTTAATGACACACTGTTAAAGAAGAAGCACAAAATGCAATTGTGGGTATTGTGGTTGAGAGAGGTGATATATGACGTTCATCACAAATGTCAGACGATTAAGAGCCCCTATTCTGACAACTCTATTTAAAAAGTGTTAAGAGGACTTTTACATCAATAGTCTGGCAGCTCTATTAAGCTCTGTTAATAGGAATTAATAGAATAATAATAGTAACAATAGTTAATAGAGTTTCCAGAATAGGGAGTAAATCTGTTGAAGAGCTCAAGATTTTTTTTTTTTTCTTCTTTTTTAATTCCTGCCCTCATTTCTTACCAAAGCCACTTTAAAAATAAGTTCGATGAACACTTTTTCGCATATGCAATAAACATAATTTTAATAAACTTAACATATCCTAACGTGCTAAGATGCATTCAAATATTTACATGAGCATTCTGTATTATAATTATTATTAAACGATTTATGGTAAAAATTAAATTTGTCAAACTTGTCAATTCATTGATGGCAGGTAATTTTCTTTAGCTGCCACAACAAAGGTTCTTGCAACTGTTTGAAATGACAGGCTTTCAATGCAGACAAGTGGTTTGCCTCAAGTATTGCCTGCCCGACTGCATGCCTGCCAATAAGGCGTAAAACCTCAAAAGGAAATTAGACGAGTTGGCAGCTTAGCAAGTGGTCTGGTGTGCTGGTGTGCTGTTATCGAGCAGGTCGACAGGCCGACACTAAACTACAAGTTTCTACAAAATATTTCATTAAAACTGACATGAAATTCGTACACGAAACTCATGTATCGCTAAGTGAGTGTGTGTGTGTGTGTCTCTTTATACACGTTATAAAACAAAAGGGCAAAATAAGCCTTGTATATGTCAAAGCATCAAACATTCCTTAAATAAAGACGCTTTTGATGTCATCAGGCATAGTCGAGGAAAATTCAAACAAGTGATAACATCTTTTCGTCGACGAAACCAAGCAGAAATCATCTTAAGTTTGTGCCTCGTAATCGATGCGCAAACACAAATTACAAGACGACATGTGGCGAGGCAAGGCAATTGATGCAAGTGAGGCTTTTTTAGCCTCTGACTCGTTGGAGTCAAGCTGTGGATATAAATTGAAGCTAAACGAGATAAAGAAGGTGTCATTGACTGTGTGTGTCTGCTTCTTGTAATCGTCTATATCGTTGTTGTTGTTGCTGTCGCAAGTTAACCCTGTTTGCCAAGGCAACAGCAACTGGTTAGCTCCATGCTGCTGCTGATGCCTGTTGACGATGCATTTCACGCATGGGACACAAGTAGAATAATAAAACTTTGAAAATAAAAGAGAATATGTGCAATATGTGCATTTGTTTGCATCACTTTACATGCTAATGATGATGAGGATGGGGAGATGGCTTGACAGACTGACTGACTGACAGACAGTCAGACTCCAAGTTCGTAAAGTTTTCACGTATGACTGAAGCCATGACTATCACGAATAATTCATTGTTTTCTGCAAATTTATAGATGTATATGCGTTTCTCTATTTCGTGTAAAAATATCTTATTCAGCATCTTTGAATAACTCAGGCATAAATTGAAAACTTCTAAAAATACCGACGCAAAATATTTTCAATTTAAGTCTTAATATTGTTGCGTTACAAAGCGTCCTACGTCACAGACAGCAGACTAGCATTCGCATAAGATCGCCTGCTTGATAAGGAGAACTTCGATTAAATCATCTTTGAAATAATATTTTAAAGTAGTTTATCCGCATGGATCTTATGATGCTTCGGCCAGATACATAGATACAAACGTCTTATTTCCAATCGATCTTAACCGTTTCCTTAATTTATCTCCTCTTGATCGGGATGCCAAGGGAAATCGGTTCTCTGATACTAAGAGACAAGACCTAGAGAATTAAAATTTGGTGGATAGACTCGTAATGCTCCACAGCGGAAATTTTGTACGGAGGCTCTATAAATATACCTCTTTAAAAAAATATTACACCCACTCAATGTTGCCCCTCAAAAACCATCAAACTAAAATTTGTGGAAATTTCCTATTTTTTTAACCGATTTTCTTTAAATTTTTGACATTATATTAATGGGCAATGGTTATTATATTGTCGAGTATAGTCGATTATACCAACTAATTTGATATAACGGCTTTAGGCAGTTGCTTACAAATCACTATTTTAGATGTTGCGAACTACAACAGAAGTTCCGCCAAAAAATATGATTATCCACACTTCGAATTTCTTGAATAAATCGACAATAAATTCAAATTTCAAGCTACATTTCATATCATTGTCATCATCGCCATGGTTTGGAGCGTGTCACAATGATGATGAATACTTAACACACACACTCACACACAGTGAGTGATTATGAGTGTGTATGTGCGTCTGTGTGTGCCTTTGAATAATCATAATTTGTGTCATGAATACATGTGAGCGACAATACACACATACTGATAATGATTATGTAAAATCGATGAGCGTCAACAAATATGCATTGAGAAGCGAATATTGCATGAACAAGTACTCGTAGCTGTGACAGTGATGCTTCTGTTCTGTCAGTTGTTTTATCTTTTGTTTGCGTTGAGTGTGTGTTGATTGTTGATGTTTTCGCTTTCGCTTTCAATTCGGACCGTGCTCGTGTGTGTCTGCCAACGATAACAGTGTGCGAATGTGCCACTGTGCGGCACTGTGGCAACATGCTCAAATGCGTGCAACAAATGAAACAACGTGCCTGAATTTATAACGTAACAATAATTTGCAAACGAGCGAACACGCAACAAATTTTCAATATAATCGTAAACTCGAAATTAGCGTACAACTTGATACCGCACGCACACGTCTCCTCACCGCTCCCCGCCCCACGTTACTCCTCATCATCACTCGTTGATATTTGCCACTCGCCACAGGCTCCAACTTTGGTCATAAATTTCATGTGCGCTGATAAACAATAAATTAAGTTTGAAAATGGCAAAAACCTGCGTTCATTTCCGCTTAAATTCACAAGGATATATTTAAGCTAATTTCGTGCTTTGTTACAAATTTGCTTTGCGTTCTCCAAAAAACACACATATTCATGTGCCTGTGTGCGTGTGTGTGTGTGAGTGTTTATAAATGATTTGCAAAGTATTTTGCATATTGAGTCACGTACGGCGGTTGCTTCTTTAGCGTTGCCAGACATTAAATTTAACTTGTATACACAGAAAATCGTAAAATTCTCTTTTCGGTTTTATAATACATATTAGACCTTCGTCGCTCCAGCCATGCCACAAATACTTTTCACCATTACACTTGCTAACAAAGTTTGTGATTTCATTTGCTTCCGCGCTACATTAACGATTGCACAACATTTCATTCCGCTTTCGTCATTGCGTGTCCTCTCTACAAAAACGGAAACGGAAATGTGCAACAGCACCACACTTGCTACTCACAACGTATGCCAACTGTGCTTAGCATCGTGAGAAGGCAAAACTGCACAAAAGTTCGATTCGATTTCGATTTCGTCTTCGACTTTGTCTTTTCAAATAAAATGTAACGAAAGGAAATAAATTCTTGAACGTTTGAACGCTTCTTCGTGCAGTCAAGTCACTCACTCAGTCAGTCAGCTAGTCAGTCAGTTAGTCGTCTCTTTGTTTCTAACATTGTGCCCACGTACATTTTCGCACAGCTCAAAGTTCGATAAACTTTTTTATACATTTTCGTGCAATTCGTCGACGATTTCAACTTCGTATTTTATTCATTCACTCACTTTGATGTTCAAAGTCGTATTTATCAACTAATTTTCAGTTCAGTTCAGTTTCCTTTTTCGTCTTTGCCTTAGCAAAACTGCAAATTGTCTGCTCATGCTTCTCGGCGTAGCATAATAGACATTGGCTTTAAGACTTGCACTGAAACGTCACGACGGTTACGAAGCATTTGCACAGCTGGAAAACGAAGTCAAACTTTAAAAAAAGTTCTTTCGCATTAACGAAAAGAATGAAGTTTCGTGTTGTTTTGTACTTTTCTCTTTTTCTTTGCCGAGCAGTCTAAACTTCTTTTGCTGTTCTTTATTTTACTGTCAGTTTGGATAAACTTTATTGGATTTTACAATTTAAAAAACATGCTTCTTCGAATTGGTTGCTGCTTATCGTATGGCTTGGTCATGACTCGGCGAATTGGCCGTCTTGAGCAAGCTCAGGGCACTTTTCACAAATAGTGAAATTCGAAAACGTTTACAACAAGAGAATAGTAAGTGAGAGTGTAAAAAAGAAGAGGAAGTATATATATATATTTTACACCCGCCTTCTCACTGAATAATCTCTAATTGTGCGTGAAAAGTTTAATTTACGAAAGAATAATCGACTGATCTTTATAAGAATTTCTGATTTCAGGATCGTTATACATTTTAGAGAATATCTTTAAACGCGCCAAACTCAAATCTTTCTTGTCTGTAGGACAGAAGTTAAATAAATTTTCTAGGAAGTCAACATGATGGAACAGAGTCTTCAGCATACAGGGTGTTTAGTAGTCGATAAACTCCGACCATAGTGCGCATAGTTTTTATTGTCTGCTTTTTTTATGAGTTTTTCTTTAGCTTTCATTTTGTCATTATTGTTTTAATAAAAAGTTTCTGCTATTGTTTTATTGCAACGTAAGAAACCTTCTCTAGTTTGCCTTCTGCTTAATGTGTTAAAGGAGTGAAGCCTTTTTATATTCAATTTGCCAGTCATTCAAATCGTGCTCAGCATTTTAATTTGAGCCTAAATGGGAAAAAAAGAAGCAAAGACGGTATTTTTAAATTGGAATTGAGCGATTTATGCAAATTTCAGCAGCCAAGGAAAATAGCCACACACAAAGCAGGCACAAGCACAGCTCAAGTCTGAAACGACAATTTTTCATTTGAAAGGGGGAAGAAAAAGAGGGGTAGACAAATGATTTTTTTTTTTACTTTAATTTTTGTTAAATTCATTTTCTTTTGTTTTTGTTTATTTTCGTTTATTTCTTTTGTTTTTAAATAAATAAATATTGTTTTTGTTGCTCATGCTCATGCTCAACTCAACACAGTGGATGGAGGCGTCAGAAATCCTTTTATGCGCGCGTTATTCACTCACACAAACAAAGAGGCGAGTGAAATGAAAAGCACGAGCAGCTCGCGAAGCTGCCAACGCGATTTAAATGATAACAGAGGGAAATGTGAACTGACACACACACACACACACACATCGACTGAAACAGACATGAACAAACAAATTCATAGCGAACAATTTCATACCGACGCACACGCGTGAACAATATTTGTGCCTGAAAGTCAACGACGCCTTTGGTTATTTGCTGTGCATTTTGTTATTACGCACATGTGTTTGTTTTTGTTGTCTTTTCATATACATTTTTTTAATATATTCGTTTATATCTGCTTATGACGCTGATATGAAAAGTCTTTGTAAATAAAAAAGACAATTCTGCAAATTAAAAATAAAATATCAAAGAAAAATAAATAAATAAAATGAAAGTTAAACAAGTAAGAAAATCGAGTTTTATCGACAATATAATACGCTGCACATAAAGTGGGCAGCGCCACGCCCCAAAACAAAAATGCATATCTCACAATGTCTCAAGTATTAAAAACTACAGCTTGGGTTGGGAACAATGAGGGGGCAGAGGTATGCTTAAATGCAATGTGGGATGTTTCTAACCTATATTGTTTTGAGAACTATTTGTTGGCTAAAAGTGAAATGAGAAATATTATCCATCCAATAGTTTTTTCAAGCTTCCAAGCACCATTTATGAGGATTTTATCGATTTCTCTTGGCGTTCTTATCATTTCTACATATGATTCATGGCATTCCACACGAATTTCTCTGTTGTTATATATTTTTGGTGTGAAACAAAGCTTATATGCTCTGACATACTGCATGTGTAGGGTATAAAATGGCAAAAAAAGTGAGCAACTGATATGTAAAACGAATTTAATTGTTTGTTGAGGATTTTGATTTGAATTTTTATGTGATTTTTATTACATTGTAGTTTCTTTGTGCCTCGTGGATTTGCTTTATTCAATTTCACTTTAAAGCGCTTACACTATCACACTCACACACACACACACACACGCATAGAGAAGAAATAAAATAAACTTGGAAAATATATTTCAATTTTTCATTTTCGCCAAATTCTCTTTTTGTCGCCCATACAGCCTACACGACCACAATGCCGCTGGCAGCGACAACGACCATCTCGCCCTCGAATCTGCTGCCCTACTTCGACTTCGATGTGCCGCGCAACTTGACCGTCACAGTGGGCCAGACTGGCTTTCTGCACTGCCGAGTTGAGCGACTTGGCGACAAGGATGTAAGTAGTAAAAAAAAAGTTCTTATATATATATAAATTTATGTATGTATTTGTCTACGCATAGAAGGCAGCATCGAAGTGATTTATGTTTTTCTTTTGAGTTCTTGTAATACATCAAGCGATCTGCTGACTGCGCATTCTCTGTGCCATCATTCAATCATTGTCTTTGGCGCGCTGATTGTCACACGCTGCTGTTTTTGAAACAGTCGAGAGGACTTGATGGAATAGAGATATGTATGTTTAGAGATAGAGACAAAGTGAGGAAGAGACACATGTACAATATAAGTAGAAAGAACACTTGATTGAAGGCCATGTGTTGTTAACCCTTCAAATGGTCTTCATAGTTTGGCTAATATGTCAACATCACGAACACATTAGGACGCCCACGACAACCAATCAATGAAGCACACACACACACACACATACACACAAATAAATAAGCCAACAAAAGCAAATTGTTGGCAAAGTTTTTCATTTGGGTTCAACTTATGGGCGGTGGAAAAAAACCAACCAAAAAAAAAGAAAAAAAAAAAAAAATTACAGCATTTCCTGCATGACATTGTCCTTGTGCGTATATCGAGGCGTATGTACATCGACGCACGGGAAATGAGCGCCAGTCAGCTTAGGGAAAATGACTAATTCATGTGCCATCAATCACGGGCAGCGAATGTCAGTCAACTGACGTATGCTCACGTCTTGTAACCTCAGCTTCAACTCATTTGGCGCGCCGGCACAGTTTCGTGTTACCGGAAACCGGAAATTGTTGCGACACTAGCGACACTGACAATGACACTGATTGTGTTAGCGATGGCGTTGGTGATGGCGACCATGACTTGACTCAATTGAAAATGCATTAGCAGCGCTGCCAAGTGAGCCACAAGTATATAATTACAATATGCGGAAAAAAAACAATATAAGAAAGTTCAAAAAAGACAAAAAAATTAAATGATATATATCAAAGGTAGTCCTTAAGCATCTCCATTTAACAACAGTGATATTTTGTGGCCACTTCAGACGACTGACTCGTATTTTTTAGTTGAAGCGACGCTCTGCGACGGCGGCGTTATGTTTTTTGGTGCCGTTTCCACTTCCGTGGGACCTTTGATGGCAAGTGGCTGTTGTGTGCGCTCCTTCAGTAGCTGCAGATGATTGCCCAGTGCCAGATTATGCAGATCCATGTAGTCGGCCAACGTGTTCGGCGTCAAGTTTGCATGTATCGGAATTTGTGAGGGCGCTGTTTCTGCCTGTTGTTGTTGTTGTTGTTCCTGTTGCTGCTGCTGCTGCTGCTCTATTTCCTGTGCATCGTGATGTGTGTACATAGATACAATGGATGCGCTTTGGCGCGCTTTGCTTGGATTACGAAATGGACGACGGTTTTCAAGTATGAGCTTAATATCTCTCGCCGATTGCCACCAGCTGAAAAAGCATAATGTCATGTCATGTAGGAGTAAGTGGAGCCAATACAACTCACCGATACCAGGGTGTCAATTGTGATTTGATCAGCATATAAACATTAGCAAAATAAACTGTAATCTGTTTGCGTGCTTAGTCACTCATTAGTCAAATTACTACAGCAAAAAAAAAAAAAAACACTAACCGTGATAAACAAGAAGAACAACATCCACGACTTTGTCCACAGTTTGCTCAGACCCCAGGTCTGTGTGTGCAGCGCATAGTATTGTATGCCGACGAGCAGCGTGCCAACAATGCCAAAAGCGACCAACGTCAGCAGCGAGAACATTTGACAGTCCTCTTGCAGTGCACGACGGCTCATGGCGCGCGAGTACCACAAACGCAATGATTGCATGCAAGTGTACCTGCAACAGATACATAACCGTTTCAAAAGAATGGGAACATGAAATGAAAAAGAGGACACGAAACAATGTGTAGTCGTTGCTGTTGTAAAAGCTTGGCAAAAAGTTCAAAAGTCAGTAACGAACACTTGCCAAAGTCGAAGGCCTCAAAGCTTCACAAAGACAAAAGCGGGCGTGCATGAACATGCTTGTAAATCGGCCGCAGAATGTCAACTCTGTCGCTTACCAAGTGCTGCCATGCATTTGTACATGTCTGTGTGTGTGTTGGTTGGTGTTCTGTTACTCGCTTGAACTACAGACAAGTGTCGTGTCCCTTATGCGCGTTTAGCACACAATTTAAGTGCCGACTTTTGCCACAGATTTCTCCTTTCGCTCAAACACCATCACCAAACCACCCACAGTCAGCCAATGCCTTCTGCCTTCAGCACATCATGTTGTTTGTGCAGTGTGCACTGTGGTTAGCAACACTGAAAAAAAGCCTTTCATTCGGTCAGTGTCGCCTCAGTTGGCAATGTTGAACTTCGTCGCACTGTGTCTTCTGTTTGGCACAAAGGATGCCAGCTCTGACTAACTCACTTCATCGTACACAAAGACAGAGTAGTGTGTTTTTTTCTCAAATGATTTTGTTCGCTCTTCAATTTTACTTACTCATTTATCCATCTGTTTAGCTACGGATTTGTTTTTTTCAAAGCTTTGCTGTCAGATTAGCAGCGCGCACTTATGTACTGCGGCTCAGCTCATGTTGCTGCCGCAGTCAAAGACCGTACAAGTTGTCTTTGTTTGTTTACATATTACTTCTACTCACCGTAAAGTCTGTTCGGTGTTGTAGGTGAATTGGCAGAGCTCGCAGGTCGTACAGCGCGAGGTGCTTATCCAACGCTCCAGGCAATGGATGTGCACATATGTCAGGGATCCCTTGCACAAGCACGGTGACACGAGTCTGCAAACAGATTAATAAATAAACATATAAGGATTACTCATTATAACAACCCTTTGAGCGGAAAGGTCAACAAAAATCGAGAAAAAAATAAACTGAGGGTTATAAAAAACTCGACACGACTACGAAATACCCTTTAAAAGGTTCCTACTCTATTTTAATAATATATGACGTTAAATTACGTTTCATTATTCTATTTGATCTGATCCAAACAATAGAAAGTTTTCTTCGATTAGAAGAGACTGAATGACCTTCGATATGAGTATATTTCTCTTCAAGTCAGCCAAATCTCGATAAAAAATTAGATCCAGGCATTCACACAGACTCATAAAAGAGTATAAATTCTGTGGGATCTTTTAATTTCCATAGAACAAATGGACTCTTCCTCTACTATAAAGTACGGCACATGGAAATGAAGCTTAATGGAACAGCGAGCAGCCAATTAACGTTATTTGAGCACAGGAGCACATGTGTGTGTGTGTGTGTGTGTGTGTAATAAATGGAAAAGCGGATCGAAAATGACAATACACGCACATTTAATTGCATTAAATGCTTTGCAATTAACGGGCAGGATCGCTGTCATTGTCATTCGCCTACTTTTAATTAGTAAATTAATTAAAATCGTTAAGTAAAGCCCTTCATCCTCTCTGTTGTCACATGTACGCGTGTTCTACGTTTATTTGTTTGTTTGTTTAATTATTTTTTTGTACTCACTGTTCTGGATTATCGGCATTGTGACAGATGCGACAGACGAGCGAGCCAATCGATGGCATTGAATCGCTCGGCGTCGGTGCAGTATCGATTTCGAGGCCATTGTACTGCGTCTCTATATCAACTTGATGCTTGGTGTCCAACTTGGGCGTTGCCGTGGATACTGTGGCCGCCATCAGTGCCGCCTCGGTGGCAGTCAATTGGCCCGAACAGCTGGCGCTCATCTCCAAGCCTTGCGTGGCGACAATTGTCTTCAATGTGAGATCCAAAGTTTTGCCAGCCGACAAGCATTCGGCATGATTGTTAACCTGCAGGAAACCGACGTTCTTCACACGTTCGCCGGGCAGCTTACAAGCCACGTTCATTTCGTCAGTTGTGCCGCCTCCACCACCGCCGCCGCTTCTGTCATAGGTACACGCCGTCTCGACGATGAACAATGTCTGCTCCTCGGCGGCGTTGCCTATGCCATTGGCGTCGGAACTGCTGTCGGATTGCGCTGCGTTTGCTTCGGCCTCGATCTGTACTGTGGTCTCCCTGACGACCGAGCCCTCTGTTTGATTTTTGTTCAAAGTAAAAGAAGGTTTAATGCAAACATGAATCTGGTTGTCGCTCAGCTCACCCTTTTCCTTGCACTCCATGCTGTTTCTACCACTTGCCAGCTGCTGCTGCTACTCCTGTCTATTGCTGTAGTCTGGCTCCGCCCTCCGTTTGCCTGGTAAAATTATTATAACGCTTTTAAAAAATCGCGTGGTTTTTCCTCTGTTCTTACAACTTTTTATAGCATAACACAAACAATTTTTAATACAACATTTTTGATTATTTTTTATTTAAAATTATATTTATTATTTATTTAATTATTTTGTGTTGTGTTTACTTTTTTATTTTTTTTTCGGTTTTTTTGTTTTCAGTAAAATTTATCGAGCCAAAGGACAAAGTAAAAAAAAAATCAATGTGTGCTGGGTTTGTTTTAAAATTACTCATGCTCTTGTCTACGATATTTGACTTTAATTAGAATCAGCAGACTGTGTCCGGCCGACATAGACATGACTCACGCCCTGTCTGTCTTTTGGCCCCTCCCGAACAGTTACGCCTAATAACTTCATCAAACGCTTGCGTAGTTATGCTGTGTTGTTGTTCCTGCCACAAAGTCGCAAAGTTTGCCACAAGGAAAGCACATCACGTCAGGTCATGCTCTCCTTGCGTACATGCGTCCTTTCCTTCTGTCGTTCCGTCGTCTTGGTTTCGTTTTTGGCATTTTTCGTTTTCATTTTTTTCACGGGCGTAATTTATGTTTGCACTCGTCGTAAGACAGTTAGGCCTCAAATAACAACTTCGCCCGACTGCCTCGTTTCCTGTTCGTCTCCTTATGCCTCTCTGCAGCACTTCTATGCCAGTCGATCGCCTAACTGGTTGGATGGCTGGCTGTCTGTCTGTTTGACTCTCAGCCTGCCTGACGGCTTGCTTTCCTGTTTGGTTACCCAAATCCGCTTGTTCAAGTTGACTTCACAGCATAAAAGGACGTACGTCCTACGTGTCCTACTCACGTTGATTTATTACAACGGCAAACGCTTAAATTCTCAACAACAAAATAATGTTCAACTTTATGAACAGGAAAACTTTACGGGCCAGCCATCATTTTTTTGAGGATTTGCGTATCCTACGAACAAAATCGTGTACGGACATGCATTGAACATGATTTTTAACTGTTGAAATTTTACTTCTACTAACACTAATACTTACATCTATATATATGTATATATGTACATATGTCTGTGCTTAATTGTTGCGTGATTTCACCACATACAACAATAACAACAACAACAACGACAACAATAATGTCGACAAAACTAAACCAAGTGAAACTTAGAAGCAACAAAGCAAAATTGTTGCAAAGCGAAATTTCATTATTTGCCTTTGGAAATTTGAATCCGACTAAAACAGCAAAGTGCGCACAATTTCATGCCTTTTAAAATTTTAATGAAATTTTCACACCATTTCCGGTTACTGACTACAACACTAACAACAACAACAACAACTAGCTAAAAACTACTTAGCGTAACAACAACGAAAAACAAACAAACAAGAGCCTCAAGTATGTGCAGGCGGCAAGTGAAGGGCAGGGAAACTAAGTAGAAAAAAAAAAACCAAGCAAAGGCAACTTTAATAACAACAACAACAACAATAAAGAAAGTGCTATAAAACTTGATTTCGGCCAAGACTGCAATGGCGTTGAAAAGGATTGCAAAAAAAAAAAAAGGAAAAAAAGCATCGTCCTGCTGTGCAAGTGGCGGGAAATGCAGAGAAAAGTTTTTAATGTCTTGCTGCCAAGTGAAAAGTAGGTAAAGGCGTTGTACGCACAAGTAGAGCAGGACATGAGACAGGACACAATACTAACACAAAAGCATACAACATCAACGGCAGCCACAAAAATAACAACAACAACAACAACTACGACAAAATTTTGCTGCCGAAAAAGTTTGTTGCAAAACCTACTAAGTGTTAAATAATATAAAACTATCTGCTTTGGTATTTATTTAAACCGAAGGACATTTTGAAATTATACCCAAAGCGCCACAAATACAAACAAACACACACACACACACACATACATACACACTAAAGACACAAATAGCATTGTAAGAAGTTCTTCTAGAAGTCGGCATTGTGGCCGATGAGCGATGAGATTTCCTTTTTGAGACTCACGAAGAAATGTTATAAAACTTTGCACTTTGCGTATGTTTGCCTCTTCTTCTTCTTCTTCTTTTTTGCTTCTACTTTCTACACTCATTGTTGTTGTGTTTGTTGTTGGTTTAACGTTAGGTTGTGCTATGCTTGTGATTTGTAATGAAATATTAAAAACCTTTTTGCTTAATGTTGATTGGTTTAGCAAAAAGTTTTCGTTCAGGAAGCCGAACAAAATCGCACAAAACTGTGTCTGTGTGTGTGTGTGTGTGTGTGTGTTGAAACACAATTGGGAATTCTGCAAAATTTCATAGAAAAATAGAAAAAAAAATTTTGTACAAGCTTAGAATTATCTAAGCTGTTGAGGCTATAATTTGTTGTTGCTTTTAACGTAAATTCAAAGGTATTTATTGTTGAATAAGAGTTTGTTTTTTTTTTGTGTTGTTTTATGTCATACTTGAGTGCTGAGGTGTAATGAGCATTACGTCTGTCAACTAATTACGCGCTTGTCCTTGAATGGGTGCTTTTATGACTTACGATGCCACTGAAAATGGGCAAACAACCAAACAAGGGCAGAGCAGAGCAACGCGCACTAACAAACAGACAAGCAAACAAATTCAAATAAGTCCAATCAGCAGCTTATTTGCGAAGTCTCACGACAGCAACATTGCCCATTAAAATGCGCCATGTTATTTATTTAGTCCTTTAATTACGTCCTGCCGCACGATTTTGCACAAACACATAGACACTAACACAGTCACATTTTTCGCGCTATAAACGCGTGCCGCGTAAAGCAAATAAACGGCTAAATGCGTGCTGGCATTTGCAATGGCCATGGGCGCTGTGTAGGCGTGACCGTGAGCGGGCTTAGCATTTGGCTAATGGTTGACACCATGCCCAAGTCGTGTAGGCACATAAAACAAGTAAACGTTGAAGGCAAAAAGACAAAGCGGCAGAAGAAAGCAAAGAATTTCATTAACCCATTTTCCAGCTTTTCCATATTGGTTCGTTTATTTATGGTCGCGCATTAAAATTCATTCATGGCGCCATGGGTGGCAATACTTACAGTAACAACAACAACAACAACTATAAAATAGTTTACACAAATAGTTTCGGCAATTTGAAAGTGCCAAGCGCATAAAAAGGATATGTTAAAGTTTTTACAAGCGAATGATTTTTATTTTAACGGATTACGTGACTGATTTCATTTCGCTTTTTATTGACCAAGAAGAAGAAAGTTAAATGTCGCTACAAAGAAAGCAACGACAAGGCTTAAGGACACAGTTAATTTGTGCCAATCATGGGCGGCGCGACGGCGGTAATTGAAAGGGGCGCGAATTTTGACCTTTGGCGTAATGAAACCAATTAAAAAAGTTTTGCGCATATTTTTGCATTTGATGTTGACAGCAGCAACAAATATTCACTTTCGAATAGGTGTGCGGCAAACAATTTGACTACTGGCCTAAGGCGGCTGGCGGTGGTGTTAATATTTCACTGCATATTTTTCGGGGCGACAAAAGTTTTGCCTAAACGTAATTAAAATTAAGTAGCAGCACAACAACAACAACAACAACAACAGTCACACAAACAATGCTGAGTACGTTGAAAACGACGACGACGACGAGGACGACGACGACGATAACAAAACTAAAGTCATTAAATAAATCTTAAACAATGTGTAAAAAGGACAAAGGACCTCATAAAAGTATTGTGTGCACAAATACACAAACATGTATGTATGTACATAGTATACATACTGGCAGTAGTAGTAGTAGTAGTAGAGGACAAAGTGGCGTGTGGCAAGACAAAAAATCCAATTTAAAATAAAGGCGAATCATTGTTAATGGCGGCTGAATGGCAAAAATGGCACAGTAACCGAGCGACCGACCAACCAAGCGGCCAACCAAGTGAGGCAATCAAATGAAAATGTAATTCAAACAATAATAAAATCATACAACAACAATAACAGCAACAAACAAAGCAAAAAAAAAAATAAAACAAATAAGCACAAAAAACAAGGGTCAACTCTGCTGACTGTGAAAATCTGTAAAAGCAGCGAAAACATTTCCGAGCATTTCTGTATTGCCAATTGATTGAATAACATTTGCAGCAGTGACAACAGCACCGAACGCGTTAAAGACGCTCTGCAGCTGTTGTCACTGCTTTTAGACGTCAACGTTTGAAAATTGCCATTGAACTCTTGTAACGCTTAAAACACTTTGAGAAAGTCGGGAAAAAAACAGCCATTTAAAGTGTTACCAAGTTTGTTCAGCTTAACAGCAAAAACACAAACAAAAATAAGCGTAAAATCACATAAAAAGATTGTTAGAAATTAACGCATGAAATTCGAGGCACGCCAGCGACAGACCTGGCGTATACGCAACCCTACTCAAGCAGCGCACATTTTACAGCTTACTAAGTTGCAAATCCTTTCGCCTTTTTTTTCTAAAGAATAAATGTGCTTTCGTTTGTGTTTTGATTTAATGCCAAGAGAATCCTGAAATTGTAGAAATGTAACATTTTAATTTTCCTACGCAAGTTTCGAAAGCTCATTTAATAATTTTACGCTTGTTTACACTGAAAAACGCTTTAATTTACTTTTTGTTTACCTTCGTCTTTGTCATTGTTTCAGGTATCTTGGATACGTAAACGCGATTTGCATATACTTACGGCCGGTTCGACCACCTACACTTCGGATCAGAGATTTCAGGTGAGTTTAATTACAAAGCAAAACGAACTTCAGACTACGCCAATGTTATTCAATGATTGAAACTTGTTTGTTGTACGCGCAATATTTTCAAATTAAAGGTTATACGACCTGAGGGCTCTGGCAATTGGACGCTGCAAATAAAATATCCACAGCCGCGTGACTCCGGCGTTTATGAGTGCCAAATCAACACCGAGCCAAAGATGTCGCTTTCGTATACCTTCAATGTTGTCGGTGAGTATTTTTTGTTGCTGTCTGAAGAACCCAAATCAAACCATCAATACACCTGTCGTGTGTCAAATACTTATCAAGGCACTCATAATTTGTTTTTCCTTTAGTTCAACGAAGAAAAGTCAAGAAGCAAAGCCTTTCACTATCCTTCAATTCTTTCTCTTTAACTTCAAGTCAGCTTTTTTTTGTAATTTGCTTTGAGTCAACCTGGCAAAAATTGCCCGA
The DNA here is from genome assembly GCA_034638295.1 of Phortica okadai. Taxonomy (NCBI): domain Eukaryota; kingdom Metazoa; phylum Arthropoda; class Insecta; order Diptera; family Drosophilidae; genus Phortica; species Phortica okadai. The sequence goes on from CM067851.1 coordinate 5,705,598, forward strand.
AAGTAGACAAGCCTGAGCTCTACAGCACACAACATCAAAGTCAAGTCAAGTATCCTTTTTTCATCTTTGCCACGTTGATTTGCTTTAACTTTGCATCTCTGAATTATTTCGTGGAACACGTGGAGTGCGTCACTTAACGTTTTTATTTGCTTTTCCTTTTAACACATGTGCTATTTTTAAGCATATGCTGAGTGTTGTCTTTAACAAGAAGAGAAGCTCAAACAATTTTGCCGCATTAACATTTTTGAGGTGTGGAAAACTTGAAGTCGTAATGATAATGGAAAACGGTCGTAAGGAAAACGAAGAAACCCAAAACAGAAAAAAATTCAAAAGGTTGAAGGCAAGAAGCACAACTTTTTCCATTGCCAGACACACATACAGAGACACACAGAGACTCACGCTTTGCCGCACTGCCGTTGCAGCAAGTAAAATATCACATTAAACTTTTTTTTTAAGGATTTAAGTCTCTAATATGACTAACATGAAATAATGTCTACCTTAAGCCAATTTTAGTCAAAACTATGTAATTTACTCTACAAATACAAGCGCACTCAAAATTGTGCCGCATTGAAAGCATTTGCTTGTTCAGCCTGGCTTATTGTCTGCCTGGGCTGGCTTGTTGTCTGGCCAACCTTATTGGCTTTCCTACTTCCTGGCTTATATTTAGTTCGGTCGGGCCGGGCCGGACCAGACTGACCACAGCATTTTGAGTCGAGTACTAAAAATTGTATAAACAAATGCTGCAAGTTGGTCAAACATCTCGAAATGCGAGCCACCTCTCGCGCTGGTATCTGCTTGCCGTTTGCCGTAGCTACTCAAAGTCGCAAGTTCGGCCACAAGCCACTGAAGTGATTACAATTTTTTTTTGTTTGTCGCTTTTTGTTACTTGGGTAATAGTCAAATTTGCCAAAGAGACTTTGAGCTCGACAGCAGCTTAAGAAATCAACTCATACGTAATAATGTCTGCCTGGAATGGATGGTGGGTCTTACTGACTTACTAGCTCATGCTACTTTTCGTCGTGAATAGGTGTATTTGTGTGGGTGTGTGTGTGTGTGCCATTTTGCATGTTAAACAGAGATTTTGTATCTACTTGTATATGATGCGCCTTAGTTAAGAGCAAATGGTTACTAACAACATTTCAAATTCGATTATGTGCAAATTGGCTTTCTTAAGTCGCTTAGAGATTGTGTGCGTACGTACTACATCCAACTCTATGTGATAATGTGTGTTAGTTTAAGCATAAGGACAACATAGATTTCACTTTGTGTTTTACTAAGCTATTCTCTGCGGATAACTTGGATTCTTATTTAACACAAGACTTGAGCTTACACTAACATGAAACTAAATGTAGCTGAGAATAATTAAAACTAAAATTGCTTGTGTAATAATTACAGCTCTAAAGGTACTCTATTTATGTGCTCAGTGAAGCTTTTACAATTTTCATTTCAATTCTGCAGTTATAAACTTCATGTTCTTGTTTGAACTTTAACTCGATTTGTGCACGAAATTTTCATTTAGTATTTATAGCTTCATGCTACTCTTACAGCACTTGTTGTGCTTGAGGCACGACGCTTGAGCATGCAATTCACGCTAACTTCATGTAATGTTGTTAGCCAATTACACGCTGAGTAATGTTGATCACGTTGCATGTCAGTGGCACATGCACATTAAATGTGCGTGAATGCTCCTTCCTCAGCAAACTATGTTCAATTCTTGATTAATTTTTTTACGCAATTCTCAGTTTTTTGGTTAACTGTAGTCAGGTAAAGTCTGCACGCCACTAAAGAATATTTCATGTCAATCGGCTTCTTGTTAAAAAGATTAAATAATCAAGGCAGAGTACTGAGTTAGTATGAAAATAACTTTGAAAATACGCTGAAATAGCTTCGAATAATTTTACCTGTTTGTGGCATAAATTTTTGTAATATTTTAAAGTGATAAAGAGCTTTTATTTGTTAATGAATTGTGGTTATATTTGTATGTCAAATTTAGAAATGCATAAAACTGAAAACGCTTCAACAATGTTAGCCACTAAAGCGTGCTTGGCATGCATGGGAGTTGGGTGCAGAAAGAAGGAAACCAAACTAGATGAGATATTTGACATGCTTTGCACGTTTTCGGAGGCTAAAGTGAAACCATATTCGCTCCAATAGACGACGTCATGCATGAGCATGGTTTTTGCTGAGTCCTGGGTGGTGGTGGTTGTGGAGTGTGTGTGTGTGTGTGTGCCAGTCAGTTTGTTTGTACTTGTGCGTAGCAGCATGACTGATATTCTCATGCCGATTCGTGTTCAGACAGATTTCGACATTGGCCTCGGCTTTGGCGTAACAATTTTTATGCGCTTATGCAAATAAAATGTTCGAATATGAAATGTTAAAAAAAATTTCATAAATTCGTGCGGGACCAAAAAAAAAAAAAAATATACGCATAAATGAAACGTCTGAAACATTTGCATGTGCACAGTGGATAAAGAATATTTTGAAAAATAAAAAAAATATATAAAACGAATATAATCGTCCGACTTCGACAGAAAAATGTTGTAAAGGCAATCGAAAATATAAACTAGTCAGGGCGGTTTAGTTGAGTACAGAGTACTCCATTCAGACAATGGGCAGAATATCTGACATGGCACATTTAAAAATTATTCAAAATTTCAAGAAATAATTTTTTTTAAATATGTAATTCAATAAAAATTTCAATTTGATGGACTTTGAATGGCAATAATGCGGAAACATGCTTATTTAATAGTATACAGTTCTTAAGAGGTATGTTTACTGAGCCAACATAATAAGTTAGTACTTCGCAATTTTTTTAGTTTATAAGATATAATTTTTTTTATTTAAAGAATTATTTCTTCTGATTTTCTTGATTGATTTTAATATTTTCAACAATCTTATATATACTCATACTTTGTAGGATCTTACATCTCTTCCTTCAGGTGTTTTATACATTTACGCTGAAGCAAACTTTCTATGTGTTCAGGGTATCAAAATAGCAAGTTGTACCACTGTGCATTGCATGGCTGATTTTTTACTTTTGATGCATTCATTTATTTATTTATTCATGCTATTTTTCTACGGGCACTCTTTTGTATTTTAAAATTAAATAGTTTATGTACGTTTAAAAAATAAAAGGGTCCCAATAAACAAAATTGAAGCTGAAATGTAAATTCGAGTAACCAAGGAATGCCGCCAGCGCGAGGTGAGGGGAGTCGTTAGTTGGTTAGAATTATATGATGAAGAGTGAAGTGCCGAAGAGGCAAAGAGAAGCCGCGATGAGCACGAAACTTGTGCAGCAATTTCACTTGGAATTTAAGCAAATTACGTTCACGATAAAGAAAAGCAAATTGAAAATAAAATTATTTTCTCGCAACGAAAAACTCGACAGCGAGAAATAAAATTATAAAAAAGAAAGAACAAAATTAGAAAAAATAAACCGAGACTTACAAAATGAACGCCATTTTGTTTAAATTTAACACGCGCGGGCAGCGAAGTCGTGTTCGTTGCCGAAATTAAGCGTCAAAACTCAAGTCGTGTCGTCAAACCTTGAATTCCTCACCCCGCCACGCTGCGCCGTTGTTGCCGCGCCTGAGGAATTTGTTTACAAGCATGAATGTAATCAAGCGTAAACGCTTTGCTGCAGACTGTAATTGTGAGGGAGCGTGTCAGGCGGTAACTATGGCAGAAGCCAAATAAAAATAGCTCAGCATAAAAATGTAACAAAATGGCAGAGAATGGAATAGAGAATAGAATAGAATAGCGGAAAGTTGTGACACCTGCCAAGGTGAATTGTTCACTTAGGCAGCGCTAATATTTTCGGTAAGGAGAGCGTCGAAAATTGTACGAGAGACGAGTTACGAGTTCTCTTCCAATAAACACCGCGAGTCATTTACAAAGGAGTTTACACACTTCATTTTTTTTTTGTTCATCTTCTATTGGCGGGCGTTAATGGAATTCAAGTTGAATTTGATATTTTAAGCTCTTAAATACTTAAAGTGTCGCTGATAACAAACATTCGGAATATTTGAAGGTTTTGTGTCATGCAGAATTCGAGCAGAAGGCGCTTGCTGACTTACCCGCTTTATTTGACAGAACAAATTCATTGTTCAACTTTATGCAAGCCCTTGAAATGTTTTTCCCTAAATTAAATTACTAAAAATTCATATTTAAATATGCCTCTAAGAGCGACACAAGTTTTCACAAAGATCTTTGTCGGCTTCACACTTCTGACAATGTCATAAGACTTGACCCAATTTGTATGCAAATTAAATGTCAACATTTTTCACATTGCCATGTCAATCACAAAAACTTGTGCTAAATTAATTGAAAAGCATTTAAAATGCTTCATGTAGCAAATTACATTTTCACTCATTCGGTTGATGCATTTAAAATGTTTTGAGCGTTGAAATTAATATGAAAAATTCTTATTGAAAATCATTTATGTGCAACATGACCAACATTTTCAATAAGAATGCCACAAAAAGCCGTCTTTGTGTTATCAAAATTGATGAATATGAATTTCGAGTGCACGTTTCCGAACGGACGGCCAACGGTGCGTATGATGATGATTGAAGCGCCGCTGCCACCACTGACAGTACAAGTTTCTGACATGCTCATTTATTTTCAAATATTTGTATGCCTCTCTGCATCCCTTTGCTTTCTTTTTTCTTTTCGCAGCAATTCTACTTTTTTGACATGCTCAGCACAATTCCGAGAAGAGCAAAAAAAAAAAAAAAACAACATTCAACGTTCGTAATCGGTCTATCTGAAGCTTATCATCAATTGTTTGATTTTTGTCGTTGACTTTAACAAATTGAATTTGTTTATTCAATTTGACAATTAATTCCAAGCAATTTACGATAAATAAACAAATGTACACTATGTAGGAAGTGCGTAGCAGTTGCGTAGACGCCAACGTTGCTGCTGACGTTGACGTTGATGATGATAATGATGATGATGATGATGATGATGAGGATGATTATGACCACAAACAAAGATAAATGAGTCATATTTATGAATGTTTGTTTGCGCAAATTGAAATAGAATACAGAATTTGATGCCGCATTTTGGGGGAAATTATGTGTTCCATTTGTCATTGCTTTTTGTAAGGCTTCATAATTAAATTGTAAATATTTTTGTAATATTCTGATTATTGTTACATTCTCTGATTTCAAATAAACACTTGACGATGCCACGTGATGAATTATTTGCTTATTTTTAGTATTAAGTGAACAACATTTTCTAAAATGTTGCGATTGAAAGCTTTATCGTTGGAAAGACTTTGAATATGATACTCTTGTCTATCAGTTGGAACAAGGCTCTTATGGCAACAAAGATATAAATATCTTGCTATGTGCAAAAACTTAAAGAAACTTTTAAATAAATAAAATGTTTACTATTGACGTTGTTCTGATTGAGCCGATCGCGCTTTATGCTTTATTGGTCTCTGGACTCTGTAGCACTACGGGCAGAGTCGTAGTGAAAAAAAGGCAAAAATTATATGCCACTTAAGTTAAAAAACGACGCTATAAATATGCTGAATGTGCAAACATACATCAACATATTTGGGGCAATAAATTTTTACAGCAAAGCTTGCACAAAAAAAATATATCGTATGTAGCGAAAAAACCGAAAAGCGCCAACGACGTAAATGCAAAAAGTGAAATAAAATGAAAAAGAAAATGTATATTTGTGCAAAAACAAGTCAAGTCATAGTACACAAGTACACATAAACCCACACACACACACATGCTCGACTCGCGTCGATGCCTAAATGTATGCCATGCAAAAGTTCATCGCTCTAAATTTTTATATCGTAAGCTTTTGCGATTTTATTCGTGTTTTTTTTCTGTCTTTTTTTTTATGCGAATCAAAAAGCAAAGCATAATAAAACGAGAAAAAAAAGAACTGCATTTTTATGTAGTCATATCAAAATAACCACGGCCGCCGCCACAACCGCAGCAATTGAGGCGCTTGGCCTGTATAAGTCCCGCTGCCGCTGCCGCTGCTTCTATGCTCTGCTCAGCTCTGCTCTGCTGGCCATGCCACGTGCACGGACGACAGCTGAGCCTATATTTGCGCTAGACTTTGTTTGTTTTTGCGTCAATTTCTGGTTAGGTTTCATTCTGGCTCCATGTGCCGGGTTGGTTGGTTTGTTTGTCCGTTGGTTTGTTGCCTTGTTGGCTTTCTTCTTCTTGGCTTGTGTTTGCACACTCTTGCAGTCTGGCAGCTGTCATTTAGTTTTGGCTCCTGGCCAATTTGCTGAAGCATAATCATGTTTTTGTCAGTGAGGCATGCCACTTCAGGAGATTCAACTTACTGTTCTGCAACCGTAATGCATCAATAATAAATGCCTCGCTCATTTTTATAGCTTTTATATGTTTTTCGTTTTTGGTTTTTTCGAAATATAGTTTAGTGAAAAATACATAAGCGCCAAAACGTGTTCATGGCAAAGACACAAACGTTGCTAATGCCGCGTTTAACAACAATAAATGTTTGCTTAAATAATTAAACGATCGAACTTCACCTTTAATTGTGCTTTAATAGCAAAGCTTTCAGGCGTTTTTATATGCATGTGTGTGTGTGTGTGAGTGTGTGTGAATGCTTATTGAGACGTGTGAATTTCGTTTTCGCTGTTATTCCACTTTATTCACATTGTTCGCAAAATGACAGCACCCCAGAGGGCTAAAGTGCGCTGTCAGTGAGGGCTAAAATTTGATTTCCGTTCAAACGAACGTGCGTGCGTACAAGTCAGTGTGCGTAGTATGCATGTGTGTGTGTCTGTTGCGACGCAACATTACGGACGTCCGATGCTCAACTGCACGCGACCATATTTTTGCACGCTGCCTGACACAGACACTCAATGTGGCAATAACTTCCGTCATATTTCTCGCTGTCTTTTCGTTTTATTTTTCATTTTTTTTTCCAGTCTTAAAGGTGTTCCTGTTAGAGTATATTAAATGCTTAAATTTGTTTAAAAATAGTTTGTTTAACATTCATTTAAAATCATTATTGAGTTTGAAAAGAGAAATTAATAAAAGTAACGCAAGTTCGCTTTTGGGAAAATTAATTGTTTTGCTATAACAAACGAGCTTCTATTACAAGGCATGTGAAAAGCATTGAAATTTCCTTCTAATCAATTGCATTTTGTGTTTTGAACCTGCAAATGAAAAACACAAAGAAATGCTACACATGTGCAACATATCAATTACACGCACAGCCTATAAGCAACGTTTAACCTTTGATCATTTGCGAAATTGCTCAACTTGAGACTCAAACATGAGAAGTCGCATAGTACACGTTGGAAAAAAACTCACTTGAAAAATTATGCCAAATCGGCAAGAAATATTGCTCGCTTTGGCATATTCTGCTTTACCTTGTTGTTTTTTAACAGTAACTTATTTGCAGTTGAGAATTTGTGAACTAATTGGGCTTTGATTTACAGTAGAATTACTCTTTACGGACAATTCTTGAAAACGGACAGCTCGAATAGTTGGAAAAATTTCGTGAGCACAGAAATTTTAATAATTTTTCAGTAGAAATGTCATTCCAATAACCGGATGCTTTAACAACAATAGTTTAATTATATATATTTCAAACAATTTTGATCAAAAAATCTCACATAAACGGATAAAAATTCAAAAAATCCCAATCAAGTTTTTAAAAATCCTATTCGTATTTTAACATGAGTGTCGTATATGACAAACAGAGGACAGTATTTTCATTTGGTTTGTCAAAAAAGATACCTGTAAATCGTATTTTTATAAAGGAAAATTGCCCCCTTCCCATAATCGGAGATCTCCCATTAATGGAGAAAAACAGTGCGACGTTGAGTGTCCGATTAGTAGAAATTTCACTGTATTAGAATTGTTCGGAAGAATTGCGCAAGGAGATAAATTTGTTTACGGCTAAATTTTTTATCAATTAAGCTGATTTCCGCTTACAAACATCAAATTGTCCATTCAGCTTAGCTTATTCCTTTGAATGCGGCGATAAGCTGTTGTTGCAGTCAGCCAACTTGCCACAAGCCGTATGCAGCCTCAGCTTGTTGACTTCTTTTGCGGTTGGGCGTTTCTTTTCATACTTATCTTTGTCTACGTTTTTATGCCAATAGGAAAACAAAAAGCTTATCGTCAACGTTATAGAGGCACGCGCAACGCCAGTAAAGAAGAAAACAAATGTACGCTTTTGTTATTGCCGCAGAAAAAACTAAGCAAAATATTTGCAATAATAAATTTCCTTTTTTTATGTGTGGTTTGCTCATTGCAGAACTCAAAGCCGAGATAATTGGACCGAGCGATTTGTATGTGAAGAGCGGCAGTGACATCAATTTAACTTGTAAAATTATGCAAGGACCGCACGAGTTGGGCAACATATTCTGGTATAAAGGTGTGTTTCACTGCGCTATCGATTGTCTCCATTTGTTGTTACATGCATGTTTGTCTTTATGCTAAAATTGTTTTTGTTTGCAGGCAGCGAAATGCTCGACATGAACGTTAATGAGGAGAACGAGATCGATGGTGCATTGGCGCGCGTCAATGTGGAGAACGATTGGACGGATGGCCTGACTTCCAGGTGAGTTGCATGAGTCGAAACTTATGTGTTGCCAAACTGCAACTTTGAATCATAAATATGCGTTACCTAACACAACAACAATGAGAAAACTCATGTAGCGACAATCCGACGTTAGTCATAAAATGCAGATGCACGCACACAACAACAACATGAACAACAATAACAAATAAGATTGTAGCGAACGTGTGCACATTATGTTGTCACATAAACTAGAAAAGTTTTTAATGTCTCCAGCTTTTTATACTTCTTTTCGCAACTGCCATTTTGTAAGGCCTTGAAAAGGGTATTACAACATTGTCAGAAAGTTTGCAACGCACTGAAGAATTATTTGGCAAGATATCTCCTTCTTTCCGTCTGTTTTAATATAAACAGTTTAAAAATTAGCAAATTCCTTAAAATTTTAAGGGGGCAGCTTTTGTTTTTATAAAATTTGAGTTTTTTAAAAAATCCGGATGAAAAAAAACATTTTTTAAATAATGAAGTTATAAGTAGAGGTCTTTTTTTGAGAATCTCTGTTGGTGGTTTACCCGATATCTCGATCAGCAATAGTTGGAAAATTACAAGAGAATCTTTTTTTTTATTCAGAAAATAATTATTTAGGGCGAAATGAGAAGAAACAAATTTTTTTTGACATTTTTATGTTAAAAAAGTAACAACTTTTGAACGAAGACCCCAATTGCTCCTAAGAATACTTTGTTTAAATTTGTGCAAGATCGGTCAAGTGGTTCTTGACATAATATGTTCGCTTGCTTACTGCAAGACTGTCATAACTCAAAATTTGCCGTTTCGAGAAAAACGCGTTTAAAGTTTTCAAGTTGCACTTACTTCCATAAAGAATGAAAAACTAAAAATTGCATAACTCAGAAACTATTAACAATAGAAACATGAAACTTTGACACAATATAAAGCTTTAGTTAATGATCATTTCTGCATAATTAACTCAAAAATCGCATTTTTCGAGTTATGACAGTCTTGCAGTAAGCAAGCGATATGATGTACACCACTTAAGAAAAAGTATTTTCGAGAAAAACACAAAAGAAGAACAAATACGCCGTAGGGGCCCTACTGTGTGTCGAGCTTAGAATTGCTATAACTTTCGTAAATAATTCGCATTGAAAAACTGGTACAGGCTTAGAATGTTCTTAAAAGCGCAAACAATTTATCCCATTTTTGGAAAATCCCAGGGTAGCGTAACCCCTTAAAACATAATTAAAACGATCCGCAGGAAATGAGGCTCTTCTAATTAATGTTTTACCATATGCTTTGATACATTAGAAATACAGTAAGAAGATAAGCTCAACTTTGTATCGCAAGACTTACGTTAACAGTTAAGAATGAAGTAGATTAGAATTAGATTAGGCGGCGTCACGCCTCTAAGCTCATTAAAAACATTTTAGTTTTCTTTGAAATAAATAAGTAGGGTATAAAAATTACCAGGAGGCCGAATAATTTCTTGTTTTGTGTTTCTTTTTTTGTTTTCTCTTTCAAAGTTTCACCATGACTTTTCTACATTTGAGTTGCTCTCATTTAATTGTTGTAACTCGCATAAATTTATATATTATATATACATATATATGTATGCTTATGCATTTTCATCTAAGACTTTTTGCTTTTCTTTGTGTTGTTTTCGTTTTCGCAGATTAAAAATCCGACATGCCGTGCCAGGCGACACCGGAAACTACACTTGTGTGCCGACGATAGCGAAAACCTCCAGCGTCTACGTGCACGTAATTATTGGTGAGTACAAGCGAGTGTGTGTGTGTGTGTGTGTAGCTGTGATCTCGACATTTGTTTGACACATGTGCACGAATCATGTACAGAAGCCGTCATCCAACCGTTGTTCGTTGGCATGAATGTTCAACGCTGAAAGTTGAAAGTTTTGCATGTTTATGACGGCGGAAGTTCCTTGTTAGCGGCACAACCATTTTTCGCAATTCGCATTTGCGGCTTGAGCGCTGCAAAGCGCTTAAATTACGTAAATGGCGAATTTTTTTTATGATTTCGCTCTCTAATCCGACTATTTTTTTTTTTTGTCGGTGATGAGTCTAAAAACATTGTGTTTTGCAACAATTATACTTTGCTTTCCTGCACTGATAGATGGTGATTCTGTTAACGAATGATTTTTTAGTTGCCCTTCGCATATAAAATTAATAAAAAAATAAAGTACGAATTTAACTTAAAAAGTTCAATGACAAAAAAACTAGAAAAATTCTAACAAGCGTAAATGTAAACTTTTTGCCAACAAAAAACATTGTGCGATTTTACAGCAGCATAATAAGAATTATTAAACAAAAATTCACATTTTTCACTAAACATGAGTAAAAAAAAACCAGTAAGGACGCTAACTTCAGCAAGGCTGAAGCTCAAATACTCTTCACACTTATTTCTTGTGCCACGCCTATTTTTTTGACTGAATATATTTTCTCTTCATCTAAGTAGCCTATATACAAATTATCATTGTTTTTGCTCATTGGGTACCGGAGATATGCAAATTATTGATTTTTGGTAAAAGTGGGCGTAACCATGCCCATTTTTTTCAAAATAGTTTTAATGCCTCCCCAAGAACATAACTGTGAAGTTTCATGTCAATTGGTTAAGAAACAAAAAAGTTTTCCATACAACGACGTGAATATTGCTTCTCTTCTTCTTCTTCATTTTGTATGGCAGGTACCAGTTCCAGTTGCCCGATTTCAATAAAACTTTCAGGCATTTAATCGAACCATCTAAAACTGCTATGTTTAAAATTTCAGCTCTCTATCATACAAAACAAAAATGTTTTCTATACAACGACGTTAAATCTTAATTTCTCTTCCTCTTCTTCATTTTGTATGGCAGCTACAAGTTCTAGTTGCCCGAACTCAATGAAACTTTCAGGCATTATGTCGGACTATGTAAAACTATTATGTTTGAAATTTCAGCCCTCTATTTTCCAAAACAAAGAAGTTTTCCATATAACGATTCAAATTTGTTTTTCTTCTTCATTTCGTATGGGGGCTACCAGTTCCAATAATCCGATATGGCCGGTTCCGACCAATGATTTGACCACACATTAGAGAAGTCTCCCTGCAAAATTTCAGCTCGATATCTTCAAAACTGTAGGAGGAGATAGCATATACACAGACAGACGGACGGACGGACGGACAGACGGACATGGCTATATCAACTCGTCTTGTCGAGCTGATCAAGAATATATATACTTTCTGGGGTCCCCCTCCCCTCCTTCTTGCTGTTACAAACTTCAGGACAAAGTTATAATACTATTCACTTGCGTGAAGAGTATAAAAATCCGAATTCTGCAATTTGAATGATTTCGGCAAAGTACAAGAGCCTTAAGCGGCTTTGAGCTTGTTATTTCTATTTTCAAAAGCAAAACGCCGCAAATGCCTCGCTCTACGTCAGTCAGTATATAAACTGAAAAGCATTCACTGAAATCGAAATCGAAGCGGCTCAAACTCGAATGTAAACTTAAACTTGCTTTGATTTTGAAATTTTCAGCTCCAAAGCATGTTGGGAAATATACAAGAGTAAAAAGCGTAATTGATATCGGACTTGGTGATTTCGCGAAGAGTAATTAAGGCGAGCGCAGACAATTTGAGCGTAATGTGTGTAATTAAGGGGCGAGAGTAGAGCTCAATTTGCAAACCAGGTCGGCGTTTCAATTCAAATTGAATTCGATAGGCAGTGATCATTTGATTAGACCGAGAAAAGAAAAAATGCTAATTAAAGGAATTCTTGAATTTTTGGAAAACAAGACAGACCGGAAAAGCGTAATTGATTCTCGGAATACGTTCTTTACTTTTATAGCGAAATTTTCTTATTGACGTTTATAACCACAAAAGACAATTATAACTCTTCGAGTAAAGAACTCATGTGAATCTCATCTCTTTACACCGTATTATTACTTTTCAGAGCCATATGAATATAAAGCATTCTTCCCAACCCATAAAATTCGTTTACTAGTTTCTGACATGCCGTTATAATATAAGCTTTAATACCAAACTTTTTTTAATGGACCGCAAACCATTATTTCTACCTTCTTAGTTCGTAGTGAAATATTGAACATACTAATTTAAAGCAAAACTAAGAAAAGAGAACAAAAAGTGCAAAAAAAAAACATTAAAATAAAATAAATAAATATTTGCATTTAGCAAAAAGCAAAAACAAATAAACTTTGACCCGATTTTTGCATAAATTTTGCATGCCTTATCAGAGCTTCCAGTCGAAAAGACTTGTTCTAATTTGGAATTTTTCATTTCGCTTTCGGATATTTATACATTATAAATATTTGTATCTGTTTTTTTTTTTAGTTTTATTTTTGCATTAACATTTATGACCATGTTCATGCTTTTGTTTTTGTATGTGTGTATATTATTTAAATTGCTAATTGGAAAATGTTTTGTGCCTTGGAACTTGACCATTTCAGGTGAGCATCCGGCCGCAATGCAACACAATTCGAGCAGCACGAAGAGCAACAATTTCTACTGCAGCATTTGTTGCATGATTTTCACCATTTTCACATGTTGTTTACAACATTTTGTTGCAACTGTAATGGCAACGAAAAGAGTAATCATGGCCACTGTGCGAAATATTCAATTGTGCCGAACAACAACAACAACAACTACAACAACAATGGAGGCACACACAACCAGCTCAACTATGGCAATAACAACAACAACTGTGGCAACAAAGGCAGCAACATGGCAACGTTACCATGCAATGCAACAACCTAACAAGCACATCGACAACAACAGCAACAACAAAGCTAACGATGTGTACAAAAATACGCGTAAGCTTACAAGCTGAAGCAGCTGCCTCCTAAAGCGTTGCAGTCATTGAACAGTTCCCCGGGCCGTAGATTCGAATGCCAACTTCATTCATTGCGAATGACTGCAATAACTGCAAATATTTTTCTAGACGATACATTTGAGAGTAGCTGGGATTATTCAGTTGAAATTCATACTTAAGATGCACTTAGTGACTGAGTGAGTAGTTGCAGGTTCAAGTGGGCGAGCAAACCGGGACAAAGCATCACAGTAACAACAACAAGAATAACTTGAGGCTCCAAGTCACGTGAACCGAAGAAAAGGTGGGAAAGATTGCAACAAAGAGCTGACGGATCTGCGCTCATTGTATGGCGAATTTTTTCCGGATTTTGTAGAAGCGAAAAATATGAAAAAAAAGAACATGGATAAAAAATAGTTTTAAGTCAAGTAATCCTTTTGATATTGCATATTATATAAATTTAAGACTTACTAGAATTTATAACTTTGACATTTGGCAAACTTGTCAAATTTTCAAAACTCTTCTCATGTTTCGTTTTTTTTTTTTTTTTGTTTTATGAATGATGACAAAATTTTGTTGAACTATGCTCAAAACAAAATAGAAAATGAACAAACGCAAAATTTGTATTAAATTTGATTTCATCATGGCCACGAACTTCCCTCAGTATGTTTATAAAATAAACTACATTTTCACAAACCCAAAAAAAAAAAATAAATTTTTATACATGTAAATATTTTTTACACTTTGAGTTCGTTAAAAAGTTTTATTATTTCCAATCATTTTGTTATTTAAGAGTATCACTAAACTTAAACAAAAATGAAATACAAAAAAAAAAATTCAAAAAAAGAAAGCACGAATACGACTGCAAGCATGTATTTTGAAAAGCCTGTTGATAATCAAGTAGAAAAGAGTTCAAGTTCTTCAAACCAAAAACAATCGAAGAACACAAAACTAAGAAATAAATCAATATATGAAATAATTTATGTATCTTCACAAAAAAAAAAAAAAAAAAAATAAGGCTTAAAGCATTTCATTCCTCAATGTTTCGATACCGATATAGAGTACATGCATACATGATGAGACTCAACGAAAGAGTTGATAACCATGTCAACGAGTTTTATTGACATGCATTAGATTAAGAACATGTAATTGGTGCATGAAAGGCAAGTGTCACACAGTCAGCAAAGCGAATACGATATGTTCGTACTTAGCACCTTTTCTCACATTAATTTTTTGGATTTATTTACAAACATCAGATGAATAAATTCAACTCTGAATAGTTGTTAAAGAGTATGAAAGTTTTAAATTAACTTTGAAAAAGTTACTTTTTCACTTAAAGTCCTGTAGAAATCAACCGACCTATTCTCACACGAGTCACAAAATAGTCACAATCACGTTATTATGTGGAATTCTTGTGACCGACAGTGAAAAAGAGCTTTGCTCAGACAAGCGTTCACAAGACTTCAGTTACAAATTATTTATTTTTTATTTTAAATGTTGATTCAATTAGTTTATTAATTGATGAGACAATATTCTTGCAATTACCTTTTTTTTCTCAAAAATATTAACGTACGTTAAAAATGGTCACGTGGTTTTTTCAAAATATTTAATATTTTCAATTAATTTAATGATTCATACAAAATTTTGTTGTGACAACTAGATCAGATCGTCACTATTTGTGATCAGCAGTGACGATTTGTTAGTTATGAGAATCGCTAAATGCAACAACGAGTCACAAAATCACACTTGCGACTCAATGTGACGCTGTCAGCCTTGTGACTTACTCTGACTCATTGTTGTCTATGTGACAGGTGTGAGAATAGGAACTCAAATGTAACTTTACTTTTTGTTTAAAATTTTGTACCAAAGTGATTTGTCCACAAGATACAAATCTACTCAGATAACGTCGGCGAGTTATGCTTGGCTGATTACTGTCATGGCATTTACTTGAAACTACAACGGCCAATGTTAGTGTGGCACAGTTCAGAACAAATCTGAAATTATTAACACACAAAAAATCTGCACTAAATGTCACATTAAGTGTATATATTGAATTAATAAAAATATTTGTTGAATTTTATTAGTTAATTCATTGGCGCCAAAAAGAGAAATGGAAAATAACAAATAAATATAAATTTATAAAAAAAAAAGAAGAAAAAAACCAAAAACTTATATGCAGCACAATAAGCAAGAATTATATGAGCAAAAAATGAAAACATTTAAATTTCATGAAAAAATAAATGCAAAAACCATTAAATGTTTATCCACGCAAAAAAAAAAAAAAGAAATATTTATAATAATAATAATAGTTTAATTGATGACAAAAATATTAAAAAATTAAATAAATAAATGGCAGACACTTGTTTGCAATGAATTTGGCAACATATTTGCATGAATGTATGTAGTCGATTACGAATAATGAAATGTGATTTGTTTGTTTAAACATTTATGATGAGATGAGATGAGGTAAAGTTTAAGCTTAGCATAAGTGTGTAAGAGTTGTAAATAATTTGGCTAAAAACAGTAATGAAAATAAATCTTGAAAACGCAAAATGAAATGGAGTAGCAAAGTCACTGGAAATGTGCGAAAAGAATTTATTATAAATTATAATAAACGAGAAAACGAAACAACAATAAACGGAAATTATCTTTAAACATACGAGTATAAATATATATTTATGACAGCAGCTGTAAATGCATACACACTTAAGAATAATAAACAAGAATGAAAACAAAAACAAAAAAAAAACAAACAGAAAAATTAAAATTGTATGTCTGTATGTAAACTCACACACACAGATACACACATACACACATTCACTAATGAAAAACATAAATGATAACAATGAATGCGAATAAAATTAATATTTAGAATGATTTGCATTGTGTTAGTTTTTTTTCTAATTTGGAATCAATCACCGAGTTCGTTCATTCATTAAGAGCATAATTCGTAAGCGCTAAAGAGCTCAGCCCAGAAAAAAAAAGAAAATAATAATAAATATGTAAATAAATCAATACCTGTTTTGTGAGCATTGTAAAAGGTGTTCATGCGATTCTTTTGGCCATGAGTCGGCGAAATCAACCAAATTTGGTTAAATTATTATTGTTTGAAACTTGCTGCTCAGAAAAGATTTAAAACAGACTCTTTATTGCGCCATTAGACAGGCCAAGAACCGTTAGCTTTTTATCGTATACAATGATGAATAAATTCAGTAAATCTTCTTGGGCTCTTACGTATGTATTTCACTTGATTCGATTGGGCATAGCGAAAGTATAAATAGAACTGCGACTATTCGCAAAAATTTTAGTGCTTTTGCAAAGATATAACCAAGTGGCTGGCAAAACTATGATTATGCTGAGGAGTTTAAGTTGCCACTCGGCTTTGCTTTTATTGTTAGCTGTTATCGGAGGCGGCGCCGCAGGTAGTAAAGTTCAATCATTTGAACAAATCAGCCAAGTTGACTAATTGATATTAAATTGCCAACAGCGCCGGCGACACACGAAAAACAACAACAACAAGTGGAGAAATTTGTGCGCGTTTATCCAATCAATCAGGAGCAATACGACGCATTACTGAAACTGACCGATGGCAAAAACTACATAGCCGAGGGTCGTTTGATCAGTGGCGGCTTCGCCTCTGTCAGTGATGGTTTTAATTCGCTGAGCAAGGATTTGAGTTCCGGCTGGAACTCGTTTCTACGCATCGTTGGGCTATCACCGAATCAGGCGAATAGGGAGGTCGACACAAAGTATGAAGGTCATCCATTGTGCGTGATTCGCTCGACTGACCTCGAGAACATCAACGATCTTAGTACTGGCCGTAGCGTCACAAATATTTATCAGCAGAGAAGCGACTACGATGACGACACATCTCTGATCAACTGTCTTGTGGTAGTAAAACACAAAGATAATCAAGAGAATGATCCAAGCTACGTTCGTGAGAATTATGCAAACAACTACGCTCTGCCCTATCCGCCATATCCTGTGGCTGACTATCAAAATGCTCCCTCAACTGCTTATATTCAAAACGCACAGCCAGAACCAGTAACATACACAACTTCAAATGCTCCAGAACCCACAACCATGCCGGATGAGTATCATACAGATGAACGTCCGGCAGAAGCATCGAATGAGCAACCTGCCGTAGAGAACGTTGAAGAGGTTCCTTCTGATAAACAACCGACAACTAGGGCAAAGACAACCAAGCGGCGCGGCCAGGTAAGAAGAAAAGAAGCAACTGAATCTGATCAAGATGTCGAGAGCACCCAGCGACAACTGCCGCCCCCAGTACCTTATCCGGGTGGATATGGTTACCCTAACTATGGCCCTGTCTATGGTCAACAACCCTATGGCCAGTCGCCATACTACCCGCAGCAGCCATATCCCCAGTCACCCTATATACAGCAGCCCTATGGTCAAGCGCCTTTTGTTCAGCAACCTTACGGTCAACCTCCTTATGTGCAGCAGCCCTATCCCCAGCAAATCTACAATCCAACGGGATATTTGACGCAACCATATGCTCCATCGACCGTACCTGGCCAACCTTATGGCTACGCTCCTGCAGTGCCTTCTCCTTATCCTTTTGGCTACTACGATAAAGCTGAAGAGAAGAGCCGCTCTCTCAACGACAGCGACAGCGATGATGTTCTTTATCAGCATTACAATAATGAAGACTACCACCAACGTAGCTTATATGACTACCGTTATGTTTCATAAGACATACAATATCTTGTAAATACATTTTCGAAGTATTAAATATTGAAAATATGAGTCACAAATTTAAATTCGAGCCTTATTATATTTACTTGTACAAATAAAGTTTAAAAATCTAAATTTTATAAAATTCTAATAAAAAATGGTGTAAAAACCACAAAATATACATAAATCTCTATATTAAAAATACGGATTTGTAGGCGAAATTTTAAATAGAACTGCCAAATTGCCACACAAAATTAAACATACAGGAATTGCTTTTGAGTTTTGATCAGATAGCTAACATGAAACGAGATCCAATTTGGTTAACGACCTATAAGTCTATCAATTAACTCGTCAATCAAGTAAGTATGTAAAAATCAAGTTCTTTTCAATCAAATGACGTGAGAGCATGTGTCCGATTACGGATGATTTTTGTCAGTACCAAATTGGGATTTTAATAGTTCTGCAATAAAATTAGGAATTGGGTCAATGAGCGTCAATGGAATTTCGTTGAATGCCTCATGTTTGATTTTTGTTGTAATGTGCCCTACAGTTGAATTATTGTGCTATAAAACAGTATTAAATGTTTTTCAATAATAGATATTGTGTATTCTTCTGTCATATGATTGCTTGAGAAGCGCATACAAAATTCAGGCAAACCGACGTTTTCACTCATTTTCATTATACCAGCAAAAGATTATTATATTTGGCAAGTTTTCATCCAAATAATGAAATGATTAGCATTTGCATAACAAAGGAAATGAGTAAGAATGTAAAAGGCGAGGTAACAGTTTCGATTGACATACGTTTCATTGAGGCAAATACTTCAAAGCTAGAAGCAAGTCTATATAAATGAGGGGGCATCGCAAGCTTGCTTATAGTATTCGCACGTAAGCGAAAGTTGCGATATTACAATCAGAATGAAGGCTCTTCAAATTCTGGCGTTGATCGTGCTGTACATTGCCTGCGCCCAAGCAGGTAAGTTGAGACTCGCACTTATTGTTGGTGACTGTGACATTTTATCATTCTGATATTAGGAAAACAGCGCGCTCAATTGTTGCGCGTGCATCGTGTCACACCTGAGGAATATAGAGAATTGCAGCGTCTCACACAAGGGCACTTTGAAGTGCCTGAGGGCCGTCTGATAGGTAGCGCAGTAACGGGCATCAAAGGCTTAGCAGCCGGTCTTAAAACAGGACTTTCGGCGGGTATTGTACCAGGGTTCTTGAACTACTTTGGCGCTACGCAAAATTCCAGAACGAAAGAAGGTTACCCACTATGCGTAATATCCGCGAATGATCTAGAAGTGACTAACAGTGGTGATGAGAAGAGTCTCGACTTGAGTAGTCTCAACTTGAGTAGCATCGGTATTAGCAGCGGTAGCAGTAACACCGACAGTTCAAGTGACTCTAACACGGATGCTGATGATACTGACGACACAGCTGATCAAAGCTCAAATGCACAACCCCCATACGGACCGTATGGCCCATATGGCCCATATGGACCGGGCCCCTATGGAGTAGGACCGTATGGACCGCCACCGTATGGACCACCACCGTATGGACCAGAACCATATGGACCAGTTTATGCACCAGTACCACCACCAGGCCAAACAAGTGGACAAAGTTCATCTGATCAAGGTTCTTCTAATCAAGATTCATCCAGTACTGGCACCAGCACCAGCAGTGGTAAACCTAACGTCAACTGCATTCTTATTGTAAAAGATAAAAATGAGTCTGGCACAACAACAACAACAAATTCAAATGCTAATCAAGGACAAAGTACAAACAGCAATACCTATCCTCCACCGCCCCCACCACCAGGTTATCCCTTTGGACCTCCGCCTCCTCCTCCTTATCAACCCCTCTACACAAAGACCGTAGAAGAACTCGGCCGAGACGCTGCTATGCCATACAATTATTACGGCTACACACCTTATCCTTTTTACTACCCTGCCGCCCCGGCTTATCCTGTTTCACCTGCCGTTCGTGACATTTCTGCTTCAAAGACAGCACGTGTGAAACTCGTGCAAGCCAAACAAGTTAAAAAGACCAAAAGATCGCGCGGCAATCAACCAAGATCGTCTTATACAGCTATCAGCTATCCCCAACAGGTCTATGCCTCAAGCTATCCAATAATAGCGCGCAACTTTGGCTCGCCCTATCCCGCACCGTTCTACATTCAGATTCCAAGGCGTGAAGAGTCGGTGTAGTTACTTAGTTTGTAATTTTGAATTTGTTCTTGCTTTAGTGCGTATTTATGCCAAATAAATTAACCTTGAGGAATATAAAGTGCTTATTGTGTAATCTGATTATCTGCTCGATAAGCCTTAGGCCACAGCTTTGCGGTGTGACTCACAAAGCTGAGACAATTAAGTTGCAGGTGAGTTGATAATTTGCATAGTAACATAAAATGCTTTCACAAACAGACTGACAGACGGGCGGGCGGACGGACACATATAAGCCGCTTGTTTAGGTGCCAAAACAATGAACTAAACTTCAGAAAATTTAACAATGCTGAGTTTGAGTTTGGCAGCTTTTGTCTTTGATCAATTCAAGTGCTGATGTGACAACTCATTCTACATCTTCCGTTTTAAACCACTTGCTCATCCCCTGCCACTCACACATTTGACTTAAACGTTGAACATAGTGATTATGGTTTTTTTTTTGCAGCAGCAGCAGTCATTAAATTGTTTAAGCTCAGCAGTGAAAATGCCAGAAGCGTATTTTGACTGAAAGTGATGGCGAAAAAAAAAAACATGCAATAAAACGAAGCAATTGAAATAAATCGCATGAAAAGCGGTCACAGTGTGGTTGTGACTATGGTTGGTTGGGCGTGGTCGAAGTCGTAGTCGATGTGTATATGGCAAAAACAAGCTTGTAAGCAAATACAAAAGCGTTGAAAATTGTTACAAGGTCCTTGTGCATAAAAATTTGATCTAAGCCTTTGCAATAATAGGCAACACAACAGCGGCAACTAAGTAGAGCAAACAAGCGCTCAACAACAACAGCAACAACAGCAGCAGCAACAACAACATCAACAATGATATGAACGGCAGTAACATAGAAAAACAAACATGTAATAGGTAAAAGGCAAAACAAAATGAAAAACAAAAAGAAAAACTGAAATAAAAAAGAAGAGGTTTTAAATTAAAGAACAACTTAAAATATCCGCTGGCAATTTAAGTGAAAGTGTTTCTCAGTTGTCTGTTGTCTATGTACTGTATGCACTGTATGTACTTTAGGAGCGCATCAATGGAGGCAACATACTGCCTTCAACAAGCGTACATGTATCTAGATACATATTTAGTGCTGTGTGCGTACATGGCCTCCTAGTTAAATTGCGCTTGGCACTTGTAATTTCTTCATTGCAGTTACAATGTATGCCGGTCGAATGCATAGACATACTAGATTGTATATGTATGAGGCGTGTGTGTGTGTGTTTGTGTGTGTGTGTTGCAAAATAATTACTTTCATATCCAGCGGCAATTAAATTCATTTAGTTTGGCACCAATTTCCATTCAGTAGATGCATAGGATATGCTGTGCACTGAAAGAGTGACATTGGCAGATAAGGACTATGAAAATGGTGAAGCCATAAGAGAATGAAAGACGAGTACAATGACGAAGAGTAGTGCAAACAGGCGACATGAGTGCGGCATGGACAAAGCAAACGACATTTTTCGTGCTATTTAAGAAGCTTGCCTTCGAGCTGCTTGCATAAAAACAAAAAAAAAAAAAAAATACTGCTGTGTTGTTGTAAACAGCATTAAAGATAAAACATGTCAAGCATAAAATTGTTAAATAAACAAAGTCATTTTCGCTCACTGTCTCTCTACGTACGAGAGAGAGAGAAAGGAAGACAAAAGAAATTATTATTTTCGAATAAATATAATACACTCAATCAAGTTGTTTATTATTCACCGTTGCCAAGTGATTTTCTCTTAAAAAGCCAATTATTAGTTGATAAATTTTGAATCTGCTTGTGGCAACTTAACGATTTTTTATCGCATACTTGAACAACGTTTCAATAAGGCCAATAAATTCACACAGGATTGTTGTCGAGCTGAGATGCATGCTATTGACAACTGGCAAGCAAAATTTTACATATTTGCCACGCACGTGTTAAGAAATTGTGTGAAGGATGACTAAACTCTACTATGACATCACTCGAGCCAACTAAACTTCACACACTCACGTCGGTTAGCTGTCACAAAGCTTGGATCTATGATAGAATGCGAGTGCCGGATATGCTGGAAGCACTTAAGTTGTGTGAGTGTTTGTTTTACTGTTGCTAACATATTTTACTTTTGCACAAAATGGAGTCCTTGACAAGTGATTAGAATAAATTGCGCAATGTTGCCGTACTGACTGGCAGTTGAAGTGGCGGCACAGCTCACTTCGCTTTACATGCATTTGGCACAAGTGTCGCGATTTGGTTCAACAATTTCTCAATCAGTCAACCGTTGAACGAGAAAGTGAAACATATTCGCACACACACACACAGGCACGCATACGCACTCAGTTACAATGACTCGCTTACTCACTCAGTCACTCACTCACTTATTCACTCACTCACTCATTCAGTCAATCATAGGCAAAGCAACAAAATTTTTGTAGTTTTTGAGTGCTGTAGCTGCTGATGCTGCTGCTGTCGTTGCCAAAGCGCTCGGTTGCGTAATCAATTTGAATGAAATTCAGAACTTTTTCAATATTGGCGCATTCAATTAAAATCGTTGAAAACAAGCCATCGCACGAATGACTTTATGCTCTGGCATAGCGTAAGTGCTGCATAACTGTAAATTGTATGTAACACTTGCTTGAAGTGTTTTTTCCTGTTTCTGATTTATGTTTCACGTACTTTGATTAATTACACCGTCGCTCGATAGATACAAAAAACCCAATAAACGCTTTTCAAAAATGAAAAAAAATATATATATATATATTAAGTGAATATTCCCGATGTTTTTGTTATTTTAATATAAATATGATATTTTTCAAATCAAATCTATAAAATATTCAACCTTGTTGAGAAGATCTTGTTAAAAGATAAGTGAAGCTGTGTTGGAAATTTGTAGGATCTTAATATTAATTATAATACATACATTTCCAACTTGCATCAAAGTTCTACGCCAAGGCCCATGAGTCATATAAGTTCGAACTGTTCCACACTCATACATGATTTCTTATGCACATCTCCCTTCTTCTTTAGAACTCTATATTCACCTATACACGATGCGTTTCGTACATTTCAATTTTATTTCATGTTTTTCTTTTCTTTTTTTTTTTTGTTAGTTAACTTGTTTGTTTGGCATAAAGTTTTAATGAATATTTATTCATTTCGAAAGCATGTTTAATAAAAGTCAACAACAACTTTTGCATCTGTTGGACGCATGTGCATTTCATCTCAAACTTTGCGTTTTGTGAAGGTCACATACAGAATGCGCTGAACTCTATACCGAAATCGGTATTACAACTTATTTTACTATATTGCTTAATTTATAGTTGAACAAGTAAAAAAAACTGCTTTCGAGAGTACTTTAAAGTCTTCTGGAGCTTCATGTGTAAACAACAAGTCCAAAAAAAATTTTGAACAACATTAATTTTCACTCTCTTCGATCAATTGGCAAATATTATAATATTTTTTCGATAAAGAATCAATCAAAATCAACAAATTTTTTATCCCATCTCTGAAGTATACAAATTAGTATGTTCATATAAAAAAATATGGCGAATTTTTAATTAAAAACCAAACAACAGCTGTTCTACATGGCTAATATTGTTGCTTTTGTTGAGCTTGTTGTTATTAATTTTATAAAATAAAAGGCGTTGAATGCAAATTTTCTGATTCAATTTTGATTCAGTTACTGCATTAGTTCCCCCACACTTGATCAAACATAAAGACATTTTCTAAATTCATCCATTTAGTTGCAGTTAGTGTGTGTGTGTATGTGTGTGGTTGTGAGTGCATAAGTGTCTGTGGTGCTGTTGGTGTAATATTTTTATTGCCACCGACGTTAGACACAAGGAGTATTTGATTAACGTACACCCTGGCCACCCGCATGACTTAATGCTTGTTGTTGTTGGTGTTGTTGTTGTTGTCATAAATCCTTGCAAGGAACAGGCCATGCAACGAAGCATCACATCTGCTAAGCCAAGTGTAGCAAATCCTGTACAACGTCATATGTCAACTGCATCAATATTTGCATTTTGATTGAAACTTACAAGCAAACATTCATGCAACTATTCATTTGTTCATTGGCACACAAACAAACCCAAGCTAACACACACACACACACACACACACACACACAAAAATATCGTTTGTTCGCCTCGTTCGTTCATCCTTTGATTCATTTGCATATCTTACATTTAGTTATAGTCATATATGTTTCTATATGTGCATGTTTGTATTTGTTTATATCTACATACATACATATGTATACATGGTTGTAAGTCCATATGGTTGAGTTATGTCGCCGTGTATGTGTGTGTGGCATTTGTGATTGCTTAAGGATGTTATGTTGAAGCTTGAGTGTGTCATTGTGCCAATCTTTACAAAGAAGTCTTCTAGCTATCTGCAGACATCGGTTTGCACTTTACTTCCATCAGCTTAACTTTCAAACACACAGCTGACTTTTTGATAGCAAACAACAGATTTTGACAAAAGTAAAATTTTAATAACAAATTGTCTATCAGCTCTTACACAAAATCACTTTATTGAATAATAATTTGTTGCTTTTTTTTCTACCAACTCAAATTTGTTTTAGTAATTTTCTTGAATTTATTGAAAAAAAAATCCTCAAAGCGGTTGTCCGTAAAATTCGATGACAAAGTCAATGCCGCGATCCATGGCCGACTTGATTAACAGCTTAGCCGTGGTGGAACCCAAGCCACCATCTACCACGCTAACCGAACTCTCATTCTCTAAGTCATTGTCAAACGCTCGAATTGAACTTATCGTAAATTTATTCACTTCATTCTAAAAAAAAGTATTTTAGTTATATTATTATAGACTCAACTCGATTGCTTCGAGAACGCAATTTTACTCACTTCTCTCGGAAAAACATATTCGAATTCTCCGCTCTCCCCACTTTTGGCCGGAACATTGATGGCTTCCCGGCGAAGATACACATCGTCGAGCTCGACACTGCCCCAGATCTGTGTTTCGGCCTCTACTCTGGTCATAAGAAAATTCAAGCATGTCAGAACTGACAGTAAAATAAACTGTGACATTTTACTTGTCATGAATGAAGTATACCAAAAATTCAATTGTGGTTTACTTTCGAGACTTTGGCTAAGATTCGCATGAAATTACAATTTTCCATTAATCACGGAAATTAGCAACACATCATGCCCATTACCCGTCTTTTATCCCCAAGACCATCTCTCCTCCCACTAAAATTAAGCATAAAATCTTCAATTTTTCTTGAATATACATTCGAAATAACTTAGGAAAAGTGTTGATCTATAAATCAGAGACTGAGAATCGGATTATCTGTCTGGGCATCGTAGCTTCCATGTGGAAGGAATAATAGATAGATTTGAGTGAAATTCGGTAAAATTTGTTTAAAAATGAATGGACAAATGTTGCATTAGGACACATACCAACTTGATCTTAGAAGTTGTCTTTTGTAAATGCTAGACTGCTGTTTGTGACGTGTGACGACTTGGAACATAAGAGTACTACGACGTAAAGGTTAAAAAAAATTTTAAAAATCTCAGATTTGTGTTAGTAATAACGCTGCTTAATCTTCTTCTTCAGTATATAAGAATCACTGAGTAAACGTTAAATTTTTAAGATTAAAATTTCTTATTTTTATGAAACTTCGACTGATTTATTATGGGTCATGATCTTTGCCATACAATTCGATAGTAACTCGAATGCCGCGACTTACAGCAGACTTGAAATGCAACGTCACAAAAGTCTTATTAAGTCCACCTTTTGTGATGGTTGTCACAGTCCCTTTATCGGGTAGAAAGTCCATAACCTTGATCGCTGTCAGAGGAAATTCATTATCGTCCCACTAAACGAAAATAAATGAACGAAACAAGCTTGAAGCACCTTTGTTGTTGCGTTGCGACGAACTCACCTTTCTAGGGAATTGGTAATCGGCTTCGGTGGTTTGGCGTATAATTGCATTCACGTGCAAGCGCTCGCGTCGCAAAAACAAATGATCGGGTCGAATTTTGCCCCACATGACCGAGTCGGCGTTGATGAGTGCCGTCAGCGAAATTACAATGCCAAAGCAAGTAACGAAATTCATTGTTGAACACATTTGTCACAATTTATAAGAAACTGAGTTGAGAAATCCGAAATCGTTGTATTGTTTTCTTGACGGTATAATTAAGTAGCTTGAAAAATGAATTTAGCATTGCAAATTGTTCAGAGCGAAGTGCTTTTCGGATCGAACATGAGAAATGCGCTATTGGCCAGTGTCAACAACAGTCGGGAGCCGCTAATTGAAGCCTGATAAATGGTCGAACTATTAGCTGCAGAAAGCGTTGGTTGCACACACACACACACACACACACACACACACACACACACACCTACACACACTGAGCGACATTGGCTCATAACTAACTTACTATTGAGCCGACAACGAAAGCAGATACAAACACGTAATTGGGTCTGTGTATGTGCGCCATGTCGCTTGCTAAAATCATTGTTTACCACAATCCCAAACACGTACTTACACTAACTCACGCACACACACACACACACACACACACACTCGCAACATGCTTAGCAGAGACATTGAACAAATTAGGTCGAAATGCGTTTAAATTCACACGCAATGCCAAAACAAACAAGCCTAACAAACATCACAGATGCTCAGCTGTGTGTGATTCGAAATCATGAGAGCTGAACCTGAAACGCAGCAATCTCCAACAAAGCTGAATTGACTGTGATAGCTTTGCTGCAGAGATTATGCTGAAAATCGAGGCTCCTCTGGCACAGACGGTTACGGTAATAGTCAAAATGATTTTGATTCTCAATCTGATGCGACATGGTGGCGGCGGCGGCGGCGGGTGTGATGGGTGCGCAAGAACAGGAATGAAAATTAATTGGCAGTTGTAAATGGTTGAATCTGAAAACCAAGTTGGGCACAAACCTTAATGCAAACACACACACACGCACACACATACACGCACACAACAAGAGGCAAACAAACAGACAAATTCTGACAAACATTTGGTTGCAATTTTGTAATTTGCTTAATTAAGTTGTGAATGCTGATGTGTATGTGTATGTGTGTGTGTGTGTGTATGCGTTTGTGCATATACTATATTTATGACGCGGTGTGAGCTTGGCTTTGTGTGTGTGCGTGTGTTAATTAGTTCGACGTCGCAAGTGCGGCAAACGCAGAGAGCGAATTTCCTTTCTTAGCCAACGTTAATTTGTAATAACTACAAAAATTGAATGGCATCGTCGCAACAGCTGCATTTCATTATACAATTTTTCAATTAATATTAACTTGCGTTAGCCGTACAATAACAACAGCAACAACAACAACAACAGCAACAGCAACACTTGCCTAACGAGGTAGCATATTGACCGGAAGTTCGCTTATTGCCCCATTCCAGTTGCTTGTCTTTCCTTGTTTGAACCATGTTCGCTTTCTTACTCACTTGGCCACCGCTGAGTTGCTCATTCGCACAGCTTTCATAATTAATTTTGCGGTTTATGCCCCACCGCGTTAACTTGTCTTATAGCTGACGCTTGTTAGACTCTGAATTTCATTAGGAAAATTGTTTATTAAAGAATGAAAAAACAAAAAAAAAATATTTAAAATGAAGATGAAAACAAAAAATTATAATAAATAAATAAATAAAGCAAAGTAAAATAAGAACATTTGTAAAACAGTCAGCCAGTCGTCTGGCATATCGCGCTTCAAGTCATTCGTTTGCTGCACGCTTGGTTTGCGCCTGCGGTTCTTCTTCTTTTAGTTCATTCGTTCGTCCTTCGAGTTGCCAACGTTGCGGATAATCGTAAAAAGTTATGTCCTCGCTAATTTGATTAATGGCATTGCCTTGGCCGCCATCCAAAACTCGGCAATAATGACTAAGGCACAGGGAAATTGTTATTACATCTAATTACTGATAACTCCATTAAAAAACAGCGCCAACAACGACAACAACAACAGCAACAAACAAAAATAAAAACCAAGACAAGATAAATGAAAATTACGAGACGATAAATGTAAAGTTGGCGATGCACTTTCTGTTAGATGACTTGAAATACACACGGGAACAATGGATTGTTTTGGGGAACAAACTTTTTTTAACAAAAAAAAACAGTAAGGGAGTTATTTTACCCTTTGCTGAAACTAATATACTCTTGCAATCATTTGTCCAATTATTATTATTCGAAAATACAGGTTTTCCAATAAGAATCTTATAAGTTTATATCATAAATTTTATAAAGATAAACGCACGTAATTCTAATTAGTTTTAAGGAAAGCAATGTAATCATTCTACACTTCATTTTCCGATCTTCTATCTCGTCAGCTTTTTCTCTATGTGGATGGTGCCATGCCCTTATGACCGATTCATATGAAACTTTGGTATATGGTCAAAGATGTATAAAAACGCTCAATTGCAAAGTTTCATCTGTTTATATTTAAGAACAAAAAAGTTTTTCTAGCATAAACCGAATTTTTAACCGATTTTTCCTATGGGAGCTATGTGTTATAGTTATCCGATCCACACCAAACTCACAGTGTGTCTTAACTGACATCCAAGGTGCTCTTGTACAAATAATTGAGATGACAGCTTTAAAATCAAAGCGTTTTTGAGTAAAAATTTTTGATCGATCGTTCTTATGGCAGTTATATGCTATTGTGATTCGATCAGGCTGGTTTTTACATATAAGCTGCGTGCAAGGAAAACAAAATTTTCTGCCTTTAAATTTAATTTTTTTTTCAGACGGACATGGCTATATGAACTCGTCACGTTGTGCTGATCAAAAATATATATACTTTATATAGTCGGAAATGTCTGCGTTGCAAATTTCATGACAAAGTTATTATACTCTTTTTGCAAGAGTCTAATAATAATAATAATGTGAGAATTAAAATTAATATGTTGAGACAAAAAGAAGTAATAATGGCCTGAAAAAAGAGCCAAAGATCGGAGAAGTATGCAACAATGACACAATGATAGGTAACCAAGTGAGGAAATGCCGACATTTACAATATTGCTATTTTATTCGATATTTAAATGCCTTGTTAGAAAAAAAAAGATGTGCCAAAATCACAAACCAAAAATAAAAGCAAACAAAATACTCTTATTGTTAGTTGTGAAATCCGTTTTCGTGCCTTGAAGCTAATACAAACAACCTGCTGAGATGCATAATGTATATGGACGCGGCACGGGGCAAGGCAACTTGCAACCGGCGTGACAATAGTTTGAAGCTCATAAAATCATGCAGCGATATTCAAAGCTGTCAAGTAATAACACAAACAGCGCGAATTGCACGAAGATGCATTAACGCATTGCTATAGGAAGCAGCAGCAGAGGGAACTACAGTGTGTGTAGCATATACAACATCAACATCATCGTCATCATCAGCACCAGCCGCATTTGAAGCGATTTCAACAGCGCAAACAGACACGTACATGTATGCAGCCTAAAGTGCTGTACAAACACGAACATGAACTCGGACACGACCACGAAATTTTTACTGAACAACGCACGCCAGAATGCCAGAGTTGACCACAATTAACGCATACACTAAAACATGATCGACGGTCAGGCGACACAAGGGGCGACAGGTGGCGGTTAGCAGCAGACTCAGATTGGGCTCGATTGCATTGTAGAACTTACAGGGCATCAAATGGTAATTGCGCCCCTGGTAATGACGTTGATGAGCTGAGCGACGTCAACTATGCCAGTGGCAGTGACAACGGCAACGGTAACGTCAGTGGGAGCGAGCTTACGAAGCGGTCGACTCTGTGTTGGTGCTAATAACTCGAACGTGCTCGAAATTGCTTCGACTGCATTAACTGGCAATGGCGCTTGCTGCTATTAGCACAGACACTTTGTGTGTCTGACCTGTGTGTGTGTGTGTGTGTGTGTGTTTTCGAGCAATTGTTGAATATTACAAAAGCGCCTGCAGTTTCATTCGTGAATGTCGGTGAAGCATGCAACGTGCTCGCTGTGCGCCAACGCCTCTTCGTGTATAACAGCAAATTTGCATGCCGCAACCCTTTTAGGCCACCATGTATTTACGATTTCTTTTTTAAATTAATCCAAATGCGCGTAATACAAACAACAAAAAAACAAGTGAAACAAGCAAGTCAAGAGTATGCCTGACTTCAGTCGTCACTCTGAGCATGATTGTGTAAAAGGCCGAGCGGAAAAATGCTTTTAGTCGCAGTCAATTAGTTGAATTATTTAACAGCATTTTTTATGTTTGTTACTTTTTTGGTTTTTTTTTTTCCAAAGTGTTTCAAAGTATCTTTTTTTTTTTTTTGTAAAATATCATTTAAATGTTTTTCTTGCTTTAAAACAAATTTTCGCTTGGCCAACGCGGCGTATGAATTATTATTATGCGTATTCATTTATTTGTTTCAGTTGACAATTGTGAAATTGTTTGCAATTAGTATTTTATTGCACCTTTTGCCTGCAATTGTTTGCAATTAATTGTTTTATGATGCGTTATCGTTAAAAGGCCATTTATGTATATGAATGTTTCATGTTTTTTGCACTCTTTCAATTTTTGTCAGTAGTGAAACGTGGCCAAATTGAAGAGACTTACGAAAAGACTGCAATTTGATGGTTCCGCGACATGCCTGTCGCAATTTAGGGAAAGAAGGATTCCTTATTGAAAAAATCATTTGCCAACATTTTAATTATTTTGACTTAAAACTTAAATGCATTCTATTTATTCATTAAACAATCGATTTCGCAACTTATTAATGTGGGATAGCCACTGAAAACCTTATTCAGGTTACCCAACAATATACTTTCAACCTACAAGAAATAAAAGATGACAGCTGAAGAAGACAATCAAGGTGAATATGAACTGAATAGAACATTTAAACTTCTACTACAATGACGAGACAAACAATTCAGCAACCAAAAAGGAGTCACAAAAGAAGAATTCAAATACAAATTTTAAAGTTAATCTTAATGAATAATCTGACATAACGGACTTTTTCTGGCATTTCTATTTAAAATATGTTAATTGTGCTTTTAATGGTGTTTTAATAGAAAAATTAATAGGTAACTTATTCCAGCCACGTTGCATTTCAATGCATTCCAATTGCATTCTTGCTAGCAATTGTAATTCCTTGTGTTCTCTTAAACCTCAACGATGTTAAAGCAATTTAATATGATCAAAAGATCAGCTATTAAAAAACTATTAATTGCTGTTAAAACCCTATTTCTCAAAATTTTATTGTTAACAGTGCCTTATAGCGTTGCAAGCAAAGGGCAAAGGGGAAATCAAACTTAAATATATACCATATATGTATATAAACATAAACTTTTTGATGATTATCAAAAGCTATTCATGTGATAAAAATGTGCTTACAAACTGGCGGCTTTCTGCAGCGAGTATGTAAGTATCACATGAGCGATCACATCCACGCGAATTGCAAATAGGATTGTTGGCAGAAGTAAGACACTATCACCATACAAAATATACTTGCAGAAGCGTATTCGTAACCCTTAAAAATTCGACTCGGAATTGAATCCTACATTTACTTATTTGTATTTCTTTGTGTCAAAGAATTTTATTAAAAGTTTCCTACAACATTTCGAGCGTTTTTAATCGCATGTTCATCATCAAGTTCATAGTCGAATGGAAGATTAAATGCGAAAATAAATAAAAAAATGTGTTTTGCAATTAGTCTTGAAACCGCTTTGCAGCGCACATTAATCAAATGTTGAATTTAATTGCTTGTTTTCGTACATTTCATCGATTGCATTGCGCAGCCACTACGATTATTTCATCAATTTTGTCAGCAAAGAATTTGAAATGATTTCCGAGGAAAATCATTGCTGAGCCATGGCTTCGTGTTGCGTTTGAGTCAAGTGGAATGTCGAATGTGGAATGTGAGGAGCTCCTTAGCTTGTCCACACTAGTGCAGCTCAGTGGGATGAATTATTGGCTGTATAATTAATCATGCGCGCATAAAAATGTCAACCGAGTCGTGAGCAAAGAACGCTTGCAACATGAGCAGCAGCTGATGCCGCTCTAAACTGCAGCACAGTTTGGCATGAGCAGAAGCATCATGCACACCGACTGACAACTGTTGCCACAGAGCGGCAGTAGAAACGCAGCGAAATACACAGTGCGGTAAATGGGCTGATGGGCAGGGCATGGAGTGAAGCAAACTTGTACATTAACAAACAAATCAAATTTGCATCAGAATTTCATTTATCTTGTTGTTCGTTGTTCTTATGCTTTCTACCGATTTCAATGGTGTGTATGTGTGTGTGTGGTGGTTTGCGAGGGGAGAGCAGCTGTGGCATCATATGCAATGCAGACTGATTGGGGGTCAATGCCTGCTCATTTATAAATGTCCAAATAGATCCCACTCATCCGCTTTATTACTCATGAGAAAAAAAAGCAAACAAAAAAAACCTTTATTCAAATAAAAATCAATGAAAGTTGTTATAAATTTTTAGCATGCAACAAAAAATGCTCATATAAACGCAAAGAAAACACGCTTTTAACACCGCACATAAATTATTCGGTTAAAAAGGTGTGGGCGCCTGAGGAGGAGGTTGTGGAGAAGGCAATGGGAATGACTAACATAACATAACTTAACCTAAGGATACCAACAAAGTTAATAATCGTTTTATGAGTCTATTAAAAAAGGATAATCGTGCAGGTTTGTTGTTGTTGCTGATGTTGTTGTTGTTAATGTTGTGTTTTTCATATATGCTTTGTAGTTTTTGTATTTATGCAAATCAGTCGACTTCAACATCATCATCATCATCCCCATCATTCTCATCATATCATCGTCCTCTAATCGTTGTCGGTGGAATTTACTACCATAAATTATTAACCCTTTTCACTCTTTTTTTAAATAGAAAAACTTTACATTTTTCACTTTAGCGCCTGAGCGAATATGCGTGTATCTATGTGTGTGCGTGTGTTTGGTCAAACATGGTGTATTTATGCAGATTAGTGAAGTATTTTTTTTTTCTTTTTCATTTGTATGCGAAAAAAATTATGTGAAAAATGAAATGTATCTTTTGCCCGCTGCGCCGCTTTCCATTCAAATATTATTTATAATGACAAGACTAACAAAACGTGTTAATAAATCATGTGCTCTTTAGTTAGTTACTCACGCATCCATTGCGGTAGGCTACATTTCTATACAATGTGTTGACTTATTATGCTAGACAGCCAAGTATTATGCTTAGAACAGAAATGCTTTTAATGCTGATCAGATTTCTGTTTCGGACATGTTTTCAGCGAGTATTAGAAGGAAAGGTTCGTAGACAATTTAATGCCGAAGCCAACACAAGCACAAAACGTGAAATTGTTTTGCATGATTTCTATCGTGTTTTCTCATAAAAAAAAAGAATGTGTGCGTGAGTTTTTTGCATTTTGAATATTATGCGCCTTTCGCCGGACGACGAAGCGACCGAACGAACCACAATGCGGTAAGTGCGGAACTTCCGTCATGGCGTAGCCGGGCAGCAAGCAAACAGCAAGCAAGCAGGCAGTCAAGCACTCGGTAACTGCTTAAAGTTAACGTTCCGACACTGACTTCCGTTTCCGGTATATAAACATGCACAACAATAAACGCCACACTCAAAGTGGCAACATAATCTCGGTCTCCGCAAGGATCCACAGCAGCTGCTACTAAATTTAACGTCCTATCTTAATGTCTTTCGGTTGTGCGTATGCGTTTGTGTTCTCAAATGTATCTACATCTATATATACATATGTATATTTATACATATATACTATTTCTCGACGTTGGCACTGCGATCGTGCTCATGAGCTCGTGGTCTCAAGCGACGCCCACACATGGCGTGTGTGTGTGTGTGTGTTTTGTTGATACAAAAATTATGACTTCCGCCATTTTGCGCTCTAAAATATATGCTACGCAAACAGAAATAAACTTAACATAATGCAAGTGCGCCTAAAAGTTGGCCACGCGAATAAGTTGTTCAACGCCTGAACAAACAAAAAACACTGAACTTCGACTCAAAGTCAATGAGAGTGTCTTCATGACGAGCAGAATTGTTTTTTTTTTTTTTGTATTTTTAATAAAATATACCCATTATAGCCAACAGTTGAAGGTGCAAAGCAAAGGCTCAAGGCTCGCAAATAACGTCCTTTGCGGCGAGACAACATAAAATCAAATGCAACTATGCAAGCCAACGTTTTGATATTGTAGGCGCTTTCAGCGTGGCTCACGGCTTGCGACTGCCGACTGCCGGCACTTGTATGTTGTCACAGTGCAGCAAACAGCAACTTGCAAAGGCAAATACTGCCAATATACGAACAAATAAAATCTCAAACATTCCACAATATTCGAGCAAACGAAATCTCGTTTAATGAGCGTCAGAATTTATGACATAATCGTTGCGCAAACAACAACAGCTCCAAACAGTATTGGCAACATATTTCGCCCCGAATTGGAAATTTCATTTCAATACCGAAATATGTTTAATTAGCAGGCGATATTTATGCAATAAATATGAGTGCATTGCAACTTTTCAATTATAGAGAAATGTTAACTTTATGAGCACATTGCATCAGCATTAACAACAGCACAAAATCAATTGTTAGACAACAAATTTGTAGATAGAAATGCTTAGCAATTAGTAGATTGCCATTATTTGCGCATATTATTTATTTGCAGAATAGATGGCATTCATTTACGATCAAACATTGGCAATATATATTAAATTGGCATAAATTTATGAATTATTTACGATTTTAACCAGATAGGAATTTTCCATATATTGCTTCAAAATAAATCGATGCTCTATCTATTATAGTTTTTGAGTTATTGAGATTTGAAACTTCAAAAACTAAAATCGTCAATATCTTTTAAACTAGAAGCCCTAGAGGGTCCAAAGTTGACATATTTTTTTTGTTTTTTGTCTTAAAATTACTTCAAAAGCTTATATCGCCTAAACCAGAAGAGATAGTCCAAGAACACAATGAAGACGTGGCCATGCCCCTCTACTTCCTATGACCTTTTGGCTGCAACTATTGAAACAACGAAATGTGCTAAAACGCTTCATTAAAATTACAACAGTAAAATTATAATCAAAAAATTAAACAACCATAAATGTTGTGGTGTACAATTAAATTTTTAAATTAAATAAAGCATTGTTTGATGTATGTATTTGTGGCTATATTTTGGCTGGCGACCGCGTCATTGTAATAAATAAAATTACCAATTATTGAATTGAATAAATAAAACAATGGAATGCTCAGCCGTGTTTTACATCATTTTAGGTGTGTGACTTATGATCAAGCCAAACTGATGGCTTCAGTGTGCAATGACGTGATTTATTGTTGTTTGTCTGTTGCTAATGACAAAAACAAAAGCAGCAACATTTTGATTTTGGCTTTGTCGAAAATATTATACACTTCAGACTTAAATCCCCCGGGCCACGCCCCTTTTTTGATGGGATTTCATTGCCTTCTTTTCTAATATTTTAATTTTCATTGTTGCAGCATGTTAGGTTTGATAGGTTAGGTTAGGTTAGGTTGAACAGGCAGCTCAACCGAAGTCGAGAGCACCCAGTGACCATTAGGTCCATTGTGTTGCCTGATTTATATACTGGAGGGATAGATGGGATCGGGTAGGGTTGCTGGGATAATGGATGGGAGAAGGGTCATTCCGTTTTTCCTGGTTCTAATGGCCAGTCCCACTGGGCTTCGGCAGCCCACGGAACCACCCAGTGGAATCCAGGAAGAGTGCCAGGTCCTCCAGGTGCGCGTTCGCTAGACTGCCCAGTTCGTCAAAGAAGGGTCTTCCCAAAAATTGGGTTCTCCTCCTCAGAAGTGCAGGGCAGTCGCAGAGAAGGTGTTGGACACTCTCAATCTCATCTTCGTTTTCACAGCTACGACAGTAGTCTTGTTGGGATACGCCGTACCGTTGGGCCATACGCCCAATGTAGCAGTGTCCCGTTAAGACTCCTGTCAACATCCTTATCCTGTTCTTTGTTAAGTGTAGGAGCTCGGAAGTGCGCTTCGAATTGTATCTTGGCCATAATGCCTTGGACACCTCGCAGCCCAGTACTGCTATCCAGTGTTCGGCAGCCACAGTCCTCATGGTACTGTCAAGTTCCGATAGGACGTACTGGATTGGCCTTTTAATGTCTTTCACCACGAGACTTGTTTCTAACGCTGAACCGGATCTAGCGCACTCGTCAGCCGCCTCGTTACCAGGCACACCCATGTGGCCCGGCACCCAGACCAGTCTGATTGAGTGCGGTTGACACCGGTTCAGTGCCAAAACCGTGTCCCGGATGAGTTTACTCTTTACCGTGTTCGACGAGAGAGCTTTAAGCGCTGCTTGGCTATCAACGTAGATCGATACGTTCCTCGGGCTCTCACTCAAGGTGTGTATCAATTTAGCCGCCTGCCAAACGGCGTAGATCTCCGCTTGGAACACGCTGCAATAGTCAGGAAGACGAAAGGAGAGTTGAACCGAAGGGTCATCAGAGTAGACCCCCGATCCAGTTCCTTCCTTCGTCTTCGAGCCGTCTGTATAGATTGACAACTCGTTCTGCCTCACGGGAGTTTCGAGTTGCCAATCTGCTCTATTAGGAAATTCGACAGTAAATTTGTCTTCCCATTTGAGATCTGAAACCCAGTAGTCGTTCTCATCTGCCACAGAGGTTCCTACTGAGCGTAGGATGGTACTGTGGCCCGCAACACAAGGCTTAAGAAGGCCCTGGGCTAGCAGCCTGACTGCACTTCTTGCTGCCACGTGCTTGAGGGAGACTCCAATTGGTTCCAGATTCAACATCACGTCAAGCGCTGCCTGGGGGGTAGAACGAATGCATCCTGTCACTCCCAGGCAAGCGAGTCTTTGTACCTTGCGGAGGTTGTTTAGATGGGAGTTGGTGTGACCCGCCTCCCACCAAACCAGCGCTCCATAAGTAAGTATAGGTCTGACGACTGCTGTGTAAAACCAATGAATGATATACGGTTGCAGTCCCCATCCTTTACCGAAAGTCTTTTTGCATACAAAAAAGGCCTGTAGTGCCTTTTTCATCCTCTCCTCCGAGTTCCTCCTCCAGGAGAGTTTAGAGTCGAGGATTACTCCAAGGTACTTGGCCTCCTTTGAAAGCACAAGCTCCGTTCCGCCCAGTGTCGGGAGTTTGAAGCTTGGGATCTTATATTTCCGGGTGAACAGAACCAGCTCGGTCTTTTGTGGGTTGGCCCCCAGACCGTTCTGCTCTGCCCATCGAAGAGTTAGGCCCAATGCGCCGTTTAGGAGCTCACTGATTGTAGGCAGGAATCTGCCTGTTACCATAAGCACCAGGTCGTCTGCATAGGCCGTCACTCTACATCCCCTATTTTCCAGTTTTAGGAGAAGATCATTAAGGACAAGGTTCCACAGCAAGGGAGATATGACACCCCCTTGCGGAGTTCCCCTGACCACCTTTCTCCTAATTGTCGAGGCGCAGAGTTGGGCGTTTATCACTCTGTGGCTGAGCATGTTGCTAAGCCATCGAGTGATTGTCGGGTGTGAGCCAATTTTGACAAGTGCAGTCGTAATAGACTCGATCCTGACATTGTTGAAGGCACCTTCTATGTCCAGAAAAGCCGCCAACGTAAACTCCTTTCTCCGCAATGTTTTTTCAATTGTGCTAACTACCTCGTGCAAAGCGGTCTCAACTGATCTACCCTTAAGATAGGCGTGTTGAGATCCGCTGAAAGTGTGAGGTGTCAGCTTACTTCTGAGATGCAGGTCCAGGAGTCTCTCCAATGTTTTCAATAAAAACGATGAAAGACTAATGGGCCTATAATCTTTTGGTGAGCAATGGTTGATCTTTCCTGCTTTGGGAATGAAAGCCACCCTCACTTCTCTCCAGTACCTTGGGATGTATCCTGTGAGGAGACATCCCCTGAAGATTTCCAGTAGCCATTGCGACAGGTGCTCACTCACCGCTTGCATCATGGCCGGTCTGATGTCATCCGGTCCAGCTGATTTGTTGGGATGGAACGACTTGATAGCCCAGATTATCTTTTCTTTGGTAAGGATTTCCCTTACTACGGCCTCACCCCCCAGGTCCACTGCCTGTTCCGGCTCTTCGCTGATGCTAAACCCAGGTTCATCGTCAGCTTCCAAGCATCCCGGAAAGTGTGTGTTCATGAGGAGTTGTAGAGACTCCTGGCTGTCTTTAGCGAATTTGCCATCCAGATCGCAAAGCAAGCCTGGTGTGGCTGGATCTTTCGCTAGCAACCTTCGAAGTCTGGACGCTTCTGTGGTGCTGGTCAGATCCTCGCAGAAAGCGGCCCAAGAATCTCTTTTGGCCTTCCTACATTCTTTCTTGAAGACTTTGAAACTGAGGTGGTAGGCGTCCCAGTCCACCTGGCAGTTTCTGTCTTTCGCTCTGTTGTAGAGTCTTCTCGTTTCCTTCCGTATCCTTCCGAGCTCCGGTGTCCACCACCTGTTGCGGTTTGACTTTGGAGGACGGCTGAAAGGACAGGATTTGATGAAGGCCTTACACAGAGCTTCCGTGACGGTCCTGGTCGATTTCTCCAGTTTGTCCGGGTTGTCCAGCCTACCCACTGGGTGGTTTGGGAGTAACTCCTTGACAAGTTGAGAGAACTTGACCCAGTCAGTTCGTTTTGGGTTCCTGAAGGGGCGTTTGGCCTCTCTGAACCATTCTACTTCGAACACTATCCTGTAATGGTCCGAGAAGGAACATTCCGTGGATAC
Source organism: Phortica okadai (assembly GCA_034638295.1). Classification (NCBI taxonomy): domain Eukaryota; kingdom Metazoa; phylum Arthropoda; class Insecta; order Diptera; family Drosophilidae; genus Phortica; species Phortica okadai. Next base: position 5,744,538 of record CM067851.1, read on the forward strand.
GTGCCAGTCTACAACAGAGAGAGAGTCACTGTTGGTCGCTAGGGTTATGTCAATAACCTCAGCACGGTTCTTATTGCGGAATGTGGGGTGGTCACCCCGGTTACACACATTAAGATTTGTGCACGACATGAATTCACACAGCGATTCTCCTCTCGCGTTAATATCCTTGCTTCCCCACATAGTATGGTGAGCATTGGCATCACACCCCAGGATTAAGTCCGTGCCCTCCTCCTGCGCATGCCGAATAAGGGCTCGGACGCTCTCTGATGGTGGATCCCTCTCTTCATACGGTAGATATGCCGAGGCCAGGTATAGTTTGGGACCGTTCCTTCGCTCGCATAACACTACCGTCAGGTCGTTGTTGCTGTAACGGGAAGAGAAAAGAACATTAAGTCCGGTTCTTACCACGATACAGGTTCTGGACTTACCTACAGTTGTAGGGACAAGGAGATTGTAGCCGCGGGCACCTAAACCGCAAACCCTTTCACTCACGATCCAGGGCTCCTGGATAAGAGCCACGTCTACCCTCTCCCTGTCCATCCACCGTAGTAGGTCGATCGAGGGGACCCTTGAATGATGCAGATTAATCTGCACCACCTTAAGTCTCTCCGGTTGACCTATCATCCTCGCGCCCGGCGCCTCCTGGAATGATTGCCCGAAGGCAACCCATTCCCATCTTCAGACGGCCCTGCCTGCTCAGGAGTTGGCGTCTGGACTCCGGACCAATACTGATCCAGAGGTCCTTGCCGTTTCCCTTGTCGCGGGCCAGCCCTCTCTTGATTGTCCAATCCCCGGTGTCGCAGTCCGCGTTCTGGCTCTTGATCAATAAGAGGGTGGTTCGATCCTCCATAATTGGAGGTGGGATCCAGACCTTAATAATCGTTCGAGCCGGAATTTGGTCCACGGGGACGACATCAATCTTAGCACCCGGCCAGGGGGCGTCTAGTTCCAGCAATGTGTCCTTGAGGAGCCGCAGGGACTCCTCATTGGCACATGCCACAACCTTGACACCCTTGTACCAGTTGATACCGTCAAACTCTGCCACGAAGGGATTTTCTGGCCGAGTGATGGCATCTGCTATCGCCCGGTTGATTGACCCTTCAAGGATGAGCCAGTTCTCGGTAGTGAGTTTCCCTTCCGGGTCCCTCCTATCGATAATGGCCACCTGCAGCTCCGGTTTCGAGCTTAAGCTTGCCAGAAATTCCCCTGGACGTTTCCGCTTGCTCTCCGAAGCCTTCGCCGAGTCATCAGACCTTTGTCTCTTATTGGCCGGTGCGGTACTCTTGCTAGCCGTTCCCTCCTTTACGGGGGGTGTGGCTGCGGCAGGTTTCCCTCGGCACAGAGCACTCGTACTTTGTGCGGCGGTCTGAGTGTTACCAGGCGGGCCAGCAAGTCTCAGATACAGTCGCACGTTGTACTCATGCTTTTTGCGCAGTCTCTTTTCTCGGCCGCTCAGCGAACCCGGGTCGCGACCCTCCAGTCCCTTAAGGAACTTTAGAGAGGTCTTGTACCCAGACAGCCGTTTGCGTTTGAGATCATCGTCTGCTATGGTCTTTTTGGGTTGTCCCTGGACAACCGTCACTTCACCTTCATCTGTGCTCGATGACTCATCGTCTAGCGGCGGCTCCGCTAGCGCAAGCGCTAGCTCGGCAGCCGGCATCGATGGGCCTGTGAACACAAACTCCGACTCTGTGGCAGTTGGTTCCAGCTCTGTACCCTCCTGGCGACGGAGCGCACTCGCGCGCGTTCCGTCACTGTGACCACTGGCGACACGCAGAGAGGATTGCTCCTCCCCGTGCCCGCCGGTGGTAGCGGTCACACCTCCCACCGACGTTTGGGCTGACATCCCAGCCCGTGCTTCTCTTCTGTTCTTCCGTCCCATCATAAGGGTGATGCAGTTTATACTTGCTGCCAAGTACCTCTGACCATGGCTTCGGGCCCAAGCCTCTCAGACTAGGTCTGAGAGACTTGGGTCCGTCACCTTTGCTAGACACTGCAAGGTCCTGCGGACAGGCAAGAGATGCTAGCATCCCTTGGTTGCCCGAGACAATGCAGTATCCATTGCCCAGCCGGCACCCTCGGGGAGGGTTCAGTCAGAGGAGTTTTTCGCCGACCTAGGTTTGATAGATATGTTAACAATTTCGTTTTCGCTATTGATAAAAGATTTCAAATTTTTCAAGATCTCTCAAGTCATTTATTCTTAAAATTCAAAATCGCTGATTATTCTTTTTCCTTGTTTTGTATGGGATCTATTAATGGTGACATAATGAGCTGATAATGACCATTCCGACAAATATATAATCACATACACCCACAGATCACGATCCAGAACCTCATATAGTTGAAAAATTCATGCACATTTTATGGCAATAATATTCTATTTAACTTTTTCGGTATAAGAAGTGAAAATTAATGACAAATTAGTTTTGACAAACAACATTGAAAAAAATCAAAAAAAAACCTATAATTAAATCAATGTGAATATTTCAGGCGTAAATTGCTAATTGACACAACAACTTTTCTGCACCGCCACTCAAAAATGCATTTGTCACATGCAATTATAACAACAACAATGAAATACATACATGTACATAAATTGATATTAAAAAATATTTAATTGTCATTTAAAAATATTTCAAACGTCAAATAAATGTCAAACGAAATATTAAAAAAAAAAAAATAAAATAAAAATTTGTTGATTTTTTCAAATTGGAAATCAATGCCATAAAAGAAGCTAAGCACGCTGGTTAAGTGAATTAGAACACGGAACATTGATTTCCGGATAACACCAACACACACACACACAGATGCAGCGAAGCGTATTCTGACTTTTGGTAAAAGTATCTATGTATGTATGCGGATAAACAGGGACGGCAGAGTCATGCATTTTGGTTAGCCGTGCTCGCCAATCAATAATCACGCATGGCTGTGGCCGTTGAATCTGTTCTAGATTGTTGCTCGTGGGTTGCGCATGAAAAATGACTGATGGCTGTTTCAGTAGTGGTTGTTGTTGTTGTTGAATTGACGCTTTTGGCATGATGTGCGAGCGTCGAGCGTCTACAAAATGTTTCACTACAAAGCCGTTGTTTTCCCTTTCGTTTTTCGCTTTTTTTTTGTTTTTGTTTTTGTTGTCATATTGATGAACTGCAAGGCACAACTTGCGATATTTTTTGACACAAATCACGCCTACCTAAGCCACTTTCGACGTGTCATTTGATAGCGGAGCCATTGTGAGTTATTGCATTTTTGGGCAAGCAGCGGACGAGGACGGACGAGGCAAGGCGATGAGGCCAATGAAATCTCAACGCACAAATAAAATCACATAAATTGTTTCCTGACTACCTGTCGAGCATAATAATTTCACTCGACGCTGTCGTGCGCTGTGTTCTTATTGCTGTTGTTGTTATTGGTTTTTTTTGGTGAAATGATATTCTAGCATATTTAATCGTTATTAGACTTGTACAATATTTCATGGCATTATGGATTTTATGACGTGTGACTTGTCTGTGACTTTAAGAAGAAGGTTTGTGGAGCAAATAAGCCCAATGAGATAACTTGCGCGCCTGAGATGGAGGTAAGCTAAGAATGTGTAAAACAAATGCCGAAAAATCCCTCTCACTTTGCCAAATGCCATTACCGAACAAACACGTACGTAATTTTTCCATTACCTTTTTGTTTTTTTTGTTTTTGTTTTCTTTTTTTTTTTTTTGTTGCTACTTTTGTGGTATTTATAGTGACTGATTTCACGCTTCACACACAAGAGCCGCTACTGTGACTGTTGTTAAACAATATTTGCCAAAAACCTTGACGAACATTCGAAGGATACGCACATACACACGTGCCTTCTTCTTAGAGTAGAAGAACCACACAAACAATGAAGCATTAAAACTTAAGCCACAATTTTTTTTTTGTGTGTTCGAATTTGTCATTTGGCTGACGAATTTAAACAACATTGTGTATTTGTATTTCTGTTTCTATTTCTATTTCCAAATGCTTCACTGAAAGCAAATAGCGATACATCACCAACAAAGCAGCCAAAGTATGCAAACATGTAGAAAGCGCTGAGCAAAGCCACCGCTGACAGTGGTAGCCTCAACGCCAAATGGTGCCTGCTGCCAGCAGCCAGCAGTCAGTCATCTCCCTTGGCTCTAGAAGCGCTCCAACCTGACCGTGTGTGTGTGTGTGTGGCAAAGCTTTGTGACAACAGTGTGCAAACAACGCAAGCAGCTCATATCACCTGACATACAATCGCATTATGTCAGATCATATACATGCCAGCTGATTTTTTGGTCCTTGTCGCGTTAACATTCGTTACAGCGACAACTTCATTGCTCACCACTCGTCACTCATCGATGGCTGATGTCACTCTGACATTTACAAATTATGATTGATTAATTTCCTGGTATTTGCTGACAAGTTTCGGTTTCTGCTGTTCTCTGGCATTACAATAATTCCGCACTCATTTCGCATTGCGGTGTGTTACAATAAATAACCAACGCATTAGTAAGGCATTTAAGCATTGAATTATTGAATCAACTTGTTTTGCTATCGACAACGAACATTTACTATCAATAATTACTTTTTGATGTTGTTCATCTCTTCTTCTGTTTCAAAGTACACAAATAAATCACAAATTCGTAGCTAGTATTTTATGCTACTTAATTTTTTTGGCTATTAAAATTTGTTGCTCGCATTTCATTTTGCACAGCCAATTTATTTTTATATTTTCAAATAAAGTAGAAGTGATAAATCATCTTGCAAATGCCAAAAAATATGCCAGCACTTTTGCTTATTTCACAAGACTAAGGAATAGGCAAAAGTACCTCCTTTTTTTTTTTGCATATTCGGCAAAGTATTAAACGTTTGCTGTCGTAGTTAATTGGCTCTTGTACGAGTCACATAATAGTCGAAAAAATGGCTATATTTTTTTGCTCTGTGCCAGGTGAATTTGCTGAGATCAATATATGTGTCAGTACAATGCAGAATTCTTTGTTACCACGACTTTCGGCTTTCGGGAAGTATTCCTCTCTAAGGCACACATTAAAAAGAGATGCAAATAAGCTTGAGTTATGGTGGATCCCAAATTTCTGAGGCGTTCCAAGACAGCCCAAGCATATTGACTGTTGCAACAAGAGAGTTTTATGTATTACAGACTTTTTCTATGCTTTGCCAAATGTTGGGGGAGCCTAATAAACAATTTTTTTAGTATTTTTCAATAATTTTGCAAAATCATAAACAATATGACTGCGAAATCTGTTGAGCGCATAAAACGGAGACTTTAAAAAAAGTGCAAAAACACACAAACAAAACCCAAATGCACACACACACATACTCTTACACTCACACACACAATGTTGTAGCAGACAATGAGTCAAAGGGACATTGAACAACAGACAAATCATACGAACATGTACCATTTTTTATGTTTTTAGAAACATATTTCAAAACCAACTGAGGAAGAATAAGGAAAAGAGAACTTTCATTAAGAAAAAGTATGGATTTTTATTCCATATAACAAAATGAAGTATAAAGAAACTACTAAGCTAAGCCACTTTTGTAACTATACTCTTGAAAATTGAAGAGATAACAAACATGCGGCAAAGAGGAAGTAAATTTTGCTACTTATTATATTAAGAACTCTTATTTTAAAGACATCTCTGATGAGTAATTGTGATATATCGATGCAACCTTGAATCTCAATTGAAACTGTTTGGACAACATTGCGTTCCCACTCATGCAATTCTATAGAAAACACTATAGTACGCAAAGGACTTTCGATTTCCTGCCATTGACATTTATTGTGCGTGAGCTCGCAACATCAGTAGGGCGTATCCAACAACTACAACAATTACAATAAAGACAAAAGGCAATGAAACACAAAAAAAAAAAAAAAATAGCAAAACATTTTTATTTCAGTCATAAAGTTGGCACATGCAATAACGACAACAACAACAACAATGCCAATAATGGCGACAACCGCGAGAGGCACGCAAAATCACCATCTCCACCATCCGCCATTCCTCCAACCCACCAGGCATTCATCGTCCTGTGACCGTTGCCCTCATCCTTATCGTCAGTTCGCAGTCGCTGCTGATGGTGTTCTTATTGTTGTTGGTGGTGTTGTTGTTGGTTTCTTTATCGTCATAATCATTGTCATCGGAATTGTTGTTTTCATTTATTCTTATTGTTGTTGTTTCAATAAATCAAAATGTCGTTTTTGTTTTTATTTTTTTGTTCTTGTTCTTGTTTTTATTTTTGTTTTTGTGGCGCATGCAAATGTGGAAAATGTTGTGACACGAATTAAAAGCTCATCGGTTCACTGCGTTCCAATTTTATTGCCTGATTGGCCAAATGTTCTTCAATCCGCATCACTGAGATTTCTATGCAAATCTGCATTGCCATTTTTATGACCTCCCTTCGGCTTGCATAACAATTAGTTTATGTTATTTACATACATATTCGAACTGTTCTTTGTGGCTTTCGCATTTTGCGACCGCACGTCTTAAAAGCACATAATCGATGAAAATGCAATCAAAATAATTTCATTTACACAAACAAAAACATATAACCAAGAATTTATTGTTATCTGTTATCTGTTTTCTGTTTGGTGTTTTTTGTTATTAATCTTTAAAATGTAATTAATGAAATAAAAAGCAAAATTATGGCTTTTTCTTGTGTAAACCAAATACAGAAAAAGTTTGCACAACATGATAAAAAAAAGAAATTGAAAGGAATGTGAGAACCGAAGAAAACATTGCCATAACAACAAAAAGTTAAATGTGAAAATAGCTTTTTGTTTTTGTTTTCTCTTCATTTACAATTGTAAGGCATTAACAATAATAGGGAAATGTTATAAATGAAGCAGCAAATGAAGCAAACTGTTTGCCAGAAGGTTGCAAATGACTTAACTGAACTAAAAATATCGCCAACAGACTTACTTGCCATTAGCGAGTATGCCATGAGACGAAGAAACAGAAAGACAGGAGGGAGGATGTGAAAATAAAGAGATGGATGAAGCGGGCATGAAGTCATCTTACTTAACATAAGTGCAAATAAATGCAACAAATGAGTTGCAAATAGAAGCAACAATGACCGTGACAAGTGCGTGCTGAACTGTTTCAAAATGGCGTGCAATGGCGGACAGTCTAGCTATTGTATGAGTTTGAAATCGTCGTAAAGGTCATGTGGCACTGAAAAGTCGATGGAAGAATAAACAAAAGCCGTCAAAGGCCAAGTGGCATGTCTGATTGCTGAGCTCTGTCTAACAACAAAGTCAACTGTGTCTGGCGCACGTACTTGTTTCAATTCGTGCCTCATCCTGTCTGTATGTACATATGTCTTAAATACTTTGGACGAGCAGATACATTTCGCTTTAAAGTGCAAACATTCACTTATTTCGTTACTTTGCACTTCTCGCCCCGAAGTTTCGCTTCAGAGTACCTTCTTTTTATATTGTGTATTATATTTTACCCAATGATTGATAATTTGCTGACGATTGTTACTCGCTGATTAAAGTAAAACCTTAGAAACAACAATCACTTTACGCCTTGAGGTAGCATGTCTGAACCAACCATGCACAAGTCATAGTTGCTGCAGGCCTTTGGCCGACAACTTCTATTTACTTGTCTACTTCTGTCCCGTCAGTCGTCAGCAATCAGTGACATGTCCAGACATTGCTGAGCTTTCCATGCTAAATTATGCATTTTTTAAGATTTTGTTTATCGTTTTTTAAATCTTTTTTGTTCTTTCTGTCCAACGTTTTTCCCCTTTTGCTTATATATTTTATTTTTTTCTGTTTTGCTTTGCAAATGTGTAAAGCATTTTGCAACGCATAGCGATGAAAACTTTTTGCGGCACGTTGCAAATTAACGTTGCAAGTGTCCAGTGCACTCGGCTCATGCCATCATTCATTGGACAGGCAATCCGAACCAACTTCAACATCAACGCCAATACAAACTCAAACACAACACTAGCAAAGGCCACGAAAACGACAACAACGACATCATTGTTCGTGCCGATTGAACTGTCTTTACCTCCTACCTGCCTTGTGACGCTGATGAAGGTCGGCATCGGTGCTCGACTTTGTGTTTGTCAAAAAGCGTTGTCAGTGACAGGCAAAGAGATAAACACTTCTCTTTCGTTGTTGTTGTTGTTGTTGTTGATGCAAGCTCGCAAGTCAAGTGCTGACAACAACTCGTTTTCTTTCTACTTGTTTCCATTTATCGCTTTTTCTGTGTCTTTTTTGTAGAGGGAACGTTAGTTTATGTTGAGCTTGTCTGTTGCACTAGCATCTCTATACCTTACACACATTATACATATAAACCAAGCGAGCTAAAATCATGCAATTTGGATGATTGCAGTTATATAAATTAGTCAACTATATGAAGAGCATCAATATTCGGCAAAGCCGAAGCCGAATTTAGCTTCTCTATGATTACATTTTCTAAGAAAATTTTTCTTTCGACTTAAGCTTTCATCAAAATTTAAATATTCTTTCACACTCTCTGCGCACTTTGGTACACTTGATGACAACAGTTTTCATAATTCCTTCGACTTGAGTTGTTATTCCTCTTCGTTTGTTCGTTTGCCATTTTCGATTGCTGAGCCTTGGCTCTGAGCTCTTGTGCCATGGTCAAGAGTTCGCCAAAGCAAACTGTCAACTTTCAATCACTTCTTAGTTTATTTTTTTCGGCTTGTTGCAAATTGCAGGCAAAAGTCTTATAAAAGTGAAACGTCAATAAAATTGAAAAGCTCCATTAGACGAAAATCGAATGTCTCTGCTTTTCAAATCGCTCTATAGATTATCATCATTACAATCGATGGTTGCATCGACTTTTATGAGTGTACTTTTAATTATTTTTCTTTCTTTTTTCATTCTTTGTTGTCGTGTTCATTTTAGTTACTTGGTTTGATACATGTTTGTTCGAACTAACAGTATGTGGAACATGAAATGCATTGTTTGTACTAAGATTTGATTTTTTCGTCGTTTCTAGGCAAAAGTTACACTTGCCAAATATTTTCTGAGTTAGATGATTTCCATTTCGTTTGATATTATAACCTGCTGGCCTGAAAAAAAAAAAATGTTCAATATTTTTGTTCACCTTCGACGTTGATATGTTAATCTCAACTTTTACCTTTAAGACCTGTCACTTTTCAAAAATCAAAAACATCTTTTTTATTTTTTTTTTATAATATTAAAATTGTTTCGCTTCGATTTCAGGTGCGTAGAAATGTTTGTCATCAGATGTCAACGAACGAAACGCCGGACCAACAAGTTCTGAAACACAAAAAAACGAACAAAACAAATAAATTATTATACGTTTGTGACGAATACCGTTGCGATCATTATGGCTACAATAAAAAGAATACAAAAAACAGACAAAAAGAATTAGTTAGGCGACTTTGTTGTCAACAAGAATGTTGTAGTTTCAATGATATTCAAATGAAGAGTGCTTTGACCCAAATAAGTCGGCGATAAAATTGCCTGCTTTGACTTCGAGACGCTTAGTCGCTTTTGGTCTTAACGTCTAAATTATGTCGCAGAAAAGACGTTAAAATGATTTCAAACGAAAGATGTGCGCGAATTGTCGGCATTTTAGCTCTGGTGTTGTCATCGTGGTTGACGAGAAGCGGCGCATGTAAGCGGGAAAGCGATAGAAATGACATTAAAATGTTAATTAAGTTAAAATTTGAATACATTTTTTAGCGCAACCTCTTCAAATGGCAACCAAACTCAACAACTGGCAACGAACTAAACCAACACGCGTGCAAACATATGAGTACAATAACCCGATCCGAGATACCCGTACCGTGCCAAGCAGACAAACTGGTGTACATGCCGTGAATGGAAATACAGTTGAGACTGGCGATGTACTCGCACTTGAACTGCACATGCAACAGCTGTTGGCACAGCTCGTAGAGATGAGCAGAGATACGGATTCTAATGAGTCAACATCAATGACAACCAACGGTGGCGTACAACCCTTAAACGCTAAGCAGCTTAGCGATTTGCGCAGCCGTTATAGAAATATTGATGAATTTGAAAATGATTCTTTTCAAAAAGATACATCAAAACAAACGAATTCCAATGAAAACACAAACAGAATGTATGGCCAATTACACAGTAATGCGAGGCAAATAACTGCAAAGCTTGACTACAATGAAAGCCACGTCGATGCTGGTGAAAGACTTGATTTCAATGGAAAAATTGTTTTGCCTCCAAGTAATTTGTATTCACAAGAATTTCAACTGGCACAAAAGGGCGAAAAGAATATTGTGAAATTGACTAGCTTGTCGGATTTTGAGAAAGAAGTTAAAAATGATAAAAACAATAACAAAATATCAGAAGTGAAGGGAACAATTCAATTAAAAGCTGAGCATCGAATAAAAAATATTTCAGATGGGACGCAAATGGCAAAAGAAATGGATATAGAACCACCTATGGTAGCGTTAAGTAAAATTGAAAAGAAGTTTGTTAAAGAAAATGGAAGACTACTGATGGGTGACAAATATATCGCGGATTACGAAAAAGATGCACAGCCGAGCGCAAATGTTGAGCAAAAAATGTTATCTCATGAAGAAATGACAGGAGACATATTTTCTCAGATCAAAAATGACGAATTGAATCATATTATGAATAGACAGGAAAATAGAATTAAAGAAGACACAAATGAGATAGAACTCCAAGCGACCAAAACCATGCAAAATGTAAAAAAACTCTCAATTAAAAACATGGCAGAGCAAAACAAAAATGACAGGCAACATGAAGACGATAACGACATTGACGAAAGCGATAACGATGTGGACTATAAAAGTGCCGATGATGACGTTGATGCAATGCCAGTAACGTCAAATACTGCTGCTGTGATGCACTCGACACTAATGAATGAACATACTGAAACTGCAGCTGACAACGACAAAAGAGAAGAAAAAGAAATGGACATTGTCTCTGCCGATATTATTGTCAACAACGATGCCGATGATAATGACGTTGATGGCGATGATAATGGAAGAGATAAGCCTGAGGATGCCTTAATTCGAACAAACATTTCAAAGGGAAACGCTACTGAAGACACAGCAACGCCCTCTGGCGCTGTAAATAAAACGTCAACAAATAATGAAGACATCATATTGGACATGTTACACAAGCGGATGGAGAGCATACACGAGCACGATAGATATGAAACGGGCGGTGCAAATGAACATGTGACGGATGTGAAATTGTCGCAGAAGAAGTTAGCTGGCTTTGCCAGCTATCGTGCTGTCAATAGTAGAACTGACGAAGGCGCAACACAGGAAAATGTGACAGTCGATGAAGCTGCGAGACCGGACAGTTTTCCGCTGTCATACATGTCACATTCATCGGATTATGTCAATATGCATTCAAAGTTTTCAACTCGTCATAATAAACGAACCCAAAACGAAGTTACGACTGAACTAAAGGAAACAACAACGCCAAAAGGGGATGCGAATATTGTATGGGTGCTTGGGCAGAAAGAAACCGCAAAGATGTCGGAAATGCCTCAACTGGACACTGTGCCATACATTGACGCCGCTAGAATGGCAGGAAACCACAATTTGGCGGAAATTGAAACGACAAATTGGTGGCGCAAGCTACCCTATACGGAAATTAGATCGTTTTTGAATACCATACACACATGATGAATTGGAAAATCGAATAGTTAGCAATGGCCAGCAGAGATTTCCGCTAAAGAAGGGAACATCTTCGATCAGTGACCTGCAACATTTTCGCATAAAGAACAGTTTATTGCTAAATGATACCATTTATACATATAAGTAAATTAAAATCGTTACTACTGAAAAAAATCACAATTTATTATTTGTTTGCATTTATTTAAGTTGAAATGTTAGCACGAATAGACACAACACGCAAAGGCGCCTAACATGACAATAAAATGCAAATATTTAGAAGTTTCCATTCATAGATTATCGGATGTGACAGTTTTGTTAGCCAATAAAGTTTGATGTTCAAGTGTGGCTCAAAAAAAATACTCATTAATTCATAAATCTTAGTTGAGACCTCATATATGAGCAACTTATTTATTCATGCCACTTATTAATGAAATCGAAACCGAAAAATTTAAAACAATTTTATAACCGGTCATGGTCGATTTTGACCCAACGAATGAGGTTAAAGTTGAAAGTGGTGTGACGAGTTTTAAGTTCTAAATTCTAAAACTTTTGTTTGTTTTTACTTAACTGGATGGATGCCAACAGCATTCTTTGCAAATTGAAATCTATGACTAAACAAGGCTGTGAGTAGAAGTTGTCTTTTGGCTCCGCCATCGGACTAGAAACTCAATATAATTATTTGATCTTTTTATATCTTATACTCACTGTAAAAGGGTATATAAAGTTTGTTTGAGACATCGTTCTTCCTAATTATTATAGTATCAGGAGGATAAGATAATTCGATTGAGATATCTCCATCCCTCCTCCCATCCATAAGTCTTCATCGATGGTTCTCGGAAACTTTAAGAGCCAGAGAATTGAAATTTGGAACGAATTTATAAAATTTATTCAAGTAATTAATTAATTTTACTAATATACTATAAATGATACCCATTAAACGAATGTATCCATAAAGTGCATTGAGTGTGATGTCATTTGATGCCATCAAGTGGCTTTCTTTTGTTAACAGTAAGTTTTTCGAATAACTATTTAAGTTGTGTCGAACATTAGTCAAGAATTTCTAAAAATTTAATGATTGGAAATTTCCATTATCTTAACTTTTTTATGTTAATTAATTTTTCCTGCGCTTCTTGTTTTTCCATTGGATCAGAACTGTTTTTACAGTTTTTTTTTTTTTTTTTTGATAAAAAATGCAACTTAAATTTAGTTTTTGTCTGGGATGAAAAAATATAAAAGGTGAATGACGTTTGAAATCCATGTCAGTTTTCAGTCATTGTGTCGAGTGCAACATCATGGAATACTCACGTCTTTGCATCATATTCGTGTCGCTATTGGTCGTCAGACTGTCCCATTGTCAACCGATGAATTATTTCGACTTAAAGCCGTTAGAAAAAACTATTAAATACGAAACATGGACTTTTAAAATGCCAGTCTGGAATTTTACTGTACTTGAAAATCAATTGGCTGCCTCTAACGGAAAGAATGACTACGAATTACCGGAAGACGACTTAGAACAGCAATATGATGATGACGATTGGTCAGTTTATTCTCCACCGTATTGGTCGCAACCGCCACCTCCGCCGCCACCATTCATGAGGTATCCATACCCGTATTCATACCAACCTTCGGCACCATATCCACAACGCGTTCCCAATCCAAAAATGCCGGATTATGTTCAATTATTTTTACCGAACGGCATATCTGCTGGCCCAGAAGCATATCAGAATTTCTATCAACCACCACCACCCTATGGATATAATCAATATTTCGGTCCACCATATCCAAATATCTATCAGACAGCAACGCCCTATGGAAACATTTTCCCATATGGAAACGGATTATTAAATAACGGTCAAATATTAGATAATAATATGAATTATCAGCAATGGCGATCACCTTCTTATGATAATGCCATGGAGCCATTGTATTCACGGCGCAGTCTTGGAGCTCCATTTGATGAAACTGGCAGAAAGCTAGCGAATCGTTACCACACAGCCAAAAGGAGAAATGTTGTCTTAGGAAGAGCGAGCTTTGGCAACATATTTGCTCACAATTCAAAATAAAATTCAGAATAACAAACCATAGATAATCTTTTAACGATACTGTTGATTTGTTCGAGAATAGAGAAACATTCTTTTAATGACTGAATAAATAAATTAACATTTTATGAGTGCTTGTTCGTTCTTGCGTATATTTTTTTGTTCTTGTTTTTGAACAAAGGGTTTTGTTTTGTTTATTTGATTCAATCAATTTTGGAACAAATAAAAAGTAGGTTAATTCTTAGGCATTAAGTTAGTTAGAATCGCGGCGTTGAGTTTGTATGAACGTTGAGAGATTAAGGAAAAGAAGAAAATGATTTTGAAATTTTTATTTTGCGCCTTGCTTATAATCGCAAATTTTAGCTTCAATGTACATGGCCAGGGTATAAGGCCAGTTACGATTAACTTACCTGTGTGGGATATAAGTGAAATACTTGCAAATCTTGGAATTGGCACAACAACTCAACGGCCATCGACATCTAATACAAACAATCGGCCGAACAATTCATACCAATATTTTAATCCATACTGGTTGTACGGACCATATTACAACCCATACCAGCAGTATCCACCAGGATATCCTTCTCCTTATCCGCCATATTACCCGTATCCAACTGCAAGTCCAACAACAACAACAACTACTAGCACAACAACGACAACAACCACACCAACTCCAGCTACAAGCACCGCGGTTCAGCCAACTCCAACGCCAATCACAACAAGCACCGCGCTTGCTTCTCAGCCGACCGATACCACCAGTACAGCGGTTGCAACAACTCCGACACCAATGACAGATTCAACAACTCAATCTACAACAACAGTTACAACAACTCCAACACCAATGACAGACTCAACAACTCAATCTACTACAACAGCTATGACAACTCCAACACCAGACAAAACAAGCACTGCGCTTGCCTCTCAGCCGACAGATAAAACCAGTACAGCGGTTGCAACAACTCCGACACCAATGACAGATTCAACAACTCCAGCTACTACAACTCCATCTACAACAACTGCTGATAAGCCATAAACAATGTCGACGATGGTTGGAAAATCTTCACATAATTACCTACTGTTGCCTTAGAAGTCTATCCAGTTTTATCTTATTGTATTATTATTGGTCCACTGAAATACCCATTGCGAAATATCAACAAATAAAATAATTTAAATATATAAACTATGACTATGAGCATGACTCATTTTTTATACCCTCTCCTCCTTCCCGACCAACCAACACCACCCACCTTTTTAAAAAACCATAGCTCAAACATCAGATAGCATAGAATCATGAAAATTGTTATGTAGACTCAGTATGTTGTATAATTTGCTGCTCCCCCTCATTTCCCCTAAAAAGTGATCTCCAAAACTATAAAAGGTACGAAATTTTGGAATTTTACATACAAGCGCAGTAAATATACATCTTTCATACGTATATCACAAAATACCCCTCTCTTTGATGGTTACCCCTCAAACTCAAATTGTTCGTGAATTCCAACATTTTTGGCCGATTTTCTAGATTTTGAATATTAGTTAAATGGGACATGTCAGATTTTTTTGTAGAGTTGGGGCATGTTTTGCAGTGTATTATATTGTTAAGTATACTCGATATGACATGAAATGAAATGAAATGAAAAAGACGCCTTACTTGTTTTATTAGATTTTTAAGTACATTAAAAATAAGAAACTTCGTGATTCATATTTAAATAAAGGCTAATTTCCTTGCTTAGGCAGAAAAACAAAATAATCAATTTTCAAACACAAGACGATTGGTGGTCGACAAATTAAAACAGTATTTAACTATTTACAAGTCCATTTTCACATAGTTGAAAATATCAAGAAATAGTTGAAAATTTCAAGAAAGAAATATGCAATTTTTTTTTAAATTGCCCAAATCCCATTAATTAATTAATATGATAAGCTTTCTTCAAAAATCTACTATCATGTTTAAAATTCCAACTCTATAAAGTTCTTAGCTTCTTCTTAGCTAAGCTTTCACTTACGCAAAATTAGCTCATTGATTAGAAATCGTCTTATTTTATAAAGAAATGCTAAGTCATTTCGTCGGCTTTTAAGTCTCACATTTTACATATTATTAATTTAGAGACCATTTACGAGCTTGAACCGTTAGTATTTTTTTGATTTGCTCTATTAAAATCTGATCGCGAAAAATTTCTAAAGAAATGTTTTTGCAAAGACCAAGAATTTTGCATTTGAATAGTTCATCGTAAATTATAAAAATAACGATCCAGTTTATAATGACAAAAAAATATGGCTCTGCCCAAGCATCTGCAAACACCCTACTTGAATAGCGAATATGTATGGTACATTTATTTTCAACATTATCAAACCTCAAGAAATATACATATGTTTGTATGAAACTTTGGTCCATTAAAAAATTAAAAAATTTGAAAAATTTTAGTAAAATATCTATTTAAAAACCAAACCTACGCTGTTGTACTAATAATTGAAGTAAACAGTAAAGAGTCACTGTACATGGCGTTTTGAAAAACTAATATGCCGAAACCGCCAACTAACAAAAGTGGCTTGAATCTTTAATTTACAATCTGATTTTACAATCTTGAAAAAATAACCTAAAGAGAAGAACAATTAAAATCGTTCATATGAATATATTTTATTGGAAAACAGTCAAAGTATTTTATGTGACTGAATGAAAGCGCATTTTAGTAAAAGCCAACCGCGTGAAAGATAAGATTTTTTGGTAGAAAACTGCTATAAATAGTAAGGAATATGTAATTGTCAATCAGTATAGAACGAATTGGAGTAAAAATCAGTTGGTGGAAGAAGAAATCTAAAAATGAACTTCAAACTGAGTCTGTGCCTGTCATTGGCACTTGTGGCTTTCTTCAGTACAGCGACTGGATCTGAACAGCAGAACGATGACAGTGTGTCCATTGAGAATGCTGAGAATTCCGACAACAAAGGACAACAATATCTTCTGAAGTTGTTTCCTGTGACCGTGACTCAACAAACGACAAAGCGGCCAACGAAAAAACCATCACATAATCCTTATTATCCTTATTCACCGTATTATGGATATGGTCCACCACCTTATGGTTATCCACCATACCCACCACCGTATCCATATCCGGCCCCACCAGCGAACTCTGGCTCGAACAACGGTGGTTCCAATAATGGTGGATCGAGTAACGGTAACACCAATAACGGCAATACCGGCAACGACAATACCGGCAACGGCAATACCGGCAACGGTAACGGCAATAACGGCAATAACGGCAACGGCAATAACGGCAACGGTAACGGCAATAACGGTAACGGCAATAACGGGAACGGTAACGGTAGTAACGGTAACGGCAATAACGGTAACGGCAATAACGGTAACGGCAATAATGGTAACGGTAACGGCAACGCCCCACCAGCGTATCCACCCTACTATCCTTATCCTTATCCTTACCCACCGTATCCGCGCCCACCACCACCAAGCCAAGATGACAGCCAGGACGACACTTCAACGCAGACAACGCGCGACTGTAGGAAAATATTCCC
Organism: Phortica okadai; assembly: GCA_034638295.1. Taxonomy (NCBI): domain Eukaryota; kingdom Metazoa; phylum Arthropoda; class Insecta; order Diptera; family Drosophilidae; genus Phortica; species Phortica okadai. The sequence continues at coordinate 5,761,757 of CM067851.1, forward strand.
AATCGGGATTATCTGCTTCTGATCTACCAAAAATACTGACGAATGTTATTTTTTAAATAAAACCTAAAATACAACTCACTAACAACAAATTATGCAGAGTTTTTATTTGTAATTCATTTAACAAATTAGCAATAGCGGCACCCAACACAAATCAATCATTGCTCTTGCAACGACTAAGAAACCTATTTGGTCAATAGTTTCCGAACTCTTGAAAGAATTAGTCAAATGGTTCCAGTAACTTTATAAAAATAAATTTGCTTTCACCGCTTCTAAGCCAACGCACGAGCAAACATAGTGGTGGATATCACTACTCTGTAATAATTTAAGATCATATGATGATCATAATACGTTTCAATGCCTAGAACCCATCGATTGATCTTGAAATCATCAATGCAATTCCCTTTGGTTTTCATATAATGCTCGTGAAATAAATGTGAACTCTTTAAAAATATTAAAAAAACTGTATCAAAAGCCTCATCTCTACCACAATGAAACAAATATCGAGAACAATAGTAATATAGGAGTTAACTCAACGACAATTTCAAAGCAAAATGAACAAAAATGAAATCAAGAAGGCAGAGCAGGGCCGCAGACGCTTTTGTTCGCGAGCATTTAATCGAAGCATTGATAAAAGGCACCATTGTCGATGTCGAACTTCCTTAAACGACCACCAACGAGAGGGATGGGAGGAATTATTGTTACAACAATTTGGTGTTATTGAAAATTGCACTTAAATAAAATAAAGTGATCGAATGTCATAACATTTCATCAACAACAACAAAACTCAACAGCAGTTTAAACTGGCAAATATAAGAATCATTTTATTTAATAATTTATATTGCTATAACAAGTCTTCCTAAATTGGAAAATATATAATTAAAAACTTTAATTCATTTTAACTGCGTTCTGTGACCTTACTGCCCCAATATTTTTGTTGTGTGTAGTATTAGTATTTAATGTGACAAATGAAATTTCGGAAAGTATTAAATTTGCCAAAAAAGAAACAATAAAATCTCTCGCAAATTTCAATGTTAACTACCCTTCTAAGCAACTCACCAAATGTTGGCACATTTATTGAGTTTTGCAGACTTCGCGGCGACATTAATTATATGTCCGTCGTTATTACTAAATCAAAACAATGCTCGCCTGATTCATCCTACCCTTAGTGAAAATATTTGAGATATTTCACAGCCTAGTTGAACTATTTTGGTCTGAGCTGCTCGTGTTTATTTACTAGTATTTGCTCCTTCCGAAAATCGTAAATTTTCGATGATGTTGAAAAAGTTTGCGAAATACATAAATCTAAGCAAGTAAACAGCAACCGGCAAAGAGACAGAGCGACACAAACACAGAGAAGAAGGTCGGTTAGAGCGAGTCAGCAAAAAAGAAAAAAAGCCAATAAATGTGCTAAAGGAATTGTCTTTAAACACAGCATGAGCATGTGCCCGATTATGAACGTAGCGAGTCTCAAGTCAAAGTAAAAGCATTGAAATGAAAACTTTCGACAATGAAGGTCAACGACGCAATTTGCTTTCTCTATCGCTCAAAGAGTTAAACTCGAAGTGCCGTCACGCTTGGCTTGTGGTCAAAGTGGTGTGTGTGTGTGTATTCGCTCAGTGGCTGATGACGACGCCATGTGTGCGTCATTCACTTGCCTATGCTGTCTATGCCGCTACTGAGGCCCGTGTCGAAGCCGGAACCAAGGCTGTGGCTTTCATTGATACAGCTGATGATGCCGTTGAATAGACACTACAATTATTTGTGCTTACTGTAGCGTAGCTCTTAGCGCATGGATGAAACTGTATAGTGACAAAAAAAAAATCTCTTTCAATGACCGGTGTCGTACTTTGAACCTCCTTTCAGCGCATAGTGGTTGATTAGCCCAGCTTGCATTCTACATTTATTGGAAATTTATCTTCTGTGTATTTTTTCCTAGCTGTCATGTATGAACAAAATAGCAAGCGCCTTAAGTCGCAAAAAAAACCTCATATAGTTTTTCTAAGTACAGAAGAGATATTTTAGTTAGAAATTTAAATAAAAGTACATATCGTAGTCTCAAATTTGATCTGTCTACAGAATAACTCTCAAAATTTTTTAATTGTCATTAGGCTAATGTGTGAGTGATAAAATCAAGTCAATTATCACTTTTCTTTAACTTAAAGATTAAAGAAGACAACAGTTGACATTGAAACATGCATTTGAGTATAAAATTTATATTTACAAGGGATAGTACAAGCAGCAGTCATGACTGTGGCACACCATTCGTCATGGGTCACAGTTGCTATTAGTAAATAATCCAATAAACAGAAATTTAATAAAACATGAAAATCAAGAAAAGAGCAGCAATATGCAATAAATTTTCCATCGCATGACTTCGGCCTGGGATAGCATAACAGCGGCGGCGGCTTTTAAATTATTTTCGTTTGACAACCAAAAAGGAGTCTTAACCATTGAAGATTTGCGGAATACTCTACGCCATGTTTGATGTAAAATATGAATACTTATTGACCGACTTTCGTCTAGTGAAACTGAAAATTATCATATTGTGAACGAAAATACTTGCTTTTGGGTTGTTGTTAACTGTGTTTGAAGGAACGGCAACTCAACTTAATTATTTTTTCATGCTAAAAAAGCAAAATCACACAAATTTTCTCAGTAGCAATTTTTGATTGAAAAATAATTAAACAAAAAAATGTAATTAAAATTTAAAATCTGTCAATTAAAAACAAAATATCATTAAAAACCAAAAGTGTAATTAACATTTAATAATAAATTTGCACTTTTGATTAACTTTTGGTCGAAAAGTCATTTGATTAAAAAATCTATCGAACGCTTAATGAGTTTTTGATATCATTTTTTGGTCATTGTTTGTGTTTTTTTTTTTTCAAACTGACTTTTGTTTGTGTTGGTTTTTGTTTTTATTGCGCTTGTGCTTTCATTTATTGGCGCACAGTAAATTTGTTGGCAATTTTAGCTGTCTGCCAAGCGGCGCCTGTGAGCTGATTGCGCTTACAAAACAGAGAAAAACAGAAGCCGAACTGCGAAGCGCAAAGGAAAGACACTCGGAAACAGCCATCGAAGCCATATTGAAATACGTCGTTAAGAATTTCTATTTTTGTATTGTATTTTTCAGTGGCAGCAAAATTCTTTTAAATTTGAGTTTCTTGTCTTTACACAGAACGCAAACCTTAACCGCATGTGAACATGTGCCAGTGTGTGTGTGTGTGACTTACTATTGGCTTTCGAAACAAAAAAAAAAACAGAGGCGTTGGGGCGAAAAATAAATTCTCGCTTTACACTTAACACGCGCGTTTTATTCGCGCCTGCTGCGGGGCCTCTGCTCATATCTAAACGCCGCACCACACCGCTCTTCCTCGCTTCGTCTTTGTTTGTAATTTTTTGTATTTTCTTTTTCTTCGTTTCTCTTTTTAATTTCTTTAAGAGCAAAATGCAAAATGTCTATGTATAAGCATAATTTCAGGCGCCATAAAAACAAAGCCACACTCTCGCTTACACACACACACACACACACAGAAATATCATAGCAAATTGGCTGCAGCTGTTTAACAATGTTTTCCTTTGCGTTGAAAAACGTTGGCCAGAATTTGGTAAATGTTTTTGGCTTTTCTCGTTTTTCGTCTTTTATTGTTGTCGTTGTTGAATTTTCCACAAAGCGATCGTTTCCCTGTGTAAATGAATTAAAACAAAACGAAAACAAAAAATATAATACAATTTACGACTTTTCCGCTTGATTTTCTCGCTTACGAAATGCTTTTGTGGTCAGCAGGCCGAGCGCCAGAAAGTTTGTGGCATTGGTTCCGTTGCACAGACACATTAAATTCCAACTTAATTATTTCATTAGACGATTTAAAATGAGAACAGCTAAACTCAACTCAACTCAACTTGATTAAGAAATGCTAATAATTATTCAATGCCATTCGATTATAACATAAAACCCAAAAAAAAACAATAAAAAATAATAATAAATAAAATGAAATTTAAATAAAGTAATGACCAACAGGCAACGAAGTCGACTTTGTGACGAGGAGCAGTGAAGCACATGGCCTAATTTCGGGCAGAGCGAGTGCCATTTAATTGAGCGTGTTGGAATTGCCGTTGATTTGCGCGCGCGTCGTAAATTACGCCCAAAGCCGTCAAAGTCGTCCTCGAAATGCGGCTGGTGGGGCAAATCGGTTGGAAAATCACTAAATGCACACACAAAGCGAAGCAAATTGGGCAGTTGACTGTGGCTGTGACTGTGACTGCGCCGCAGACCTGAATTTGACGAATTATTATTGCATAGTCACGGTGAATGGAGATAATGCTTATGCTCGAATAATTCTCAGATTTAAATTCTAAAGAATATGAGTGCATTAAGCCAACGTCGTCAGACTGAGAGAAGACAGACAGACAGACAGGGAGAGACAATGGCAAAATAAAGGACAGGTGGCAACGGCTAAGTGGCAGAGCAACGAGTCTATTAAGTCACTTGCGCTTGCTGGTGGCAAATTTATAGCTCATATTTAGTTAGTGAACCAAAAAGAAGATGATAAATGCCTAAAAATCTGCTTAGATTCGTGTACTTAAAGCGAGATTGTGTGGGATAAAAGTTATCTTTCCTACATGCATATTTTAAATCAAATTGACTATAAATCACAACAGAGCATGTGGAGAAATACGCATTGCTGTATACGGCGCCTAAAAGCATTCTAACAATGCTTTGCTTACCTGTGCGCAGCTGGGCTCGTGTCGCGGCCATGCCTGCAATGTGCACGTCGCCAAATGAAAACCAATAAAAATTCGCCATTTGTTCGCTTTTAATTGAAACAGCAATGCATACCTTGCAGCGCAACAATTTAGAAAAAGTTCGCATATTTAATACAATACAAAAATATACGAAAGCAAATTGGTTTTCAAAATTTCCACGCCAATAATTTATTATTTAAACAAAGCCGCGATTTTATAAGCAAATCTATGAATTGCATTTGCAACATTGTAGGATTCAAATAAAATATAATATATATGGGAAAATCTAAACAAATTGGGTTTCATGAATAAACAGACAGAGAATTCAACAAGTCAAGCCGTATTTTGTATTTTGTGAGCAAAATCAAAAATTTTTACCGAAATTTGCAAATGAAAGTTTAAATAAAATTTGAATTTAAGCATCGACGACGAACGTTGCTTCTGCTGTGACATTTAATCATTGCTGTTTTATATCAAAAAGTTTTTCTGTTTGTTTATTTTTTCACTACGTTCATACATGGTCAGTCAGCCAGCCAGCCAGTCAGTCAGTCAATCCAGCTGACGCGCCGTCATAAGCAACGCGTTTTTTCTGTTGTTGCAAGCGATGGTATCGAATTTGCTCAATTGGCGTGGGTGTGGGAGTGCGAATGGGGCAGTTTGGGGGGCACATGCGACATAAAAATGCCTCGCACACCTGATGCAAATGAAAGCAATTAATCACGGCAACCAAAATGCATGCAGGCGAAAAACACGGCAACGTGCATACAAAGCGTGTGTGTGCTTAATATAGGACGAGATATAGGTACAAACAAACCCACACACACACATGCGAGTGAGTTTAAATTTAAGTTGCAAATGGATTTCTGCTTTTGTTCCAACGACAAGAAAGACGAACATTTATCAAAAATTACACAAAAAAAAAGAAGGGAAAAGATAAAAATTTACACAACTCAGATATGTGAGCACATGTCATTCACTTCGTTTGCAAATTAACAAAAACAAAAAAAAAAAAAAAATGTTAAAAAAAATTCTATATGAAAATCCAACAGAAAGTCACATACAATCAGAGCACTGAAATCAATGTTGTAAGAGTCTTTCATTTTGTTGCCGGAAATCAGTAACAATAACAGCAACACGAGCCAACACATACCCACCCATACACATACATACAGTCATGTGAACTCAAAGAAGGTCGTCATTGTAGTTCAGACATAAATGGCATGCGCACAAATTCGTTTGACAAGCTGATTGAAAGATATCAACGAACAATATTCAGTGAAATCAACAGGAAATGGAAAAAATGTGCAGATAAAAACATACAAATGCGGAAATCCTTTTTGCTTTTCACGAGAATAGAAGAAATCAGCAACATCAACAATATGTATAAAAAATTATATTGCATACTTTTAGACAACACGCAAATGATTTCACTCACTAAGCGACTTAATTCATAAAGAGCTTCGTCAATTTGGCTGCTGATGCTGCTGCTGCTGATTTGCTGCCATTCAAGTACAACTTGAGTAGCTCATGCCAAAAGCTTTTCAAGTGCGCAAAAAAAAAAACAAAAGAAAAAAAACAACAAAAAAACATACTTTTCAATGAAAAACTGAAAAATAGTGAAATTAATATATGTGTGTGTGTGTGTGTATATAAAAACACAGCACAACAGACAAATGCAAAACAACGCACTCAAGAAGAAAAAACTCAAAGTGTATAAGCGTCGGCGCCACCTTGAGCAGCTTCGGTGGCATCTCATTCAGCTGAAGCACCTTTCAAACTTGCAGCTGCCACTTCATTTTGCGCACTTTTTAGCAACGCTGTCGACCCCGACGTCGACGCCAACCCTATACCCCAGCCGCTGCCGCTTGTGGCTTAGAGTGAAAGGCAACTGCATTCGTCACCAAGCTGCCAACATTGCACTCATTGCCACTCGACGAGCGCAAAAAGCAGTAAATGCTCGAAAATCATTCGCTTGCACGCTCATTGCAAGCGCACAAAGAACAAGGCAGGTGTGCAAGGCGCAGCAGAAGAATACAGCGACGACGCAAAGACGCCAAAGACGCCAGCGAAGCGCAGTGACAGCCAGGGACGCAGCGAAAATGCAAAACTGACTGCACTGAGGAGAAGACTGAGTGCGTAGACTTGGTAAGTGTATGTCTAGATGGCGGTGTGTTGGTGCCTTGTGCGTGTGTGTGTGTGCGTCGTTACTAAAAAAACACTTATGGCAAAGTGCCTTCAGCGCAGTTTTGCGGTTCGGTGTGCGCATCTGCCTCTGTTTACTTTCCACTTGCTGTGGCCCAAGGTTGCATATGCTTCAACTAACAAAATCGTTGCATTATCATACTCGTAGTTATGCCTCAATTTGATTTAATTAGCTCACGTGGTTAGTAGAACTTGTTTTTCTTCGCCATAAGGGAGTTTTTTAAGGCTCGATAGTTATCATAAGTATTGCACGAGATGAATTACATCAGGAGTGATTGCCTTTTCAATAAAAGTCTCCTTAAATACTCCATACAAAAACAAGTAGGCTTTAAAACTGTAAGAGTCACTACTAAGAGCGTTGCCGCTTCCAAAATCGGGATGACTCCGATCTGACTAAGCTACAAGAATCGCGTTAAGCATATAAAAATTTATAAAATGTGTTCAAAGAATAAAATGCCTACAATTGCTATAGTGTTTTGATCAAGAATGGAAACAGTTTTAAACATTTACGGCTGCAAATATTTTACATGGAACTGTTTATGTACGTTTCCTATACACTTGCAAACGGGTATAACAACATTATACAGAATTTGGAAAAACACAGAAGGTATTATTTTTACTTAGTTAAATTTCTCACTAAATTCGAATGTACTTGTAAAAGTCGTCTTGAAGGCAACACTAAAGCTTATTGCTGCCATGTGACTTGTCATAGGACGATGAGCATTTGTTACAATATGGAACTATTTATTTATTTCCTTTTATAACAATTAGCTGCTATGTTAGTAATATATTTATAAATTAAATAATATGATAAAATAAATATAAATAATATAAAATAATATGATAGTATAAAACAATATAAAAATTTAATTTAAAAAAATATTAAAAATAGTAATTCAAAAAAAAAATATTGGTTAATTAAATTCTAAGAAATCTTTGACCCGTTGGGGGAAACTTATTTGCACAATGCCAGCTATTTAAATCAACTGCTTACTAATTATTATATCTCTGAAACCATTAAATCTGGAAAATTCAAAATGCCGTTATATGACAATACAATAAGACAGTTGCTCATAACTAGAGATACAGGGTGTTCCGAAGTCGTGCATTCCCCACTGGAGTATTTATTACAAGTTTTGTTTTTTTTTTCAGTTTATCAATAGTGAAATAACATTTTAAATAATTCAAATAGTTTATTTGAAAGCACACAAACGAACTTATTTTAAAAATCTAATAAAACTTGAAAAGTCGCTTTATAAATGTGAAACAATCGTTTACAAAGCTCAACGCAAAAAATACCGAAAAAATACGCTGAATCCACAAGCAAACATATGCAACTCATATGAACACGGACGGACGCCCACAAGTTGTCAAGGAGGCGGGCACCATCCAACCTACCGATGACCTGACTGGTCTTTTGTACTATACACATTTGAATTAAATTTGCTGCCGGCGAAGCAGCAACAAGAATAACAACAACAATAACAGCAACAATAAAACTCAATGAATGCGCACACTAAATGCAAGGATATGTTTGCAATTTCCCATGGGAAATTTATGCAAATAAAATAACAAATAAATTTTGCAATTTCATGTGCCCAACATGCATTCATTCACTCATTCATTCATTCATTCATTTATTCATTTATATATTTATTTATTTGTGTATTCTTTGCACAGCCAGCAAAGCTTGCTACAAGGGCACAAATGGCCTGTGGCTATTTTGTCTTTTGCTATGTCTTTATAACTTTGACTTTGCCATTGAAGCGAGCATGTTGCAACATCAAAGCAGCATGCATTATACGCGAGCATCAAACATATTAAACGATTTACACAAACTTGAAAACAAACTCAATAAGCAAATACGCACAGAGCAATTCAAGCTACTGTGTTACTTTCAAAAGTCACACATTTATTGAATGCCTATTAAGTTGCTCTTACACACACAAGCCTTAATTGCCAAAATAGCCTTGAGCAGAAACTTTTTTAATCAGGAATGCGTGCAAGTAATTCAAATTTTGTGTTCCTTTACAACGCAAATTCATATATGAGTATGAATAATATTTTGCCAGAAATTAAATCGTGAAAAAATCAAAAACAAAGACATTTCTTCAGCCAGGTCGATCATATAATGCGCTACTTGGACACATTTTTATTAATAATTGCGCAAGACTTGGCAAACATTTTTGCGACAAATCTGCTTTTTAATCAGAAGCATATGCTGCTTTTCAGGAGGTCATTTGTATTGGTCTTGAAATTTCACATATCATATTGCCTCGATTTTTTTTTAAGAACTATTAATAAGACAGTAGTGTACTCAAAACATTGAAATATTAACCTGATGAAGTGAGATCTCAATTATATGATCGACATTAAGTTTTATAATACCCAGTGGACAAAAAAACGATAAATTTTTGAACGTCCACAAAACGTCCAAAAACGAGCTCGAAAACGAATGTTTTACGGATAAAAATCGGATATATCAGAAAATGTCCGCAAAATACTCGCAATCGGACTTACAAACGAACCTAAAACGGATAAATTTCGGCTGAAAAATTATTCGCAAAACACTCGCAAATTGTTTATAAACGAATTACAAACGAAAGTTTTGCGGACAAAAAACGATCATTCACAAAACAATCAGAAAATGTTCGTAAACGGATTACAAACGAAATGTTTTCGGTTAAAAAACGAGTATTATCAAAGTATTCGCAAAATGTTCGTAAAAGAACTCGAAAATGAATATTTTGCGGACAAAACGCGAGCACTCGCAAAATTCTCATAAAATGTTCGGAATCAGATTCTGAAACGAACGTATTGCGGACAAAAGACGAGTTTGAACAAAAATGTTTCAAATAAATAAAATTTATCAAATATCAAATGTTTCTATGTCGCCTGCTGTAGCTCTGAGTTTAGTGTGTTGGACTATGAAACCGAAGGTATGAGGTTCAAACCCCAGCGGCACCAGAATTTAAAAGTTTATTATATTAATGTTTACGAATTTAATTGTTGTTAATAATAAAAAATAAAGATATTAAATAATCAAAATTATAAAAAAAGTTAACTGCATTGGTAATAAAAAAAAACAACAATATATTCTGTTCCTTAAGATTGTTTCTATTTTTTAATTTTACAATTTTTTATTGGGGGAATAAACTGGGATTGAAACGAAAAAAACTATTATTAATCAACCCGAAAAAGGTTCATAAACGAGTCCGCAATCGGCTCTCAAAAGATTCGCAAAAGGGTCGCAAAAGATTCCGAAACAATACAAAAACGAGTTCGGAAACGATACGAAAACGAGTCCTAAAACGATACGAAAATGATTCCCAATTGTCCGTTTTCGACTATCGTAAACGAAATTTTCGTGCACACAAACTGAACGACTGATGATTAATTTTCGTATCGTTTTCGGATCCATTTACGATAGTTTTGTCCGGTTGAGTTTCGCAAAACTTTCGTTTACGATATCGTTAACGAGAATTTTGTCCACTGGGTATACATATAGTATGACAACCAATACTATGTTACATATAGCTCTGTCTTTTACAAACAGCATAACTAAATTTCAATACCTTTTAGATTAAGAAAGAAGCGAAGTCGAAAATGTACGAGGCAACAAAAACAAATGGCATGACCTTATTTTGGCTGTGATATGTTCAAATGGATTAGAAAGAACAACTTTGCCTGAAAGTATGCAAAATTATTGAAATTGAACATTCAATTTATTTGCAAATGGATTGTTTTTTTTGTTTTGGAATTTTTGTTTTTGCTATTTCTACACATCGTTTTTATTTTTATATGTGGAAAATTACAAAACTCCTACACGCCTGAACGTTCACATATACACACACGCACACACACGCACACATTTTATAAGCACACATATGGAAAACAATTGAAAAAGTTTTAGAGGAAGCGCAAAATGAACACATGAAGGCGCCAACTTCTATTTAAGCGACTCGGAAACAACGAAGGAACGCACAACTTTCATTGTATTGCGCAGCGTGACTACCCAACCAACGCCCGCGTTCCTCCTTCTCAATTAATACGCGTGACTTGGCCTTTGCTTGCTTCGGTTTTTGTCTAAGCGTGTGTGTTTGTGTGTGTGTGTGTGTATGTGTGTTTGTGTTTGTGCATATTTTGCAACTCAAATATGTATAAATTGAAATCAATAATTATTTCCATATCATTTATTGCGAGCAAAGAATGCCAGAGACGAACGACTGGAAATTTGATTAGGAAAACGACGCCAGCTGTTTTCGCTGCAAACGAGCTGCGAAGAATTATGCCAAATTGTAGAACAAAAACAAAACGAAATTCAAATCGAAAAATATAAATTTATTTAATATAAATTATTTTAAGCTACATTAAGGTGCCGACTCTTGGAAATGTTGCCGTTGAAGTCGCACAGCGAAAATAGTTGATTTGAACTTTTTCGATTAAATCGCGCCATGTTTTCAGCTTCATTTTAGCTGCTGCGTTCGCGGCATTCGAATGAGCACAAATCGCATCAGTGTGTAGCAGCAATGCTATAGCAACGACAACAAGAACAACGACAGCCTCAGAGGCAAGCCTGTGGAATGAACTCAGCAGCAGGCTTAGAGTTTGTTAAACTTGTTTTTCTCGAATTATGTGAGAATAATAACGACAGCAGTTTTAGTGAGCTCGAACGGATTCAGTAAGGATTTGTTTTCACAAACATATGTCGGCTTAAAGCTGACATTTTCGAATTCGTTTGCGAAAATTCTTGTGGCATTCCCATTGGCAGGGCAATAAGTGTGTAAAGGTGTAAAGCAACGAAAAATCCATTTTGGCGAACGAAGTGCAAGTTTTTAATGAACGTAATGAATAGCAAAATGAAAATGGTTGCAAAAAGAAAATTCGAGACCTTTGTTAAGCAACTTATTGTTTACTTTTATGCGATTTTTATGCCAAAGGAAATACTAAAGCAACGCACTGTAATGCTGTTAACGTAATTCGCATTAACTGGGCCAAAGGACTTACTTATGCGAAGGCATACACAAAGCACAGAAGCGGCCGCCACACAAAAGAAACCTTTCTCGCATACAATTACAGTTGAGCAGTAACTGTAAACACTCCGACTTTGCGTAATTGTATCAAATATATAAATAAAAAAAAATAAAACGTGTTAATTGCCTTTAACAATCACAGAAAAGTGAAAGGTCGAAATGAAAAGGCAAAATAAGCCAATTGAATACCGAAACTGAATCCGAATCCATTTAAATGTAGCCTAACCAGCCCACTCCACTGCAAATAAGCACAGATGAAATTAAATAGCTTGAATTGTTTATGACAAGTGTTGAACTTAGCAACTGCAAAGTCTCAATCGCACAGGAATTCATAGAACCGCAGCTAAATGTCACAGGTGATTTCGAGTCTCGGCTGTTTGAGATTTTCATCTGCCACGAACAAAGCCAATGATAAGACATGCTTACATTTGAACATCAGCCCGAGAGAATTGATTCAACTTAGCACATTTTTGTTGTATTTTTTTTTGTAATTTTATTTTTTTTTTTTTGTTGTATATAAACAATGGTTTATTGTCTTTGTTGCTGTCGGCGACGTTGGCGAAGCCATTTAACGAATATTTATTTCGAGAATTTTTCATTCAAGCACATTTTTCTTATTCTTCATTTTGTTTCTCGTTGCTGTTGTCATCACATTTGATTCTTTACGCCGTGCTGATGTGATGATGCCACCATGGCGTATAAGTAACAATGTCAGCATACGACTTTGCTGAATTGTACTTACTTATAACAAGAATTTTCATTTATGAGTTTCACCATTGTTGGCATGCCATATTACTTATTAATAAAAATAAAAAAAATCTGAATTTTTGAATAAAAAATTATCCTCACTTGACTTGCAAAAAACTTCTGCGCAGACAGAAGGAAAAACAAGCAACGAATTACAATTTAAAGTTTCTTCAGGTACAGACATGTGTATATATTTTGATAAGCATCGAAAAAGAGTACAATTTTTGGAAGGTTTAAATATCTGGTATGTTTCAGTCGAAAAATGATCCCAAACTGTCGGAATTAATAATATAAAAAAATATAGCAATTTTTTAAAAAGGTTATCCCAAAAAAAATCCTAACTAAAGCATGTCCGAAGTAAACTATTTTATGCCAAAAGTCGATTTAAAGATTTAATATTTAATTCAGATTGCTTTAATCACAATAGTCTATCATTACTTTGGCATGCAATGAAAATATCAAATTAACGGCAATCGCACAAATGAAAGTCAATTTGTTAATGAAACTTCACTCATATATATACATACATACATACATATATCCAAAACAATTGTTCAGCAACAATAATTACCACTTTTTGACAAACGAGCTTACAAGCACATATTTGTGTGCATTTTGTTGTTGTAGTTATTATAGCTGTTGTTCTTAACCATTGTGTAACAAAAGCGGCGCAAACAATTCAATTCTTACATAATTAATGGCCAGTAGTGCAGTCGAAGTCCCTTATTGACCTCAATTTGTAGTTTATGATTTATTATAAAGTTGTAGACACATACACTTGAGCCACACACACTTCGACGGCCATCTTGCCGGCCAATAGCCCAGCACTTCAGCAAGTTCTGTCATTGCTGACCGTACCAAGAACAAGTTGTGTAAACTTCAGCTGTTGCTTGATCCGATTTAAGCGCACAAGCGGGTAAAGCATTAAGGATCAATGACAGAAATTATAGCGTAGAGCAAGCTAAATAATTTATTGCAGTAAACGAATCAAATTAGAACAATTCAATGGAAACTGTTGCCAGCAAAGACAAGAACAAAGACAATCAGCAGAGAGCATGTGGCAAAGTTCACATGTAATAAACAATTTAAAAAGCAAAAGCGACTTTGTTGTCTTTATTGTTTGCTCTAATTGTACGAACAAACTCTTTGTGCGATTATCTACCCTAACCAGTGCTCAATGAAATCGATGGTGTGATTAATGACAGGTCAATTGGGTTTACTTTAAGTTCGCGCCGTGCTTTTCATTGAGGTTGAATTTCCATCAAGATATTATATAAGCCGCAGCTCAATGCCTCAGTTAACAACACTTAAATGAGGCGCCTAATACAGCCAACAACAACAACAATAACATAATCAAAACTTGCAACACACGTTTTTGACTTCAGTGCAGTCGCTGAAGATGTACGAGTATCATATGACTTGTGGTAATTAGTTTGTAGTCTAAAAACTTTATACAAGCCATGGCAGTCTTGTAACACAGAACACCAAAAACTTTACAACAGCAACGCCAACAACAAAAACAACATCAACGCTAACACCAACAGCAACAACAACAACAACACTAAGACAAATGTGTAGAATAAGCAACACTTGAAGTTGACGATACACTTGTAGAACTCAACAAACATAAAACGACTCCCTCAAGCTCAAAAGCCAAAAAGCTATGCGTATGTGGTAGCAACATGTGGCAAAAGGCGCTGCTGCGATATGAAGCCATGATGAACTACGATTGCAATGCTTTGAGTGGGAAGTGATGAGATTGTCGGCGAGAAGTGTGCCTTCAAGTAAGGCTCGTTTTGAAGATAGAGCGCTCAATATTTATATAATATGATATTTATTTCTTAAAATCTTTTGTTTCTAATCCATTGAATCTTTAGCTTCAGAACCTTTTAAATTTGTCTAAGAACAACATCAACATCCACGACATAAGAAAATATCCTATCTGAGTTGCAACTTTTCAAATAATCGAACAAATAAAAAATTTAGAAAGGGTCGGAGATTTTAATGGAGAAGCACACTAATACAGACACAATTTGCTTGGTATGAAGTTTTCATCGCAGCAATTTTTCATTTTATAACTGCACTGCAACTTCCGGTCTACACACACACACACATACACAGGCACAGACACACACATCCGGAAAACACACACACGCAGCCATAAGCACATGTAATAATAGTTATAATAATAATAATAGAATGAACGCAACGCCTGAACTACTTAGCACCATCTGCATCCGTTCACAGTTGCCAACAACCAAAAGAGCGGCAGAGATTGTTGTGTGTGAGGGTGAAGCGGTCGGAGTGGGGCAACAGTAAGTGAAATCGCGTAAAATATTTCAAATTGCATATACAACAATAACAAAAGTAACATACGCAAACACAAACACATCCGCAAATTATAATGTAGTGCGAAATCCGGCTAAAAACAGCTGTTACTACTCACACACATGCATCCATGTGTGTGTGTGTAGACCAACGCTTATAGAGCAGCAAATGATAAAATAAACTGTGTGAGTGCATTAAAATACCAATTAAATATTGCATTTGTTTGCATTTGTGATTGTAGGTGAATATGAGTGACTGTGTGTGAGGGCGAGCCACTTTTACAATAACTTTCTGTCAATGCTGATGAGTGCTGTACTATTTGTGCATGTTGTTAAATACATTCTTCCGTACTAATTGCATTCACAATCAAATAAAATTAAACTCGTTGCAATGAATCTACATATTTTATATGCTTGCGCTGCGCTCGAAATTCGTTTACAAATTACAATAATGATCAAAAAAAAAAAAAAAAACACTTCTTGCAATTCTGAATTTCAAATTGGCAATTTAATAAACATTGTTGAATCGTAAATAAGCAACATTTATAATTTCAGAGCAATCGACATTGATCAAGCTGGCGGTGTGATACCCTACTTGCTGTATTTCTTGAATTAACAAGCCATTCGACAACATGGCATCGTGCTTAGTGCTATCCAAACTATTGGATAACAATTTTGGCTTCAGAACTTATTATTAAAAGAATTCGACTTTTTCGCCATTGTCAGAAGAGCATCTTATCATACAAAAATGATAAATAATATTCCCAAATATATAATATTATCTTCTACATTTAGCAAAACAAAAAAAGGCTGTGGCATTGTTTTCCGCGCCACTTAACACAGTTGAGTGCTGAACAGAGTTTAAGTGCATCGAAGCAAGGCTGGGCATCATCCATCCATACTATCATACACTTCCATTGGCCCACGTTCGGCAATTTGCAACGCCCATTTGGTTGCATCTATTGCCAGTATTATTGTATTGTTGTTATTATTCAGATGCCTCATACACACGCACACACGCACACCACAAACGTTTGCGCTTATTTACATTTTAATTATAACTGAGTAATAAATTTGCCGCTAAACGGGGTCATTTGCCGTTAGTAAGTGATATTGTCATTTTTGTTGCTGTTGTTGCTGTTGTTGTTGTTGTAGTTTTGTTCATTTGAATTTCAATTACATTCTGGTTAACAATAAATTGAATTAAACAGCATAATTGATGACGATTGCAACGAAGCATTGAAAACGCGTACAGAGCTCATGAAGCTGTCGGCTTTTGTTGTCGTAATGGAATTTTTAAGGCACTGCTTTCACATGCTCAGTCGAAATTTGAGTCCTGCAAGGACAATGAAGCTTTGTTGCAACAATTCTGCGTTCTACTAATAATGCACACTTTCTATGCATGTGTGTGTATGTGTGTGTGTATGACAAACAATTAACTGTTCCACTTTAGAAATTTTGTAATTGTTTTCTATTTTATTTATTTTTTTTTTATATTTTGTTTTGTTAGTTTGTTGCTATTTCATTGTTCTGTTGATGTGAGAAACTTGAGTCGCTTTACTATTCATAATAATACGCATACGCATCGTTGGTCCAGACCAATTAACTGACAGGCTAATGTGAAGTGTCATTTGGCTCAATGACATTGACTTTAGTTGCTATTGGCAATAGTAATATGATACTTAATGTAAATGTGTGCCTATGTGTGTGTTTGTGTCTGCAAATGAGTGTAGAACATAAATGCTTCTCATATCAAAGGATGCCAGCATAAAAGCAACAGTGAGTGAAACAAAAAAAAACAACAACAAACAAATAAATGGCACAGAAAAAAAGGTCGGCTTGGCTAAAAGGAAACAGATTTTCCAGCTTTTGCACATTAGGCATAGCCATGACCAAAGAAGACATTAGATAAAAATCGTTTTATCCCAAATTGGCACAATAAATGCTAAAAATGTGATTCCGCTTTAATAATGTTCTCCACGACAACATTGACTTCATCTTATGAGACATCATCCGTTCAGTGTGTGTTCGCATATGCCAAAGCAGCACGTGCCTGCAAAAAAAAAAAAAAAAAAAAAAATCAAAACAAAAAGAAGACAATTTGAGACTCTCTGAAGTTTTGTTATGTAAGTAAGTGATCTGCTCTTGTATACCCTTTTGCAACGTTCATTTGCCTCATTTCTGTTCGGCTTTTTTTTTTTCTAGCTCATGAAATAGCCTACAAAAATCGTTCATGAACTTTATATTGGCCATATCAGTGCTAGTATATTAAAGCCGTTTTGATTGTACATGAACGTCATTCATTCGACTGCTCACACACTCGCTCACTCAGTCAGGCAGTCAGTCAGTCAAATGTTGTCGTCGTAGTCATACTCATGTAAGCTGCTTGTTCATTGTGTGTTCGTTTTATGCCATGTTGCTAGCATTTAACTTGATTTATATGCTCATGTAACAATGCGCAACACACACACACACACACACATATATATATATATAAGTAGACTTGCAGCTTTAATAAAGCGACGCAACCAATTTAATCAAACTTGCAACCAACATTGCTGCTGCTGCTGCTTTTTGTGGCCTTCATTGTTAACTAAGTATGTATGTCAGTATTATGTTGTACATTATGTAGACTGTTATAACGCGTTCCATTGTACCAACAACTTGCCTTTTTTTCATTCTTTTTTTCTTGTTTTATCTGCTGTCGGCTGTCAATAACCATCCAGTCGCACTCATGGTAGTCGCCATGACGTTGTCTATCCATTTCCAACCAACTGACTGTCCATGCATCCGACCGCTCGTCCATTCATTCATCTCTCTCTGTGGAGATTTCGTGCCTTTGTACGCGTTAAATTGGTTCAGTGGATTAGAATGTGTGTGTATGTGTCTCTGTGTCTGGCTTTGTACTACGCCACGTCCGGATATGGCTTTGACAGCATTCATGATGCTGATAAACGCTTTGACAATGAGTGCTTTACTCGTAACAGTTTTTATTATTGTAATTGGTTGTATATTATTTTTATACATATATAATATATTTATCTCCTTTTTTCAATATATTTTGTGTATTAGTTTTAAAGCCTTTAATAACATTTTTACTTAATCATACATTAGCTTTGGATGCCGCCTGTTGACACTTTAAATGACATTCTATAATGACTTGGCATTCTTAATTGAGCAAGTCGATTATCCGGATAAGGAAAGTTTGTTTTTTAATCAAAATAAAAAAAATATATTTAATTACACTAAAGCGCTTTGTTCATATTTTTCTTTTACTATCCACATTATAGGGCTGTTTTTACAGAATCAGATTTTCAATTTCTTAGCTATAGCCATTGTGTTCTTTTTTATTTTATAGTTCTAGTTACCCGATCAAAATGTTTCTCACAGTAATAATTTAGTGAGAATTTCTTTGGTCTACTTTAAAAGTGCTCCATGCTTCAACAGCAAGCAGAATTATAAAATTATTTCTCTACTAAATTATCGCTGCAACGTTTTTGGTGTATTTGTTGACTTTGCCATTTTAAAGCAATGTTAATTTAAGCAAAGCATCGACTACTTATTTCTTTATCTACATCTAACAGCGGGTGATCATAAAACAGCATTTCTACAATTACATAGATAGCAAACGAACAGAAAATATTACAGCTTGTGGCACGAATGAACTATCATGGAAAAGGCAAACAGCAAACAATCACTCGAAAATCCAAAGTAAGCCCTCAGCGTGATTGTACTTAAACCGAAGAAATAAAAAGTCGTATAATTCCTGTGCAGTGAGTTAGTTAAATTGACATCGTTGCAGCGTCGAGTGCTTTCTTTGAAGAAATTCTAGCTAAGGAAGTGGCAATGATTATTAAGTTTGTGTTTTGCATATTACTTGTAATCGTAGAATTTAGTTACAATGTTCACGGCCGGCCAACTGATGTTTTCTTTAGTATTAAGCCGATTTCGATCAAAGTGCCTGTTCTGGATGTGGAGCAATTATTCCCGAAACTAAGTGCACCAACCCAGAAGCCATCTAAGCCAGCGAAACAGCAGAAGCCGACGCAGCCTTACTACTATGATCCACACTGGTTATATGGTCCTTATTATAACCCCTATCAGCCTTATCCGTATCCTCCGTATCCTCCGTATCCACCATATGATCCACATTATCCAACGGAAAAGCCAACCACAACCGATACAACTCCAAAATTCGACATATGCTTATATTATCCTGATTATTATGGCTGCACTACAACAACGCAAACTTCATCAACGCAAACTTCAACAACAACAACAACACCAGCCACAACAACAACAACAACAACATCAACAACAACAACAAAACCAACAACAACAACAGAACCACCAACAACAACTCAACAAGCAACATCAACAACAACATCTATATAACATTAATTATGGCTCTTAACTTAAAACAATTTAAAAATTCCACGTACCGATAAAGTATACATAAATGCATAAATGAAAAATAGAATTTAATATGTTATAATTGTAATAAAAAAATTCCGTGTTTTCAAAGATCAAACTGAAATCAATGAATAAAATTGGCGTTCTAATGGAAAATCAGTAAAAGATTAACTTACCCTTGCAGGAAATCGAGTTTTTAAGCACTTTTTCATTCTCATTTTTCTTTATCTTATTACCATATACTAGCTCTAAGCTCTTTGGATTTAAGAGATATAGAAATTTGTGAGTATGAGTTGTGCCACGCCCATTTTATTATCAAAATAGTTCTCCCATGAAATTTCAAGTAAATTCGTTCAGAAACAACAAAGCTGTTCATATTTATAAAGACTGTAACAATTTCAGATCCCTCTATAAGATGGTCCCTTTCTTTGGGTTTGAAATTGATATACTATATATTAAGTCTATGCATGCCAAGCCTCTTTAGACCTCTATCTTTAAAATGATGTTATGAACCTATTCTTTGCATGAAGAAATAGAATCGTGAAGAATAGAACAGTTAACAGAGCTGTTCTCAATTTTGCACTATATTTATGTAAAATGTATGTTCAAAATAATATGTAAATATATGAATAAACCAACGTTTACAAGACACCATATCAGAATTATTCCTGTAGTCGTACGAATAATTCTTGAAGTTAAGAAAATTGATCTGGTTCCGAATAATTTCAAGTTTATTTAAATTTGTGACGAGCCAGCTTCTCCTTCCATATAGATAATTTGTTATATAAGTAGGTATTCTCTAAAAATTAAATACAAAAATGAAGATTCTAATATTCTGGAAGGTTCTGTAATTTGGGTACAGCATAGTTTCAAATTAATATTATAATTGTCTCACATCTATACATAATATTAATTTTACATTTTTGCCATTGCAAGTGTATAAGAATTTCGACGAAACTGAAAGCAAGTAACATATGTATTTGTTTTTGAACTCATTAGCGTGGCTTTCGAGCCACATTGTTGACGTAGTTGCAGAAGTGATAACATGTTTTAACCCAAATAAAATTTATCTCTGACATAAACGCTAAAACGCGAGTCATCATTAACGAAAAGCTCTACTTTTACAACTAAGCCTATAAATGTTCTTTAATACGGTGTTAAGAGAATCTGAATTTAATAAGCGATGTGCGTGAGATTGAATTTTTAATCACCGATCGCTTCAAAACCAATTCAAGAATAGAAGACGTTGAAGTCTTTCGAAGACGTTTGACATATCTACATAAATATGTAGTTCCCATTGAGCAACCACAAAATTCATTTTAATTTTTAACAGTTTTCTTGTTTTGTTTTTATTTTAATAGTCATTGATAAAAAATGCGTGTCATTTGATTGAAAACAAACGGTACTTCCCTAATTGATTTTATTTCAGAATAAATAAAATGTTTAGTCATACTTGGGCAGCGCTTTAGTTTGAAACGCGCCGTTGATGTGTTCTGTTCGATAGTGAAACGAAAGAATATGATTATTTCATATTTATTTTGCATATTACTTGCAATAGCAAAATTTGGTTGCAATGTACGTGCTCAGACAAGCGACAGTTTCTTCAGTATACGACCAGTTTCGTTCGTCGCGCCGGTTTGGGATTTCGAAGCGTTATTCTCGAGTCTAGGAATTGGCGCAACAACACCGAGGCCGAGCAGAAGACCACAAAGGCCAAGAAGACCACCATATTATTATGATCCGTACTGGCTTTATGGACCGCTTTACAATCCATACCAGCCTTATCCACCACCTTATCCTTATCCTCCTTATCCACCACACCCTCCTTATCCTCCTTATCATCCAACAAATGCACCAACAACTACCACAACCACACCGGCACCGACACCGACACCCGATCTATGTCATACCTTTCCTCATTTGCCGATCTGCACTTCAACAACAACAACTACAACACCGACACCCGATCTATGCCTTACCTTTCCGCATTTACCGACGTGTACTTCAACATCATCAACATCATCAACTTCATCAACATCATCAACTTCATCAACTTCAACAACTACAACAACTACACCAGCACCAACGACAGAAACCGATCTATGTGAAACGTCTCCTCATCTGCCGATCTGCACTTCAACAACATCTTCAACAACTCCAAGTCCGAATCCGTGAATTCCGATCTGCTTATCTAGCAATGTCTGAAAGAAAGTGTTCCGAACAAATGTGAATTCGAATGAAATTAACAAGCCAATAGCCTAACTTAAATATATTTATTTTGTTTTTATTTTAATTGTTGTTTTGAAAAATTTTTAAATAAATAATGTCTTCAAAAGTTTACATCGTTTTTTTAACCTTCTTTCAACAAATGACGTCTTTAAATGGCCTTTAATACATCGAAATGAATCTGACTTTATAAATAAATTAATTTGTCATCAAAGTGCACAATAATTTTAGTATATTTTTAAAGGTGAAATGAAAGTAAAGTGCGAAATCCACTCAAAGCGACTGACTGCAACAACTTGACTTGATGGCTGCTGGCTAACTTCAAAGGCTTAAGCTTGTGCGAGCGCTGTCAACAAGCCTCAAATAGGGAGCAGATTTGAAAAAAAAAAAAACAAAAAAAAATCTTAATGAGAAAGGTTAGGAGCGACATCGAAAGTCATGTGACTAACTTTTTCGTATCACACAGTGAGACTCACATACACGCCGTCCAAAAAGCCTACGTCAATGCCATCGAAGAAACGAAAGTTGTAAGAAGAGGGTTGTGTTGTTGTTTTGTGTTGTGGCTTTGGCATTGGCATTGGCAGCTTCGAATGTGTAAGAGAAGGCGAGAGTGCTGGCGATAGCGAAAACAAATGCGGCGTAAAATTTCAATTCACACACAGTCGTGTTAATCCGCACTAATTTGTTGGCCATAATTCACTTCAACTAAGCTGATGTACTTTACGGCCAAGTTTTAGGCCCGACGCTGACCTCACGCCATTCGCTTGCTGGGTTGATGATGTTGATGCTGGTTGTTATTTGGAGTGTGATGAATATCATGGAAATTATCCTTTTTAATTGACAGCTGTTATGTGGATTTAGATTTAGATACGTGTAATACAAACAAACACAAATACGAAGGCACTGGGAAAGGGCAACAACAGCAACAACAAACGAGATGACGAAAGAAGCGAAATCAAAAAAAAAAAAAAAAAAAAAACAGAAAAAAGGACAGCAAACGACGAAGGCAAACCAATTGGCAAAGACCGCACTGAAAGTTTTGGCATTGTGGGCCAAGTATGTCGCATGGTTGGCCACGGCAGAGCAGGTTGAGTTTATACGATATTGGTGTGTGGTGGTGTGCAAAGGAAAAAGTCGAAGGCATTAAACCCTGATTACGCGCTAAATTTATCTTGGCAAAGCAAAAACCAAATAAAATATAGCCAACGCACAAGGACTAACAAATGAGTGCGTATCCTTTCAGTTGTGCAAACACACTCACGCACAAACACACACACATAAAGTAAGATACAGACCCAACGGGAAAAAATCGTACACATTCTACCCGCCATGCGAGTAGAAGGTGTCGTAAGTGTAGACAAAGAGGTTGCGGGGGTTGGTATGCGTTCGACGTCGTCGTATGACAGAGAAACACAACGCAAAATATAACAGCAGCGAAAAATTACAACAACAACACATGCTCTGTCGCTTCTTTTTGCAGCGAGTGTGGAAGGCTTCACAAAACGAAATGCAGCTTTGTGGATGAAGAGTTAGGGGAGGGTTCGTTGTCCATGCTAAAAATAGAACTAACAGGCAAACGCACTTTTTTGTTTCGCCGACGGGTGGCTCTGCTCTTATTCATAATTAGGCGCACTTTTACTATAAGTCTCAATGGCCGCGACGGTTAAGCGGCGGCTTGCGAATCGATGATCCGCGGTTCGAGTCCTGGTGCCGGCGTTCACTCAATAAATAAGTAAGTTTCCCTTTATTCAATAATTAATTATCCAATGTATCACTTCTCAATATAGAAAATATAAAGCCAAACAACACAGAAAAAAGGAATAATAAACAAAGGCAAAAAATTATAATATAAAAAAATACATTAAAAAACCGTCGGAAAATTAGTAATAATAATTTTTTTTTTTTTTATCATAGCAAATTTTTAGTAGTTTTGTATTTTTATATTGTATATGATCATCTTTTTTTTTTTTAAAACAAAAAAAAAAGTAACTAAATAAAATGTTTTTTGTTGACCCGGCTGGGAATCGAACCCGCGTCTTCAAATGCAAGCAAAATAGGATGGTAAGTGTCCGAACTAAATATATAAAGTGTCCGAACTAAAAAAAAAGTGTCCAAACTAAAAAATATAACAGCGAACGCAAACGTATAACAGCAGCGGTTTTACAACAACAACCCATGCTGTGTTACTTCTTTTGCCGCGAGTGTCGCTTCTTTTAGAAGAGAGTGTTGCTTCTTTTAGAAGCGAACGTGGAAGATTCTATGCATGGCGCAAAGCGGACATTTAACGCCATCGGAAATTAGAAGAAATCGGAAGACATGCTCCATTCTAAAGAACGCAGCCATAAGGCAGTTAGAAGGCGTTCTGCGTCCCGTTGGGGAACTAACAGAATGATTGCCGCCATGTTGCTTATCCTGCAACGCCGTAGGCAGACACTTTCACAGACACACACACACACACACTCCCACACACAGATTTACTCATATAGCTACAATATAAATGGCAACTGAAGCGGCATAATTATGTATTGCGAAAGCATTATCCTGCCGATGGCCCACTACATTTCTATACAATCTCAATGATACCGCAATTGTCTCTCCCTATCTATGTTCGAGTGCCACTAAGCGAAGTCAAAACCAAAAACAAAAAACAAGAAAAACAAATAAAAACAAACTAAAAAGGCGCAAGGCAGAGAGGAAAAAAAATAAACAGAGGTCAACGCAAGCGGAAATAAAAAGCGTACATAAAATAAGTTTCTGGCGCGGCAAAAATATCTAATATCTCCGACGGCAAATGAGCTGCGAAAGGACCAAAGACAATAAAAGGCAACAATAACGAAAACAACATCAGCAAAAGAAGCAGCAACAACAAACAACAATAACTAAGCTCTGGGTGCGCGACTTACGTGCGTAGGATTTAATCGATGGACTTAGTTTATTGTCTCGAAATTGAAAATTCAAAACGGACGACAAGCGAGAAATTAAATAATACCCAACACACTAACACTCAGATAGATAGACAGACAGACAGACCGAGCACATTGAAATAATATTGTACGGCCATTTGAGTTTTCGAATTCATGTTGCGCAGCATGCAAGAATATTTATGCGAGCCAACTAAATTGTCCTCAGCGTCTTCTCTTTCTGGTATGCTTGCAATACATTCGGTTTTGTCTTTGTCAGTATTTTTCATTTTATTTATTTTGTTTTCGTTTTTGTTTTTGTTTTTATTTTATTTTATTTAACTCACTAAAAGTCAACGAAAATGTATGCAAATGTGTAAAATTTATATAGAATTCCTAATGAACATTTGCCAAATTCGAGAATATCAAAGATTAAATCATTCGCTGCTAAAAAAAAGTTATTTTTGCAACTGACAAACAAACAACGTTTAACTTTTTTTTATAAATAGATACATTGAATTAAATACAGTATAAACTCGATTATACGGATCTTCGAATATCCGGACTCATTCCCAGGAGTCTAATTGCTCTGATTGTTGAGAAAGGTAATCGACGTACGTCGTTTTAATAATCAATTTATGCAATAGTTCAAGTGAAGACAATTGAGAGTATAGAAATTATAAATCTGCCAGTAATTTTTACAACATACTTAATTTGTTTATGAAATCGATTATCCGGATTTTCGATTATACGAAATACCCCTGGCTTTAAATGATCGGGATAATCGAGTTTCTACTGTACTTAAATTTCTTAGCAGTCTAAGAAGTATTATATTAAATAAGTAGTACACACTTTATAGTATCTGTCAGATAAGCCTAAGCCTTAGCGATTTTGACGTTATGACTACCGTTGGACGCTTAGCCAACAATAGTTTTTTTTTTGGTTTTTGTTTTTTTTAAGACATGTATCTCAATCTGTGACAGCAGCGTCACTATAAATTTTTATGAACGCCAAAAGTCTTCCTCAAACATGTTGCGCTAATATTTTCTGCGCAAAAATAAAAAGAAATGAAGCACAAAAAAACCGAAAAAAAAGCAAATTGCGTTTATCGTGAGCAACAAGTTCTGCTTGAGAATGTGGCAGAGAGACAGCTGCGAGCAACAAAGTAAAGTTTTTATGGTCGTCATTCAGCAATTTGCGTCTTTGCTGCGAAATGTGGCAAAAGCGTAACTTCAATTTTTGGTAAAGCGCAACTTTTAAACACAATTTCGGTTGCATCTCCTGTTGTTGGGCTACAAAAAACTTTTCTCATTATCTCGAAACGGTATAATTTCCAATGTCAAAAGATTAGAACGATACGACGACGGACGGACAGCAGTTTCGTTGCTTGGCTGAATGCTATAAGTAATATGAGACGACGCTGCGCTAATTGCAAAGTACCAAGCACAAGCAGAAGTTGACCGCAGCAGCGACAATGCGGACAGACATTAGGCACTCGTTTCGTTAGCTTCAATTAGCGTGTGCAAGTGAGCAGTCTCCGACTGGACGACGCAATGCTGGCAGCTTATTAATCTCAGTGCATCATTTGTCAAGCTCATCGTCAACGTCAAAAAATCATTACACACAAATGACCAAACTGAGTGCGCTTGGATCGTATCGGAGCGACGGTGAGCAGATATGAGATGAGCTGTGCGGGAATTTATTGTTTTGTAATATTTCAATTTGGCAAATAGATTTGGGGTAATCAATTTCGCTGCGTGGCTGTCGAACAAGTGCAGCTAAGGCAAAGCCAACACGTACACGTAAAGCTAAACTCGAAGGCCACAACAGAGCTCAATATATTTAATGAGCGTGTGCCACTTATGTTTAATGGAAGCTATTATTTTTTTTTCATTTTATATGTTAAATATAATTTTTTTATTACCGATTTTTCTATATAGAAATTACACAAAAAATTGGTATGAAATTAATTACTAATTACAGCGCCATAATTCAAAAAGTGCTCAAGGCCTTGCCTTGGCAATTGCTGGCAGCCAAACGTGTGCGCAACAAGAAGCAAATAAGTTATTCAACTCAACGGCAAAGAGAAAATATCCCCAACATATGCTCTGAACGCATGCGCAGCACAGCAGGACATGCTCTTAAAAAAACAATTGGCAGATGATATAAGAGCGTAGAGACAAAGGCGAAGACGACGTCGCTGCGGCCGTAAGCGTTGATTGTCCTTGAAAATATTCGACAGCACGGCGTATACTTGATATGAACTAAGTGCGCATACGTGACAACAAAGGCAAAGACTTACCGCACTCAACACAAAAAGTTGTAAAAAGTTTTTGGCACACACAAAAACAAAAAAGGCAAAATATATTAGTAAGGAAACCGAACCGAACGAAGGGCTTTGGGATTGTACGAAACGAACGTGCGACCAAATCCTTACGTGTGTACGATGTGGAGCGCAGGTTTCAGGTTAAGCGGTAAATAGCCTTAAGTTAGACATCAGGAGCGAAGAGCACCAACAAAAAAAAAAAAAAACAACAAAGTAACAATAATGCTATGAGAAAGTTTGAAGCTTGTTGAGAATTTGCGCTATTTGTTGCGAAATATCAAGGTTGTTCTACGAATTGACGCTCCCACGCACAATCACACACAATTACGCCTCAAGTAACGACACAAGTCCGTACAAAGACACACACACACACACATATATATTCATATATATACACGTGAATCTTTGCACTTGCCCAAGTTACATTGATAAAAAATTAATGGTTTTGCACAATTCGACCTTAGGTGTCAATTCATTGAAAATTTATAATTCGTAAGCTGCCTAAGACGATGGTGGGCGTGATTTTAATGTGTGAGGGTGGGGGTGGAGGCAAGGTGAACATAAGACTTGCTACTGCGGTTGCGGCTGTCGGAATTGCTGTTGTTGTTGCTGCCTGTGGCAGGCTCTACTCAAGGGATTTCAACGAAATGTGTCATTGAGCGGTTTATGTGAATGTACGTGCGTGTGTGCGTGCGTGCGTGCGTGAGTGTATGAGTGCGTAGACATTAACTACAAATAATGCTGACGGTCCTTCTCAATTACTCTTTCCCCCCAACTCCTCTTCCCATTGTCTTCTACCTAACCGAACATTCCCCGCGCTCCGCAGAGTCGTTCCAGTTGCTTTCAATGCGATTTATTGTATTATTTATTTATGAAATATGAAATTCGTCATTTGTCCGATTCATGACTAAATGTGCTTAAGTTTTTGTTGTTTAATAGTCTTTGACATTTGTGGTATTTTCTCTACTTTGCGCATTTATTAAAGGCAACAATACAAACAAAATTTAAGAACGCTTTACACAAATTTTTTCTATTGATTGTTTTTTTTTTTATAGCATTTATTTATTTATTTAATTCTTCAAAAGCAAATGTCTGTTATTTAGATGTGAGATAACATAATATAAAAATAATACTTTATAAAAAAAAAAAAATTATTTAATAATAATAATTTAGTATATATGTAGAATTAGTCGAAAAAAAAACTGCATTGATAAAGAAGAGAAAAAAAGCCAAATAATAAATTAATACTGAGAGTGAGGGAAATTTATTTGAACATAACAGCTATGCCCCTACTCACAGCTAAATGTGGTCAAAGAACACATAACCATCTATTTGCATATCCAATATAGGGCAAACCCTTATAGACAATGCACACGACATGATTTAATGTACAATCCATTAAAATCTGTTGTTCTGCACACTTTAGCGGAATTCCGACTGTAAAATAGATCAATTGACCAAGTCACTATCACATTTAGGCAACTTACAATTTGTTTTTGTTGCCTTTGTCCATCTATCAGAGAATTTCTTTTTCAAAAGTCCTTAATTTTGTGTAATCATTTGTAATTGAGACTACAGCTGTCTATCACTCTTTGTCTCCTTGTCTCTCGATACGATTTTCTGCGCACTTCATGTAATAAAAAACAGACGTAGTTTAATAGTAATGCAAAATGTTTGAAGTTTTTTTTTTTTACTATTTTGAAAACTTTATTTCTTTATCAGGTATTTATTACACTTTTGTTGCCGTTAACTCAGTTTTTACTTGATGTTGATGCTCCAATTGCAGTTGTTAATTTTGTTTCGACTTTCCTTGCTATTTTTGGCATCGAATCGTCAACGCTTTTCTTAGCATAACATTAGGCACACAGCAGAGACCAAGACAACTGCAGTATTTTGTTCAGCAGCAAAACGAAACTTGAGAGGACAAAGTTTTGCACAGTTGTCTATTGAATTAGACAAAACTCGGTGGAAACTGCAAAGGTACTATGGAAAAAGCGCCGTCAACAAGCTTCGGAACTACAAGTAGCATCGGCGAGCAGCGCATCAAGTAACCAAATAACAACACACAGTGGGCAGAAGTGAGTGAAACGCGACAAGTCATGACAAGTTTGAGTTGAATCGTATCGAATCGACTTCTGTGCAAATATCAAGCAGAGGTATGTTGGTATTTAAATTGAGATTTTCAAAGGCAAGTAAAATAATAAAATGCAAATAAAATGCCAAAGGAATGAAAGCGTATAAGCAAGCAAAGCAGCGGAAGGCGTGTTGCAGCAGCGACGGCGACGACGAAGGAGACGGCGACAACACCTTTAAGTCTTATGCAAATCTATTGGAAAATTTTTATATATAAGTCATATTTTCTCGTACTCAAAAACATTTTCTATTTGCCTTTACTGTGTATTTCTGGTTCTGTGAATGACTTGTGTGTATATGTGTGTGTGTGTGATGGTTTTGAACATTATATCCTTCCTTTGCTTTTTTATGAGTTTTGTCAGTGAAAAGAAGAAAAAAAAAGATCATAAACTTTTTGCCAGTACTTTCCTTTATGCCAACTTATTCTTTTTCACATCAGCATCTTTTCTTTTCACTTGATTCCTTATTATTTTTTTTTTTTTGTTTTCTTTTTCCTCACCGAGCATTCAAACTGGTCTTCGAGTGATATTGTGTGTGCGACTGAGTATATTGTGTGAAGTATTATGCAAAATCGTAGCAAAAAAAAAATGAAACGATGCAAAAGTAAAATGGAAATGATAAACCGCAAAAAGACGTTGAAATACCACAGAACATTTTTTTCCAACTTTGTGTGTGTAAATAAAACAAATGCCTTGCATGATGCCGCTTATGAAATTTACCTGCTCCAGCAGCCAGCAGCGAACCAGGCAGAATAGTTGGTTGACAGCGCTTGTGGCAGCTGTTTTGCATTTAGCGTTTAATATCTGAAATACTTGCGAAACATTAAACAGAAGGCAGCAGCCAACGGAAATGCACGAACAGTTATTGAACAATCGGTAGCCATAATTCAATTGTACGCAAAGCAACGTCATGCCTGACAACTTTTCTCTCAAAGCTCCTAAGACGGACAATAAGGCGTTGAGTTTTATACAAAGGATATGAAAGAAAGAACAACGATGCGATTTAATTTCATCAAGCCTCACTGACCGTTGCAGCCTGTAATAATCTTGATGGCTTTGCGCTGTTCTGCTTTGTCATTGTTGTGCTCATTGTTGCTCTTGATTACAAGTGCATTATTGAAGTACACTCGGTACAAAGCCAATAAACTAAACTGCAACAGCCAAAAGCAGCTGTACTTGAAGTTTGACTTATTGTAATTGAAATCGCTTCAAGTCCTGGAAACAGTTTGAGTTGATGCTCAGCTCACTAATTCATTTGTTTAACATTCAGCTTTGAAAAACTTTGAAACAATATTTTTGTTTTCATTTATATAAACAATTAATTAATTACACAAAGCAAATGATTTGCTTTGTTTCGATGCCAAACAATATTCTTTAATTGATTAAATTAATCTCAATCAAGCAATTATTGCATGGCAATCCTCGATTCAATCAAATAAAGTCGTTGTGGAACCTGATATCTGCTAATTAAATCAAACTTTACCACTTGCCAAGCAAGCACAACAACAGCGCATCGAGACAAGCACAGATGAATGAATTTCAATGAAATGCTTAGCCCGCATAAGCTTCACTGATATGTAACACGCAGACATTGTATCGAAATTAGCATGTTATTTAATGCTCGCATGAACTGAATTTATTTGCCACATGCAACAGCAGCTCAATTCAAGCCCACCTTCAGCGACTAAATAATGCAAATTGCTGAATACACGCACACACACACACTCACCCACACACACAGTCAAGTGACCATGCGTAATAATCATGAAGGCATTTCAAAATTGTGCTCCTATGCGTAAACGATTTGAGTATCTGTCAACAAACAGGCTGCGGTTCTAATTAACTTAGTTAGCTGCTACAACTACACATGCATAATATTTGCAAATGCAACGTCGCCTTGCGTAACTTAGTTAGCCATTAAATCAGGTGGCGTGATTAAGCTGTGCATTCGCATTCCTGAGTTCATGCTGCTCCTTCCTTGCTCTGACCTTAACGTTTAAGCAAAACGAGTTGTGTAAAAAAAGATTTCAAAAATAATACAAAAACATTCAAATTCGCTTAGCCCAAAAAGTGTGCAACGATTTAATGCTTTCGCTTCTCAAAATTTTCAATTAAAATTCCACAAACTGCGCAAACAACATGAACATTTCAAAAGTTCGCGAACACTTGACACAAACCGATTCCACTCAAGGCAAACGGTTAGTCAATCAATCAGTCCACAAATCAAACAGTCCAGCCAGCCTGCCAGCCAGTGAGTCAATCAAACGAACATACAGTCAATAGCTGCTAAGTCAATTGGCGATGCGCTTCGATGTGCTAATGCAGAATTCGTTAGCACATATCGGCGGAGCGCCGTAAATCTTCTTCAAAAACGTGACCACGCCCACGGCAAACCTAAAAGAATAGTTGTCAGCATTGTTCCAACTGCTCTGCCGTATAAATCAAGACTACTAGACTGCCGTACGTTCAGTGCGAAAAGGTCATGAATAATTCGTGCCAAAGTTGAATGCATTTGCATGAGTTAAGCGAAATGTGATTCACAAAATGTTCAAATGTGTAATGACAGATTTTCGACAACGTTTGTTAATTTCAACTAGTGGCCGAAAATTTGACTTAATAGGAAGAAAAGTTATTCACGACCATAACACAACTTAATAACGATAGGATCAGCGTTCTTAAGAAGTAAAGGCTTGGTTCCCTTCCAAAAACCGACACTACAGACAAACCATCACTCATTCCTTTCTCTCATCTCTCTAGGCGTTGTCATACATTAATTCCATGCTAAGAACTTAAATAATATTAAGTAGAAACCATAATTCATACCCCAGTAGTTTTATGAACGAGTGACGGAATATCGAATATACCAGTTCATAAATAACCAGTGCTGGAACCACTTCTATCTACCTTGCCTGCTTTACACAGGGATGTTATAGGTAAGAATGATCATCTTTAACTAATTCTTGTACTAGTTCAAAATTAATCAATTGTTTATCAGTTTGTTTATAGAGATATTCTGTGATCTTTGATACTGCCCCTTAGATGAGTAATGCTTCTTTCTTTATGTGTGAAAATGGAATAATTCACACAAAGTGTCTGAATAGATAAAATATCATTTTCATAGCATATTTTGGATTGACAGTTCCTTTGGCGACTTTATGTAATTATATTTTAAATTCACATACCCTTAAGTAAACACGAGTATATAATAATTCCCAGTAGTTTAGTTAGCAAAGTAAACAAATTAGAAGAAATGTAAGTGCAAAAAAAAAAGGGTTTACTTGTCTGAAAGGCTTTTGAGTTGTCTGCTTAACAAAATCACGTAATTGTAAACATATTTGTACTAATATAACTATTTATTTGTTTATTGCTTCGTTATTTTGTTTATTTGTCAGTTATTAAGTGAGCTGAAGAAGTGTTTAGAATGCAAAGCGTGTCATAAAGCGTGCTACATTTCTGCTATTTGCATTTGCATTTGATTAGAGCACGTAAAATACTTCAAATACACACACATGCATACACACGTATATATGTGTCAATATATAGAAACATATGTACATACATATGTATACATCGAATATAAACAAACACGTTGGCAAGCAAATTGAATTTTGAGTGTGTGTGTGTGTGTCTCTGTAAATGTTTTTATTTGTGTTGAAATTTCACTTGACTTTACTACAAAATATAGAAAAAGATGGATGAAGAATCCTTAAGCACATTTTTCACGTGTATAGAACACACAAATTCAATTTGCTTTGCCTGAAAGACAAAAAAAAAAAAGAAATAGAACAAAACAACAAACAACGATACAACAACGCCAAAGGTGTTGGCAAAGAGAAAAAAGTGGAATAATTTCATTTAAATAAATTTGCAGTGCATACCTTACGGCGTCAATGACACTTGATTTTTACTTTGAATCTAGCAAACGACGCATAAAAATTCGTAGATTTTTAATAACCGCAATAAAAATTCCACAACGCGGCATTGTCTTGATGACGATGACTTAGCTCACTAATGCTAACGATGATGACGATGTCGATGTCGGTGATGATTGTAATGACGATGTTGATGGCATGCCCGCAAGACCAAAACACTCGCCACATCACGCCATGCAAACCACAACACATTTGTCTTCAAAAACGAAGAAAATATCTGACGCAATCGATCATAATACCTTTTGATATCGTTATTAAGCTTTTAGCGTCATAAAACACACATTATACTAAATACTTAATGAGCAAAAAGTATGCAATAACTTTGACACTCAAGCACATCGAATCGAAGTGGCGCAGCCAACAAAATGGCTGGCAGCAATTTGCTCGCGTCAAAAATACCGTTAAGCAGCAGTGTCCATTAAAAAGTGCGGCAAGGTAATTACTTCACAAGAAAAATGAGAGAAAAAAAACAAAGATATTATAGAGAAAAAAAAGGGAAATATGACAAAAATTATGGCAAAAATTATGGCGCACCTAAAAGGCTCAGACTTTTGGCAGAGACTTTTTGGTCGTGATCGTAAAAGTTGCCACATTAATGACTTATAACTGAAGATTCGCGCGAAATCGCCATTGCCATATTTTTATGCTGGCAAGAAGTTCTTAAGCCTTCACAAGCACGTCTTTTCATTCATTGATGAATGGCGCACAAAACAGAAAAGCTTAAAAATAATCTCAATAAAGATTTGCATGCTTAAATATTGTAAATAAAACGAGCGTAAATTGCTCAACTTGAGACAAGACAAAAATTCTTATAACTCTTCCAACACACTTTGCCTACACTTCAATGTGATCACTGGTTCATGATACTGCGCTGAAAACATATATTTATTTTTCGTCTTTTTAAACCTGAACATATTTTTATATGAATTGTTCCAAAGAATTTGCATCTTATTCAATTATATTTGTTTCGTTTAAAATAAATAATCCTTGCAATGATTCAAAAACTCTTTCTCTTTCTGTGGTATCATGTTTAAGAATTGTTGAATTTATTTTGTCATCTTGAAATATTTCTAGTCTTTTTAAAATATTCAAATTGAAATATATGCCATGAAGAAAAAGTAGGCGACTTACCTTTTGCTTGAACCTCTTGACTCTATTTTTTCTGAAAGAAGAAACAAATAATTATGGGGTTCTCATTTGGTTGATCGCATCTCTCACACGGCATTTCAACTATTCTAAGAACTCAAAGATCTATAGTTTTCAATAAGCTACTCAAGTTGTTTAACCTATAAAAGCTTCAACAGATTGACTCCTGTTAGTATTTGTTAGCCTAACAAAAGAAAAATATTGTTGACAAACACGATTTATTGCAATCAGCAAAATAATTAAGCAAAATAAATGCTCAGAAAGTACTTGGCAACTTGAAAAAGTTCTTTTTGCTAATATTTAAATCATGACATGACATTTTCACTTGCAATAATAACATTGCAAGTTTCTTAACATACGAATTCAAATGTGAAACAACTCATATTGATAAAATCAACAAAAAGAAGAACAAGATTATTAAGAGCAGAGAATAAAGTCGCCAATGAAAAAGTAAGGCTCACACATACACACAGATAGCCAACAACAAACCATCGAAGAGTTACAAATGGAAATTGCGTCAACATATGAAAATGTAAAACCATTGGATGTATTATCATATTTGAGAATCTTTTCAATTTACAAACAACGTAACAAAAATTCAAGCCAACAAGCCGAACAACACAAGTGAGTGCGAGTGAGATGGTAAATGGCAGACTGGACTTGTGACAAGAGCGGCTGTCATACTCTTATTACACTTAACATATTCAATGTGCTTATGGAAACGCCATCGGAGGACCTTCCTGCTCGGGCAAGTCGTAAAATTGTTGGGCGTGTTTATGTACTTATGCATAAGCAAGTTGTTTGAAGCGCTAAGAAGAAGTTATTTAGTACTCGTTCACATATTTTGCATACAAGACACTTTTCAACACAAGAAAGTGTAAGGAAGAATGACAAAAAAAAAAAAGGATAAAAAATAAATATATGGAAGTCATAAAAGAGTAAAGCAGCAAGTTTATTTATTTTTAGTTCTATTGCCCTCGTATGTCCATTACTTTGGTTGCGAAAAATGCTCGGAAATCTTTAGAAGAATCTTGAAAAGCAGAAAAGCATTAAAATCTTGCCAAGATGGGTTTCTCTCTGTGTGTGTGTTTGTGTGTGTGTGTGTGAGTTTGTGATGTGTGAACATGTCTGCTGGGACTTTGTCTGGGTTTTGTTATGACAAGTATGTTGACATTTAACATGCCTCCCTTTCAGTCTCTCTTTCTATATGCATACGATATATCGCTCTCTGTCTCTCATGCGACCCAGTGACCGCAGTACAAGTCATCGAAGAAATGTTCATGCTTATCATAACAGCTCATCTTTGTGTGTACATTTGTAAATGTAAGTGTTTGTATGTGTTTGTGTTTGTTTTCTATGTTCACACAACTGTGAATATAAGAGAGTACACAAAGATTTAGAAAAAAGCTTGTTGGCATGCATTTGTTGCACCACCAGTGACCGGAATGCCTTCTTTAACTTCCGCCGCCAACGCATCTTTTTGTGCGTAGACATCTTGTGCAAAGAAGAAGCAAAAGCAAATCATGAATATGGTATTTTAAATCAAAAAAATGAGTTGTTTGTGCTCATCGATGTTTTTCTGTAATTCATTTAGCCTTTTCCCTTGGTTTTATTATCTAAAGAGCATAAAAGTTGTGAAAACCTTTAATACAAATTATGATTACTACAACAATGGCTACTGCATCAAAATGAATAGAGTATTCAGGCAGACAACAAACACTTTCATGACAAACATAAAAGATAAGTCAGTAAATCAAAGCTGCCCTCACTTTTCGTAAACTAATCCGGCTTACTTCAATAAGTAATGTATTCACAGAGTGAAAAACGAACTCTTAAATTACTCGGTGGAGAATTTGTTGTAATTTTGATTATTCCACTTTGTTCGCTCTTAGATGGACTTTCAGGTTGCGCTTGTGTAATTTTAATCGCATTCTTCTTTGGGTTCTGATAATTCTCACCCAAGTTTTCAAGCAAAAAATGTACATGTTCATCTATATTTGTAAATTACTCATTGGATTTACATTGGCTGCTTGATGAAATTGTGTATTTCCGTGCGAAATGGTCAACAAAATTTTATGATTTTTTTTTTCTTTTTTG
Organism: Phortica okadai; assembly: GCA_034638295.1. Lineage (NCBI taxonomy): Eukaryota > Metazoa > Arthropoda > Insecta > Diptera > Drosophilidae > Phortica > Phortica okadai. The sequence goes on from CM067851.1 coordinate 5,797,984, forward strand.
GCAAAAATTTAAGTAATGAAAATATACGCTGCACAAGAGAATAAAATTATTTTCATAATGCACATTAACAAACGAAAATTTATACCTTTGCCAAGTCACACAGATACAACATAAGTACGTTGAGTATACGCCACGTTCGCAGGCAGCACATTTTATATGACAAAACATGTCTTATTTTGGTTGCGACTTGCGAAACAGTCAAAGGCATAAAATGCGAATGTGAATTGTGAATTGTGCGACTAACAAATATTTTGTGTGAATTTTATTACAACCAAAATCACACAAATTGTACGCTATTCGGTTTGTTTCGATTCGTTTGTGGCTCAATTCGCTCAGTTTTTTTTTTATTTTTTATATAAATAATCCACAAAAATGCACATAATTCTCCTTTTCTATGTCCCATGAGTGTTTTTACGACATCTTCGTGCGTGTGTGTGTGTGTGAACGTTGGCCTTCTTCTTGCGGCCGATTTGTGCCGTTCTGCTTTACTGCTTGTTTGCAATTGCGCATAAATAATCCTTTTGCCATATCGAATTCTATGGGCCATTTTTGTTTGGTATTATTATGCGATTATTAGCTTGAATATATTTTATGTTTGTGCTCTTATGCGTACAAGTTCACAATGCAATGTAATAAATATTTATTTGTGCGTCGTCATCAGTTGTCTTGCTTTACCCTCAATGCTTCCTTCATTGACAATAGTCTTGGTTTTGATAGCACACCTTAACATTGTCTTTCAATTGATTTGCTGCAAATTATTGCAAGAGACACTCAGACACACACACACTGAAGAAAGTTTGTGCAAGTGCTCACTGTGTAAGTTTTATAATATTTCTATTAGAGGCTTCACAAAGTTCATGTTTGCAGGCGTTGCTGTTATTGTTGTTGTTGTGCGGTGAACCGCAACCAACTCATTGACACCCAAAGCAACTGCTTGCTTTTCTGTTTCTACTTCTTTTGCTTCCTCTTCAATTTGGTTAAAAAGAGGATATGCCAGACGATTGGCCCAATTCAAACCGCATTACAATCAAAAAATATCTGACCGCAATACGAAAACAATCCAAAACGGAGAAATGCAACCAAAAACCGGGAAATGATGAAACGAGTGAGCAAAGCGACAAGAAATAGCAGCGCCATGATGTATGCAATGGTTTTTTACGCTTGTTAACTTGTGCTCAGCTGCTGGCACAACAACGACTTGCTGCGCACTTTGTTATTCTTGTTGTCAGTGGTGTCGTTGTTGCTTTTGTTGTTGGTGTTGCTGTTGCTGTGGCTGTTGATATTGTCAACGATTGTGTTGCATTTTAGTTATAACTCTTGTTCATTTTGTACGTTTGATACACAACGAAATTTTGCTTAGCATCTTTTGCTGATGGAAATTGATGGCGACACAGAGACCAATACCAATGACACACTTGTTTGCTTATTGTATTGTAAACTTTGTTTTTGCAGTTTTCTATGTTATTGCTTCATGTTGTTGTTATTTGGAAACCGCTTTCAAATACAACCAAAGCATATATTTGCTACATCTGTGTTGAAAAGAAGTTCGTGAATTGAGCAAATATGCTGATGAAAAATATTTTTGTATCTTTAACTTATTTGCAAACACAAAATCATTTGCACATTTCACTCTTGGCATTGTACAATAAAACAAAAGAACTAACATATACGAAAGTTTATTGACAGCAATGCTACAAAAATGTATTAAAAACAAATTTGAGCAGCACTTTGCATACAAAATGACGGTCGTCAATGTTTGCGTGTGTGTGTGTCTGTTTTCTTTGAACTTGTGTGCGCATTAAATTGTATTTTATCTCAATTAGTGTGGCAAAATATTGTTGTGGCTGTCAAAATAGTAAAAGTCGTTAGCAACACATTTCAAACTATTGCAACGTTGCGAGCGAACGAGCATAGTTGACCCCAGTCACTGCCACGGCCGGTCAGCCGACCGCCCCTCATCAACGACGCTGCAATTCATTGCTCGTAGCCAACCTTTTTCCACAGCAAACTTAACTTTATACTTTATTTGCACTTGCAAATGGCTTTCGGCTAATAGTTGGCTTCTTCCTTTTTGCCCTTCACGCTGTCTGATGCCAACAACCGCGAAATAGAATAGAGAGCAAAGTCGTGTAAAAAAAAAAAGTAAAAAGGCGATAAAACTATTTAGCTTTCTTGCTAAATATTTGTACAGTCCTCACTTCAAACGAATGAATTTTAGTTCAGTTCATATGCAGATGGTATTTCACGTATTTAAAAACTCATTTAAGTGCGCAAACATTATTATTTCATTTCTTTAAAGATAATTCAACTGTAGATGCATAAGATCATGTAAAATTTAATATGATTCGCGCAATTTATCAAAGAAAATTTCACTTTGTCATACCGCACACAGATGGCGCTGCTTTTCAAGCGGTTTCATAAGGAGACTTCCATAAATTACATAAGGTTTTTTTCTATAAATTTAGACCCTTCCCCCCTCTTGATGAGATTTAGTGAGATTTTGACGAACCCCTCCCTCAAAAAAAAATTATTGGTCTAAAAAGTTCACATGAGATGTCCGATAAACACCCCTCCCACTAAGTGAGATTTAGCTGAACCTCCCCTTCCCCTTTTTTATCTCACGTAATTTTTGGTCGTCCCGTAAGGCTTTTTTCTCTGCCGTTGCGTTTGCAGATCAGTTTCTCATGATCGTATGAACTCAGTAGTCAAAAAAAATAAATAAATGCCGTTATCAAATTGTTTATTTGTATATATTTAAATCAACAACAAAGCAAACAGAAAGTTTCCAAATGTGTTGAAGCGTGGCGCAAAGAAAAACACACTCAAAACTAACCAAAATTCAAGAATTACACACACTTACACACACACACACACATAGACGAAGCGCCTTTTACAGGGCACGTTCATGCACAGTGCTTGTCAACATCTGAGCCTGATTCTGATGTTGCTTCTGATGCTGATGTTGATGTTGTTGCTGATGACGGACGTGACAGCTGCACAAAGCAACGGCGCCCGAACGGTGAGCGGCGTGCGTGAGGCCGACGAAATGAATGAATGAGCGACCCTAAAATACAATGAAAGGTCTGTGTACAAAATAAATTTATTTTTGATGTCAAAAATTAAAAAAAAACACCGAAAAGAAATGTTGAACGTTGAATGCCAAACGTTCGCTGCAATAAAATCAAGGCTTCGGCACACTTCGAATGCACTTCATTTGTATACTGAGAACATTTTATTTTCATTCATGTTTAGATATTGTAGAAGGCTCAGAATGTCCTCTCGCTCATTTGTGATCGTAGCCGGCACGCTTAAGTGAGGAACACAACTCACAAGAGATCAGAAGACAGTCGAAGTCAGGGACTAGAACGAATAAGTTGTGAAATAAAGACTAAATAAATAATGTAAGCTCTTTGACTATTGTGCCTGCATACAATTGTGACTCCAGCCTCTGACAGTATCTTCGAGGAATTGAGAGACATGCGAATCGATTTGTAAATCCATCAGAGTATGTTGCAAGCTTCATGCCAAAGTTGAAATGCCTTATACTTGATGACTGTAAACATTTTTGTAAGAATTGTAACAAATTGTAGCAAAAAAAATAAAAATAAATACAAGCGAAAACTTGACTAGCCGCATTTTAGGCGCATTTGTGACTCACACACACACACACACTCACATATACACACACTCGCCAAAGAGCGCAGGTGGCCGCGGGTCGCATGTCCGACACGTACAAATATGTTGGCGGACATTACAATATGAGTGAGTGAAAAGTTGAATTTCATATAAAATACACAAATGAAGAGGAAGAGGAAGAGCAACAGCGGCGGCAGTCGTGGAAAAAAAGGTAATAAAAAAAGGCAACAAGAAGGCAGTTGGACACGGAAGGTGCTTAGTTCGTGCGCTCGTGCCTGTGGGTCCTTTGGGCCATGCTTGCCACACTCATGATTAATGAAAACATGACTTGAGCTGCATTTTCATGCTGCCGTAAAGTATGCAACATATGCGCAACACGCTTTGTTTGCGTAGCCCTGAATATTGTATTATTTATCAAAATTGAAACCAGAATTATTTTCATATATATTTTTCTGACTATAAAAAAAAAATAATAAACAAATACCCAACGGCCAATACACACATGCGAGGGTCGTATGATATTTTAGTGCAGTAGGGTCAAATACTCACAGTGTGAAGTAAATAACACCGATTAAACGAGCGCTTTTTATGTCTATTGACTGATAATGTGGTCTGAACTATCGTTTATTTATAGAACTTCGGGCGCTCAACTTTTGACCCTCACATTTACATCTGACCTCGAGCGGCATCAATCGCGTTAAAAATCACAAAATATTTTATGTTAACCTATATAAAAATTATTGAATAACCGTTGGCCGTTGTTTTTATTTACTATACAAGGCCACAAACGTCAACATTGAAAAAAAAAAATAAATAAATAAATAAAAAGCGCACACAAAGTCACCAAACGAAAGCTCCTCAAATTACGGGAGGCTGTTTTGCTACCCTTGGGGCAGTTCGAGCGGCCAGAGCCGCCATTTTACAGCCATTATATTTTCGTTCGACTAAATCTCTAAATCAAACAAATTTCAACTTGACAATAACAAAAAAACACGAACTGGGGTCTTAACTCAGTCAATATTGTTTCTTTCTTTCTTTTTGTATTTATTTTCTTTTTTTTTCTTTTTTTTTCATCATTCCAAGCAAATATATGCCTTTCCTTACCGCCAACGCCTCGTTTTTTTTGTTTTTTTTTTTTTGTTACTAGCCAACTGCAAAATGCTGGCCTTATTTGGCAGCATGAGCATGGCTTGGCCTTGTATTTGGTTCATAGTGAAATCGAAGTTTGATAATTTATTTTGCTGCCATTCCAAGCGATTTCCTTCATGTGGCAGCGAACATTTATTACTCCTGCTACAAGAAACATGACGTTCACAGTTTCTCAACATACCATATGTATGTATGATTGTGTGTGCACTTCACACACACACACAACTATATTAAATATGAATGGACGTGGTTATTTGAAATTGCGTTGTGGTACGTAAAATTTTGCCATAACCTTGACTTGAAGTCATTTTACAGATTGTATTGAGCATTAAAACACCTCTATTTCATCGCTATGTTTGACTAAGCAGCTTTTCACATTATTGCCTTAATTGAACTTTGACTAAGTCACAAGTCTGGCTCAGTTAACACAAGACTGTCTAAACAAGACTCTGACAAGACTGCTCAAAAAACCCAAACCCAATAAATCGATTTAGGAGTTTTTGAGAACACCCCTGAAAGATTTCAATTCTCTTCTCACACAGCAAATATACAAATATTTTAGATAGACTTAGAATAAAAGATCGATGCATAAAACAAAGAAAACAAACTTTTTTGATTTTTTTCATATTTGAATTTTAATATTTTTTAATATCATATACAAATTATAAACTTCGCGTAAATTATAACTTAACAAAAATCGGTATGTTCATTAAATTTAAGTAATTTTCCATTTTTGGTTTTTGGTGTACTCGAAATAAAAATTAAGTACAATTACAGACACATGATAATTTTTATTTGGCACATGTATGACTAAATTTTTGGTATTGGGAATCAGCAAAGTATTTACAATGATTGAATTGACTGCAAACGTGTTTTGAGATAATTTTACTTAGTAAAATTACAAAAAACCGAACCAATACAGTCTGTAAGCCATGTCGGAGCTTATCGAATTCGAGTTATTTATCAAAAATAAGAACCAATAAAATCAACGACAAATTCAAACGATTTAAGAACAATTTTCCTTTAGCCTTTGGATCATTGAAACACATTTCGTTGTTTGTAACATCAGTAAATGCAAAGAAATGCATTTGTTTAAGATTTACAATGATTGGAGCAACTGTGGCCATGAGAGTTGCCATGAAAACGCAAGGATAGAGTAATATCACTTAACGCACGTTTGCATTTGCACGATCTGAAAAGCAACGCACGTATGGCACCTGCCCAAGACGCTGCCGCTGCAAGTTGGGGTTGGGAACGGCGCAAGTAGCAGCTCATGCCCGACTGCTGGCATTCCACACACAATTGACGAGGTCAACGGCACTACACGAAACTCTCCTGCCGTGTCAAATTAAATGTGAGACCGGAAGCAGCGCCCAGAGTTGCCTTCGTTGTTGCGGCAGCGTTAGCAGCTGCCAGTGCCTTTGGCGTTGTTGTTGGCGTTGTTGTTGCTGCTGTTGTTGCTGCTGTTGTTGTGTTTGTTGTTACGGCTTTCATTTTATTGCCGGTCTGCGCTTCCGGCGTCTGATTGCCACTGCTAACCGAACCGGCGGTATCCTGCAGTAGCAGCAACTGTTCCTGCTGATGTGCGTGCAGCAATTGACGCGCCAATTGTGATATATCTTTGCTATAGCCACTGTCGCTATCCGATGTTGCCAAACTTGAATTGGCCATCATGAAAAATTCAGGCAAACGCCAACGTTCAACAAGCTCAGCGCCCAAGGCTGGACAGTTTGAGTCCTGTACGAGACGCGTCAACGTATGCAGAATCGCTTTGATACAACGCCGTTGCGCCTCGTTCTCGGCACGTGAGCCGTACTTCTTGTAGAATTCCGTTTGGTAAACGGACGTGATGAAATTTATGATGATGCCATTGGCCAAATGACTGTGGCACTTCTTGTTCAACGACATATTGTGTAACATCACAACGATTTGTTCCTGCAACACAGAGAAAGAGAGCATGAGTAAGTGAATGACTCGGTGAGTGAGTGAGCGAGTGAGTGAGTGAGCTAGAGCATTAAGAAGACGTTGGCGATGAATTTCAGCAAGTCGGCACAATACAAAAGAAGAAGAGCACTTCAAATGAGAAATCTGTTAGCAGAGAAAACGTGGCCAAGACTAAAAGAAAAATTGCTTCGCAAATGCACAAATAAATTTCAGGACAAGCTGCTTTCAGTCGTTCACAGTCGATTCGAAGCAATTTTCCTTTTCCTTTTCATTTTTTCCTTTTTATTTTTTTCATTTTTGCATTGGTTGCCATTTTTTCCTGCGAGCCTTTCGAAAGTCAATTTTACGCATTTAAATTACTGTTTGAGGAAATGTTTTTGAAATGCTTTCAATAAAATTAAAAATTGCATTTTTAGTATGCTGATGATACGGCAAGCGACGCTCGAGAGTCAGCGAGTGATTTATGCGCTGCGAAGCAAGTTGAATTTGGTTGAGCTCAGTTCAGTGGAAACACTTCGAGTGTCGATGGATATTTTTTTGAAATGATATTGTTTTCGCTTGTTGAATGCTATTTTGGGAGATACATATCTCAGACTATTGTTTTTCTAAAACGAAAATCATTTGTTACCATTGAGCTTGAAAAAGCACTAATGCAGTATTTGCTATGTAACTCGTTAGGAAAATTGAATTAGCATACAAAGAAAAAAAGGCAAAAAAAAAGAAATCCTTTGATAAATTTATGAAAATTCTGAAAAATTATTGTTTGAACATCAAAGATCAAACTTAAAATCAATCAATCAATCCTTTTCAACCTACAGCATTTGTTCTAAATGTGTTGAGAAACTTCACCTTAAGTATCTCCACTATGCAACGCTCAAAGAAAGTTTTGTCTGTTATATAATACTCAATACTTACATCGAGAAACACTGAGACATCGGACACGCGCGCCTCGACAGCGCTTATCAGCTTGAAGATTGCCTCATTCGACATGATTGAATAGTGCGACGTTGGCTCCATCCGACTGAGATTGTTTAAAGCAGCCGCGCATAGCAATAAGGTTTGTGGGCAACACTCGGGCGTGATCAGCTCTGCCAAGCCGGCGACCAGACTCTCAGCGCAATCTTTCAGGCCATCGACACGATGTGCAGGTCCATGCCAGGCGGCCGTAATCTGTGCCAACAATGAGACTGCTTCACGACGCTCGATGTCGCCACGCGGTTCCGCATTGGCAGCCAGCAAAATGTCGCGCACAATCTCAATGCCGCCGCAGCAGCCCAACTGTGCGATCGCCTCGGGCGCACAGCAAATTGTGGACAAGGCACGCAACGCCAGCGCTCGCACCGACGACTGCCTGTGGTCCAGCACAATGACGAGCAGCGCCCGTACAGCTTCGTTCTGCACAAAGGCGTCCGTCAGCGAGGCAAAGCCATCATAGTCGATGTTCGAGAGCGTAGCGATCATATTGATGTTGGCACGCAGCAACATGTCGCAGCGGCTCTGTTCGATGCTCTGCACAATGATGCGCACCATTTTCTCGAAGATCAGCCGTATTGTGATGAGCAGATTACGCTTCAGCACCTGCACATCGTCCAGCAGTGACTCCAGATTGATGTAGTGTTGTCTTTCGAGCGAGTAGCGTGTGTCCTTCGTCACCAGACGTATTTGCTCAAGGTGATCCTCGTAGCGGCGTCGATCGGCACGCGAATCGGTAAAGAAAACAGCACGACGTTCCAGCACCCGTGTGAAGTCGGCAATGTGCGCAATCAACTGGCCGGCGCTGCTGAGCGCCTCATGGAGCGTCGCTTCCTGCACGCCCGTGAGAATGCGTTCGTTACGCTCAAAGGCCGTTTGCAGTTCAAGTGCATGTTGCTGCAGTTGACGTACAAGTTTCGCTACGGAACCTGTCGTAATCTTGAGGTTCTTAAACGCTTCCTGTGCTATTGACTTTGTTTGCAGCGTCGACATGACCTCTTGGTCATAGCTCATACGCAAATCAGCGACCCAGCTCTGCAAGTCTGGCGTATGACCATTCAACAATGGATTGTCGTACTCGACAGGCACCGTGAGCGCCTGCATTGAGCCTGTATATTGTGGCCGTGTTTGGCTGGCAACAGCTTTAGCATTCGGTGTGCTTGTGCTTGCCGTGAAATGTGCCGCACCGTGACGTCTGCCACGCAAGGGCGAAAGTTCAAACTTAAGCGCATTATTGTTGTCATCCTCAAGAGCCTCCGTCGCTTGTTCCAGTTCCATGCTGTCGCTGCGGTTGCTACTCAGGCCACCCAAAATGACAGTTTCATTGTTGTAAGGCGGTGGCGCTTCGCCCAAGTAGACTGTCTCATTGTTGTAGGCGGGTATACTATTGTTCAACGGCTTTTGTGCCACTTCCAGATCAGTTGGCGTGTTTGGCGCTTTACGCAATCCACGCTTGCGTCGCCTCATCATGGGCTGTGGTGAAGTTTCTTGCAACTTGTCGTTGCTAATGACGATAGTCGATTGTTTCTTTGGTGTGTCATTCGTAAGTTGCATGCTGTCCAATTGTGCGAAAAGCTTTGAAGTGTTTTCATCCATTTCGGTATTATCCTCATTGTCATCATTGTTAGTTTCGCAAACGTCCGTTGAACTGCTGTCCGTTAGTGTTTTGTTCGGCGAGTTGGCGCCCGCATTGAAAGATATGCGCCGTGTAACGCTCACAAGCGGCGAGTAGAAGGCAGAGTTGCCAACGCGTCGGATCACAGTCGGTGGCGTTGCTATGGAACGTATAGATTTTGGTGAAGCCGTACTATTATCTTGAGACTTGACGCCTGGTGACACGGCCGCGTTAGTCGAGGCAGCTGAGCGCCCGCTCAGGCTGCGTGTGCTCTGTGATTCCTCGTTGTCCGAGAAACCGGAATCCTATTTGCAAGATTGAAAAGACACAGGTTAGAATGTACTCATGCATAAATACAAAGGCTGGCAGCAATAAGCTATTTTGCGTTAGATGAACTTACCTGACTACGAAGACTGCCAGGGCTGTCATGTTTTTGCCATGATATCCTCGAGATATTTTGTTCATCGTCGACTTCCTGAATGCAGGACAAATTAGCTTTGTAAGAGGGTAAATCGAGGGAATGATAATCAGTGCCAGTGACCAACTGAAATTGCTGTTGTTGTATTTGCTCCTGCGGTTGCGTCTGCAGTTGACGTTTGTTGTTGTCGGTGCCGTGGAATGAATAGTAACCGCCGCTTGTGAAGCTGCTGCCAGCGACTGCACTCGACGTTTGATTATTATCCGAGCCCCACCACACTTTGCTATAGCTACGACTGAAGGCCATTTTCAGTTGCTATAAAAGTGTATGTTTTTGTGTGTGTGTGTGTGTTTGTATGTGTAAATTACAAATGTCAAATCCAATGTGCTGCTTGAATGTTGCTGATGTTTAATTGTTGCTTTGCTTTGCTTGTTGCCGTCCTCTTGTATGTCTGAAAGTAAGCCAATGCCAAACAACAAAAACCCGTTAGAATATTTGCTTTTTAAAATGGGAGGGAAATCATACCCAAAGCTACACATCTTTAATTGAAATGCATGTGTATGAAAGTTGATTGCTTTCCAACTTGAGAAATTACTTCAGATTTCGCATAGGTTTTATTTTGATCTTTGCCCGAATTAAATAATCCGATTATGACATTTCCAAAAGCGCAATGACTCAAGCCAAGATATCTTGGAATTGTTGTTGTAATGATGTCATTAGCACGTTCATTAACAATAAAATGTTATCATATAATATTTAACAGCACAATAACGACAAAACCTATTTAAGGGCCATTTTACTATTATTGGCAAATATATTTACATAAATATCACCCGACTGGATACAAATAACATTTGACATATGACAAGTATAATTAATTTTGAGAAGACTGACACAGCCTCAACGCAGGTTTACGCCCACAATCAGTGGCCAATGTTTGAACGCCCACTATGTATATTATTAATGCATAATATGCACAAAATAATTTTGTAATAATTTCGAAATAATTGATGTGATTTTAAGTTGTAGAATTTATGTAGATTTTTGCTGCGTCTGCTGCTGTATACAATTTCGGACAAAATGACATTTGTTGCTGTTGCCACCGACCGCCCATACGCCACAAATCCTCCTGTTCCGTACTTTGTTGTCTTTGCTGGTCATACGCATTCAGTCAGTTTGTGGCATGCCGATGTTGAAACCTCCAACAACTGAACCCTGACTCATGGGGTGCGAACTTTTGCCCTCTGCCAGCTAACGCCATATGACGCTTTCCATCTCTTACCACACGCTCATTTGCCTGACACAGTACGTACACCTTCTTATGTAAATTTGAAAATGTTTTGGCATTTATGCAAATTAAATAAAGTAATTATGGTACGCAAATGGGAAAAGCACCGCCCCTCCCCGCCTGCTATTACGCATTAGCACATCGGAGACGATGCGTTCTAGTATGCGTGATTTAGGCAGCGGCGCATAGTTTTTGGTTCAATTACCATTACAACAATATTAATATTACCATTACAACGTTTATTATTCTCTTTCTTTTTCCAAGTTTTTGGTCAACTGATTTTGGGCATTTTTAATTACATAAAATCGTGCATGTAAATTTTGAATTCGTAATTTGCTAATGAAGTGGACATTAAACAGTGCCCAAAAAAACTGTAATATTTATATACACAAAAAAAAAATAACCATATTTTTTGCATATTTGCTATACGCAGAATTTTCGATATTGATTCATCAAATGACACTCCTTGATGATTGCTTGAAATGAAACCCATTGAAACTGCCCATTGGCGAAAGCACAGTAAAAAAGAAGAAAAATAAAAATAATCTCAACATTTTCATTTTGCCAATTAATATTAACATGCGTAACTGAACTATTTTCATTTCATGATAAAATTCGAAAGCCGTTGGATCCTGCAAGTGCAACGCTGAAACGGTCATTAATTTTACTTGATTTCCAGTGTTGGAACATGCCCAATGTGGTGTGTGTGCGTTTGTGCTTGCGCGACCGCTTGTTCAACGTCCAGGGCTGCCGACTTGCGATAAAATATTGATTGCACGTTAAATTTATTGAGCCGTTTTGTGTGCCACTTTGTGAGCGAATGGCTCTCGAAGTTTAATTAATATAAATTTTAAAACGAGCAAATATAATAAATTTTGCCATTGCTGCCGTTGCAGCAAATAAATGAATACTGTATTTAATAAAGTCATGACAACATTTTAAATCAAGTCAGGTGCTTCTGCGACGATGCGTTAAGTAAAATGAGCACGTTCAAATATACAAATGTCGAGTTTTCTTTTTTGTTTTTAAATCTTTACTTTAATTTGCATACAATCATTGCATTTCTTTAAATAAAATAATCACCTTAAACGTCAACTACAAAATCCATCTGTATGAGTTCTGGAGTTGTGCATTTCATATTTATTAAGAGTTTGTATATATATATATATTATTTATTTTACAAAAAATAAAGCAAAATCCTTTCTACATACATTCACTAATTTCACTAAAAACCAAATGCTGTTCTTATGCAGTTTTAAAGGGAAAATCATAGTCCAATTAATGCCCGTGGACTAAAGGCCACAACGTGTTTTAAATCGTATAGAATACTAAAAAAAAGCGAGAAACTTAAAACGAACAATTAAATAAACATCGAAATATAGAAGCTCATAAATTATAAAAAGCATTTTTTTTTTGTTTTTTTAAACTTAATTTTATAGATATTAATTTTACGTACATACATTGCGTTTGAGTAAAAAAACTGAGGGACGTCGTAGCGTTATAGGGGGGAGGGATATTGTTAGTTAGATAGTCAGGTGAGAGTTGGACAGAGACGGAAGGAAACCAATCAGGTCGTTTACGTGCACATACATAAATTTTAATATCGAATTATCGCTTTTGGTTTTAATTAAAATAAACGGCCACGTGCCTGCCGCTGCCACCGTCACCGTCACTGACGCTGCCGCTATCGCTGCCAACGCTACGCTGCAGCGCACTGTGTGGCGAGAATACTATGAGGCGTGAGTCGTCGTAGTACGTACGTATATTTATGCATGTATTTATGTATTTGTGTCTGTGTGTGTGTGTGTTCGTGTGCGTAGTCCGATTATTGGCAGAGTAGAAATACCACCACCAAGTGGGTAAGAAACAATAGTAAGACACCATCAACATCATCATCGCGTTGCATCATTCAGCACAAGCGTCGACGTGTACGTCTGCGCCTTAGATGTGACGATTGTCGTCTTAGTAGTAGATATCACCGGCTTGCCATTCGAATCATATTGCTCCACGTGTATTTCTTTGCTTTGCTGCGCTTTGTTCAACACGGCTGTAGGAGAGTCTGCTTCAGCGTCATCGTCACCGTCTTCTAGGCAACCCACGGTCGCCACTTGGACATTTGTCTTAGTTAGCTTAGGTGTACGTTGTGGCGAGCGAGCATCGCTAATGCTATTCGAATCATCATCGCTGTAATCACTACTTATGACGCTGCGGTTTGAGCTGCTGACATATGAACGTTGTGGCATATAGAAGCGTGCCGCAACGTCGTTTGTTATGCCGCTGCTGCCATTGTTGCCACCGTTCGTGGGCGAGATTGCGTTGCGTGATGTATTCGGTTGCAGTGTGACCGACGAATTGGCGGTAAGATCTTCCTCGGAGATGTCATCAAATGCGGGCGGTGGCGTAGACATGCCCGAGAGCATTGTGTGCGTGTTTGGTCGCGAGATGCTGATGCTCTGCGACGGTGTGCGATGTGGTGTGCGCATTGTGGCCGTCGAGGTTTTGCGCTTCGACGGGGAATGTTTGAGCGGAAAGGTGGGCGTCTTCTTGAAGACGGTCTTGCCCATGAAATTCTGAAAACGTTGCGCATAGAATGATGGCCGGCACACAGACACTGTATCGCCATTGTAGATGATGCTCTTGAACGTATGCTCGAGCTTCTTCTCAAGACGATACGATTGTAGAATATCAATAATACCAATGTAGAGTATTAAACGCTCATCGTTTTCGGAACGTGCGGGTATTCCGCCGGCAGGTACATCGTCATCTTCATCGATAGTTACATCCATATCAGCGGTAATCGATTCCATGGCAGTCGAATGCGCTACCAGTCGTTGTCGATTTATGCTGCGCGAACGATTCAATGAGGTGCCAGCGCCAGCCATTGATGACGTCGAGGCCACTGTGGGCATATTGTAGGTGGTTATCTGTGCCTGATCCACTTCAGGTGCATCGCTAACCGCGCCGCCATCAAGACGCTCGTCCACACGCTGCAGCTTAGCGCGTGCATTACGTATGCGTTCTTCGCGTTTCTCTTTCGTTGCCGTATCGAGATTATGTATGCCCACAAGCATTGAGTAGTCCATGATCTGGAAGCTCTCGAGCACCATGCAGTCGCGCTGAATCGTTTTCATGAGCGCATTATAAGTGTCTGCCTCAAGGAAAATGCCATTCGGGTGTATATCCATGAAGTCGAGATCCTTGAATGTGGGACTCGCCTTCTGGCGCTCGGCCTTCGAGGCCTTGCGTCGGAATGTCGAACCTTTTAGGTCGTACTTCTCATGCATTTTTATGTCGGACGGCAACAGATTATTCATGGCGACCAGTCGCACATTTTTGGAATTATAATGGAAGCAATAAAGGCCAAAGAACTTTGGTAGCAACGTACGTGGATTCTGCGACAAATTCATGTAGTAGCCGGGCAGCAATTTCTGCAAAAACTCGCACTCCTTTTTCTGCACCGTCTTGATAATAAACTCATCATCATCGGTTAGATAAAACAGCGAACCGGACGCACCGGGATTGGACAGTTCGCGCAGTGGCGACGCGCACATGGACATGAGGAAATCATCCGGCGCAATGCCGAACAAATTGCGAAAGTAACGAAAAGCAATTGGCGCATAGACCTTGAAACGGAAATCGCTATAGTGATGGGCGGGCGTTATAGACGAACCATCTGGCGGAAATGATATTGTCTCCATCTCCCAGAAATCATTCATGAGCAGGTCTCGTTTCGGTTTGCTCGCTAAACTTCCCACGGTGTGCTGAATGCCAAGCTGAATCGAGCCCATTATCTGTTTTGACTGTATTTTCTTGTAGGTAACTTCGCCGCCTTCATCGACACGCCGATGACCGATTTTCTTCTCATGTTTGCCAGTTGTCGAGGGATTGCGAGAAACACTGGCATCCAGCGTTGAGCTAGCGCTGCGTAATCTCAACTGTTGCTGCGATTGTGCAATATTATTGATTTCCTGTTGCAGCAGCGCTAACGTGTCTTGACCGCCATGCATTGCGGCAGCATCCTTGAACTGACGCGATGTGCCTGGCTGCGTCGAGAATGAGGCGCTTGACTGCAGGTGCAGTGCCTCTGTTGTTGATGAAGGCGTTGTTGGCGTCGTTGGCGTTCCGGTCATTAGTGGCACGGTCGGTGATATGTCCCGGACATCCACACTGCTTAAGGGCGCCAGTGTTGTGATATCATTTGTTGTTACGACCAGCGGTGGCGGTGTGTTCGGTAGAGGTGGTGGTGCTGTAGGTGTTGTTGGCGTTGTCGGTGTTGTCGGTGTTGTCGTTTTTGATTTCACATTTGTTGAATTGTTCGTTTGCTTTTGTAGCGTCTCTTCAAGCGCAATTTTCGTATCCATTTTCATATATTTTGTTGTAGTTGTTGTTTTTGTTGTTGACGCTCTTGCTCGCCACAGCAATTTGATAATTCCTGTAAATTTGCATAGAAGAAGAAAAACGAATATTTGCAGTGCTTTGCAAACTGTAACTGAATCGATTTCAACGCATTTAATTGAAGCTCAAATTTTCTTTTTTATTTTTTTAATTCATATGTGTGCGTGATGTGTATGTATGAGTAGTTATGCATGTTGATGTGTATGTGTGCGAGAAGAAAACCTCAGTTCATTTAAATACATTACAATGCAAATCCAAATATAACGAACTATATATACGAACCAAACAAGGGGTGTAATACAAATATGTTTTGCATATTGCTCATTGTAAGCTTTTTATTGCTGTCTGTTTTATTTAAACTGATGAGCAATCGTTTTGTTGTTATTTAACAATATAATTCTCGCAAATTAATCACTGCAATTGATTAAACAGAATCTCACAAATTAGAAATACAATTTTATGATAAAATGTGCAACAATTTTAAGAACTTTCTTGAGACGCGTGTATTCTGTAGATCCGTCGATATAAAACTAAAGTGAAAATCCAATGCATATCTCAGCAAGGCAAACCAACAAAATCTTTACACTAATTTGAAAGTGGCATGCTCCCACAATGAGAATCTTTCTGTGGTTATAAAAAGGGTATTTTTTTTCAATGCTTCAACATTTGAAATAAGAAAAAGCCTTCATTTAATTAGTAAATCACCAATTTACAATATTTCACAAAGCCAAAAAAAAACCCCGGGACAACATCTTGGGGCAAGCACTAAGCATATCATATAAAACATGTGCTTTTTTACAAAATCCTTTTATTATAAAAAATCAACGTTCGAAATCTTCAAATAATAAATAAACAAATATAAAAAAAACTACAAAAATCAAACGAAGTACTTTTCTTATTTATTTATTGTCAACATAAGTATTTAATATTATAAAACGCGCTTTCCAAAATTATGAAATACAATTAATTTTCTTTGTGAAAACATAAAAAAAACTTGTCGCATTTATTTTTAAACATTTAAGCGTAATTCGACAATGGAAAATTTTATTGAATGAAAACTTTTCGGAACAAGGTTTGCGTGGGCGTCTTTGGCAGACGAGCAAGAGGAAGCAGCAGAACTATACGACCAAAAAACCATTGTTTTTATACCGCAAATGAAAAATTTATTTCAGCTTATCTTGTTTTTGTTGTTGGATTTAGATTTAGGACAAACGCCAGCAGACATGGAAATGGATAACAAACAGACGAACAAAACAACGAAGAACACACAAAGGAATTTTATCTTATCATTAAAAATTCATCGCATACGTCATAATTATGGCATATAGGAAAAAAAAAAATAAATAAAAAAAATGGCATGAAAAAGCGTGAAAGTATTTATTTAACGTAATTGTTACAAAATGCGGAACAATTAAAATGAACGCTTGGAAATCGATCACACACAAACGTACGCACATATACATATGTATATTTATATATATACATACATGCAGATAAGAGTGCGCGCTCATAAAAAAGTTTATATATCATTATGAATACTCAAAAGCGCAAAGAGTATTAACTCATATGCTTAAAATAAGCCAATAAACGAGAAATCACAAAAAAAAAAAAATCGGAAATAGCAAAATACATGGCGAGAAAAAAATGTTATGCTCATAAAAAAAAATATATAATACTACACACAAATACACGCGATCTTAGCAAAGTGTTGAATTATGAATAGAAATAAAAACTATTGGAAACAAAAAATTAAATAATCAACCAAGGGCATACATTTTATACGTCAAAAGGAAACCACGCGCCAAACAGTTTGAGCAGCACTGATGTACATACATACATAAGTATGTTTGGCACATCTACATGAGTATCGCACACCGACAATTGAGTGGTTTTTCAAAACCAATTTGAGCAAGATATATGTTTCGTAAAAGAAACTGTACAAATCTACGCACGCACATACACACTTACACATATGAATTAGCATAATTAAAAAAGTTTGTTTTATAGGTTTATGTTTATGGGCTTTGCAATTAAATGCGTTGATAAATTCATTTTGTGCTACTTACGAAATAATTGAGCAAAGCGCACGCAAAAAAATAAACAACAAAGGTCACATAAATATCAACAACAACAATGTTGTCGATTGACGAGCAGTGGGGCGTTTGCGTTAGGTTTACTGTTGGCCGGTTAAAAGGGGTGTGAGGGGTTGCAATCGTCGCGCAACAAGTTCCTTGAATTGATAAAAGCGGCGAATATCTTGTAATTTAAGCTTTAATTGATATATGTATTTTATTTTTTTTGCACGACGATCGTCAGTTGTTTCGGTCGCTTCTTTTTATTTCTTTATATTTTTAATTTCAAAGTAAATTGTTTCTCGTATTCCAGCGGTCGACAACGTTCAAAAATGCTTTCATAATTAACGTTTTGTTGTTTTTTGCTTTTATTTATTTTTTTCTTTTCCTTTTGATTTTTCAATGAGTTGTTGTTGCGTTTGTGTTTTGCTTTTGTTGCTTTTTCGCTGATGATGATGACTGATGACGACAAATACGGCAGCGGTGGCAGAGAACTTGGATTTTTTTTTTCTGCTTCTTACTCTTGTGGCTGATTTTCTTCCACTATTTTTTTTTATCCATTTTCACATAACACACACACAAAAATCGTTTTTCCACACTCGCGTCAAGTAAATACAAGACAAATTAAATTTTCACTTTAATTTTTATTTTTTTATCGAACAAAAATTAAGTGAAAAACGTCGCTGCCGATATTTTTTTTTTTTTCTCTTCTCCCACTTTTTCGTTTTCAGGGCGAACGCGCAGCACAACTGTTCCAAAGTCGTTTGCGTTGTTCGGCGAAGAGTGGAAATGACAGCGCGTACTAGTGATGGGCGATATTTTGCGCTATCGTTAAAAATTCAGTAATACTTAAAAAAACGTGTCTGTTTGTTATCTTTTAAAAGATTATACAAATTTTTGGAAACTAGCATGGTCACGAATTAATAAAAATCATTTATACTTTACAATCGCAGTAAAATATAAATTTACGAACATTGAGGTTTGCTCATCCCTACCTAAATGTGTACTTCACAACACTGTCGTTTGTCAGTGACTGCGATGTGGTGTGAACGGAACGTTGAACCGATCGTTTCTTTGTTTTTCATTTCAAGTTGAAATATATTTTAAACATAACAAGAAAGCGCAATATGAAAAAAAAAAAATATGATCTTTTTCTGTTTCTTAAAAAATAATACATTTGTCTTTTGAAACTGAATACTAACAATATACCAGTTTTTCGTACTAATTGGAATGTTTGGAATAGAGTTGTCGCATCAGGGAGGAAAAAGTACTCTAAATTTGACCTATGTTCTCATAGTGTCAGTAGAAACTTAAGACAAGCTGAATTTGAAAACCGATCGATCGCTTCCCTTGTGCGGATATCGTTACATTTTCTGAGCGTGTATTTTTCGTTTTATTCGGGGAATAAATAATCAACGAACATGGTTTATTTAAAAATATAATCATTATATAAATTCACAGAAAAATTTATGCGTTCTCCCTGTTCAACGTATTCGATTATTTTAATATTAAAAAAATTCTTGTTGGCGCATATTTCGCTCATTTAACAAAATGAAACCAATTATTTGACAAGTAAAATTACTTTCTAATTTATTACTTACGAACAATTATAAGGCACTGTGACTAACTGCATATTCTATGGCCTATTTTGTTAACAACGAAAATCCAATTAGAAGAAGACTACGACAGACTGACATAGAATAAAAAACAAAATGCTGTGTGAATTTTAACGATTTAGCCGCTGGCATAACTAATTAGATTAACGCTAAACGCTGACGGGTTGGGGGGGTTTACAACTTAATTCCGTCGTTAGCACCAACACAGCCAGCAGCGACGAAAAACAACAATAACGACTACTTTTGATCACGTAATTTTCAATTGATTAAAATAAAAAAAACATTTCAAGCCACTGCTATAAATGTGGGTACGGTCAGTGCGACTAACGATGAGTAATTTAAAAATTCCAATACTCATTAAAAATACAAAACGAAAAAAATAAATACATTTTTACAACCCACTGAGGGATGTTCAATTTTCAATTATTGCATTGCAAAGGCGATACGCCACAACCACAACACTCACCACACCTCACCATACCCGATGACAACAAGTATACAAACTCACCATATACTCATTAACTTTACGTCAGTTAATCCCAAGTTGGCTTTGAGTTGTTTCTCTCTATCTCGCAATCGCTATCTCCCTTTCCCTTTCCCTGTCGCACTTTCATTCGTTAACAAATTGAATTGTGTTTATTTTTAACTTAATTAGTTCAATTTTGGGGCTTCTGGCCACTTTGATTCGTATTTCCTTCTCGCATTTCACGCTTTTCTCGCTCTTTGTTTTATAATTGAACGCTTATCGACACTTTGTGCGTGCATGCGGCGGCGGCGTCTTGAACAGTGTCTCAGTGTTTGTGTCTGTGTGTGTTTTTCACATGCTTGGCGCATGCGTCATTATGACAAATACCGCGTTCGCTGACTAAGCCAATTTTAACGTTAAACATTTACAAAGCTATGAATGCGGTTTTCAAAAGCGGTAACAATGTTGTATTATCTTAAAATAATTATTTATTTTTTTTAATTTTTTAGTTATCTTTCTTTTTATTGCTGCCGGTCGGCTTTTTATCATAAAAAAGACGTTGAACTTTTCTGCTGTTCATAATTTATGCGCGTTTCGTATGTTTTGTGTTATTCGAGCTGAGATCTGAGATACAACAAAGTGTTGACAAATCACAACCAAAAAAATAAACAAAAGTGTTTTTTTTTTCTTCAGCCAAATAAGGCATTTGGACGGCTTTTTTTTAAGCTTTTGTTGTTCTAATTGTGTTGAAAAAAAGATTGCATAACTGTTGTTATCATCGCTCGTGAACGCGCCTTATCATTCAATATGCAACTGTGAGTCCGAACTACGCTTTATTAATCAGTTAATTGCATTTGACATGCCGTCAAGTCAACTATGATAACGGTAAATTGCCGCTGTCATTGCAACGCCATTTTGTATGTTGCTGTTGCTGCTTCCTCTTCATCCATGGACATTGCATGCATATTGAATTATTGATTTAAACGCATTTCGACGCAAAATGTGTCAAACCGAAGTTGTCAAAATCGGAAATGCAAATTTATCTGTGCCATTGAAATTGAATTGTTTGTCCGGGCCGTGCGTGCGTGAGTGTGCCAGTTGATTAACGGAAGTGGCGTCAAATATGGCAACGCATGCGTCGTATCAGTTAACGGACTTCTGTCATAAATCAGTTAGTTATACAATTATGGCTGTGACAAAAACTTATTAAACATTCCAAATTTATTTACAACAAATGAAATATGATTTGCCGTTGATTCTCTCTCCATTTTCAGACAATTGCATTTCTAAAGTAGAATTGTTGGTAAAGAGAAATTTTTACGTTTCGGATAATAAACAATTTCATTCGCTGGAACTTCCTTTTCATTTTTCTGGCCATTACTTGTGCCCATTATTTGCCATGGCATTACGGAAAGTGCGATTGGACATGCTTGAATCAAGGCATGGTTAATTCAAGTCCTCATCAATGCAATAATTGTCTGAAAGAACTTTCGGATTTGTTGATTTTCATTGTTGTTATTGTTTATCGTTTGCTCTTGGCCAATAATCGCGCTGAGAAACTGTAACCTGTTGACCGCATTTATTCTCCATTGATTAATGGTCTCAAATGGTTTGTTTAGATTAATGATATGAGCAGAGAAGATAATGTTGTCAATAATGATAATTGTCGACGACACTTTAGCTTTCGAAAAAAAAACAAGAATGCTGCCACACGAGACATGCAACAACATGGCATTGTTGTAAGTTTGTTGCAGACACTTGGATGTGCAACAAATAGCAGAAGGAAAAAAAATTCAAAAAAAAAAATAAACCGGTAGTAAAGTAGTGACCAAACATATGTATTGACAAGCACACATACAGTTATGGGCAAAGAAATAGCACACTTGCCAATAATGACATAAAATGCTTCATATTATTGTAGGGGAGCCCAAGCGCGGATTTTCGTAGTTACCCCTGCATGGCAGATTAGAATATGGGAGATGCCTTATACTCTATTGAGTAGATTTCTAAGTGGTGACGCGCATGTAGGGTAGACCTTTAATTCTATAAAAATGGCTGATTTACTTTAGCATTAATAAAAACCATTAAACAGATTTTATTTAACATTGAATGGTTTGAAGATTCAATAAAAACTGTGTGCTATTTACTTGTCCATAGCTGTGTATCAATGACAATTGCAAAAAAGTGTTTGCAACAAAGCAATAACAACAACAACAACAGCAACATCAGCAGCAACAAAACCGTTAATCTCAAATAACAATTCAATAACTGTTGATCAAATGTTATGCCATTTTTATTGTTGTTTTTGTTATTGTCATTTAATGCTTTTTAATTAAATAAAACTATTATTATTTTTATGGACTTTTCACTAAAAACGTTGCCAAATAAGAACACAAAATTCATCAAGCACGCTTGTTAAATATTTAAAATAAAATAAAAAAAACAGTTCAATTGAAAAAGTCGTTGAAAAAAATGGACACAAAATTGTTTTTATGTTATTTCGATTGTATAAAATTTCTGACACAAGTTTTAATTAGCAAACAATTGAAATTTGTTTCTATTTGTGAAAGGAAATTAAATGTGAAATAAAATTGCAAATTTCGCTAAATTCATTTGTGAAATGAAAAAAAGGAAATAACTTTTTTTTAAATTAATTTTTTGCCATTACAATTTTACAGGTTTTCTTTTTTTAATATGTTGATTGTGCTACCACTTCAATGATGATAATTAATTATAAAAATTATTTTTCTTCCATTTTTTTTCATATGCTACAAAAAATTATTGTTATTCAATTAAACTATTTATGTGCAATACGGAAAACAAGAGCAAGGCAAAAAAAAAAAAGGAAAACAAACAATTATGCAATCATGAAGAGTCAAATCAAATTGTTTGCAATTAAGTCATTTGGCTTATCGAGCACAAGCGCGCATGAGCTTGATTAACGTAATGAACTTCATTATTAATATTATTGGAATTGCAATTGATTTGATAGAAATAATTGCAACAAATTTCCAAAAAAAAAAAAAAACAACAAAAACAAATCACAACTGCGGTTTTGCGGTCGCTCCCTCTCTCTCTCTCTTACACTCACTGTCAGCCTTTCACGCAGTTTGCAATTCGTACCGATGTAAGATGAATCAGAGAATAAAAACAACAACAAAACACGATTTGCGTCATAATGAAAAAGGTATGAATGATCTGAAATACTCTGAAATTCATTTCTTTCCGAATTGGATAAACGTTGGAATTTCAAGGCATGCGGAAAACTTGGAAAAACTTCAATAATTTTTCCAGCATTACAGAATTTTGCTTATTGTTAACGAATTTTAAATCGACAACAATAAAACGTGTTGCATTTTTTTCAACGATCGGCAAAATATTCGTTTGTCAGCTTTCGATGACGCAAATGTTTGAATAGGTATTGATCCAAGACAAATTCAACTTATTGATAAGATAAACTGATAAGAATCATTGTCAAAATTTAGGTCGAACCAGCCTTACTTTATTAACAAACTGAAACTTACTCACCTTCGGGCTGAAAAGTATTTGCAAATAATCCATAAAAATCCAAAGTTAACGAAGAAAATTATTGTTTTTGTTGTATTGATGTTTTATTTTTTACATATCATTATTGTTGTTATTGTTATTACTATGTTTATTATTCTTACACACGCATATGTATATGTCAGACACGTTTTGAATAATAATTTATTTGTTTTGTTTTCAGTTATTTTACTTTTAGGCTTTTGTATCTTTTTGAGACATGTTAGTAAACTTAAAGCCAAAAATAATATTATCACAAACACATATGTAATTTAATATTAAACACGCACAATTATTATTTCTTTACACATGACTTTGTAACATTTGCGAAATTATGCATTTTATAAAAATAAACAATCTGTTTCAACTTTTGATTTGTTTTGCCTTATGCACTCTCATTGACTTCTAACGGTAAACAATAGATTAAACAAATATTAACCGAAGCACACGTACGATACACGTCTTCACCCTTCAATCAACATTCTCAGAATGATTTCCTTCACTTCTTCATCAACGTTCATCGCTTGAGTGAAAAAAACGTTTTTTTTTTTGTTTGAGTGAAAAAATCGTTTATAACATAGCCATAAATGACAATGAAGTGACCTGAAACATGAGTCTATTCAGCATAGAAAATGATCGCATATTATTTTCTAGCTCTTTACTGAAACAACGAAATTGTTATCAGTCTTTCTCAGTCGTTCCTAACTCATGAGTGAGTGAAAAGTCAAGTGATCGAGTGCGTGCGAATGGAACGTTGAATGAGCCACAGTCGAACCTTGATTTAGAGGGCTAATTCGTTTGTAGAAAAATATGGATAAGTAGGAATTACTGTTTAGTACAAATACCGTTTTTTCCTTCCAGTGTTCCAATAGATATTTATAATTATGCATATCGAAGATTCCATCCAAACTAATTCTATCTTTGTTAATAACAAATATTTTCGTGTTTATCAAGTGTCGTGCAAATCGAGGTTCGACTGTGCATGCATTTGAAGAACGTATGTGTGTTCTTTTTCCAAATGTAATTGTTTATGTGTCACGTGTCTATTACCTGAGACTGCGTGAACACATGCGTGCGTGAGTGTGTGTGCCTTGCATTTCCCAACGAGTGCAGCTGCTGCCGTGTCTGTTGGCTTCCCTTGTTTATTTAATCATAATAACGTTCATTCCGCATAATGCACTGCCACTGTTTTAGTTGTTGTTCTCTATGCAATAATGCAATAGTATTGGTGGCATGTGCTCTGGGTGGTGGTTAATGGTTGTTGTTTGTTGTTCGGCTTATCACACTCACTATCGGTAATGCACTCAACGAGTGAGTGAAATTATATGTTTGAGTAGAAAATATATCGCTATCTCTCACACTCTCATTGCCATTTGCCCTTTTTAATTCATTTACTCACAACCGGTGATTCTTGTTTCCTATTGTTATTATTATTGTTGATGTTTTTGTTGTTGCTGCCAATGCGGCTGCTGCTGTGCCGCTCAGTAATCTTTCTTCTTCTTCTTCATCTTTTCGGTATTGTCACCTTTGTGTGGTTTCTCTGCATTCTTTTCATGCCATTCATACTTATTTTACGTACTTTTTTCGCTCAGCTGCTGCGATTTGTTTGCCTGTGTGATCTCCCAGTCTGTTGTGGTCCCTTTTCCGCCAACTGTTTGTGTGATTTTTGGCGCAATTCGAGCTTGCAAGCTGCAATGGGAAGCAATTTGTTCGTGCGCACTCAGACATGTGTACTGAGATTGCTGAATGAGACAGTCAAGTAATGTTTTTGTTAAACTTTTAGCTTTTAGTATTCTATTTTAAAATTGAGTCCACTTGTATTACGAAATAATTAATGAAATTCAATTGATAAGCATTCCATTTGCGCAAGTTTTTCGATCACGAAAAAAAAACTCATACACCTCCATACGTACATACATGTAAGTTTTTGTACATGAACTTAAATACCCAGCAGTTTTTTGAGGAAGGCCCCCCCCTGACGCGAAGCACACTTGCCGTCGTGAAAAACACGAAGTCGATATAGCAACACTTCGTGTCGTGCTAGCCATTCCACGAGCCATGCTTTTGGCAGCGAGAGTGCATGAGACTCTCCTGACTATTCGCTGCTACTTGCATAGAGCGAGCCATGGGACTATCATGTTCGGATCGATCCTTTTCCATGGACCAACAGGCTTCTGCAGGTGTGTTTAGGCAGGACTGCATAGACCATTCTTCACACAAAGGTTTGGGAATGTTTATGTGGCTTTTTTTAATGTGAAACCCATGCACATTCCACGGAAAAAGAACGAGGCGAGCATGGGAGTTCCATGCCAAGCTCGTTGTAAATTGCCAGGCCTTCCTCAAAGAACTGCTGGGTAAGTTTGGATGTGATGTACTTGTGTACTAATAAACTTACATTCATATACGACTCATGTATTACATGTTCTTCAATTGATAATTGATTTCATAGTTTTTTTTTTTTATGTTTTGATTGATTAATACATTTTTGGTTGTGTTGCAAGTTGCATGTTTTCCACTTTTTTTTTTGTTTTTAATTCATGAAGTAGCTACGTGTGTTAACGCTTATCAAATCAATTTGAAGCTCTTAAAATTTTATTTGAAATGTCAATCAAAGTATTTTATTTTTAGATTTCATTGATTTACAGCTATGATTTTATATATTGGCGTTATACTATTGATGGAATACTATGGAAAATACTGAAATTGAGTCAATAATAGTTGAAAAAAAAATGGCAAAGTATCTGTACAGCTTCATCCATTTGTTTGTAACGTAAGAAATTCAAGACAACAAAGACAATATTGTATGGAAAATAAGTAATTGTCAGAGTATCAAAAACAAAAACAAAAATATAACTAATGACATTTTTACATACGCAATCAAATTTCAAGAATAATTTGTCAGTTCAAAGACCTTTGTAGCTTCAATAAAATTAGAACGACAGAAAAAAAAAAACGAGAAAATAGAAAATGAAAAACAATTGAAATGTCGCATAGACAAACAGGATGTCAGGATGTGTGTGTGTGTTTGTTTACATGCGACACGTAAATGGAATGTGAACTCGCAGCAGCCAAAAAAGCAGAGAGAGAGAGAGAAAAAAACAACGAGAATGTAAAAAATGCAACTCAATGAATTTTTGTCACGTTACAAAAATTTCAACATTTTCGAGTGAATGCACAAAGAAGTCGCCTGCCAGTCTCGACTCGGCGCATAAATTCATGTTGCATTGCAACAAACAAACAATCACACACACACACACACACAGTCAGGCACTGACAGGCATTGGGATTCAAGACGTCTGTCGGCATGCAACAAATGCTGCTGGCAACGTAAATTGTCAACAAGGACGACATGGAAAGCCATCGAAGTCGTCTCAACTGCACGGAGATGTCATGGCGTAGAGAGAAAACTAAATCAAATGCATGAAAATATAACTTGAAATTTACTCAGTGTCAACTACACGAGACATGAAGCAATTATCCTGTGCAGCTGTTCTTGGCGCGAGCGCAAAACTTCCCTTCCACACACACACACTCATGTACAAAGATACAACTGCGTGTGTGTGCGTGTGCAATTGCTCATTACCGTAACGGTGCATGCTGGCGCTCCTTTTTTGTATGCCTCTGTGTCTGTGTGTGTGTGCGTCTGCCGTGCCTTATGACAGTCGCAGCGAATGTTCCTTGACTTTGTAGATGGATATAATAAAATCACCCTAAATTAGGAACTTGCCAGCTGTCTTCGCCTCGCGACGTTCCCTTTTCTTGCAACCATTGGTGTTGTTTTTGTTGTAGTTCTTACCACTACTTTTCTATACTTCAAATAGTACATTCTTTTTTGACGATGAATCGAGTTTATCTTGTTTGAAGTTTATCATATTTCCATTTGAGAATGAGTGAAAGGACAAGCGGGAAGAAGGCGGAAGGCTGAGTGGAACTGTTTCATTCTCAAATCTAATGCAAATCGACTCATATTGTTTAATATACGATATAATATAAGATGCCCTGCATTTAGAGAAACCGACTGAGATATTTTTTACTGTGCAAGCAAATGTCCTTTCGATGAGACAGAGAGTTTTTGTAAAAATTTCTGAGTGATATTGGTATAAATTATGGGAGGTTTTTTTCTTGGTGAGATTTTTTTATGAGACTTCAAAGAGATCACATGAGATTTGCTTAAAATATTGAGAAAAAAAAATAATAAATTAATTTTCTAAAAATTTCTCATGAGATTTGTGATTTGTGGACCAACCCTTCCCTAATTTTATTTCGCGTATTTTTTCGACGTCCCCTTGACTATAGCTGTTGTTGTTTTTCGTATGCTGCTGACGATGACGTCTTCACAATGACTTGATCACCATTTGATGTTATTCTACCTGTATTATTTGTACCGACATAACTTGATAACGACTCAAAAAACACGAATAAAATGAATAAAAACAAACAACAATAAAAAAAGTGTTATTAATGAAGCACGAGTGAGCTTGGTAGGCCATGAGAGGTGTAGAGGCAGACGACCGGTGATGACTGACGAAGCTTCTGGTTCTCGAAGCTCACACTCATTTGGCTTATATGACTCATGAGACATGACAATGGGTTCAGCTGTTAACACGATCATATCCCAGCTATGACGTGGCACGCTCCATTGATGTTGTTGTTGCTGCTTTACTTTTGTTGCGGCGCATGCGTACCTTGGACTTACTTATATGGACGCTTTTCTAACTGATTTCGCATCATTTCATTATTTATCTTATTTATAAACAAAAAAAAAAACTGCCCGGAAATGTTTCAGCATCTTAATGAGCATCGTGAGCCATTGTCATGTTGCTCATGATGCGTCGCTTTGCAATAAGTGAGCGCATAAATTCAAATACGCCGATAAATAACAACTGAACTCATATTTCACAAAGTATCTGTGCAACGCAAGTACTTCGCCAGCACAAAAGCAAAGCACAGCACAGCAGAAATACATAAAATTTTGCAAACTGTCGCAGAAAGCAAAAGTCAAGTCAAGACAAGTTGATTGTATCTGTTGATATGTCGTTCTGTATTCTGTTTCAACAGCTCTGAGTGCGCTTCATATTACCGCTGTGACACAAAAAAACAAAAACGCCACCTCACGGCCCCTCACCGCCTTCAGGCACCAGCAAGGGACTTATTTTTTTATGTCGTCAAGCAATAATGTATAAAAAAGTGACGCGATTATAAAAACAAAGCAAAATTGGTTTTTCACAAATGAAGTGAATATCAAAAAAATATATATATAAACAAGGGCGATATAGTCAAGTATACTCGACGATATAATACCCTGCTCACACGGTAGGCGGTGCCACGCTCTAAACCTAAATTTAATTGTATATTTGGCAATGCCCACCTAAATAGTATTTAAAATATCAAGAATATCGGTTGAAAAATGTGGAATTTCCAACAAAAATTTGGTTTGTTGGGTTTTGTGGGGTAACCATGGAAGGGAGGGTTATTTTGTGATATGAAGTTTTAATGATGTGTATTTACTAAACCTAAACGGATTCTTACCTTAAACCTAAACGGATTCTTACCTTAAATAGTTTTGGAGATATAGCAATTTTAAGAAGTTTAAAGTCTCTAGCTCTGATAGTTTCCGACAACCATGGGTGAATTTGGATGGACTGTAGGACGGACATACCTACATATGTATATCAACTCGACTTGTTAGTCTGATGAAGAATACAAATACTTTATGGGCTCCTCCTCCCCTCCTTCTATGTGTTACGTACTTTTCCTTTCAAACAAACGTTATATACCCTGACCCACTGCATGTGCAGGGTATAAAAATTGTATGCAAAGAAGTAATACATTTATGTCCATTGCCTTTGCTTGTGTCGAAGGGGGGAGTGGAATGGAGGAGCGGCCGAAGATTTTTTTTTTTATCTGAACAGCAACGTGCGTAATAAGTTGCAGATACTGCGCTTGTTCGCCTTGTGCCAGCTGTCCAAACAGCGTTAACTGACTGACGTTGCCCGTGTAGATACTTTTATGGATGCATGTATCTGCAAGCGCTTCATCAGTGACAAACAAATGTGAAAAATCTTTAGGAAAAATCATAAAGAAACTGTGTTAAACTTGCGCAGTCAGCAAAACGGCATTTTTATTTTTTTTAAATGTTTTTTTCCGCTTTTCATGCTCAACGCCGCCTTGCAAAGCGTTTGACACAACTTCTTTAAACTTACAAAAATTCTTTTTAATTTTTCTACACATTTTCAACGCAAAGTTCAAGGTTTCATTACATGTTCGCACTCTCACACGCCACGTAGCTTGGCTGAAGCAATTTGTATCTTCCACCAGCATAACATATATCGCCGCTTTGTGCTTATTGTTGTTAGATGCGCACAGCCGACAGGTTAAATTATTGTCATAAGTTGTTGTTGCTGGTGTTGCTTTTGTTGCTGTGTCAGTTGGTTTATAATTATGCGCTGTAATAAATTGAAAGGTTCTTCGCATTTGAGTCATGCTCACGAGGCGTGCATTTCTCGACTTGCGGCTACACAGCGCATTATTTTCTTTAGCAAAATCTTATGAAATTTAAATTCAAGACTCACTTTCTGTCTGTTCTGTCTTTTTTTTCAGTGTAGTCGCATCGAATTTCTGCTTATCGCAATAATGAAATTCCATTTGGTAACAAAATCGCTATGTAAACACTCTTCGTATTGAGTAAGCCGCCGCTGCCGCCACCTCTGCTGCTGCCACAGCCGACGTCGACGGAAAATTGCCAAGTTGACAATAATGTGGCGGCGTGCATCACGAGTTGTCACGGGCGCTGAAAACTAAAGCACGAAGTTGACATTCGGCATGACAAACAGAAATCTTAGCTTTGTATTTCAAGTGTGTCACATTTGTCGTTTCGATTTCTTATGGCTTGCTGACGCAACAACTCAAATGCGAAGCATAATGATATGATATAATTTAAATTAAACTATCTTTCTAGCTTACTGGTATGTATAAATATATATAAGCCTCTAGTTTCTCAACCTATGTGGCTTAGAATTATAGTATTATATTATACACTATTGTTGGTTCAATGTTGTTCTTCATTTGTTTTCCAGTTCATTATAAACTGGGATTGTATTTGACTCACCTGATGATGAAACAGAAAAGAATTGAACCAAATTTTACCAAATTTCAATCAGCATCATAGCTTATACATGTATGATAATTTCTATGATATGAAACCGACCTTTACTTCACCAATTGTGTGTAAGTGTTTTCTGGAAATCTCCCGAACTGATTACGACCCAAAAATAACCCAAATGCTATTCACGAAATCGCTTTTAAAGAGTTTTACACGCTTGTTCAATACACACACAACTTTTAAGTTGATTTGGTTTGATTTAATCTTATTTGAAGTTTTTTTAATTACATATGTTCCAATAAATTAATGAAATCGCTTAAATTTCTGGCACACCAAAAATATAAATAGAAAACAACCAATCTCAAAATCATCGGACGATTTCTAATATACATATAACCGATTTGTTCAGTATTGAATGCCTTCATGTAAATATTACAACCTTATATATAAATTTGTATTCATTTATGTACTATGTAAATTCTCATGCAAAGATGTGTAGTGTATGTATAAAAAATAACAAAAAGTAACTCATCCTTAAAACCTACTTTATTTAACAAAATAGAACAGTTTTTTCTTTTCTAGAAAATGGCGAAAAATTCGCTTTTGGTGCGAACACTTTGTGCGAATGCTTAAACGATCAAGAACTCCATTTTGTAATAACACTTTAAGGACATTAGCAACAAGACAAAAATGGAAAAAAAAGGAATGAAAACGAAAAAACATTAATAAAAACAACAACAAAATATTGTACGTAAGTCGTATTTCGGCAGAGTGGCCCAGTTTTTTTCATGGTTTGTTGCCTGCCAGCCTGCCAGACTGCACTAACAGCAGCAGCAGCAGAACTTAACGAGCCCTAACGGAAAATATAAACTACCAACAAAAGTGCAGCAAAGAAGAAAAATCGAAAAGCAGAAACAGAAGCGAAAGCAAAAGAATGCAGCACTGAAAAGTAGGTGAGTAAAGCCTCGACATGGTAAACCATTTTTCTTCTATTTTGAAGATTTGCCTTTTTAAGCGCATACTCAAGCCCAAAGTCGCACAGGCATGGATAAAAAACCCAAAAAAATCCAAAAAAGAAGAAATAAAAACGCGCACACACATACAGTGAAAAAAAAATAATAAAAAAAAAAAGTTATCCACAATTGTACGAAAAGATCAACATAGAATTCATGGCAAGTTTTGAAAATATTGTAACAAAAGCCAAAGTTTTGTATTGTTCGAGTGAAGTCAGTGTTGCAAAACATGCCACACAGATTCGCAGTATCGCATGTGTGTGTGTGTGTGTGTTTGCTTATACATACATACATACATGTCCATGTAATTGTATATACTAATAAACGTTCTTACATGAAGATAAGCAGCTATGAAATATAAAAGCAGAATATTTGTCACTGCGCCATATTTTAAGCGTGGAATTTTCAGTAGCGTAAATTGTACAACTTTCTGCATGTCTGTGTGTGGGAGGTTTGTGTGTGTGTATCTGTGCGCCTAACTTCATGCAATGTTCTCGCTTGTTTTGCGGCATTGTCAACAATTTCTTTGTTAATATTTTACGTATTGTTCTTGTTGTCGTTGGTTTCGGTTTTGTTGTTCTTGTTGTTGTTGATGTCAACGTTGTTGTTGTTGTTGTTTTTCTTGTCCGTGATGATTGTATGGCGGCGTTGTTGTTGCAGTTTATGTTGCTGCTTTACGATTCGCTCTGTTCAACACTTATAAATTGTTATTTTTAGCGGTTTTTGTTCAAGTTAAACAAGCCAACAACAATGGCAAGTGACAACAACAGCAACAACAACAATGGCAACATCATGACATGTGAAATAGTAAATTATGACTACTGAGCTCAGTTGTGCTAAATGTGCGACCCTCTCACTCTAACACACACACACACGCACACAGACTCATTTTCGCTTTACTTTTTCGCAGGCGTTCATGTGTAGCATACTTATGTGGGCTTATGCCGTTGCTAAGTAAAGCTGTAAGTGAAGCAAAGCATCAAATGTGTTCACAGCTAAAACGATGAATTACATTGAACGCTAAAAAGCGTTTTTTTTTTTCTCTCCCTTTTTTTTTTTTAGATAAAAATCTGTTGAAGATGAGACGGCGTCACTTGAATTGCGTCAATACGTGGCGCCCGTGAGACGCCTATAAGTAGACAATATTACAGCACGCAACACAAACAATTTGCGAACAACTCAGACAACAAAAGCAACAAAAACGTAAGCAAAGTGTTTGCAAGCTACAAGCTCAGCACGCTTAGAACGCGATTTAAAGGGAGCGTCAAGTCTTCTTCATTCATGAAATACTTCAACGTTCAACGACAACAAACAACAACTGATATGACTACTTTGCAAGTGCAAAAAAAAAAACAAAAAGCGAGTAATCAGAACAGAAAAAAAAAAGTTTAAGCCATGTCACTTTACAAGCACTGAAAACTTTTGCAAAAGACATGAAGCACTTAACACAAAGTATATTTCAATGGACTTCATGCTTCATTCGATAAGCGCATTTATAAAGTTTATCTTATCTGACCTAAGCACAAGTATGCATGTTGTATGCTCTCACGTTGAATTCTTCAGATACTATGTACAATATTATACTAAAGTGAATTGCCGTTTGAATACTTTCGCTTTGTGTGTTGCGCTTGAATCGTGTCAAATACATTTTTTTTTTTGTTGTTGTCTTTGTTGCTACATTTATCTGCGTCACCATTTGGCCGTTGATAAGGCCAACTGTTGCATTCGTTGTTGTTTGTTTAACGGTGAATGAAATGAACGACATTTCATTGTTTGAACTTTAAAGCAGTAAGACAACTTACAGATACTTTTATTATTTAATATACTATAAGCAATGTTGCTTCTTTAAGGTTTCTTTCTGCTTTCTCAGAACGTAGTTTTCATACATACATAGTTCATGTTATTAATGAATCGATTTCGCATTCACGCTAACTAAATGTATTTTGGCAAATATTTATTCATTAATAACGATGAAATGAAATAGAAGCAAGTCTATTGCATAAACATACATTTGTCTTGCCCTTATGCCATTAAGCAGGCTCAAGGTAAGCATTTTTTTTTTTTTTGTTGGCCAAAATAATTCATCTTTGATCAGAGCGTAGAGTAGGCGTCGCTTGCAGTCGCGTGCCTTGCCTACACATTGAAAGCAAACTAATTAATTATCAGCCACAATGCCGCACCCTTACTAACGCCCCTATTGACCAACAATATTAAGTGTGCCTGTATGTGTGTGTGTGTGTTAGCCAAAGCGACGGCTGCGTCGACGGCGGCAGCAAACTTACAATTTGCTCATTTATGTATGTCTTCACGTGGCTCGTGTTTATGCTACTCCTGAGGACACCTTCTGGTCGGCCGTATATGCGCGTATCCTTTTTGTCAGCATTGACGCGCTCGAGTGCCAACACAACATAAATATTAATAAACTTCGGCGCACACAAACAAAGCACGAATGTCCTTTTCTTGTCTTTGACTCATGAAAATGTCTCTCAGTGTGTGTGTGTGTGTCTATGGCGGTCTGAAATATTCAGTTGGAAATGAAAAGTGAACTATTGGTCGGTTGAGTGCGCCGTCCAACGCACTCAGCTGAGACCAAGCAGCAAAATTAATAAAAAACGAGAAAAAATAAGGAAAAATAAGAAAATAGTAAGAAAAAAAAACAAAAAAAAACAAAAAAAAAAAATATAAAAAATGGAAATGTGATGAAAAGGCAATGGCAAAGGCGAAACGATATGTTGGCGTGTGCCGGACGAAAAGGCGACAGGATGGTCAGGACATGAAACACGCGTCCATACATTTCCGTTTCTTTTGATACCTTCTTTTTGAGGGCTGAATGAAATGAGCAGATAACTTTACTTTACTTCTGATATATAAACATATGTATGTACATATGTATATGCACGCACACACACACCCACACATGCATGCATACACACACCCACACATACGTAAGTTTGTCATTCACGCAGTGGACAGAGCAGTTGTCGTTTGTCGATTTATATGTTGTTTGCTCAACTCAACTCAACTCATCTCATCCCAGCTCTCCTCTCCTTTGGTCTGTTGATTGTTGATTGCATTTTCAGGGGAAATTAAAAAACAGTCTGACCAGCTGGTGACTCATCGGTTTGAAACTATCTCACAGCGTTGATTATCGACATAACGCCTTTCATGCATAATACTATTAAGCTGCGGCTAGCCTCAGGCAAGGCTCTCTGCTTCTGCCTCAATCAGCGCTTTATTCGTATATTTTTTTTTTTTTGCATATTTTTTTAAATATTTTTTTTTACATTCATTTTTATATTATTTTTTATATTTTATTTTATATACACATAACCAAACAATTAATGGGGAAAACGTGAATCGAATTTTGGACCTATTTTTGACGGTCTGTAACTTGCTGGGTATTGATTGTATCAATAAACTCTAAAAAATATTTTGTAGCTTGTAACTTCTAGTTTTTGAAACTTTTGCCCAAAAAATTTTAGGAATAACGGTTTAGATTAAATCCTTAAAATTGCTAGAAAAAAAAATTCCAACATTTTTTGTCTTTTTTGATTTGCTCCAGGGACCTTGATAATTTTTCTTTAGATGAAACGATTATATCGACAAGATAGCCTGTTGATTCAGCTTTAATTTGCATTTTTCTGATCCTTGCTACGATTTTTTTCGCGAAGATATTCGAGATTGAACCAAAAAAGGTTACTTTTGACTTTAACCATCGATAGCTCTGTACTAAATGAACGCACAGGAATAGGGAAGACAGTTTTGGAAACTGGGGAAATTTGAATAACTATAAAGAAGTGATGTTTGTAAGAATAATGTGTTCATGTAAATAAAAACGAGTTTATTTTCTTTTGAAGTTGAAGAAAGCCAGTGTACCTATTATTATGAACATGAATGTGTGTATGTGGAAAATATTATGGGCACAATAATTGAATCTGTCTTGTCGTCGCTTGCTTAAAACATTTTGTGTGATGTCTTTAAATGCAAAGCGTTCCTTTTAAACTTTTTCTATGAAGTTACGTTAACTTTTGCATTTGTTGTTATTGTAGTTGTTGTTGCTGTTCTTGTGCAATAAGGCAAAGCCCTTTTTCACATCATTTAAATGCCTTATCAAGTTGACTTCCTGCCTTTGGCTTATCGCAACAACACAGCCCGCAGCTTTGACATTTCAAAGCGAAACCTTTTGCAAATTTTTGGCCTCGACGACGATTATCAACAAATATCAACAAAGAAAAGAAAAGCCAAGCAAAGGCAAAGGCAGTCAAGGCAACAGTCGACTAACTGAATGACAAACTGACTGACTGACAGACGAATCAGTTGAGTATCTCACTGTCTGTACGACTACGACTTCATCAATCAAAAGGCGAAAAATCAAAAATTTATGCATCATTGACGAGGCGAACACGCATGAACGAATCGCTAAGGAAGCTGAAAACGTAAAGACGCGAAACTGACATGGCGGCCAATAGCGCAAAGTGTTGGCCGAGTGAGGTACGGCAATGCATATTTTATGAGCATTCGAGCAAAATAGAGACAAAGAGCAAGATACAAACAAAAACACAAACACAAAGATAAGCAATGTGACACATGTGCCTAAATAAGCTCATGCTATAAAACAAGGACAAAAAAAAGTAAATAAATACAACAATAAATGCCAAACAAACCACAAAGCAACAACAACAACAACACAGCAGTAAATTTTATTAACTGTCAAAGGGCCAAGCATACACTAACACGGACCGACATAAACAACAACAACAACACAACAACAATAACGGCAAATGAAACACCTTTCAGATACACAATTGAATATGGACATGTATGTATCTGTGTTACAAATACAGCTACAGATTGGCCAGAGAGTGAAGACACGCACGAATTAAAATTGCAACATGTTGCCGCAAATCATTAGAGTTGAGCGCGCCTGAAAGTAGGCAATCTATTCGTTTCTCAAGCCGTCCGACAGCTTTGCTTAAGATACACAAACTTGGCCGTTTCTTTGTTGGTTTTTTTTGTTTTTTGTTTTTTTTTTTGTTGGTTTCGTCCTGTTGTCCTGCTTGAATACTTTTCTTACTGACAAGAATTTGTGCGCTTGGGTCACATTAGGCATAAGTTGTCGCCGTAAGATGTTGTCGAGCGTAGCGTCAAGAGGCATAGAAGCGTGAAAGTAACGGCGCGTGTCACTTGGGGTTGCCTTACTATCCATATTGAAGTGCGCGACAGATCAGATACACACAATGTGTAAATTCTTACGCACACTGGCATACCTGTGTATGTGCGTGTGTGTGTGTGTGTGAAGTTGAGTTTATTTATAATGCACAACAGCTGCGCATCAATAGTCGGCAATAGTATGTAATAGTAAAGTATCTAACACATTAAATTGTGGCAAATAGATTTTTTATGTCAACTGTACGTAAAATATTAAGCAAGCACATAAATTAATAATTACACTTTCACTAGAATTTCATATTAGTTCAATCTACACTTATTACATACAAATAGTATCTTATTGTCATTAAAATCAACTTTAGCAAGAACTTTTTTCGTTGCCAACAAAAGTAACGGTTTTGCTCATCTAAGGCTTTATATACCATATAACATGCCCTAATAAAATAAATATTGAGTCAATTTTGTTTCAGTTCAACTTTTTGCTTTTTTCAACCCTCAGGGCCTTCGTCGAAACGGTGGTGGGGCAAAAGGAAGGAACGAAACGCTCAACACACACGCTATGAAATCAACGTGCGGCAGATGTTCAACATTTTTCTCATCCACCACACGAACGCTCAAACAGGACATTCAAAGCGTTCGAGCATGATTGCAAACGGTAGCATGCGCTCAGCGCCAGGATATGAGGGAAGTGTACAAGGAAATTATTAAAATGAAAATGCAGCAATAAAATCAAGGGTTGACAATGGACTCGTCGAGCGAGTACAGCACGCCACGCCATCAATGATTGCGACATGATTTTATTTCAATGAAGCACTTTGTGTTGTATTCGCACACACACACACAAACACACACACTCAAGCGTGTGTGAAAGTGACATGTACATACTTCTTGTCTTGTTGTGGGCTTTGTTTTTTTAATTTAGCACATTTCCTTTCGGATATTTAAAGTGTTCACTCAAATTTTCCTTTCAGGTCTCCTTAGCAACATTTTGGTCCACTATTATATAACTGCATTGTTGTTGTTTGTACAGTGGTCACTCTGAAGTTTGAACTTCTATAGAATACAAATTACCCGAGTCTAAAACTAGAGTTTTCAATACAAACGTTCACCAAATAAATAATTCTTTTCTCATTTGGTAAACAAAACTTGAATTATTTTGCGAAAAAAAAAACATTAACAAATACATTGTGAACAATTGTCGAACAATTGTTTTAATCATTATATAAAAAATTTATGTACAGAAAAAGTTGTCTGGAAATTCGACAGTACAAATTAATTCGGTTCGTTTTTTCATGACATATAATGTTAAGATTTCAGAATAAATGAAACAAATACATAATTTAAAGATTGTCTAATCCAGTTTTGTATTTTTTCCCACCTCTCAGGAAATTCTCGAATTTTAATTTAAAAAGTTGACTGATTTTTTGAGACAATCCAAATTAGGAACCAATATTTGTTTTCTGCGTAAGATGTGACTCAGTGACCTTTGAAATTGAGCTGCATCCATCGAGACAACCAGTAGTCAGACTGAACTATACCCAAAGACCGAGTAATATTCATAATAATGACTTTGTCATGCCTTAGCTCAAAAACCGTCCGTTTTTCTCGACTCAAAGGAATATTCAAGTTGTAGCAGCTACACAACACCTCCCTTTATACCACCAAATACACTAATTCGACCAAGAGTGTCTCCAATGTTGAAATCACCATTTTTGAAACATCAAACTATTACTTATGTTATTAATTGTCCCCATAAACTTCCCCAAGCATTGAGTGCACTTCAATTGCACTTCTCTACTAATTGAAGAAGCAAACTAAAACCTCCGGCAAATCTGCAGTTTGCAGAAATAAAAATAAATTTGATTGCATTGTTGACAATGATAAATCAAATGTTATCTCTAAGAATTTTTGACAGAATAACAATTTGACAATTAAATTAGCAAGCTGTTAGCAAAAACGAAATGATTGCAGTTCAGTAACTAAGACTTTGTTTGTTGAGGCATTTATCATTTGGCATGCGATAAATTCTTAAACTGCAAAGAAACCACAAATGTAAAATGTACTCTGACTCAATAAAAATTTACGTGTTTCTTTCTAATTTTCATTTTTTGAAATGCAACAAAACATAAACTGTAAAAGCCACAAATGCCAACAAAGCAGCACAACTGAGAGCAAATATTTATTGACTAAAGTGACAATGCGATGAGCTCAGGTACAGTTTTGGAACCAATGGCCGAGTATGACAATCAAGCTTGCATGCAACGAAGGGCACATCAACTTTTGGATAATTGAAATATTTCAATTGAAAGTACTTTTACAAACATGTTCTTGCATTTGTCAATTTTGAGCAATGAAAAAAATACAAATGTCAAATATTTTCTGCAACTTATCGTAGGCATTGTTTGACATACACACAGTTATGCATAAATACACGTTGCTTAACTAATGAAAATATCAAAATGTCAGTTTTGTATTTGTTGGCTGCCAAAGATAATCTCAATCGATTGAAGTTAGCCAAGTTAACTAAACTTGAGTTTGTATGGCATTGGTAGCATGTTCGATAAATACAATGATAACAAAACAACAACAGCAACAACAATGATAAATAAACCAACAATTTAAATACACACACAGGCACAGATAGTGGCTCACTTACAATACAAATAATGGACACAATTTATGTGAGTTGTGCACTGAGCCAAGTTGCATTGAAACTTCATGTAAGTCGTAGTTTTGCCCAGAAAGTTATCGTTCGCTTTTATGTAGTTTTGTTGTTTGTTGTTGCTTGCTGTTGTCAGCAAGTTCTTGCAAACTTTTCTAAAAACTTATTCAATATTTGTAAAAGAGATAAAAGTAACAAGGTTCGTCTTAAATGAAAAACTTTCGGATTAACTTTTAACTGAAAGTTGCAAAATATCTTTTCGAGTACATAATTGAAAAGGTAATTAGGCAACACAATTGATTTCGAAAAGTAAAAAGCTCATGAAAAAAGAATATAATCGAATCTCAATCGATTCGGTGACTTAAAAAACATCAGGGCCAATTTTTGTGAGAACAAAATCTCACCAGGGATCTAAAAAAACATCATGTAATTTTTGGACCTCCCATTGGGATCTACAATTCTCGGTTAAATGAAATGGGGGATGCTTGTGATAGCTTTGATACGGTTATATGAATACAAAGGACCGATCGAGAACGTTGACAGGTTCAATACCTTCAATCGACTACGATAGGATGCCAAGTGAGCCCAAAGGTTCCAGTGTGTGCTTTGAAACACAAATGTTTCTGAACGGATTCAATATTTCAGGAATCCATAAAAACAACACAAAAGAATACAGCAATATCGAGCAATTTTTGAACTGAATATTATATTATGATCCAAAAGAGTTGGTATTCAGATTATCATTAAAGGGGTATGATCAATGGAGTCTATCATCTATCATCTATTTGGTTTCGACCGATGGCTTAGAGTCTTTTGTAGGTAAGAATGGATGGTTAAGACATGATGCACACATTCGTCCACACATATTATGTTGTTCTAATGCATTTCTTCAACACTCGCCAGCAATGCAATCCAAATAAGATAAACTTAAAACAATTACTTTAAAATGCTCACATTAAAAGAGTTATTTGAATTGAATTCAACTCAAGCAAATCAAATACTTCCGTTGAGGGCCACAAGAGAGTCACAAACACAAAAAAATATTGCCTGTCATTTTCATTGGTTGGACAGCTTTGCACAGTATGAGGTCCTGCATGCAACTGGGACTGCATGAAGGCTGTCATGTTGTGCACTTCATTGGCCCATTGCCCAACATTGTGTCTCCGGTCTACCTTTACTATGCTCACTTCGCTTTGTTCACTTCCGATTCATTTGCTAAACTTGCACAACATCTAATCTACAATTTCAATCTCGATTAAAATTCATTGAGTCCCTGCAATTGTTTTGTGTGCCAATAACTATTTACAGCGCACTGTGGCCTGAGCTACAAGCGCACTCAATACAAAAACACGGCCAAAGGGTTAAAGAAAGAAACGAGAGTTTTGCACTCGACTTCAAGCAGCCAACAATATTGCTTGGGTGCGGACTACTTGACTGCTTGATCAGACTGTGAGTCAGGTCATTTAGTCAGTTGAGTTTGATGAGCTCATCACTGTGCAAATCCCAATTGTGTAATTTGAATGGTTTAACAAAGCACAAAAACCATTTGTGTCGATGAAATTGCAATGTGCACTTTCAGTTGCTTTGTCGGCGTTGCACGTTCGCACAGCACCGTGCTGCCAATTGCCGCTGTCCAGCGCACCCATCGCAGACAGACGAACAGACAGATAGACTGACTACCTGGCAGGTGGCAACTTGAATCGCATGCAAGCTACAAATTCTTCTTGCCGCTTTGCCTCAATCCACACGCTTCATTTGCGTGCTCAGTTAGAAAATCAAGCTCAACTACTGTGTTAAGATCTCGGCAACAATTTTCAAAAGCAGAACATAGTACATGAAGCATCCAAACACACACACACACACATACACACTCAGTGCAACGGGTTACGCCCACATTTATGGTCTGAAATAGAAAGTTAAGCTGATGATAAGAACGCCCAACGCACCAATAACTTTGAATTGAGAAACTTCTAGAAAGCGTTCTACACACGTACATGCATACGACGCATCCGGACTGTTATAGATAGAAAATAGCTCAAGGCTGCACACGGTGCGCCCTCGTCTGTGCATGTGTGCGTGTAACTGTGTTAGTAGTCATCATTAGTTTGCAGTCATGGCCAACAAGGATATGCAACATGCTTATCGTACGCTTAAGTGAAATATGAATTTGAAGCATGAAGGTTCGTTCATTGATTTTTGGTACTACGATTCCTTCGGTGATTTATGGCAAACAGTCAACAACGAAGTGTTCGACAGCGACCGTGTAAAGTTTTCGCCAAAAGAAAAGTACTTACATAAAAGCCATCAGAACTTAATTAATTAAGCATACCAGTTGGTGATTGAATTAACGACATACATCAACAGATATACAAGCGTAGCAAATAACTCACATAAGCACGTCCTTCTGGCACATCTACGTCTTTGTTCGCACGTCGACGTCAACGACTTATGGCATATACATACATACTTACATATATTCATCTGAGAAAAGTTTTCGTTACAACTTTTTTATTGGCCTTTTATGAGCTCATTAAACCGCAACTCAAGCGCCACTCAAAGTGCTCGTCGACTCGAAGACATTAACTATTTCCAAAATCACAGCAATTAACCGAAAAAAATTAAATAAAAATCGCGACGCATTAGATTCAACTACAAATACAATTTCAACTGACATATACAAACAGTATAAACAAAACAAAACAGACAAGTAGAAGAAGAAGACAATCGCAAAGTTGACTGGCCTTTGCAGTGTTGGTCAACGGCTGAAGGCTGCGGCCGTTGATCGCCGTGGCTGCTCGTCAGCGCCGTCGGAAACAGGAGCAATGAAGATGCACGACAGAAAAGTTAATCATGCTCAACATTATAATTAACCACAAATGCAGTTGTTACTCATGAAAACGTTGCTTCGTCTTTCTTACTTACTAGAATATTTTCTCAAAGGCGCAGAGTCAGACTGTGGCTTGAAAATATTGCCGCTGGGCATTGTTTCACTCTGCCGCTGTCATCCGCCCATGAGGTTTCTATTCGCTTAACTCGAGTCGTCGTCGCTGCTCAGCGCAGCGCGGCATCAACTTCAGCTACAACTGTCGCTTAGCTTTTGTGTGTTTCTGCTGTGAAAACTTTTACGACAAGTAGGCGAAAAAATTACTTAATTAAAATGATTGACTAACAGAAAAGTTGGTGTGCGCAACGCAACGCAATGAAAAAAAAACAACATTTGATTTTTTTTTTCTTACATTTTTTTCTACCACGCTCGTCCGTACTCTTTAACTTTTCCGGAACAATAGTTTTTTCCGGTGGGTGTTTTTTTTAATTTTTTTTTTTGCGGTCTTTCCACCATTTTATTTATTGTTTGTCTTTGGCCGCAAGCGATGGCAGCGTGTTGGTGGCGACGTGAAGGCGTTCAGTTGAGCATAGAAATTTGGCCAAAGTGTGGCAAACAAATTAACACAGCCGTTGGATAATTTTATCATGTTTCCTTTTTTCGCTTCATGATTTCATAAGTTTGTTTTATTTTCTTTTATTTTTTTTCAAAAAGGACTTTAAGATAATTTTTATACATGTATAAGCGAATTTTTTCGTACTTATATTTAATTCAAATAAGTAAATAAAGATTTTTGTATAAAAAATAAAAATGCTTCTGCATGTATGATTGATTTGACTTTGCAATTTTTCGCATATCCTCATTTTTGAATCATTAATGAAGCTTATACTTGTTAATAGCATTATTATCGACAATTATGATAAGCCAAGTTTCATTACAGAAATTCATATCAGTCATGTCAAACGCGAATCACACAATCATATTATAATTTTTTGCTTGACTAATTAAAGGGTTAAAAGCTTAGCCTATGTTAATAGTTAATAAC
The DNA here is from genome assembly GCA_034638295.1 of Phortica okadai. Classification (NCBI taxonomy): domain Eukaryota; kingdom Metazoa; phylum Arthropoda; class Insecta; order Diptera; family Drosophilidae; genus Phortica; species Phortica okadai. Next base: position 5,840,913 of record CM067851.1, read on the forward strand.
GCATGCATTAGCAATTGAAATGAATACTAAAAGGGTGAAAAAAAAACAATGGGAGCAACAACATTAACAACAACAGCAATAAAATGAACAAAATGTTCAATAATCAGCTTAACAAGTGTTAAATATCATTTAATAATTCATAGTAATTAAATGTTCCTTGAGTGTTTATTTAAAATACACAGAAAACAACCACAGGCACACATACTTACACAAACACACTCACACACACACACTTGTGCGCTTTACAAAACAAATTGAGTGGAAATCGTTTACAACAACAATTACAATAGTAAGGATTAAGGATATAATTAACATTTAATTAAATTGCCTAAGTGGCAAACTTGAATGTCGAAATACACTCACACACACACACACAGATACATACAGGCACATGTGCATAACGGAGTCACTTCATTTGAATAGCTGAGAAATGCAAATCCCTTTTGGCACATATAAATTCATTTCGTTTGAACTTTAATATTGTGTCTCTTCTTCTTGCCGTTCCGGTCCAAAATCTGGCACCACTTTGCTCTTCATTAACTACGCCAGACACCATCTATATAGTGTATAGCAAAGAAGTATTTCAGTTCGCCAAGATTAGCGTTTTCAATGCAAATTGTAGATTTCATAAGCTTCTTCGAAATTAACTCCATAAGCCAATGTTTGTGCCTTTGCTCGAAGTCATTTGCCAACTCAATGCGGACCGCAATGATGCCAATTCTTCTTCTTCTCCTTCGCTTTTCCAATCCAACTCTTCTCATTTCATTTATTTGAAACTTAAATGGAAAATTGCAAAATTCATGGCTTTTTTCAAATTCAATAAAATTAATTTACGAATATACAAAAGTCGCTTCAACTCATCATTTAGAGAATCTACAACTGTGTAGCTTAGAGATATACTAATTTGTATCTACCATGTATGTTTTAAATATTATAATATTAAAATAAATATATTCTTCAACGACTCTATTTTGTATCTACACAACTGTCGTATACGTAACCAAGAACTTCCATCGGTGTGGCTGATTTTCACATTAACTCAGCATGCAATAAATATATTTTAATTGCGAAAACATGAAAAATTTTTAGTTTAGTAAGAAATATGACATGAAATGCTTTCATTAAAGTAATCGCCGTTGGGCGAATGAGAGCAGAAAACTATAAACCGCAAAGAAAATGTGAAATTAAAGTTAGGAAGAACGAGAAAACGCGCCAAGGTAAATCTTTTTTTTATTAACTAATGTAAAAGTTAAGTAAATTAACTTTGCGAACAATAAATGCGCGACTGAAGTTTAACTCAAAACAAAACAAAAAAACTAACTTTATATAAGGACAAATGACAGAGGGTTGCGTTGGCATATATGTATGTGCTGTGCGTAGAACATATGTACATATATACAACATACATATATGTATGTACTTATATAGAAAAAACTTTCTTGATGTTTGTATAATAGTGTAAAATGGCCACATGTATGTACATGTGTATGTGTGTTGGTTAGTGAGTGCTCTAAAAGCAAAAGTCACTGCCGGCTGCAGGAAAAACTTTATCCGCACGCAACGCCACCGAAATGTGAGGCCATAAAAAGTGTTAAATTATTAAACGCTTGCAAAGTGCCGCCAAATCATCATTAATCAGCTTAAGTGACTTACTTTATGAAGTACACGAAATTTCCGGAAAAAACCAAAGAGAAATACTAATAACAATAAAACTCAACAAGATGAAGTTATAGACTAATATTCAAACTGTCTGTTATTTTGCTGCAATTACGCTTGAAGCTTAAACTTAAAGCAAACATTAAGCATTTAGGAAACTCTCAAAGCACAAAGGAATTTATGAATATTAATTTATTGAATGAGCTGTCACTCAAATATCGATGAGTTTTCATTAACAGACAGCGTCATTTCTTATTATTATTTTTTTTTTTATCATATTTTATTTTATTTTGTTTTCTCTCTAATTTCAGGGATATACTTCGCCCCCATGCTTTTGGGCAGCTTTGTGGCTGAAACCTGTTGAAAAATTGATTTGCATGACTTAACATAAAAACGGACAAAAAGGAAAATTAATGAATAATGAGCTATAGAAAAGCAGGGAATATGGCGCACTCCAAACGTGTTGTCGAACAAAACCGTTTGAGGCCGCTCCTTGGCAACTCACAGAATAGCCCATGACATTGGGCTACTAAACAAACTCGCGTAATTCTCACAAACTCTGCATTGATTCATTTATTATTATTATTACTTTTTTTCTGTTGCCTCTTTGATTATATTATGAGTTAATAATACGCAAAATTGCAAATGAGTAATAGATCGGCTCTGATTTTCATAAATAATTAAGTTTCCTTGTTGCGTTAATAACTTTCAAGGAGTAATCGAAGTGGCAGCTGTGGACAAAGACAAAGAAGGGAACTGTGTCGGTCTTGTTTTAGACTCTAATTATACTCTAACAGATCCGAAAACTGTTCATTTGTATTTCATTAACACATTGTAGATAAGCTTATAACACATAATGATACATTCCCGACTAAATACCATAAATGAAATTGTTCTTAATTTGCTCTGAAATATGAGACAGTATAGAAATGACCTCCTTTTGCCAAGTTCGGACAATTGAATTGAATGTTGAAGTTTATAAACTAATGATTTTTTGGAGTCGTGGTGATCAGATCGCTAACAGCTCTTTTAAAGATATAATAATTAACTGGAAGGACAAAAATGTATTAATGATGGAAAATTCGCAATGCACAGAAGGAAAAAATTTCGAATCTATGAAGACCTCGACGAGATGAGACCATAGCCATATCCGTCTCTGTCTGTCTATCTCTTTTAATGTGAACTAATAGTTTAGCTTTTGTTTTTTATAAAATTGCTTTATCGGATGACAGTAGCATACATGTGGCTGCAATATGAAGGAACACCTCGCATACTCTTTAATTCATGCCAATTACGTATTGACTTTATTGGTTCAAGTGTCGCATTAATTTTAAACGAGACTGAATAATTGCTGTCCCAAGGTAATTAAGTAATTTCCATCGCTCTTGAATACGGCCGCTGTCAAATGCATCTGTCGGCAATGCCACGCCGGCCAACTATAAAAACATGATTTGAGCAATCATTCGAAAAAAGTGAAGCATTCTTAGAGACAATGGCGAAAAGTGTAGAACGAAAATTTAAGTCTGACGATGCTGAGAGCATGGAATCGCCCAGTCAAGCCTTCGCGCGTATCATCAACATCATTGAGCTAACTCTACGCATAGTTGGGATAAACGCCGTACGAGATGGAAAATTCACACTAAAACGCAACACCGTGATCACCCTCGTATCGGTGACGAGTTACTTTGTTTGCACCATATCGACAATGGTGAAAATGTATTCGGTAAATAAACATTATCTTGTGGAAGTGGTGAGCACAATGGGCAGCGCAGTGCAGGGCTGCAACAAATTATTTTTGGGCATTTGGCTGAGACCGATGCTGTATGACTTACGCCGGCGCCTGGAAGCGATCTACGAAGAGTACTCGGAGCACGGACCACGCTATGCACGGGCCATGAATCGCAACTGCGCGACTGTGCATCGCGTGAGCATTTTGCTGGCCGTGTCCTACACCATCGGTGTGGCTGGCTTGACTTTGGCGCCGCTGCCTTCGCTTATTATGACCGGCAAGCGGAATCTAATAATACATTTCCACATACCTGGGCTTGATGTAAACACGGATATGGGCTACTTCGGGACACTGGCCTTGCAAACGGTGTGCATTGCAATTGGCACCTTTGGTCTGTACACCGGCGACAATATCGTAGTCATCTTTCTTATGCAATGTTTTACGTTAACGGATATATTTCGGCTCAAGATCGAATCGCTGAATGAGCTTACCGAGGCCGAATATGATAAGCCAAACAACAACAATGAGAAGAAGACGACTATGTTGATCAACATAGTCAAATGGCATCAAACTTATACAGAGTGCGTCTTTAGGCCCGAGAGAGTCTCTCACTTTTTGTATTTCTGTCTCTCTACAATTGAAATTTATACTTTGCAGTTTCATGGTGAAATGCAATGACGTTTTCTTCTGGCCGGTCTCCATTACAATAACGTCAACGGTTTTCTCCATTTTGGTAACAATTTACTTGTTCTTGAGCACAGATTGGTCTGGCGCCTTGCCCTATTTGGTTAGTTGCATATGCATACTGTACATCTACTGTATACTGGGCACAAAGATTGATGATTGCGTAAGTGAAAACTATAAAATTTAACACATTCATGCTTGTTTAGTAATAACCTCTTAGAACGATACTCTTTGCTATGAGATATACAACATAACGTGGTACAAATTGGATTCCAAGCAGCGGCGGATTCTGCTCACCATGCTGGCTAAGTCACAGAGACCCAATGGAATCGATGTCTTGGGCGTGATACCGCTCTCGGTGGCGACTGGGCTGAGTGTACGTAAAATACATATACTGTATGGAATTCAAGAACTTTCTTGTTTATAATGTTTCTTTGTAAATTTGATTTGAATAGATAACCAAGACCATTTACAGCATAACAATGATGATGATACAATTCTTAGACCAGTGATTTTAAAAGCGTGAATTTCTTGATCGGTCTAAATAAATAAAATTGTAAAAATAAAAAAAATTATTAAATAAAAAGAAAATAATTTAATAGTCGTTGGAACGGATAAGTCAAGAATTTTTCATTTCCGCGTCATACAAAATTAAAAAAAAAAAAATCTATGTATGTATGTATGTCAACTACATGCTAAGCAATCGCTGCTTAGATTTGCATACATTTACACTTTTGAGGGATTTTTGCGCAGGACTCGCCAAACCGACAACTGCCGGAGTATGGAGCAAGGCAGCGACGAACCAAATGGGTCAACTCCAGGCAGCTGTGGGAGTGATGAATGAGTAATGCGCGCTCAGGTAGCCAAACCAAAGCCAAATGCATAAAACATAAAGCCACGCGCCGCTAGGGAAACAACGCAAGCAAGCGAAGACAAACAGTTAGAGCCAAAGGACCGACAGACAGGTTAGGTCGGTTACAACAGCGAACAGTCGAACAATTAAAAAACAAATTCAAATGTAAATGCCAAAAGATTAAAAACAAACCGAAAGCCAACAACACAAAAAATCGGTTTTACAAACATGAATTTGCTTTTAATCACTGCCAGGAGAGAGAATTGCACACTAAGAAATCCTATTATCCCTTGCGACATATCTGACCGGCTTAGCCGACGGATTTTGCAACACAAATCTGCTATTTCCGATTTTGCATAAGCAAGTGAAACTAAGCAAGGATAAGCGCTGAATAGAGCTGAAGCAAGACAAGCTGAGGCGAGCTGAGGCGAGCTGAGTAGAGCAAAGGCGAGGCGAATAACTTGATTAAATCTTGTGCACACAACAACTCCTCCTTACTTTTCCAGCAATTTAATTCATTATTTGTGTGTGTGTGTGTGTGTGTGAAATATTTTTGGGTTCTTTAATTTCATTCATTCATTTATTCATTTGGTCATTCATTCATAAATTGTAAAATCCATGCCAGTGTTCATTCATTTGCATATCTGCGCTGAGTTTCAGTTCGAAGGACCTAAGCCGGGCACAATGTATCTGTAGTCGAATGAAGTCAGAGCCAACGACCATCGCAACTTACCTGTCGAGTCGTGCAGCTAATCCTTACAAGCCGCTATGCACGCTTAGGCTAAACATTTAATTGAATTGTTGCAGTGTAGGGTGCACACACGCTTTACGCTTCTAGGCTTACGTTGACATTGCATACTTCTGCATGAATTATAGATACACACACACACACTCATACTCATACTCATACTGTGACAGCCTTCAGTTCGTGTACTCATCTATGCGTAAGGATAACGCAGCCATTGATATCCTTTAGCCAAGGCTTGCGTTCCATTGAAGTCGCCTGTTGGCATGCACGTGCCATAATACGACTCGAGCATCCTTTGTGCGCTAAACTATGCACACAATAATGCCGCGCATATTTCCGCATCAAACATCTTTGAATGCATGCAAATGGCATATTGAATTTTTATCGAGGTGACATCAACTGCGTGTCATACTAACATAGCAGCAATTGAAAGCATTGAATTTGAATTGAAAACGCTTCTTGAAGCTTTTATTATTATATGCCGCAATCGAACAAAGTAAATCAATGCATTCTTGCTCAAAAGTCTTCAAGTTTTGCTTTGAAAAGTTGAACAAATCGAAGCATTTGCAATCTTATCACTTTACATATGTAATGATTTTAAGAACGCACACAAACGGCTTGAAAATAAATAATGCACGTTGCTGTATCTTTGTATCTTTTACAACAATCTTTTGCAACAATTGCTCGCCTCAAAGTACGCACATCAATGAGTTCAAGGTGTCATTTTGAAGGCGGCAAGTTGCTGCTTAGTAGTTTTAATTGTTTATTCGGCTTACTCAACGCTCAGACAGCGAAAATATTTTACAGTTTAGCTTGAAAAAAAAAAAGAAAAGAGTTGCCGGCGTACAACACGTGTCAGCGCGTGGCAGCAACAGGTAGAAGCCAAAACCGGCTGACCCGCATGACACGAGCAATGTTTCACGCTCATTCGCACGTCTGCTTCTGCTGTTGACTCTTGTGGTGGCAACGATTCACACCTGCAGAGCAACTCTTCTTGCTGCAAAGTTCGCTGGCAGACACAACACGACTCGGCTTGGCTTAGGACATTTGAGGAAAAAAGAAAAGCAAAAATTAAATGCAGATCCGGGTTGAAATTTCGACGCTATTGTTTTAAAATGTGACTCACGTGCGTTGTTCGTTTGAAATGGCTTGCATCCTGCGGGCGCTTGGACCCGCTCTGTTTGGGATTGGGTGCACATGTCGCCAGCCGATATTGCCGCTAATTGTTATGCAACACAAAGTACGCGCTCATTTCTAATTTACTTGCTGCTCGCTGATATCATTTGCTGATATTGTGCACTCTTCTTTTTTCCCTATTCATTGGCATTGTGTAGTTTCTTCATTTGCGTATTGTTTGCCAATTGCATGCAACAACTCAATTAACCATTCGACTTGGCAAACATTCAACCAAACTACTCTGTAAGCTCAACTTGCCGTCTCGCTTTGGCTAAACCAAGTCCGTAACCAAATCCAATGCCATTTCATTTGTATTTGTGGCATGCGAATGCAAATCATTTGCAGTGCAACAAATCTGTATGCAAATATTAGAATTTCAGCTCAGCTCACAGTTTGCTTATTAATGGATTTGTAACGACACGCTGAGCATTTGCTGCCTGGGCACGCTCTGCAAGCGACAACGACCATCAATAGTCGATGACAGGACGCCGCCGTGAATCAGTGCAAAGACAGTGGTGGCAGGCGCCAAAGGGACGAAAGGGCGACAACGACAGTGATGACAGTCACAGTTATTTCTGCTTGTGAAAAAATATTTTTGCTTTTTAGAAATCTTCTCTTCACTAACTGCTATTCATTTGATTATTTCATTTTTTTTTCTTCCTCCTTTTTCTTTGTCTATGCAAAGTGCTTACAAAGCGCATTAAAAGTCTGAAATAGGCGAATAAGCAAAGCGCTTTTTCACAAATCTCCTATGAGAGTTTTTTAATTCTCTGTTGACCATTTTGCAGCGCATGAATCTCTTTGCAATACTTTATTACTTCTCTTCTACTATTGTTCTGACATGTCAAGAGATTACATTCATTGCTCTAAGCCGCAATGCCTTGTAGAGCTGCATGTAGCGCACAGTAATAACCGTAAAGAAATGCAAAAATACCCAATACTTAATGTCAGTCACGTTCATAGCGCTTTCAGATCATTGACATTCACTCAAGTGTAGCAAAAAGTTGCCAATGTCCTGCAATGCCGTCAATGTCCGTCCGCCATGTCCGAGGCGAGTGCAAGTGAACTGTTGCTGCAACCAAAGCTTTTTAGTTGAGTGTGCGACACCTTACACCGCCCCCAGCCCCCCCAAGCTAACATCGAGCATTGTTAACGTGCCATTTTTGCACGATGAGTTTGTCTAACTAACATACAAAAGGGGCAATCCTTGTTATTTCGATCCTTTTTTTTCTTTTTTATTATTTTCTATACTTTTTGATTTCTTTTTATTTTTTTCGTTCGCCACTTTTGCTCACTTTTAATTTTTGCTCACCCACTTACTTTCTCATCTTTGCTGTACTTCGTCCTCGACGTTTGCATTCCTACAATCGACGTTTGCCGCATCTCATCGTCGATGCCAACCATGGCTGGCAAAAGTTAAAAGCATTAAAATTGCAATAATAAAGTGTTTTCACAGTGATTTTTGTGCGATTTGCATTGCAAACAATTTTAATTGAGTTGCACCAACAGCGTCTAATTGGAAATTCATTAGAGCTTTCATGCTTTCTCAAAGCAAAGGTATTTTGCACAACAAATTTGTTCGTTTGCAATTTCCATTGAATATCTTCATCAAAACGGCAACTTAACTTAACTGAAAAGAGTTCAAAATTCAAAACAAAACCAAAAAGCACTAAAAAATTAACACACATTTTTTTTTATTATTCAATACGCTTGCGACTGAACTATTCAAGAACTATTTGCATCAACAAAATGCTAATTTTTTTACGGCTTTGGCACTCTTTGGAAAGTTCGACTTTTGAGAACGCTTGAGCAAACTTCAAGTCACAGTCAAAGCGGTGCAGTCAAAGTTAAGTGTTTATACTTAGTTTGAAAAGTGATTGCTGGAAGCACACCCGAAGGTATATAAAGGTAACTCATACGTAAGTACTTACATACTAACATGCATGCAGAAAATACTTTTACCAAAGACTTTTTATTAAATTAATTTAGTTTCTTTGTGTATCCGTTTATACATATCTATCTATCTATTTCTCTACAATGTAATTTCTAGACAATTTTTATAGTGTTCAGATCAACGTTTATTACGTCAATTCGCTTCATATATTCATAATTTATAAATTTTTCTTCTATCAGTAGTTTGATGGCTGGAATTCCGGTTAGAACTTACGCTGCTGTACATTGATATTCTCCTATACGCTGCCAGAGTTCTGCTCTAACTCTAAATTTTCTATGATATTATTTTTTAATCTAGGACCACACACTGTCTCTATCCATCTTCCTCTCTATCAGTCTACCTACCTCATTAGTTATTTCTGTACTTAACTTCGATGCATACCACATGTCATCAAATCTGCGCCTTATTGACTGATATCGAATTTTCTTTTAATTTTATCATTTTTCTTCAACATACTAATTTTATTTTTGTTTTTTGCCATAAAATAAATGACGAAAGTATGAAATATCTTTCAAAAATATATTTTCATCTGAATATTTGGAACATTTGGCTTGCAAATCATCATCATAGCCCCGCTTTTCATCGATACTTTGGTAATCCATCTGAAATTTCGTAATCTAAAAGTTTGCATAACTTGCAGCAAAACAAAACTCAAGTTAACTTCCGTTGCACGTCAATTTTATCTATGTTTCAAAAAAAAAAAAATCACACACCCACACAAACACACATACACTCAATCCTTTTAATTTTGAAACTTTTTGCCGCATTTGCTAACATTCTAATACAAGAACGTAACGAAAACACAAGCAAACAAACATGCGACGTAGAAGAAGTCAACGAGTGCGACGGAGACGAACGGAGCCCTGAGAAAGTTTTTTAATAACAAGCCAGCCCTCGAGTTATCATCTTTCAGGAATAAATTTTAATGCAAAATTACTCCGGAAAACAGTTGCACGTAGTTGGCAATACTTTTGCTTCTGTCTGACATCCTTCTTGTAAGGTTTTTAGGTTTTTTTTTTGGAAGACATTTAGGAAAATTGAAAAGTTTATGGCCCACTGCCTAACCCACTGCCTATTCCCTGCTCAACGACTTATGCCCACTGGCAGATGCAGCACAACAACAGCTTTGGCTAACAAATGTTACTGCTCCTGTCGGTGCCCTTCCTGCCGCTGCCTTGTTGCATTCTTGCAATGCAAATATCAAAAATATAATTCCTATTCAATTTCCTCAAAGCAAATAACCGAAAGCAACTGAAAATCATACTACGAAAAAAAAACAACAACAACAAAATTACAAATTCCAAATTCGACAAGAGTTTCTTCTATCGTTCATTCAAAAATACCCTCAAGACAAATACAAATGCTTTGCAAAATAAAATAACTGTCCACCATGGCCGATGTCAACTGATAAATCCCCACCAGATCCCCGGCAGCCCACCAAAGAGCTTTTGTGTGACTTTCTGCAATTGCAACGAAAAATTTCACGTCGCAAAATTTGCATAATTCTGTGCAAACAAGCAATTTGTTGCCGTTTTCATGTGACGTCGCTCACTGAGTGCTTGTCAACGATTGTGTTCCAAGTGAGTTGAGCGACAGACGACGCAACGTTGCATGTTGAGCATTAAGCAATGACCGTCCGTCGAATGTTACTTGTTGCAGACTGAAGTTGTTTTGCTTCTGTGACAACATGAACAACATCAGCAACAACAGCAGCATCGACATCACCAACAACATCGCCAACAGTCGCATCAACAATCGCCACGCCAAGGTTTCATCTTCTCTGTCCTTCGCTTATCTCAGCTTATATAACGCTAATTATATGACCAACAATCGAATTGTAAGCTTCATCTTAAGCTTTTCATTCATTTTCAGGGAAACGTGAATAATTTATGTTGGTTCAGAGAGCGGAAATCAGAAACTTTCAATTGCTTTGAATTTGTAATTCGCAAAAGTAGTTATTCTCTTTAAAAGCTAAATTGATTGCTTGTTTATAATAAATAATAACAAGATGGAAGCGAGATTATTGATTTTTTTTTTAAATTTTAGTTACTTCAAGTAAGTATTTATTTATGGACAGTGCGAATTCTATTATCGTTTGGAACATTTTCATTCTTCCTCATGCAAAAATACACTTCAAGCTTTAAAAATTATACTTGCATTGCCTTCATTGTATTAAAAAAAATATATTATGATAAAATTAATTTAATTAACACTATGAAAAACAATTATGAACAAAGAACAAGTTCCTATGATAGCCTGCGGAGACATTTAAATCAAAAAAACTGATTTTTTTCAGTTGGAGAACATTTCATAAGAATCGGACATAAGGGCGTGGCAGCGCCCATATAGAGAAAAATTTAAAAATGTGATTTATCTATAAGCAGACGAGATAGAAAATCGTAAAATGAAGTGTAGAATGATTGCATTGTATTCTTTAAAAAAAGTAGAAAATGGGCGGGGTTACGCCCCTTTTTTGTGACTAAAATTAAAATAACAGAAAAAACAGTTTTCCAGCGAACCATGCCATTATATGTATACCAAATAATATAATATAAGTATATAACACATTTTCTGTTCGTTAAGTCTATCTATCGGGAAGATCGAGGATGTATATCGTTTCCAGTCTTCTTACTGTTAAGCTGTTATATAATACATTTCAGGCTAAATTATTCTCATGATTATGCAGTCTATCAATGCATTTCTTACTAAATCTATTTATCTCTTCTTTTATGGTTGGAATATTTAAATCTTTATAAAAATTTGCATAAAAAGGGGCATTGACAATTTGTAGATTGGTAACGCTGAAGTATCTCAATATTTGAGTTGCTAGCCGATCTCCAAAGCCGGATAGCGTAAGTCCATATGGGCTTTTTTTGGGGAACATAACATACTGTTATGAGACTCCTTATTGATTCAATTAAAATCAACACACTAAGAAATTGCAACAATTTAAACACTTATAAGCAAAAACATTTACTTTAATATGAAATCTAAGGAATTCACCCTCTTTGAAGCGCTAAGAAACAAATACAATGGGACAGCCTGTGAAAATGCCATGCCATTCCATTGTGTGATAATAAAAGTTATTTGTCACTCGATAAGTACTTCAAATACATTGCATTGTTGTAAGTTGCTGCAGAAGTTATTTTGTATATTTATCACTGAAATACAAACTGCCGAAGCTGTAACTGTAAATAGTTGCAAAGTCTTGCATGTGAAAGCACCTCGACCTAAACTTTGTGCTTGACACAACAGATGCGAAGTGTTTTTGTGGCAACTTTTTAAGTGGAAACAAAGTAATTTATACAACAAACGACACGCAACTCAATAAACTGAGCATTTATATGCACAACACTGTGCGAAATGATTACAGTCGGTGCACCTCAAAAGTTATCACAGCTCAACAGTAGCAGTAGCGGCACTCTGTTTGTGCCACTTGCCACAAGTTGCCAATTCTTTCTGTCCTTCTGTCTTTCTTGCGCACACATCACAACTGCGGAAAGCATTTCCCATTTGCAGCTTGTTTTACGACTTGCTTTGCTGTATAAATAAACTTTTGCAGGCAGGTAATAATTTTGTAGCTCATATTTTGACTCTATTTGCCACTGGTCGGCAACTCACGGCCCAGTGCGGCAGCCATAATGTTGTTCTTGTTCTTGTTGTTGGTGCTGCTGCTGCAGGAGCTCAAAAGCTTTTCGGCGGTTTCAATTTAATTACATCGCAACAGTTCTGCGTCTGCGTCAGCATGTGTTGGGCAAAGTGTGGCGCGGTGCAAAAACTAACTGTTATCGCTTTGTGCCAACAACGAGCAAGCTCAAACGTGCAACACAAAAAAAATAATTTAAAAAAAAAAACTAAAATCATTTTCAGTCTTCTTTTTTTTGTGATTTTCTTGAAATTAGTTTTGTGCAATGCACAATATTCTTACTTACAATTGTGCAATATTCATTGTTGCCTTAGTGCCGCCAGATGGCGCCGCATGTTGTTACATACAGTTTGATCTCAACTAATGCCAACGTTCCTAAAATTCGCAATTGAAAATGTACAAATCCTCAAATGCTGCAAAACCAAACTTTGTTTACGGCATAATTATTATTTTCAGTTAAATTTTCCTCTTCCGTGATCCCGCTTTGCGTATTTCATAGTCTGCATAGTTTTATTGCTTCTAGCGCTTGCTTTGGTCCTGATTCTGATTCTGTCTCTGGCTCTGGCACCGCTCCTCAAGCCACACTCGCCGTCGTTGTCATAGCATACAAACGGACGCGACTTCACAACTTTTAATGGTAGCACTAATAAATTTAAAATCTACTCAAAAGTGAGCTCCAAGCTTATTACACATACACACACACACACGCACACTTATTTTAAACTTGCTGAGCGTATAATTACATGCGAAAATATTTACATTTGAGCTTATTTTCGAAACGAGGCTAAAACATTTTGCCTGGCAACGGCAAATAACAACATTTCGGCTCTGTAACTTTTACCTTTAGTTATAAAACACAGACACCCACACACACAACATATAAACAGCTAGCTCAAACCCCATAGATCATGAAACATGCATTATGACATCTTTATGTGGTAAAGTTCTATGCGGGCACCGGGATTTCTCACGCCGCACAAAATGAGAAAAACTTTGTTAATCTAGTGATTTGGGCAGGCATAAGTATCATGCCAACAAGCTGTATTAAATTGAAGTTAGTTTAGTAGAAACTTGATAAGCTTTAAACATATTCTGCTCCAACAAGCTGCATGACTCTGTTATTATGCCATCATAATTATATATCATAACTGTCAATGATCACTTAATCGGATTGAAATCAATAATGTTTGATGTCGTGACAGTGCGAAGTCAATCAAAAGAGCAAACTGCACTGCAAATCAAGCAAGACAGGCCAGACTTGCATTGATGTTTGATGTTGTCTACCATGTCAATTGTGTGTTATTGTACAATACATGCACTGGAACAAAACCGAACAGAACAGAATATAATAGAACAAAGGCACAGATAACGTACGTGTCCAACGGACTGAAGGCCATCAGTGGCAGAAGGCTTTATTTCAACTCAGATGCTCAAACATTTCAATCAGACAGACAAGTTATGATTGAGTGTATACGAGTCGATGAACATCATTTGTCTCGCATAGATATGATATGTATGTAAGTGCCACACACGCGTCATACGTTCAAAACAAAGCCAAAGCCGAACCAAAGCTGTATAAGTAATAACATGCTTATTATCCTTGCTCACCAAGTCGACGTGTAGTGATGTGGCTTGCAAGAGGCTTGCAATTTAGCATGTACAACACTGAAACGACATTAAAATGCCCACTAAGGCAGCCAGCAGCCAGCATGAGGCGCATAATTTAACTGGCTCTGCTGAAGGACAGAATTTCGAAATAGCCACCATAGACGTGAGCAAATTAACAATGACACCGGCATGGCTTCAATGGCTACACACTCGCCTGGTCTGGTCGACTCGATTGAGTCACTCGACTGTGTCCGCCTGAAAATTGCTTATTTGTTTTGTGCCAAGCGGAGCGGAGTGAACATAGGCACATCGTAATCGATTTGTCGTACTTGCTGGCCAGCAACCGCACAGTGATAATTTGTTAATTGATCACAATCGGTGCAAAGGTGCACAGAGCCGCACAAAGGCACATAAGACTTAAACCTTTACAAAAGATTTTACGCCATTAAACTTGAGTTCAACTCAATTGAGGGAAAGGACAAATTAATGCGTTTGCAGGAAAAGTTGTGCAATCATTCTGGACATATTCCGTTGCCAACGCAGTGACTGTGACCATTAGCAACTCACTCATTAGCAGCGTTGAAGTGTAAAAAGTAATCAAAGTTTAGCCAAAGTACTTTTTGGTAGAATGTAGAATGCTTTTGAGTCTTAAGTAGGCTCATGTAGTTAACAGATTGCTACGTAATTTTTAACAATCGCCATTTTTTTTTCAAATTTTATTTGCAATCTGTCCTTGGACAATAAGCAAATTTGTCAATATTAAATTAAATGAGACCAGTTATGTTACAATTACTACTTATATACATTATAAGCTATGAGGTAGATCCAAAACATGAACATTTTTTAGCCTCCTTATAGTATCACTATTATCTAATAGGTTAATGGTTAGTTCATTAAAATTACAATCTAGTCTATCTAAGTATTTTTTTGTGTATTTCGAAATTTCACTCTTAATGAATGGCATATTGAGATCTTTGTGTATGGAGTCTTATTTTGGTATCTTTGTAGAATCTCAATATTAGAATAGTCCATCGTAATAGCTTGGATATTATTGTTCTGTGTATTTTCATAAATTTGTCAATTTTGTCAGTGAGAAAGGGAAAATATTTTTCATTTATCGGAATGCCGTGGATCGAGTTGTTCTGCAATTGGCTTCTTGAATCAAAAGTGGCTTTACTTATAGTAAGTTTCTTGTTGGCTATCATTATAATGTCCAACTATTGGAGCGGCACGACACTTATTCGTACTATTATGCATCAAATACAAACGAAACAGACCACAATGGCAATAAAACAATCGCCAGCAGGCGACTACTGGCGCTTTTGTCCGACACAAAATAAAAACCGATCGCCAATCAACATCAATACCGATCGTTGCATTATGAGAATCCTTCACGCGCCACTAACATGGCACGGCTATCGCCAAAAGCCGTTGTCCATTGTCCTGCACAATAACGGTGAGACTGTGGTGTTGCGTGCCGCCTATGCGCGCAGCTTGCCCCGACTGAGAGGTGCGGATATGCACACGCATTATAAATTCATCGAGATTGTCTTTAAATGGGGTTGCCAACAGAACGACGGCTCCGAGCACATGCTCAACTTCAGCAAATTTCCATTCGAGCTGCAGGCATTGCACTGTTCGGGACCACTCGTGTGTGATAACTTGCTCAACTATGATCTGCTGACGGTTGCCTACTTTTTTCAACTGGGCGCAGATAATTGTCGTCTTGATCCGATTGTGAACAACTTACATTTCATCGAGCAGCCGAACACTTCCATTGAAATTCCGCCATTCTGCTTGGAGTCATTGCTTTTTCCCTTCGGGAGCGACTTCTATAGCTATGAGGGCACATTTGTTGATCAACCGAAGACCATTTACAGTAGATGGTTTATCTACCCACTTCCGTTTACCGTGGGCACCAATCAACTAAAGAAATTTAGAAAACTCAATCGCTTTGATGGTTCAAATATGTTAAGAAACTCACGGATTCTCAAACCCTTAGGAAATAGAGAAGTGGTATTCAATACATGGAACAATGAAGCATACTAATACTAACACTTTATGTGTTATTTGTACATTCTTAAATCTTTATCAGCTTAGAAAGTTTTTTATTTAATTTTCCGTTTTTGTTTCTTTTCTTTTTCCATAAATAATATAATTTTTTTCCTTTACTTTTTTATTTCCATGTTTTTCATTGAATGGGTTTGTCATTCGTGTGTGTCGTCAGAATTAAAGGCTTGTTTTGCATGTCATTTCAAGAACACGAATATGGTTAAACGCCTCAAATAACAATTGGACATTTAATTTGCTTCAAAATTTTTAAAAATATTTAAAAAAAAAAAACAAGACTCATACCAAAACATTGCTCGCTTTACCTTCACAAAAAAAAAAAAAAAAAAAACGAACATAAAAGAAAATCTTAATTAATTTTCGATAAACGCTTTAAGCCAAAATTTCCAAAAAATATTTGTAAGCAAAAAGAAAAAATGGGAAAATGGAAAAGGGCAAATGAAATTCGGAACTTCGCTACAAATTTTTTACATTTAAAGTATCAATTTCGCTTTGATAATTGTGATGAAAGAAAAGCGCAGTAACCAGCGGGCGAATATGCCAACTAAGAGGATGTGTTATGGCCAGGACCAACACCGACAAAGTGGCAAACATCGTGTTAGGTTAAAAATGCAATATCCTTTGCCAGCACCGTTCACCTCTGTGCACCCTCGTCCACTAGAGACACGGACGAGTTTCTTTTGTTCATAACTCACCCTCATTATTCTTAAATATTTTCTACAAGAAATTCTAAGTTTAAAATCAAAGGATTGTCGGCGTAAAGACGCTTAGGAGGCCAGCTGGCAGTCATGCTGGCATTTGGCTCAATCTACTTTAGCGCAATTTAACTCAGCCAACTTGTATTTTAACTTATTTCAGGCGCAAAACCGACGAAGGAAATACTTGCGGCGAAAGTTTGAAATAATTGTTGATGTAACGAAGCGTGTAGCATATTTCTGTATATATTTGTGAGTATATGTGTGTATTTACAAGTATGCACATATAGTAGACATGCCTGCCAGACATTTGCGCAGACCAGGCTAGTTTGCGATTGTTGGTAGGACAACAGACGGACGCTTGTTAGCCTAGAGGAAGGCAGAAATGAGAAAACCAAAACGGAAAACAATTGTTGTGGGATGAAATAGTTTCGCTTAGCAAATTGTTTAAACTTTTGCGAGGGTTGGGCTCTGTAACTTTTACGTTTGACATTACTACTTCAGCACAAACTCAGCAAATTACCTTGTTTTAACGAAAGATATAGAATACAACAAACTTAAAATTGACATATAATTTTATTTGATAAAAAATTTTAATTTTGTAATAAATGCATCTATTATTTTTATTTATTTAATTAATTTACTTCATTAGTTACTTTTTGTCTTTTATCTTGTTGACAAGAAATTCAAATTGAAAACGTTTAACGAAACAACTGTTGCATACTTTTGTGTGCGCACTTAAACTGTTGTTAGTCAACACTATCAGCTGTTTTGTGTCTTCTTCTTCAATTCAATAAAATTGTTATTTTGCTTTTAAAATATCGCCGTTTTGGTCATTTATGGACTTCGTGAGTTTGATTCAAACTTTTTCTTTTTGTTTTTACGTTGCATCTCTCTTGTGTGTGTTTTAAACAAGCCACGATGGCGTATTTTATTGTTTATTAATATGTGTTTGAGAGAACAATTGACGGGTGGTTTGTTTTGCTTAATAAAAGTTTGGCATTTACTTATGTATATGTGTGATTTTGGTGTGTGAAACCGTCAACAAATTGTAGAAAGTGTTTGTACTTAAAGCTGCACTTGCATGCATCTCTTGTGTTCAACATTGCCGCCAAAACCACATTGTTAAATTTTTAATTTGAATTGTCCTATGTTGTCGATAAATTTCCTAGGACTTCTGTCCTATAATTTAAACAGTGAAGGAAACTAAATATTTTTAACGCTTGTTTTTGCATAGAATGTGGTTTTTGGTTTCGGAAGAGTTGAACAAGCATCATTATAACCAATTTAAATCAAAACAAGTCATACAATTGAATAAATAAATATTGCTTTCAAACAATGAAAAACCAGTGAATGGTGGACATTTATGTCAAACAGTCACGCCTTCAGACACACCAGTTAAAAGCCCAGATCTGACAAACCGAACAGAAAAGAGGGCGGCAATACACTCATAGGCAATCTTATCAGCTGTCGGGAAAGAAATTACAGTGGCAGCATCAGACGCCAGTAACAAAAACCGCAATTGACAGTCGTCAACGCCAGCGCCAAGCAGGCGGAGGAGCACAGGCAACATTCAAGCCAGCCAGCCAGCCAAAACAAAAGGAACGCCAAACAAGCTCTATACGGATAAGAGAGAACCAGCAACTCACCAATCCAAATGGCGAGCTGTCGTTGCCAAGGCGTCAAAGCAGAAGCACTTGCTGAAAATGCCACCTCCACCGCCACTGTCATTGCCAACGAAGTGCGCCAGCCAAAGTCCCTGCATGCACTACTGGACATGCCCTCGCATATGGATCTCTGCCAAATCGAGTTGATCTATCGGGCGGAGGGTAATGCAAATTTGGTGCTTGCGTTGCCGCAATTTAAAAAAGTTCTACGTTTGCCAAAAATGCACAGCAACAACGAGGAGGCTGCCTCAGCCACGGCCGGAGCACAAGTGAGCAGCACTTCCGCTACAGCTGCTGGCACAAAGTTGCCACAAAGAGGTTAGTTCCATTGAATTTTTTTTTTTTTTTTTTTCAACGTCGGGAAATGATTGCGTGTTGCTATATAACCGCCATGCAAGCCATTCCACATCCTGTTGTATGCTGCTTGATTCTTGGTTTGTCATTTAGCTTTCAACTTGCCAATTTGTATGTTTCGTTTGTACTTTTTCCCCCTTTTTTTTTATCTGTTTTTATCTAAAAAGTGTTTATTTCGCTTGTGTCGTTGCTGATTTCCAGTTGGCGTTGTGACAATGCAGGACTTTATGGCTTATATCGAGATAATTCGACGTCTATTAGGAAATGAGTTTGTCTACGAAGCGGATATTATTGCCATACCAAAGGCGAGCGATAGATTATGGATAAACGAGCATATACGTGCGGCAAGACCGGGTAAGCGACATTGCCACTAACCTAACAAAATACGAATAGTTATACACTGAGAAAAAAAAATAAAAACAATAATAATAAAACCAAAGAAGAAGTGAAAACAAACATTAAAGAATTTTTCATCAGTTGCCAGAAGTAACAAACGACTACTTCCGTTTTGTCATAAAGTTTAACACACATGCTCACACACACATATGTACATATATACGTTCTCCACCTAATACAAACTGCAATCAATCATAAACGACTTTTAGGATGCTTTAACTTGACGTTTACGATGCACGTTGCACATGAGCAGCCAACAGCAGCAGCAACCATAATGGCTCAAAGTGCTGGAAGGAGCGCTGCAGGGAGCACGGCGAATGAACATGTTTGTTTGTTTTTTTATTTCGGTTTTATGAAGGATTTGCCAAACATTTTTACACACACATGCACACATACTCATGCGACTTATTTAGCTGCATTTTATTCGCCCACAAATGAAAAAGAAAGGCGCCGAAAACACTGTGTGGGACAAGGAGAAGAAGATCAGTATTCATGCATTGGGCAAGAATATTGAAACGTGCAACAAACTTAGCAATATTTCACATTCTTTACACTTTTTTTTTATATTCGACATGCGCTTGTTGTTGTTGGTGTTACTGTTATTGTCATTGTTGTTATTCACGCGCACTTTTTTCACTTCTTTTCTCTCTCTCCATCTCTTTTCGATTTTCAGTTACTCGCTTGGATAAGGAATTTTGTGGGCAATTTGGACTGCTGCTGCCAGATGCGACCCAACTACCAGACACGTTCGATGTTTTACTTTCCAATTTACAGGTGAGTTTGGCACTTTCATTATTTAGCGCATGTAGCGGCAGCGGCAGTGGCAGCACTGACATTCCAACCCAACCGACCGAATGCCCGCGCACCTCACATGGAATTTTAGGCAAAGCTTCATCTGCCGTCTGCATGCAACATGCACTCCATTTTCGTTTATAAATTGTAGATTTTCCAAAAGGACAATATTGGCTTTCGGTTGTTTGATAGTGTGTGTGTGTGTCTGTGTGTGTTGTGCCTGTAACGGCATATGTTTGCGTTGGTCACCTCGACGCTCAGGCAATAAATCAGTTGTTCTTTGTTTTGAATTAAAGTGAGCATGCTGGCAAACACTTTGTTGCCAACCTACCCCACCAACACCTGTGTCTGCTGGTTAGATCCTCCGTTAGTATGAAAGACGCCGCCAAAATTGCTTTGCAATTGTTTTTCTTTGGTGGGCAAGAATGTTTGCAATATTGAATTTATGACTTTGGTAACAAAGCATTGACCGAAATAAAATGCCATAGGAGAAGTTGAAATCGAAACAAAGCTGCAAATTGGTCAACGACTATGACAAATGGTCGCTCGCTCAGACATTTGTGTATGTATGGAGGACGGTAAATTCATATGCAACAATGTTCACAAAAGTTAACCTTATAGATTGAACGAACTAATTAAATGACCATAATTGTTGTTTGGCACTTGACTTACGTGCTAATTGAAATGATTAATTCAAATCGTCGCAAGAATTATAATGATTTTGGGCCCAAAACGACGCTCAACCCATTAGGAATCATGACACAACCAAACCAAATTTAAATATGTATTTTCTGTATTTTTATGAAACTTTTTTGTTGCTGTAAAAACGGTGTTTAATATTTAAAGTGTTTATAAGCAACATACCAACTTTTAAAACTCTCTCATGGGCGTTACTTTATTGGCCTCGACATGTGGAAAACTTCGTCTGACATGATTCATAATTCAATTGATAACATTGTTGTTAAAGCCTGTATTTCTGTATTTTTGTATACCCTGCACTTATGTACATTGTATGTAGGACTGATGAGAACTATAAAAGACTATAATTCTAACACCAGAAAACAGAAAATCATGAGAAATGCATGTGATGCAAATGTGATTTCAGTAAGGGGACGTCCATAATTTACATGAGATTGTTTTCTCGAAATTTGGACCCCCCTCATGGTGAGATTTTGAAAAACCCCTTAACTGAATGGACTAAATAGTTTACATAAGATGTCCGATGAACTCCTCCCTCTTGAAGAGATTTGGATGAACCCCTTCCCTAATTTTATGGACGTTCCCTAAATACTGTCTTAGAAAATGGCGTATATTAAACTCATTGCACCTCAAAAACTGATTTTAAAGATTATATCATTATTATATTATATCTCTCACAATGCCAAACTAAAATTTCTTATAAATTTCAACTGGATAATGTTAGTTGTTCATTTTAATTTCATATCTGACGCTTGACATCGTACAGCATGTGTGCAGGGTATTCACTTGTAGGGCATACTCGACTATATTGCACATTTTTTTTCGATACTCCACCGGGAGAGAATGCTTTAAACAACTCTCAGTCGCATATTTTATAACGTTTCATTGGCTTCTTCGTTTTTCAGAATTTCTTATCCAAGTTTTTGTTTTTGTTGGGCAGAGTTGAAGTTGCTGCCGGTCATTTCACTTGTCATATGTATGTGCAGATTGCGCAATAAAGCGTGAAAGGACAACAGGATGAGGCAATGAACATGGCACAAACAAACACACAAACAGACAGATAGACAGACATAAAACAAAACGTAATAATTTCAGGCAACTGCGACTGGAGATGTATACGCCATCGAAATAAAACCAAAGCAAGGTTGGCTCTTGTTGTCAAGCGACGTCGACAATTCATTTGATTTAATGCCAACAACATCAGACGAAGGTGCAACTGCAACTGCAATTGCAACAGAAAAAACGGTCAAACTAAGAACATCATCAGCAGAAGCGAAAACAGAAACATTCCCGTTGAGCGTCATAAGTGAAGAAAGGCGAAGAGGAACAACAACAACAACAAGACAACAACAAACAGATACAACTGCGGCAATATCAACAACTCAGAGTCCGTCGTCAACCACAGGCAAAGTGCCACAGGCGGAATGCAGATGTCGCTACTGTGCCATGCAATTTTTAAAGGTAAGCAAAGACATTATGCCGTCTCCCAGCTTTCAGCTCTCAGTCCGTGTTCCAATGTTACGGTTTACTTAATCCGTTTTATATGCAAATGTCTACAACAGTTGCGCATCGTTTTATTGTCGTATGTCTTCTGTTTAACTTTACTGAAATCGTAGTGAAGCTCGTTCCTGGTTTCGTTTATTTCTTCAGTCATTTGCGTTTATTTTTAACATTTCTTTTTGCCTTGCAGCTGAGCATGGGCAAAGTCAACAGTAGAAGCTCGTATTGCCCCATGGATTTGTTTTCTGGGTAAGTTGAAACGCTAATTGTTAGCTTTAAAGTGCAACGTGGCGTATAAGCAATATAAATTTCAATCTCTCTCTGTACTTCTCTCTTTCTCTGTCATACTAAAGTGCACCTTCTACGCCCTGTTCGGTCACGCTGAGCGCATGCAATTTGTACTGTTAAAGTTGATTTCATTTTTGTTTTTAATGGTTTTTATTTTTTCGTATATTTTTTTATTTTTTTGTTTTTTTTTTTTGCATTGTATTTTCGCGCCTTCTAGTCATAAATTTCAATCTGCTCCATTTGCGTGTCCTGTCGTGCTTCATAATTCAGACACTTTTCGGGCATGTGGCACTTTGAACATACCAAGCTGCGCCGAACACACACAACCAGCAACAACAACAACATGCCGCACGCCACACGTTGAGTTGCCACACTCGTGTTGTTGCTGTCCTTCCGTTGCTTTTGTAACTCTTTGCTTTTTTATAAATTTTTATCTTTTCTTTCTTTTCGGTTCATACATTCTGTTATTCGTTGTTACTGTTTTAAGTCATGCGTGCATCCGTGCACGAAATTCAATTTATTTTGCTCTTGGTTACCGCCTTTCATTTTTGCTTTTGCTTTTGTTTTTCTTTTTTCATCTTCTTCTTCTTTGTAAGTTTTTCGCCTTAACAGTTTTTAACATGTTTTCACCTTGTTTCCTTTCCTTGCCGCGCGTCTCTACACGTACAATATTTTCTCCACTGTTTGGCAACTTGTTTCACTTATTTTTCTCGATTTTTCTCTTTTTTTCTTTCAGTGTACCGTCGCGCATGTTCCGTGCTTTGGATGCACTTTTCGTCTGCCCACAAAATAATTTGCGTATATTTCGAAATGGCAATTTAATTTATGGCGATCACGCCAAGTCGATTTCCTGGGCGGAATTGAACTCAAACGTTTTCCAAGCGTAAGCGTCTTTTTGGTGTTAATTGTTGCTGTCGTATTGTTTCAATTGTATATTTAAGCAGTAAATATGTTTTGTTAAGCTTTTTGGCCAGAAGATGGAGTGCGTACAGTTGAGTTCAACAAAATAGTAATCGTGTCAAATCACGGATATATGACAGGTAGCTCCAAACAAAAGACGTTTTCTTAAGAACAGTATTTTTAAGGTCTGTACATAGGAGTTTTTTAAATCTTTCAAGGAAAAATGTTATTTTGATTAAAAAAATACATTACAATGGCCAAAAACAACAAATCTGAGAGAGATATCGAAAAACTCCTACGTACAAACCCAGATTAGATCTCGAAGAGGTCAATCCAATCAAAATTGGCGGAGCAATCTGACACCCAGGTTTCAAAAATGTCGCTTCGAGAAAAACGCATAGAAAAATGTTTCAACTACCCATAAATTGAACGAATATAGAATCTCTACACATCGAAGAGTATTTTAAGGCAAATAAATTATCTCCGATTTTTTTTACAACGGAAAGATAGGTAGTATTAAGTTAAGAATGCCATGGAAATGCATTTGATCTTCCAAAGTTATGTTAGAAATCATGCCTTCATATATCACTAAGTCACTGATTTGGATCTTCTAATAGAAAAATTCAGAGTTCTATAGGTATGGCTAATTCCGTTTTTCGTTCTCAACACAATCATTTACTCAATAACTTTTGTATTTTTTTTTTTTCAATTTAATATTTTGTTCAAACATTATTAATTTGTTTAAAAAGAAGAATATATAAAAAATGAAGTGCTTTGTGATTTTGCCAGCCATTAAAAGCACTTCCATTTGACAAGTCCATTGACTTAGCGCAGCTTGCATAAATTCACAAAGAGACCACTTTAGAACAAAAACGCCAAAAATGTTATTTTAAATGTTTCTTTCTGCACTGAAAATTCAATAAATAAAGAAGCCAAATGTATGTTTTATTTTTTTTATATTTTTTCCACAACGTTTTTCTCTTTTTCATTATTATATTTTCTATTTTTTGTTTATTTCTTCACTTGCCAACACCTTTAACAACTGCAATGAAAACAAAAAACGTTTGCGCATATACAAAAACAAATACAAAAAACGTTCAAAAAATCTACAAAACACACACAAAATGAAAATGGCTGCGGTACACAAACTGTGAAATTCTGCAGCGACATTATGGTGCTTATAAAGCATTTGCTGGTAACGTGTCTGCTGAGGGAATACGATGACTCAGTTGGCAAAGCGATTGGCGCTGAGACGGCGACGACGACGACGACGATGTCGCCCATAGCGATGACAGAGCAAAGCAAAATGAAAGGCACAGACAAAGTCGCAGTCGAAGTCGAAGCTGCTGAAAGTGGAATTGTAGCTGTAGCTGAAGCTGAAGCTAATGTTGCTAAAGGAGTTGTTGTTGTTGTCGACAAAGCTGTCGTTGGTCAACCGAGTGACTCGAGTGCATTCGCCAGCCAAGCACAAAGGACAATGGCAACTACAACAGCAACAGCAACACCAACAGCAACAATGACAACTACAACAATAGCGGAAATAAAAACGGAAACGGAAGCAACGGCGACTCAAGCACAAATCAACAAAGCGGAAACGTTGTGCTTACCAAAAAATTGTGTCCTGCAAAAAATTCTACATTTCCAATTGTTGGCCAAGGTAAGTTTAACTCTTGTATTATTTGTTTTTCTTACTGTTTGCAACCAGCTCCGACCCGGCCCGGCCCTCCGTCTGTAACACATTTCACAGGTGATACGCTAAGAAATATAATAGTGGCAATGTGCAAAACAAAAAAACAAAAGTGAAATTGAAAGAGAAATAGAAAAAGAAAAGTCAAAACGAAACAAGTCTCAGAGAATGAGGATATAAAAAATGGTTAAGGGATTTGAAAAGCGTTGCTCACTTGGCATGAAGCCAGCCAAGAAATCTGTTAGCTTTGCTGATGATTGTGTGGATTTTTCAAATATAATTTCTTTCACATTACTTTCGCACTGTTTCGTAACTATATCTCTTCTTTTTTTTTTCTGCCACTCTGCCTTTAAAATATACTTAGTTTTCTTTTATACATTTTGCTGGCTTTCAAAATAATTACAGCAAAACTTTCGCTTTATGTGGCAAACGGGTTATGCATCAAAGTCTGCCACCAGCTACCATGCTCTGCACACATTGCTGGCAAAGCCGACGCCCGTGCACAGCAGTGAGTCGCTGACGCCAGCGGAGCAATACTTGCTGGGCGCAACGGCATTGGATTGCTCGATAATGATGACATTTCAGGAAATTAAAATGCCGGCCGAACGGTGCGTATGAGTCATGTGCTTGCAATTGAGATTTTTTAAATTTTATTTGCATTTCAGCGCACAAGCTGTACCAACAACGCCATGGCTTGTCCATTTGCCGGCACACAACCGATACTACATGACGAAAGTGACGCTCTTGGATCTGGATCCAAAGCCAGACAGTCACTTTTACAAATACATTAAGCAAACACAAGCGATTGCAAAGCTACGCACTTGATTTAAATAGAACAACCTTAAATTTGTAATTGTTTTACATATATATACAAAAGTGTGTCCAATCATTGGAGCTTGCTATACGCTGCATTGTTGTTGTATTTGTTTGTTGTTTAACTCTTTCAGCCACACTTTCAATATGATGACTTTATAAATAAAACAAATGTGTATTTAGTTTAATTATAGTTTAAATATGAAGAAAAAATAAAACTGAATTTCAAAGAAAAACACTAAAACTCAGCATTGAACTCATCAAATAAGCTTCATTGCAGAGGCCAGTCAGAGAACAACCAATTAATCACAAGGCCATCTATCGATCAAAATCTGAACTTGTATTATCATTGCATTCTTACAATACTCAAGTAGTTTTTCGAAAATGCATGAATACAATTATATAGATATTGAAATGGGTTGGAGAGCTAGCAAAAGATTGCTGATGAAGGAGTGTGGCGACTCCCGGTATAGCTGTACGATCTGTCTGCTGCTTGGTAAACAGAGTGCAAGTTCTTGTGACATTGGTTGGTGTCAAAAACTAAATTTGATTGTTTATTTCCCAATCAAAATCAATCTATGTATATAGCCCGCATTAATATTATGATATATATAATTTTATTTTTTACGTTGAAACGTATGATCATAAATGAATCAAGATCATTGTTTTAGATAGTCTCATACAACATCAAGTGCACTTTTTTATAGTTTAACTCATTTTTAGAGTAATGTTACAAACGCTAAAATGGCAAATAAATAAAAAATAATAAAAAAAAATTTAATTTTTGAGAAATACGTGTTTTTTGTTTATTCTAACCTACCATATGCCAAAGTAGTTTTAAATTTTATGATCTTGGGCTATAAAGGGTTAACAGATATATATTAAAATAAATTTTAAATAGCTGTTTAGTATACCAACCACCAAACCTGAAAGAGCTAAAACACTTCAGTCTTCAAGTTTGATAATGATTGAAGATATATTCAAATACCTTTACATACAACTCGATATTAATACAAATGGCGCACCATGGCAAATCAAAGGAGTAGCAAATGCTCAGCTATTGCAAATAAAACTGAAATGCGTGTTTATTTGCAAAAGACAACTTGACATTACGGAGTAAGCTTGCCACGCCGCACCTTTAAATGACGCCTGCCGCAGCGTCAGCAATGGCCAACAGCGTAAAATGCCACAAACTAACGAGTTTAGCATAAACGTGCAAAAGGCAAGATGAAATAACAGAAAACAAAAACGAAACGGTGAATGGGAGGCAAAAATAAAAAAAAAAAAAACATTGGAAAACACTGTAAACACTCCTTAATTAATTTCCATGCAAGCATGGCATGGCGCGCAAAAAGACATGGCCAAGTGACAGCGCCCACTAACCGCGGCGCCAGCGGCGTTGGAAGGAAGAAGGCGCTGAGGCAACTAAGCAAGCGCTGAAAAATGTTTAACGGCAGAAATGAAAAAGGCGCCACGACAGGACTTTATGCTCTCTATCTGTCTGACTGTAATATCACTATCTATGTCAGCCCGTGTATTTCTGGGCGTGTGCCTGTGTGTGTGCAGGTGTGTTGCTGCTTTGCTAGTCGTCAACACGTTTATGCAAAGTTCGCGGCGCTCAGTTGAGCCAGTTCGGTGGCAGTCGACGTCATTCAGTCGCACGCTTCGTTTCGCTCAAGTTAAAAGTAGTTTTCAGTGCTTTGCCTTTGATTTGACGCCGTTTTCTGTCTGTCTGTCGGTCGGTCGTTCGTTCGGTTTTTCAATTTAATACATTTTTTTTTTTCATTTGTTCTGTTCAAAGACGTATAAATTGCGGCAATAAAATGGGCAACAAAATTGTAACTTTCACTGAACAGCAATTGGACGATTATCAGGCAAGTGCTTTGTGCATTTGGTGTTATTTGCAGCTGCTTTTATCGCAATAATGTTTGACCTTTCAACCGTCAATGAATGCTTGTAAAACTGTAGTTACTTTTCATACTTACTCACTCAATGAATCATGCTTAATAATTCAAATAAAAAGAAAAGAAAAAATGTTTAATTAAATCTTAATTCGTTACATTCAAGGATTGCACATTTTTTACACGCAAGGAAATTCTGCGGTAAGTTATTCTTTCTTTTTTATTATTTCATTAAATGAATTCACATAACTCAGTAAGATAATGGCGAAAACACATAGCATACCCCAAGGCGTTAGTAATAAGCTGAGCTTAATTTAACTGTGTGAATCACACTTTTATACAAAGCACAAATGCCAGCCGGTTAAACCATTGTGCAAAGGACTCGATTCGTCCTTTGTTTGCAAAAAATGAATTCGGGAAAATTTGCTCTGACACAAAATCACACCCACTTGTCATACGTCTTTCATATTAATATGAATTCTTTATTTTCATTTTCCTTTCTTTTTTTTTGCTTATTGTTTTCACGCTGCTGATTGTCCTTTGTAGTGTTCACAAACGATTTCGTGAGCTGCGTCCGGACTTGGTGCCACGCCAAATGGCCGAGGGGCAGGCCACGAGTGTCAAGGTTCCACGCGAGTGCATTGAAAAGATGCCGGAGCTGCGTGAGAATCCATTCCGACGACGCATCTGTAAGTAGTATTGTTGTTGCTTTCAAATTATTGCCAAATTTTCGTTTTTTTTGTTGTATTTTTTTTTTTTGTTTACTTTTTCCTTCTTTTTCACTCATTCAGGCGAGGCGTTCTCACGCGATGGTCTGGGTAATTTATCCTTTGAGGATTTTTTGGATGCTTTGTCTGTGTTTAGTGAACAAGCGCCACGAGACATTAAAGTTTTCTACGCTTTTAAAATTTATGGTAAGTTTGCAAAATACAAAGCACTCCTTTTGTTATTGTTATTGTTGTTGGCTTTGTTTACTCTTCCGTGTGTGTGTGTGTGTGTGTGAGTTCATGAAGATGCAAAAGAATGTCATTCTACTTGTGGTATGTAAATGTATGTGTGTGATTTTTGTTTAACTTTTGTGTTTTGTTCTTTTCTTTTTTTTTTTTTGTCCTGTCGCCTGACAGAGTCTTACATTATCTGTTGGCATTTGAATACGCGCCTTTGCTATGCATAGTTTGAGACTCACTGATGCAGCCGAAGTTCAAGGACATTTTACATTGAGGCATGTCTCTTCAATGCCTCTGGCCAGCATTGTGGTCAAGCAGATTACGCTGGTAGCAACATATTTATAGGGACAATGGAAATATTTTTTTTACAAAATCAGCTCAGCAAAATCATGTCAAGCAATCAAGAGCAAAGGCAAAGCAGACGTACAATAATGTTTGAACAAAATTTCATTTCATTTGCCTTCACTTATTTTATTATAAAATAACCTTCAATTTTGCTCATGTTGTCATATTTTTGCTTTATAGATTTCGACCAGGATGGCTTCATTGGGCACGCTGACCTCATGTCTTGCCTAACGACAATGACCAAGAACGAGCTCAGTCCCGAAGAGCATCAGCAAATTGCCGACAAGGTAATCGAAGAGGCTGACGTCGATGGCGACGGTAAGCTCTCCATACTGGAGTTCGAGCATGTCATACTGCGAGCACCCGACTTTTTATCAACCTTTCATATAAGAATATAAGATGACTACACAACTCTAAGCTTTTTTTGTTGTTGTTGGCATGCAATTTGTGTTTTATTAAGCGAAATATCTCATAAAACTTCAATGAGTGTGTCTGCCTATTTGTGCTTCTGCTGCAGTACTGTACTTACAGGTGGCTAGATGGACATGTGTGTGTGCGTGCGTGTGTCTGCAGTGGCCAATTGTCATGACAATGTTCATGTCAAATGTCATAGCAGAACTTGTTCAGCAGCAGGTATTATAAAATTTATAAAGCCATTTCGCCCAGCTTGACATCTTCATGTCCCAGTTGAAAGTTCTGCAATCACAGGCTCGCTCGTCGCCGCTACGGCTACGGCTTCTGCTGCTGCTGCTGTTGTCCTCTAGGGGCCACAGTAAACTCTGACCCCAATCAAACAACGCACATCGTAGAGTGCTTGTTACTGGTCGTCGGCCAGCGTGTTGTCATGTTACGGTTTTGGGTTTTAGCAATTTCATTCAATCCAATTCAGTCTGATTTGACTCTGTTCGGTTTGATTGTGTGCTTCGCTCTGAAATTTATGCGTTTGTCTGTTTGTCCGTACGTTCGTCCACGTGTGTGCCCTTCGTTTGACCGACCAACTGTCTGAATTCTGTCAATTTGTGAATTTGATTTTAAGCTTGAAATTGAAATAAAATAACTTTTATGCAACAAATCAAATGCGTCGCATTGCATTGCCAACTGCTGTCTTGCACTTTTCAATTATTGTAATTGCTTGTAAGGAGAGTTTTAAACAAATGAGTATGTAAGCCTCTGCCAATAATTTAATAAAAGAAAATATAATAATATAATTGACTTTCGCAACATACACGATGGAAGGATCATCGGATCATTTAGACCAGCAATGGATGTTGGCACATGATTACGAGAGGGAAAGAGTTCTACACAAGCCGGCCTCTTAAAGGGGTATTCTAGTCTAGAAGCCTAAATTTGAGTCGTTTTTTCGCAAACAATAAGAAAAAAACATTTTTAGCATCCAGTTCTTTACAAAATATTAATTAATATTTAAAGAATCCAAGATAATTTTCCAAAAATAAAAAATTAAAAATCATCGAGTTATGATGTTGTAAATTTGAGGCCAAAAAAAAGTGGTGACATAGTTGACGTGATTCCAATCCTTGTAGTGTCCGGAAAAAAATACGAAAATGCTGTTAGGCTAAGGAAAGACGTCACTTTTATCCGTATCAAGGAAAAAAAAACTTGTAAATCTTTTCAGAAAATAGCGATGATTTAAAAGTAAATATGGTTTTTTACCTCCTGTTTCTACCTTCACGAATTTTTCAAAAATTGTAAGACTCATTTTCAACTCATCAAATATAACCATAGTACCGCCAATAGAGGGACATATTAGGAAGATTCACCTAAAATTTGGAGTTAAACGGATGATTAAAACTGAAGATATCTTATCCAAAAAAGTAGTTTGGAGAAAATCGTATTTAAAGTATACATATACTTAATATATATGTATGTATGTGTGTGTGTATCAGCCCGATGATATGAAGTATAAATATCATATCTCTCTTGATTAAGTTATGTATAGAAGGCTCTTACAGCTTAAAGTCGATAGTTCGTGATGATGCAACTTTTATAGATAAAAGTTTGACCCTGTCGTTCGAAAACACTAATCTCAGTCACTTGAACCAACCAAGTTTGTTTTAAAAGACATTATACCATATATACATTGAAATCAGTTTTTATTGAAATCTCATTCATTATTTTATATTAATTTAATATGCATTACGTTAAGTGTAATTACTAATTACATAATCATAAACTTTGCGCTTAACTTTTACAAGATAGTCTATTACAGTATTCGATTTTATATTATTTCAATCTATTCAATATTGAGATATTTTCAATTAAACTGTTCTATGCTTTTAAGTACGTATTTAGCAAACGGTATTTTCCGCCATTGTGGCTTATAGCGTATACTGTCTCTTTCTTTCTTTCTCTTCCTTTTTTTTATATGTAAATACTTTTATTTATATGTTTGTATATATATACGTATGTATTTCATGCTTGCATCATTTAAACTGTAAAAGGTAAAAAACGGAAAAAAAGTCTATACATAAAACAACAACACTTAAGCTTAAAATTACACACAACTGCAATTAAAACAATTAATTAAATAAAATGCTAGAAATTTCTTTCGTTTTTTGTTTTGTTTTAATATTAATATTGTTTCGATAGGTAAATAGTTGATAGTATACAATTATGCAAGGTTGCCACTATTTAGCATTATGCATGTTATTATTAATTTATTTATTTTATCGTTTTACTTTTAAATCTTTTTTAACTATGAATAATAGAAATATTTATTGCATAAAGTTGATTTTTTTTATGTTGTTTTTGTTTTTTTTTTTTTTTGCCACTTCGTATACTTAATACAGCAATTTATTGTTTACTTACAATTAGTTAGTTGCATATTTTTATTACCGAATGCATTTAAATGCTAAATATTCAAAACTTTGCTGCCATTTTGTGGCGCTAAGCCGCGATTTATCCCAACGGAAATTATTTCACAACGGATATTGAAAACAGCTCGCACAAAATTGTTTTTGTGTGTGTTGTTTTTGCTTGTATAATTTATCATATTGTAGTATATTTAAAATATGCTTAAACACTATTAATAATAGTTCATTTAATGTTTCTTTTTTTCGTATACATTGTTCATTCGTTATAGTCTTTTCTTTTTTGTTGGAAATTACTTGTTTAAAAATATAACAAAAAAAAAAATTAAAACGTTAATTATCAAGCCGAAATATAACAAAGTATGTTAAACAAAATGATTTCACCACGAAAACTAAAAAAAAAAACACAAAGAAACAAACACATAAGCTAAAATTTAATTGAATACATTTAACAATCTTTACACATTTATGTATTTTCATTCTGTTTTCGTGGTTGTTGTATATTTTTAAAGTATCATTTGTTTTCTGTTTTGTTTTTACAAAGTAGTATTGATTTAAGTGCAACTGTGCCTGTCCAACTGTATAATGTTGCCGAAGCCAAACTGGAACAGTTTCTCTAAAACTATCGAACCCAAACTGTAACAGTTTCGCTCAAACTGTAGCACTGTAGTGGTTGTAAAACTGTTACGGCTAAGTTTTATTGCACTTTTTGCAGTTTTTTGTTCATTTTTATTTAAAAGTTGTGATTTCCACAACTGGAGTATCCGTAATCCGAAAAGCTTTCAAAGCTTTTCAACAGATTTCAGTAAACCGACTTGTGCTGCAGCATCAAGAACAATTGAAAATGCAAAAACAACAACAAAAGTCGCCGCATGATGCAACAACACCAACAAATAAAATGTCGGTGATCCGGCGGCTGCGAGTCGAATAAACTTTTAACATTTTCATCTGTAAAACCCTTGCTAGCTTTGATATTAAGAATTCTCGATTGAACTGACTCATGACATTTGCCATTTCAAGCGAACATACTCTAAATTATGTCCTATAAGTATTCTCAAGACCTTTGCTCAGATACATGCCAGTATCGTCATGTGTTTGCCAGTATCGACGATACCAAACTAGAGACTTGCAGATGTGGGGGTACACTCATGGCATCCTAAATTTTCAAGCGGCAAAAATTTCAAATTTCGGTTGTAACAGAAATGTTACCATGCTGTTCCCACATTGGTATTGGACTGTAAACCTGCTGCAAACACTGCAAGCGCATGTTAGCGTACTACCAGAATCTCTGTTTATGAACAGAATGTTGAATTTAACAGATTTCGAATCCAATGATTAATAGATGGCGCTTCTGTAAATCTCACGTCTATCAGCAACCGGGCGAACTTTATGCTGTGTCCTCGCCAGACATTCTCCTCGGTGGCACCATCTGCCGACGATTCCTTTGACTGGTGCCAATGCGACAACAAATGTGCGTTAACGTTGTTTGCTGCTGCTGCTGTTGGGTTGGTGTCTGTGGTGGTTGTTGCTGTTGGTAATATTGATGTTGTTATTGCTGCTTTGACGGCGGTGGTGTTTCTTGTTGTTGATAATGGGATTGTGTTTTATTGCACTTTTTGGGGTTTTTTGTTTGTTTTTATCTAAAAGTCGTGATTTCCACAACTGGAAAATCCATAATCCGAAAAGCTTTCAAAGCTTTTCAACAAATTTCAGTAGACCGAATTGTGATGATCGTAATTGTTGTGCGCGGTGGCTGCATGGTGCAAATAGGAGGGTATCGCCGAAGCATTTAGTTCGGATGCACGCCGTCGGAGCGCTGCGATGCTATGACCTCGCCAGACATCCTCTTCGGTGGCGCCATCTGTCGGCGATTGCATTGACTGATGGCAATGTGGTAGCAAATGTGCGTTAACATTGTTATTGTTGTTGTTACTATTTGTAGCATCCTGTGGATGTTGTTGCTGTTGCTGCTGTTGTTGTTGTTGCTGTTGGGTTGGTGTCTGTGGTGGTTGTTGCTGTTGATGATGTTGCTGTTGTTGTTGCTGATGTGTTTGTTGGTGGGTTTGCTGTTGTGTTTGTTGTTGTTGTTGCTGCTGCTGCTGTGACGGCGGTGGTGGTGGTTGTTGTTGTTGATGATGCGGTTGTGCACTCTGCTTATAAGGATAATAATTCACATTTTAGTACAAAAACATAGCATATAATATTATGGTTTGTGTCTCTGCTAAGCATAGACTACTTACCATCTGTTCGCTGTTCAATTCGCCTTGGCTGCCATTTGGCTGCGTTGACAGCGGCGGCGTCACCGACGAGCACGAGTTAATATTGGGCGGCGTTGTTGTCGTGGGCGAGCCACTTGCGCCGCAGCTGACACCGCCCACTGTGTGCTGGTACATCATGGAGTCGCCTGCATAAAAATTATACACCAAACAATTAGAATTTCATATTTTTGTTGTTTTTATGCATTGACGTAAAGCAAGAATTCAAAAGCACATTTCTAAAATCAAAAAGGGTGAAATGAAATAGCATGGCGGGTTAAACAAATCGAAATAACTTCAGGAGCAAACACAACTTTCATCATCGAAAGCAATTGATCTATGGCGAAAAAAGTGTGCTTGTTTTTAGTCTACGATTGAATTGCCTAACCTAATGTTAATGGCCAGGCCAATTTTGAGCTCACTTATTACAAAAAATTGAGCTCACTTATTACAAAAAATCGCAAAATAGCGCTCATGTCTTCTTGTATCGCTTCGGGGATATAGGGCACATCAATGTGGAAACGCAACAGGAGTTTTCCACGTGTTTTGGTGACTATCGTAAGTTAAGATAAGCTATTATTCTAAGATATCCCTTAAGGTTTCATAAGCCCCGCCCACTCTTCTCAATTTTGTAGTGCCGCATGTGCCACACAAAACTTGAATCAAATTAATTTTGATTTATTAAATTTTATTAAAAACGTCGATGGGCAACTACGGTTGGGAAAGGTTATGCACGAATCCACTTCTTCCATTTTTTTTTTCGTGAAACGTACTTATTTGTGCTAGAGCGCAGAATCATTAACAAAAATAAAAGAATTCCAACTACAAAGTTGAATCAAAATTTGTGAATTCATGCTCTATTTTAAAGAATATATTTTTTTAAAGATTTTTTTTTTAATTTTTCAATATATTTTTAGATAACTTTGAAACAAAAAAAAAATTAAATTTTTCAAGCCAAGTCGATAGTCGTCTGTCAACATTGTACAGCCGTATGTCTCGCGAATGCCACGCAAAACTTGAAGTAAATTTAATTTTGAAATTCAGGCGACGGGCGAGTATGGTTGGGAATGTTTGTGTGCACGAGTGTAGACGTCATCCGCCCGTCCATCCTTTTCAGTTATTGTAAAAGTAATACAAAATTCACTCAATATTTTTAATGGTGTGCTTAGTTCAAGTTATCTCCCAGGTCCCCATTTGCGCCACTGTCTTTGACGTAAGCAAGAACATTATTTAAATCAACAAAACAAAAGTGTAACAGAGCGCAACGCAGTCGAAGAAAGACGGAAAAGTTGCCCAAATATAAAAAAAAAAAATATTATAAAAACATGTCTCCAAAATATCAATTAGCACAACTATACGAAATCAAACAAATAAATAACTTGACAAAAAAAAATACAAAATAAAATGCAAGAGCCGTAATAAAAAGTGCCTTTCGGTATTCCTGAAAACTTCTGGCGCGCATTTGTTAATTAAAGAAGCAAACACATAAAATAAGACCTGAAATCAATTCAGATTTTCGGCTACCGAAACACAAAAAATTAAAAAAAAAAAAAAAGTGATGTGAGTTCAAAGAAACATAAAAAAAATAAGTTATCGTGCTTAGGCAATTGTCAAGAAAACTGGCTCGAAAGCAAAAAAAAAAAAAAAAAAAGTAACAAAATTATTGTCAACCCTTTTCTTTTGTTATGCAAATGGAAATTTTTCGTTTGCGAGATGGATGTACTTATCTACACACACACACACAGATATACATACATCACATAGAGTAGAATAGAAAAGTTAGGAGATAGAACGTACCCAAAGCATTCAATCCATAATGCTGATAGCTGCCAGCACCCATGGCGGAGCCAATGTTAATGCCCGAATTAAGGCCGCTATTAAGTGTGGATGAAAGCGGCGAAGATTGATTTAGTTGGCCAAAACCTTTATACACACAATTAGTAGCAAACAAAGTGTTGAAGAGAAGAAAAGAGATTAGTACAAGAAACAAAGTTACAGTTGTTGTTGTTAGTTCAATGTTCAACTACAAGTTCATATATACTAATAAAAATATATATTTGTCACTTACCCGCAGTCATTGGATTGACGCCGACGCCCCAACGATCGCCGCCGAACATGCCC
This sequence comes from Phortica okadai, assembly GCA_034638295.1. NCBI lineage: Eukaryota > Metazoa > Arthropoda > Insecta > Diptera > Drosophilidae > Phortica > Phortica okadai. The sequence goes on from CM067851.1 coordinate 5,877,225, forward strand.
GTGCCGCAGAGGCCGTCGCCCATGGCTATGTTGGTGATGTTGGCGCCAAACGGTGGCAGGCCATGCGATGGCAACAGAGCGCCGGGCGTGCGGAACACGTTCGTTGTCTTCTTTCGTTTCTTCCATTTGGCGCGTCGGTTCTGGAACCAGACCTGTAAACAAATTGAATTAGTTTCAGCTGAGAAAATACACAACATTTTATATTGAACAATCCACTGTGAAAACAGTGAAACTTCTCTAGAACGAATGACTCTCGTTTTGATTATTTTTATTTAAAAGCAAAATTAAATCATTCCTCTTTTTCACAACATATGTAAAAACATCAAAATTCTTTCAGATCTTCATTATCCCATTCAATAGAAAGAACAAGTTTTTTCATTGATTGACGGACATGGTTTCAATGACTCTTTCAATGCTGAGTCTACCGTACCTTCTTTAATACTACTTAATAGATTATAATATTCTAACTAGTATATACGAGTATATCTGACTTTCTAAGGAACAGTCCATAATTAATACTGACAAGTCTTTTGATGTACATGAATTATGCTTTTTGTTTTTCGCCCATCTTATCTTTGTCCACATGATCTGAAAAGACCCGGGCCTAGCCAAGAAAACGCGGTAGTCGTATTGCATTCATCGCTTTTTTCAGTTTCAAAAGAAAGCTGTTAAAATTTCATTACATTCTACTCATAAGTTTGTAAGTTATTGTGCTAAGAGTGACACTACTTTTGTTATTTTCAAGACAATGAAACAAAAACAATTCCATGTTTAAATTTTCCAGTGCTTTTTGATAGAAAAAAATACCGTTGAAGCGAAGCAATGTCTTGAAAAGTGTTATAAGGATTCTGATCCATCAGAAAAAACAATAAAACTTTGCTTAGCTATCTAGAAACGTAGTCATAGAGACAGCGATGATGCAGAAATCAGTGGATATCCAAATTAGGCGATATATAAGGACGAATGTTTAATTAATATTGACAAGTCTTTTGATATATATGAACTATGCATGAACTCTTGATACTCACATATTCTATCTCAGTCGGCGTATGCTGTCAGCGCACTAAAATCAACTCGCAAGCCAAAGACAATATTAAGTTACTATAATTAATAATTTGTCATTTCTCTTCAATTAGATTTCGTGCATAACTTCAACTAAATTCCTTTAAAATGCCCTTCTACTTAAAACAAGAATTCGTTTCATCAATATGCGAACATCAAACAACATTTTACAAGCATGTAACATGTTGCGAAAACATAATTTTAATCAAGATCAATTACCGGTCGCTAACAATAACAACAATACAACAACAACAACAATAAGTCAGACAACAAACGCAACATGCCTCATAGAATTCTAGAAGCAACAATAACAACAACAACCACAACTATGTCTGACATGTTTGCATATCGACTTGGAAATTTCTGTATGAATATTTATATGAACAAACAAATACACACACACATACACATTCACACACACACAGCCGGTCAAGCATCCGCCTTTGCTTGACCTTACGTATTTTACCCACACTTGCATTAAAACTTATCAATAAAGTTCCATAACTCTGCCAACTTCTCACCATTTGAGCACAGATACATTGAACCGTAGGGCAGGCAAAGGCAAAGCTTTGCATATTGTTTTAATGCATTAAAAATATACTTAAAAAAAAAAGGAAAAAAGAATGTTTTCATAATGAGTAAAAATGCGTTGAGTAAGAATGACTGACTGAGTGAGTGACTGACTGAGTGAGTGAGTGACTGAATGACTTCTTACATGAAAATGATTTTTTCCAGAATCGCGTCACAACGTTACGAGAGCACATCCACGTCGCATCCACGTCAACTCATTTGACAACTCAACTGTGCCATTTTCAGATGCCGCGCACATTAACAAGTAGTGCAAAAACAACGACAACAACAATGACAACACTTTTAGTGAGATAAATCTGAAGTCAAGCTGCCCCGCCCACTGTTTTGCTGCACGGCTCACTTACGTATGCAGAGGCCAATGAACAGCGACTGTATGTCTGTCTGTCTGTCTGTCTGCCTGTTTATATGTCTAACTGTCTGTATGTTTGTTTGTCTGTCTATCTATCTATCTAAAAGGGACTAAAAAATACAAAAATAAGTACAAATAATAAATAAAAAAAAAAAGGAACAAAATAAAACCAAAAGTTTCACTAAAGTAACTTTGCTTGTAGCGCTGATGGTCCCTAGCGAATTTGTCATATGGAAAAGTCAGTCAGTTAGTCAGTCTGTCTCACTCTCTGTCTGACTGGCTGCCTTTTTGTCCGTCCATTTGGCGTGTCTGTGTGCTTCATATGGCATGGATTTTTATTTCAGTTTCGTCTTGCAACTTGGTAGATATTACAGTAACAACATCTGCTCACAAGCGGCATAAAGGTGTCAGAGGGGTTGGTGGTCACAAAGGTGCTGACGACCTTGACTTGTTTATGGTTGTTTTTATTTTTTTTTTGTTGTTTATTTTTGCTGCTGCTTTTTACGAAGTTTATATATGTGGTGGCGCTTCTATTCATTAACTTTAAATTTAATATTTAAGCACGAAGCGTCTGCCACAGCTCAAAATCCTGCTAGCAGACGCCGCGAGGGTGTCATAGGCAATGTTTTGCATAGTTTTTTTTATTTATTATTACATATTTTGTTTTGCTTTCGTTTTCTACATTTTTTTTTTCTTATATAAGATATAAGACAGACAGATATACATATGTATGTATGATATATAAAGCAGCAGAAACCATTGAGCACGCAAGTTGAGCAAAAGTCATTGCCTACTTTGTGGCGTAAGCAATGTCGGCGCAAGCCATTAAATTGGCATAACGTGCGTGACGTGCTGAGCACGTAAATGGGCGTTAAAATATCGGTTAAACAAAACAATCATTTTTTATACATGCTACTTGTATATATGCATATAAGTGTATATGTATATGTGTGTGTGTGTGTGTTATATTCATGACTGCTCATTTCACAAGCCGCTGTTGATTTGCCTCTTTTAATGCACGTCCTGTGCCAAGAGTTCCCTTCGTCAGGGTGTGTGTGTGTGCTCATTATTAAGTATCGAAACGCCAGACAGACAAATGGTATAATTTTTTTTTTTTCTTGTTCATTTTTTTTATTATGTTTGCTTTTGTTTTGTTCTTCCTGTTTTGTGTGCTGTGACGCAGCACTTAAATATTTTTGTTTTGACGGTAATTTTTAAAGCTTTGCCCTCATGCATAAATCAAAAGCGTGCAATGGGCGTGATTGGCGTTCACAGGAAGTTCAATGACAGTTCCTGCACAAAAAAAAAAAAGAGTATGACTAAACCATAATGAATTTGTTACACCTTTAAATGCCAACATACTTTAGAAACTTTAAGATACTTTTGCAAATGAGACATTGATCATTTTGTCATAGTATTGCAAGTATGGATTTCTACTCATGACACGGTTTAGAGCAACATACAGCTATGGACAAAGAAATAGCACACTTTTCATAAAATAACAAAAATGCTGACATGGAAATTCTGATTTCATAATTATTCTTTCAAACAACATTAACACGACCATGGCACTTTCTCACTCTCAATCATATTTACGTGATATCTAAGATATTTGAAGTTATTTTGGCAATTATACTTAAGTTATTTTTCAAAAAATCGGTTTTTCTCATATTTCGATGCGAAAATATGCTGTGACAATTTTAGATCGAAATTCCTAGTAATAGAAAAGTTATCGCTTTTGAAACTTCAAACGCATTTTTGTCGAAAAATTCTTTTCCTAAAAAAAAACTAGTCAACCAATTGCTTTAAAATTGAATGGTTATCATCCGTGTCAGAATTTCTTTTTTTCGAACAAATTTTTTTTTTTTTGTTTAGCAAACATTTTTTAACAAAAACAAAACAGAAGATTTTCGTATTTTTTTTTTTTTTTTTTTTTTTTTACGGTCTGCCGTTTTTTCACATGAGAATAATCCCTTAAAAATGATTTATTTTTTGTATTTTTCAACAGATTTCCACTTTTTTGCTAAAAGTGTTCTTTTTCAAGTAAGAAATTTTGTTTTATGCCTATTTTCATAAGCAATTTCGTGTGAAATGAAAAGAAAATACTATTTTTTTGCTAATAAACAAAAATTTACGAAAAAATTTTGAATTTACTATCCTCGTTGAGAATCCTATTAGAAATGTGTTATTTCTGTGTCATAGACAAAATAAAAAAACGTTTTTCCCAATGGAACAATTTCAAAATATTATCATTTTATGTCACATTAATTAAAGTGTGTTATTTTCTTGTCCATAACTGTAGAAGATTATAACAACAATCGATGATCGTTGAAATAAACCAAATAGGACATCATTTTGCACTTCAAACACAAAAGAACTGTCATGCTAGGCACATTTTTTGCATCTTCACTTTTTATGCAATCACAGAGAGACAAAAAGGGACGCCCGGAAGTGCAATTGCCGCCATATGTTGAACATTGCGGCATGCCTAAAGCATTTTCATGTTTTGACTTTGCGACCAGGCGACAAATCAACCACAACAAAAGCAACAAAAACAAACCAGCTGAAAAAAAATACAAGAAAATCTGTTGCAAATAATAAATGAGTCAAGTTCATGAAAAAGCAATTTTCTTGCGGCAGGACATAACGAATTATTAACTATATATCTGTTTGTTGTTGTGAGTCTAACAAGCCGTGCCTGCAACAGCAATGTAGTTAATAAATGACTCGTCTTCAGCGGCTGACACTGAGATTATACCCTTGTTATATTTGTATGCCATCAAATAGAGCATGGAGGGTGCGAAAAGTCGTATGAAATGAAAGCAGAAGTTAGAAATTAAATAGCGCTAAATTATGCTGAGGGTGAAAGCACGACTGGATGAAGCATATAACCGAATAACCAAAGTGATTTGCTGTGATTTCATGAGACCGCATTAAACGACAGACAGACAGACAGACAGCCACACATAAAAACAACAAGGGGAACGACGCTGAGGTAAGGCGCAGGACACAGCGGTTTTATGAACCTGTTGTTGTGCTTATTATTGTCATTATGGCATTATAGAAGACCAAACAATGCACATTTATCTGAGCACTTCAAGGGTGTGAAATGTATCAAAAATAAATAAATAAAGCCAAAAAAAAAAAACAACATAAATGTGTCAATAAATGCGCTCAAAAATTATACAATCGAAGACACATGTTCTTATTGCAGACTTCATTTCATTGCCTGAACAAATGTGTTTTTCATGTCTCAACTTTGGTCTTTGGTTTTGGAAAATCAATCAAAAATACAAAACAAATATTTGCCAATTTTGTGTATCATTCAGATTCATTTGCCAATTTTAATGGCACTTCTTGTTTGACAACTCAAATGAACCAAAACCAACCAACCGAACAAGCCAAGCATGCAATGCAAGCAAAATATTGCAATCAAAATTTGATTAGTCAATGCAATGCAAATATTATTCCATATTGAACAATTGGCAAGTGCTCATGCCACGCCCCAAGCCGGCCCACACGCTCAAGCCACATTGATTGCGCTCAGCCGTTTTGCCTGAAATGCAATTTTCATTTTATTAACTAAAAGTGCCATTCAAATGGGTATATTGTCCGCTTTGTATTGTACTGTATTTTTTGCTTTTTTTTTTGTTTTTTGTTATTGTTGGTTTGTTTGAATTTCAGCTCGTTTGCAAAGATAAACACACACACACACAAAACTTGAAATATAATCAAAAATCAATTGAATGCTCTCGTTTATGCAGCAAAATGGATTTATTGCTTGCAAAAATAAAAAGAAAATAAACGTTAATAAAAACAGAAAACTCTCAACTCGTTTTGCAATCAAAATCGTCTTAAAAACATGTAACTTATCGGTTTACAGAAGGCAGGTCGTCGAGTCAAGTCGAGTGCTTTGTCAAAGATACTCGCAGCGTTCAATATTGTTTTTCATGGCAACGCATAAAAAAATGGCGTATAAATTCATAAAATGACATTCACTCACACACACACACACACACACATACACATAGCCAAAGCACAGTCGTCAAAACATTATTCGAGGCAAAATGAAAAAGGGACGTCTCCCTTTCTTGTCTGTCGCTTCATCTCAGCTCGTCTTGGGCGATTTGTTGCCCAAGTGTCTGTCTACATATCTGTCTGTCTGTGTGTGTGTATGTGTGTGTGTGTCTGCGCCCACGTCCAAGTCTCTATTGCCCGTTATTCGAATCCCGCAAATGGCGTCGATTTATTTTATGTTATCCTTTAAATCCTACTTTACAACCACACCGAACGACACTTGCTGCGTTTATTCTTTGCTGTTTTGGTTTTGTTTCTTTTTTTTGTACTTTGTTTATTTGCTTTTGCATTGCTGCTTCTTCTTCTTCACTCACAAAACAGTCGGCCACCATTTTCTTTTACTATATTTTTGCTGTTATTTTCACTTGTTTTTGTTTTTATTTTCGTCCCTTTTCAACGCCCACACAATTTCCAAGTTGCGCCGCCAACGCATCAACTCTTGGGGGTGGCTTTTTTTCAGCTTCCTTGAACATAAAGTTTTCAATAAAGTTTCAAAAAAAAAACGAAAAACAATTTTAGCTAAAAGAATAATAACATTTTTAATTCAACTCGTATGCTCTGCTCTTTGAAAACGCTTATCTTTTAATAACAATTCAAGTTATTATATTTTGATTTGATCTTTAGTATTTTCATTACATTATAACTGTCAATTTGTTTGAGAGACTAAGCTTAAAATGATCTAACATTTTATTACCATTTAACTGTAGATTATTCCTGAAATTTTATTCTATATATGTATATGATTCCATTCAAGAATCAATTTGTGAGCTTTGCTATTCATATTTTTGCAATATTTTGTTTGAATAAAAGAATGAATTGCCAAAAAGTATGAATTCGGCAATAAACTCAACACATAAATATTTGTCGTCGCAGCAAATCAAATTGCTTTTATAAGTGTCTTCAAGCAAAGGAAAATTAAACGAAAAAAAACAGAACATTTCTATATAAATTCCAAACGCAATTTTCTTATGTCACTATGACATTTTTCGAAGTATCGCAAAAGAAAGTTGGAGATAAAACTATCATGAAAGAACGGGAACAGCAACAACAACAACAACGAATGATAAGCAAAGTCATTGAAGTGCACACACACACACACACACAAACACCATAGCAACAGCAACAGCAACAACAACAACAATAAGAGTAAAAACCTTTACTCGAGACTTGATTGCCATTGGAATTTCAATAGAAACCAGCGGAGGCAAAGCAAAGCCCGGTTTAGCGATTGTCAGTGGCAACCGGAAGTGCAGCAAGCATATTCACAATAGTTTCAAGCAGTTGTGTGTTTGTATGTGTGGGTGGGTGGGTGGCTCGTGTTAGCTTTGTGGCAAATACAAGAAGACAATGAGCATGGATCAACCCCAAAAGCTGTGCAGCAAATCCGAAGTGAGAGCATGCTGCGACTTGGTGGGCATGCGCGTTGGCTATGGCTCGCTGCCGCCAGTTGGAAAGACTGCCTTTGCCACCAACAACAACAGCAACAACAACATTGGAAATCATTGGAAATCAACGCTCGACAAACTGCAAGCGGCAACGGAATTTTTACAGAGCATATTTGCTCTTTTGGTATTTTTTTATTTTTTGGGTTTTTTGTTATTGCTCTCACAATTTTTTTATTTTTTTTCCACGCTTATCCAAGCAGACACTTTGCGCACGCAATTTCCACACAAACATTTCAATGAAAAGCATCAGCGAAATTGCCTTCGAAATTGCTCATACGCTCGTAAAACGAATGCGTGCCAGATTTTCTTTATGTGCATGATGACCATTCATGGCCCCAATGCAGTCTGAACTCGACTATTTTGGCAATAATCGTTGCTATTTTTTTTTTTTACTCTACTTTACTTTACTTTTCACATGCTTTGAAACTTACGTGAAAGAAATCACTTTGATTGCTGTTCACTTCGCTACGCCCTTCAGTATGTAATGAAAACTTTATTTAATATCTTAATTACTAAAAAAAAATTAACAAAAAATAATAATAATAAAATAATGTTCGAACAACTTTAAAACCGAATTGTCTCCTAAAATTCGCCAAAAGAAATTAATACCTAAACATAATTTAAGCATGGTAAAATATTTAAAGCTTTAAGAAATGTTATTCATTTTTTCCAACCTTCGTCCCTCCTCAACTCCCTTCCACCCACACTCTTACGCACAGTTTCTTTACATTTGCCATTTAAAGTCATATTGTTTTTCACACGCATTCTTGCTTTGCTGTTGTGTTGCTTTGACTGCTCGACTGTTCATCTGCTTTCGAAAATTGCTTTTCATTTTTGTTCGTTTTTTCTTTACAAAATTTCGCGGAAGACATTTTGATTAAATTTTTTATGAGTTGTTCTGAATTTCGTTTTCAACGCTGACGTTCACTCTGAGTTCAAATGAGACATTATGTTCAAAATTGTCATAACAATGCGTTTTTATATGCGTCGCAGTTTGTTTACCGAGCTGTAATATGAAAGACTTTTATAGGAACCAAATAACACAAACAAAAAAACATATTCCATGAATTTCTAATGCGGAAGTTGGAAAAAAAATTATTTAAAGCTGATATTTAATTAATATCATATATATAATATATATTATATATTCTTCTTATTCTTATTTCAAAATCCTTATAGTTTTTCCAATAAGAACCATATAAGTTTTTAAAGATAAAGCGGTATAGCCACGCCCATTTTCTAATTTGTTTTAAAGACATTTAAATTAGATTTTGCCATCTTCTATCTCATCGGCTTACAAATATCTCGCATTTGTCAGTTTTTCTCTACATGGGCGGTGCCACGCCCTTATGTCCGATTCTTATGATATATTCAAGGATTAATAAAAACGCGTAATTGCAAAGTTTCATCTGGTCATATTAAAGAACAAACAATTTTTCTAACAAAAACCAAATTTTTGTTTCTATGGGAGCTATATCCTATAGTTGTCCGATTTTCACAAAATTCGCAGTGTGTCTTTATTGACGTTCAAGATGTTCTTGAGATGAAAGCTTTGAAATCAAAGTGTTTTTCAAGCAAAAACCTAATTTTTAACCGATCATTCCTAAGGCAGCTATATGCTATGTTATTGCGATCAATCTGTTGTGTACATACAAGCTGCCTACAAGGATAAGAAAATTTTCTGTGTTAAAATTTTTCGATAACTTTAAGACTTGTCTTGTCGTGCCAATCAAGAATATATATACTTTATATATTTGGAAATATCTCCTTCACTGCATTGCAAACATCAAAACAAAGTTTAAATACTCTTGTAAGAGTATAAAAACAACTTGCATGAATTTCTAATGCGAAAGTTGGGAAAAAAATCGATTTTCATAAATATTCTGCCAAATTTTCTTTATTTAACAAACAACAAGGTGTAAAAATCAAGTCAAGAAGATTTTATTAAAATGCCACAATAAGTAAAATGTTAGAATAGAAAACTTTCGTCAGCCTAAAGACATGAATAACGTCGAATGCCAATTGCAGTTTCAGTCCACAAAAGTTGTTGTTTCTGTTAATGTTATTGTCAAGCAAATTAACCATGAAAAGTACATTTAGTAAGCTGGCGGCACGTGCGGCAACAACAACAATAAATACACCCCGCAAGCAAGCAACAATTTAATAAACAAACCAATAAATGCAAAAAAAAAAAGAAAATCAACAAGAAGACATGCACAAAGGTCAACATAAGCGAAAAGCAAACGTTGTCTAACATAATGATAAGTCAATTTTCACATGAAGAAAGAGGCAAGCCAAAGGACGAACGACGGACGACGCAGCTGAAAGGCAACTCACGTGTCGACACCACAAGATTTGCCGTCGGCAATTGTCAAATGACAATAACATTTCACAAAACAGCAAACAGATTTCAAAGCAATGGGTGGTCGACGCCCCCTTTGCCCAAGGCTGGCGTGGGGCGTGCGGCTGTTTGACAAGAAGTCAGTGCGAGTTTAAATCGGCAAATTTTTCAAAGCTGTGAACGTGAAAATAAATAAATTAATGGCTCAAAAAACGACAATCGTCGCTGGCTGACTGATGGCCAACAACAAATTAAAAACGCACACCCATTGTGAGGCACAAAGATTTGTCAATGGAAAGGAGAGCTGGCGCTGGGACAGTGAAGGGAAGCGTGAAGTTCTATAAAAATTCTCAAAAGTTTCAATTGTGGGCTTTGATTATTACTTTAATTATATTTGCAATATTTTTGGAACTGCTTTTTCTTGGCTTTCATAAATAGGAAATCCAAATATTTATTAAAGCATTTTTTCTTATAGAAGTTATCTATAGTCTGTCAGTAGACATGCTCAACTTGTACGTGCGTCAAATATGTTATGCAGCGATACATTCTCTGTAACCCTTAACCATCCACCCGCCCGTCTTGCCACTGCTGCCAAGCTGTGTTAATATGCCGACGATTTAGCATTTATGTGCTGTCGTTAGCCTGTCATTAGCTGCAAATCCTTGTAGATTGATTTAGGGCCAGACGTGTGTGTGCATATCATATGAGCATACAGCAACAACAACAACAACATTATTAAGCAGAACTAAACAAAACTCACGGATACACATAATACAAACGGCGATTATTGTTGTACATGTGTGTGTGTGTGTGTGTGAAAGATTTTGAATATTGCAAAAATATGTCAATAATTTAGTTGTAATAATTTGGTTAACATTAAAAACGACAGCAAATATCTGAAAGCATAGAAATTGAGACTGTTTATGTGTGTGTGTGTGTGTGTGTGCACATATCAGCCAACAAAGTTAATTTATATGCTAATTTTATTAACAGCGAAAGGCACAAAACAAGCCTAAACTAATCCGACAAACTGACATTCAATAAGCCGTAAAGCCAAGCGAAGAACGAAGAGAAAAAAAACCATTACGGGCACCACGATCCAACAAAAAATCAAACATTATTTCGTGTTAATAGACAACGTCATCCAATGCTGTCCAATGTTCGCTGAAGGGCGAAGTCTCCCCTCACTCGACTGCAGTAGTTCAACCCCCGAACAGGTTCAGCGCACGCTGAGCAAAAGATACATTAACAACCAACACTGATACGCAATTATTAAAACAATTTATCAAAGCAACACGGCAAGCTGTTAAGCGCGCACAGCCACAACAACAATAACAATAACAACAACAAGAACAATAACACAAACAAAATAAAGTAAGAGATCAGACGTCGCAGACAACACTTTCTTCTCCGTGAATTGCTCTATGCAAATAAGTCCGAAACCAAAGGCAGACTGACATCAGACTCATTGAAGGTGTATGTATGTATGTATGTGACACAGTATCCTACAAAGATGCCTAATTGTTTTTTCATTTACTTCGCAACTGTCACGCCTGAAAGTATGCAACAAGCGCATATCTGTACAAACGCACAAATGAGCCGGACAAAGTTTTCGTATTCATTTCAAGCGGCAACAATCACAGGAATAGTTTTTGGTCATTATTGTGTATTTGTCGAATATATTGTATATGTATCTGTATCTCTAGCCACACTGCACGCACACACTTAGACGTTTTGAACTTTTTTTCACACGACTTGGCAACTCAAGGCAAGGCTATCTTCACCACAACCCCCCAGATGACTTCCGTTTACCACAAAAGCGGAAAGCACAAACACAGATTTAATGAAGCAGTAAATTCGATTGTCGCATAAACAAAACGCACACACACAGACACACATACATATACTCATATACTCATTCAATGCTTCTCCAGGAAACGTACAAGGATAATACCCACGGTATTAAATTGCAAAAGTATTTTCGTAAGAACAAATATATAAAAAAGGATTCCACGACTTGGTTGTCTATACATGCGTGTTTCTATGCATGTGTGTGTGTGTGTGTGTGTGAGTTTTCCTCTTGTTCCTCAGCACAGACAGTGTTCTAGAGTGAGTCAGAGTGAGTCAGAGTGTGTGTGTGTGCATGAGCTGCTTGCAGCGCTCAACAAATTTGACTTTATGTGCTTTAATAAAGTATAATTTTGGGCGCTTAAATAGCACAACGCCGCATACCATACTCGTAAACTTAAAATATTATTTAAAATGGCGCGATAAAATTTCGTCCTCTCCTTTTTTCTTTTTGTTTTTTCTTTTGCTTTGCTTTTGCTTTTTAAATTCTTAGTTTTAAGAATGGAAATGAATAAAAAATTGAGTATTTACTTCAAACGCTCTATTAACTTTAGAGATTTTATTCATGAGTAGTTCAATGTGACCGTATCCTGCTTAATTTTATATCAAATCCGTTATCATTCTGCCGGTAGTTGAGATCTTGAGCAGAATTTTTCATGAGATCACAAAAAACACATGCAGGACATTGTTATGATTGAATCCTATTAAACTTCATCCCAATATAATATGAATGAGAACTCTCTCATTCTTGAAAGTTATATGGTTCTGGAGATAGTATAGACGTTCTACAATTTTTCTCTAAGTTGCGGCTGCCCCGCCAATTTTTCTATACTGTCTAAATCGACAAAATACATTCCACTTACGTTCTTAACTCAAAAAATAACCAAGAGTATTAGACTTTTGTAATATTTTTTCCCGAGGTAGCTGTATACATTTGCCTCTCATCGAAAATTTAAGATGAAAACTTTATCAGCGTTTTGAATCAGAAAATCAAATGTAAAAGTAATTTTAATTTTATCACTTATAGACTCGGAGATCATGACACATAGAAATTGACTTCTCTTTTGATTTTTGGAATATTACTAATAAATCTTTATAGTTGAGAGAATTTTGATGAAAAAAGTTCATAATTTTGAGTTTTGGAGACATCTTATTGTTGAAGTATATGAAAACTTGAAAAGCATGTACACTTGGCCGTCGCTTAACACGGGGGTTACGTTCCTAGAAAACATCGTGTTAAGCGAAATCGTGTTAAGCGAAACATGGATGCAGTACAAAATAAGGGGTTACGTTCCTGAAACTCAAAATTGTCAACAAAAAATTTTTTTTATTGTTCAAATTTGGTCTGTTATTATTAAAGTTGCATACATTTGTTCAAAAGTTACTATGTATATGCCTTAAATATATGTATAACATTCCATTTTTCAAAATTAAAAGTTTGTATTAAATTAAAAAAGTTACTTTATTTATATAAGTAATTAACAGATTGAACTTTTTAAAAACTCAAAAATGTTAAAAAGTAAGAAGATCATAAGTTTGTTTATATCAAATTTGAAATGCATTTGGTGGAATTAATAGTTTAAGCCGTTTCGTTTCAACATGTTTTTTTTTTTGGTGGCTCCTTATCAAAAAAATCAGTCAAAATCGTGTAAGTACGTGGTTTTCACCGTGTAAAAAGGGGGAAGGGAGCAAATTTGTAACCGTGTAAGACCGAGTTCGTGCTAAAAGAGTCCGTTTTAAGCGAGGTCCAAGTGTATTAAAAATATATATATAAACCAAATATTGATATTTCCTCACAAAAAAGTACATTGTAAGCTCAGATCCAGAAGCCAAGGTGACAATCACAATGCTTATCGATCGTATTGACCTTCGAATTATTTGAAATTACATTATGATTAATTGCAATGGCTTTATCATCAGACATTCTACCATTGAATTATTTGCAAATATTAGCAAATGCAACTTCTTTGAAACGCGATTCTGATGTTGTATTTGTTGGTTGATACTGTCAAAGATAATTGAACATATAACAATTTGATGTGTCGAATCGGTGGTTTTCAACAACAAGAACGAAGTGTCATGTTCGAACGACCAAAAACAAGTGCAAGACTTTCAAATCCCACAAATTTGGCTGACAATAAAAAAAAACAATTTGCAAGTGAATGAAACTGGTTGATTTCGATGTTAACTCATTGGCTGACTAACTGACAACATTGCCGCAAAATTTTAGTTTAGAACAACTACGACCATGTCAGACATCAACTAACACGAACCGCAGCAACAAAGTCAATTATGGTCTATTGACAGCTGACCACCATTTTTCTCGATATCAACGCACACATAGAGAAAACCACTTGTGGAACAATTGAAATCACTCACCTGCACTCGCGACTCAGTCAAGCCGATACGCATGGCAATCTCCTCGCGCATGAAGATGTCCGGATAATGAGTCTTCGAGAAGCAACGCTCGAGCTCATTCAGCTGAGCGGGCGTGAAGCGCGTTCGATGACGTTTCTGTTTGTTGTTTTTGTCCGAGTTCTGCAACAAAATGGAAACGAATGTTATTGAAAGGCAACATAAATATGATTCAAGAACAAAAATGTCACTACAACAATTACTAAATCAAAGTGTCAAGCAACCAACAGCAATGAAATGAACTTAAATGAAATGTTTTGCTTTACATAAATAAACAACTAAACTACAAAGAATAAAAGAACGTTTTTGGATTTTGGTTTGTATTGTACATATTTAAATAAAATTACACTTACTTTTGTTTTTATATTTGCACACATTTTTTTGAACATGAACAAATTTTCAAAGACATTCATTTTTGATTTTCGTATAGAGTTTTTTATAAACAAAAGACAGAATTTTTGGGAACATTTTTTTTTTTTTTTCGTAATTTTTTTATATTTTGCATTAAAGAAAAAAAACATCGAAAGAACATGGATTAATAAAAGGAAATATTATAAATATATATATATATATTTTTTTCATTATATTTTTGTTTATTTATTTATTTTTTATTTTGTTTTATGCTCACCTGATCCTGTTGCTGCATTGCGCTGTTGTTGTTGTTATTATTGTTGTTGTGACTATTGTGATTGGCGCTGTTCAAGACGTTAGATGCGTCACAGAGGCCACCGCTGACATGCAGACGGCCACCGTTGCCGCCGCCGTTTCCGACGACGCCGCCGACGTCAGCCGCGTTCCCCGCACCCACAAGCGGTCCAAAACTGTTGACCCCCGCGTGCAGAGCGCTTAGTGCCGCCTTCGGTATGTCACAATCTTTGGGACCTGTTGCAAAATATAACACAAATTCGCAAATATTAGAAAATATATAAAATAAAACATGTTTAATATTCGAGAACGATGTATGAAACAATTTGAATTAAAGAATGGCAATGAGATTCCGTTAACAAGCCAAAAACAATACTCAATTCTACTGAGTAAAACTGTACAGATGTCGGGATACAACTTATACATGATGAGCTAAGGAAATGGAACACGTCAAAACACTCTCGAAGCGATTTTTTCGAAATTATTTTATCCTTCATATATTTCATTTGTTTCTTTCATCACCAAATCACTTTTACCGACTCTTTCACTCGGATTTTATTTTTATTTCATTTATTTTTATATACTCATTGAACTTTCAGCTATCTATTGAAAACTTACGCGTTGAAAATGAGAAGAAATATATATATTTTTTTTTCTTGTTGTTTAGAAATCTTAAATTCACTTTTGCACTTTTTTTTTTTTTTGTGTTATATTTTTGTAATTTCTTTTACTTATATGAACACTTAATGGATGGCAATCATTCAATTAAGACTTAAGTGCACTTGCTCCTTTGAGCTCACTTTATTAATAGGATATCAATCCGGAGTTGCGCGAGACACTTGTTTATTTCGAAATGAGTGAAATGCACGAGATGAAAATACACTCAACGATGGCAAATGTTCCAACGACACACAACCTTTTGTCGTCGCGTATTGCTCAAACTGAACTGTTGCGATCAGATAAATTGAATTTTTCAACAACCTGTCATTCAAAAGATGCCAAAAACAGTAACAAACGAATTTCGAAAACACACAAACACACACACATAAACAACGAAAGAGACATACAGATACAAAAATACAAAAAAAAAAAAACATCTACGGAGGTGCGATACGTTTTTATAAAGTTACACTCACGAACAAATAAACAAACACACACACACACACACACACAATGAGCGTCAGATACACAGATACACGTCAAGTAACCCCTTTATTTTTTATTTTTTTTTGTTTTTTTTTTCACCTTACTTCACAATGCTACGCAACTTTGGTTGCACATGTATCGCAAAGCTACAGCAAACAGCATTAAACAACAGCAACGAGAACAACAAGAACAACAACAGCAACAGCAACAACAGCAACAAATCACGTTGAGACAGTAGTTGAAAAAAGTTATGGGCAAATACGAACAAGAAAGGTAGAAAAGTTGGAAGAAGAAGCAGTAGCAGGAATAGCCAAAAGATACAAGCCGAGCAGTCCAGCCGACATAAGCAAACCGTCGACGCCATTCCTTCAACCAGTCAGTCAATCAGTCAGTCAATCAGTTAGTCAGTCAGTCAATTGGTGAGCTCAGCTCAGCTCAGTTCGGCTCAACTAAATTCGACCGTCAGTCAGTTGGAATTTTTAACATGTACATGCGATAGATGCGCGCAAAGACACAAAAATGAAAAAAAAAAAAAAGAAAAAAACAAACTCAGAGATACAAATATAATCGTAGTAGTACGAGTATCTCTGGTCTAAGCACTGTTGTTGTTGTTGTTGTTCTTATTGCTTCTCCATTGTTGTGTTTGATTGTTGTTTTTAACTCTTTTATTTTTTTTTTCTGTTTTGTTTCATAAATTTTTTCCAACTTTAGTCAAATCAAACATTTACACATCGCCAGAAGATGCGAACTCATGACGGCGCAAACGCTTACTTTCAGCTACATAAGTCAGGCTAAAATATAAATAAAAAAAAACAAGCACTAAGTAAGCGCAAAGTGGCCATTTAACTATTTGCGCAAGTGAAGGTGGAGGCGTCTATAGTAAAAGTGCGCAAATTCTTCGGAACTGAGAACCAGCATCTTTGAATTTGCTCTCTCCGAAGCACCAACCGAAGTCTTTCCCGCAAAGTACTTTTTCTTTTCTTTTTACTTCAACCTTTTTTAAATAGAAGTAGAATTGTTTTTTTTTTTTTTTCCTATAATTTGTTCACAAGTAGCTACAAAATGACTTTCGCCTGCACTTCGGGCTCGGCCGCTGCCTTGCCAACAAGTAATGAAATATTTAATTCCGAATATGTACGTTAGTCTGAGTGGCATAAGAGGCAGCAGCGTTTCTACGTGTAACCAAGTAACCCGGCCGCCACATGCCGAAATGCGACTTTGATGTTAACACAAATAAAAGTGTTAAGAATACAAGTCAGAAGTATCAATGATTTTTATTGTTTCGAAATGAACCTGTTAAAATTTCGGCAACTTCAGAGAGACCCAAAAAAAAAATGTGCAGCGCTCAGTGTAGGTTCTAAATGAGCTCGTTTTTTTTTCTCTTTATTTTTCCTTTTATGTTGCACGCATATGTGAGACTTTTTCGATCACGACTTGTTCAGAGTTTGGTCTAAAACAACAGCTTGATATACTGCTAAAGCTATCATAGCTGTAAGCCAATAATAATTCAATCATTTAAGCAAATCCGGTTAGTTCTTAATAAACTTTTATCAATACAATAAAGATCATGAACTTTCATTTCCACACACCGCAGGCTCCGAGACACTTGACTTCAGTAATAAGAAGAGCTATTAAATTCACAGCGCCTTAGCAATTAAAAACAAATGCAATCCAGCAAGTCGCACAATTTGAGCATCTGCATAAGAAGATCAATATACAGTAGAAACTCGACTATCCGTACTCGATTATCCGGACTTATTCGTCACGGCTACAATTGCCGATTTCAACATTTTTTTGCAATCTAACAAGATATTTTACGTCGAGATTATTCCCGTCTTCGACAATGAATGTACTCTCTGATATATCTTATATTTTTGTTAAGGGGACGTCCATAAATTACGTGAGATAAAATTAGGGGAGGGGAGGCTTAGCAAAATCTCACCATATCTCACTTCGGGGGTGGGGGCTCATCGGACATCTCATGCGAGCTTTTTAGTACAATAATTTTCTATTTTTTCTGAAAATTTTTAAGCAAAATTTCATGTGAGATACAGTGGGAGGGGTTCCTCAAAATCTCAATAAATCTCACCAAGAGGGAAAGGGTTCTAAATTCTGAGAAAAAAACCTGACGTCTCCTAACGTTCTGCATTTCTAAAATGTCCAAGCGAAAAAAACTGCTCTGTCTGTTGTCTCAACTATATGTATGCTCTAAAGGAACTTCTCCGATATAATTTGTCAATGAAATCGTTTATCCGAATTTTCGATCATACAAAACAAGCCTGATCCAAATAATCGAATTTCTACCGTATATATAACTGCTTACCGCGCTTAGATTGTTGGGCCATAAAATCATAAAGATTATGGCAGAGCAATGCGTTACAGTAAAGCGAAATATTCGACTATGCGATATGAAAAGATACATTTTACGTGTGTACGAGTATGTATGAGTGGCATGAGTATTCATGATATGTGTGTTGCTCATTGTTATTGTTTTTGTATCTGACTTTTTCTACAAAGTGCTAATTTTTACACAAACACCGAATGCGGCTACTGTTCATTAGCGATTTTTTTTTGAGTTTTGTCGAACGCGCTCCACGTTCAAGTTAGTCAGTCAGTTAGTCAGACGGCGCCGCTGTCGCAGTCGCTGCTCAAACGCTTAAATGTCATTTAAACTAAAACGACGGCAAACTGCAAACAAACTGCTGAGTCCGCTTTGCCTTTGCCTTTGACTGACTTAACTGGACGCGACTAAACATGACTTGACTTGACTCAATTCGACTTGTCTTGGCTGTAGTTGACTTAACTTCATTGCTTTGTGCGTTAATATTTGTTCAACTTAGCTCAATGCCTAAAAAAAAGGCAACAAATAGTTTCCACATGCCTTTGCTATTTGAGTTGCAACGTGCATTGTAGCATAGATACTATATACTTATATATGTATGTATAAGTAAGCTGAGTGACACACTGTTATACAATCGCTCTGCTCTCAGGTGTACGCAACACAATCTGGTGCATTTGCTCGTTACTTTTCACGGTTGTTTGTCATCGTTTGTCGTTCAAAATGAAACAGTTGCAGATACAGATACAAATGCAAAGCAAAACAAAAATCCTGTCAACTTGCTGTTGAATTCTAACTGTAATTTGCTCAAGCGTGCAACTTCCGCGGTTCTCTGCACTGTCACAGCTTACAACCGGCCCTCCGCCTCTTCCCCTGGCCAACTACTGCTAAGCTACTGCGGTTGCTACTGCGGCTGCTTCTTGGGCTGTGCCCTAAAGTCGTGATTAGTAAATTAAAGGCGCGGTGTTAGGTGTGATATGTATATCCAAAACGCTTAACGCTTGACTGCTTCCTACGTCTTGGCCGTCGTTCAAAGAGTTGGCGACGTAAGCACAAATGCGGCGAAGAAGACGTGCGACTTTTAACATCGTTTAAAGCTCACCTCGCTCACCCCTTGCATCATGCTGACGC
This sequence comes from Phortica okadai, assembly GCA_034638295.1. Taxonomy (NCBI): domain Eukaryota; kingdom Metazoa; phylum Arthropoda; class Insecta; order Diptera; family Drosophilidae; genus Phortica; species Phortica okadai. The sequence goes on from CM067851.1 coordinate 5,896,613, forward strand.
TGCTTTACTTTATTGTTGCGTGTGCGAAGTAAACGCTGCCGTGATGAGTTGAGAGGTGCGGTGCGGTAGCAAAATGAACTGAGCTGCTTTGAAATTGAGAAATTGCGCCATTTCTTAAAATCACACTCGCTTGATTTGTGTTACTTTCATGAAGTCTTCCCTGTGTTGTGGAGATGACACCAGCGTGTTGCTTTCTTGAGAATGAACAGTTAGTCATAGCCACAAAAAAATAATAATAATTGTATAGAAGGTATCTGCTGTGTTCTTCATACTCGCACACAGCTCATTCACTCAAACTTATGACATGTTTTGTCAGAGCTTCGGTGCATTGATTCAAATAAAAGACTCTCTAAAGAGTTAGCTAATCTAAGCTTGAGAACCCATGGAGTCATATCGCCTACAAACATCCGATAATTACTTTATATTACTCATGCTACTAAGAGAGATTTTAAGAATAATGATATATTCTGAAAGTCAAAATAATTATGCTCCATTGCAGTTTGAAAAAATCGCCGAATTCTCATGGGATTTTGGGATCAAGTAAATTTTATACATCGAATTTTGCACAAAATATGATCTGATTAACTTGAAACCCTTGCTCTTGTTTAAATTACTCATGCTACTAAGACAGATTTTAAGAATACATAATGATATATTCTGAAAGTCGAAATAAAAAATGAAAAAGCCGCCGAACTCTCATGGGATTTTGGGATCAAGTAAATTTTATGCTTCGAATTTTCCACAAAATATGATCTGATTAACTTGAAACCCTTGTCAAGCTCTAAGATCATATAAAAAACATACCAAAGTATAACAGAAACTGAAAACTGATTCTTTAAACTAAAATGTATTAAAGTATGTTGCGCTTCAAAGACCTTAAAAACTCCTGGTTTACAGCCTCTCGCTTTGTCTAGTGCCGTCTCTTGAGCCAAGCTAAAAATAATAAATTTCAATCAGACATTGCAACAAGGCAACATTTTATTTGCCTGCAATGAGTTTGGCTTGTAATAATAAATTTCTTAATCCTTTGGCATAAAATCAACACGAAGCAAAACAAAGTTTCAAGCGAAAAAGTGAAAATTTGCATATTGTCAGAGTACTCATACGCCCGGTAGGCAAGGACTTAAGGCCAGCCAGCCGGCAGACGGACGAGATGGCAGAACGCGACTTAATTTGCATGCGAAGCACCAAAAAATTACCACAAAATGTCAAATTTGAATTCATTTGTTTATTTGTCGAGCAACTTGGATTGAATCTCATTCGCAAACGCATGAAGTTTTTTCTTTATTGTATCTATCTGCGTGTGTGTGTGTGCGTGTGTGTGTGTACCAACTAATGACAGAAAGCAAGCAAACGTAAAATGGCAAAATGGCGGACTGCCATCGGTTGCTGTTTCTCTGTTGGATTAATTAAATTAATTTTGTGATTGTATTTGTAATGTTATGTGTACGTATGTGTGTGTGTGTGTGTGTGTGCGTGAGTGCTTTGGAATTTTTGTATTTGCGGTTTTTGACTACTGCCAACGCATTTGCTGCGGTTGCGCTTTTATTGTTGTTGTTGTTGTTGTTGTTGTTGTTGTTGTTGTTGTTGTTGTTGCTAGTATTTTCATGTAGTTTGTGTATTGTGTATGCGCCTAAAAACCGCACAATTTACCCGAAATTTCAATAATTATGCACAGAGCGTTGCTGACCAAAGAGCCAAATACGCCAACTGCATAACTACACACACACACACACACACCCACACACACACACACTTGTGATACTGCAATATATTTTGTGGATTTTGAATACAACCAACCGCTCGTTCGCTCGCTCGCTCGATTCATTCGTTCGCTGCCACACGCAAATTGTCCAAATTGCTCACGCGATAAATTCATGTTTGCCAATTTTAATTAATTAATCGTTTTGTGCGGTTTTCATTTCGCATTGGCACAATGGCCGCGACGCAACGCCACACCAAGCCTCCAACACACACCGAAAATAAAAGAGTTGCCAGGCCGAACAACAACAAATGGTCAATGAGTTGAGGACAACAAGTACAGCATCTCATTCAGATCGTACACACATTATAAATTTGCGAAAATTGAAAATCCATAATGCATTTCACTAATCACAAATCAAACATTTTCGAGGCATGCAGCACAAATTAATTGAATAATTACTAATTTCTAAATACAAGAGTGTCATATTAGAGTATAGCATAAGTTCCAGTGCCAACAACGATCGTTTGACGTCAAGTGAACTCTGCGGCAATGAACCGCCAACTGGCAAAGAATTCTCACGAAGAGTTTGCTTTATATGCTGATTTTGAATGTCACTAAAAAATTCTTAAAATCCAAACTTAATTGAATTATTAATGAGTCTCAAGTGAGCAACAATCGAAGTGTGAAGACTTTCGCTTCATTTAATTTATGAGCAAACAATAAAAATAAAAAAATATATACATATACATTATCGATTGAATAAAAATTGTGCACAATAAAAATTGCAACTGCAACAGTTGCGTACAACAACAACAACTAAGTGAGTGCTGACAAAGTGTGAAAAACTGCAATAAATTATTAATCGAATAAATTAAAATAATTAATTATCGTTGGTAGAGCAAAGAATGACCGAAGCAATGAAAGTGGGCGTACATGTGGGTGTGCGCAAAATGCAATGCAATGAAAAGCGCAATGAAAAAAAAAATTTAAGAATATAAAAAAAAAAAAACAGAATGAATAAAAATGCCAAGCACATAATTCATATGCAAGGCAGTCGTGTGTATTGTTGTTGGTTGGCTATACAGTTGTGTGTGCGTGTGTGTGTGAGGCAGTTGAATAGTTCGGGAATTGGTTGTTAAATCAATTGATTGCCGAAATTGAAAGTGCTTGAGAAAATATTAACAATGTGGTAAAAAATAATAATAAATATGTAAAATAATTATGCATTTACCAAATATTTGCACATGTGTGTGCGTGTGTGTGTGTAATTTACAATTGCGTATTATTTAAAAGAGCAATTATGGCAATTAACACTAGACAAAACGCTAAACGCTCGTCAGTATGCTCGTCTCATTTGCACCCACGCAGCGGAACTGTGATTAATATAACTTAATTACTGCTAAATACACGCGACAGAGGCCGCTAGGCGCCAGCTGTGGCCACCAAATAGTGCAATCAATACAATACAAGCCAACCGAACTCAAGCCAAGCCAAGCCAAGCCGATCTACCCGAACCGACCAAAAACCTATGATCGTTCGACCAATTATAGACCATTTAGCGTAAATCAACGTAGCGACGATCGTACGAATCGGAAGTACAACGTGGACTCAAGAAATTAGTTTAATTATTGTTGTTGTTGTTGTCCGTAGATGACTTGATATACATGTTACTCGGTATATTAGCGTAATTCACTCTCGGTTCCTAATTACAAGTTTATACTTGTGCAATTTCATGAGTATTATTATTGTTGTTGTTGTTGTTGATGTTATTATTTATACGGAAAGTTCTCAGGCATATTATCAGTATTATTATGTATGTATGTATGTGTTTTTGTATTGCAGTTAAGAATACTCACCCAGCACATTGGCCCCGAGATTGTTCAGCATATTTGCCGAAAAATTTCGTATCGATAAAGTCGACAGTTTGTCGTTTAATGCTTCACAGTCGCCTCTCTTGAATTTCAATTCAATTTTATTGAATATATTTTACGTTTCTGCGGTTTCTTCTTCTTCTGTTTCTCTCCGCCACTCTCTTGTTATTTATAATAATACATAAATGTGAATAATTTTATTTTGTAATTCCTCTCGTATACATTTTTATCACAGCTGTCGATGTATGAATACTTTTCCAACCTTACATTATGTGCTTTTAGTTTCTATGCATCCTTCAATTATAATCAAGATTGCTGCAAAATAAAGTACACAAAAACAATGAAATTAATTGAGTTCGCGAATTCGTGTAAAAATCAAAACCATCCCAAACATTTAGACTTGTCTGAGAGATACTTATTGTGTGAGGATCGAAAGAAGTGTCTTACTTCTGAACTAAAATTGAAAATAGACAACTAAAACATTCTTTTAAACTAACGTCTTGTCAATGTGTCGACTTGTGACATTCGGACAGACGAACTTTAAGCAAAACTTTATTAGATTTGCACAAGAAAAAAAGTTTTCATTTTCAGCGTTCGATACAAGTAATAATTTAAAAGTTGTCTGTGTCTCTGAGACATATGTACAACGTACCTTCATAGTCGCCTCAAAAGCTCAATTGGGTGAGAAAAGTTGAGAACACCATAAGGATATTCATTGAACAGCTTTATTTCTAATAAAAGTCTCAACGCATATCGGAAGTAGTAAAGTTCAGCAAGTCACAAACACACACACAGACACCCACGCATGCACACACACACAAACACACATTAAGTATTCAATAAGACAAACAAAGGAACACGCAAAGGAAAGGAAGTTGTAACATTTATTGATGAAATGTCCAAATTACTGACTGACTTTCTGACCGACCGAACGACCGACCGACCGAGCGTCTGGGCGTTTGAACAGGCGACTGACCGTCGGTGTATGCGCTGCGTTTATTGAGTCATTGAGGTGTGCTCACTTCACTTATCACTTACACTGCGAACTTTTGAACTACTTTTGTTTTTATTTAAATTATTTGTTTTTTTTTTTTTTCAAAGGTTATTTTTTTCTCAACACTTGGCTTGGCTTTTAATTGAGTTTTGTCTCATTTAATTTAATGTTAGACGTCGCATTGCTTAGTTTGTTAATAGTTGTTGTTGTTGTTGTTGTTTTGCAGTAGTTTTCATTTAAAGAGCCGCACAATATTAACGAAACTGTCAAAATGATCGCTATGGGATTTTCACTTTGGTCACTTTTGTTAGCACTTCTTTCGTTGCGGCGACGGCTATCGCAACAGACATACATAAAACGCTTGAGCTCGCGTATGAAAACGCAACGAAAACGCAACGCCACGTAACGAAACGAAACGAAACGCTCGCAAAGCTGACTCGCTCGTATTTGAGACAAATGCGAAAAAATCAAAACGAATTGACTCGATGATGATGGCGATAATATTACGAATGAACGCTGAATTCAATCGCCACCACCGACGGCGCTGCTGCCGTCACCATCGTTGACGTTGCCAATGAGCGCCACCCCCTCAGACGCAGCAAAACAGCAAAATCCACAACAACGACAACAACAACAACAACGAACTCCTCTAACAATCGCAATCAGGCAGCAACAACAAAGCGTCGCTTTCGTTTATCTTTCGCATTGATTTAGGCAAGCAAGGGAAAGGACTGCATGACAAGTGCCAAAACGGCTTTCGTCGGATAAGCGAATTCGTTCCTCGTTCGTTGTTCGTTGCTCGTCGTTCGTTCGCCTTTCACGATTTTTGTTGTTGTTGTTGTTGTTGTTGTTGTTCGTTCGTTCCTACGCTCGTTTTCTTTGCAACGTTGAGTTTTTGCCCATCAGCCAACATGGTGCTTGGCGCTTGCTAGCATTGCTTCACATTCAATATGGTGGCCAAGGTGGCGCAACAAAGACAAAATGATTTGTCTGTCTGCCATCTTGACAAAAGGGTGGGTAACCAGCATGCTCGTCGAGTCTTGTATTGTCGATGCTGCGCACTTGTTGTCATCAACGCACTTGTTCCATTTGTAGCAGCTGTCTCGCTTGCTCGACAGCATGCTTTGTATTATTTATGCGCTTGCTCACACAAAGGCGTGGCCTTCTCGTTCTCTCTGCGTGTGTTCGATTGTATGTGTGCGTGTTTATTTTGCTCTCTGACAGTCAGTCAGTGTTTTACGTCTATTGTGAATGTCATAGCATGGGCGTAAATAGAAATTCCTTGCAGAGGGGCCAAACACATTTTTAGTAAAAAAGTATTGTTATAGAGTTCCACTGGAATTTTATAAGTAAAATAATTAATAATATTATTTTCATAATTAATAATAATAAAAATTAAAAAATTAATAAAGCTTCGCTTGGCAAACGAACAGTATTTTTGGAAAATCCGTTTTTAAAGAGCGTCAATATCACGAAAATAATTTCTTATATGAATTTTAATAAAATTGCTTCAGAGATCTTGTAATAAATGAAGTATTATAAAAAAAATCTTTATTTTATGATTACAATAATGATTTGAAGGTACACCAAATTATAGATGATGATAGATGTATATTTCTATAAACTTGATTATAGAAGAATGAATCCCTAAAAATAAGACTTAATGGAAAACGGAGCATGGATACACAAAGCAACAACCAGCACATCCAAAACTATTATATATCTGGAACCAAATGACTTACTTATATACAACAGTAAAACTTCGTATGTACATATGGGCGTGGTAACGCCTTAAAGCAGTTTTCCACTTTAGAAGGGACAGAATATTTGAATGTTGAGCATTCTCGCAACGTTTTAATTGAAATTGTTGCAAACTTGTTCTTATAAATTGTTTTTTTTTTTTTTTTGTTTTACTGAAAATTATGGTGGGCCCCAACATAAAACAACACAGGCAGCGAACACTTCAAACCAACCAAAACCACGTCGAATAACTCAAATCTCAAATTTTGTGTGCATTATGAGAGGGACAGCATCAGCAGCAGCAGCAGATATTTCAAAGGTAAACGTGCACAAACATGAATAGTTATGCTTATTGAAAATGCCGGTAACGTTGGCAACCCTGCCAACCGAACGTCGACGACGGCCAGCGGCGGTGAAACGAGACGGAGTAAGGACACTGGTAGCCATAGAAAATTCATATGAAGTGAGTAAGTAGATGAAGTACAGTGAGCACAAGCACAAGTGACACATAATACACTTAGCGAAACATGGGTGCCAACGTGGTTATTGACATCGCTTGGTAGTTGTCGATCGTGTTCACGGTCCAATCACAGAATAATTTCATTAAAGCGTTTGCCCACTGTAGGGATCTTAGATTAAAACACTGCCGAGTAACCTAGCGATAATTATTACTATGTCAGTATCCAAATGAGTATGGAATCTGTGTTATTTTGTATCTTTAATGCAATTTTAATAAAAACATAACTTTAGTGTTGTTGTTGTTTTAGTTGTTGTATTGCTTGTTGTCAGATAGCATTTGCTTGTCCAATATTGTTTTATCCTTGAACGGCAGCACGTGTCATACTTGTGTGACTGAGCGTGCGTACGTGCATCTCTAAGTGTGTGTGAGCGAATGAGTCGCTTTCACTTGTTTTTGTCATTGAGTTTGTTGCTTTACCTTTGATGTGAATGACGGCAGCTCATTTTGCTTTGCTCTGCTTTCCTCTGCTTGGCTTTGCTATGCTGTGCAATCATCGACGAGAGTTGGAATTCGCTTTAATAAAAAACCAACTAACTACAGACACCATGACAACGCGGACAACAACAACAACAACGACTTTGCACAAAGTCAGAACGAAAATAACTCAGGTTTGGCTTGAATGTCATATGCAAAAAGCCGGAGAAAAGAATAATGGTTAAAAAATGTAACAATTGAAATCATGTTCACATTTTCCCAATGAGTTCTCTTCTTTCGTGTGCTATAAAAACGGCAAAAATCTGTAAAAATGCAACAAACTAACAAAGAAGAAAGATACAAGTTATAATTGTGAGTAATGCATCCGTTGGCCACTGAAAGATGAAAGCAGCATGAAGCGCAAAGCAATCCGAAAGAACAAATCAAGTTCACAAGAGGAAAAAATCTCACTTTGTTTATTTATTTACTTTAAATTTGTTTTGGTTTCAAATCCGATTGTGTTAATTAGTCAACGTCGACAGCTTTGTGTTATTCAGCGAGTATCTTTATTGTTATTGCGAACAGTACAACTTTATTCGATATATTTGAGTACGACAAAGCAGGTGAAAACGATGAATATACAGAATATTCGGAAGTGATATGTAGATATCAAGATAGAACATGCCTTGCGAAAATTTTGAAAACACCTTAAAGAAAAAGGCTTTACACAATGCTTTCCCAGAAAGAATATGAGAATACTTCGACGAAAAAGGCTTTCTTCTACGTCTTGTTTTAAAGCTAAGGTGAACCAATTACCTTAGGAGGTGGTTTGAAACAAGAATGGAAGGACTTTTACGTCATCAAGTTGTACCTGAAAAATTTTAATTTTAATCAAACCCTTCTTAAGCACCTATGTTAATAACGAACTTACAGTACCTTCCCTTCAACTTTGTTAGAAGCGAGAAAGGAAGGGCCGCCTGATTTCGAAGCGACATGGGAAGCAATTGTAGATGATTGAAAAATACGAAGTTATACTAAAAGATTCGTTCGCATTTCGGGTTACAACAAAGACCTTCACCACATCTTTTTCCGGAAACGAAGCTAGCATGCTTTAGCCCTTCCTTTGCGGAACACCTTGTGAAGCGATTCAATTTCCCTCTGCTATATTTACATACTTATACAGACAGATAGATAGGCAGTCAGACAAATAGTTAGATCAAATATATAGTTACATAGATAAAAAAAAAGAGACTTGCCAACGTTCGATTCGTTCAATCAAACAAGTTGCGAAATATCTTTTGAGTTATGTATGTGAGGAATATAGAGAGCTTGTGGATTTAAATAATGCATTTTTTAAAGTGCTTTAAATCGATGAGAGTCAATTTAGTGCAGTTTATTTTTTGTTTTGTATCTTCTTTGGATTTAGTTCAACGTTCCATGCGTGAATACCACATAAATCACTTTGCCAAATGCGACAAAGGACATTGGCTTGACTGCTGCCGCTGCTGCGTTGCATTGGAACATGGTTGTCGAGCACGTTTGGAATAATAAAACCGAGTATCTGACAACAGCAGATACAAAGCAAATATCTGTTTTACTCGCGGCAATCACTTAAGCCGCAAATGTCAGAAAAACGAAATCCGAAATCCTGCAATGCCTGCCTGCCTGCCAAAGCTTTCAACAAGTACGTGCAGCAGAAAAATGTCCTGCAAAGTGCCAACGAAAATAAAAATAAAAAACAAAGAATATATGTTGAGCTAACAACTCTCAACTCGCTTTTAAGCTAAGACATAAATCAAGCAAAAGATTTTCGTCGTCGCGAATATGTTCAAATCCGAGTCGCTAATTTGGTATTTGGATTTTTTTTTTTGTTTTTTTTTTTTGGGCAAGAAATCAAGAAAGTTTCGTCAACAATTTGTGCGCCTCCTTTCCAAGGATAATCGATGCCAACGAAAAACGCATTAAAGGATTTGCCAATGAACAGCGCTTAGCAAAGGATATGGACATTTTAAAATGCCAAAACTTTTGTGCCAATATTCCTTGGCCATGCATTAAACTCATTGTTGGCTGGTGCGGTTGCTCTTGATGGTCTGTGGCAAGTGGTGAGAGCATCTTCATAGAAATGCGTGGACTTCAGACACTTAATTGAATGATGAATTGCTGCGGTCGCACGTTGTTGTTTTGTGGGTGGTGGGTGCCATTGAGAAGGAGTTGTCGAACCGCATACACTGCTAAAGATGACACACACAACCAATTTATAAGTAAAACTATACAAAATTGCTTCAATGGCTCGGGACAAAAAGCAAAAACACAAAAATAAAAAAAAAATTATTCGAAGATATTTGGTCTCTTCTAAAAGCTTGTGCTTGACAAAGACGAATCCATGCAATCAGTCAAAATTTATGACAATAGAACCACAAACTGAACTTAAGGATTTAATTGGCGTTGGGCATTAAAAGGGCACTTCAGTAGGCAAGGGCGTGGGCGTGTTTTACCCAGTAATTAGTAACGACATTTATTTTGTTATAAAAATGACAAGATATTTTTTGTTCAGTTTTTGTTTCGTTTTTGGGCCCAAAACGATTTTTCTCCTTTTACTTTGACATTGGATCTGGCATCGTTCTTTCGGGCATTAGCCCGCTCAGAAACAACACGAAAAATCGAGCTTGCACTCTGCTGAGCTGCTCGACAATGCGTTGAGTTGCTACGCTCGTCGACGGCTTCGCCATCGCTCAAAGGTGATTTGTCTATTTCATTCCCAACTTGCTGCTTGTCGTTGTTTTCCAACTTTTCTTCTTTTTCTGTCTCTTTTGACTTTTTTTTTTGTTTTTTTGTTGGCACAAGTCAACATTAGCGTTGTATTGCATCCTTACTCCTTTTCACATTGATAAACAGCACGCTTTCGTCAGCTTCACTCCATCCTCTGTCGTCCTTGCATGTCAGTGATAAACATCGCTTTTATGCTAGCTTCTTTAAAACGGGGAAAAAAGTGGGGAAAAAGGAAAGCTGAAACGCAAACTGAAAGCTCCGAAAATGTTCTTAGTGCACTTTCATGTAACGCATTATTCTTGCTTAACTTTTTTTTTTTTGGCGGCTGACTCATATTGGCAAAGTTTAAAGTATACTCATCGCCTTATTGCACTAGTTTGAAAGGACGAAAAGTCGACAAAGTCTCAGAGACAAGTATGTAAACCGGTTTTAAATTATTATTTTGAAAATAAAGCATTCATAATTTATTCTACATCGTCGACATAGACTCTTGAACTAATTAATATATAAGTTTTTCATTAGTAAATAAATCATATTTCCAACGTTTCAGCAAGTGCCTTGGCTGCCAGGCCGACTTGATACACATCCAAAAGTCTTACAAGAGATTTTTTTTCTTCAGATTGACCGAATTCAGCAGATTTTCCAATGAAACTTACCATTAAAATAGGCAATTACAAAGTTCTATTCGTTCATAACAACAAATGAAATATTTTTTCAAATAAGAATATCTTTTTCGACTATTCTGTCCTATGAAAGTTACATATATGGAACATTGACTCGATCAAAGTGTATACTGTAATTTGTCGTCATATTAACTCGACAAGAAGTTTAAACGAATATGTTGGACCTGACGTAAGCCCTTTATCGGTTCTTTGTTGACTTAACATTAATAAACTGAAAAAATACAAAAAGGCTTTTTTCTCAATAATAGAAATGCTCAGAATTTTTCACTTAAGAGTTCAACTCTAAACTATTTAATGATATTCTCAAATAGAAAAAAGTTTTACAAATTTAAATTCATAGAAACAGTTCGATTTCTTTCAGACCACTGTCGGCAACAAATGAAGCCAGGCATGCCTGTTCTGTGGCTGAAGATGCATTGCACGCTGAATGAGTTTACAAGCGCCAAAACTGTCAACTGGCTTCAAAGCACGACTCGCAATTAATAATGTCTCGACATTTTCGGTGGGATCATATCTGAAGAGAACGATTTATAAAGTTAGATTGAAAACATTAAAGCTAAACAAAAGAAACCAACTCACTTGACTTTGACATGCCTATGTGAGAGCACTAATGCGCTCAACGTCATTTGACTCGTCAGCGTTTGGTAGGACAAATCGGAGCCATAATTATCCAATAAGAAGCCGGCAAGCAATTTGCGGAGAGTTGCACAACGCGGAAACATGTGCACACGTCGCAGCAGTGAGTTCAACGCCTGGCGCGGTTGTTGCTGCCATGAGGTAAGCAATTAGCCAATGATTATAAGAAGTGTTAAAACTTACGTTTACCAAATAATACTGAGCTGTTAGGTAAGCAATGTCCGTACAGTATTCCTCCGTATGATCATATATTTTCAGTTCATTGAGTATGGTTTCAGTCAATTGATTGTCATGATGTAAAATACCCAATGCACAAGCTGAATATAGCGCTTGGACAGGTGAATCTTTGAGGAGTATACTAAAAGAATGATTCACAAATCAAAAAGCGTCAGCTAACATAGGAGGCACACACAAACCATTGATACAGTATCGTCTTCGTATCGGTCTCGCCTTGATATTCGTACACCATTGACGCCATGGCGACGAGTATATTCGCAGCTTTATCATCTTCTGTGCCAGCGATGTTATTGAGCACAGAATTGTATACCGAGTAGGATTCCTGCAACTGACCCGAACGATAGTAGGCCAAAGCCAAGCCAATAATTGGCTTGAAAGTCACATGTCCAACCATATTGAATGCATTAATTGCTCTTTCAGGCTCTTTAAGCTGTAGATACAAATAGCCCAGATTTGTGTACAGCTTGTCGCGCTCATCACCAGGACTAGCTATTTTCGTGGCTTGAAGTAATGGTTTCAACGCAAGACGATGAAGTTTCTTTCGTATGCAAAGAAAAGCTTGAAAAGTCAGTGCCGACACGGTAGCTTCGGATTCCTCATTTCTTACATACCTTAAATAATACGAAATCATGATTAATAATACAACTTAAAGATTCAACGCAAACCATTTACCAATCAATAGCATCAAGCGCTACAGTATCAGCGTACATGTGCTCAATTGCATGTTTATTGTGAGGCAGGGCACGCAGAATGGGACTCGAGAGCATTGTGCAGACCCAGTGTGCATATCCCAATGCCGATTCTGCATGGTAATCGAATTGTTGGCAGTGTCTAAAGAGGTCCATAGCCTCCTCGTCTTCACCAATTGCCTCAGCAATCATAGCTTGACCAATCCAAGCATTACTATAAATCGGACTCGACTGTTGTGCGCGCTGAAACGCTTGATTCGCCAATTTGATCTCGTTCAATTTGAAGTAGAGAACACCCAAATTAGTCCAACTGGTGAACGACTTACGCTCAAAATTTAAGGCCTGTATGAAACAGTGCTGAGCGAGTGGCAAATCGTCGATGGCGCTATGCATATTAATGACGCCCAACAAATTCCAGTTTTGCCAGCGATTACTTTGCTCCTGTATGGCCATTTTACAAGCCTTTTCAGCTAGCTCCAAGTGTATTTGCTGCTCCTCTGCTATATAATGGGCGCTGTAGTAGCTGCATAGCGCTAGCTCATACCATAAAAATGTGTTTTGCTTCAACTTTAGGGCGCATGTATAAAAACGTCTGGCCAAGAACAAAAGATCCTTACGCGTCAGAAATGCAATGGCCTCCTCACGTTTTGCCAAATTACCTGAAACGTCCAAATTGGCAATGGAAGCGGGAAGCTGAGCGGTCTGCACGAAGATGTTTGCCATTAGACGCCACAGCCACACCATTTCATTTGCGACTCCGCTCAAAATAACGCTTTAAATATTCAAACGAAATTACAGCAATCCAGCAACTCCAATTTTTCTAAGATCGCTTAGTTACCTTTGTAAATAATTAACGGCTTGCTGCAAATGATATTTGGCTCGCCCATAGAAATTTGTTGATTTTAAATTGTTAGCCAGACCTAAATGAGCTTCAGCGATACCTTTCAGACCAGGCAAATAATCGGGACAACGCTTCAAAAGTTCTTCGAAATCATTAATGGCCTCCGGATACATGCGTATAGTCTGAAATTCAACAAGGAGTAAAAAATCTCAAACACAAATTAATCAAGAAAACTAACCGTTTTAATTAACGCAATTTGTAACTGTGCGTAGATATTATCACCCGACATCTCAAGTATTTTTTGAAAAACTCGTATCGCCGAGTTGTAGGAACCACGCGCCACATAAGCATCACCCAAAGACTCCCAAAAAAGCATACAACGTACGTCATATTTGATGGCCGTGCGAAAGGATTGTATCGCCTATGAAATGATTTTTTTTTTTACAAATATTTTATCGTATTGCAATAATGAATTGATATTTTAAACTCACATTATCCCACTTGCCGATTTTAAGGTAGTGCAAGCCAAGCCTGTATTGCAAGCGCATTGCGTTATCATTCTTCATATGTTGTAAAGTGTTCAGCAGAAGAGCTTCGTTGAGTTCCTATATTCAAAAACCATACGACCAAATTATTTATTTTGTGCTTAATACACTGTATGCAAACCTCTTCCCCAGCTTGCTGATACATGGAGCTCAAATTATCAACAGCATCAAAGCAGATCTCGTTCAAGTTTACACACTTTTCGTAGCATTTACGTGCACGTACAAAATCATTAGTTCTGTAATATACACGACCCAAATAATCGAAACATTCGGCACTGTAGGGTTTAAGGCGAGTAGCTTTCAGCACATTGGTCAGCGCCTCGGTATTATTACCCAAAGCTAAATGCAATTTGCCACGCAGTAGAAAAGCATCGAAGGTATCGGCTTCCGAAATTGTATCAATGTACTTTAAAGCTTCGCTTGGTTCCCTTAGAAAACAAGAGAAAAAGTTAATGACAACTATAATAACACATTAACAAACGTAAATTTACATGATGAACTCTGCCTTCGACAGATTACACAAATCCAAAGCTTTTAAACGCGCCAAATCGCCCAATTTAAAATAGCATCTGCAATTGAAATATTATAATACAAAATAATAATAACAATTATTTATGTCTTTAACCTGGCCAGCGCATTCATTCTTGCTTCACTAGCGGGAATTCCTTCAAGTAGTTGTATTGCCTTTTTTAATTGCTCCGGATCATGCTCGTGCGACAGACATTCAGTATACTCCAATTCTTCTTGTTTGTTCAGTAGCTCCCACATAGGCAATGCAAGCTTAAATGCGCCCAAATGCATTTCGGTACGAGCCAACAGTTCCACGTTTACGGCATAGTTTGGCAAAGTAAGCTGTACTTGACGGAACGTCGCACGTGCCGAAACAAACTGTTGAGTCTTGTATAAATCAATTCCTTTAATTAACATAGCCAAACCCGACTTTTCATCTATTTTATGCAATAAATCCACGTATCTTTCGATGGGCTCCTTCAGCTCATCTCGCCAAGCGCTGTTTTCTTCATTCTGATAATTTTCACAGTAAATTTTACAAATCCATTCGTAGGCGTAGATTTCATTTGGATGTAGAGAAATGACGTTGACAGCATTACGTACACAAGCCGCATAATCTTTGTACTTGTACAACCACTTTATGTAATTCTTGTACACAGTAGACTGTAAATGATTATCAGCTTTTCTGGCAAACAGCTCCATGGCGTTTTTATACTGCAATTATAAAATGCAATTATGAAAAGGAATATTAAAATCGGAGTTTGCTAGTGTTCTTTACTAATTCATGTTCATCATTTGCGACTGTGAAATCCTTTCGGTGCCACAGTTTTGCAAGGTATTCCAATGCAACCGAACTTTCTTCGCATTTTTGTTGTTTGGCAACTTTTTTAATAACCCTAAAGCAGTCATCGATAACTGACTCATTCTCAGCGATGGCCAATAGTTTTTCAAAGTAATCCGTTTGTTTTTCGCTAAAAACAAAAATAAACAAATATAACAAGAGCAACAACTAAAGATAAATTATTTTATTAGCCACTTACGGTGCAAACTCCAGAAGTTTTTCGTAGACTTGCGGCAGCTCTGATGTGGGCACACAAGTCGCTAGACCCTGCAGCGCAACAGTTGGCGCACCTGGCGAATACTCAACCGCTTTATGCAAGTACTTTGCCGCTTGTGCCTTGTCTGTATTCTGATAGGCTGCGCCGAGGAATAAGTAAGCCCAGTAATTCTTCGAATCCTCTTTTAGGATTAGCTATGTATATTCATGAATCATAGGCAGTTACCACCAAACCGGTTGAGATTTTGCTTTCATTAACAATATTACCTGGCACTTGTGTATTGCATTCCCATAGTTCTCTGCTTTGATGGACTCTCGTATTTCCTTAATTGCAGCTTTCGTGTCTTTACAACTCATAGTGTTTAATGACAAAGAATTCAACTGATGCTTTAAAAAAAACTTTATTATCTTGTTTTAATAATCTTTATCAAATGTTTTTTTTTTTTGTTTATTTATTTATTTTTTTTTGTTTTTGACAGTGACTCTGTTGTGACACTATTATGAAACGATGTTGCAGTTTTGGTTTAGCGTATATCCCTTGCATTCGTTGGGGATTTGTTACCGGTCTTAAATTTTCAGAACACTTTATTCGTCTTCTTCTTCCGCTTTTACGGTCTTCTTCTTCCGCTTTTGCGACACTTTTGTGTCAATTGACTGTTTTGTGTATATATAAGTGTTGCAAAATGTTAATGGAATTTCAGATAATTTCTATAATTAATTAATTAAAAATTAAAAAGAATTATTTAAAAGAAAATTTCCACATTTAAAATGTTCCTCCCACGTCTCGCCTATAGACTGCAGTCTATGAGTATGTATTTATGTGTTTATTTACTCAACCAAACACACACACACACACCTATAATCAAGTAAATAACGCCTACATGTTTATTGCTGATAATAAATTCCGCAAAAATGCTTAAAAAGAATTGCTACGTATTGCCGCTATTCATTTCGTTTGTGACAATGGCAGCGTGTGGTACAACTATTGACGCCTCCGATGGCAACTGCAAGATTTCTTCGAATAAACACGAAGATGTGGCGCGGTACGACAACTACCGTATTTACAATGTGAAGTTCGATAATCAGGAACAGATTGAGCTGTTTCAGAAACTGGAAAATGAAAGTGATAGTTTGACCTTTATTGGTCACGCCCGAGAAGTTGGTCAAAAGTTGTCTATACTAGTCGCATCACATCGCATTGCTGACTTTGCTGATTTGCTCGCTACCTACAAAGTTGAACATCGCATTTTGGTAAGAAGAAAGATCTTTGTCACACAATACGACGACCGGTTAACATTTGTGTATTTAATTTTCAGACGTATAACTTTCAAGAAAAGATTGACCGCAACATGCAGGAAGTTGCACCGAGAGACATTGATGCCGACAAATATGACTGGCAGCGTTTCTTTCATCTTGAATCCATATACCGTTGGTTAGACCACATGGTCGCAAAGCATCCCAACGACCTGGAAATACTTGATATGGGTACCAGCACTCAGGGCAACCCAATTAAAGGCATTAAACTATCTCGGAATCCAAAAAACAAAGCCATATTCATTGAAAGCGGGATACATGCCAGAGAATGGATTGCGCCAGCATCGGCAACATACCTTATTAATGAACTTCTAACGTCTGCGGATCCCAATATTCAGAGGCTGGCCAATGACTTTAATTGGATTATATTTCCATGTGTCAATCCTGATGGATACCGATATACTTTTGAGCACGACCGTATGTGGCGCAAGAATCGTCAATTATTTGGCACTAGCCGCGGTGTCGATCTTAATCGTAACTATCCGGACCACTGGAACAGTATCGGTTCCAGTAGCGATCCTACACGCTACGATTTTGCTGGTCCCAGTGCCGGCAGCGAAGAGGAAACGAAGCGTGTCATTAATTATATAACTAACCACGTAGAAAAGGAACAAATCAAAGCATATATTGCACTACACTCATACTCACAGATGCTCATGTTTCCTTATGGCTACACAAAGGATCGCGTACCTAACTATGATGATTTACAGGAGTTTGGTAAGAAAGCTGCCGCTGCTATTAAGGAGGAAAGTGGACGTGTTTATACAAGCGGCAGCCTAATTGAAACAATATACCCATCCAGCGGCGGTAGCATGGATTGGGCCTATTCTGAAGCAGGCATACCAATTGCATACACATTTGAACTCCGTGGTCCACCCGACAGTGAGGATCTCTTTATACTGCCAGCCAACGAAATTAAACCTACTGCAAGTGAGGCATTTGTTGCAATTAAAACCATCGTCGAGTCAGCCGACAAGAAAGGGTATTTTAAATGAACCCAAAGATGCGTAAAACGGACGGTATTTTACATAAATAAATTGATAAATCAAATTGCAATTACATTAGTTGTATATTCTTTTACATACTGACGTTTTTATCTCAATAAAATATAAATCCTAACACTTTGAAAGAATATCTTGTATCTTATCTTAACTGTCTAAAGATTGACACTAAATAAGATAACTCAATCTTAAGATACTTATTTTTGTATTTACCTTACTCTAGCCTTAAAGTGATAATTTCAACCCTAAATATCTTAACTACATATGTATGTACATATATGTATGTATGTAATATAAACTGTCGAGAATTATCTTATTTCCAAGAAAAATATTGGCAGGTAAAATGTGCAAAATTATTTTCTTGAGATACCACACACATTTACTAGCGTTTGACTGCGCTCGTAATGTGATTCCTCGGCGACAGTCGCGGATCAAAAATGGCGTCGATGTATACCTGACAACCTATGTACATGTGTGTAAGCAATTTAAAAGTTATTGAAAATATCCAACTTACCACTCTCAAGCAAGAACAAAATGCGATCGTAGAGTATGACACTTTCAACAAGCGGCGCTAGCATTAGACGTAATGTATAAAATATGACAATGCGACGCCAGTGCAGTAAATCTTTTGTTGTTGTAGGATTTTCCAGATGCACTGGATCTAAAGACGATATCGGTGTTCCTTGCACAGATTTGTAAAAATAACTGCAAAACAATATTCGATAAGAACGAAAATCTATAATTAGAAACAGGGATAAGAAACATACTCTCTAAAACTCATGTCCTCCAAACATTTTACACTTTTTAGTCCCGAGTGTTTCAAGGCGGGGAAATGTTGTACAATAATTCGCTCGGCTGCTGCGCGGTAGGAGTGCACTTTCAAATGTTTATAGTCGCCTGCAGCAAGTCGATCGTAATACATTTCAATTGCATGGCAGGATATTTCACGAGACTCATAGCTTAGCACACAATCCTGTGGAGAATGCCGCCGTAAAAATGTACTCATAGGATAACCATGTATGGCAGACATGGGTTGCGTTTGCGGCGTGCTTAACTTTTGATAGCAGCAGCCCACAAAATTAAGAAATTTTGCCTGTCTGCATTCCAGAAACATTCGCATTAGAGTAGCACCCAAATTTCCACAGGGATGTAAGCCAATAATACCAAAGCTAAAGTCATCGCGCTCAATTCGCATTGAATTTTTCACGCTGATAACAAAATCTTTTGGACTTGTTGCCGAATCAAGCTGCAGTGTCAAGTGTGATGGACGCCTAAAGGCGGCTAATTCTTTTGGTTGAAGGTGTTTGGCAGCAAACGACTCCAGCTGCGTATCTCTTAGCTCTGCCTGTGCGTTAAGTTCAGACTGCATTTCTATGCAACACACGTCTATGCCATATCCATAGCCCAGCAGTCGTGCCAAATGTCCTAAACCAGCACCAAAATCTACAACAAAATCAACTTGCGACTGACGGCAACTTTGAGAGCAAATCGCAGCCATTCGTTCGATTTCGTGGCGCTTTTTTGGTTTGACGCACTTCATGGCAGGATGCTTTAGTTTTGAATGCCGCAGCAGAACGCAACTGTTCAAATCAAGCTGTTGAGAAACGGTTTCAATGCAAGTTTTCATAAATTATAATATTCTCACACCTCATTTTCTGAGTTGCGTTTCAAACACAACGCGCGTAGCACCTGTTGCAACGCCAGCAGCTCTAAGGGCCAAACCAACAAAGGAGCCGTTTTGTCTGCATATGCGTCATCTTGCTTCAACAATACGCTTAAATGCTCAAGAGGGATAGACTCCAACAAGTTCCGCCAATTAGGTGACAATTTATCCCAATGATTGTCGACGTAAAAGTCCTACGAGAGCATACATACATAATGAGACAGTCTAAATATGTCGGAACATACATACTTCTTACCAGTACATAGGAATTCAGTAACCAATCATATTTTCGCAGAACTTTGAGACATTGTGTTATTTTCAAATTTAATAAAAACCTTGGATTTTCGTTCATATTTTGATATTTATTATTTGTTGTAAGAGAGTGCAACCACGCTTGTGGTCTAGTGTTAGTAGCTGAAACACTGCACCTGTCACTAAAATTACCGAAATATATTTTTTTGTAAAACACCAATATGTCAGTTATTTTGTACTGACACTGCGAATAATGTTAGAATCATTTACCAATCAGTGCACAAATTGATTAATTTCCAGTTTGATTTGAATTTCTAATTAGAATCGAGTAACGAGTAGTGAGTAGCACTTTGCGGCCAAGTCCCCAAGTTTGGAAATTCAAATGTGTTGGCGGTGGGCTCTCTATGTTTTGTAACAAATGATTTATTTGAATGTTTATCACAAATTGAATTTCGACAAAATCAAATAAAAAATGTTTGGTAAGCAGATTTTCGTAAGGAGAATCGTAAGCAGCGAACAAAAAAGCTGATTTTTTCAAAAATATAAAACTTCCACATTTGCTTACACATTAATTTTGCGCAAACTTGCAGTGAAAGAAAAATGTTTGCGCATACTGCGTGTGCAAGCTGCATTTACGAATTTGGCCAAACATTCACCAACAAGATGAGAACTTGTTAACTAAAGTAACTGACCAGGTGCGTAGATGATTTAAAATAAATTCCAAACCATTTAAAAGAAAAAAAAAATGATATTAGTAACTAATAAAAATTCTCTTAGTGTTTCGATTAAAGACATAAAAAATCAAAACTATTTATTTTTAATTTTGTAGTTTAAATACTCTTATATATTTTGAAGACACTTTTGAACAACTGTTTCCGATTTTTACTTTAAGTTCGCCAAATAAGTTTTTGTTTTTTGCTGCAATTGTATAATGATCTGAAATGTAAATCAAAATGAGACGTTATATAAAATTACTGCTTACACAGAGCCAAATAGAGATATTTTTTTTAAAGAAGTACTACAATCCACCGCCAGAGCGCTCTACCGGAATATCGTTATTTTCCGTACGTTGATTAACTAAGGACAGCCGCTGATCCACATGCAATTTAGCGTATCGCAAATACGCTGTATCGCCATGAACGACCGCAGACATTAGTAACAAAAACTCATAGAGGTTAACCCTCCCTTGCGAATGCACATCAATATCACGCAAGACATTATGCATCAGATCCACTGGCACTTCCTTCAAGCCAAAACCTTGCATGGCCTTGCAACATTTGTTGACGGGAACATACCCTGTATTAAGATCATCAAGGCTTCTAAAGTGAGCAGCATACTTCTCTACTTGACGAACAGACATTTTAATCGGTATGGTGACATTAGTGTTGTCAATGCTCATTCGGCCCATTTGATTTGTTAAAAACTCACGCGCCGCTTTAATCTGTTTTGACTTTTTGTCTTTAGACCATTTTAGCTCCTCGGCCATGATATTGGCAATATGCGGCAGCATTTCCTCAGTAATCTGTACATTCAAGAAGGCTACACGCAAACGTCTTGCGATCATATCCACCAACGTACAAGCGTACTCTCTCGTGCCTTGACGTACCTCTGCTTCTATATAAGGAAAGCCGGAATGTAATCTTTTGCCAGTAATAGGCCACGCTTTGCCGGTAACTTCGGCTCTTGTGACCAATCTAAAAGCATTAGTTCCATACGTGTTCGATAGGTGCTGCGCGACCTCTCGTTCGATTCCAAAGTCTTGTACTAAGCGAATGTACATGTGTGGTGACCAACCGGAGGCACCATCCAATTTACAAAACGTCGTCACCGAATTCTTGCGTTCTGGTTTCAAATCTCCCTCTGTTACAGCCGTATTAATGGCTTGTTCAGCCATCAGCCGATAGGTTGTCCAACTGCCACCAACAACTGTTATAAGTTTGCCGGGCGCAACACTGATGATGTAATCCATTTGCGGTTTGCTTGCATTTGTGCCGGTTAGTAGACTCGGCAACGGTCGAAAACCACTCCAAACCGAAAGAACATCACAGCGGCGCACCTCAAATTTCGGATTAACATAGTTCTTGATACCCTCTAATAGAAATTGTACTTCAGACTCTGTTGGATTCGGATGACGTAGCAGCGTGATATCTGCAGGCGTAACGTCTGTAGTGCCCACGATTGTGTGTCCTTGCCAGGGTAAAAAAAAAATGGGATGGCCATCCCTAGTCTTCGGATCGAATACTCCGACTTCTTCCGGACAATAATAGCCGGGCAGTACAATATGCGTGCCCATGCTAGGGGTGCACAAGGCGGATGCGTTCGGATCATTTAACTTACGTATGGAATCGACTTGAGCTCCTGTTGCGTTTATTACAACTTTGGCGCGTATATTGTGACTTTTGCCATTAAGTTGGTCGGTCACTCTTACGCCCACCAGATCGTCCTTAGTATTGTTAAAATTAACAACTTTCATATAGTTGCAAATGTCTGCACCAAAACGTGCAGACGTAAGTGCGATCGCCAGGCACATACGAGCATCATCATGCTGATTCTCGTGAACAACGTAAGCGCCTCTCAGTTCGTTTTGTTGCATGATTGGGAATATGTTGAGCACTTCCTCCCGATCGATGTAGTAGAATTTTCGCCAACCGGCTGGCGCAAGCATATTATAGAGCGTCAAGTGCAGCCAATAGTATGGCATTTGCCAGAAGTTGTGGATGGGTATCATTATCGGTACGGTATGGTTGAGATGTGGGGCTATTTGCAATAGGGTTGAACGTTCCTTAAGCGAATTTCTGACACGTATTAGTCCAGAAATATTTAAAGTTTTTAGAGAACGACTGAAGTCTCTAAAGCCACCATGCAGTAATTTGGTCGACTTCGATGATGAACCACTGGCAAAGTCATTGGCTTCAACCAAGGCCACTTTTAAGCCCCTTGTGGCCGCTTCTAGAGCACATCCAGCACCGACAACGCCTCCGCCAATAATTAAGATGTCATATTGTTTTTTTCCTAACGAATCAATAATTTCCTTACGCTTCGGCAGCTCTCTTTTCATCTGTGGAACGTAGACTGTGTCAGTGTCATTAGCATCCAAGCTGGCATTAGCGAGTACGGTTCCGGCCAGCGCTCTGGTTAATGCATATTGGAAAATTTTGGCCATTCTATGAGTTTTCAAACATGTATACTGTTGTGTTTGAACCCACTTGACGAAGATTCTATTGTTTAACAAAAAAAAAGTATATATTTGACTCAATATTCACTGATAAAAATTTGGCTTGTCATTCATAAAATTTATTTATATAATTATAAAATAGTTTTTTTTTTTTTTTTTAAATATCAAAAAGTGCAATATATGTATGTATCTACTACAAAGAAACTTTCCCACTTAGTAAAAGATATACAAAGACAGATATATTCCACAGAATGCGCAGAAATGCAACCGGCAAAAACGAAAGAAAACAATCGAAGTGTTAAAATTATAATTTAAAAGAAAACCAATTTACTAATTAAGGCAGAGAAACCCAGGCATATGTAACGTATGCAGATCTAGTTGTGGCCAGACAAATCTTGGAATGGGTACGATACACAGATAGCAATGACTTGGGTTGGCGCAGAGTTGTTTTGATGAAGTGGTAACGATTTTTACTGCTTGGCACCAAAGAAGTACTTATAGAACAACGTAGCTACCAGGCCTAGCACCAGTGGGAGCAGCCATGATTTCATTGGACTCTCGTCGGTTTTGTTTTCGGTGGTCCATGTAGGTTCAGATTTTTCTGGTACGCTGGTCCGTTCGCTGGCAACCAATTCACCGATTTTGTACTTTTCCATCATAGTACGCGCATCGGTACTGTGACCCACATCCTCGAAGTTCTCTGTAGCATCTTTGCCAGCTTGTTCAATTAACACTTCCTCGCCACCGGGATGCTGAAATATATTCATTGAAATACGTATGTTAATTTGTATTGACGGTAGTCTTAAAGCAACGCATGTATTCATTTTATTCATGACAGACATTGAAACTAAAATGCATAAATTACTATGTCTGAGCTGGCGCCATTAATCAGGGACGTCGGCACGTTCACGACTCCTCATTTTATGTATGGTGACATAGTAACCTTGAAAATTCTTCAAAAGTATTTCAACTGATCCTAAGAGCAAAGCAAAAGTTCATAGCCCATGATAAGTGTGCTTAGAAATGGGTGTGTATGATGTAGCACGGCATGAAGCCACGAAATTTGTGAAGATATCGCCATCGTTATCAGTGCCTCTTCTAATAATTTTAAAATAGTTGCACTGTAATCATTAAATTAAAGTTTTTACGATGGTTTAGTTATCAAGATTCGACAAAACACACATCACATCAAAGTCTACACAGTTGTTTTGGAGAAAACGCTTCATGGCGACTAATTATATGTGCTCTTTGATGTGTAGGGCAACTTTTTTGAAATAAAATACGAAACAAAATATATGAAAACAATACAAAACGATGATAATAAATGCTTAAGTTATATAACTTAAAGCGATTTAACGATAATATTGACAAAAACAACGAATAATAATGCAAAATGTTGCGAAAATGTTAATTGATGAAAACTTTGACCCAATGCCGCAAAAGCGAGGCAAACTTGTATAATGACATATGTGTGCCAATATAGAAATTTTGGAGCTATTCTGTTAAAATATAACTTAAAAAGAGCTTCAAACCAGGCCCAACAATTGCAGTTTTGTGAATTGAATACAAAACAATTCAATTGGGTGTAGCCCCCCTAGAAAACTAGAAAATAATTACGTCGTCATTTGTTTGATACACTCGTCATGCTGAACGTGAATCTAGAAAACTCAAATGATTCAAATCGCACCGAAGGAAATCGCTGTTAGGTCAAAGTGCGTTCGTGATTTAGTTCACGCGATGTCAAATTCAACACGTACTGAGAGACTGCGATGTGATTTTCCATGATTCCGTCATGTTTCCCTCCGTTTTTCTTTCCGAACAGTAGCAGAAGTCATACAAAACGCAAGTCTTAATGATAAGGCAAAATTCGAGTTGGAAGCAACGTGTTCTTCTTTGTCCCCGTAGCTTTGTTTAAGATTTTAATCTCACCTCGTTCAAGAATGCGGTGACGTCGTAGATATTATTGTGAATCAGCAGCCAGGTATCTTTATTCGTATTGTGTTTGGCGACTTCCGCGCGTGTAAAAGTTTTAACTTCATTCGACATTATAAAAAATTGTAATTGTCCGAAAACAGACTTTCGCGTTGTGACGGTAAAATTGAAATAAAAAAATTGTTTAAAAAACCTTTTTCATTAAAAAACGAACACGCACACGAACAAAACCCGAACGTTAAAATAGCCGACTAGACTACCTTTAGTAATTGTATCATGGTTCAAGTGACGGGGTTCTATATAAAAACATAAGGCAAACAACGCGTTGGAAATCAGATTGAGAGCCAGAGAGCGAGAGAGGATTCGAGTCAGTTTTGTGTCACTGTTGTGTCACTGTTATATTTCTGCCATATTTCTCGATTGACAAAGCGCATGTTGCGCTTCTACCGCTGGCGATTTTAGCCACATCTCCAATCGGGGAGGTTTTCTTCTTCTTCCACTTCTGCCGACACTCTGCCGACGTCGGTGACACTTTTGTGTCAAATGGCTCGTTTGCGTTTCTCAACTAATTGAAGGTGTACCACCTCATGCTATCTAAAATTTCAAGCGAACAATCGGCACTTGATTTCCATCATCGGTTTAACAGCGCTGTTACCCCCCTCTTACCGCACTGTAATTCATCATGGACTCACAATTCCACTCTTTAGCCCTGTTAAAATTCTGTTGCCAGATGTTCTTTGCGTTTTTATGAAAAAAAAAAATCGCCTTACCGTCAATTAAGTAATGGCTCGTTTCTGAGTTGGGCGTGAACACCTTTATTATAATAATAACAAAGTTTAAAAAAAAAAACCTAAAAATACCCCTAAACACATAGCACCCCTAAAAAAAACCCATTCAACTCAAAAACCCCCTTAATTTTGTGGGAAAACCCCCAAGTTGGCAACCCTGTTTGTCGACAAAATTTTAAAACTGTTCTGCATCACCCGAAGACGATGAACGAGTACTTCCCGAAGTCCAGTATCGAACGCTCGGCCGCTGGACTGTATCATCTGTGTTAGCGAAAGACGTAAATGTATCCAAATGCCGCACTTGCGTCTCAATAAAGAAGAAGACGAGAATGTTTGGAAAAATTATAGACTTATGTTGCCTTCAAAAGTGGCAATGTTGCGCGATTTCAACATTTCTTTTTGCCGGAAACCGTGTCAAAAGCATTCAAATTGTGTGTTTTGTGAAGAAGAAGCACGTAAATCGTGAATGCGCTTATGTTTGCTTGAAACGTCCAGGTCATGGGCCATTTCAACATTTCGCCGAAAGAGCAGTGAGTACTTTGAAAAAATATCTAAACACCGATAATCGATGTTTTGAAAGCAACAATTGATTCTTGAGCATCAGTTAAAAAGGTGATGCACAGAATTTTTCAGCAATGCTGACCACACCTTTGATACAACGGTACTTTATCGAATTTAATATTACTATTTATGGTAAGGTAAGGGTTGAATTTTATTAAAGGGTGGAATTTTATTAAAGGGTTGAATTTTATTCAAAATATTTAATGTAAAAGCAAAGAATATCTAATATTATATGGCACGATCAGTTTCAAACTTTTAGAAAGTTTGCCAATACTAAAAGTTCGATGCATGTTCATCTGCCAAAAACATCGATGTGTCTCCAGCACTAGTATCATACAATTTTTGTTAAGGGGGTATACCACCTTTGCGATTTCAAAAATTGTGAAATAATTTATACTACGTGAAGTACTCTTTGAGGTGTACAGAATCTATATTGATCTATTTTATAGGTAGCCGAAACATTTTTTATATGCTATAAACAAATTTAAATAAGCGCTCTTAGTGCAATTGTATGTAAATACAAAACTTTAAACGCGTTTTTCTCGAAACGACATTTCTTAAATTGGCGTGTCAGATTGCTCCGCCAGTTTTTATCGGATTGATCTGAGAATTGATAGGGATCTTCTTAGACATGTAATCTAAGTCTGTACGTAGGGGTTTTTCAATATCTGTCTTAGATTTGTTTTTTGCCCAATTAAATGCACATTTTTACTCAAAAAAATAAGTTATTTCGGAAAAATAGGCACCATTTTCGTAAAACTCAAGATTTCAAAAAACATGCATTAGTATATTGCTTAAAACTACTTTTAGTCTAGTGCATTCTTTGCATTAAAAAAAATTTGCTAAAAATCGAGAAAATAATCATCTTCAAAGGTGGTATACCCCCTTAAATTCTAAAATGACTTAAGCATTATTGCATGCCTTCTCACATAGGATTCTCTAGCATGCTCGGAAGAATGGCAGCAGTCTTTTGTTTATTTGTTTAGAAAATATTGTTTTGTAGTATGTTGTAGTGTACATATATAGGAACTTAAGAAATTTGTAATATTAGAGCTGAACAAAGAGCGATAGTGCCGTTGATTAAATTATTTTATTTGTGCCAATTAAAGTTTGGGAGTGTCAATAATTAAAATTTTGGCATTGTCAAAATTTTCGCATGACAGCATTAGATCGTATAAGATTATTAATATTTTAGTCAGTCGATTCAGTCGTCGTGAAGCGCAGTCGTTCGGATTACATCACTAACAACAAAGGATATTTCAAAGTCAAAGTCCTGTTACGGGATGCTATTGGCTGTATACCAATAAAAGGATTCACGTAAAAACAAGTTGCGCAAAAAGAAAATTTTACAAACTTTGTATGCTCTGTAAAAGAGTATTACACAAGAAGCGAAACATAACTCAACAAAGATTTTAACAACTTAAGAATTTTAACGGAACAAGTGCAATTTCGTGCGATGCATTAACAACTTTTTATACAAGAAAAGGTAAGGGTTGAATTTTATTAAACGACAACTCAAAATATTACGCAATTGTTCTCGAAAGCGATATTGCATCTGAAGTTGTTTTGCTTTCTTTTCGTATGCGAAGTAAAGGATACTCAAAGCGAAAGGTTTTAAAGTCCAGCAATACAAAGAAATGTGTGTGTGAAAATTCGTTACGAAATACTATCATAAAAAAATTGAGTCCACAAGAAAAGCTATAATATATGTAAACATATCTTTAAATAAACATTAACAAGTCAAATAGAAAATTGCAATGTCAACGTCGGCTATTCAACTTCCAACGCCTACACTGCAGCTGCATTCTCTAAATTTGCTAAAATTATATCAGAAACATGGGCGTAGTCCGATTGCTAAATATATTCAACAGACGACAGCCTTTGGATTCACTTATTTGCCTGCATTTAAATAAGTACCTAAAAAATGAAGTTCAAAGCAAAAATAGTCGTAGCGATTTTGTTAGCAAAGTACCTCTCGTAATCTGCCATTTCTTTCACCTGCGAAAAAAATTTTTTATAGTTAAATTAGCAGCTTGCCACCTTGTCCCCATAATATTTAATTCATTATTAAAACTTTACATTTAACTAACAGCCAACTCAAACTAAGAAACAGTTGTAAACGTCGAATCATAATTCTTATGTTTTGTGATTATTTAAAACAATTCCGTGGTTTGTTCAATCGACACTGACAAAACGCAAGTTCTTTTTTAATTGATTTATTCAAATTACTGTGTATGCGTCACAATTACGCCAAATTAAAGCAAAAAATGTTAATGTTGTTGTTATTCCGACAGTGTCCGATTGGTGACGTATATTTGTGTATTAAACACGAATGTATTCAAGGAAGCTTTCTTGTTGTGTGCTACCGGCATATTTATTATTAACACACCTACAAGTGCCAAAATTGTTACGTCTGTACAAGGGAACATTTACATGATTTGGTTTGTATAAACATAAATTTTAGGAAATGTATTTTGACTGTTATTAGTGATTGATTAGATACTTATAAGCCACAAACCCAAACTGCAGTGCGAAGAAAATCCAAGTTGTTTGTTTATTAATTAATATTCATTATTTGCATAAAGTTAAAACTTTTTAGTTAAATGAAACGTAGTTGAGCTGATTTGAGCTCATAAAAAAAATAAATAAAAAGAACGTCCCAGCAGTTCTCGTTGTGTCAATTGTCCACTTTTCGATAGTCTAGACTATATCTCAACTATCGAATTTAGGACAGAATTTAGACAGTATCAAATTATATAGAGTACTTCTATTAGCAAACTAGTACCCAAATGTCGTATTCGTACCGATAACACCTACGTAATGACTGGATAGCATGACAGCGTATATAGCTTGTTGAAAGCCAGTGTTCCCAATTTGAAAATGGTGCGTTGTATTTTAATACAACAAGACCATGCTTACGCCGAGTCTATTTCCAATTCGAACTACATTTTTATTTTTATATTTAATTTTGCTAAGTTCGTTTCGTCTAAACATCAATAAAATTTGGCGCATGCCGCGCTTTAAAAGCTATTTTCTCAAATCTGTAAAACCTCTGCTAGCTCTGAAATTAAAAATTTTCGATTGAACTGACTGATGACACTTGCTAAACTATGTCTACATCTATTCTGCAACGGGCGCACATGCACATGACACATGACAATTCGGCCGAATACATGCCCCAAAAATTAAAAAAAAATTTATTTGAATTTACTAAAATTTGCATACTTTTCGGCATAATTGAAATAACCGACTCATGGCATCCTAATTTTGAACCGAACATACGGCACTTCATTTCCAATCGTTAAATTAACAGCGCTCTTACAATACTGTTACCACACTGTTACCTCACTGTTACCTCAATGTTACCTCCCGTTTTAATTCAGGGTCTCTCAATTTCTCTCTTTTGCCCTGTTAAAATTCTGTTGCTCTCTCAAAAAGTGAGAGTGCATGTAATTTATTATTCCATATTTTTGGGCTGCACTTAAAATTGATTATTTTTCAACAACAAAACTCATTCATTCATAAATAAATTATTTGAAATTATTTTGAAAATGGCTTAAAATAGATAAAGGATATCTCTTAAAAATGACTTCTTTGATTAAAATGTATCAGCGCAGTTTTTTCTAAAGGAGATTTGAAGACTAATATTTGAACCAGACAGAGTTAAGCATAAAGGCACCAGTTTGATCAAAACAATTTCAAATAAATAAAATTTATCAAATATCAAATGTTTCTATGTCGCCTGCTCTAGCTCTGAGTTTAGTGTGTAGGAATATGGAACCGAAGGTAAGAGGTTCAAACCCCAGCGCCACCGGAATTTAATTGTTATTAACAATAAAAAATAAAGTTATTTAAATAACCAATTAATAATAAAAAAAAGCAATTACTCAGTCACTTAAGACGGTTTCATTTTCTTTTTTTCGTATACCCCAAACTGGTCCGGCAGGACTAGTTCGGTAACTAGACGAAAGTGGTAGAATTGTGACAATTGACCCCTGCCTATGACATCCCCTAGTAAAACTCACCAGTTGAAAGCATTGAGAGTAGATTGAGCTGGCACTAGTAGTATTTACGTTCAAACTAGTTCCGAGTAGTTCTGTACTAGATCGAGGAACTGCTGGGTAATGATTGTTTTTGTTTTTCAAACTAAAAAAATCACACACTTAGAAGAGATGTAAAATTAAATTAATTCCACCAAAAATTAATCTTTTTCGACGAACTATCCGTCTTTCTCCAATGATTTTTAAATTCAATCACACGTTTTTCTTTAGTGATAATGATTTCTTTTAAACGATTTATTAAAACTTTGATCAAAATCATCATTTTTGAGCAAAAAAGAATTTAAACTCAAAAATAATAATTATTTATGAATTTTATGTTTTTCGCTCAAAATAAAACTCAGTTGTGGTGAGTGTTGAACGATTGATTTCAGTCCTTAAACTGATGCTTGTTTGTAATATTAAATAATAATAAGTTTAAGAAAAAATATAATTCAGTATTTACAACAAATGATTACGGTCCCTGCTACAAACCCAGACTCAAGTTTGTAGTCCTTCTAATATAGACATAGATAAATCTCTAAATCGATCGACATTATCATATGAATGTGAATAAACTACTACTCGTCTTTGACGCGCTGAATTCACACATTACGTCTTTGTACAAAATTAATGTACCCCTAACTCATACAGACTGTGGAGGGTATAAAAATAAGGTAAATAAAACACTCATTGCGTTTATCAGTGCTCACAGACCTCAAGGCTAAACAATAACAAAATAATTATAATACAATAACAATCAAATTTATAATGTTAACTTACAATTCCTAATCAGTAATTGTAAATACACAATTTATTTTGTTTTGCTTGATTATTCCCGTTTTGTAAAATTAAAAGCACAGCTAAATTTAGACATTAAACAAATGCAGATTAATGCAATTGTAATAAAATTGAATTGCAAATGACTTTCCATAAATAATTATAAATATTTTCCTGAAAAAAAGAGGTAGTTAGTGCAGCCAATAGCGTTAACATCGGAGACGTCTAAGGAAACACATTTGGCGACAAAAACTTTCCCATGATTCAATTGATTGTTCTGTGAATAAATATCATTTATTTTTAATTACCCACAGCTTTCTGATGTTCACACATGAAATAACAAACGGCATAATGAATTTTTAGTACTTTATAAAACAACGTTAATAATAATTGTCCCACATTTTTTTTCTCAACGTTTTCGCAGCTGTTCTTTTCTGACGACCGCAGTCATCTTACTTTTAAATAAACTTTTTTACTTTTTTTTCATTTTGTTGTTGTCATATTAGCAACAACAACAACAACAAAGTTGCCAGTCACTTGTTTTCAATTTCTGCCGATCAATCATTACTCTTGATTACGGTTGCTTGATGCGATGCGACAATAAAATACAATTAGAATCAATCAACAATCCATTTAGAACAATGAAGGCAAATAAGAGGAACTCTTTTTGGCACTTCAAGATCTGTTGCCAGGCTTTGAACACATCATGTGAGTCGTCGCTCAATTGAGACCAACTAAAGACTTATGTCATTTTGTCAAAAAAAAAAAAAAAAACTTGAGCCTAGTATTGATAGAAAGATACATTAGTGTGCAGGAAGGTTACGATCCCTCAGTATATCTGAACAGCAATATAATGTTGATTATAATGTGTACATAAATTCTTACCAATCTTACATTAAGTGAAGAAAGCTTCCTTCTGTGCATTCTGTAAAGATTCACAATACGATAAGCCAGCCGACGAATGATGTGATTCACTTTTATTGCAAAATTTCATCAGCTTTTGGCGCATAAGGATATCGTTAAGCAGTTAATAATTCTAATAATAGAGCCGGCTATAAATGGTTCACACGGACCAGACCTATGTCAAAATTATCGCAAATTAATTTAAATATTATTAATATTCAGGGGTTATCTGTTGGTTGTCTGATGACGCACAAACTCATTCATCTGGTGAGAACATGATCGCTGATAAGGCACTCTGATGCGATTACTCGAATTTCTAATCACCATGGCGGAACCTGGTTCTGCAAGACCTTTTTTTAGAAAGGGTCATCGCCAATAATATTATAAAGTTAATAGAATTCCTAACAATTTCTAGTTCCAATCGTTAGAACGATCAACTTGTTGCCATACTATGTTAATTGAATTAAAAAATTGCATATAAAAACAAGAAAAATGCATACAACAAAAACGATAAAGAAATCAACGTTATTTTTGTATTTAATTTAAAGTCGAGTTGTTTACAACTCTTGTCAGTAAAACAAGTAAAAAAGAAGACATAAAAAATAAACAACTTTTTATTCGTTTTTCCTGTTTTTTGCTCTCTCTTTTTCTCGCTCAAAGCGAAATAACGCAAAAACAAACAAATCTGAACAAAGGCGATATTTACGCACCATGATAAATCTGGCCACGCTCCAGCTGCCTGCTTTTTCAGTCGTTCACACTCACTCACACACACACAACTTTTGCTGTCATGCACTCTTCTACCCCTTCTCGATGCATTCACACTTGTTACAATAATAATTTTCCGTAGCATTCGAGGTTGGCCAACGTAATGCGCAGCAGAGCAGCAGCGCAGCAGCAAAGATGATCACTCGCGGCATGCGTGATAATCACGCAATGTGCACGAGTATGTTTGTTGTTGTGTACTCACTCACAAACTCTCAACTACATGCACATACACACAATCACATAAATACATACATGCACAGGCCAATATGCAAATCCTATAGCTTTGTGTAGGTGAACGTTTGTTCTACACCAAACAGTCTGACATTTTGGAAATAAATAGAAAAATAGTTGCCATCGGCGACGTGACTAAGACATCGTTCATACTAAGTTGGCAACCCCCACCCCAGCCTATTAGACGTTCTGTGCTAAATGTGACACAATAATTTATATTTTTTGTTTTGTTCAGAAAGATTAATTTTATAAACAAAATCGAGGACAATCAAAACAAAAAACCTATCGCAACTTTTTCAAATGAGAAGTAGCTAGAATTCGCTTGAGTGTAGTGTGCATGTGCCAAAGCGTGCTCTCTCTGATTATAATGACGTAGTATCTTAAGTAGTTCAAAAATGTTTATTTTTTTTATTCGGTTATCAATGAAATCACTTGAACTCAAGATATGCGTTCTTTGATTAATATATGAGTACTCTCTGTATTAATAACACACGCGTGGACTTTTTGTTTTGTCATTGTTTTTTTCTTTTTCGGCAATTAATTTAACGATTTCTTTCAACTTTGCAGTAAACCGAAAAGAATAAATCAGAAACACTGAAAAAAATCAAGTGCTACGACTACATTGCATTGAAAGCTTTAAATTTTGTTTTGATTTCTATTATTAGATAAGTTTTTCAAACAAAAATATTTGTTATCTAAGTTGTAAGAATTTGGATTCAAGTGCTAGATTGTTCTTATTTATATGCGCATTTCAAATGCAACTACAAGTTTTACCGTGTATTTCGCTTTCGGTGCAGATACTCACCAACACATGTACACACATAGATGTATCTGTGAGAATGACTGAGCAAACAAACAAACAAAAACAACTTTTGTGTTGCTTTTTTTTTTTTTGTTTTATGTTTTTTTATTTTTTGTTGTTGTTTTGCCGGCTGCTACACAGCATTTAGTTAAAGCGTCGATGCGAAAAGTGTTCAGTTATTTTTTGGAACTGACTTTGTGAACATCGCAAGAAACGCTGTAGAGAAAATACTCTGCTTGTGCTTGTGTTGAATTTGAATTCTTGAACAAATAAAATAATTATTGAACATAATTTGTGTTAAAAAAGTAAAAAACAGTAACAAACATTTTAAATACTAAAGCTAAATTTAGTTGTGCAGTGTAAAATATAATTACAAATCATAAATTAATAATAACAAGAGAAAAAATGCTTGTCGATATCTGCACCACCCAACAACATCTCATACACAATCCACTGAGGTATTTCAATCAAGTCAATAAACTTATTGATTTTTCATATTGCATTTCGCATAAAAAAGTCTCTGAGTAGAAAAGTGAATGGACAATAACAATCGTATCCTATTTAATTAAATAACTGTTGACAAAGCAGAAGCAATTAGCAACAAAATGAATCTAATAGCAATCGATTAAAGTTGCAAATTAAATTGGAAAAAAAAATAAATAAATAAATTAATTAATTCTTATTGGAAACAAGTAACGTTTAGATATAATTCTGAAATGTTGTAATTATTTGACCTTTGGCAGGCAAAACAATCGTAAACAAGAAAGAGTTTTTAAGATTAAATAAAAAGAAATATGAGAACAAAAATCATACAAAAACAATTTTGATTATTTCGAAAAAAAAAAAATACAAATATTTTCTTGCTCCGTAAAGTAAGTTTAAGATGACCTTGGACGGAATCATTAAAAGAATTTTAGAACTTAATTATAATTCTAGAGCACAAGGGTCGCGTGAGGCGCAATTTGAGCCAATTGTGTTATACATTTTTTTTTCGAATGATGACTTTTGTTTTTTATTTTCTTAATTTTTTTGTTTTTAAGTGACAAAGACCTTGTGTTGTTAAAGCAATGAGGAAATGTCGGAGTCACAGTTTTCTACGCAGTACACAGAATCAACAGAGTACATATTAATGAGATATAAATTTATTTATTTTTTTTTTTTACAGATCTACAAATCCCTTGAACTTAGCTACAACAGCAACAACAGATACCTCGATACCACATACTCTATCGTCGACATTTGCAACCTTACCCACAGATACAACGTCAACAGGCAACATGAACAAACTCTGCCGTCAAGTGTCAATTGAATCGCCAGGCCCAGTCGCAAAGAATTGCGTTTTTAACTTTTTTGTGCCCATCGAGGACACGCCACCCTTAGGCGCACGCATTAAGATTGTATGTGCTGGCGCCTGTTATCGTCGTCGGGATCGCTCCTCATCGATCACGTCGATGTCATCGGTATCGTCAGAGCTGAGTGATTACTGTCCATCAGGTGTACCTCATACGTCACCGGCACATCAGGGCATACGTGAGGGTTCCCTATTTCCCGGCTTTGAAGTTGCTGGCGTCATTGAGTCACTCGGTTCGGAGATCACAGAGGCGAACAATTGTGGCCTAAGCATTGGACAGCGTGTCATTGTCTATCCGTTTGATGATACACCGGCCGGTTATGCTGAATTGCTTGTCGTGCCGGAATTGAAGTATGTCGTTCCAATACCCGACAATTTGGCCATCAGTGTAGCTGCTATGCTGCCCACTGGCGCTTTATTGGCCATGAATGCCGTCTTCAAGGCGCATGACATTGTCACAGAGATTCTTAAGCAACGCGCCAACAGCGAAGAGCCGAATAATAAAAAATGCAAAATACTTATTGTCGGGACTGGCGGTCTCGCCCTATGGGCAGTGCGTATTGCTTCCTATCACTTTGCCATGACTGGCGCCAACAACTTGGTTGATATCACAGTAGCCAGCTTAAGAGATGAAGGCTTCCGTTTAGCTACTGAAATAAAAAAGTAAGTTTTAATAAAAATAAGCAAAAAAAAAATTCCTTATTAATTAAAAAAAAAAAAAAAACCAAATAGTGTCAGTGTCGTGCAATGGAATGAATGCTTGTATGAGCCGCAGCTGATTGAACGCACTAAGGATGTCTGCGGTGGCCCCGTCGATGTGGTCATTGACTTTGGTACTACATCCAGAAGTCTGCATCGCTCCATGCACTGTTTGACAAAGGTGAGTTCAAATGCAAATTCATCATGGAAACATTTTTAATACTTTGGATTTGATTTTATAGGGCGGCGTTGTTTTAATCACCGAAGAAGTGGCCGATAAGCTATTACCAAAATTCTCAAGACTCTCCCAGGAGTACCAACAAGAGATAATACCAATTTCCAATGGCACAGTACAACAGCTGCATGATTTGGTGCAATTAGTGGCCAGCAATCAAATTGAGCCTCCACCGCACTCTGTATTCCCATGTGAAGAGGCAGCCGAAGTCATTCAGAAGTTGTGCAACTCAGAAATTCCGGGACGCGCCATTCTTCGCTTCCATGACATACAGTAAACGAGGATGTGACAAGAGATATAAAAACAAACAAAATATTTAATTACAAAGCATCCACGTCAACTCATCTAAACATGCATATTGTATTTACTTAAGCTATGTGTAATAATTCAAGGATATATTTATCTAGATGGAAACCAAAAATCTCAGAGATTAAATTTGCTTACGTCGTCGTAGGATGGCGATTAGCGCTTCATTTGTAGTTTACTGTTAGCACTTTAACACTCTACGTTTTGTACGCTTGAGTTAAGTTTGACTAGTATTATTTACGTTTAATCATTAACTATTTATGCAGATATAGTACTTTGGTATGTTAATTTATGTACTTCAATTGAGTTAGAATAAGTTTCTTTTCCTTTTTTTTATCGTTTTTTTATTTTATTATGCTTTCTCAATACTTAATTAAACACACAAATTGTTTAAAACAGAAAAAATTAAAAAACCATGAATAAATGTTATTATAAACTGTTAAACATAATATCACAAATGCAGATTTTAATCAATCTAACAATATTTTAATGTATTTATGTAAAAAATACCCAATGATCGAACATAATAAGCATGCAAAAGGCATTAATAAAAATATTTTGCGCCGACATTATAAGAAAACTATATTTTTATTGTATCCTTTTTTGCTCCTGTTCGATGCTCCCATTTTCGAGGCGTGAATTATGATTTAAATTCACAGTTAAAATCAATCGCTGAATTGTGGTATACTTCTCTACTATAGAAAAGAATATGTTCGCGAACATTATTTAAGTTTAATATTAATAAGGAACAAGGAAAAGGATAATGGACTTGTTCACGAATTGAAATTGCAGCGCAATTGTGCAAGAATTTGCTGCTGAAAAAGATTAGGGATGTCCTTAAATTACGTACTTGAAATTTATACCCTTCCCGCCCCTCTTGATGAGATTTTGATGAACTTAGAAAATGAAAATTTAAATAAAAAATCAATTAATGAACTAAAAAGTTGACATGAAATTGCTGGACAAAACACCCTCTCCACCTTCCTTAATTTTATCCATCGTAATTTATGGACCGTTCCCACCTTTCCAAAAACCCATCGTACCATTGCATCGAACTGATGACCATGTGGAGATGCAACTCTGAGACAGTTTTAAGAGCATTGCAGTATAGATTTAAGTATAGTTTGGCTTATGTTGCCTTGAAATGTGAGATCACATTCACTCTCATTCTCAGTGACTGTGATAACAGTGGCAGTGTTGAGCATTCAACGTTTTCTTCTTGCACCTCAGTCGGTTGGTGAGCACTTGTTTCCCGCAATTTTGGCGCGAAAAGTATCTGCTGCGTTTTAACAAAAAGTGGAACAACCAGTTTACATATTTAGCCTAGTTTTAATAAAACTGCTGATTAGGTTAATATTTTAATACGAACGACTGATTATAACAATTGCAGGCTTAGCAATTATGGTAATTAAAGAGAATATTACCAGTGGGCCGCTGGAAGCCAAATGGATCGGTAGCCACGATCCAAACATTTCAGTTAAACATCTAGAACATAAAAACGTGTATTTCTATAAAAAGTGCATCTTTGGTGCTCTTACACTTTCTGTTGGCGATTATATACTCGTCTCAAATGCAGATTCTGCTGAGCCAGACACCGTTGAAGGCTGTGACATCGCTAAGATTTTGTATATGTATGAATTAAGGGAAATGTCCAAGAAGGAAAGCAGTCGAACAATTGTACAGTGGTACTCTCGGCCCCAAGCAATACCCCATAAAGAATTTGACAGTGACGACATAAACATCGACTTTAATACAGAGGTCATTGAGGAGTATCGTCCATACGACAACGACGTGGCATTGAGTGCCATATTTCGCAAGTGCACGGTGTTAGTCGGTGTATCCGGCGACAGCCCACAGAGCATAATGAAACAATTTGACTCTAAAAGAAATAGTTATCCATTATTTGTGTGTCGCTACAAGTTCATAAAAGATGGCTTGAAAAAATCGTATCGTCTTGTGCCCATGGAGTTTGCTGGCACTCCGGAGACAGCCAAGTCACGCAGTGGGCGCAAAAGAAGCGATGCTGATAAAACACCCAAAGCTCAATCTGCGCACAAATCAATGCAAAAATTGATGCACGAGGAAAAACGGAGACGTGTTTCAATTTCAACAGGCACAGATTCCGTGGAGTTTATCGATGTTAACCATTTGAACAATGAAAATAAGGTTTCGCCCATTAAGATTGTCGGCTGTCGCAGTGTTATTCGGTTGTCCGCGAAAAAACGTCGAAACTCAAAAGATGGGTTAGAGATTAATGCAAATTATTTACCGGCCTCTCCACTGACAGAGAGCAATGCAAAGGAAATGACACCCAAATCACGAGTTTCTGCTGCACGTCGTAATTTGAATCTCAGTTTGGATACCGGCGCGGATTCCACAGCCGATTCAGAATGTCTCAATTATTCGATTGTTAAAGAGACTCCAGATCCGAAAACGCCTTCAAATGAAATGAAAATAAAGCTAAGACTTTCTGAACGGTAAGTCGAATTGTTTTCCACTTTTGATAGCTAAATTATGCAAAATAATCCTTAGGCGGCGTTCCACGCGCTTGGCATCAATGGATGTAGATCCTTTGGAATGTGAGAACTATAGTGAATCAGCTTCAACACATCACCGCAAACGCTTGGGTGCCTCTGGCATTTTAAATGATGATATCTACCACACACCATCAAAAAAAACAAGAGATCCATTAGAGGGACTTGGAACTGAAATGACACCCACCTCTCGTAGGAAGAGCATCCTTAAATCTGCAACTTCACGTTTAGGTAGTACTGGCAATGATATTGCAACATGCAGCATTTTAACATTATATTTGTGTATTCCAGCGGAGGGCACGCCTAGACGTAGCATTCAGCTTTCAAATATTGTGGAGAAGCGCGTTTTCAACGAGGATGAAGTCATTTCAACGCCAAAACGCGGACGAGGTAAAAAGCTCGAGCCAGAGGCTGATGTGGAGTACACACCGAAAAAGACCGTACAGAAGACGCCGACTCGTGGACGTCGTGCCAGCACGGCAAAAATTCAGTCAGAGTTAGTGGAATCCACCCCCCTAACACCATCGCAAAAGTTGAAGAAAATTCGTGCAGGTGAAATTAGTCCCACAATGGAGGAACGGCGTCCAGTCACAAGTAAAACACACAAGTCGGAACTCCAACTAGCTCGTGAACAATTACACGTTTCGGTTGTGCCAAAAAGTTTGCCATGTCGCGAAAAGGAGTTTGAGAACATTTATACTTTCCTTGAAGGCAAAATTCAAGATCAATGTGGCGGCTGTATGTATGTGTCCGGTGTACCTGGTACTGGCAAAACAGCAACTGTCAGCGGTGTTATACGGATGCTTCAACAGCAAGTTGCACAAGATGAATTGGCCGCCTTTGATTTTCTCGAAATTAATGGAATGCGATTGACAGAACCGCGTCAAGCATATGTACAAATATACAAGCAGCTAACTGGGAAAACGTTGTCGTGGGAGCACGCTCATGCCCTGCTCGAGAAACGATTCACAACGGCGGCGCCACGTCGCGTGACAACCGTTTTGCTAGTGGATGAACTCGATATACTCTGCAACAGGCGACAAGATGTCGTTTACAATCTGCTTGATTGGCCCACGAAATCAGCGGCTAGACTAGTTGTCATTACAATTGCCAACACGATGGATTTGCCGGAACGTCTCTTAATGGGCAAAGTCACATCACGTCTCGGTCTAACGCGTCTCACCTTTCAACCGTACACACACAAGCAGCTTCAAGAAATCGTCACCGCTCGGCTATGTGGCTCTGATGCATTCAAGAGCGAAGCAGTTCAATTAGTTGCACGTAAAGTAGCAGCCGTTTCTGGCGATGCACGTCGTGCATTGGATATCTGCCGACGTGCAACCGAAATTGCAGATGCCGCCTCCACCGCAGAGAAATGTGTAAACATGTTGCATGTACAAGAGGCGCTCGCCGAAATGATTGCCAGCGCCAAAGTGCAAGCAATTAAGAACTGTTCCAGTCTAGAGCAGATATTCCTACAGGCCGTCGTCGCTGAAGTGGGCCGTACTGGCGTCGAGGAAACAACATTTATGGGCGTGTATACACAAATTGAATCTATAGCAGCCTTCATGGGCTCTACGGTACCAACGCCAGGTCAGGCATTGCGTATTTGCTCTAAACTCGGAGCGGAAAGACTTATTATAAGTGAACACTCACGAAACGACTTGTTTCAGAAAATATTACTTAACGTAAGTTCCGACGATATACATTATGCACTAAGAGTCGGCGGTGGAGATTAGTTAAAAAAAATACCTTTTCTACGTTTTTATTTATATATTACTTTTAAAAATTTTAAAGTACAAACTCGTTATTATTACTACTAAATAAAACACAAAAACGCTGTAACAATCGTACAATACTTTCGGCGAAAAGACCGAGTAGATGAATAAATGATATCGAAAGCCCACCATTAGGCAAAGGTATAAAGCCACTGGCAGCATCGTGAGCGTTGCGTACAGAGGTATCACAAGTGAGTCCACAGTTTCTGAATATGGGCCTGGAAATGGCGCGATCGTTTGATCATCAATTGTGTCCTCTGTCCGAAGTATGTGTACAATAAGATAGAGGAATGCATTAATTTCCGCAGCATATGTATTCAATGTCACGAGTACTCCTACGATAAGAGGATTATAGCTAGTCTGACCTATGTAGCCTGGGTTGAGATCAATGGTCGACAGACTATTAGAGTTACCCTAAAATTTATGGTTGAAAAGAAAATTAACCAAAAAAAAACATGTACTGATCTCTAACCTGATAGAAGTGAAACATTTTCGCAACGAAAATAGTGAATACAACTTTATAAACGTGCACTCGACGAACTGAAGAATAATGACTTCTGATTTTGCTGTAATACGTTTCACAGAGTTTGTATGAACCGTCTAGCACAATGAGCAGCGCCGGCAACAGTACAATATTGACGGATTTATGCAATAAGGCCGTAATATACAATGAACACGTTAGATTTGTCTGAAGCAGTTGAAGCAATGTATTTTGTGGTTTGCTACTGTAGAAATTCTGTTTGGATATCGCGCTGTTATAACCAACAAGCGCTATGGCAGCCAGAGAACACCAAAATGCCACGAGTATTGGCAATTCCAATCTGTCACTGTAATGAAAATTTGACTAATAACGTTTAATCCAACTCGAATATTAGTCATTTACTTACCTTACAGATTTGGTAATATCGAAAAAAAAAACTTTTCGTTTTAAGCCATGAAAGCAATAGACTAGAGAACATGCAGCCGCGCCAATTATTTTCTGTTTAATGTTATTAAATTTCCGTAGACGTGCCCAAAGTATAAACAAGGAAAACATTACAAGAAATGTTTTAAACTCTAATCTGTAGGTTAAGTAACTTAACCATGTCAGTATTATAAGCACGACACCACTCTTACGTTGCTTCCATATACAAATTGGCATTATGCTGTAAAGTTCACGGCCTTCTTGTGCTAAGTTTGCTTTTTTTACCCGCGCTTTTAATGTTTCGAAAGCGGTCAGTATAATTAAACTTCTACCCAAATACCACCAAGTCAAGTGTTCGTACTCTATGAATGATGACGAACCTAAAGTAAAGGTGCGTATGCCTAAACAAATGAGTAAAGGCAGCGGAATTGGCATAGAAATCTTCAGGCGCCGCGTGTCCGGTAACCAAAGACGTAAGACGGCACGTAAAACGTCCACGGACAAGTATATAGCTACTGTAATCGGCACCAAAATTAGAAAGCTATATAGCCAAGAACTTGTGAGCACCAATCCGGTATAATGACTCCAAACGTTAAGTACTAAGGCAACACTGAATGACGCCAACAATTGCGAAAACTTTAGATGATCCAATTTTAAAAGCGCTTTGACATCGAGAAATAACACACTGATTATGGCATGGTAGCTAGTCGCAGAAGTCAGTGCAATACCCATGAATATGAAACCATAATCAAACTTAACTAATGATTCGGACAGATGTTCGGAGATTTCACGCGCTACGCGCATGTAATCCAGTTTAGCATTCTGATACTGAACATTGCTTATAATGCCATCCCTTCGCAAAGAAATAAGGAACTGCTGATGGAACAATTTTGCATTAACATACCAAGCATAGTATTCTAAAAAGAAAACATATTTACAATTGGATAAGTCATTCAAACATTTAACTTACGACTCTTTTTAACCTGTTTACGACCAAATTTGATCCTTGCTCGATTTAACAAATGATGAGCGTTGTAAAGATATGCATACAATTTATCTTCTAAGGAAAGTGGTTCTAACATTTCTGGTATCAGACAACCAATGGACATGCTGGGAATCTCCAGAGACATGAGTATAGCCAATGTTGGCGTCAAATCAATTTGATTGTACTCCTTAATTTTCTTTCTGGTTTATAAAAGTTAAGTTAAAATTAATGCGTTAAACGATTCAAATTTTGCGCTTACTCGACTTTGCTGCAATTGTTGCTATACAAGTACAATGGTACGAAGACTTCTTCTGCAGTGTTCCCGCCATGACCACCACCATTAGCCATGCCATGATCGCCAGTCAGCATAAGTAAATAGTTTGGGTAGTGCTGAATCAGATAAACCGTTAGATAAGATAATGTATAACCGCTAACAATTTGTAACCCTTATCAATGACACCTAATTCAATTGTATTTACCTTACTTTCTAAAATGTATTTAATAACATCGTCCATTTGCTTCAATTTGCTTTTCATTTTTTCACTACTGCTACCTTCGACATGACCAATATGATCCAATCCTAAGTAGTGTAGTATAAGAAGAGTCCAATCCGTTTCTTTCAGTTCTTCCTGAAGCACCTTAGTAACATTTTTATCGCCCTAGAAATGTTGGATAACTTTTCAAAAATTGCACTTAGTTAATTTCTGTTGAATACTCACCTCATAGAAGTCATTGACGAAAAAGGAATCGATATTCTCAGCATGTCGTTCAAACTCACTTGGAAATAATTCAATCCACGTTCGATCACCGGCAAAGCTGATGATGTCACCTCGTCGCTTTAAACGATGTAGCAATGAGTCCTCCAACTGTTCTGCCTTACCGATATTAAGTGCAATATCAATGAAGTTTGACAATGTGCCCGTGGTAATACTCTTAATACGCGGCATTGTCACAGTGGGTATGTCAACATGTAAACTAAGCTTTTGACAGGCGGATCCATATGCAGCCGGCATACTTGTGATGTTTGGAAAGTCCACTCGTAAAGCATCTATTAGCATCAAAATGAATGCGCCATACTGTTTACTTGGTGGTTGAATCCTTTAATTTGACAACCCAATCAAAATTGAGAATTGTCAAGTTTAAATAAAGAAATACTCACTTCACACCATTTACTGCCGTTGGTCGCGCAAGGTAATTGCCGCTTTCTTCAGACTCTATTTTTGAATAAGACGCTGGGAAAAAGCCAAGCAAAAACA
This sequence comes from Phortica okadai, assembly GCA_034638295.1. NCBI lineage: Eukaryota > Metazoa > Arthropoda > Insecta > Diptera > Drosophilidae > Phortica > Phortica okadai. The sequence goes on from CM067851.1 coordinate 5,940,079, forward strand.
ACACTGTGCCACATACGAAAAAGGTCAACAAGCAGAAGAAGTGCCCGTTTTGGCCATTCTTTCCCATTTTTTCTGGCTCAATAACAAAAACATTTACCGAAATAAGTCCCAAATTTGAATATGACTTATGTCTGTTTTTGTTATCAACTTAGTTTACGAGTTTTTCAGCACTGACAGCTGATACGAAAAAAAAAAACATTTGATAAAGATTGTTTGTTTGAAATGAAAGATTTGTAAAAATTAAAAACAAAAATGGATGTGTGCGGTAACGTATTCGTGAGCACAAACTATGAACAATTTACTTTGAAATGCTTGAGCTGCCCAACGGAAATAGATATTGCTAAGTGGCAAGAATTCGTTCTTCATTTCCGTAACAGTCACAGCGCCTTTGATAAAATATGGCCCGATGCTTTTAAGGACGAATACGAACCTGAGCAACTAGACATACAAATTTCCGAAAACTTCGAAGAGGAGCCGGTAAAGAAATAGTAAATTAATGTAATACATTTCTACAATCTATATTGTACTATCTTAGCTGACAGAAATACTAGCAAAACCGGAATTTAGTGATGATTTTAGCAATGAAATGACTGAATCAAAACTAATTTCTGATGATGATGATGATAATGATACTGCCGAGAATGACATAAATGTTAAATATGAATCAACTACTAAGGTAACATTTAATTACGATTTGTCGTATTAATGTTTATACTATTGGTTGGTTGTTTTTTCTTTTAGTTTAATCCTACATTCTACAGGAGAAATTCACGTACAACTACCTTTATTAACCTATACAAAGCACGGCCTTGCTTGTGGGACACTGAAAATGCAAACTACCGAAACGAAGACCATCGTAAGGAAGCGTTCACATTTTTGATTAATGAAATGTTAAAACAAGGTGTATCAATGAACCATCGTTCTCTTGAAACTGCCATCAGAAGATTACACGAGCAATATGAAAGTGTAGAAAAAAAAGTGGCAAAGGGTGATCAAAAGTTAAATTCGGTTGTTATGTCTCGCTATAATAGCTGCCAGTTTCTAAAACGCTCTCTCGATCCAGCTCAAAAGGAGATCCAAAAAAAGCAATCAAAAGACTCTGACCAATTATTAGAAGAGTGTAGTATTAAGGTAAATATAAACTATTAAATTCGTTTCATTTTTTTAACCTGTTTTTAACAGCTTACATTTACGAACAAGAATGATGTAACCACAAGGCTTATTGATTTATACTCTCGTTTTCCACAACTCTACGATCCTAAGCATAAAGATTTTGCTGTTATAAGTCTACGTAAAAAAGCTTATCAAATCATTGTTTCCGAGTTTCGAAAGCAATCTGAAGCTGTTGGAGATTTCGATATTATTACAGCAATTCTATATTTACGTCAATGGTATTACAAAACGGCAAAGAGTATTCGTAAGCCAATGTCAGATAACTTGTCTGATTCAGAGATGTTTTATTTACAAAAATGTCAATTTTTGCCACCGAATACATTGAAGCTACGTCTACCATGCGAATTCTGCCAAAAGCCATTTCACTCAGAGTTCGCATTGCAAGCACATCTTTGCAAGGAGCACGGCATTGGAGAATTGCCATACAAATGTTCTCTTTGTGATCGTAATTTCGAGATGCGCACCGAATTAATCACGCATAGGCAACGCGTCCACATTGGGAAGGTTTATAAATGTCCCCAATGCGAGAGGAGTTTTGCTGTATCTGGTGACCTAAAACTGCATTCACGAACTCATACCGGCTCCAAACCTTATGTTTGTGAGATTTGTGGTAAAGCTTTTCGTATCAAAGCACAGCTTAATAATCAACAATCGCAATTCATACGAAAGTAAGAGCATTTAAATGCACGATGTGCCCAAAAGACTTCCTAAAGAACCGCGATTTGAAGGATCATATAAAGGCGCATTTGAATATACGGGATAAAATCTGTGAAACATGTGGAAAAGGATTCACAAATTGTCACTCTCTCATTAGACATCGACAAATACACGCAGAAATAAAAAAGTTTGCATGTAAATTATGTGACTCAAGATTTTCGCAGTTTGTTGGTTTAAACTCACATATGAAACGAACTCATAACATTTTACCGAAGTCAGCGAAGGAGGGTCAATCTATGGCTTGAATTACTTTGAATTAGTTGGCATTTGGAGCTTTCGATGATCAAATCCGGGAGTTTGATTTACTTGATTGCGTCACATTATGGTATAATTGCTGAAATGTGAAAATGCAATAATAAATGCAAGAAAAACAAACAAATTTTTTCTGTTTGATAAGGGGAATCTCTGAATAATCGTGGATCAGCAAACCTTTTTTTTAATTTTCAAAATGTCGCGAGCTACAGTCACGTCCGAATACTTCAGTTCTTTGAATGGGATGTTAATTTGGGTTCTCTAACAGTCTTATGGAATATCTGATGAGGTCGACTAAATATGGTTTTCCTACCATCTACTACAAAAGTCTATAAGAAAGTAGAAAAAGTATTTAATATAATTTTCAAAATCTTATACCGATCGAAGCGTTAGTAACTCAACATCCTCATCGTAGGCTCATTAATTATAAGTACATTTTTAGGTTTTTGTGTAAATAACATTTCTTTAATGTTGTTCACACAAAATCAATATAAGACAATACTTCTGATTTATATTCTTCACTTTTAAAAAAAAGTATTGTATGATTTGTAGTTAACTTTCTTAAATAGAATCTGGATAATAATTCGAAATACAATTTTTAAAACGATTTTCTTCCAAAATCTACTTAGTGTTAAAAAGAGCAGCATTTACCAACACTCTTCGTTTTGTCTATGGCAGCACCAGCGCTGCTGCCAATGCCAACCCAGGCATTGACAGGCAACGCAAAGATAACCGTGCCGTCGGCAAAGGTAATATCAACGCGGCTAGTTAAATAGGAAATATACAGTGAACTTGGTATTGTATGTTTGAATAAAATGGAAACTTGCGGAAGTATTTCTGTGAGCGAGGACTATAAAAACTTTCTATTACAATGTCTCTACTGTACAACTGAGATTTCGATTACTAACTGGGTTGAATTTGTACAACATATTCAACAAGATCACTCCTGCGCTCAATATGATGGTGATGAGGCTATAAGTGAACATGGAGTTACTGAACCACTTTCAAATTTGGATTTTTGCGAAAACGAAATAAATTGCAATCAAGTAAACATTTGTAAGAAAAGAGAGCCACCGGATTTTTCTGATTGCTTGGATGTTGGACTGGTTGACTATCTGGTTAAGGCAGAAAGTAACCCAACAAGTACAGCCCAAACTCAGGTAAATCCAGTGAACCAAAATCCAACCAGAATGGCAAAAGTTTTCTTTAGGCTTACAGCAATAAATATCTGTTTACTTAAAACTATTGCTTTATTCAGGAAAGCACAGATGCAGAGGGTATCGAAGGCATCATTGAAGAATCTATGCCGGAATCTGAAGACGAAGATCTAGAATTTGCAAAGTATCAACCAAGATATCAGGTTGTGCTAATCTTACTTTATGACTGTGATGATTGCTAAATGAGTTTTTTCCTTGTAGTTTACTCCATCGTTCTATAGAAGAAATCCCCGCACTTTACACTTTATTGAGTTTTACAAGGCACAACCCTGTTTGTGGAACCCGCAAGATCCGAACTATAAAAACGAAGTTGTACGTGCCGTGGCTTATCAAACATTACTCAGGGATTTGCATGACAAACTAAACATAACAATAAAAGAAAATGCATTAAAGACTGCTATAAAGCAGCTGCATACACTTTTTATAAAAGTGACGAAACTACAAAAAGACGAAAGCCACACCATTAATTCAGCTATGCTGCGTCATTACAAAAAGTGTGAGTTTCTTCAAAAAGCTGCAAGATTAGACGAGATGGAAGAGGTAAAACCGGGACCCCTACAGGTAGATATTTACAAAAATTTGTATTGGTGACCCACTCAACTGTTTTTATTAATTTTTTTTTTTTAGTTAACCTTCACGGAAATAAACGATTTTGCTACAAAATTTATAGACTTGTACTCGAAGTTTCCGGAATTATACGACACAAATCATCAGGACTATACAAATGTAATAGTGCGAAACCAGGCTTACAAAACGATATTACAGGAACTTTTAATGATCAATATTGATTGTACTGACGACGATGTCTATCGAGGCATTCAATATCTACGGCAATGGTATAACAGGACTGCAAGACATTTGAGAAGTCCGCATGTTATTGGCTTAAAGAAAGCGGAGATTTTTTATTTTGATAAATGTAGCTATCTGCCAATCGGTCAGCAGCGGGAACGATTATCATGTTTACTATGTTCTCAGAAATTTTTCTCAGATCTTAAACTTCAAGCCCATATGTATAAGATTCATGAAATAGGAGAACTGCCATACGTGTGTGGATTTTGCAATCGCAGATTTGATAATCGCGCCGATATGAATGTTCACACACTTCGAGCTCATTCAGTAAAGAAGCACAAGTGTAAATACTGTGACAAATTCTTTGCCGTCCCAACCGATTGCACATTACACGAAAGAACTCATACTGGTGAAAAGCCTTATATTTGTGATCAATGCGGAAAGGCTTTTCGATCAGGTTTTCAGCTAAACTATCATATTACTGCCATACATACAAAGATACGAGAATATGAATGCGATCAATGTCCTAAGGCCTTTTTTAAAAAGCGACAACTTGTTGATCACATAAAAGGCCACTTAAACATACGCGACAAGAAGTGTGAAACTTGCGGCAAAGGATTCACTAACTGCCACTCACTCGTGAGGCATCGTAAGATCCATAAAGCGGAACCAAAGCATCGAACGACAAAACGGAATTTATCCTAGTGGTTGTTCTTGTATAATTATATACAGATTTACTTATTTATATATATATTATTTATTTCAATATACTAATTTAAATTAAATTGAAATCAATTCTTTGATCTACCAGGGAACTCAAAATAAATTTCAAAATAGAAATTTGAAAAAAGAGCTTTTTGCAGCTTTGTATCTAAAATACATAACTTAAAGTTTTAAAGTATAGCTGGGAAATGGTAAAGTGGCTCTCTTGGATTATTGTTGCATTCGCTATTGCATCTATGCAATTTACCCATCACCTCCCACTAATGCGTACAGCTTGCGTAGCGTATGCGCGGGAGCTCGTTATTCCCCAGGAAAACGAAGCGTGTTGGCAACACGACACTTGTTCGTGTGGTTTCTTCAGTTGAGTTTGGTTCAGCCTAATCAAATGTGTAAAAATCTGCACTTAGTAATTAAAAAAAAAGTGTGAGTTGTTTAATATTTGGAATAAAAGCAGAGGCAATTAATTGCAATAGAAGAGAACTTCTTGTGCACTTTCTGTCGACCAAAAGTAAACAAAACAATTGGCCAATTGCAGTGTGCCCAGCTGTACCTGGACAAAAAACGTTGCCATACTCAAAAATAAAAAAACAAAACATAAATAAAATAAAAAATGGAGCCATTGAACGATGATTGTGTGGTACGCATATTATATTATCTGGACCTACCCGATCAAATGCGATTGATACACGTCCACCATCGCTTCAAGCAATTAATGCCATTTGCTTGGCGCAAAACTTACCAAAGCCTCGATCTTTGCCTATTCGGATCAGATTTCGAGCTTGAAGATTTTCGATTTTTCTTTGAAAGCCTCGTGAATTCCGTTCAAGAAGTCAAAGTTAAAAGTATTTCAGCAGAGAAATTTGATGTATTAATGACATTTGTGTTTCCACACGTTCGCGACTTCCGTTTTAGTCAACGGCCACCACCTTATATGGAAGACAGTATTATACTCAAGATAGCAAATGCTTTCCCCCAACTCAGAACATTTAGTCCACATGGACGATTTACCGGGGAACATTTTACTAAATTTGAGTATTTGGAACACTTGACCTTGTCGTACTGCAGCAATAAATTTACCGTTGAGAACTTTGCAAAAATTGTATCAAAATATTATTTGAAAACCATAAAATTGGATATCTTCGAACGGAAACATGTACAAAAATACGCAATACCTGTGGAAAGGCTCACAAAGCTTGAATTTATAAAGGTTTACAGTGAGGAATTGGCCTGGTTTGATGTACATCTCGAGCACTTGCACAATTTGAAGGAAATCATCGTCACCTGTGTTGAAGCATTCACTTTACTCGGATTGTGTAACAAACTCAAGCAGGCCGGGAAAGAGAACATATCGTCATTGGAGTCGTGTAACACAGACAACGCTGTGGCGACCGTTTGCAACAGCAATCTAAAGATTAAAAAGCTCAGTATTGTCACGGACTCCAAGCTCTTACAAAATTCCGGATCAATACTTTTTCATAATTTGAAGTATCTCCGAGAATTGTATTTTAACGTGTGCTATATCGGCAAAGAATCAAATTTTACACACCTTTTGCATAATATACCACATGTGGAACTACTGAGCTTAGAGGAATGTGATTGTTTGTTTACCGACTATTACATAAGAGTCGACCAAGTGACATCTGGACGTACTAAGTGTCTCAAGCTGAACTTCTGGCATAATAATGCTAATATCAATGGGAAGGTTTGTAAAATCCTCCCTTGACAATTTGTTGATAAATGTCGTTTCATAATTTCAATTTCAGACCGTCGAAGTGAAGTGGCATTTGAGTGGCCAGAGCAATTTATTGGATATGCGGACCGATGGAGGCCTCCATAATCAAATTACATTTGAACCTATCAGAATTTTATTTGAGTAAACAGAATGTCTGGCAACTCCCTACATTTTCTGGCAATTTTAAGATTTCCCTTTTTTATTTTGGAGCGTTTCATGTCAGGTTGACATCTCTATAAAGAAAGAAGCGCGGAGAAGAAAGAGAGAAAATTAAAAAAAAAAAAAAAATAATATTCAACTTATATTTAAGAACTGTATATACATCTATAAAGCAAAAATATCTATTACTTATTAAAGAATTGCATTTACGTGTTTAAAGTGAATTTTTTTATTAAGCCAAAAGTAAAGTTGGTGGACAGACCATATTTTTTTTTGTTGTATTTCAACATATTTTTTTAAGCCGACGGCTGCGTATTATTTTGCGCAAAATAAGTTTTTGGTAACAGCGGAGTGCAGGGGAGTGCTGGAATATCAAGCCAACGCATATTGTGAGAGTGATTGAAAATCGAAAACCAGCATCATCGTCAATAAATCACCAAAATCAACAGTACAACAGGATCAAGTACTTTGCGACATGGCTAATGTGATTAACAACCATGGCAGCAGCAACAACACCAGCAGCACCAGCACAAGCAATTCTGTTAGTGGTGGTGGGGCTTACAACAACCTGCCAGGATCTAACAATGGTGCAGACGGTGCACAATTTCAACACTTGAGAGACGTGTGCAACATGTTAAACTCAGCAGCTATTGCTCCCACCGGCGAACGAGCGTATGATTATATTATTGATATGATGCGTGGACTTGATTTGCAGGACGATGGTATTTTAATGAATCACAAAATTAAATCTATCGAGACTGACTTCTGCAACATTGTTCGCGACGAAGCAATGCTATGGTGAGTTGTCTTTGAGTAGTTTCTGTATAGAGCTTGATGTGATTCTGTGTGTGTGTATGTGTGTGCGTGTACATATGTAAGTATATGCATTTACCCAGCGAAGGTATGAAACTGTTGTGACCTTGTTGCTGTTTATTAGAGTTCAAGTTAGTTAGGTTCGCATTCAGCGATTTTTTTAATTCTCTTTCTAAATCTTTTTTTAGTGAATCCATGGAGTATATCAATGAAAAGGCCTTGAGTGATGGAGAGACGGCGCTAAAATTTGCGATGCTCTTTTCTTCTCGTAATTTCGATGCACTAGCCATGAAGGAGACCAAAGTGCGCAGTGCTATGCTTAAGATACTGGAGACAAATTTTTTAAATGCGGACGCATATCGTGTGCACGATAAGAATCGTCTTTACAATTCTATAACATTATTAGGCGAATACTATCATCGGGTGCGTTTGGCGGACAACTCACCCATCACAATTTTGGGTGAATCGCTACTTACATTATTAATACGAGAATTAAGTGAAGGATGCGATATTGATGCACGTCTGGCCAAGTTAGTTTTGTCACAAATCACGTTGAATGGTGATATTATGAGGACACGGCATAAAGTTGATGTGACGCAGTTGCTATTCCACATAAGACGAAATCTCATTGAACAACCCGCATTGAAATCAGCCGTAAAGGCCTTGTTGCTTATGACACTTGACTTGTTCTACAGCAACTTCACAAACTTAGGTACTCAATTGGAAGAAATGTACACAAAGTATCTTATACAGGGCGAGGAGGATGAAGATAATAACAATATTCAAGCACAAATTCAGTCACAAGCTGACGGCCAACAGTCTCAAGCGCTACTACTGCAACAACAACAACCAACAGCTACACAGAATTATACAAATTCGTCAACTGCACAGCCACATACATCTCCTCAGCTGCAACAACAGTTAAGTAATTCGCACTCAAGCTTTGAAAATGGACTTGCAAGTAATATTGCGAATGACTCCTTTGAGATAAAACCGTCTACGAAAAAATGGAGTGAACAGGTTTGTGAGGATTCATTTTGCGACGGCGAATTTCTTGACCCCTTCAACCATGAGGATGATGTGCTAAATAAGAGTGGAGAAAGTGCTGAAACAAATACTGCCGATCAAACAAAATCAAGTCCACTTGGAAATGAACGTAATTCTCGTCGTGCTTTCCAACCACGCAGGTCTCCTCGACCGTTGAAGCAGCACTACAACAATAAGGATTCGTAAGTTAAATTAATATTGATCGGTTAGTTCACTCTTATTTTTATATGCTTGTTTTAGCAACGAAACGTATCAGGGCGAAGGTGAAGATCGAGATGAAACAAAGCCACTACCAAGGTGGCGTGCACCGCGCTTTAACAGTCGCGACAACGGCGATCAATATAATGGACGTGGCCGGAACGATCAAAGACGTTTTAGCGCCAGTTTTGACGATGACATTGACCATCATAGTGTGCGTAGTGAGGGCGGTAATGGCAGTAGTTTAAGACTGTATAGCATTAACGATCGTATGAAGCATTCGCACGAGCGGTTCGAACGTAGCACAGGAGGACCCAGTTCAGGCAACTTTAACAATATTGTCAATTCGAATTGGGATCGACAGTCGCAACGTGATGATCGCAGCGAGCGCTCATACATAAGTAACTACGAACGTGGAAACTACAAGCGCGGTTCTGGTCGTTATAACAATAATCGTAACACATACGATAAACCACCACGTTTTCAGAAAAATCATTATCAGCAGAAACACAACAATGGCAATCTAGAGCAACAAAAAATTCACAGCGACTCGTGGCGACGTTCAAACACAAATGTAAATAATGCCCAATTTGATGACAACTGTTCATATAACTCCAATGGTCAAGAGTCGCAGAGTCGCAGTTCTTCACGTGCGCGTACCTTACCTCGTCCGGCTAAGTCGAGCATGGATGGCAGCAATAGGCAAGGTAACAGCTACCGTCACACTTCTAATCATGCCGGCAGTGGTGATGGCAGTCAACCACACCAGCAACAGCAGCGTTATTCACGTAATTATAATGCGCGATATAGCAGTCAAAGCAGTTTGGCGAGCGAAACTTCTAGTACCTTGGATCGACGTAACCAACATAATCCCCATTACCACCAACGTCATCGAAACTTTTCGCGGCGTTCGCGTCCAGAAGAACAACAAGACGATCATTCATCTTTTCACAACAATGCTCCTGATCAACAACAGGAACGCCAGCCCACAGCAACGCAACCACAGCAATCTGACTCTTGGAATACGAAGGAAGAAAGCGATCTGGTGCGTAACGCGGCGGAACAAACAGCCAAGTACATTAACTATTTGTCGTCACAAAAATGAGAGCAAATGCCGGCCAAACGCCGTGCTAGAGGTAGACGCAGAAATAAAAAAAGGCAACCGCATGCAATTGTAAATTAGCAAAACTTACAATTTTTATTTTTTTTTAAATTCTCTTTTTTTTTTATTTTTGTCAAAAAATCTCCACTTTGGATGCAACAATTATTGTGTACGTTCTACATGTCCGATTTGTTAGATATTTGTTCTTATCACAAGTTTTCTTCTCACAATTTAATGTTACTTAAATATTGTCAATTGTTTATATGTACTAGTATAAGAGGTTCTTTTTATCATTAACCTCTTTCATTGCTCAATCAGAAATTTTAAAAAGTGTAATTGTCATCATATTGTAAATAATGTGTAAAACGATTGAATATCCATCCTTATTACTTTTACAAAAAGACGCACGTTGCTTCCATGGATAAGCCCAACTCCATGCTACTTTCACTTTACGTACACATCCAACAGTTTTATAACGGAAGCATAAGAACATAAATTCATTTTTAAATAATATACACACATAAGTATGCATGCATAAAAATTCATTATTTGATAGTTGAATATTTTACTGTTATTGTGAGAAATTGTTGAAACAACAAAAAGGAGCATGCGTAAAAATTAGTTTGTAAGCATTACAAAAGTTACATTTTTTAACAAAGTATATTGATTAAGTTTTAAAGAAATACATTTTAATAAAATACAGTCAAAAAGTTTATTTGTATTTAATAACAATCTTTACATGTTTAACTTAAATGAAAAGTAAGTTGAAAGAAAATCAATAATGCTTAGTAAGTATGGTTAAAATGAGATTTAAAAAATGAAATCAACTCTCGGTTTGCTTCTTCGGCTCAATGACAAGCACTTCGTAGTCTCGGACATTTATCTCCAGTCCTTGGTAGGGCATGTATAGAACGCGATGAGATGGATGTACCTTACCCAGAAGAGTACGACCGTCATGTATGCCACGACCCGTGTAGAGACCTTCACCTCGAACAGTGTAACCAGTCGGTGTGGCGCCTTCCGGTACATTACCGTCTTGGGCCCTAACCCACTTGTAATCAACATTTGCCAGTACTTCAACAGGTTGTTTCAGTAAATGAGCATGACAACCCCATGGTACGTAAGCTGCCTGTTTTTGTGGCACATAGTTTGCCGGTAAGAGGTCATCTTTGAAGTACGCTCGAGCAACGTACGTGTTAAAGCCATCGTGATCGGTACCCACTTGTATTGCTCCCGGTGGAATGCTTTCAGATACCATATGAGCACTAATATCTACGTCGATTGGTATCCATTGTATTAGATTGACTGGTGGCTCTAAATCATCATCATCTGTCCGTTCACTAAAATTTAGATAAATTCGATGTATGTTTTGTCGATGGCAATTGGAACGACATTGGGGACATGTCTGCGATCGACTAAGCCAACGGGTAAGGCAGTGGTAATGAAAGACATGGCCACAGTTCTTTGTCCCGTAAATAATATCGTTGTCCGAATAAAATTCGTTGCATATGCCACACAAAACGTTTAACGACGTCATTGCTGCGGTCAATATGAGTCCTGCTGGTTCGACTGTCCGGCGGCCAAATCAGCTTATCGCAACTGCTTTCTTTTACAATAAATTTATAAAATTCCTTTATGCAAAATGTATTTCACAAGAAGTTCGTTTATTCACAACACAGCTTAGTCATTTGATTCGAACTACGTATCAGTTCTTAAGGCCTATACGACTAAGATGTAGCTACGTTTTTTAAATGATTGGACAATGTTTATTAAACTATTTACTACATTAAATATCAAATTATTTAAATATTTTAATCAAGAAAACAAAATAAAATTCCAAGATTAAAATAATAATAAAAAAAAAAAAAAAACGTAATTTATGATCTTATCCAAAGTTGCATGTTCGTTTATGTCTTCCAAGCTGGTAACCGCCTGGGATTCCCGTTCTTATGGAGCGAAATAATTTCGGAGATCTTCTTATCAGTCAGTCAGTGGCATTTCGACAATCTTTGCTTGCAAGCCTGATTTTTTATGTAACGATCAATGCTTCTTCGTCGAATTGACAAAAACAACAACAACTGGTACACAATTTCTGATTGGAAACAAAAAACGAAATCTCAAAAGTATTATGTTATTTTTACAGTGTTTTTGTCTGGCATCTTTTTTATTGGCTTTTCGCTCACCCAACTTCTTATTCAATTGATCAACGAATATGCCCTTTTCCTAATGCCCTACAAACAATCAGTGTTGGAAAAAATGGAAGCGTTTTTTTAAAGTGCAAGTATTTAACTTTGGTTAAAAACTTCTTCGGGGCTACATAGCGTATGTAATTAAATTTTCTGTCCAGACATAAGAATTCTATAAAAATATCCTTATTCATCAATTTTATACGAATTGTAAGAAACGGGAATATTTATTCAGTGCGAATATATGTAGTTACCCTGTTTTCCCACTTAAATGCCATCCACACAAAATACCGTTAAATCGGATAAGTTCGAAACAGACTTAACTTAATAAAAGCTGAGTTAAGGAAACAAGAAAACTTTCTATGTTGTATAAGACAATTAGCTCAACCTTTTTTTTTAAATAATTAATACTAATACTTAGTGTAAATATAATGAAACAGGTTCGACTGGTATAGAAAATGTTTTGACTACGAAGTACCACACAATTTGTTTTTTTACCCATAACCCCTTTCGTTGCTCGATCAGAAATTTGAATAAGTGTAATTGTCATCATATTGTAAATAATGTGTAAAACGATTGAATATCCATGCCTATTATTTTCACAAAATACGCACGTTGCTTCCATGGATAAGCCCAACTCCATGCTACTTTCACTTTACGTACACATCCAACAGTTTTATAGCGGAAGCATAAGAACATAAATTCATTTTTAAATAATATACACACATAAGTATGCAAAATTTAGATTTTTTAACAAAGTATATTGACTAAGTTTTAAAGATATACATTTTAATAAAATACAGTCAAAAAATTTATTTGTATTTAATAACAATCTTTACATGGTTAACTTAAATGAAAAGTAAGTTGAAAGAAAATCAAAAATGCTTAATAAGTATGGTTAAAATGAGATTTAAAAAAAGAAGTCAACTCTCGGTTTGCTTCTTCGGCTCAATGACAAGTACTTCGTACTCTTGGACTTCCACCTCAAGTTCTCGGTAGGGCATAAATAGACATCCATAACAAGGATGTACCTTACCTAGAAGTGTACGACCATCATGTATGCCACGACCCGTGTAGAGATCTTCATCTCGAACAGTGTAACCAGTCGGTATGGCGCCTTCTGGCACGTTACCATCTCGGGCCCTAACCCACTTGTAATCAACATTTACCAGTACTTCAATGGTTTCTTTTAGTAAATGTGCATGATAACCCCATGGTCCATAAGCTGCCCGTTTTTGAGGAACATAATTTACTGGTATAAGGTCATCTTTGAAGCACGCTCGAGCAACGTACGTGTTAAAGCCATCATGATCGGTACCCACTTGTATTGCTCCCGGTGGAATATTTGCAGATGCCATATGTGTACTAATATCAACGTCGATTGGTACCCATTGTATTAGATTGACTGGTGGCTCTAAATCATCATCATCTGTTCTTTCATTAAAATTTAGATAAATTCGATGTATGTTTTGTCGATGGCAATTGGAACGACATTGTGGACATGTCTGCGATCGACTAAGCCAACGCGTAAGGCAGTGGTAATGAAAGACATGGCCACAGTTCTTTGTCCCGTAAATAATATCGTTGTCCGAATAAAATTCGTTGCATATGCCACACAAAACTTTTAACGATGTCATTGCTGCGGTCAATATGAGTCCTGCTGGTTCGACTGTCCGGCGGCCAAATCGGGTTATCGCAATACGTTTTCATTTACAATGAATTTATAAAGTTCCTTTGTGCAAAATGTATTTCACAAGAAATGCTTTTATTCACAACATAGCTTAGTCATTCGGTTCTAAAGCTGAGTATACACCACAGCGTATGTTATTAAGTTTGTATGCAGACATAAGAATGCCAAAGGGACAAAATAGAAAGAATGATAAATCGCCATGCGAACGGAAGGTGTTTTTGTTGTAAAAAATTTGAGAGAAAAAGAGAGTCGTTTCTGAGTATTCGTTTTTGTTCACGACACAACCATGATGAAATAACATAAGGTGGTCTCGTCGGCAACAGACATCCACTTATTGTATGCTCGCAATAAGTGCGAGTGAAAGGAACATAGTAAACTGAGTGTCGTATTGAGTGTGAGTGAGGCGGCAATGTGATTGTTGATTAACCCTTAGCATGTCCGTAAGCTTTGAATATGCCACTTATAAATAAAAGACGAGATTTTTTTTTAAAGTTTGATTTTTAATAATTTAGAGTTACCAATTAAACGCTGCTTTTGGTTCTTAATACAAATTTTTTTGTTTAAGTAGGTAACTCTAAAATATATTCTTATTTTAAAGTAAAAAGAAATTAATATTATTAATATAATATTTCATATTAATGCGTGCACGCTTAAGGGTTAATGAATAACGAGAAAAAATTCGTCCGCACACAACCTTTCTTTTCAACAAGCAAACGTGCACTGAAATAAGTGGATACTTCGTAAAACTTCGGCAGCCGACGAGACCACCTTATGTTATTTTATCATGGACACAACTAACAGACGAACGAATTTTGATTTGTTGATGAACTGGCTCTTTTAAGTACCCGAGCACAAAATTTGTTGTATATATAGTATGTTGCAGTTTAGGCCAAAAACGACAGAATTCCACTATCGATAACTCGCAGGGTTGTCACCTTTTTAACAACCCCAGAGCTGCTTTCTCGAAAGATAGTGAGGGGGTGTTAGAAGGGGACAGCTAGACGATCGTCCTGGTGGTTGTTGTACCAACGGGATCCTCGATGGAGAGATTCCAGATTTTGGAAGGAGGTCGCCAGATGGCAAAAAACGGTTTGAAAAAGAAAAAAAGAGGAGTTGGATTTTTGAGATAGTTGAGTGCGGGCGAAATATTATAAAAAATATCAAAAAAAAAAACGATACATAAAATAACATAAAATTTTAAATTAAACAAAAAAAACAAATAAAAAAACGCACTATAAACGCACAAAACATAAAGTGGAACGACAAAAAAAAAAAAAACGAAAAATAAAAAAACAAACATATAATAAAAACTAAAATTAAAAATTATAGATTAAGTAGTTATAGTCGGCATAATTTTTGTTTTGTAAGCCTGAAAGGAGAAGTTTCCTTTAAATTTTTTTTTGTGATCATTAATGGTCGAAAGGACCACCCCCTTCGTGTGAGCTCACAGGTTTGCAGGCATAGTGTTTAAATTGTGCTGTTTGGCCCCAACACTGACAGCTCCTTAAAGGCCTAAATTTATTTAATCGTGTTAATGTTCACTGTTTGTGGTTAAGTTTTTGTTATTTATAAGAATAAAAAAAAAATGTGCTAGGAATTTAAAATTTAAGGGGGGATGATGGCTCAAACGCCATGAGCGGCATGTGAGCCAACGTCCAACAGGACGTTGGCCAAATAACATTAATGGGGACTGCTCGACAAACATGAGCCGGAGCAGTCCATGGAGGGTGGGCGCACAAATGGGATCTGTCCATCAAGGATCCCACATCATTTGTCGTCAAAAGTGTAAGTAGTTTGATTTTTTTTTGTGCTTTATTTGTTTTGCTGTGAAGTGGGCGAAAAAATATAAATTTTTGAAATGCCAGCCCTCGATAGTGTGAGTGTTTGGTCGGAACTCTGACCCTGAGCCGCAGGCTAGCCGTGGCAACACTCACACTATACGATACCCAGGGTTGTGACATTTAATGGCGCCCAATTTTAAAACTCACTGAGCAGCAAAGTGTTGTCAGGGCCGACTCCGATGTCGAATGTGGCATGGCTGTCTTATCCGTCAGTAATATGACGAATAATTGCGCCTGTCATATTCGATATCGGATTCGAACCCTGATTTGTCCAGTGTTACATGTTGTATACAGTGTGTTTAATATAAAGATATTGTGTACAAAGTGTAATGTTTAAGTAAAATGTAAAGTAAAGTTTGTAATTCTATGTGGTGTCGTTGTGTTGTGTCCATGAGTTCACGTTGGAACGTAGTGTGTTGCACAGCACAACGACGCTCGTAGCTGTTGTAGTTTCCGTGAGCATGTCCCTGAATGTGGTGTCACGTTCAGTGTTGCGTGCGTCCAGTGTGGTGATGGCAGGTTGTGTCCTGGCGCTCCTGATGGAGCGCAGTGTGATGCACAGCATTCCATCACTTAATAAATGTCCATGGCGATCTTCTCCAGCTTCTTTGGCGAACGTCAAAGAGGCTGGATGATGTCGTCATGGCAACATCAAGTTTGATTGTCTGGAAAAAAATTAAATGTTAATTATGCGTGATGATGAAGATGTTTGTGCTGTATAGTTACCGTGCCGTTTTGAGTGTTGAGTGTGTTTTCCCCCCTTTAGTCATATATGAGTGTTGAGTTTTGATTTTTCTGGTTCAGTTTTTGTTTGTTATATTTGATCAAACATTTATTTATTTATTCTGTTTTTTTTTGTTTTATTCATTTCATTTATTTATTTATAGTCTTATTTATTCATAGTCTTATTTATTTATTTATTTTTTTCACTTAATTATTTATTTATTTCGGTCACTTTTGTATTTATTTTTCTTTGGTGATTTATTTGTTTATTTATTTTGGTCGTTTTTTTTTGGTATACCCATATATTTATTTATTTTTCGCTTTTTTGTTTGTCATCGAGCCGGACTTTGTTATTCGCCGATTCAGTTATTTATTTCATTAGCTTAGGTTGTTATTTATTCATTTATTTATTAGAGCGTTAATTTATTTATTTTGTTATTTATTTATTGGTTTATTTTTTTTTGCGTTCGGATAGTGTTCATTTTGGTTAAGTTGCAGGTTATTGTGTCATTTGTTTTGCGTTTCGTTCTGTGGACCTTGGCTGAATGAGTTCTGGAAGAAAGAAAGAACACAACTCAGCAGTGCGAAAAAAATTATTCAACAACAGAGGCTTACCATACTGGGTTCAACGTGCAGCTTCAGTGATGCCTCTGGGTCACACACCGCCCAAGACTCGGTCCCAAACGGCCGCCGGAGCAGCGCTTGTCGACATCGACGATGGTGCAACTCGTCCAACAGCTCCGACTGGCGCTGTGCCAAAGACGAGAACGTCGGACGAGTTTGCGTTTCCACCGCGGGTACAGTCGACCGGAGAAGCGCCTCATCAAACTCCGCTGCCCGTCGATAGCTGGGAAAAGAGTCCTGCGAAGCACGACCATTTAGCCAAGTCCGCCATCGACTTAGCATTAGAGCAGGCGTTGAAAACGTTCCAGGCGACGGAAACGACTAATATCCGTGACGAGCTGCGAAGAGAAATGCGGGTTAGTTTCAACGAGTTAAGAGAGTCTATTTTAGAAGTGGTGCGAGGATCTACTCACCCTAATACTCAAGCTGACAACGTGTCGCGTCGCAGTTCGGCTATGGAGACGAGTAGTCCAGCTGTTGAGAATAGAGCGCAAGCGGTTAATACAGGTCGTGGTGAGTCATGGCGAAGGCCAGTTAGTTTCGGCTTACCTGTTCGCGAAGATGTAGCTCGGTCCAGGAATGCACGTGCGAGTTCATGGAGAAATCCCAATGTGCAAGGCCCGTCGAGGCAAGATCGCGCCATTCCTGGTACCAACCGAGAAAGCCACATGTCGTCGGTCCGCGTTGACAAATGGGACATTTGTTTTAGCGGTGAACGCGATGGTCTGTCTATCGAGGATTTCATATTTCGTCTCGAGTTCTTACAGGAGCAATATCGTTGTCCGTGGTCTGAAATTCTTAAAAATTTTCATAGATTAGTTTCTGGGCGGGCGAATGAGTGGTACTGGTGGTACCTGAAATCTAATCCGAGTGCGGGATGGCAAGTTTTGAGGGAGGCTCTCGTAGCGCGATTTCAATCTACGCGTTCGCAATACGAATTGTTGCGAGACGTTATGGAACGTAGACAACGTCCTGGCGAGTCAATCGATGACTTCTTTCATGCCATGAGGAAGTTGATGTCCCGTTTGAAACAGTCGATGGCGGAATCTGAAATGGTTCAAGTTATCAAAAAAAATGTAAGACAAGATATAGGCAGATACGTATACCCGATGCGTATATATTTGGTCGACCAGCTGCAGGATGAGTGTAACGAGGTTGAATCGTTTTTATCTCGCGATAGTCGACAGAATTCCAACGTCCAGTCAAGGCCATTTTTTGATGCCAAATCCACAGTCCGTCGATCTGTGGAAGAAGTAAAAATACAAAATGAGCCCGAATCAGCAATTAGTGATGAGCAGGAACTGACCGTGGAAGAAGTCCGGCCGCCAGTTCGCAACCCATTTAAGTGTTGGAACTGCGGCGATCCTGGTCACAACTTCCGTGACTGTATGTCGTTGGAGAGGCACATCTTTTGTTTTCGGTGCGGTAGGCCAGATGTGATCACTCCAAAATGTCCCAACTGCAATCCGGGAAACTTGAAGAGCGGGTTGGCGAGAGCAGGACAACCACACCCGAATCTGAATCCTGCCAATTAAGAGATAAAGAAATAGGTGAAACTGAAAAGAAAGATGAATTTGTAGAATTAGAGAAAGAAATCAAAGTAAATAGAATAGATTTAAATAAGATTAATAGTATTAACCCATATTCACCTTATGAGGAACGCGTTCGCAATTATTACAAAGCCAGAAATAGAATTTTCGAAGTGAACCAGCTCAGTGGTATGCGCAAACTCAGCCATCGGATTCGAAAAACTCGCGAACGATTCAGGCGACGAAGGCAAACGCGTCGAGAAGTCGTCTCGGCCGTTAAACGCGCTGATGCACAAGATCCGAGGATATTTGCTGAAGTCGAAATCGCCGGCGAAGTCGTGCGAGGTTTGCTCGACACTGGCGCGTCGGTGAGTCTGTTAGGACGTAATTGCAGGGAATTGGTTGAGAAGCTTGGGCTCACGGTAGAGCGTTTTATTTCGACCGTTAAAACAGCCTCTGGACGCGAACACTCAATCGTAGGAAAAATATGCGTACCTATAAAATATAAAGATAAAGAATTAGCATTAGTATTATATTTATGTCCATATTTAGAGCAGAGTTTATACCTGGGCATCGACTTTTGGCGTCTTTTCTCACTTGCACCCGAAATTCTGGGTGATCAGCATGTTGACGAAATTAAGATTTCGGTCGAGGCGTTGACAACCGACGACTTCGTTCATCAGGAAAAGGTGGAAGTTACCCAAGATGCATGGGAGTTGTCTGAAGAAGAGAAAAAGTCGTTAGAAAAGGTGAAAAGGCAATTTATAGCATTCGAAGAACAGGGTTTAGGACGTACCTCACTCGAAAAGCACACAATTCGGCTGGTTGATGACGCTGTTCCGGTGAAGGACAGACATTATCCGTTGTCTCCCGCTATGCAAGATATCGTATACGCTGAGATAGATAAAATGTTAAAATTAGGTGTTATAGAGGAAAGTGAGAGCGCGTGGAGCAATCGCACAACGGTTGTACGCCGTCCTGACAAAAATCGTTTCTGCCTTGACGCGCGTAAGCTGAATGCCTTAACTATAAAAGATGCTTACCCGTTGCAGAACATCGAGGGTATATTGTCACGGCTTGATCAGACCTATTTCATCTCTAGCGTAGACCTGAAGTTCGCATTTTGGCAAATCGAGCTAGACGAAAACAGTAGAGCG
Organism: Phortica okadai; assembly: GCA_034638295.1. Classification (NCBI taxonomy): domain Eukaryota; kingdom Metazoa; phylum Arthropoda; class Insecta; order Diptera; family Drosophilidae; genus Phortica; species Phortica okadai. The sequence goes on from CM067851.1 coordinate 5,959,751, forward strand.
TGTACTGCCTTTACGGTACCGGGCAGACCTTTGTACCATTTTGTCGTCATGCCTTTTGGGTTGTGCAACGCTGCACAACGACTATGTCGACTTATGGACAAAGTCATCCCGGCTGAAATACGCTCTAATGTATTCGTCTATCTCGATGATCTCCTTATTATCGCGCCAGATTTCGTCACGCATCTAAGATATTTACAGAAGGTTGCGGAATGTCTAAAAAGAGCAAATTTGACCATAGGTTTGAAAAAATCCAAATTTTGCTACAAAAAATTGAAATACCTAGGATTCATTGTAGGCGGTGGTACACTCAGCACCGATGGTAGTCGAGTGGAAGCTATACAGCGTATACCTGCCCCGCGTTCGGCACGCGAAGTGCGCAGCTTTTTAGGCACAGCTGGCTGGTATCGCCGATTTATAAAAAATTTTGCTACAATTGCCGTCCCGCTCACCGACTCTTTGAAAATTCAACCTGGAAAGAAATTTCAGTTAGTTCCTGGTGCTATCGAATCGTTTGAGAAATTAAAGTTAGCACTCACCTCAGCGCCAGTTTTGCTTCATGCCGATTTTAGAAGGCGTTTTTATGTGCAATGTGACGCTTCACATTTTGGCGTAGGTGCTGTCTTATTCCAGCTCGACGATGACAAACAAGAACGTCCCGTAGCATATTTCTCTAGTAAGCTGAATAAGCATCAAATTAACTATTCTGTTACAGAAAAGGAGTGTCTAGCAGCAGTATTAGCTATACAAAAATTTAGACCTTACGTTGAGATGATGCCCTTCACCGTTATCACCGATCATGCGAGTTTGAAGTGGCTCATGTCACTCAAAGATTTGAGTGGTCGGTTGGCGCGTTGGTCCCTTATGTTACAAGCGTTCGACTTTCAAATCGAACATAGAAAAGGTGCTGATAATGTTGTAGCCGACACCCTTTCACGCGCAATTGAAGCTCTAGAATTAGATCCGACCACTATCCTTGGTTTCGAAACCATTGAATTTGCGACAGATGCTTATCTCGAACTAATTGATGAGATTCGAGAACATCAGGACCGGTTGCCAGATCTAAAAATAGAAAATGGAATAATTTTTAAGCGTGTAGAATTTGTTAGGCCAGATGTCCCAATGTTGGACTCACCTTGGAAGCTATGGGTTCCCGATTCGTTAACCACGACTCTTATAGAAAAAGCACACGTACAACCTACGTCAGCACATGGTGGCATAGCCAAAACTTTGCACCTGCTGCGACGCAGCTATTATTGGCCACGAATGACCGCACAGGTTCGCGAGTACATAAAACAGTGTGTAGTTTGCTGCGAATGTAAACCCGCCAATTTTGTTATGAGACCTGAAATAGGTAAAGAGGTGGTTACTGAGAGGCCATTTCAGAAAATTTACATCGACTTCCTGGGTAAATATCCACGCTCCATAAAGGGTAACGCGTATATTTTTATTGTGGTCGATCATTTCTCCAAATTTACGCTTTTAAAATCTATGAAGAAGGCAACTGCAGATAACGTAGTCGACTTCTTAATCAACGAAGTGTTTTTCAAGTTTGGTGTACCGGAGATTATACACTCAGACAATGGAAAACAATTTGTTGCTAAAGAATTTGAACGTATGATTGACACATTCGGCATCACCCATATCAAAACGGCTTTTTATTCTCCGCAGAGCAATGCTGCCGAACGTGTCAATCAAACGGTGCTTAACGCTATACGTTCGTATTTGGGAAATGACCACCGCGATTGGGATTTGTATTTACCCGAAATCGAAGTGGCCCTGCGCAATTCAGTTCATTCTGCGACAGGGGTCACTCCGTTCTTCGCTCTATTTGGGCATCATATGCACCTCAACGGTGCCGATTACAAACTGGCACGAGCTCTTTTGTCCGTCGATGACCACAATGTCGAAAATCTAGGTTGGATGGACAGAATAGGGCTGATTCGGGATGAAATAAAAAGAAACATGCACAAAGCTTACCTGCGTAGCAGTCAGCGCTACAATATTCGCTCCAGGAAGCTGTGCTTGTCGCCCGGCCAGGAGATTTACCGACGCAATTTCGCGCTGAGCGACTTCGGCAAAAATTTTAACGCAAAATTCGCGCGCAAATTTTTGCCAGCTCGCGTTGTAAAATTGGTCGGAAATAATATGGTAGAGCTAGAAGATCGGGAAGGGAAGTCGATTGGCGTCTATCACATCAAAGACGTCAAGGTCTAAAATAAAAAAAAAAATAAAAAAAAAAAAAACACACACAAAGTAACACCTTTTTTTTTATGTAATGTTTATGTTTTACGTCCCGTAGTTCGATGTACTATGTTGTGTGGGTGTGGCCTACGTTGGGCGCTGGGTTGTCCGGTAGATGTGATTCGCTGTGTTGTAGTGAATTTTTTTTGATTGATTTTGTACAATTTATTTTTATTTGTTTTGATTTTGATGTAATTGTCTTCCTCTTCGTGGCGTTATTTACCTTCTTCCTCTTGTTTGACAATCACCAGGAATAGGTCAGAGTTAAATTTTGTCGTTTTTTAGGCCTACTGCACACGATCACAACAGCAGCAAGTTCGCTGTGAACGTGTGTTGTTGCAGTTTAGGCCAAAAACGACAGAATTCCACTATCGATAACTCGCAGGGTTGTCACCTTTTTAACAACCCCAGAGCTGCTTTCTCGAAAGATAGTGAGGGGGTGTTAGAAGGGGACAGCTAGACGATCGTCCTGGTGGTTGTTGTACCAACGGGATCCTCGATGGAGAGATTCCAGATTTTGGAAGGAGGTCGCCAGATGGCAAAAAACGGTTTGAAAAAGAAAAAAAGAGGAGTTGGATTTTTGAGATAGTTGAGTGCGGGCGAAATATTATAAAAAATATCAAAAAAAAAAACGATACATAAAATAACATAAAATTTTAAATTAAACAAAAAAAACAAATAAAAAAACGCACTATAAACGCACAAAACATAAAGTGGAACGACAAAAAAAAAAAAAACGAAAAATAAAAAAACAAACATATAATAAAAACTAAAATTAAAAATTATAGATTAAGTAGTTATAGTCGGCATAATTTTTGTTTTGTAAGCCTGAAAGGAGAAGTTTCCTTTAAATTTTTTTTTGTGATCATTAATGGTCGAAAGGACCACCCCCTTCGTGTGAGCTCACAGGTTTGCAGGCATAGTGTTTAAATTGTGCTGTTTGGCCCCAACACTGACAGCTCCTTAAAGGCCTAAATTTATTTAATCGTGTTAATGTTCACTGTTTGTGGTTAAGTTTTTGTTATTTATAAGAATAAAAAAAAAATGTGCTAGGAATTTAAAATTTAAGGGGGGATGATGGCTCAAACGCCATGAGCGGCATGTGAGCCAACGTCCAACAGGACGTTGGCCAAATAACATTAATGGGGACTGCTCGACAAACATGAGCCGGAGCAGTCCATGGAGGGTGGGCGCACAAATGGGATCTGTCCATCAAGGATCCCACATCATTTGTCGTCAAAAGTGTAAGTAGTTTGATTTTTTTTTGTGCTTTATTTGTTTTGCTGTGAAGTGGGCGAAAAAATATAAATTTTTGAAATGCCAGCCCTCGATAGTGTGAGTGTTTGGTCGGAACTCTGACCCTGAGCCGCAGGCTAGCCGTGGCAACACTCACACTATACGATACCCAGGGTTGTGACAAGTATTATTAAATAGAAAAAATAAAGCAGGCTGAGAAAAGTTTGTTTGCTTGCAACACAAAACTTTAAGAAAATTATCAAATTTGTCAACGATAGTACTGGTGTTACTGGCGAGCTCTATTCTTGGGGTCGCACAGAGCATATTTGGAATTAGAAGATGTTGAGAAATAAGGGGACACAAAACGTGGCGATTGCACGTAGAAGATTTGGCGACTAAGACAAATAGGACCGTAAACGGCGGTAAAAGTGACGCATCAAAGCCAGTGACCGTTTGATTGGCATCTTTATTAAGGACAAGTTTAATTAAATTTTTTCATTTATAAATTAATGTATCAATCATTATTTTTATAATATTTGTTATATTCAAAATATAGCTAATAAAAAGTGCATATGTAATGCAAAAATTATAAGTTTTTCCTGCTTATGCAGCCAATAGAACAATATTAACAGTAGTTTAATAACAGCATAACAGATAAGTAACAGTATCAGAACAGTAACAATCATTTTAACAGCTGAGCATAACAGAAAACAGTCGTTTAACAGTCGTGTGTTTTCCAACAAAAACCCATGCTCTGTCGATTCTTTTGAGGCGATTGTAAGCCTTTTTGGAAGCGGGCGTACGGCTTTTTTAGAAGCGAGAGAGGAAGGTTCTAAGCATGGCGAAAAGAGGCAAGAGCCATAGAAACGCCATTTGAAAATGGAAGAAATCAGAAGGGCAGGTCCATGCAAAAGAATTCACCCATAAGGCAATTGAAAGACATTCGATTTCCCGCTGGGAATGTCAGTGAAAGAGGTACTTGTGCGTCAAATGTGGCGCAGATGCGTCAACACCGGGAAGACAACGGCTCAATATACAAAGTATTGGGTAACCCAATGTGCAATACAGTTGTAAGGCGAGTTGGGTTATGTCATTATGGGAGATGCCTCCAATCCTTTTTTTTCGATTTGTACTCATTTGTGCGTGAAGAAGTGGCACCATTGCTGGCTAAAATTGCCCATTTTGACAATTTTATTAAAATGGGCTTGATTTTTTAGTTGGGGAAAAATTTTGAGTTTTAATAAAATTAAATATCAGTATAGTAATTACGCACAACATGTCGAATGGTGGCAATGGCGGTGCTAGTGGCACGGCATCGTCCGGTGATTGGATTTGCCCGGATAGCGAGTGAGTGCAGTGGAAGCGGAGGCCAGCGGATAGTTGGTCGGTTCGCAGGATGCAGAAGAAAATAAAAAAAGCTTTGTCTGCAGCAGACGTAACAATATATTTGTTTGTTTTCTGGTTTTTTCTCTCTTAAACGTTTCGTGTTGCATCATTTAGCTGCAGACACCTTAATTTTGCGCGCCGCACACAGTGCAACAAATGCAACCGAAAAAAATTGGGCACGGAAATTGGCAAAGCGGCTGCAGAGAAATCGCGTGGGCTTTTTAGTGCCGAGGATTGGCAGTGCAGTAAATGCGCGAACGTTAACTGGGCGCGAAGGCAGACTTGCAACATGTGTAACGCTCCAAAATTTTGCGATGTTGAAGAACGTACTGGTGAGTAACGCACGTTTGCGATATATAGTTTTTACTTTATTTAACATATTTTGTCTAAAGGTTACGGTGGCGGATATAACGATCGGGGTGTCGTAGAGTATAAGGAACGGGAAGATTCCGATAGCGAGTACGACGAGTTTGGCCGTCGTAAAAAGCGTAAAACTGACAGTGACGGTGACAGCAAACCAAAGCAGTCAAAGCAGGACGATCAAAAGATAAACAAGGAACGCATCAAAGGCTCTGATAATGATGAAGAAGAATCGGAAGATGAGGGGGACGCCGATTTGTCGAAATATGACCTTTGGGGCGATGATGAGAAATCAACGTCAACCAAAGAAGTTGACAGTAATAATAAGGAAACAGGGTCTAAATCAGCTACATCTAAAAGTAAGGTAGTGTCACGCGACTCAAGCACATCATCATCTTCTTCCTCTTCAACATCGTCATCGAGTTCTTCTAGTTCTTCGTCAACATCGACAACGTCCACATCAAGCAGTGCGTCCAATGACAAATGTTCTAATAATGCGAAGGAAGGCGAACTGAGCCGCAAAAAGGAGCGGTCAATGAATACGCATACTACCCGCTATAAAAGCTCTCGATCCACATCGCGATCGCCACGAAGTGGTAGCCGACGTAGTCGTAGTCGTTCACGTTCACTTGTAGATCGACGACGACGCTAAACCAATTTAATTTCAACAAATGATATTCCTGATTTTCATGTTTTCTGCGAAAATACTTTCAAATTATTTATTTTCTTTAAGGATTCCATTTTCTAAACTAATGGAATTTTCCTTAAATATATATATATATTAATATAAAATAATTCATAATAAATTAAGTAACAATCCGGCAAATATTTAGAAATCTTTATGCCATGATTATATGCATGGAGTAAACTAGTTTGGCATATTTGGATTTAAGTATAAATGTTAAGGAATAAAGTAGAATTTTCATAATAATTATTTTTCTTTGTGCAAATTTTGACTCTTGTTAGTTGCATAAGGGTATGTCTTAAAATACTTAAACTCTATGAAAATTAGGGTGAGGATTCTAGTGTCCAGCAAAGCGAAGGGTGAGTCGTTGAAAATCTCATGTTAACCTTTTTGTCCACTAGTTATTTCAAAAAGTTCAGCAAAATCTAACGCGTGATAGAGAAAGTGGTTAAAATCTTACTTCGAGGGGTGTGGGATGGAGTAGTAGAGAGCCGAACGAATGTATTTGGTTCGGCTATACTTCCAAGTTGTTTGAAACACCGATTCATTTGTAATCGAAATGGTTTCAAATAAATGGTTTATTTAATTTTCGTTTCAATCGTTTTTGTTTCATTTGGTATTTGGAAGTGTGGTCATTCGTTCAGTAAGTATACTGCCATCAAGTAACTCGTTTGCTATTTCAAATGCATTGGTGCGGGTCTCTATTAGGTAGGACAAAAAATGGCTGAATAAAACCATTTCTGTTTCTGGAAAATTGGCAGCACTGGCTCTTTTGTATTAAAGCTGGGAAAACATTTAAAATTTGAGAGATAAATAATTAAACAATATCCATTGTGAAAGTTTAACAAAATAATACAAAGTTAAGTATAAAGTTGAAGAACGTCTTGTTTTTCCCTACACAAAAACGTTACGTGCAAATGCAGCACGTTTCACATACTTTGATGCCACCCCAGGCGTCTGGGTCTGGCGTGACGCCTAGCAGCTCAGCGCGGACGATGTCGCTTAGTGAAAAGCAAAAATACATAGAAGATTATGACTTTCCATACTGCGATGAGAGCAGCAAATATGAGAAGGTGGCTAAAATTGGCCAAGGCACATTTGGGTGAGTTGCGTGAGTTCGCCAGATTGAATGTTGTACTGATGGCGGACGCATTTGTAGTGAGGTGTTTAAGGCGCGCGAGAAGAAGAGTAACAAAAAATTCGTCGCCATGAAAAAGGTCCTAATGGATAATGAAAAAGAAGGTGTAAGTCCCTTAGAATTCATCAGGTGGAGTCATAAATAGTGAAAGTCCTTTTTTTTCTCGTAGTTTCCAATTACTGCGCTACGAGAAATACGGATATTGCAACTGCTGAAACATGAAAATGTTGTTAATCTTATAGAGATATGTCGAACAAAGGCTACTGCTAACAATGGTTACAGATCGACATTTTATCTTGTATTTGACTTCTGTGAACACGATTTGGCAGGCCTGCTATCGAACATGAACGTAAAATTCAGCTTGGGTGAGATCAAGAAGGTGATGCAACAACTTCTCAACGGTCTTTATTATATACACAGCAACAAGGTAAAACCGGGAAATGGAGAATGTACTGAGCAAGTATTACAGTACTATATTTTGACAGATACTTCACCGGGACATGAAGGCAGCCAATGTTTTAATCACAAAACATGGCATTCTTAAGCTAGCTGATTTTGGTTTGGCTCGCGCATTTAGTATACCCAAAAATGATGCAAAAAATCGGTACACAAACCGAGTGGTTACGTTATGGTATCGTCCGCCAGAGCTACTTCTAGGCGATCGTAATTACGGTCCACCTGTTGATATGTGGGGCGCCGGATGCATCATGGCTGAGATGTGGACCAGATCGCCCATTATGCAAGGCAATACTGAGCAACAACAGTTGACATTTATTTCGCAATTATGTGGTTCTTTTACGCCAGATGTTTGGCCCGGTGTAGAGGAATTGGAGCTATACAAGTCTATAGAATTGCCCAAAAACCAAAAACGTCGAGTCAAGGAACGACTTCGTCCGTACGTCAAAGATCCGCATGGTTGTGATCTACTTGATAAGCTTTTAACGCTAGATCCAAAGAAACGCATCGACGCCGACACAGCGCTTAATCACGACTTCTTCTGGTCTGATCCTATGCCTAGTGACTTAAGCAAAATGCTATCGCAGCATCTACAGAGTATGTTTGAATACCTTGCGCAGCCACGAAGAAGTAACCAAATGCGAAACTATCATCAAATCACGACAATGAATCAAAAGCCACAAGATAATAGTATGATAGATAGAGTCTGGTAGCAGAAATCAACAACTTTTTATAGCATTGTAATATCCGCATTGTGTTAGAAAAATTATTGTATTCTAATTCAACAAGGACATAAATATAGGTACTTTATATTTAATGTATGCTTTTTTCTCTTAGTTGAAACTATCGGCACTGTGTTTTAATTTCACTTCCATCTCCTCCTCTTTCTGTTTATTTAACGATGCTAGCTGTAGCTTGGTTTCTGCAATTTGCTCTTCCGTTACGGTAACAGGTACATCACACTCAATTTGTTCCTTTCGCACAAATTCCATTTTTTTTATGGCTTCTTCGAGAAAAACTATTTGTTGTGCTTTTAACTGCTTGTGATAAGCCTCTAAACGATCTTCTTTGATTTTCTCACAATATTCATCAGTAAGCTTTTGTAGTGATTCCTTTCGTGTAATCCAATGGAAATTTTCTGGTGGTGGTTTATAAACCAAGTCTAGCTTTTCTAATATCCATTCGAAACGTGGGTAATCCCAGCGACGCAGATATTTTAAAAATTTCTTGCGTTTGTCGATCAATTCTTTTAAGCGAACTTTTACGTTTTTATCTCGTGGCTGCTTCTCCATGTGTTCCTGCTGACGACGAATAGTAGCCGTCATTTTTGCCACTGAAGTTAAACAAAAAAATTTAATTTTACACCCTAACTATGTAGTTTTGGATCTTACATTTAGCTTCGATTGAGCCAAAGTCTAAAGGATGCCGGTGTACTTCTCGTATCAACTGTTCTCGGTAAAATCTCGTTGTATGGTGATTGGGATTATTGACGAGTTTAAACAGAGATTTCACAGATTCGTCGGCACTAAAATGTGTAAAATAAATATATGTAGTGATTGAATTTGATTTATTAACTTACTCTTGGAGCTCTTTGGAGTTTCTATACTCCACGATTAGTTCGTCTGGGTTCAGAGGCGGCAATTTAGAAAGATCCCCGCTTTTTTCAGGTTTGATACATGAAATCTTCTCTGGTCGCACCCATTTGATCTTTAGATCTGACTTAAAAGCGTACTGTCGCATAAATTGCCTAGTCGCATTATTACTTATTTTTAGTAAATTGTTCATTTTTTCGAATATTTGTTGGCTATTTGTGACCAACTGCGAAAAAGGAGGTTATGTCACTACATGAATCAGCTGTTATTTGCAGGTACACGTGAATGTCAACAATATAGCAAGAGGAAGAGTCAATTGTAATGTACCCTACGATTGTTGGGTTATGTGATTTGCTTGTTAATCACTGATGCTATACCCACTAGTATAATTAAATAAATTCGAATCTTAATTTTATCTCTTGCAAAGGGTTTCGATATTATTTATGATTAACTTATTTTCTTCAAGTTTGATGTATTTTTCAGAAAATGTCATGGCTTCGGTAAAAATGTTGTAGGGTATGCAAAGTTCCGATAACTCAGACTTTGTTTACGTTGTTTTTGTTTTGCTGGCGCATCATTTTTCACGATTTTCAGTTTCGTTGTTTTTTGTTTTTTTGAACACTTTCACTTTTTGGCAGTTTTCTCATGGTGCTATCCAAAATAATGCGTTAAATACATTTTGGAAAACTCAGTAGCTTGAGTCCGTTGGTGCAAACACAGCAATGTCACTTCGCGCCATTAAAAAACGCGATATACGTTCAACGCTCTCTAAGAAGCCTACTACTGGGGTTTCAGCAACGTCATCTAAACGTTTAACATCTCCTAAATACTACAATACAAAGACTCAGTATTCTGCTAAAAATACAGGTCACCTGAAACAACAAACACAGCTATTAGGTCGACTTACCCGTTCCGATCCTGAACTTACACTACGTAGCCCCGTAAATTCTCAAGAAGTTTATGATGCCAGGTGCCTAATACGCAGCAAATCCGAGGGTGAAAACATTGGTGTTCTTAAATCTGTTTCCTTTAACAAAAATATAGCAAAGTCGGAAGTTTGCTTACAGAGTATCAGTGCGCGCAGTTACAAAGAAACAACGTCTGATAAGAAACCGCTACCACAATCGAGTATGTTGACTAGAGCGCGATCCCACCGTGATGTGTCACAATCAGACCATCTCAGTGGTCCGGACATAAACTATTTGCACATAAATACGACGCCACGACGCATGAGCGAATGCAGTCTTAGTTACAGTCAATCAAGTAGGCAAACTGGCTCCATGTTTGCCAGTCAATTAACCATATCGTCTTCGAGCACAACTCCAGCTGATCCTAATGCGGTGTTGCGCGTGCCCATTATTGGCTATGAAGTCATGGAGGAACGTGCACGCTTCACTGTTTACAAATTACGCGTTGAGAATCCAGTTTCCAATGATTGTTGGTTGGTTTTGCGACGTTACACCGATTTCGTGCGACTCAACAGCAAGTTAAAACATATTTTTCCTAACTTAGCTTTGCTGCTGCCGCGTAAAAAACTTTTTGGTGATAATTTCAATTCGGTTTTCCTGGACAATCGCGTCCAGGGCTTGCAAATATTCGTAAACTCAATAATGGCTAAGGAAGAGCTGCGCAAATGTAAACTTGTACGCGAGTTTTTCTGCTTAGACGAACCTCCCTCGTACTCGGAGTCAATGGAGGAGTGTCGGGTATGGTGATTTCTTAAACAGAGTTTCATTTATTTATGTTTGACTAATTTCCCTTTGATTTAGGCTATTTTTGAAGCACAAGAGGAGACTATTTCACACTTGAAAATGCAAATTCAACATAAGAATGATATGATTTTAGGTCTCCAGCAAAAACTGCGTGACGAAATTGCAGAGAAGGAACAGCTTAAAGATGTGATAAGGTATTTTAAAAAAATGTTTATTTATTTTGCCTATGCATATAAAATTTTTCATTGTTTTAGAAATACTTCGATAAACTGTTCAAATTGCTCGTCAGCAAACACAAGCACTGCGCTCCACTGACTTGGCCTTTAGGCACGCACCAATGAAATGGAATCTATTTTCCCTATGTCGATCATAAGGAATCAGTATCAGCAATCTTTTAAAGTTCATTAAAACGTACACAAAAGTGACCTTTTCCAAATTACATTTAAGGTATTTTCAATTTCATTGCGGATATATTTCTGCAATAATAATAGATATTTTTCTAAACCATTTTTTAAGGTTAATGTAAACGCAAGCAATACGTATTAATAAATATGAAATTTGTTCTTAAATAATTTAATTTAATGGATCATGAATTAAGTGTTAGTAGGAAGTGGTGAATTCTATAGACTGGTCATGGCTGGAGGGCGGGCATAAGTTTTGGGTATAAATCCATATTTCCGTGTTTTCGGTGCATAAGCCCAGAGCCAGCCATCAACTGTCTGATTTTGCAAATTGGCGTAAATCCAATCTCCACGGCGAACACAAAGATCATCAGCTGCTTGTGCCTGAAATATATATGGTGAATAACTTGACTAACTAAGTATGTGAAATTAATAGTTTTCACCTTATAATCATAGAGCATGACCAGCTCCGAGTGATAACGCAAGTCATCTGCACCCAGTCCCAAATGTTGTGGCTGTGGTTGTTGCTGCAAGTGTGATTGCTGTTGATGTTGCAAAGAAGTCTCGATTGGTGACCTGACTACATTTAAGTTTGCAGATAAGTGCCCATGTGTGTTGTTAGTTTCATTGAGAGTCTTCTGTTGAGTCTGTAGAACACTATCAGATGGATAAATAAATGCTGCTGGCACAAATCCCTCTTGACCATCACTACGCATTATCCAAAACCAGTCTGTGTCATCGCGATTTAATACAGTCACGAACTCACCGCGTTCCACTGAGAGGTCATTTTCGTCTCGTGCAATAAATGTGTAGAGCACAATACAGCGACCTGAAGGTTCCTTGATAAATGGTGTACATTCTGGTTCGGCATGCAAATTAATATCAATATTTTTTAATGAATTGCTACCACCGCTGCCAACTTCTTCAATGGTATCAGTTTTTCCATCGGTGCCGGCTAGTAGTGGCGCATTCTCTCCATGCTGTTGTGGGTCTGTACTTGTGCCAATGCCAACTTGATCCCGAGGCAGTTTCTTCTTAATCGCCAGTTCAGCAAGCTGTGTGTTGTAGGGAGCACAGTACGAGTGTGGTATGAAACCTTCTTCGCGTGAGTCTTGGCCTATTACGTACACCCAATCATTCTCTCGATATAGTATGTTAACGATCTGTCCACGCTTCACTTCCAATTCATCATCAACACAAGGTGTAAAGTCATGAAGAACTACCATCTTTGAGTCAGCACTTAGACCATGTTCTTTTTCAATGCCGACGCGCACAAGAGTCTCGATGCTAGAGGAACCAGTGATACGCCCCATTCCGAGACCCCCACTAACATTTGGCAAAGGCAAATCTCGTTCGATAGCCGCGTTAGTTGCTGCAAAAAAAAAACATTTCGGACAGGTTTAACACTTTTATCAAACCTGACATTTCCTTGTTCTGTGACATACATACCTTTCTTTTTGTCGCGGCGCATGCGCACCGGACATAAAAAAGCCATTATTTAATAGATCTTTTAATACGTGTGGTAAAGATTTATTAATTAATTTGTTACTTTTATTTTGAACTTCTTAATCAAATGTAAAATTTACTGTTGTTGATACTTTCGCAGGTATAAAATTTGGTACGGATTCCAGCCAAAAAAATCTATATGTATTGGAATGCCGAATGTGAAGAATTTGGTGCTCTCCAAATGCAACTCTGAAAAAAGCGCCCCTTACACGATTGCTTGTTGGTGAAGAATTTTATTTAAGAACCTGAAAAGTTTTTTTTTTTATTATTTATACTGCGTAGTTAATATAGTCCATAAAGCGAAAGCTGCTCACCTAATTATTTGCGCGACGATTTCTCCTGGTATTGCGTCGAGGATAGCCATTGTTACGGTTGTTAAGTAAATGCAATAAATCTGGTTGCGGTATAGGTGGTAAATCGGCCAATGTCAAACTTCCCAATTCATGATTTGAATCCAACGTACGGCTGGGCTTATCAAAGTGTTGGTAGTAAAACTCTCGACATTCCAATCCAAAAATATCCCCGTCTCGCTTCCAGGGAAAAAAGATATAAGCCATTTCACAGTAATTTAATGCAGCAAAGGCAGCCAAACTGGACACGGCAATTTTCAGAAAAAACATGAAATCGTTTTTTAGAAACCTATAGATGTTTGGAGAGAAATTATGAATTCTGTGACCATACGACGAGGCCATTAACATTTCTAGTTTGACATTGAGATAGACGTTTAACAATTCCCACGTGAAATACTTAAGCGTCTCACAAATCATCAGTAGCGCAAGTAGTCTTATAATTTTCTCCCATAAGTTCTTTCTACCATTTCCGAACTTTGCAATAACAGTATTCAAGCTCGTCATCACAGCAAATTGGATGAGACACGAAGAAACGTCAATTTTGTGCTGTGAGGCATACAATCTGAAGTCGAGCAGATGGAGTGTTAAAGACGATATAACAGCAACTATGAGCTCTGCGTGTTCTTTTAAATCATCGATGCAAATCATTCTCGCGGCTTAACAGTTCCAACTTCCAATGTATTAACGTATTTGTAAATATGTTTGAGTTAAAATTTTTTTGGTTTAAAACTATTTAAAAATATATGAACTTTAAATTTTAGATGATTTGATTTTATATGAAAACAAATGATTAAAAACTGACAAAAAAAGAATGAAGAAAAAAGTGCTTTGTCCTTGAAATATACTATCGTATAAAATATGCAAAGTTTGACTGGGTTCCTTATTGGGCCAAGGATAAGTGCTGCTGACGTAGTCAGGCATTTTTATCCAGGGTTTTATTAAGTTAAAACAACACACACGTATTACATTAACAGCTCATATAGTACATGTGCACATATAAAATATGTTTTTTTTGCAAGTGCAATATGATTGCGCATTAGTTTTGAGCTTATCTGTGTTTATGCAGTCCCATTATAGTTTATTTGGGTGTACTCATCTGCATGACTATTCGTTGGGACAAGCACAACATTGGCTAGCGCCCACTGAAACACATTAACATTTACATGTGCATGTGCATGTGTATTCTTTGTTGACTTTTGCTCTGTGAGTTGCTTACTACGCAGTTCACATAAATTTTAACACCTACGATGCGTCGCCATTGCCCCATCCTATCTCAAGGCATATACTAGTGCGTTGTAAATGGCTGAGAACGCGCGAAATAGTTATGCTGCAAAAGGGCAAAAATCAATAAAATTGCGCAGACGCACTCGTTTTGGCGCCATTCAATAAAATTGGCTATTGAGAGGACATGAGCATTGGAGAGAAATGTTCGGTTTTAAGGCGATGAAAATACCGCGTGCTCGGAAATTGTTGCTTCTTATTATCAGATTTTGTTCTCGCTGAAGGACGTTACTATTTATTTACATTTTCGTATTTTGTGTAAAGACTTTATTGACAAACTGTATATATAAATCTCTATGTACAAGTGTGTGCATGTGTTAGTGTGCATTTACCTAACTTTAGATGAAGTTGATGGCATTACTGCAACTTTTTTACGTCTGAAAAGCAATTTTGTGGTACTAGATGAGCGCTCTACGTGTGAGATACTATGTTGCTTACGTTTGTGATATGAGTACAGGTGCACTTGTGTATTTTATCCATACATATACTTACATATAAACATTTATGGGTTTGGTGCCAATTTATAAAATAATAAGTACGCATTTCTTACATAGGCAAACCTTTTTTGGGGGATTACATTACTAAGTTCATTTGAAATTAAATATGAAAGCATTCTCATTAGTAATTTAATCTCTCATTAATTTTGAAATAATAAGAACTCTAACTGCTAAACGTTTAATGATCAAGCCGACAAAATAAATCAATCTAGAAATATAATTTGTTCCCCCCTGTTTATACTTACAAGTTGCTATCAATAAGAGATAATAAAATTTCATATGCACAACTAGTAATGATTAATTTAAACCACATGTGCAATTTTGAAAGTGAAAAACAATTTCATACATACATACACATATGCAGATATGTATACTTTTTTGTTGTTTCCAAAAATAAACAAAATATTATACAAACATTTGGCAAATAACTTGGCCAATATCCAATATTTGGCTTACTCAGCTTGATTTTAGATAGCAATGAATATGAAAACTTGTATAACAATCGCAAATTGCTAATGCAGTTTTTACACTGCACTACAAAAAACTATTTTTATTCAACGAAAGAGTTTCGAAAACAAATTTTTAAAGATTCAGCAGGAAATAACAACTCAAACTAAATAAAAAAAAAGGTAAAAAACATTTACACATCATGCTCACTCTTAAAACATTGTTGGACCATCATTAGGTTTTATATATTATGTATAAGATATTATAGATTGCGCTTAATATGGCATGCACGTAAATTTGATGCAATTTATGACACTTTCTTTATGACTGCAAAACGAAATGATGATGACATACAGCTGTATGTGTGTGTGTGTGCGAATTGATGTACTCGGGTCTGCCATAATAATGCTTAGACGTTCGACGATATTCACATAAGTCTTGCGCTTTTTATTGTCACCTCAGGTACCCCACCCCCCACTATATCATACGCGCGTAAATTGAACTTAACTCAACTCGTGCTCTATACATTATTATAATTTTTCGTCCTTAAAACATGGCAACGTCCTTGGCGTTGTCTCAGTTATCGTTTGACGTTCGTTGCAACAAGAAGTCGCAATTTCTACGAAGCTGAAAAAGAACACTCCTCACGTAGCACTACACAGACGTAGTCTTCCATTCAGTAAAACACATTCAAGTGGCCACATTACGTATACGTTGTGTATATTAAGCCAACACACACACACAAACACTACATACACATACAACTACAAATGCACAAATATATGTACATGGGTTGGACACGACTTGATACATTTGAAGGCTAGCACGGATTTGGTGGCGTTTGTGGCATCGTGTTTTCGTTGTGGCTTTCGTTCGACTAGTCGCCGCCGCTCTTGTCCAATGTGTGCTCAGTTTGTGCTGGTCACTCACACGGTACGTACGAATTGTGCACTTTAGAACAAAGCCCTTCGTTTATCGCAATCCAGGCGGATAGAAAGACACCAGACAGACAGACAGACAGACAGAGAGACACACACAAAGTTTGACAGTAGCGTAGGTCGGTAAATGAGATAAAACTTTGGCCGGGACATTTATTTTGTAATGAGAAGCACTTTCGACAACCTTTTGACATTGATGCAGTTTTGAAATTTATCACTCATATTAGTTGTGAAATAAGTGTGCTTGGAAATTGTGTAATGTGTAATGAAATGCAAAAATTGTCATGTTAAATAGATGCACAATAACAAAGAAGCCTTAAAAGTTTACAAACAAAAAAAAAAGGTAAAGAAATCGTTATTACAGCAGACGCATCAACACATGATGAGCCCGAAGCCAATTTATGACTTATAGTCAATAATTTGTTCTTACGTCAATGCAAATATTTAAGTGTTTACACAATTTTCTCTGCTTTGCCTTTTGGTGACGATTATTTTTATTTTTTGTTTGTTTTTATTATTTTAATAATTTTTGTTCTATGGCTTTGTAATTATATTGTTATGAAATTCGCAAAAGACAGATAACTAGAACAATGGACAGAAATACAACATTTTTTTTTAATTTTTGGACCATGGCATCGTCCAGCTTCTATGCAGCGTACTATAATGTCGAGTTTATTTGAGACGAAATGTATGTAACACCTTAAAGGAGGCGTGGCAGACGCTATAAAGTATATATATTTTTAATCACTATTGGTACTTGGAAACTATAATATCAGAGACTTGAAATTTGGAAGATAGGCTCGTGTGGTCATGGGGAAGTTAAAGTTTGAAGACGATGCCGCCTACTGTGTGTGCAGGGTACTATATTGTCGAGTATACTCGGCCCTTACTTGTTCATTATTTTCTTTTTTTTTTGTAAATGCACAGAGGGCCATATACTTCTGTCATACACTCTGTAGTCTGGGTCGCTTTGTTTTCGCCTCGACTGTTTTGTTGTGCATGACAGGTTCGCTTGACGCGTCGCATTTTGTTTTGAACAATAACCGCAGACAGAAAATGCCAAATGGGACTTGCGGGCGATAAATTAAATGTCAACGACATTTATGTAATTGTTTTAGTACAAGTCATATTTTACACAAATATGAGTGTATTAATTAATGACACTTTCACCATAGACTTTTGGTTGTTTTGCGTTCGAATATCTTACGAAATCATCTTCTATTTCTATTCTATACTACCATTTGAATAATTCGGACTTTGAATTTCATAACTATTACTTAAAGCTTTTAACATAATTATTATTATCGCTCAAGAGAGAAAATTTTCATCTTATTTTGAATCTTAAATGGCTTCTTAATTGCGTCGTGGTTACCTTCACAATGAAAACAAATTAAATTATTGTTGTTTCTAACTATTTTGGTACACATTGTAAAGGAAAACAAAACAATCAAGAAGCACTTTAACGGCATAAACACTCAACGCTTATTCAGTCAATTACTAAACAAGTCAGGCCGTCAGTCAGTCAGTCAGTCAGCCAGTTAGTCCGTCGTGTCTGTGATTCAATTTGAATGCAAATCAGTTCTAAGTCAAGCAATACGATTTCTTGTTCCTCGCTGCACTTGACTCGTCTGGCCGGAAGCCATAAAGGGGGCGGTAGTTGCAGACAACAACAACGTTGCGTTTTCCGCAAGAAAAAAAAAGTGTCCGAAGACGGTTCTAGATGCCTGGCACTTTGAACATTCGTTTAAATATTTTCATACGACACATTGTCCAAAGCGTGCCTGAGATCGAATGCTGACGTTGAAATTTATGGCGATTGCAACAATGATGAAAGTTGAATTTTTCTTTAATTTTAGTTTTTATATTTAACATGCAATCACGTTGGCCGGTCGCCTACACCTCCTTCCACATCTCCGCATGATTCGCAGCCGGGAATTGCACCCAATTGACTTCAATTACACAAGAAACTGCAAATTGTGCATTTCGAATATCTTAGGGGTTTTTTTTTTATTTCTTCGACTACTGAACCCTTTGCGGCATTTTATTTATACACACTGATTTGATAATTTGTTTCTTTATTTGTGAGTCTTTGTTTTACTGTTGTTGCAGTTTATAAATTTGTATACCCAAAAAAATTCAAACTTCCTGTCAGATACTTACACGAAAGCCAAATCACGATTCACGAACGTATAATTAAATTTAATAAATCTTTTGACATTAATTATGATAAATCATTGACTGATTCTGTAGATTTCATGATTTAAAGTTAATTTTACGCTTAAATTAATCGGTTTTTTCATATATTTTCTTTTTTCTTTCAGCTGTAAACATCATTAACAGCAATTGCAAAAAAAAAAGAAGTACAAAATTGTTTCGTTCCGATAAAATACTTCAAAAAAGCACTTTTAGGGGACGGACCACAAATTACGTTAGGAAGGGGGCGCGATTTTGTCAAATCAAAAAAGTGGGTTTTAAAAAGTGGCGTACTAAATCGGGGGCCCGTGGCATTTTGCGCATCGGGTTCAAATTTGAAGAAAAAAACCGTTCCGAAGCGCCCGCCGCTCCTCTCTTTTTGGTTCATTGATAAATCAAGAGAGAATGTAAAACGACAAAGAGAACAAAGCGTTTTAAGAGAGATACAGAGAGAGAGAGAGAGAGCGCTCAAATGGCGGTAAATATACAACACCAACAACAACACTTGGCTTAACAACAACAAAAATACTCATGCACGTTGCTTGTTTTTGTAAATTTACAAAAACTGTGTATTTGGCATTTCGAATTCATTCTCATTTATTGCTTTGCCCTGCGCAGTGAGCATTTCTCATTACATTTACACGAAGGGAATGAAAATAAATCAAATAAGAAATGTAAACATATCCTGAAATATTAATTATTAATAAATAATGCGCAACGTCGATAAATTAAAATGTATTTAAACAAAAAAATTCATACAAATGTTTTTAGTTGTGCCGGCAAGACATGAAAAAAAAATGCAAGATAGGAAAAATGTGCTCTCACTCTCTTTGGCATACAAAAAGTCTGTCTGCTGCGCTTGCAAGAGTGAATAATGATTAAGCAAAAAGTCCGTCCAGTTGGTGGCACTGCTGTTCGCAGTGGCTGGAATGGGGGTCAAACTAGAATAAGTAACATAGCTATAAACAGGCTTCGTCCAGATTGTGGAATGAAATCACAATGAATAATAACTTTTGCTATAAATTACCCCTACTGTAACACAAGCTGACTACGCCTATGTCTTCTGTGCTTGTCCAAAAACTTTGGAATGCTGAGTCGGTGTTTGTTGCCAAAGAGCATGAAGTTGGCAGTGTTGTTGTTGCTGTGGCAGCCGCCAAATTACTCAACAAAGTCTCGTGCGGCCAACATTTATCAATTGTGTCTCTCGCGTGACAGAACGTGCGTCCAAACTAGCGGAAAGTTTTTGCTTTTTTCAGCATTAATTGGAAAAATCCACAAAAAGCGACAACCAAATTTGAGTAAATTAAAAATAGCTACAACAAATTTTTGCAAAGTGTTAAAATAAACCAGCGATTGCTTAATTATTTACATTATTGATTATTAAATAATGTTGTCTATGTCGAACCAAACAATTTCGCAAGTGCTTGAAGAAAAGTGTTACTAAATTATCGATTTTTTTTTTCAACATAATCGTGTATGTGCTTCTTTCTGCATTTGTGAGTGTATATAATTTCTTTTGAGTTAATAGCTAAACATTTAAATAAGTCGTAAGTCTATTTATACATATGTATGTATGTATATACTGAGTTTAACGACTTATTTGGCAAAGGTTTCAACTTGTGTTGAAAAACTACAAAAAACAAAACTACAACAGAAAATTAAAATACTACATCCCCCCGTAAACACATAAAAACAACAAATCAAAGCGAAGGCACATGCTTAGATATAGACTCGTATATAGACTCACATCGACACATTTTTAAAGCAGGCTGACTCAGCCGACGCCTAGAGAGCGCATCAAGTGCAACGACGAAAAGAAACGAAACGTAACGTAGCGCAAAGAAACAAAAGAGCGACTTGCCATAGCAACGAGCGCTGAGAGTGAGGGCTCATCGCGTAGTGAGCAGAGAGTAAAACGAAACAAAAGCAAAGTAAAGTGCAACAACTTCAAACAACGCGTTGCATATGTGCGGTGCATTCGATCAAGAGGAGAACCGCAGAAACACACTCACACATAGTCGACTATTCGACCGAGTAGATAACATAAAGTGCGTATTTTGCTATCAGTAACCACCTAACTAACAAAAGCGACGTCATCGGTTTCTTTTTTATCATTGTTTCTCCCATTTGAAATAATAATTTCCCCTGCAACGCATTCAAACACTGCTGCCTACGCCCACACTTAGATCGATTAAATTTCGCACGAGTTTAAATTCGCCCACGCAAGCGTTCAATCAATCATTGCAACCGAAAGCATTATAGCGTTAACGCATTGGAGTCAGTTAGCCTGACAAGGCTGTTGACCAAGATAGGACATTTAATCAAAACAATAAATTACTGTTTTATCAGCGCCATCATCAAGCGCTAACCAAACGGAAGATAAATAAAAACAACATTAACGTTAACCAGGAGCGAAGCAAAAAGTCACCGGAGCGTATCTCGTATAGACAACAAGTGCAACTTTATTTCGACACAGACAACTTGCTCAGCCGGAGGAGTTGCAGCAGAAAATAATTCACATCGACAGGATACAGTAATTCAGTCACAACGTATTCGTTAAGAGTTCTCCGCCTACTCGGTTTGAGCTGTTATAATTTAAATAGCGAAAATGTGCAGAGATCGCGATATGAATTTGTGGTAGATCAGCGTAATCGACAGTACAAGGTTAAGAAAAAAATCAAGCTGAAGTAAATGCCATAAAATTGCAAATACATACACGAACGAACCACACTGAGGTGAGAACTTTTATAGACTGTGCCGGGGCGAAGTGAAGAACGAAACACAAAATTTGAACCGCACTGGAAAACAGAAAGAATTTTTCATTTGTTTTTAAGTTCAACAAATTACAAATATACAAAACGACAATAGAGCGTGACGAAACCTCGAATAGCACTAATTAATGCTAAGCTTAGATTGGTTATATTCACTTGAACCAGTCGTGCGTGAGTGTGTGTGAGTGCATTACCTGCAATGTGACTGTAGGAGAGGTTTCAAAATATACGGAAATCGGCTTCCAACCGGTACGAAATACGCGTTTTGCCAAAACTAGTGCGTGATAAGTGCACTCGAATCGGGTCGGATACTTAAACTGAAGTGTTGCTAAGTTAAAAAAAAAAAAAGAAGAAAAATACATATATAAAAATAAATAAATTATATACAAATATATCTAAAAGAAGAAAATTGTGCGGGTGTGTGAGCGGATGCGTTCGGAGTATAGAAGAAGAACGACAACCTTGAGAAAGTTTTGCATTCAAATCGGTTTAAGCAACTTAATTTCGCAAAAAATTGTGAAATTCGATATCTTTTCGTTCGATTTACATTTATTTTTCAATTCGTAATTAAACAAAAACAAAAAAAAAAAAAAACAACGTGCAACTGGCCAACGTACCAAGAAAAACCAGCAAGATTGAAGACTTTGTGAGGAATCTTTGGAAGTCTGTGAAGGCTTGCGTTGTAAGTATTAATTTTTATAATTATTTTAGATTTATTTATCTATACTCTTCACGCAGTGTCATGTTCTTCAACAGCTTTCGAATTATTAAAAATTAATATATTTCTTATAACTAATGAGCTACACCAATGCAATGTGTTATTAATTAGAAAAAGGGCGTGAAGAATATCCAATCTTTGGCAAGGCCGAAGATAACTCCTTACTAGTTTTTGCATTGCCTTTCAAATATTTATTGTGTTTATAAGGCATGATCCTTGATCTTAACTATGTCTTAAGAAGATTTGTCGAATTAAAAGCATCATAGTTTTGAATGTAATTGTCAAATTTACGAGCATCAAAATGTCGCTTCTTCGACTATATAGAAACGATCAATAGTAGACGAATATTAATACTTTTTCTAAAAATAAATTGGAATGCCATTTTTATTCGATAATTAAAGTGTATATTTCCAATATTTGCGATGTTTGTTAGTCTCATATGTACATCTTAATTCACATCTCATTTAAAATTTAATTCATTCAATGTTTGTGATACTTTTTAACAAAAAAAACTTCGACGTCACAACAGTCCAATTGACGTTTCACTTTATCCCAAACAAATAAAAAATAAAATCAATATGAACAAATGTAATTAGCACATTGCAAAGTAGCGTCAAATACTTATCTAGCTCAGCTAATCAATGTCGTTAAATAAATGAAATAAATGAGTTTGACACATTTTTGTCAAATGTTATATTTAGCTTTTTTTACTCTCAAAAAAAAAAAAAAATAATAAAGATTACATTTGATCATAATCGAGTAAGCCATGTCCATGTTGCGTGGAAGAACTCAGCTTTATTCTAAGTATTGATCCAAAGAACAGCCACAACCGAGTGCGATGACAAATAAACAAAAAACAACCTTCGAAATATTTCCAAACAGTAGTTTTCCAAGAAAGTTTCTTAGCGGTAGCGTGTAAAGAAATATTGTCATATTAATTTAATAAAATGTTTAGATGAAATTTTTGTGTGTTGTGTAACTTATTGTTTATTTGCACAATCAGTGGCCCATGTATCTTTGTATATACATATACATATATGGTAGATACATACATATGCATGTGCGTTTAACTGACTCATAATGATAAACAGTTTGTTTGAAATGTTTTTTAGCTTCCTTGAGTCATATCGATAAAGCTACTCATATTTTCTTTTTTTTTTTATCGATTTCACAAAAAAGCAAATACATTACTTACAATGAATCGTTTGCTTACACAGAAAATATTTTTTCACATTTTCGTAAAAATAAAAAAACACGTGCTTTTGTTTCGCTTTCGTGGAAAAGTTCTTACGGGGAAAATGGTGCCAACTGTTACCAGCTCGAATTACGAAGAGCTTCTGTCAATTCACATTTCTTTGTATTTTAATAGAATCAAGTATAATATGTGGATAAAGTATCAGAGAATGCCGTCCATGGGGAAGCACGTGCATTTTTGTTTGCCATTGCTGTCTTCTATTTTAAGCGTAAGCACGCGAATCACAAGATTGAAATCGAATGCAAACTGATTTTGTTGTCAGTTTTGCTGCCTCATAAAAATTTTCATATTCATGAGCGTACAAATTGCGCTGCTTATGGAAAATATCCTGAATATTTTTAATTTGTTTGTCGCTTTGTACTTTCAAAACAGTTTTCACTGAATGACAACGCCCATCTTGAGTCTCCAACGGCACAACGTTCATTATTATTTCAGTTAACATTGAAATGAGATAACTTCTGTCAATAGAAAAACCTCTAATAAATAATATATTTACCATATATTATTCCAGATACAATTCCATCCTCATGCTTGAATAACAGTGCTAATTTTTGATGTTGGAACTTTGTTTATCTTAATTAGCTTTATTTCACAAGTTGCTTGTCAATCATATAAAAAAGTTGGTTTTATTTTGTTCTAATTATTTATACTTTTATTGGACATATCAATATAAACATTGTTTTATTTATAGAACATTGCCTGTGAATTGATTTTAATTCATATCTAGAAGCGAAAGCGTTTAAAATCCATTGAAGTTGAGCGAAGAACGTTTTTTTTTTGTCAATAGATTACATTTACTTATTGGCAGACATTATTAACAGATAATAATGATGACAAGTATAAATAATTGCTATGAAATAGTTGTGAAGTGTCTGATAAAATTAAATTGGACTTGTTCTTTTTTTAAGTACTTATTTCTATTTCTTGAAATCAATGTTGGAAATTAAATTTAAACTGAATCTTTAATCATTAACGCAACAAGAACAAGTCACACGCTCAGTTTGCTCATTCATTGGTTTCGCAGTGTCAGTCACGAGTGTTTTTCGAAAGAGTCACATGGATACAAAAATCCGCCTGCGCGTACCACTTGGCGACGGCGATTCATTAATTCTCTATTGTTTCAATTCTGCATAAATTTCAAATCGTAAAAAAAAAAATTGAAACTGGCACGCGCAAATGCAAGAAGTTAGTTGTACAAAGTTGAAGTTGAACGATGCCAATCGTTTGAAACCAGATTTCATTAATGAACTCTAGCTAATAAAATTTAAATCGAATTAATTTTTGCGTCACATATCTTTTTTGTAATATGATTTTTATTTAAATTTAAAAACATAACATAAATAAATCTGAAAACATAAATAAATGTTGATTTCTTGCTTTATGTTCAATCAATTAAAGTTGATTGATTCATGAGTCTGCGACTTTTACCAACGGGACTCTTTCAAAGCCCATCAGAAAATTAATCAATAAATTTGTTCATATAAGGCTAAATTCTTTAAAAAAGATTCAAATGTGTTCGATTGTTTGAGCTTCAGTCCTAAATGGCGAAGCCCTTTACTCTATTATCAGCAAACAAAATATATTTCGTTGTTCCAGCGACTTTAATATATTTGAATTGAAATAAAAAACATAAAATAAAATTTATATTCATGCGGTTTGGGTCACAGTCTGCGACTACTTTGCATGAGTGCGAAAGAGTAAAACCAAATTTCATATTCTATGATATAAGTTATATATAATAACTGTTATCGTGTTAATTTGTGTAATTAACAATTATGTGGAAAGCAACCATTTCGAAAAGGAAGTCATTTGTCATAAGAAATGATACTCGGCTTTTTAAAGCAATTCAGAGGAATATAGAAAATCATCCAGACAAAAAGTGTGTATATTTTCCACTGTCATTTGTACTAAACTTGATTAATCGGTTGTGTTGAAGCTTTATTAAATTTTTAAGAATTATAAATTATATACTGTCAAGTTTTTAAGTGAGCTTTATTATCAAAAAAGTTAATATGTATACTAAGAAGCTATTCAGACAAAACTAAATAAGATCAAGATTTGTTTACCTTAGCTATACATCCGTTTGGTGTGACAGTCAGTTTGATACCAAAAATATGTAACAAGCGATAGATTTATGAAAATTGGCATACCATAATTTTTCCTACACCTTCCATAAAAATTCATACATAAAAAAATTGTCAACAAAAAAATTGTAACTCATAATTGAAGCGTAAACTATTTCGAAGTTGATATTACATAACTGCTATATCAATTCCAGTTTTTTGTTTGCTTAATTGATATTTGTTTATTTAATTTAACGACAACTTTGATTTATTTTTTATGATTGTCTGATTGCGTGAACTTTCAGCGTTATTTATTTTTATTTTCTTTTATTAATCTCTTAAATCATTTGCTCAGTGAAAAAATGCAAAAGGTTTTAAAATACTTTAAAAGAATTTTTATTTAAAAATCCCAATTATTGCCACAATATAGGCTTTGTACCGAAAAGTTACACTTAAACTTAAATACAACCAGTAAGGAATTGCAGTCGAGAGTGCTCGACTTCAATTTACCCTGTACCTTCAGACGGACATGGCTAAATCGACTTCTCTTTCGGTGCTGATCAAGAATATATACACTTTAAAGGTTCTGCCACGCCTCCTTTAAGGTGTTTCATACATTTTCGATGCTCACAAAACTAATAACCCTTGTACAATATGGTAGGGGATACAAAAAATGTTTTTTCTCCATTTGTAACATCATGCAAAAATTATTAAGTAACAAAGATTGGGATACGTTCCCGACCCTAGGAGATCACTTTACACCTTATAAGCCTAAAAAAAAGACAACAAATATAGAACAATTTAAATCTACTATAATTTTAAATTTATTTGCAAAATTTAAATGACTTCAATATTGATTGAAATTATTGAAATTTTGTTTCAAATTAATTAAGTTTAATAAGGTCGTGTAAGTGCGCCTTAATTTCTTTATAAGCTGACGTTTTTTTTAATGTTTTCTGGTGTCTTAATGCCCGTGATAATGTTAGATTGGCATCCTCGTAAAAAACGAAAATATATATTATGTTTCATTTTATACTCGCACTGTTTGACTTGGAAATATGATAATTTGTTTTATTTGCTCAGTCTTACTCAAGTACAACTCGTTAGCACAACGGGCACATCATTCCGGCGTGCCTCAACAGTGGCAGTATTTGCCTATTTTCATCCAGTTTAAGCCAGTTCGTTCTAGAGCATTTCAGTCTGCTATAACAGATTGTTACGTGTGTGTTATTCTTATCAACGCTTGTATTATAGTTACTATGTACAATGTTAAACGCTTTCATATTTACAACGTTGTGATAATGAGCCACTGCAGGCTGGCTCAGATTGTTTGCATACCTGCGGCAAAATGCTTAAACTTTTAGCGTAATTGTGTGATTTCTGTTATTGCTGTTGTTCTCAGATGATCATTGACTTTGCTGTTTACGTCGAAGTGTTTTTATTTGAGTAGAACGTGTGCAATTTTAATGGCTTTTCTATCGAAACCGAGAGAAAGAAACATTTAAGGTCGTTTACATGTGCATATGCTTTAAATCTATTGATGCTTACTTGCTTAAATAAAAATCGCAAATTGACTTGTTTGAGTAAGAGTTCATTACCAGAAAATCATCTTTAAACATGCAACATCAATTCTAGAGATGCAAACGTTGCTACGTTCAATGTTCAATGTTCAACGTGTATCGTTCACATCTCTGGTCTTCATGGCATGATTGCATTTACAGAATATCTTGACTACTTCTTGAACTAGTAATCGCACTTCGAGTACCGGTATTTTTACGTGGCTTGGTCCGATCTAGACTTCTTGCGTACTTCTTGAGCTCCCAATCTTCGGCGTTGACTCTAAGACCGATCTCTATAAAAACACACAGTGCCGGCGACTTAAGCATGTCGGCAACAGTGCGTGCTTCTTTAAGGACCATTTGCTCTTGTTCAACTTTGCAGAGTACTGCATGTGCCTTGGCAATCAGCATCAGTATCAAAAAGTACCACACTTTGCTTGAGCACTTTTTTGCATCTATTTGTCAATGGCATGTCTTATTTAGTATAACATTTATGTGCATCAGCATACCTGAGATCCCTTTTCGCGCTACAAAGCAACATGCATCAAAGGCATTATTGTTTAAGTGAGCCAACGCAATTTCGTGCATTATGTAAGCCCGTTCTATAGGATATCTTGCAAAGATAAGGCGCTGTTCCATCCTGCTGACAAGTTTTCTGTAAATTTTAAGAAGATCCAATTCATCATTGCTTATATTAGCAACTATCAATCGTTTACTTGTATGCTATGGTTTTTGGATCTACGGCTGTGGTATCCTGGTATGACGATCGATCACCGAACACAAATGTGTTGGGACGATCCCGAAACTTGTCTTTTGACATGTGAAACAATTTCAATAGACGATCTTGTTTGCCGAGTGCTTTTATATTGACGTCTTCGGTGTAGGGTTTAATGAGCGCCAGTCCCAAGTGATTGTAGACTTCGCAGAGGAACTCAAATTTCCAGGGCATAACACGATTTGTCTTTATTGTGACATAGTAACCCATGACATCTTCTATGAATTTTTTTAATTTCTGGGAAGGGTTTCAATTAAATTATTGAAGAGGCATAACCTAACAAAACTCACGCCCAAGTGGCCACTTGCTCTTAAAAATCGTATGCTCTGCAGTATTTTAAACATATTTCTTCGCGTTTGATACTGAATGCGATAAAGGTTTTCTTCATGCTGTTTTGTATATAGCTCTTTATTTGGAAACTTTTCATGATTACAATTGTAAAGTGGACTTCGAGCGTGCAGCATTTTCTGCAAAACAAGTTACAGTCAACAGATAATTTGTTGTTATAATAAAGATTCTTACTGTAAACTTCATAACTCTTTTGTATCGTTGACTTGTTAAATATTGTAAAATTCTAGTTGAGTATGGAGCCTGTGACATCAACAAATTTGAGTTTCCACGCAGCATCTTCAAAAAGTTGACATCGATCCATGATTTATTAAGATATGTCTGGTTGTAGATCTCAAATGCTCGTTTTCGTCTTTGAACTTCAAGTGGGGAGAGTATCTCTTCCTTTTTTTTTTTTGGGGCAGGGAATGTAATGCGTTAGAATAAAAGGTTTCTTTCAACAGTGTTTTGTTTTTTTACCTCTTTCTCCAATATACTAACAACATCGCATTCTGGCTTCTGATCGTGATCTTTTTGTGTACCGACCCAGATATTGATCAACCGTGCCACAGCCATTGAATGCTTAGAGGAAAGTGTGTCGTTGAAATTTTCGTCGAGCTATGTGAAATTAAAAAGAAACCAACAATGAACTAAACAAGGTCTTCAGATCAGAATTAATTTTCATTGCACTTACAACTTTGAGGCGTTTGAGAAAAGACTGAATTTTGGAGCTACTAAACTTTCCGATGTTGTCATGGATTTCTACTTTGCAGTTTTCGAATTGATTCGATTCATATAGAGCATTGCAAATCTCCATATTGATTAGAGAATCATCATAGCCGTTTTCGTTCTTTCTGATAGCTGAAATATGCTTATATTTCACCACTTTATGTAACTAGACATGCTAAAATGTTACCTGCTGCCAATGTGGCGTCATCAAAGGCATTTTCTGGGTTGCCGATACCGCGATAACATTGACTGCGTGCTCTTAACACTTTTGGATTGTTGGGCTTAATATTCAAAGCCTTGTTAAAATACTGCAGTGCCGTGTCTTTTCGCTGTTTTCTAGCGAAATAGTCGCCCCAATCGCTGGACAATGCTTGTTCTTGTTCAGGGGACCAAGCAATTATCTCCCATGGCTGCAGGTGCTGTTCAATAGTTGATGGTGGAGCAATAGACATTTTGCATAAAATTCTTTCTTAACAAAAATCACTTGAATCGCGACAAAACGGAACCAAAACAAAAAATATATAAAAATATGAACAAGTAAAAAAATATAAACTTTTTTAAGTTTTCATTCTACTGTCAATTTATTTTTTGCTTTGTGATAATATATACTTCCCGGTATAATGATCGGCTCAAGAGTGATCCGAACACTTTGGGTGCCAGCCCATCTCGTCCAACTTGAAGAAGACTCAAGAGGATATTTCCTGAAAGTCTACCGCTGCGGCGTTTGCCTACATAACTTTTTTAAAAAATTAACTTTATATTTTCGTTTTACATATATGTATGTCATATAAATATAAAGTGTTGCACTTTCTCTAATTACCAACATGTGATAATGTAAGGTCTGTTCATAAAGTATTCGATCAGCGTCCATAATAGTAGGGAAGCCTAAGTGGCGATTTTCGTAGTAACTTCTGCGTGACAGATTAGTATATGGGGGATAGCTTATACCTTATTTACCTTAGCATCGTCGGCTCCCTGACTATAACTCTGCGCTAAACTCTTCTAACTGTTATCGAATTTTTTTACAAAAGGCAACGGTCCTTGGAAATAGAGACAATTTCGAAAGATTCAGTAGCTGCTTTAGGGTAAGATCGTGCTGTTCTGGGATGCTTGATGGGCGTGAGCAACAAGAATTATGTCTATGTACTTTTTGAACAGACTTCGGTCTCTTATTGTTGACAAAAAATCATATTTGCTAAGTATAAGTTGTTAAATTCAGTTCTTTGATAGTAATATCAAACATTTGCAATAAGGAAAATATTTGTAAAGAATTGAAACACGTTACATGAAAACAAGATGTCATCTAAAGATGAACCCAAAGAAAGACCCGAAAAGGTTGCTGATCCAATCATTTCGCAAATTGGCGTATTCGGTTGGTATCAGTTTTGGTTTTGCTTCTTGGTGTTCCTGTGCAAGTTCGGGACCGGATGGCACACATTGGCGCATATTTTCTTGGCTGCACCAGCTACAGTTTCATGTACCAACCCGAGCAACGTATCGGATCCCTGCGATGATGACTGTGAGGAGTTCGAGTTTGATCGCAGCGTTTTTAAGTCGACTATAATAATGGAGTGGAATTTAGTCTGCAAGTATAAAAATTTTGCATCTATGTCGCAATCGATTGTCATGGCTGGCATCATGTTTGGCAGTATCCTCTTTGGTATTTGGTCCGATAAGTGAGTATAGGCGTAAACAAGATACACTAATTGAATAACTGGTACTAAAACTTTAGATGGGGTCGTCGTCCGGCCTTTTTGGGCTGTTGCTTCATGCAGCTCATTACCGGATTGATTGTTATTGTTTCGCCTGCATTTTGGTTTTATTGTGTGTTCCGATTCTTGGTTGCCTTCGCAACAGGTGGCACTATGACAACAAGGTGCCTTTAAGCTCTACATGTAATGTATTTGTTGTGGTTTATTAATTGAAATTTTCCATTTAGTTTCGTACTCATCATGGAATTGATTGGACCAAAATATCGCGAACTTATATCGATTACCTATCAGCTTCCATTCAATGTTGGACACGCTTCATTGGCACTGTTCGCCTATTTTATACGAGATTGGCGTATGTTCCAGCTCAGTGTGACAGTTTTCAGTTTTATTTACATTATTTACATTTGTCTGATACCCGAATCTCCTCGTTGGCTGTTCGTCACTGGCCGTTTGGATAAGGCTATCGCTATATTGGAGAAAATTGCTAAGCGAAACAAGTATGAAACAACCCAAATTCGTGGAGAGATCGAGGTCGGTTATGCAGCACTGAGTGCGCGGACACCGACTAAAAAGGGCAACATTACCGATCTATTTCGGACGCCTTACTTATGTCTCAAGACGGTTTGCATGTCGTTCGACTGGATGGTCGTGTGCATGGTGTACTACGGCGTGGGTCAGTACATATCGAAAATGAGTGGCAACATATTTTTAAACGTGGGCGTTTCTGCCACCCTTGGCATTTTCGGTACGCTGCTTTGTGTTGTACTGACTATTGTCCTGGGTCGTAAGTGGACTTTGTTGTTATCGAATGGACTCAGCGGTATTGCATTGCTGACCATTGCCGCATTCACAAATATGTCGGCGGGAATGCAAGTTGTGTGTGCAGCTTTTGCACTTTTTGGTGCTTCGGTGACGTTCCCGAATGTGTATCTGTATGGCGGGGAGTTGTTTCCGACTGTGGTGCGTTCAACCGGTGTCGGGTTCTGTTCGTTTCTAGGTCGCGTCGGATCAATAATAGCGCCATTCATTTCGGATTTGTCCTCCAATACAGCTGCGTTTCTTACACCTATGATTTTTGGTATATTCTCTATTGTTGCTGTGATTGGAACTTGTTTTTTGCCTGAGACAAGGGGCATGCCGTTGCCAGAAACATTGGAAGATGGCGAAACATTTGGACGAAAGGGCAAAAAAGCTGAGTCATAATTGTTGTTACAATAATTATAATATAAATAAAAGTAAAATTCAACATTTATATTTTTTTTATAAGAAAAAAAAAAAAATTTAAATAAAAATAAATAAAGAAGTTAATTTAAGTACCTATTTTAAAACCATTGTATCTTTTCTATTTGTTATAAGGATTTTGTTTTGAAAGCTTTGCACGCGCCTCTTTGAAGTAGATCGATGCGATCAATTACGAGTATCTATATGACGGCTTTTGGAGCATTAATTTTTATTGATAAGGAAATTTTTGTTTTATTTACTAACTCAAATCAGAAAATTGTTTTTATGGTCTATATTTATTGGCTTCACTGAGCATGTGACTGTTTGTTAGTGAAAAAAACCAAAATTAGTGAATAACTTAATTTTGTATAACGAAATAAACAATATTTGTGGTCACTTTTTTCTTCATTTTTATTGTTTTCCCATGTGTTATGATTTTCTTATGCCTTCAATGCGTTACTAGTACGTTCGGTCTTTGCACAAACTCATCTACAATATCTCCGGCATACATTTTGTGCATGGTACGAAATAAAAATAACAATTACTGCAACGAGTCTTCAAATCACGTGTTTATACAGGGTTATAAAACTTGATTGAACAGAACAACACACTTTAACTTTGCGTTTCACTCAATAATAGTCAAGCGTCCTGCTTGGAACACCCTGTACTTTATAAACAATGTGCTGTAATTGAAGAAAATGTGATCACTTAGGCCCAGTTTCACAGTCTAGGGTTAACCCAGAGTAAAGTTAACTCGAATTTAACCCTTACCCGGAGTTAACTCTGACTTTCAGTTCCACAGTGACGAGTTAACTCTAGTTATATAAGTATGGCAACATTCTATTTTTTGAGAATAATGTTTTACAACATTACTTCTTACTTACCAAACACTGTTTATTTTTTCAGTTATTTTAGAAATCACCTTCAATTAGTAATGGATAGGTGAAGGGAATCCAATATAACAAGCGGTGAAATGTTGACTCGATTATGTCTAATTGCATAGTTCACCATTACAAAGGGGCGGGCAGTTACTCTTCACAACGAAAGTAAACCGCACTCTTCAAATGGTACAATAGTA
The DNA here is from genome assembly GCA_034638295.1 of Phortica okadai. Lineage (NCBI taxonomy): Eukaryota > Metazoa > Arthropoda > Insecta > Diptera > Drosophilidae > Phortica > Phortica okadai. Next base: position 5,992,378 of record CM067851.1, read on the forward strand.
CGTAGTTATGTTAGTTTCGTGTAAAACACAACATGGGTGCAATACACATAGCAATCACACAAGGAAACTTTGTATAAATGATGCATATCTTATCCCAATGAAAAGTAAACGACTTCCGATGTCAGTAATTCCATATGATGTGAGACTACCTGGTTGAATGCTGCTATACAAGCTCATTTATCAAATTCATTTCTATTGATTTCCTTCAAAGGTATCAGTCTATGACCTTAAGAACCATTACAGGTGCTCCTTGGTTTGTGAGCAATCACGATATTCACAAAGACTTAAACATACCCTTTATAAGAAATGAAATAAGTAGATGTGCTGTGAGATACATAGATAAATTACACAATCATACCAATAACTTGGCTCTAATTCTTTTGGACAATAGTAGGGTCACACGGCGATTGAAAAGATTACATGTGCTGGATCTCCAAAACAACATAGAATAACAAATAATAAAAACAAACAAAAACAAAATCAGCAAACGATAATGTATTATATATTGTTTGAACTCATTGGGGTCCAAACAATCCTGTTAAGTTTTATATCATACTTTATTTAGCAAATTTGTTTATTGTTATAAGACAGATTACAAATATAATAGAACTCAAAAAAAAAAAAAAAAAAAAAAAATTTCTATTGATTGGGACATATTTAATTTTTATTTTTTTGACAGACAAACTTTGTTCTGTTTTGACATTAAAAAACATAAATAGAAAAAGTTAAAACAGAGTAGTTAACTCGGGGTTAACCCTAGAACATAGTAGGGTTAACTCAGGGGTTAACTACTAAGTGTGAAACTGAAAAATTGTTACTCGGAGTTAACCCTGGGTTAACTTTGACTGTGAAACTGGGCCTAAAAGATTCCGTAAAGTTAAAAAAAAAAAAATAAAAAAAAAAACAAAAACAAAAGATGAAAACAGTCATTAATAAAAGAAAAAATAAATACCCACAATGTTTAATTCACTCTGGATGACGCGTCACTGAATCATACAAACTCAGGCAAAATATACTTGTATCTCATCAGGGACATGGCAGGCGGTTGAAACTAGTTCTACAAATTGCTTTATTTTGAATGTTTCTCGTTGTTTTGATTCGATTGAACTATGTTATTCTGAATCGTCATTTACTTGACGAATAATTTATGATGTATTAATCGTCCATGACTTTGTGCGGGTTTATGATATTTATGTGAAAAAATGACGCAAAAAATTGCTATAAAGCAAAGGTGGTGATTAACATCACCATTTAGCAATTCTAAATCTAAGTTGTTTTTAGAACATTTCTTATAATTTTTTTGACCGATTGTCTGAACCTTTTGAACAAGGTCTAATTGGATAACTTGAGTTGCAATGTCTGGTCAAGTATACTCTACTAAATCACCCCTAGCTGCTCAATTTTTCCAGATATATACGTGTGTCCAATAAGCAGTTATTCTTTCTTAGCTTAGCCAAATTTCCCTCAGTTAACTCATCTATTTACAGACAAATATATGTGTTTATTGAATTCTACATTTATTGAACAAATTAACGACTCTTTTTTTATGATTTCTGTTACACGATTGCATTAAATCGTAAACATGCAAACGGCATTGAACTTGAAAATGGTCTCATATTTTTGTATATTTGTGTTTCTGGATTAATGGCCTTTATGGGGTGCAAATTGTGTTTTCTCAATTCAAAAAAGCATATTAATTATATCAGCATTAATTGTACCGTTTTATTAACAACGCATGATCATTTTTGTTGGCTGGAAAGAGTCAACGCAAGTGCCAAAGGGTCATGTGCTGGACAAGAGTTTGCTATGTGACGAGCTTTTGAAGCTCCCAAAGCGTGTTTTTTATTAGCAAAAACTTAAAACAATAAAAATGATTGCTTTCATATGACTTTTATTGAGACTGGTCGAGCGCTCGATTTTATATTCAACCATACAAACATGTTGCAATTTGCGCGAAAAGAAGAGTAGCCAATATTAAGTAAATCAAAACTAAACAATCGAAAAATATTATACATAAGTCACGTTGGCCTTACAAATGGTACGCGAATCTAATCGATATGTTTATAAATCACGCACATTTATTTTCTGTGCACGACAAAATGCCCCAATGACTTAAAAATTGGCTTAGTTACTCTAAGCCATTAGACATTAACAGGTGACGAGACAAAAAGTTGCGTTGTTTGTTTTTTTTCGCAAATCGGCGACGTTAGTGCGCATTTGTATGCGTGAGAGTGAAAGGTCAATAAATTGTCTAGTTGCGTTGGTGTGCGCTCTATGGGTCAGTTGCTCGCCTACTCTCACTCGATCTCTATTTTTGACTTTTGCTGCTTCTCTTGTGATGCAGCCGGTATACGATCTTGCCTATGCTCGACAATTGTGCCGTCGCGCACGTACACGTACACGAACACACAAACACAATTGTTACAATGCTCTCACTCTCGCCGTTGTCTACGTTGGCACTCGTTCGACTCTGTGCTCTCTCATGAAAGCTTCCATCGGCAGCACAACAAAAATATCGCATATAATTTGGTGGGTCGTCAGCCAAACAAACTCAATAACAATTCTGCGCGCACGAAGAAAGCAGTTGAACGTAAAAAATAAACTACGGAAGATAAAAATTTCGTGTACGAGTCAGAATTAATTGAATTCAATTGAATTAAATTTAATAAAAGGCGAATTCTGCAAAGAAAACTTACCTTTCAATGAGGCATATTTCAAAGTGCACAAAGCAAAAAAAAAGTCAACTTAAAATTTATCAACTAATAAAAAGTACCAAAGAACGTGAAACAGATGTGAAATGTGCCGATCAAAAATTGGTCAAACCAATTTTATGTGCAAACACTTGAACAATTTACGAAATATTAGTGATTAACAAAAAAAAGGTGTTTTCCACCGGCAAAACAAAGTAGAAAAAAATCTGTGATATAGTCAGAAAACTTTGTGATAAATAATATTGAAGACTTATTATAAACAGTAACTGTTAATGACGCCAAGGATTATTACATATTTTCTGGTAGGCTTAAAATTAGAAATTTATGCTTTATTGATCTTTAAAATAAAAAGTCAACCCAAACAAAGTCCAAAAATAAATCTCTCTGATACCAATTTGTGAGGTGAGGTGAGACTACAATGAGCCAAAACAACTATGAGTCAATATAAATGTGTGCCACACAAATAAACAACTACTGTAAACATATTGCCAAATCTGTTGAAAATAAAATTTACAGAAATATCATTTTAGAGGCAAAAATTACGCATACGTTACGTTGAACAATTAATTTAGCTGTGATCACATATTTAGATGCCTTTGAATTGTGCTATAATTTAAAGTCAACAAGTTGATGTGTAACGGTTTAAAAGGTCTAAGGCAACCAGCATAGGCATAATCAGTTATTATGTAATCGTATTTGCTTATTGCGTTTTGTATAGGGAAACTCGCACGGGCCGTATGAGTAATGATAAATTATCTAATAACACGTAGTGAAAAAGTTTAACGACTTGTGAATATTTTGTTTGCTAAATTAAATAATAATGATTAGAAACAAATACCGCAGCATTTTTTCAATGTTTTTTTAAATTTTTTTGCAGTGCGGCATGCGCCATCCTACAACTGGTCTTAGCGAGGACGACTTAAGTCGTCTAACTGGTTCATCCTCATCTACTTCATCGTCTTCTTCGTCGTCAGCGTCTTCATCATCATCGTCATCATCCAGATCATCGGCGGCAAATACACCGAAACGTAGGGAAATCGATGATGATGAAAACGGCATACATCCATTGCATACAAACCAAAACAAAAACAAAAACCAACGCCAACACAACAGTCCCGAGCGGACGTCCACATCGACAGTGCATAAAAACAACTTGAACAACTCACACAACAATGGTTCAACACATTTCAGTTCAACGTATTTACCCGAAATCATCAATCCACTAGAATGGCAAAAATCGCGAAAACGCAAAGAGCGCCTGGATAGCACATCGGCGTCGACGCAAGAGCGCAAATTGCAACGATCGAACAGCGAGGAGCTTCTCTCGGAGGGAGCCAACGTGCCGAGCGCGACTGTGCTGACAGATGTGCAGAATGGCGCCTGTAGGGGTCACGCCAATGAGGCTATGCGCCGAGTTTCCTCCGAGGACTTTAAGCGCAGCGGCTATGAACCGGACCTGCCGCCGGAGCTGGGTGTTTCAAAGCAAGCAGCGAGCTTGGTCGAAAACGCCGGCGAATCGTCGGCAACCAAAACCAAAGAACCGATTGTCGGTAATGAGAATGATGGCTCCATGGCGAACCTCCAACAGCAGCGGCATCAGCAGCACCAACAATCGCTGCCGTTGAGCGCAGTCGGCGGTGATGTCACTAAGGATCTAACATGTCGTACACGCTATGAGACTAGTCCGGCACGCTCGCATCGCCACTCGCCAGTGCGCGGCGGCAATAATGGGAACGGTCGCCATCGTGACAGCGATGACAGCGAGTGTGAGCATGAACGGCGACGCAGCAGTGAACGTTCGTGCAAGTCACGTCAGCCGCCCGGCCGGAAAGCGGCAGGCGTCACAAAGAAGAACAGCAGCAGCTCGGGACTCAAGTACCTGCCGAGCAAGCGCAGCGACGAGAGTGCCTACAAATATGATTTGTCGGTATTGAAATATGAGCGGCGCGGTTTCATAAGCAAGAAGACTGCTGAGAAGATGATCGATAAGACGCCGACGGGCGTCAACGATCACAACGACAACAGCCTCATGGATTTCCATCAGCCCAAGCGCAACGCCAACGTTGTGGCATCGTCACCGACATCATCATCGTCGCCTAGCAGTGACGACAACACCTTGACCAATACAACAACAACAACGACCATTGAGGCTGGCGCCAGTAATCCAGTGGAGACAACGTCGACCACTAAGAAGAGCAGCAACAGCGGCTTATCGTTCACATCGGCGCAGGAGTCTTTGCCTTGGGAACGCGAGGGCGCAAACGAAGATGAGCCAGCGCCTATACTCAGTCGTCGCTATGCACACTCACGTCACCACATTGGCGAAAGCATCGATACGGCGGCCAAGCTGGCCAAAGTCATGCCCTATCCACAGCCGTTGCACAAGCAAGTGGCCAGCGCCGCATTGCTCGCCGACGACACGAACTGCCTCGAGCCGCTTGATGCTGTGCGCGCGTTCAGCTCGCTGGAAAACATACGGACGCGCGATGTCATGCAGCAGGTACTGCCCGCGATGATTGCCTTCCAGACGCCCGAAGAGCGTCTCAAGTTGGTCAACCGACGCATTACAGCGCTGAAGAAAAAGCTGACACAGCTTGAAGAGGCGCTTGAGACACGACTCGGCTATCGCCCATCGCAGGCAGAGCGTCTAAATGACAAATACATGAAAAATGTCCTTGCCGAGCTGAGCAAACTGCGCAAGGAACGTCACGAACTGAAGTCCGATCACGATCCGACCACGGCTTTCGGCGTTAAAGTAAGCGGTGGCATGGATGCGGCCATGAAGTTGGAGAGCATGAAGACGACACTGTCGGAAGTCGAACAGGTGAGCCAAAAACCGTCTCGCACATTATTTAATGAACTTCACGTCACGTGCTGGCAGCGATCAATTGCCATTGACATTAACTTATTAAAAATTAGTCACATAAACAACAAGAAATCAAAAATAACAACAAAATGAACAAAAAATTAAAACAAAATAAAAACAAAATAATACTTTTAAATCAGTGTCAGACATTTTGCGTTGATTCGTATAGAGCGCGTAATATTTTTGTTCGTTTTTGAAAAACACGACGACATAAAATTCCTCATGTTCTTTCATCTTAAAATGGTCGACACAAAAGAAATTGAAAAACTGCCAAAAGAGAAAAATTTTATTTTTAAAATAATTTCTATATTATTAAGACACTCGTGTCTGGCGCATTTATATGTATGTATTTGTTTATTAATTCTTCTGTTATGATTTTTGCCTTCTCATACTTGAAAAAAAAAACAAGTGGAAACATTTTCGTTATTAACTCTTTGAGGACATTTTTATACTATTTTGAGGCCATTCTTTACATGCGACTTCATATATGATTTTACAAGATAAATATAACAATTTTAACTGAGTTTTAATAAAAGGCGTCAAACTGAGTCGATTTTAAGACGTTTAATTGAATTAGTTTTTGCAAATATTTTTGTCCCAAATTAAAGACTTGCGTCATACTTGTTGTTTTCAACTCTAGACATGATATTGTTTTTCAAAATAGAATAAAAAAAAAAAAAAAAGAAAATAAAAAATTGCTAATGAGAAAAGAAAGCTTAACAGGCATCAACTTAAAGTTGATTGATTGCTGGCAAAATTGATATTTGTGTGACTTTGATTTTCTTCTTTTGCGACATAATTTAAAAACATTTTTGGACTTTTTCTTAATGGCTTTTCTGTCTTTCATCTAATATGACAAATAATTGTATAAGTCTTTTAAAATCACAATTAATACACAAACAAATACAAATCGATTGCTATAATTGTCACGATGACGTGTTAATGAGTTCAAATTATATAATTTCAATTAGACAGTTAGTGAATCGACATTGATAACGTCATGCGTGTGATTTCCGCGTAGAAAATGCTTTGATTATAAGTAATAATAATAGAAAATATTGTTTCGATTTCAGAATCTTACTGATAAACGTAAAGATGGCAATCGTACCGAGGTAATCGATGAGCTCACGCCCGCACAGTTGGTACAAGAGAAATCGGCTGTGCAACATGGTCTGCTCTATTTTGAATCGCTTTACGGCCGACCGGTCACAAAGGATGAGCGTGATGCAGCGCGTCCGCTCTATGAGCGTTATCGGCAACTCAAGCGAATGGTTTCACGCACCAATCTGTTTTCAGGCGTTACCGGTGCCGGTGCACCGGACTTGCCGACCATACTCGAGCACGAGGCTATGGTGTTCGAGTCCACACCGCTACAGTATTCATCCAACAATAGCAGCGAGACAACCAATTCACCCAGCGACACAACAGCGGCAACGGCCAACACTGCAAGCGCCTCATCGGAAGAGTCGTCTTCGACAACGACGACGACGACAACCAACACCACGGGCATTGGCGGAGATGTCGAGGAGGGCAAACAGGCCGTGCCAGCTAACGAGAATATCAGTTCACTCAGTTTAGAGGAATTGTGGAAATTGTTAGATTTGGTGCGTGAGGAGAAGAAGCTTCTAAAGCAGACCATACACGAGTATGAGTGTATATTTGAGGAGCAGAATGGTCGTAAGATGTTGAAAAACGATCGCCGTGCCATTGAGACTTATGGTCAGTACAAAGAGAAGAAGGCTAAGACTCGGCTGTTGCAGGCACTAATCAAAAAGCATATTTCGCGTTGAGTCTAAGACAACTTTTGTCTTTGTAGATACTGGTCTAATTCAACTATGGGCTTATCTTTTACGAAGTCTTTCGAACAGAAGTTTGTAGAAAATATCAAAATTAAAAGACAGAATTACGTAATAGGTGATTTTCGGCTTCAGTGAAGCAATATTTTTCTAATCATTATTCCCATTATTACACATTTGGTAATTTGTGAAGTTTGAAATTTGGAATTTTACTGAAATTTCAAATTAAAAAGTATTAAACTGTTATGTTTTTATGTAAAGTTTTGTTTTCTTTTGAGAACTTAATGTGACAAACTGGTCGTCCTTGTCGAATTTTCAATGGTTCACAAAAACATCAAAAGTTTTGTTTTGTTAAATAAAAATAAAACATAAGGCAATGAAGAATCTTTCGCTCGATTCAAAACCAACTACAAATTTCAACAATTAAATTGCATAAGTCTCAACACAAACCATTCAGTCGATAACGATAACGAATCGGTTGGATATCGATAAGCTTATCGTCAACAAACGGTTGAGCATGGCTTCGCTGAAATTTGTCAAACCCATGACCAAACACGTTAGAATCGAGTGGTGGTGCACATGACGCGAACACATGACCATAATGGAGGAAAAAAAAGCTGTACCATTTTATTTAGAAAGTGCTGGCAAAGAAAAACAAAAATGGCTGTTTTATTTTTTTAATTTTAAAATAAATTCAATTCAAATGAATCTATAAGCAGCAAATCTATGATTTTTGAACATTGTATGATGTTAAAGTATTTTAGATACAATTTACAAGCTGTTGAAATAAATTGATATAGTTAACTCAATATCATATATGAAATTACATAATGCGTACAAATGCTTTCATTTGACTGTTGTTAAGCCAAAAATGTGTCAGGATAGCCATTTTTGTTCGAATTTAAAGGCTTTTGGCAAATGTGACGACAAAAATTGTCAGCTTAGACTAGTAAAGACTGCAACATAATTGCCGGTGCATTCTTGAGACAAATGAACTGTAGCCATAAGTCGCGGCTGGCGATCTAGCATCCATAAAACATACATAAAGGAATATTAATAAAAATTATCCTTTTTTTGTTTATATTATTATAATTTAAGTTATTTATTTCGTAGATTGTTTTCGTTCATGTTTTTATTATTATGAATATACCACATTAACGCAGATAAAGTAAGATTAAACATTTTATATATTGTATATTCTATAAAACGGTTGATGAACATTGTTATTTCGATACTATTACTTTTTCTCTAATTGAAGAATAAACATTTAAGATTGAAGACAAAAACTGATGCGAAATTTAATATATTACAATATTGTTTATAATGAGAAGGTGAATTATTGAAAACGTCATTGCAATGAAGAAGTTTGAATACTTTTATTCAACTTTTAGATTCCTCTTTTGATGAATAAACTTTAAATTTATCTTAATTTGACTTGAAACATTTCATTCAAAAAACAAAAATAATTCACTATTGTATCTTTTTCTTCATGTCAACATTAAAATATACACTTAATCATATTTATCTTAGCAAATCTTCCACATGGAATTGAATTTATTTACGTAGTAGACACAATATTCGGAAATACACAAAAATACAAACAAAGATACAAACACACATACACTTATACATACATATACATAAATTTGCGTACTTCTTACAATATTTATAAATGTGCTCCTATCGTCATTGATGTTAAAAAATGTAATTATTACAAAAATAAAAAAAAAAAAATAAGAAAATTATTGTAATCTTATTTAAATATTCAAATAAAAATGGGAAAAAGAAAAAACAAAAAATTAACAAAATTTTGACTGATGAACTTTTGCGAAGCGTTTTTTTTTTGTAATTTCGCAAAACTCGAACAAGTTTGTTGGTTCAATGTAAACGAGCATATGAGAAACAATATTCAAAGTCTTTATAATTGTTGTATTCAAAGCGTTCACTAAAACGTCTAATGAGCAAAACTTAATTAAACAACAAAAATGTGTACTCTTTTACCAAAACAAAAAAAAAAAAAAAAAAATAAATACAACTTTTAAAAATAAAAATTATAAATTTATATAACTTTATTGAAGGCATGAATAGCAATGATTAATGGAGCATCTAAAGACTTTTTATGAAAAAAAAAAAAAAAAATGATACAAACTTTGCTAGAAGTTCGAAAAGGAACATGCAAAATTGTTTGCTAACAAAAATGTTTGTTTGATTTTTACAGTGAATTGGTTTTATTGAAAGCAAATGACAAATATTTACAATATTTACAATAAAAAAGAAAAGAAAAAAAATAAAATAACAATAACTTATATAACATATGTATTTATATACTGATTATATATACTTACTTAACTACATATGAGTATCTTACATAAACAACAATTTATAGAAAACTTCAAAACTACAACAACTACAATAATAAGTATGAAATTGCAATGAAGTAACATTTTTTTGTAGAACATACCAAAAAAAAAAAGAACATCTCAAAGATTTAATGTCTCTTATTAACAAGTAAACGAATAACAAAGAAGAGCAACAAGCAAATAAATAAATAAATAAATATATCATGTTAAAAGAATAGTCAACAAAAGGACAATTGTGTGTTTCTCTTTAAGTTCATAAAGTCTTGGCACAAATTGAAATTGTATATGCAACGACAGCGTAATCTGAGCGCTACAATTACAGCATGTCCTTCGTCCTGGCGATTGTTAAGCTTTGTACGCTGCTAAGGCCATTAAAAAGGTTAAAATACATAAATGTTTGTGGGAACAAAAAAGAAAAGTAGGAAAAGGCAAAGAAAATCACAGTGAAAGCGTATCGCCTTTGTTTAGTCAACCTTTGGCACCCACTGGCCATTATGCTGCGGGTTGTGTTGCTGGTTTCCTATTTGTTTTTTTGGCCAGTGAGCATAAAAAGTGGCAACAGCAGCCAATAAAGTCCAACCGAGTAAAACAAAGTGAAGCGAAGAGAAGAAAAGAAAATAAAATGCAAACTGTTCGACCCTCATTACGCATGAAAAGTTCTAAGAAAATTAAAAGCTAAGAAATAACAACAAAAGTTCAAGGAAGAAAGAAAGAAGTGCTTCAGTTTATTTAGTCCACTCACATACACAAGTGTAGGGTATTGTCGCTTAAGGGAACTTGAGTTAGGCAAGTTCCAACGATTTGTCGCCCGTCTGCAGTTCGCCAGCGAGAGATTTTATTTTGATTTCAGCATGGCATGTGCGTAGAGAAAGCAATCCCAGGAATATTTTTCAATCAATTAGGGGATTCTTGAAAATCAATTCCGGGAAAAAAAACTTCAGTTAGTCAGTGATTCATTTCCTACTTCAGGTGTTTTTTAAGAGGCAGAATAACTATTCATTTTCAACAGTTCCAAAAAGTCGAAATAGTGTATAGTCAACATTTGATCACTTTTCCACTTCGAATGGAGTAATTCAAGCATTTTGGCAATCCCGAAAAATTCCGGGATTAGCCAACTACAGTCCCGAGACTCTCGGGATCAAAAAACAACCGGGTTCCCGAATCCCGATTGTATTCTCGACGTGTGCGCCAAGTGTGTGTAGGGCATAGAATATTCGTTGTTGTTGAGGCAAATATGTTTACTTGTCTTGTATATTTTGACTTTTTAGGTGATTTGCTTCGAAGATTAAAGCAAATATATGTATGGAAGTGGCGTGTGCGCCTCAAAGCATGCTACAGGCAAAAGATTTAACAAGTTTTTCGTTAATTTTGGCTTTCTTTTTTTCTTTTGCTTTTTATTTTGTTTGAATTTACTTTTTTTTCAATAAAATTTTACACGAAATGAGTTTAGTAAAATAAAATGGCGCTAACATTTAAGAACAGTAGCTTCACGTATTTTACATAAGTAATTTCTTGTTGTTGTATCACTTGCTTTGTGCCTCAAGGTATTGAATGTATCTGTAAGAAGTTTTGGTGTGAAGCAAATAATAAGAAAAGTTGAATTGGCTTATCGCAAAAGGAGAAACATGTCAAAAAGTTCTCAAAGAATTTAGCAAGTTAATTAAGCCCAACACAGTGTATGTTATTATTAACCAAAAGACCGGAATCAACTTACATTTCCGCAAACTGAATTGAAGTTGCCAATGGCAAATGAACGTTGGAGAAACAATAATTGCATCGTCGATTTGACCGAGCGTGCCGTACAATGATTTGATTCGTATGAATGTTGTACAGGAGCACAAACATGCTTCGATTGCTTACAAATGTGTTTTTGCGGTTTTCCAGTTCGATTCATTTGTTGCTCTGCGGCGGCAACGAGTCTGTCAACTCGAAGTTGATTTGATTAAAGGCGAACGAAGAAAATCATTGAAGTGCATATTGCTTGCTTCGAGCAACATGGGTGTGCAAACGTCATTAGGAAGCATTTACGCTGCTACGATTTGATTCTAGTGTCAACACACCCACACAATAACACACAGGCACACATCAACATACATACAGCTATGGTCAGAGAAATAGCACTAATAAGATGGCCGTGTCAGTTGCAGTCAGGTCTCAAATTTTTACATTACTTTCACTCAGGCATCTTTTATTACTATTATTCGTCTCTTGCACGTCATTTTCCATATTAATTTTTAATTTATTGGTCGGTAAGACTTGAAGATTCGGACAAACTCTTCTGACCCTTGGCTTTTTCACGCAAATTATTGTCTTTGCAGTGGCGAGCAACGAACTTCTCCATTCTTAAGCATATTTACATGAGATCTCAGATATTTGAAGGACTTTTAGACAACATCCCTTAATAAAAAAAAATTATTTTGATAAAAGTGTCGTTTTTAAAGTAAGGAGTGAAGAAAGTCTACAAATTTTCATTCTCAATATCAAAAATTGTGTTCTTTGCTACTAAACAAGAATTTAACAAAAAAAGAAAAAAATTGTATTCACTGTCTTAGTTGACGAACGAAGTAGAAGTGAGCTATTTCTATTTTATAACGTAATTAGGGAATGTCCGTAAATTACGTAAGGTAGATAGGAGGATCTCAGAAAATCTCAACAAATCTCACCTAGGGCTAAGGGGTTCATCGGTCATCTCATGTGAACTTTTTAGTCCATTAAATTAATTTTATTTTTCAAAATTTGAAGCAAAACCTCATGTGTGTTACAGCAAGAAGGGGGAAATCACACTAAATCTCAGAAAGAGGGAGAGAGAAGTGTAAATTTTGGGAAAAAAAACATCACGTAATTTTGGACGTCCCCTTAATGTTAAACTAGGAACTGAATGATGATTCTAGGTTAATACTAATATAAAAGAATATATTTATGCCTAAGAAACAGTTTCAGTAAGTTGAAATATAAAAATAATTAAATTTTTTTGTCATTTTATGAAAAGTATGCTATTTTTATGTCCACAGCTGTACGTATCGTACATCAAATGGCACGGACCGACAAGTTTTGCAAAATGCACGATCCCATAACATTTATTATTGGCAAAAGATGCTGAGACACTAATTTGATTTGTGTGGTGTGCATGCACGTGTGTATGTGCAAGTGCATGTGTGTGTGTCTGTGTGTGTGATTTTGAAATGTCAAATTGAATGTGCCAGAGTAAACAAAACGAAGCGAAATCGAAATGAAATGAGATGAAATGAAATTCAAAATTGCCAATGCCCTTTGGTCTTTTGCAAGGAACAGGAGTATACAACAACAACAACACCAATAACATTTTACTTTCAAACGTCAATAAAAGCTGAAAGGAACATGCCACATAAACTTTCCTCAGATGTGACTTAAGCTGTGTGTGTGGGGGGGTGTGGGGTGTGGGGTAAACGAGTACTTCTTTAAGTATTAAAAAAAATAAAAAGACGGCATCGATTTACAAAACATTTTATAGCCTCAAATGAAATCTGTTTATGCACAAGACTTTTGCGCGTTCTTTATAATATTTAGCGTGTATCTATTGCGCATTAAGTAGAACTTTAGCCCCCACAAAGCATATCACTCAACGTGCAACAGAGCGACATTGAGTAACGCGTTTCGAAAACTGTTGAATAATTTATGCCAAACAATCGAACACAAACAGAAGGCACAAGCGTCGCAGATACTTTCAGCAGCTGATGAATCGTTCCGGCATTAGGCAGGAATATTTGTTATTTGGTTCTGAAGTTGTGGTCAAATAACAAAATTTGTCCAAATTTAAGATGAAATGCAAATATTTTGCTTTGCAGGGTATTAAGGGGTTATTCTCATGTAAACGCATGAATTTTACCTGTTTTTAGAAAATTTTTTTTTAATAGATAATAAAATTTAATCAAATTAGTTTTCTTATATGTTTTTATTTGGACCATAAACTGTGTAAAAAAAATATATTCTTTTGTTATTTTTCATTTCTTATAAATTTTTTTTAAATTGAAGTATACACCAAAAAAAAAAAGTATGTCACTGGTCAGGCTGATAGCGGCTGTTAATGTTCTCCGAAATGAGAAACCCGAATGGATTATTATTCAGGAGGTCTGTCGCTATCGTCCGTACCAAAGGCATTGAATTTCATTGAAAAACAAAAAAATGCCGGACTGTCAAAAAAAAAATTACGAAAATCGCGGTTTTTTTTAATTAAAATTGCTTTAAAAAAATAGGAAAATATTTTCGAAAAAACACGGGTTTGGTACGGACGATAGCCATTAGTGTCTAGAAGAACTCTGCAAAATTTCAAAGCAATCGGTCAAATAGTTTTTTCTCTAGGACCCTGACCGTTTTAGAAAATGACGTTTCCAGAAAAACGCGTACAAAGTTTTAAAAGCAGTAGGCGGTCGCTTATGACGCGTCGGCGATTATAAGTTGTAACTACTTTTTTAATAGAAATTTTGATCTGAAATTTTCACAGCATATTTTCAATATGTTCTATTATCGAAATATAAAAAAAAAAAAAAAAAATTTTTTTTAAGTCGTTACATGAGAATAACCCCTTAAATATGTCGGTGTAACGAACATGATTTATTTGTTCATCTTCTTACGCTTTGCATTTTTTTTTGGTTTTTTTTATGGCGTTCATTGTCATCTAAAGATATTTTATCGTCAGCAGCATACAAATTTAGCACAGCTACAAAATATTATCGTTTATATCTTGTACCTGCCATACACAAAGTCAGACGAACTGACTGATACACACACACACATATACATAGACATAGACACACACCAAGTAGACAAAAAGACATTGTAGTTTGGCGAAAGCGTGCCAGTCAAGTCGTCGTCGTCGTCGTTGTCGTTAGCAGACTCTGCTGACTTCGTTGCTGTCATTTACATTCACATTTAATGCTGCTCGGCACACAAGCACACACACAGATACATACATATATACATACATGCAAGCAAACAAGCAAATTCCACAAAGGAACGTAGAAACTTTGTCTTTAGCCATTCAGGCATTCAAGGAACCGCCAGCGCATTCGTCAACTCACACTAACTTATGTCAAGGTGTTTGTTGCCTTTGTTCTTGCCCATTGTTGCTGTTGTTGTAGTTGTCTTATCCTTACCGCTTTCTTTTAAGGGATTAAGGCGTTGAATGCCTTAGCATAAACACGTGAAAGCTCCGTCTTGTTTATCGCACAAGTTTCAGTCTTTTTTTTGTTTTTTTTTACTTTTGCATAATTTAAGAATTTTTAAATTTCAGTTTTTGTCTTGTTTTGCGGTTGTTTTTGACTCGTTAGCTTATTTATGAGCGTTAAATGTGCTCTAAAGTAACTCAGCTAACTTTTTTGCTCATCTCACTCACACACACACACACACACACACAGAGACAAATTTGCAGTACTTTGCTCTTTAAACATTTTTCATATTGAATTTCATTAGTCATAATAAAATTTGCAATTCGAAAGACTTCGAATCATCAATGAATGTATCTGCGTTGTTGTATCTGTTTACTTGTATGAAAAATACATATCATATATGCAGCTTTATTGACATGCCAGCAGCGCTGTGTACATGTGTGCGTTGCTTCATAGGAAATTTTAATAAAATCGTACAATTTTCGCATTTTCGCTTTTATTTGCAAATGTTATTTATAAAATACATGCACACAAACATACATACAAATATAACGCAATATCAGGCAAGCGCAATTTGCTTTAAATTACAAATACATTTTTTTTATTTTAATTCGAATGAAGTCATTTTATTTGCTTAAGCTAATTTTTGCATTATTTGAAGTATAGTTTTTTTCTGCGGTAATTTAAGAGCATATAATGTTGCGCTTTTTAATTGAATTACCGAACTTTTCAATGTAAAATGTTTGTTTGCATTTTATAATAAATTTAAAATTTTATTTATCTAATTTCCTCATATGTGCATAATCTAAATAAATACAGGATATATGCTTAACATATATGATTATATCATATTTGCTCAGCAAAGAATGTTTATTATTTCACCTAACTTTCTCCGCCCTCAAATTCGTCCTTTGATATTCGTGGCAAATAACTTTGTTATAGTGCAACAGTGTGTGTGTGTGTGTACATACATATGTATACATGAGGCTTAGTTGACATGAATGAATTTGTAATTTTGCACCTTCGTCATGCGGATTAGGCCTGGGCATCTGTTTTGTTCTTTTGGAATACAGATATACATAAACAAACATATACAAAAGCTGCTTTAAAGACCGAATTCCATGCTGTGACACTGATGAAGGCTCAAAACACTACCAGGTCAGATGGTAATTGCTGAGTGGATAGCTCTGCTTGATGACGACATCTTGGTCAAAGAAGAAGCGATAAAAAGATAGAAAACTAAACATACGAACTGATCTGATGTAAAGAACCGTGGATCGAAAGAAAGCACACATAGATGAACTTTTATGCCACATTACACTTTAAGGAACACAGTTGCTTTCGTTGGCTGATTTTGGATAAGAAAAGTCAAGCAAGATTCAAGACAACCGCAAAGAAACAGTCAAATTCAAAGTGAGCCTACGGGCTTTCTTCTGGCAGTGATAAATCTTATTTGCAGCGAAATTTAAAAGCTTAACTGACAGAAAAAATGCAAACATTTTATATTATTTGTATTGAATGAAGGAAAGCGCTGTGAAGGCAAAAGTTTTAATTAAGTCGTAAATTAATTGAAGCGCTAAAATGACTTGACTTCGGCGCGTTTGCATAGTAATGACGCAAAATGCACCGACGGCAATTTGCGTGCTGTCGTGCATAGTTCGAGGCAATCAGGGGAGACACACGGACGCGTCGTCATTGTATCTGCATCGCGATTGAAATTGCAGTCGCCTGTTGAGCAAAGTGTTTACGTGAAGTTTAACGAAGGCAAAATGCATGCAAACAGACAATTTTTTTTTTATTTTTGCTACACAAATTAATTGAATTAACACAAGCAAAAGTTTCGTTTTAGTCGCATTATTAACGAAGGCTTTTCGTTGGAAGAAAAAAGGCTTTGAAACAGCACAAAAAGCATCAAATTCAAAACCGAATACGAAATCAAATTTCAAATGAAATACGAAAAACTGACAGCATAATTAGATTTGCATTCAGTTTTTGGAAAAGTAATTAGAGCAAGCTGCCAGCTTGTCAAAAATTGAATGCGTAGGCGCACAAAGAAGTTATTCAAAACACGTATACGACCTGTTGGCAAACCCAAATAAGACCGGCAATTAGTGAGGCGTACGTTCTGCAAATCACTGTGTGTGTGTGTGTGTATTTATGACGAACACACTGGACCGTATTTCGATCGGAATGAAATGCATTGAAAGAATTGCATAACGTTGTGGCCCAAAATTGCATGGCCTGACTCAAGTGGACCGTCTGTGTGGGCTTCATGGGCTATGCAGTGGCTGCTGTAGGCCGATACAAATAAAACCACAAACAAAACATGCTCAGCTCGGCTGTATTGCTGACTGTTTGCTGCTATTGCAACTGACGGTTCAGCTTGCGGTTAAACACATCACTTTTATGAAATATAATTCAAGGCACAGAACAACTTCTGCAGTTTAATATGATTTTTCTTCTTTTGCAAATGTACAAGGACAAATACTGAAAATAGTAGAAGAAGTAAATAACCGCAAATAGTTTCATTTTGTGTGCTGTGTCCTTTGCATATGTCATCATCAGTTTCAATGTGGTAAATGTTCGTTAGTTGCTCGTGCCAAGCGGTCATAAATCAGTGGAGCGCGTAATAATGCGTAGAACAAATGTCATGCTGTGCTTTCCCAACTATGCTGGAAAATAAAATAAAAATAATAATAAATATTATGCTCATATTACGACATGCGATTATTCATAACTTTGCATGCGTGGCGTACCTTTGGAAAAAAGGCGTTGTAGAAAAGTTGGTCAGATTTTACTTACAAGCACTGAATGAGTATTTTAGGGTTAAAAAGTTGCTTAGATTCTATGCTGATAAGTCTATGAAAGCAACGTCGAGAGAAGCCTATGCTTCTACATTAGCTTAAACACAGACAACTCCTTCAATTTAATTGAAAGATAGAAAATTTCACGAAGTTAGGAAGCTTACAGTATTTTGCTGATGAAGTACATACACAGAGGGGCACACACGTGACACAATCGCTCTTCAGCACAGCGGCAACTAATAATTAAATGCTGCTAAGCAACTAATTGCGCACCTCCTTGATACTAATTAGACTAATACGGCAACTAACGCCAGTCATCAAACGCTTTACACTTCATGTCGATGTAAGCTCGCGAATTGAGTTTCGTCTTTCACTTCAATTAAGCTCAATAGTGTGAAAACATGGCGATGGTAACAGTTAAGTTAGGGGGAGGCGGTTGAGTGGGCGACAACGCTCGTAAAACTGTACCACGCGTTAGTTTCTTGTTTCAACGTAAATGCGGCAACAGCGATTGCGTTTTTATTATTTGTCGGTAACGCCTCATCTCACACACCCACTCACCCACACACATCGACACAAATCAAATGTAGTGTTGGGCGTGCCAAGCTTACACAGTTCTATGAAATGTCCTCTTGTGTGCAAAGTCAACCTTTTGCCGGATGGTGTGTGAAAATAGCAAGAAATGATTACCGACGCCATAACTCTGCTCAGAGTTTGTAGAACGCGTCACGGCATGTCTGCCGTTGATCGATGAATATTATGCTTGGAAATTTGCATATCAACAGTTTGCTTACATTTAACGACATGCTCGTATTGATTGATTTGCTTGCGGCTTAAATTACTTACCTTTTCGTCTTTCCACGTTTTCGTTTCAGTTTATCAAAATATTTCAATTGCTTAATTTCTGCTTATTATGAATGTCATTTTATCGAAAGGATGTTGTCTGCAAGTCAAAGCAAACTGCAAAACATTTTTCTATAGAAGTCCTTTGGCAATTATCATTCTGCGTTATATGTACATCATTCTGCAGAATTTCATGCAAATTGAATTCAGTTTAATTGAAATAAAAAGAAAATAAGTGAATCTGTAATATAACCAGTAAGGAAGCTATTTTCAGCTTTGCTGAAACTTTTATACTCTTGCAAGCATTTGCCCAAATAAATCCTTCTTATAGTGTTTCCAATAGGAATCCTAGAATTTTATAAAGATAAAGAAGCACATTTTCTAATTTGTTTTAAAAAATGTAATGCAATCATTCTACATTCCATTTTGCGATCTTCTTACTCATCGGCTTACAGAGAAATTGAATTTTTAAGTTTTTCTCTATATGGGCGGTGCCACATCCCTTTGACCAATTGTAATGAAACTTTGGAATATGGTTATGGATGTAGAAAAACTCATAATTACAAAGTTTCATCTGTTTATATTTAAGAACAGAAAAGTTTCTCTAACAAAAACTGAATTTTCGATCGACTTAACCTATGGGAGCTATATGTAATAGTTATCCGATCTTCACCAAATTCACAGTGTATTTTTATTGACGTCCAAGATGCTTTTGTGTATAAAATTGAGATGATAGTTTTAAAATCAAAGCGTTTTTTAAGCGAAAATATATTTTTTGACCGATCGTTCCTATGGCAGCTATGTGCTATAGTGATCCGATCATGCTGGATTTTACATACAAACTGCGTGCAAGAAAAGGAAAATTTTCTGCATTCAAATTTTTTGTGTAACTTTAAAACTCTAAGAGAAGATTGCATCGCAACAGACAGATGGGCAGACGGTCATTGCTATATGAATTCGTCTCGTCGAGCTGATCAAGAATATATACTTTATATACTTTATATAGTCGAAAATGTCTCTTGCTTTGCGTTGCAAACTTCATGGCAAAGTTAATATTCTCTTTTTACAAGAGTATAATAATAAAGAGTTGTACAGCGGTTCATTCCAGGAAATGAGTTATTCTTTTTTTATTGCTTGATTTGTTTGGTGTTCCAGTTCGTCCTTCTTTTCTGTTCATTTTTACAGAGAATTTTTCATTTCAAATTAATTCATTTAATAACTCAACGAATGGCAGCGTACACTTTGATGCTCTTCTGTGCTGACTCATAAAAAAAAGAAAAACATAAAAAATTAAAATAAGTCAAATGCATGTCAATTGTGGCTTCTGCCCAGCTTCGCTCTTCTCTCCCCTTTTTGGGAGATGCTTAGGCTAAGAAAGACTGAAAAAGTCAGCCTGTAGAGAATTGTTTGTGCCTCGACAGTTGAAGAGCAAGGGAAATATGAAAAATGCGGAAAGAAAAGAGCGAAGTAAATATTTGTGTTTGAGTATGTGAAAGTAATCTTATCTTTAAATGTCAAAGATACAATGACGGCAACCGCAATTGATTTTATCCATTATTCTTTGTCAATTTGTGGCACGGATGTGTAAATCGTCCTTTTTGTGACCCAGTTTGTAGTTGTCGTTGCCAGCAAGGACAGCAATCGGACAATCGGTCTGTGTCTTTGTACCTTATCAGATAATATTGTTGCAGCTTAGTTGAAAGCAAAAAATATATGTAAATAAAAAATAAGTTAAAAAAAAAAATCAAAATGTTCGTGCAACATGGCGTATGCGTGATCTGCGAGGTTCTTGAACGCCGTTGGCAATGAAGCGTTGCTTTCGTCGACCAATGGCTTTGCTGGCATAAACTTTTTCGTAGTTTTAAATTAATTACACTTTTTTTGTTGTTACTCTTTTTGGTTTGATGAGATTTTTGTGCAGTGAAACTCATAACGAAGTTTTTCCATTAGTGCCGACAATGGATGCACTTCAAATGTCAAAAACTTTTATGCAAAATCGTTTCTCATTCCCTTTTCTTTTTTGCTGCCTCTGGGTTAGCCGCTTGGCCTTGTGCGCTCTTCATTTTCAATTAAAACTTATTTGCAAAAATATTCCAATCGAATAAGCGAGTGCGAGAGAAGTGACCTACCCCCCGCCCCCCGTGCAGTGCCCTGTTTACAGCTATATTCATTTAGTGAAATTAAATATTGATTTAACTGAAAATGCAACGTAATGTCAACAACATCGACATTTATGACATATTTGCAAATAAAAAAAAATATTTAAAAAAAATCGATTTTTTTTGTGTCTGTCGATGGCATGAGGCATTAATAAAACAGTGCAACGTTTCGCAATCAGTTAATCGGTAATGCATCACAGTCCGTTTGCTGTCACTGTCATGTCGCTTGCACTCACTCACGCACACACACATGCTAAGCTGCTTTCGCCCATCATCTCTCTGACTTGCTCAGCAGCTTCAGTTATTTTTAAGTGGCCTCATTTGAGTTGAATTTCCTGCGGATTTGGCAAACAACGACATCGTCATCGTCATCCTCATTATCGTCATAGCAGCCAGATGCCCGGTGATTGGCTGAGCAGGATAAGCTTTTGGCTTGCGTCTGTGTGATGATGGCATCGACAAAGGCATAAATCGCTGTGCAGAGGCTTACGCAACTCTTACTGACCTACTTCCGTTGATAGAATGTGCACAATATTTTTTGGATTATTCGCACTCTTTCAATCATAGCAAAATGCATTGCGCTTTCTGTTGCGCAAGCAATTTTGAGTCGATACACTAATGGATTTTCTTTTAGCAAATTAAATAAATTGTGGTTAAACAACAAATCATGCAAACTAACACACACACACACAAAGTAATACAGATGTATCTGCTAAGTGAAAAATCACATGAGGTTGAAGATAACTCAACCCCCCTTGTTTTTCACATTTGAAATATTTTTTTTCTCATCTAACAAAAATATGCAAATAAAATGAGAAAGTAAGTCATGTTCCGCTTTACCGAAACTCATATACTCTTGCAAATGGATTGCTAAAAATACATGAAAAGTTTATCCGAATATGAATTGAAACATTTTTCGCATAATTACGTCCAATATTCCATTCAACTTGCCTGAAATAACAGATACACTTGTACTATTATTCAATGTTCTATATCTTCGTTCTAAAAAGAAATGAAGTTCTATAATTCAAGAACCGTATTTCCCTCACTTATAAAATTTAAATTCTGTATAGACAAGAAATGGCACATTTCTGTCGAAATATTTTAAAGAACAGAAGATCTTTTCTTGGAGCTTATAATATAGTATGTAGTTCGATTACTCAAACGAACTGGATGTTTATTGTAGAAATTTCTCTGCTCTCAGAATCCAGTTTTGTCCAATAAAGTGTATACCAAAAATAAAAAGTCTAAGCTACAAAAAGTAATATTCTTGTAATAATAAAAGTTCACAAATATATCAAATCGCAAATTCTTCTTTATAAGTATATTAATATACTTACAACCGTATTGTTCTCTGCAAGCATCTTCGATTTCTCTGATTGAAGCATTAAGCACCTTATCGAATTGCAAATGAGAACAAAAAAACACTCGTCGTCAATTTCAGCAACATGTTCATGTTCATGGGTGGCAAGAGGCTGTAAGACAAAGAAAGGCAAATCGAATGGCAGGCGTTTGGTCGGCCATTTTGCCTACCTTGCTAACGGCAATGATTGCTGAAGTGGAGTGTTGGCATTCCATCGGCAGATGTCGCTGAGCGTCAAATGAATTCGACATGAGATTTTTAAAAGGAATATCATGTTCGACATACACATATACATTTGTATTTACATACTAATCTTATTTTTAGCTACAAATATTAGTGTTATTACACTGCCATGCAAAGGACAGGCATACGGAAGAGCGATAGAGAGAGTATCTAATTGCAAAATGTGGTTTGTTGCTTCAAATAATATAGAAACTGACATATTCACACTTATGAACTCATGAAAATTGACATTCTTGCTAAACGACAATTTGCTGCATTTGTGGCTTTATGACTTAAACCACTTTTATTTCTTGACTTGAGTAAATTTGACTTTTCTTTCATTAAAATGAAAATTTCTGAAATTTTCGAGTTAAACCAAATTTTGTATTTTTGTTTGAATTTCAGGTAAACATATTACAATTGAAAGACTGCTAGAAGACCAAAAGTCTACAGGATAACATTGCACAATATGACATTACACTGCACTACACAACATGACACAAGTTGACATAATCGAAATAAAATGTCATGAAAATTCAACCACAACCACAAAACGAATTCGTCCTCAACTTGTGCCTAACGAACCGGAAATGCAAACCTCAACAACAACAAAAACAAGAAAAACAACAGCCAAAACAACATCATTAATCATGAACAGGTTTTTGTTGAAAGTAGCGACGTGTTTAATTTTTATTTGTAGCAAAATAGAAAGCAATGCTGAAAAATCAGCACGGCAACCCAGAGAGACAAGACTGATTTCAGCTTGTTGGTTGGAATCATTGCCGCGTTGCAAAATAAAAAGTAAAGTTTGACTTTGTGTGTGTTCCTGACACAATTTCCGGCGGGTTCAACTTCCCAACGCAGTTGATCCGAAATTCGTGACACAGACTCATATGGCAACCACACACGCAAACTCCTACAACAATAGTGACACCAACTCACACACAGCAACGTATCTAATCCAGCTGAAACAACAAAAACAACAAACAGAAAAAAAGAAAAATAAAATGAATCCTCAATGGCGGGAAAAGCCAAATCGGCGCGTGACTGTTTTTCGTGCAGGCACACTTGTTTTTGCTGCCACGCCCACTCTGACGTTGGCTTTCACTCACATTTACTTCCAAATGGTTTTGATTTAATTTTACAGCAAAGCTGAAAGTGCAAAACATCTTGTTTCGGTCATGCTAATCACTTGGTACACTTCATTCTGCATTTCCAAATAATAACTCTTATCACTAAAATAGAATATATTCGGTGGCGTCACGCACATTTCATTTGGTCTGCACTCATTGTTTTACATACATAGGTATATCAATTGTTATCATTAGAGCTCATTAAGTGCCGTTTTATGTCCAATTTTCTCTTGTCTCAGTGGTCTTTTCCTAAGAGACGTATATATTTATACAGCTCGATAGAAGAATAGATATACTGCCAGACGGATGTGTTGAAATTGACTTGTCTGGCAGTGTCACAGAAGTCTCTAGTTATTTTCAAAGTCGATTCTTTGGAAATCTCTTCGAGATTTCGTTTTTTCAAACGTTCATCATCGAATTTCGAATTATTTAAATGGAAAATACTTAGAAAAACTATAAAATTTATTGATTGGTAGTTAATTATTAATAACAACTTAAGATAAGGCAGCATTTAACGAAATCTCCAACAAAGTTATCAGAAATTTCATAACTGTTTGAAATCGCCAATTAGAGATTTCTGTCATCATACACGATTCAGTCTTTTAAAGTGTTACAAACTGCAGCACAAAGTCGAAATAATTTCATTGCCTGTGAAGAAGGAAGTAAAACTGTTTAAGTGCTTTTCTAAGTGTAAGCACTTTAAGCGAACTTTAAGGACTTCGCTTCAAGTTCTGCCGCCTGACATCCTCCTTGGAGCAAGTTGTTGTTGGTGTTGTCACTAACCCATGTCAACAACGTTGGCCACCATGCACTGCAGTGACTCAATGGCGACGTTGGCGTCGTTTATGTGCGTTTGTATGTGTGTGTGTGTGTGTGCGTGTGTGTAGGTGCATGCAGTTGCAGTCTCAGTTGCAGGCACTGGCACTGGCACTACAGCAGCCGCAAGTGTCTGGCAGTCTTCTGACACTGTTTACGCTCAAGTGTCGACCCAAAGGACACGTGATGACGTTGCCTTATGCGATTACGAATGACTTTGCAATTTAATGAAATATTCTAAAACAATTATGAAATACTTCTTCTTTCGTTGAACTTGCAACTTTTCCATGGGTAATTAAATAAAATCACAAATTGAACGAGAAGAAGGAGAATTGATGTTGTTTTGAAAAAAAGCGATGCCATAAAGTTGGTTTTTATGACAAACTCATATTCGAACGGACAGCCATGCGAAGTTCTGTCAAATGGCACGCACTTAAGTCAAACCCTACCGATTACATAAAATATAAGTCAATCAGTCATGCTTTTGTAGAAACAAACACGCATATGACTTAATCAATAGCTCTTGAGTTGAGCAGCGCAGAGTTGAGTTGAGTTGAGATACTTGTCATGACACAAACATCATTTTTCTTTTTTTTATACTCTAGCAAGTGTATGTATATTAACTTTGTCAAGAAGTATGCAACGTTTGAATTTGAAGCTATCACCTCAATTTCGCCCATAGGAGCAATCGGTCAAAAATTAGGTTTTTGTTAGAAAAAGTTTTTTGCTCTTTAATATAAAGAGATGAAACTTTGCAATTACTTGTTTTTATTAATCTTTGACCATATTCCAAAGTTTCATAAGAAACAGACATAAAGGCGTGGCACCGCCCATATAGAGAACAAATTACAAATGCGATTTCTATGTAAGCCGACGAGATAGAAGAACGCAAAATGGAGTGTAGAGTGATTGCATTGCTTTCTTTAAAACGAATTCGAAAATGGGCGTAGCTAAGCCCCTTCCTCTTTATAAACTTATATGATTCTTATTGGAAGTACTATGAGATAAGAAAAGATTTTCCAATAAGAAAATTGCCAAAATGATTGCAAGAGTATATAAGTTTCGGCAAAGCTGAAAGTAGCTCCCTTTCTGATTTTTTATACCCTGCACATACAGTGTGTCAGGGTATATTAAGTTTGTTTGAACGAAATGTATGTAACGCACAGAAGGAGGGGAGGGGGACCCCATAAAGTATATATATGCTTGATCAGGATGACAAGAGAAATCGATTGAGCCCTGTCCGTCTGTCCGTCCGTCCGTCCCTCCGTCCGTCCGTCCGTCCGTCTGTATTCACCAATGGTTCTCGGAAACTATAAAAGCTAGAGACTTGAAATTTGGAGGGTAGACTCGTGATGCTTGGCACTACATCAAGTTTAAACGTTTTTGTGCCACGCCTACTCCTTCCCGCCCAACCAGCACCACCCACTTTTTTAAAACGTTGTAACTCGAACACCCGAAGAGATAGAAATATGAAAGTCAGTATGTAGACTCAACATGAAGAACTCTACAAAACTGCATACCACAATTTTTCCCCCTCCCCTTGATTTCCCCTCACCGAGTTGTTTTCTCTAAAAAGCAATATCTCCAAAACTAATAAAGATATGAACATGAAATTTTGTATACAAGCTCAGTAAATATATATCTTTAAAACTGCATACCACAAAATTCCCCTCTGTTCGAAAGTTACCCCTCAATGACCAACAAACTCAAATTTTTCGTAAATTCCACTTTTTTTGACCAATTTACTTGATATTTTGATCACTATTTGATCGGGCGATGTCAAATCAACATTTTTTTCGTAGATTTAGGGTGTTGCACCACCTACTGTGTGTGCAGGGTATTATATTGTCGAGTATACTCGACTATAGCGTCCTTACTGGTTTTTCCTAATTTTTGTATGGATTCGCCATTCAGCTTGTGTTGTTGTTATGAAACAAACACAAATAACGTTTATTTGTATAGGTATGTGTGTGTGTTTGTATGTTTATTTTATGTGTGCTTCCTTGATCGTATTTCGGCTTGTCGTGTGTTCCTTATGTATGCTGACTAACAAAGCGGAACAACAAAAAAAAAGTTTCATTATGGAATTTGATCCGTTATTTGATCTCATAAAATCACATAACTAATGATTCACTTTATTAACACACATTGACCTTTCTGTGAGTTCTGAGCAACAACAGTTTTATTTACGTTAGTCAAATATGATAAATTTATTTTCATGTAATCAAATCCTTTAAGCACTTTCCTGCTTGGCCTTTTGTCGCTGGGCCAGTGTCTCAGTGATGAACTTCACAATCAAGTCAAGGCCCTCCTGATTGTTCTTCTGATAGTAGGGCAACGTTTGCAGGCGAGCCAACCAAGCGGTTAGCTTAGGAAACTGTGTCTCATCGATGGGCGCAAAAGCCGAGGCTGATGAAACTGTGGCGACCGCGCAAAGATCTGCAATGGTCAAATGATCGCCGGCCAGATACAAAGTGCTCGTGAGACAGCGTTCCAGACCATCATAGGCGCGTTGCATGTAGGTCACACGTTCGGCGGGTATCTCACTGGCGCCAAAGTATATAATCGGTTCGACCATGAAGCGCACACGTGGAAAGAGATGACCGCAATCGAAGTAAAGACGCGCATCCACAATGCGTCGCTGCTCGGGCGCTTTGGGATACAGCGAGTTGTCGCCATCATTGCCAAACTTGTCCGCCAAGTAGGCGCAGATGACGTGCGAGTCACTGACCACAGTGCCGTTGTCGTCGAGCACTGGTATCGTGTGCTGTGGATTCAGCGCCAGAAACTCGTTCGTCAAGTGTTCACCGGCACCGATATTTGTCAAGCTGTTGTTGGAAAAATTGTTGTTTTAATAAATGTTTGCACTTTCATTATATAAATGTATATTTTTTAAAGTCATTGTTACTTTGTCATAAAGTTTTCCACTCACAGATAAACACAATAATCTATGAAAAATAATTTAAAAATGCAGAGTGTCTTGTTTTTAGATCGGACCACTATCGAATTATATATAAGACTCGAAAAGTCCGAAAAAAACAAAACTTTCTTGTTTATTATTTTTTTTTCCTATCTTTGTGATTATCTTTCTGTTGCTTACTGCTTTCACCTTACCGCAGGTCCAAGTCGACGCCGAGTGCGGCAGCTGTTAGAAGCACAGCACGGCAAGGTGGACTGCGCGGTGTGTAGTAAAGAACCGGTTTGTTTGACATTTCTCTACAAAGAATAAATCGATAATTATTAGTAATTCATTCACAAAAATTCACAGTTTGAGGCTTGCGTGTTACAGTTTATTGCCGAAAACAAATTACACTTTGTAGTTATTTTTCCAATTTCTAATTATGCGAAATACAAACAAAACAAACTTCGAAAAAAAAAGCGAATGTGCGTGCCAACCTCACTTATCGGCGTTTGAAGAACGAATGAAGGGATTGCCGATCGTGTTTGTTTAGTTTCCAAATTGGAAATTCCAATTCGCACGCAAAAGCTCAAAGCTTTTTTTATTCAATCATAGACACTAAGACACAATGCACGCAGCAAAACATGCAGCAAACTTTGAAATGTTCATCTCTTATAAACTCGATCATTTAAAAAAAGATTATTTAACCAAAAACCCTAAAAGTACGCACCAGAATCAGATCAATACAGCCCAGTAGATCAGCTACCCAGCAGTTCTTCGATCTAGTACAGAACTAAGGTCGGAACTAGTTTGAATGTAAATACTACTAGTGCCAGCTCAATCTACTCTCAATGCTTTCAACTGGTGAGTTTTACTAGGGGATGTCATAGGCAGGGGTCAATTGTCACAATTCTACCACTTTCGTCTAGTTACCGAACTAGTCCTGCCGGACCAGTTTGGGGTATACGAAAAAAAGAAAATGAAACCGTCTTAAGTGATTGAGTAATTGCTTTTTTTATTATTAATTATTAATTGGTTATTTAAATAACTTTATTTTTCATTGTTAATAACAATTAAATTCCGGTGGCGCTGGGGTTTGAACCTCTTACCTTCGGTTCCATAGTCCTACACACTAAACTCAGAGCTAGAGCAGGCGACATAGAAACATTTGATATTTGATAAATTTTATTTATTTGATATTGTTTAGATCAGACTGGTGCCTTTATGCTTAACTCTGTCTGGTTCAAATATTAGTCTTCAAATCTCCTTTAGAAATAACCGCGCTGATACATTTTCATCAACGAAGTTATTTTTAAGAGATATCCTTTATCTATTTTAAGCCATTTTCAAAATAATTTCAAATAATTTATTTATGAATGAATGAGTTTTGTTGTTGAAAAATAATCAATTTTAAGCGCAGCCCAAAAATATGGAATAATAAATTACATGCACTCTCACTTTTTGAGAGAGCAACAGAATTTTAACAGGGCAAAAGAGAGAAATTGAGAGACCCTGAATTAAAACGGGAGGTAACATTGAGGTAACAGTGAGGTAACAGTGTGGTAACATTATCGATTGGAAATGAAGTGCCGTATGTTTGGTTCAAAATTAGGATGCCATTAGTCGGTTATTTCAATTATGCCGAAGAGTATGCAAATTTTAGTAAATTCAAATAAAATTTTTTTAAATTTTTGGGGCATGTGTTCGGCCGAATTGTCATGTGTCATGTGCATGTGCGCCCGTTGCAGAATAGAAGTAAACATAGTTTAGGAAGTGTCATCAGTCAGTTCAATCGAAAATTTGTAATTTCAGAGCTAGCAGAGGTTTTGCAGATTTGAGAAAATAGCTTCTAAAGCGCGGTCAAGATGTAAATATTTTCCGACTCGGTGTTGATGCAGCACGCGCCGAATTTTATTGATGTTTAGA
Organism: Phortica okadai; assembly: GCA_034638295.1. Lineage (NCBI taxonomy): Eukaryota > Metazoa > Arthropoda > Insecta > Diptera > Drosophilidae > Phortica > Phortica okadai. The sequence goes on from CM067851.1 coordinate 6,021,420, forward strand.
GGAAACGAACTTAGCAAAATTAAATTTAAAAATAAAAATGTAGTTCGAATTGGAAATAGACTCGGCGTCTTGTTGTATTAAATTGTATTAAATTCTGTCCTAAATTCGATAGTTGAGATATAGCCTAGACTATCGAAAAGTGGACAATTGACACAACGAGAACTGGTGGGTAGTTACTAGTTCTTATACTGCTTCCGGATTCATCAATTTGCTGATATGCATATTCTTCGTACTGTCATTCTAGTCTAGAAGCATAGATTTTAGTCGTTTTTCATCGTACGATAAAAAAAAAATATAAAAATATTTTTAGTATCTAATTTTTTACAAAATATTTATTGATATTTAAAGAATATAAGCATATTTTCTCTCAAATAAAATAAATTTCAATTTATCGAGTTATGATGTCGCGAAGTGGAGGCTAAAAAAAGTTGTGTTCTGGTTGACATGATTCCAATTCTTGTAGTGTCCGGAAAAAAAAAAAACCAAAACGCAATTATTCTCAGGAAAGATGTGGCTATAACTAAGAAATTGTTCACAAAATGGCGACGATTTAAAAATGAAAAATGGTTTTTCACCACTTTTTTTTATATTCATAGATTTTTTAAAAATATTTAAACTAATTATTTTCCAACATCCGAGGTACCGGCCATGGATGTCAAAAAGGTTCCAGTAAAATTTGAAGTTAATCGGATGATTAGAACTGGAGATATCATGTCAACTAGGTCGAAAAAATTTATTTTATCCTAGACTAGAATACCCCCTTAACTCACCCAAACTGAATAATTATTTTAAGATAAAAATCCGTTCTCATTCTAACCTGAAACTTGAAATGTCTTTAACTGCGTCTGCTTTATGGATTTTTTAAAGTTTCTCATTATACTTACATACTTCAGTAGAAGTTTGCTTCATAGGCAGACTTATTTAATTTTTGTATCCTTTTAAGCCGCTTTTTAAGCACAGACATATACACACACACAACGTGCACATACCATAGACACATACATACACACAAAAAATACAGAAATGCAAATAAAGTATGACACATTTAAAAATACAAGCACGTAATACGCAATGCTTCTGTTTTAGCATGAAAGGATTTCTTGGCACTGATGTCCTTCGACGCAGAAAAACAATATTTTGTATTTTTACTGCTTGTGTTGCTGTTACTCTTTTGGTAATGTTTGCTGAATGTGCCAAATGCGTATTAGTAACTGTGTGTGCGTGTATATGTGTGTGTGGCACATTTAAGTACATTACGTTTGCTAAACTGATTGTATACAAACGTAGATGTATAGATAAGTAGATCTGCATATACATATACAGATGCAAATGTAGCAACATTAATGTGTGTTTGTGTGTGTTGAAGGGTGGATGGGTGGATGGGTGGATGGGGGTTGTTGGTGTGTAAGTAAAACCCTTTCACTGGAAAACGGACACGGACACACGTGCAAAAAGCCACACACACATATACATACATACATACATATATCTTTGCATTGGCAGCGACAACAAACATTGAATGCGAATGTCCTTGGCAACGTTAACATGTCGTATGTGTAACATATGCAAACAGGCAACAACAAAAATAGCAAGCAAATAAAATACTCATTTGTGGGCTTACAAGGATTTAATGTTGTTTTATGCCACTGACACAAATTAGGCGACAAGATTTATTTGCAGCCAACACATGATGCCCCGAATGAACAAATGCTATTCTATTGCACTCTCACTCACTCACTCACTCACTCACTCATTCGTTTAGCAGTCGCTCGTTCCTTCCTTCGTTCGTTTATTCATTTGTTTTCAATGTAAACGATTTATTATCATAACTTTATTGCAATGTAATAAATAAATAAATAATAAATAAATCAAAAATTAAGTTTGTGTTAATTCGCATTCTGTGCCGTAATTCCAAAGCATTAAATTAAAGTTACTTTCGCATTGCTGCCATGTTGTTGTTTGCTGTGTTAATTGCACACTTTGAAGCATTTACATCGTCATAGCTATTTACATAAATATCATCATTATCGAAGCATAAATACAAGTATAAATTCGAGCGAGTTGAGAGGGAATTTGAGCCAAGTCGGAGTCGGATAGGCAAGTCGACGCAAATGACAGCAAACGGCAATGAGCTGTACGAAAGTACAACGAACTCAACGAACAAGCCCGCAGAACATTTATCTGGCAGCAACTACAACAAGCCGGGATAAAAATGAGTTTGTAATTGAGGCCGAGACCGAGACCGAGACAGAGACCGAAGCTGGCACTGGAACTGTGAGTGGGATTGGGGCCGAGGTTGAGGCAGTGGCAGAGGCTCAGCGAACAATGTGCGGCAGGTGTTGTACAAAAATTACATTTTAACGCGTACCCTAAACCACTTTCCTTACCAAATATTCACTCAAAAGAGATATTGGAGCGAGTGAGAGCGAGAGTAAAACAAAGAATGGCAAGGAAAACATAAACGAAACACGAAATGGAATGAAACCAACGAAGCGTCAGCAACTGAAATATTTTGGGCAAAAGTGTATTAAACAATGGGCCAAAAGCTCGCCCACTGCTTTGTGGTTGTGTTGGAGCCGCAGGCGTCGAACGGCAGCTGGGGCCGCTAAGCAAAGTATTGTGCTTGCTGCCGAACCATTTCGGTGGCGGCCGGCGGTGCGTTGAAAGCTTCAATTGCAAATACAACAAATACAAATGTGGTGCGATGGAATGTGCTGTCAAGTTTGAAAGGTTAGCACATTTAGCTTGCCTTCGCTTGCTTGCTGCATATTTCAATTAACGGCATGTGTGAGGACAATCGAGCCAACCAGCCAGCCTGACAGGATGCCAGCATGCGTTCGCATCCACAAACGGCGTATGAACAACAATGAGCTCAGCGCGTGTTTGTCTCTAATGAGCAACCGAGCAGAGCAACCTGCTGAGTCAGCGTCAGCGTCGACCCGATTGTTTCCTAATTGAATGGCTTGGTCATCATATAAGGCATGCGCTGCATGAGTCTTTAAGCTGCTTATATTAGTAGGTGTGCTCATATGTGTGTGTGTGTGTGCGTGTGTATTTGCACTTTGCTTGGCTTGTGCATAAATTAATTCGTTTACAATTAACATTGCTCATACGTACATACATGTATTGTGCTCATATATTGTTATGCATGTATTATTTAACAGCCTTTATTCATTCAGAGGCCAAGTTATGTTGCTTCGCCACACGTGGCGTATACGTAATACTCTCGATATATACAAGATATTGAGCCTCTAGCCCATAATTAGTAGCTTTTAAAGCTTTGTGTGGATTTGCCAATTGCTTATTATCTTCATGCCAAGTGTGCTTTAATTTTGGTCAATCAAGTAGCCCGCCATGGGAATTATCATAGAAACAGGCGAGACTGCCGTGAGTTTGCTTCGCTCCGCAGTAAAACAACTTAATGCACAGCAATGAACAAATCGATACACGTTATTTTTTGTAAATAAACTAATAAATATTGATTGAGGTAACTGAAAAAAGGCAAAGTTCTTCTTAAATCCCGACGAACTTATTTATTTTCAAGCGTAAATACTTAAGCACGCTTGTGTGTGATTATCTGTGCGTGAGTTAAAGCATTTTTGAGCAGCAATCTTCACACTTCGCTCGAAGTTGTCTAAGGTTGTGGCAGGCCATCGACAAGAGCACACGTTGCTGAGGTGAACAACACCTGCCCGTCTGCCAAGCGATTTTCAATAACAATTTTCATGTGGATTCTAAAATATAAGCAAATACAAAACGGGAAAAATCACAAGAAAATTTCGGGATCACTGAATTCGCATTTCATTTCGTTTTCGTTCGTTGTCGACCGAACACATTTTCCCAAAGCGTTTTTTTACCTAAAATTTCAATCTTTGCCCACGAGTTAATATGTCAAAGTGAATTTGTTATTTGCTATTCGAAAATAAAGGGCAAAAAGCGAAAGGAAACAAAATGAAATACAAGAAAAGAACAAAAAAATAAAAGTTATACACAAAAAACAACATTCGAAACAGTCTGGAGTGGAGAGCAGCCGTGAAGCCTTTAAAGCACTCGTAAAGCCTTCGAAATCTCATCGTAGACGTAAACGAAATAAATCAAACCTTTCTTTTTATTATTTTCATTTTTTTTTTGGTTGGTTTTAAATTTGATATTCCTTATGTTATTTATGATTTTGTTTCCGTCTCATTTTTTGTTGGTATTCTGGTTTGAAAATGCTCGACTGAAACAACTGAATTGTGCTGTTGATATATGTATGTATATTAGGGGTGTCAATTTTTGGAGATTTACCAATCCCGGGACTTTCGGGATTGAAAACTGAAATCCCGGGATCCCGGGATTAGTCCCGGGACTAGTTAAGACGTAGTAAATAATTTATAAATTTTCATTTTATTCCTTTTTATTATTTAAACAAACAAAATACGAAGCAACAAACAAAAATAGACTGTTTCCTTCATTCTTGCAAAATGAGTTACCAAATATTTTTTAAGCTTAAACGATTAATATATTATTTTAGTTAAATCGTTTTACAGATCATGTTGGTTAAAATATAACCTTAAAAGTAGTAAAGCACTTAATGATGTATTCTCCAAACCTGCTGACAAAAAACACCTTTCATTATCAAACAAATTTTGACGGTTAGAATAGAATTAAAGAGTTTCTGAAGACAGTAACCATTACAAAAAAATATAGTTTCATAGAAAGACTCAGAAAAGCCGTACTATTCTCTTCGCAAAGATTTTTGTAAAATACATTAAAAAATTTTTTCAACTTTTTTTTTTTCAAATTTTGAGCATCATTCTGCAGTCCCCCTACATCAGAATATCGATACTTTAAATCCTTGAAATAACTCTGGTTTTTGTAAAAAGCGCTCACATTTATGCACAAGGCTACGTTCTTGGTTACAAAACAATGGAATTTGTCGTATACGCTTTCTAACTTATTGATCAATAGAAATAATTCACATCAGAATAAAAAAATCTAAATCCCGAATATCCCGGGATTGGGCAAGTTAAATCCCGGGATTTTCGGGACTTCAAAAACACTGAAATCGGGATTCCGGGATTGACATCCCTAATGTATATGTAAAGCAATCGATAGTTTATGGTATTTTGTGCATGAATTTTACAGGACACACCAATTGAAATCAATTAAAGGCAAAGAAAACTTCTCATAGTCGTCCTTTTGGTTAAAGTTTTTCAGCCATGTAAAAAGGTCCAAATTAATAAATAAATAAATAACTTTATTTATTCACGAAATTCATTGAGTAAGTTGTACAACATCAAAGGCGAGTCTCGAGAACTTCAACTTCTGCTCAACCGACATGGATGTTGTAATTCTGCTGTCATTTAAGCTGTCACTAAATGCCAATAACAGTTTTCGGCCTCACTTGCGTTTACGATGTGTCGAAAACATAAACTGAATAAATTAAGTCAATAAAATGCAGCGGCAATTTATATACAACAAGTCCTTTGAGATGACAATGGTCAAGTGTGCACGCCCAGTCGTTGCTGACATCAGTTGACATTTCTAAGCATTGTATATGTGTATGAGTGTGTGTGTGTGTGTGTGTGTGTGTGTGTGTGGCATACAACACTTCACAAAGTGCAGATACTTGTGCTGCTTTTGCTTTATTATATATTTATGACACTTGAAATTGTTGAAAATCGAAATAAAGTAAAAAAGTAACTAATACATTGAAAATTGAAATCCATCATTTGAACAATTTCAGCAAAGAAGATTACCTTTTTGATGAGTAACACAATCGATCAGTCTGTCTGTCTAGCTGAGTTTGTGGGCTTTTGTATAAGTCGTGTTTGTATATATGTATATGTATAAAAATATATATATTTAAAGTCGATTCGTTGGCGTCTTTTGTGCCCTTTGCGCTTAAATAATAGCATGTCACTTTTAATTTGAGCAACAATTTGTTGGCATCGCCTTTTGTTGGATTAAGGCCGTTCATGGTGAGTTCATTTGCACCACACAGTCTTACTGTATACTAATCTCATGCGCTCTTTCCCTCGCTCCTACCTATCCACCATACATACATCTGTATATGAAGCAGCGAAATCGAGAGTTTTTGCCAACATTTCAGTTCAGCTTTGAATGCTTTTCTTTTGTCTCTTGGGTTTTGTTTTACTGGCATACTTTGCTTGAAAATGCACAGCGCTGCTATGTACTATTGTCCTGTTCCACGTCCTGCCCTGCCGCTGTCTGTACTGCTCGTCTAGACTGTAGCGTGCCCCTAAAAGTGTGCGCACATTTTCGACTACATGCACGATGACAATTAATGTCAGCTGCGGCCAGTGTCAGACCATTTTTGTATTACAAAAAGAGATAGAAAAAAAAAAAAAGAAATATAGAGTGGTAAAATGAGGACAGCAAGAGTGAGATAGCGCATCTGGGTGCGAGAGAATGCGCGGAAATAAACTGTTGAAAGGAAAATTCAATATTACTTTAGTGCTTTTGTTTCACATCGGATATATCCTTCGCACGCAATTGGTTGGTGGGTGCGGCAACCCTGGCATTTAATTGTTATTAATGTCTTGTAATCAAACTCTAGTAATATTTATTAATGCGAACGTTGAACAGGAAAACATTAAAAAAAAAACAAAAACAAATGCTAAAAAGTTATTTCAGATACAAAAGGAACATATTTATCTCAATGTTTTCATTTGAATAAAGAATTACAGTTTATCTGCATTGCGCTATGATCAACTGAACATAATTGTGGTACATTTATTAAGACGCATATGTAATATTTCCAACCAACATACTATAAAGCACAAGCGCTTCTTTAAGCTCTACGCAAAATCGGCGACAAAGACAAACACATTGAGTCAATTAATTATATGAGATTATGGGCTTGAAGTCAAGCACATTTTCGCAACACAACACAAATATTTGAACACCAACAGGAACATGAGTTTTGTCTTACAATCAAAATTGTATGGTGGGACAAAAAGTTTTGACTTTTTGCATTCTCGCTGAGATTTCAATTATGAGAAGCCTACGAAGGAACTCTCAAGTGAATTATGAAGATTAATGCCATCCGTCAAGTGGCAATCAATTAATATCAACGACAGGGTGAGACAGTCAGACAGACAGACAGAGAGACAGAAACGTTCAATCATTGATTGAGGCTGTTGATGGTTTGGCTCAGCGTGCAGCAAAATGCCTTCGAATAGTTACAATTTCATTCGATAAAGTCATGAATTCTCGGCACAATTAAAATAAAATTGATAGCCCCACACTGAGTGTGTTCTGTTTTATGGTTTTATACATTTGCTTTCAATTTAATTCAATTTCAAAATGAAATTCAACGTGTCAAAATTGTTTGTACATTCCTTTTGATACTGCTAAAAGCTTTAATAACTGCAAATTGCTTTTACGAATTTTACAACCACTTATTTTAACAGTAAATGTGCCTACAACAACAACACATAGTCACCTGTTCACCAAGCTATTCATGCTGTAAGTCCCACGCTTCTCATTCGAAGTCACAAGAGGTTTTTTTCATTGCCAGCGACTCATTTCAATTCGTTCTTCTACTTCACTTTACATTACTTTGCTTTGCTTAACGAAAGTCTTCGCTTCACTTCGGCAAAGCAAAGTATTTATGACATTATCGACTTTTCAGAGTCAATAGAAATCTCTGACGAAGGTGTTCCTGCGATCCAATTATACGCCATTTGGCTTTGCTCTTCGTCAGCCCTTTGCCTAGCATTAAAGCTGTTTGGCAGCCGCAAAGGCGCTTAGAATTTGGCACAAACCCGCGGCAACTCTGGCCTGTTCTGGTCTGAGGATATGCGCGCCGTCATATACGCGCTTTCCAGTTGCTTGAGCGTCTAATTGGCTTAACTGCTTCTGGTATGCAGAATCGATTTTGTGCGCATTTATGAAAATTGCTTAAAATTCAATTAGCTAAGATGAGCGCTAAGTGTGAAATTTTTTATTTCATTAATTTTAATGAGCGTCAAATCCGACCGGGGGAAGTTTCCTTTATTGTGCGTGAATTTTCATGTTTTTGTTGCATTTTTATTAATATTTTCAACTTGGTTTTTTTTTTTTGGTTTCTGAAAGTTTTTGTCGTAATCGACGAGGAGAAAAAAAAACAAGCGAGTGAAAGAATTTGTTTTTGGGTAATGCTCATGAATTATTCAACGCATTTTTATGCGGTTCATTGTTGGCTGCGTGCCTGCGTGCGTCTGTGTGTGTGTGTATGTGTGTGGAAACATGCACATGTGTGTTTATAATAAATGCTTTTGTGTAACAACAAAAGGCAACATAAAGTTAAAGCGGCAAATATGAAAATGTTGCTCTACGCGCTTAATTACAAATACGCTCAGATAACTAATTGAATCATTCAACTCTGTTGGCCAACGCTATTTTATTGTTTTACTTGTTTATGCTTTCATTGTTTTACTCATTGAATTCATTTAGTGCCAATTTTATTTCCTCTTTACGCATCTCTTGCACCGCTTCACGTGCTTCTGTTTGCATGTGTATCTGTGTGTGTGTCTGTGCGTGTTTGTATTTGTGTTAGTAGTTTAGAAATTTCAGTTTGCATTCATTTGCCATGCTGTATCAAAGAGCAACATTTTGTTTCAACAAATTTAATTCATTAAAATGCAAATGAAATATTTGAAAATTTAATTCATTCAAATTACAAAAGGCAAAAGTAAATTGACAGACTTCGCTTGCTATTTAGTTTGACTAAAGGCAAGAAGAAATATTTCCTTGAAAATAATAAATTTAATTATTTCATTACTCTTGAACAAATATTTATTTGTTTTGACGTAAGAAGATTGTCATTTAATGAAGTTCATGGAATACTATTTTTGCAGTTTTCTTGACGTTTGCACATGTCAGTCAGTGAAATAAGTTATAATTATATCTCTTAATATATTGAAGGCAAAATAACTAGCTGTATCTCTCTATCTGCCTCTATCTCTCTGTTGTTGGACTTTGCATTTTGCTTGCAAACTTTTTTGAAAAACTCTTACAAGTTTATTGTTTGCCATAAAATTTAATGTCTCTGCATTATGCAAAGTATCGCAATTTTGACACACGTCAACGTTTATATTTGTTGTATATTTTTTTTCAAAACCTTCTTCAGGTTAAATGACTCATCTAATGACAATTACTCACGCCATTTTGGTTGCTTGCATTTATGAATGTCATTAAATAATTATAAACAAAAAAAAAAAAATTTTACAATATATAATGTCACTTAATTTAATACACATTAGAAAACGCCAAAGGATGTGCCATGCATTTTTGAATAAATTCACAGGTGTCAGTCAAGCGCCTAACGTCATCGGAACGAATCGGAATGGCACACACTACAACAAGCGGCAAAAGCTCTCTCACTCGCGCTCTTGTTCTCGCTCGGTTGCTCGCACTGTCCGCTGCTCTCTGCGGCCGTGTTGGTTGTGTTGGCTGGGCCAAGTGTGCGTAGTGCGCCTGCGCATCTGGACGTGCAACTTTTTTGCCAAGGCATGCCAAGCGGAATCGCTTTCAGTTGAAGTGCGTCGCGTGTCGACTGAAGTCGAAACAGTTCGCTTATCGCTTTGTCCGTTTTCCTGTTTAGGCGAAAAACCGAAGGCAGTGGCGTGCGTGTGTGTGTGTGTGTGTATTAGTTGTTGTTAGTGTGCTTCAAAATATTCGGAATTTCGTTGTGTCGCAAAAACAACTTTGATCGTTGCGATTTGAACGAACTTTCTACGCTTGCAGTCAATGCAACTTTGTTTTTTTTTTTTCGTGCTCGTTTTGTTTCTTTCTTGAGTTTATAATTTTGCCACAAAATCATACAAAAATTTAGCTCATGTTTTACTTGTAATCGCCTCAAGGCTTGTTTGTTTGTTTGTTTGCCAACGAGCGCACACACTTACTTATATGTATGTATGTAAATTTGTGTATCTGTGTTGGCTAAGTGGGTGTACGTGTATGTGTGTGTGTGTGTGTTGTTTATTTGCGTGTGCTTCTACTTATTTACATTTGTGGCTTTTTGTTTATCTTATCTGGCTTGTTGCCGCCGCCGCTGCTGCCACACCCGCTGCCATCGCCAACATCTCAGCTATTCAGCTTTTTATTTAGAGCAACAAAACCAAAGCCAATCAAAGATGCTGCCTTTGCCTTTGCTTGCCGTGCTATTGAACGATTTGAATGTATAAGTTTTAGCACGAAATGCAAACGTGTCATTAACACTTCGTTTCACTTATCAAACCACCCACTTTTGTTTTTGTATCTGCCTGTATACATTTAATTTAATAGCAACTTAAATTGTATATTAATTATACAAAGTGTCGATAGCCAGGAACGAAAATGTGCGCTATTATTTTGTGATGCGCAAAGATCGAACTAAGGCAAGAAAACAAACATAAACTTCGAACTTGCATTGGCGCAAAAGCGCCACAAGTGTCCTTGCAACAATAGCAAAAGCAACAAACAACAGCTACAGCAACAACAACGACAATAACCCAAAACGAGTCTCACACAAATTCGGACTCACTTCGGAACGAATTTGAAAAACTCAAAGGTTCATGGTTGGCCAAAAAAGTAAAGTTGCCCCGCACCGAATGTTTCTTCCCACATGCGTCGACGACATTTTGTTTTACTCAGAGAAAAAATAGAGTAGTGTTCCATTCCACTTTGTCGCACGGAAAGCTTTTTTGGTGCGATTGGCGCGCTTCAAATAGTTTGGCGTTCCTTGCGTTGAGTCTCAGTCACAGTAACAGTCTCAGTCTCTCGGTTCTACTCAAGGCGTTTGGAATTACGCGCGGAAAACTCTGAAACGCGACAAAGAAATTTCAGTTCAGCTTTCAGTTTTATATGTGAAAACAAAACAATCAAGAAACAAAAACAACAAAAAAGAAAAAACAAATCAAAAGTGAAAAGAGTCAAGTGAAGCTGTTGTATGTGTGTGTGTGTGTGTGTGTGTGCGTGTGCTTGTGTCTCTCACACTAACACGAACATCGTTGTTCCTTTCGCGTCCTAATTCGAAGGCTGCCATTTAGTTAAGTTTCATTTTATTTTATTTTTTTTATCTCTTTAATTCACAATTTTTTACGTGAGCTGTTTTTTTTTGTTTTTTGTAGTTGTTGTTGTGTCCTTGTCTTTGTTTCACACAAATGTACAGTTCAGCATGAGCAAGAATTCATTTACTTTTAAGCCAAACTGTTTGAGTTCATTGAATTTTAACGAGAAACCAAGAATTAATATTATAATTTATTATTTGTGTTAAAAAAATCGAAAAAAGTTCACGTAAAAATTATGGTTTCAATAACTTCATTTATTAAACGTTTTCTTATTTTTTATATCTGATTAAGGAGTTATATTATGTTTAAAAAATTTAGTTTTTAGAATAACGCTAATTAAGTATTGAGTTTGCCTCCTGCAGATCGACAAATATCTTCTGAGACTATGCTTTGAGTTATTAACAAAGTCTTTCAACAGCATTGCCACAAACAACTGTCGGAGCTCAATTTCTTTTTTATTTTGCATTTAAATTAAAAAGCTTTGCACACAACAAGTTCTATTATCATGTACAGAGAGATCTTGAATGCAACAATGCTGTTTTTAATTAGAAAACTTCATTTTTGTGCGCCTTCGCCTCGCATTTACATATGCCAACACAAATGCCCAACAGCTCGCTCAGCTCAGGAGGAAACGCAAAAATCCTGTGAAGCACAAACAACTTTATTGTTGGCATCGGTTTGCTTGTGTGTATGTGTGTGTGTGTGTGTGCAAGTGATTTGTATTTGTATTGTGTCTGCTGGAGAACAATTAAAGTATGTCTAAAATGTAAATGAAGGTTCACTTTCTTTTCTTCAGTTTTGTCTTCATTCCACGAAGACTTGCCACCCTTGGGGCTAAACTTGAATATAAATATTACAAAAAGTATAACAAAACCAGTAAGGACGCTATCTTCAGCAAGGCTGAAGCTATAATACTTTTCACTTTGTGTCACTATAAAAAACCTAAATGAATAGTTTTCATGCCTCCCTAACAACATAACTGTAATGTTTCAAGTCAATTCGTTAAAAAACAAAAAATTTTTCCATACAACGGTTCAAGTTTTGCGATAAGTGGGCGTAGCCATGCCCAAATTTGGTCAAAATAGTTTTCATTCCTCCCTAAGAACGTAACTGTAAAGTTTCAAGTCAATTGGTTAAAAAACAAAAAAGTTTTCCATACAACGGGTCAATTTTTGCTATAAGTAGGCGTGACTACGCCCACTTTTGGTCAAAATAGTTTTAATTCCTCTCTAGGAACATAACTGTAAAGTTTCAAGTCAATTGATTAAAAAACCAAAAAGTTTTCCATACAAAGGGTCAAGTTAAGCTATAAGTGGGCGTGGCCATGCCCACTTTTGATCAAAATAGTTTTCATTCCTCCCTAAGAGCATAACTGCAAAGTTTCAAGTCAATTGGTTAAAAAACAAAAAAGTTTTCCATACAACGGGTCAATTTTTGCTATAAGTAGGCGTGGCTACGCCCACTTTTGGTCAAAATAGTTTTCATTCCTCTCTAGGAACATAACTGTAAAGTTTTAAGTCAATTGGTTAAAAAACAAAAAAGTTTTCCATACAAAGGGTCAATTTTCGCTATAAGTGGGCGTGGCTACGCCCACTTTTCGTCAAAATAGTTTTAATTCCTCCCTAAGAACATAACTGCAAAGTTTCAAGTCAATTGGTTAAAAAACAAAAAAGTTTTCCATACAACGGGTCAATTTTCGCTATAAGTAGGCGTGGCTACGCGTGGTTACGCCCACTTTTGGTCAAAATAGTTTTCATTCCTCCCTAAGAGCATAACTGCAAAGTTTCAAGTCAATTGGTTAAAAAACAAAAAAGTTTTCCATACAACGGGTCAATTTTCGCTATAAGTAGGCGTGGCTACGCCCACTTTTGGTTAAAATAGTTTTCATTCCTCCCTAAGAACATAACTGTAAAGTTTCAAGTCAATTGGTTGAAAAACAAAAAAGTGTTCCATACAATGGGTCAATTTTCGCTATAAGTGGGCGTGGCTACGCCTGGCTACGCCCACTTTTGGTCAAAATAGTTTTCATTCCTCTCTAAGAACATAACTGTAAAGTTTCAAGTCAATTGGTTAAAAAACAAAAAAAGTTTTCCATACAACGGGTAAATTTTCGCTATAAGTGGGCGTGGCTACGCGTGGTTACGCCCACATTTGGTCAAAATAGATTTCATTCCTCCCTAAGAACATAACTTTAAAATTTCAAGTCAATTGGTTAAGAAACAAAAAAGTTTTCCATACAACGACGTGAATATTCCTTCTCTTCCTCTTCTTCATTTTGTATGGGAGCTACCAGTTCCAGATGTCCAATCTCAATGAAACTTTCAGGCATGTAGTCGGACCATGTAAAACAACTATGTTTAAAATTTCAGCACTCTATTGTACAAAACAAAAAAGTTTTCCATACAACGATTCAAGTTTTGTACACTTTTCTTCTTCTTTTCGTATGGGAGCTACCTGTTCCAATAATCCGATCATGCTGGTTCCGACGAATGATTCATCGTAATAAATTCTAAGACTCTGTGCAAAGTTTCAGCTCGATAGCTTCAAAACTGAGGGACTAGTTTGCATACATACAGACAGACAGACAGACAGACAGACCGACAGACAGACAGACAGACGGACAGACGGACATGGCTAAATCAACTCGTCTTGTCGTCCTGATCAAGAATATATATACTTTATATAGTCGGAAATTAATATTTCGATCTGTTACAAACTCCGTGACAAAGTTAATATACTATTTCACATAAGTGAAAAGTATAAAAAAAAAAAAAAACACTAACTGTGCGAACAATTAAAAAGAAAATATAAATAATAAAAGCAACAACAAGCAATTTAGCTGCGTCACTAAATTTAAAAGTAAACCAAGCGAAAAAACCACAAAATTAAGTACAAAAAAAAGAAAAAAAAACCGCAAAAAATCAACTCAATTGAATACGAAAAACGAAAAAGCTAACAAAGATAAACCATTAAATACAACGTCGGCTAATAGCAGACCAAAAATTCAATTTAACGCTGATTTCTTAAGTTATCAACAGCGGGGCAGAGAACGAAAGCGTAAGCGAAACGGCTTCATTAGCAACGCTTCTCATAGCTAAGGCAACGCGCCACGACCGGAAGTTAATTCAACGCGCCTCAGCAATTATCTATTACGGGTAAGCAGTTACAACAACAACAATAACTACAACATTAAAAGCACAATAAAGAAAAAGAAAAAAAAAATACTTACTTTTATTAGGAGTGAGCATACGAAGTCAGTGAAGCTCTTGATGAGCGTCCAGTTGGCCGGCCAGAGTCGAGCCGTATAGATTAAATAGCTCATCGCCACTTGCACACCTTCCAACATAGCCGCTGTTGATGATTTTGCGGCACCCCTGTGGTGTTCATAATAAAAGCATGTATTCGAAATTGTTCGTCATTTGACTGTCGGACACTTTTTCGTTCAGGCCGGCAGGCAGTTGAACAGTCACGCACGCACGCACGCATTGTTGTTGGTAGTGTAATTAGTTTTGTTCGTATACAAATTAAGCCACTAATCTTCACGGGGCGTCACAGATTTGCCATTTGGTGTATTCGATAAACAGAATCATTTTAAGTAAATTTTAATAAAAGCCAAATTCACTGAGAGCGCTTTGTTGTACACCCTTTTGCTCTGCCAATATGCCACAATTGCTCTTCAACAGTCGTTTTCATTTCATATGAAAATATTTCTATGGCACAATGGGCGTATACGCAACGCCGAAAATTGCTGAGATCTTGAGATGTTTGTTTTGGCAAATGCCAAAAAGTGAAAACAAGCTAATAAATAAATAGCACATTTGCTATGCTGAACATGTCTATTTTTTATTTAACATTAAGCACAACTGAAATTTTCAATAATTTTTTTATTGTTTCGAACGAAAGCTCTCGAGAGTTTTGTTATATTTCATTTTTATATACAAGAAATAGGCAGAAAAATAGGGGCCTTGGGTGAAGCGTAATCATATAAGTAAATGTTTATTTATTTCATTTATTTATAACTAGTTTCAGTTCTGCAGACAGACATGAGTAAATCTTTACACATTGTTGTACTGATTGTTAATATTATAAAAAGAATTGAGGAATACTTTATTACTGACTTTGATTTATTGCTATTAAAAACGAAAATCAGTTGCTGTCTGGATCTTTACATTGTCAATCTCCAACATTCTGGAAATCAAGATAGTTTAAAAACTGCTGCTTAAAGATTTTATAGAAATTGAAGGAGATTTTAATATATCAAAATCGTCCAGAAGAATACGATTTAATTCTCCCAAAGAGCAATATTTCGGATCTCGGATATGAAAGCGGAGAGCATTCATATTAAAGTTTAGACGGACTTCAAGAATATTTATTCTTCTTTAATATAAATTAGCATGATTAGCGCAAATCACGCCTTGAAGTATGCTATAAAATGTTGGCCAAGTGTCAAAGTCTTCAGTCGCTCTATCATGTAACAAGTTTTACTTTGATTTTATTTGCTTGAAAATGTTGAGTATGAATTTTTTAAAACACTTTAAGCTCTTAAGGCATTCCGTGACGTCTCTCTTGACACTAACTTGTAAAAACGTGACTTTTCAAATGTATTTGCAGTTATCTTCGTTTGAATTTATAGAATAAGAAAGAAAATGGTTCGCGTGCATTAATTTCAGGAAATGAGAATTTCGCATTTCTTTGAAAAGTCTTTAGCACTTTAGACTATAATTTCCTTGAAGTCAGTAAAATATTTAACAAGAAAAATGAGACGGCAATAAAACGTGAAAAGCGCAAAGAAAAGAAGAACGAGAACGAGAACAAACAAACCAACAAACAGACAGACAAAAATTCTTAAGCAGTTTAGAGTGTAATAAAAATGAATCCATTTTAATCCGCAATGCAGACAACACACATACAACCACATATGTGTGTGTGTGTGTGTGTGTTTGCGTGCGTAAGTCTTGAGTACAGCAACGGTACTTATTCGTGCGTGAAAAACTTTTAAGCAATACAAAGTAAATGAACAATGGCACAGAGATAAAGATACAATAGGTGAGGTGAGACGCTGTTTTTGTTGTTGTTTTTATTGTTGTATGTCTTGTGTACATTTTGACAATTAATGAAAGTAAAATAAAAACATATAAAACGAAAGAACAAAAAGAAAAATGCGCAAAACGAAAACGACGAACACAAAAGCGCAATGAATATGAAATGTTTCACAGTGTTATAATCAACATAGATACTTATACACACACACACACATGCGTGTATTCATTCATGCATTGCTTAATTAGCTGCTGGCAGAACGTTGATGAAGGTAAATTGGCAAATAATTAATCGCTGGTTAGTTGAGGGCCGACATATTAGCGGATTTCATGCTGGAACAACTTTTTATGGTCGAAAATTAATCAGAGTCGACACCTATTCTATACAGCAGTCACAAAGGGGGTATTGTATTGTATTGAGCATGCTTCGATATACACAACTTACCTCAAAATATATTTGTTCTTTCAAATAAAAAATAAATAAACAAAAAAATAAATTAAAGAAATAAATTAAAAAACAAAACAATAACTTCTATAAAACTTTAATTGTTTGTGTAAACACTCGTGAAGTAATCCGTAATTAAAGATGTAACAAAAACACGACTTTGCATATTTATTTTAAATTCATTTAAAATTTTATTTCAAACTGAAAATAAAAATAAATAAATATTCAAAAAAAAAAAAACATTTATAATTTATTTGTGTCATGATTCAATTCGATTTGTTGAAGCAATAAAAAGTTTGTTCGCAAAATTTCCGTCACTTTTCGAATACAAATTGTTTCATTGTTATTGTTTTTTTTTTGCATTTTGAAGTTATTGCGGAGAATAGAAAAGTTGATTGAAATAATATTTAAATCGAATTTGCACAAATTTCGGTTGAAGTTGCTATTGTAGTTTTATTATTGTTGTTACTTTTATTATTGTGTGCGTTACCCAACATCAAAATACAAAAGATACAATTGAAAATACGAAAATTATAGTAAGTAAGGAACGAAACGATTGTAGAAAACGTGAGCAATAAAAATGATATTAAAGTTTTAAACTTCATGGAGCTTTTGTGGATGTCTTGGCCTTGAGTTGTGAGTGAGCGCGACACACTTAAATTTCTGGCTTACATATTTAAGCTGGCATAAACAGCACACACACACGCACACACTAATAAACATTCGTTTGTCATTGCTTCTCTTCATAACGTTTTTGTCATAAACTGTTTTTTTTTTTTTTTTGTAGCTTGAGGCAATCATCGCGTGCGATTGCCTGCGGTGGCACACGTTACGTATACGCATTCGGCTTTATTTTTTTTAATATATACACTATATATGTATGTACTTGTGTGTGGCCGGAAGAAATATTCCCAAATGTAAATATACATGCCTCAAGTCATATGCGACTTCAAGGCGTGAAGCGTTTTTCTTACTCATTTCCACTTTCAGTTGAATTATTTTCATTATTTTTTATTATATTTTTTTTGTGCGTGTCAACAAATAACATTCATTTGGCATAAGCATGAAAGCGCGCAATTATTATTTCGCATTTATTCATAATGATATGACAGCTTCCCTGAATCGTGGCAATTTGTGCAAAATGTAACTGAAGTGAAGAGAAACGCTGAAGAAGAATGCACTGAAAACTCATTTACGTTTCATTGCGCAACGCTTCAAATACTATTGAGGTTATCCTTTGATAATTAACATTGAATGTCCTTGCCAGAGCAATTTCTCGCTTTTAATTACTCTCGAATGCCAATTAAGCGTTGTGTATGTGCAACTCATAACACTGTGTTTGCTTGAGTGCCTGGCTGACCGCATGCCACAGCATTTCGATGCGGTCGGCAAGGACACTCACTCCCCTACGAAACTCGGCATGCTGTGTGTGCGAGCAAGCCACAAATCATACAAGGGACACACATGTTAATTACTACGTAAACAAAATGTCTTGGAATTTCTTCACATTCGAAATTTCACTTACAAAACGAAGTATACACTTTAAGAATCCAAAGATACGAAAGCTCTGTGCAATCATGCGTATACGTAATATAAAAGACACACATATTTCTTTAACGTACTGCTTAGCCACAAATGGAAAGTGAATAGAAAGCGCAACTAGAAATAAAAAAACAAAATATAAATATTTGTTTTTTAAGGAGAAACAATGCCAGCGTGTCGACAACGCCCCATTTTTTTTCATTCAGTTACAAGGACAGCAGAAAGCAACAACCATGCTAAGAATTCACCGTGACATGCAATAAATCAACACTTTAAGCGCTAAATAGAAGAAACTCTGAACAATAACAACAACGATAACAACAAAAAAAAAACAATTGCAAACTATTTAAAAGAGGTGCAGCCATGGAAATAATGGCACAAAGTGAGCCAAAGTCGAGGAGAGGCCAAAGCGAACTATCGCGGGTAGGCGAAACTTGTGCCAATGCGCCATTGGTCAGCCAACCTACAACTCATTAGCATGCAAACAAAGTCAAAAATGTCGAAAAGCAAACAAGAATATTACTGAAAGCGGCTGAAGAATCAAATGCGAGCCACCCTCGTCTCCTTTTTCGTGCCGGAGGGCGGGCCTGCGGTCGGTCAGTGCTTTTAACTCAACTAAAAAGCAAGTGTGGTTCATCTCTTTACTTGTTGGCTTCAATTGTTAAAGCGCTGCACTTGCAACAACAGCGGCAAGGCAGCTCAAAGTGCCACTGTTCAAGGCGACAAGCTCTTGCTTTGTGTTCCGCCGCCTCGTCTTTAGCACTGCACATTTTTCTACAGAAGCCAAGCTCAAATATCTCAACTATTTTTCATTCCACGCAAGTTTTTGTGTGTGCTTTTCACAATGTCCTTTTATATTCTTTTTTCTGGCCAAACTTTTGCCGTTTTTTAAATTTTTTATATAAGTCGTTGCTATTTGTTTCTCATGCTATAAAAAACAATGCCCCCACAGTAGGATGACACGGCGTTAAGTGGTCTCAGAAGCAAAACGAGCATTAAAGATTTTATATATTGACATCTCTGTCGTTTAAAAATATTTTTGCGAATTTTTACTTTAAAGTGGCATAAACGCTTTAAAAAGTCAAATCATATAGCCAAAGGCAGCCGCGGACGAGTCCAGCAGTATAGAAAATTCTGATCACTTTATAGAAACTCTGAGCCCATCCACATGTTCTCTTCACTTCATTTCTTTTTGCGGTAGTTTGAATTCTCTCTTGGGTATATTTCTTACATCGGACAATGTCAATTGTTGTTCTGGATCTGTAATGGGATCAAACGTTTGTTTTATATTATTTCAAAAGCCCATTTACATACTCTGCTGGCAAATTTCGTCCAGATCGACAGTGTGCAAGGAATATTTGTCGCACGCCTCCTTGATGTAGCCCCACTTTACGCCCTCGCGCAGATTAACGGTCATTGTGGATTTAACAATCGATAGGGGTAATTTCAGAGCGCTTGAGATAACCTTGAAAAATTCGTCTTTCGTGACAGGTTCGCCGAGTAGATGCAGTGTGGCCAAGAGTATCGCTCCGTTGCTGTGCGCCATGTCTGTACTTAAAAAACTTCAAAAAATAACTGAAAATTTTATATGAATGAAAAGACCATGATATTTTTCAAAAGCAGTAACAACTCTGTCAAAGCTAAAATATCAAACTTATATATAACAACTGACAATTTTTCAAATGAAAGATAAAACGTACTCTAAAATCTATAAAAAATCTGAAAAAACAATCTATTACATATCGATGATTTGACCATAAATGAAGGTAACGTCATCCACTATAATTTGCTCTGCAAAATGTTGAAACGTCTTTCAGTTTTGGCTTCGGCAAAAGCTCAGACTCTTTTCTTGGTCTTCTGCCATATCGATCTTGTGCAACGAATATTTATCGTTGTCCTTCTTGATGTAACCCCATTTAACGCCCTCGGCCAGTGTCATATCCATTAGTATTTTCGTCAGTGTCATTGACATTTCCAGTGCCTCGGCAACGACGGCAAAAAGTTCCATTTTGGTAACGGGTTCATTTAGTATACGCAACGCGGTTAAGAGCACGGCACCGTTACTTTGTGGCATGTCTTGTGTTATGTATTATATTACGAAAAAATTTTCACTGAAAAATGTTCGATTTTTTTTATTTGATTAAATCAAATTGAAATTCTTTTGAGTACTAGATGAGTGATGCAAAGTTTCTCCGAGTGAGAGCCGAAAATTCGTGAGAACTTAATTTTATTTTCATACATTTTTTCACATCTTTTCGAAAATAACAATGCACAAAATAAATGAGAAATTGATGTAGAAAAATGCTTTAAAAATATTACAATATTTGTTGTGGTTTTTTATTACATGTGTGTGTGTGTGTGTGTGTGTGTATTCGGCAAGCGCTAAATTTTTGTTCAGTTGTGGCAACATCTGTTTTTCATAATTTTTAAGCAATTTGAAAATAATAACAGCAAATAGAACAACAATGCCGATGACGACATCCTCTCGAGATTCTTTCAGAAATTCTTTCAATTGTCAATAATTTTTACCACGTCTTAGAGCTGACTTTGCTTTGTTGTTCGATGCGCCACTTAATTAGAATATTTTAAAATTATTTCAAAAGCTTCGAACAAACAAAACGTTTAATTAGTTTTACTATTTAATGGAACTGTGAATTGGCAAATGGAAATTATTGAAGCGTTGAAAACATGATTTCTGTCGGGAAAAATTGTCTGTTTCTCGCACTGAGAGAAATGACCTAAGAATATTTTTGTTCAGTTGAGGTTTAGAGAATTTTCCACAACCGCATTATACAAATAGGAAACTTGTGCGATATAAAAAGGCCAAAGAATAAAGCAGAACGTTCGAATGTTCACTTTCAGACACTCATCTATGAATAGTAGACTTTTTTATAACATCAACTTCAAAAAACAGTTCAAATTTCGCAAATTTCGAGCAAAAGTGTCTTAGATCAAGCGAAGTTTTCGAGATTGGAAGTTTATTAACTCTGATTATCTGTACTATGTTCCATCCGTTGGTCTTATATGGACTTATATTTTTATGCCCTGTACAGGCTGAGTGTAGATACATTGGTGTGTGTCCTTAAAATGTACCAAGAAATACATATTAAACAAGAAAAGTTCTTTTTTTCCACGTTATTGCAATAAAAAAAAAGAAAAAGACCTCCAGACAACATGTTTATAACTCACATTAAACGCCATCAAAGTATTTGTTATGAAAGTGTGATTTTATGATGCGTAAAGCAAAAAACAAGAACGCAAAAAAGTAAAAAGGAAAAAACAGATAAGCAAACTTTTTGAAAAACTTTTTGTTTTTCGCGTCATTATCACACAGGCGGGCGTCAACGCTAAGCCATGCAGCAACAACGTACAGACAACGCCCGCCCAGCCTGCCAAGCCTTGCGAAAGCGTGCAACGCTGAATGGGCGAATCTAATTAGCAAACTAAACCGATGCGACGTGATGTGATGCGACGTGATGTGATGTGATGAGATGTGATGTGATGGGATGCTATGTAAACAACTTGATGCTGTCTTTGACTAAAGTGCAATTAAACGCCCATGCAAATGACGTTTCCATGCATCAAAGGTGACGGTGGCGTTGGCGGACTCAAGGCCAAAGTTTTGCTTGTGCATTTGTTTTGATTGAGTTGCGTGACTCTGTCCGTCAGCTCGCTGGCTTGTTTAACTGCCTGTCTGTCTGTCTGACTGGCGGTTCGCCTATGCTTCATCATTGTCAGGCAACCGACACCGTTATTACCACCGCTCAACTGTCATTTGTCGTTTCTGACTCATTTGCATAAGCAGAGGCTGGCAAAGCTGCTGCTGCTGCTGCTGCTGCTGTTTCCGCTTCCGTTGCCTATGCTGCTGATGCTGCTGCTGCGGCTTGTCACTGCCATCGGTCCTTGGCAGTTGCTATGACGAGTTGTCTGCTGCTGCTCCTCCGTCCGTTTGCCGCTCCATCACTGTTTACAAGGTGCCTACAAGTTTAATTACATTTTGAGGCATGTGGGATTTCGTTGTTGCAATGTGTGTAGCCTTCGTCAGCTTGCTCTGATCCTGCATGCGAACTAGCTTCAATTTCTTTAAATTCATTTAACGCGTCAACTTTGACGTAAACATTTGACTCAAGACTCAAAATGAAGATACCATCACTTAATGGCCCCCACACACATGTGTGCTTCGGCATTGATGCAAACGTAAGGCAGCATTGCTGCTGAGCTTTTGCGCTGTTGTCTGTTGCCAGGACGACTTTTTAACGACTCTGAAATGTTTGAAATTTCATTTTCAAACTGTCTTTTTGTTTATTCTGTTGCCAAAATTTGTTTTAATAAACAATTTCGGCCAACGTCTTCATGTTTACCCAAACACTCCTCTACACACACACACACACACACGTCAACATATTTTATTTATTTATCTATCTACAACACTTTGCGCCGCCTTGCCGCTCCTTAACACTCTGCTTGTGCTCGCTTTCGTTTCCTTAGTCATCTGTTGTCTTTCCGCATACGTGCTCTTGTCCTTGGCCGGAAAATAAAATGCAGCAATCCAAAGTTTTCAACAAAGTCGAATGCTGACAGCAACAGCAGCAAACTTTGCATGCATGAAATTATGACTTGAGCAGAGGATTACTTCTATCTATCTGTCTGCCTGTTTGTCGGATTGTCCGCCGCCGTTGAATGTGTCATACGGTAAAGAAACTTTTCCCGTGCTCTGATCGTTGTTTGCTAACTCTCATTGCCCCAAAAAATGTTGCTGCCAACCAATCACACTCATTCATCTACTCGGCAACAGCTGCCAGCTGCGCTCTTCTATTAAACATCTCGTGACAGACTTAAAAATTCCACAACTCAAAATAAGCAAAGCCAAGCCAACAAAAAAAAGACGTCAGTACAAATTGTGCAATAAAACTTATATAACATTAACTCAGTGTGCGCTGTCAATGTCAGCTTTGCCGCTTACGCTCATGAATATTAAAATAATATACATTTGTATTTTCTGTTTTTCGGTTTTTCTGCTTAGGTAATCAAAAGTTGCGGCTAACTTTTAACTAAACATTTTCATTTCACTCACTCAAGGCCATTGAAGTGAACTCCTCGGCCATCATTCAGTTTCTGTCCTCGTTCGACGGTCAGTCGGCGGCGTTTCAGTCTGAAAGATTGCTGAAGCAACAGTTTTGTGTATCAAAGAAAATTGTTTCGTTTTTCTTTTGTGTTCTGTTTTCTGTTTTCAGTGTTCTTTTTTATTGTATTGTAAATCAATATTTAACCCTTGTCAGTTGGCATTAAGTTTGTTAGTTAGGCGACAAGTCAACAAGTACGCAAACTTTTCGCTGCAAGAAAATTCAACTCTCAACTTTGTCCTCGCACACACACACACACACACACACACACACAATAATTCATATAAAATGACTCTCTGTGTATTCTTATATACATATTTATGAGTATATTGTACGTGCAGACAACAAAGCGCTGATCGAGTGATTATGCAAAATGGGAAACTGTGCCAAAACTTTGAAATTCAATTAATTATATTTGCGGCGAGATTCCGTCAAGTTGTTCAAATTAAGGTCAAAAACTTAATTAAAGCAAAATGAAGCGCACTGTTTGGTGTTTGTTTGCTTGCGTTGATTTCTAATTGTATATATATTTATTTTATATATAAGAATATATCTGCAAATGAAGCTGAGGCAGTAGCCGAAAGGTTTGACCTCGCTACTTTGAATGAATTGTGTAAGGACGCTATAGTCGAGTATACTAGATAACATAATAACCTGAAGACACGACCGACGGTGCGTGGGCAAAGGGTAAAAGGTGGGTAAGGGCAAAAATTGTGCCATACTGAGACATACTGATTTTCATCTATCTATCTAATTAGGTTTTCGAGCTGTAACCTTGATCCGATCAAGCTGGTTACTACATATAAACTGCATGCAAAGATAAGAAAATTTTCTGCATTAAAATTCTTCTGCTAACTTTAAAACTCTAGAAGAAGTTTGCACGTAGGATTTTTCTCTCATACTCCTTTGAACAAAAATGTGCAAATATTCAAATTTTATCAAATATCAAAGAAATCTATGTTGCTCTATGAAACAGAAGGTCTGAGGTTGAATCCTCTGTCAGATCAAACTTAATTCAAGATTTCTTATACATAAAATAGAGCTTGTATTCAGAATATATTACTTGATTGGATTACATTCGTTCTTGACGGACTTTCAACACCGAATTTTGTCGATTTAAGTAAAAAATGTTCTATTTTTATCTCTGTGCACTAAATGAGTGAGAAATGGGAATTAAATATGCATGGCACTATAAACAAGAAGCGTAAAGTGCAACTAAGCTGTGGCAAAGCCAATATGGCACAATGTGTAGGTTATACTTGTAGTAATTATAATTACAATGCATTGATATTTCACACATAAAATTGATTTCAATTAAATTTCTGCTCAAAGCCTTTGTTCCAACGTTCCAATGTTCTGACATTTGCCAATTAAATGGCACACAGGCTTTGAAACTGGCACACTTAATTAAAAGCATGAATGCGCTTGCACATTTAAATAGTAAATCAATCAATACGATATACAAACAT
The DNA here is from genome assembly GCA_034638295.1 of Phortica okadai. Taxonomy (NCBI): domain Eukaryota; kingdom Metazoa; phylum Arthropoda; class Insecta; order Diptera; family Drosophilidae; genus Phortica; species Phortica okadai. The sequence continues at coordinate 6,046,077 of CM067851.1, forward strand.
AAACCGCATTCATTGAATAAAAACAATTGTGCGAATCCGTTCACAAATCCAAATGGTATTCTATTTTATGAAAGCGATGGACATAATGGAGTGCAAATATAATCAATGTTATTGCCTTTGTGACTGTGAAATTGATGAAATCACTCCATACCCCCGCCACCGCCACGACGTCTAAGAACGTCAATGAAATTCAGCAAATAAAGGAAATTGTACAAAATAAATAAAAATAAAAAATTTAGATTTTCTTTGCTCTGAACTGAGCTGAACTGAACTGAAGTGAACTGAAGCAATAAAAACGCATTCAATCGCATTTTCGATACATTTTAAAACCTCACTCCGTTTACCCAACAAACAAATGAACAAAAGTCACCAAGGCATCGAACATGTCTGGCATGACGAGCGCTAAGATCGGGCGCCGGAATTGACTTTGTGGCGGGCTGACAGGAAGGCAGTAAGGCGCAGTAAGGCAACAAGGCTGTCAGGCAGTTTTCGCATGAATTTGTACGTGACAACGCCATAAAATGGAATTTGCCAGTCGTACGGAAGCAAAGTCACACTACCTTCAACGCATGCCAAGTGTACTCTGAACAGAACAGAGCCGACATGCCTCAGTTATAGAGATGTGACATTTTTCAAAACTTATGCCGGCTTATGTTTGTGTGCCACATTGTCACTCGCATCGTCAACGACGATTTTCACGGTGGCATTTTTGATTTGTGCCACATTCTTTATTGAGGCGCTTAAGTAAAGCGCCCTCTGCCGTGCGTGCGTTTCAATGTTATATTCAACGTAATGAAAAGTGGCTTCCCCACCATATACAAGTTCTGTCATATCGTAATGTGTCGAGTCGTGTTGTGTTGAATGTTTACCGAGTCGAATTCAAGCACGAGACGCACGTTTTCAATAGGTAAAATGAGACGTAGCGGCATAGGAAGCGGAAGGTTGGAGGAAAATTGTTGACTTGCGTTATTTGAATGGCGCAATTGTTGCTCAAATTCTTAACTAAAATGTAAGAAGCTTTTGTCAAATGACCTTATAAATATGAAACGTAAAGCAAACAAGAGCGAAAAATTATTTAAAAGAAATTCGAGTCAACATTAAAGACGCACTAAATGTACAAATTGATTATGTTTAATGTGGAAAGCGTCCTCAGACACACACAAGCACACACACACAACAGGAGTGGCAAAAAAGCCCAAAGACGAAAGAAACCAAAACTCATATTAAACGAACTGTAATTGAATCATTCTTGATTCCTGTGATTTTTGCCATGGGCAATGATTTGAAAAGTTTTGTTTTTTTTTTGGCTTGCCGATTTTTATTGTATTTGCCATTATGAGTTTTGGTAAAAGGCTGTAGCAGAAGGTCGGTCGACTTAAAAAAGAAAGCCAATTTATTTTGACTCGCTTCTTTTTTTTATCACTTATTTTATTTTATTTTATTTTGTTTTTGTGACTATTTGACTTTGGCAGCCACTCAGACAAGCCGAGAATATTGTAGTTGTAGCAAATCGCAAGAAAGTGTGGAAAATTGCAAAGTGAAATCAAAACGAATTAATCGCATTTCATTTTCTGTGCACATAAATCACGCACGACTCGACTGACCGTCGTTGTTGCTGTTATGTATTTGTTGCTTTTAGCCAAAGAGCACGTAAATGCCATGTTTTGATTTGGCCAAACCAAATCGGACTTTATTTAATGCGCTTAAAACGAGAAATCGAATATTTTCATAATAAATTCTTTAATAAAAATACTTTAAGGCCAACGAGGAAACTTATGGAGATTATTAAGTTGTATTTTGTTGTTGCCGTTGTCATTGTCATTGGCGCCGTCATGCTGATGGTGACAGTTACCAATAAAGGGACAGTGGGAGAGACGCTCAGATAGACAGAGCGATAAAACTGTCAGTTATGCTCAGCCACACGTGCCTTCTGCAATGCAGCTCGATTAAAATCGCACAAATGTACACAGACGGACAAAAGCATGCAGCAATAAATGTTGATCGCTCTAATTGGTATTCATAAATCAATATGCGAACAAACAACAATGGCAATAAAACAGAAATTACACAAATGCGTTTGCTACGGTCAATTTGTGCCCTTGGTCAACCACCAACCTGTGCCCCTGACCCTCCCCCTCCACCCACTAAAGACACGGTGCGCTTATGTGCTGTGCATAAATCAGAGATGATTTAATGATGGCATACCTGTGCCGTCACCAGGAGCGAAACTCATCTTTGTTCTTTTTTTTTTGTATTTTTGCAGCGGCAGTAAAGCAAAAATCAGCACGTTTTATTGATTAGCGATTACTTTGCTTTTATATTTATGTATATGAGGGCAGGTATGCAACATAAAAGTAACTCACAAAAGCAAAACAAACCAAAGCGCAGTCAATAAGAAGAGTGCAAAGAAGTCAAAAGTGTATCAAAGTACGACTTCGATTTGATCGAATTTCAGTTGCTTTATTGGAAGTTTGCGAGCATTTGAAGTACTTTGCTGAAATACTGAATGAACGTTGGTATAGATTGGCGGCATGAATGAATGAATAACGATGCTGAGGGAGTCACAAAGTAAGAAAATTCAATATTGTCGTTAAAATTTAGCCAACTCTCTTTCTGTCGCTTTTCTCCGTCTACCTTTCATGTTAAAAAACAATTTCACTTTTGCCATTGGTTTTATGTTGAAGTGTAGGAAACTCACTCTCAATGTTGTAATACTTTTTTTTTGTTTTTCTGTTTATAACTTCATGCCGCGCAAATACAAAAACACAAGTAAAGAAAAAAGAGAACTGTGCTTGTGCATGTAAGCGTGAAGCATAAAAAACAATCAACAGTTACGCACGAAAATCGCTCAATTTAAACGCGAACGATTTTTTACGGCTTCGTTGCTTCGTTGCTTCTATGCCGGTGCCTGTCGTTGTGCTTGTAACAATTTTCTAAACGAAAAATCAATTGTGAACACTTGGGCGGCACAAGAGTGTAAAACAACTGATCGCCCAACTGGCGGACAGGAAGTGAAAACTGAATAAAATGACTGAAAGCCCAACGCTCATTTTATATTTATGTATTAACACAGACGCTGCCATGTCCTCCATGTCGTCGTTCTCGTTCTTGTTCTTGTCACCGTCGTTTCGGTTAATGGCGGCATAAAATTTTATTTCAATGACAGCAGTAATCAAGTGCCAAAGGGACACAAGTTGCACGCCTGAGCCCAAGAACATACCACAACAGACTAGACCAGAGCTCAGGTCGGCTTAGGACAGAGCTGTCGGGACAGAACGAAACGGAACGCAAAGTAACCAAGCCGCACATGCAACAAGCTCTTGTCGATTACAAAACTAACAAAAAAACAAAAAAAAAAAACTTGAACATTCATTTTGAAACACAAATAAAATTGTTGTAAAAAGTTGCTGACTTTTTTTGCAGCTTTTATTAAAAAAAATATACATATGAACATGTATATTTGTATGTATAAAGAGAAAGCTAATTTGTTAGCATATTTATAAAATATTATTAACAAAATAACAACAATTTTTGCTCTTCATTTTATTTCGATTTTTCTTCATTTTTATTTTTTTGTCGTGTGGACTGACGGACAGAGGAACTGTCGCTGAAAGAGCGCCACTTTAATTTCGGTTTTTATTTGCGCATACCAACAAACCAAATTACACACGCACACACATGTACAAACATAAATATGCATATGTATGTTAAAGTGAATGTACATACATATACATATCTACAATGTACATTCATACATATAAATGAAGCAATCGCGCAGGTTAACATGTGCGCATACATTATTAATGCCATTCAGCTTCAATACGCGCACACATGTAAGCACCAAAGCACACAAAGCACACAATGAGACACACGCACACATCTGTTGAGGCCTACTTTCGACTGCTGCCTTTTTTTTTTTTTTGTTGTATCTTATTTTTCGTATCGAGTGCGGCCTTTCTTTTGTTGTTGCGTCTCCTTTTTCGGTTTTTTTTTTTTTTGTCGTCTATTTGTTCGTCGTTCTTTCGTCGTTCGTTGTTTGCTGGATTTGCTGTTAGCCTTTGACTTATTAACATTTATTTATTTATGTTTTGCGCGTCAATGCCAATACTGTATTTGAGTTCCATGTGCGCTTCTCTGTTGGCCCAAAAAGTAATCATGACCGGTAATGCTCTCATCGATTTATCAGCTGTCATTTTGGCATTACACATTAAAGCGAAATACAAAACTCTTAAATCAACTTTAAGCAACTGAACTCTCTTTGCTCATACTGAGCTCAGTACAAGCTTCAAATAAGGACAAAAAAAAACAGAAAAAATTTAAAAAATTTACTTGACTTTCATACAGTTCTATTATACCGCTATATACATACATTACGCCCCAGTTTCATAGATATGAGAATTGTGTGTGTGCACACCTCGAAAAATTGCTAGAAAACTATTGTCCAATGTGGTTTTCAAATTTAAGAATGGGAATGTTTCTAAAATGCCTCATCTTGTCTTTGAAAATAGAAACCCGGCGATCTGTACCAAGATTACCAAGTTTCGGAAGCGGAAAGAAACATTGACTATGCTCCTGAGTACTTTCCATTAAAAGCGCTGTATAATTTTATAATAATAATTATAGTTATTTCCTATAACATTTCGCAGGGAGATAGAAATATCATTAATGCCGAGATTAAACTCATTCTTGGGTTTAAAAACTTGTTTGCTTCAATAGAACCAAGTCGTTTGAAAACAAGTCTGCGGTCTTGTAAAACACAAATTCATTAAGACTAAAGGAAGTATTTCAAATAACTTCCGAGTCGGTCAAATGTTAAATCTAAGAATTGTGCACAGTTTTTTTTTTCCACTGCTGTCCTTATGCACAACAAAATGATGGCATCAAAGCGATGTGTAAGTTTTCACACACACACACACACATACTAACGCACACTTTTGCAGACACACACTAGAGCGGAAATTCGATACGTTCTATGAAGCGGAAGCACATTCAGCTGAACGCCTTGAATGAGTTTCCATAATGGCAGCAATTTGACACCAATGAGAAACGCACATGCAGACAACACTCAAACACACACACACACATACACACATACACACAAACAAGCACATAGACACGAATAAAAAGAATTGCTGTCGAAGCACTTTAATGTTAGTTAAGGTCTGGAACACACACACACACACACATACATACATGTTGAATAAACATACCCGCGAATTCCTTAGACCGTTCATACATGTTCTATATCGTCATTAATTTCAATGTATTTGTTTGTGTGTGTGTGTTTGTCAGTGCGCTCACTTGTCCACATCAACATTACACGTTGGCAAGGTCTTGTTATTTGACAGCTTTGACGAAATGCTTTCACCATACAACAGGAAATTGACTAATAATGGGGTTAATCGGCATAACAATCATTTCCAGACAAGGTAATTGCCAGTTAAATGCCGCCAATAAGCCCACACAGAAGCCCATGATGGCCAGACATTTTTATGTGCTCTGTCTGGTACTTTGGACTTTCATGTTGGCTTGCACTCAAAGCCCATGCGCTAATAAATGCTAAGTAAGCCTAATTTACATAATAATCATGCAGAAAACATGCCATTGCGCCAATTGTCGGACAAATGTGCGTATACTTAACACGCCAAATTGGCTCATTGAACAACTGAAAAACATTGTTTTCCTATTTAAACAAACCTTCAGCGCAACGCATAACGAGCTGATTATCATCAATGGCATTGATGCAATGGCAGTTGGCAAATATTTGTGAAATTCGACAGCTTTCCAATACTTTACTCAGCCAAATAAAATCGAGAAATCATTTCTGTTAAAATATCAAAAAAATATATATATAGTCGCGTGCTTTAATGCCACGTGGGGCAACTCATTTTGCTCTACTGTCTGTCTGTCCGTCTTTCGGTCTTTCTGTCTCTCTATCTGTTTGTCGTTCGGTTTGGTTGCCTGTAATAGAGATTCATACGAACAATTTAGTCAAGTCATTGGACCGGAACTAATTGCAATCGATTTTGATGGCAACAAGCTCGCTCTGTTTTTTAGCTTGTTAGGGTCGACGCTGATTGGGCTGCTTGTGTCAGTCAAATTGCAGCCAAGTGTCCTCTAACTATGTCCTTTAACGGTTTTTTATGCATATTAGCGCAACGTTTTGTGAAAGTATTGATTAAATTATATGTTAACAAATAACAAAGCGTTGAACTTTAAAACATTTAATGCTTCATTATTGATTAAATGTCAGAGTTAAAAAATTATATACAATAAAAAAAATCATTTGGTTGAAACATTTTAGTTAAGTAAAAAAAAATAAAAAGTAAAAATCAAGTAAAACAATCAACATTGGCTGCTCTTATGTTACATTAACCAAATACAGCACATTAGCTTATGACTGTTTGACTTAAGCTTCTGATCCCTTCACTCAGCTCAACAAAATGTACAAACATTCGTATATAATTTGGGAAGTTTTTTTAAGTATAATCCACTTATGTTCAACACCAACAACAATTCCAAAGGATAATACATGCTTATCAATAAAAGTGTTGTAATCTCGATGAAAAGCAATTTGTGTGCAAATCTCCATGAATATTTCAATTTGATTTATCTGACAGCGATTACGATTGAACAACTCTTTGGATATTCGGCAACGATTTATGTTCAATGCTGAGTGGCATAAAATTCAATAAGACAAACTATGAAATGTTAGCAAACATTGTAAGCGTGTGTGTGAGCGCACGAGTCAAACCAAAAGCCAAAGTTATTACAAAAAGGAGAACAACTTTTTACAACATTTCGTTGTGCATATTCACAATGTTTGCCAGCACTTTTAACGCTAAAACACAACACAACACACAAGCACACACACACACATGTATACCGATACATACAAACATATTCTCAACGTATTTTTTATTTGCTTGCAGAGCAGCAACGAATATGTTCAAACACTTTGAACAGGCACAGAATCGACGAAATGCGCCACAGGACGTGGAGTGAAAACAACAATAGAAAACAAACCAATGACTGCAAAGTCTGTCCGGCAACCAAGTAGGCGGTCGACGTCGCCCTGAACAGCAACATTGCGGGCCAATTTTTCTGGTTGGTCAATTTTATTGACTTTGCCAGCGTGTAGAATACAAAAGAAACAAAAACAGAGAACACACATGACTGCAGACTGGAGCGATAAGTAAATAGTAGAAAGCTACATTGAAAATTGAAATTCAGTGGCAGAAGAAAAAAACAAATACAACAACAGAAGCAATTAAAAGACAAGCCGTGAAAAGCGCGCAACAGGCTACACGTATCGTGAAAATGGCCGCGCCGATCGATGAGAGCGTGCTGAATGCGCTGCGCGGCGTGACACGACCGAACACACGTCTGCCAAAGCCGCTGCTAATCAAGGTGTACGTGTCGAGTCTGAAGCAAGACTTCTGTCACGAGCGACGCATGCTGTTGGAGTTGGTCGGCCCCGAGCTGCAATCGCTCTACGACGATCGACAGATTGAGGTATTTCTTTCTTTGAAGTCTGCCACAAGGCCAACACTTTAATGCACAATTAACTAATCCGAATCCAAACAGATTGAAATCGTCGATATGCACTTTGGCACCGGGCCACTGGACATGCCGCCCATCGAACATGACCCGTACATGCTGCAGGACTATTTGCATGAAATCGATACGTGCCACAACAACTCGAAGAGCGTCTTCTTTCTCGTAAGTCGATACAATATAATGAACCCGAACCGACCCGTCAGCCATGACAGCGCCAACCAACAAGAAACCATTTTGTTGTGCTGTCTTGTGCTGTTTAACACATTTTATAAAATACTTTCCCCACTGACGGCTCAAGTCATCGCCTCCAGTCGTGTCAATAACATCTTTTCTATGCTTCTCTTTCTGCTTTTGTTGCTTGTTGCTTTTTTTTGCTTGCTTACAGACGCTCATTGGTGACAGCATCGGACCCATGCCGCTGCCGACACGGATTGATGAGGACATCTACTTGGCCATAATCGCCGACGCCGATGCAATGTCAGCTCAGACCGAGCGCAGTCTGCTCGACAAGTGGTACGCAAAACAGCAGACGTCAGAGTCCGCTGAGCTGGAGCAAGGAGCTGATAGCCGCGTGTGTCGTGTTCAATATGCACTCAAGGATGACTACCGGTAAGTGGAAGAGAGTTTGTTTGCTCAAAGATGCCAAGCATGCCGCATTCACTGCGTCTGCTGTTTACTCAACATTTTTCAAGTACACTTTGAAATACTTTGACAAAGTGTTGCGAAAAGTGTAAGTTTTCGTACTTTAGTTCAATGGTTCATAAATCAAATGAAAGTCACTGCAGTGCACGCCAACAATGGCAAGTGATAATGATAGACTTTCATTAAATATTGTAGAGAAAACTTGCTTAAGCATATCGTTTATCACATTGAGTTTTTGGTCAGATGTATCAACTTCGAAGAAGCTTTATATTTCTATAATGAAATTTGATTCATGTGACATTAAGTTGTGTCGAATCAATAAACGAAATGGGTTTTGAAGATAGCAAAGCAATTACGTTGTTCGCATACAATTAAATATTACTGATGGCATTTGCAAAACATAAAATTGCTTTTAATAATTTTAATAATTCCATGAATGAATTGCAATAATAACAAACCACTTATGTGAGAGCGGAAATAGCTTCAGTTGCTGTACATCACATTTGACCTTTAATGAGCTACGCAGTTGCAGCATGCAATGAAAGCTTATTAAACTTTTATAATTTCCAAATTTGCTATTTTGCCCTTTTGAGATAAGTTTGTTATGCGTACTTTGCAGTGAGATGGCGCTTGAGCAATGGCGCATGGAATTTCAACAAATGCGTGACTACCTGGAGCTCTGTCTGAAGCGCTTGCAACAGCATGAGAAAGGTCACGAGGTGAGTTACGTTGAACGTTTGCGGAAGCTGCGTCAAACTCAAATCGAACAGGAAGTGCAAAGGGCAATGGGTAAGTGGCTTTTTTTGAACACTACGAACTTTCAGTTAGTTCACATTTGCTTGATGGCAATCGACAGAATTGTCAAATGACAAAATATTGGCCGTTTTCCGTGAATGGTCGTGTCAATTAAATAGCAAAGATGCCGAATCGACCGATCGCCTGCGCCGACTCAAGGACGAGTTGACTATGAATTTGTCGCCGGACAATCACACAACACTTGCGTAAGTGAAGTCGCTCGTTTTTATAGTACTCATCCAAATGAACAATCTCCACAGCGTGCCTGGCAAATCCGACAAGCACAACATCGATCCCGATGACGAGGACCATGAGACGTATTTGAGCAAATTCAAGAACAAAGTGTCAGACAAATTACGCCTATTGATTGAAGCTCATATCACTAACGATCCGGACGTTATCAAGGGCAGAAAAAAGACTGTGCAGGTGAGTGTACAGTCACTCTGGCTGGCTAAACATCAATTTTTGTTGTGTGTCGAAAATTATTTGTGGCATTGTGCTCAAAATTTGCTGTTTGCAAAAGAATGTGAAACATTTTGCTGAACTCTAAGTATATAGTAATTGATTCGTGGTATTTCCGACACTTGTTGCTTCTTTTAAAATGTCTTGGCGAGGCAATTTAAAGTTCTGAAAGCATTGAAATAAAAACCAACGTAGCAAAAATACATCAAATGTATGCATTTTTCATTCCAAGAAAATACTTGAAACGATTGTAAAATAACAACCTTTGATTGTTGTGACATTACCGTTACACTATCCCATTATAGAGTCTTGCAACCAAGCAAGGATGCTGACCCACATTCGTTGCTCAGAAAGCACGACCGACTGACTCACTGTCAACTATGGAAAAATGTTATTGTGCAGTTTCTGTTCAAAAGGAAAACAAACCGAAACAAGTAATACTTTCTGACATATTTCGTATGAAATACATTCATGCATGTTAAAATGGTTGTTTTGCTATGTCATATTATGAACTTTTAATAATGCAAGCCACCATCCGAAACGAAGGAAAATATAATGCGATCTTATAGCACAAAGGCGACACACATTCGCACTGAAACATTTGCAATCGCTTTATGTTTTATTTTGTATAAGTGTTAGTGTTCGTGTGCGCGACTCATAAGTGCTTGTGTGTAGTCCTCAACACCATCTTCAGCGCCATCTTCCTATTCTGCTCGAATAATGGTGAACTGCAAGGAAGCTGCACGGTCCTTAGCTGCCATTTGAGCTCCACGTGAAAGTCATTTCGTACACTCCGCCAACGGAATTCCTTGTAGCGGAGGCAATTCTCAGAAGCTTTTACTTTCAGCTGCCGCGCCGTCTTGGCTGCCACAGCGAGCTGTCTTCGTTGAAGGAATATTTTGCTGCGTGATTGTGAGTTGAGTTGCAGAACGCTTTTATAGTTTAAAGAGCTCAAACGTTGAACTTGTGCAAAGTCTAAAATTAAAAAATAATATAAATTGAATTCTTCAACTTAATGTGGGCTTCTAGGAACATCTATCTTTGTCAGCTTAAAATAATGATACCAAATTCATGATTTGTCCTTCGTTGTGCACTTCTAATTTTTAGGAAACTCTATTCACCGTCTTATTACAGGTTCGGTTATCCGCATATTCGATTATCCGGACTTACTTACGTAAGATAATAACAAAAAAAATAAAACAAAATCGTCTTACGTAAGGAATGAATAGCCTCTAACTTGACGCAAATATATGATCCGGATTTTCGATTATACGGAATACCTTTGGTTTTAATTGATCCGGATAATCGAGTTTCAACTGTACATTTTTCATTACTCGTTCACCGTCCACTATGAATTGTCCTTGTCTTTGCTTCGCTGTCCAGGTACTTCTTTCTAACGAACAAAGTGACCGTTCGGCATGCACACAACACACCAATCACACTCATATGTATATTTTTCGTGTCCTTTCTGCGCTTCCTGCGGTGCTTAACATGCCTTTGAAGTTGCGACCGAGCATGCAATGTACAAAAGAAAGACTGAAAGTGCTATAAAATTTTATTAAACTTATTTTCAAATAGGTCAACAGTTGAAATGCGCACTGCGAAGTGATAGAGCGACAGGTGCGGCACCCAAGGCGATGGTGTTGATTCAAGGCTTGACGGTTTCGCTGCAATTACAGTTGCATGAAATTTTAAATTGAAGCGAGCACGCTCAATGAATAGCAAATAAAGACACAGCAAACAAAAATAAGCACGAATATTTTAGTTGAGTAAATATTTCAGTTGTGTTTACTAATGGCAAAGAGCATCACTTCGATGAAGATGCAAACAAGTTTCCATGCAGTTGAGTTCAGGAGGTTGAATGCGTGTTTATAAACACAAATATGTTAAATTTGCGAGATGAAAAACACACAATTGGCAAGCAGGATTCGACAAAAAAAAAATGAAAAGTAAATTAAATGAAATCCAGTCAGCCACTTACGAAACAAGCTAAGCACATTTGCATAAAGCAAAAAACACATTTGTGTTTCAGGGAAAGCGCTCAGTGCTTTAGCCAACTCAGCGCAGCTCAGCCCAAAGAAGCTCAAGAGCAAAGCGACTGTCTTATACGTATGCCATATGCGTAGCTCAACATAAGCCCTCCAAGTAGAGCATGTAGAGTGTCCTTGTTCAGCGCCATTTCGTCTTTGTCGTTTCCTTTTTGTCAGTCAGTCAGTCAGACTGCTTGTTTGTCTATCTTGTTTTATTATAAAGAAGAACGATAGTAAGGAAACAGCTAGAAGGCAGTCGATGACAATGTCACACTGACGAAAATCGTTTGACTACACGGCAATTTGAAAAGTATTCGTAGACATTGCCAGACCACACTTAGTGTTCGACCTGATGTCTGTCTGACTGTCTGTGTACACTTTCAATTCATATGAATGACTCTCATGCAGTGTACCTGTACACATTTCAACGGAAGCGGATGCAAGAGCATAAAGTATTGCATAGAGCGTGGAGGCGTGCCCAGTTAGCATTTGTAAATCGGAGTAAAGAATGATCTCAAAAAGAAGTTCCCTCAAATGGAAACACATGAGTGGCTGGTATATGCACAAGGTTAACCAAATACAGTTGCGTTCAACCTCCCCAACAACAACCGACCCTACAGAAAATGGGGCCAAAAATGTTCAACTGCTGACAGTCTAAAGACATCGCTCTCTTTTTGTTTTTTTTTTTTTTTTGTAGTTTTGACATTTTTTTATGAACCAAGTGATGATAACAACTTCCGTGCTGTCGATGGTTCGTATACAGGTAAACTGTGACGCAACAAGGTCGAAAGCCAGCACAACACAAACGCAATGTATGTAAGTGTGTGTGTGCGAAATGAAAAGGTCTCCTTTTTGATGAATTACTTTGCAAATAGAATGGCTGGATGAGTGTGTGAAAGTCATGCAAAGTACTGTCATTGATGTTAAATCCACTTAAGCTGCAAGATGTATGGATTTTGCCACTGTATGTGTGCCTGTGTGTGTGTGTGTGTTTGACATTGTGTGCATATAAAACGCAAAATGTATTGTGCTGGTGTTAGATAGTTAGGCACATCGGCTTGGGACAACTGACAGCATTGGATTGAAGAAGAAGAAATGAAAATGTTATTGGTTTTTCGTTTTTTTTTTTTCCTTTTTCGACATGGCCTGGACAAGGACAAAATCAATATGCATATATATGTGTGTATGTGTACACTTGTTTATCACAGAAAGAAGTCAAAACAAATATACATACAAAAGTTATTGGCATTCGACTCATCTTTGTCGCTTTTATACAGGAAATCTTTCACGAACATGCGACACATTTGCGTATACTACGCGAACATGAATCGAATGCGGCTCTGTTAGGCTCAACAGTGCCGGAACGTTTGCGTCAGAACTTGATGGCCAACTTTCGTAATGGCAGCCGTCATGCGCCCTACTTCATTTATGGCGGCCATGGCAGCGGCAAGAGCGCCATCATGACCGCACTCTATGGCCAGGTCAACGAGTGGTTCACCACGACGCGTGTCCATCGTGTGATACGCTTTGCAGCCGCCTCGCCACGTTCGGCCTACAATCTGGAACTGTTGCGCGTCATATGCCAACAATTGTCGATTATATTCAATATACCGGAGGGTTATCTGCCGAAGGATGCCTCATTTGATCCTCTCTACATTAGCAACTGGTTTCAGAATCTGTTGCGACGCATTGAGGACATGAACAACGATGTACTCTTTCTCTTTATCGATGATTTGCATTTGCTGAATCCATTGGATTGTGACATTGTGGCGGCGCTCTCATGGCTGCCCACTTCGCTGCCCTGGAATGTGCAGCTTATCTGTTCGTCAACCACCGCCATCGAGCATTTGAAATTCACGCCCATGCAACGCGATCGTTTCAAGTCGGCTGAGTATCTTTTTGATCTCAGTTTGCCCGACAATGAGACGACACTGAAGAAACCAAAGTCCGCAACTGAGAGCAATTTTATGACATACTTGGAGCTACAGTTCGATCGTCTTGAGCAACGCTATGGCAAGAAGGGTCTGAGTCGTTTGGCGGCTTACATAACCTGCGCTGAGTATGGTCTCACCGAAACGGAGTTGCTCGAGCTGCTTATGCCGACCGACAATCCGGAGTCGCTTATCGAAACCGCATGCGGCAACTTCAGTTTCTCAACATTCAAAAAGATACATAAAGAGATGGGTAAGCTTATGAAGAACTCACAACACATTTAGTTTTGCCTTTAATTAATGCCATGTCTCTTCAGTTGAATTGTTGTTGTTGCGCAATAAGATTATGTCTGGCAAGGTGCTCATACAGTGGCAGCACAGCTACTGTGCTGAAATCGCAAAGAGACGCTACATGGATGCACAAAAGACACGCACAATGCATATTGAGATTGCGAATCTCTTCTTTCAGTACGAGGACAGCGACGAGGATAGCAGCGAAAACGATACCGATGAGAGCGATAAGCAATCAGGTTAGTTGACAAAGTAAACTTTAAACTAGAACTTTGGTTTTTTTTTGTTCTCCCTCACTCCATTTACATTTATTTCTATATATGCAAATGCTTTTTGCTTTCTTTGTCCGTTAGTTGTTAGTCAAAAGGAAAAGGAAAAAGAGCCGGTGAAAGAAAAGGACACGGTGTCAGCTGGACGCAAATCGTCATCGCATCACAACGACGATACGTCGACTTTCTATAATCCAATCGCCGCTGATGTATCCTACAGCATGCGGCACGTCGAGGAGAGTTGGCATCATCTCATGCGTTCGGATGACACGATGCGCTTCAAGCAAGTTGCCGTCTGCAACTTTGATTTTCTGCTCGCTGCTGTAAGTTAACTAAAACTTTACCATAGTACAATAATATGATGATCCACTGCTGTTAGGGTAGCGAGAAATTAGATGCAATTGGTGCAATGGGCATGGCACTATAAAAGGGACGAGAGTGTTTGGCTTTAATTCAGATTAATTCCTTAAAACATAATGTCATAATACACTATTTAAATGCTTCTATATATACATTAGGGTGTTCCTTATATGGTAGATTTTTTTTAACCCGTGACGACAGAGTCCTTAAGTTTTAGTAATAGCAGATTTTAAAAGATTTTATTTTCATATACAAAAGCTGCATCTTCTTTCCTTGAAGATATGTTTTCTTCGAGGAAAATGGAGTCAATTTTTAAAAGCGAAAACAAATTTTTGCTTTTGATAGAACCAAATTAGCTAAGGATTTCCCTAAATCAATAAGTAAAATCAGTATAATAAATACAAACTGAATAAGTTAATTAAATAATTATTAGTATAAAGAAAACTCGTACCATATAAAGAGGTAGACATCTCTTCATTCGAAGGAAAGGAAACGAAATGACAAACACAAGTTGGCACATGTTCCAGTGCTCCAAAAAAACAAATAAGGAGTGTTTTAGAGTAGAATGAACAAAACTAGAACATATGCATAAAAAAATAAAAATCTTGAAAAATATGGGACACCCTAATATAAGCACATGTATGTATATATATTCGACGAATTTATTGAAGCTGCAATAGTAATGATAAATTTACTCTGAAAAATACTAAACAAAAATCAATGCAACACACACACATTACAATTCAACAATTCAACAAGTTCTTTGTTGCTCTCTCAACTGACAGGTGTGTTAGTATATCCTAAAGGCAGACATATTAAATGTGTCATAAAAAAACACATAACAAAAACTCAATTGTTTTACTCTGATATTATTGCGAATCTCTTGTTGGTTGAACTCTTCGGACCCTTATCAAAAACCACTCATTTTTAATGGCATCATAAAAGAAACAGCCCAAAAATAACCGCAATAATATTCTTCACTACATGTACAATAATATTTTACTAAGCTCAAGTGTCAACGACCTTTAATTATTAGCAGAGCATGAACAACTAAGCGCTTCCACTCACTTCTTTTTCTACAACATCTTGAAACTCTGCAAAATAGTATAAATAAGGGAAAATTAAAAAATATTTTTATGACCACAATGCATACAGAGTTATCCTTGTACATATACCATTTTACGGGCTAAGCAGAAAAGTTTTTCCATTTTACGACGGCAACAACAACAACAGCAACAACAGAAGCATAAAACAAAATTCAAAGTAGCACTTAAGCAGATTTGAACAAGTTTTTTATATGCTTTAAAGCCAGGCACGGTTGCTAAATAAACACCGCAAAATACAGAAGCTTCTTAACCACAATAAAACCGAAATACAGGAAAAAAAGGGAAACCGAAGAAGAAGAAAGAAAGAAAAATGTGACGGCCTTCGATAAATAGAACAAATACTGCTCAAGTCAAAGTTAAATACCCAGGGACTTTGAGACAATGTCAATGTGCTAAAATACAACATGAAAAGTGTTGTGAAAGTACATAAAGAAAAAGTATACATTTGCGTCCATTTTGTTTTTACAAACTGAGCGAAATATGATACAATTAAGAAGGAGTATGACTTATGAATATAGATATAATTCAAAATCTCAAATTAAAGCTATTTCAAAAAGTTTAAAGAGACTTTTTCGAAAGTTTCAGTTACAAATTTTGTGGAATTTATAAGATTTTTTTTTGTTATTTAAAATATTTCCTTTTTTGTGCATAGGGTCCCCTAGGGTCCATAAATTCCTTGAAATGAAATTAGGTTAGGGAAGGTTCAGCAAAATCTCACCTATGGACATCTCATGAGAACTTTTTAGTCCATTAATTTAAAGTTTTTTTTTTCAAAATTTTAAGAAAAATCGCATGTGAAATGCAGACGGGAAGGTCAAAATCTAATGTAAAATGAAAAAACTTGTTGCCTACTTTCAGGTGCAAACAGTATCAATTAGCTATCTGCGTTGTCTGATCGAACATGTGCGTTGTTATCTGCTCGATCGCGACATCGAACTCATTTACTACACCATACGGAAATCAAGTGATGTGCTGACACGCGATCCCATGCAACTCGGCTCCCAGCTGATATCCTGGCTGCGTCCAATTGGCGAACACGACGAGAACGACAATTCGTTGCTGAGCATGACTGTGCGTTCGGCAACCGCTTGGTGCGATGGCTATGCTGTGCCGCTGCTGGTGCCACTCACTGGCTGGCTGCCTGCGCCGCTGCCCTCACAGATACGCACCATGACGGTATCGGGCACAGGACCCATACGTGAGATATGCGTGGCGCCGTCAAAGCAACATCTCATATTGGCTACGAACTCCGGCGACGTGCAACTTTGGCACATAATGAGCAACTCATTAGAGCACATTTTCAAAGGTAAAAAGATACTTTTTACGCACTTTCACTATGCACGTACACACACACACTAATGAACGTGCCTGTTGAGCTGTAATTGATTGACATAGCAATGATAGACTCGACGGCGACGGTAAAAAAAAAAAAGATGAAGACGAAAATAAAATTGAAATCGAAGATTGTAAGATTCATGTTAAGCACAACGTTATCGACGTTGAGTGAAGATGTCGAAGATGTTTGATGTATCTCATTGTCTTATCTGAGACTCTGAATATCTGAGCTCTGTCATTTTGTCATTACTCGGCTTTTTGTAACCTCTTCTTCTTTTCGTTTCCTTTTCTCCACTTTCCAGGACACACTGGCGCAGTCACGTGCATGCTAGTCGCACCGCAGCAGTCGGACATACTACTGACCGGCTCCGATGATGCCACCACCATTGCCTGGCACGTGACAACGCACGAGCAACGAGTGCACATTAAGTAAGTCGTTTGCGTTATTTGTCTGCTCGTTTGTTGTTCTTAGTGCGCGTGAATCACAGCAACAATTCAATTTCTCTTGCTCCAATATTACTCCTTAACGATATTATCTGTTTCCTTGTACCGCATATTGTTTACAGAGCACACACAGCGCCAGTGACCAGCGTCGCAGCTGGCGTCAACAGCACGTTGGCCATTAGTGGCAGTGAGGATGCAACAATTGCCATTTCGGACATCTCGTCTGGCAAATTGGTAAGTTCCCTTACAGCCTCTTCATTTCGATATGCCAAATTCAAATCAATCACAAACACGACGATTAGCCAACAATGCGCCATCGACGTTTTGTTGCTAATTAGGAACGCAAACGTGGAGCAGTCTGCAATAATTTGTCTGTTGCAATTGTTTTCTGCTGTGATCGACATGTACGTACAGAATTTTGATGCGCAATATTAGTTGAAAGCTTGATGAAGTGGAACTCATCGAAAGCCTACTGAATTCCCTAGCGAGATGTCGCTGAATCGCTTCTTACTTGATTAGCAGTTGGTTCAAAATTTGTTTGTAGATACAAGCGTATCTGCAATTTGCTCTATCAGACTATTTTTAGTAGCTCCTTAGTTCAACAGCCAATTAAAACAAACAAGTGACTCAATCAATGAAGTTCTTCAAACTTCTTATTGCAAAAGTTTAGAAGGCTGTATAGACTTCTACACATTAGCTCTCTGCTCTCTGATGTGGCAAGCCGTATGCACCTCTACACTCTGGCGAATGACTTCTTGCTAATTCGTAATCATAGCCGGCACGCTTGAGTGAAGAACAAAACTGGCAAGACATCACAAGACAGTCGAAGTTAGAAACAAGAACGAATAAGTTGTGGAAGAAAGACAAAATAATTAAAATTTTCTCTTTGACTATTGGGCCCTCCTTTTAATTGTGATTCAGGCCTCCTACAAAAGTGTATCTTTTACTTGCTCTAAGTCACTCAGCTGACAGTGCCAGAGTGAAATGATCATGCCTTTTACATGAGTTTCTGACTTCCTTCCTTGTGTGAATATTCCACATAGGGTTTCATTTTTATTTTAAAATTTTTCACGTGTTAAATTTAAGTACGAAATTTATATAAGCGTAAATCACAAGTCTTCCTGCTTGTTATAAGTACTTACACGCGAGCGTGCAATCAAGCGAAAGGTCGAAATGTTCGAATCAGAAAAGTAACGAATGGAAATCGTTTCATAAGCTTTTTTTTCTTTGCCATACCATTAATATGTGTACGTGCATGTGTGTGCGTGTGTCTGTATTTTCGAGCGCCGTTGACACACATACATAAAATTTAGATTTATTACCCCCGGGCTGGCATCAACCCTGCTATTTATGAGCGGGTGTGCTTATTTGGTTTGTCCTTGCTACTGCATATATTAAAGTACACTTTTAGCGCATTTCAAGTCTTTATCACGCTGAGTTATTTCTTCTACACTTACTTCGAATTTACAGATAAACTTTAAGTGACACAAATTTAAAATTCAATGATAGATTTATATCAAAAGGTGTGCGAATTGTGTATATTAAACATTGAATAAATTTGAAAAACATTCTATTTATTTTTATTTAAATAATAACAAATGTCTGTTATTTAGATGTGTGATAATACACAAATATAACAATAATAAAATATAAAAAATGTGATAAAAAAATAATAATTAATATAATATTGACATAGTATAAAAAAGAATAAAAAAATACAAAATAGTTAATTGAAAAAAAAAACTTCATTGATAAAGAAGATAAATAGAAAAAACAAAACAATAAATTGATTCTAAAAAGTCTCTGGCCCGGCGGTGGAAATAAGCATTATTTGAACATATTATGGAGCAATACTCTTCATCGTTTGATTCGTTTTTAATATAAAATAATGAAACTGCAAAAATCATGCACAGGCATACCTTAATCGTGCTACATTAATAATTACGTATACGTCAGGGCATGCGACTTTACTTTGCCAATGACACTTGAAAATCGCGCTCATTTATCAAACTATCACCATGAGTTGAGTTCGTGAGTTAGTTTATGTGCGATTAGCAGTATTTCATGCCAAACTGTAATTAACTTTTACGAAAAGAAATGAAAATAAACTAACAAAAATCGACCAAGCAAATGTGTCATTTATATATGACAGAAAGCAAAATATTCTCATATGAAAAATGATTTTTTGAAATGTATAATGTATGTTTGTGTGAGTGAAATTGTGCTCATTCAAAATAACGATAATAAAAAGCGAATTTTATTAAATATTTATACATTTACATTTTACACATTACTAAATATTCATTATGGTTTATGTGCTTAAGCTTAATTAATTTAACTAATTTATGTTCTATTTTTTTTTTTGTGTTTTTTGCGCTCTTTAGGTTCATAGAATCACACATCACCGCGGCCCAGTCACAAGTGTGAAGGTTTGTGGCGCCTGTGATGTTCTCATATCGTCGAGTCATGATAAAACAATTTGTCTGTGGTCCCTGGACGATTTTACCCTATTAAATAGCATGCAAATGTGCAGCCCAGTGCTGCGAATTGATATTTCATGTGATTCGGTGAGTATCGTAATGAGCCCTGTGCGGTTATTTGTTTATTGGTAATTATAAGTAAGTAAAGTACTCACAGATATGAGTGAAAGTATGTACAAATATACATACATGCTTATTTATGTTTGCTTTAGCTTCTTAATTGGCTGACATTGAAGATAACTTCTCAAACTATATTAAGCAATGCAGATGAAAGATTACGTATAATAACGCCAACTGCTTTTTGAACTGTCATGTACAAGACATTTGTCTAAATAGAGATCTTGTGATAGTTTAATCAGCTTAACAATTGCCAAGCGAATTCCTTTTGTCCCAAAAATAAAGACATTCTATTTTATATCATTGTGCATAAATTTATCTTCACCTTGCCATCAAAGCATTACCCACACATGCCATTTGCGACTATCAAACGTAATCGAAATGTTAAATGGAATCCGAAGGCCAACACACAAGAAAGACAACAAAAGCGTTTCTGACAAAGCTTAAAGCGTGCAAAGTCTTTGTGCGAAATTGTGTCTAGTCAATGAGCAAGATACAATCGGCAAATCTAGTGAGATCTTTTTTGTGCTAACAAAAAACAACAATCGCTTTTATTCGTTAGAGAAACTTTTGTGCCTTAACGGATATCTAATCAGAGTTTCGAAAGCGTCTTTGGCACAGTGCTAATCACGAATTGATGCTGAAATGCGCTCAGTCAACATTGACCTACTTAAAGTACAATTACAGCCAAATCAAACATGAGAAGATATAGTGACGAAATAAGGCGAGCAAATATTACTTTGAGGACACTTCGTCTGATGGGTTGTCCTTGAGTGTGCGAGCACAATTGCTATTTGCCTTTTAAAATGATTCTGATATGCCAATGGCGTATTGAATGATGTTTGCTGAAGCGCGAGTGCCATTAAACGCGCTGTGTGTGAAAAGTGTCTTCCAACTTACCAACGCCATCTAACGTGCTCTGATGGCCAATTTCTATATATGTATATAAATGTGTATGTGTAGGTCAGAAAATATATTGCATTTGTTGGTGTGCCGACTAATCCAGCCATCGAATTGGGATCCGTCGTCCTATTTAATATTCACTAAGGAATCCACAGCAGAAATTTGATTTAAAAAAGCAAACAATTTCTTGTTGCCAATAATAATTTACACATCACACAAAGTGTTGGCAATTTGAAACAATAACAAGTCAATAATCCACGTCAGAAATTACTCACACACTCAAACAATTTGCGCTCCAAATCGAAAAGCGCTTTGCTTAAAAAAGAAATGTAAATGTAATTTCATGTTTATAGGCGAGAGTAGAGATGAAGCGTATGATTTTTGCACACGTTCACAACATGTGATTACCACAAAAATCAAACCCACAGACACACACGCGCTCATACACCCTCAACCGAGCAAAATCTACGGATTTCCCTCTCAAAGCGCTTAAGAGATGGGGGTAAAGTCGAAGTGAAAGATACGAAATTTGGTCTTGTAAATGTAAATAACTTAAGGAAAGAAGTCAACGATTGACACATTCAACCAAACAACAACCGAGGTTTTTTGTGTCTATTAAAGGACAAATTTAACTTATCGTACATGCGAACATCAGCATTGATTTTGAGGTACCGCAAATGACATGTTTTCATAATCCAGTCAGGGCTTATGGATCCTTAGTAGATCCAACCTTCAATTTGATATTTTCTTATAAAATTTAAATTTAAAATCGATTGAACGGTTTCGGAGACCAGCGAGAACATGAGATGTGGGATTATGTATAGAAGATTTATTTATATTTCTTAAAATTAACCTAACCATGACCCTCATACCTGTTTGGACCTTTAGTCTGAGATTTTTTTCAATTGTCACAAATAAGTCTCAAAATTATTTACGTGACTTTGAGGAGATTTAATAAGAGTTCTTGTTGTACTACTTGAAGTTGTGAATGAATAATAGTTAGAAAATTTTATTAATACATCTTTTCTATGCTTCAAACACAACTCTATAAATCTGACCTCTGCTGTAATCCTCAGCAAGAACTCTCTGTAATATTCATACTACAATAACAAAGTGTATAAAAAGACGTTTAATCACACTGGGCAGCGATTAGTACTTCTTATAATTGAGAAGTTGTAAGGTTTGATTTTATTTTACATTATTTATTTTGTTATACCCTGTACCTTATAGTACAAGGGTATATTAGTTTTGTCAGCATCGACAATGTATGTAACACCCAGAAGGAGACATCTCCGACTATACAAAGTATATATATTCTTGATCAGCTCGATAAGACGAGTTGATATAGCCATGTCCGTCTGTCCGTCTGTCTGTCTGTCCGACTGTCCGTCTGTCCGTCTGTATGAACGCCTAGATCTCGGAAACTATAATAGATAGAACCAAAAGCTCTTCGCACTTCGATTCTGTCATTTCTTAAGCAGATCAAGTTTATTTTGTTTTCCCCCTTTTAAACTTCGTTTAGGGGTGAGGGGCAAATGACTGGAGCAACCTCGGGAAAAAAATTTACAAAAGTCGTATTATCTCGGTTGTCTTTTGTGATAGGATCACCAAATTTGGAATGTATATAGCTGAAACGAGTCCCAAGAAGATACAAGAAAAAAATGGGCGTAGCCACGCCCCTTTATAATACAAATTTAAAACGCTTATATCTCAAGAACCATAAAACCTACAAGAATGAAATTTTGCATGTATGCTATTGGGATTGAATATAACATGATTCAATTACAAAATGGGCGTTGCCACGCCCACATATAGAAAAACGTTGTATCTCTGGAACCAATTGGTCTAAAAGTGTAAAAAAGGTATGTGTGATATTAAATGGAAATGAAATCTATTTTGATGAAAAAGTGGGCGGGGCCACGCCTTCAAACAGTCGTTACTAATTGAAGGTACAGGGTATGTCGGAGTCGATTACTGTCGACTCCAATCCTTACTGGTTTTTTTGTTATTTTTGTAAGGTTTTTTTGCTGGCGCACTGCGAGGATAACGGTTTGTACCTACGCACACTGGCCACCGGCAAGGAGCTGCACACGCTGAAGGGTCATAAGTCACGTGTAAGTACTCAGCGACTTTAAATTGATCAAACTGCCTAATAATCGATGATATAAATCCTCTTTCTGCGATGTTGGCTCGCGTAGATACGAACAATTTCGATAGCGAAGGATAGCCAAAGAGCTGTTATTGGCTGCGAGGACACACGTGCGCTCATTTACGACATGCTCTCGGGCAAGCTGATACGTTCAATGCCGCCGAATCCTGGACCCGTTACCGCTGTCTATGCCATGGACAACGATGACTTCTTGGTCACTGTGGGCGGCAACAAGATCACCTTCTACTCGTTCCGAAACGAGGAACTCTACGTTCATCCCTATTCACACAATCAGCGACGCAAACGGTCGCTGAAACGCTCATCCCAGTCGCAACGCTCGCCGACCGCATCGTTGCCGCCCATTACGTGCTTCGATGTGTCGCGTGACTCGCAGCAGGTGGCCATCGCCTCGGGACGCAGCGTACATCTGGTGCGCATTAACACGCCCGAGTACCAGACATCCTACGACGGACATTCGGGTGCCGTCACCTGTTTGAACTTTGCGCCGAACGGTGAGTTTCTGGCCACTGGCTCCGAGGATCGTGCCGTGCATGTTTGGAGCCTGGCGCACGGCGAGGTAATCAACACATTTAAGGTAGGTGTGAGCATGGCTTAAACAACTGAACTGTCTGAACTCAACTGTTGGCCATCGACAGGGTCACAATGCATCCGTTTGCTGTGTCGTTGTGCTGATGGACTCACGCCGTATTATCTCCACGGATCGTGAATCGTTGCTCTATGTCTGGATGGCCGACGGCGGCAGCTTGCTGCAAACAATACAGGGTCCCTACAAGCACTTGGCGGTGACAAATAATATGAAATTCACGGTCTCAACCAATGGTGACAACACGCTCAAGATTTGGTCGCTTACACGCGAAGACGAGAAATACTCCGTATCACATTCCGATGAAATCACCTGCTTCACAATCACGGCAGACAGCCTGTACGTTATCACCGGCTCACGGGACATGTCACTGAAGGTGTGGCAGGCAACTGGAGGCAAACTGGCACAGGTGCTCGTCGGTCACTCAGAGGCAGTGACTTGTGTGGCCGTCTCGGTGACAAATAAAACTCAAGTGATCTCCGGTTCGAAGGACACAAACCTACTCATTTGGGACTTGAATACCGGTGATGAAGTTCACACATTGGCTGGCCACTTGGGTCCAGTCATTGGCGTCAAGGTTTCCGCCGATGGTGAGTACCAAAAATGTTTCAATATGCCAGTCAGTTAAACAGTTGCCGACTACTCCGAAAGGTTCCACTGCGGTCTCCGGCAGCGATGACAAAACGCTAATAGTCTGGGAGACCAAACGTGGTCTGGCCTTGACCTCGCTTCAGATGCATGTACAATTCACCCACTTTGATATTAGTTTGGAATGCTCACGAGTGCTGGTCCAGCTGGTCGATAGCTTCAACCTGCCAGTCATATGTCTGCACAATACGCCGGCGCAGTATGTAAAACTGCCGACCTATTCAGCGCCAGCCAGGGATGTCGAAGGTGGGCATTTAATTAATCTTGACATTATGATTTCTTCACATTCTCAATCTCCTCAATGACAGATTTACGTCCGCAAGGACCAAAACGGCAAATGAAACGTCTGCTCAAGAAGGAAGTCTCGCTGGACACATACACATGGCAGAAAAAGTACGGCCACCTGACCTCCTCGGTGATGATGGCTCAAGTGGACGAGCGTCTAAAGCGTCGTTTTTCAGTTTCCGCCAGCATGGAGGAGATCTCGAAAATTGCCGAAATGAAAACGATCACCTCGCAGACGAATCTCGGACCGGAGCAAGCCGCCTTGGCGCAATCACAGCACTTTGATCAATTGGAGGCGCTCTGGAACAAACGTTCGCCACCGCGTAGACGACACAATGCGGTAAGTTGAGCTAACAAGCAGGAGATGGGCAAGCAAATCAAGCCAAGCCAACTGCTTGTGAGGTTCGTTGAAAGCGTTGCTAGATCATGTAGCGTCATTAGCCGTACATAAGATAAATGTGTTATTGTGTGTGTGCTCTGAGTAGCAAAAGAGAACCTGCATATTGCTTATTGTCGCCACTACTAGATGCGTTCCAGCTGCTTACACCTTTAACGTGCAAATGTGCAATTGTGCAAATGTGCAAATGAAAATAGTGACGCGTACGAGTTCGTTCAAAATTACTTATATACATATACATGCATACATATACATACATATGTGCTAACAAAAGTGTGCTCTTTAATTTTGTGTAGTCTGCGCCTCACCTATTTATTATTATTTATATTTCTGCTTCTTTTCTCGTTTCTATTTTCTGTATTGTTTGCAAAACAAATAAACAACAAAAAAAAAAAAAAAACAAATGTAATCGAACATATCAACACCCAACATACAAACACACATGCACAGGGACTGTCCCGGCAAACATCGCTTGTCGAAGATCGACTCGAATCATCTGACGACGATGAATTCCAGGATGAACGCGCAGGTATGTTGTCAGCTTCCTATGATCACATCCATAGCCTAGCACAGATACCCGGCATGTTGCGTATACGTTCAAAGCACGACGCATGGCGTTCGAATAGCTTGAAAATACCTAGAAGCACATTCTACATCACAGCCAACACGTACACAAACGCCACCACAACCACCACCAGAACCGCCAGCACATCCACTAACAGTACCAACACCGCCGACGACAACGACAAACCAAATGACAACACCTCCATTGGCAGCACTGAGCGACGCACAACGACACACACACAAACACACACATTCGCACGCACACATGTGCAACTCAAAGATCGTCATTCACTTGCCTATGGTGAGTCCATAATGCATCAGCCGGATTTGGTGCGTGATCTGTTGCATAGCAATGCTGGCAACAACAACTCGTCGGGCAGACAGACACCGACATCGACGTCGACGTCGTCACCGCCCACCAGCAAGCTACGCAACTTCTTCCACTGGCCTAGCATCAAAACGCGTCTGTTGCGCCGCAATTGTCACTCTCTGCAACACAATTTCCATGTGAATGCCACAAATGCGAATCGTTGTCAACGGCCTGCTCCGCTGCCCATTATAATCGTTGAGAATTGGGATGGCCTTAATGTGAAACATGTGCGCACTGACATGATTCTTCATCCTCGCAGTTCCCAGGCCGCTGTCGGTCACATTATTACCGACGCACAAGAGTTGCCGCCGAGCAAATCAATTTCCCATGGCCAGGCGAGCGGCTCTCATGTGCCGCACTTTCTCAAGGTGTTCAGAAAACAAAAAAAAAATGAAAGTCACGACAAAGCAAAGAGTTCGAGTACCTCAAAGAGCTCTTCGAGCTGTGCCGATTGTGTTACTCAATAGTATTATAACAAATACCAACTTTTCTTAAAAAAAAAAATAATAATTTCTCAGACGAGATTCATTTCGTATACAATCCAAAAATGCCGGCGCAAGATCTCAGCAATAAGAGAGTTTTGATCTGTAGCTCAAATCGGCTGTTCAAAATTTCCGAAGCATTTGATCGAAAGCCGGAAGCCGGAAGCGTGCAGAAGTAGTCTGTAGCAAGAAACTAATGAAAGGTCAAGTGTAGAGTGACATTTAATCCCTGATTGGCATAGGTCTTATAAACAATGTCAATGCACAGACACACACACACATCAAAATCAAGAAAACGAAACCCAAACTCATAAACAAACACAAAAGGAACTTCATTTACACGTTACTCAAATATTATAAGTAGTATTGAATGCATGAGAATGCAATGAATTCTTAAATCAGCATTTTTATCTTTGTACTTATATCAAACGTCTCTTGCATTATTATAAAGAATTTCTTTAATTTGTTAAAAAGAGAAAATGTGTAAAATTGTTATTTATTTTCATTTTATTATAAATATATTATATATGTTATTATACGTTATTTTCCCTCCTTTTTTTATCGTTTTAAAGTATGAATTTAAATATGGTAAGTAATTTTCGTTTTTTTTTTGTTCAATGAATTGACATGTTTGCATAATAAATTAAATTAAAAGAGCTGTGATCAATTTTCATTCAAATTACGCTGACCAACAAAAATGGCGAAGGTAAGTGCACACTTAAAGCCCCTTCTGTGTCAACGATATAAGTGCCTTGACCAAAGATGAACATATCTTCCAGCCATACAAGTCTGAAAGCTTAGTTCTAAAGAAATGTGTTGATTATTACACCTTCGGCAGATGAATAAATAGATTGATAGAAAGAGACATATGTAGATTATATTATAAAGAAAAATATTTAAGTAGTTGTAATTTAATTTGATTTAATATAATTTTTAAAATCTAATTGTTTCTGGCAATAATTGATGGTCTTTTGTTTTTACTCTCCACGAATTCAATATGGATACGGCAATTTGAATAATTGCTTTGTCGTGTAGGGTGTAATATCCATTTTCCAAGTCATCAAACACGTACATATGCGTAATGAAATAATGTAATGTTTTTACTCAAGCGGTTAAAATTAATTAAAGGCAATCAATATTAAATAACCACAAATACACATTGGACTGAACAAAAAAAAAGACGCGTGGCAATCGATATCAATAAATTCAATTTATTTTTATTCTCAGAATTAATTTTTTTTTACCCAGCACACATACTGTGTATGGGTGTGTAGATTAAATGTGTTTCAGAGCAAATGTATGCAACACTTAACAGGGGAGAATAAGAGTTCTTCATAATCTTTAAAGGAATGATTAGGGCGAAAAAAAATTATCTAGTGATTTTCGCCAATCCGTCCGTACGTCCTCTCGAATCGTTTTTAAAAAACCGGATCAGAACAGTTTGTTTTTAAATGCAAAAAATACCAGCTTCTTCTTGGAGACAACCGGAAATATCTAGTCTTTATTATAATCGTTCCTGACAAGTTCTGTTGCTGATACCTTAGAAATGTGTGTTCTGAACACTATTTGTTTGGATCATTATTTTCAAAGCAGCATTTGAGAAAGATTTAATGGTCGGCCATGGCGAAGCCAAGTCAAGGTAAGTTAAAGTACATTTCAGTCAATTTTGTCGATTTTGTTTTGAATACTTCGAAAAATGTTTCTGTTTTTCTTTTTTTCAATCTTAACGTTTTCAAATACTTCAAACTACTTCCACTTCTTTGGAACTTCTTAATGTACAATCAATTTTGAAAGCTATTGTCAAAATCTTATAATTAAAGAATGTGCGAGAATAATAAGAACTTTTAAACTTATACCTGTTTTTTTTTTCCTTTCGAATAAAATAAATTTATTTAAACAAAACAACAACAAAAATAAAAATTAAAATAATATTTAATATTACGAATGAACAATCAATCAATCAATCAACCAACCAACCAACAAATCAACCAAAAACCAACCAATGAACCAATCAACAGTGCATTCAAAAAACAGTTCCCGCAGCTCACTGCAACATCCAATCGCATAAGCCGCACAACAGCAACACAGGCAACAATTCAAAAATATATAATTACAATTAATCAAATTACAATTAATCAATAACTCAAAATTATATATTTCTAACTATAATGATCTTAGCAATATAGAGAAAAAAAATATATATACATACACACGTATATTTACATACTCGTATCCATTAATGCAAGCAAAGTAGTAATCCTTGAAAAATTTATTAAGTATGCATAATTAATATTTTTCGAAATCTGAATGTTGTAACGATCAATTCAAAATGAATCTAATGCACCATCAAAATCAATCAATAAGCGCCTATCACAAGCCACAAAATCCCCCCGTTTTTTCAAAATCTTTTTTTAAATTATTCAATTTGGCAACTAAATGAAAAAAAAAAAAATCAATAAAAAAAACGAAGCAAAAATTTACATACTTAAATAATTTTTACTTCTAGACGATTTCGATGATTTCTTTTAAGCTACAAAAGGCCTATCAGTCATTCATCAATAAACGCATATATCTAAATACAAAACACAAATACACACACACACACTCACACCACAAATTAAATTAGATCCATAAAGTTAATGCAAAAATCACATATAGTTGAAAATTTTATCAAATCGTTAATATTTACGGACTTTGTTAACCAACAAATGTAAACACACAAATACCTCACTAGAAAGCGGAACTATGTACACTAATAGAATTGCGGCAGATACATGTTGTACGATAGATACATGATATCGAATGCCAAATATTCTATAAAACACAAACAATTAGGGGATAGCTTAAGCAGAGACAACGTTAATTAATTGCATTAAGTAAAAAAAAAAAGCAAAAAAGTAAAAAGAGTGAAAGAGAAAGTAAAAAAGTGTGAGGAAACGGCGAATGAGCGGCAAATGCAGATGAAAGCGATAACTTTACAGTTTGAAAATCACTGGCGACGAGCAAGTAAGTACAACACTCGCACAAATCTATCTAAATTCACATACACACACACACACACAGACACACTCACACACATTCATATATACTTAACGAAAATAATAATTTATTAGCGAATTATAGTAATAATTTCAATTGTTTAGTTTAGTTAATGTTTCATTGACGAAATGCTTTTCATGTTAGTTGTGTAAATCCAATGTAAATGCAACAATACTTTGTTCTAACAATTAAATGATATAAAAAAAAACACACACACACTAAAACAAACACAAACACAAGCTATTGATTAGAAAAACATTTTGCATTCATAATTAGTAAATAAATGTAATTCATTAGCAAAAGCCAAAACACTTATTCTAAACGCTTATAATATATGTACGTTTAATACACACAACAGTTATAGGCATGTCATTTCATTAAGAAAAAAAAAATCAAATTTCATAACTCAATATTGGACAAATGTAGCAACATATTTGTTATTAACAATCTCATTTTTATCATTTTATTCACAACATCAAAGATCATTTCGCTACAGGAGGAGGAGGATATCATCACTGAAGGTAAACGTTGAATGTGAACATTTCATTGAATGTATTTCCTAATGTATAATCAAATAGCATTTTAAGTAAATCAATGTTGTTTAATGACGTAGTGAAACAGAACATAAAAACAAAAAAAAAAAGAAAATATATACAATATAATTACACTAAGCAACAATTCTCAAAGATGTTGAAAACTTTTACGAAGCCCTAATAAATGTAATTAAATGTTGAAAGCCATGGCCAAATCGAAGCCAGCAAAATCATAATCGAGTATTAGCCACAGTCCATTGATAAGTCCAAAACAATAAACTTTCATGCGTCAACTAACCATCCTGATGAAAACCAAGCTCTCCCACAAGAACCAGTCTTCAACAAGACTGCTTAAAGGCTGCAAGCGTTCGGTGTTTATCTCCTTTCTACAATTTACCAAGGCCATTATACGTGAATGCCACCAGAGCTCATGCTCAAGGATAACGCAAGCTTGAATGCCACAACCAGAAGAAGCTCAAATTGAATTTCCATTTTAACTAAAAATATATATCACAAGTATCACATTTTCCATATCATTTTAGCACTTTAAATATTTGATAAAAATTAACACTGTTGGCCATAATAAATGTCGTCATTGCACAAACATAAACAAACCAAAACCAAATGAAAAAAAAAAAACAAACCGCACTAAGAATGTCGATTAAAATTATGCAATTCACTTAATGAAAAACAAATGTAATCACAAAAGTTTAAGTAATAGTAAATTTTTACAACTATGTAATATTTTATTGTTTAAATATTTGAATTGTTTCTTGAAAAAAAAAATAATAATAATAAAGAACAAAAAAGGGGTTAAAAGCTGAACTATGCTTAACACACACACACACATTGCTTGTCAGTAATAGAAATACATAGAACAATAGTAACTCATACAGGAGCAGAGAAAGTACAGTTTTTCAGTGACATTATGTGACTGGCGAACAACCAAGGCACAGACAAACAAACAGACAAACAGACAGACAGACACAACTCTAATCGTAAGTGACAATTACTTAAATAATAAAAGAAAAATTAACTGTAAATACTATTACGACATTCTGTACAACACTTAGACGTAGGCTAGTCTTAACGATACAAATATACATACATACATATATATTTTCTAAAAGTTTTATCTGTAAAAAGCCTTTAACTTTTTTTACTATCATTTAGCTAAGACTCGATTAATTTTAAAACAAAATCTAAACAAAAATAAAAAAAAAAAACTTATGACCTTTGACTTTTACACGAAAGTTCTTTTTTTATTTTAATAATGGAAATAATAAAACTGACAATCAATCTTGAGAAATGCATTCAACACGACTTTAACAACATTTGTTGACATATACAGACATAAATACACGTTCTAATGACAGAAACTGTTTTTCTTTTATTACATAATAATTAATAATTGATTACACACACACGTAAGTGTAAACAATGGATAAATGTTACAATAAGTATGAAAAACCAAAAAAAAAATGCAATAAAAAAAATATATAAAGAAAAAACTAAATCATCGTGCAAAATGTGTACCTTAGATTTCCCAAAAATGAAACTAATACCAACACGCACACATAAACAGATTCATACACACATAGATACACTCTTATCAGCTTAAATGCATTGCATTGCTGTAAGAGAATGTTTCAACTTTGACTTTAAGATACATGCAAAAGTTATAAAATAATTTTAATAGAAAAGTTCAAAATTAAAAGCTGAAAGGATCACTCACACATACACACAGAGACATAATAAAACTCATAAATGCTTCAGTTCCATAGATTCACAAATACACACACGCACACACACACAAACACACAATGCATACGTGCATACATATGTAAGTGTGTAGTTTAGCTGATAAGTTTAATGTTAAGCGCAGTAATGATGAAAGTGAACAACATTTCAATATATGTATGTCTATGAACGTATCTGTGTAGTTGTTGGACATATTTTATCTATGTGGACAATGTCTATGTGTATTCATTTCAACAATAAAACTTAAAAAAATGTTTAAAAAAAAAACCTAACTCTAATTTAACTTTTTTGTGGTTCTGGCAAAGGCTTAATTTTTTTTTTTATTGAACTTAGATTGGAAATTCGTTCGTATTAGCTTTTAATCGTGAAAAAGGCATATGATTTTTGTAAAATACATATATTGTATAAAAACTTAATCTCTTGTTTAGCCCAGGTAACAACAAAATTATCACATTTTATTCAAAATAGCATTTATTATCATTATCGGATCTTAAGCTACAAAAAAGTAATGCGATTATTTGTTACATTTATATATTTAACATTATTTTTCATTATTTTTATTACAGCAAATTAATTGCAATCAGGTTTCCAACAGTGCAATCAATTAAACAAATTTTTCTTTCAATATAGTTATATTTCCAAATTAATTAAAATTGAATTTCAAAAGTAAAATGATGCCTCTCATAAAAAACGACAATCATAACGACATTGATGGATGATGCTGGTGTTGCAGTGGCGTATCACAGTGCGCAAAATGTCACGGGCCCTCGGTTCAAGGGGCCATTAAAAATAATATTTAATGAATCATTTATCAATAATGCATAAAATAATTATAATGTTGTTGATAATTACTCAAGTGATTACTTAATATGAAACCTTAACGTAAGGGGGCGTCCATAAATTACTTGAGTTAAAATTGAGGGAGGGGGAGTTCAGCAAAATTTCAGTAGGGAGTTTATCGGATATCTCATGTGAACTTTTTAGTCCATTAATTTACAATTTTTTTCAAAATTGAAGGATTCGGCAAAATCTTACTAAATAAAGATAGGGGAATTGCCTACATTTCGAAAAATACACCTCACGTAATTTATGGAGCTTCTTTTAGGCAAAGAACCGCTGATCTGACTCATAGTGTTCTCCCAGATGATAAAGTCCCCGGGTCCCAGATTATATAGTTACGCTACTGTGGTGTTGATAACAATTATGGCGCTTTTGTCAAATCAAACAAAAAAGTTGGAATAACAATTAAATTTAGAACGTGACACGACCACTTATACATATACATACATATAAATTGATGTGCTTGTTTGTACAATATGTATGTGCATATGTACACATGTATATACAAATGTTCCAATCAATTATGCCTTTGAAGTCGAGCTACCATGTGTATGTGTATGTGAGCACTGTTTTTGCCATCATCAACAACCCAGAAAGAACACCAACACAATAACAGCTTCAACGGAACATCAATGCCGCAAAAGCCCGTTTGTTTTCGCTATCTAATGAGAAAAGTTGAGCGACATTGTTGTGCGAAGTGCGGGTAGCGAAGTGCTTAAATGCTTGGATGGATGTGTAACAACTGGCAGAACACAATAAATCGCAAAACCACAAAACTCTCTACACAGAGCATTTTTACAGATGACCAGTGATTACAGTGACTTAAATGAACAGAAATCAAGGATTTACTCGCACAATAAAAGCAAATTTTTATCTTTTACTCTGCAATGCAAAATATCTATGCTGACAGAAGCTTTCTCCCTTATTGCTGTTGTTGTTGTTGCTTATGTGAGACTTTCACTTTTCATAATAGAAACAAAAACGAATTGTAAAAAGTCAGAAACAAAAAATTGTTTCAGTCTGTTGTTTATGCGACCTATTAAAATCGACCTTCTCTGCGTGCAGATTAAGTTTCCTTTTTTTTCATATTTCGTTTAGTCAATGCAGATTGTGTTTTCCGCACAATTTGGCTTAGCAAAAATTCCAACCCACAGTACAGCTTAAACACAATCAATAAAAAATGTATATGATAAAATAAACGCATAAAAAAATCGAAGTTTCATTCATTTTTACGTCCTTTTTGCGGTTGATTTAATTAAGTAAAAAAAAGAAGAAATGTTAACCACGAAAAAGAGAAACTGAAAATAAACAATCAACCTCAACATGAAATTCACTCACTCCATTTTTTTCCTTTATGGCAAAGAAACTTTCTCGATAAACGAAAAATATTTCAAAGGGCCGAAAACAAACAAACCGCTATTCAATTACATTTGGGATGGTGGCCATTACCTCCAACATCAACAACAACGTCGCCGTCATCGTTAATGAAGCCAAGCTCATCATCGGCCATTAATGCTCCGAGCGCACACTCGAAAATCAGATGACTTCGTCTCATAATGGACGCCTTCGATTGTTGGCTCTTCAAATTCATAATGCGGCAAGTACATTAAGTGTTTCAGCTTTGCTTTATAAAGACAATCCGCTTTTAAAGAGCAAATTCTCAGAACAAAGCAAACTTGAAGTTAAATAAAGTTAAATAACTTCATAATTTTGCTAGCAGATTGAATTGTTTTTTGTTTGTTTAAAGCAGATTATATTAGAGACTTAAACAAATGTTGTTTAGTATCTTTCCTTTCTACAGAACCATACACACACACACACGCACACATGCAACGACTGTCTCTGTCATAAAACTGCAAAAGCAAAAAGGAATGCAGAACACATTGCAAGGCAAAAGATTTGGCGAGCTTAAAACTTAATAGCATCAAATTTATGGCAACGTTCGAATATGCAAGCAACTACCAGTCGATGTATACCATGGCTACGACAGTGGAAAATGTACTGTTGTGTGTGTGTCTCAGTTGACAAGCACTACAAGCGTTAAAGATACACACGTTCGCAAAAATTCAGCAATTTCACAAAAGTAATAATAAATAAAAATGTAAGGCGATTTTATACAAATTATTTATATAACATTTCAAATCCGTTTTGGATAAGTCTTTGGATTGGCATTTCTTCTTTCAATTTGTTATGGAGAATATTGAAATTTGCAGCAAATATAAATCAAAATATTAAACAATTTAAAAAGTTACCAAAGCATTTGAAAGCAAATGAAGTGTTGTATCGGACGTTGCACATACGCCATGTGTGACACGAACAAATACCACAGGCCTTGAACTCTATGAAAATGTAAGCTGCCGCTTCGACATCTTCCTAGCTCAGGTCATGCTGCCGGCAGCTTCTTTACTGTGACCTGTAAAATTACATTATAGTTCTTAATCCTATCTAAATATGAGAATGGTGAAATTATTTAATAAACTTTCCCCACGCTCCAAGCTCTACCAAAATTCCGCTCACAACAAGTTTACACACTGCTTTGCCTTCCGTAAACAAAAAGTTCTTCATATTATTCATCGACACTATAGGGTGCTGCAGGTTTTATACCGTTCGCAAAGTGAAACTTTCTTCTGAAGTTTGAATAAATAGTTTACATAGCAACCAACCCTCAGTCGTCTTAGAAACAATTGTAAATAAGAAGTTTGAAAATTGTATACATTTAAACTAAACATTTTGTAATATTCGACAAAAATTATCACAATTAAAAAATGTTTTGGGGTCTGAGCTCTGCACTGGACTTATACGATGAGTATCTGAAAGCTTTAAGGAAAAATCCAGATATTGATGCGTGTCAACAAAATGAAGATATTGGAGAAGACAACACATCGACTAAAGAGTTGGACGTCGCAGAGCCCGAAAGTCTTAATATTCTTATCTATGGCGGCGCCGATCCGAGACACATTATCAAAACATTGGCCAAACGCTATACACATAGCCATATGCCGGAACTGAATTTTTACATAATTGACGCTTGTACTGTGATAACTGCCCGTAACATTCTTTTGCTGGGCATTGCGCTAGAGTCACCGGAATCATTCAATTTGGTGAGCAGAGTTCATCTGTTCATGGATATTTACGGTAACTCGTTGTTGCGTCCTTCATCACACCTTTATATGGTCGCAAAGTCAAAAGTATTAATCAAGATGGTAACTGATGATGAAGACCTAAAGCGCTTAGCACCAATGTTGAGCATTGAACATCTAAAATATGCAGAACGCGATGGTCTAGAGAATACATTTAACTTCTGGCAGCCGAAGGAAAAGCATATTTATAACATCGGAGAGTATTGGTCAGCACGTGTGCGTGCTTTGCTGGGCAGCCGCTACGATCATCGTGATGGGGCTTTCGATTGGGACCTAAGCATGACTCTCAAGGACCGAGAAGGACAGCAAATATGCTCCCAGGTAAGTTTCCTTACAGAGTAACAAAGAATTTAACCAGTTAATTGCCCTTTTTTAGGAATATCGCTACTGGCGCGAGTGCGGCATCGCATTTGTTTTCCCCGAGTATGAGCAAAGTAAGCCAAACAAGACTTTTGTCGCCGGCTTGGTGCGTAACGGTCAATCTTTTATACACCGAGGCTATTTGGGTGATATACAGACGGGTCCTTTCTGTGGCTTCGGCTTACGTACCACTGAGGAACGAATGCTTAATTCGCAACATGGTGAAAACGATTATCGTGCCACGGACATTACCGAACGCAATCTGTTGGAGCTTTTTCATGAACTACAGATGGGTAGCGCTTACGAGCACGATAAAACGCTGTCACGCAAGTATGGAAGCGTAAAATTACTCATGGGCAAACGTTTAGTATGGAACGAGTGTGATATTGATGGGCAACAGAGCTACGACAAGCCTTGGATTGACATGCCAGGTGTAAAACTGCACTTCGTCTCAGCGTCGACAGCAATCGATCTTCAAAATGATAAAGCTCGCTGGAGGAATTTCTTTGACATTGCTTTTGTCGATTATAATTTCTTTCCATTGATGAAAGAGAATTTTGTACATACGCTACGCAAACATGCTCTCTTATTGCTAGAAACGAAATTGCTAACGGTTGAACGAAAGGACGACGTAAACAAGTTCGAAAGCAAATTGATGAGCTATGCAAAGAGCATTGATTTGAAGCCTGTGCTCAATTATCAAGCAATTAATGGCAAAAACATGGTGTTAAAGTTCATAAAATATTAACAACATTGTAAAAGTTTTATTCAACATAATATAATGACTTTATTTAATATAGCTTAATCAATAGTCTACGCCTTTGAGTCAATCCTCAGTACTTTGGTTTCGTTTCTTGCCAGAACCCCAGGTGTCGAGATTGAATGACATGCCCTCTTTGCGCGTCCGCACGTTTTCGGGCGTCGCATGTGCTGTAACTTGCCGCCGCTGATTATTATGTCGACTTTCATTGTTAAGTATATGGTCAATTCGGACATTTAAATGGCTGGCTCGTTGTGTAAGCCATTTTTGTTGACGGAACTCTTCGGCACCAATGTCCACTATTTTTCTACGCGGCACATTGCGCAAAGCTTTTTCCCAATTGCCAGTCTTTTTAAGGTCCAACATTATGTTTATCATTTGATTTAATGTTAAAGATTTACCAGATCCCGAACTCCATTGAAGATAACGGTCCAATGGTAAACGGGCCATCCGTAGACCAAGACGTTTTGCTTTTGCCAACGAAAGAGGTTCATTATTTACAGTGTCCACCATAGCACCTACTATATAAATGTCGTCGGGATTATATTCATGTAGGTCTTCGCGACAGTGCGGCGTAAGATAGACAAGATTTTGCTTGGGAAACAATTTGGTGAAACAATCCGAATGAACGTTCATTGGAAATTCTGGGTTTAGCATTGTTGGTATAAACCGCTTGAGACTTTGCATACAAGTCGTGTCTAAATTAACATTACAGTAATGCAAATCGAAGGGTTCATCATTGGCACGATTTTCAGCAAAGCATAACATTAATTGTTTGGCCGCATTCGTTGCCTCACGCCTATTCATGTGTTTATCGTAGGAACAGTCCAGCACAATTTTCGGTGCAAACTGCATGGCTCGTGTCAGTCGATTGTTCTGCCAGTGATTAATTGTGGTGTCGTAGATGCGCAAAAAGAGCGAAGTATGTGAAAGACCGTATATTATGTGAGTATTCTCCTCGCGCTCCTTACGTAACTCCTCCTTACGTCGCTCTATGTACTCCGCTTGTTGCAGTTTTTTTCTTTTATCAGATTCTTTTCGCATTTGAATTTGCCAGAGGTAGGCATAGTATTTGCTGCGTGCAGACTTTGTTGGCAATGTCAAAATATGTGCCCAGTGATGATCTTGAAAGAATTCTAAAGCTGGAACACGACGTCCTTCTTGATGCGCTATATCAACTTCCAGTTGAAGAACTTTCAAAAGCTTGTCTCGTTCTGCGTCTGTAAGTGACTTCTCGAAGCCATCTTCACCACCTTGGACGTCATGTTGATTCGGTGATTGTGCAAATGGATTCACATGTTTAATGGCGCCAGTTTCGTTTTTATTAGATTTGGACTCTATCGCCGAGAGACTTCTATAAATCGGTGCCCCGGAATTTTGTCCCACTGCAGCAGCTTTTCGGATCACAAACCAACACTTTGAGTTTAAACAATTTCGAATCATATTTAACGAATTTATACAATATTGCGAGCCGGTAAATAAATTAAATTGGTTTTAATAATCAGAACTGCCGGATAGTGTTGCAAAGTTCTTCGATGAAAGGCGATGCCACTGGCTCATGCTAGTGCTGTATTGGAGTCTGTCGCGGTGTATTCGATGGGGATATGTTGGCGTTTATTTGAGGTATGACCTACTGTTTATATCCCGCAGACTTTATAATTTCAAATTTTCGACTGGTACAGATGATATTGGCTGCAAATCATGCTGAAAATCATAATTATTAAGCTTATTATTATTTATTACAAAAAAAATAAATAAATATGGCAGGTTAGTCAACCTAGTCATAAATAGCCAGAATTCCCGCTGCTTTTTCCGCGAACAGAGCTTTACAGCACTGCTCAGAGTTTTGTGCATTTGTAAGAAGAAGACTCTTCAGAAGCACATCCAGTTTGACTTTACAAGTATTTTAATAAAAATAAGAGCTGTTTTAATTGAAATAAACATAAAAAAGAATAACTTGACTTTCATTGTTTACAACATTTAATTTCGTTGTAATGGCTTTAGTTTGTGCAAGTAAGTAATAAACAAGATCTATCTGGCGAGTTATTGAGGTTATGTGTCCGGCAAAATCTATATTAAATTTATTTTAATCGTTTATTTCCAAGTTACAAACGAAGTACCAGACACTCCCGTGATATCCCCTCACTCTGGAGTTGTTTTTGAAAAACGCATCATCGAAAAATACATTCTTGAAAATGGTTGCGATCCAATAAATGGCAAAGAACTCAAAGTAGAAGAGTTAATTGAAGTGAAAACACCGCCAATTGTGAAGCCAAAACCGCCAAGTGCGACAAGCATTCCAGCTACGTTGAAAACAATGCAGGATGAATGGGATGCGTTAATGTTGCACTCATTTACACAGCGGCAACAATTGCAGACTACACGTCAAGAGTTATCTTATGCTTTGTACCAGCATGATGCTGCATGTCGCGTCATTGCGCGGTTAAATAAAGAAGTGGCAGCAGCACGTGAAGCTTTAGCAACACTTAAACCACAGGCGGGTATCGGATCATCTACTGCACCAACTACAATTCCTCAACCGGCAATTGCATCAGAAGCTGCCGGTGTTGCAACTCAACCCATCGAACAAGCCGGTATGAGCGATGAAGTCATTCAGAAATTGCAGGACAAAGCCACGGTACTGACACAAGAACGCAAGAAGCGGGGTCGTACTGTGCCAGAAGATTTAGTGGCGCCTGAACAGATTAAAACGTTCTTGACAGTCGCATCGCATCCTGGTCTGCATTCTGCATCAATACCTGGAATTTTAGCATTAGACATTAATAGTGCCGATCACAGTAAAATTTTAACAGGCGGTAATGACAAAAACGCAACCGTATTTAATAAGGACACTGAACAAGTGGTTGCAATTCTAAAGGGCCACACAAAGAAGATTACAAAAGTAATTTATCATCCGGATGAGGACACGGTTATCACTGGATCCCCAGATATGAATATTCGAATTTGGCACATACCAACATCGCAAACACAGCTCCTATTGCGCTGTCATGATGGCCCTGTTACTGGACTTTCACTACACCCTACAGGCGATTATGTTCTATCGACATCATCTGACAAACACTGGGCATTTTCCGACATACGTACTGGTCGCCTTTTGACAAAAGTTATTGACACTGCTGAAGTTGGGTTGACAACCGCTCAATTTCATCCGGACGGTTTAATCTTTGGCACAGGAACAGTCGACTCACAAGTAAAAATCTGGGATCTTAAAGAACAAACGAATGTTGCCAACTTTCCTGGACACACTGGCCCGATTTCAGCTATATCTTTCTCCGAAAACGGTTTCTATTTGGCCACAGCTGCTGACGACGCATGCGTAAAATTATGGGATTTGCGAAAATTGAAGAACTTCAAAACTATACAACTTGATGACGGATATGAAGTACGGGATTTATGCTTCGATCAGAGTGGCACATATCTGGCAATTGCCGGAACTGACGTCAGGTAATTCACAACACATGCTTTGTAATTTGTATATATTTTTATTATTTACTTCGTCTGTCTTTGTCTTTGCTGCAAGTTATGATGTTTCTTAAAATGTTCCAACCAATTGTTCAATCTATTCTGCTTAACCAAAGCACGACGCGACATTTCCCTTTCCTGCTTTAGACGCAAACGCACCCTACTTTCAATAGCTGTGAGTTCACTCTGCGGTACATTATCCAGTTTGCTAAGCAATTCCTAAACAGACAACAGGGCATAAATATAACAAATATATAGTTATACCTCAAGTTCCTCTTACCAGCACATACGCTTGTATCTTCTCCACTTTAACGAGCGTTGTTTCTTGTTCATCGCCAAAGTCTGTTGCTTTAGTATCAGATTCTGTTTGCACATCCTCGAGTGTGCGCCATTGTTTGACTGGTTTGTCTAAGGATTGCTTGTTCGACTCCTCTGGTAGCTTCTCTTCGCGTTGAAAATCTTTCAATATAACTGGCACTATGCTGTTCAATTTAATGCTCACTTTGCTGAAAAACAAGTTATTATTAAACAAACTAATAATATACATTTTTTTATTGCTTTCATACTCCTTTTTATATTTGTGCTCAAAGTCTTTAAATAGTTTTTCAGCACATTTCTTCAGGCCTGCCACTCGAGATTTCAAAAATTCTGGATCTTTTAGAAAAATGAATTTCAATGTCTGCCGCTCATATGTTTTCTGTGCTTTATCATGCACAATACCAACTATATGATTTAACAGAGCCAATTGCGTAAAACGACGATTGTAATTGGACACCTTCATACGATTGCGCTCGTAACCTTTGAGCCACACTTCAGCATTTAAACAATTTCGCTTAGCCAAGTATGGACGTACTACCTTCTCCATATATAATCTGACTTGTTCCACCTCTTTCAAGCCCGCTGGATTTTTCTCACTTATTACCAATCCCAAAATTTCAGTTGGCATCGTTAGCTTTACGGCATTGTCTGGTTGCTCAATTGTGTCATCAAAATAGCTTATTAACTTCAACAAATACTTAAATCTGCCATAAATCTCTTGAACTTCCATAAGCACGCGTTGGTGCTCGAGTTTTACTTCGTTCAACTCCTCGGCAACTTTGTTTTCTTTCAACTTTTTTAGTTTCTTTTGAGCTTCAAGCATTTCCTGAAAAGCATCTGCTTCCATTTTCTTTAACGACTCATCTGCAAACTTTGAAAAAAGATATTATATTGGACCCAACGTTCCAAATTATTTTATACTTTATGAAATTGTATAGCTTCCTCATAAATTCGATTGTGATGCTCGATTTCGCGTTTTCGGTCCAAATACATTTCCTGTGTCCCATAGTACATAAATTTATTGCGTGTAATCTCACGCAGACGCAAAATATCCCTATCAAATTAAGCACATTTAGTACAAATTTTATTGTTCATTATTATTCAACACTTGCGTTTTCATGCGAAACTTCCTCGAAATGCGTTGCCTGCTGGCATCCTTTATGTAATCTGGATCTATCGTAGTCACAACACATGGCGCACGCGGATTTGCTACTTGTCCTTTCTGGTATAGCGAAGCGAGTAAAAGCAATTGTAAAGTTGTCTAATTGACACCAAACTTACCGCATCGAAATCAGTTATTGACAAATTAAGAGGCTTCAATTCATCCGGATCAATTAAGTCCGAAGGATGAATAAAATCTGTTTCAATAAATGCTTTTTATTAACTAATGCACCTTTTTTTTATAAAATAAAACTTGCCTTCATAAGTACGATAAGTTTTTCTCTTGAACTTACGCATTCTTCTTGAACTCACGAATAGAAGTGATTTGCTTTATGTATTGTTCTTCAGTTGTTTGAGTTGCTTGGTAGCAACAAACAAAAAAAAAAAGGAACGTATTTTGTTTTTTTACTAATTTCCATGACGATTTTATTACAGAATATATCTATGCAAACAATGGCAGGACTTGCGAATCTTTAACGACCACACTGCATTGGCCACCGGTGTTCGTTTTGGAAAACATGCACAGTATCTTGCATCGACAAGCATGGATCGCACGCTAAAACTCTACTCAATCGAATAGAGCAAATGTAACATTTTGAATAACCAATTTAATACTTAGTTTACTTAACCATATGTTTCAACTAAACAAATCCATTCATCTTTGTATTAGTTTTAAATGGTTGACGATGATTTATCAAAAATAAAAAAACAAACGCAAAAAAAACCAACTTACACACAATAAGGCCAGTAATGCATACAGTAAAATGATGTATGTATCATCCATTAAGTCTCAAACTACACAATGATTCGTACAATAAAAGTAAATTTAATTATTCCCTTGATTACAAAACTTAATACAGGCTAAATTTCTTTAGACTTGCGCTACAAAACTCTATAGGACATGCATATAGTGTTCTTCAATAAGAATAAAGATCATTTGGTTTTCAAGATGCTGAAATTTGCTTTAGTGGACCCTCCAAATATGCTGACAATGCCATTGCTTTTTGTTTGAGTAGCCCTAAACCGACATTTTCTTTGGCATATAAACATAGCAACACACTAGCGACCTGGAAAACAAAAGAATCTTAAAGTCAACCACTAAGAATTAAAACGCCACTTTCTCACCTGCGTAATGGCAACATGACCACACTCGCAGTCAATGAGTACAAATGTAAGACGATCCTCACGAAATGCATTACGGCCGTGTTTCTCATAAGCTGCCCAAATACTGCTCGCAATAGCGGCCGTCACTCGGGCATCTTTATCGCCGTAACCAGAAAATGCAAGCAATGCACCCTCTTGACTAAGTAGCCTATGTAAAATTATTGTCTTTATGGTTATAAGACCATTTGGATGTTGATTTCAGCTACTTACAACGTGTTTTCTACGCCGCC
This sequence comes from Phortica okadai, assembly GCA_034638295.1. Taxonomy (NCBI): domain Eukaryota; kingdom Metazoa; phylum Arthropoda; class Insecta; order Diptera; family Drosophilidae; genus Phortica; species Phortica okadai. The sequence goes on from CM067851.1 coordinate 6,089,090, forward strand.
TGTGTTTGCTTGACTAAGCACTTGAGTTAAAGCTTTCGGTTTCAGCATTTGGAATTGTTTTAAAGGATGGTAACAGAACTACTGACTTTGGTCACCCAGGTCCAGGATGACAATAGGCTATAAATATACTCTCTTTTTTCAATCCTCTTAGCAGGCAATGAAATGGGTAGTTTCAGGTGATAAGTTGCAAGTGAATTTTGTGATCTGCGATTCGTTTGACACAAAATACAAAACAAAAACAGATTGCAAGGTGCAATCGACGAACAACAGTATTGCCAAATTAGCTATTTTTTCATTTGGGGATTTTGACGCGCGGCGTTTCGAGATAATTAGCGTATGTTGCTAGGTGTTGTATGCAAACATAAGAATTTTCCAAAACTACAGATTTTTACATGCGGGAACAGCCAACGTTTGCCATTCACAATGTTACGATTGCATAAATTACTCAACGTTTATTTAAACAGCCATCTAGATCTTTTACATATTGGTTGAAACATTTTATTGTATGATTGTTTAAAACTACTTATATTGAATAAAGGTTATGAATACAGATTAAGTTTAAACAATTATTATTACAAACGCACTACTATATTTACACGCCTAGTATTTTCTCAGACCTTAACAAGTACGTAACTTTCCGCTAACACCACCCTCATATTACGCAAACCGAGACGCATAACACGCTTCTGGTATGACGTCATAGTACTTTTCAAAGTGGGTCAACAGATTTTACTACGCACTTCAGAGCATCTCAACTGCATTTTCTTTAATGCGTAAATACAAAATAACAACCACCAACGCCTGGCATTGAGAGCAAGTGTGAGCATAAAAATGTTTTGGCTTTTCTCATGGCCATAAGCATCAAAGACGTGGTTCTGTTTGTGTTTGTAATAAGTTACCCAAGAGCAAGGTTACATGCACGAGGTCGAATGAATTGTGCGTATGTCCTTTGCTCAATTCGCACCAGAATCTAGGTCAAATATTGCTAAAATTCGTTCGTTGTGTTTCGTTGTTGGGTACCTGCGTAATGTGAATTAAACTTGCAACGCAATTGTCAAAATAATCGAAGGATTGGGGAGGATTGCAGACAAATTCCAACAAAAGAGAAATGAAAAAAATTAATTTGCGAACATTAAATAATTAGTTAATTTAAATTTTTATTAAATTAAACACAGCAAACTTCGACCTAATTTCAAATATAATAGATAAAGCACAAATAGATTATATGTGTGCTTATCGCGACTTTGAATATCTTTACTGTTTGAAAATACAAACTTTAATTTTCTTACTTCATAAACTTCAAAATAAAATGTATTTAACAAATCGCTGGTACTATATTTTATATATACAAGAATATAGGCTAAATTTGCTTTTGGTTGATTGTAGCAGGTGACAAGAGCGAAATAGGTCTTTATTGTAATTTTTTATTAAAATTCTTCATAATAAACTAATGAATTCGGCAATATTCGAAAGTAACGAAAGTTTAATATTACGAAGTAATGAGCGCTGGCTATAAAGCAAAAATAGAGCATTATTTTTAAATATATATGCATAAATATAGATCTATCTACTTATTTATGTTTCATCACGCAAATGGCCCTCAACAAATATAAATTCATTTCACAGTTTTAGCATCGTTGCGCAGCGCAAAAATTATAAAACCTGCTCTGAAAGAAATTTTAAAATAATCTAGGCTAGGCTCTGCTTGGATCGTGTGGGTCGACTAAAATATCTGAAACAACATTCAAATTCGTCAGATGGTCTCAGTCAAACTGAGCGCGTGCACGCTTAGCTAATGAACACAGCGATACACTTGCTTGATCTAGCTGAGGATGACTTTTACGCATCCTGTGCTCTGGCAGACGTTCAACAAAACTGATTGGTATGCCCATCTTACGCAATGAGCTTCGATCATATGTTTCTAGGTTCTCATTGTAGTACGTTATTGCATCCCAACACATCTCACTTAGCTTTGGTATAGTCATCCACATCTTGTAGAGATCGTTTCGTCTACGCATATCTTTTTCACTATATTCAATACCACCGAAAACGTACATACATCCGTTGTCCGAGTGAGCAGCAGAATGGAAATACAACGGCTTGGGCAGTGTAGCCGTCACAATTCGTGTCCACTGCTTAGTGCGCAGATTTAATTTCCAGATATCCGAGAAGTATGTAGTTAAGTCGCCCTTTAATGAATTAGAACCAAAATTAATGGAGATAATTAATGGAGTTAACAAAACTGTTTACCTGTAGACCTCCAGTGACAAACGCTTCGATATCGCCATTGTACAACGTGTGCTGTACACATGAAAAACATTTACGAGGCTTTGGATAGCCAGCATCATCCTGTGAGATCATTGTTCGATCGGGTATAGTTTCGAAATAATCCCAACTATTGGCGTCCAAATTATATGCGGGAATCCGCTGCAGATCATACACGGAGTGCGAGGTGCCACCGCCCAAGACAAAGATATGTTTGCCATCATACACAACCTCATGGCGATAACGACCCTCTGGATCTTCGCGCATCTCTGGCCGACATATGTACACGTTCTCCCACACCCTCGTAATCATGTTCAACCGAAATACATCACAGGAGTAGTCAAAACCGGTGGTACCACCGACCGTATATAAGTAATGCTTATGTATAACAATGCCCGGTCCATATTGGGCTATGGGCAAATCGCCAGTGACCTTGAGTCGCGTAACTGTAGACTGAGACCCCGTCGTGTAGACGAAGCAATCATTAGAGCAAGACTCACCAAAGGGATAACCGGTACCTCCATGTGACTGAAAATAGTAATGTAAAATTTGTATATCAAATAATTGATTGTTGTCGACAACTGCACCAAATTGGTGAAATAGGATATTAAAGATGGATGCGAAATGCAAAAAAGTATTTGTCCAAAACTAATGAATATTATCTTATTTATAATTAAATTAAAGTACATACATATAAGCATGAAAGAAAAGAAGCTAATTGACAGAAAATAGAAGGGAGTGTCGAAGCATTGAAGAAAATGCATGAAAAGAACGAACGTACGCTGTGGGATGCTGGCAGGGTGATAAACTATTCAATTACAAAACGACTGGGACCAGCAGTAATGTGGCAATCAGAAGGGCAAAAAGTTAACCATCAACAATATACTGATTGACCAATACAGAGATAATCGCTAAAGTTGAAAAAGCAATGAACGACAAACTATGTTTGAATGCACCACATACATACGCATACACATACATGTATATGTACATATGTATATGATCACTTTTAATTAAAACAAATCTTTACAAAGTGCAATGGCATACGTCTGGACTATATTTGTATTATGAATTAGTTACTGAAAACAACCTAACCTCAAAACATGGAAAGCGCGCGCTTAGAAAGTTACTGAATAACAAGTTGTTGCATGCAACAAACGAACAAACAAAAAACAAAAAACTACGTCGTAGTGTTAAAATAGGAGAGAAGCGAGCTCTGCACAGTGGCATGGAAGTACAGAAAGAAGAGGAAAACAATGTAGCGACTCGTTAGAAAGACAATATAGACCACTGTCAGACTGAGCTGAGGCGCAAAAAGAGAGAGAGAGAGAGCACAACAGAGCGCATTTGTAAATAAGCTGGCGAATGACTTTGTTTAGAATGTGTAAATAAAGCAAGAGCTTGAAAACTAACAATCTACAACGTCACGACTTTAACAAAGACCTCATGCGACTCACTTTATAGCGCGGGGGAGACCTCGGGTGTGGTTTTTGTTTCTCGTAATGTAACTACGCTTCTTTCTAATAATAACAACAACAACAATAACGAAATGACGTTTACTAAATGTGCACGATGTAACTATGCAGTTATTGTTGTTTGTTTTTTGTTGTTAACCAAAACTAGTTTTAAATTTCGTACAGTGAAGGTCTCCGCTGCGTGGCAAAGGGGAAGTTGAAGTCAATTTTTTTGCGTTTCGATTTTCTTTCAAATGCATACCAATAGTTGATCTGTTGGCTATTTTTTAAAAGATACTTACTATTAAAACGTTGTTGTGTATTGCAAGTGCATTGGAGGCTAACTCTGCTGGCATATCCTTTGCCATTTCTGAATTTATTTCCAATTTCCAAAGATTGGATGCGAAATTATAGCTCCAGAGCTCCTGGAAGAGTAGACACTGCCCATTGCGTGCAGCAGACAATGCACTGCGAGGATTATAGCCGCCTAGTGAGTAGAGATGAGAATTTGAAGCTATAATTCGATGACCACTTCGTGCAAGTGGAAATTCTCCAGGTTTGTTTTTTGGCTTGAACTGACAACGAATCAACTTCAACGGTTGAAACAAGTATATACGATTTTCTTTTTCTAGAGGTTGGTCTACTGATGACTGCTTTTGGGGTTGGATAGAACCGATGCGTACACTTGAAGCGTCATCGCTTTCATTTGATGATGTCCATTCGCCATCGTCTTCACCAGCACTTGAATATAGCTCATCAAAATCTTGATCCGAATCGTCATCGTCCACATCGTCGTCGTCATCTTCCACATCACTAATGTCCATATTATCTGCCACTTGCTGTTGCTCCCCATGCTCATGCTGTTCCTGCACTGCATTATTGCCATCTGGTGCGTCTGGCACCAGCTCTGCCAAATCTTGATCCATATTATTATTGTTATATTCGCCTTGCGTTATAGATAAATTTTGATAGATAAGTTGTATCAAATTTACAATTACTAAAATATGTCTCCAAACACGACGACGTAGTTTGTTTTGGCAAATGTTTTCTATTAATTTTTTTAATTGTGCTTTTATGTCCATAACAACTTTAGTATCCAAATTACCAAAATTTAAGCAGTGTTACTACGTTAACGTTGTAATTTTGTTAATAAATTTATTTTGATTATTGCAGTATTTCTATTATTATATTTATTTAAATATATTTTTGAATTTTGTGCACTGAAATAATTAATTATTACAATGCAGATGTGAAAACGAAGGCGACTGGCACAGCTGATGGCACCAAATTGTTAACTTGTCTGCAGCTGGCATTTTGACATTCCGTTTTAAAATGTAGTTCTATTTTGCCATATATTACACATTCCACTTCACATTGTGTTTATCGACTTATTTATATAAAACTTTTAAACAAAAAACACTAGCATCACTTGGTAAAATTTTATATTTTGCTTCAACACCCCAACACCACTAGTTGGGCTCAAAAAGAATTATTGTATTTCACTGTTTGAAGTCTTTGTTATTGGAAAGTATATTTAACCAATGGACAATGGAGTGACTTATTAATAGCCCTCACACATCTCATTCACACATTGACGCAAAACACACCCTCCGCGCGTAACAACTTGACACAAACACAGCTGAATTTCAAATGAAATGAAATGGAATGGAAAATGAAAGAAAACAAGCTAACCAGGGCTGTCAGATAACCATCTTCTGACAGATCATTCTGCAATTTGCAGGGCTTTGCTCTGTTAACGCGCTGATAAGAAAAGAACAAACAGACAAATTGGAATGGCGTATGTTTGGCAGCAAAAATAGTATGGACTGAGTCAGTTCAATAGTGAGGCCTTACAGCCACTTTTTTATGGGGGGAGGTCACCCACGTTCAGTTGGCCAAGTGACGGTGCTACTTCGATTGGCCCCCAACGCTGTCCATTTCACCCATTGCCCGCTTTTAAATCGGCAATCGCCATTAATTTTCCTCCGTCTAAATGAGGTAAATAATTTTCTGACCCAGTTAGTCACAAGCGGCATTTTGTAACTCTATGTTGCTTTTAGCATTCTTTAGGGGACGTCCATAAAAAAGAGGTTTCAGCAAACTCTCAATTAGAGAGAGGGGGTTCATCCGACAACTCATATGGACTTTTTGGACCATTGATTTACATTTTTTTTTTGTATTTTGTGTGATACAGAGGGAAGGGACCGTGAAAATCTCGCTAAGTTGGGGGTGAGGTCTAAATTACTAGAAAAAAACCCCACGTAATTGATGGACGTCACCCGATGTTTGGGGAATAATGGGGTCGTCCATATGTCCATCCCCTCACCTATATTTATCCAAAATATTTAGATGAACTTAATGGCAAGCATACATAATAAAAAGACTGATTTACTCAGAACGAAAATCAGGTGGCACCACTGCTTCAAACCTTCGTGGCAAATTGCCATATTTTTCGGAGCTACAGTCGTGGTCGGCTAGTTGTGTGGTGAGGTAGTTGAGGATTCAGTTGATTATTGGAACCGAGACTGATGTTTGATAATCGTATTTCGTAAATTGTTCTAAAACGATTAGCGAAAATGTGGTTGTTAACGCATTACAAACTTTGATATATGTTTATTCGGATCGGATGCCGACGTAGTCACTTGATTTTGTGCATGTTGTTAAAACTCGACGCGTGTGTTCTGTTTATAACAAATTCTACGATTTTAAATAATTCTACAAGCCGCAATAGTCAGTAACGAAGAATGGTGGTTTCGTAGTTTTAGGTAATATCAGCAAAAAAAAAAGTACAATGACAAATTAATATAGAAGATAAGTCGTAAAACATTTACAAACACACACATACAACATTTTTAGCTTTCCGCGTAAATATATATCGCTGGATACACAGCCAGTCAGTTTCTACTTGCTCATCGTGCATAACCTACAAAGCAGACAGCCGCACGACCACGTTGGGTGAGCGCCAATAATTGCACTTTCTGTGTTCCTTGCGCAGACTCCGTGCGAAGGCAGAGTACAAAGGAATCAGCTGTTGCTCTACTCAATGGTCAAAATCTCGAGGACGTCAACAACGAAGTTGTCTTACCTGTAGCGACGACAACCACTGACAACAGCAACGCGATGTCACATTCGTGCGCGAGCGTAGGACAGAAACAGGACCTGAACACGGACATGAATTCGAAGTTGAAAACAATTGAATCGGACCAAAAGCAAATTAAGGAAATGGATAAGTCAAATTCACCAAAACCAAATCCAAGGCAAACATTGAAGCTAGCCGCCAAAATGAATTCTGCAACATCAAGCCAAAAACGTGTCTATAAAATCGTGCTAACTGGCGGTAAGTTCAAGAACACAAAATTTGATTTTTGCAAAATTCAGATGAATGTAAAAAGTGCAGCAACTCTCATTTGTATACATGCACATACACAATTTTGGCCGCGATATCTATCTGAGGTCCCATTTTAATCAAGGCAGTACCGTGCGTGAGAGTTTCTCTATGTCAAGGTCGCTTACTGTATTTTTTGTGCAATGCATTCAGATACTCATTTGAAAACCACCAACGAAGATTTTTGAGATTGTTGGTACAGCCACACGAATGATTATTCTAAAGTAGTTCTTAAAACATTTCGATGCTTTCAACCAAAAAGCACATGTGTGTTTAAATCAGTATCGAACTATCTATTTGTGATAAACACAAAAACACTATTACGTAGAAAGTTTAAAACCAGTCTTCTATCTGAGACGCAAAATAACCAATTCGCGATCACATGGTTCACAGTTATATACAGACACAGTGTTGTGATCTACACACAATCAATAAAAATTAAAACCGTTGACAGAAAGCAAAGAATTAGCCTCACATATGAAGTGTTACGATAAGAATTTGCGACGCTGCGCAATAGTCTATTGCATAAGCATTTTTGGAAACAAACAAACTAAATTTAGCAAAATCATATATAAGAGTTGATGATCTGTTTTGCTGAAATATGCGACGTCACAGGAAACTAATTTTTGAGCGATTTGAATGTTGAAATTCGTCGGCATAAACGTATCTCCTTAATCATTATCTGTTAGTATCTGTTATTAGTTAGAGAATGTAGTAAAATTCGTTTTTATTTTATATATAATCATAATAATATTGATAAAATTTTTTGTTAAAAAAATAGGGGTTTACATTTGTTGATAACATTTTATCAATTTGTAAAATCCTTTGTTTTTTTTTTTAAGAATGGTTATTGACTGTTCTTTTTGTTTTTTGTAACTTGAGAAAATAAAAAAGAATTCCATTTAATTTGCACTCATCAACATTTGTATATACATATCGCTTGCTTACTGCAAGACCGGCATAACTCAAAATTTGCCGTTTCGAGAAAAACGCGTTTAAAGTTTTCAAGTTGCACTTACTTCCATAAAAAATGAAAAACTAAAAATTGCATAACTCAGAAACTATTAACAATAGAAACATGAAACTTTGACACAATATAAAGCTTTAGTTAATGATCATTTCTGCATAATTAACTCAAAAATCGCATTTTTCGAGTTATGACAGTCTTGCAGTAAGCAAGCGATATGTATATTCATTCACACACATACATACATGTTCCATATACCGTCAACTTGTGTTTGATCAGACAGGTAGACATTATTTATATGATAATATAATTAATATACAAATGTATTTACATACTAAAGTCATCATGTATGAGTGTGTATGTGTTCTTCATATTGTGTCACATATAAGACAAAGATTTTTTTTGTTGATACATACGCGTATGTTCTACGAAAATTATCTTCTAAAATTTGCATGCAAATGTGGTTTTATCTGACACATGGCAGAAATTTGCGCTTGATGTTTACTGCGTAAACGACATTCGCCAGTTAAAACCACATGGCTAAATAAGATCGCATTGGATTCTTGTACTCGTCTCCAGCCCCAGCCGTGTGCCTCTTCATAAATTATTTTTTTTAAAATTTGTGCCAAACATGACCACAAGTGACGGGCTTTATGTGTATGTGTATATATTGTAGCATTGAAATTGTTCAATCAAAATCAATTGCCATAAATTATTTTAGCATAACTTGTCATCTGTCTCTTTCCGCATATTAAGCATTAAAGGCAGCCAACACGCGCTGTCAAATCGCAATGCATTCGCATTCTGACTTTGAATGTGCATTCGAAAAAGACTTTGACGTGCAAAAGAGACGTTCGTTGATTTTTTGACAAACGCAATCGCTGGGTTTCTTCTATGTCAATCGGTGGAGGAATGTCTGTGTGTATTATACATATATAAAGCCGCCAATAACCAAGAAAATAAAATCTCATTGACTTACTATAATCACATTCAAGGTCGCCATTGTCATAGAAAAACGCGAAAGAAAGCCAACGAAACAGAAGAGCAAATACAAAACAAAACAAAAAAAAATAATGAAATAAAGTGCGCTGCCATGATTAAATTTATATTTAAATTAGATTGTTGGCAATAAAGCGTTTCAAATTGTTGTTTGTTTTACGATAATTGATTTTCACAGCATTGTTTGGTTCAATTTAAATAGATTAATATGGAAACCGCAACTTTTTCACATTAACATCATTTCCGAAAGCGTATTCAATAAACTTTCTAGACTGATATGAAGTCAAAATTATAACTCATTGGTTTTTTGCCTTTTAAGTTAAGTTGTTAACAAAACATTAATTATTAATTAAAAAAGCCAATATAAATTTGATGTTTGACACATGTTTTAATTGAATTTTACTTACTTTCTTTAAAGGACCCTGCGGTGGCAAAACAACTGGCCAGTCTCGTCTGTGCACATTCTTTGAAAATCTAGGCTGGAAGGTGAGTTGGCATTTTGCAGCTTCTAATTGTATTATTTTGCACGCATACAGTAGCGGCTTGATTATATGGACTAATCAGCAGCAGTAACCGACTCGACGTGCTCGTCCGTTTTCCGTTTGTTTTGTATTACCCAAAATCCCCATAACGATGCATTTGAGTATATGAAATAATGAAACGAATGACCACTAAAGCCCGCTACTGTATTTTTGAAACCGCCCTATGACAACACGATAACCGCCAAAGCAGAGAGATTGCATTAGTCTGAATTATGGATTTTTATTTTAAATCTTGGGCAACAGAAAAATTGGGTTTTTTAAAATATTTATATTGCTTATCGTCTATGATTCGGTCTAAGCACGACCTTTCACTTCTGTTTACCAAATGAAATCTATGTTGATAAAAAAAGGGCATAAGGAACAAAAAATGTTTGGGTTGCCCAACATTTTTCAATAACTTCTTGGTGGTTGCCAAGTTCTTAGTAGAACTTACATATGTCTAAATAATTAGTTTGCCTATAAAAATGGTTAATTCTTCACTGATGTAAAGTTCCAAACTTTCTTATTCGTTGGCTTTGTCAATCAATGACAAAGATCTCCAAAACCAATCCAAGACGGGTTACTTAAAATACGTTTCATATGGTAAACAGTTGGCCGAAAATCGTGCTTAGGACGGATCTTGTTCTATTATGTGTAAGTATAAATATGCAACGTGTTTCCTATTCGTGGTGAAAAAAAAAATTTAAAAAATTCCGACAAATAAACAAATTAAAAGCAAAACTTTGCCTACAAAAATCCTGAAAGCAACAACGAAATGAGCATGTTCATATTTTCAGGTATTCCGTGTGCCTGAAACGGCTACTGTACTACTCAGGTAAATGCCTTTGAAACAAAAAAATAAATAAATATAAAAAATAAAAAAAAAAAATAAACAGTGAAACAGTGAGACAACATTTAAACTTTGCAATGTTTATTTGTTGCCATTCAATTATGATTAAAATATAATCAAACGCGTAAAGAAATGAAATGTCAAGATTTTCACTTTCTTTAAAATAAATTACGAAAAGTGAATTATGACTAGTAATTTCGTGACATTTATTTTTAACTACATACAATTTTCGTTTTTATTGTTTTTTTGCGGCATTTGTTTACTTCTGTTTGAAACCATTCGATAGAACTTCATAATTCTTGTTTTTTTCATGATTTAATGATAATTGACGCATTTACTTTTAAGTAATTAATACATGTTTTTTTCATTTTCTTTTTTTCACACTTTCTTCATGCGTTTAGTGGTGGCGTGAAGTTCTCCGATCTCACGGAAAAAGAAGGTATGTTTAAACAATTACATAGAATAGTGACATCAAATTACAGAAACCTACGCATTGTGCGCTTTAAAACCCTTTAAAAGAGTTCGCAATCATTTCAAATTTGTTACACACACACTACTAACACACATCCAAGCACAAAAGTAACACTTACACACTTTACACTTATAAGGCTTGTTGCAACAACAATTTTATCAAACAGTTTATAGATACATAAGCAGCAAAGACCATCAGAGTTTTTCGATAATTCGATTATTGAAAGAATATTTATCTCAGAACATTTGGATAAATTAACATATTCTGAATAAATTTATTTCCAACCAATTTAATCGAATATCCCAAAAAAAAGAAACGTAAATTTTACTTGCATGAGTTTTATAAAAATTTCTTAATTTTTATTCATTGTAAGTATTGTCCCTACAAAACTGCATACCACAATTTTCGCGAGTCCTCCTCATTTTCTCACAAAAAGTGTTTATCTTAAAATTGTCATATCTCCAAACTGTAAAAGGTACTAACCTGAAAGTTTGTATATAAGCTCAGCAAATATACAACTTTATAATTGCATATCTTAAAGTATCCCTCTCTTTGATTGTTACCTCTGGTAAACCAACAAACTCAAATTTTTCATAAATTCCATAATTTTGACAGATTTTCTTGATATTTTAAACACTTTTCGAATAAGCGATGTTAGATAAGTATGTGTAGGCTATTATATTGTCGTGTAAACTCGACTATACCCTTCCTTACTAGTTTTATATAAATAATTGTCTTCTACCAATTTTTGTCGTCTCTATGTTGATTTATCTCTCACTGTCTCTCTCTCTGTCTATTTCTTTACTCATTGTTGTCAATTTTGTCGAGAACTTTGCGTGTATCTATCCATTTTACAAACACTAATTGCATTCGATTTACGAAAATTTGTAGCTGTAATTTCTTTTTTTAGGGGAAAAGTGAACTTTTTTGATTTATGAGTTTTGAATTTGTTTACTTAAATGAAAGATAATGTGAATCCAAATTTTATTGCAATCGGTAAATTTATCGTGTTTTGATGACTTAATGACTTCAGTTGTGTTTTTGTTTTGACAATAAGTTAGCACTTTATTTTCTGCACCTCAACAATTAAATAATAGTCATCAATTTGCGAACACGCGATCCATTTCAATGTCACATGTTGAAACCAAAAGAAAACAAAATAAATTCTCCATCATGGCCATTGATCAGTTTATCATTTACTTATCGCCACACGCTTCTGTATAATCATCATAAATATAATCATCATTACTTAATAAGAATCATAAAGTGAAAATTGTTGAAAAATTTATAGCTATTAATTGCTAAATGCGCTGTATTTATATTGTTTAACTAAAATTGACTACTTGAACGAACGAAAAATTGTATATGCTCTGCTCTGGTCAAATCTAGACCCAATCACGCCAACCACCTTAGTTTACAAAAACCTGCCCTTCGCTGCACCGGAGCACAGTCTCATCGATCTGACTGCATCCTGTCCACGTTGTCTTGCGAATGCTGCCTCGAAGCCAAACGGCAGCGAAGGTGAGTGTGCTCCGCCGAAATCGTTGACTTCCGAACCAAAATCCATTAGTTGGTTCTCATGAGCGAATCAAAACAACAAAAATACAATAATCAACGCTCTCTCTTTCTCTCTTTGTGCCATGCTAATTGCCGAATTTTTCTACTTCATTTTTTTTATGTATAATATTTTTATTTGTTATAATTTCTTTCTGTGTATCAAACTTTAACAATTTCATTGCCAAACTTTGTTGACTAAAAAGGAGTCGAAGATTTTTATGACGTGACTTGCATTTAGCAGCCAAAGTATTCGTTTGCTTTATTTGTTGTTTTTTTTTCGTTACTATATAATAACTTTTTATTGTATAATTAACAAATGTTTTGTTTAACAGTCCACATTGTTTTTATGATTCTCAGCTGTTTGAATTAAGATTTCGCTTTTGCTGTTTTTATAATTTGTCTAAACTCTGTGTTCATTTGACGTTTTATCTGTTTACTCTTAACTCTCATCATTTGCAGCCAATCAAGTTTCGAAAACACTTGACAAGCAAACATGAAAAGCTGTTTTGTTATGCACTTCGTATAAAGTTTTAAACAGTAATTTGAAAAGTTATAGTAGGCAAATGATTTACAGACATTTTCAAGGATAAAATAAAGACAGAAAGAAATTTTTTTATAAAATGGGGACATTTATTTTTAGCACTTGCTATTTTGCCTTATCTTTTGACTTCTTCAGCGAATTTTTTTTAAATTTATATGTATATATTATATGAGGTATGAGAAGCCTAAGAACATCGAATTATTATATTTTTTCTTAGGCCACGTCAGAAAATGATTTATATATACGATATATTTATATATTTTTCTACATTTTTTTCTATAGAGAATAATATAAATGAAAAAAGGCACTAAACTAAATTGTTAATAACGTAAATCCCACAACTTAAAGTCTATTTCGTCAACGCAACGATTGCAACCTCGTGTGAACAAAGCAGTGGAAAATTTCGCAAATGAGAACAGCAAATAAAAAAAAACTTACTAATCTCAAATGCATTGATTAACTGGCAATTACACAAACTGACAGTCAGTCAAGTACGGATCAATTTTGAACTGTTCTTCCGCTTCGATTTTTCTACTTGTGTAGTGAAATCAGAAGTCAGATCATTTGCTAAGAAAAACTATTTGGCAAAACATCAAAAACCATACTGTCGTCAGACCAAGACCACCTACATACATTCTTGCTTTTGCTGCCTTGCGGTACGCCCCGTTTTTGTTTTTATTTATTCAAAATGAATACACACATAGCTTCATAAGTATATATAGTATGCCTTGCTTAGTGCCTCACCTCAACGGTCGCCGCCCCTTTTGTCACGTGCCTACCTTGCCATGTCTGCCCGGACAAGCTGACTCTCGACTACTGACACACACAGCGCAAAAAGCTTCGCAATGTGACGTTAATTGCTTAAATAGACTCATGTTAATTCGATATTAGTACTCTAATGCTTTCCCAAACTTATCGATTGATTGATTGATGGCTTAGGCGGTAATCAATTTTTCATCACTTGCACGACAAAATCAATACACACAACTATCTTAAACCATAAAATATTTATTTTATTTTGTTATTTGATCAATTAGAAAAGACTGTGCATTTTTGCAGTCACATTGTATATACAGAATATTTATTTTACGAATTATTTGCCCAAAATGATAATGAACAATTATAAGAACCACTGAGTCACAACGGTTTGGAACACTTTCTCATTTGTGTATGTGCAATATACAATAGAATTCATATTGTTTTTATTTTTTATATCAATGCAAAACGATGAGTTGCCAACAGCAAGTGAAAGCTGCTCTAAGCGTTCCTCAAACTGATAATATTACTTGATCCGTACTTATCAAGCAAATAGCAAACAACACTCTATCATATAACTGAACTAACTGATGTGCTTGAAATACAATTGTTTTGTGTTTAGATTGCATCACATGATGATGACGCAAACCAAAAAAACAACAAAGGTGTCGAAATAGTCTTTAAGCTCTAACTCTGCGAACAATGTAAGTCCCCGCCTTTCCTTGCTTCTCTAATAAAATGACAATTTGCTAAATGATCGCAATTTGAGCCCACAACGATAAGACTTTTTAAACTCGCTTGGTTCTTTTTGTAATGATTTGGCAAAAAAATGTCGTTGATCGATTTTGATTTACTACGCAATATCGAAATTAGCGTTGGTCAGAGCTCGTATGACGGAATTTGTAGCTAATTGAATTAAGAAAAAATGAGCGGAAAGTGAAAAAAAAAAATAAAACAAAAATTAAATATAACAAAATCGAAACAAGAACAAAGAAAAACAAACCATGAGAACAAACAAAGCAATCGAAACTAAAAAAAATGAACAGAGAGAATGAAGCACAGTTTGATTTGACAGCTGCAGTTCAGGTCGCATTACGTATACGTGATATTATTGATATTAGTCATAAAAAATTCGTTAACAATTTGAATTCATTGCAATTTGTAGTTGCTTTTCTATTTTATTATATTTTTTTTTTTTTTTTTTGTTTTACTCTTTTTAAGAAACCTGTAGTTTTTTCAATCCCATGTAGAAAACACTTCCAACAATGATATTACTATATGCATTCATAGAAGCAAACGAAAGATCTTTGAAAGTGTTCACCCGCACATACGCTCACAAGACATAACTGTTATGGTTATATATTTATCTGCAGGAAGAACATAATCTGGTGTTTTTTGGCCCTAAGGAATTTCAAGTTCATATAACATTATATGAAAAATTTCAACTTTTTATATAGAAAATTAATTTCAAAAATATTAATCACTGTTCCTTTCCGCATTATACAATTATTCGACTTTCAAGTTGAAAGCTTAAAAAAAAAACAAAAATTCAAACACATTTCAATTTGGTAATAGATTTAGACACTTTTTTGGCTCACTCATAATTAGAATTACTTCTGAGTCATCCCAACTATATTTGGCTATAAACTATATTTGTATTTCATGATAATTCGTAATGCGATTTTATTAATGCCAACGAATGATATCCTACGAAAAGACGAGCATTGCAATCATAACATGAGATATAAAGTAGTCGGAATTGTCTGTTGAATTAATTTATGAGCATATTTCAATTTGATAGAAACGTCAATGGATATACAAACATATATACATACATATATGCGATATCGAGCCAGCGCATTGATTAGAATTCAATTCTTATCAGCAGCTATTTTTTTCAATTATTTTTATTATTGATTAACTATCATATACACTTTTATTTATAATATAAAGCTTAACATTCACAACATTTACTAACACTTAGTATTGGAACACACGCCCACACACATACACACACAGCTTCATTTACTTGATGTATCAATACACATATCAATGTACTTGACGGAGTGCATAACGAAATGCATTTGTTGATCTTTGAATAACGTTTCATTTGTAAAATTATCATTATGTATTACTTACTCATAGACGAAAATAATCTGAGACCACCTACCAAATCCGAGTTCCTAAGTTTTCCTACATTACGATGCATAGTAAACAAATGATATAATATAATATTTTTATCTCCTTGTATCTTTTTGCAGCCTTTAAGTTTCAGGAGAATTTAATACGCACCATGGTACAAATCGAGAATACATATTTCGAGTTGGGCAATTCGAGCACACGTAACTGTTTGATTATATGCGATCGTGGCGTTATGGACGCAAGTGCTTGTAAGTACACATACATATACATATATCTTATAAAATGCAATGGTTTGCTCTTTATAAAATTAATTAATATCGATCTTATACACTTCTGCAGATATCTCGAAGGACAAGTGGGAAAAAATGATGGCCACAAATAATTGGAATCCTGTTGAAATGCGCGATAATCGCTATAATCAAATATTGCATCTAGTCTCGGCCGCAAATGGTGCTGAGGACTTCTATTCAACTGAGGTGAGCGACAATCCATGTTCGGGCTATAGTACACATCTGTGCAATTGAGGTCTCAGAGTGTTTTGCATTAGTTTAATTTGATACGGATTTCGTTGGCAGACTAAATTTTTCTTTTGTTTCAATTAACAATAATGCTTTAACTTTCAAATGACACAAAAAAGAACAGAAAAAGGCATTATCATCAGGTAATGCGAGCGAATTTCATTTGACATGTGCATTGTTCACTTAAATATCAGATGAACTTAGAAAAAAGCTCAAAAAACGCGCCTATGTAGTATCAAATATTTACTTGTGTGTGTGTGAAAGTAAGTGTGTATGTGCGTGGCTGGAAGGTTATCACCTAATTGGATTTTTCATTTGTTGCTGCTGCTAGATTAGACCAAAATTTGTTACCAATTATCTTAGTAGCTCCTTCATAGTCGTTTGTCGATCGCACACCTACCTTCATCTTATATACAACAATAGCAAATTAAGTTAACTAATTTTATTCATACTTTCTAGGATCATGCCTGTCGTTCAGAAGGTGTTGACTTAGCACGCGAATTGGACTATAAATCCGCCGCCGCTTGGGTTGGTCATCCATACTTTGATGTAATTGATAACTCTACAGATTTTGAGACCAAAATGAATCGAATGATTGAATCTGTATGCCAGAAAGTGGGCGTCGATATTGGTGATCGCTTGCAAGCAACATCAAGAAAACTTAAATATTTGGGTACTGCTTTTAAAATGTCTTATTTAATTGTTATTTCATATAAATATTTTTTTTTCTTCAATAATGTAGTTGCAGTTTTGCCAGCTGATACAGAATTCCCACCGTTCCAAGACTTTGATGTTGTACATCATTATTTGCAGTCAGCTGGTCCAAAGGTGCAAGCTCGTCTACGCAAGCGTGGCCAAAAGAATCACTGGAGCTACATACACACACTGCGCCGTCCAAATGTGCACGGTCAGTCTCGTATTGAAGTGAAGACACAGCTCACACATCGTGACTATATGAATTTACTGGCACAGCGAGATGACGCTCATTTTACCATATACAAGAAACGTCGTTGTTTTCTTGTCAATAATCAATATTTTCAATTGGATATCTACAAGGAACCGAGCCATCCTCGGTAATTATGCACTCAACCTGCCAGAAATCAAAAATCATTTGTACATTTTCAATCATTGCAGCTGCAAAGGTCTGGTGCTGCTCGAAACATACTCGTCCCTCACCGGAGAGGCTCTAAGCAATTGCTTGCCAAAGTTTTTAAATATTGTTAAAGAAGTTACCGGTGATCCAAAGTACTCAATGTTTAATCTGTCACTTAAGGAGGACTGGAGCACATCGGAAAAGTTTTGCCATTCGACGCATGGTAAGCGTAACTAATAAATTACCTATAACGCTGGCAATACCAAATAAAAAAGGGTCCTTCAACGAGTTTATCTTCAATAATTTATTGTAAATAATGTAAATCGAAATTACAATTGATTCAGTAACTTCAATGTTGCGGTGATTGTCGCGTATAGGTGTTGTTTGCTGCGGCATTTTTTCCTATTTTATTTTCGTTCTTTTCGATCGACTTAAATGTTTATCAGTTGATATTCTCTTTATTATAAATCTACGTTTTCATAGGTTATTATTACTGTCTGTCTCTCTAACTACTGAACATAATTAATTTCCTTCTTTTTTTCGTTTGTAGAACAAGATGCCGCCTGCAAAACAACAAACGGCGTTTCGAATAAGCAATTGGTTCTTAATGGTCATGCCAAGGGTTAATTTAAAATCTCAGCTTTAAGATAATTCAAACTTAAATTAAACCAAAAAAAAAAAAAGAAAACAAAGAAAATCAGATAAGATCCAAATGGTTTTTTTTTTTTTTTGTTTTTTCTTTTCATAAAAAGTGAAGCACGTACTGATTTTCTAAACAAAATACTTGCGAGAGAGCAAAGTAACTTAATATTTTTTAACTCCAAAAATTTGTACTTAAAATGAAAGAAAAGTTTCTATGTGCCTATTAGGAACCAATTTTATAAATTGTAATAATTTTTTGCACACTCAGTCAGACAAAAAAAATCAGTCAGTCTACTTACCTCAATGTTTTAAAATGTGAATGTGAATTGTTTTTCAACTCTCAACTAATTCTTTGTCCAATTTTTAGCGAATATTGTCAGATTAGTTTATTTTAGTAAAACTGCAAAGCGTGAAAAAATTTGAAAATATTGTGGAAAATATAGAAATAATCTCTAAAATAAATCCTTAAAAAATAAAACATAAATAGCGCCTTTTATTAAGAGTGTTTCCAATTTTGTCGAAGTGAAAGGTGCTCAGTTCATCTGTTTTACAATCAACTAAAATATAAATAATTTAATATCAACGACGCAAGAACTGGTTGCACTCTTATAAGATTCAGCTAAAAGTAATTTTGACTATTTGACTTTGTTAATGCGCCTGATAAGGCTATCCACGCCGCAATGAATACGCAACAACAGCAAATACCCAACAATGATCGCTGGTAGACTGACAAATGTGGCGAGACCTTCATAGATAAAACGTGGCGCAAATATCTTCCAGACCATTAAATGACGACAGTGTATGGTGCAAGCTAACATCGCGCAGAATATCTATGAAAGCAGGAAATTCAACATATACATATATATATATTTTAGTATGCAATTGTGTACACACCTTTATACCCTGCAACATAAAGAATTGCGTTGCCAATTTAAATGCGGAGGCAAGGAAAGTGTCCTCATTTTCAAATAAAGTGAGCTCGCCTCGTGTCATATCAAAGCCCATGACATCGTTTGAAATGTCAGCTAAAGGACACTGTGTACGTGGCATTTCCGAGTTTAGCGGCACTTCTGATTTGGATCTTTGTGCTTCACGATTGTAATTGCTCTTGATGAGATTGGGGAAAAGCGCGAATATCGAAAATGTTTCGGTGTTTAGGAGCACATACATACTAAAGAAAAGTATATGACCACAGAAAGTATTCATCATTACAAGTATGCCCGATACAAAAGTAGATTGACCAATGCCCGATGTACGGCCAATGAATGCGGCACGCCAATCAATCTGCGACAATGTGGTTTGGTGTGAAGTGGCGAAAAAACAAAAATGCGCCAGTAAAAACCAACCTACAATCGCCGTAAATGTCGGCTGAATACACGTCTCTGAAAAAATAAAAAACATAATTTAATTCCAACTTATTTAAAAATGAAGGCCCAAGAACTCACCAAAGTCAGTGGCTGTTCTGAAGCGCAGTATAGCATGGATGGTCAGTAGTATAGCTCCGACTGCAATGCAGATAACTAAACCAATTGTCGACTTTGGCTCAAGCAATACAATAAGTACCATGGCCAAGAAGACGCTGAACGTAATCAAGATCGAGGAATAAACAGTTGCTAAGCCATAGACGACTGGTATTTCGTAGCGACGCTCCGTTTCGTCTCCCTCGTACATTCGTTTCATCTTTTTAAATATCTCGGGCACAATGCTTTCTGTCGAACTAACGGCGATTGTCCGACCATTTTTGGGCGGCAACACGTAAACCATTAGTGGCGCTACTGAAACAATGATCACTTGCAATATCAGCAACGCATATATAACCAATGCCATGGCATCAATGTGCGAGCGTTGAATGTTTTTTACGGCGCTGTTTGCCAACAGTATATGACCGCCTGCACAGATTGAAGCCACCGTTGGACCATAACGAGCAAATAAGACATTTACCGAATTGCCAGTTAAATTCCCACAAGAACGTAAGTAAAGGCGACTCAACGTTGTGTATAATACAATGATAACCACGGCCAGTATATAGGTTTTTCCACTGGCCGGTTTCTTAATCGAGAAACCAGCGTTAATATTTGAAAAATCAGCGCAATTTCCCTGCTCTTCCCGACAACGGAATAGCGTATATGCAAAGCGTATGAACGTAATGGCTAAAACGCTTGCCAATATTAGCTTAAGCGCTGTGGAACGAACAAATTGTGTCTTTTTGAATTTTGTTTTAAAATCAACACGCACACTTTTTTGCAATAGTTCGTAGACGAGTAGTAGTATGACTGCTGCCAGCAGATATGAGATGATCTTCGGCTCTTGTATTATAAAACTATTGGAGAAGAATATGCTCATTAGAATAAAGAGTACGATGCGCGAGGGCATATTGCTGAAACGCTTAACGGATGACCAATTTGTTGCTATGTTAGGCCAATTCTGAAGTGTAAAAAACACCAGAATGACAATGCTAATTATATTGGAGAAAAAGATGACGCCATGTTCCTCGGTCTTTAATGAAAAGTTTTTAAAGTAACGATATCCGAATACACCAGCAGCCAAATTTATCAGATACGTGTAACCAATTTCTTTGGCGGCAAAAATGCGGCCCAAGTCTTTTATGCTCGAGTTATTAATTAACAGAAATATGAAGAATATGGGTAGAAACGTAAACAGCAAGCCTTGTGTCATTTGTATAGGATCGAACCTGATCCAAATTTCGCGACATGTTGTAAGGATATCACGTAGATTCTTGTTCAAGTCAGTTATAAAGGACTTAAAGGCTTGTTCATTGTAAATAGTTTTGACGCGATGCATTAGCAGAATGTACTCAGTCTCCATTTTGTCCATTTCATCGACATCGAAGGTGCGCTTATTCTCTCGCGCATAATCATAAAAATATTTATTTACTTGTTGAGCATTTTGCCAAGCATGCAACAATAAAGTCTGAAACTTTTGCATAAATGGTACGTTGACGTCAGGCACAATATTAAAGTTGATCAGACCCAAATTTGAGTAGGGTATTGGTACTCCCAAAATAGTAGACAAAGTTGGCACAAGATCAATCTGAAAGTAATTTTCAATACAAAGTCGTGTTAGATAGCTGAGCATATACGTTATCATGCTGACGTTAAAAATTATCACGTATACGCAAGGTAATCTTATCAAGTTAAAGTACCTGTTGCAGTGATTCTTTATCTGAGCCATAATCATTGCTGATGAATTTATGTTGTTTGGAGTAGGCAAATAACAAAGCATTGGTTTCATCATCAGTATCACCGCCATGGTCGCCAGTTGCGGTCATACCATGATCACCCATTACAAACAATGTCGTTTCATTATCCATCTTCTCAACAACGTATCTATGCAGAACAAACATATTCATTTATAAACACAATGTTACTATTTAAAAAATGCTACAGTTACCTGATGACATCATTCATTTCATTTAATTTACGTGTCATTTCCTCATGCATCGGACCATGCTTGTGTCCACAGTGATCCACACCCAGGAAATGAGCAATCAAAACTTGCCAGTCATTTTTTATAAGTTCCTTTGGTAAATGCTTTTGTATTTGATTATCAACACTATCCAAATCGAAAATATCAAAACTTGGATACGCATAACTACGCTTAAATCGACGTGGGTACAAATCAGTCCAAGTGTTATCACCCATAAATACTATAGGCAAGTCGTGTCTAATTATCTGATCAATGACATTGTCCTCATTGATTTCCGGCGTTGCAAAATTTGCGCCCATGTCCACGAATGTTGGAAGGCTGCCCGTAGTCAGACCCTTGAGTCTTTGCAATGTGGTTGTTGGAGGATCCGCCTTAAAACGCAACAACCGGGCATGATCCGGCGTTTGTTTCATCAATTCATGCATCACCGTCAATTTATTTTCAAAAGGCAATGGATTCGTTATATTCTCTTTGAATACACCAAAGTCATATTTTAATGCATCGATGACTAGAATAACAACTTTAGTTTTTTGTGGAAGACATAAGTTCGACGTTGCATTCACATCCTTGAAGATTTCATTTACCACTTCCTCGGTAAGGTAATAATCCTGAAAAGCTTATTCAGTTTACCAAATCTTAAGCACATGTGCATATATCTACTTACATCGTTTGGATTCGTAGACAGGCGGACGCAATTACTCACATCCGTTTTCGATACTCGCGACAGTAAAAATCCACGCGAAAACAGCAGGACGCCGGTACTGATCAAATACGCTAACCATATAAGCACAAATACGTACGAATAGTTCATGCCGACTAATTTATTTAATATTTATTAATTACAACGTTAAATGCATTTAAAATTTGAGTCAAATATCATGTCCACGACCAAAAACCATCAGACTGCAAACACACATATGCAATTTTGTCTTATAATATACATATACAATATAAATTAATTACTGCACTTCGATCCAATGTAACCGGGTTATAAATAAAACTTTACGCCTGTTCCGGCGAATGCGATAAATTAACTTAAAAACCAACTAGCCAATGTTGCCAAATCAGCCGTTTTCCGAAATTCGGAAGCGTAACCGGCAACTATCTTGGAAAGTGTTGCCATATTACTCTTTTCCCCAAATTGGGTAACTTTGTAAAGTTGAAATTATTTTTAAACATTTAAATGTTGATTAGAAGTCAAGTTTCATAAGTTTTCCGACTTTTTGCAACATTGGCATTGCTTACATCGCAATATAAGCAACAAATAAAGGTTTTTTTTTCTTTAAATTTAGATAAGATTTGCCGAACTCCACCCACTGTGAGATTTAGCTAGAACCCCTACCCAAATTTGATTTGGATTTTGCCCTACAGACAAAACAATATCATGGAGCCATTTACAGCTAACAGTACTTGCTGGATGTTTTGAAATATTTGTTTTTGAACTTCGTTTTTTTTTCTTGAAGAAAAATATAAATGTTTTTTGATGCTGAAAGATATCATTTAAAGTTCAATTGTTTTCTGTTTCCTGTACATTTTTGAGTCTCGATTATGAGAAAAGATGTGATTGAAATAAAAAATATAACAAAATAAATCGACTCGATGCTAACGGTTACTTTAACGACAAGAAAACTATTACTTTATGTCCAATCATTTTAACTATTACAACAAAAAACTGTTACACCATCCAATTGTCTTTAATAATAATTACTTTATTTTAGTAAAATAAGTATATAAACAATGTAAACAGAAACTCAAGCAGAATGATTGTGTACTTTGCATCAGCTAATTCACAAATAGTCTTCTTAGAATAGGTAATACATATTTTGTTTTGTTTTAATTTTTTAATAATTTATTGCGTTATAAGCTCATTAAGCCAAATAAATGTATTACAAACGCCATTGGATCACACACTTTAAAGCCTTACAATACAAAAAATAAAAAAAACCAAAATAAATTTAGAGAAAATTTCATTTTTCAATTTAAATTTCGAACAAAATACAATACAAAGTTTAAAACTATAAATCGTTTTTAAGACAACTTCGCCAAAAACGATTGCTATATCACCGCCATTACAAATTTTAAAAGCAGTAATAAGAAAATATATTATTTGTTATGTTTATGCTTTTACAATGGAATAATGAATGTATATGTTTTAATTTGTTACCACAATTTCAATATTTTTAACATTTTACAATGTGTAACAAAATAATTTTTTTTTATTTTAATCACGCAATTCTGAAGAATATACGTTCAACATTAATATTATAAATAATTTCAATACATTTATATATAATGAATCTGCAGTGATTTCTTATTAGTGCACGTAGATGTATTTATGTATATAGTTTATTTTGTTTAAGTGGATTTTCTTAGCACAAGCAACACAGTTGTATTGTTGGTGTTCATTCCCGTTCATTATAATTTGAAGATGCAATCTCTCCTAATGATTTTTATTTTGCAATTGAATCTGTCGGTGAATTAAGACCTGATGATGTATTATTCTCATCTAATGCATCGGGGAAACTGGAAACGGAACCCGATCGTGACGACACCTTGCCCTACAATATAACAAATAGAATAGTTGATGAGAATACCTACCAAAATAATCAGACAGAAAGCATAAATTAAATTAATAATGTTAAATGTTGGATTGCAATTGTGGGTTAGGTCTGTAAAATATCTTCTTGTTTATATTTATTTTAACTGTCAACTGTGTCATTTGTTTAAGTTCAAAGTGTATCAATAACAATAATATACAGGAATATAAATATAAATTGTAGTTACCGCATGAGATTGGCACATAAAATGGTTGTGTTCATAGCTTACTTTAACATTCTCATAGGCCGAGCCAACCTTTTCCTCAATTGAACGCATTGATTCAGAGTTTTTCATTTGAGAAAATTTCGACGAAATACCACTAGTAATGGTGCCAAATACTGAAGCAGTCTTTTCACCTGTAGACTTCAGCACTGACTCAGTCCGTTGGAATCTTTCGAAAAGAACATACAGAAATAAAAACAATTAATTTAAAAAATAAAAATTCAATAATTAATGATTACGAAAGAAACAAAGTAGTATATAAGAATGAAAAGGCGTTTGAGAGTTATTGTGTTAAAGGATCATTCCAGGCGTATTTAGTTAAACAAATCATTGAAGTAGTCAGTAATAAAAAAAAAAAAATTTTTTAACGACTTTAACACAATTACTTACATGGGAGCATCATGCACGGCTTTAGTTAAATTGCCAACGCTTTGTTCCACCGATTGAAAACTTAAAATATTGCATATATGAAAAATTACAAAATAAACTCAAAAATATAAAAAGGCAACATGTTATGAGTTACTACTAACACAAAATTACTCATATTTAAAAAAAAAATGTTGGATTGTTCAGTTAAAAACTTACACGGTGCTCTCTTTAACATTTTTCAAGCCCTGATTCATGTCATCGGTGATCTCCTTCCAGACGGTGATGCCAAGTTTACGCTTCAGATCGGAGGCATGGCGTGTTTTCGAAGCCAGCACTGTGCGTAGCGTATTTATCTCTTCCTCGACCCGAGCAAGCTCCTGTAAAAAACCAATTTATTAAAACATATGTCAGAATTGACTGACTTTCCGAAATAGCTAACCTGACTCCATTCGGCACGTTGTTTCTCTTGATCTTCAACGCTTAGTGCCGCAAACTCAGCAGCAATATCGGCAGATGCAACTGATGCAGCTGGTGAAGTGGGCTCGGACAGTTTTCCTGTGTTATCTGCGATGAAAAAAAAAAACATATTTTAACAATGATTTCCGTAAAATTTTCATTTCTATTGTCTTTGTTCTAGAGTCTAGCAAACTGAATGTGAGCGAATTATAAATTTTCAAATTTATTTGTGGACATGCTTAGTCAGTAAGTACCTCCTTGGAAGACAATCTCCTCAAAGGCCTTATCATATGCTGAGAATTTTGAATTTTGTTACAAACTGTATTCTTAATAATACAATTTTATACTCACAAACTGAATCCCATTAGATGATAAGCAGCGGAAAAAAATATTTAAGTCGAGTAAAAATGAATTAGTAAAATATTAATGTTGAAACGTATCGTTAAATTTAAAGATTCATATCTATGTTTAGAAAACTACAATCATTTGGCATTTCAGAGTAAATTAATTACAACCTCAACACGCCCTGACGAATTCTTTAGTATCAGATCATTTGAGAAACCTCAAAAATATATATATTGGACGGATTAGCTTGGGATTGGAAAATGTAAAAACTTCGCGTACCGAAAATTATTTTTATTTTTCTATCGAAACAAGAACAGCTAATTACCTTTTGCAGGGGAACCGATGTTTAAAAATTTTTTGTAATTTTCGCTGCTCGATATTTTTGCTAAATATGGTTTTGAGAAATCTACGAACGTGACTTTCACATCACGCATTGTGCGCTTTGTAAAGAACTTAAGTCGAAAACGTTTCGCGATCGAAGTTGAGGGTTTTTGCTGAGACAACTTCGATGCGATAAATTCGGTTTCAACGGCCTGTAATTCAAGTGTGTTAGCATAATCCGAATCCAAATCATAAAAGATCTCGTCCAGCGTCAAGTTACGCAGATAGCTTTCGGTTTCATCATCCCTATAAAAAACGTAGTCATCCTGATCAGCACCAAAATGAGTAGAGTTTATCTCATCTAACGATGGCGTAACGATATCTTCCAATTTTGGTAAATATGAATCCTCGATGAACTCCAAACTGACGGGTTCTGAATCACTCATTCTTATGAAGCACAACAGCTACAACAACGAACACAGTACATGTGGCTTATTTTGTTGATCATAAGCAATTGTAAACTTTCTAATTTGGCTACGAAATTGCTCAAATTTGTGAGTTTTTGTTAATCACATTACAAAACTTTGTTCATTTTTATATAAGTAAAGAAATACTAAAGTTTATTAATCTTAAAAATGTACTTTAACCAAAAAAAAAAAAAAATAAATAAAGAAAATATTGACGTATACACGGTCAGACCGAACGACTCTTCAGCTATAAAATGACTGAGTAAGTTGAAATTGGTAAGAAAATCCAGTTATTGCTGATGATTCGTTTCACAAGCCAGCATAGCAGAACTAACAAGACGGGGTGGGGGAAATGTTCAGCTTCGTTTATTAGCGTGGTCACAACAAACGCGGGTTTCGTTTTAACGAAGCGATGAAAAGGTAGAAACAGTGAAAAACTTACAACTGCAAAAACAACAGCCGACAAATAGAAGAAGCTGCAATTTGCTTGTTCCATAAATAAAAACAAGAACTGCATCATTCAATTTCTAGCTGAAGATACTATATGTATGTTCATAGAACTTAATATAAATTAGTATGTGTATTTTGAAACGAATACAATATTGTTTCTTTATTTGTTGAAATAATCCAGGCTGGTTAATAGCAACTCATTGACGCCTCTCAAAACGAACCATAATTATTCTCCCCGTCTCCCTCCACCAACAATAACAAACGAATGATGCGCAAGTACAATCAACAAGAACAAAACAATAACTGCGTTGCAAGTTTGTGCCACGTAGTATATCCTATCGTGAGATTAACATGTAAAGTGTACACAGATGCTGGGCTTAAAGAAGTCAATCTTTTATCCAAACTAATTTTAAATACAAATGCAAAATTAAGAATCGATTTGCAGTGCTGCGACACCAAATGCATGTCTTGACACCACCTCAACCTGTAGTCTCAGATTTTTTAATGAGTCATCGTTACATATATTTTACAGGTTCCTTTATTTTACAAACTAATGTAAAAAGAAAACTATTATATACAAACTTATGGTTATTATATGTGGAACTATAATTTCATAAAATGATAAAATTCTTCAATTAAAACGACATATTATACATGTCACATTGTTATACAAAGCGGCCGTTTTTATACTAAAATTAATTATACACTTACGATCCTCCATTTTACCGGCAAGTTTAATGTTTGGCTACACAATTCACAACAAATTTTTAAGTTTAGTAACAATGTGATCTTGTTGAATTAAACTTTTTATTAAAAACGCATACAAAACCAAAAATCTTATTCGCGTGTTGGGGTTGTCATCCCTTTACAAAATGAAAAGCTCCAAGCCATACAACTCTGGCAAACAAATTGTTTTGGGGCGAATATGCAACCATGTAAATGAACACATTTTGAATGATTTGCACATATTTTTTTGTACAAACAAACACTGAACCTAAGATAAATTTAAACAATATTTTCACAATTTTAATTTTTAGTCGTTCTCCATTGAATTCCCATTATTTTACCGTTTTTAATAAGAACAACGGCCCCTTTCCAGCTACCCTTCGAAACATGTGTGCGTTTGCACCATACAACTCTGACCATTCCACATAAAATACATCACTGACAGTTACAAAAAAAAAATGATAGTTAATTGAAATATGTTAAGTTTAATTAAATAAAATTGTTTATCTAATAGTCTCAATAGTTTCCGATCTTTACCTTTCTGTCATCTTACTTATCATTTACGTAATATATAACAAGAAATTGATGCAAATGTCTGCATCAACACTAAGAACATTTTCAATATGTTCGTCGACATTGCAACCAAAGCAAAAATGTGTCCTTGATTTTGTCCGATTCTACTGGAGAAATACGAAAATACGTGCGGCGTGCCAGAATTACAACATTATCAAGAGAGATGCATCTAACCACATCAATTCGGATCCCACCAAGACGGCACAAAATGTTGGGCAGCAGTTGCAACAACCAACTACGGTTGATGAATTTCAATTGTTATACGATTTAACCAAACGGAAATTCGAATGTATGTATTGAAAACAGTTAGATACTTTTCGGTCGTGTCATAATTTAAAATTTGCATGCACATAGTAAGTCCATTGGCCACCTTAAATTTGTACATATGAGACATATTATGTGTTAATTTTTGTTGGGAATACAGCAAAGTAATACATTGGTTTTTATGACTATCTTAGCGAAAAAGCTGCCTAGAAATGTGAATGTTCACGGCGTTTTCACTTGCAACGAATTGAAACTGAAAGAAGTTAATGTTTACGGTTTTGATTACGATTACACTCTCGCACAGTACAAAAGTAAATTACACGATCTACTTTATAACTTAGGACGTGACATGCTTATACGAAATTACAAAGTATGTATTGTATATTCTTGCCTTCGTTGTAATTACTCTGTAAATTTCCCTAAAAAATACAGTATCCACAAGGCATATCAGAAATGGATTATATACCTGGATTTGCGGTGAGGGGTCTCCATTACGATATTGAGAAAGGATTGCTCTTAAAGTTGGACTCATTTTTACAAATTCAACTTGGCTCAGTCTACCGCGGTCGCACCAAAGTCCCGGACTCGGAAGTCTTAAAATTGTATAGGAACCGCATATTGCCCATTGCTTACGTTGAAGGCCAATCGAAAAACTATCAGGTAACTATTATGAAACTAAAACAGTAAATTAATAATTGCATTTCCTTTTATTGTAGCCTAATGTTAAAGCAAAGATGCTACAACTTGCAGATTTGTTCTCGGTGCCTGAAATGTGCCTACTGTGTAATGTCGCCGAATACTTTGAACGGAACCACATTGATTATCATCCAGAGATATTATTCCATGACATTAAATCTTCCGTTCAATCTTGTCATCCAATAATGCATCAAATCGTTATGGATAATCCTGATGAATATATCGAGAAAAATTCAAATTTGCCAAAATATTTCGAAAAACTGCAACAAGCAGGCAAAAATCTCTTTTTAGTTACAAACAGCCCGTTTTCTTTTGTGTAAGTTTGGAAAAATATTCTTACAAAATAAGAAAAATTAGATATCTCTTTAGCAATCGTGGTATGACTTTGCTTGCCGGAGATCATTGGCGTGATTATTTTGACGTCATCATTGTACAAGCTCGCAAGCCAAAGTTCTTTACTGATGAATCGCGGCCTATACGTTTGTACGATGAGAAGAGCAAAACCCATCTCTGGGACAGAGTTTCTAAATTAAAAAAAGGCAAAATCTATTATGAGGTACATTAAATTTGAGAGGTAATGAATGTAGT
This sequence comes from Phortica okadai, assembly GCA_034638295.1. Taxonomy (NCBI): domain Eukaryota; kingdom Metazoa; phylum Arthropoda; class Insecta; order Diptera; family Drosophilidae; genus Phortica; species Phortica okadai. The sequence continues at coordinate 6,118,774 of CM067851.1, forward strand.
ATTAGATAATTCTTGTTTTAGGGCACAGTGAAGCAGTTGCAAGACCTAACAGGTTGGCATGGTCACTCTGTGCTTTATTTTGGTGATCATCCATACAGTGATTTAGCTGATGTGACCCTAGAGCACGGTTGGCGTACCGGTGCTATTATAAATGAACTGGCGGTGAATTTGCATATATACATTTTATAAGAATTTGTTATAAAGAACTTACTATTTATTCTAGCATGAAATCCACACACTAAACAGAGACGATTTTAAAATGAGCGCAAATTGGCTACAGATGTTGACCCAATTGATTGAAGACAATCAAGACAACGATTCTGAGGCAGCTCAAAAATCTCTAAGACAATGGATGTTAGAACGCGATCAGTTGAGGTTACAACATTTACAAATATAATAGAAAACTTTGACTAACCTCATACATGTATTCATTTTAACCACAGAAACAAAACGAAAACTGTGTTTAACGAACAGTTCGGTAGCGTATTTCGCACGTACCACAACCCGACATATTTCTCAAGGCGACTATTTCGGTTTGCGGACATATACACGAGCGACATAACTAATTTACTTAACTATTCGACGTGCCATACTTTCTACCCACGACGTGGGGTGATGCCACATGAGTACATGTCTTACTTTATGTAAGAATTGCTCTGCTTACGTCTGATGGTTTTCCGTTTTGACTGTTGTTGTTATACTAACAAAATTTTCAGAGTTACATATATGACGAATTTGTTGTTGTTAAATAGAAATAAGATTTTAAAGTGCAAAGACAACTAAAATAGTACAATAACAAAAATCTCTTAGCGAAGCAGTTTTATTTAAAGTTCAAATAAATGTGCAATAATTTAAAAACAATGTTGATTATAAACAAAGAAGAATTTAAATATAATAAAAATGGTTTTATTCATAGAAAATACTTGCTAATTTCATTTCAATTACTTTCAATAACCATGTTTTTGTTTCATTCCAAACTATATGTAATTTATCAAAGGGTAACATTAACACCTAACGTGACCATTTGTCCATCTGTCCATACCAAATAACTTTTTAAGAAATTGTCGTTAGTAATACCACACATGAATATACCAGTTGAAGGGCACGGATTCTAAATCTCTTGCTGAAATAAGATCGCTAAAAAATCAATTTTTAATTTGTTAGCGAAAGAGGCTGTGGATTTCAGCTTAAGGTGTTGACAGATACGAAAGAAAAGTTGAGTTGTAGCATATATGATAGTAGTTTTAGTTAAAAAAAAATAATTTTAATAATCATTGGGATATATGATACGAAGAGCATATACGTTTCAGTCCTTTTTCGTTCGTGTCATTTTCGTTAAGATATGTAACAAATGTTGTGAATATTCCTTGTTTTTAATTAGATAAAACTTGTTTTTTTTTTTTTTTAATAACATTTTATTAACTGTTTTCATTATATGTTGCCTCTTTTAAAATTTTGTTTTTGAGGCGAAAATTTCAGATTTAAAGTTACACTTTGCAATACGTGTTCAAAATGTAACGACATAATTACAAAACTTGTACGTTTTAACAACTTATTTAAATTGTTAAAAGTTCATTTAGTTGAAAATATATGAAGAATTTGAATAAACAACAGTTCTTGTTTTTTTTTTTTTTTTTTGGAAAAATTCATTTGCTCTTCTGATTTTATGTCGTTTTTAAATCTCCTTAATCCATTTTTAATTATAGGAAAATATATATTTTTATTCACTACCGCTATTTTCTTACAAATGCTAATGTAGTCACTTTTTTATGTATTAAAAATTTACATTATCAGGTTTTTTCTGTCTTATGTTTGTTGGTGTTTATATTTTTATTGTTTACTTTAGTTATTGTTGAAATTCAATCAATATATATAAAAAAAAATAAATTAAACCAAATTAAAAATAAAACAAATAAAAATAGTTTTTCGTTTTTTATTAGTTTAAATTTTTTTTTTTTTAAATAGTAAAAATTTGCAATTACTTTTTAATAATATAACTTTTAGAATTTGTCTTTAATGCATAATGTGTTCTCCTTTCTCTTTTATGAATCATTTTCAAAACATATATGTAGACAAGTGAAAAAATAAAGAATTTGTAAATTTAATATAAATCAAAACATTGCACAAAGTAATAAATTTCATATATATATTATGGAGAAAATTGATTTAGCAGGCATTTTAAAGGTAAAAACAAAAATCAGAAATCATAAACCTATAATATATGTATGTTTAATTGAATAATTTTTAGCTGTATTCATGTAATATGTAATGTTTGTATATAAAAAGTACATAATAAACAACTATTACTGTTTCAGCATGAAATTCCTTGACCATTTTAATCATCCACATTTTTTTATATAATTAATAATCAGCTCAACTACTTATGTAGAAAATTTATATTGGTAACATTCAATTGCAAAAACAGGTGCGACCTTCGCTTAGGCCGGCAAACTGAATTTACGAATCCTCAGTTCTAATCATATTACTTGATCAAAACAACACATTTGGAAAATTAAAGAAAAAAATAAATCTGAAACATTTTCTAACACGTTATACTTAAAATAAGTTCGTTTCATGATTCATTTAATTCAACTGTAAACTCATCTTGACAAAGTATTGATACGAATATCAATTAGTCGGAGTGTTCGAACTCAAATCCATTTACAGAAAAGAAACACGTTTAGCTTACAAAATGATCTCTCACAAAAAAAAGTTATAATAAAACGAAAGAAAAAAAAAATAAATGGTAGGATCAAAATTTTCTCTTATAGAATTTGACGCGGCCATCGCTGGGGAAAGTACTAGGAAACTGCCTAAAAGCGCCAGAGACAATATTTGCTGAATAAATGCAATCAATAGTTTATGTATGTATATGTTTGTGTATGTGTGTGTGTCAGCTTTTATGTGTGAATGTGTTTATCCTGTATCAATTTTTACAATGTGACTTACTGCAATGTAAAGCTCCGGGAGACAACCTACGTATTTGACACCTTATTTGATAAACGCTGCCACCGCATTTCACAAATAAACATGATTATGCATGCACTTCCCCCTTTTGAATTAAATCTGCCGGGTCTTTAATTTTTTGGACCCCATACCGAGGTAATTGGAGTAGCAGCAACTGTTTGACCGCTAGCTGCAAAGTGAGGGAAGTCCTCTTGAGACTGAGTATTGGGTGCAGTTAGATTCTTTCCCGACTGCTTTTGTTTCTCCCATGGCGCATCCTTAATGATGAAACCGTTCTCATTGCTGGCACCAGGTAGGAAAGCGCCAACTGTCTGTGGCTGTGGAGATGGTGGTAAATTTTCCAAAAAGTCACGAATGTAATCTTCAGCCATGTTTAGGAGAACTTCCTTGGCATTTTCAACATCATCCTCCTTTCCGATGATGGTAACGGCATCTGGATTGGCTTGGGGATCGTCAGAAGACGGGAATTTTATGTCAACCTGAGAAGTAAAAAGCATGAATTAAAACATATCAGAGTCAAAGACAAAATCTAAAACTAACTTTGTGATCTTCAATGATCTTGCGAATGGTGCGTCCACGTTGGCCAATAATGTGCGAATGTACACGCGAATCGATTTCGACGACTTCACGATATAGAGTCTGCAAGTCCCCGACAATTTCCAAAATGGCATCCCGAGCCGCCTCAGCTTTGGCCTGATAGCCGGTAATAGTGATGATGCGCTGATTTTCATCATCACGTTTTGGCAAAGATATATTCACATCGTGATCAGCACGAAGCTTATTGATTACCGCACCGCGGCGTCCGATCAGTTTCGAATGATACTCTGTGTCTACATCAATTTGCAACACATATGAGCGCAGCTCACGATCGGCACGATCAGCTTCATAGTCTTCAATCATTTTTTGCAGGGCTTCCTTAGCATCGGCAACATGTGCTGGCGTGCCCGTTACCTTAATGATATCCGACTTGTTTTCGCTGGGCGGTAACTCTACGTGGACATCGTGAGTAGACATAAATTGCCTAACATTTGCGCCACGTGGACCAATAATCGTGCGATGCAAATCGAAAGGAACATTAAGCTCTTCAGTGATCGGTATGAGGTCAATCAACGCTTGCTTGGCGGAATTGCATTTCTCGATACGTCCAGTGATGCGTATGATGTCACACTGGCGTACAGGTTCATCCGTACTTATGCCATCAATACCATTTTCACCATTAACAAGACCTTCAACGGGCTCAGTGGCATCGCGGTCGGGAAATTTGATTTGTACATCGTGTTCGGAAGTTACTTGTTGAACTTTGAAACCACGAGCTCCCATGATAGTCCGATGCAACCGCTGTGGTATCACCACCTCAATGGTTGTTTGCGCCTCTAAGTCACCAACGATTTCTATAATGCGTTGCTTGGCTGCCTCAATACAGTCCTTGGGACCCTTAATTGTAACCTTGTCAGAATCGGCACCTGGACGTGGGAAGGAAATCATAACGCCTCCATACTCCTCGGAAATTCGATGCAAAATCTCTCCACGCTTAGCCACAAAGTGTTTATGGTGTTTGGGATCTACCGCAATTTCACCCTCTGTGACTTGATCGCACTCTTTAATAATGGCTTCTAGCTGTTCCTTGGCTGTCTTAACATTTTCCTCCTTGCCGATAATGGTAATAACTTCTTTATCAACATCATCATTGGAGGGAAAGATAATGCGTGCACCGGTAGCTTCGCGTATTTTTCGTATAGATGCGCCATTCTTGCCTATCAGGAATTTGTGATGCTGCTGTTTCGCACGGACCTCAGTACTGAATGAGGCCAGCTGACGTTCGTTAGCCAGTTCTAAAAGCTGAGCTTTTGCCTTTTCCACGTCGTCTTTTGGACCACGAATAGTTACCTAACAAGTTTATAAATATGATAATTATGTGTATTAAAAAACATTTTAACAATTGAATTACCTTATCGCTTTTCGATTCACTATTGGGGAATTTAATTGACACCCCACCGCATTCTTCCATTATGGATGAAATCAATTTACCGCCCGTACCAATTATCGAGTTGTAATATTTCGGAGAGATTTGTACATCTTCGGTAACAATGTCGCTTAATTCGTTCTGAATCTTTTGAATACGTTCCTTGGCTTCTAAAACGTTTTCCTTTTTACCAGTGATGACTATTACCTCATTGGTATCGCCCTCCGCTGGTAAATCGATTTTCGTTTGAGTTTCGTCGCGTATCTTCTTAATATTGGCGCCGCCTTTACCAATTACAAACTTGTGGAATTGCTTGAAAATTGGTACCTCAATGATGTGCGAAGATTCCTGGATTTCCTTAACGAGTTTCATCAAGTCCTTATGACACTTATCAACGTCTTCCTTGGGACCACGCAACTTAACGATATCGGTGTTCTCTTGTGGTGTTGGTATGGTAATTGTTACCTGGCGATAACGATCCTTAATCTCTCGAATCTTTTCACCTTTTGCACCAATAATTGAACGGTGTAGTCGACGGTCAATTATTACATCCTTTGACTTTTCGTTTTCCAGTTTGTCGATTTTTTCTTGTAATTCAAGTTGAGCCTGTTTAACGCCTTCTTTAGGGCCCTCAATACGGATATTGTTCTGACCTTCGCGCTCCTCAATGTTTATATTGACTTTTAATTCGTCCTTTAAACGATTAACATTAGCGCCAGCCTTGCCAATGATGTGCTTATAGTACGAAGGATTTACGGTCATTACGACATACGTAAAATTATCTTGATAATTGCGAATAATGTCGTTCAAGTATGAAACTGCCCTATCGACGTTCTCCGGGTCACCTTCCAATTTGATTTTGTCTTCAAGGCAGTTCACATTAACATTAGGGCAATCCTCTTCGAGCTGCTTCATGTTGGCACCTTTACGTCCGATAACATACTTATGTATCCAATGGGGCGCATCGATTTCAATAGACTTTACCGAGTTGGCCTTTTGGTAAACAACCGTCAAAGCGTTACCAAGTGCTACTTGGGGGCCGCGCAATGTAATTGTCTCCAGCGGTGAGTCTGTCGGTGGCATTTCTACAGACACGCCAGTCAGTTGAAGAATTTCAGCAATAGTTGAACCTTTTGGACCAATAACATAACGATGCTGTGGTTTTGCCACTTCAACGCTAACCGTAGAGCATTTCTTTTCCATTTCCTTGTAAATTGATTCAACTTTTGCCTTGGCAGCAGCTACAGCATCCTTTTCACCCGAAATGACGATCTCATCCTTCTGTACCTGTTGCGGTGGGACATTTACCTTGGCACCAGTTTCCTCCTGAATTTTATTCAAATTCTCATTGTATGGACCAACAATGAAAGGATGATAAATTTTCGGAACGGAAATGCGATCGGACGACTTTTTAAACTGTTCCGCGGATAGTTGACGAATTTCCTGTTCGGCCTTTTCGATGCCCTCCTTGGTGCCAGCAATGTTGATAACATCACTTTCGTCATTTTGATTCGGTATATTAATGCGGGTTGCAGTAACACGCTCTAACTCACGCAAGCGTTCTCCACGCTTACCCAAAATGACACGATGATGTTCCTTTGGTATGGTCACTTGCCGACTTGCCTGCGTCGAAAAATTAATCAAAATCTTACGGCGTGCATCGAGCAGTTCGCTTTGCTTGCCCTTGATCAGGAATGTAAGCGACTGATTTTTGCCGCTCGCAATTTCAATTTGCGCGCCTGTCTCCTTAGTTATTTGTTGACAGATACGCTTTGATTCCCCTTCGCCGAACTTCTCCGATTCAGTTGATTTACGCTCTTCACCAGGCACATGTAGAACCTATACAAATCTATATTAAACATCATTTCGTCTAATTCGTGTAGTAAATTGCTTACCTGTGTCTTTTGCGAGCTTGTTACACGCGCAATAGCCGGACCTGCATTATTACTCAACGGTGCCGAAGAAGACGAGTTCGTCGGCAAAGCTGGAAACAAAGCGTCATAGCTAAAAGCCGGCGTGGCACTTCCTGTACCAGTATTGGTGCTTGTTGGCGTAGCAACCGAAGTTGGCGATGAAGGTTGCTCAAGAATTGGCAACTGCTCCTGACCGTTAGCGTTGTTGTTGCTAGTTGTTTGTTCAACGTTTATTGCTGTAATGATAACAGAGAAGGCATTCAAACATTACATGTTGAATAAATAATGTTAATTAAATAAATACACACCGTTTGATTCTTCCATCACTGCTGCTTGCATTACTTAAAAAAATGAGAGAAGAGTCCTTTTTCGTTCCAAGTCGTTACAGTACTACTGTAAATGAAATTCATAGAACAAAATAAATAATCGCTCGAAATTAAACACCAATAAAAAACAAAGAACATAAAAAATACGTGTATGACTGCTTTTACATATAAACTCCAACAATTATATTATCAATTTGTCGATAAGAAAGGCACGCATTATGATTGGTGCGATTGCTGATAAACTATGCTTACTATCAACAGGCCTCTAAGACAATTGCTTGAGTTGCCCATATAAGATTGATTCAAAAGAAACGAAAAAGAAAATAGCTTAGTTTTTTTTACTTCTGCCGCTGATTAGATTATCTTTATATTGATACGTCAGTTCACATATGCTTGTGGCAACCTATGCGCAACGGGTGGTTTATTTCTTCTTTACTTTCTGTGTTAGAACCGACAATATGAAAATTATGGTATTATATTTTTTCACACATATGCGCCTCATGATAAGAGATTGAAATTTGAAAGCTTTTTGTTATAAAAAAATAGTATTAATGCATTAAAAAAAATTTATATATAAAATTAAAATAAAGAAAACAAAAACGACGATTTTTCAAATCAGTAAATAAGTGTTAAAAACTTTTATTCTTCGAATTGAACCACGAGCAACATTTGAAACTGCAAAATTTCATGTTGTTATTGCTGGCATAACCACTTAACGTTACATAGTTGAGTAGAAACAACGCACCCAACGGAACACGTTTTATAGCCTACATTTCTTTACTCACACACACATGCATACAAACACACACACATGCATACAAACACACACACATATTCGATCTCTGTCTAAGATTTTCCACTTTTATCGCGATGCAGTAAAAAATGTGTCAAAAAAAAAAAATCTTTAACAAATATGAAGAGTGAACGGCAAATGCTGCGTTGACTTTAAGCGACAGCAGCAAAAACCGGATGATAGCCGGTACTACAATAATAATCGACAAGTGTAAGTTTCTGGTCGCTTTTTTAAGTATGTGTATGTGTTAATGTATTTCATTTGAGTGTATTCGTGGCACCTTTTTTGTGAATCAAACGTTAACCGTAGAAAAGCCAAATAATTTGAAATTCAATTTATGCATGTAAGAAATGAAAATCTCTACCAATTTATGTTAAATGAAGAGACTTCATTGAAATAAAAAACTGGTTTTTTAAATTCTAAATTGCTCCGGTCGGAAGTGTGCACAAGAATGTAATTAATCATGGTTGATAGATATAGCTTACCGTACTGTAAAATCCAAAAAATCCGGCCTATTTAATGGTTACCGTATTAAAATCCAGTTTGATAAACTTGGTGTTTTCTATCTAAAACAAAAAAAAATAAAATAATTATTTACCATAATTTTTAACCAAAGTAGTATTCGAAAACAGGATTTTTTTAGAGCTACAATTAGGAGAGCGTAGAGTGTTGCATTTGAAAGTAAATTAAAGAATTATAACAAACGTCCAATTGATTTTTTAAATAAATTTAAAAGTATCTGTGAATAATATGAATCCAAAAATACAAAGTCTGTCTTTATCTGCATTCGCAACGGCAAGAGGGCGAAAGGTGAATGGTGCTGCACTTGAATGAAATCATAAGAATAACAAAGCCAATGTGGATTAATATGCCACTACCGAGCGAGTGAAAGAGCACCCACTCGTGAGAGCAAGATCTCATGCTTCTACCAAAAATACAGAATTGACGGTTCATGTGAATGACCGACAAAGAGAAATTTCGTGTGCATGGTAAGAACAACCGATAGCAGCAACGATTGAGAAACAGCGCATAAAGCGAAATCAGGTGAAAGGTTTTTATGTCGGCGTATGTTTCTTTCAGAGAGTTAGTTAATGAGGTAAAGATGCTTTTGAACTGATTTGTTTTCGTTTCCTAATTTCAAATGTCCAATTTTTGATTTTTCTAGAACCATTTCCAAAAATGTAGCTACTTTAATCAGACTATCCCACAAATTCGTAAAAATTAGAACTGTAACAACCACTTCGTTGCATTTCCGCTTGAATTACAAAATTATTAAATAAAATAATTTCGAAAATCGTGCGGCAACCCATTTTCACTACTTGTACACACACACACACACACATAAACCTCGTACACCCGAAGCAGAAGAGAACGCTGTCTACTGAATTGGTGTTTTCTGAAAATGTGTTGGCGTTGGCACTATATGCGCATATGTGGTCGTGTATATGTGAATGTGTGTGTTGATAATATAAAAAACACGTTGATTTTTTTTTAACGACACATAACATTTTACATTTTCTTTGAATTTAAGTACACTTTAGTGCACTTAAACATATAACTTTGAAATTTGATTAATTTCATTTTATTCTTTTCAAAACTACTTAAACTCGCATTAGCGACAAAGGCGGCGGCAGCGGCCTAAATTGTTTTATACATATGGTGCCTTCCACATTTTCAATTACAATATTATGTACTTTTACTACCAATACTTTATATTATTTGGACAAAACATATAATTTACATTTAAGTGAAAAAATTTTGGGATACAATCAAATGCAACACACTTAGCCACAGCACCACACAGCAGGTCAAAAAAATATCGCGGAACTTCACTTTACCGAAACCAAGTAGAAATGGTCCACGTCGGCAAGAATCCGAATCAGTGTAGCCAAATCAGCATTTTTTACCACTGTTGCTGGGTGTTATTGTAGCCGGTGTTGCCTAATCGGTTTTTTCCCGCTGTGCCTGGCTATTTTCAGACTCGACAGGGGATATTCTGATCATTTTAGGAATGTTCTCACCTTTTTGCAAATTAATGCTATTTCATTGTGTTGCCATCTGCACCAATTATGCCAGTTTTGTCGTTCACCATAAAGGGATATAGCAACCCATGATACAAATACTATTTCATCATGAGTCTCTGGTAAAACGTAATTGACGTACGTATTGGTTGTCTAATGGTGTCTCTTAATATAACTTATTTTTTAACGAAGTCCCCTTGCTCTCTTTTTATCAGAGCTCCCGAAAAGTGCTCAACCGCTCTCTCTCTGCACCGAACACTTATTTTTTGTTTCTCTCGGGTTTGTGTTTCGTAGTTGAGACAGAGAGAAACACACGAAACTGTCTTACGAATATATCTTCAAGGGACACTGTCGACGAAAATGTCAACAGCGACCATCAGCAACTGAGCAAAACGAACAAAAAATCATTTCAAAGTGTCTTTTTTTGTTGTTTTTGTTGCTTTTGATATTTCGTTACATGCTTGTGGACGAAGGGCGAAAGAGAGAGGCATTTACTGAGGCATACGTGTAACACACACATCCATGCGCAAAAGACACTTTTGTCAAATTTTGAGCTCCAAAGTGTCCCGTGTGAACGAAAGCACATAGAGACCAACGAAAAACTGTCTTCGGTCGAGCAAAGACCGCGGCTAAGAAAAAACGAAGTTGAAGTGTCTTTCGCGATATTTTTTTTTTCGTGTCAGCCGGCAACAGTTTTTTTCGTGTCAGCTGGCAACAGCTTTTTTTCGGACAGCATGAAAAAAAAGACCACTTTTTGCGAGCTCTGCTTTTTATTCACGACGCAGAGTTGTCATATCATCAGACATGATTCTTAATAAGTTTTTTCACTCTTTGTTTAATTTTTATCAGCCATCTCAACTTACGATCCTGGAAAAAACAATTTTATTCCTTCTTTTAGAATTAGCAATACTATCAGAGATCGCTTGGTCTCTCTTTTCTCAGGAGAGCTCACCAAGAGTGTTGCCAAATCAGTAGAAAGATGCCATTATTTAAAAAAATGTGCACGGATTTTTTCCCCATTTTTAACAACGCGTTTTGTTTTCCTTCTAAAATTTGTAATGAATCTTTGGATTTTGTATTTAAACAATAGTTGTGGCAACTCTGCTGACACGTCAAAATAAAACCAAAAACGTTGTTCGTCAGCATGCGTTTTCAATGTTTTTCAACACCAACCACCAAGCTTTTCGTGCAAGTTGAAGTTGAATGTGAACTTTAGCGGAAAATTTTAATTAATATATTAAATTTGGAAGAATCAATAAAACAAATGGCAGCGCAGTTAGCCCAATTTCAACAACACTTTGGCCAATACACGGAGTCGGTTGATCAAGCGCTCAAAGATCCCTCTAAACCATGGAACAACGCATTTTCTTTTTTGGAACAGAAAACAAATATTCCTCGAGTTAAATTATTTTGGGGTGAGTGTAATGTCTTAATTTGATGACATACTATAGTGGCAGAACCCAGTCCAAAAGATACCAATCGTATTTAATACGTAATACGTGGCGAACTTCTGAACTTTTTGAAACAATGCGTTAAAAATAGACTTTTTTAATTTTAGACCACGCTGTGATTTGTACCTAATATCGTCATGTTCATTTGAGCTTGATTTTGTGACATTCATTAATTATGCCCTCTCATTAATTTACTAAGTCACTGTAACATTTATTGGTTATGAATCTTTTGGTTTAGCTTTTTCTAACTTTTACTTTACTCTTTACCGGTTTGCCTCGTACACTGTTTTTCAAGCTTTTCCCACTCACCGTCTATATAATATATGTTTTTTTTTTTTTTGTTTGACAGTTCTTTGTTTATTTTACTTTTATCGTCCATTTTCTTTCCCTGCCACGATTACATTTAACGTTTGACCGGACATTTATTTTCTATTTAAAATATATTAAATTAGTTTTAACGTAGCGAGTTATCTTGTTTCAAACTTGTTTTTCTCTCTTTTTTACTTTTTTCTCTGAGTTTATTCGAGACTTTTTTTTTGCACTCACCTTTAAAAGTTGTGTTGTTTTCAGTTGTTGTATCGTTTTGATTAACTTTAAACAAATTGGCTAAGGCTCACATGTATCTTTGGGATTACATTATGCGTATTAAACATCGGCAAGAAGTGCGACAACAAGTTCGAGTACCCATTGTGTTTTTTGGTCTAGGTTAGTATGACCTCAATTGTTGAAACGATTTAAAACCAACATGTCTTTTGCTTGTAGAAATTTTAATTTAATTTAGACAACTTAGTATTATTTGCATAATTGTCTGATTCTGAAAGTTCAAATATAATCCCTCTTTGTTACGATAAATGTTCGGAATTAAAGCAACAATAAAAAGCCTACAAGTATTTTGGTGAGCCAATTTTTAGATAAGTAAAGGTGCGCCAAGGAAATTGGATTTGACAACAGCTAAAATGTTAATAATAGCTAAATACCGCTGTGAATCACAATTTTTGTCCTCACAATTTACAAGTGCACTTTATTACGGATGTCATCTGCCACTTTATATCATAATGTGTGATAAAAATAAGCCGAAATATGTCTGTGTTTTCGTTCAATATTTCGGTTGTTTATAACATTTAGTGTAAAAGTACAAATCGTTTTAGGGCCTGGGACAGTTTGTGTGAACGAAGAGAGCCAATTTGACGCTATTTACGCGCACGATATTTCTCTAAAAATTTATTTTTTCCAATATCAAAAAACTTGGGAACAATGTTTGAGGCTTTGGAGTCAAAACTTTGGGATATTTGTAAAGAAAATAGCTTCGTACGTTTTGGTACATAGAAACGCTGAATACAGAATAATTTAATAAATTAAGAATAGTAAAATTAAAATAACTAAATTGTATCTTTATTATATTTTACAGGCGCTGCTGCATTCTGTGCACTTTACCTCATTTTCGGCTATGGTGCTCAGCTACTCTGCAATATTATAGGTGTATTTTACCCGGCCTATATATCCATACATGCCATTGAATCTAGTACCAAACAAGACGATACTAAGTGGTTGATTTATTGGGTAACCTTTGGGCTGCTGTCGCTTATTGAATTCTTCTCAGGAATACTGACCTCTGTTATTCCATTTTACTGGCTTCTTAAGGTAATTTGAATTTTTTTCAAATGCTATAATGCATATAATCTTATAATATGAATATATACTATTTCTACTCTGATCATTTGAGAATATTTTTATTTCTATCATATTTTTTTCTTTTTGTTTCAGTGCGTTTTCCTTATCTGGTGCATGTTGCCTAGAGAAGAAAATGGATCGTTCATTATTTACACTAAACTTGTAAGACCTTACTTCCTAAAGCACCACCAAGGTTAGTCAGTAATTTTGTTCTTTAAACATGAACTATATACGTCATTTGTTTCACAGCTGCTGACAAGTTTCTCGATAATGCTGTGCACAAAGTGAGATCGACTTTAAAGGATGACTAGATGTCAGTCTACTATTTTTGATGTAACATCACAGCGCTTTAAGTCCTACAAATGAACCCGTAACTAATATTTGTATACGATGGTTCCAACGGCTTATATTCTGCACTTTATTCAAATTTATTAAACACTCTTGACCCCTCAACAATATCTTGGACGGTGGATAAAAACTATTCGGTTTGAATGGCCTTAAGTAATTAACATTTTATAATTTTTTCTTTATTCAATTCGTAATTGTTGTCACCGCATTTGAAATGCATATTCTTACTTCAATAATATGAAACAATTGGAGTCTCAATACTATGTCAATGCAATTTCATGTTATATTCTTTTTTTATAATTAAAAACGGTAAAGTGAAAAACGAAATCTTGTTTAATTTAATAAAGTAAATTTGATTATTAAAAAACGGATTTTAGTTATTGAGTTCCAGCTTCCTGTAATTTACTATCTTCAATACGTTGACGATTACGCCATGCAGTCATATAGGTACGTGGGTGAATTGGGAGCAATCCGGAAAGGCCCAATAATTCAGCGGCCGGCGTAGACATGTGCGCGCCCTTTCCTAACCAGTAGCGTATTCGTTCAAAATTAAGTGAAACCAAACGTTCATTGTACTGGTTTACCAACGGATCATAAGTTCCCACTTGCTCAATAACAGGCTGATGCTGATTTTTGCGACGCTGAAATTACAGATTTTAGTTAAATTTAATTAAAAAGTGTTGTATTTATCACCTCCATAACAACAATGTGGTAAAACGGCCGGTTTGTACATCCCAATCTTACGAAGCGGATAATTTTTGCGGAGTGCTTGTAAAAACGGCCAATGCCACTAGCAGGTGAAAGGGACATTTTTTATTCTCGCTAATCTTTTATTGAAATTAAAGATATATTCTTTAGAAGGCGTTATGAAAACACTTCAATTTCCGACCAACATATGTTAGTGTTGGGAAACAAAGTAAAACCACAAAAACTGCAAGAAATCATATTCAAATTTTGTCATTTATAATATATTGTGCCCCAAATTGGAGTTATTTAACGCCAATCACAAAATATATCCATATTTTCATAAAATATATTTTTTTATTTTTACCAACACAACTTCAATAACTACACTACACAACACAACACTGGAGTCCAATTAAAGTGCGTTTTCAGCGCATTTGCAAGGTACGATCCGTAATAATTTAGAAATAATTGATTATTTGTGTACAGAACAATCAAAATTGATCTAAAAACAGTGTGAAACTATACCTAAGTGCATAGAGTTTATCATTTACGTATTATAAAGTACATTTTCTGTGATATATAAGTGGAAAATCGTTTTGAAGTTTAACAATTAGCGGTGTAGGTTGATGTTCACGATTTTGTATGATGCTGCGGCGAGGCATTTGATTGATAGCTTCATATAGCTCAAGAGTAAAAGAGTACGCTATTGCTTCGTTTGCAGAAATGGCGTCGAAATATGTGTGTGTTTGTGTTAACTAGCGTGTAGTTATTGAATGGTGTTTGATTAGTGCACATGGTTAATTTAGTGTTGCTGATAATATATGTATAAGAAAGCCTTAAAAAAAAACAAACGTAAGTAAGACGTACTGACTAACGAAAGAAGCTGCGATTGGTCGATATTCATAGAAATGAACTCCATTTTGTCCGGTTTTCTTGTTCCGTTTTGTTTTCCATTTTCGTTCATTGCCCTCTGCAGTGTTGGTCAGAGCATTACTTGCGTACTCATGTAACTCATCCCATGTTGAGTGTTGTAAGATGTTTTTATTATGAAAATTGCACGATTTGTCGATAAGTAATTGGTAAAATGTGACTAGTTTTGGTAAACTTTTGAAACTACCAACAATTGTCTTGCTCTCCGAATACAAGTGTGCGAGAGAGATGGTCATACAACACAATGCTGTGAATACCGAACACAAAGCAAAGGCCAAAAACCGAAGCGAAGCAGGCAGAGTTTATAAATCAATTTTTTGTGTATGCGATTGGCGTATTTATCTCGGACAAATAAGGTATTTTTATTCGAAAAAAGAAGTGAAAAGATTATAAAATTATGAGAGAAGTTTGGTAGTAACAATTATGACTTGTTTTAAAAATGAATGCAAAGGCTTGACTGAAAGAAAATTTTAAAAATTATCGATTATTATTAGTAGCGAAAAGTAGACGTGTGAAAAGTTTACAAAACGGCGGTATTGCGGCGTTCATATTTACAGTCAATTGTATAAAGAATATGAAAAAGGAAATTTGTTGTAAAAGCCCAAATTATTTGGTAAAATGCTTGTCAATATGTAATGAAAGTAAAAATATTTGCGTAGGAAAACATTTAAAAGTAAATACATTCATATCCAGTCGTATTTTTTCATACCCGTCTGACTCCAGCGAGTTTTTTCTTTACATAGGATCATTTTTCATTTCTTGGTAGTTGGTGACGTACCTTCGTCCGTTACCTGATTGCATATGTCTCTGCCAATATTTGGTTCGGAATTGAGATTTTTCTATCAATGTTTTCACTGGGGTTTTTAGTAATACCTTTTTCAGTGTCACTGGTAATCAATTTATGATTGAACTAATCTGTAGTTTCTTTTGTGTCCTGACAATAGATTTCCCGTTCATAGTGGTTGTAAGGAAGAACTAGTGTGTTCTTTGTTAATGAACCTATTATAATTTTCGCGTTGTACAATTACATTGACTGCTGCATTTAGCACTCTCCGTCTATCTTATTCTCACATAATACTTACTCTCGACTTTGTTTATTATCAGTATTTAAACGGCGTTGCTCATATTTTATGTTACTCACTCATTTGCTTATGATTCAGCAAAGTATAACTTGTTTAATCTGTTGTTAAAAATAAATAAATAAATAAAATCAGGACATCTGAGGTATAGATATCTGTCATTACATGTTGGATTACAACATAAATTGTAAAATATAATAAAATATAAACACAATTAAAGTTCTCACTTTAATTACTTGCAGCTAACTTGTAAATACAGTGTATATAGCAATGAGCACACAAAATCGATCCAGTGGCGGAGGCGGCGGCAGTCGCAATCAGAAGAAGTCAAATTCTGCCAATGGCGGTGGTGGCGTTGATTCAGCTTCTCACGTTACGGTTAAGAAGACAGATGCAACTAAAACAGAAAAGGAAAAGGTGCCGCTGAAGGTTAGCATCAGTATATTAACTATTCAACCTTATACATTGTTTTATGCATAAAAATTCTGTTTTCTTTCTATAGCCAACTGCAGAACAGTTGAGAATTGCACAGATTACCAATCCCAATATGAATGAGGACCCACAGATGAGCATGAAAGTTACAATGCTGTTAGAAATGACTCAACGTTCCGAAGAAGACGTTTGTTGTGCTTTAAATGAGTGCGATTATGATTTGGACGCTGCTGTCAATTTTTTGCTGGAATCATTACCAGTGGTAATATTATAAACACATATATTCTAGTGGTAACTTGATAAATTCTTTCATATTTTTTAGGGTGCATTTGAAAAATCATCGAAGAAAAAAAAGAACAAAGCTGCAAATACTGTTGGTGATGGCGCAGGGGGCGATGGCGATTGGGGCGAGTCCAATACGAATACTGACAAGCGCGAAAAGTCTCGCAACCGTAGCAGCAACCGTGGTGGCCGCGGTGGTACCGACAGTCGAGGTTGTAAGTAAATTTGCATTATTGAACATTCTTATATTAAAGTATTAATGCAACGTAAATCTTAATTTTAGGGCGCGGAAGAGAGGCTCGTGAAAACGAGCGTAATCAACGCGAAAATCGTGGCGGTGACCGAGATGATCGTGAACGCGCTAATGATCGTGGTGGCCACCGTAATATTGGTGGAGGACGTAATGGTCCCGGCAGTGGTGGTGGTGGTGGAGGTCGGGGCGGTGGTTATGTTGGGCGCAGTGGGCGTGGCGGAGGTCGTATGGGCGGTAGAGGTACTGGTGGACGTGGCGACCGCGGTGGATATGGTTCACGCAACCATGCCAGCGATGATCATCAGGAGGTGGAACTTTGGGATAATACCATCGCTCAGAATGCTGAGAAGCAACAGCATCAATCCCATGATGATGCATGGGGCGATTGGAATAATGAAGAGTATGAGGGTTCTTTAAAGGACAGCAAAGTGTTTACAACAAGCAATTTGCAGAACCAGACTGCAGCCAGTGTGGTAAGTGGTGGAATTGGTGGCGATTTGTCTGCACCGCCTGGATTAGAACATCATCTAAATTCGTCAGCGGTGCACGCCAATTCAACACACCATCAGGCAACTCAGATTAGTTCGTTGGGTAGTGGTGGCAGTGGATTAAACGATGAAAATCCAAACATAACAAGTGCAGGTCTGCAGACTGCGTCGACGTCAACGAGTACGCCTCTGATGTACAGTGCTGCTGTTAGTAATCCAGCGCCGCAGTCGCAACAGCCACAACAACCACAGGCTTCATCAGTAGGAGTCAATACATCTATAAGTGCGACACAGTACAATGCAGCCGATACATTCTCAAACGCTGCCTCAGCTGCAGCAACATTAGTACAACAGGTTCAGCAGCAGCAACAACAACAAGCGCCACTAAAGAGCTCTGCAACGTTATCTGCAGAACAATCTCAGTATTTCAATTCACTGACGTCGCAGAACACAACTGCGAACGTTCAGCAGCAGCAATCGGCGGTATCTGCATACGCACAAAACGCAAATTATGGGCAGAATCCGAGCGGTGTGCAATTTCCAACGACATATGCCAATGTGTTTGGTTCGTCGGCCAGCGGCAATGTGACTCCTGGCGCCGATCAAGCACAATTAGTATCTGGTAGTAATCAGCCTCCTCAAGTACGTAGAGCACGTGCGAAGTTGCCACCACCATCAAAAATACCAGCGAGTGCAGTAGAAATGCCTGGCGATAATACCCTTAACAATATTGGCTATTTAGATGTGCAATTTGGAGGATTAGACTTTGGCACAGATGATTCATTTGATGCGTTACCCGAGAAGTTTAATGCGGCAGTTACAATCGATGGACAGCAAAAGTCCCAGGATGTTGCCAATGAATATCAAAGCAAACAACAACAATCGTCACTTTCTGCAAGTCTACAAAATTCTCAAATTGTAAGTAGATAATATATTATTGAATATACTATAACTTCAGGAATCAATGCCTATTCTGTTTAGGGTGACTCACTAACTGCTGGTGGATATGTACAACGTGCAAATACACAGCAGCAACAACAGGTTGTGAGCGGAGGCACGTCAGTTGGATCGACCAGCAATCAGCTTGATCAATTGACCAAAAACGACCCGTACAACCAGTCAAATACCGCAAACAGTACTGGCTATCAAAACACTTATCAAACAAGTGTAAATAAATCGAATAGTGCCTATCAGCCGACGGCACAGGCGTATAATAGCTCTAGCTACGCGAATGTTCAGTCTTCAGTAGCTAGCAGCTACCAGCCACAGTCGTACGGTGCTTATCAACAGAATTCTGTGAATTCATACCAGCAGCAACAACAACAGAGCGGCCCTGGTGTCCAAAATGTGAACAGTTCAGTTGCCGGCAGCAGCACTGGTGTAAACTCAACCCAGAACATTCCTGTTGGTAGTAGTGGGAGTCAGGGTAACGCAACGTAAGTGAAAATTTCATATTATAAACGCATTAAGCCATTTAACAAATTTTTATTTTTAATACTACAATAACATTGTTTGAAGTTTATTTTGCTAACAATATGCCACTTAATTCGAATTTGTTACCTTTTTTCTTTTAACCAAAATCAAACAATTCCCAATATGAATATCCATCATGCTAAAAATCGTAATGAAATAGCGCAAATTCAAATTCTGGCGGCTATTTATCTTCGGGCTATTCAACGCAACAAAGTGCTTATCAGTCCAGCCAAAGCGTCTATGGCAACACAGGTCTTTCAAATAATACTGGGTACGTATGCTTTCTCACAAAATCTCTGTAAATCATTCATCTTGCGTTAGGCCGAATTGTTTTGCATGTTATTAGTTATTTTTTTATTATTATGTTGTTTTGTTTTTACAATATTAATACACTCAATGCGGCGGTTATGATCCGCATAGACTTTGAAGTGTGCTTTACCATTCTTTGTTGAAACCCCAAACCGCGTATATGTTTCGTTATTTGTTTTGGTACCGATCAAGGCAATTTGATAATGGGAACCTAAAATATTATGAATTTTTTTTTTTTTTTTATAAAATAATTGGATCTTTATTTTAAACTGGACATTTGTCCTCGCGTGTCTTTATCATGCTACTTTTAAATACATACTTATTTCGCGCGATCAAACAGCAATATGTGTCATTCATATTATGCTCCCCTTGTGTTATCACATATCTAGGTATGCTGGTAGCACATCGAACTCAACGTCGCAGTACAGTAACTTTAGTACTAGCTCTAAACTAAAGGACGCGGGCACAGCGCCAAGCGCTTCGCACTACGAAAGGTAAGCGTAACGCTGCGGCACAGCACAGCATTCACATGCAAATATTTTGTTTGCCTTTTTAGTTCCTTAATTTGCGCGTGATAATCAAGAATACTAAAAAAAACTGACTTTAAATGAGACAATCAGTACTTAAATAATAATGAGAACAACATAATAATGTTTAATTTCTTGATTACTTGCAGTGTTTCTTCCAGTAGTGGCGTAAGCAGCAGCGGCGGTAGTGTGGTTAATGCAGCCGGCAGTGTTGTATCAAGCTCTGGCGTAAATGTACCCACTGCTACGGCAAACAGTACGTTGAATTAATATATTAAATCCAAAATATTGAATACTGATTTTAACTCTTGTGAATTTTTATTGCAGGCAACAACAATAATAATGTGGGTGTGAATAGTTCGAGCAGCAGCGTTACTGCCAGCAACAACAATGTTGTGAGTGGAAACCAGACTAGTACTGCAGTTGCTAGCGTTGGAGGTGTCGGAGGCAGCAGTGGTGGCAACGCCGGCGTTGTCAGTGCCAGTAGTGCCAACAATAACGCTGCCTCGTCTGTGGTTGCACAAACGGGCTCTGCTGCAGCAGCGGTCTTATCGTCGCTGTCCTCAAACAAAAATAGCACCACTGGCGGTAGCAGCGGTGCTGGTGGTACTGGTAGCGGAAGTAGTACTGGTGGTAGCGCTGGTGGTAGTGGCAGCATGGTGCCCACGAACATCCAAATGGTTAGTCAATATATTCAGACTGGGTTGCCATACTATCAGCAACCAGTTTATTCCTACGAGGAATTACAATTGATGCAACAGAGAGTGCCACATGTGGTGAGTTCATGGAGAAATGCAATAAAAGCAACTAAAATTTAAAGCCAAACCATCCAAATCTGTATAAAAATAATATCCATAAATTCCATTACTCCATTTCTAATGTGAAATTTCTCCTTTATTTCAAATTACGAGTTGCTAACTTTAATTTTTATGCATAAATAATCCAAAAATAATCATTTCTCATAATTTCATTGCACTTCCTCCTCTTTAACAAACCATTTAAAAAAAAAATGCACAAATTCGCATCGCTATTGAAATAAAATTGGTGTTTTTCTAAAACGTGAAAAGAAATTTTCAATACAATATTTAAAAAAAAAATATTCGAATCTGAATCCATGACAAAATTGATGAAAATGACTACTTATTTTATATATACATTTATTTTTTAAAAACACTTCGAAAACAAAAGTATATCTATCGACATATCCATCGACCTCACTCATATATTTTAATTGTTCTAGCGTTGCTTCCTGAAAAAACATATATTTGAATTTTTATGAACTTTCGTTAAACTGGTGTATTTTGCTTTTTTTTTGTTATATAATTAAAAAAAAAAAAAGTCACATCTGAAGCAGCAATGTTTTGATGTTCTTAACTTTATTTTATGTTACTAACTTGTCTTCCTATCTTAAAGCCCCATTACTAGGGCATTTTAAATACACTAATATTATATGTGTTTTAAAAAAATTGCAGCAAGGATACTACGATTTGAACTACACGTCAACTAGCTTGGGAGCCGGTCGTGATAATTTGGGTTCCGTTGCATACTCTACCATGACTGATGGACGTTTCACGCGAACTGACAATAACTCCAGTCCCGTTAGTAATGTAGGTTCTAATTGAACGAATAATTCTGCTCTTGATAATCATATATATATTTATATTTAATTTGTTAGGTATCCAGTACAATGTCGCAACAAGCCGGCTCAAGCGGCCCGATGCTGAATGTTCCTTATGCTTATTTCTATGGCGGCAATGTTATGCCCGGCGGTTTTCAATATGGTACTCCAGCTATTTATCCGGTAAGATACTCTTTTATTGCTAATAAACTCTCCAAGCTGATGTCATTGCTATCTCTCCGAAACGTAGCAGCAAATTCCTGCGGCTAATACGGCATCTGGTGGACAATTTCCAAAGCCATCGTATAATACAGGCTATGGATCGACAAGTTATGATACATTGTCGCAGGCATCCCAAGATTATACCAAAGGTGGATATTCGTCAAGCGTAAATCAACCGAATAAGACGCAGAGTGTTTCGAATCAGGCACAGACTGGCACCGGTTCAGACATAACGTCCTCAATGTATGGAAAGGGCCACGTGGCGCTGAACAAGGTCAATGTAAGCTTAAAATTGCATTGCTGATTAATTCCCAACATTTATTCATACTTTTTAATTAACTTTACAGTCCTACGAAAAGCAAAATTTCCATTCTGGCACACCGCCACCGTTTAACATGCAAAATACGCAGACTGCTGGAATGTATCTGCCGATGCCGGCAACTGGTCATCACAACATGATTCATCAGCCCATTCACCAGGTAAGGTCTAACGAAAATTACAACTAAGATGTTGTTGTTCTTCCAGACCATAAAATAAATCATAACCAAGACATCTCTTACAATAGAGAATATCAAAATATGCAAGATACCACAGTAACTAACAATTCACACTCAGTTAAATTTTTTGTGATGATGTCGCCTGTATCGTGCGTCCTCTCCTTCAGGCAACATCATTGCATTATACCACATTGAACTAATGCCAGATATTTCAAGCGATTATCAACTTTCATCCTTAACATATGGCTAGTCCGCTACAATCGTTCAAATTCAAGAAAAATTTAACGATTAAAGTCTGGTTGTCAATATCAATTAGATACTTTATGATGGACTAGATTACATTATTGGTTCATATTTTTTTTATTTTTTTTTATTTGATGTTTCTCTTTTTTTTCAATATTTATAAGCATGTCTGTTG
Source organism: Phortica okadai (assembly GCA_034638295.1). Lineage (NCBI taxonomy): Eukaryota > Metazoa > Arthropoda > Insecta > Diptera > Drosophilidae > Phortica > Phortica okadai. The sequence continues at coordinate 6,141,442 of CM067851.1, forward strand.
GTACTGGTAGGTTTAGTTTATGACAATTGCTTCTTAAGACACAACATTATATACAAAATTGTATGTGATAATCAAAATTGATTTTTTGTTATGTTGTTTAACAAAACTGTCATCAAAACCGCATTTCCACGCTTGTTATTAATTTATTTTACGATTATATAACACACTTCCTATTTTCATCATAAGAACCGTGTATAAGTCATAAAGAGAAATCATATTGCACAAAATTATTTATATAATTTGTATTTTTGTTTTTATTACAAAACATTTATTTCATATAATATACATACATGTATATAACAACATATCTATACAAGCATATGTATAGAAACTTTTGGTTCACTTCACTTTTGTCTAACCATTATTTAAATCTAAATATCAATAACGACTAAAGCCAGCAAATAAGCAAAATGCATGGAAAATTCTCTTGTTTGATTTTTTTTTATTTCTTTCGGTTTATTTATTTTTTTTTTTGGGACAACATAAGATGGAAGGCAGGATTCATAACTCATCCCGCCGGGTAAGTTTACCTGAATAAAATAAGAATCAAACATTTAATGGAAAGGAACTAATACAGATCTAACTTAAGGCGTATCAATGCATTTTGTGTTTTGTTTTTATTTTGGCACAAAAGTCATTAAAAGCTTACAAAAACATGAAAAATGTTCAATCTTTCACATGCCGACACTTTTTCGACTGAATCTATTTGTAAAGTTGCATATTGCACGTTTTAAATTGAAAATCATAAATAGTACAATTGTGATTGTTGCACACAATTTATTATTTTATACTTCTACTCCAATAAAAATGAGTATGACTTCCAAGTTTGCAAGCGCCTTCGTCTGTATAAATAATATTACTTGATCAGTTCCACGAGACTTGAATATGCCATGTCTCTCTGACTATTCATTCGTTAATGTTCTTTGTAAACTCTTTGTGTGTAAATGTAGTCATATCAATATCATCTGACCTTCATGTATCTAAATTTATTTACATTCTGTTTTGTTGTTTAAACGGTCCTTAGCGAAACAGAGGCTAAAAGTTCTTTAATGTTGAGGATATATGGCAGAGATTAGCATACAAATTATTAAATTTCGGTCAATAATCAAACTTGTGGGTGCATCGTTTATATTATATAAATTTGTTCAACGAAAGTAATTATTTAAAGTTAAATATGATTTGAAAAATTGTTTTTTTTTACCGGTTTTTTTTATTCGCGTACTTTTTTTTTATTTTAAAATCTACTAGTTAAAGTATGACGTAAAACATTTTGTTTTTATTTAATAGCATGATCGAAAAAGTTAATTTTTCGAATGTTTAAGATTGTGTAATTCTTTATTAGCATGCTAAATTTCTATTTGTACGCTTCCAAACCAATTGCTTTCAGAGATATAATTTTTTCGATGCAATTTTATTTTTAATCAGAGAATGGGGAGCATTTTGGGTCTTGGCAACGCCAACTGTGTTCGCAGTATATTCGACTATACCGCCCTTGTTTTATTTAAAGCTTATAAGGAATGAACAATGTATAAACTTTGTTGAATCTGCCACCTCACCTTTTTGGTAGAAGATACCGAATGTATTTTTGTGCATTTTCATTATTACATGGATAAAGATGGTTAAAAAACAAACGCACAGAAACCTTCCGGTTTTTTAAACGTTAAGTTTTTAATTTTTATTTGCCTTCTTGCGATTGGTTTTAATTTATTTTATTATCATGGATGAAATTGAAAATCCTTGTAATTTGTTTCAAATGACGCATGGTTCAAATCGATAATGAATAAGAAACACAATAATTGTATTAGTGTCAATCTTTCACGATCAAATCATCCTAATTGAAATCATAATTCTTAAACATTAATTAGATATCTAATTTTGCGTAATTTCAGGATTCGAACAGTACCGGTCAGCGACAGCAGACAAGCAGCCAGTCGAAATCGGCTGCCAAGCAGGGTTACTCACCCTCGTACTGGACAGGCCAGAATTAAGATGCGGTTGAATATAATACCAGTTGCGGCAATGGTGACACTTGGCATGCAACCGGAATAATTTTGCAATCGAAGCGCGGAGGCTTTGTAACTTTGCAGATAAAAGTTAGGTTAGCCAACGGAATCATTGTCGTTAACAAAAACAGAAAATAATGATTTTTTAGCCTCCAAATACATAACAAACACATCTATATTTGTATATCTTAATTAATCCCCCTTTTTAAAGTGTCTCCCTCCTCATTGATACATTCATAAATACACATATATTTTTGCTTGTACATCTGAACAATTCTAAAGAAGAAAGGTAATTAACATAATAGCAAAAAAAAAAAAAAAAAAAATTAAAAACAAAAAAAAAAACATAAAAGTTCACTTTTGTAAAATCTTTGTCGTAATGAGAAAAAATAAAATCAACAGACTCAGAATAATTTTAAAACCAAGCTCATAAATAACATGTTCACACATACCCACACACACACACACATACACACATATTTACACGCAAAACACACACGCATCCATACACATAGATATACATGTGTGCCGCAGCCAACCAACAAAGATATGCAAGTACCATTTGAAAAGTATATAACAAAAAAATAACAAATTTGCAAAGATAAATGGTAACAATTATAATTTAATAATGGCGTAAAACGATTTAACAGAGCTAAGCGTAAGATGAAGAAACAGACGTAAATTTAAAAAGAACAGATGAAAACAAACAAACAAACAACAAATTATTGTAATCGGTTTAAACTTATATGTATAATTATAATAACCTTAATATTTAAATTAAATACAAAACGATATGATTAAATCCAAACCGAAAAATACACATTTTCTCTTCATCTGCTAAATGTGTTTTGTTGAAATGGTGTGAATGGATCCCTAGAAGGAAGGGGTGATCTTAAAATAGTCAAATCCTTAAATTGAAAACTATATTGTATCTTTGCCAAGTGACTTATGTTCGAGGTTATCAGTAAAAACTATTTCGACAAACAAAAGCCGATCCACTGTAACCAAAATGAGCTAAAACAGCTGACATAATAATTAAAAAAATGAGAGTGGCACAGAAAGTCGGCATGAAGAGTATCAAAATGTGAAATATATTTTTTGCTCTTGTTTTTTTTTAAAGCGCAATTTCAAAATCTGCTTGATTTGTACACAAACTTTGAAAAATGACAATTTTCCAAAAAAAGGAAACCTAATGTATGTTGTGAAATTTAAAACATCTATAAGCGGATTGATTTATTTAATTGGCAACAAGACATATCGTTCCGTCAATTTAGCAAATTAAACAATATTTAATTGCACAAGTGAACAAATGATTGGTTGGACTTGACCTTGTGCACTTAGACAGCAATTAAAATGGAGTTACGAACAAGAAAACTACTTTCACAAATTGAAATGGTAATTTTTATCGTTTCTTTATTCATTTTTTTGCATAATGAGGCCAGCGTAGAGGAATTATTTATGTACCATATGTAATTTTAAACAGAGGCGTTCCCAAGGTGTGGTCAGTTAAGTGTTTGAGCAAGAATTGTGCACGATGAAGAAGCGGTTTCGATATATGATGCCGTCGAAAGTCAAAACTGCTACCAAAAAGTACGAAAGATTGCAAATTTCTGCAGAAATTGTTGCAAATTATCATACGCTACTAATTGGCAATCGACTATTTGTAATTAAAACGAAAGTACTAAAAAAAAGTGAGTGTGTTTCAGTTATTGTTTGTATGTTGAGTCGAATTCTCTTTATTTGGCACCAACAACAAATATACGCAATAAGTTTTGCTAGTTGAGAACTTCTAATTTTTAGGGACTATAGATGGATGGAAAGGATTGCTTGGAATTTGGAAATAAGGTCACGCACAGGTAAGCAAGCGGTATATGTAGGCACCACGCTGGATTCTTAGTGGCAATAGGGGAAATTGGGGCATTGATGTGGCGATACGCCCGCGGGATAAAGGCGTTCCGTCCAACCGGGTAGTGGCGGCGCAGCAACCGCTGGCCCATGTCCAGCATTAACATCGCAGAATGGATAGTTGGGGCAAACTTGAGGGTTCACACCGGCAGGAAACTTGTCACCACCGGCAGAGGGTGCCGGTGGAGCATTCCAGGCGGGCTGTGCAGGCGCTGGATTCCAAGATGGTTGCGGCTGCCAAGCGGGTTGTGGTTGCCACTGGGGTTGTGGTTGCCATTGTGGCTGTGGCTGCCAGGATGGTGCAGGCGCACCCCATTGAGATTGTGGGTTATGCAAACGTGCGTTATCACAGATCGGAAAGCCGGGGCAGTCCTGAGGATTAACACCAGCGGGATATTGAGCTGCTGGTGGATGTTGCGGCTTGGCGAACGCTAACGCAACGACTGAGGCAAGAACCTGGAGTGAGTGATTATAACCTGGTGAATTTGTGCCGTTCCGCAGTACATAATCCTTATTTTCAGCCAATCATTGACTAACCACTTACCAATTTGAAAATCATGTTGCTGTGGTAAATTCCTACACCAATTGGACTATAAAATATTTAAACTTCCAACTGAAGTACAGTGCGGAGTCGAACTGTTAACGTTTGTGCTTAGCGTTGACACTTATATACCGCAACAAAGTCGCGACAATGCGAATGCAGCTAGAATTTGCGTCGGCGCAGTCGCTGACTCGTGTCTTGACTTTGTTTCCATTCGATTTTGCTTTTGTTTCAGATTCAGTATCAATTCACTTTGATTTGTTTGGGTGGCGGCGGCAACGATAACGGCAGCTCAAAAATGACGTGTACACGAGCACTGACCGACGGACGGACGTATAGACAGACAGACAGACTGGCCACTCACATGAACATGACCGTCGATTCGAGTTGATCGAGAGTTGAATTGTTTTTGTTATCGTTTTTTTTCGACTGATCTCGCATATTTCTCTTGATTGGCTATTGGCTCAAGGGTTTAATATTAGTGGTATTGTTTGTACGCGCTAGCAAATAAATGAGCAATATGTATGTATGTATGGTATGAAATCATACACACATGCACTTAAATAGAATACGGTAAAGTCAAATGCACCATAGACACTCGCATTGTGTTAACTTATGGCTAAGCCGTTGATATCAATGCACTAATACCGCAACTAATAATTTGCAAATTTGCGCGTAGGCGGTTATTTTTTTTAAATTTGAAAACAAAAGCACACGACGCGTCCAACACTACATAGACACTTGCAACACAGAGTATGGACATTTTAAGAACAGCGTGAATATATTTTTTATTTCCACAAGCAGCTTCGGTTGGTCAGCACAGGATTAATGCATAATTCAAAAATCCAAACTAGATATAATTAACAATATATATTTGATACATACAATGTACATCAAATAAATTGTATGCCGTTTTTGTTAATCAGTTTACATTTCTGCACCACTGTGCAGCCCGGAAGGTTGCCAAGCAGCTTGGTCATACACATAGTATGTGGTACCGTATTATACTAAGAGCAACCGGTTTGAAAAAAAAAAATTGCATGATTCTTGCAGTGCGAACTTGCACTCGTTTTGGTTTTTCTTTTGTTTTGTTGCAACAGATTTGTGTAAGCACACACACCCAGCAACATTAGAACCATGTATATATGTACATGCATTTTAAACAAAAGACTTGTTTTAAAGTCTACAAATTTGGTCAATGCAAATATTCCCCCAACGTAATGTTGAACTCGTGACCTCACGGAAAGTCTGGTCATTGAGTTCTAAAACTTATAAAGATTCTAGTCATAACGTGACGGAGGGGTCAATATACATACATAGTTCAAATTCAAAGTAGCATTGTTTGTGCGATTACAATATATTTCGTATTATAAACACGAATTATTAGCTAATCGCTTGAAGAGGCGTTTACTAAGATCGCTATTGTTCATGTTTGACAGTAAAAGCATATTGGTGAATTAAGGCAACGTAAGAAGTTGTGCCGTTTGACAAAGAGCTAGCACCATGAGCTGGATTTGTCTTACATATAGTATATGTATGTTAGTAATTTGAGCTAGACGCTGTTATTGCGATTGTTGGCGTCATCGGGCGTTAGACACGCGGCAGTCACTCAGTTGGGCCACATTGTGTTGCGGATAAAGCGGTGAACGTTTGGTTGGCTAACTATTAAAATTCATGCAGCACTTGTAGGTGGCTGGCGGCTTACAGCACTAATGACGGCGGTTTTTATTTTAATTTTTTTTTTTAACGTTTGCTGTACACTGCCACCAATCTGGTCCAGTTAGCCTTGATCAATGGCCCGGAAAAATAAAATCAAGCGAAAATGAAATTATTGTGAGCTGTTGACCGTTTGAATATGCGCACAAATATGTTCTGCCGTATGTTGGCATTTGTTTTTTTTTTTTTTTTTGTTTTTGTTTTCTGATCTGAACAGCTATGGCACTTGCAAGTTGCATTTGTAGCATATAAAGTTGATAACCGTGTAAATTTATTTTTTTTAAAAACAACGCAAGTTTTGTTCATTTTTTTACAGCACGTTTTAAATTATGCCATTAAGTTGCTTAGACACCTTTTTTTTACTATTTGAAATAGTTTCGATTTTCATTTTCTTATACACATTAAAGCGACTATAAGTAGTATGTGTGGACAAAGGTGTGTAACAAAGCAAGCGCGAAGAGTAAATTGTTCCGCTGACGTAATAGCTTATTCAAAATGCATCTATTTTCAAAGTCTTATTTACAATTTTTCGATAATATCAATATACTTTTTCCTACATAATTGGTTTTTACTTTGCAAGTTCCAATCTAAATATGTTAATTCATTAGAATTTCATTTTTTTGAAGCTAGTGAGTTAAGTGACTAAACGAAACCAAATTAAAAAGTCTCTGCTCGGGGTAAGTTTAGCTGAAATGCAACTAGTTAGCGGTTTCATCCAACGCTTGTTCATGCTCGCCTACGGTTAAGGGCGTTGGGCTTGATTTTTTATCTTTGTTATCTATGTTAGTATTTGTTGGTACATCTTCCGTAATGGTCACGTCTGTAGTCGTATCGGTTTCTTGATTAGGTAGAGTCGCACGAAACATAGCTTGGCTATTTTCTGTAAAAGAATGATATGTAAGTTGTTACTACAGACTTTTTTTTATTGACTCTAACCTTCATCGTCTGCATCATCATCAGATGTTGAAGAATCCGTGCTATCAGAGATTTGACGAAGTGTTGCTTGATTTGCATCGAGACTTAGCCGCGGCGCAATGGGTCGTGTCTTACGTGCTGGATTTAAAGTACTGCAGAAGGCACAACAATATGTTGCGTAATCATACTCCTCCTTAGGAGCCATGCCTAAATGACAAAACAAAGACAGTATATTTTAATTTTTATAAATAGTAAGCATGCTCTCATCCATACCATTGTGTGCAAAACATTGCTTGCATATCATAGCATAACGATCGTGGGGACTGTCGCCAACAATTGCATCAACAATTCGATCAATTGCTGTACGATTTCGTGCGTCGACAATAGGAAATGGAGTACGGCGGCGTAGCTCTTGTGACCCTACCGTTTGATTGTGTGGTGTCAGTTGTAATTCACTTTTCAACGATGGCTGAATTTGGGCACTACGATAAACACTTTGGTATGGCATCATTACATTCCTTTTTTGTGGAGTCGACGCTGCTAACTGTGGGGAATTTGAAGATCGAAACTCCGTAGATCGACTAATTGAACTGTTTGCAGTTGGAATGCCTGTCCCTTTTTGCAAGCGAGTTGTGGCACTGCCCAAGTGACTCCCAGTTATAGAGGGGCGATTCAACTTTTTGTCGCCGAAACGCTCGAGGAGATTTACAGCAACCTAAGCATCAGTTTTTCAAATATTTTTATCAATGTCACAAAAAGCATTCATAAGATTATCTTCACCTTATAAGTTTCCTTGTCCATGACCTGCTCCAATATTTGTGTCTTCTTTTCGCGCAAAGCAATTAGCTTATCAGAGTTTTTGTTTAGCTTTCGCTGAAAGTACCACGTAAACAAATGCCGCAACAGGTTTATACTGCCAACAATAAAAATGAGATGAACTCGTGAATGCAGTCTTAAATCAGATACAAATTATAAATCGTCTTTACTTACACAAAAGGAAACAAAAACAGTGGCACTAAGTACACAACGCGTTCCTTCCATGTTGGTGGTAAGTAAAAAAAGTAAAGTAGTACAAAAACCACCACGTAAACACCAATTGAGACGCCCAGAAAACAGCTGACAAACCGCTTCTTCCGTTCCTGCGTATTTAATGTATATTTCTCTAGTTGTTGTATCTTTTCCTCCAGTCCCTCGAGAACGACGGCAGTCGTCTTCTCTTTCTAAATATAGAACCACGTCGTGGGCTGGTTAGTTGCGGTCTTTTTTTTTGTGATTTGATGACGACATTGTTACTCACTCTGAATTTCGATATAATAACACCCATTTTTAGTTGCACGGCCGCAAAATTAAATTTATATATTATTCTTAATTTTTATTTTTTTAATCGTACAATTGTAGAGTTTAAACATATTTTAAAATCGATTTGATCGTAATAAATTCGTACGATTTTCCTAATTTTTTTGTTGCTCTGGTTGTCTGTGAATGCAGACAAATGGCAAGCTGGTAGCTTATATCGCCAGGATAGGATAGTGCACCGATTTGCCCAGATCTGCACTTCCTCTTGGTGTTGTTGTATTTATGACTTTTCAAAAGTGTGTACAAAAAAAGGGAAAATAGAAGATTCGTACCATCTACCTCCCTTATGGTGTTGTATTTGTGACGCTTGCTTCGTCAGGATGAAGTACGCCTATGTTACATAGTAGCAACAAGCAACATACGGCAGTCAATTGATGCGAGTCAGCTATATTGCTGATGCCCATAAATGCGGTGTCTGGGAAAAGCCACTTGTGCGTCGAAATGTCGCACTGGCGTCTGTATTTACCTGGAAGAAGAAGACAGCGAAAAGCTAAAAGTACTACCTGGCTCAATGTCGCTATGAGTTGCACGGACAATTGGGTTAGGCCAATGTAGGAGGCTCCCCCAAAATCGGCGGTGTTAATACATTGTTGGTGATGCAACTTGTTAACACGAAATTTGGCGATGTCTTAAAAAAAGCAGAGTCTGCGATTCATGTCGAATATATAAAAAAACGTCAGCGGCGCTTGGGTATCGACTTAAAATTTAAAGTTTCCACTGTGCTTTTTATACGATTTTTTAAAATCTGAAAACCACTGCTAGCACTGAAAATTTTCGATTGATCTGACTCACGACACTTGGAATTTCAAGTGAACATACGCTAAGCTATATCTATATGAAATTCGTACAAGCACATGACCGTATCGTCATGTAAGTGTATGTTAACGTACCACAGACTCCCTTTTTCGACTCAAAAAACCCCTAAATTTAGGGGGAAAACTCCCAAGTTGGCAGCCGTGACATGAGTTGGATGCAATGAAGCGAGGGATTTTTGCACAGGGTGGTCCGAAGCTAAAATCTCAATGACTCTAAAACTGTCAGCACTTGATTCAAGTAGAAATTCAAGTAGTAAAAATTCGATTATCCGGATCAATTAAGACCTGCGGTATTCCGTAAAATCGAAAATCCGTAAAATTTACTCTTTAAACTAAATCTAATGCATTACATTTTACAAGCCACGCTTAACATTGTAATGCCGCATGTGCCTCTGAAAGTCCCGCAAAACTTGAAGCCAACTAATTTTGATTTGTCAAAAATTTAAAAATTAAAGTCTTATTAATTTGAGAGCGGCGACTTCAGATGGGAAAGGTTGTGCATCCGTCCATCATTTCAAATGCCACGTTTTACGTAAATTTTTCATCATTGCAAAAATCCGGCGGCAAATTGTCAATAAAAAAAATAAAAAAAGAATTTCAACAAATTTACCTCAAAATTTGTTGGAGATTGTTTATTAATTTTTCAGTTCATTTTCAAACTTCGTGACAAAACAAACAAAATTCAAATTCCATGTCGGCTGTTGATAACACACTTAATTACTGATTTTAGAGCGATGCACTCAATATTTATAATAAATAAACTACTCTTTTACACAAAGGACCCCCATCTAATAAATTTACCACGGGCCAGAGATTGTATAGTTAGGCCACTGAACGGTACAGTTCCTATTCACCTTTTAATAGAAGATGTATATGGATTCTCTTGGAGTGACTGAATTGCGAAAGAGGTCCTAGACTGTTTTTGCTTTTACTTTAAATAAACTCGCTAACGTATGAATGGAATCCAGAGTTTGAAGCAAAACAGTTACCATACATACAAGCTTACGTAAGTTTTGTACATTCCCATCTCTTTGGGGATTTATTTTCTTGTAATGATTGCAATGGCGCTGTTAAGCATTCAAGCTGATAATTTAAATGTAATGACGGTTTTGGTGAAATTGCACATTGAATTCAGTCGGGGAGAATAAAGAGAGAGTCTTATAGAGAGATTAAAGACGCTCTGAAATTTGAAAGTTAGAAGAAAACAAGGACAATCTGTCTGACAGTTTAAAAGATCTAGATACGCAATATGTATGTACATATATTTATATGTAGTGTAGTATATTATATGTGTGGTCGGAGATGCGTGAAGAGTATAAAAATGTATTATATTCTGTGCCATTTTTACGATATGCTGTTGAACGGCGTTTAGTATTTATACTAAAATCATTAATCATTGGAATATATTTTATATCTCCGATTTATTAACTTTAACTTGAATTCATTACGCAACCACCGTCTCAATCCCCCATAATGGTGTTCAGTCAGCAGCGACGCGACCTATTAATAGGCGTGGTTTGCTCTCAAAATAAACATGAAGTTTTTAATGCTCCAATGGCATAAACCATGTCAACCAATCAAAAACGTGAGCGCCAAAATGAGACGGAAACTGTAAGTAAGAGCAGGCAACAAACGAAAAAATCAATGAAGCTGAATCGAGGGGGAGGGAGTTTCGACACTCTAATAAAATTTCTCCTTGACTAAAATTTCTCTCTATCTCTCTCGGCCTCTCTCTCTTCCTTTCTTCCTGTCAGAATTGTCCTTTTAGCTCAATTTCTCTAAGTGCGGCTATGATTACCCCCTCTTGTCTGCTGCCATATGGCGATTGTTTTTTTTTTTTTTTTTTCTTTTTAATATTTCGTATTTCCTTGCAATGTTGTTGTACTTATTTGCGAGCGTTTTAACTTGTATTGCCCTGTTGATTTTTTAAATAATGTAAATCTGTGCACGGAATAACAGTAAAGCATCATCATCGTTTGTTTAGTGTAATTTCCGTTTTAGTATAAAACGTTTTGAAGAAGAACAAAAACGCTTGCAATTAAATTAAACGCTTTGGTTGTTAATGCAATAACAGAGAACGCGTTTGTGTTGCTGCCACCACAGACAAACAAAAACAATCGCAACAATAACAAGTTAACAGCTATTATATGTCTCAATTGCGAAGTCAATAAGTCTCAAAGTGTATGCCCGAATGACATTTTATTTGACTTTATTAGAAGTTTATCGTGTGGAATGTGCACACTGTGGGTGTGGCAAGACACACATTTAATTGTTTAGCAGTGCAAGTCAATTACAGCGCCGCTACCACCGACAATAGCTGATTGGGGTTCAACGGCAACAGATACAGACACAGACACACTGTCAAAGGCTCGCACTCATTCCATAAGCGCTTTGACATTAATTGGCTGCGGCTAAACGAACCAATTTGGTGTAAAATGCGTAAATTGATTGCTTTGTGGCTTTAATCGATGCACATTTATTTCAAATCACGCACATTTATCACCCACACAAATTGTCCGTCTTTACCTTTGGCTGTGTTGATGCCTTCACAGATCGCAGTTGCCAAATAAAACTCATTAAACTTTATTAATGATGTTTGGCACATCTGCGTCTTTACTCATTCATTTCAAACAATTATCAGCTTGATTAAATTGCATATTCGGTCAAGTGCTTCTTAAAAGTCAACTGAAATTTCTTTGGTCTCTGGTAGTTTTGATGTCTAGCATCGACGCATCTAGATTTCGTCAAACATTTTTAAAAATCAAATCGATCGGAAATTTGGTTATGATATTGTTCGAGATTTTTACATTGAATACGTTACATTGACTAGCGTGTGTTGTTGTGAAATCAGAGGTGCAACACACAGAACAAACTGGCGATTGGGATTTTTTAGGTTTATTTCACGCCACCCATAAAATACAACAACAGCCTACGTAACGTTAAGTAACTCGTTTTGTTCGTTAAAGCAACGAATTAAAAAAAGGACACAATGCAAATCCGTGGGTGACTTTCCTTTACATACTCATTTGCAGAAATATACATAAATACATATGTAAGAGTGTGTGTAAAGGGTCTTTATACTCGCAATGGGTTGCTAAATCATTTCTTCTTTATTTTTTTGTAATAGAACGCTTACCGAACTTTTACGACCTTTGATCGAAGTGTGCGTAATGTCCTGTCGCTTAACCCTACTATAAAAGAAGCCGTTCCTACGGCTGTTCATTGCATAATTGCTTCTCGTTTTTTATTGATTGTCCTTTTTGATCCTTTTTTACCTGCTAGGACGTCGTTTATTATTCACATACAGTGACAGTACGCTCAGTTCTTAAAAAAGTAAAGAGCTAATTGCAAAAAATAAACGAAAAAAAAAAAAACAGAGAATGAGTTTTTTAACAAACGGATTGACGAGCGGTCAACGGCAAAAGGATGCGTCTTTCTGCGAATTAGGGTTATGAAACTTTACGCAAGTTGCTGCAACGAGTTGCCGTGCGTAAGCCAAGGTCTAACCCTAAAGAAAGGATTTAGCTAGAAATGCGCTTAGTCAATGCTCGCGAGTAAAAGTCATTTCGCTGAAGGAAGCAACATGTAATCGGCTTCATAATTTCTATGTGATCTATGCATGCAACATGCTGCAAGTAGTTTCTCGTTAAGTGTTAAGTCAAATAAAAAGAAGCAATAATAATATTAACAATAAAATAAAAAAAAATGAATAAAACATTTGGAAAAACTGTCGTTGACTTTTTGTCCTTGACAAATTGTTTGCTAAAAAAGCAAGTTTTCAACTTAAACAGGTATATACATATGTATCTTTGTATGTATGCATATACATATAGGCATCTATTCAAAATGTTTGAGTCCAAGGCGTGTTTTGGATTTGTTGGAATTTATTCGCAACGCATGAACGCCAAATCAAGGCGCTGCAAATCCCCGGGCTAATTGTCTGAAATTCTCAAAACAAACAAATAAACAAACAAACATGACTTCGACAACGAGGTTTGCCTGCAATTAACTTGTGACTTTTGCCGGATCAGCTTTGATAATCGCTGATAATCCCAGAGCCCTCAGATCTACATACATACCTTAACAAGAATAACGAAAAAAAAGAGGCGAGTTGTAGTGCGCACGAAAGAAGTCTTGTTTCCATTTTAAATGCATATTATCCTGCCAATAAAACGCACCCCTTTTTGTAGGTTCGTGCAGATTTAAGCCTTTCGTTTGCGGATTAGGCGCGGGATTAGACAAGAAGTCAGCGCAAATACGAAAGGCTTAAAGGCGTTCGTCTGTTCCAGTGAAAGTCCAAAGCAGGCAAGCGCACCAATACGGACGACAGGTCCTTCAGTTCAGTTCAGTTCGGTTCGCTTCAGTTCGCTTCGGGTGACCTAAAAAGTAAATCAAACGAAAAGCGGTAAAAATGGCAAATGTTGCGGATGACGCCCAGCGGTGACGCCTTAATTCGCCTACGCCTCAAAATTAAATGAAAACATTTAGAAGGATTATCGGCGTGTCCGTCCGCATGTCTGTCTGTCTGTCTGTCGGTTAGACAGTTGCTGATGGGCGTGACGACATCGTCTTCACTTGGTCAGTTCAGTTCAGTTCAGTATCCAATTGAAGTTCGGTTCAGAGTCCTTTGGTCATAAAAGTCATGATAAGTTTGCTAATTCGTCGCTACTTGTTCTGTATTCTATGCATTGTATGCAAAAAAGGATTTGCACGACGATGCGGTATTGCTGTGAAAGGCGAATGCTTATGAAAGGGTCAAGCCACACACACATACACACACACAAAGCCGTACACACGTAGCATATTCAAGCAGGTCAAATGATAGTAATTGATCGAAAATAGTTGCAATTATATTATTCGCGGAAATGATTAGACTACAAGTAAAGTATTAGACGAACGAGTTGAGAAAATATTTGTAGATTAGTGCCAGACAAACGCTGAGCCAAGGACACAGGCACAAGGATTAGCTCGCGAACAGTTCGTTGAAGCCACAAATCGTCGCTTCCGTTTTGAATCGTGTGCATTTGAATTAAGGAGCTAAAAGGAAGCCTCAGCTGATAAATTAAGTCGTTATTTGTTAAAATATTATTCTATTTTTTGTTTTCAAAAAGATGCGCATTGGGTTCCGCTTCTACTTAAATAACAATTAACAAAACGGAACCGCCACCACCGACGCCGCACTCAATGACAAACGATTACAGGCGTCCGAGCATCTACGATAAGATAAATACATAGATGCCTTCTCACTCGCTCACACTCAGTCAGTCGCTGGGACACACATGCACTCAAGTGTTGGAAGCTGTGTTCTTGTGGCAATGTTGCGCAAACTGTGAAGTAGTTTCAATTATAACGTCAAAGTCGCTTTGATCTTTCAGATAGGCGGCAACGCGTCGCCATTGTCTGCTCCAGATGCCAACTTGGGAACAAACTCATTAAATCTTAATGTATCTCAAGTTGATGGCTCTCTCTCTCTCCCTTATTCTCTTTGTTGGCGTATGAGAATTTATAATGTTATGCTAATTGATTGCGTACAACCACTTAATTGCTTATTTTATGTCAAGTCAAGTCAAGTAGTTTAAGGATGTCTTTTTATTATTGTAGCAGTAAAGCACATGAAGATACATGATCGAAATTCAATTCCATTTTTATTGGGATGGATAAAAAAAATGTCATCTATGGTAGCCAAACGTAGAGGATCAAAAGACAAAAGAAATAAACAACATCAATATATCTCCTATAGTCGAAATTGAGATATATTTATCTCACGAAAGCAAGAAGTTTACCATCATAATTTAAATTATATTATTTTAGAAAACTTCATCATTTTTCATATAACGTAATCTCCTTTTAGAATATTAATTCAAGATTTGTTCAATTTTATACCGCCTTCCAAAAATATATTTCCTCTATATCCTCAAAATAAACAAATTCATTCGATGAAAATCTCCTTCCACCAAGCCATTTCTTCAAAACGATGATAGAACATTGAAGCTATTGAAGGATAATAATTCGTTGATGAACAAATTTACAAAAAAAAAAGTCGAGAATTCCGGCAACATGGATTGGACATACTTTTGCTTGAGATTTAATGTAATATTACAGCTTACAGAGCTTTATATAAATAATTAGACTATCTTTGGCAACAAATTCGATTTAGAATGTTATTAATAACTTCACCGTTGCTAAAAAAAAACAGAACTTTAAACTGAAAACGTTTATTATTTTATGATCATGATGTCGATGATCATTATGTGTGTGAATCATAAAGACGACGGAATTATCCTTAAATTTGCATGCGAAACAAGATTCTGGCGTAAAACGGCACGGCTCGGCATCAGATACTTTTCGCGACTGCCAGCGAAGTCGGAATGTGCGACATGATTTTTAATGGTCAATCGAAGCCATGATGTGTGAAAAACCATTCCGAATGTGCGTTGAGCCTTTTTAGGTAGTCTGGCTAAAAAAACACAGAGGCATCCGATGAAGGTCAACAGTGGAATTAATAAGTTCTTCTTTATTTGTGGAATTTAGCGGCTTGCAACTTAGAGAATGCGAAGAATGGCATTGTAGGGCGTTAGCATTGTACAAGAAATGCAGTTGCAATGCACGGTTTGATGCTTTAATTGACCAAAATTGGCGTGACTGACAAATCGTACATCGAATGGAGTTTGTAAGTTATTCGTCGGCAAAATAAAAGTGTTTCTACAATTCCAAAAACTCTACCAAATTCAATATAAACAGAGCTACTAATGAATTGCTAATGATGGATGGTTGGATGGAGAGAAGAGCGGCCGAGAGCAGATCGTTCAGTAGCCGTTCTGGCTCTTACTCTTTGATCTCCCAACTTTAGATTACTCTAGTAGGGCTCACGGCAGTAAATATTACTATATTGTTCGCTAAATTTCTGATATTGATGCGCATTCTTGACTCAATTGCGATTATTCTCGTAGGAAATTCAAAACATTTTTTAAAATACCGATGGTCGATGTTTCGAGATGAAAAAGTATAGAATATCAGAAGAGAATTTTAAATTGTGGTTTATTAAAATCGATTTTAAATGTTAAATTGGTGTCAGTTTTGCTGGCCCTACAACCAATTTATATTCTTAGTCTGAGAATTCACATATCTCCAAGTCAATTGCCGAGCAAACTTTTTCAGAGCCTCATTGCAAAAGATTGTTTTAAAATTATTTAAGATCTAAAGCAGTTTGTTATTTTTTCTTCTAGACCTTGAAACAACTTGAGCCTACATTTTTTTATTATTGTAAGTATGTATAATAAAAAATGAGTCCTATAATTATAGTTAGCGGTCAATAAAAAAATAATTTTTTAAGTTCTGATTAAAAATGTTAAATTAACAGATCCTCGGCCGTCGTAAAAATCATGCTCGCTAATTTCCTCGCTTAAAAATGAAATCCGCGAAAGTCAATTTTTTTATTGCGCTCAGTCAGGCCGAAGGCAAGGTCAATATTGGTTCAAAGAACATTTGTTTTTTTCACAAATTCTACGAAAACGTAAAAATCTGCTCACAAAACCTAAAAAATATGAAACTAGAACTAGAATTCCAAGGCAGTTTTTTTATGCCGGTTTTTACGATGGGTCTAAAAAACGGAACAGAATATTATCGCTTCTATTTGTTTCCCAAAATGTTGCCAATAAAAGCGGCCAGTGTATTTGCTAGACAGCAAAATACAACAATAAAAAAAAGTGGAAAAAAAAAACAAGAAAGGAAAGGAAAAACGAATATATCCTGTGAAAAGACAAACTGAGAAAAAGGACAACAGACGAGTACGCAAAAAATTGCTGAACAGAGTCAAGATACACAAAGACGCTAGAAATTCATAAAAACTGATTTCATTTTTTAGAATCAGTGCGCGTCATGTTGAACTCCAGTTGACAGTGGGCGCGTCGAGAGGTGCGCTTGCCGCGGCTTTATGAGTGCAATTAACGCGTTTAAAAAACAACGCGTAGCGAACGTGCAACAACAAATTCAGGTATTGAAGTTAAAAATTTTAGAAAACACACACAGCACAAAGCAACGAATGCTCAGACGGACGGACGGACAGACCAATATTTGGCTTGCATTGCAAGTTAGGTGCTCACTTTCTCAAAGGCATATACATGCATACATACCATACATATTAGATACTCAGACAGCATTCAATGAAGTCAAACCGCAATAAAATTAACACTCCGCTCCGTACAAGAAGAACGGTGGGCATGTTCATAGCGAGAGCGTATAACAAAGTAAAGTACACACGTCTTAGCAACAACGTCTTTTAACGTTGCCTCTGTCCTAGAAGACGCCATCGCTATACAGCCAAGCCGCCATGCATATAAGCAGTGGAAATGATTTTTGTGTGTACTCACAAACGGCGGCAAAGGACATGCGCACTACCAAAAAGCCAGTGCCCGAGCCAGCGCCGCCGTGCCACCCAGCGGCCGACCACACCCCGCCGTTTACACGGCCGCTCTCACTTGCTGCTTACCACACCAGTGATTGCGGCAATCATTCTAGTTTCATTAGTCGCCGCTACAGATTTATTGCTGTCCATTCGCAAAAGGACCCCAATCGATTGCCCGCTCATGTATCTCTGTATGCGTGTGTGTGTGTGTATCAGTTTGGATATGTAAGCTATCTGCATGTATCAATCAGCGGTGTAGAATGTTCAAATTTTATTGTTTAATGTTATTGTTGTGATTGCTATTTTGATTTTCATACAATTATCAGTTGGCACACTCGCCTGAGTCACCCCCCAGCCTATATAATGTATTTTCGATTGCGACCACCAACCCTAATTGGTTTACATTGCCTTGACCAATTACAGTTAAATTTTTTGCGCAAATTTGTCATGGCGCTGTACGCCTTTTGTATGGAAATCGAAGTCGTAAGCAAATTCCTCATGCTTACATCAACATAATTTGCCAGAAGTCGAAGGGTGCACAACATTTATGTTTGGGTGGTGGCTTCAGTAGCGCACGCGGGAATGTTGTGGCTTTTAGTGGCCCAAAAGGACTTTGAAGGCTTTGTGTGACTTTCTTCTTGAATTTTGTCTTCGGTCAATTAATTTCGGACTTTTGCTTCGTTGTGTATTATTTTATATATTAGGTAACTAAAATTTGGCGCCCGCTGCTGAGCGAAACCGCTCCTGTTGCAAATTATCGTACATGTTTTTATGTATGTATCGATTTCGCTATCAGCCGCGCCTCTCACTGCTCACCCTCATTTGAAACGCTTTAAATGTTGTGATTATCAGTTGTTAATAAGCATAAAAATTGTGATCCTTGAAGAATTTAGCTGACAATGCGCGATAATCATTCGTTTCATATAAAATGTGCCCTCCGCGGTCGATACAATATATTGTGGGAGTATTTTTTTGTGTTTAGACGCATTTCTGGGACAAACAAGTTTGTCTCTTAAATGTGTGAAATTGTCTTTAAGTTGAAATCATCATTTTACAAAGATTTTTATTCATGCGCTGAGCTTGCCTCATAAAAACATGTTAAAATTTAAATTTGCGTTAATAAATAGAAACACGTAAGCGTCAAATTTCGTCAATCAGCTATTTTTTTTTCGTTTTGCGGTTTTTATGGCTCTTCTTTAAGCACTTGTTAGTCGCACTAATTACGAAACGAACTGAAGTAGTTTTAAAAGCGTTTGATTGATTTGCATAGCATGAACGGACTAACTAAAAAATAACTGAACTTTTCTACGCTTTGATCATTTTTGACAACCGTCAAATCAATTAGGGAACTTAATAATAATGGGATCATTTAGAAATGTAGTCAATATTTCTTTTGATAACCTCTATAAGTATATAAAAATCAAGTCAAGTTTTCCCACTCGCCAAAAATTTTGAAACGGTTAGACCGTTTTAATAGAGCGATGGTTTAAAAAGAAAAATAATTAAGAAAATTCGAAATATTCAAAATGGGTTATTTGGTATTGGATTAATTCTATACAAAACTATTTTCTGATTCCCTGCGGTTGTGTAAACTTTATTATATTTCGTTTTTGGTTGTATTCAAAAAATTATGACATTCTGGGATTTCCAAAAGACATGTCGCACATGTTTAACTAAACTGGCCTAACTCAAAAACGGTTTATCGTGTGCAAATCTCTTACCACAAAACAGGTGGTGTAATTATCTGGTTTAGATACAGAGACTGTGCCTCTTTTCAATATTGCATTTCCATAAAGTTGTCATTGGCTCTAAAGCAGTTTTTTGCGTATCCAGAAAATTTCTTTTTTTTTTTTTTGAGTTGTGACAGTTTAATTAGAGATGTGCGATATATATGTACATATGTAGGTAATTGGTTAGTTTGAGAACCGATTACATAATTTACAGCCTTAAAAGCGTTCAGGCCCTTACGCTTCGTAGAGGTTTGGACAGCACGGAGTTGCTGAATAAGGCTAGATGCCACTTAAGAAGCTCAAAGCTATATTTTTTTAGATATACACAACTTTAAAAGTTGGATAGATTAATAATAGAAAAAAAATTAAACTTGTATAATTTTTTATTCAAACTATGTTTATTTAATATGCAGACGTACCAAAAGTACTGCCTGGACATACGGACGACGCGAAATAGCTTCTGAGTGAACGACCATATCTTTGTGAATTTTTTTGTTCACCATAATCACTTTATACTCATTGATGGTCTGTCTAAATTTCATACATCATAAAAGGCAAAGTCGAATTGCTGCGATTGCACAAAACGCCAAAGCACACAACAAAAACTCGCTTGTAATAGTTGTCATAAAGGTATAAAAGTCACATAACAAAGCAGCAACAAAATCGAATGGGAAAGCGCAGAAGTCTTTACACAATAGCTCAAGATTGTACCCAAAACATTGAAGACAACAGATGCGTGAACATCAAAGCTCACAGAGGCCATAAGATAAAGTCACAGTCGGCGCTGAGGTGCTAATTCGCTATTAAAAGAAATCAAAGTCGCAGAATCCTTTCTATTTTACCGCAACTGAAGCGCAAATCAATAATATTGAAGTAACGCACATCATCTGCCGGCATTGAGCGTATGTATGTGTGTGTGTGTGTGAGCACAATGCCCGTTTGAAGATGATGAAGAAGAAGAAACATACGATTTTTAGTCATAATCTCTCATACAAAATGACACCAATAAAACTTAATTTTGTTTGAATATCGCGCAGCTCAGCCATAACTGCGTTGTGGGAGAATCGTTTGATTGTATCAATACAACAACAACAACAACAAAAAATACACTCAATAAAAGAAACATCGGCAACTCAGAAATGTTGAGGAATGAAGTCGCGTTAGGCTAACAACAAAATTAGAGATCACCGACTAATTGATAATAATCCAACATTTATTTAGAGAAAATCTGTTCGCTCTTTCAGTCGCTTATTCAATTTGCTTTGATCATAAATGCCATAAATAACTCAAATGATACAAAAAGAATAACAACAACAAAAAATACAAGTTGAATAGATGAAAACATGTTTGGACAAGTTCGTCCAGCTGGTGCCGAAAAGGGCGTGACCGTGAATCATTGCGTATAAATTGAGTGAAACTTCTGTTGCAATGCACGAAAGGCGTTATTATATTCAATGAACATACATACATACATACATATTTCAAGCGAAAACAACCTAATCCCCACATGATTAATTATCAACCTGCCAGTTTGTTTACTTTTTGATAATCTCGCTAAATCACAGCCGCCATTGTCGACACCTCAGCTGCAGGCGTATAATCCACGCACGACCTGTCGTCGCCCTCGTTGTCCTCGTCCAACCGCCCTCAGCGTAAAGTGCTTAAAAATTAATCGTCACTCGAAAAATTGCTGTTTTGACGCCTCAGCCTCCGGCTCCACCAATCATGCTGCCATTTAAAATTGTCTGCTTGTCCCAAAACACCAACAAAATTCAGTCAGGATACACCAGAATATATGTACAAATTGTTCAAGTAGCGTCTCAAGGGACACAACACAACTCAACTCAACTCATTCCAACCGCCGTTGCTTCCTTTGCTACTCAAAGTTGCTTCATCGCTATCTTTATTATTAGATCATAAAAAGTTAACGCTTCTTTACTATTCACAAGTGAAGGGGTGAGTGCAAAGCAATTGACTCGAAAATTGTAAAAAATGAACATCAGATTGCACACTACATGCAATGCCCTACATTTACCCCTTGCATTGGCAAGGATATTGTTCAAAAGCTCTTCTATCTAAACTAATTTCTTAGAGATCAGGCCTTGAAATATACTTTCTTAAATCTGCATACCATAGTTTCTATCTAGGGGAATTTTTTATGAATATTTCTTCAAGAACGAAGGGTATTTCGAAGTCGTATAGTTAGGACCGCCTATTTGTCAATTGATTAATGTGTTGACTGTGCGGCACTTCTGCTGCTGCACAATGAATATGCCTGAGTTGTCAAAACATATTTTGAGTTTATCTAGCGCAGGGGGAGGGTAATCAAGACACAGCGAACGCCAGGCCGTCAGACAAGCAGGCAAAATCCGTGGCTACACGATCAATTAGCTAGCGTTTCCTTCCCTTCGGGTATGGCAATCTCAACACCAGCCCCTTGCACAGCCCTTTTTTGGGTCGTTATGCATGTAATAATAAAAAACGAACCAACTTCGCTGTGTGAACTACAATTTCCGCACCCTTTACGTTGCACGAGACACGAGAGATTCATCAGCAATTGAAACACATGTTTGTTCAACAATTAAATCTCAATTGGACTTTGTTATCTCTTTTTTTTATTTTGTATTTTTTTTTGCTGTTGATTTTTTAAGGGTTCTGTTGCACAAGGAGCTGCTAATTCTATTATCATTAAGCAGTTTTACACTTGTATATATTTACTATGAATTTAATAAACAGCAGAGATTCATGACAATTGTGAAAGTGGCACGAGCCATGAGGCACCACGGGTGTGTGGCAGATAAAATTGTTGAAATCACCTAAGAGCAAAGTGAATGCAAGACATCAATTAATGATCGGGCAAGGACACTGATATTTTCTCTGACTTACTGACGGATCACAGCAACTGTGAAGTATATTTGGCAACAAGCACAGTGGCCAGTTGAAACCCTGTCGCGTGACGATGTCGATGAATCCTCGTCGACACAGTTCTGCAGCTTGCATGGCCTTGATCGAAAATGAGATGAACAATGCATCAGAGAATGCTCATATTTTTTGCTCAGCGAGTCATGGCCTGCGGGGGAGTTGTGTGCCTGTTGTGTGCGTAGCTCTGCACATTACTCGCCACGTCTCGTGCCAAACAGCCGTCGGTCAAGCAGTCGAATAGTTGGGGGTTGACCTTAGGCACCATGCCGCACCGCCGAAGGTCAACGGCCACACGCAGTTTGCATGTCGAAATCATCAAAACATTATCTCAATTGCATTGCAGTTTCGGCACGCTTCGAACACTAAGGGGAACGCCTGACAGCCAATGTCCTTTGAAGGAAGGTCAAGCCAATGTTGCAGATCGCAGCTGTTCATTTCGTTAATTGAGCTCATAACCAGATTAGTGCGGGAATTAACGCATTACTACTGCTGATCTGAATGTCATAAACGATTGCTAAAAATATGAAACAGGTAAAAAATGTATACCCATAGATGTGAGTAAGGTACAAAGTGAGAAGCAATTTTAGGAAAGAAAAAAAATTGTTTTGAATTTGTTTAAAATATTTTAATCTATTTTGATTTTTTGCTATTCGCTTAAAACTTAAAATCTTAGAACTAATAGTATAATAGTTTAAAACATAGGGGTAAGAGGAGTCTGAGTGAAATATGCAGATGCTATGTACAGTTACAAGCAAAGCCCTTTGGTTTGAGGCCTGCTCATGTGGGATTCGAATAAATAATGGGATTAGAGTGAGTCTACACACAAATATCGCAACAACAAAAATTTACACACTAAGACTAATTTGTACAATCCAAGGAGATGCCGTGTGGGCCAACCGTGTCACGACGATTGTTTAAGCCTCAGTCTTGTAGGGTTTGAAGAGTTTCGGTTTTGGTTCCGCCAGCACCGTTGTGGCATCTGCTGGCGACATAGCGGCAGCGGGACGCTTACTCATCGGCATTGGCATCAGCAGACCATTGGCGGCGGCGGCGGCGGCGTTAGTTGGTGCGGATGTGGGCAGTGACAACGGGCTGGTGTTGTAGCTATTGTGTGACGTGCAATCGATGGCGGAGGCTGGATGCGGCAGCAGTGACAGCTGGCTGACGGCGGATGAGGTGGCCACTGTTGTGCGAACGGGGCTGAGGCAGCGATCGAATACTTTGGTGTGATCAGAGCCGACGGGACTGAGCGAAAGTGTCGACGAGTGTGGCGACGACGACGATTGCAGATCCAGCGGCGGTGTGTGTGTCTTTGGTACGGCAAGCGAGGCATAGCTCTGTGGCATGGCGCCCAACATGCCTGGATATGCGGCGACCATGGGACCAGCGGCAGCGTTCATGGCAGCTGCAGCGACGGCGTGATGTGGCGCCATGTGTGGTGCCGGTGGTGCTGGACGCGCTGGTATATGATACGGATTGTAGCGATACGACTGGCCGTATGGTGCGTGGCCAGGCACTGGCATTGTTGGCATTGCTGTGGCCAGCATTGGATTGGCGGCTGTTGGGTATGGTGCATATGGTATGCCCACGCTGTTTGCGGCAGCTTGCAAGATGGAAGCGGCAAAAGCGGGATCAGAGTAGACGGCTGCATACGGCCAGGCGACGGCAATGCGTTGGCGCTTGTCCTTCATGCGACGGTTTTGGAACCAGACCTTGATTGTCGACTCGGGCAGATTCAGTTGGGCAGCCAATTCGCAACGGCGTGGCCGGGAAACGTAGTTTTCCTTGTAGAACTCCTTTTCAAGACGTGCCAACTGATCGCGAGTGAATGCAGTTCGGTAGCGACGAACTGATGGATCAGCGGGTATCTCGGAGTTGCTCGTATTACGGCTGCCGTTTAATGAGTTGTCTGGACTTGAGAGACATTCTGTAAGAATTAACAAAAGTTTGGAAGTTAGTACATTGCAATTTGTTTTGAATAAAAAGCTAAGATGATCGAGTTCAATTAGCTGGCATACGAATGCTTACCATTTGGGGAAGGCGGTGGTGTTTGTGGTTTTCCATATTGCGCGGATATGAGATCAACTACCAGCGGCTTTTGATCAATATTTTCGTGTTGGGCGTGATGGTTTTCCATGTTATAAGTTCTGTATCCTTGCATTTTGAATTTTCTTTTAATTGTTAATAATTTAGCACGTTTTTTTAATAATTTTATTTATTTTCTGCTTTAATATTTCACTTGAGTTATAATATTTTCACGAATATTTTCTTTCGTCGTCGGACTACCTGCCACTGTAATCAGCGCGCTGCTCTTTGCGACGTTAAACGTTTGAATGTTACAGCTCGAATGTGCTCTTGTCTGACACCCCGAAGCCTTTTATACTGCTCGGCGGTGCGGCAAGTTGAAAGACAAAGGCGTGCTCGCACAACAAGCAATGGCCGCGCTACAGCAACAACAAATACAAAACGAGCAACCAATGAATTGAAGGCAAACTACGTATGGTGTGCGTGGGAGTGAAAGAGAGAGAGCGAACGTATACTGTGGTGCAATGAACGATGCTAATGTATGCGGTGTTTGTGTACTGATGCCGTTTTGAATTTCTCAATCTCAGCGCTGGGCACTCAGCAGCGGGCTGAGCCGAGCTGACAATTATGTGACGATGACGGCGATTACGATGCACAAACAATGGCATAAAAAATGCGCAAAGTAAGGAGAAAAACCAATTTCGTAGAAAGGCAATGATAATGCGGCCAACATAGGAAGCTGTGGCAGCGGGTGAGCACAATTGCTGCTGCTGCCGACAGCGCAGTAACTGTGGGAGCACATTAAAAGCACCAACGGTAGCATCAGGAGCGCCCTCACACACTCAACACAGTCTCTTTCTGCTCACTAATTGAGTTATCATGGAGAAGAGTAGTTGCATAACTGTATATGTTTCTCGTTTTGCTCTTCCCTTTCACATACATACATATATAGCTCTCTCGTTTATTGTCTGCTTTTTAAAGCATCCACTGCCTTGCTCTCGCATTTTTTTTTTCTCCAAATTTCGTATTCATAGCTATGAGTGAATCTTTTGTTTCGTTTGCCCGCAAACTGGCACAGCCGTTAGCGCGAATGAGATGTGAAAACCCCCTTAATAATTGGATTTTATCTGTTTCATCAAGAATGATATCACATAATGCGAGTTTAGCATTGGGTGGCATAGCTTGAACTCCGCGCACAACACCACACCCACATATACATGTACATACACCCCGTGTTTTTGGGCATTCAAGAACTTTGGGGTGTACATACAAGCTGCTTTTATTATGCAGCCTTAGTGTGTTTTGTTTTGCTACTTGGCTTTGGATCGATTGTGCTACGTTTATGACTATCTCCCTGCATTTACAACCGTAATAATTCGCCCTACGACCCGCACCGCACCGTTGGCCGTAGTCAACATAATTTGCGCTTTTATGAAGTCCTAATAGTCTGCTACTTGCTTAATGGCGTTATCCGTATATATTTTCGTTCTTTTTGTAATAAATGAAATTTATCTTTGCTCTACCATATACAAAACAAAATATCAAGCGCTTCACCCCCGCCCCGCAAGCTCCTCACGTCGTTATACAATAAATTGTGTTGTTATTCTCGGTTGCCTTAATAGTCCTGAGTGAAAAAAGTTTATTTTTTTTTTGGATTTCATTAAAATATGCTCGAAACTTAATTTGAAAACTTGACTCTCTACTTCTTGCTCCTTTATACGCCTTATCTTATTGTGGGGCAGACATTTATTATGATGATATAATCATATAACTACTACTCGTACTGTCGCCTGTGCTTCAGACACAACTTTTGCCATCAGGCTTTTTAAATTAATGTTGAAATCATTTTCGGAAGCTTTTAGAAAGTTTCAATCATATTTATACAAATGTTATTATACGAATATCCAAATATATAAGATAATATGACCCATCATTTCAAGGGCCAACGCAAAAGAAAAACATTTTCAAATCAAACCAACTTTTATTCAACGTTAATTAGTTTCTTGTCAGGATCGGGAGTATCTTTATACATGGATTGCTTTGACAAAGAAACTATTTTGAGTTTTAATTATGTTAAATTTCGCAGAAAATCTATAAATCTGAAAAATAATTTAAATAAAATAATTGAAGAAATCAATCGTAAAATCCAAGCGATTTGTTAATAACTCAGATAAACAAAGCTTATATGTATCTAAGTATTTCTGGCTTTGCATTTTTAATATCAGCAAATGTCGGGAAATCATAAATTTCCATAAACTGACATGCTCATTTCCATGTAATTAACCAAAGGACTCAACTAAAGTGAACGAACGGCTAGAGGAAATTATGGAGTCCCGGGCAGTCACTGCGCAGTGTGCTCTGTTTGGTCTTTGTTGGTTTAGTTGCGGCATTGTTACAAAATCTTCTCGCCGATTGTTCAAGATGCTGCAATAAAATCTAACCAAGCGAAAGGAAAGTGAAAAGTGTAAGTGAATGTAAATAGGACTGTGTCTGTCTGTCTGCATGAATGTATGTATGTGAATAGATACAAATGAATTTAACGAAAATTGACTAATAATGTCGCTTATGGCAAACGGATTAACGCGTCCGGGTCCGGTGTAATCCCTTTGAGTTGTCGTTGTCTTTGTCGTTCTCATTTTCGTTGCCTTTTTCGTTGTTTGTGTGCTCTAATTGTTTGTGTTGTTGTTGCTGTTGTTGCTGTAACTTAGTTAAAATTATTGGGTTATATTGCGCGTCAATTTGCATTAACTCGAATTTAAACTCAAACATGTACTCGACAACGAGACAAACACTTTGAAAATTTACCAACAACAAACCGAAGTCGATCGTCAACTCAATGCAAACAAAGCCAACAACAAGCCTTGCTGAAACCCTACCCACAACCTTGCCTATTATATTTAAATAGTCACCTTCTGTCCTGACTGCCTGTTTCCGTCTGTCCCACAGTCCGTTGTTGCCTTCTGACCAATTCTTTGCCCTTTTCACGAGTAACCTTTTAGCTAAGGCCTATAAATGCGACACTGCGGCAGCGACAGTAAATACCCTTTAAGGAAATCTTCACTCACCCACTCACTCACTCACTCACTCACCAAGTAGATCGTCAAAGGCTGCTTTGGCTTCGCGATCTCTTACCTGATGTTTGATGATGTGTGTGTGTTGTTTTTGTTGTTGTGCATTACTTTTGTTATTGCGAATTTTATTGCCATTTTGCACATAAAATAATGGATTTTACTGATTAGGTTCGTCATCATGGGAAAGTGAATTCACATGTCCCAGTAATTTATACAGATCTCTTTTGGGCGGGTTATATACATATATGTACATATATATATGTATGTATTAGTTGTTTTTTTGCGTATTTTATTGCTGTTTAAATAATGTTGTATGTAATAGTTGAACAATTTATGGCTCATTATGAAGATTATATCATAATAACATTATTTTGTGTCTGTCGGTCTGGAGTAACGGCGTTGTTGTTATTATTAGTTGTATCTTTTTATACGTTTATTAAATAATACTGAAATTATTCGATTTTTTCTGTACGCATAATAATTCAACGCTCATCTATAACCTCTTCAAGGTCTTAGTAACTGCACAAAGAGAGAATGATAGCAATTGTAGATTTTCACTTAGTCAGATTTGCTAATTTCATAGATATAAAATCAAATGATCCAAAATTTATTGAATTGCCTGCAAAAATTGACGATTGACTACTAACAGTGTCCGAGTGTCCTTAGGTTTCCACACAATCCGGGCAAGTTCTCATAAACAATGTTCCTATAAAAATATGAAATTTTAAATATGTTGAAAGGAAACATAAAAATGAAATATTTACTGAATTATGAGTACAATTAACAGTCGGCCGGGTAACCTTGTAGTTATTTGAATGCCTCGCTTTGCATTCGATTGCCTTAGAACCGTGAATAATTAAAAAAATAGAGCACTCGGCGTATAAGGTTCGTGGAAAAAAAAAACTAGACCAGCAACGCGAAAAAATAACAATGGAAACAAAAAACTTGATCTAGTTTCTAAAATAGGTCCAATCTGGTTTTGGTTGTCCTTGCGCGACAGGAGACTTCTACGAAACGTTCGATGTGCGGCACAAAAAGCGATCATAAAAATCTGCATACAATTTTCAAATAAATTTTTAAATATTTTACTGAGATGCGCGCTCTCATAAAGAAGAGCACAAAGGATGCGCCATAAATTTGCTTTACACAAAAATCGAAACAAAAAACTGATCTAGTTTTCTAATTTAGGACGATGACGACGAAATGAATTTCGTCGACGGCAGCAGCAGCGGCCAGATCAACAAAACTATGACAGCGAGAGCGCGGCATCCTGCAGGACAATGCGGTCGCAGCAGCTCATTTCCGTCGAAAATTGAACCAATAAAAATGCTAGCAAACAGAACTAAGCCAAACATTCTACAAGTATCCTCGGCTACCTAAGCAATCGCACAGACAGACTGACAGAAAAAAAGAACAACTCAAGAAAAAATCGAAAAAACGACCCAATTTTTAGAGACAATTTCGCGTTATACGAGTGCAATAAAAGCGTAATGTTCGTTTGCCTTGACCAAAATCGACGAAAAAAGGACGACGAGGATACGGACGACAGTGCAGCCCACTAACTTGGCATTGCTCTGCTAACTGTCATAATTAGGCTGAGGCTATTGTGGCGTGAGGAACGAAGGCATGTTAGCAATGAAAAAATAGCGAGAGAACAATGAGAGGCCTCATAAAAAAACAAAACAACAATTTTAAAAATTGAACGCGTTTTTTCAAACAAACAAAAAACAAGCCGAAAAAAGAGAGCACGAGCTGAGACAATTGCAACGAATAATTAGGTGAGTGTGCGCCTTTGTTGCCCATTGTGCAGTCGCATGATTAGCGGTTTTTTTTAACACACGTAAATATCGCTTTTAGGGCCAGGAAATAAAACGGGCGGGACAGACAAAAGTCGAGCCATGAATGAGAAAAAAAAGAAACAATGTTGTATTTTGATAGTGAAAAAGTGTGCCGAAATTTTTGGACTATATCAGTTGAAAATAAATATTAAGACATCAAAGTGAAACTTTTACGTATCAAAAAAAAAATTGAATTAATTAAAATATCAATTTAACGCAACGCCTATCAAATCAATGCTGCCACTTTTTTTGAGTGCAATTATGGATAAGGCTAATAAAGATGATACAAGAACATGATTGATTAATTAACTAATTCAAATAACATAAATAATTCTTATCAGTCGCATTATATTTTTAGTCCACAAAATAGTTTTTGTAAGATTGTAAGACTTTAAAGATTTATTGAAACTTGTGAACTGCCCGGAATTAACGTATATTTCAATAAAAAAGACATAGCAATATTTAAAAAAAAAAAAATACAGTACGCTTCCAATTCGTTCTCTCCCTTTGAAGTAACACACTATCGATGCAAATATTTTGAAATTACAGCCGAAGCATAACCGCAAACAAGGAAATCAATTGGTTGCGTGTACTGCAAGTGTAACCAGCCCGCAACAAACGAATGTCGCCGCTGTGCATGCCAAATCGCTCTCCAACAAAACGCAAAACAAGGCTTCGATTCCGCACAGATTCGCCAACAAACGCTGCTGGAAGCTCACAGCCGGACGAGTGCAGTAGTCCGGTAGTTCACCACATTGACGAATTTCATCAAAGTGGAACCCAAACTCAGGGATAAACATGCCATCAACCGAAGATGTCTGGACAACGAGAAGTTGGACCGCAGCAGCACTCAGCGGGGCACATCATAATATTTTGCTTGTTCGACATGTCAGAAATAAGAGGTTGACGTCTAAACCAATGGCGGCACCTCTCGTCGCTTCTGCTGCTGTTTGTTTTTTTTTTTTAGCTATTTTTCACGAACCTCTTTGTTGATGTCCAATTAGCTACGGTCTTTGAGAGAACGTTGTGGTTTGGGCTCGCTGAGCTTCATGCAGCAAATAAAGAACACTACAGGACAACTCAGAGAATAGAAGAAAAGAAATGGCAGCGTTGATAACCTTAAGGCTTCGGAATTCTTGTTTCGTGTTCGGCAGCGGCGGTGTAAATTTGTGAAAATTAAGTCGTTACGGTTAGTCCTTACTGAGAACATTTTAGGCGGTTCTTCTGTAGCAATTTAATTTGTGTTGTAGGTGTTGTATTTGCCAACATTGGTTCTGTTCGATTGGCGCATCGAGCGAGATCAGAAGATAGTCAAAGAACCCGCTTCATTGTTTGCAGTTTGTAGGGTATGCCGAATTTGAAAAACTAGTAAAAATATGTTATGTAGATACATGTACAAAAAAATATTAAGATTCTTTTTCAGTGCCGAACAATGATCGATTCGAAACCAGTAAGGAATAATACCCTGAATACGTAATGAGCGATGACATACCCCAATCTTATAAAAAATTTAAATTTTTTAAGGTAAAGTTTTGCTAAAACATATACATACATACATAATGGATCAGTTGGTAAGTGTTTTATTCAATGATAATTTTAGAAAGTGTGATGAAAGGAGATAAGTCGAATTCCGAGATTCGGTTTTCATAAGGGAACGTACCCAAATTACGTGACCTATTTAAGGGGGGGAGGGGGTTCTTCAAAATACTATGCTTAGGCAAATTTGCTGTCTTTTCTCATACAAATTTGGTCACCGAGGGGGGGGGGGGGGGAGGTGGTTAAAAAAGTTTCAAAAATGGGTCACGATATTTGGATACGTTCCCTAAGGATATTCGATTAAATCACGGTTAAAAGAAACCAAGTGAAAATGAAAATTTTCTAAATATCACATTTGGCACACAATTTGAGAGTCAGAAACTTCATGTTCAAAAGATCAATTTTTATGTGGAATTGGAAGATTCATTGATAATATTTGAAAACCGAATAGGGAACGAACCCAAATTACGTGACCGATTTAAGGGGGGGAGGGGGTTCTTTAGAATACTACGCTTAGGCAAATTTGATGTCTTAACTCATACAAATTTGGCCGCCGAGGGGGGGAGGGGGTTAAAAAAGTATCAAAAATGGGTCACGTAATTTGGGTACGTTCCCTAAAGTATTTCTCTTTGTGACTATGTGAATTTGTACAGTTTTAGAGACTTTGGTGTATTTATTCATTCTACTCTGCATCTATACAATTTCTGTTTACTCCACCGTTGCTCTTGAACTTTAACGTAATATTTCGAAAATATGACATTTTAAAGAAACTTTGTTCATTATGAAGTTTAATAATAAGGTTTTGTTAAATTTGTAAAATATTTCATTGATTATGAACGTAAAACTGTTTTATTTAAATTTGACAGTTTTAGAGACATTAGGTTTTAGTTCGGTTTAAGTCATTGCTATTTTTCAGTACGGCCACTTTTTATTTAAAAATTACTAATAATTTGGATTCTCATCTTTTCAACAAACACCTATAAAGATTATCGATGCCAATTTAGTTATTCACATCGTCTATAAAATTTCACACTCACAGAACATTTACGGCCAAAAAAAACAAATTAAAAATTAAAAGGGGTAAAAACAGCCATAAAATGGTAAATTTGCCAACACTGACGCTGGTACGTGTCATTTTTTTAACTATTTCTCTCTCACTCTCTCCATTAAAGGTGAGCGGGAGGAGTTTCATACTTAAGCACCTGCGAGTATTGAGTATCAGTTATTGGCACCCTGTTACAAGCTGGTTTGTTATTTGGTTCACCCACGATTCAATACGAGTCAATAATTACTATCTTAACAGCTGGATACATTGCTTTGTGAAAAGCAAAAATAAAATTCAAATAGTTTATTAATCGAAATGGTCGACGACAGCACTAGGAAGACACTGAGCAGCATACCCTTGTTGCAAACAAGAGCAGGACCGCGTGACAAAGACGTATGGGTTCAACGTTTAAAAGAAGAATACCAGGCTCTGATTAAGGTATTTTGCAACAAATTCCTTTTTTTTTCAAATGTGACAAAAAACTCTTTTCTTCTAGTATGTTCAAAACAACAAAGAGTCGGGTAGTGATTGGTTTCGACTGGAGTCGAATAAAGAAGGCACCAAGTGGTTTGGCAAATGCTGGTACATGCATAATTTACTGAAATACGAATTCGACGTGGAATTCGATATACCAGTGACGTATCCGGCCACAGCACCGGAAATTGCGCTACCAGAATTAGATGGCAAGACAGCGAAGATGTACAGAGGAGGAAAAATCTGTTTAACAGATCATTTTAAGCCTCTATGGGCTCGAAACGTACCTAAATTTGGTATTGCACATGCAATGGCGCTGGGACTTGCACCTTGGTTGGCAGTCGAAGTTCCCGATTTAATAGAGAAAGGTGTTATTGCTTACAAGGACAAATGATCTTTATGGGATTTGGACTGGAGTTGGGTGTGTTATATATTAAAAATGTATGTTTACGTCCCGTAAGTGGTTTAGAAAAGATTAAAGACAGAACAAGCACATAGTTAAGTAACAAAGTCAATTGATTTCTCATTTATTAGCCAAAAGTCAAATTAAAAAAAAAAAACCTTAATCGCCTTAAGTCTAGATAAAGAATTTCATTTGGTTGCTTTCATTTGATCTTTGTGCTCGAATCGTATTCGAAACCACTCTTAATGCTTTCTTCTATTTGAATTTGATATGGTTTTCTAAAATAACGACTCAACAATGACGGCGGTTGCTATGGAAGCTATTATAGATTCGTTCAATTTAAGTGATTGTTGCTGTTGCGCTGCTGAGTTGACGTCGACGACGCCTGATGCCAGTTGTCCGACCAAATCGAACTGAAGGGATCGAATTGAGGGGCTACTGGTTCATTTCTGGTTACGTCCACATTCTGTGCTGGTGAAGTAGATGTTACCAACGAGTTTCTCGCCTGAATAGGAACGTTTCTCATATTGTTGAAATTGGACTCTAAACCCGGTGGTGGTCGCAGAATATTAGAAGCAGTTGTCGACGCACTTTGCCAAGGCGCACCATATGCCAACGGCGACCAAGTAGAAGAAGAGTTGTTTACAGTCCAATTATTTGTATCCCTGGTTTGCATATATGGCTGTTGTTGCATAAACAACTGTTGCTGCTGATGTTGGAGATACATATGCTCAGTCGCTTCCCATTGTCGTCGACGCAACTCAATCTCATAAAGCTCGGCAGATAACCCTTCAAATTTACAAAATTAGTTATTGATGATAATTCTTCAGTTATTAAAGTCAGAAGTAAACACTTACCAGACAACTGATGTTCACTGATTCCATCCATATTGGAAAAGAGACTACCGCTCGGCTGTGTCACACTAGCGTTAGACAAAGATTGGTCCAACAACGGAAGACTTGGAGTTTCCCACATAGACAACGTCGATGACGGTGACTTCTTGCTACCAATGGGACCCAATTGCGTAGTTGGTGGAATTTCCTTTGCCGTCCTTTCACTCCAATCCAAGTTGTTGTTATTATAATTATTGGACGTGGATGGTGACTTGTTTATGTTGTTTTGCGGCTGCAATACTTGACTAAACGAAACATTACTACTTGTCTCCCATGGCGATGTAATGCAATTGAGTTGCATTGTATAGTCTGGCGTGGGTAAAGTTGTAGGCGATGCGTCAAAATTTAGTTGTTTTACACGTTGTTTCTTTTCAGATTTCTTCACTCCATTGACCGCGTTAGTAACTGGTGTTGGAGTCGGCTCTTTACGGCGTTCCCTGCCTGGCGTTTTTCCTATTTTCTTACTGGAACTGCTACCGTTCTGTTCCTTAAACACTTTTTGTTGGTCATCCATTACATCTTTTTTTGACGTTACGATTGTTGTTGCCATTTTCGGAGATATAACTTCTTTAGACGACACATTCTCTTGGCTTGTGGTTTTCCAGTGCTCTCTTTCATTGTTTGCATTCTCCATTTTTTCACTGGCACTAGAACAGTTTTGCTTTGGTTTTTTTGATTGACGAGCTGGTTGAGTAGGTGATGTTTTTTTGGTTTTAGCTTCAGTTGGCGAAGAATTTGTTTTTGGATTTGAAGACGCAGGAATTTTAACATTGTTGTCCTCATGAGTAGTCTGAGGTGGCTTAGCGCGTTCCGTTCGTTTGCTATCTGACTTATACATGAGCATGTCCATGTTCCAAGAAGTCCATTTACTTTTCTTTGCTATTGCAGGATTAACACGCTTTTTTACATTGCTTTGACTGAACTTTGGCTGTCGAAGTACATTCGAATATTCCATTTTTTCTGTTGATATCTGATTTCGTTGGATTTTAGCTGATATGTTGCGTAGATTAAATGTAGGTTGCACTGGGCCTCGATAGCGAGCTGCATATAAGGTCGATTGATGCAACATTATTTCGCGATAATCAACAAAGGCGGCTATTAGAACCAACAAAAATGTTACTCCCAATGCTACGATTGCAATGTTACAAAACCAAAGTTCCCACGCTGGACGCTCCAATTTCCATGAACAGGCCTCTATACTTGCAGATGGCATCTGAGCCGAAAGAATGTAACTAACGTCATAGCTGAGATTAGTTTTGAGCACTAGCGGTCTAACTATGCGTGTAGTGGTATAATCTGGACTAAATGAAATCTCGATCTTACGCGTTGCGTTTTCCTTCAATTCAAAACTCGCACAATTATTGACTCGGAATCCGAAACCTTGACATGGTTGATCCCCCACAAAAAATCCTTCTACCCTTATTGGCAATTCACCAGAATTGCGGGCAGTAAATGTTCGCTTTACAGTTACTATAGGATTGACACTTTCTTTGCTAGTTTCACCTGCATTGTGAGAGCACCATTCGAATTGATTATCCGTAAATTCAAAGAGAAGTGGAGTCGTCGAGCCT
The DNA here is from genome assembly GCA_034638295.1 of Phortica okadai. NCBI lineage: Eukaryota > Metazoa > Arthropoda > Insecta > Diptera > Drosophilidae > Phortica > Phortica okadai. Next base: position 6,176,605 of record CM067851.1, read on the forward strand.
GGCTTTCGATTAGCAAAGCGAAATTGTGACTGAACAGCACGTGCAGTGATCCACGCGGCCTCGTACAATGTTAAGTTGTTCCGTATGTGCAACAATGTACAATGTTTTCCTGGTATAGTCTCAAAAAAATCTATCGGTACTTGGAGCGAGGATCCAGCGGGTATTAAAATCGGCTTCTTCGGAGCACCATTAGGAAGCGAGAACACTACTCGATCGTTTAAGTAACAGCTAGCGAAAGAGTTGTCAATCATATCGCGTGGCAATGAATTGGGACCCTCTCTTTGATCAGCTAAAAAGTAATCAACGAGTAATCCATTCTGAGTTGGATTTTTTAGAACCAACGACTGCCGTTGCACTCGACCAATTTCGGTTGTGGGCGCTGGCTGGCTGGGATCCCTTCGATTCTCAATCAATTTCGGCCACTCAATATCGATTGCAAAATCCAACTCAAGTGGCGGTAATTCACGGCTGTGCAATGTAAGCGACATTGACTGAAGCTGTTGCCGCATCTGTTGGTATTGTTCCGCACGTCGGCGCAATAAGCCGACATCAACTTCATAAATGCTTCCAAAAAGCTTACTACTATCACTTTCTCGGTCCACCCGATTAATATAACAAGAATCTCGACACACAGCAGTGGGCTCAAAGTAAATTCGTCCAACTTTCGTGAAAGTTTGAGGTGCTATTTTTGTACCTTTTGCATTGAAGTCTTTGAATCGCAAACCCGGCTGTGTAAAGTTAATCGCCGTTATATGTATTGGTTGCATGAAGGTAGAACGTATGCTTATTACCGAAGTACAAATCTTGCCGGGATAGCAATTTTTAAAAAAAAGCTGATCTTGGACCACGTCCAACTGACCAATCGAGGCCCTAAATTTAACTGACGTGGTTATTATTTCGTAAGGTGTCCAAATCTTCAGAATACCAGTGCTTTGCTCGGTGACAAATGTCTGTATGGCTAATTGAAATATTGCGGTATCACCTTCATTTAATTGCGAACAAAAGTTAAACTTTGTGCTCTCACTGTTTATAGTCTCATTTTGAGTCTCAAGCTGCGCGACCGTCTTGGCGGACAGGCAACCCAAAAATGCTGTATGGAAGTAAACGTTCTGAGGTGATTTAAAATCCCAATTTGTTATTTTGATTGGAAAAAGGTTGTCATTACGCAATATTATAAATCCATTGCGTGACATATCTGCATAGGGTATCGCTCCTAAGTTGAGCTCTGTGTTGTAGTCATCGTTAGATTTTATATGCAATAATTTTTCTTGCGTTGAAACATGCAAGCGTCCAGTGCAGGCCATTAAGGGTAATTCAAATGTTGTCACATTGGTTGCAATTTGTATTGTTGAATTAAACACACCGCTTTCGTTAAGTAATCTAAATTGCATGAAATCCAACGACTGACCCGGTTGAAGTACAACTTGTGGATTTAACTGGATAATTTCCAACTGCGATAAGTCCACTGCTTCACTCAAGGTAGAATTATGAATGGCCAATGGAATTTCAAAATCGTTACGCAGCACTAACGTTCGTTCTATTTGGAGGTTTTCCGCACTCGTGGCAAATATTGTAACATTTTTATCGTAATAGAGACCTCCTTTGAATATTTCAGCATGAACGAGTACAGTAAACTCCTGCATATCGGTTTCATTTTTGCGTTTACTATGAATTGACAGGCACTCATCAATCGACGCACTTTGGTCAAACACTTTCGGATCAAGCACCACACTTGTATTGTTTTCATCAAATGTAAGTCCCGGTATTTGGTATAGATATCGTCCTATTAGTGAATGATCATCATGGTCTTGTATGTCCAATTGTATACGTATGGTTTCAGAGTTTTGAGTGCTAAGACGACCAAAATCCACTACCGGATTTCGTGCGTAAACAGTTTGTTGTGGAAGAATTTCAAACTCAACAGGTATGACTAGTATGTTCTCACTTGCACCCAGGGGGTCTTCCGATACCTCCGCTATCTTGATGCGAATGTATGCTGTGTGATTCCCAACTGTTCGTCCATGAAACGAGACTCTTATTACCGGCTTTGCCGAATACGGAGGTATTCGCCATAACTTCTGCGAACCTTCCTGATTTCCGGTCGGCAACTCGAGCTGAAATTCTCCGCCACTACTGTAGACCTATAAATTGACAAATTCATTATTTCATCAAATCCAGAGTTTAATTTTTTTTTTTAAATACCTCTAATATTTGAAGTGGCCATTCATGCGGATTATACATGTATACCTCAGGAGCTAATGTTGCATTAATGGGCGCTTTGATGCCAACCATTGGTTTCAAGCGGTAGGGGCACTCGCATCCTTCACCTCTCACTGTGATCTCAGCTTTTCCAAATGAGGTATGTATATGTAAAGCCGAGGATATGGCACCGAGTTTGCGAGGTAAGAAAACAATGCCAAATGATGTGTTGCCCTGTGGTGGGACTTCTTGTGTTTCAAAGTAGCTACTGTAAAACTCCGGAGACGTTACCGACACCGAATTCACCTGTACACTACGATTTGTGTGCTGATTGAGCAGTACTATTGTCTGTGTTGTTGCTTGCCCCACAAACAAGGCGCCAAAATCTATTTTTTGAGGCTCAAAACTCAAATCTCTTAGCAATTCACTTATTTCATGTGTATGTGGCTCCGGCAATGTCGAGTCTTCCAAACCAAATATACCTTCTTGTATTTCGCCAATGATTTTGTTTTGATTAAGATCAGCACTGACCACCAAAGCCACACAAAACAACACCAATTTAACGAACATCCTTCAAGCTGTTCTGTGTTAACTTATTGAGATTTATTTTTGTAGTTTATTTTTCAGTGTGGCTATCTCAGAAGTGTTTAAATCGAGAATCAAGTCTTAAATATAAATTACTCAATCTGCGTTTCGCTGACATCCCTTGTGCATTACTTTCAGCTGATATTCGCGTTGGTTTTTAGTTGAAGGGGGTCACAGTGGGATGGAAAGATGAGGCGCAATAAGCGTGAAGAGGCCGACGTCGAAAACAATGGTGCATTGGGGACAGAGTTGTATTTTGCGAATAGGTGAAATTCGCAAAGAAACAAAAATATGGAAGTCAAACTATCATTGCAATATGTTAAATATCTTGCTACAATAAGTTTAAAGAAAAAAATATTTAATCGAAACAAGTCTTGTTCCCAACACTAGAATTAACGTTAAAGCTCTGTTTACATTAGAGATTTTTTGTGTAGATATCTCAACAAAAAGAGTAGATAAATTACGTTTTGTGTTTACACTGAACTGAAAATCTACGAAAGTTTTCTTTCGAGTAGATAAATTTGGAAAATATCTACATTGCTATCTACAAGGTGTTTACACTGACTACACTTTCGAGCAGAATGTAGATAATGATAGAGGGCGCTACTGTTTCGCTTTTGACATACTGATTTTTGACATTAAAAAATTATTCCCAAAAATAAATTAACAAAAAAAATTAGAAAAGTTGGAAATGCGCCAGAAACAATATGCATCATCAAAATCGATTGTGGAAGAAACCATAGATCGCAAAAATAAATGCTAGGAATGCTGAGAACGTTGGATTTTACCAGCAGTTATTGAAGGAGTTGAAGGAAGGAGTCGCAGCTGTGTGCCAACATTTTGTGAAGAATGGCATTGTCAAATTATTGATATTATTGAGTATGGGTACACCGTACATTCAAAAACAGTACACTCGCATCCGTCATTTGATATAATAATATTCATATAATATCTATATATACACATAATCGCATTTCCCACGCATTTTTTTTTGGTGAAGGCGCCATTTTACTCTTTGTTTTTGTTCTTCCTTTGATTCTTATTCCCAAATTGGGACGAATTTTCGGAAGTGTCAAACGTGACATATGAATCATTGATATAATTTTTATGTGAAAATATCAATGTAGAGAAAAAAATTTGTTCTGTTGCTTAACAAACTTGTAGACACAAATCGAGGCTGTTTTATCTACTCTGAAAGTTGTTTACACACTCTACTCATTGTGTAGATTTAAATTTGTTGTAGAGACTGTGTAGATAAATCTACAGGGTGTTTACACTTGTAGACATGAGATTTTTGTCTAAATCTACACAAAAAATCTCTAGTGTAAACAGAGCTTAAGGTTGGTTTAGGGAACGCCTTCGAAAAATGTGTGGTTTTTGACTGGTAAATAAAACAATATCACGTCGTTGGTTGTTTTGTTTTATTAAGTGTATATTCAAGATTATTGAGACAAATTTTTATTAATAAATATTGAGTAGTTCCAAAGGCATGAGTGTTGCGGTAGGGGCTTCAGAAAAAGGGACCATATATGGTACGATCAATAAGGGGGAGTATATAAATTACGTGAGATAAAATTAGGGAAGTTCGTCGGACATCTCATGTGAACTTTTTAGTCTATTAATTTACGTAATTTATGGATGCCCCTAACCTAAGCAATTATTAACCGATTTTGATGAAAGTTTTTTTTGTTCGTATTAACTGTGGCTATCTGTTTTGTGAAATGCTGCTTTGGCAACACTAACCGGCTATCGAGTCTGGATAAACTACCAGAAACAGCCGCAAAAGGCTGACTTGGCAACACTGTTTGTATGCACTTTCGTTCGCCACTCGCGTAAAATTTTTGGAACGGATCAACGGAAATTGTGTACAATATTTTTGTTGAATTTAATTAATATATTGAAATAATTTTTCATTGCTGTTTGAATACGTCAGTCTATAAGTGGTGCAAGTGAGTTTTTAGATATGAGTTAATTGTGTACATACATACATGTACATACATATAAATAAATGAGGATCAAAATAAGAGTTGCGTGTCAACAAAGATATTGCTTTGGTTAGGATAACAATATATTTAAAAGTTCCAATGTCTCAATTAGGCATACGTCGTCATTAACCCCTACATATCCTATAATTTTTCAGATATTAAAACTGGGATTTCAGGCTCGAGTCACTATTGATTTTACTCACTTTCACTTACAGTCAGTCCCCCCTGTCGCCCTATATTTCGTTTTTTGCTTTTCTCTATAATGTATTCAAATAACGGTGGTGACAACGATTAAAAACGACTTGAGACTGCGTATCCGACGTTGCGCCAAACGCAACAAACAAGTTTTTTGAGTCTGCGAAAAGGGAAATGGAAATTAAGCTAAAATAAGCTTGAACTTCTTCTTACGCTTCGGGTCGATCTTTGCATTTAAATGATTATACATTTTTTGTCGATACAATGTAATATTGCGAAAATTTACACATAAAATTGTCAACTCATTCAAAACTTGTTGATTTCTAATTAAAAAACGTCGCCTGATTTGATGCAAACTCAAGTCAGAAACTACTTTCACTAGCGGTCATCTAAGGGCACGGTCAAAAAAAGTCACTTCGATCGAGTGCAAAAGGTAACAAATAACCAAATCTGCTTTGATATGAGCGATTTGGAAACGTATTTCTATTATAACATGTTTGAATCCAATCAACACATAAAAAAATAAGCTTTTTTAAACAAACCGTGTACAAAATTGTACTTATACCTTATTCTAGCGTTTTTGGATACAAAGAAAAAGGAAATCTCCCATATTTTTTGTTAATAGTTATCAATCAAACAATTAATGTCTCTGTAGGCAAAAGTCAAGGTCGTCCAGATTGTGAATAAATCGTCATGTACTAATAATATTTGTACTCAAGTCTCTTTTATATAAAATGAACAGATAGATCACTTTTATTTTCTCTCTTAATAAAAAAAATAAGAAATAGTTTTTTTTCTTAACAAGTTTGAAATGTATTGTAATGAAGACTAAACATAAAACATACGATCGTATAATAGTTTTCCTTAAATAGTTATTTTCAGACAAAGATTTTTAATTTTTCTTTAATGATATGAACATTTTTTTTTTTATTTTGGGCGAAACACCCAATAGGATTGTGCAGGGTATTATATAGTCGAGTATACTCGTCTATACCACCCTTACTGATTTCATACATACATGTTTGTGTATTCACGATCTAAACGCAATCTCATATAGTTTTGGTATAGATCCCAAATATATCATCGGCATCGTATGATATTTAACAAAAACTGTTTTCACCTCCCTTGCAATAAAACATGAGTAACGTGCGATGGTGCGACGGTGTTGCCTGAGTGTTTAAACGGCATGGAGAACGCGTGCTCTGGAATCGCCATATGCGTGTTCTCCACTGGAGAAGAAATTGGGACCGGCTATTATCTCGGTCGTTTATAATTGTTTTCTATATATGTACATACATACATACAATATATATGCATTTATAACGAAGCACACTAGAAAATATATAAACAAATATCATGCGATTATTAAAAAGACTTGCGATTGGCTCATTTTTGCCGGTCTATACTCTTCTCAGGGAGCATATCTTTCTCTCTCACGTATTTCTACGTACTACTCTCCGACAGCATCTATTCAATTACTTAGCTTTTTCGCTATATCTTGAATCGTACTCATATCAACAGTTTGTTAAACTGCGCGATTGCTTACAACGTCGGTGCTGAAGCTTAGAACGTTTAGTACACACTAGACCTTAAAACGTGCTGGTCTTAGTTTTGGTAAATAGAAATCTGTTCCGTAAAGCGATTCATTATAAATTCTATATTCCCTCGAAAAGTTAATAAATAAAAACAAATAAATCAAAGTTTAAAAGTATAACAACAGCGACAGGTACACAATCATTGACATTGTTCACTTTCGCAAAATTCCTAAGTACCTTATAGGGTAATACCTGCCCTGAAATATAATAATTTCAAGTTATTTCTTTCTAATTTTATAAAATCTATAGTTATATGAAGAGTGTTATTAAATTTTGTCTTACCATTTCTCCACAGCGGTTTGACACTAAAACCTAATAATACTAACAATCTATTGGAAACATGTCTGCAAAAGCAATCACCGAAGCCTCCGGAAAGGACATATTGAATCGTCATTTAAATGAAAACGGTGCCGGCGTTTCACTTTGCCGTTTTGCTACAGTCAACTCCTCCACCGACTGGGGTAAATTGAGCGTCGATCATCCTTGGCTTCTAACAACGGTAAGTTATAGTCATATGGAAACTAAATGTTAAGCAAACACAATTCCTTGAACTTGACTAAGGCTAATTGAAAAAAATATAACATTGCCACGCACAGCTGAAATGAATGTGCATGACTAAGAGGCTGAGAGGATAGTTCTCTGTTTGATGTCAAACATATTTGATAAGGCTTATCAACGTGTTCGTGGTATGTAGGTTTGAGAAGATAATGAAATGTGACAATGTGGCGTGAAAAACTTCGAAACTTTCATAATAATCCTATTTAAGTGAAATTGTTCAAGGTCGGCAACGTTTGTTTTTCGGCATAAAATTTTTCAAGGTCGGCATAATTATTCTGTGCCTAGTGATAATAACACAATCATTATCATATGTTGATAATCGTGCTACATATTTGACGGTTGTGTAAATTGAAAGTCAAGCAACCTCTTGAGTTGTTAGGTGCAATTATACTTAAATTGGTTCCATAGTCACTTAGATCAGCTTGATGTTCAACGAATAAGAGATTAAGTAAAGGGTCAATGATCAATTATTATTCAACGCACATACCTTACATATTCACTGAATGCGCATTTCCAAAAATACAGCCAAACGTCATTAGATCTTGATTCCTTATTATTGCTAATTTTTGATTTTTTATTTTTTCTTTTTGAAAAATGAAGTGTCAATTTTTTTATTAATTGTTTTTTTTTAGCCACTTGTGGTCAAGCCTGATCAACTTATTAAACGCCGAGGAAAGTTAGGACTTATTGGCGTCAAGAAAAACTTCGAACAAGTAAAGCAATGGATAAGTGAACGATTGAACAAGGATCAAAAGATTGGCAATGCCGTGGGCAAATTACGCAACTTTATTATTGAACCATTTATCCCACACACTGACGTAAGTCTTGAGTTACCTTATATCTCTTTACATTAATATATTTGCCAATATTATACTTAAGGCCGAGGAAATGTACGTCTGCATTTATTCACATCGCAGCGCTGACACGATCTTGTTTTACCATCAAGGTGGTGTTGATATTGGAGATGTAGACGCAAAAGCGGTTCGCTTGGACATACCCATTAACAAGGAATTGTCAGTTAATGATGTAAAATCAGTGCTTTTAGAACAAGTGCCAAATACCGCAATGAAGAAAGAACGCGTCGCTAACTTCATAGAGGCACTTTACAAATCCTATGTGGATTTGTATTTTACATACCTCGAAATTAATCCATTGGTCGTCACAGACGATAATTTGTACATATTAGATTTAGCAGCTAAACTAGACTCGACGGCGGACTTTATATGCCGCCCAAAATGGGGTGAAATTGATTACCCACCGCCATTCGGTCGCGATGCTTATCCTGAAGAGGCGTACATTGCTGATTTAGATGCCAAGAGTGGAGCATCGCTCAAGGTATGTTCATTTGTCTTTCTATACAAAAGCAGACACTAACTATAGCGTCTTTTGTATTTCCAGTTGACCATTTTAAATCGAAATGGTCGCATCTGGACAATGGTTGCTGGCGGCGGTGCCAGCGTCATATACTCAGATACCATTTGTGATTTGGGAGGTTCATCTGAGTTGGCCAACTATGGTGAATACAGTGGCGCACCGTCGGAGCAGCAAACATACGAATACGCCAAGACGATACTTAATTTGATGACCTCTTCACCGAAGCATCCCTTAGGCAAAGTTTTAATTACTGGCGGCGGTATTGCGAACTTTACAAATGTCGCAGCAACCTTCCAAGGTGACCTTGACACATCGCGAACTCGACTTAGCTTATCAGCACTTAGTTCGATTTATTATTCGCACTTATAGGCATAATTACGGCACTACGCGAGTTCCAACCAAAGTTAATCGAACATAATGTGTCGATTTTTGTACGGCGCGCTGGTCCCAATTACCAGGAAGGCTTGCGTAAAATGCGAGAGTTTGGTAGCACCCTCGGCATTCCCCTACACGTATTTGGTCCTGAAACTCACATGACCGCTATTTGTGGCATGGCTCTTGGTAAACGTCCGATTCCACAAGTGGCAAGCGTAGAGTTTTCAACAGCCAATTTTCTGCTGCCCGGAGGTCAACAAGCGCAAGCTGATCTTAAGGGAAACACAGAGCTGGGAGCTGGTAAGTCGGAATGTTTTACATTTTTGGGATTAAACATAATTTTTTGTTTAGTTTTATAATTTGATTCATACATGCACAATGTTTGTTACTTGATTTTTAGATTTTAGTTATTAACAATGGCAAATTCTCTTTTTATATTTTTGTGTATTTTTGCATTGGTCAACATATCAATTGTACAACACCGCCACAATAACCATTTACCAAAATACTACCACGAACATACGATACCACCAATTCTTTGATTTGACTTGACTTACCTGGTTACCTCAATTCGTGCTCGATTCGTGTTCACCTACTCCCAACTTGTTCGTTTGATTGTACTCATATATGTATAATCTGTGTATGTTTGTATTTGTGTATGTACATCTCTCTGATAATTGAAATACGCTGCTCGTCATCATGATCATAAACCAACTTGAAAATCATTTGGGAACGAATTTAAAGGTTTAGGCTCAGCAGCTAAAACGATTAAACTACCACCTATCTCGGCAGATGAGAGCGATAGCGCTACCAACAATACCGTGCAACTTAACAATGTTGCTAATTATAACAGAAAGTTCTTCTCGAACACCACCAAAGCGATTGTGTGGGGCATGCAGCAACGTGCAGTTCAGTCTATGTTGGACTTCGATTTCATTTGCAGGTGAGCGTTGATAATATACTTATCGCTCTTAGATTTGATAATAATAAGTTGTAAATATAATGCTTTACAGACGCGATGAACCTTCAGTGGTGGCGATGGTGTATCCTTTTACTGGCGATCATAAGCAAAAGTTTTACTGGGGCCACAAAGAAATATTGATACCAGTATATAAAAAGATGTCTGATGCCGTGAACAAGCATAAAGATGTCGATGTATTGGTTAACTTTGCATCATTGCGTTCTGCGTACGATTCGACTTTGGAGGTTTTGGATTTCCCTCAGATCCGCACAGTTGCTATAATTGCGGAAGGCATTCCTGAAAATATGACACGAAAACTGATTTTTGAAGCGGATCAAAAGGGTGTTGCCATCATTGGGCCAGCTACTGTGGGTGGAGTCAAACCGGGATGCTTTAAAATTGGAAACACAGGTGGCATGCTCGATAATATTTTGCACTCGAAACTTTATCGCCCAGGAAGTGTTGCATACGTATCACGCTCAGGTGGAATGTCTAACGAATTGAACAATATCGTCTCCAAGGCAACTGATGGGGTACTAGAGGGCATTGCAATCGGTGGTGATCGTTATCCAGGCTCAACTTTTATGGATCACATTTTACGCTATCAGGCCGATCCAGAAGCGAAGCTCATTGTTTTGCTCGGCGAAGTCGGCGGCACAGAGGAGTATGATGTGTGCAAAGCACTTAAGGATGGGCGCATAACGAAACCACTTGTTGCTTGGTGCATTGGCACTTGTGCAAGTATGTTCACATCAGAGGTTCAATTTGGACACGCCGGTTCGTGTGCAAATTCTGATCGGGAAACAGCCACCGCCAAAAACAAGGCATTGCGCGATGCTGGCGCATATGTACCAGACTCGTTTGATACACTTGGCGAGCTTATACATCATGTATACTCAGAACTGGTGAAGTCAGGACGTATTGTGCCCCGCGAGGAAGTCCCTCCACCAACGGTACCCATGGACTATTCATGGGCACGAGAATTAGGCTTAATCCGGAAACCAGCTTCATTTATGACATCAATTTGTGATGAACGTGGCCAAGAGTTAATCTATGCGGGCATGCCCATCAGTGAGGTTCTTAACAAAGATGTGGGTATTGGTGGTGTCATCTCACTGCTGTGGTTCCAACGCTGTCTGCCGCCATATGTTTGCAAATTCTTTGAGATGTGCCTTATGGTTACAGCTGATCATGGTCCCGCAGTGTCTGGTGCCCACAACACAATAGTGTGCGCTCGTGCGGGGAAAGATTTGGTGTCCTCAGTCGTAAGCGGCTTGCTGACTATAGTAAGTCACATTTTACTTTTTTTTTCGTATTTTAGATACATATTTATCAAATATTTATTTACTCAATAGGGTGATAGGTTTGGCGGAGCTCTAGATGGATCTGCCAGACAGTTTTCCGATGCTTATGATACGAATTTGCATCCCATGGAGTTTGTAAATAAAATGCGAAAGGAGGGAAAACTAATTATGGGCATTGGCCATCGCGTCAAATCAATTAACAATCCGGACGTTCGCGTCAAAATTATTAAGGAATTTGTTATTGAGAACTTCCCAGCTTGTCCTTTGCTTAAATACGCGTTAGAGGTAGAGAAAATTACAACGAGCAAAAAACCCAATTTGATTCTCAATGTAGATGGTGTAATTGCGACTGCATTTGTCGACATGCTACGTAACTGCGGTTCTTTCACAAGGTGAGTTAAATTACAAAATTTAATTGAGAAAAAAATCCAAAAAAAAAATGTTTAACTTTCTAGTGAGGAAGCACAGGAATACATAAACGTTGGCGCCATTAACTCACTGTTTGTACTTGGCCGCAGTATAGGCTTTATCGGACATTATATGGATCAGAAACGTCTCAAACAGGGTCTCTACCGTCATCCATGGGATGATATATCTTATGTTATTCCTGAGCAATACAATTAATCTTCTATTGATTTTCTATGTAATTAAGCACGAAAATGTTAAAATGAGCAATTTGCTCGTGCCAAGCATGTCTACACACTCCATTAGCTCTCGTAATTACTCTTTTTCGGTTGGAGGCTGTCGACAGACAGTGGAAATTTCTTTTGTTTTGAAACTTTTTTTTTACATCTCTCATTATTATGTTCTTACACATTCTTATTCTTAAAATTAGGTGTCATCACTTATTATTCTGTGAAGATTTATAAATCTGTGCGCACACTGAAATCGAAGGTCTAATTTGTTATGCCATCATTTACATTATAATATTCCTTTGGACTTACCGCCCATGACAAATATAATGTATTTTTAATTTTTAATATAAATTAATTGGTTGCACATTTGTTGAACAAACATTAAATATACCTTAAAGCGTTTTCGTTACTCTTTTTATTTCTTTAGTTTTTACTAACGATTTGAAAGAAATTTGCACTTAAGAGCACAATAATGTTTGAAATAAAACTTTAAATGCACTCAGGCACTAAAGCACAACAAAATAAATGTTGCACTTTTGTTGATTGTTGAATTTGCATCAATTGGATTTTATTGAAAATAAAAAAATAAAAACACACAATGGAAAAGGAACTCAAACACATTCACTTGACAAAATTAACAAAGAGTTAAATCTCTTGTCGCTCTATACGAAAATGCGTAGGAAGCCCGTCAATTAATTGCCAAATCCCAAGCTTTAAGAGTATCTCTAACTAATGGCTTCAATAAAAGTCACGACACTTTGATAATGCCGATCAGTTTTATTATCTCATTCTTCGCATTTTGCGTTCCATTTTTCGTTGTTTTTTTTCATCTACCTCAGGCTCACTATTTTCATTCCGTTGCGAAAGCCAAGGCTGAATGACACTGCCCCAGAGCATCCATATGGCCCTTATAGGTGCAAGCAGTAGCAAAAACCAGAAATAGTTGGTTATTAGTGCAAAGAGCATAGTACCGGAAGTAAGAATAATCAAATCCTTAACATTTCTGCAAAAAGGAAAGTGATAGTTTATATGTTATAGTCGTGGTATTGCCATTCCGTACTTACTCAGCTATACCTCCCTCCAAGTTCAAATCGTTTCCAGAATCGAGCAAAGCACCTGTTTCTGAATATTTTGAACGAGACATGAAAGTCATGAACTTGTATGCGCCACCTAGTGTCACCAACGACAGTATGTTCATGAACTGAAAAAAGTTATGCTTGTAGTACAACAAAAATTCTAAAATCAGCTTTCAGTGAAACTTACTATCGCTACTTTTGTGAATTCGAAGAATATGATGTTTATGCCAAGAGAAACGGCCGCACATCCTAATGCCATGTTTCTATAAAAATTCAAAGTGCTTTTGTTTTCTTCCACGATTTGTTTTGCACCTTTTGTGCCCTGTTTTCCTTTTTGTGGAGGCTAAAAACGATACTTTAAGCCTATGAACTACAAAACATATTTCTAGCTTACCTACCGCCATTATATTCATTCAATATCTTTGCAACGTGTTAAAACTTTCTACAAAATTCATACTCAACGAGAATGATTGAACTGAATGACAAATCAACACCGCTGTCGCTCGGCCGGCCCAGTGTTGCCAACTTAGTTATTTCAAATAATTTTGAATCTCGATTGCGAGGAAATATGGCTATTTGAAATATTTGACGTCTTTTCTGCCTAAGGCTTTTCGTGACAACTACAAAAACGATGAAGTTTTGAAGTTGGACTCAATTTTAAGTTAAAATACCATATAAAAAACTGCGGTTTTTGCATCTGAAAAATTGGGAACACTATTTACACGTCAACAAAATAACCATCATTGCTTCTTTTAGGGTTGTTGATATCAATAATCCGATATCAAGGTCGATATTGAGTTGAAATAATATTCGGAATCTTTCATTCCAACATCGTTTACTGATAATAAAAATAATGTATTAACCTTATCTCCATATATTCAATGAAACTACATTGACTCTTTTATTTTGGATATTTAAATTTCTTAAAAATGATTAAAATTTTGGTTGTCGGCTGTGGGACATATTTTTGGTGGTCGAGTCTGAAAAATGCACAAAAACAGACACAAAACCGCTAGTTTGGCAACATTGATGCCTGCCTTCCGCATGCTTAAACTCATATATGCTGTAAACCGTAAGGCAACATGGGCGTACCTAATATTAAAGTGGCTTCAGACTTCTTTCACGGCAATTTTAGCATTTGTCTGTGTCCAATAATCAGTCATACTGTTGGGTGATTGGAGGCACCTGGTGCGTAAGATTATAATTTCTGTTTGTTTTTTGTGGCAATGTGCGAATTTAAATGCAACCGCGAAAATTTGAAATACAATCCCGGTCAAGAAAAGGTTTCTTGGCAGGCATTGTATTTCTTCTAAAAGCGCTGAAGCCATTTTTTCTCCGTGAGATTAAAGTGGCTAGAACAATATTTACACACATACAGTCGACTCTTGTTAATTCAAACCTGCGTAATTCGAACATTCGATAATTCGTAATATTTTAAGAGTCCTTTGAGTTTCGAATTAACGAGAGTCGACTGAATATAATTTTAAAATATTTATTTACAGCTCAAAGCGACAGTGGACTAAGTAACTGAAGTGAGGCATTGGTCCATTTGACATAAAAAATGACCACTAGTAGCGAGGACGTGTTGCTGCAAATGGGCGAGGTGCGTTACAAGAAAGGAGATGGAACGCTGTACGTAATGAACGAGCGTCTGGCCTGGATGGCCGAACACCGCGACACGGTTGCAGTGTCGCATCGCTTTACCGATATTAAAAGTACGTAGACAGCTGGATAAAATATATGTTTTCCATTCTATTAAACCAATACATCTTCTTATTAATGTAGTGCAAAAAATATCTCCGGAGGGCAAACCAAAAGTGCAGCTTCAAGTAGTATTGCATGATGGCAACAGCTCGACTTTCCATTTTGTCAACCGTAATGGCCAACAGGCGATGCTCTCTGATCGTGATAAAGTCAAGGAATTGCTTCAGCAGCTTTTACCAAACTTCAAGCGGAAAGTAGACCGAGAACTTGAGGAAAAGAACCGTATTCTGTTGGAGAATCCAAATTTACTACAACTTTACAAAGACTTAGTTATAACGAAAGTTCTCACAAGCGAAGAGTTCTGGGCCACACATGCCAAAGAACATGCCTTAAAAAAAGTGGTTAAAAAACAGGAAATTGGTGAGTTAATTTTGAAAGCAAGGCCAACATTTAAATACAATTTATACGTGTAGGTGTGTCTGGAGCCTTTCTTGCTGATATTAAACCTCAAACGGATGGCTGTAATGGTCTAAAATATAATCTGACTGCCGATATTATTCACTGCATTTTTAAAACATACCCCGCCGTTAAACGTAAACATCAGGAAAATGTGCCTACAAAATTGTCTGAATCTGAATTTTGGACAAAATTTTTCCAATCTCACTATTTTCATCGTGATCGCATAACGGCTGGTACCAAAGATATATTCACAGAATGTGGTAAAATTGATGACCAAACATTAAAGGCTGCTGTTCAGGAAGGGGCTGGTGATCCACTGCTCGATCTTAAGCAATTTGAAGATGTCCCACTTGAAGAGGGCTTTGGCAGTGTTTCGGGTAATCGAAGCGCTGTAAATAGTGGCAACATTGTCCATCAGAATATGATAAAACGCTTTAATCAGCATTCTATAATGGTCTTAAAAACCTGCACAAATGTCACAGGATCATCCGCAATAGGAAGCGGTCCGATATCA
Source organism: Phortica okadai (assembly GCA_034638295.1). Classification (NCBI taxonomy): domain Eukaryota; kingdom Metazoa; phylum Arthropoda; class Insecta; order Diptera; family Drosophilidae; genus Phortica; species Phortica okadai. The sequence goes on from CM067851.1 coordinate 6,192,124, forward strand.
AGCGGCAACACGGTACATGCCAATGGAGCAAATGGTGTTAATGGCGATAAGTCAAAAAATAATGGAGATTTATCAAATTGTAGCTCCAGTAACAGTTGTTTTGATACTCTTGAAAAACCAGCTAAACGTCAGCGCATAATTGAGAAAATACATTATGAAGATTTGGGAGAACCGCAGGTTGAAGCTGACGGAGACTTGGGAAGTGAAAAAAAGTCACAACAAATAGCGCTTACTCAGGTAGAACGCTATTTGCATGGACCAATGCCAAATCAGATTCACGACCCACATGATTCCAGTCGAAGATTGGAAGAAGTACAGTATGAGCTCTTGCGTTCTTCAGAAGCTTGGATGCAGCGCACATCTAACAGATTAATAGTTAGCTCCACAGCTGCCGTCAATGCGCTCGGCGAACTGAGTCCTGGTGGTTCTTTAATGAGAGGCTTTCAAGAGCAGTCTGTAGGACGTAAGATAACAATAATTTTAATATGCGAGTATTTAAACAAAAACCATTATTTTTTTACAGAACTTGTACCACCAGATTTCGAAAAAGATCTTCGTAATTTGTATATGTCCTTAGCAGAATTATTAAAACATTTTTGGAGTTCATTCCCACCTAACACATCTGAACTAGAGTCTAAGGCACAACGTATGCACGAAACACTGCAGCGCTTCAAAATGGCCAAACTGGTGCCATTCGAGGTAAGCGTCTCACAGTATTCATAATATATTTACTCAAACAAATCTTTAAACATGTTATCAGAACCGCGCCATGCACGAACTCTCGCCATTGCGAGCCTCGCTGACTCAACATATGAATCTACTCCTTCAAACGGCCGCAACGAAGTATGCGACATGGCAAGATCGCAAAATGCGCCAACATCGGTAGCAGACATCATCCGATAAAAATGATTGAACGCCGAATATTCAACATTGCATTGAGTCGTCGATTAAGCATAAAACAGAATTGGTTTCAGAGAAGCCACGAAGAAAAACTATTGAGTTTGTTTATTGCTCGTCTGTTAATTACTCACATCGCATTCTTCAACGAAAACTGAAAAAAAAAAATAAAATATTAAATTAAGCGTTAAATATTTCGTACTAATTGTTTTATTCCACAATTTTTAATTCTAACGGTATTATCATTGGCATCAATGGTATATACGTGCATATGTATGTATAGAACATATGCTTTATTAATTAGCATCACTAGTGCCACAGACCATTAAATAAAAGCAAGCTCAGTTAGTATCGAATCTTCCACAAGTTTAGATTAAATTTTTTTGTTTTGGTTTAAAAATGTTTAAAAATCTTTTAGCTTTTAACGTTCTATTATTGGGCATACTACTCTGCAATTGTGCAGTGTTTTTTACCACCAATAGTGAATATGGTGTAAGTTTAACGTGTTCCACCACTTCAGTCGTATATCTGTTAAATTCCTTTTTCTCTTTCAAGATATTTGCAGCTATTTCATTTCCAATCAGTCTGTCACACAGAAACGTGTTCTTTTCATACAATTTTGAAGCCAATTTTTATTTTGCGAGTAATTGGATTGTTCCGCCAATATTGGTTAGATCATTTAAAAACATTTAATCTCAATTAAATAATCAAACATTTTCTTATTAATATTCATTTAAAAGTCCGGTGGTGTCATTCACGATGTAGATGTTTACAATCCACGCCAATCTCAAGATTACTGTCCCAATTGCACTGCTTTAAATGAAGATGATATAAAAACAGGAAAAATCACAGACAGTAACGACTTGCCGCTTATGAAGAGCGTTCATAACACAACACAATCTCCACAAAGGACATTACTTACCCGCACAGATTTCTATCAAATACTTATTGATAAATTTAATCGGTACGTACAATTAACGTTTGCTTGTATGCCCTGTCCTAAACATTTTTATATTTTTAAGGAGCGGTCTCAAAGGCGAATCCTGTCTATTGCGACTGATTTGCGAACTGAATGCTTCGGAGCTTGGTGATGTTAACGGCGTGCTAGGCAGCATATTCCGAGTAATATTGGCGTATGTACATGCAATAATTTAAATATAAATGCTATGTCCTAAATTCGTATATTTTCAGTCCGTCGACATCGGCGAAAGAACCTCTTTTGCACTCGTATTACGAAGCTGAAGTCCAAGGGAAAAAGCAAGGTTCTTGTTTACAATATACGAAGGACTGTGGCGAAAGCATATTAGATATGATTTCTTCGCCTATTACAGACATTTTCAGTGACTTAGTTAATAATATACTGTAATTAAATAATAAATTCGTATCTAATAATACATAATAGCTACATAATATTATTGTTTATTTTATTATAACCTCTTTCTGTCGTTTTTCGCATATTTTGACTATTGATATTAATTAAGATTTCATGTTAAAATGCTGTCTTTTGAACAAGAGTTGTAGTTTTTTACAGAAACAAAATTACTTCAAATATTGAGTTACGAATAATTGAAATCATGAGTTAATAAATTATCTATTGACACGTTTTAGCAGAGCAAAGTAACTATACGAGTTGTTGACAATCTGAAATACATATGTAGGAAGTATATTAGGAAAGTCAGTAAAGCGACTTCTCGAAATGCTTATAAGAGATAAGATAAGAACTTACCGAAGAGAAGGCCATCAGGCTAAAAGCATAGTTTCTGTTAATCGTTCTTATACGTATGGATTTGCTGAACCTTAACATCATAAGTTGCATAATTTTTTTATCCTTCTCGCTCCAATTCAACCAATTTGCGCTGTACAACGCATGTGATAGCTGATCGCTCTTGTCCATAATACCATGCGCAAAATAACAGAACAGAAAAATCTGTGACAACATACAAATTTGATAGATAAAGAACCTAATAAAGTTTTTATAGTCATCTGCAAGCTGAAAATAAAATTCTATTATTAATTTTGAGATTTTTTGGTTCTTCTTTGAACGAACCGTTGACATTGCATATAAATTAGCTACAAGCACCAAGACGGAGCAGAAAATCTGCACGGATATTGGCCAAGTAACTATTTTTTCTACCGATCTGGACAACTTTTCAATGCGCGTATAATAGGCTGCGCAGTGTTGAAGCTGAGCAGTGATGTCTGCCGAGCCACAGTGGTCAGCGCAAAGATGAATAAGTCGATCGGCCAGAATGTCCAATTGTGCCATGATAAAAATATACATGCTCGGACAAAAGGAATCGAAGGCGACGTCAACGCAAGCAGTTATCGTAAGCGCAATGTATTGATACAAAAACTCAGTAACATAGGCCCACGTGTGTTCAATATTGAAAATGCTGTAGGTAGAAAAGGGCAATTCACGACCTTCAATAAAGATACTCATCAAAATCAACGCATTGAGTGTCGTTGCCGATATCAAGCCGTAAATATTCCGCACTTTGCAACTAAGAATTCCCGCTTTTCGAAATATTTCACGTTCACGATTATTTCTTGGTGAAAATGCATCGTCATGGATGTGCTCGAATAACTTTAGGTATTTGCGATTATTTAATTTCACATTGATAAATTTCATCTCATAAGAAATAATGGTCACAAATATGTAAAATACTTTCATTATCTCGTCCAGCACAGTAATATTATCAATTAGCTTTATCAGCATGCTCAGCCCGAACCAAAATATCAAAATTATGTAAATGCCCCAAAAGAAGATTGCGTGTAGAATCTTATTGGCAAGAGTTGCATCGTCCTTGGGCGGCCAGAGTGCAAACCAACTTAACATTTGCTTTTGACGAAAGTAGAAGTGTTTGACCGTTGGGTTTTTAGGTATCTCCATTTTAAAACGATGTCACTTCTTCGGGTTTTTAAAACAACTGCAACAACAAATGCAATGTTCGAGGCTTATAAAGAAAAATTGAGCTGATTAAAGACATAAAACTGGAATAAAATATTTCGATTAAAAAATTAAAGTTATTTTTTTAGTTATACAAGTTGGTGTGAATTCGAAGCGTGATGATTCAATGAGTGTGACACTTACGCCACATTAGTTTCAAACTTTTTCGGTTTTAATAAAGTTTTTAATAAAATTTTAATAGCTTTGCGTGAATCCAACAATAGTTCTCAATGCGCATAATACGGCTGTAGATATTTCCTAACGAAAACTTTGCATTGTTGCTTTGGAGAATTGTACCTACTGAGTCTAACATCCACTTTCCATGCTTCTATCGGTGAAGGTGTCTTTTAAAAAATTTGATAGTAGTGGGAGCGTGAAAAGGAGTTCGTGTAACGCCAATCCAATCCATACTTAATCTATGAGTCTACCCTCCAAATTTCAAGTCTGTTGCTCCTATAGTTATTGACAATCATTGGTGAGGCCGTACAGACGGAGATGTATCAATTGATTTCTTTTTTCGTCCCGATCAATTCCGGATACTTTATAGTCTTACTCCCATCCTTCTAAGCGTTGCATACCTTTAGTGTCAAACACATTTAATAAACTCTGGCACATAGTGTGAACAGGGTGCAAAATTAATTTTTAAGCCAAAAGTAAACAGTTGTATAAAAACAAAGTATACTAAAAAAACTAACAACTTAAATTATATAGAAATTGTATGTACAAAATTGTATTTTAGTCCAAATAAATAAAAAGTAAATAAAAAATTTTCAAATAAATATAGTACATCTCCATACAACATTATGTGTAGCTCAAACTGTTGGCACTGCATACATAATGGCGGAATAATACGCGTGCCGCTCTGTTGTCCTGTCTGTCCAGTAAGAAAAGTAGTAAAGAATTGCGCAATGGATGAGGGGATGTGGCAACCGCGGGCTTGTTTTCCGGAAATGACAAAGTCAAGCACGTGCAAAAAACTAGTTCTCTGGTACGAGCGAAGTCGCAACATCATTTATGAGTTGTCTCGACGTCTGAAGCGTTCACAGGAATTCGTACAACACTTGCTGCTCAAGCTGCTCTTAGCCAACTACGGAGAAATACTAAATCTTAAAGGACCATTTGATGCTAGTTATTTTATTCCATTATCAGAATACCCTAACGAAGATCGAAAGGATATTTTTGACAGTTGGGGTAATTTGCTGGATCCCTTGGACCCCAACAATATAGTTCGAATTTTGCAGATACTTAAAAATTACGTGCGAAGCAAAACTGATGACGGTTCAGGCACCTCAAGCGCAGCTAATCAATTTGACAGGTTGGCCGTGATTTTGGGACCTGACGATCCATTGGTGAAGTTGCTTTGCAAAGTCAATGAGAACATCGTCTGTCCATTTGATTTAGAGGAAATTTTCAACGTTTTAGATGAATTAGTTTTGGAAAAAGAATTATATGAAGCGCATCCGCATAAAAAATTTGATGACTTTGTCAAGAGCATTGAGGATGTCTACAATAGTGTTGTCCAAGGTAAAGTTGTTAAGTTAGAAGATGTGGTTCAAAAAAATGGTAGTGATGACGCCGTTTCAATGAAATCGGATGGGATTGATATGAAACTTTTATTGACCAGCGAAATGGAGTTATTGGCTATTGAAAAATTGTTGTACAAAAACAAAAGAAAACCATCAAAAAAACAAACCCCAGAAATCCCCTACCAATATAGGATGATACACTATCCTACAAGATTCAATTCCGACATAACTTTCAAATAAACGTCACATCGATGATGAAATTTACAATAGGAAGTATTGCCTACGGAATATTACTTATTATGAGTAGATTAAATTGTTGACAAATTTGAATTTTATAGTTCAAAACACGAATCAAACAAATTTTATATTAAATCGTTACCTTTCGTGGTCAATACCATAATTGTATTATCTCACAGAAAAAGTCCATTTTCACAAGATTCTCTTGAAGACTATTTTGAACTAAAAAAAATCATTTGCCACAAACAACCATTGGTGGCAATCACTTGGTGTAGAGTGCAAAAAATAATGTGAATAAGTTTCTCGCTTTCTCGCATTTCCTCTCGACAACTTTGATATACCACCTGTTATATACATATAGAGCGTGCTTGCTAATATTGTTGTAATTAGGGCTGAATCAACGATTATCAGAACACTCTACACAGAACCATGCTTATATACAAGGTGAATAAACATATGACAAAGGTAGATTTTTCGTTAATTAAATGTAATTTTTAAAACAAAAATAAAATTGTAATAAAAATAACTACACAATGTTCAACGATTACGCTTAAAACAATTTGAGGAGATGTGGAAATAACAAAATGAATAGTTGTGATAGCTTCGCATGACAGTTATTGATTGACAATTGAGTTACAGCTAGTTTCGATTGTAGCCCAAGCCGAGAATGTTGCGCGCCTGAAAAACCATTTCAATTTATAAATGAGCTGTTCCTTGACCTTCGCAATGGCAAACTCACCGTTACAAAAGCCGAGTTAAAAGAACGTTGGAAATTGTGTGTCATGCCCTCGGTTTGTGCCAGCATCATTTGCAGCTGTACGGCTTCGTCCATTCGATTTTTCAAAAACTCCCACGTGGCCGTCTGTTGTGGTGAAGTGTCCTGCAACATGTACAACTCCGTCATTTTCATAATGGTCGCTAGACCAATACGGCGCGTATACCATCCAAACTGTAAGCAAGCAAAAATTTAAATTTCAAGTGCTAAACTTAAGAGACTTAAACTTACGTCGACTGAGCGATCTCCGGAATAGTAGCAGATATCGTCCACCAGTGTAAGCACATGTGCTAACGCTGTCGAAGCGTTCTGTGGCATGGCAATTAATGCCATTGCTTGAGGCCATTGTGCCTTGTATGGCAATATCATTTCCAATCTATGCCTAACCGCGTTCACCAGAAAGTCTAGTGGGTTGTCTACAACTTTTTTTCCATTGTCAGTTTGCTGTTGCAAATATTGAACTAATGCCTCGTTGCTCTTACTATTAAAGTGTGATACAAGCGCAAATCCATCCTCAGGGAACAAACCGTGTACAGCGCTGGGCAGACCGCAATCCTCGGCGCCACATACTATAGCCTCGCGAGTCCAACCAAGCCGCGGCACATGTGCTAACGCTGCATCTAGTATCTTTATGCGTACGGATTCAACTTTTGCGCTTTTAGTTGCTTCATCCTCTGCATTACTACTCGTTTTTTGGTCTGTACATGAGGACAGCTTCTCTTGTGCGTCTTTTGCCATGTTCGCTTCACGTTCACGTTGCTCCTCTCGAGCACGAAACTCATCCAAACTGACTTTACTCTTGATTTCATCCGCATAATGCCGACGGTGTGCCCTCGACACTGTGTATGTGTTTGCGCTAGTTTTTTTGTTTTCGGTGTGAAGCGTTCGCATACTGTTGGCTATAGTACTGGACAACACAATTCGGTTGTGTGCATCTGAAAATATCCAAATTTTTTATTACTATATACATACTATATATACTTCCGTCAACTTTTCTAACACAAAAGATAATCTTTGTCCCCTTTAAACTGTTTAGAGCTTATTTGCTCTAATGTGCATAATAAGTTAGCGTAATTAGTATTTCCACCTCAAACAAACAAAACATTACTTTTTAACACTTACGAAAACAACCAATTAGGCCCAGTTTCACAGTCAAAATTAACCCAGGGTTAACTCCGAGTAACAATTTTTCAGTTTCACACTTAGTAGTTAACCCCTGAGTTAACCCTACTACATTCTAGGGTTAACCCCGAGTTAACTACTCTGTTTTAACTTTTTCTATTAATGTTTTTTAATGTCAAAACAGAACAAAATTTGTCTGTCAAAAAAATAAAAATTAAATATGTCCCAATCAATAGAAATGAATTTGATAAATGAGCTTGTATAGCAGCATTCAAACAGGTAGTCTCACATCATATGGAATTACTGACATCGGAAGTCGTTTACTTTTCATTGGGAGAAGATATGCATCATTTATACAAAGTTTCCTTGTGTGATTGCTATGTGTATTGCACCCATGTTGTGTTTTACACAAAACTAAAATAACTACGTACTATTGTACCATTTAAAGAGTACGGTTTACTTTCGTTGTGCAGAGTAACTGCCCGCCCCTTTGTAATGGTAAAATATACAATTAGTCATAATCGAGTCAACATTTCACCGCTTTTTATATTGGATTCTCTTCTCCTATCCATAACTAATTGAAGGTGATTTTTAAAATAACTGAAAAAATAAACAGTGTTTGGTAAGTAGATGTTCAATGTTGTAAAACATTATTCTCAAAAAATAGAATGTTGCCATACTTATATAACTAGAGTTAACTCGTCACTGTGGAACTGAAAGTCAGAGTTAACTCCGGGTAAGGGTTAAATTCGAGTTAACTTTACTCTGGGTTAACCCTAGACTGTGAAACTGGACCTTAGACTTTCATCTACAAATATTCGTTTTATTATTATTACTTTTTTTTTGTTTAACAAACTATATTCAATGAAACTATTAAATTTAAACTTATTATACCAAAAGTCACAACGCCTTTTGAAGCTTTAACGGATTTGGAGACATCGCTAAACACTCATTCGTACGTCCAAGTAATGAGAGAATCGACTCAATATTCATTATGCTGAATGATATCACATCGAGTTGTTCCTTGCGACTCACTCCGATGTCTAATTCACCGTTTTTGCGACTATTCGTCACATGCACATCTATCAATTTTAAGCTTTCATTCAAATTCATGGGATCATTGTGCGGAGCTTCTTCAATTTGCTTATAATTGGCTTTCAAGTGCGCCAATGAAAGATCAATCGCGGTTCGCAATGGTGTCAGAAACTTTCTTTCGACTTCGTCGATATAATGCCAGAATCCTGTACGGTTGTGTTTGTCGGCAATAGCAAAATAACGTACAATATTCAATGCACTTAAAATTGTGTCAGAGTGTGGAATAAGATCAGTCTCGACGCCATTGGGCAAGATGCAAACAGTTTTTAAAAACATGCTCCGAAACAATTCGCCCGTGTAAATGTCCGGTAGAATTTCATTCGAGAATATAGCACGTGCGACCATGTCCTTGTAAACGCCAGCAAGGTAGCCCAACAAGCCGTTATGTTGCACATTATTGATAAGGTTTTCCAGTATGATGTATTTACCATTGTTATTAAAGGCGTCGATATACGATTTCAACAAACGCAAACTTAGTTGGCGCAGTTCCACCTGGGGACTGTAGCTAACCAACTTGCAAATTTCCCCGCAAAATTCTTTATGTATTGTTAACTCAAGAGAGTCATTTGGCATTTCCACTTTAAGAAGTGATAGAAGTGCATCAATTAAACGTAAGCCACAATGTTGCAGCGCGGGCTCATTTTTCTTTAGCAATTCAGTTGAGAGGTATAGTCCTGTCTCGAAAAAATACACCGTTGAATAAACTTTTGGCGCATTTGTTGGCAGGAGCTCGCTCGTAAACAGTGCATGATAGTAGATAGCGAGTGCAGAAAGAGGCAGCTTTTCTTCAACATGGAATATATTTCTGCTGCTCATCTCATAAACGTCTTTTCGTATGTCAAGTCGACGTGGCCAGCGTGTGCGTGCCTCGACCACGGAAAGTAGGTAATAGGGATCGACAATGCATTCCGTCACGGCATTTACTAAATTTTCTACGCGCTGTTGTGTGTATGAATTGGACAGCACATTTTTATCAAAAGTTAAATCCAACAACGATAAGGGTCCGCCAAGCAACTGAACAAAAAAGCAGCAAAATACGTTTCGCCTGTTGATACTGCAATCACGAAATATTGTAGATGGAGAGCGCCGATCATTCATTACAATGTCCTTCAACAAAGGTTCGTAGAAGTAGCTCACCATTATATAGGATGTCAACAAACTTTGCACCTGTTCGTCTTGCTCAAGTAGACGGGCCTGCTCGCAGTCGTAGCCATCAGTTAAATACTTGGGAAGTGGTATATCTTTCAGGTGTGTGTAGACTGATTGAAGACACCATTCAATTGCTCGCGGATTTTTACTGCCATGTCTCTGCAGCACAATTTGCAATGCCCGCAACATTGAAGTGAACACACATTCTGACTTATCTTCCTCGATTTTCTCCATTAACTCAATCATTAGTACTTGAATTGGTGCGTGTGTGGCTACTACTTTCAGTAGCCCTTCCACGCACCTGTACAGATCTGGTTCATTGCGATAGTTTTCCTCAGTCAGATGCACTAAACAGATATCTGTGTACAACTCCATAGCAACAGCGGACATATTTTGCAAGTTTTTTGGGGTTTCAAACAGCAACGTAACGCCATCGTATGTTTTTTCCAAAATTAACTGTTTAATTAACTTTACAATATTTTGTTCAGAATTAGACTCTTCAACCGATTCCATATTTTCTGATGCCCACCGGAATTAATCACAAAAATTTATATATTAAAATAGCAAATATCGGCCGATGCCGGGTACTTAAGAATTTCTTATGAAAACAGCTGTTGTTTTTAATCTGCTTCTATCTCTGTCTAAAACATCGCTTTCGTAACGACAACGGAGGTTGTGAAATTCGTAGTGTGGATATTTTTATTCCAATTTAACTATTTAAATTCATTGTCTACTTACTTATAGGAAACACGAATTTTTGCCATTTTGTCAGTTTGTTTAGAATAGTTAAACTCGCCATTTATTCTTCCCCGAATTGATTTAATAACTGACTGATGCTTCTTCTTCAAACATTGACATTTAAATACCCCATTAACACGAGGGCTTTTCACGCGGCGTAAGAACGCAAGCTTCTCGAGCTTGTAGATCCCCATTTACACGAGGGCTTTTCACGCGCGGCTTTTGTTGCTAAATTGAGGAATGAAAAACGACAGAGTTTCAAGTAAAGAGTCTCCATCTAAATGCTCGAAGATTTTCGTAGTGTATTCAAAAAAGAATTGACGAAACACGCTAAAAACAATTCACGTAAATACGGTAAAAGTTATTTTATGAACGGTCAAATTGAGTTAAACAATTTACTAAAATTTACTGATAATTTGTTATGCGCCTTGATTTGACTCATGCATTGTGTAACATTAAGGTAAACATAAGTCAGACTAGCTTTTTTCCTGTGAGTAAAGGCTGCCTACCTTTATTAACATTATGTTACGAATGTTACTATTTGAATGACGAAAGTTATTCCGTTAACTTGTTATTGCATTGGGTACGCTAAAATAGCAGTTAACGCAACACATATGGCAATTTAACGTTTATCAAGATTAAATAAATGCATAAATAACAACCTGCTGCCAAACAGACAAAAACAAAAAATGTGGACAATCCGCCGCAGCAGGAGCCATTTCAAAAGAACCATGCTATGAAACTACAAATTTGCATTTTAAGTTTTCAAGCGAACTTTCACAAATCGAAATCTATTTTAATATCATGCATGATTTTAACAAATTCTGATACATAGTTGTTAAGACACAACACGGTTCTTAAAACCGAATTTACCCATTTTAAAGGTCAATTGGGTCAGCGTGTGGTCAAGTGATAGAAATCAATGTTTATATTGACATGAGTTTGAAGTGTACTTATATGGTGTGGTGGACCAGCTCAGCCCAAGTAAAAAGATAAAAAGTGTATATTATTTATGTTTGTATATAAATATATTTGATATTTTGTATAAAAGTTATTTTTGCTTACACAACTAACTGATACTTAATGTATTTTTCTGTTTATGATTTTGAATATGACGTCTATTGATCAAATAACAAACATCAGTCTGTACTCTCTATTGTTCACAAAAACGCAATTTAACCGAAAAGATTGGGTACAAAAAGCTTTTTACGATTGGTACGTGTCTGCTTGTAACGCACCAAAGGGGTAAAGCGCACGCCATCGGGTAGGCTGTCACCGTCATCTCCGTCAGCATCCTGTCGTCTATTGCCACCTTTACGTGTTGAGTCAACGGCCAGATTGTTAGATACTGGAGCAATGTAACCGTCATCGACATAGTAGTAGCCGCGACGTAAGCGACTCAAATGTTGTGGAGTCAATGGTTGGCCATAAGTCAAAACATAGTCTTTGCTATGGTCAACACGGTGAACTGGCGCAGCATCATAGCCGTAGCTTTCGTATTCGTAGGGACTCTCGGCAATAAATGTGGGCTTGGCACTGCTGAAGCTAATTTTGCTCATAACGATGCTTAAAATAAGGCATGACCACGTGTAGAATAGCTAAAAAATATAAAGAAAAATTCAAATTAGATTCGATTTTTTTTTATAAGGCTGATGTATGTATGTTCATACTGAAGTGCGAACACGTGCGTTGCTAACCACTTTTGTCTGTATGTACATAAGTGTGCATTGTGTATATTCTTTGAACTTACCGTAAGCTCCATTTTATTGTTGTGGCTGATGTTGTGTTGTTTTGTTGATCTTATAAGTTGTTTTCACTAAATAGTGTAACAATGTATTGTTTGATTAGTGTGTGAAACACGTTGAAATAAATGTAAAATCCAATTGATATCCTTTGCTTGATTGAAAGACAAAATAAATTATCTTTTTTTATTTCTTGGCTCTGTGAGTTGTTCACTCTTCGAGTGTTTACTAAGTTCTGTGTGCTTTCTTCCAAAGAACGTTTCCCTTTTATACAAAAATCGAACTCATTTGCACCAACCCGCGAAAATTTAGCAAATTGTATCAAATTGAGCGACTGCGTGCCAATTCAAATGACGTAAGTCCAGGCTGGTCTGTGCAACTCTTCAGTCTCCGATTGCTCTCGCGCATTTTGCTCGTACCTCTCGGATTGCTTGTGGCTTCGTGATGTGATTCATGTCTACCATTTTCATTGTCGACGTCGAATTCGTGCAGCATTGATTTTGTAAGCGAGTTGGCGACAAAAGACGGGTAAAAGCACAGAAGCTTTAATTGACGTCTTTGTTTTTGGCGGCGACTGCGCGTCTTCGATTTTGTAAGCGTGAAGTGTGTCTGGATCTTAATTAGATATGTATTTTGGAAAAATTTTTACTGAGCATGCGGAAAGATACAAAATCTGTCATGAGTTTGATATTATTAAACGACAGGTTTTGGCATAAGTTTGACTTCTGTGACGCGTTCGTTTGTGAAATTTTTTTCCGTTAATTTGGAAATTTAATTTTATTTTGTTTTTACTATTCACTAATAGTTGCTGTCTCATGTCTTGTCATTAATAAAAAGGCCAGACAAATTAAATTAAGCTATTTTTGTATGAGGCAAGTACACGGGTTGTATGAGTAATTTTTGGTTTATTGGAAGTTGTACTCATGCGTCACAACTTTAAATTTTGTGGTTTGTCAACTGGACAGTTGACGCTTTTGACAAAAATAGCGCAACGTTGTGAAATGAAATTTTGTTTTTTTTTTTAATGGAATTGTTTTGCTTTCCTTAAATGATGACAAAGCACAATAGAGGCACATGAAGATATCACCACTAAATACAACGCAATCATTGGACAAAACCTGGGTTGCCACGAGACAAGTTTTATTGTCGTGCTAATTTGTACATTCACAGAATCGTTTGCCTTTAATTTATGTGTCTGGCGTGTGGGGTGATTGGGATGAATTGTATTCTTCCATTCAAGAAACTGAGCTAGTAACAACCTAAAATGAGTTAGATTTCTTGAAAGCAAATATTTTGTAACACAACAATTTAATTTCCAAATAGTAACAATAATATTGCGATTTTGGTTCAAACTGATATAAAAATAAATTTGTTTTGCTGAGGTTTGATCGTAATATAATAATAATAATATAATGTTAATAATATTGACCGTAATTTTCCATTTCGTTGTAAGCAATTATTTGAAAATATTTTTGCAATTTCCGAAATGTGCGAAATAAACAGTTTGTTTATTTGCATTTTAAAGGCAAATAAATTCCTTAAATGTGCTGATGACCATTCACATACAGACATACTTACGCATATTAACAAATTCGTGTCAATCTGCGCTTGGTGAGTGCACGCTACATTGGAGGCGTTGAAAGAGACACGTTTTCCCTGGAGCAGTTAAATCCAACATGCCAGTTTCACGCAAACTTACACCCATTAAGTCTCTTGTTAGTACATATTAATTGTTTAATAAAAGGTCTATAAAACACCTAACATTTCGTACGATGGCTCTAATTTTTGAATAAATGTAGCGCCACTTTTCGAGAAAATTTCCTACTCCTTTCACTTTATCTTGGATCTCATCTGTCTGACGGGCTGCCTAAAAGTTTAATTTGGTTAGAAAAAACTGCTTTCTGATGACATCTGCATATTGTTATTTTGATTATTTCGGCAACAAATCTACTCCATTCATTGTAGCTGTTCTCCGTTTCCGACGCACTAATGGACCAATATTTATTTAATTAACGCTTGGAATTTTTTTGGAATATTTCCTTGTTATAAAAATTCATGACTTCACACTTTTAAATCTTCATTTTTGTCTACCTCCATTTACCAATTTAAATTTGTTAGGTCTTGTTGTTTTTGCGCTACGTGAAAGTCAATAAAATGATTTGCTTGTTGATGAATAAGTTCATGAACATCTCCACATGTTGATATTTATACATTTATATGTGTATTATTTGACTTAACACTTTTGTTTACTATAAATGTACATACATATATTTACATATAAGACATTTCATGTCTAGAAGCCCATTTTTAACCCACCTCTCTCTATTTATGTGGTAATAAAGAAGAATAAATGATTTATGGAGGTGGCAATCACGGAGGGTTTTCTTATTATGCTCAATTAATTAATTTTATAGTCTCTATTTAAACGTGTTGTCTTAGCGAATACTCAAACATTTCTCAAAAGCTCAATGGCATACGGTCTTTTAACAAATATTAAAATGAATAAAATTACTAGAGCATCGGAATTCACGTTTATTTGTGAATTACATACATACGCCATGTCAATGCTCTGATAAACTGTATGTTCATTTATAAACAGCTTATGCGCCTTTTAAAGTTCAACTAACAGATAATTGTTTCCATATCCGCTTTAAAATTGTGAATTTGTAACTCTAAAACGTTACTTTTATTATTTCTAGATGTCTTGGCATAGCCAACAGTGCTCTAAACCCATAGACGGCCGCATTATTTACGATTTACGCTGGAGTTTAAATCATCAAAACAAATATTTTTAAAGCATCTGCTTCATCTGCCACCTAGTCAAATAGATTTGTTTTCGCACGAATGAACTGCGCAAATATTTGAGCTTAATGATATTCAAGTAGTCTTGAAAACATTTGTATACTCTGTAAGTGTGGCATCGGTAAATGAAAATATATATCACTTAAAAGGTATCCAGCAAATTATATGTACATATTCTTCATATGAACAGGTCCGATATCAAATCTAGTTCTGGTGGCACCGGCCCCGAACAATTGTTATTGCCAAGCCGAAAACTCTTAATTACATTGTTTTTGTTTGTTTATGTTCAAAGTGTATGTATGGATATGTACATATGTATATTGTGACTTGATTATGTTTTCGACTTCGTAAGAGTTAATTCTTTTCAAATGACAATTCCGTTTCAAACATAAGCTATGTCGACCTTGTAGTGATGGCGCTAATACACGCATAACTTACAATATGTGCTATACAATTTATGTAGTTCACTTCCTTGTTTACAATGCCTAATTTACACATATTAGTGTAAAGTTGTGAGATTACTAAATTAACGTTTCTATCGGTTGATTTCTTTGAAAAGTGGGTGGATATGACGCAAAAAGGGCGTCAACAGTTCATATACAAAAAATTTCAGACTTGTTTGAATTGCATGATTGACGAGTTACAATTAATTCGTTTTATTAAAAAACTAGTGGCAGATGAATGCCCTTGGGACATTTATGGCGTTGACCAATCAAAATGCATTGTTTTGATACAAATGGCGGTCTTATTGACTGAGATTGATTGAGTTTTGTCGGTGGTATAAAACCGGCTTCGGCTTTTGCGTAGTTCGCCGGGTCATAATTGGCAGGACACGCTCAGGAAAGTGCGTCACACGCGACTTAACGCTTCATTAGATTCAATTTGGCGCACTTGCGTTGGGCTCATATATGTATGTGGCGTTTTCTTTATTGTTATTGTTATTATTGAATTTGTCATTTTCATTCCGCAGCTGCGATGTTCGGCAGTTGCTTATTAAGATTCAATTAAAATGTTATTAGTATAAATGCAAAACAACAAAGGTTGATTCAATGATTTTAAAAATAAGTTTAATCACTGTTTGTGCCCTGCACGTGAGTCAAGATGGCACACGCTCGCTGTTCGATGCTAAGTGGTGACAACATCACAGACAGACAGACCGTTTAAATGAGCTTTGGATATTTGGTATTGTGATTAATTGGCTTATCTTCTAGGAAGACATTCAATAAAATTTCGTAAATTTGATATTTGAAGAAAAATATATATATATATATATATATATATCGTGTTAAACGATCATTGTAAACATATTAACATCAAATAAAACCAGCAAAGTCGCCTTCTTCGTCCCTTCGGCTTTTTTCCCCTCTAAAATTTAATTTATCTTTACCAAACATACTAATTTTCAAAGAAATCAAATTGATTTTTTTAGAGATAAATGGAAAACTCGACACAGAAGACTTACAGAAAAAATTAATTCACAAACTGCAATACATTCTACGTTCGGGAATAGGTTACACAATGCATACCATAGAGATCCTATCAGATCTAAATAAATATATTTATAACGTTTTTATTTTTTTTTTTTGTACAAACTATTTTTGTAATATTGATTCGTGTTTTGATGTTCTTTTTAATGAATCGGATTCGTATGACATGAACTTTGAACTTTGTCCTTAGATCTTCCGATGAATCGAATTGTTCAGTGGCTGCTCGGTTTCTCCCATTTTTCTTTTTAGCATTGCATTAGTTTTGGAATATCCGACATTGTGTTACCTTCATTTGTTTTAATGAATTCTCATTCCATATTTATACAATGCGAGACCCAGTCTGATGAAATGCAAAAAGGATATATTTTTTCCAGTACTGTATAATTATAAGTATATTCTGTACAACGTGACCATCGCAAAGCATGGCAGAAAAACTTGTTATCGATATTCCAAAACTTTTTTCGAATTATGGCTACTTATGTATAATACGTATAAATATAGAATCCTTTTCCGAATTGGCGTTTTGTGTCACGAACAGTCACATTCTTTGTGCGCTGAACCCACGTATATTTCCACTCCAGATTACTTCTGCTTAAGCAACAGATGTCCCTTTGGCTTTAATTTATTTTTAAGGATTTGTTGGCGCTCGGTAGAGGCTTTTGTTTTTAAATTGGCATGTCTCTCCTTGGCAAAGTCCAGTTCGCTAGATAGTTCCACAATTTTAGCTGCTATTTCTTGTTGCTTTACAAGTCGCTTTTTTTGATTTGACTATGCGCAAAACTCAAAAGTTAGCTATAATTTTAGTATTCAATAATACATACCCCCATTGGTGTGGAACGTCCATCCAGGAATGTATAATCAGGTAGATTGGTAAGCGGCCCAAACGCATTTGGATTCTCGGGCAATCCCTTGTCCTCCCTCCATTTCTGGTCTATTGCACGTACAGCGGATAACGACACATTGCGTTGCATGCCTTTAAGAACAAAACTGAATTGTTTGATCAAGTCTGCATTTAATGCATTTGAACACTTACCCCAAGAACTCTTAATTGCAATCAAGTTAATTTTCCTAATTATCAGCATTATGCAATCGCACTCTGTCTGTCACTCCTTTAACTATCAATGAACTTGTCCGGGTCTAATGTTGATTTAATCTGGGGGTCAGTGAATTTCGTAATCTTCGTCGAAGATTATGCCGCCACAAAATGAAAACAAACAAGTTGAACAAGAACAAAATGTTTAAGTGTGAACACGGCACAGCTCCAACTTGGCCCTCCAATTTCCACCGTTCCAAGCAATTTCAATTCATTGGAACACATTTCAGGCAAAACGTGCGGGTCAATACTTTTCTAAACTTGACAACTCTATACATTACAATTCAAAATATTCTTGACTTAGCGCTGTCTCAAGTTTTCGTTGAAGTAACGAACACATACCGCAATAAAATATCAATTTTATTCAATTTTGTTTACCATTGTGCCCAGCAGCTCTGTTAGCCCCATGCCAGTGCCTTCTCTTTCTCGCCTCTGTGATACTGAGTGTTGGTAACTACTACATACAGCGTTAAATTTAGCTAAATTTTATTAAATTGGTTTTGGTTTTTTCTAACACTATTATTATTATAATTTCCACTTGAAAAAACGGGCCTACTTAATTTAAGTAATTTAACTCGTTAACTAGTAATTTGTTAAATTATATCTTAATTAAAAACTAAAAGACGAGGGTCTAGAATGGCAACGAGAACGAACACAATTGAAAGAAGCAGCAACGGAAGCGCCAAGTCCACTCCGTTGCGAGAAATTTGCATGCGTGCTCTTACCGCTGAATCACAATGGCCCGAAAAGGTGAGGGAATTGATAGGTAACATATACGTTAACTATGTGACATGTGCAGCGATTGAGTGGAGTGGGACAGTATTGTGGCACACTTACTTATAAATTTTACTATGTTTACAATAATTTTTATTTGGCTAATTGCAGGATGAATTCTTGGACGTCATTTACTGGTCACGTCAAGTGTTTGGTATAATACTTGGTGTAATTTGGGGCATTATTCCACTAAAAGGATTTCTGGGACTTGCATTGTTAGTACTCCACATATATTAATTCTCATTATCCTGACCAGACATTATTTTTCTTAAATTTAAAGATTTTCTGGCCTGAGTTGCGCCATTGTCTACCTTTATGCGATTAAGTTCCAACAGATTGATGAAGAGCAGTATGGCGGTGCCTGGGAACTTGTTAAAGAGGGTTTTATGACATCGTTTGCCGGATTTTTGGTGACGTGGATAATTTTTTATACGGGTCTGCACTACGAAGCTATAATGGCCGCAAAGGATCTATAAAAAAGTGTCGACGTTGGATTTTACATATAGCAAACTTGTCAAGCAATAATAAAGATTTGAAACTCCAGAAACCCGCAGTGTAGAATAGATTTTAACTACCATTTATGACTTCAATTGTTAAATTAGCCAATGTGTTTAAATACTGACATCATTTGTGGATGTCTTAAATATTAAAATATTTTTCTGTGAAAAATAAAGACAAACATCAATAGAAAATCATTAAAAATGTTTTACTCTACTTTATTATTTAATTGTAAAATGCATGTCTTCAAGCTAATAATAGTCTAATAATCCATTGCATGACTGGCGGTTCCTCCACTGGAACCATTTTGAACCTGTCCGTTTTGTTTTGGTTCCAAATTGAAGTCGTCTGGTAATTGGCCACTTTGCAAGATGTGAGACAACCGCTCGACTTCCGACAGTGAACTTGCTCGCTTAATCGCTTCACGAATGCGCTGCAAGTCTTCGGGATTTGCCACACGTGTCCCTCCACCAACATGACCGTCAGCATCGTCCGAATGCGCATTAAGAGCACTAAGTTTGCATTTCTTTTGTACTTCCCTAAGCATGTCTTTACCGGCTTTCGTTCGGAAAAAATCCTGCGCTGCTTGGCGATCTTTCTGTCGAATCTTTCGAAAGTCAAGCAAGCGCAGCTGTGGAAATTTATATGCCATATATTCACGGTAATTCGGTTTCGTGGAAACCGGATTTACTAGCAGACAAATCGTCTCCAAATGCGCTAGCGAAACTAGTGGTTCTAAATCACTTAATTCTTGGAGGTTGTTGCCTGTAAGTATAAGCGAAGTAAGCTTTGGTATTGCCTCTTCTAGTCCTTCGCTTATACGCAATATACGATTGTTGTTCAGCAGCAAGCATTTTAATCGAGGCAAGTACGGTAAATTGTCTAATTTTCGTAAATCGTTATCCGAAAGATCAATTGTATCAAATTGATCCAGTGTGGCTCCCAAATTTTCGATTTGTGGTATTTTGTATCCGCGTAAATCGAGTTCACGCTCTCGACAAGGATTGATAAACTGCATCGACTGGTTTATCAGCTCCGGCGTAAGTTTCACCATTTTATGCTGGTTAAATCGCACGAAAGACGCTCAAAAAATATATAAAATACCGCAATCGCAATTAGAAATCGTTGTGGGCTATTTAATTTGTGAGTGTTAAGTAACGCTACTTGAGAAGAAATTTGTCAGCACTGGCTGCAACTTTGCGAGGGACCCAAACAATAATGGGTCATCTTCCATATTGACATCGACCAAGTGCCGCTACAACTGCATGGCACTTTGGGCCAGCCAGTACTTTTTGCTTGTCTTCTTCCCGCTTTTAGACGCAACTGCGCCACTTTTCGACGCACAAGGCATCTTTCACTGACACCGTTTCGACGGCTTGTGAAACTAAAAGTGTTGCGACAAAAAAGTAAAAACAAGTCGCTTACTATCTTGGTTACTTTTAATTATACATTTGTATTTCAATATTGTCCTGTTTATTTTACATATTATAGACCTGCACGATAGCATTTAAAACATCAAACTTAAAACTTGTTTACGATGATTACTACCCGCCAAATTTGGGGGAGACACCCATATTGACCTAGCTCAAGTGCTCCTGTAACTCGAAGTGACATTGAATCGGCCAGCACTTCAAGACATTTTCAGGTGGCCTAATCCGTTTCATCCCGTATTTTGTCTTCTTTTTCATTCATTACCGTTATATATGTACATATATATTAACGAATCATTCCCATGATGTATTCATACTTACATCCATACAAATACATATAAAAATACAGATTTCATTGAATCTCAATATATTTTTGCATTAATTCAAATTTCTTATATTTTAATGAACACTTTCTTCGATTTCATTTCGATTATTTCATATTTTTAAAATATTTCCAACTGTAATGGGTGCTATATTTTAAATTTAGCATTTTAAACATTGAAATCAGTAGTAGTGTATTTTGGTGGGCGTTTGGATACAAACTGAGTTTTGTGTGACGTTCTTATTTCAACAATGAATCAATTATATTTGTGCAAACTAGCTATATCAATTAACTTGAGGTCAGATCAACGAAAACTGTTTATGTCATTACTTAATTATGTTACGGAAAAACTTTAAACCAGTTGCTTACAAATGCCGGAAATAATTATAAGGAATTTAAAGATTGTCTTTTGAAGATTTTTTTTTTTTTTTAATATAAATGTCTAAAGATACTTTCGCTAATTAAATGAATACTTTTGTTCGATACTTTGGTGTAAAACAAAATAATACATTTTTAGAGCAGATATAAAAATATTTAATATGATGTTTGTAAAACTACTTTTTAAGTTTTAATTATATAATTTAGTTAGTCTTATTAAATTTAAATAATTTATGTTTGTGAATGGTAATACATTAATTTATTGTATTGGAATTTTTCTTTGTATAATTGAAATTACATGTGGTTTCAAATTTTTACATACTCAATTAACTATATATATTTTATGTTGTTTCGTTTTTTTTTTTTTTTGCTTTTTATCTTTTCTTTATATTATTGGCACTTAAATCAATACAAAACTTCTTCTTATTATAAAAGAAATAAATTTGCACGTAGGCTAACAAAATATAATACATCAAAAGTACTTTAAAATATGAATTTATCTTTATAAATAAATGTAATCAGTAAAAATGAAAAATCACGATATTTTGTTTAAAAAGAAAGAAAACGAACAGGTGAATTGCACACAAAAATATTTAATTGCTTAATTTTATGCCTTCAAAATAAAAACGTTTGTTTACTCTCCTTTTTTTTTTTTTTTGTCATTACGTTAAATGATTTAATTTTGAGCAAAGTGTGCTGATGGAAGAGTGAGATGCTGGGAAGGAGGTTAACATTGAGCGAACGTGTGTCTACAAATCCACGACATCCTCTTTTGTGTATGCCGAATCTTTAAACGTACGTCGTAGCGACGAGCGCAGAACGCCTTCAACTAATGTCTCCTGCAGATGAAAAACAAAAATGCAAAACAAAAACCATAATGGATTAATACCTATTTCGAAGTCAATCAGTGAACATACTACTTAGTATATGGTATTATGTTAAATGCAAATTACACTCAAAAATTGTTGACTAATGAACATGCTTTTGAACAAACATTTTAAACTTAAAGAATAATTCAACAACAAACACAAAAGAGAAAGCACTGAATAAGTAACGTAAATGTAGAAGGAATGTGTTATGTGAGTCGCAAAATTGAATTGAATTCAGCCAAAATAAAGCACCGATGAACAGCCAAAACACAAAACGTTCAGCTTGCTTGATCTGCATGAAATTTCAAACCTCAAAGAGTGGTGAGATTTCCTTGCCGCTTATTCGTTTGACACCGCCTTCAGTAACCACACAGGAACCGTTTTTCGTTAACATTGATGTTGTTGATGTTGATGTCGTTGTTGTTGTTGTGGAATGTGCAGATCGGTGGTGACTGTTTCGCATATTGAGTATTTCATTACTTATTAAATTTGCACATGCCTTCGCATGATCTTTTGACATATCATTTTCTGAAGTAATGGTTTTCATGAAAGTTTCATTCACTTCGGTTGTGTTTGTATTTCTTGTGCGTAGCTTTTGGCAACTTATCGATGTCGTTGTCGATGTTACCGTTGCCGTTGCTACTGCCGCTAAGGATGATGATTCACTATCATTGCTTGCCGTGCTTGAAGCGCTGTTACGTGAACTAGTTGAGGTAAGTAATGTTCTAGGTAAAACAGTAGGCTTCTTGGGCAAATCTATTTTTATGTTGGTTTATTTTGTGTGGTAACGTTTAAAAAATAAATTAAAAAAACAAAAAAAAATAACATGTTAAATCTAATAACAAAAATTATGTGTTTCAAAATGCACTACAACATGCTTTCTAATGTAACGTATATTTGAAAAAATATTGCGCAAGACTTACCCTTCCGATTAAGACCAGCGGCAAGCTCGCGCACGGATTTCTTTTCAAGCGCAGCACCTAAAACAAACAATTGTAAAAAATGTAAGTAGACAGTAGTATGTCCTGTCTTAAGTCGAATTTACCGGGTGTTATGCCAACAATGCTGCCACCGCCGCTGCCCCCTGCTGCAATTGCTATGCCTGGCGTGATGCCTACTATAGATCCACCGCTAGTTTGGCCGAAGGATACCACTTCAACTTCTGTTTTATAGAATATAAATTATATGTTTAACAAGTTTGCTTACGAATTCACCAAGTGCAAAATTAAGTAAAGAAACTTAAGATAATATTTGATTTACGCACCAGAGTCTTCTAAACTGTCTGATGTCGTTTTATTCATTTCACTGTTTGCCGTCAATTCACCTACAGTTGTTTTTGGTTCGCCACCAACCACTGACCAGGGCCGCGGTTTCTGAAGTACTATTGGCGTGCGAAGTACTCCATTTCCGGTTTTCACAATAACGCTGTTTTCTGCGCCGCCAGTGTGACTCTTGATCGAATCGTTGCTGGGTGAGCGCATATCCTCTCGGTCACTGATTTTAAGTGTGGTGGCATCGTCTCCGCTTATGAGACCTTCAGTACGCATCTTAACAAGAGGTGATTTGCGCCCAACCAGTGGTGAATACTTTTCCAAGTTGTCGGTTGAGCGGGATCGTGAAGCCCAAGAAGTAGCTGCGACATGAGGAATGGTATTGGTGAGTTAATTGACGAGGCGCATTTGAAAAGCAAACTTACATTTTAATAATGGCGACTGTCGTTCAAGTTTAATCGGCCGTCTTTCCTCCAGTATCGGTGTGGTTTCTTCCGAAGTCATATGTCCATTACCACCATCACGACTCATAGTTGGACTATCAACGAACGACAATGAGCTACACTCTTCCGACGTTGGTGACACCAGCGGTGTAAGGGTTGTGGGTGTCACCGATCCGGGACGAAAGAACTGTTCGAGGCCTTCTCCGATTTCACGGGTGGTCGATTCAACGTTGACTAGCGGTCGTGTCGGTGCACGTGTTTTAGCGCGTTTGGGTCGCCCTTTTACCAAATGTTGCAATTGAAACGATGCGCTGGGCAACTCCGTTATTGAGTCGCAACACTCGTCGACGCCACCATCGTCCACAACCATAGTGCTGGCGGTCAATTTACTGGCATCATGTGGCGACAATTGTGAATTCGAGCGGTGCGATGACGGAGACTCCAACAGATCCGGTATGTGGCCAAGGCTCAGATTTTCCACAACCGATTGGGGGCGCACTTTTCTTGCGACCGAACGGCGCTTGTTTTGCAGATGTGGTGTGGCCTGTGCATAGTCAAAGCGTTCATATATAAATTTACAAAAGACAATCGGCGTTGAGGGCATAGTTAGTTTCAATGAAATCATGATTTTTAATGCAAAAATGTTTCTAGTTTAAATGAATTGGTTATAAACAAATAATTGGTTGTAAAGAATAATACAGTTAAGTATAGAGCCAACTAAATGAGCATGCTGTCACTTAGGCAAATCTAATGCGCTACATAGAGGGAAATGTCCCAAAAAAGTTACACTAATAAGAGTAGAGTATATGTAAGAGACATTTAACATTACAAGCTACTTACAAGGTTCAGATATTCCAATTTCTTTGTTCGATTATTGATATGCGGAGTAACGTGATTGAGGTTATAAATATATATATTTATACATACATATGTTTAATAATAGATTTTTTTTTATAACGATTTTTACAACAATTGGACATGTAAATTCGTGTTTTTGCCGTTGTTGTTGTTGTTTTAAACAGGAAAATGGAGGGGAAACACGAAACAAACAAATATATGATTATTAACTATTTTAATATGCAATTGTTTAATGGTATGTATATTAAAGTGTTCGTGTGCATTTTCTAATAGTTTTATATCGATTTTTAGCTATTGCTTTAAAAGCTAATAATCGATTCTTAAAGTTCCAAGTAAATTTTAAAAAATAATTAATAAAAAGATGGAACCCCTGTCAGCTACGCACTTCTAAATTTCTTAATTTTTCAGTGTTGATTTGAAAGATTTGATAATATTCATAAAGATATTATTTGACGAAGAACTAAATTGTTCCAAATTGTATTGCAACACTTGAAGTATTAAATAAAATTGTAAACTCGCTTCATTTTTTTTCATTTTCTCTTTCAAATTCGCAAGTCTCTTAGAATTTTAATCGTTTTGAAATGTTTAAAAATGATTGGTGATTTGATTGTGATGCATTTATTAGTACTTATATGTGTCCACAGTGTTTATTTTTGCTTCATTGCATCCACCTTTCTGGTGGCAAATTTTCAACACTTACAGTGGACGATTCTATTCCCAATTTTGGCAGTAATGATCCGCGTCCGGAACGTACGATCATTCCGTCAGTGTCCTGCAATTAGTTCAAAGACATAAAATGAGCTTATAAAAAATCAACTAGTTAATTCTACATATCATATCTAATATCTATCAGAACTTTAATAATGAAGTACAAAGCGAAATAATGTGCCACCAACAGTACGTAGACAAGTTGGACAAGTGTCAAAAGAGGAAGTTAGAGCAGAAAGCAGAATGACAGTTGAACGGCGACACGTAACCGCATGAGGAGTAGGCAAATCCATAGAATAAAGGCGGTTCATTCCACCTTGGGTGAGTATTAGACGCCACTAAATTATTGGATATGACCAACTTAAATTTTGCGACTCCGGAGACGGAAATTGTTTAATAATTCGGTTATTTTCTAAACTTTGTGTAAATATATAGCGTCTCACAGATCGAATGATTCTAGTTTACTTCCAGAGATGTGGATATTCCTCCTTCTGGCTGTAAGTAGGTGGTGTCTTGCAAGTGATATTAGTGATAAGTTTCATGTCAATTCGTTCAAAACCAAAAAAGTTTTTCGTTCAAAATGTTTAAAGACCCCTCTATAGGATGTATCCTTCTAGGGGTCCAGACATTGCTGGTACTTACAAATATTTTGTCTAAGAAGACTGTTTTTCGGACTGTGTAGCTCCCACAGTAAAGAAAACAGACGTATTTGCTTTATAAATTTACTTATTCGAATCATTTTGTCAATTTTGGGAGAATGACTTCAACCTTTTGTACGGAACAAATTCATTACGAAAGCCTTTAAATGTGAAGGTTTAGGCAGACAAAAAGATATAAGAATGACATCACATTTTGCACATAAAATATTTGTGTATATTTGACAATAGGGTATAGATAAAATAAACCGAATAAATTCAACGATAAGCGCTGAAGTAAATACAGTTTTTTCTTCTATAACACACACATGGCAGGTTAGTTCAACTTGACTAATATTCTCGATAATTTTTATCCAAACAACTGACTTACTTGACTAGAGCGACTTCGGACAATGTCGGGTGTTTGTGGCTCATGGATCAGGACCGATGGCGAATCTGATATACCCAGTCCGCGTCTGTAGCGGGTAAGCGCTTCTAATACTTCATCAGTCGCGCGGTCCGAAATTGCGGCCGCAAGTGATTGCTCAATTTCACTGTAATTAAGGTAAAAAAAACTGAGTTATCGAAATTATGCGTAAATTGTATTATTCTAAAGAAGTTTAATTTTACATATTTTTTTGGACAGATGTGGCTTCCGTAAAAATTTCAGGAGCTTTGTCTGTATGACACTCAAATAAAATAGTTTTCGAATCGCGATTATGAGTCGGTGCGAGAAAATCCTCGTCGGTTGGACATGGTTTGTATGGCGGGTCGACATTAGAGCCTTTGTAATCATCTTTGCCTCCGAAGCAGCAACTAAAGGTGTGCTTTAGACGCTTCATGCCGAACTATTTACTATTTACTGAATGCGTCGTTGGGCTCGGTTCTGATTATACTGATCTTTGTCTGTGCGCACTAAAACAGCTGTTGGTCGCGATTGATGCAGTCAGATTTGCGCAGTGTTTCGCTACTGTTTTAAGTTGTTTTTCGCTGGAATTTGCTTTGTGTTGCATGCTCTTTTGGGCAAGGTTCAAACAAATTGTCCATTAAATTCCATAAGAGGTTTGTACTAAACCAAATTAATAAAAACTAATTCTTGTTTACACATTGATGTCCTTTAGTTTGCCTAAAATATTTCCATATTGAGATTGTTGTTTTGTGGAATTGTATTGGCAAAGACTTTTTTCAATATGGGAAGCTATAAATGAAATTAACTTGTTGTATAGAAGTGAACCAGAGTTTCAGCCTTGTCGCATTCGAAATTGGTTCGCGTTTATTTTGCACTTGATTATGATTTCATTTGTTCATACTTATTTTATTCAGTATGTATGTGTGTAAGTTGCTGTATTCCATATCAGACTCACACACTCGCGTCTATACATTCCTACAACCATATTGAAAACGATTTTTGTTAGAGTATCTTGCTGGACGCTGTTTCTTGCAATCCAGTCTACCGATTTTTTATTTAATCTTATCTCCATTTTTCATGGTTGTTGTTGTTGATACAAAACGTATGTTTGTGTACACAAACAGTCAGACAAACAAAAGCGTTAGAAATGAATGGGAATAGAAGGAAAAGGCAAAAATTAAATGCAAAATAAGCTTCACAAAATCGTTAAGTTTCGCTAATTTACAGTTATTTTATTACTGATAATATTGGTAACAGGTTTTATTTGTTTGGGGTTAACTGTTTTGACTTGTGGTTAGCGGACTGCTTACTGTTTCTTATGCATCACATTGTATAAGATTTTATATATATTTTAGCACGAACGATATTGTATTGAAGCTTTGAGTTGCTTAAATTTTTTTTATGAAAACAACAAATTCAAATCACATACTAACTTAATTTGATTACCACCATAAAATCGTATACTTTTTGTTAATCATATGCTTAATGTGCTTTGACTTACCTTATTTTATTCAATATCTCACTACCGGCGTTATTAAGCAAACAATTCTGCAGAAAATCTTCCGGTATTACCAAGCGTTCACTAAGTGCTTTACGCAAGTCCTGAACTACAATCTGGCTGCCGAGCGTTTTGGGACACTGTTCAATGCCAGTGCGAATCATCGTTTCCAACGTCTCTTCTAGGTAGCTTTTTATTGTATAGCTCAAGTCGCTGGCGATACGTGTCAGTTTTATTTCGATGGGATGCGCGTCGCTTCGCACTGCTTCCTGAAGTTTTGGCATTAATTGCTTACAATTTTCGGCATCATCGATTAAACGTTGCACCGACGACGAATCACTGCCTTTGGCAACTGAAATAGTGTCCTGCGTCTCAGCCACTAACTTGTCAACCAGTTGATGGGTGGATGAGAGCATGAAACCGTGTTGTAATCGAAAACCTTGGCCATTTCCTCGTTTTAAGCCATTGCAGTTGCGTTGGAGAAGTTCCTGCATCTTGCGCATAATGGCATCCGTTTTATCGGGATGATTCTTTAGATGTGGAGCGATGTCAAAAACAGGAAAAGGTATGGTACGCATGCTATGGTTGTTCTCTAAGGCGTACACAATGTCAGCATAGCCCTGCAATGTTATGTTATTCTTGTCCATGTAAATGGTTCGCAACTTGTTGTTAATCTGCAGCGCCTTGGCCATTAGACGTGCACCCACATCTCCCATGTAATTGCCGCTTATGTCAAGCTTCTGCAAGCTCTGATTACTGCCGAGCGCATTTATAAAGTCATGTATGTCGTTCTTTAGCTTGTTGTCTGAAAGCACCAATTCTGCAAGAGGAAAATCATCCTTTTGAATAAGATTGACCAATGCATCCATAACAGGAGGAATGTGTTTTAATTTCATGCCAGTCAGATTGCGGCACATTATCAATGTACGTATCGAGGGATTTTTCGAGATCGCCGTCAGTACTGGCGCCAATTCAGCATCCAAATCTGCCAAAGGGAAAATTTTGTAGTAAAAGACCAATGTGAATGCTGACGAATTGACAACTACTCACTATTGTCACTAATGTCAAGACTTTGCAGCACGCGGACACCGTGTATGCAGGACTCTAGCACATGTGCGCCTTGTGTACCTAATGTATTGCTACTTAAATCTAAGTACAGCCCAGCTGTTGACTCGTTGCACGCCAAACCAAGTAACAAGTTTCTGTAAAAATAAAGCAAATCATCAAATCATCAACATTGCCAAGTATTAATTGCAGCGTACGCACTTCAGCGCCTCCATAGGCAATTTGCAACCGGCAATGTTTAAATGCTTTAAACTTAGTGTGCTCGTAAAGAACTGCTTGAAGGAGGGTGGTATCTCTTTTCCCTTCTTTGTGCTAAACGAGTTGTGTGAGACGTTTAAGTGAGCAAGATGTGTAGCACAGCCGCGCAAAAGTGCACCAAAAAGCTAAAAAAAAAGCAAGCGACAACAACAACGAACGAATTCATTATTATATTTTCTTAGTTATTTCAGTTACACTCACATTCTCCAAAGTTATATCAGTCGAAGAGAGATCCAAGTGTTCCAAAACATTTGGTTGCGCCAGAAAATTATGCAAGTTCTATATTAAAAAATGGTTTGTATTGAAATTACAGTTATCTATGTATGAATGTATGTCAAGACTAATTTAAAACTTACTGTTATATCGTCTTTGAGACTATTACCGCTTAAGTCGAGATAGGTGAGCGAATTGGAAATACTTTGATTTAGCGAAAGTGAATGTGACATCTGATTAACACCCTTCGATGTAAGTCCGCAGTGGCCCAGTGCCAGTTTGCAAAGGCCTTTTGAGACCTTGGCTATGGGTCCAGCCAGATGTATTGCGCCTATCGTGCACAAAAAAATCGCATTTTACTAAGCTTTTATATTAATTGAACTCATATCTATTTTATTAAAATAGTACATAACGATATTGTTATTAAACAGAGTACGATAAAGAAACAGAGACATTGAGATGAATTGTTTTGTGTAGGTGAACTGTAAAGTGATTCTTTGAATAGAATAATGTGTTGTACAGACACATATGTACATCTACATGAATAATGATATGAGAAAAGTAAGCCAGGCAAAACTTATTGCGCAAAAATGTTGTACAGCAACTGTGTATTATTAGTTTATTGTTATTGTGGGTTACTTTAAACCAATTTTATTTTAGTATTATTAACTTGACTCCAGCACAGTTGCAGTACAATTTTTCTGTTTAGGAAATGATAGCAAAGCCAAAATATTATAACGAGCGTAAAAACAGCAACTTTACTAATTGCATTGTTTGGTTTTGAACTCTTAGCGCAGGCAATAGAGACAAATTTTTGAAACACAGTTGTCAGATTTTTTATATTCCATCCGACACACATTTTTAATTTGAACTTAATTTTTATTACAACTCGATGTTCTTCATTCGATCTTCTTCAAAATCAGAAAAAAAGTATACAAAAAACTATATTGCGTCTGAATATAAAATTTAGGTAAATAGTCAATAGACAAAAAAACCAATAACTTTTCCAAATTTATTCTGCGCTAAGAGCAATCAATGTTCGGCTAGCCGAAGTTATCTCTAGTCGGTTTTTATTTAATTATTTATTTATTTATTTTTTTTTTTGTTTTTTGATTGTGTGAACAAACATGTAATTCAAACCTTGCACAATTTTTCCAAGTAGGGCGCACAATGAGCTTGCTCCTACAGCAAAAAAAATACATTCATATGGAAAACATATGTAGGAAAAATGTATAAGAGGTTAAATTGGATTAATCGAATTAAGGTTTATTTGGGTACAATACAAGTTTAAGCAGGAAATTTAGAACAATTGACCGGCAATTCGTTATTGACTTCGTATGCATTGGATGGTCGATACTTTTGCGAGGAGTAAGTTTCAACAATCCTATCTATTGAGAAACATGAGATATCGTTCGTTGTTTCAGACTCACCTTTATCTTCGATTAAATTGTGACTCAGATCAATCGTTCGTATTGCGGGACTATTATTTGTAATCACAGATATAGCTAATTTATGTAGAAAATCCGATCTGTTAATAAATAAAGTTTATTTATTTCGAATAACTGAAAAACAATGAATAAACATCCGAACCTCAAACTGAGCGCTTCTAAATGCAGCTCCTCCAGCCACATTGAACGCTTAAGAACATGCAAAATGCGTTCCAGAGTCTCATTTGAGAGTCGCATATGGGAAATTTTTAGGCCGCGAAAAAATGTGTTATACTCCAATGCGGATACAATAGCCATTAAGTCTCTATTGGGAAAAATTTGATTTGTCAGATGATAATTTACCAATATTGATTATATATGAGTGAATAATTATCGGCGTATGTATTGCTTACTTTGGTTCCAAATGATCGAAATCTCGAAGGTTTAAAATTC
Organism: Phortica okadai; assembly: GCA_034638295.1. Taxonomy (NCBI): domain Eukaryota; kingdom Metazoa; phylum Arthropoda; class Insecta; order Diptera; family Drosophilidae; genus Phortica; species Phortica okadai. The sequence goes on from CM067851.1 coordinate 6,223,243, forward strand.
GTGTATCATGCGAAAGATATATAGTATCCACATCCCAAGCCACTTCCTCTCTGAAATTAATGAACACTTTAGTGGAAATATGTTAGGATTAGAACATATCTACTTACCTATAGGGCACACCATGGAAATCACACATGCAAGCATACTGCGCACTAAAGCCGCCACAAGGTCCAACATTGCGAGGATCAGAAGGTCGGAATTCCTCAGAGAATATAGTTTCACGTTCGGGTGGCTGTATGTCAATCTAAAAAGACAGAATGAAATGTAGTTAATTTATGATAAATTAGAATCTCTCTCAAATCATTTCCAAAAAAAATATATATTATATATTAAAACATGTGTATATGGTTAATTTGTCTTGCTACCTACTGTTATAAGACCATGGTTATATATTATTTTTCGATGATTAACTAACTACAAACATATTCACAATTGAATAATTCAAATTAATTGAGTTTAATTGAAGCAAAAGTTGAAGAAGTCATTTGCTCATTAAAATCCATTAATTTTAGCAATGATTACATTTATGAATCGACAACAAGTGCCATGTACTTATGTTGAGTCATCCACCCAATTCGCATGACACAAAGTCTTGCTCTTTTACTTAAGTGATAACTCTAATATAAATTATCTCATATATTTGTACTCACTTTTCGTATGATGTATTTAAGAGGAACTGTTGGGAAAATTTGTTTGATTGCAGATGCTAAATCGGTAAGAATCACATCGGCGTTCTGCAATAACAAAATATGAAATAAATGAAAATAGTTTGAGTTTTGTAAAGTAGAATTTTTAATAGAACTTACCGAACTGAAATTGCCTGCATCTCCCGTAGTGGCAAATGAATATGTGCGGTCATTCGTTATAATGGAGAAATGTGTAGATTTTTTGCTCTCGACGGAATGTATATCCAGATAATGAAAATGGCACTCGATCTATAATGAATACATGAATCCATTGCTTACTACTGCCAAATGATGGGGGGAGTTTATATGGCTTACCTTTGTGGGCACCTTTGCGTTGAGCAGGTAAACTCGAACGGGTGTAAAGACCTGTAATGAGCGAGAATAAACAACGTTATCATGAGAGTGGACATTTTTCAATGTCGCATATAATTGGATGAGCCAGAACTGTCTAAACTAAGTCAAATGATTTGCCTAACCCCACACTTTCGTGTAATCTGAAACTTTTAGGGTATTCAGCTTAGAAAGCAGTATCTCATGTCTAAATTGTTTTAATGAAAGCCAATAGACAATTTATTTTAAAGAGGCGACAGTAAGCAATAAGCACAACTGTCACGAACGAATTAGCATTCGTTTTGTGCAACGAGCCATTAAATGCCGCTGTGAGGTCACTGCAATTGTATGAGGGACTGACGGAGCAATAATTGTGAGTCGTCTTTTGATAACAAAATAAATCTTAAAAACATGAACATACACTAAGTATACTAAATAAGTTACGAATTATTTTGAATTTATATAACAAGTAAGTAACTGGTATAAGTATTTTGACAAAAAGTTTAAGTTCACATTTTTGTTAATAACTTATCTTTTAAGCAGGCCATCCATTGTCGAATTTGTTTGACGAATTTGTTGTGTTTGACGAAATATTCGTCGTTAGTGGTAGTGTTCGTTTTCAAATTTTGTGTTTGATGTTTTGTTCGAGAAAAATAGAAATTATTCTATCTTGACTTTGTTTGTCGAACAAATTTGACAGTGGATGGCAATGTTCATTTGTAAAAAGTTTTCCTAGCGTGAAGACGTGTATAAAATGTCGAAAAAATTTTTGCTAGAATTTATTAATTGCCTTCAAAATGATGTTTGCAAACAATGTTTGAACTAGTTTGTGGCAAAATGTTTTTTTGTTCGACAAACAGTTTTTCAAACAAATTCGACAATGGATGGCCTGCTTAAGGCCCAGTTTCACAGTCTAGGGTTAACCCAGAGTAAAGTTAACTCGAATTTAACCCTTACCCGAAGTTAACTCTGACTTTCAGTTCCACAGTGACGAGTTAACTCTAGTTATATAAGTATGGCAACATTCTATTTTTTGAGAATAATGTTTTACAACATTGAACATCTACTTACCAAACACTGTTTATTTTTTCAGTTATTTTAAAAATCACCTTCAATTAGTAATGGATAACTGAAGAGAATCCAATATAACAAGAGGTGAAATGTTGACTCGATTATGTCTAATTGTATAGTTTACCATTACAAAGGGGCGGGGAGTTACTCTGCACAACGAAAGTAAACCGCACTCTTCAAATGGTACAATAGTACGTACTACGTAGTTATGTTAGTTTCGTGTAAAACACGACATGGGTACAATACTCATAGCAATCACACAAGGAGACTTTGTATAAATAATGCATATCTTCTCCCAATGAAAAGTAAACGACTTCCGATGTCAGTAATTCCATATGATGTGATACTACCTGTTTGAATGCTGCTATACAAGCTCATTTATCAAATTCATTTCTATTGATAGGGACATATTTAATTTTTATTTTTTTTGACAGACAAATTTTGTTCTGTTTTGACATTAAAAAACATAAATAGAAAAAGTTAAAACAGAGTAGTTAACTCGGGGTTAACCCTAGAATGTAGTAGGGTTAACTCAGGGGTTAACTACTAAGTGTGAAACTGAAAAATTGTTACTCGGAGTTAACCCTGGGTTAACTTTGACTGTGAAACTGGGCCTTAATGAGCGAAAAATCAGAATACTCCCTTAGACACCTCTAACCAAATTTTTCATTAATTTCGACATGCTACACATTATTTGATTAAATTTCTAAAGAATTGATAGTTTGCAGACCAATGTCTCTAAAGTTTTCAATACGTAATTAGTCGACCCATGGCATGAATTTGTCTTTCGCCACCTGGCAATTATATAATGATAATTAAAAAAAAGCTTAGGTTGAACGACACTTAAAAGCAAAGAGAAGTCAAAGAAGAAAATGTCAAAATACTTAGATCAATACAAATTCCAAGTAGACCTCTTAATAACCTTATATTTTTTAATATGTAATTTCAAATTATTTAATTGAAGTGTTTCCCTATGTATAACGACTCTTTTGAGACTTTTAGTCTGAAACAAATTGAATATTTCCAAGACACTTAGTGTGTGCTGGGTTTAAATATATAGTATAAACTTACTAAAACACGATTCTCTGTTTTATCGCCTTTTGTTTCTAATTTGACCATATACTTGACCAATATCTTTGTGTGACGGCCCAACACGTTTTTGACACTCTCTGCAAATAGAAAAAAGTTTCATAATTAATTTTTGATCTATTGATTTGAATGGATATTTTTTTAATTTATTGGTAACAACAAACTGGTCGAAAACAAAGATGGTAATTATTGCACATGCATTTCACTTAAAATCGATATCGATATGGCAAAGTTTGGGAAGATTTCATAAATAGTTAAGTCATTTTTGAACTAAGAAGAAAAATCAACCAATAAATCAAAGTCAACTTATAGTACTTGAGTAAAATGAATACAAAAAGTCGCTTTAAACATGATCGATTAATTTTAGATGTATTTATTTTCTGGATTGCAACACACGCAACCGCTCTGAGGTAGAAACAGTTCTGTAAAATCAGATTGAAGCCACCAGGTTACAAATGATTACTACAAACACAAATTGTGTATTGTGATTAAAAAGACTTTGTCTCTGCTCTTACAAGATTTAATATGCGTACATACATATGTAAGAACAATAAAAGCTGTGACCCATTTTTGGGCTCCTAGTTTGTTATGGTTTACAAAGGAACAAATACAAATTTACGTTCATTGTGCGGATTATGATTATGAGTTCAGCGAACAGTCGAGTATGACGATTGCCGTTGCTTGCGCACTTTGGCATTGTTGTTAGTGTTTTGTTTAAATGCTGTCAAAAGTGTCATCGTTCTTGCCGACTACAAAGTAAAGGCGTCGAAGTGATTCATACAAGCAATTTTACAATTCAAAAAGTATGTAATTAAAAGTTAACAACAATTTTATTTACATAAACAAAAGTATAAAATTATCCAATCGTATTTGTATTTCGAATTTGCAAAGTTTTTGGAGTTGGATATTCGTCTACACATACATACATACACGAGAATATATACAAATTTGATTTACTTTATTCACTGATCACATCTGGCAGATAAAGCGCATGAGAAAACAGACTAATCAGTGTCGAATAAAGTCAGTGACCCAAAAACGAAAATCATGTTTTATTTTTTCTGTATTATGATATTCGTTTTGGCAGCTCAAATCGCCAAAAACACACGCAGTCCAATAACAAAACGGGCCACAAAAAAAGTAAAACGGTTGTTTTCGTCTCGTTTTGCTGAACTAAAAACAACTTTGAAATAGTAACTTTGTTACGTCTGAATGTCAACATAGAAAATGCACATAAGAATATGAAAAGTATTATTTATTTTTATTTTCAGTGCTGTTTTGAAGTCTCTTGTTTGGTGAACAAGAACCCAAATGCAAACTTCAATACCATATAGTTAGTTATAATAAAAATGAAGGGTTTTTATTATTTCTATACATATGTACATATATAGTAAGTCAACTCTATCTTGCCCGAAGTAAACTTGTTTTGATTTTGAGTTTTACGAGTGTTACTACATATGTATGCATATATTTAAGCATTGGCTATTCTAATTGTTCTCATACGTCATTTAACGAAATGAGTAAAACTTATTATTTCTTAAATTTTGAAATTTTTATATTTTTATGCATTATACGTACTCATAAAGAAACTCAATATTTTGTTCACACATGGTTTGAAAAGTATTACAAATTTCAACTCTACCGCACGTTTTTATTTAGCAATTTTTTTATTATTTTCAGTATTAACTTTGTTAGTGACACAGTTTCTAGCTATTTCGCCAGTGAGAAAATATAGTGCGTAAACAAGTTAACCGATAATAAGTAATAACTTTAGAATCAGCGTAGAAGACAAACAAAGAAAGCGCTATCGCAAATAACTCTCTCAGCTCTCATTGCCATCCATTGTAATTCTTTCTTTATAAAATAAATTACCGAGACCGCAATTGGCGTCATCGGCAGATTTTCTAGTGACCGCTTGCGTTATTTAAATTAATGTAATTTAATATATGGTGTATATTTATATATTTATATAGAGAAAAGTCAAGTTTGCATTCCCTATTTGTTGCTGGTATACTTATTCTATAACTTTAAGGAGCAAACAATGTCATATTTAATCTACAGAAAAAATCCAAGCGTTTATATAGTCCTTATTGGTCAGGAATATACTTCTACATAAATAATTTTTTGACTCAATAGATTAGTCTATCTATGTATGTCTAGCATTACAACCAATATGACCTTGTAGTAATAATATGTTCTATAAAGTTAAGAAATAAATATTGAAATTCGATAAGAACGAAGGTTAATTGTTAAATAAAATCAAACAAACTCGAGTTTCTTTGTGTCACTATTTTCGTAGCAATTAAAGCATATCACCCTTTATTATGTGCAAACATATACATATAGAATATATTATAACAAAATTCATTTTCATTTGAAATAGTAGGGGAGCCCAAGCGGGGATTTTCGTAGTTACTCCTGCGTGGCAGATTAGAATATGGGAGATAGTTTATACTCTAGGGCAGACCATTGATTCTGTAAAAACGGCTGATTTGCTCCTGCGTGGCAGATTAAGATAAGGTAGGTTTATTACATGCTTATAAGTCTCCATTTCGCTAATCAGCCATTTTGAGTAAGACGTAAGGGAATGGGAGGGTTTCAAACTTCCAAACTAAAACCGTCAAATTTAGTTAGCCCTGAGCGTCAGTTTCTCATACAGGTGGCTCAACATGATCTCCTAGTCGTACTGTTCCATAATCTAACAGTTATATGGAGGAACCTTCTTTATTCCGCGGTATACAATATATAAAGCCTTATGGCGGTCGACCCCACCGCTAAATGAAAAAAGTTCATAGAATCTTTTCAACTTTAAATTATTTAATCTTCAAAATGCAACCACTCCCAACGACGCAGGAGTAAATCACATTTTAGCATCGTCGGCTCCCCGACTAAAAATATATTGTATGATTTTTTAACTTTTATCAAATGTAACAAAAAATGGAAAGAAAAAACCTTTAAAAAAGCTGATATGTTTAAAAATCAGTAGTAAAGTACATATTTGTGTCTACAAGGTGTACACTGAGCATAAATAATTTAAGTCGCGGAAATGCTTTGCGATAATAATTTTATAATTGTAAAATATATGTAAAAAAAACATCGTAAGAATTCTTATTAACTTGCATTGAGGCCTGTGTGTGTGTGAGTGCTTTTGTGTGTTGTGTGACACATCGCAGAGTTATTATTATACACGGCTAACCTCACTTAGTTATCAGAGCTCACCTGCATCGTTTGTTTTGACTATATCGAGTATCTGCAGTTCAATGATACGCCGCAAGTACTCATCAATGTGATTCATTAACTCCTGCGTGTACATTTTTACATAACACTTTAAATAAGTCACTATTTGTTTTAATAATTAAAAAACACTATTTTGAAGTTTTCAATACCGCTACACAATACAAAGAAATGTATAAGAAAACTTCCTATGTGCAACGCTTTTAAAAGAGAACTAAAACTGGCGAGAATAAAAAAAAATATATTTTAAACAACTTCGATACCTTATCAGCGAAAGCGCCAATTGTTATCAAAGCGTTGTGGTTAGTAGGCAGAGAAGAGTAAAAGCATTACACGTGATGAGTGTCTTTTTGTATTCCTTATACTTATGTACATACATACAACAAATTAAGTGTAAATAACACAAAGAGCCGACTATATTACATTTCAATCAGCTATAAGTAAGTGATATTGAATTAGAATAAATGAGTGTATTTTTCGTTAAAATCATGATAGAAGATTCTTTGTAATGCTTATAAATAATAATAAGAAATATAAATAAATACAATACAAAATAATAATAATAAATTCAAAAATAAGACCGTAAAAATAATTAATAAATATAAAATATTATTCTAATAATAGTAGCGGGTTTTGACACCGACAAGTCCGATTGCAAATGACAACAGAAGCGACATACCAAAGCAAAATTATTGCGCGATAAAGCAACTGTCTTTTATATAATTATTTTAATAATCAACAACAATTGTAAATTTAAATATATAATAGTTAATATGCCTGGTTCTAATTTACCCCATGTGGCCTGGTGGTTCTCTACAAGGTTCAAGCACTCAACCGATACAAAATAAATGTACATGTACATACATACATACGTATACTATGTATGTGTTTTGAGCATTCCTGACAAAAAGTTGTTTAATTTCCCATTTAATGAGTCATACTGAATGTACGACGGACTGTAGAGGAACAAAGCTTAAAATATGTATGTACATACATATATTCCGCATTAAAAACAATACATTTGCTTTATAACTTAATGTAGAATTATAATTATTATTTGGTTGCTCATGAACAAAAATTTGAATTGGTTGCAAATATATAAGACGATCATCTATGTTAACAGTAAACATACATGTAATTCTTTTAGAATAGAATATTGATAACATAATAATAACATATAGAAAACCTCACAAAACTAATATTCTTTGATGGTATATAATTATGATTGGAAACTTTGTCCAAATAAGCTTTGCCCCAATATTGTTTGTTTTCAAATGAATAAATTTTACACTTGTACTTCACTTTAGTGAACATTGTGTAAAAAAAAGTATAATTATTTTTTTATTATTAAATTTGATGCATGTATCACAATTGCTCTTAATTGATTACGATTATGACTAATGCATATGCATATGCATATACCCACCTCGCTCTAGATTATACACAAATACATATATATGTGCATGTATACATATGCTTATTCGCAACGCATACAATTTTTTTTTTTTTTTTATAAAAACAACATAACACAAATGTATGAAGTTTACTAACAAGACTTATGATTAAATCAAGAGTCCTTGCGGATTTTCTTGAGGATATCGATACACTGATAACAAAAAAATATATGAAATAATTTATTTTGGTTGTTAAAAAGATTGCGCATCATTACAAACAAAGCTATTAAAACGCATCCAAAGATACAAAAACTCAAATTTGGCTCTGAAAGCCTGATACTTTTAATGCAAATTTGCTAAAAATTATTTCTAAGTGTCTGTCTTACCATTTAAATCCTTCGTCAATTGGGAGCGAGTCGACATCTTGTAGCTATATATGTGCAGAATTTTTGCAGCGAAAGTTGTATGGCAGTGGAAATGAAGTCAAACAGGAAATACAAGCGCAGTGTCAGAAGACACAAGAGAAGGTTAATATACGTCTTGGTTTTGGACGCTTGTGTTGGATGCCGCTGGTCTGCCTTGATTGAGAATTGGATGTTTTCTGCCTGCTATTGTTCTGAGCGGACTGCCTCCGCACGACGTCTATGTTTTTGTTACCTCTCCTCCTCCGCGTCTGTCTATATTACAGAATCCTGACACGCCTCGCCTTGCAGCACAAAACTGGATTTTCGATGCCACCTCTTAAAAACAATTATTTTTCACTTCCACTCTTTATTCTAACTTAACTTCAGTTTTGTTTTTAAAACATTTTGTTTAAAAGGCATTCTCGTTAACACACAATTAGCCTTTTATATTTCCTGTTTTAACATTTTCCGATTTTTAGCAAAACGAGATGAAATTTCAGCAAAACATTTTCACAGTATCCGATTTTCCACCCTCACATGAAGAAATTTGTACACGGTTTTCTCTCTTTTTTCTGTGATCTAAATATGTTATTGGTTTAAACAAACTTATAAACTTTAAGCTTTTCGTTTAAAATTTCTTATATTATTTTGTTAAAAACGATTGCATTTTAGAAAGAATACCACATTACATGCAAATTATAAAACATTAAAAAAAAAAAGTAAACGAACGCGGCGAAGACACTTCATCAACAAGGCGGCAAGATAGTAACGTATTGAGCATAATATATTTTGCACTTAATTCGACTTTTACTTGTTCTCATTATCTGTTCTTTGGCCAATTAAACTAAAACTTTCCGAAATCAAGCAACTTTCTCATCACTCCAAATCTCAAATCTGTATAATTTCACGCGCACAACTCAAAACTGCACAACTGCAATGAATAATGATACTTATTTTTGTGACAATTTCACAAAATTGAATCAAAAGTGTCCACGTTAAGACAACAAACTTATTGCAATAACACGTTATTTCATTTAATTTTTATTAAATCAGCTCGAGCTGCAGATACAAAAGTAGCTAAAATTGATACAACTGCTGGAGCAGGTGTATGTAGTCAAAAGAGTGTGAAAAATATCTGAAAAGTGTCGCATTGGCGCAAAAGAGTCCTCGACGGAAAACTGCCGTGAAATGGAGGAACAAGACATGTCACAAGGAAAAGTAGTGCAACATATGCCAAGCCAATACTGCACTTGTGGTTCATAATGAATTTTAAAATGACTCAAATCTGTATAATTTCACGCGAAAATATCGCACAACTCAAAAAACTTGATAAATTAAATAAATTAGGAAAACTGCAATGAATAATGAAGACAGGTATTTATTTTAGTGACAATTTCACGCAAAATAATTGAAAAAAGAAATTAAAAATTTTGAGTTGAAGAATGTTTGCTTGAAATATATTGGATATTGAGTCAATCAAGCATAAAAAAATATGAAAAACAACGTTTCGCATTTGCGAGAAACGAAGACGAGCCAGATTTGCTCAAAAGTGACAAAATTGGCGCACAAGTGACCACGAAATTCTTCTTCTTTTTTTAAAAGAAAAGTTGCTTTTTTTTTGGCAACGGGACATATGTCATAGAGTGCACATGCGACATAAGACAAACCACCTCCATAATCACCGTTTCATTGACTCAGTAATAAGAGGAAGCAGTTTGTTTACAAAAAATTCTTGGAATTGCAGTGTTGCCATTAGTTTTGTTCTTAAAGCTGTTAAGTTTTACAGTGGCAGTGTTGCCACTCAAGTCACATTTATTGCGTGAATTTTATGTCAGTCAGATTGAATTAAATTCGTCGGCTGCCAATTGGTGTAATACAGTGACTCCAACACATAATCGAACAAGTCTTTTCAAAAAAAAAATTTTTCGCGTCGGCAACTATTAAACTATTAATGTTGGTAAACATTGCAGATACAAAAGTCGCAAAATTTTTTCGCGTCGGCAAACAATCGATCTCATTATCTGTTCTTTGGCCAATTAAACTAAAACTTTCCGAAATCAAGCAACTTTCTCATCACTTTTCACTCCCACCACATCTCTAACAAACAGTGCTGCCAAATCAGTTTTTTCCGTCGTTTCTGTTTTTTTTTTTGAGACTCGATGTCGGAACGAATGAGGACAGCCGGATCTGTGGGTATTTTAATGAATGCTTTGTTTTTTTTTTAATTTATTTGTACATGTATGTAAAATTTGGTGATTACGCTATAAGTGTTGTGAGTGTGGTCTGTAACATAGGCGTTCGTTAACGTTTTATTTTTTTTTGGTCATGCACCCAAATCCCTTTTAAAATACGGTTTTTATTTGAAAATGATTTTGTTGCAATGAGCTAAATGTTGATTGACCCAGATAGCAATCGTTTGAATTCATCGAGTAGACCGATAACTTAAGTAAGGGCCCGTTTAGCATGCAAACATTTTTTGTTGATGGTCTTTTGTCATATTTTGTCTCATTTTGTGGTATTTTTTTTTACGGAATCTAAGTGACTGGCTGGAAATAAAACAATATCAATTATTCTTTTGACTTCTAAATGTCGGTGGACAATCGGGCATTTTGCAACCCGTTTTTTCGGTACTTTCTAAATTTTGTAAAACTGTTATCTCCGATAATTTAAGTATCGATTAGAGATTTTCAGGTGTACTGACTCATGACATGCTATCATTTCAAGCGAACATACTTCTGAGGAAATTTGGTGAACTATTAGTTACAATAACATGCCGTCAGCTATGAATACGTCTATGTCGCGATGTATTCGCTCTAGACAAGTGCGCAAGTGCTATTTGTGTCACTTGTTTCTTATATATGGACGGTGTTGCATTAGTTTGCCCTATGACGCGATATTTTCCATGGGGCTATGTGCGCAGTCGCATATGTCTCATTTTCATACAGTCTTTCCATGCCTTTTCTGGTGCTAACAGTGTATTAACATTGTGCACTATATTGGCCCAACAACACTGGTTTACTTGAAATTCAGTTTTGCGCCATCTTGAAATTCAAATTTCAATTTGGATTTTGAGCGACACTCGAATTTTATGAGAATTATTAATTTTTATAAATGAAAACTACAATGAAATATAATAGTATTCCACAAACTTTCCACATAATAACAACGAAAACAATTTTGTTTTCCCTTCTAATAAAATAATAATTATTGAATTGTTCAAAATTATTTCATGCATGTTTTTTTTTTTAACACAGAAATTTATTTATTTAATTTGCAATGCTAACCGCTTATACAATTACCTTACTCATACCCAATATTATCATCAGATCCACCAATGCAGAATCGGCACAAATCTTAGAAGGAAAACAAATTAATTAATTCCAAAATATTCCGTCCAATTGTACGTCATCTTATAATTATTCAAATTAATTTGCACAAATTGTATCAAATAAAATTCCACGGTAAACAATACTTTTGACAGAGGTGAAGATTAAAACTTAATTATGGAAAATAAAATGCGAACGATTGCTCAGGCAACTTCACAGATTGAAGATTACTAATTGGTACCACAGTACGACAAGAAGCGGCGGTTATAAAAAGTGTTAATTACTGATGGCCGAGAAAGACATACGTGGAAATAATTTTCGTTTTATTGAATAAAACTTAATATTTGCAACTTTCATACGTCAGAGTAATAAATATTTTCAAAGTGGAATCCTTTCCAAAAGGTGATAATTGACGGTAAAGAAATGTCAGGCCCCTTTTCATGACGCATGTAATGTAAACAGTGCCAACAATTAGAAATGATGAAATATGAATCAGCATTGTGACATTATTGTATGCAGATAGATGCCCATAAACAAGCACCCTCATCGGATTCGTCAGCTTTTAGCACCTGAGACTTCAAACGAAAAATATCCAATCAATTAGCTGCTCTACGATACGATGTAAGAAGAGTGATTAATTTGGTTTAATTTTAACAAGCGGAGTGGGAACAAGGCAATGAAATTATTAATGACTAATTGCAGTGAAATCTTGTATACCAGGCACGAAATATTCTAATTTTAAAATTTTAACCACAATATGGTGATAATCAACGATTTCTTTTTGGCACAAGTTTAAATTTAATATAAAACAACAAAAAAAAGTGGTTATTATAGTACCAGGAAAGGCTATTTTTATCTTAAAACCGCAAAACTTTGTCTACATTCTATCTAAGCTAATCATTCAAATTGTTTTTTAGCACTTGTGGACTTTTGACTTATTGACAATAATAAAATAAGCGATAAGAAAACCGCTCTGAAGCTGTTTCTGAAATTCACTTTCCTCTCAGATTTGAATTACGTCTGTAATCAACAAATATTATGTATGAATGTGACGACAGGCGATGTGTTGACAGCAGACTACACAATAAATCACAACATAAATACTAATCATTGTTTGTGCTGTTGCCATTAAAGAGACATCACAATCAGCATCGTCAAAGACGAGTTCAAGTTCTTTGTCTTTTTTTTTTTTTAATTGACGCGAGGCTAAAAAATTGATGTAGTCTCACGTGTACACACAAATATAAAATCAAAAGCATGTTTGGTTGCTGCACAGACAACAAATAATGCTAATTTAAAAATATTTTTCCTGTCTTATATTGTTAAATATTTGTTTGGTATTTGCTTGCATTGTTTTATTTCATTCAACTCTACGCAATTAACCTTCACGAATACTTCAAGCTTCAAAGCAACCAATTCTTAAGTGGACTCTCTACAACGATCACCATTATAATCATAAAGGTGTTGATAATTTCCATGCGTCACTAAAACGGATGATTCAAATATTTAAGCCACTGAATGATAGTTGAATAGATTTGATTTCGTGGTTCATTTGAACCCCCTCAAATCAAGTTATGAGTACTACAAAAGTAGATATTGAAAACAAAATTATAATATTTCCAAAGAAATGTCTCAATCCAAAAGCGTATGCATATTTCGTAAAGCGTATTTGATTTCGGACAACGAACATATAAAACCAACTTCGCAAATTGAACTTTGCGGTTTCCGTATTTTCATACTACATGTTTTAACTCAATCCGGACGCGTAATTGAATCCTTCGTCAAAGTTAATGTATTTTTTTTTCCAAACTTATATGAAAACAATTTTATTAGTAATATTTTTATCTATAAAGCGAACGTTAATCCATTAATATGACAAATTAATAACAAACAAATACGCGTGTGCGTCATGGAAAGAGTGGAAAAGTTGAGTTTCTCTAATACTAACAAAAATTATAGTAAAACACGAACTCGCTCAAAATAAAACCGAAAAAAAAATACTAAAGGCGTTAATTAAAAGACGCAGTGCAACATCCTCATTGGATCGACTTGCAGCAAATAGGGCTATCAAGCAATATGCAAAACCCTAAATTCCACCGGCAACAACCGCCCACAGGACCATAAACGAAGAAGATTCACACTTGCGGCGGCACTCGGCACCATTCATCAGCCAATCACATGTTCAGGTATAGTAAACCACTAAAGCGCAAAACACATCGCACATGCACATGCGTATTTTCATACAAACATACGTAAATATACGTTTATATATGAATATACATATATGTATTAAGCAAAACAATATACTCACATACACACTTGCCATGTCGTGTTGTCGTCATTTGCTTCTTGGCTTATTTGATTTCGAATGCGAACGAGATTTCTGCTCGGCTCGTATAAAAGTGAATTTGTCACTCAAATTCTTAATAGTATTTTAAAGCGCAGAGCGTCGGTAACATCTCTAAAACTGTGTTTTTAAAAACCAGAAAAAAATTTTTGTTTCGAAAGGAATCAATTGTGCAAAAGTTCAATCCGATAGAGAACATCAAATTTTTTAAGTACAACTTTAAATTGATTTATAAAAGCAACGACAAACTATCAAAAACCAAAGTTTATTTAACAAATATCACAGTTTATTGTACTCGTGTCATTTTATTTGATTCAAAACTCAATTCCATATCTGTGCAAATATTGAAATAATTCATTCGCGTCCAGCAGCAACAACAACAAAACATAAGGAGTTCAGCAATTATCACTACTAAAAAATGGCAGCTGTTAGCATCAAAGTGAGTATTTTGCATCTCGAAAGCTAATCATGTACCATTTTTTTTCATACGGTTTTGCGATGTGATCCGAAAACGAATTTGAAACATTTTATTGCCAATCAATTGAAATGCGAAAATGTCAAATACGGCTTTAATTGCTCGCTCATGTTAAATATCTCAAACAAATAAATTTAAAACGTGTTTTTTCGCATTAAATTTTAAAATTATAATAAAATTTAATTTGAAATGAAACAAAGTCAGTTCCATTCAATGTACTCATATAATTACAAGGTCGCAAACATCAATTCTTTCTTGACATTTGAATCCTTTTTTTTTTTTAAATTAGTCTCAGTGCAAAAGCAGTGTCTTGAAAACAAAAAGCGCAATGTTTTTTTTCAACTCGCTTTGCCTGCCTTATACTACGTCATACTTCCATTCTCGTACACAGCAGTTTATGTGAGATCGTGATAATATGATAGTTGATTAATAATCTCGCAGAAGGGCATCTGTCATGAAAGGACAAAATCAATGTGTGATTTAAATTTTGTAGCTACATTTAAAACTGTTTCCACCATGACTTAAGACTATCAACGTCTGCTCAAGAATGACTATTTTTTTGTATAAGTACTCTATCTTCTTGAAATTTAATAATCAATGGAAATCTCTTAAGAAATAGAATACAAATAAACATTCAAGGTTATAAGTTTATTGTCTTATAGGTAGAATTTCAAATAACCGACATATTTTTTGTAGTATGCATTCCATAACCTTTAAATAAAGATTTGCATACAAATAGCTTCTATTCTAAAAATTTTGTGCAAAATTAAAATTGTTGTGACGACTGATCGGAAGTGTCGATTTGATGAATATTAAAACTGGTCCATCGGCTTATATCGCTTCAAACAATAATATGACAAAATGCTCATAATTATTAGCTGATTGTATTTATTTATTTGCTCGAATTTATTGAAAATACGTAAACTGGATTAATTGCAAAACGAAGCCCCTTCCGCCTCTGTGTATTTGTGCGACACAACTCACGTAACCCTGAGCCACAAAGCAACCGGTTTGTTGTATGTTTTATTTCAATTTCGAATTAATGTGTTTGTTTCTTATAATTTAAATGTTAATTTATGTATAGTCGAAATTGAAAAACCAAAACCTCTTCGTGACAAATGCAAATAATGCTTATTAAAAATTTGATTTGTTTTACTGACCCGCCAAACTGTAACTATTATTAGCATAAATCAATTTTAATGATAACATTGTTTTTTTTTTTTTTTAATAAGCTTATTATTTATCAAAATTGCGCACTTAATGACGGAATACATCATATGTATGCATACTAATACAAAAGGCAATACAAAAATAAACAATAAATTAAAAATATTACTTATGTATGTACTGAAAATAAACCCTTAAGCGTAGTCGACGCCTTCCTTTCACATTGCGATGTCGCGTCGTGATTTCGATTACGTAGTCATGTATATAAATTCGTTTCGATTATAGGGAAATCAAAATTAATTAATTAAAATATGCTAATCCAAAGCATACAGCATAAGTCATTAGCGTTTTTTGCTTTTGAACGCATTGATCGATCAGGTTCTAGACGCCGCGCATTTCAAGTGCTGAGCTGCCGTTGTTCAGGTTTGTCGCCAACAACGCCCGGGGCGCTCAAATATTCACACCTCCATCATCAAGATCCGCATTCGTCATTTTAATTTTGTATTTGTTTCTGGTTTGTTTAATTTTAATTTATTTTTTATATCCCTTACAGATATTTTCGGTTGCCTGTGTCGTGATCGGTTTCGTACTCTGCACGGTATCCGCTGCGCCTCAGTATCAGCTTCAGCCTGAGGGGCCACACAATTTGCTCGACATTGAGACGCCCAACTCCTTTAATTACAATTCACCATTGCGTCAGCCAGATAGTCTTCGATCCCGGCCTTATTTTGATTTCCTGAGCACCCTGTATCGCCGTGATTCCGCCAAAAATGATCTCTTCCGTCCTTACGCGCGCACGCGCCGTGATGTGGACTCAGTTGTCGAAAAGCGCCAGCGTCGTGCAATTGTATTTCGCCCGCTCTTTGTCTACAAGCAACAACAAATTAGAAAGGAAGAAGTGCAGTCGAATCGCAGACGCATTTAAATATGGGTAAATCGACGACATTGTCGCACCACTCGCACTTCGAACGACTGTCAACGGTCTTCTACAGGGTCACTAGCACAATAATCTTAGCCTTAGAACTAAGCCATAAAAACGCACCTAAAATTTTCACATCCCTCGTAATTTAAACCCCTATTGTTACAAATTTTTTTATATATACGAAATTTGTTGTTTAAATGTATAATTAATTTGTTAATAAACTTTTGTATACAAAAACAATATATGGCGCTATGAAAAGCATTTTGAAGTATGAAGTGAGACTCTCTTCACATTGTCTGCCAAACTATTTTTTCAATCCAGTCGGTGTATAAGTTAACTCTTGTATAAACACTGGGCATATTTTGAGAACCGCATATACTACCGAACGAAGTGACACCAATCACTTGCTTCAAGCACCGCAGAACTGGATGAGTGACAAAAATCGGTCCACCAGAATCGCCTTGACAGGTGTCGCTGCTACTGTTGAACGATCCAGCGCAGATTTGAGTGCGCACATTGATTTGGTTATCTTCTAGCATATGTTCGCATCTCTGGTCGTCAAAACGATTCAACGATACCTTAAGCAAATGCGATGACGATGGGCCTGATTCTGAGGTTTGACCCCAACCAGCAGCAGTAAATTGTGAGAATTCATTCCCATCTGACGATGGCAAGCAGGCGGGCATTACATACTCGTTAAACGTAGCGTCTTTATCCAATTCCACTACAGCAATGTCATTATTTTGCTCTTCGTTGTCATCGTATCCAGGATGGAGGACTGAATTAACTACATGAAAGTCTTGCGTTTGTGTTTCATCTGTTAAAATGGCATGATCAAGTTCGCCAAGGCGCACAATGTATTTCGGTTTTCTGTGTACGGAATTGCCAAATCGAGAAACTCAATTAATTTAGAATATGATGTACTCACTCAATGCTTGTAACAAGACAATGTGCTGCAGTTAACACATATTTTGGGCTAATCAATGTGCCACCACATTTCCATTCAATTTTTTTAGTTGTAGCATCATCTAAGCCAATTAAAGCCATGAATGGGAATTCTCGAGCTTCGGCTTTAATGCCATTTACGATAAATGGTGTAGTTGGACACTGTCCGCGTATATCACTGTACCGCTTGCACTCTAAAAGTCGTTTTATACTTTAAGTGCACAAGAACGTTCTCAATAAAAAATGTATACAAAAATAATTCACCTCTTTCAAACTTGAGACGTGTATCCAAAACCGGTCTCGGCGCTATCGGGTTTGGACAACAAACAACATCATTGGCTTCATCACAAAACTTTACTTTATTGTAAATTAGATGATAAATCGACAGTATATCCGGACAGTTTGAAATGTGCTTGCAAGTGCCTCGATTATTATCGCATTCTAGTGTGATTCGCAATATTAATATAATTCACTAGAAAAGCCATGAAATGAGCTGCACTCACTATTAACAATTAGCTGATCATTAGCGTTGTCGGCATGTACAGCCTTTCCTCTGTTTGTTAAAATCAGTATAAATAAAGCAAAAATAGTGCAAACTGCGTTCATTCTGTTTATAATTTAACAATTGACGTTCTCCACTGAGATGCTGCTTACAAACTGATTACTCAACGTTTCGTTTTCACCAATGAGAACTGCGTTGCGTACATGTGTATATATACAATGTACAATCATATGAGTTCGTATCAAAGAAAAAAAAAAAATCAGCATCACTTTGGTAACTCCCCTTTTCTGAGCCTACAAAACAAACCAGCACAATTAGTAGAAACAACAGCACACAATTGATGTATACAAAATAGAACACAATAGAAATTATTTTGGTTTCTATATTTAACGTATATTATTTGTATTAGTCTTAAATTTAGTCAGTTAAGTCGATTGCCTATTGTTGGTTGTTGCAATTGCAGTTGCTGTTGTTGTAAATGCTGCATAAACATTTGTTGTTGCATAGTTGGATGCATGCCACTTGAATTAGAAACAGTTTTTGCCGCCACTTGTTGAGTCGACGATGCTGCTAATAATGTGGGGTTGCTCCCGCTATCAACACTGAAAGCCAATGTTATTCAATTTGACGTAAACACAATACACTCACTTTTTCTCTGTGTGAATATCCTCCAAATTGAGATGTGTGATAAATCGTAAGCGAAGTTGAAGAATTGGACGCAAACGTTTAATGATTGCCTCAGATTCGTTTTTAATAATGTTGCCTACGTGTATATACTTAATATGATATCTGGAGAAAGAATATTTTTTTAGTTTGGAAAAGGATGAATATATATCTTATCATACAGAAAATCGCAGATTGGATCCATATATTCCATGGGATTTGGCCCATGTTGCTTATCGACATTTTCAAGCATTTCGTATAGCAGAATAGCGATTCCGGCGACCGCGTTGGGTTTCTCCTGTTCAATGCGTTGCAGGAATGGACCAAATACATGACAGAGAAATATCAACTGATGTTCAGTGCGCACGCATGATTTAAGTTTTTCCTTTAGATACCTTTAAACAAAATGAATAATTTCCTTATGATTAATAAACTCATACATAAAATACAACAATATTTACTTTGTCATTGTAGCTAATTTATATGCGCCCATGTGGTGAAAAATTGAATGTGCCACTGCCAAAACAATGGCGTAGCTCTTTTCCACCATTGCTTCGCGCACTACTTTGAAATTGAATAATTCAAAAGCTGTAAAACGATAGTTCCACTTAATCATATTTGGTGAGTTGAGGACAGTATGCAACCGATCATAAATGCTACTCCAATAAGCTTCTGGCAATGCAGCCAAAACAATGCCTACAGCATTAATATAATTGTGAATTTCTTTATGAGGTATCAGTGAGTAACCATTTACGACCACGTCAATTATGTTGCTAGCCACGTCCTCGGGGCCTATCGGTAAACTTAGAAGCTCCACACACGTAACATAAAGTGCATGCGTTGGAGCATTTGGAAACTCGTTGAAACGCCAGTCGGTGTTATAGAACACGTTTTTTCCACTGATTGCTGTAACCAAAAAAAAAAAACATTTAACGATTGTATACTACTGTATCCACACACTGAATCTTACTATCAGCCAGTCTACGTATCAGATTCATATAGTAACTAAGCTCTGGACTCCAATGAACTTCTTGGCTCTGAAGGTATTGTTTATAGGGTTCACTCACGCACCAATTGGATGGACGTATGTCGGCAAAAGCGCTCGTGACGGCGCTTACCTGCAAAAAAATTAAATATAGTGCCTAAAAAATATATATGTATGTATGTACACAGTGCTTACCAATTTTTTCTTCAAAGGCGGTCGATCGCGGAGAATGCGTTCGTAGAAATGTAGTGTGTTATATAGGTAAGTTATGGGTCGATCTAAAAAAATAAAAAAATTATACATGTCAACTACATATAAACAGAAAACCAAACAGCTCATACCATGGAATTTATAGAGTATGCTCAAATGATCTAGAATAACTTCTAAAATTTGGTGTACGTGTTGTATGGGAAGTTCAATAAATCGATGGACGACAATATCGAGCACTGGCAGGAAACGTAGGCAGACGTTGCAGAAGTAAACGGGAAGCGGCATATGCGATGCAGATTCATCAGGAGCGAACTTCTCTGGATATTTTTGGTGGAACGATAAGTGCTTTTCGTGCCTGTGTAAAATCCAAAATTTACAAAGATAAACACAACAAATGTTTTAATCTTACCAATTATTTTGCTTCCAATGATCGGGATGATTCTCTTTGCAAAACTCCTGCACTCGATTTCGCAACTCCGAAGCTTTTAAGAGAAGCAACTGAATAATCAAAAAACAGACTTGAGCTTCATTACCCTCCTGTGTCCGTAGAGCTAAGCAAAGAACAACGCGGTCAATAGTAACCACGTTGTACTTCCAAATCATATTGTTTATAGTATCGACGCACTTATGTATAAAATCGCGTCCATCTGAACTTGCTACTTCTGCTACTAAGTAATCACAAAGTTTACGTAAATGTGCAGATAAAGCGCGCGCACTTATCCCTTCTAATATTCTAAAAGAAAATAAGTGTTACTTAATAAAAGATTTTGTGAAAAATAAAACACTACGAACTTATATGCCACTGGACTAATGCTTTCCGTCTCCCAAATCATCTTAAATAGCAGACATAAGAAAAGAGAATTGGTGTTTGGGCGTAAAAAGTGCGCAATAATGTCGGTCTCATTAGACATCGATGTCCAGTTGCGATACTCTTCTTCGACTGATTTTTTTAGCAGTTGTTTGTTTTCCAATTGATGATTAGTTTGCAAAAAGAAATCGTTTAGTGCTGGTGGAAAGCAAGCAAGTGAGTGAGAGGCCCATGTGTGTGGTGTATGTTGCATAATATTCGCAAGCAACTCCTTGCACCAGGCCTGCAATTCATCTCCGGATCCAGTGATATGCATGGATCTAGCTAGTGTCAGTATAAGTACACGATTCAGCTCTTCGCTTTCAGTGGAGGCAACAGCGCTCGGCGATTTCTCATTAAAATAGCGTGACAGCTGCGGTTGCAATTCGGGTGGGCCTAATCCCGTTATTAAGCGAAGAGCGGTTGATTCAAAACTAAAAAAAAATCATAAATGTTCATCAAAATATATTACAGTTAGATAATGTCCAAAAGTATCCACCGACCATATGTTTAACTGCATTTTATTAGTTTGTGGTACAGAAGCCAACGAATGCAAATGCGATAGCAGCTGAACACGGTAATGAGCAGACACATGGTGCAAACGGTATGAAAACATCTCCATTAATGTATGCAAAATGGCCCAGGCATGGTGTTTAAATACAGTTGGTAACAATTGTGCTAAAGAAAAATACTGTTAAAAGCTTTTCACATATATACAATAACGAATAGTATATTTACCTAGAAACCCCTTGATACCCAAAGACTCAATTTCGGTATAAACCAATAATCTGGCATAAGTTTCAATAAGTGCTGGAGCAGGTATAAGACTCTTACTTTGGGCTTGTTTTATCATTTGAGTGACAAAGCTGTGTATAAGCGACATTTTGCTGTGTACAGTTAGACTATCTAAGACACCAACAGAGAACGGCACTGCTGTTTTAGAGTTGCCATTTAAAGCATCTACTAGAATGTTCATTGGACGAGCGAAATACTCTTGGTTCGTGGAGTAAGCATTACAAATAAGTATTATGCGAAAATCGTTAGTCAATGTGAGATTCACCATTGAGTTGGGCATAACCAAATGTTGTAAAAAACTGTGGAAGATAATAATTAAACTTTTCTACATCATCCTGTATATAAAGATCATACTCATGATGATTTTTAAGCGCTACTGGAAGCGGACGTGTTATACTCATATTTTCAGCACGGGCCTTTTTCATCATATGAATCCAAATTGCCATTGGAGCCATTTGACGCACAATGGATGATTTGTTGCAATCGGGTAATTTAAGCGGCTCTTGTTCGGGATATAACAAATCGAATAGTTTAAAAACAGGTAGAAAGTTAGTGATCTGAAAATATTTAAATTATAAATAGAATAATTAAATAAAAAAATAATAAACTTGTTCCATACCGGATTCTTTTGAATGCTGCCTGATATAAATTGGAGAAGAATCCACATCAACTGGTCACGACCCTTTCGTAACTCAAGTTTAGATAGCTAAAAAAAATATTATCTAAGCTCATTTTTTTTAATATTTTAGCAAATTTTACCTTTTCATGAAGCGCTAAAACGATGTGCATAAAGCTAACAAATTGAAAAAGTACGAAATAAATTAGTTGTGATGATAGATGCAGCCAAACCCATTCATTATGAGTAATCTGATCTTCAGAAACGTTGAATCCACTACCAGCAGCAGAGTCATTAGACTCAGTCATTTCCATTGCATGTATAATAAGATTAACCAGTTGCTCTTCCAGAGCGTTATATCGTTGTTTTTGATGTTTTTGCAGATTTAGCATGACCAACACCATTTCTCTCGAGTAAGGTTGATCCAAAACATACCGAAGAAGTTGAGTTTGTTCTTCTAATAATTCGGGCTCGTATGGTAAACTTCCTTTGAAATTAAATTTGAGCGTATTGTGATCCAATTTCCAAGAGTTCATCATATGATCAGCGTATCCAAAATGTTCCACAATTGGCAACATATGAGCATGGCCAATTATAGATACCATTTGTGCAGTTGTGCGAAATTCTTCTACAAAATCAGTCATTAATTTATTTAATTTCCAATGGTATGGAAAAGGGCGCATAATTTCGTTCGCAATGAAGTATCCCGGCAGCAGACAATTATTGCGATTAAATATAAATCTTATAAGATCCTCTAATACTAACAGCTGAGGTTGATATGTCACATTTATATTGAGCGGAAATGACTGCGCTTTATCTCGACATACTTTCATTATTTCACGCACACCTTTGTAGTCAACATGTCCAATTACTTTTTTAATTAACTTGAAGCTTTCGATCCAAAATGATTTATTTTCATACTCCAGTTTATCACATGATAGAATTTTGTCACAGAGCATGCTTAAATGAGAATTTGCAATAATGTACTTATTTTATCCAACAGGACGTGACATTCACATACTCACCGTGCCGTAATCAAGTGTGCATCTACTAGCTTACTTAAGGTGTCCATTATCTCCTTTAAATGGGAATAACAAGTGATACTCCCCGCTCGTTGAAGAATTTGTCGAATAACATTATCTTTGCTGTCTTGTGGCACGTTTGCAAAGCTGCTCACTTTAAATTGCATGCATATAGACATTATATCTTCTTTTTTTTAAAGGATTCTTTATAAAATACATACCTATACCATCGGCAATTGTACTTTCAGCTTTATTTTGCTCGTCAGTGTGTTTATATACCATTACATTAAGAAATGCTTCTTCGATTGCTTCCACTTTCTGAATGGGTTTAGATAAACATAAGAACTTTATATACGAAAATTACTCAAATTACTTACCAAAAACTTGTTCACAGTTTCAATAATTTGACTTTCCATATTTCCGGCTTTCTAAACCAACACCAAGCAACATTCACAAAATTTTTTAGATTAGTTTCCGAAAGAACTGCTTTTTTTGGGGTTTGGTGGTGCCTGCGAGAGTAGACACTTGGCAAGCTGGAATGTCAGATTATAGCGCCAGGTTGATGAGCTGGTGAGGAAGCTGGTAGGTAGTTGGCTGCTTTCTCAGCAATGCTACTTCTCTCAAACGTGTTATCTTATAGGTTGATGAGAACTCTCTAACAAAAAATGTCGAGTTCTTTGTATGCTTCAATGTTTCAGCCCTCGAAGAGATCCTTAAAAGAATGAAAATTTGTTAATTTAAAAAGATCGGAAAGAAGGCGTCTGGATTTACCAAGAAGAAGAAGACAGCTAAAAGCAAAAAGTACTGCCTGGCTCAATGTCGCTTGGACTTGTACGGACAGATGGGCTAGGTCAATGTGAAAGGTTCACCTAAAATCGGTGATACAGTGAAACGGTGCTGCCACTTAAAAAAATTTTTGCGCTACTTGATTCTTACAGTAGAACTTTGTTAATCCGGACAATTAGAAATAAGTGTCTTCTTTAGAATTGTTTTGATAACTGCATTATTCATTTTGTCTTAAGTTGTACAATGACAATTACTATATTTTAAGACTATTATATTAACTCTCTAAATATTTTTTCAAATTATGTTCGTGCGAACACTTCATATTTGGCAGAATTAAACTACAAACAGTCACCCTGTTAAAAAAAAAAAAACTGTCACATATTCAACCCCATGTTTCGTTAATTTAAAATAGCAAATTTTTATTAGAAAAAATTTTTAATGCATAAAATTTGGAACAAGTCATTGCACAAGCGTAAAATAGTGAGTAACTATCTAGTCTATGTTTCGCCTCTCAAACAAGATTTAAGCAGTCGTAATGCGCCCCTTGTTTACAGTGGTTACATGTGTCGGCTCCCGGTAAAATTGTATACTTCATGCACCCGTTGCTGGAACATCTTTGGGATGTCTGGATGCAACCATTGCCTTTTCCAACTCTGCTCAAATTTTTATATACATGTGCTATAAGCTTTTTTCTTTTACTGCCTGTAATATACCCTTTCCTAGTCTTAATATTTTATTCTGCCGTGGTCCAATTCATGCTTGAAAGACATTTTGACGTACATTTCCCGGTTAACTACGATCTTTTAGGAGCGATTCATCATGTGTTTTCCTTTCGTATAACCAATAAAAAGTAAGTAAAACAAAATCAATTTAAACATAAAATACAATAATAACTTATTAAAGGTATTTGATATTCGTGGCCATGTATATAGATCGGTATCGGGTCATCCTAACTGCTGTCGCCTCTACTGTAGATTATATAAGAATGGCGCTCTGCCTTGTCTTAAGTTGAGCTGATGCAATGACAAAAAAAAAATTGACAAATACATACATATGTAATGGTAATGTGTAAATTTATTTAATTTTCATTTTTAATGAATTTTTATTTCATAAAATAATCACTGTATAAGTATTGTTTAATTTACAAGCTAACGGTTTATACATCAGTAATACAAATATAAAAAATTAACGTTCTTATAGAATTGTTACACTTCATCATTTACTGTTGTATGTCAGCGTATGGTTGCAAAACAATAGTTGATGTTGGAACAAAAAAGATATTGTGATACAGGGTGTGAGGGAATAAGAATTGGGTGTATATATAGTGTAAATGGAACACTCTTAAAAGTTAAATTTAGTTAAACACAATGACTCGGCGTTAGTCAATTGCAGGCCGTGCAGACGGATCATCACGGTCGATTGGCGGAGGTGATGTAAGCACTTCAACATTTTGTGTTGGTCCTTGCGTCAAATAACCTGCAGTCGGATTTATGCCTAAAAAATAAAATGGTAATACAATTTCGTATTAAATAAATTGCAAAAATAACAACAAATAAATACCTGTAAGATACCCGCGTATACTTGTGTCAGCTATAAAGAGATCATGTCGCTGGTCTTTAAATTCCGCCCATACCGGATGTTTCAAAAGTATTTGCGTAACTCGATCTCCATAGTTTAGATTATGCGTCATACCTTTGAGTGCTGCGACAATTTGTGCTTTAACTGCCGATGGATTGTCTACAAATTCTAGGCGGCTATCTAGCAATCCCAGTAAAAAGGGGATCATGCCGACTTCCAAGGATTGACATATCAGTGAATCCTAAACGATCAACATTGAATTTATTGCCCATCATTGAACTATTGAAAAACTTACATGTTGGTGCTTAAACAGCCTACTTAATGTCTCACATGATTTCTCTATACAATCCCTTTTTTGTTCCATACATTTCTTCAGTGGCGCTATGCATTCAGTTTGCGAAATCGCACTTACACAAAACTAAACGAAAATCCAATTGAAATAGAAATACGAATTTCAAAATAGACCTAAAAACTCACCTCGGACAGTGACAATTGATGTAATACTGATAGCGTGTTATTTGGTTGCACAGTCAGAAGATTAAATAGTTTTGGTATGTGCCCCAGTACAGGTATATCATCAGCCAGATTTGGCTGAGACCTCAATAATTCGACAAGTGCAGTTGTAGACAAATCAAGGACATCCTTCTCTGATGAGCTTTTGCTTATTTGTTCAACTACAAAATCCAAAAGATCGGACAAAAATTGTTTCGGTTTTCGCAGAGTCCAAGCAGGATTACTGACAAAGAGCCGCAAGTACACTCCAGCAACGACTATTTCGTTGGAAACAATATCTTTTAGTATTTCGGGATCCTTCCATGTTTGCTTCGCGTTCATTTTTTGCATTTTGTAAAACCTTAAATTCGAAAGAATCGTGTTGTCAATCACGGAACTTAAGCACTTAATTTTTAATTACCTTTCGCACTTATCCGCTACTGCATCACAAACTGTCGCGCGCGTGTTGTCGTTCCAAATCAACTCTGGATGTTCGTGTATGGATTCGAACAGTTGAACTGACGTTTGCGGTGATTCAATCATAGCATCTAAAAACAGTGGCGGTAAAAACTTTGAAATAGTTATTCTTATCTGAAAATAAAAAAAGAACAAACAAATAATTAAAAACCGCAATAACTTAATGAGATTGTTTGCTGGCATATATAAGAATATTCACCTTTGGTCCACTTAAACGATCAGCTGTCATCTTAGCCAAAATTTCTGCGCACATTTCTCTAATTTGAGGATTTCGAGAATTGCAAAACATGTCCAGCAAATAAATAACGGCTCCCTTGGTCTGCGCCTCTTTAATCATTTCTTGTACATTCATTAATCCAGACAAAGTTTCTAATACTTTGACTTGACTGCTGCGCAACTCAGGATCTTTAAGAGCCACCAAATAATTCCCCAGTATTTCGCAGGCTGCCATTTCGGACACACAGTCCTTACTTCGTGATACCAAAGCAACCACATCCAGTGCCGCAGTTTTGACAATAGAGTTCTAAAAAAATATATTCGAAAAGCACATACTGAAATCTTGTAATTAAAAAATATGTAATATTAATTTTTCTTACATCTGAGAAGATATTGTTTGCTAGAAACCCGAATATCATATCAAAGTTGCCTATACATTGGATCTCAACTTCGGCATTTGATTTTATAACGGCTATCAGTGCGCGCAGTACCATTGTTATGTGTTGTTCAATATCACCACTGTTTTCAAAATTATACTTGCACTGCTGTTGTGCACGCTGCTGCTCAACCATCGAATCTGTCTCGAGTTTTTTCCGGCATTTCGAACGATTGTAGGCGTTCAAAACTTCATCGAATGTGTTGCCTTTTTTCAATGTGTTTTGTTGCTGGAGTTGCGGATGATTTGGTGCTAATGTAGGTGTTAGTATGGCATCACTTCTAATTGCCGGAGTTTCAGAAAATAAAGCTTTATTGGTGTCAATGTTCGCTTCGCGTAATTTAAGATACTGATATGCATGTTTTAAATAATCCAGCAGATCAATTATAAACTGTCTTGGCTGAGCTATTGGGAAAGTGGGCATATCGTTGTAAATTCGAATAAAAATTCCGCCGATTTGAAGTTCATCCCTGCAAAAAAGTACTTATCTGTAAAAAACCAAGGTCAATTTAGTATATGGTAAACATACTTGTGTGCGTCATATTGAAATCCGGAAACTAATTCGTAGACTTGAGCAATATCCTCGTGTATTTCTTTCACAGACATTGTGCGTTGTTGCTCAAGAAAATCAAGAAGCTGTGCGCGGGTGCCGTTGTCCCAAATTATGTATGGGTTTCGTGTGTTGGCGTTGAGTAACTTAAGCACTTCAGTGTCTTTTTCTTTAGTTAGTTTTTCGGAAATATATCGCGTAAGCAATCGATCCAGTGTTTGTTTAACCAATGAGTTCTTTGCTTCCGTCGTAATTATGTACTTATCTTGTATTGCATTTCTTTTTGAGATTGTTTCTCCACTTTCTGTCGCTGAAGAAGAGTTCGTGGAGTCTGATTTTTCACTGGCGTTAGACTCTTGCTTTCCAATAGCGTTAATAGACTTAGTTTCGGTACCTGAAGTAATGGCCAATTGTTTGTTGGCATTCTGTAGCGGATTGTGTGCATTTTGGGTGTATGAGGATGTTGCTGTGAGAGTGGTTGGTTTGGGTTTTATTGCCGGTACTGGTTTACTATTGCCACTTGGAGAATTTGTTTCATTTTCAATTACTGGCTTGTTACGTAGTTCCATACCGTATCCTGCCAATGCAATACAGCCTAAAACAGCCATTTTTGCCAAGTTGTTGGCTACTTGTTGCTGATTTGTTTTATCACTTGCCTCAACACCACTCTCGTCTAAAGTATAATCATACCCAAAAATAAATACTAGTAGGGACCACAGGACACCGTTTCGGACCAAATTACATTGTAAATCGTAGTTATTCGCTGCCAAACTAGTCACTAAGCTTACCGAAAGCGTATGCTGCATAATAAAATGGTAATAATTACTGAATTGATAAATTTACATTCACTATAAAAAATACCTTAAAATACACAACTCGACAGACGTCGGAAAGTAACTGTGGCAACGTTATAATCTTCTGTTTACATTTTTCAAAGTTACATGCCACCTCGAAACAGCGTGTTACATTTGAAATCACTTGATAGTGCAGCGAATCTGGTTTAGAGTCAAATCCCAAAATCGAAACACATCGTGTATACGCTTCTAGTAACGCTTCGATACCGTCTTCACGTCTTAACTCCTCGGCATTTAGTGCCGAACAATGAACTGTGTGGTAACAAAGCTCCGAAGCCGCTGTCAACAGTTGCACTTCTTTCGAAAAGAGATTGTCGTCCCTCGTCTCCAAACGGATAGTTTTTATTAGTTGAGGGTATCCCGCATATTTGTATGGGCGTAATACTAAACACACAAAACAAATTAAAAACAATTCAATTTAGTTTGTAATGATCTCACCATCTGGATAACGTTCGAACAGAATGCTTTGTGTGCGTAGTATGAGTACAATATTTTTTGGATCAGGTCCCCCGGAACTCCAAACTGAGCGTGAGCATAAGAATTCGTAAGCCTGATTAACTTTTTCAAATATTTCGCGTCCATTGGGATTTTTATCAGGGTGATACATTTGCGCCAAACGATAGTAGCTTTTGCGTATCATAGATTCGTCTGGTTTAGGCGTTTTTGACAAATCTATCGCAAGATCTTCATATGCTTGCTGCACTGTCATCTGAGGAGGTTTTTTTTCAACTTCTTTTCGCCATGCATCTAACGTGTGCTTTAAGAGCTGAACAGGATCTGTTATCGGCCAGTTCGGAAACTTTTGCGTATCGCACAAATGTCGTAAGTAGTAAATGTGACAAAATAATTCGTTTTCTAACTGTGGATAGCTTATTACTGGTATGGCAAGATAAGGATATCGAGCCATAGTATGTCCGCGCAAGCGCGGTGTGAAATCTGCAATGTGTGCTGCTATCTTTTCAATAAGCAAACGACGCATTTCTGAACTCCAAATAACTTCAGGAGTGTCAAACTCTCCTAAGAATATTTCGGCAAATTTCTCGGCGCTATAATTTTCTAAAAAGCACACCATTGCCTCAGGAAGCAATTGGCCAAGGATGCTGCGATGCATAATACCGGACTGTGACGTCTGCAAAACAATTGTACAAATTTCTACTTTTGACGAATCAAGGAAAAACGTACCTCTTCACTTCGAAATCCTTGCTTCATGTGAGTCATTTTTAGAAATCTCGTTATGGGTAATATATTACTGCCAGTGTACATTAACATGAAGTAAAACACACCTGTTAAATACACCTTAGGCATTTCAGGATTGTCCTCCATTATCTGACACAACAATGTTGCAACGCGCTCCAGCAGACCAGGATCGTGAGTTAAACATACCTGTACAACGTGCGGCAAGCAGATGAACTCTGACAACTTACGCGATAATTTCGGTCCAGGGATAAGAACAGCAACACCGTTTTGGGTACGGCTGGGAAAGAAGCTGGTACATTTTATCAGAATATCGAGAATTTTTGAAGCCAGTTCTGTTTCGTCGTATAATGGCGTTCCCTTGGCGATAAGACACCATTTTAGCTGAGGTATTTGCTGCAATGAACGCCAGCCGTCCATGCCAACGGCCCAGCATCGAGTCTTTGGTGTAATAATGCCCTTCTTCCATAAGTCTTTGAGTTCTGAGTAAGTGATTGGTCCTTGCCTCTCAGGTTTTTGACCTTCTTTTTCGATGTTGTAATACCAATCCTTTTCTTCATACGCTGACATATTTGGACCAGCCTCAATAACATTTGTCTTAGTGTTTAATTGGGCACGTCCTTTATGGAGATGCGCTAGTGTAACCAAATCTACGAGGCATTGTATATGATCTATTAATGCGCGACAATTTGATTTTTCAAGAACCAAGCACGATACTAAATTAATTAAAGCATCACGCATTGAAGGCGACAAACACTAAAACCGATAGAATTAAGTGAAATGAAAAGAATGGAAATGATCAAACGACCAGAAGAAATGTCCTTTGTACTTACACGGTCACTTAACTGCAAAATGTATGGCATATCACTAAATTTTCCAATTTCCTTGTGGTATCGACGGTACACCTTGGCTAAGGCTTGCAACGAAAATACAGTCATTTGGTCGTCATTTATACGTTGACGACACAAGACTCGACGATACAATGCGTTAAATAACTCAATACTTAAAAAACCAACAATAAATATAAGTAAACAATAAATATAAGCAAAATTCTGAAAATAAAAAAATACTCACGGATCCTTCACAAGATTCTGGGGCCAATCGTCTTTTTCCAAAATAAGTCGAATGTAATAGTCCCCAATTTTTATCTCATCTGCTAAACACTGATACGTAACTTCAAATTCTTGATAGTTCCAGGCAACAATCATTTGACCGGCAAGATCTCGATCATTTAGAAACTGACGAAGTTCATTTTCTAAACACATGCGTAACTCTTCACGAGTCTAAAATATTGGTTTTATAGCAACGATTTTTCCAGTAGTGTAATATATTACCTTATGATTCCAAATGAGATTTGGAAGGCTATGGTCTTTACCAAAGTTGTAAAAGAAAAAAGGCAAGTTCACAACAGCATTTGAAGTCTTTTTCTTTTGGCGACGATTGCGTAGTACTACTGGACGATTTTTTAGTGTTTGAGCGGTAGTGTCCTGTTGTTCAATAAGACTCATTCCCCAATGTTTAATACCTTGTAAATGCTTTTCTATCACATTTTTTTTAGTTTTATTGGAATGTTGGATCGCGAATTTGAGATTGTCGCGAAAATTAAGTTTGTCGTCTTCCACATCAGTTTCGGGTATTGATTCGTCCGATTCGAGGTATGTAAGTAAACCGGCTGGCTATCATAATAAATAATGACAATATAAACTCATAATGTTTTTTAACATAAATCCAAGTCGCTTACAAATATACGTTTAAATAACTCCATAGCTTCATCACTATCTGTAAGCCAAAGACCAATAAGATGACGTGATAGTTGTCGATGTGTTGTGAGTGTGGGATCATTTGATGGTGTATAAAGTGCCACCAGAAGATGACGACAAAGTGCGCCTTCGTCCAAAGCTAGTGTTTGCATTTGCTGTGCAACGTGTAATTCGCCCTCCTCAATAATAGCACGTAACACCAAACCCGCACCCTTTACTATGGCTAGTGATGGATGTTGAAAAAGCTTATACAAGTACCGACCGCGATCGGCAACTAGTTCTAATAGGATATCAAATTGCTTTCCGTCTGTTGTCTCGCTGTAAGGCACACACAACGTGAATGTCATAAAATCAAGCATTGCAGACAAGACCAAAGCGCCGCTGCCGTGACTCTAGAATAAAACAAGGAGAAACTTAGAATTTCATATATGAGAAACTCATAAAATATACCACATGGTTTGTCCACATATTGAGCAACGTTTCCAAGAATGATTTCGATGATAAAATTGATGATTTGTTTAACTGCTCCTGTTTCAAGTCATGATCGGTGTTCACCGAATGCAACAGCGAGTTTATCATGTCAATGGCCGAGTAGGTCACAGCAAGATCCTTGCGTCGTAATGCAGCAATTACTTTAGAACCAATATTTTCACGAAATCTTAAATCAAACTATGCAATAATCAACACATAATGAAAAAATATCTTATACGCACCCCGACAAATTTGTAAAAGCCGCATAACCAACTTTGCTAGCCAGCAAGCGTGTGAGGGCATGAAAAATGGCTTCTAACTCCATATTGCTCAACTGTGCCGTTGGATTATCCAATTCCTTTTGTGCCAACGCTTGAAGTGCACTTAAAATTAGTTTCTCTTTATTTTCCGCAAATAAGCTCTGTAGGAATACAAGGAAAATGAGAACTGAACTAATTGTAAAATAATGTTACTCACATCTTGTGTGACACTGTAATTTAATCCACTATGTGGTATATTCGCATTAAATCGCTCCAAAATTTCGTAGCGTCTTGTGGGATTATGAAAGTTATTGATAACTAATCGTAGCAAATTCGCTTCTGTCTCTTCATCAGCTGAACTATTAAGAGGAACATAACGCTTTCCGCGTGGAGTACTTCCAATGCGAACGTGCACGTCTTGGTTTCCGCTTGATCGTACAGCATCAAGCAATGTGGCCAACAATGAATCTCTATCGTTTGTTGTATAACTTCGTACAATACCATTTTTATATTCAATGCTAAACTTTTGCAAATTATCTTTGTCACGAACTAATGCAAAGACATCTGACAGTGGTCGCAGTGTGCAAACGCTGTAAGTTTGTGGATCTCGTTCGAGTAATGTTACCTCCGTAAGACAAAGTAATCGTCTAACTGGATCTGGGTGACGTGGCGTTATTTTTTGGACAGTGAATTCCGTCATGGAGGTTTGATATTGATCACCACTAAAAGAATGTAACGTAATATTTTTAATTTTCGCTATTATTACTAAAGTAATAAAAGCCGTACCTGTATTTTCCAAAACGTTGCTGTTCAAACTGTCCAATAGTGATTTGACTCTTTAGAATTTTGGTCTCTATACTCAAATATTGTTGTGAACGTTGTGCAATGTTCTGCACAATTTCATGATGATTCAAAGCCTTAAATAGATGTAGGCGACTAAATCCGCCATATGCCATAACAATACCTCCCTCATAATCTGAGATGCCTGCTTAAAAAGTGGGCGTGAAACAAAAGAAATAAAGATGAGTGTAAAAAAAAACAATGAATTACATTTTGAAGCAAATAAAAAAAGCACAACATAAAAAGCAAATATTTGTCACTATAAGTACCTATTATGCCCTCAATATCCTTATACATGTAACTTGCGAGCACTTCGTTTGTTGTAGGATCCAGTTGATCTAAAGAACAGGGTGTCACCTCCAGGACAGTAGGTAAACTTATTCCAGACCAGTGATATTTATATCCAGAAAAACGCTTAAAAGTAATTCAATAAATAATGCATGTAGTTGCACAAAATTACAAGACATACCTGAGAATTTTTTGGCTTATCGGCAAATTCCTTATAGTACTTCAGTATGGAGGAGAGTATATCATTGCGATATTCTGAAGAAAATTTGATTGTATCAAGTTTCTTATCTTTTTTTACAGTGAGCACAAATTCGTTGGGTATCTTTAATAAAAAGAAATAGAATATACACATGGTAACTATACCCAGTATTATAATACCAACATTTGAGGTTTTTCCAGGAGCCGCGGCAACTATATCTGAATATGTCCAACGATTCGTGAGATCAAATTTGTCAGGATTATATGTAGAGAGGCCTGCGGTTCCAATGGAAAGTATCCGCTTGTACTTGCCCTTCCAAGAATGCTTGGTGACAAGAAAGCATTCTAGATCAACGTTGTCTTTGACAGAAGTCATCTTTGCAACCTAAGATACCAAAAAAGACGAAAACAAATTGAGTATGAGTAATGCACCAACTACATTAAAAGGGAATCCACAACTCGGCTGATTGGCGATTTAGACTTCAATTATCAATTATTTAAAGAACTAACTAAATGTAAATTGCCTTCGCGTCGTTTATATTCTGATAAACTGCGGTTATCAGAATACACTCGAAACAAAGCATCCAAATATCAATGATCAAACAATGTACAAAAGGGGCGTCTAATTCTGACGTTTGATAGTTAGTTTTTAAACATACATATGTACCTATATATTATTAAGGCTCACTTTTAATGCTCAAAACATGTTTACCCCTTTATATCCGGATGAATAATTACTATATTTTGACAGTTTAATAAACTAATGTATGTTTTGCAATATTTACTGATTTTTTGCAAATTGACTTCTTCTTCTTCTTTATTACTGACGTTCACTTGATAACAACCAAGTGTAGGTAAGCAATCCACTTTGAAAGCTTTGAACATAAAGAGCACTGTTTTAGAAGAAAAACCATGATGCCCCTTTACAATTGAAAAAATAAAAGATGAATTTGTATTATTATTCAACTCTCCAAAAACCTATTTGGATGCATTCACTTTATTAGTCAAAGTTTGGAAAAAAAAAAAAAAAATAAAACACCTATTATTTTACAGACTGGAAATGAGTCTCACACCTCGTTATTTTTTATTATTTTCGTCTTATTTTGGACCAGTTAAACATAAACCAAGTCAAGTGGTCTCAACATAGTTTAGTGCTTTAAGTCTATTAATCGACTACAAATTTGTAGTAAATCATTACACACAAATTTTTAGCATGTTGTAATTTTAGATACGACGATGCAATGTCCCCCTTTTTAGTATTTCGGATACAGTGTTCAGTAATGACCCAAGCACCAAGCTCTTATTTACAAACTAATGCTACCGGTTTCATATCATTCATTTTCAGCAATTTATTTGTGTATTTGAAGCCTCCGTCAAGCAATAGGATCAAACCAGGTTAATAAGAAATGGCCGGATTGGACTTATTGTGGTCTCACATTAGTGAAGTTTTCCCGGTATTAAATGGCAAAGTAATTTTATATTGGATTATGTATATGAACAGTTCTTAAATAAAAAATTATTGTAATTACAGATTACTTCTTTAAAATTGTATGATGTCGATGATGACGTTTTTAGGAATATCAGCAAGGGCCTATGCAATTCGGAAAATTTAAAAGCCTTTAATGAAATTATGGAACTTGAAATACGTTCGTTTATACGCCTACAAGTTATTCCTAAATTTTGGAAATACTTTAAAGTAGGCAACGAATCTCCCAATTTGAGTGACAAAAGTGGTCAAGGAAATTCTTTTTATTTTAACACAGAAAGTCAAAAAATGTTTGAACAATTTGTTTTGGCTGTTAATGAAGTTTATAAAAGCTTCCAATATTTGGAAGAAATAAGTGCCCGTTTAAGATATCTTAACCAATTGTCAAACTATCAACATAAACGTCTAATCGATGATTCAGTAATTAAAAAAATATTTAAAGAGTCATTGCTTTCCCAGCTGCCTCCTTTTTTTAATGTTTACGTCGATTTATTCTACTCTCTTCATTTTCGAGTGGTTTGCAACCTCCAACATCAAAACTCAACATCACTTGAAATGTGTAAGTATGTTTATAAATTCTATCATAAAATCTATCATTTACTGCATAGGTGTGTACATAGTTGTAAAGTATCAGCTCATAATCTGGCGAAATGCTTTCCAGCATATTTTTTGTACTGTGCATCATTTTTACAGAATTTAAATACCTTATGTAAATGTTAAATTTTAGGTTCGGAAGTCGTTTTAAACCAATGTTCTGGCTGTAACTTCCACAACGAGAAATGCTGGTGTGAAGACTTATCTAATATTATAAATGAAGCCAACCTACAACTTTCCAAAATTGATTTATTAGATAGGATTGGAGGGTCTTCAATGACAGCCTTAGTAAAATTAAAAATTACGGAGTATATTGCTGATACATGTCACGGTATATTTGATAGAAGTCACCTTAAGCAACTGGAAACGGTAAGTTCGAAAAAAGTTTTTCGAATTAAATTTATAAATCATTGATATATTGTAATCCACAATAGGTTTTTATCATAGAGATTTGAAGAAATAATGTATGTAATTTTATTTTATTTTTAAGTGGCTAGAAAACGTAATAATCAACTGGTTAAATTGTATATACAACGTTAATAACGTTAAATCGGAAAAAAAGGTTCAAAGCAATGAAATCATCCAAGGGTTCAAAGTAAAGCTCACTTATTACTTGTATGAAAAATATGCGCATAACATAATTGATCAATTCTTTAGTATTATTATAGGTAACGTAAAGAATTTAAGTAATTAATGCCAAAGGCTAATAACAGCATTATTTTACCCTCAGATTTTCCAGATTCTATTCCTGCAATAGATGATTTGAAAATATGTATGGAAAAAATAGATATGAGAATACATCTAATTCAAGCTCTTAGAAACTCGTTAGAAGCTAGAATTCTTCATCCTGGTGTTAATACTATGGACATATTAACTGGATACGTAGCGGCTATTAAAGCCATTCGCCATCTTGATAAAAGCGGAGTTATTCTGGAAATGGTAACTGCTCCAATAAAGGAATACCTTAGGAAACGTAGTGATACAGTACGTAGAGTCGTTACTGGGTTAACTGAAGAAGGACCAACCGACCTATCAGAAGAACTTGCCAAGGGTGAAACCCTTAAAGAAACAAAGGAAACACATAACACGGAGGAGTTAAATGATTGGGAAAACTGGCAACCAGATCCTTTTGGGGAAGATCCAAGTACTTTACGATATAGTAGTACTAAGGTTATGAGATCAGCCGATATTATTTCAATGGTGGTAGATATTTATGGAAGCAAAGAGCTTTTTATGGTAGAATATCGAAATTTAATGGCCGACAGGCTATTGACCCAACTTGATTTTAAATCTGAAAAAGAAATACGAAATCTAGAGTTATTAAAAATACGATTTGGAGAACAACTTCTTCATAGCTGTGAGGTGATGTTAAAAGATGTAACCGATTCAAAGCGCATTAATACTCATATACAAAGCGATGTAAATTTTAACGACAGTAAGTTGAAATTGTTTTTGCGAATAATTTCTTTTGGTATTGAAATAATTTTTTTAACTCGACTTTCAGAAAAATTATTTGACATAACAACCCTTATCGTTTCGGCTCAGTTTTGGCCATCATTTAACAAAGAAAGTTTAGAACTGCCTGCAGAAATAGAAAACGAATTCAAAAAATTTACAAAGTCCTACGAAGCTTATAAGGGCAATAGAACACTTAACTGGAGAACTGTAACCGGACGAGTGAATATTGTCATCGAAATCGGAGAACGTACTTTGGAAATGACAGTGCCACCCACGCAAGCAATCATCATCTATCATTTTCAACATAAAAGTAAAATCACATAAAATAAATAATAATTATTTTGTTCCGTCTAAAACTTGACACATTTTGTAGGTGAATGGTCCTTAGAGGCTCTTAGTTCATTAACTAAAGTTCCTCCGTCAGCATTGAAAAGACGTATAAGCTTTTGGCAAAATCATGGTCTTATTTCAGAGACCCAACCTGGGATATTTAAGCTCAACGAGGAAGAGACACAAAAGCAATTTGAATCAAGAGTAACTGATGTCGACGACGAAGACTTAGAATCAGCCATGGCTTCAGCCAGTGACCAAAGGGAAGAAGAACTGCAAGTGAGTAAATATAACTTAAATAATGAAATACATGTTCATATAATTTATTTTATTTTAGGTATTTTGGTCTTATATTGTGGGTATGCTAACGAATTTAGACTCACTCCCTATCGAACGTATTCACCAAATGCTTAAACTATTTGCTTCTCATGGTGGAGGTGTTGAGTTTACACAAGATGAATTAAAACATTTTTTACAGCGTAAAGTACGAGAACATAAACTTCTTTTTTCGGGCGGCGTATACCAGTTGGCAAAATAGCTAGTGATTTACTTATTTGGAAATTATTAAATTTTTTATATTAAAAAAAAATATTTATAAACTAATACTTTGCTATTTCAATTTTACAAATGGAAGGTTCGAACTTTGCTTAAGAATATCCGGCAGATATTCACATTATTCAAGTCTATGACAACGATAGGCTTTTCCGTTATCAGTTCTTTGAATTAAATGACATTTTGCTATACTGTTGAATTAGGTAAAATATGAGAAATGATCTTTTTTAACAATATACATATATTTTTTATGACTTGGTAACAAAAATATTCATTTATTATAGTAGTACTCAATTATTATATAATAATTTCAGCCACGGCTTATATGTAACTTTTATATAGAAAACTAAAAGTGTGTAGGAGTGAACGCAGAGATATTTTCGGATAGTTATTAACTATTACCTAGAATCAATTCATCACTTGTCGATTTTAAATCTTTCTTCAAAAATCGTTTGCCGGTGTTCTGAATTTAAAATTGGGTCTAGTATAAGAGCTGTACGGTGAATTCTTTGTTGAAATCTGTCACGATCTCGAGCTAAAGCTTGCCAGTGGTCCCCTTTTCTTGCTGATCTATACGCATAGTTCCACGTGTGCATAATATGAATTTCGGGTGTCTCGTTAAATCGAACCTGTACATGATAAGATGTGATAAGATATCAAGTTTTTAATAAACTCACATTTTTAAACTTACCTTTTTAAAGTTTTGAGTGTTACAAGTTGTGTCCTGATTAGGATTACTTATATGTTGTCCACTCTTTTTAATGTCATCGCACCCACTTTTGTTACCACTATCGTGTTGGCAAACATCATGCAAGCTATTGATATCCTCAGAGTCGTCAGTGAAGCATATAAAGCTATCCTCACTACACTCTGATAAACTATGTTGGCGACGCATAACAGGCGGGTATTCTGACAATCTATCAGCGAAATGCTCGAATTCATTATTCTTATAGTCGTTTATACTCTCATTTAAGCATTGATTGGTTGTAGACCGTGCGAGAGAACTTTGATCTTCCCTTGATTCTTTGGAACAGTTTCGCGAACGCACGTCAATAAAAAAGTAGCAAAATGTTGGTTCGCTGCATAAGTCATACAAATTGCTATCAGAATCCACTTTATTTGGAGAAGAATCATTTTGATTGATTTGAGTTTTAATTATAGGACTCAAATGGCTTTGAACCTGATTTACAGAAATATCATCAATTATTGCATCCACCAGCTGCAGTATAGCCAACGGCTCTGGTGGCATTTTTTCCAAAATCATTTCTCGGCCTTGTGGTACTTGCTCAACTGTTAATGATGGCATCAGTTCTGCCCGTTGCATCCAGAAGATATCTGATTCTTTTTGATAACGGGATGTCACGCATCGATATTGTTTAAACACGGGAGCGTTCATGATGTTTACAATTCCACGAAAAAAAATTAAAATATAGTCCAATAGCATATCCATAAATGTATAAAATATCGATAACCAAAAATCCGAAAATTCCGAATCCAATCCATTCAGAAAACTAAATGCAGATTAGGACTTATAATATAAGTCGCCATTTTAATGTATAAGTGATGTTTTACTTAGCCATTTTATTTTTGATGGTATAATTTCATCTACTTTACTGAATACACTGTTTTTGGTGATTTTTTGTAAGTGCACAATGCAAAGATGAAATAGTAGACAATATTGCGAAAATTTAGTGAAAAAGCCTTGTGGTGTGAGTTGTCGTAACTCTTTTTAAAAGCAATTGTCGTATTCTTTTCCTTTGTCAATATTGTTGAAAAGTTGGCACTTATAATTGGATAATTTGTAGATTGATCTTTTGTAATTTCCGAAAACTTCAAACAAAATTAATTCCATTCTTTTCCTCTTCACCTTGATTTATTATATGATTATTTGGCAGGTTATTGTGTGTGTGTGTCAGTAATTTGGAGCTGCCTGACGAAGAATAACAAAAATGTAATAAATTTTCATATAAAATACTCTAAGCAAGTGGCAGTTCTCTTTAATTTTCCCGTTAATGATTGAATGTGTGTTCGTCAGTGGTGCCTCTTTTTCGCGCTCACATCAGGACATATCGTAAAAAAATATAGACACAAAATAGATAAAAGAAAAATACAGAACACGACAATTAATGAATGTAACTAATTTCGAAAATTTTTCATATCGAGCTTTAATCGTTTGGGCTTGCTAATTTTATTTTAAATGCGAGGAATGCACATATATTTTTTTGAGGTTTAGGGTGTGCCATCTGCCATCATGACTGCAAGTTGTCGAGTACACTCGATTATACCATCCTAACTGACTTTGTAATTTTGGCCAGCATTTAGATACAAAATTTGAATTTTCTTTACCCTCAAGTTGTAGTCTGAAATTTTTTTGTATTACCAAAACAATAATGTTATGTACATACATATCTACATATGTAATAATAATTAGTAATATTTATTCAGATCTCGGTTGAATGTGAAGTACTCATTGAAGCTTCGTTATTAGTTCCTTTTTAAAGAAATTAATTTTTACCCCACAAACAAAGAAAGTAGTGTTTTAATTGTGCTTATTTATTTAACTATCTTACGAATACATATTTTTACAGTTGTACAATTCTAACACCGAAAATTAAAATTTACTTAACAAGTATAATAATTAATTGTATATGCACACGTATTAAAAATTCTACGA
Source organism: Phortica okadai (assembly GCA_034638295.1). Classification (NCBI taxonomy): domain Eukaryota; kingdom Metazoa; phylum Arthropoda; class Insecta; order Diptera; family Drosophilidae; genus Phortica; species Phortica okadai. Next base: position 6,263,767 of record CM067851.1, read on the forward strand.
CTTTAATTAACAAGCATCAAAAACTACCGACTTTTCAAATGAGTTTGTTGATGTTTTTTTAGGTGATCACTACGCATAAATCGTCGCTTGCAATCAGAGCATGCGTAAGGTTTTTCTCCTGTATGCGTTCTTATATGTCGGTTTAAATCATCTTGACGCTTAAAACGCTTTAAACACTCTCTGCAATGATAATTGCGTTCTTCAGATTTGTGAACAAATTGCGGCATTCCATAAGTGTTTGGCCCATCAGGCGGTGGTAATTTTGGTAGTTCATCAACGTCATAAACTGGCTCATTTTTCACATCTTGAAGACCACTAAAAATGTAGTGTTCAGGCAGTAGCGAATGAGCCATCGACGGTCCAATATTATATTCTGTACTGACCTCAGATTTTTCATGTTTTATTTCCCTGGACTTTGGAAGTTCGGGTAACATTTCCACAGTTATCTCATCATTTGACCCCAAGCCTGCTAATGAAGCCACAGAATGAATTCGTAATTGATCCATTGGTTGCTCGTCTAGAACAGCCAAAAAGTGAACCCCTTCTTCTAATTGCATGCATTGCTCTCCAGTCTTTGCTTGCTTTCTTGTCACAATTTTTGTAGTGGCGTTTTGACGTTTTAATGGTGGATTAATTTGCCTTTCATGAGTAGCCAAATGTTTAGTCAAATGATCACTTCTTGAAAATTTTTTCCTGCATTGCACACATTCAAATGGTTTTTCTCCTGTATGTGTACGAACATGTCGGTTAAGTTCATCAGAGCGTGTAAATCCCTTTCCACACAAAGGTTCAGAACACACAAATGGTTTAATACCTGTATGCCATGTAAGATGTGAACGCAAATGCGAACTTTTTCCATAGCTTTTTGTACAATCTTCATAAGGACAAACAAATTTTCGCTTGGGATCAATCGGATTTGGTGATGCTAATAACTTGCTGGTGGGTGTCAGACTTATCTTTGGACTAATATGGGAGTAATCTTCTTTAGACTTTTGCAACAATTCATCCGGATTAGCATTTTTAATATTCGTTTTAAATGTATCTTGTTCACAAATTTGATGTTGTGCATTCATGGTTTGATTGCTTTTTACTGATTGTACAATTGTTGAAGGCGAAGGAGTTAACGGCAATGCCGTCATCATTTGAGATGTGGGCGTGTTTTGTATAACCTGAGACATATTTTCTTTCTTCCTTTTCACCTTCTTGAAGAAATAATTTCTGAAAATATAAGATTACTTAGTTTAACACTTATTTTTGTTTACACCAAATATAATGAAAAAACGCTACATACAATTTTTTCTAGAAAATAAACTACCAAAAGAAAAAACAAGTGGGCGTGTCGAAAAAAAATACATGTATGTTCCTTTACACAGTAAAAATATTTTTTAAAGGTAGGAACCCAGTGTAACTTTATTAAACTAATAAATAAGCAAAATTTTAATTTTTAATCATTTAAAACCACAAAAACTATAGAAAATGCTAACAATTTCACCGGACAACAATCACAAAATTTTTTTTAATAAAGGGGTGTAACAGTATTACCAACTCTGAAAAATTTTTCTCCCTAAACTCCAACCAAAAACCCCTAAAATCCCAACAATTACTATTTGTTGACAAACATATCCTAAAATTATTAAATAAAAGTTAATAAAAATCCTTTAACAACAGTTATTAAATTTCAATACAAATATATTTTTACATACAATACCTAATAATATACGACAATTTAAGTTTTAAACCGGACATCAATCACAAACATTTTTTTTATTAGGGGTGTTAATATTTTGATAACACTGTTATTGTTAAACCGTCGATATTCAGTGTTGTGAGACGAACGAATGCATTTGAAATAGCAAACGAGTTACTTGCTCACTAATGGTTACTTGGATACTGATAAAAACTGCCGAAATTTTATTTATGATTCAACAACCTTATATATTAAGTTTTTAGTTAAAGTTTTTTTTTTTTCTTTATGGTGAGAATATCAGGCTCTAACCGGAACACCGATTTAACATGGCTTGACGTCAATTTAGCTATTCACGTCGCATGTGTGGTGCAATAAAGATAAATTATTCAGCCATAACTAAAATTATCTTGAAAAAGTCCAGAATTGCTGCTGTTGGATCTTGAGTCTGATAAATCGCAAAAAAAACAAGCATTCTATAGCTCATTTGGCAACACTGCTTGCAATATACTAAGACAGTAGTGTTGACACGGTTTGCCAACTTAGGGGTTTTCCCCCTAAATTTAGGGGTTTTTTGAGTCGAAAGGGGTTTTTTTAGGGGTGTAATATTTTTAGGGGTATTTTTAGGGGTTTTATTTTACTATGTTTTTACATAGAGTAATTATACATAGAGTGGAAAATGAACTCTTCGCTTTTTGCGTGTCATGCACAGTTAAGGTCTGCACCACGATTTGAATTCGATCGTTTTTTCAGCGTATAAGAAGCGTGGCGTATGTTGTTAGGAATCGTATGTACACATAAGAGTTTGATACAAACGCTGTGGGTTGTTGGTTTTTCTATGGAAAATTAGTATGTATACATACAATTCCTAACAACATACGCTACTTAGTCGCTGAAAAAGGACCGAACTCAAGCCGTTGTGCGGACCGCAACTGTGCATGAGAGAAACGCAAAACCCGAAAAGAGTTCATTTTCCACTCTATGTAATAATTACTCTATGTGTTTTTATAAAAAGGTGTTCCCGCCCAACTCGTTGGAGTACAGACACTTTCTTATTGAAAATAACTAAAAATTCCATTTTGTTATTTGAAGCAAGATGGCAAGGAGTTGATGAAAACTTGACAAACTTTGACAATGTATTTTGTTGTTAGAATTCCACGAATTGTCACTTTATCAAGTTACCGAGTTGGACGTGAAAGCCCTTAAATATGACTAAAAAATCGGAAACTGAACAAAATGATACAATAACACTTGAAGTATTAAGTAATAAAAATAAGGAATAAAATTAATAAATGTTGTTAAATGATATTAATTATTTGTTTTAAAGTTTTCATTTAGTATAAATTTTATGATTTGATTGATTATATTTTTATTGAAAATATAATTATTTGTTTTATTGATTATGTAATATGTGTATATATAATTAATTATTTATTTTTCTAACAATTAAATTTATTAGGGGGATTTTCTAGAAATTGTATGGTTTTTAGGGGTTTTTGGTTTGTGTTTAGGGGGAAACATGTTTGAAAGTTGGTAACACTGAGTGTTGACAAGTGTTTGCCCTGGCACACACACGCACACACATAAAGTAGAACAACAAATTCAGGCTTTTGTTATAAACTGAGGCTTTTTTTTTCAAAAGATAAAAGCAATGATTAAGGCTATATTAGTATTTAACAACCATGGGAAGCCTCGGCTCTCGAAGTTTTATCAACATTTTGTAAGTTTAATTTTGTTACCAATTTTACAAATTAAAATAACACAACAATCAATAGAATGAAGATATGCAGCAACAAATAATAAAAGAAACATTCCAGCTGGTATCGAAGCGCGACGATAATGTATGCAATTTTTTAGAAGGCGGTAGGTGAGTTTTTAAGTAAAACAACATTATTTAAGAATTAAACAATGATTTTATTTTTTTGCCTAGTCTAATTGGTGGGTCGGATTATAAGCTAATATACCGACATTATGCCACATTATACTTTGTGTTTTGCGTCGATTCATCGGAGAGTGAACTTGGAATTTTGGATCTTATTCAAGTTTTTGTAGAAACTTTGGACAAATGCTTTGAGAATGTTTGTGAACTAGACCTGATTTTTCACGCAGATGCAGTACATCATATTCTTGCAGAACTTGTAATGGGTGGTATGGTTTTGCAAACTAACATGATTGATATTATGGCCAGGATAGAAGATCAAAATAAATTAGTAAAACAGGAGGCTGGAATCTCAGCGGCCCCGGCTCGGGCCGTAAGTGCAGTTAAAAGCATGAACATTCCTCAACAGTTGAAAGACATAAAACTTCCGGATTTACCGCAGGCTATTAAAGATTTAAAATTCTGACCAAGTCGCCTCTGGATTGCAACGTCATATTTTTATGTACATTGGAATTATTTAGCATCTAAATCAAGTACATTATCTTCAAATGACGCAACAAGAAATATTGATTACAAGAACATAATTTATTCCATTTTCAATAGTTTCTTTTTGAATCTTGTTTTGTTCAATCAATAAATTAATGGATATTGTCTAATGAGATGTATGGAACCTAATTATTGTTCAAAAATTCATATACTGAAAAATTAAAGATACGTTAAATTAATATATTTATATCTGTTATACACTCTTATTTTGTAGTATTAACATAGAAGACGAAACCATTGATGTTAATAGGCAAACCCGGTTATTTGCATTCCTTTCCCTATATTAGGGTCCATAAAAAACGCAAAGTTTTTTTGTTTAAGAGATTAATTATAAAAAAAAAACCTCGATGTTTGTTTTTGATTGTACATTTGTAGAATCGTTTGCACAGTAAAGTTTATTTTTTTGATTAAAGCTATTCTTATATGAATTATATTTAAGACAATTTTATAAGAAAGAATGTTCTTTTGTAAAATTACATCCTAACTAAAGAATTTCAATGTATAGACAATTATTCTACCAAAAAAGTCGGTACTAGATGCAAAAACTAATTTTATTTTATGAGCCATATTTGTCACTGGCTTTTTCAACTTAAAGCACTGAATTAAGTTGACATCTTCAGGATAAAATGTTTCTTTATAAATGACGGCACCTTCCACTGATTCAACAATCAGAACAATATCTTTACCAGCAAATCCTCCTTGAAATTGAATGCTAAATGCACTTAAGCTTTGAGGTTCATTGAAGACCAGGCTAATCCATTGCGGAGATCCCTAATATCAAAATTAAAAAAATTCAGTTATTACAAAGATTACGGAAACATTACGTTAATAATTGTGTAACAGTGGAATATAATTAAATTGCAATATGGTCCCGCTAATCGAATACCTCTGAATAAGACTTGTCTAACTAAGTTTCGAAGCTCTTCTTGCACGTATCGGAGCATCTCTTACACATTCCATTCGAATTGTTACAAGTTTTCATAAAACAAACTAACTAATTTATTAATCTCGTGAAGACAACAACCTCATTTGTTGACCATGAAGTGTCCTCCTTGTCATCGAACATGTTTTGCTTTCCATACAGTTTTATATCCTTATTGAGCGTCGAACTCACGCTATAGACAGATTAGAACAAACGTGTACAACAGAAATAACAACATGTGTACATATACAACGCATAAATCTTACCTGCATTTAAAACTAGCCGTTTTTAGAACTTCCATTATTATAATTATGTTTGTTGTTTTTTGGCAGAAGTGTGGTCAGTTGTTACTTCAGCAATGTGTTGTGTTTTGACTTTCAAATTGGATGTTGTCTGTGATTGCAAGCAAACATAGGAGCAGCTGGCACTAATATCGCCAATGAATATTGAAGTAACTCATGTCGTATGATGTCATGTGAAACATATGCTAGCTAGCACTTTCTTAAAGGCCGGCTGTCAGAAAACTTGGAATAGAGTGTGCAAGTAGCTCGTTTGCAGTTTCAAATTCATTCATGCAGGTCTCTAGTACACAGTCAACTTTGAAAATACTTATGCAATTCACAATACCAGTCGTATTCATTGTATTGTTAGAGCGCTTCCAATTTAAAATGTCTCAAAACTGTTTTGTAGGAATTTGAAACATAATAAAAAATTTAGGCACTATAAGCTAATACTCTAGCTTGCCAAACAGTCTGCGCTCGCAGGCGAATCAAAGCCAAAAAAAATAAAAAATTTAGATTTCAGTGGTAATTAAGATACTTTTTGATTAGTTTTAACGAATCGAACATTTATCAATTATGTGTAATACCATCATCATGTATTTTTGTTAAAATGCATAACAGTTCTTCATTACGTTTTTTCTTCAGGATTTAGAAAGATTTATTTACATTATTTGTTTTTCAAAGCATCTTTTTTATTTCTCTAGGACAGAGAGTAATCATAAATTCAATCATTATGAATTCCATTTTCATCGTATCGGGCTATGTAAGTGTTGGGTTAGTACGAAACCGGAAGCTTAAAACGGATAATTTTCAACACTGCGTTAGGTACATGACAGGAAATCTCTCTTTCTAAACGTGGGAACGTCAACATTGGTTGACTTTTTTTGTGATTTGATTTTGTAGCAGAGTTTTGCGCAAAAGTAGCCAAAGTATGTGTTAAACTTTTTTGTGTTATGTGTTTGTTGATGTTTTAACATTTGGCTTAAATTTTTTGTAGATGCCACGTGAAATTAAAGAAGTCAAGGATTTCCTAAACAAAGCTCGCCGCACAGACGCTCGCGCTGTTAAGATCAAGAAGAATCCATTGAATACCAAGTTCAAGATTCGTTGTTCCCGTTTCCTTTACACACTGGTTGTCCAGGACAAAGAGAAGGCAGAGAAAATCAAACAATCTCTTCCTCCAGGTCTGCAAGTCAAAGAGGTGAAATAAATAAGAGACCTATTGTTACAAATAGATCCTAAAAAACCTAATCGACTGCAATCTGAATATGTACATTATTCGAGATGCATTTGATTTGTAATGGAAATAAAAAATAAAATAAATTACATTTTATTTGTACCTGCTTATGGACTATTCAAGATTTCTACATGTGTAGTTATACACTTAATTTAAAATATAAGGGGCTGGGACATGACGGGATGTTAAATTTTTAATATTTTATTTTCTGTGCCAAAAACAATTTGTACCTCAAAACAGTGAAAATCGAAATGAAGAGGAAAACATTGATGCTATGAATCTATTTTGGACTTAAAAGCCTAATACACCTCATGCGATAATATTTAAGTCTTCAAAACAGAAGCTAGTTGGACTTTTTAGATAAAACTGTTATTGAGATTTTTATTCAAAGATAAATAACAAAATGTATCATAAAAAATTGTATAAAGTGCTGTAAACACCGGGACACATGGAACGAGATACCATCGAAAATATACACTTCGAACCATGACAATCGATCCCATCAAGGATAATTAAAATTCAATCATAATTGTATTTATTAAATCATAATTGTACATATGACGCATGCAACCCAAATACAATTTGGACTAACGGAGGCTTGTTAATCCAACTTTTCTTTCGCTGCACGCTTTGGCACAAAATTGTATTTTAAAAATCGTGCATAAAATATATGTAATTGAAAGCTAATGAGACGGAAAATGTACCAATTTAGGAGATTTCATTTAGTTTTTGAGATGTTGAGTTATTTTGTATGATAGCAATGCTATGGGCGTTTATCTCAAATATTAATCAAAAATTGGCATACACATAATATTTTGTATCTTATTTTCGACTTATTAACATAAAGCCGATGTCGTACCGTATCGGAATCTAGCCGGTGCTGTAGTACAAATAAATTGGAAACTCGAAATAACTATTTATTATTTCCATTTCGCAAATTTGTATAAAAACATCGTCAAATCATTGGACAAATGGATAGTAGAAATTGCCGGGTAGGGGATTTTTGATCAATTTGCAATAAAAAAGAATAGATCTGTTCTGAAAAACGACAAAGCGGCATCACTTGGCGCACGATATTTTGAAAAAAAAAACAAACCAAACAATTCGTGGAAAATATACGAATACGGATATCTTACTGTTTGGTCATTGTTTAATTTATATTTTCTACTTGAAATATCCAAAATTGGCAATCAATAGAACAACATATTTATACATACAATTATTTATATGTTTTTAGTTCAACTTAAACATTATAAATTATAATTTTTAAACCTAGTATTCATACAAGTAAGTCATAATATGAATGCATAAATAATGCCAAAAAGTTTAAAAGTAGAAAAAAAGAATAACAAATGGGACTTAGACACTGCAAATTTATGTGGTTCCAATGCGACCCATATCCATCAAGTAATTGATGAAAAGTCCCAAAGCATTTTCGTGCATCCGCCTGGAAACGTTCGTAAAGGTAAACATCTAAGTTTCACAAATATTGAATTATTAATTCTTTAAAATACCATTTACTTTTTAGATTTTAAAAGCCCAAGACGTATCGTCGCCAGTCCACATCGATTCAAAACTCAAATTAGCAAAATTATAAACACGAGAGAAACACAGCAACGTAGTCCCAGAGGCTATCGGCGAAGTATTAATGGTAACCAGATTTCGAAATCTCTTAGTGGGGGTCAGATTGGATGTTCAGAATGTAAATCTTGTCGTGGAATAAACCGGTCCACGGGTAACTCTCAAAGGACAAAAACATTTGAGTTATCACAAAATGACAGTAAATTACAAACAAATTTAGTAAATAAAAAAATAATCTTTCTCGATCCAAAGTCTGAGTTGGCTGTGCGATCGTCAATAAAAAAGGAAGAGATTAAACAACGCTTGGAACAACTACGAAAGAACTCAAACCGATTAATACGAAAAAGTATTCAACGAAAAATGATACAGGAAGGAAAAGATAAATCTATTAAAACCTTGAAAAACCGCGGTTTAGAAAAAACTCAACAAAAAATAGACCGATCATTAAAGGAAGCAAATACGCGTCAATCGGAAATACAAAATATTAAATTTTTCGCTAAGAATATAGATTCCAGTTTTAATCAGAAGCAAGATATTTCACCATTATTAAAAAATGTGAAAACACCAGCTGTAAACAATGACACAAAAAGTTTTAAACTTTTTGCGGAGGATGTAAAATCTACTGCTGATTCTCGAACATTTCCTAAAACATTGGATTTTCAAAAACGAAAACAGAATACAAACTCTATTGACACTTTACATTCGAACATAGAAAATGACAACTGTTTAATTGGGTGCTATAAAAGCTCAGATACGCCAACACGAACATCGCCTTTGTTACAAAGTCAATATCAAGATATGAGGATGATTTGCAAACCAGGAAATGAAGAGTTATCTTACTGTAATATAGGAACTGTTTCTAGTGACAACAAGAGTCAATGTTTAAAAGAAGATTGCAATGATGAAATGCCTTCTTTATGCTTAGAAAAGCTACCAGCTCACTTAATAACAGTAAATAGTTCTGATTACAATCTAAAATATCCTATAGACACTTTCGAAAACCTATCTTGTGATACTAATGTAAGAAAAACTGAAATGCCATTCTGGTTGCGGCCTAGTCCCATTCACATTTATCCGTATAACTTTGTTCTAGCGGTACGTCGAAAATTGGAATATATTGTTAACCCTCCATTGAGTAGAATGGAAAGTACTGAAAGCATTGAAACAAAGCAATGTGCAGATAAAAACACAATGGAAAGCGTTGTATCTAATGCATTGGTTATTAGTGGCGCTGATAGGAAATTGCATTCTTTAACTGATTCACCGCACCGACAGAATTCTTGTGTCACTTCAAAATCATCTAAAATGTGTATCATGAACGAAATTGGTACAACAGAAGCAAATAATGTATCTGAAGAAAACAGTGACTGGTTTAAAAATGACGATACTACAATATCTAGCTCTATATTTGACAGTCCAAAAACAATGGATGCCGAGAGGAACATGATGTTGTCCTCAATAAGTCCTCTTCCTTCCTTAAATAATGATCAAATTGAAAACAACTTTGATAGTGATAACAACTTAAATCAGTTATTAGATGATTTTAACAATAGTCTCTCCCATGCTATGCAAGTCAATGAACAAATTAAAAATAAAACTCGTTTAACTTGTTCCAGTCGGGAAGAGAATGTGGACAATTTATTAAAAAATAGTATTCGCTTAAGAGATTACCAGGATTCTTCAAGAAGCACTTTATCGAATCAATTGAAAGACAAGAACAGTTGTGCGGGTGTTAAAAGCATTAATTCTGAATCTCCCTCTAATCAATATAAATTAATAAGAACTACGATAAATGAAGAGCTAGACTCAAAAATATGTACGTCTGAAACTGCTAAGATTAAAAACACGTCAGTTGGTAATAATTCCGATTATTTAACAGAAATCGAACCAGATTCAGTTTCACCTTTAAACTTACCTAACTTAAGGCTTACACATTTCAATGATACATATCAAAAACGACTAAATAAAATGGAATATTCAAGTTCTATTGAACTGGATTATGAACAATCACAATATAATACAAGATCTTTAATAACGAAGATATCTCAACAAAGTCGGACAAAAAATTGTAAAAAGGAAGTTTCTATGTGCGATTATTTAAATGAAGCTAAAAACATTGTTTATGAAAGTCTAGAACCAAGTGAGAATTTAGTGAAAAAAGCTTCAATGAAAACAACATTGAATGTAGAATCAATTATAAAAACAAAATCGAATGCAGGAAATGGTTATATGGTATCTAAATCAAGTAAAAGCCCTTTGGAAAGCCGACATACTTTCAAGGATGTTGTCTGTGGCAACAAAGCATGCGATATGCGTGTACTGCCTAAAAGAGACACTTACAACCTCTTATCGCCAACCGAACGTAATGCAACAATTTCAAAATTCAAGAGGTCAGATCTTAGTCCACGTCAGTCATCACCTTCAACCTCATATCCAAGTCCACCGAGTTCTAGTACGGTAAGTTTTCTTTTTATTTTTTTTTTTGTAGAAATCCTTAATATATCAAATATATGAATATTTTTTGCTGGACCAAAAGAGTTTGTGAGTATTTCTGATTGCGAAAATTACATAAATTCTCATACCTGTCACTAAATAATGTGTCAAAACTTTCGGAACCTCTTTAACTCTAATATAGTCGTTCAATTGAACATAAAGTTTTTGTTAGCATAAAATTGTTTTTCTTAAATTTTCTCTTAAGCTTTTTGTGTTGTTAGAGATATAGTTATGCTGGATATTGTCATCGTTCGCTTAAATTAAAAAAGTTTATTTTAGAAATGTTATTGGGAACATAAGTTAAGATTCTTGTTTATATTTTGTTTTATTTCTGATTCTAGCTTTCAACACCGAAAACAAAAACGATGGCTATAGACAAATTTAAAACTTTACTACAAACGGGTGAGAAAATTCTTCTTGATAGAACTAAAAGTCAAATAGCATGGCTTGAAGTGTTGAAAGACCACTATAAAGAAAATGGACTGGTTACTCATATTGCAACTGTAAAAAAAAAACAACGTGGGTTATTATTAAAACTAGATCAAGAACGTGAAAAAATCAAAAGGTATGTACAATTTTATGTCGAGCAAATTTCGAAACATTTCGTATAGCAAGAAGCCCTCAACAAAATCATCGCTTTTGTTCCCGTAATACCAGAGTGTGTACTAATACTACGATACATCTGAGCGGTCTTAATTTGTGTTTATCCAGAGTTTTGATAAATATTTGCACATAAATATAAGTGATATCAATAATTCTGTAACTGCCCACTAAGTTTATTTAAGATTTTTTTCCGCATCTGTGAAATTAGAATTGAATAATGATGCTCAGTATTTAGTTAACAGGTAAACATGTAAATTTGAAATCTCTCAGCGAATATCTTCACATTTTACTAAGTACGCAGCTCATAGAATAACCCATTGAGTCATATCTTATTTGCGCTAAGATGTGTTATTTTTAAGTCACATTTTTGAATTGTTAGTTATCGCGAAAGCAAATATTTTCTTATCAGCGTTTATTATTGTTAAATACAGATAAAATATTTTTGTAATGTTTAATCAAGTTTGTTCTCTGAAATCGTTTTGTTCAACAGATTACTGTATAGCACAAGACCAAGTTTAGAGCTTAATATGCCAACCGAAAATAAATCATCAAAGCTTTTGTCTACCGAATCCAGAAGAAAATCATTTTCCATCGAAGGAAAGTCTACAAACCGCACAAAAAGCATTCATAGCACGGCTGCAACTACGTATAGAGGACTTGTTGTAGATAACCCCAGATTGATGGATTATATGCTGCGGCAGCGTGAATTGGATTTAAATAAAAAATGTGTGCAACAAGATGTTAACGTTTGTGATCAACAAATAAATGGGGAAGAAACTGAAGTTCTTAAGCTAGAACAAACATATTTAAAATCATGTAATATACCGACGCAAAGAAATAGTCCCCCGCTATTGATTGACGGAATTGTCCGCAAAGAAAAAGTAGAGGATGACTTTAAAGAAACTGAGGAGTCAACAGAAGATTTTGCGCTGCAACGACTAAAACAACAACAACAAATGAAAAAAATTGAACCAAATCGGAGCTGCAATCTATTGAAAAACGAACTTGGTTGCGAATATGGAGATTCTCAAACCGTTAACGTTACTCACAACTGTGCTCGAAAATGCAATAGAAAGGTTGCAAACGATGTATTTCAAATGAATGAACTTATAATGCAGGAGGTAGAAAATAAAAATGAAACTGTGCAAAGCTCTGATCAGTGTAATGATTCAGCAGATGAATGCAGCTTTAGTAAAAAGCAAAGTGTTAACTGTCCATGTGCCTTTGAGATGGATTTCCGAGAGGGTGCTACTTCAGGTACAGACACCGAGTCGTTATATTCCGCTCGTCAAGAAATTTTAGAACGTAACAAACTTATCGAGCGCAATATTACAAAATTTGTTTCAATGACAAAGGATATTATTACACAGCATGTCAGTTTGCGACGAAGTTTTTCCGATAATCAGGTTTATCAAGAAAGTATTGGCGAAAGATCTGATTATTGTAAAACTTGGCCCAATAGGCGCAAAATGTTTTATTTTAAAAGATTTTCCACAAATCCTGCTATTATTTGTTCTTCAAAGAAAACTATCAACAAACTAAAAAACAGTAGCCCGAATTCGGAGAAGACTAGTATGGTAGATGTTAAACAAATAAGTGAAAATTGTGTCAATACATCTTATGTTGGCACACCCAGAAAACTTCTTAGCACAAATGACGAAGTAACTGCCACTGGTCACTATTCTAAATATGACTGCAAAAATGAGCAGGTCAAAGAGTCAAATGAAATGGGTACACACATGATCGAATCTACCGATACAAGAATTAATTCCAAGTGTGAGATTTCAAAAACCGAAAATGCACCATCATATTATGAAAGTACAGTTTCCAATACAGAAGACAATTTATTATCAAAGCGGTGTCAAAATGATATTGTTAGCGAAAACTTTTCAAGACTTCATTCAAAAACGGATACAGAAAAGGACCAAATCCCATCTGTTCTAACCGAAACTGCAAAAGATTGCTTGCACGAAAGTAAAATTGTTACAGAATTCCAAATACAGTCTATTGATAAATCGATGTCAAAAAGTGATAATTCTTTGGAAAACGCATCAAAACAACTTCCAATATGCTCAGAATTAACATACGATCGAGATGCAGATCAGGTTTTAACCAAAGCCAATTCACCGTTAAAGGATAACGTGAAAAATCGACAGCGGCAGATAAAAAATAATATCCATGCCGAAACTAATATACGAGAAATTCCTAACAAACCACCGCCTCCGTATGTGCCACCAGCGCCGGGTAGTCCGATGACAACAATATTTCCTTCAGAGGAACGAATAAAAGATATAACGTTTCGTCGAAGCCATGAATTATTTTGTCATCTCTTAAAGATTGGTAAGTGGCAATAAAGTTTCCTTCGGTTATTTGAAGTTAAAAAAAAAAAAAAACATCACGTAATTAATGAATGTCTCCTTACAAGCTTTTCTTATACATCTTACTTGCAGACTATACAAATTCTAAGGGTGACAAGTTACCGTCATTAATGGAGGAACGAATCACAAATATATATGAGCGTATAATTTTGGATATATGCCAGGAATATCTTAATGATCACAAGGATGTGGTATCCCAAGGAAATCCAGCAGATTTTCACGGCCAATTAGCATTCTTCAACCCACCGGACCGATTGAGCTGTATACAAAATGCAATATACAAGGAAGTACAAAAATGTCTTGCACTGCACAAGAGTTCGCCTAAACGTCACCAAGTCTTTTCAATATATGGGCAAAGAGCAAAACGTGATCATATAGGAAAAATCATTATACAGGAAATATACGATGAAGACGAGCAGTGGTGTAATTTTCAACGGGAAGAAAATGAAGTACTTGAATTAATGGTGGGAGAAATGATCACACATCAAATGGTCAAAATATCGAAAGAAGAATGGTTGGATTAACTTAAAATTCAAATAAAGAAAATATGACAGAACTTGTTAATCACTCATAATTGTCACATTTTGTTATTCTCATAAACACTTAGGATAAGCAAATGTTCAAACGTATGCACAAATTAGTTGGAGAATGTAAATATAAATAAATTTTTATTTACGCACTTCTCTAAGCTCTATAATTTTACATCATCTATTTTTTTCTAGTCACTTTGGTATTTTTCAGCTTCTTTAGGGATATTTCAGAATTAAAAATTGCACTAATACAATTATTGACAAAACAAAAAGAAACCAGTACAAACTACACTTCCTTAGTCCTTGTTGTTATGTTTGATATCGTTTTTATATAAGGTGTGATGGAGTAGCAGTGGAGCTCGTGCTGGTAATTTTATTGTTTCTATTATGAGCGTAAGTTGCATAATTGCTTTTATTAAGCTTAAAAACACTCCCTAAAGCTTAAGGAGCTACGTGAATGACCATTTCAAATGTTGAGAAACATTCGAATGCACTAATTGCGGTAGTAAGTATGGTATATTTTTACAAATAAATCACGCAAGCAACTCGCACATTTCATAAAACGTAAAATTTCTTTTTGAAAGGTGGCTAACACATTTATTTACCTAATTATATTTTCAAATAAATAATGTTTCTCAAGAGAACCTGTTCCTTAGTATAATGTAGCTAATCTAGCGAGTTGAACTGATAGGATACAATCTGAAGTAATTTATGGACCTTTCCCACTTTTGAACCAACATTATTTTTATATGGCGACATTATAAATGCATCAATCTCGTTATGAAATCATTCTTTAAATGGAGTAAAGAGAATAAAAAGAACTCAAATAAATCGAAAGTATTTTGTAACATATCATATAAAGTTGGCTAAAAACAAAAGCTTGACAATAAATGGCACCAACATTGAAGCCTAAGTCAAAACTAGATTTGAGAAATAAACGTAAATAAAACTTGTTTTGCTTCTCCGTTTTTTGCAACAAGATTACAAATATACATCTACAAATGTAGAAAATGGCTATAACATAACTGCGAGTGTACGATTCATTCACAAGTTGCAGCAAACAAAACCGATTTTTGCTGGTGTTTGTGGAAACAATATTTGAGGAAACCAGTTTGAGAGTTACCAAAATAACACGTAAAGCAATCTAGCACAGTTTTTACAGTGTAAACAATAGTCACTCACTCTCGCTTTCGTTGGCTGCAGTAAACAGGTTCACTTTACTCTCATTGCAATTACATTGTGGTAATAGATACATGTGAGTATTTATGGCCAAAGCTGAGCCGAGGAGAGTTTCGAGCTTGATGCTTGAACACGCGCCAGCAACCGTCAATCTGCAGCTAGCCAAACACCGATAGATAGGTAGATAGATAGACTTTGGCGATCGGGGGAGTTACCAATAGCAATAGCACCCAAGTGCTTCTGCATCTGCTCTCAGAGAAGTTTCGACCACAGTTTCGAATGGTTGGACACCGCGGAAAGAAGTGCGTATGTATTTTTTAATCATTCGTTCGTTCGTTTTTTTTGTTTTTTTGTATGCTTGTGCATAATATCGTTTTAAGATGTTTGTTCCCATTTTTTTATTGTGGTTAACGAGTAAAGAAAACAAAAACAAAAACCTTAATAGACAACTATGAATTGAAAATTTTATACATATAAATTTTAATAAATCTTTGTCTTAATAATTTTCAATTTTTATGAAAGTGAATCGCGAAATTCCATAAATGTAGTAAAAAAATATATATACGTTTATATACATACATATGTACATATATAATTATATGTATGAGTCTATATGTATGTATGTATGCATGTACATACATACCTGTGTCCAAGAGAAAAAAATAAAATAAAATAAAACTAAAAAAAATAGTGAAATGTACATATACATACATTAAACGAATTGTGATAGTAAACGAAAAAATATTTTTGCGTCATTTGTTAAGATTCGACTTTTCTTTATAATATTCATGAGTAGCTTAAATGCAACCAATAATTAATGGTGGAATTTACTAGAGTTTTTTAACTTAAAATTGGATCAATAATGTGATTGTAAAAATCATTTGTTTTCGCTGTAATAAAAATAAAAATAGACAAGGTTACACATTTCTGATATCAAATCAGTTACAAGATACATAAAAATGTGTTTGTTTTAAAAAAAAACCGTTTGGTGTATCATCTGGGTAAATATTTTCTAAATCTCTAAATCAATCTCTTCTACTTAGAAAGAAATGTCCAGAATGTTAGCAGCTTTAACCTCACCACCAACCCTTCATACCTACTTAAAACAAATAGTATCAGAGGTCCAATAAAAACACTTCTTTTATTTATCAAATAATGTTTCGGACTTGTTTATTATTTTGTGGATGCAACTAGTTCAAGTTTTAAGATCCCACCAATCCTATTTATTCATTTCCGCATGAGTTTATTTAAACCTGAATAAATTCTGTATTGTATTTTCATCAAGGAAATAATGACTGTGGGTATGGGAAAACATTTTCGCCCTTCTTTGTTAAAAAAGCTCGTTTGTGAGAAACATAAATTTCATTGAAAAGCTCTTTTATGTTGGACATTAATGGTTACAGTGATTCGCAAATATACATTCTAAATACCAACATAATGGAAACAACATTTTAATGTTTCGATTAAGTGTTGTCTTTCCAAATGATCATTCACAAGTTACATTTGATGGATAATTGTTCATGTTTCCGAGGTATTTCTTTGACTATGTTTTCTGGTTTATCTATATGGCAGTGTAAAGACAACTGTCTAGCTGCGAGATGAATTTTTTTTGGAATATATTACATGTGTGTATTGTATATTATACATATACACACACATCCGTATCAGATGCCCATTTGTTATTTTTCTTGGCTTTGTAAAATATTGTTACATAAAATCCGTTTTATAACCGTTGACAATAACCAGAAAAAAAATATTTTCGGCTTTGCCGATGATATTTTTATAGTTGAAGCTCATTTTGTTGCAGATATGAAAACATTTTTTAATTCGATTGTAAGTAAGATTGGAAGATTGCAGTTTGAACTCAATTTGTAAAGAAAGCCCCAAGTTTTTTATATAAGGATTTAACTTTTTATACCCCTTCAAGAAAAACAAGAATAGAGAATGTGAATGTGTTCTTCACTGCGTGAACATTATAAGAAAAGGAAATGGTTTCGAATCTAAAGCAAGGCCGTCATAAATTTGAGTTTGTCAAAATACAGTCAACCAATTATTTTTGAAAACCAAGTAAAGAACAAATGTATGGAAAAATAATTTTGCAAAAAAAAAAAAAATATGAATTGTGAAACAATGAAATGAATAGTTACTAATTAAAGCGTCTAAAAAAATAAACATAATATTTGCAATAATTAGCAGTATGCAAAAAAACAATGTCTTCAAAATAAAACACTTACAGTGTATTTGCGATAACGGATCCGCAACAGAAAAACGAAGCAGCAGAAAATGTGCAATGGCTTGCAAAGGTTCCTCCTTCACTTTCTTCATTCTTCTCGTAATCGGGATTGTTGGCGCTAGCTCATTTGTAGCTGGAGCCGTTGAAGCCGGTAATACAGCTCCAGTTACTTCGCGATCTGGGCGACTTGTCGCGCCGCGCTTGCCACGCACCAGTGCCAGTCAGCTAAATAATGGAAATGGCTCCGCCAACGGATTCAAATTTGCCACGAAAAATTTCAATACAACCCGTAGTGGAAATTTGCGCACGAGGTAAGCTTAATATTGGATTACTATGGATATGTGTAAATACCATATTGGTTCTTATGCTAGTTCGTACTTTCCCTATCTAACTGACAGAATTATTTCTTTCTACTTCAAAACACTCTTATTTTCTATTTACAATACAAAACCGATTTACATATTTCCTTTTAGAGAGCAGCAGCTGCTGAACATATTTGAAGTTATAATTACCACTCTTGAAGGCAAACTAAAACGAATTGACAATTTGGATCGTTCTGTTGAGCACATGATGCGTCGCATGGAGATATTGGACAATCGTGTGTCGGACAACCTCATTAAAACCGATTCCGTAATATCCAAGCTTCATACTCTTGACACAAAAGTCTCAAATGATCTATACATTGCATCTGAGTCATCTAGCAACGCTGGTGGTGGTATACGAGCGCCCCACACTTCCTCTAGTTCGACTTCTAACCAATTGGATAATCGGCTAATCGTACTTGATCAAAAAGTCAGCGAAATCGATTCAAAACTTGAGGTGCTTAAAACCCAAATCGACAACAATTTATTACAAGTTGACGACATTAATGCAGAGGCAAGCGAAAAGAAACCGATCAGCATGAACGTTATTGAAATTACGAAAGCAATGAATACCGAAGTAATGGGCCATTTGTCGGCAGAACTAAACGAATTGCGAGACACTACTGACAATATTGACAAAAAGCTACAATTTCACATTAACATCGTATCAGAAAACGTTGGACGAATGTTGCGTATGGTTGGCGATATACATGAAGCTGTTGTGGACCATAACCATGAACAGCTGAATTCATTGAACGCTACAACGACGGCTGCGCCCTTAATAAAATCGAGTAAGATTGATGCTTTGGTAAAACAAATTCGTCCAATGGTATCCGTATCTGAGAAAATGGACGAAGTTTGGGATGTAGTTGTAGGCACTAAATCATCTGTTGATGATCTCTTACCAAAATCAGATGCCCTATTAACTCAAACACAGCGACAAGAACGAGCTATTGGTGAAATACATCAAGACCTTAAAACAAAAACAAACCAAATAATTAACAATTTGGATATGGTTGAAAAACGTCTCAAAAAGCAGGAAGATGATGTGCAATTATTGGCACAAAGACCTGTTCCAGCTGAGCTGTTGATGGATCCTACAATTGACCGATTAGTAGAATACAATCCAAATAGGTATGCAATACGTCTCATTGTGTTTTTTTTTTTTTTTAATGACTTAAACTATTTTTTAATAAAGATACTCGGTTGTTGACGAATTTACCGAGACAAATTTGCCAACCACAATAATTAGTACACTTTCGACCACGTCGAGCACAGCAACAACCCCATCTTCATTAGAGTTACCTTCTGAAATTGTCACACCAATTTTTAACCAAACAACAACATCGACTTCTACTACTACAACAACAAGCAGTTCCAGCTCTACATCAACATCATCACTTGCAACGACATCTGTAACGTCACCAACTAAGCCAATTTCTCGTAAAGGAGGAATTATTTTTCCAAGCGTGAAAAATAAGCCATCTGTAGTAAATTCGACGTTTAGCACTGACATTCTTACATTAAAAGACGTAAAGGTAAGTTTTATTACAAAAACTGATTTATACACAAATATTCGCAAAAACTATTTATTGGTCTCATTTTACATTGTTCATGTGCACAAAGATGTAAATGATTAATATACTCACATATGTATACTTTATTTTAATCGCCTCATTAAAATCCTCCTTTGTTTTTGAGGATACACTGGCATTCTACTTTCATCTGAACTTATCCACTATGAAATACAAGTGTAAACCGATTCATGGTTTGACCTTACGAGATAATCCTCATTTCAAATACTGTTTTGCTTAAAATAAATCAAAAACGGTCTTTGGTTTGCCGATTTTTCTTCGTAATATATAAATTTGATGTGAAAAACCGCAATCATCAGTACTTTCGGTTTTTGTCAGATGTGACCATATAACATTTCCAATTAGCTGTTAATGAGATTCACTAGCACTAGTTAAGTAAAGCCAAAAAGCGTGAAAACTTGTGCTGCTTTAAAAAAAAGCTTACTAATATGAAATTTCTACAAAACTTATAAATGCAAAAAAGTCTGTTGCGTAATGCTTTTCAATAATTAGTGCAAGGTATGCACATTAAAAAAGATATTTCTCTAATATGATATGCAACGTTGTTAAACTCAATTGGTGTATAAAATTCAGAGTTCATCCTTGTAAGTATCTTTCTTACAAGTGCATGTGTAACTTTGATTTACCATTTCCATGTCCGGCAGAACACTAATCGGCGAAATAAGCCGTTTGCTCCACTCTTTAAATAATGCTAAATGATAGCAATAAATATGTTGAGGTAATAAGTTTTGATCCACAAATTCTCTTGCTGCTCTAGCAATTTCTCTAGCACGTGAGTCATTTTCCTGAGCCCATTGAATTTTCTCAACTAAGTCGCTCAAATCTCGTTTTATTGGAACAAAGTGCTTGTAAGGTGTTAACTTGTTGTAAAAATGCTCGTAATACGGTGAGTCTTGTTTAAAAACAAGGGAACCTCCACCTAACAAATATGGCAAACGATAAGCGGCAACAACTCCATCGATGTTTAGCTGATACTTGTACTGCAGAGATAAATATGCAATTAAAGCAAAACCAAACAATAAAAATTTCTTTATTTTACTTACCCTAAAAAACTCCATAAATGGGATGTGTGCCACTTTGGGACCATATTTATTTTCCTCGTTTTGAAAGAAAAAAAAGTTGGTGAGTGATGCATTTATAAGATCAGTATGCTTTCTTGCTAAGTCGATTAGTGAGAGACGCTCTCGCCTTGAGTCTCTGCCCCGAAAAAAAACTTTTTCATGTCTTGTTTCCCAAGGGTGTTTACTTTGTTGTACAGACAACATATCCAACATAACCCTGCCCATATTTTCCAATGTCGATTCTGTGATATCGTACGTGGGTAGTGTTATGTCGTAAGTATCATCGCTTCCACACCAAGAAAATATTGGATAGGGCCCCGACGTGCGTTGTTGCCCTCCTTTTTTTGAAAGTGGCCAATCTCCGAGGTTCAAGAAAAATTCCATATTGGGTAAATAGGCGACACGTGCTAAGGCAGTTAGCGTGGAATCCATGAACATTTTAAATCCTGTATATTTACCGTAACACTTTCGCCAAATTTGCTGATCCTTGACAACGTAATGACATAAAGAAACGCTTTCAGGCGAATTATATCTCTTTACTAAGTTATCTCTAATTGCGCTAAAGTTCACTCGTTTAAATGAATGCAAGTCCCAAGACATCTGTTTGTCATCAACAATGGTCGGACAATTATTGCGTAGTAACCACATGTCAAGGTCCTGCGGGCAATAACACCGCTCTGAGTAAACCTTGTTTCGCACAAGATATGGCGATTGGGCAACATGAGATCCATTATAGCGTATCTCAATTTTAACTTGATCGCACCAATCTGAAGTTCTATAGCGAACTATTGTAGATCCATCTCCTCGGTCTATCAAATTTATATTTGACCGGCACATTCCATGTGACGACACACCGTTAATCTCTACATGGAATTTTAGCTTTACAGGTTCCTCAAATCTAAAACAACACATTTGTAAATTTTATGCATTTGATACAAGTTAAGTTATTGTTTATTTCTACAAAGTGTGTCCATCCGCTAATTGTCTGTACATTAATTTTAAAATACTTTCTTTACTTGATTCCACTTTTGTCAACAGCATGTATAAAAAAGTAATTAGCTGGTAACACAATATCGTCCGGCGTCAGCCCCGGTCCCCATATCATGGTTTCCTTAGGGTCCACACTCTGCTCCGCAGAACACGATAAAATTGCACATCCTAATAATAATGAAAAGTTCGGTAGCCCAATTTTTGTAAACATTTTCACAATTTTTGTAAACCACTCGTCGAGTGGATGATGTTCGCCAGAAGTGTTAGTAAGAGTTCGTGGTCGTCACTTTGACGTTTGTCGTTTTTCCAACAAACACTGTTATTCACACGTCAACCAGTCGGCGTTGTCAACAGCATTGCGCAATGTTAAGCTGGGCGGGTGGGTTTGAAAAGACGTTTAAAAACAAGCCACAACAAGAATACATGAATGATTATGTTAAAATATACCTAGGCTTTAAGTATAAGCTGAATAGAAACATGTAAACAAAAATTATTGTGTTGACAATGTAATATTTAAAGATTTTTTTGTACATATAAGAAAATAAGTCGTGTTGACCTGTTCTAACATCGCCAAAACATTCTCCAAATCTCGAAGCTCTTTTCGGGTTTTCTCAACTACGTTCCAGATATTGTTGGGTATTTAAGTAAAGAATATACGCTGTGGTTTGGTCCCACCATAGCCAATTGCGATTATTTTCAAGCGTCACTGTAATATTTTCAATCCTTGAATGGGCAGAGTCCGTTTTACAATATTTTCGGTTTTGAGGCGGGACTGGTTTTTATAAAAATGTATTGAGTACAGTAATAAAATTAATTATCCTTTCAGGGTTTCTCATGTGTTGATTTATTAAATGCTGGAATGAGACAATCGGGTGTATTCTATCTTCAAATACGTGGGACTACATATTGGTTTCTTAAAGTGTTCTGTGAGCAGGAAATATTGGATGGAGGTTGGACGGTAAGTACGAAAAACTTGGTTAATGTGTGAAATACAGAAAAGAATGAATTTCGATTCTGGAAACTGAAGGTTATTCAACGACGTGACGATTTTGGTGAGCCACGAGAAAATTTCAACCGTGACTGGGCTGACTATAAGAATGGATTTGGTGACCCTGCAAAGGAGTTTTGGTTGGGTAACGAGAATATATATATGCTTACTAATAATGATGAATATGCCTTACGAGTGGAGCTCGAAGATTTTGAAGGCAATAAACGGTATGTATAACATTTTAATGTTGAATTGACAAAGTCATTTCATTTTTAACTCAATTCCTTTTAGGTATGCACAATACTCACATTTCAAAATTCACTCTGAAGCTGATTATTACAAATTGGAAATTGATGGCTATGAAGGAAATGCAGGAGATTCTTTAAATGATCCATGGTATGGTTCAAATAATAGTCCTTTTTCAACATACAATCGAGATAACGATCGAAGCTCTTTAAACTGCGCTAGTATGCTAAAGGTAATGTGAATTATCTTTGTTGATTATCAATCATTACGTTTAATTGTCTGTAGGGCGGCTGGTGGTGGAAATCCTGTGGAAGAGGTCTGAATGGTTTGTACTTGCACGATCCACAAGATTTAACCGCACGACAGGGAATTGTCTGGTTCCGTTGGCGCGGCTGGGATTATACACTTAAGAAGGCAACAATGATGATAAGACCCCGTGTTCCTCAGCCAATGATGCCTGCTAGCTTGCCAACAGTATCATGAATTCATTAGATAACATCCACAAACTAGGTATCGAAAGAGCTCATCAAAATATTTGAGTGCAGATTGACCTTAGTCTCTTAATTACATTATGATCATTCATTTTAGCCAATTATACATAAATTCTTTAAATTGTAAATGTTTGTTACGTTTTATAAATATTAACTTATTGTTTAGTTATGCTAATTATGCTACATTCTTACAATCGAAATCATATCTATAAGGACATGTGAGTATTATGCAAATCCATAGAATGTTTTGTCAATCCATTAAGTAACGGTTCTTTCTATACTGTTTTCTACAAGTCCAATGGCGTGAAAACCTTACGGCCGCTCGTGTGAACATTGCATGCCCCTTAGTTCAAATAATATTCAATTTATGGGCTTCCTCCATATATCATTTAAATTCATATAAATTATTGTTATTTCATTTTAAATAATCATCATTTTTGTTAAAGAAATGGAATCTGGTTCTTATTAAATGAGAGTCATAAACTCTAATTACTCTTTGCCTAAGTATACTGTCGGTTATTCATGTTCTTTTCATTTCATAAATCTGTTATTATCTTGTTTTACGAAAAGCAAAGAGAAAATAAAATAAAGAAATAAATAAATGAGTATCTGAGTTTCTTAATGAAAGTGCAATTGTAAAACCTTAATCTAATACTACAAATATATTGGCATATGAATGTATGTCCTTTCATCGCAGTCAACGTCTTATTTTTAAAAACATTCGAAGGTTATTCTTTGAATAGATATCAGCTTCAGCCAATACCACCAACTAAAAAATTTTAACGAAGTATTATTTTTTAAGGGTGTTCACGCTCAATTCGTACCACGTGATAAAGTAAAGGCCAACTTGCTTCAAAAATAAAAGGGAATATTTAGTTATTTTCAATGAAAAAGTGGCTGTACTTTCCACATAATTTTATCATTTTTTTGGGGAAAAAAAAAAACAGTCGTGACGTAGGTTTTGTATTGGCGAAATGTTATAAATTTCATTATGAACCACAAGTGCAGTATTGGCTTGGCATATGTTGCACTACTTTTCCTTGTGACATGTCTTGTTCCTCCATTTCACGGCAGTTTTCCGTCTATCTTCTTCTTCTGGCCGAGGACGCTTTTGCGCCAATGTGACACTTTTGAACAAATTTGGGCTCGTTTGCGTCAGATGTGGACTTTTCTTCTTCTGCCATGGTGAGTTTGTGTTTTGTTTTCATTTTTTCAACACACAGTGCGTTGTCTATCACCAACACGCGTCAAAATTGTGACTTAAATCAGTTGTGCTACACGTGCTACTACTTTATTTTCATTTATTAAATTAAATATCAACAAAATGGATGATGAGCCGAGTAAAGGATTAGATGATCTGGAGGAGCTGATGCAAGAGTATGAAGATAAAAGCGAAAATGCACATCAAACTAATGATGTTTCCGAAATGGGAGCAGCAGATATATTTTTAAAAAATGATGTTGTAACTAATGATAAACAGAATTTGATCGAAAATCTTTCCAAATCTGTGGTGTATAACTCATCAAATAAAGATGCAAGTGGTGATGATGCCGACAATACACGGAAGCGGCTACCAGTGTGGGTAGACTCCGATGACGATGATCTGCAGTTGGGTGAAGTGAAGCGACCGACAAAACGGAATAGATCTCTGAAGCATATGCGATTGGATAAGACATATAAGGATTACCTGACATCACGATACACGAAAATAGTTAGTCAACCGAAGTGGTCTACAATTAATCAAAATCAGTTAGAGGATAAGCCAGATTCTGATGACGGCTTACAACGAGCCGTCGGATTTTTAAATAAAAAATCTGGCGGGCATGGGCTCCGTCAAAACCATCTGCAGTTCAAGCCATTAAAAGATCTAAATCGCGCAACATATGCAGAAAGACCTATTACTAGTATACAATTTCACCCAACAAATGCTGCAGCTCTTGTAACTGGTGAAAATGGTGTCGCATCAATATACTGCGTAGACGGTCAGCAGAATGAAAAACTTCACAACATGCATTTCAAAGGCTTCAAAATCACTTGTGCTAAAATAACTCCTTGTGGAACAAAAGCCTTTTTTGGTTCATTACGTCCTGTCTACTATGTATATGACCTTATTTCGGCTCAGGAGACGAAATTAAAACTACCTCGACAAATGCCTTCTTTTCATCGCTTTAGAGTATCACCATGCGGTCGTTACATTGCATGTGTTGGTACACATGGAGCTATTCATCTCTTAACGGCAAACACAAATGAGCTTATACATACTTTTAAACAAAATGAAATGTCGACGGATATGTGCTTTACTGGTGATTCACATCGGCTAATTTCGAATGGAAAGTCGAATAATGTGAGTATATTTTCACTGCGTCAACAACGGATGGAACACAGCTTTGTGGATGACGGCTGCATTAAAGGAAAAGTGTTAGATTTGGCACCAAACCAACGTCTCTTAGCTACTGGCAGCTCAGAGGGTGTTGTAAATGTGTACGATTATGAAAAGGTCTTAATGTCGAAAAATCCATTACCAGAAAAGAGTTTTATGAACCTTACAACCGAGATATCGCACATTCGATTTAACCATTCGTCAGAGATTCTTGCAATGTGTTCAAAATCAGCTCCATGTGCTGTCAAACTGGCACATTTTCCTAGTGCCACAGTTTTCGCAAACTTTCCGGACCCAAGGTCAAAAATGGGAAATGTAAAGATTGTGGAGTTCTCACCCATGAGTGGTTACCTGGCAATGGGTAATAATTTCACTAAAGCGTCGTTATTAAGGCTTAAATACTTTAAAAATTATTAAATTGTATACATTTTAAACATGGATTTTATTAATAAAAAATATTTAAGAAAAAGGAATACATTCATTATTTTAAATTATAATAAGCTGAACGATAAGCATCGCGTTTTTGTGTTTCGAGCATCTTATTAATGTCATCTAGCTTGTTGCATATGCTTGTTGAGGATGACTCGATCCACTGAAGGGAGCTCATATGCGCATTTAAGATTTTACCAATCTGAATAATAGGATCTGTGTTGTCTTGACCTTTATTAGATTCGTTTAAGTTATCAATGATTTCCTTTAAATCCTCCGACATTTGTTTAAGTTGTGTATCCAAATTTTCCACAAGCAAATAAGTTTGGCAACGTTCTACGTCAACTTGTGGTAAGTTTGTAAACTCCTTTTGCAATGGGTTGATGCTCTCTTCCAATTCTTTGTGCTGGGTAGCTATGAACTCCAACTCTTGTTCCAACAACTGTTGATCAGATTTAACTTTCTGCACAGCCTCGTTCAAATCCAAAATCTTTTGATTATTATTTATGAGTATTTTATCCCAGGCATTGATTTGAGTTGCTTGTTCCGTAAAAACCTTTTCTTGTTCTTCAAACTCGAGTGTCCATTTGTTAATATATTCTTCCAGTTGGTTGTATGTCAATTGACCGCAATTGGCCACAGATGACGAGTTAGTGGTTTTCGTAGCTGTCGATAAGTTGGCGAAACCCTCATTTTGCATATTGGTGTTTCCAACAGAAGAACCTACAGCAAGTGACGATCCTGATGACTTGCCTTGAGTTGGAAGTGACAATGAGTTTGACACTGGAGTCGACGATGTCTCTGCTGGTTTCGCAGCAGTATTTGAAAAGTTACCAAGCTGATGTTGGCCCACCGAATCTGATGTAGGCGCCGTTGACTTAACTATAGGCTGACTGCCGAAACCGGCAGTTAAATGTTTTGAGCTATCTGCATCTCCACCGCCTGAATTGAACAATCCCATCGAGTTCTGCACACCTCCACTCTTTAAATCAAATGTAAAGCCTGCACCACTGGGTGCGCTTGTAGTAGGTACTTGGGAACTCATCCTTTTTATGACTTAAAATTTCGCCCGATTTTCTTAAAAAACACGCAGAGTGCAATTGAAATTCAAGAATAGACCCGATCAGTAAAAAGTGTTGTGAAATCAGCAATTTTCGCGCCGTTTCTGTCTTTTGCTAGTTTGCGAGATTGATTCAGTGCACAGTGGGGATTGTGGCTATTTTTAAGAATGTTTAAATTTTTTTTCTGTAAAGGAATGTTCTTTTAGAGTTTTCTTACAAGTTCTAATGTTGTTTTGAGCAAATTTTAAAGCGACTCAATTTCTAAAATTGATGATAATTTAATTACTCATATGCTCGTGTATATGCCTTTCTTACATGTTACGTTGCGGTAAGTGTTGTAAGCGTGCTTCAAAACATAGGCGTTCGTTATTCATTCATTAGGATATGATCTTAATAATCTCTATCTTAAAAGTGTCATATTTAATTAACCTTATAATTCCCACGGAGTGAGTGGTAATTAGACATCAAAAAACAAAAGGAAAGAGTTTTAAGTCAGGTCAATATAATCATATAAAATATTACATTAGGGGCCGTTCATTAATTACGGAAGATGGTTTAGGGGGGGAGGGGGGTCAACCATGTCTTACTTTTGCCTATTTTTCCTATACTGCCTACTACATTTTTACTTACGTAGGGGGGGGGAGGGGGTCAAAAACAGCCAAAAATCGTCTTACGTAATTAATGAATGGCCCCTTAGTTGTTACTTAAGATACCGCTGAAAACACTTTTTTTGCTTCGGAAAATTTGGCAACAGTGGCTCTAAGCTCTTTCTTGTGATGCACCTTTTAATGGAGTGGTTTTAAAATTCGACTACTTGCTTAAAAACCCAATGAGTTTTGAAAACCGTCTGTACACTTCGGAATAATGAAATCATGTTCTACTATAAAAATAATCTTCACTTTTTAGTCCAAATTGTCAGTCATGTGCCAATAACCGATTTTGCCTCAATTACAACCCAATTGCAATTCTCCATGACCCAGAAATTTATTTAGACGGTATTAAATTTGTTTAAAGGAGATTTGGTTAAATTTACACTCTCTGAATTGTCATTTAAAGAATTCGATGTTTTGCTAAAGATCATTAATAATTTTGTATTTTATCTATTTTTACTTGAATTAAATTAACCCGACCAGTATTAATTTCCGAAGATTGAAACTGCATTACTATTTGCATAAAACGAGAAGGGTTGTCATAAAAATTGTATAAATTGGCGGTTTGCACAATTCAAAATTTATAACTTTTTATGAGTTTGTGCAGCTTTGGTTACAAAGAACTCAATTGGATCAAGGAAACTGCCTTCATATTGTATCTACCTACACTTGAGTATTTATGCATGCATTGCCAGGTATAAAAAATAAATAAATAGAAATGAATGAAATAGGTTTGAAATGAATACTCTTTTAATATTTGTATAATGAACTTTAAGTGGTCTAATCAAAATCTGCTGCTGCGTTCATCGCCAATTGTAGCTGAACTCGAGGACCGTAGCTGTGAGGTTTACTGCAAACCTTGATAAGCGACATATATGTACTTATACATACATATGTATATGTGTGCATATGTTCTTGCCGCCTGCTGAGCTTCAGCTCCGCTCCGATAGTGACATCGAATGTATAGAAACAATTTAAAATCAACAACGCAACGGTTGCAAAAAAAAATTTGTAAACATTCCTTATCATAAGTAAAGTGCTTGGAGTTTTGACAAAAGTGCTATAAATTGATTGTGTTTTGCTCAAACAAGCCTCACTTACTCTGTGTACTTTAAAATGTTTAACCTCGTATTTAGCGTCGTGCTTGCTGCAAGTTTTAGCAGAACTTTGTCGCTAGAGAATGGACTCGCTAGGACACCACCAATGGGATGGATGCATTGGGAGAGATACAGATGCATTGTTGATTGTGAAGAATATCCAGATGAGTGCATCAGGTTTTTATAAAATGCGACTGTTAAGAAATTTCGACATAATTTTTCGAATCGATTTTACTTATATTTTAGTGAAAATCTTTTTAAACGCACTACGGATCTATTGGTGTCTGAAGGTTATACTGATGTTGGCTATGAATACATAATCATTGACGACTGTTGGCTTGAAAAGGAACGCGATAACAAAACTCAAAAGTTAGTAGCTGATCGGATACGATTTCCTAATGGGCTAAATAATTTAGCTGATTACGTAAGTAAATAATAAAAACCTTTCTACAATAAAAACTGACTTGATTTTTGAAATTTTCTTCTTTAAAAGATACATAATAAAGGAGTTAAGTTTGGATTATATCAAGATTTTGGTACGGCCACATGTGCTGGATATCCTGGAGTAATAAATCACATGGCACTTGATGCTCAAACATTCGCCGATTGGGATGTTGACTATGTTAAGTTGGACGGTTGCTATGCAAATATCACTGACATGGATGCTGGATACCCAGAGTTTGGACGTTTGTTGAATGAAACTGGTCGTCCTATGGTGTACTCATGCAGTTGGCCGGTATATCAGGAGGATGAAGGCACATTGGTGTGTTTTCCCACTCATTAAACCCAGTCAAGAGTTAATTTTTTTCACTTTAGCCAAACTATGAGGCCCTTAAAGAACATTGTAATCTTTGGCGCAATTGGATAGATATAGATGATTCATACGAATCAGTTACCCAGATTATGGACTATTTTTCTAAAAATCAAGACAGAGTGCAACCTCATGCAGGTCCAGGACATTGGAACGATCCTGATATGGTTGGTTAAAACATTTCAAGTTTGAATGGATGCCCACAACTTTATTATTTTGTAGTTAATTTTAGGTAATTTCGGTCTTAGTTACGATCAAAGTAGATTGCAAATGGCAATATGGTC
The DNA here is from genome assembly GCA_034638295.1 of Phortica okadai. NCBI lineage: Eukaryota > Metazoa > Arthropoda > Insecta > Diptera > Drosophilidae > Phortica > Phortica okadai. Next base: position 6,293,758 of record CM067851.1, read on the forward strand.
TATACTCGCTGCACCCCTAATTATGTCAAACAATTTGGCCTCAGTGCATCCAGATATAAAGGCTATTCTACAAAATCGGTAATTCGACTATAAAAATGAGAATCAATAAATTTATATATACTTTTATTTACTAACCTTTTTTGCAGGGATGTAATTGCTGTTGATCAAGATCCCTTAGGAATTCAAGGACGGCGAGTTATGTTAAAGTCGCAGATTGAGGTATTTTTTTTTAGCAGTGTTCATAAATCTTTCTAAAAAAATATCTGCAACTGATTCGTCAAATTTTATTGTTATTAAGGTATGGTCTCGACCAATAACACCCGTCAATAATATGGGACTACACTCTTATGCAGTTGCTTTTGTAAGTCGGCGTGCAGATGGCGCCCCTTATTCAATTAAATTTACTTTGAAAGAGTTGGGGCTTTTGAACAAAAATGGCTATTCTGTAGTGGTAAGTTTTTCTTATTATGGTTTATAGATATTGTCTCATACTAATGGCAAAAATTAAATAAAATACTTTTTCTTTTTCAGGATCTCTTCAATGCAAAGTCAAATTTGGGTGACTTTGAACCATCGAATACTTTTAAAACGCGAGTCAACCCAAATGGTAAATTCGTATATTATACTTCCTATTGAACTATTTGATTTACCTAAATTATTTTTTCTTTTAAGGTGTCATGTTTTTTAAATTCACTGCTCACTAGTTGAAAATGCAGAATTCACTTACATTCATTAAGAGAATCCTCTAATAAATCTCACTTTTCCATGATGCAAAACCAAAATAGTTTTTTTTTTCGTTGGATATTTGTTAGAAAAACAAACGTATGTTTTTTATTTAGTAACTGAATATATTGAAAAATTAGGCTATTGCAGAATAGTGTCATCATCAGTCAAGCGTTCACTGAAATCAACAAGCCAATATGTCCATCAAAAAGATAAAAGCAATTAGTTACATAACCAATAGAAATATATAAAAACAAATCTCAATGTCTTACACATAACTCTTTTTATTGGTTGTATTCATAATATTAGTTGACTGATGCTACCAATTATGTCTAGACTTCAATCAATTTTATAAATATTTATTATAAAAACGTACGTGGTATTTCATTAAGCTCTTGCTTATAGTATATGTACGTACTAGTATATTGCAGAATTCACTTATTACCATTAAGAAATGTTTTATTTAAAATAGTTGTCAGAAGTTATTGTCAGCTTAAATAGTTGTTTCCCATTCGCGAACTTATAAATAATTTGAACAAATAAATTTGTATTCGACAAAATAAAAAGTTTCATGTTAAAGCAGTTTTTTAGGCACACTCTTGCTATGTCTTCTTTTGCATTCATTTTTAATGGACACCGTTTGTTATAATGGGAGTACGTTCGTAGCTGCGCCTATGTAGGTCATCTACATTTGATAGGTAATATGTTCCAGGAAAGAGGCTGCTGATACTCCCACTGGGCGTATATGGTGCAGTATGATTATTTTTCTCTCGCACTTCCATTAGCGTGGAAAATGTCTCAGGGGGAACCTTAGCCCGTGAGCTAAGCAAAGGCAGAACGTAATCGAGTTTTTCAACGAATTTTTTGCAAACGTTTACGTCTTTCGTTATTACAATTGAGTACATTGATGCGGCTAGACCTGAGCCATAGGAGAACACTCCAATGCGTTTACCCACAAGCTGTTCTGCTGTCGCGCTGACTAACAGTGAGACAAGACCGGCGTACACAGACGGTGTGTACATGTTTCCGACTTGGTTAGCTAAAAGTAGTGACTTCTTCGTTTTAGCCTCAAAAATATTTGCAGAGTGCGTCAGGAATGCTTTTTCGACGTCACGGTCAAAATAAGTACTTTGAAGAGTTGCGTTGTTGAACCGTTGAAGTCCAGGAAAATTGAGATCCCGTTTATCTTCACTCGTTAAAAGAAAGTCATTAAAACTAAGTCGTCCAACTGATTTCTGCACCAACTTGCAGAAAGGTGTGTGAAATATGAGAGCATCGAAATTTTCCAAACCGTCTTTTATATCGGCACCGTGAATTTTTTCAAACTTTTTTCGATAGAGCCTATAGCAAGTGTCTAGAGATGACAGATAGCATTGAATTGAAAGTTTTCCATCAACAGTTGGGTATTCCGAGCTCAGATCGGGCTTATAGAAGTCGTATACGTGTTCCATGTGAGTTGCACGTAATCCACGTTCAAGCACAAGGGGTGCATTAGGTCCTACCAACATGGCAATGGCGCCAGCGCCGCCGGTGGGTCTAGCGGATCCTTTGGCATAAACAGCAATGTCAGCACAGACGGCTAGTGCGAATCGGCCGTCCCAGCTAGATGATTCTACCCAGTTCACAGCATTAAATAGAGCAGCAGTACCACCATAACAAGCGTTCGTTGTGTCTATGCCCTCTAGGTCCGTATTGCCACTATCAGCAAACAGCTGCATCAGCACTGATTTAACAGACTTCGATTTGTCAACAATTGTCTCAGTGCCAACCTCCAAGCGACCAATATCCTTATGGTCGATTTGATGGCGCTCTAAAAGGCGACTAACAACTGTAAGGCATAGTGAATTAACGTCTTCGCGATCTGAGCAGAAGCCCATTTTTGCTTGACCCAATCCAATTGTGTACTTTCCAGTGGATGCTCCATCGAATTGTTCCAGCTCAGTTTGATCAACATATTGCGATGGAAAAATTACCTCAATCGCACGTATTCCAACATTTTCAGGCCACATATTTTTTTGTTTTTATTTACTTAATTAAATCACCGAATATGGATAACTCCGAAGCGTATTCCTGAAATGAATTGATGATATTATTACACAAATTTAGATTTAAATAATTTTATATTAAGGTTAAATTAGAAAGATAGTAAAACATTGTATTCGATAAACTTTCACCTGTTAGTCTGTATTATTGTGTTGGCACTTCAAATTAGCCCTTAATAATTTTCGAAACAAGAGCTGATCGGAACCAACTTGCGCGCTCGACAAACTCTGGTTGTATGATGAAGTCGATATAAGTTGTTCGTTGGCGAAGAAGCTCTGAAAACGTACCCAACATGAGTGACGAAGTCGAAATGTAAACACAACTCATACAAAAACATATAAAGCTTTGAAAGCACTCAAGTTGACGTGAATGAACAGCCATGACCATAATAACAATTGAATGGCATAAAAACAAGAGACAAATGGAAAAACTTTCTCCGTCAAAATTCAAGTTTGAAGACGAATGTACATGCAAACAAATCGAAGAATATTGTCGTGTTTCTTTATGTATCATCAAAATTGTCAAGAAAATACTGCATGCATATTTTATTTAGCTTGTGTGTTAATAAGCGCCTAACTTTTAGAGATTTTTGCTTTAAAACAGGTTTTTGTATGTTTTTGGAATCAGTGAGAGTGGTGCAAGTAAACATCATGTATAACATAAGTTGTTGAGCTCTTTGGCAAATTAAAAACAGGCCAAAAGTTAAGTAAACATCGTATCAATCTATTCAACTGAATATCTAAATCGTCCGACTTTGTTTATTGTACATGCTGAGAATTTCATAAACAAACGAAGACATCAATAAATATTTACACTAGAAAATAGTTGTGCTACTGAAAATCACTACTTGCAACATCGGCACGTTACACAATATTGTATTATTGGACCAACGTTCAAGGGCATTTAACTTTTGTCTAGCCTTATTGAAGTACTTTCAAATTTGAAGCGTGATAAGATATATTTTTTATCTAATACTTATCTGCCCTAAGCTCTATTGGCTTCTGTATTTCGTGTTTAAATTTAGAAAACCATTTGCATATTAAGGGATCAATGTTCAATATTTTAGAGTATGCATGCATACACTACACAAGATTTAAAAAATTTTTTTTGTCAGGCGTTCATTTTTTTATACTTAACTAAGCTCATATTCATTACTGATCTACTTGTTAGATAAGTTAAAAAGTTCACGTAGTTTATACATTCAGAATACTAACAAAAAATCTTGAATATATTTTGAACTCGACGTCAAAAACTCAGTCTTTGTTGTATACTTAATCTCTGGACTTTAGCACCATAAAACAATTATTGAAAGATTTGAAATATGCACATAGTTCTAAACTCTTACGTCAATATTTAAGTGTAATAAATTGAACAGAACCTTACGTGTATTTAGTCTATTATTTAGTGACTATACATATCTAGATTCTCTGGTACTAACAAAAACTTTGTTGGTGACAAATTGCTTCCTAAAGCAAACTATTAAACATATCCACCGTTGACAGGCAATGTCATCCTGTTGGCTACTAGCATATTAGAATGCACTTAGTTTTAGGCGAGTGTTTATGCAGACGGACCAATAATTATGTATATATTTCAAAAAACTAAAATACACAATCCGTATTTTTTTTGTTATCAACTCACTTGGCCACTTGCAGGGCTATGTAATTTCGTTCTTAAAGCATGGTACATATGCATTCTTACACTAAGTACTTAGTAGTTACGTCAGAAATAGTTGTTGCAATAGGATTAGTAGAAAATATCTTATATAATTTCCAGGAAATTAAAACAATTTGAACTCTTACTCACGTTTAATTGATAAATGTAGCGGCAATTGAACTAATTGCTGTTTTGGTCGTGTGCCGTGCTGTTAGTGCTGCCACTTTAACCTATTTCTTGTTAAGTTATGTTAAAAAACGGCTGATCTTATTCTTATTCCTCTTCAATTATTTTCAAAATAGCGCGAAGCGGTGATTCTTGAATTTTGATTAACAAATTTTGAAACTCCCAGAAACTTTCCAGGTAAAATAGCTGGTCTAAATTGGCATGGTGGATATGCAAAGTAACATAAGAGTTGTGGAAGGAAATTGAATTAACATTTTTGATACGATATTAATTAATTAAACATTTCATAATGTAGCATTATTTTCAGAAATTACTCAATGCTACGTAGTCATTTAACAACTTCCTGAAAAACTTACCAAATTTATTTAAATTGGAAGTTAAATTTGTTGTAAACTTTGAATTAAAAATAATGTTTAATTATAAAAAACAGAATTTTGCTTTCGGTTTGATAAGACTTTTTCAAAAAAAAAAACGTAAGCCAAACTAATGATACACCAGTCGTTTCATTGAAAAGAGTAACGAATAATATTGATACGGTGTCAGGAAAGACCATTTGTGCGTCAAAGAGGCACTTGCCACGAAAAGCAACTAAGTTGCATCTAAAAACGGGATGAATAAATTGCGGAATGGCTCAATGGCGCCTGGAGTTGCACGGGCACTTAAGCTAGGTCAATGTGGGTGACTCCCCCAAAATACAGACGTTTTTCGTCGGCAGCTCTGGTTTTTTTTGGTTCGTTTCATTTCTTAACATGGGCACTCTACCCTCCTTATCACGTGAATTTATCTGTATTCTTCTTTGTGTTTTTTATTCTGTGTGTTGAATTCATATTCACTCGCGATTGATTTTGGCAAATTTGTGTGGACCAGGCACAAATTTAACTATCTATCATCGCACAAATTGTTAAGTGTGTTTAAAAATTTTAAGTGAACTGTTTTAAACACGTGATTGGATTACGTCCTGTAAGTGGAGTATTGTAAGAACTCAGAAAAATAATCAAAAAACTGGAGTGTGTCGACTGTGCCTTGTGGGTGATTTTTCATGTTGATCAGCAGACCTTAAGATTGAGCTGAAATTGGGTTTATATGCAATTTGTTAAAATAAACAATTGAACTGAGAACAAATTATCATTCTGTGGATGTTTTGGTTTAAACAGTGCAAATTTTAACTGTACACCGTACATACAAATACATTCGCAAATAAATCGCGGGCTCCTTACACACAATTTGCAAAGTGTTATTATAATCCAAGTATTTTAGTAAAAGCCTTAATTTAGGCTTGAAGATGTAAATTAGAAAAATATGTTATTGACAATAAGTCATTTAAAGTTTTCATTTGTACCCCGTGAGCGAAAATTATCGATTGGAAGCTGTCATGTGACTGTCACCAAAACAGCTGACAACGGTGGTGAATTTAGAAAGTCACCACTCATATGAATATTACTTAGCATTACACTTTCATTCCAACTAAAAACCGAACTATCCAGTTGGCATTCTTCATATAAAAAAGAATTATAAATGAAACGAATGAAAAATAAAACCATAATCGAATATTCCTTGTAGCATACTGTAGAAGGTGTTAAGTTTGATGTAGTAAACTTATTTATACAAAAGATACTTTTATATTACGTTTAAATTGACACCTGCAGTTGGAAAATTATTGTTTTAGGACCTGTAGTCCTTTATGATTTTCTGATTTGTAATCAAATTGTTTAAACCCTCCACACACTGCTTCAGACTTAAAGTATGTAACACAAAGAAAGATTGGAATAAGACCTCATAAAGTATATTAAAGAACAATCAGGAGCTGTTGGTAATTTAAATGTGTTAAGCACATTCAGATTTTAAAAATGTCCTAGGATACCACCAAGAGTCAAATTTTTAGCGGGCTAGCCTCTCAGAGTTGTCAAACATCCGTAAAATTAAATGAAATGACTCAAATAAATGAAGCGACAAGTCGATTTTAGTTTTGTAATAAGCGAATTCAAATTGTATGGTTTATGCTATGCAGGAAAGTTAATGATTGGTTTCAAAATGTTTTATATGTATATTATGTATGGGAAGAGAATTCTTTTTATTTAACACCTAGAAGAAGATATCTATGAAGTATATGTATATATTCTTGATCAGCTTATCAAAACAAATTGATATAGTCTTGTCCGTCTGTCTGTAAATATGCAATCTCCTCCCACAGTTTTGAAGCTTTCGTCCTGAAATTTTGTAGAAAAGCTTATGTTTATTGCAGTCAAATCATTGATCGGATTCGTCGATATCGGACCACTGGAACTGGTAACCCCCATTCAAAAAGAAGAAAAATTTAAACAAAATTGAAGTCATTGTATGGAAAAGAAGTATTTAATCTTTGGGAACGATGAAGATAACTTTCTTACTGGTTTCATTTTCATTCGTATTAGTTGAATTTAAATGCACAAATGATCACTGAAGTTACAGGCGCTGTGATATGTATGAATCTCTGCATCTTAATGACGTTGAATATTGGAAAAAGCAGAAAGGCGATAATAAAATGTTTTACTGATTTGGGCAATAAACCAGCGATTGCCGCAATTAACATAAATGTTTATAAACATTGTTTTTTTGCTTAAATTACTTCTTAATTGTCGTAAACACGACAGTGTCTTTCTCTTGGTCACCTTAACAAGGTTGTTCTCTTAGCATTTAAAAGTGTTTAATTACCAATCAAGTCTTCTTATTTCTAATAAATCGTTTTTACACAGTTCTTTCTATGTTTTGTATACCACATTTTTAGTTTTAGGCAATTGCAATGTCAAAACATTAATTAAAAGTATGCACAATAACATCTGGTGTGTCCTTCGATGATTTAACTATTTCGATCAATGAATGACGAAGTTTGTTCCGCAACTAAAAATAGTTTTCCTTAGTTACATCTGTTTTGAGTTACAATGTTTTTATATACCCTACACTTATTGAAAAAGGAATAACTTAACATGGCAATAAAAGGAACATATCTTTTTAACGTGAATGTAAATATAAATATGTTGAATCGCCTCATAGGGCTGCCCAAATTATTTATACATTATGTTAGCGTTTTTTTATTGTCTAAAGGATATACGAAATGTTCATTTGGCAAGCTTCGGCTTTCTGTGCGCTGCTGTTTTCTGCTGTCTGAAAGGCACCCTAAATAAACCTAGACCTCAAGAAAGTACTTAATTGATATTTTAGATTGCAATATTATTAAAATAAAAAAATAGAAGCTACAACATTACGAGATTTTCATTTAAACGTATGTAATACATAGAAAAAAAGTTACTTTGACATGGCCAAAATGTTTCTGATTAACTATTTTTCGTTGAAATTTGATTACTCATTCGCTTAGTTGTGCCATAGAGGAACCAACAAATAGATTCAGATACGGACAACATGAAACACATTGTGTGCGTTTGCCGTCAACCGCTGCTCAATTTAGCTGACGTTTCTGTAGGGTTAGCCTTTGTTGTTGTCGCATTCTGTCATTCAGCTTTGTATCCTTCCATTTCAGAGCTTTCGTCGAAATAGAAAACTTTTTCGAATTCATTTCAAGTAAAGACTTCTTTCTGGTTGCACGGTCATTGGGCAAATTATAAAAAAATGTGTACAGTGAAATAAATTTGAAAAAATGTAAAAATCCAATAACTGAAACCATGATTAGTATTGTGCCAAATTATTGAGCAGTTTATATTTTTCAAAAATGTTGTAATGTTCAAAAACATCACTTATTTCAACGAAATTTGAAGTTAAAGTAAGCATATTTTGATGCATATTTGTATTTCCAAACAATTTTAACATTACTCGTGAATTAGTTTAATTTGTTTCGGCATACACGCAAAAAATTAGAGCAGACATTGTGGCAGACTGGCGTCATGGCGCCATCAAATAAGTTTTCGTCGCTCTTACGTTTACGGTTTCGTTGTTTGGCCAAACGCCCAACACTCTAAATTTTCGATACGTTCATATAACATCGCTCAGTTACTTTGCGCCCTACGGTGCTCCCACTCGTAAAAAACAGTGACGTGAAATACGCCGATATTTGGTTTCCTTGCTGACTCGAGCGATGTCAAGGCTCGAGGCAAACGGTCGCCTTAGCAGCATGTAGACACGTTGTCCTTCCATGTTGATTTCACTCTATTTCAAGAGAATACATTTTAGTTTAATGCAAACGCACGAAACTTTTGTTACCATTTTGTTATTGTATTAAATGCGTTTATTAGTGTCAGCCATGAAGCGATTTTATTTTGGCCATTAGTGACGTGAGTAAATTGTGATTATCTAATGACAATAAGCAGCCATACTCAGTATATCTTTTCAACAACTACGAATTTTGAATTAATAAAGTATTTTAAATGCGTCTATATTTTTATACTTTCGGAACTATTACTTTGTTATAAAGTTTGTAAGACACAGAATCTCTAGAAAAAAGCGTAAAGAGTATTTAATCTTCGACACTGCCGTATATAGTTTCTTACTAGTTTTATTTCTTTCTTTTTAGAATTTAGCAAAATGTCTGAATATTGGCTCATTTCGGCACCTGGCGATAAGACCTGCCAGCAAACGTTCGATACGATGAACAACCTTACTAATAAGCAGCATAATCTCTGCAATAACTACAAATTTCATATTCCTGATCTAAAGGTAAGTTCAGATTCAGCAAATATCAAGTTACAATTTAGAATAAATATTTTTTTTACAATATGTAAGCTTCTGCTTTTGAAGTTTTTTTGCTTCTTCTTCTTTAGTAGTTTCAATAAAAATAATGGGGAATTGATATGCTATTTCTCGAATTACAGGTTGGCACTTTGGATCAGTTAGTGGGATTGTCTGATGACTTGGGCAAGCTCGACGCTTATGTTGAGCAAATAACCCGTAAAGTCGCAAATTATCTCGGTGAAGTTCTGGAAGATCAACGCGATAAACTGCACGAAAATTTACTGGCAAACAATAGTAAGTTTACTTTACATTCTATTATTCTAAAGGTCTTATGTACTAAATTTAATTTTAAAGGATATTTTTGTGTAATTGGTTATGTTAGTTAATTTTGAATCAAAGATACATTGTCAAAAAATTGCCACACAATTTCTTGCATTCGTCTCTAAGAAGAAAAAAATTATTGCACGTGAATATGGCATGGATCTGAATTGTTGCTGATTTGAAAATATAGTGTTGATAAAAAGTATTCAAACTAAATATGCTTGGATAACAAATGACTGTCTCTTTCGATACATTAACCGTTCTCTGAGTGATCAAGTTCCCGACAATGTTCTGATTTCTTTATTCGAATGAAAAAAATTTTTTTTTACCTTAACAGATTATGAGCCGTCAATAAGGCTTGTTTTCAAAATCCTTTAAAATTAGGTTTAGTATAAATATAATTTCATGTTAACAAGCATGAATACCTGTTAACAATGCAGCTAATTGATCGAATAAAACTTTAATATAGCGAACGCATAATATAGCGAAAATTTAGTTATGAGGACACTCGGCTCATTTACTAGAAGACGATCACAACTCATAAAACACGATTTTGCAGAAAATGCAGAATCGCAAAGAATCCGTGGAGGGTATAGAAGATAAAAACATGATGTATAGAATATTTCTGCATCATTATTTAAAAAATCGTGTTTTTTGAGTTATAATCGTTTTGTAATAAATGAGCGATTTAATCAAATTTTTTGTAGTCACATTAGTAGTAAACATTAAAAACGAAATCGTTTATTTTATATTGTTAAACTTTTTGCTAATTAGAAACTGATATGTAAAAAAAGGGTTCAGATGTTTAATAACAAACTTAACCCAAATTATTATTTCATGTAAGATACAAACATCAAAAGCAATTATCACCTGAAAAATAAATTATAATAAATAATTCACAAATCCGTCAAGCAAACAACGTGATAGCAGATGTTTTGAAAACTTTTTATGCAATTGAAGTATTTACATTTCTAATTGATTTCGTAACATTCAAGCTAAAATGTAAAAAAAAAAAAAATTAGAAGATTTAAAAACTAATTGATTTTCAAATGAACAATGAGGTTGAGAATTTTTTTATTCTTTAATTTGGTTTATTTCTTTTTTCCTTCATTTATTTTCTTTATTTAGTTTTTATTATTTTATAAAATTTATTTGAATTTTGACTTTCTTTAATACCTTTTATTTAGTTCTTATGCGCACAATTAATACTACAACTATTACCTATTTCCAAACTTTCTTGAAGCCTGCTTTTTTATAGCTGATGGCGATAAATATAAAAAAAAAAAAGAAAAAAAAAAGTATCGACAAGATTTGTGTTGTTGTTGATTTTGTGTTGCGTATTTTCTTGTAAATTGACTCACAATCACGCTCATTGAACACACACACACATATATACACGAGCACTCACGTAGGAAATATTACCAAGTTAATTTTTTTTTTTTATGACAAAGCAGTATAGTTACTTATTTTTGCTTAAGGATATTTGAAGTGATGCATTTGGTATACAAATTTAAGATAAAAAGTTTCATTCAAATCAACTTATTTGTCACGAAGAAAGAAAACTATTTGCGTGAAAAATTGTTATTTGGTTGAACTTTAATAATTAAATTTAGTTTGAAATCAAATTCTACCTTGTCCGCTTCACAGACTTCATTAATGTAATCGAATGTTACAAAATTTAAATTTTAAGCACCCTTTATACATAGGTGAATGAGTTCGGCAAGCAAAAGATTGGTTAATTCGTTATTTTACCAAAATCCTTGTCATGGTAGTAAATATATCCAATCCAAATAAGGCTTTGTAGAGCTATGAACACACAAAGAAACACTGTAAAGACCGACCATATAATTATCACAACTTTTTTTTTGTAATCTTTTAATTTTGTGGTTTGTTTTCCTTATTTTTGGTTTTCAGATTAGAAAACCCATTAGTTTTTAAATCATCTCAACTGAAATCGAGATCAGAGGTTGAGTAAGAACGCTTCAACAGGAGTGATAATCCGTAATACATTTATTTCGTTTCATTTCTATTGTATTGTTTGGAATATTTATACCATTGCTCACATCGATGCATTTTGTGTGCGTGCGTGCGTGAGATATCACACGACATTTGTATCCTCCATACATGTGTCGTTGTATCTGTATGTGAGTGTGTTGTTTAAGATCATTTGTTTCCCAATTTTGCTTTTTATGTGCAAGTTGATAGCTTTTATGTGTTCAAGATTTCCTATCCTAAAGATAATACATTGAAGATAAAAAATATATATCGCTTTTACACTGTACAAATGTTTCCATTTACAGTCATATTTATAACATTTTCACTTTTATTTTTTAGTTACTATTTCAATTTACTTATATAAACATTGAGTTTCAATATAATTTTTATTTATTTATTTATTTATTTTTTTTGATTTGGTTTTTCTTTATTTATTATTTATATTTTATTGTCGTTAGTTGGGGTTATTATATATAATATGTTTTTCAGCAACATATTTATCCAAATGCAGGTTTTACAAATAAATCGTTTTGAACATCGCTAATATATAAATATTGGAATCTTCTTACAATGATATAATAACATTACATTTGTTTTATTCTTTGTGTTTTTATTTAAACGTCTTGCTTTCAATTACAATTTTTAAACACTTTAAATCTGAAATACAAACAAAAAAAAAAATAAAAAAAATGAATCCACGTATTGTACCAATATGTACTACCTTAACTGATATTCCCACGCCAACATAATGTGACTGACTGATCTCACGATTGGTTGCTCATCTACATTTGTAACTTCGAAAATCCTGTCGACTGCATACACATACACACACAAAAATGCAAAGGTCCTGGCCCACCTGATGTCTGCACGAATATTCGCAACCAACATCACCGCCACCATCATCATTCGGAGTTAACTGGTAAATCATCAAATATTTCAAATAGCCGAGACACAACAACAACATCTTGCTCAGCATGCCATTCCCGCGGCAGCTTAAATAATCTCTCGGTGACAAATGATGATTCGGAACGTGAATATGATTTTGAAATGTCGCCTATTTGTGCCTGTGATGAATGTTATACTGCTAATTTATGCGCGCCGCCAAGTACAAGTGCCACAGCTAGTACACTTGTTGCTGATGAATGCTATACCCAAACAACTTCCTCAGTGCTAAGTGCTACTCGATGTGCCATCTCGACTGCAACGGCAATTGCCATGAGGAATGTCGCTAGCACAAGTGCCTATGCAGCTTCTGCATCTGCCTGCGCAGTTACTACCACTAATAATGCATCTGCCTCTTCAGCCACGCTCTGCTCTTCTGCGTTATTTTCAACATCTGCTCCCACGGCTAGCACGCACAGCATTTCGCGTTCTAACAGCAAAAAATTGAATAACAACACCTGTAGTATAAACAATAATCAAATGAGATTCAAAAGTTGCAGTCACGTGAGTCAATTCAGTCAACAACAACAGCAACAACAACAACAGCAACACCATAATCACCAAACCCAACCACAAAAAACGCAGCCGCTTCATCCCCCATTGTCAGATCCAGAGCCTACGGGGGAATCTATTGCCGATGGCGATGCTATTAAGACCAGCAACAGCCTTTCCGATATTTCCGAAACCTTCGACTGGTGGTTTCATAGACAAAAGCGAAATTCAAAGAAGAGCAGGTATCTCATTACAAATAATCCAACACTCAATCATACACAATGACAAGCGACACTCACCCGCAATCCAACATCCACAATCCGAGCTCCAATCAGAAATGTTCAAGTTTCCAGGCCAAAATCTTTATATTTCAAAGAGCGCTTAGGCCTGATCTTGGATATATCTAAAAAAAATTTATTGAAGCTTTTAGTCATCATGACGATCATCTGCATGCATCATACGCTTTGTTACACAAACTCAGTCCTTACGCAAAACTATTAATAATTAACTCTCTCTCACAATTCATTTTCGTTCACAAATCCAACACATTTACTTACATAAACCAAAACATAATCATCAACAATTATCAACGGTTGCCAATTGCAAAACACAAAAAAAAAAAATGAATAAAAGTAACAGCCACCGCCCTCATCCGCCACCGACACGCTCTAGTTATCGCTCTTTCTTCCACTTTTTTGCCGATCAAATTTATAGCAAACGTCCTTCAACGAGTCAATTTAATATAAACAATGGATTTAATTTAACACCAACTCATAGATCGTCTCCAGTGAGTAGTTGTTGTGGCAGTAGTAGCCAAGGACGATCCAGTCCGGACACAGATACAGGCGAATTACCAGAATTTCCACTAAGTCCAGGTTAGCATACCTGGGTTAACTTTATTTTCATTGGTGTACTTTAAAAAGTTTCACTTTCACCTTTTCTGTTCTTCGATATGAATTTTTGTGTATATATTATATACATATATACAAAATATCTTTTATATCTGTTAACTACTTTCTGATGATAAAATACACTTTAACTGTTTAACTGTATACATAATTGTAATTGTTATACAATGTGTTTACAGTTGCCGTTCACTTATGATTTTTCACACTTCTCTTTTCAGTTTGTCAGTTTGGTTTCCTTTTTTATAAATAATTATATTGTATTTTATAAGTATCTATTTAATTGTAACAGTGTAAAAGCGAATATGTTAATTTTCAGTGTACTGCCCACCAAAACATTGTGCCGCTCAGCAAATTTAGCAGCGAATTGCGCCGAATCACACCAATCATCAGTCACAAAAATTAAATTAAATTTTTTTGCCGTATTGCAGCTTTTAGTATTTGGTTATTGTCACATACTTATAAATATTTTATTTTGATGCAACCTTATTTGCCGAAATGTATGTGTCCAACTCACAAACTGTATTTTTGTGTTGGCTTACGAAGCAGGCTAAGTGTTTACGGCTCAATAAATAAAAATTGAGCGATTTATCTTTTATTATTATCATTATTTTTTCTTCTTTGTTACTGTTTTAATTCACCGTGCTGTTGTTGTTTCAAGCATATCATAGTACTTGTTTTATTGATTTAGTTTTCTTCACAAACTTATTAAAAAATAAAATGCGTAATTTTATTTCTGATGAAAATACTTTTGTGTTAAAAAGGAGAAAAAAAAATTTGTATTCACGTGACTGCTTTCTTATCAATCTGTAAGCAATTTTTACTTTTTTGCGCTTTAAATATAATATGCTTTGTAATCTTTTATTCGTTTGTTAAATAAAGTGAGATTCTTCACTATTATGTTGTTACATGATTTTTAAAAACTTTAACAAATGTTAATAACCAAAATTAAAACGGTCTTCGGAAGTCAAAGTCGGCTTCCCAATATACACAACAAGATCGTGAATAATCCATTTTATTGTAAGCTTAAATTTTGCTGTCTGTATGTATGTGAACGTAGAATGATTGAGAGTCGACTAATCAGAATATATAATGTTTTTTTTTTTTTTTTGTAATTATTTAAATATTACTCAAATAACATGCAGAGACCGTAATGTAATATTATTATATAATTATTTCGATTTGGATTTTAGAAAAATCGATTTATAATGTACAATATTTATGGATTACGGTTTGAACTCTTTTTGCATTAAATGACAATTTTTTTTTTGTTTTCCGGAAGTTATGTTTTCCGGTGTTCTTAGTTTTATAGTAAATTTTGTCTCCTGAAGTAAATTTTTGCAAATCTTTAAGTGGAATCGTTATTGATTCAACAAGAAAATACATTTCTGTATTTTTATTATATATCTATTTATATAGTATATAATTATATAATAATATCATTGTAACAATCATTAAAAAACCTTATTCTTTACAGTCTCTGCTGTTGTGTTCAATCTAATTGAACTTTTTAATATTTGTAGCATAGTTATTTTTTTTAACGATTTAGTTCGATCTATATTCTTGTAAATATTTTCTGAAGTATTAATATTTCAACTAACTTTGCTCTTTGTCAACCGTTTAGCCGATTTGTCTGTGTATATAACTCGTTTCCAATGGGACATGGCCAAGTACCCCATCAAGCAGTCTTTACGCAACATTGCCGATATAATATCGAAACAAATTGGCCAAATCGACTCCGATTTGAAAACCAAATCGACTGCCTACAACAACCTGAAAGGAAATCTTCAAAATTTGGAAAAGAAAAAGACGTATGTCACATTTACTGAAACACTTTTTAGTTTGTTTTGTTACACAATTCTTCTTATAAAGGGGAAGCTTAATGACACGTAATTTGGCCGACCTCGTCAAGAAGGAGCACTTCATTTTAGATTCAGAATACTTGACTACGTTGTTGGTTATTGTGCCCAAGTAAGAACTTATTAAAGATCCTCAATTGTTTAAGAAAGTACATAATTGTTCTTGGCCAGGGCGATGGCAAATGATTGGTTGGCAAACTACGAGAAGATAACTGACATGATTGTTCCACGGTCATCTCAGCTGATACAAGAAGATTCCGACTACTGCCTCTTCAATGTGACATTGTTCAAAAAGGTTGTCGAAGAGTTCAAGTTGCACGCTCGGGAGCGCAAGTTCGTCGTACGTGATTTTGTCTACAACGAAGAGGAGCTCGCTGCTGGCAAAAACGAAATGACTAAATTAATGACGGATAAAAAAAAACAATTCGTAAGTAATATGTGTATTAAGCTTCTACCACTTTCATTTCAAACTCCTAACTTTTGTAAACGCCTAATATGAGAATGTTCCAAGAGGGGGGAACTTATTCAGATTCAGCTTAAGCTTTGAAAATATTTTTTAGTTTTAATTCGTAAATATAAAATTTAAGTAGACTGTTTTTAATGTATTTTCTATTTTAGGGCCCCCTTGTGCGATGGCTGAAAGTGAACTTTAGTGAAGCTTTCTGCGCTTTGGTCCATGTTAAAGCACTTCGTGTCTTTGTTGAATCAGTGCTCAGGTAATTACATAATATCATTACTATACCTGCGGACACTAATTACGGCGATTTCTCTTTTTATAGATACGGTTTACCGGTAAATTTCCAGGCCATCCTAATTGAACCCAACAAAAAGAGCGTGAAGCGCTTACGTGATACTTTGTATCAATTGTACAGCCACCTGGACGGTGCTGCCGCTGGTCACCTTAGCAGCGCTGATGTAAGTTTGTATAAAAAGAACGATTAATATGATAAAAAACAACCATTCGATTCTGTTTTCAGAATGTCGATATACCCGGCCTCGGCTTTGGTCAAGCTGAGTACTTTCCTTATGTATTCTACAAACTTAATATCGATATGGTGGAAAGTGCAAAGATCTAAGAAAGCAACAACTTCATCCACACACAAAGGCATATGTATGATATAAAAAGTTAATATATTCAACGACGTACAACAACATATTATCAATGTCTACTGCATAAACAAGCACACCAAATTTAAACAAAAGTAAAATAGTCAAATGCTTATTTTTTATGTCAGCAGTTCTGCTCTTCAATTAAAACTACTTCGGAAATTTTAGCTTTTATGGGAAAATTTCAATTGGTTCCGTATGAATTTGGATCCGACCAAGGAAACTTTTTATTCATCTAATTGCATAATATTTTTTTTCTTGATCTTTGTTTTTGTTATTTGTTATGTTAAAGTAAATTCTGATTAAGTTATAACAGTATTTTCGTTATTATAAATATATTTGTGCATTCTTCTTTTAAGCAAGTAAATGCATAAAAATAATTTAAATTATGCCCGATGAAACATATTTGTCCAAGTACACATATATAGTTTTATTGGTATTAAATTGTATTTGAAGTTTTATTGCTTGTTCGGAGTGTGTTGTTGTAAAAACATTTATGTTGGAAGATGGCGATAATTCTAGGCGCAATAACAACAGGTGTCCTAATTGTTCTCTTTTGTACCATTTCAACAGGCCACTTTTCAGTGTATATACGACTATAAACCTAAACGTGTGTAGCTAAAATACAAAATAGTATGTTAAATAATAAATAAAGTTGTTTATAAATGTTGCATCAGATTCAAAAGTTTACTAAGTAATCGTATTGTAATTATGTAATGATGTTATTTAAAAATTCAAGAAAAATTAAATAAAATGCTGATTGCTTAAGGGGGGCGGGAAAGATTTTTGGAAGAAACCATTTTTAAAATGCAAACTTTTCAAGAATTTTTTTCTCGCATCTTCTGTACTATTTTTGGTTTTGTATACTCTTTGACAATTAAGAAAACAATAATACAATATTTGTAATAAGATATGTATTTGAACAATATTTTCTGATAAAGGGACAAAATAAGCAAGAGTTATAATATGAGATAATATTAATACATACACTAAAAACTGTACGCATTATATATACAAAAATGTATGTAAATGGAGAAACATAATGTAAGGTGCAACAAGCCATCCTTGTAAATAATTATAAAGACATTCCAATTTTCTTGTTTTTCAATCAACATTTTTCATTATTGGCACACAACGAATCTCTGCTTTATCGGTATATTTATACATACATATATAAATTGATTTGAGGTAAATAATATATTTCAGTTCAGACATTAATGACTGGTGTGGTTAATTTTTGGAATGTGTGTTCTCTGTGATTTAAATTAATTACAGATTTTTCAAACATTTGGTAAGTAATATTGCCAACCACGTAACCAGTAATGTTGTAAATACGCCCGAAAACTCAACGTGTTGAAAACAAGAAAATTTTTAATAATTTTTCTCTTCTCTTAATATTCGTGGTCGTTTTCTTGCTCCATAAGTCGTTTCTTTGTTAAGCGCCTGACGCGGCATAAGCTGAACACGCGTATTGAGAAGAAATAGACCAGCTCTATAATACTCAAACTGGAGATTCCCATAAATAGTCCAAAAATGCCACCACAATTGGCAATGAGAGTTGTCACTCCAAATAGAATTGTTCGTTTTATTGCTGTAAACTGATGTTCTTTAAAGTATACAGATAGGCGCGATGCCACAACACTGAAACAAACATTGAACCAATTTAATTAAAGTGAATTATAATTTATAGTTTTTCAACTTATTTGTTTTTTTTTTTAGGTTTTTAAAGGGGGGGGGTTGAATTTTATCATGGTTTAAATATTAATAACTTACTCATTATGCTCATATTCCTCTCTAAAGGCTTGAATCGTTTTTACAATATCATATCGAGCTGAAAGAAGCAACAAATGTGTTTTAGATTACACATTATGAGCATAAATGGTCTTTCTAAAAAGTCGAAAATTTCAATACACAAAGCATAAATCTACCTCGTGATATTTCAAAATTATATTCCAAGGATGTGCAAGCCGGCATACAATCGCACATTATCTTGGAGTTCGTATCCGTCGTATGTGACATTGTTTGATTTTCGAGAATTAAATGTAGTTCTTGTTGAGCAGCATTATAACACTCAAATTCAGATAAACCGCAGACGGGAACGTCAAGTGGTTCTAAAAATAAATACAATTACTAAAAAAACCTTTTTAAATACTATAAGTCTTGTTTCAAACTTGGCATCCAGAATTTTGCACAGCCACACTTTGTAATAGTATAATTAGCTAGGCACTCAATTTGGCAGTTGCTCTGCGAGTAAAAGCGGAAAAAACGTAGATGCCGCTCATCATCGAAGTAACATTGTCGCCTGCATTTGCAAAATGTTATTATTAATTGCATTATTTTTTATGAATGAACGGTGATGAAATTTTAATTGTATCTTTGTCACAATATATCATCAACCATGAAAGAGAACATACTTTTCGGGACTGAATTCATGCAAATTGCTTGTTGACATTACGTATTGCGGCAAAACACTAACCATGACCTCATCGCCATGCGGCACCAGTATGTAATTACCGGTGGTTAAAGGCACGCTCTCTGGAGAGTTTAGAAACACCTAAGAATCAACTGTGATGAGTTCAAGTAAAACCTTTAATTTGCATCGAATCTGAACGAACCTTGTACCCTTGTTTAAAACTTCGACAATCGTAATCGAAATTGTGTTCAAAGCCTTGCAAAAATGCAAAAAAAGCATTGCGGGCAGAAGAGAAAACAGTGCGTTGTGGGTAAGAGTTGTAACCCTGTTCCACATAGCCTGATTCTAGGGACCAATTTCCAGTGATATTGTTAAGACGTGGTAAATCATCAAAATAATTATTGAAGTCCACGATTTCTGGATCAGTGTAGCTGACAAACCTGTAAGAAAATTTGTAGATTAATGAATTTAAGCAAAAGAGGCATACCGTTCATCTCGATAGAGGTCCTTGTTGCTCATTCCATTAAACTGGTAACAGATGCCTAAACAAATGAAGATGTTTAACAAATAGTTATAAAAATTGGAATATTCTCACCTTCGTCTGTCGCTACAAAATTAAAAATGTTATTACAAAAGTAAAAACGGCCATTCCATTTGCAAAAGGGTCCTGTCAAATTTTTTGATATTGATAAATCAACCAGTGTTTGAGCTACATCTGGTAGCACGCCCTTAGGTATAAGCGGAGCATATCGCTTAACGACATCTAAATCGCACATTTGCAGGGTAGCAGCTAAACGCTCTAAGCTAAAATGTACAGAAACCAAATCAATCGATATGAGCACACATATAATGCTGTGAAAACCTACTCTTCTTGTTCCAAGTTAGCATTGTTTTCGAACTTATTATTAAGTTCAAATTCGTTCCATATTTGTCGAGATATATTAGTAAAATCGAAGGTGTTACGCTCTGTTTTTATTTCAGGACAAATCGTAATAGTCGGAAAGGGAATCTTATGAACTGGCACAAGCGTTTCATCAAAACCCATTATGACGGGCGAATCCTGCCATTTGAGATAAGTGTCCCAAATCAGTGAAATTGCAATGTACGCAGAAGTACACGTTAAAATAAGCCAATAAAGTCTATAAACACAGAATGATATTAAAATTCACTTAATCGATTTAGCAGCATAAGTATACTTCTCATAAATCGGCCTATGAACTTCGAATATATATCGTATTCCGTGTATTGTAGTAGTTTTTGAATATTCCATTAGTATTCCTTTGCACGCCGACAAACGACTTCCATATTTAATACGCGATTGGATAATAACATCGCTTGGGACATCACTCAAGGCAGCCGATGTTATGCTTGCTCTATCAAAATTATGCTCCGGTAAGCAAAGAAGTTCTGGTCCCGGTAATGAAGTATTAGTTTTGCTGCTGTTTATTTTTATGTTATTTTCCTCAGACATGTTGAAAGTATCTATTCTGCTGTCGTCGTAAACCTAAACTGATTCGCTTTCCAAGCGACGTGCATCCTTTTATAGCGATTCGAGCGTTTATAGACCGTTAGGGGCGTTTGAATTTGCATATCCCTAAAGACCATGTACGAGACACACAATGGGAAGGCAAGAAACTAGCGTAAAAAGGACACTCCTTTAACGTTGTAAATAAATGCGTTAATAGACGCAATTCACTTCTTCTATACTTATACAGTCATAAGTACAAAAATAGCACTAAAATTTCGCTTGAAATTAAAAAAATGTAACTTGAACATATTTGACCCGAGTAGTAACCAAGATATAAAACGAAAGCTTTATAGATTTTAGTTCTGTAGAGTCTTAAATAATAAATATATAAAATTGTACACCGCTTAAGAAATTCGTTTGTCAATAATTTAATGCATGTTACAGAGAATATCAAAGGTAGATCAGTCATTACCGCTGATCTACACAATTATATCCTCTTCCGGTAGAAACCACTTGTGCAAATAGTAGCATAGAAGTCGAAGCGGAAGACTCTGAACCGAATCCAGATCTTACACTCCTTTGGCATTAAAACATTCTGAATTAGCCAGGATACATGTCTTTTTGACCGTTACTCCCTTGAACATACCATTTTAAAGTATCGATACAAAAAATTCTTGGTATCGGAAGGAAAGTATTGATTAAATGCTTGCATTTCTTGTATCGTTTTAAAGGAGGGCTGATCTGGCAACACTTTTCAATTTGTTTTGAGACTACTGTGCCTATATTGGTTTGGCCTATGTCGCGGTGCATTCGTTGTAGACAAGTGCGAAGCTTCTATTCAAGGGAAGTGATGTTTTCTTCTTCGACACTTTAGCGTCAATGTTGGGACTTCTGCCTGAATAATGATACTTTTGCGTTTCTCAGCTTACTAGTTACATCCACAACAACCCGTTGCCCCCTCACTAGCAGCGTCTTCAATTTGTCCAATTTGGACAATTCGGCACAACATTCAACTTTGGAGCTCCTGGAGGATTTCTTTCTTGACGCGGTAAACATGTTTACCTGTTTCTTGTGCCTGGAGAATCAATCCCATCAAGCAGCGGATAAATCTATTAAAATAGATTGCACAGAAAGTAACGTAGCAGTTGCGGATCTAATAAGTAAATATTTTGGAATCGCGGTAAGGGCCTTACCCTTTTTAGGCACGATTGTAGAATTTATTTTTGATTGTAATTTCTTTCAGTTGAAGAGGAGTGAGGTAAAGCTGAAACGAATATGTCAGCAATGCTGGAAAATTATAATAAACTTTCATAATCTATATGAATTTGTGTTGGACACACAGAAGGCTCTAAACGAAAATAAAAACAGCCAAGTAGAAAGTGACCCACTGCCACTGGTACAAGAAGTATTTAGTGACTCTGAAAAAGCCATGCACAGTACGGTGGATATTGCTCCAAATAACATTTTCTTTTGCCCTGAAATAAAAATTGAAGAGAGAGATTTGGACCAATTGCCGAAAATAGAGATAATCGAAAGTACCCATGCTGTAGAGGTGGAGAGCTGTTTGGATTCAAGTTCACAAATTGATCAATTTGGGAGTCACCACATAGAAACACCAACCAATATAAGTATTGCATCAAACGGAGACGCTGAAGCACCCATTAGACGTCGTGGCCGATCCCCAATTAATAAAAATTCAGTCGATGAGCGGTCGAATTTAAAAAACAAAAATGATATACGAGAAGAAGAATCTTATAATTTTTCGGACGACATTAGTGAAGATAACCAAAAATGGGCATCGGATGATGATAATAGTACTAATAGTGGAAGCGACAGTTTTGATTGTGAAAGTGATATTCAGGAAAAATACGCGGTTGTACCAAAACGGGTTGCCGTGCGGCCGAAAAAGTACAAGAAACGGGCGAAACCTGTTATCGCACCCGTACGTATGGCCCGTGACGAGATTGAGCGCCGTAAAGCCCAACAAGAGGAATATGATAAAATATTGCAAAAATTTTTCAACAATAAATTTGCTTGCGCTATTTGTAATCTGCTTGTGCAAAATTTTACTGACATGGTGCGTCACCATAGAATAACACACAAGATTGACCAAGGCTACATGACATGTTGTGGTCGCAAGTTTAAGCAGCGAAAAACATTGGCGGAACATGCACTGGTTCATTGGAATCCTGATCATTTCAAATGTAGTATTTGTAATAAGGTTTTCCAAAATTCGCGACTTTTGGAGAATCATGAACAAACGCACAGCAGTTCAGGTGAATTGAGAGATAAAACTATTTTCCAGTGCGACAAGTGCCCGAAGACGTTTGCAAGCAAAAGTACGTTTGATTACCACAACCTTTCAAAACATGTGCCGAAATCGGAATTGAAGTTCATTTGTCCACAATGTAACAAGAGGTAAATTAGTAGTATATTGTAGAAAGTATGTTTTAACAAATTATTTCGCAGACTGTTGACTGAACGAAAGCTAAAGAACCATATAAAATCAGCTCATGATCCAGAGAATGCAATAATTTGTGATAAGTGTGGAAAACAGATGCGTACGAAACAGAGTCTCAAAAAACATCAGGAGCTAATGCATTCAGACGTTCCACGGCCAGAACCTGTGCTAATGCAATGCCAAATATGTGGTACTTGGCTTAAAGATTTGAGAGGCCTCAAACAGCACATGAAGAGTATTCATATTGAAAGTGTTGGGGAGCATCGATGCCATGTCTGCAATAAGGTATCGCCAAATGCCCGTGCACTTCGTCGTCATATATATCACAACCACGAGTGTGAAAGAAAATTTAAATGCACTATGTGCGAGAAAGCCTTTAAAAGACCCCAAGAGTTACGCGTAAGTGACGAAAATTAATATTAGTATTTGTTATATATTAATCGAAAATTTAAATCAATTTAGGAACACACTTCCACACATACCGGAGAGGTACTCTACACCTGCCCAAATTGCCCGATGACATTCTTTTGCAGTGCAAACATGTACAAGCATAGGCAAAGATTACATCGGGCTCAGTATGAAGCTGATAAAAACCAGCCACGACCTCCGAACATATTGCAACAAGCAGTCGGCGCGACAGCAGCTATGAAAATTAAATTGATGCAAGGATCCGAATGATCGGCAAAAAGTTGAAGTCGATTGCATTTTTTGTGTTCTGTACATGTGCTCTGATTATCACTCTAAGAATTTAATTCGACTTTTGTAATAGATTAAACTTGAAACGTATTACAGCACCGTTTATTTCACATTTTAAAATCTCACTTAACTTAAGCGTACTTTTAAAAATATAAAGAAATTAAATTAAGAAATTAGATGTCTCCTAAGTAAAAATCGATTAATGACTTTATAATGATAATTTTACACGCCAAAGTGAACATACATATCTAATAATAGGTATAGGAATAGCTAAAAATATTCAAACAATTGGCAGAATTCTGAGTAAGTTCAAAGGGACGAATACATTTCATTTACTAAATTGTTTTGCATATATTAAAGAATACACGTCTACTCATACTGGCGACATACTCTACACTTGTCCAAACTGGCCAAAGACCTTTTCTCAAAGGCTAACATGTGTAGACATCGACGTTTACATTGCTCCGAATGGAAAAATCATGTGCCAAGCGGTGGTGATCGCTTCGGCAGCAATGTGATTATTAAAATAAAATCAAGTTTGGCTCCTCGGCTCACAAAACGTGTGGATTCTTTGCAGTACTGTTATTTTCCAATTTCGTATTCAAACTTTACTAAGGCACTGTTTTTAAAAAATTATGGTTCGTCTTGCGGTATCTTCATTGTTTCAAGCATACCTTCTTTGTAATGTTCTTGTGCCCAATGTTTTCCCAAGCATAGGTTTACTGCTTTGCGAAAGACGATGCAGGTGATATGTGGAAGTTTTTCAAAACAGACACGTACAAATCCTATTTTTCCAAGCACATACTGCCAATTTTTCATCAATTTTGCATTTTTTCCGACATGTTGCGAGTCTGGCATAATGATAACTAGAATACCCTCAGGGCGCAACAGTTTGTAAGCTTTTTGGCAACAAGTTTTCCTCTGTTCGTCACTTGGTATGTAACAAAGCAGCAGACTAAATATTACACATTCGTAGTAGTTGGCTGGTAAAGTGCGCACTTCATCCATTTCCTTGCTTATTGTTGGTAGAGTTACGTTTTTACTTATTTTAATGTGCAGAAAATCTCCCTTCAAAACATCCGAAGATGCGGGGCATAGGTCTATTGCAGTAACGTCAAAATGTGGCACAGAACCAAATGGATTAAAACAGCTTCCCACATCTAGAACTTGTAAAACTTCCGGTGGTGAATCCATGTAGTCGCAATTAGAATCATCGCCTAGAAATGTCAAAAGACGCTGTTCCCGCTCTCTCTTTTTTAAATATATCCGTTCAGTAAAGAAGTACTTGTTAATAAAGGCAATTGTCCATTTAATTCTACTTATCGCCATCAGATCTGAGTTGTTGCAGTTTTGCTCCCAAATGTCAGACAAATTTCGCATCGCCTCCGCATACTTAACGAGCTGCTCCTTATTGCTTCTGTGTTCTTGCCAAGCCCGCTCTACGCCATGAACTCTACTTTGTTGGCGCAGAGAATCATGACAGGATTTAATTATGTTTGAAAGCCGAATGTGTTCAGCAGTGGCTTTGTTAGCGTCATTGTTCCTCATAATGACTTTCTTTTCGTTTAATATCAAATTAATAAATTTAAAAATAGTAAACAAAATTGTTAAAAAGCCTTGTGGTGTGAGTTGCCGTATCTAATCCGGCGGTGTCGGTGGTTGATTGGCATGCCACCTTGTCACCGAAACAGCAATGCCGATGTTAACACAATGTCGGCTGAAAACGTGTCAATGACACAATAAAAAAGAGTCAAGTGTTGTTGTAAACGGAAAAGAGAAGACGTGTTGATAAACGCAAATGTGCCAAATAAGTGTCGCCCTTGCTGCAAAAGTGTCGCGCTCTTTCCTCCCCTTGGCATGGAATAAGCAGAATAGACCCTTTCTTAAAATGCATTCATTGAATGTACATCGTAAATTAGATTTTGATGAGCTTTTTCAACTTTATTTTAAATTTTGCCTTTTTTATAATCTCGCTACAAACCGCTTTTTTCATCTGGAAAATTGGTGCCAGGGCTGCAGCAATAGCTGAGCTCAATTAGACTAAAGCTGCAAGAACAGCGGTATCTTTAACAATAGATATTTTAAGCTATCCTTTAATTACACTATTGCCATTCTTACCTACTCCTACGATTGACGTTTAAAAAAAAAAAGTACGAATTGTGTGGCATCTGAAATGCGTAATGTTTTTAAAGAAATACAATTTCACCACTTTTTTACGATTAATCGGTAAGATTAAGATTTTATAGTTCTCAATTGATTCTTAATGTTTTAAACTCTAGAAAACCTTTGACATTTAAAATATTTATAGGTGCAATGCGGGGAGTCGTGAGGGCCCCTTTGCTACGCCTTTGCCCTTTTTATTTCCGTTTCTTTGTCAAATTTTGTATTGATGCAAATGCAATCATACTAATCTTATGCTCTGCCTTACGATCAATCAGTTATGTTACCATTCCAGCTTCTACTAGATGCTGTCGTAAAATATTAACATTTTAATTGTGGCAAGAGTTTTATGAGCAAGATTAATAACAGTTTGTGGCTCATGCTCTACTTTCTTGAATAGTGTCAGCTATGGTTCTCTTTAAGATTCGCGGTATTTCGTTTACAAGAAGTACCAGGTTTAATAGAAAACAAATTGAACACCTAACATTCATGGCAACTTCAAAACTCAGTTGAATGGCTGGCTTCGAATTGTTATAAATTTTTAAGGGTGAAGATTGGGGACAGTAACTGTATCAACAAAATTTATTCGAATACACCATGAATACGTGTTGTTCAGCATCGACTAGTGGACAACATACGAATGACACTTTGGACGAGGAGTTTGCTGATATTAGTGTCAGAATATATAACTATTGTTTTGGTTCGCATCAATGCCAAAGCCACTCTTGGTCTTTGCTGGCACAATCGGAATCAATGTGAACGAAAATAAGAAATGGAAATAAGTTCAACTTAAAAGCCAAATGAAGCTAAACACTAACGAAAATTCAATAAACAATCTTTTTTATTCATATTCCTTTAAGTGTTGTCTGCTTGCACTTGTTTCATGAGTTTTACCTAATGACTTGATTCCAAAATACTACCCCCCAGCCTTGTGCGTAAGGGCTGTAATGATATCCGCATAACCACATGCTGCGAAGTGGGCGTTGCCGAACAATTCTGTCGCTGCACAAACTACGTCATCACTTTTTTGTGGCGTTAAACTTCTGTAGTCGTGGTCGCTTTTCTCGTATAAGATACCCGGAGGAAGTGGGCGGTTTGCAAATATGGACATGAACGACTGGCAATTCGATGGTATGGCGATGATTGTATTAAGCACTTAAAAAACGCATTGAGCCAAAATCATAACAATGGTCCGGAAGTCAGAGGGCGGAACTGGAGCGAACCGCGCTCGAGTATCTCTTTCTATATTTTGGCTGAGCAGCGGGCGCCCAATGACTACGTGATTTTTTATGTTGTTTTTTGTTTTTTTTTTTTCTATTTTTTTGCAAACTCACCAAATTGCTTTTCATAATGTGCCGTCCACCAGGCGTTAGTAATCGACAGCATTTTCACATAAAGTACTTCAATATACAAACTTTATTTTTGTAGGTGTTTCCTTTGGGGTCGATGTGGCATACATAGAAATCCAAATTTTATTAGAGTTTTTGTACAATTTTCCAACCATAATATACACTGATGATGTTTTCCGTTCAACGGTGCTCTACGGGTGGTCAAATTGGACAATGATCTCAGCAATTACTTTGTGGTTTAGAGCCTTTCAAGATTGTCAATTTAATGAAATCAAAGTAAAAAAAAAACATCACGCATTGAATTTAAAGTGTTCCTTTTCCTGTTTTTGGTTTTTTGCTTCACAAATTTGAAATATGTGTGTGAGTAAATGTATCTTATCATGCATCTAAGAGCATTTTGTATCCGTGTGTTTTCCGAATGGTGTCTGGAGTTTGTCACATAATTGTGCATTTGAGACCAGCGCTCATGCTGCACCTGACCTTACTTATCTCCTTGCCAAGTTGTCTGTGTAGCGCGGTGGCCTCGTAACTCAAACTTAGTGATTAAGTGCCACACACATTGATTACGTACGTGCTACTTACAATTGTAAAAATTTAGGCGATTTTATAAGGAAGGTAAAGAACATGATGCTTACTTAGGTAAGTAGAAGAGCATTTTAAATGCATTTAGCATTGATGAAGTAGTTGCCGATAGAGAAGATATGTGTCCTAACTGTAAAATGTATACCAAGGAGAATTCTTTCCTTTTTTTTATATTTGAAATATTATACTTCGTTTTCGAATATACGAGGTGCTTACGAGTTTAATTGAATACCTATTATATAAAGGAGTCTTTAGAGAGGAGAATTTACGATAAACATGTAAAAAAAAACAAATATCGGTATTACCATATTACAGAAATATTGATAGTTAAAGAAATTTTTATATTTATCTATCCGACGGGGCAGACCCTACAAAGCACACATATTATTGATCAGCATTGAAACTGTGTCCAACTTTATATTTGTTCCTTAATTGATAATAGAATAAAAATAAAATTATTTTATATTTTGTGTGCTTCAATTATTTCGTTGCAGCAAAACAAATTTTTAAGATATTTTTATAAGCGAATTTTGAAGAGCTTTTGGTAAAATGATTAAAAACTTGTTTTCTCTAAAACCCCAGTTATAAGGTTGTATAAAATATTTCTTTATGCACTGTATGCTCATAAATATTAACGTCGATTTAATTATCTGTCCTGAGTAGTCTTCGGCAACTGGTATATGTAATTCTTCGTGACAAAAATTTTACCGAAGACATCGGAAAAATCTTTTTATAATTTTTTTTTTTTTATTATTGTCATTATGCATTTTTATTAAGAAAAAGCAACTGATTATTGATTAACGAAGTCGGCTCATTTACTGTGACAGAAAGCGTCTCGTATGCATACGAATTCTCCGTCACTGGAACTCAAACATTCGTAATTGAGTGATTGTTTGAAGGAGCGAAGAGAGGGAGAGATGAGTGTGTGTTAATGCGCGGCAGTGAAAAAGAAACGCCAACGAAAAGAATTAAGTCATTAAATCGTTCATTGCGGCAATTTACATTCATTATTATGAAGAGAGTTTGTCGTACGTGCCCATAAGCCATGGGAATCGACTGAGACTCAATAAGTTGCTGGCCAATTTATGCATCTAATATATTTGGTAGCCGCTCTCTGAGCCTTGATTGACGCTGACAGTATCATACTTGTAGTTAAAATAAATAAATTCATGAAAATGTAATATTCAATGCGATTGCAATGAAGAACTACTTACATACTATGTGAGCATAAACACCGTGCAGGCAAATTAACATTTGTTGACGATCTTAAGCGAGGCAATGGGCAGCCGAAGAACGTCGCCGCCAACATACGGAAGGCGGACCTCTGGCTAATTAGTGATTCAAGTGGGCTTTTTCATTTTTCGGTGTTCTTTAGAGTTTTAAGACTGTTTTTGATTGATGACAAACTCTAAAAACAAAATAAAAAAAAAAAAAAATACTTATAAACAACGAGATAGGAAAGTTGCAGTCTTGACCGACCAATAAATATTTGTAATTCACGTGAATCACGATCTTATCCGCTTTGGTGCACCAAAAGCTGAGCTCACGCCTCATCCGATCGTTCGACTTTCTTCTGGTGCACCTTTACGTCATTTCAGCTCCAAACTTATGTCGCAGATTTTGAAAGTCAATGTATTCATGGGTTCATGGGCTTCGAAAATATTTTTCCACTTTGTTATACATTGTATTTTACTTTACGGTTCGAGATGCTAGCCAACATTGTATAGTAAAAAAAGAAGGCGTTGCCAATCCTCATGACAAATTATGACAGCGCAATATTTGCTTGATTTATGAGTCTGCATAAATATGCAAGAACGCGCGAGAGAGAGGGAGAGGCTTACTATATCCTAAATCTCCCAATGGAAACAAGAAAACTTGACATTTTCTGACACGAAACCGTAAATTGAAATCAAAATTAGAAACGTGAAAAAGTGTAAAAAATGTCTGATGATTATTTTCAGAAATTTTGAACTAGCCAGATAGTTTTTATCAGACATTATTGTCACCGAAGGGGTTCAAGAAAGCTTACGAGTTTTAAAAGGATTTTCAGTATCAAAAAATAAAAAAATATAGCAACTTCTTCGTTTGACATTAATCCGCACATAATTAATAGCAAAAGAATATGCAATGCATGCAGAAATCGGCGGCAGTTGATAACTCAGGATACATACTAATTTTAATTTTTCACCACACTATGCTACATAACAAAAGAGCATTAATGGTTTGAAGGGAAAATGCTTGCAAAGTGCCACAACAATAAAAATCATGCTTGGAGGCGTGTCACAATATAAAACTACTGAACGTTCACTTTGCGTACGCAGTCTTTTGTGCTGATGCCCTCCGACAAGCTGGCTTAGCTTCTGCATTGGGGGTTGATTTGTGAGACTTTCCTTTCCTTTTTTTGTTGCTTTGTTGCTGTTTGTTGTTGCGACGTTTCTTTTCAGCATTTTAAAAATTTGTTCTTGCTCATTACATTTGTTGTAATTAGCCCAGGGGCCCGCAACAATAACATCAACACCAATAGCAAAGTCTTGCTTGTACAGGGCCGTGCTAAAGCTGTAACAAGCCTGTAGTACAATTGAAAAATTCACACATTCACCGTCGCATTTGTACTCGCTGGCAATCGGCGTTAGGGAGCTAATAAGTCAATGTGCGTGTGTGTGTGTGGTTAACTGTCGCCCATTTGTGCTGTGCATTTGTTCACATTTGTTGTATCTGTTGAATAGGCGTGACGCGTGATACACCTGGACAGATTGTGAGCGCAAAACAAACAGAACAAAGAAGAGAGAGAGAGAGAGCGACGCAGAGGGCAAATAATTTGAGACTGCTGAACGTATTTGTTGCAATTTGGTGCGTAAAATTACCAAAATTAGTCATGGCTGAGTCGTAGTTTGATTCCGCTGTTTTTTTTCTTGCCCTCTGAATGAGCGTTCTTTAAGTGGTCACTCGATTATGTTTGATGCGTGCTAAATGGCATAAATTGGCTAACTTAGCAGTCTAATTGTTCGGCTGCGTGTGTGGAAATGTCAAAGAGGCGTTTTCAAGTGCTTAGCAATTTATGACCGTCTAATCAACAAAGGAGGAGAAAAAACAATACGATTATATGTAGTATTCTTACACATTTTATTTACAAAATTTTTGTTGTTATCAGTATTTTTTTTGGTTAAGTATTTACAACGACAATCAGTATGTTTGGTGAACAATATGTATTTCTCATTCATACAAAAAAAAAGAACAAAAAAAGTCTGTTTTTAGAAATTGATTGATTTCCAAAGTAAACTCTTAGAAACGATTACATACGAAAAATTCTAAAGCTTAAAATTTCACAGTCTTGCCAATGGCTTGTGAAAAGTCTAATAAATACTACGTGTCAAGGCCATTGGTGCTGCCGTTGGAACAGCTGCATTTGCACTTGGCACTTCCGCTGGCAGATCGACGCGCATGCCCAAAATACTCTTGGCGTCACTTCCGGCCGTGGCCGAGAGTCCGCCATTGAACTTTTCAAAACCACTTATAACTTCCGTTGAAAGTTTTTTACGCAGATCCGGCTTCGGACCGCTCAAGCACATTTTTTCCATTTGTTGGTGTTGCGAACGTACCGCGAATCGGTTCACGTGAACCGGTATGGGTACAACAATTTTTGATCCCGACACGCCGTTACGTCCGAGACCGTGCGACGTTAGACCAGCTTTGACGCGTTTCCATTTGGCGCGTCGGTTCTGGAACCAAATCTTCACTTGCACTTCACTCAGTTTAAGGCTTGTGGCTATTTGACTGCGCTCGGTCAAGCTAAGGTATTTTTTGGCGTGGAATTCACGTTCTAATTCTAATAGTTGCTCGGAGGTAAACGCTGTTCTCCTACGACGTGACTTGGAACTGTTGCTGTTACTTGTATGGCCGGAGGCATCCTTTGCTGACTGATTTCGACTGCCTTCATCATCGGTACAATCTTCACTGTCTGTGTTGGTAAAAACTGAAATAAAACGAAAAATTGTATTTATAAAATGAACTAAAATCGTTAAATTCTTTGTACGAGATTCGAGACAACCAACTTGACATATGATTTCTCTATTTAGAAATAATGTAGTTACTTGTGCAAATATCCAAAAAGTTTGTGTCGTTTTGTGGTCAGAAAGTAATGAATAATTATATCTATAGTTCTAGTCTAGAATAACATCCCTAGAAGGAGAAACGGATAATCTGAGCTGGAATATTTTTGTCAAATAAAAAATACAGCGCTCTTTAGGCTCTTTAGGTTTACTTTTAGCGTTAATGGTCCGTATCAGAACTTGTGGCATTCCGAGCTGGAGCTTAAAATTTTATTCAAATTAATGTCAGTTGAGCGTATAAGCTACACAACTCAATCCAAGTGGTTAACAAGTAAAATGCCATGATGATGGCATCGCACCCTCAATAATGAACATGAACGATGGATATAATCTTGAGTAAGCTCAGATTTACAGTTTGCTAAACTGATTTTATTTGCTTCCTTTCACACTTACATGCTTGAAGTGACTCGACTGTCACTGATTTATAACAAACATGAGTGTGATTATTGTCGGCACAAGGCCAAATAAATATGTTGGGGTAACTTAACCGCAATGACTGCGATTATCATCGTGCTTTTCCAGTTTGGTGTGGTTTCTTCTACACTTTTTACACCCCCATCAGGACTGAGTTTGTTATTCATTTAGTTTCGTTTCCTTCAGCAGCAGCCTTGCAATGTTTATGAATACTTAATTGAGCGATTCGTTACGATTCTTACAATAACTGACTTTTGACATTTCAACGAAAGTGAATTAAATGCGTTTATGGATTTTCTATTTTATTTCATTTGTATTTTTGACATTTGGTTATTACAATTGGTCACGGCTACTGTTTACGAATGGCTGAATGAATGGAAACGTTCTTTTCACTCATTGTCACTCACTCGTCTGCAAGTCGGCTGCTGCTCCTTCATCATAACGGAACTGCGCAAAAGCACAAGAGTTGAAAGTTTTCTCTGATTGACGTGTTACACTGAGCTTTAAAACATTTTATGCTAATTTCGTTTATGTTTGGCCGTCGACAGTGACATGTTAATTGCTGCGACAAAACACTTTAGACCACAAAAGTTGTTGCGATGATGAACTGTGAAAATTTGAAAATCTGCTTTAGTGAGTGTAATAAAAATGGGGGTGAAGATCAGTTATGATTTGTTGAAAATTCAAATTCCAAGTGAATAAAATTTTTTCTAACAATTTCAAATTTGATTGTTGATAAAAACATAGAAACTTCATTAAATAGTATCCTTTTGTCTCTCTTTCCAAACATGTGGATAATTCTTTTCCAACGATTAACTGAATAAGTTATCAACAATGTTTGGGTGTGATTTCATCAATTGCACTCTAAGGGTAATTTTTACAGAGAACATTGACTTCAAAAAGCAAAGGACTTGTAAATATATACATACATATGTTCACATGTCCTTACACACACAATATGGTATGATAACTTAAGTCACTTAGCATGTATTTAAAGATGATTTTTTTTAACGAAGCAACACAATTAACATCCTGACACTTTGTCGTCGTTCACCTTGTTGATTTGAGAGTCCGTAATGTTGGACGAGACTCTTTAGAATTTTAAAAAGCGCGGTGACTCAAAAAATTTCAAAATTTTCATTTGAAATATAGATTCATTCAGTGCAAACTCTAAAATGTTTAAGGAAGTTATGAGAAAAATATCTAATCTAAAGGATGTATTGACTTTATGCCTGTAATCACGGATGAACCAGTCCTTGTACCGCCAGTCCTCTTGAAGGTAATGCGCCCCCATTATAGTACTCATAGTTTGTAAAAACAATTTTAAGGCAATTGGTCAAAGACTGAAAAAAACCAGTAAGGACGCTATGTTCAGCATTATTGAAGATCATATACTCTTCACGCCCTTTCTTGTGCCACACCCATTTTTTTGATTGAATTTTATTTCTCTTTACCTCAATAGCATATACACAAATTTCCATCGTTTTCGCTCATTGTGTACCGGAGATATCCAAATTATACAATTTAGCTATAAGTTGGCTTTGCCAAGCCCAGTTTTTGATCAAAATAGTTTTCAGCCTGCCTTAGAACACAAATGTGAAGTTTGAAGTCAATTGATAAAGAAACAAAAATATTTTCCATGCGATAACGTAAATTTGGCTTCTTTTCCTCTTCTTCATTTCTAATGGCAGGTACCAGATCCAGTGGTCCGATCTCAAAGAAACATTCAAACATTTAGTCAGGGTACGTAAAAGCACTAGTTTTTAGTTTCAGCCCTCTACCTTACAAAACAAAAAAACCAACAAAACTCAATAAAAAAGTTTTCATACAAAGCCTTAAGTTTTGTTCATTTTTCTTCTTCATTTACATGGGTGCTACCAGTGGTCCCATCATGCCGGTTTCGACAAATGAGTTGATCGCACAAAAAAGAAGACTTCCTGCAAAATTTCAGCTCGATAACTTGAAAACTTTGTGAAGAGATTGTACATATGCAGATAGACGAACGGACATGGGTATATCAACTCGTCTTGTCTTGCTGATTAAGAATAAATATACTTTGTATTGTCGGAAACGTTTCCTTAAATCTCTCAGGACAAAAATAATAATACTATTAACTATGTGAAGAATATAAAAAACATCAAAATGATTCTATGATACATCTTTTGCATGAAACTCCATACCAAAAGTTTTGCCCTTCCCCTTCATTTCCACTCCTTCAGTTGTTTTCTTAAAATTGACATACATATCTCCAAAACTATAAAAGGAATCTGAAATTTAGTATAAAAGCTCAGTAAGTATACATCTTTAAAACTGCATACCACAAACTGGACCGATTTTCTTGATATTTTGTACACTGTTGTATGGGCAATGTCAGTCACATTTTTTCTTGTAGATTTGGAGTGTGGTACCTCCTACCATGAGTGCAGGGTATTTTATTGTTGAGTATACAGACTATAGCATTCTTACTTGTTTTATTACTTCATTTATACTAAAACAGTAAGAATGCTCTCCTTGGTTTTGCTAAATATTTAATACTCTCCAGGCTATTTTTCTGGAGCAGTCTCATTTCTTCTTTCAATTTCGTCTTTTTTCTCTCCACT
Source organism: Phortica okadai (assembly GCA_034638295.1). Taxonomy (NCBI): domain Eukaryota; kingdom Metazoa; phylum Arthropoda; class Insecta; order Diptera; family Drosophilidae; genus Phortica; species Phortica okadai. The sequence goes on from CM067851.1 coordinate 6,328,898, forward strand.
ATTATAATATGCATATCATTTATTATTGTTGAAGCTCATTGGGTGCCAGAGACATGGGAACTCCTAATTTTGAGTATAAACTACATGTCACGCCTCACTTGTAACATAAGTCTTGAGTTTCAAGGCAATTCACGATATGGCAAATACAGAAAACCAGCAAGAATTCTCTCTTCGGCCTTGCCGGAATGTTTCCGCTGGCATTTAAATTGGTTAGCAGTTCGCACACAAACAAACCGACGGTCGAAAAAATGGATAGCTATGTCTGTCTATCTGTTTGTGTGTAAATATTAATTTCTTGAAAAGTCAACTAACCGAAAAACATAGTTTGTCTAATGATCAGGCACGAGTTTTATATTTTGTTATTAAATTTTCGGCTTTCAAGATGTCAAGATCACTAAAGAGGTATCTAAAATATACTTCCGTGAATAGTTTCAATAGGAGACGAATATTTCATATTGACATTATTGGAAAAGACATTGTTTCACAATGAATACGACATTTTTGGTCGGTGATAGTTCTAAGAACCTTCCTGATTTGTAGTATTACATTAAATCGCAATTTAGTTCAACTACTCCGCTCACCTCGGCTCTTGTCCAAATCGTTGTTGTAGTTTTTTGGTAACATTGTCAGGCTGATGTCACTGCAAGAGTCATCATTGCTGCAATCGAAGTCCTCATCCACGCCAACGTCCACCGACGGCTCTGAGCTTTGCGACGTCATCGATTTGATAGGCGACAAATCCGAAGCGTTGAGCTCATCGGTAGAACGCACATAATCATCAGTTCTTTCTAGACGTGGGTTTATACTTAAATTCCGTATGTAATCATTATTGATAAGCTGCGACAAACGGTGCCGCGGACTCATGTCTGTCTGTTCTGTTTGTGGGCGTAGCAGCACATTGTCGGATGCAACCGCACCCATGCGAAAATAGTTTGCATCCTGCGCCATTGGAAAGAAGAAACGTGTATGCAGATGTGCTTCGAGGTGATTGTTAGTGGGCAGGCGTAGATGAGCCTCGGGATCGTTGGGGAAGATTGTCTGAGGTATTTTGTTTTGAAATTCATCTAAATTTTGATCTTTTATACCAAATGTGGCACCCAAATGTAAGCCGCTTGATATGAGTTGCGATAACCGATCGTGATTCTGGGCAAAGTAACCGTGCAGCCAGGGATTATAGAGCGGGAACTTGGTCAAACCGAGCGCTGAAGTGGCGACCATGGCACGTGCGTCAAGATCCTCTGGCGAATCATGACTTTGCGATTCATTCGAGTTTGTGTCAACTGTAGACGACGAAGGCGACTTAGTGGCGATTAGACTTTCAATTGAGAATGGTTTTGGATACTTTTTCGTGTGTTTCGATGACGGCAATGCATTCGCATTGTTTTCGGTTTCCATTTTAGTTTCACTTTTCGTTCTACTTTGATTTAAACACTTCACTTCGTCAATTTTGTTTATCTTAAATGCTTTAAAAGTTGTTTTTTTGTTTTTTTCTTATTTTGTAATTTTCGAAATTGTTTCTATTTCGCGCCGCCTTGAAATCCACGCGCGCTACCTTTAAAACGGCGAAGACAAAGACTAAGAGGGCAAACCAGTGAACCGTTCAAACATCTGCGACTGAATGCACAGTCAAACGACAATTCAGATACAAATTGTCATCAAAGCTGAGTGTACACTCGGCCGAGCAACTGTTATTGGTGGTTGGCCTGCGCCAATCAGAAACAGCCTTTCTTATGCTCTTACTGTTGTTAACAGAATGTTTAATAAGAATTTTTTTAAATAATCAAAAATTTCTGGCCGGAAATCTGAAATTTTTTGTTTTTCTTTTTCCATTGTCCGTCCACTTGGACTTTTTGATCGGCTTCGAATATTGAAGAACAATAGATAATTCTTATTTGACAAAACAAACTATACTCGGTTAACAGCGCCAGCTCTCTGAGAGTAAAAATACTGTAGGTGAAAAAAGAGACCGGTTTGTGAAATGGGGGTATGCAACACAACAGCCCTTTTGGGTGTGCCAACATTTTCTGTAAAATAAAAAAAAAATGTTTTATTTTTGCTTTCCAGATTTTGGCTTTTAAAACGGTCGCTGCAACAAAATTGTGGTGATTAAATCAGAAGCAAAGAAAAGTGTTTATATTAAAATAATATATTATAATAGATCCATCAGAACAGCTTTTAGTTCTGATGAATCATATAATTTCAGCATTTTTTCACTTTCCTGGACGAGCACGTACATGAAAATCATTTTTGTGCGAGAGATATATAGGCGAGTACTTATCAAGTGTAGCGTATCATCGCTGTCATGCACACTCCCTTCATATTTAGTGTTACTTAAATTAATTTTCATCTTAGTCATCGGTTGTTCTCCATGCTCTATCAGTTGGGTTCTCTTTGTGAGAGCGCATGTAAACCAGTTTCTTAAAACAAGCCCACTCCCAACCGATGAAACTCCGCCTCACGTATAATCCCAGTATGGCGCATGCTTACAATGCGAGTGTGTCGGGCATTGGACAACTGTAATTGGCCTTAACACCCTCACTCCGATTTCTATTTATCTTTGCTCTTAATTTGTTTGATTGTTTTATCAATATCTTTTTTTAGTCTTCATCTTAATAATTTTACAAAGAAAATTTAGTTATGTCAGGTATTTACCCACTAAATGAAACCTTTCTAGAAGCTCTACAAAACAATAAATGTTACTTGAAGGATATAAAACTGCTTCTAGTATATCTATGATATATGTATGTACATATATGGGAACCCAATGTTTTCAATTCGATTACGTAATTGCCAGGACGAATGCCTCTTATGAAAACGGATTGATCTGTTGTCAGTTTATGCCTATGGGTTTCAAAATTATTATTCAAGATCTTTAACATTCAATGGGAACAATATCTCTTCTGTTACGGCACATCTGCGTATGTTCCAATTGAGATATACTTACAGATTTGAGCTTAATTATTATTTGAATTATTATGTAATCTGCTTGTTATCTTGAATGATGATTATTGAGTAATTATTAATCAAATCCGCTTCGTAATTATATCGATACTAAGAACGACAAGACATAGGTTTATAGTCTAGTGTATCCGACTATATGATGTCCTACATTAATGGTGGAGATGGCAGAGAACGAACAATTTCTTAGCCTTTATGTTTAAGATAAAGTTGTATCCATGCATAAAAGCAAATATTAAACACATCATCAAAGTTCAGTTATTTCCAAGTCTTCAACATAAAATTTCTCAGTTTTTTATAGCTCCACAGGGTTTAAAGTGCTCTATGAGACAATTTGTGTCTGGCCTACAATCTGCTGGATTCACATAACACAAGCAAACACGAAAATTTCATACACGAGACACGTATTCACACTTTGCTTCATACGCAATATGTATTCTTCTATTTCATCAAATCGTTTGCTTAATTGGGCATAATTATACAAATCATATTTCCACTTTATTTTTTCAAATTCAAAAATTAATTGAAATTACGCATACGTCGAAACATGCCTCATTATGTTCATACATTTCGCGACGGCATCACGTTTAATGTATTTAAATTCTTTTGTTGAGTTTATTACTCCTTTGGAATGTTCAAGAAGTGATAATATAGTATGTGCGTGGCCTGAAATATTTGCCTACAAATTACCCCGATTAACAAGTTCTTGTTTCTCAAATAGTTGTATTCGGAAAAAGCAATCGATTTCTAAACTAAGTCCATGCATTTTTGGAGGAGTAAACTTGCATTTAATTTAAGAATTTTTGATTGGATTGCATCCACAATGACTCCTGCTCCTTTTAATATATTCTGTGAATATCTACGCAACACAAGATATAAGGTTTCAATCTCTGTGCCGTGGGTAGCGTTACTAAAGTAAAGCATCATTTTATGAGGGAAGGGGATAAGACAACATGTTTGAATAAAATGCGACAGCTCGCCCCATTTCTCATATTTGAACGAGCGGAAAACGCAGAAATTAACGAAAAGCAGCGAAGCGTTTCATTCGCTCAAATAAATCAGAGTGTTGTTGACACATCACACCCAGCCCATATACGAGTACATACAAACTTACTTCATACATACATACATACACATCGTATATGAGTATGATCTTCAGTTCTGCAAATGTGTCTTTTAGAGATCGATCACTGCATCCGCTCTCCTTTTCCTTTTCCTTTTCGTTTTTTCGCTTTTACATTTTTTGCCGCATATCACTTTGAGTCTGCAAATTTTCTACTGACAAATTATTTGAAATTTTTGAAATTCTATAGAAAACCAAATATAAAAAAAATCATCGAATGAGTATCATTAAGTGAAGCGTTTTTAAATGAGTTAATAAACTAAAATATGTACATATTTATTCTCATATAAATGAATAAATAAAAGAAAGACTGTGTGTATGTAAATATATTTTCTCATGTTGGGTTAGAAAACTGTATGCTTATAACAGTGTAATTCATACGATGAATAAAGTTCAGTTCATTAGAGTTATTCGATTATTGTCGTGAAAGCAAACACATGTCCTCGGTGACCGCAACACGAAGCTGTCCAATGTTTTACCAACACGATACGCCACACCCACATTTAATAACGGCAATCAAATGCAGGACAAACGAGTGAGCGAGGGAATCGATTAAGCCAATAATTGTGTCATTTTACCCTTTGGCCGTTCCCGTGCTCGTTGAATGAGTAATCTACCTACAAGCTTCGAGTACGGATAACAGTAATTAAGGCCAATTGTTTATATAATTGAAAATTCGAAGGCAAACATGTCGTTTGTTGTTACAGAACTCGTTTACCATGTTGTGACTTCACTCCTTTTGGGGTTTGTAGTTGTAGTTTGGTCAATGATCGCTCGTTAAAGAATTAATGAATAGATATCGGTGTCTCGCAAAAGAACTGCAGCCTACGGTCCAATGGTTATTTAATATCTTGTTGTCCATAACAGCATATAACTTTAAAGTAATAAATACCTTTTGTATAACACAACGACTGCTAACTCGCTGTGTATTTTGTTTATTACATAAATATTTGTTTTTTCTTTTCGGTTTTCAACTTAATTATGTGGCTAGTCACGGCTGAAGAAATTTCATTTAATTGCAAGTAAGTCCACTCTTCGCACTATTAAACTGTGACTTGCTTTGATAGAAAATTATTCAATGTTATGTTATTTGCACTTAAGCGACATACAAGATACAACATAGTGAGCACATTAGAAAATTATCCATACATTGTTGACTTCTAAAACGGAATGCCTTTAGATTAAAATATTATGTAAAACTTCTGAAGAAATTAAAAAAGGAACGAAGCGTAAAGAACATTTGTAAATAGATATACTATTTTTAAATACAATTTTGACAAAACAGAGTTCGCACCAGCCCTGCCTGAAATTATGTAATGACGGATGTTTATGTCCAAAATCAAACGTAAATCTTTTTCAGCATTAGGTTATTTCCCATACCCATACTAAGGGCCATTCTAGCATTTAGCAATTCCTGAAATATACTTGAGGCTAAAATGTTGTTAGTAATGAAAATTTCATCCTATGTCTAGATATTAGGAAATTGAATTAAGAGTAATACATATTGTAATTCTCTGGATATTAGTTGCATTTGTTCCTTTAAAATTCATACTTATGGATGTGTGTATGTTATTAACCTTGTGAAGAAGCTTAAGGAATAAATAAAAAAAAAACAGTTGTTAATGTTAAGGATTTATCGTTTAGGCAGAGTATTAGGTTTGTATGATATATTTCAATAGAATCAATAAGGTTGCTTTAAGGTTTTGATCTTATAGCGTTTGTATCAGAATTAAGCAGATTAATTATACGATGGAGAACGATGATCATTAAGTTGTTTTTAAAAAGTGGTATCGTTAAACCTGTGTAAAGGCAATGTATCTCAAGTCAGGAGTCATTGCAAATTGGAAAACAAAATTCAATCAAAATAATACGTTTCTTTAAGATATAAGAGGTGTTCACGCCAAACTCGGAAACGTGTAATCGTCTTAACTAATGAAAATCCAAAAACAAAATACATTGACAAATTTTATCGAGTTTTCATCAACCCCGACCCATGTTCGTTAACGCGTTCGTCATTCGTATGTTAGTACATACTTTGAAAATTTTACCGTTACCGTTATCCGACACCGTGTCAGCGAAAAAGGCATTTTTGCGTCGATAAATTGTCGCCTAAAATTCGCCTAAGTACTGGCCGGCTCAACGTCGCTTGGAGTTGCACGGTCTCTTGAGCTAATTCAACGTTGGTGACTCTCCCAAAAAACAAAAGAGACAGCACTGCCAATTTATCTGAATTCGACGCTTTCTGCCATCTCTAATTTTTAAAGTTTCAGTGATGCCATGGATACACAATTTTAAATTTTGTTGCTGTGCGCTTCAGTTTGCAAAGCCGTGTTAGTTGTCTGAGTCAAGTGGGCGACCGAAACACCGAGCCAATTTGGCTTGATATCAATTTACCGATCACATCGCCCAGAACACGCACGCAACACTTGCAGTAATATCGATAAATTGTTCAAATTTACGACAGCCATAATTCGAAAAGAATAGCTAAAAATATTCTGGCTGTTTTGTTTTTTACTGGCTATCGAGTCTGAGAAATGGCCAGAAACAGCTACGAAATGTCTGATTTGGCAACATTGTTTACTTCTCCAAAATTTTTCATTCGTTTATTTTTTTTTTTGTTTATTTTTTTATTTCCAACTTTACCGCACGCACCTCGCCTTAAAACCATTTTATTTAAATCCAGTAGATATTTTGCTGCATTAAAAGGTACATTTAAACGTCAATAAGAAGATTTAAATTGAGTGGAAGGAGAAAAAATGCTGTATAAATAATGAAAAATAAAAACAACAGCGATTATTATAATGCAGCCAATAAAAGCAGCTGAAGCAACAGTTAAAACAACTTTAGTGACAAAATCGTGAAAGACGTTTGGTTGTTGTTGTTATTGGCTGTGTTAATAACGATGGCAGAAGGTAAACTTCAGCGATCAACCGCTACAGCAAGAAAACGGTTGAATATACGTTTTTAGTCTAGTTTAAGCCACATCACAACATACGACGGGCAAACGCAAAACGACCAGAATGCTAATCGAGTAAAAAACTGGAATTTATTTGATTTAACTTGTGCCATAGTCAATAAATGTGTGCGTGGATGATACTTAAAAAGCAAAATTAATATCAACATATCAGAACTTTTATGTGTGCACCATAAAACGACAGTCCTATTTCGAAAAATTTTACCAAACCCTTGACTGACGAACAAATAAAATTAAACTAGAAAAAGTTTAGAATTTTCTTAAATACTTTAAACACAAAAATGCTGCCTCGGTTTCGATCCATTTACGGTAAAATTATAGTCTTTGTGCTGGTAGCCATCTGTTTTATATTGTACGGTAAATTAGTCTTACAAGAGGAGCAACCAGATGGATACCATGCACCGGTTGCCGCAGAGTACAAAAAGCACCCACGTAGTAAGTTCACAAATGACAGAGAAGAGCGTGTTAAAAATATCAACTCGTTCGACGTGGCTGAGAATGAAGTATACGAAAAACCCGTTACGGAATCAACCGTGTCGCCGTACGAGATTTCTGTACAACTCGATTTGAAAAAGCAGGAGCCTGGCCTTGGTGATAATGGCGAAGCTGTCACGTTGCATGGCGCCGCCAAGGAGCGTGGCGATGCGATCTATAAGAAAATTGCGTTGAACGAAGAGTTAAGTGAACGCTTGACTTACAATAGAACGGTTGGTGATCACAGGCATCCAGAGTGTAAACGACAAATATTCAATATGGACCAGTTGCCTACAACAAGTGTCATCATTATATTTTTCAATGAACCATTCTCAGTGCTACTGCGAACCGTACATAGCACACTTAACACTTGCAACTCGCGTGTGCTTAAAGAAATCATTCTCGTGGACGATGGCAGCACTAACTTGGAGTTGGCAGGAAAATTGGACTATTATATCAAGTCGCGTATACCCGCGGGAAAGGTGGTGGTGCTGCGACTAAAAAATCGGTAAGTAGTCAAGGCAAAACACGGTCAATCTTTTAAGCAAGAGCTGTGGACTCTGGCTTAAAACTATTCAAAGAAACAAATTTAATATTTTGATGTTGCAATTAAAACAAAATGTCTCGTAGTGCTTACGACACTTTCACGCGTTCGGAGCATAAGCGCGCTCAGCCCCTTGGCTTCATTTGAATAACTCGTTTTTCGTTTTGAACTTTTGGCTTTTTGGCAGTATACAAATTTTAAATGTTTTAAACAAACAAATACATGTGTATACATAATTGCGTTTCAAGATTTTTTTGTGAGACCAAATTCATGTTTATCGGGTCCCTCTTATTTTTGGTTTTATTTTCAAGAGTGACCTGCTTTTTTATTAAATCTTTTCATTCTGGTTTTTAGGTCAAATGCTTATTGTTAATAATAGTTAATTGACATCATAATAATTTATTTTAGTTTGGGTTTGATACGTGCACGTTTGGCCGGTGCACGCATTGCAACCGGAGATGTGCTGATATTTTTAGACGCACATTGTGAAGCTAATATTGGCTGGTGTGAGCCACTCTTGGATCGCATCAGAGAATCCCGCACGAGCGTCCTGGTGCCAATAATTGACGTCATCGATGCTAATGATTTTCAGTACAGCACAAATGGTTATAAATCATTCCAAGTGGGAGGTTTCCAGTGGAGCGGTCACTTTGATTGGGTCAATTTGTCAGAACGCGAGAAAAAACGGCAGCGGCGCGAATGTAAGCATCAGCGTGAAATATGTCCCGCTTACAGTCCAACTATGGCGGGTGGATTGTTCGCAATCGACAGGCACTACTTTTGGGAGACTGGCAGCTATGATGAGCAGGTAAATGGTTATGAAAGATATGTTTAATAAATATCTGTAGGCTAACTAATTTTTCAGATGGATGGTTGGGGTGGAGAGAATTTAGAAATGTCATTTAGGATCTGGCAATGCGGCGGTACAATTGAAACAATACCTTGTTCGCGGGTAGGACACGTCTTCCGTGATTTCCATCCTTATAAGTGAGCCAATTCATTGTAAAACATCTGTCGAATTCGTGATTGATTTTATTTTCACAGATTTCCAAATGACCGCGATACGCACGGAATTAACACGGCACGCATGGCCTTAGTATGGATGGATGAGTACATAAATATATTCTTCCTGAATCGTCCCGATTTGAAATTCCATCCCGATATAGGGGATGTAACGCATCGGGTTATGTTGCGAAAGAAATTACGTTGCAAAAGCTTTGATTGGTATTTAAAAAATATTTATCCGGAAAAATTTGTTCCTAACAAAGACGTCGTTGCCTGGGGCAAGGTGAAATCAGCTCAGGGCAACCTTTGTCTAGACGATTTACTTCAAAATAATGAAAAACCATATAACCTAGGCTTATACTCTTGCGGCAAGACTCTGCAAAAGTCGCAACTATTCTCTTACACAAAGACTCAGGTGCTGCGCAACGAACTTAGCTGTGCGACAGTACAACATAGTAATTCGCCACCGTACTTAGTCGTTATGGTGCCTTGTTTGGAAAACGACGAATATAATGAGCAGTGGACATACAACGACCAGCAACTTATACATTCCAACAGCGGTATGTGCCTTGACATTCGTGGGCTTAAAGGCATGGACGATGTTCAAGTGGCGCCGTGTGATAACTACAGCGAAACGCAGCATTGGCTAATAGAACACGATTGATTCGCAGACGAAGGTACAAAATACACTGGCTCGAACGACCAAATCAAACTAAGAAACCAAGTGAACTGAGTTTATAATAAACTTGAACAGTTTAAACAAAACGAAACTTACTGTAAATATTCAAAGTAAAATTATATATATATATATATACATATACACATATATAAATATTTATATTTTTATGTAGTTAGTGCGAATAGAAACAAGTCATCATTATTAAATCTCAAAAATGTAAACTATAGAAAAACAAGCTTATCAATATGCAACAAATCGAATATTTGAAAAATTGTTTTAACAAAAAAAAGTTATACTTCGAACACTTTTGTGTGCAAAATTACTACAGCGTTACTTACTTTTAATCTCAATCTTTGTGTTTTATTTTTAACTCGATCCTAAATGTTGTATTGAACGTGAAAGTCTGTTTTTTTTATAAATATTATTAGCAAAGATACAAAATCCAGGATTCCAATAACGAATATATGTATGTATGTTTAGTCTTGTATTTGTAATCTTGTCATTTATGCAGCTAACACTTTCGTCCGTGAATTATAATTTGAAAAAAAAAAAACGATGTCATTAATTTGTTTAATGCTAAAAGCAGTACTATGTTATAGTTTGTGTACAAGTCATAGATAGAATAAAAAAAAAAACATAAATAAATGCTTCTAACAATGTCGGTGTGAAACAGGTTATTTTTCGTCCACTGACTGTCATTGATACAAAATTATGTATGTTAAGGTATTCCACATTTTTACTATCTGCTGATAAATCTATTTGTATTAATTTTTAAATAAGCACAACCGATAATAAAAAAAGAAAAATAAATCATTTGGAATAATGAAAACAAAGAGCTAATTCACAAATGGAAACATCGCAAACGATTGAGCAACAATCTTTAAGTAATCGTTGAACAATTTTTCTTGTTTTAATGGGAGTTGAAATTATATAAAATCGTTTATAAATGCAAGGTTTTCGAGTGCAAACTGCACATGGGAATTAGTCGAAAGTAGTCTAGAGTGGAGGACATCTCACAGCCTAGAAACAACCCATCGCTACCAATCTTTCGAAACCAAAGCCAGTAGACTGGTCCAGTTCCGTTCAGTACTCTTTTCGTATAATTTATATTATCTGGGGAACAAGTGAGGTGGATTAAAGCGTTCGGCAAGTAAAATAATTAACAAGTCGTGAGTATAATTAATTTGTATATATAATATTCCTTTATTTCATAAATAGTCGGTTTCTTTGACATATAATTTAAGACATCAAAATTAGATTTAAAAATTAATGTTTATCATTCGGTTTAGCTATTTACCCTTCGAAATGATTCAATATCTGCTAAATAATTATAATACTTATTACATTCGATTCTAATAATTAAGCAAAAACTGTCAAAAGCTTTTGATAAATGTTTATTTATTTGCTTGATAATTGTGTTGGCTTCAGTGTCCGTTAGTATATTTGAAAAGTGCTATTTTTATAAACCTTCATTCTAGGTTTGGATCCTAAAGAACTTAAAATATGGTAGGCAATATCCAAATATGATATATTTCATAATGTTTGTTCACACGATTTAATGTTTTGCGTTAAAGTTCAAATAATATGTATAGCGACCCTTGCAAAAGATGTCATGATAGGCAACCTCAAGCAGACACTAATAATTCGAAGAAACATACACCAGCCTATTCTCACTATGCCGAAATTAATTGTCAGATTTATTAATTTTAAATTACATTTGCATTACGAGTGTTTCATTGAGTGTCTTTTCAAGCGAAGTTTGCCTAATTGTACTACTTTGAGTTCGTCAAAAAATAAATATTTGCTTATTCTTGTTTTCATTATTTTAGGTACTTTCCTAGTTTTTTTGTTTACTTCCAACTCTATGAGAAGGCATTTTCAGAGCACAATGCAAAACTTAAACCAGTAAAGCCGCTATTTTCGGCCTTGCCGAGAATTAAATACTCTTCTTTTAATAACCTACATACCAATTTTTACTATAATAGTTCATTGGGATGTGGAGTTATGAAAATATCCTTATCGGCTAATAAGGGGGTGCCTGTTTATCAGACCTTCCTAAGAACACAATACAATTGGAAGTATACCCAGAACTTGATTAATGGGTCAGGTCTTGCCTTATCGGAGATTTTTAATTAAAATTTTAAATCAAACGAATTTTCGGAATAAATTTCAGACAGTATGGCTTTATTGTAAGAAGATTCATTTATAAACTTTCAATTTCCACATTGATTCTCAATGCAAATCCGAATGAACCGCTTAATTTTCAACGAACTCTCACTAACTCTTGCGATATAAAGATTTTATATCAACTAAATGAGAACTAATCTGACTAGACATGATACTTTTATCGTTTCTACGCCTTCGCTGGCCATGAATGCTAGTTCTATTGATTTTGTCTTCTTGTTGCAAATACTCTATGTTCGTAGTAACACTTCTGATATCTAAAATGTTTTTCTAATCGAAGATAGTTTTAAATCTTTTTTCTTTTCTTTGTAAATGCAACAAATTTCTGTAGTTCTGTTTTTGTTGTTTATTATTATTATGGATTATGTGTCGCTAAGCTTGTCTGTTATTATCATTATATTATAATATTAATTCTTTTGTTTTATTTCTATGAATTAAGTCGTGCTGAAGTCTGTTGCTATGTGCTTTCGGTACTTTGTCTTTGATGGAAATTAATAATGAAAACGTTTTAAGACTTTGGCTGAGCTCTGCCAATGCACAACAAATTTCCGACAACATTAGAAAGCAAATTTACAAAAATATGAAATATTCTTTTGTACAATGAAGTTTACTTGTTTCTTAAATCATATGAAAATAATATTTTAAATATTGGACGTTTCATTGTTAAAGTTTTGGTATTGTTTTAAATCTTTTTATTTGCTTTTGGTTTTCAACTTAGAAAACTCAGTTCAAATGTTCTTTATATTTTATTGTTATTTTTATGTGACAATAAGAAAACATATGGCTCGTTGTTTCAACATACACACACATCCATACACAGGTGTATGCATACGTATATTTTTGATATTGTTGTTGAAATTGTGTTTACGTTGTTCTATATACCTTGTGAATCGAGTTTGGGCGTTTATGTTTTGTAAATTGCTGATTTGTTACTTATTGTTTCAAAATTGCAATGTATCTCAGACATATTTGGTTTTCTTCGATTTGGATGGATGCTTACGTTATAACGTTAGTTATTTTATCAATAGTGTAACAATAATTTGTAAGTATTTATGCAGGCGCGTTTTATTCTATTTATTTTTTTTTTATTTATAAATTTATTTGTTTTTTTTTTTTTTTTATACGAGTATTGCAAATACTTTGTGTCAAAAACGTTTTACTTTACTGCTAAATACGTTTTTGTTGTTTATTTTTAATTCGAAGAAGGTCGGAATAAGTTTATTTATAATCATTTGTTTTAACATTTCGTTAGTTGCAATATTTAAGTTTATCTTAATGTTTATTCGCTTGCCTAACACACAATATTTTCTCTCAATAAAATGCTTTCTCTAAACATCGCTGTCTAAATCTAAAATGATTAGTAAATTTATTGCTTAAAATTTTTTTTGTGTTGATGGATTCGCGTGCCGTCTTCACATATCTTTGTCGATTATTTTTTATCTTTCGAATGCTTCAATATTTTTTTTCTACACAACCTATAACATTTATTTCAATGCATTGAACGCTTAAAACTACGAAAAATCGTTCTAGTGCATGAAATACATTCTACAAGAAAAGATGAAAGTGCCTAAGCGATTATTACTTGTAATTTTTAAATATATGTATGTATATTATTGCACATTTTACTGTTTATCTTAAACAACTCTAAATATAAATAAAAACAAAAATAAACAAAAAGTTTATACTTTTTATGTTCGAAATCAGTTTGGTTTTATTTCAAAATTAAAATAAAAGCAAAACTATAAATACATCACATTTAAATAAATATGCATACCATTGTGCATACCACATATAATTAGCTGATCGCTTTTTAAAATACTCACATGTATAGTTGCGTACAATTGCTGTTGAATAAAATAATCGCTGTACAATCGAAATGCTCTGAGCAATATACATTTTTGCTAAAATACACAATTGACATAAATTTTATAAAAACAAGTATAATAATAATCAAATTAAAAAGAACAAGCAAAGTCATATGATTGTGTTTAAAGTTTAAACAAATTGCGAAATTATAGAGCATCGTATAGCCTAATAAAAATATACAATATAAACAGTCGTAAATTAAATAAAAACATTTTCCTGGTTTTAGAAAATTACATATTAATGGAATTGTTTTCAAGCTAAAATGTTCTAAGTTCTCTAAAATAATTCACATTGATTTCACTTGCGTCTGGGTATTTTTATCGATTTAGAATACATAGAAAGCGTGAATTTTAAAGTATACTAGGACGTAGAGAAGGATTACGGGTGTGAGCCACAAGCTACTTGTGTCGTGTCGCATGTTGAGTGCTCGTATGCAGGGAATAGATTCGCTGCTTCCTCGGTTATACAATAGTATTTCATTCCAGTTCGGAAGTAGCGAGTATCGACTTGTCATCCAGTTGTCATTCAAGTCGTAAATACTATTTTATTAAAGCGAAACTAATAGGCCAAGTTGGGTGTGATTATTTTACATTTTTGGGAGAATTAAATCGTTTCTGAATAAGTATTTTTAGCTAGATGTATGTCAACATGACTAGCTTATCGCTAGTCAGCATGTCTGACATGCTTTAACCGATATTTTACTACAAGCTCGTTGTGGCCATGCTTTTAAGAGGTCGTTGGACGTCGAGTGTTGAATCTTTTATAGTTAAGATTGTGGCTGTGACCGTGTGTGTGTGTGTGAAAGTTGTTCGCATCGGAAGATGTGTTTGCAGAATGCAACTTGTGACAAGTGCGCGGAGCGACCGGATTTGCAGCTGCTGATGTTGTGGCAGCATTCAGGAATGTGGTGTCTGTAGGTGATGGTTTACAGAGACTCCAACGCTGCTTTTGATGCGAACATTTTGGATACAATCATTTGCGCCCATTCGCGTTTAACGACTCGCCGCGGCTTCTGGAGCGAGGTAGCGATGCTGTGTTTTCTGAGAAATGAAACAAAAATGCATTAAAAACTTCATAGAGTTATTGTTCTTCTACCGTAATTACCTTTACTGATTTTTTCAGCCTTATAAGCACGCATAGCTTTGCCACGTTTATCATGTATTAATTTGTCGAATCGTACAAAAATGCCGTGTTTAACTTTGCAATCGAAATAATGAATGCCTTGTACGGTGCCGTCATTTTTGCCGGTAGGCGTATCTAACTCGACGCCTATCCAAACACCTGGCTGAAAGTGTGTGCTGCCCACAAAACTAATGATACCACTGGTATTGTATGGGCGTATGAGCACAGATTCGCCAACGACAACCCATTCCGGTAAGGTGACATTGATGTTTTTACTTTCATCTAAAGGAAATGTATCCATTTAGTTAAGACTATCTATTTTCTACTTGCATTGTCTCATTACTCACCTTCAGTGTCCATGCAGCCGATCATTGAAGTGCTCAGACCATCATATTGTGCTGTGAGATCTTCCATTTTCGCAACCGAAGCTCGATTATGTGTGCGTGAGGTCGTTGTTGCTGCTGTTGAGTTATTGTTTGATGTGAAACTTTTGCTCATATAATTAGTAGTGGCGCTCTGTTGCGGCGGAGTTTTTTTGCGGCGAACCACTTTTGCTGCTGTCGGCAATTGATCTTTGACAGTAGCCGCATTGCCTTCGATGTTCTCTTGCATGTTCCCCTGTGCGTTTATGTCTTCATCTTTTGTTGTATCATCAATTGTATCGTTGCCATTTTGATTGTCGGTTGCTTTGCATTGGTTGCCATTGTTGTTTTTTTCTGAGTCTTCTATATCCGACGGTAACCCATTGCATTCGTTGTTATTACGCAATTCAATTAACTCTTTTTGTGGTGCAATTGGTTGAGCTGAGTTGCTGTCATCCTCGTTATTTTGTGCTGTCTCGTCCGCTTCCGATAAAGGGTGTGTTAAAGCTTTCTGAAGACTTTTTATATTTGATTCCGAATCGTTAGTTTTTGGTTTGTTTGTGACTGGCTTTAGTGGCGACTTTTGCGGCTCGTTGTTGGCTTCCTGAAGTTTACTACTTGACTTTGGTATATCTTTAAGGAATGGATTAAATCGCGTCTGACGATTGGGCGGCGAATTCGAATTCAAACGATCGAAATCTGCAAAACGTTACAACATTATTAAATTACGGAACTATTAAATTTAGATGATATAACTATTACCAGGCGTCTCATCAATGCTCATAGAACGCATCGAGTTGATGTCATCGTTGGTTAGATTACTACAAGAAACCGCCTGCAATTGGAGATTTGTGTTATTCTGTAAATATCTTGCATTTAAGTGAATGAAAATTAGTTATTACCTGAGAGCCATAGCCGCTGGATGTGGACGAACTCATGCTCGGCGTTGCCAAGCCCGTTAAGTGCTTCAAATTCGTATTCGCATTCGATGTGTAGCTCAAGTAGCTGTTGTTCGAGTTGCTGTTCATATCCATGAAAGAGTCC
Source organism: Phortica okadai (assembly GCA_034638295.1). NCBI lineage: Eukaryota > Metazoa > Arthropoda > Insecta > Diptera > Drosophilidae > Phortica > Phortica okadai. The sequence goes on from CM067851.1 coordinate 6,345,233, forward strand.
ATTGTCTTTGACGATGTTAAACGCGAACGCGTCGTCAGATTGTGGTGCGGATTGTGATCCTGTTCGTACTCTGCCGCATATTCAGAGTCACTGTAGCTATCCTCGGGTTCCTCAGCGAGTGACCGATGTCCACCCAACGGCTCTTCGTGCAATGTCGTCATGCGCATACCCAACAGTTTGCTTGTCGCTGGCGACGCTGTTGTGAGCATTCAGTAAATATTAATACATTAAAAGACAATGTAATTTCATAACGGTAAATCATTGTTTATGAAGAACAAACCACATACGTTTAGTTGGTGCATTTCGCAATGTATTCAAATTCAAATTTAAATTCAAGAATGTTGGACGCGCTGCATTCCACAAATAGAATATTAACTTAACATATTAGTAAGCGATACTTAAATCTCATCTGACAATCGATTTTCAATTTGTATTTGGTCGCACAATTGACTACAATATGTGCACAGCAATAATTAAACAAAATAGAGTTAATTTCATAAATGTACATTTTTGATAAAACGCTCTACAAGTACGTGCAAGCTAACAATAAAACGCAATTGCTGAGTGAAGTGATCGAAATTTTGTGGTTTTTGATTTTGAAATGCAATCATTTTCAATTGATTGAAAAAAAATTAAGTACTTTGTAAAACAACAATAAAACACACTACATAATATCGCTAACACATACATTCATACAGAATGAGAGTGTAAAAATGATGAATGAGTTGTACGATAAACGCGCAACAAATGAGGCTGCAATGCTTGAGAGAGATGAGCGAGTGACTGATAAAATTGATGACAGATCATGTTATGTATGTATGCGTGTTTTTTGAGTGAGCACTTGCGGTGAATTTGACATCGTTCCCGTTAACTGTTTTGTGCTTTATTAATACTTATATCCGTTACATTTACAACCAAACTAACACAAATGTTTCAAGAATAAATTCAACTGTATAATGTTTTAACTAAATTAGTTCAACATATGTATAAATAAAGGAAACTGTTTGGGATTGTGTAGTGAATTTTTCTGCAGTGGAAATTCGTCTTATCTCATTTTGATTGTTTTTGTTATTATTTTTTTTTTTGGGGTTTTTTTTTTTTACAAAATATGACGTTGGAAAGGTATTACATACGTCTATCTGTAGAAGTATTCAACCTTATGTGTATAAGTGTTGATGTTTGAGGTTACAGTTTATTGAATAAAGACGAGGTTGAAAAAAAAAAAAAGAAACCACATAGTAAACTAATTCAATTAATTATCAGTCAATTCAACTCAATTTGGATGCAAGTTCAATATCAGTTAGCCACAACTGTGGCCTAAATCTTTTACCTGACAAAAGAGAGCCTGTTGTTTTTTCATAGTCAATTGTGTATGAAATGCAGAAGAATGATCGAAATTGCAACATAGAAAACATATTTGTCAGTATTTTTAGACTTTAAATAAATTAAAAGTATTGTGTAAAATATGTTTGGTTCTGTGTGTTGAACGGCAAAGTGACAAGATACGGTTTCGATGTATTATTCTAACTGCATGAGTTTTTTTTTCATAGAACATTAGAACATTTGTGAGAAATGTGATTTTTTTTTTTGTTTATGTAATTAAGCTTTGAGCAAAACTTGGTGTGAAGAAATTTAATTTGGATGCAATTCAGCAGCTTGCAGGCTTTTTCATCAATTCACTTTTACAATTGTCATCAAAAAGAAGAAAAGGTTAGTACAATTTATGGTTACAGAACAAAGAAAGCTTAAGCGTAATCGTAGGAAAATATTATAAATTGGAAAAGAAAATAAAACTAAAATAAATTAAAAAAAAAACTTGCATTTATCGAGACAATTCGTAACGATTTAACTAATAGTTATATAAGGATTTATCTTCAGTTTGCGGTGAAATTTTTTTTTATCTCTTACGCGTTTAAATACTTATACTAAATGAATAGCAATATATTAAAATCTAAAGAGTTAAAAACTAATTCTTTTGATATTTTATTTTATTTTTTTTTTTCGCTATAACGTTTGAACTAAAAAGCTTAAATTAATTATTATTTTTTTTAATAATTATTGTTTTATAAAATTTGAATCTATAGAAATATTAATGCAATAACAATTTATCCAAGACTAAAAAAAAAGATAAATCCTCTGCTATTTTAAAATTTGCTTCAGTACTATAGATATAAACTGTAAACACGACTTTGCACGCAAGCAAATCCTTAAGCAGTTAGTGTAAGTATTTAAGAGTATCAAATAAATGCATCAAGTAATTGCCTATGTTTGTGTATGGCTGCTATAAATAAAATTGCATCGCTTAATATATATGTATGTATGTATATCGCATAATATATATATAAAAATATATTTTATGCAATCGTTATTAAATGAATTTAATTGAAAGTATTAAATATAAAGAGTTATTAAGGTGCGCTTTTCAAACACAATACTTACTTATGCCAAATGGCTTGCCGGGTGACTCATCATTGCTGCCCTTGCCGCCAAAGCTATGACGATTACGTAAAATGCCGATTTGTGCTGCAATTAAAATTACATTAATACAACATCCAAAAACATATGTAAGACAATGATTGTTACCTGTTTGAAGTTTGCCAGCAATTGGTTGACGCGCGTCCGTATTGTTGAGATCCGCAAAAGATTCCGAACGTCCGACGTTAAGTAACGATTCCATCGATGCATCAAAACGCATAATCTGCATAAGTTTGTTCATGAGTTTCTTTTGTAAAAAAATTAGTGCAATGAAATCAATCAAAAAATGGTGAACGAAAAAAAAAAACGAAAATAAAAATAAACTGCACAAAAAATGTTCACACTGAAAGCTTAGCTTTTAATTGCGAAACGAAAAAAAAAGTTCCAAAATGTTGGTCTACTTACAGTGCCAGTGTTTGTGGTTTCTTTAACCGCCTAAGTGGTTATTTAACACATAGACAGGTTACAATTTTACAGTTATAGAGTGGAAAAAATTTTGAATTTGATAATTTTTGGGTGAAATTTTACGAACACAGAGTTAGTTTCGAAAGTGTAAAAAAGAGAAGAATATTTTTATTAAATTTTAGTGATTTATGTACGAATTGTTAAATAGATTGTTAGATTGATTGTTAATGTGAACACAGTGGTGGGTGTGGGTGTAAAAAATTGAAGCGACAATATTGTTAACATAATATAAAGGCGTTTGGGTCTTGTGAGTCGAAAGTTATGTGAAAAGTTTGTTAATAATATTTTGTTAGTTACCTGCGAAAAGTTCGGCACGCTAACAGTTTTACGCATGGACAAAGGTTGGCCATGCGCAGTTTCAAGTTCCTTGACAGCAACATTTTGCCGCAAACGATCAAGTGTTAGAATGCTCTCGACTGCCGAAACGCCACGTGTGTATTTTTCTGCAAATGAAAGTGTTACAATGTTAAACCAAAAAACTTCATAACTACAATATTTGTTAGTAAAATGGTTGCTATAAAAATACATGTATAAATCAATCAAACTGAAGACAAGAAACAGATTCCAAAAAGGCAGCCTCAAGCCGTCTTCAAATATTATTAGATAGAATTTATTAATTGAATAATATTGTGTTTGATTAAGAAATGAATACGATGATGTTATGAAAAATGTATAAAGTTGAACATACCTATGTAGGTCTCTCCATCGCTGGCCGAACAATCGTCGCCACTAGCAGCTAACTGTGCAAGTGATTCGCGATCCTCTAACTCTTCGGATGCCTTTGGTATATTTGACACCACTTCGTAGGTGACGCCGGTCTGTGCGATAGCGTTTTCACTCCGTACCAAGCGGAATTTTTTGAGGCGATCAGTCAATGTCTGTCCCTTCTTGATGTTTATGCTAAGACGCTTTCGCAGTACAAGATCCATTGGTGCTGGATGTGAAAGACGCACAGTTGTACGTAGAATCAAGTAAACTCTTTCGTTTGCTTCAGTTACACGATTTAAAGCTTGGCTATCGTGCATCGAGGAGTCCCAGCTAGCGACACAACAAACATCCTTATCTAAATGTTGTAATATTTGTAATGTGTAGAATTTGTGTCCGTGCTCTTTTGAGAGTATGGAGTTGATGCCTGCAACTGAAAATTCATCGTTTGTGCTCTGTGCAGATAAATCATCACCGTTTAAATTGAGAAACAGGACTGGCACGTGCGGTTCCATGCCAGCTGGTGGTTCCCAAGATGCGGGCGCACCGGGTATGCCAGAGCCAGGTGCGGGTACCAACACAGCATTTCTTTCTTCAGTTAACGAAACCCACTGGTGTACAAGACTGAGTTCCCGCTCACGTTCCTGTTCGGTTTTCTCATCTTTTTTGATTAGCATTTGAATCTGCTGGTCAAGATATTGACGCCGGCGTCCAAGCGCTTCGCTCCACTTCTCGCGCAACACAGTTAAATCTTCTTCCTGATACGAGTCGAGTGGTCGTTGTAAGCGTGAACGTACTGTCACACTTCCAATGGCCACACTTACAATCGATTGGCATATTATGGGCAATGTGCCAGAGTTGTGCACAGGTCTGACGCGCACATTGACACGCCGTTGCTGGCCCTGCCGCAGCTGATAGATGCCGCCGGTGAGTACCTCAGTGCGGTTAGTTACTTCAACTGGCGAATATTCGCCATTATCGTTTAGCTCATGAATTTCAACCCAGAGCTCAATTTTACGCGAAAGTTCCGCCCATCGATCAACTAATGAGCGCGCCTTGGCTTGCTGTTGTTCGACTTCCCAGCCTTTTGATTTGGAGAAGCCCGCGCTTCGATGTCCCCAGACTTCAATCGATAGTGCACCTTCGATGCAGTGCTCCAGGAATTCCTCGTTAATGGTGACCGTGAAATCTTTGGTATGTTCAAATTTGAAAATCATATTTTGATCATGCGCCGTCGCTTCTGCATTGATAACAGGCACAACAGTCTCTTGATGTCCCCAAAATGTATACTGGCAAAAGACGAAATTTGATAGAGAAAGTGGCAAGCCGGTGGCGCATTTAATTGTAATGCGGCAGGTTATCTGGTTTGCCATTGGATCTAGTGTGTCATCGTATTCATCTCGTGAATCATTTGATGATTCCGACACTGATTCGCACATGCGATCTTGTGGCATTTGACCGGCAATACGTTGTATCTCAACTTGAAGTCGCCCAGCAACTTCACCCTGCTGACTGATGATCGGCGTGTGATAGTCGAGTTTGACATCATGAAAAAGCATTTCCAGAAAAATATTAGCTACGCCAATCAGATTATGATTCTCTTGTGACTCGTAGAATGGATCCAGCGGTTTTGAGCTTTCGGAATCCTAAAAATTATAAACAATAAATTAGTTGTCTGTCAATTGATGGATGCTATAATATTTATATGAGAATGCAAGTGATTGATTTAGGGGCACACACTAATTACCTCATCCACATCTTCATCGTCAGAGATGGAAGTCTCTATTAATGGCTGGTTTGTTTTTAATGAAATGTTGGTTAGAAATTATGTAAAAATTATGGTTAGTATTATTAAAATGTTAGAGATGATGGCGGTAAAATTAATTTACGTACCAAACCGTTTACCACACGTTCCTTATGCTCTTGGTACATCTCACGCATGTCAATCAATTTGTTTTCCAGTTTCTCCATGGTCCATATTTGACTACCGGAATTCAAACGTTTAACAAGTATGGCTGGCTCACTCACAAATGCGCCACGCCTGCGATTGGGACTCAAATTTGCTGGTGGTATTTGCAAAGTCACAGAAAATTTCGTTTTCTTTTCCATTTCTTCGGCAAGGAAGTTGGCTTCTTGAACAAGTGCATTGGCGCGCATGATGTCATTTTTAAGTTGGCCAAGTGAACGTCTGAACATTTCGTCTCGTTCCTGCAAGTGTGTTTTGGATAAAGAACCGTATAATACAAATGAATTCGAGACTGATTGAAATTTGCTAACCTGTGCCCATTTTTCAACACGCATTTGAGAAGTTGGTGTATTCGGTGTGATTTTACCCATGCGCAATGGATCATAAGGTGCATACGGGGCGTATGGTGTGCTGGGAGATAGGATATTGCGCAACTGTTGGAATTGTCGCTCATACTCCTGGCGTTGCTTTTCCAATGCTACCTGTTTGTCTTCTTCGTGCTGACGTTCCAAACGCGCAATAGCTGTTTGTATCGGATCATTGCTTAACTCATTTTGCATAATTTCATCTCGTGCAAAATTATAATCGATCAACTGTGCCGGTGTCTGTGGCTCTGAGGTGCACATGCTGGCATTATTGCTTCTGGGTGAATTCACACGAAAGAAATGATGATTTCCCCAAAGAATACGATCGCCATTCTGTAATGGTGTTCTTTCGAGGACCGCCGAACCATTGACGAAGCACCGCGCGCCTTGTACAGGCTCCATAAAGAGGCCACCTTCTTCAATTATAATCACACAGTGTTCCGGCTGTATGCCAAGTCCAGATAGTTGGATATCTGGTTGCGGACCGGAGGCGCTGTGCCCACCAATTAAAGTGCGTTCCTATTCAGAATTTCAATTTGGTTACAAAACTCAAATAACATTTTTAGCGTAAAGTTACCTTTAAGTAGTAAACTAAGAGCTCATTAAGGGATGGATCAGCATTTAAATTTACTAAATAATATTTGTTCTTCTCGACTTTAATGCCACTGGCCTGAACACTAATGCCCATCTTTTCCAAAGCTTGTTGACGCTCGTTTTGAATTCGCTCCGTTTTTACAAGCTTTTCTTCCCAGGTTTGTGAAATTTGCTTCATTAGATTTTCGCTTTCTGCCAACTTATCTTGGACATCGCCAATTGGTGAACCCTATTGAGAATACCAATGATAAGAATAAGAATGTTTATTTTAAGGCATGTCAATCTTACCGTTGCATGCTTTAGCATACTGCGTAACGTTTCAACTTCGTGACGTAATTCGCGTATTATGCGTGCATTTGGATCTTCATTTACTACAGCATGATTGACAATACGTTTTGCACGATCTGCATATCGGAGTGTGGATAATGTTTCCTCAAAATTATCGGCTGAAGGAGAAATCGTTGCGACCATAACAGTTCTTGAGTTACCGCCCAGATTGTCCTTAAGAAGCCAAGTTAGCACGGAATCACGATATGGTACGAATTTATCATTGCCGCTTTTCTTGCCATTAGCATGATCAGCCAGTTTTGAAATTACTAATCCCAGTGTAGTGAGAGATCTGAAAGGGTATATAGTGATGAATAAATTTCTTTTCAAATATTCTTGTCGAGTTATAGGTATACTGACTTATTAATATTTGAGCCTTCCTTAAGGCGTTCTCCAACTGCACCAGTTTTCACAGCACGTTCCGAACCTGCCAAATCAACCAATGACATGCGGGAAACCTTCTCACCGCTTACGCCAGTCGCTTGATCTGTGAGTATTTGCGTAAGTACCACCGAGAAAACAGCATGTGAACGTGAAGACTCTGCATTCATATTCGTGGCGGCCACAGTGCGCGATTTATTGCCCTCGGTCATAAGGTTATCGATATCCTGATATGACGCAACAGCCAACTGCGACAATCCGTCAACATAGGGACCCATTACATTATGTTCGCGTACTTTTAGTGATTGCTTGTTTGGCTTGGGATCAAGCAAGTCGTGGACCTTCTCATTGTAAATCTCCATATAGGAGACTTCCACCTTATACATGAGATCTGGTGTTGATTTGTTGGCAATTGCTGAGAAGAGATTATCACATAAGCGCGGTATGATGCCTTTGCTTTCTTGCGAGCCCATCATTGTGTAAGATTTGCCAGAACCTTGAAGAAAAATGAATACATATATAAATATTCAGCTAGAGCTTTGTGCACAAGCAGTCGATTACTCACCTGTCTGGCCATATGCAAAAATACAGGCATTATAACCTTGGAATGCGTTATCAAGTATATCACGTCCCACACAATCGAAGACTATCTCTTGTGATGCAAAGTTGCTGTCTTCGGAATTCAACGAGTAGAAACAATGATCGAATGCAAAAGTCTTTGGAATTTTCCTTTAGTGTGTAGAGAATAATAAATGAATGATTAAAATAATTTATATATAATTTCATTTATGCTTTTGTTACCTGTCTATTTTGTCTATAGAAGGAGGATTTTGCAGTATGGTTTGATGTTTGTCCATTTCGACGATACATTTTGTACCGAGCTCGATTTCTAAAAGTTTAAGTATAAAATAAATTATTAGAAAATTTGATTACAATTGTAAAAAGATGTGAATTAACCCATTAAATTATCCAAAATTAGTATGACTAAATATATAATGCAATTCCTCTCTTAAAATATTCCACATTGTTTTTGCAGAGTAGAAAAATGCAATAAAAACTATGACCTTTCGTATAACTTTTCTTTTGTGAAGAACTTGCTAGGCCTTTGGAAATACATACATACATACAAAACTACAGTAGCTGTCAGCTTAAAGCAACATTACCCTTTTTTTACTTTAAGAGTTTACTATTTCGGAACGAAAAGCAAAATTAATAAATCGTAAATGGAGATTTGTAGATTGATGTTTTCACATGAAAATCCTACCCTTTATCCAAATTTTGGACGTTTTACGACATTTTTTTAACTTAATGGTGACATATAGTGTAATTATCACAGTACTGCAGCTACAGACTTTCAAGTATGTATGTACATAAATATCCGCGATAGCTTATCAAACATATTGTGGTCACAATGTTCTGATTAAGGATTAATCCAAATAACATTTTTGAGGAGATAAAACAAAATCTATGTGGTTGAAATAAAAAATTACACAACATAATGTATCTATCTTTGTTTGTTTGTATATATTGCATACATTTAAACATTGTTGCAGATAATGAGACAAAATATCAATAAGAAAATAGAAAAAAATAGCGAACAAAGCGATCAGCACCTTGAGCTTCACACAGTCAAACTTTTTTTTTATTTATTAATACATATATTCGCTTTTTTTTTTTTTTGTACATACTCATGTACTCATATACATACATATGTATGTTCATATAAATAAACCAAAAACAAAAACATTCAAAGCTAAATTACGATGTGCGATGCAATGTAAGCTCGGCCACATTCGTCATATCGCACAAAAACTCTTTATCGTGCGAAAATTATTGAATGAACAATAAAAATAAACATATGGAATGACAGCCTTTGATAATTTCACTTATAGCGAATACGCGTACGTAATGCCATCGAGAGTGCTCGACTTAGAAATACCCTGTACTATAGATGGGCGTGGTCAGGCCTTGTAAGGCTCCGAGTCAGCAATATACAATATACCTAGAATTCAGTATTATTGTAATTTTTTAACCCAAAAACGAAGTGTGCAAGTGAAACGAGTGAATAAACTTGTTCTATTAAATAAATAGTAAAATCAAGATTCTATTTTTAAAAGTTATATAGACGGACATGACTTTCGATGCTGATGATTAACGATTGCTTTCTTTATCTGCGTTGCAAACTTCATGTTAAAGTTACAATGCCCAATGCAACAATTCTATATAACAACAATGTAAGTGCGTAAAATATATGACCGACAGACAGGCACTTGTCATAACGTACATATTTATATAAATAATCATAATAATAATATATCGTATATAAGACATATAACATAAACATAAATAAACTCAAGGGGTTCATTGAAAATGTAGCGAATATGTGTAGTAATTATAGTACTTCGTCATTTGTGTTTTCTATATTGCGACTAACTATTAAAATAACAAACGACAATGAAATAAAAAGTTGTTTCGCTTCAAGAAGAAATTGACATTGTCGAATTCGAGTGGCAACAACTTTCAGTAATCTGCAATAGAGTTAATGAATTCGTGACCAGCCAGCCAACTGTTAATAAGTCGTTCCGTTGTCCACTGAGCCAATTAAACAGCGAGACAAATTCAATTTTGTAAAGGTTAGCTTGACAGCTTGCCTTGGTTGTTGTTTTGTTTTGTTTTGTGTTACTTGTCTTACCACTGATGACTAACTAACTTTGTTTGGCATTTTATAGTCATGCGGGTTTGGCTACTTTTGGACGGTCTATCAGTTTTTCAGGCAATTTCTTAATATTTGAAAAAGCTTTTTTTATAAGTTGTATTTGTAAGGCCTTTTCAAATTTGGCCTTTGTTTTGTTCGGTTAACTTTTTTCAAAAACCAAAAACCATAAACACGAAGCTTGATGAAAATAGAAAAAATATAATAATAAATGAATAATTTGAATAAAAAAAAAACTGGTTAGCTCAGAATACGAAAAGTATAGCACGTAAACTTTTTTTTTTTTTTGTTATCTTACTTTTGTGCACACTTTTTAGGTCGTTTATTCGGCAAACTTGATTACGTAGCTTTCCAAAAGTTGTATTATGTGTTTTGCCATTTATTTGTATCTGCGAAAGTCATTTTTCTTATGAAGTTAATGCTTCGCTGCTTGTTGAATTGTGGAATAGTTTTCAAAGACTTGCCAAATAAATAGAGTTGCTTTACTCTTTTGCAAGCAAACAAAATTACAAAGAATAATAATTACTATTTCCAATAATTGATCTATGACAAGATAAAAAGTTTGATTCAACGAATTTTTAAATCTAACCAATGTACCTATCCCAAATAATCAATAGTTACATAACTTAAAATATAAATAATGTTATTAAATACACAGGAAAATATTTATTATGTATCATATGTTAAAAAAACGTCAAATATGAACATAGTTTCTATATAACTATAGAAAGTGCATTGGAGTTGTTGTTATAAAGATGCATCTGATACTGGCGGACACACTGGATATCATGTATGATTACCGCATACCGCAAATTAGTCTTAATATAGTAATTTCACACATTTAATTAAATACCATTCCACGTCTCATGAAATATAATAAGTATGAGTACAAATTCTTGGGTCTGCTGTGCTCTGAGAGCGTTCAGACCGAAGAGTGTTTCAAAAGTTAAAAAAACCGAAGTTATGAATTGCCAAAATACACATATAATTTTTTGAATGACGAAAGCTAACTCAAATACATACAGTAACATGTTGCAAGCAATGCGAACTGACACTCGGCTAACTTTTTTTTAATAATGATGACACAATGTGTTTCATTGTGATTCACCTGAGTACCCGCGCAGTTCATGTTTTTCACTTTTTATTTCATTCATGGGTAATTTAGTAAATTTATTTAGTGGTCTAGCCTTCGTTTAAAAACAGAAGTCCTTAATTTAAAAGCTGTTTTCTAAAATATATTATGACTAATATTCGACAATTTCTATCAAAGCGAGAAATTGTACTAGAATTATCTTATTATATGGGCGGTATCATATCTGAGAAGATGTCTTTAACAAATATATATCTTCAAACAGAGTGAAAAATAAATGGTTTACTGTCGAAAATTTAATTTTATCACTGAAAAAGGTACCTTTACCTATCGACAACTCCTTAAAAATTGCTAAAATCTCTTTTTGTTAAGGATTTTCGGATACAGAGCCATTTAGAGTAACAAAATGCACCTGATGGTTTGCGTAAACACCTGATTTTTCAATGATTCACATTATATACGAAGTAAAATAGATAAATTTGGAAGTTAACTACTTGATCTATCAAATAGTTGAAGCAGTTTGTAAAATATAACATTATGAGGTAATGTGTTTGCTCCATCAAATACAAAAATAAGTATGTATGTAATTTATTTTGTTTCTTAGAGATTAAAGACAATATTTCTTGTATTTATTGCTACAAATAAAGAAGTATACACAATTTGCAAATACTATAAAATAGACGTTTCAAATACTTTTACACTTACCTCGTCGATTGAAGGGTCGCACCCTCACAGCAACTTTGATCTTATCACTTGACATCGTGGCGAGGGCAGCAATTGCCTATATGTGAGTAGTTATTTTGTTTTTGTTTTTTGTATGTTGCTTGTTTTTGCACTTTGCAAAAATGCCAAACAATATGAGGATTAATACGTAAGTGTTACTTAGTTCACGTCGTTTTTTGCTTTACAAGTCTTTTTTTTCGAATGTTTTTTTTTTTTCCTGTGTCGTTCAGTTTCTTTTATCGAATGAAATAATTATGAAGCACGCACGCAAGCTTTCAGTTTTTGTGTAGACGGACCGTCGCATTTATATGCCTAAGCATATAAGGTCCTGCAAACAAGTCGCCCGCTTATGCGTTTATTTATTTAGACAATGCGGGAGCGTTTTAATTAGCGCGCTAGCAGAATATACACACGCAATGTTGGTCTCAGTAAGTGGCAAGTGGGTGGCAGGTCAAGTAGGCATATGCGATGTCAGTGCACTTTTATGATCCACTGATTTGATGAATTGTTCTGTACCGCAAGTTAAATTTTGTTTTTATTTACATATATTTTTTTGTGCCCACAAAAGTGCGCACTGCTCAATGAAAAATTACGAGACCGAGACGAAAAAAGGACACACTGATACACTGTGAATTCGTTTAGCTGTGTTGTGTGTACATATGTATGTATGTACATCTATGATTCATAGATTAGGCATTTGCTATTTGCTTAAAATTAGTTTGTTACATGTTATTAATTTTTCATCCTATTATACTTTGCTTTTTTATACACACGAGCTGGCATTATTTACTTTTGTGTCGTTTAACATGTTTAAATATGTATATTATATACAAGTAGACTTGTGAAAATATGCATAATAAATCTATTTATTTTCGTTGTTTGTTTTTCAATTAAGTCGATTTTTTTCAGAAACTTCACGTTTATTTTCTTTTATTGTTTTAAAGCTCACGTCGTTACAATTCTTTTCTTGCTTAATTTCACTTTATTTCTCGTGTTTAATAAAAAATTGTAGATATTTTCCAAAAAGACTTTTTGGAATAGATATTTCCACTGGAATTCTGGAATTATTCTCAGTCTCAGGGAGTGGTGCCACTTCAGTCTTTTTCCGGACAGAGTTGTATTTCACCGCCAAATTTGGGGCAGTCACCTATATTGACCTAGCCCAAATGCTCGTGCCACTCGAAGCGAAATTGAGCCGGCCATTTCATTCTAGGCATTTTAAGATAGCCCTACTCCATGTCATTCCGTTTTTTGAAGCTACTGGGTGAAAAATTTGGCGCAAGTGTCCCAACGACGCACAAATGGTGCTTTCACTGACACGGTCTCGAATCCTTTAGCGTTACGCTTTGTGGCTATTCATTAATGCCACAATACCCAACTTGTGTGGTCGGGCCCCTTATAGACAGAGTTCGATAGTCAAGTGGACCAGTGCTGACAGGATGTAGCAATAACATTTAAAAACAAAGTCTGGCAACAGCAACAGTAACATTTTGTGAGTACCAGTAATGCCAAACTAACATTTTTCACGCTGTTCAAGCATTGGAATTTCCACACTGGGCGCGCTCTGGCAACACTTCTCCAAATTGATACGGCAGTTCTGTCAGATTTTTGGCGGACTGATCTTAGCATTTTGATTTTAAATTTGAATAAAAAGTTAACAACTAAACTTTTTGAACAATTAACATATTTTTGTAGAATGCGATTATATGACAGCATGGTTTCGTCACTAAAACTTTATGTGTTTTCGATACCAAATGCTTATCCCCCTTTAAAAACATATATGTGCATAGTACGTATGTTTCTTATCAGAAAGAAGATAAGAAGGATTCTCCAATAAAAACAGTTGGTAGAATGCTTATAAGCAAATATTAATGTATGCATATTAATTGCAAAGATGAAAATCGCTCCGTTACTGGTTTTCATACCTTGCATACACTTTACATCAAGGTATACTTAGCCTGTACATAATATAAGGAAAGAAGGTGAGGAGGAAGACCTATACGACAATAAAAGGCGGATTTAATTGGATTACTGACACGGTGAGATTTAATACGGTTTTAATGAAATAATATGTTACACGTACATATGCAGGTACCTTTGTTCCAGAAAGTACAGAATATAAAAATATGGAGTGTTATATTATAACTTCCCAATCAACGTTCGCAAAACTAAATTGAATAAATATTTTATATAGCTTAATCTTTATATATTTTCAAATTTTAATAGATTCATTCATAATTCATTAGCGGATTACTTTTATTTCGCATTTATTATTTATATTGAAGTACATTTACCTCGCTACAAATACATGTATACTAAGTCAAAAAAAGTTTTTGAAGTGAAAATATAAACATTAAACTATTTGCATGCTAACAAAATATCACAGCACAAAGTGCACGCATAAGTGGTTGTAATCAGTGTCAATTTGAGGCCAAATTATACGCCAAGTCAAACGAGTAGTGTCGTTGCGAGTACACATTATGACGAGTTTAATAGAGATTTCGAATTAATTTGAGGCATTTAACTTAAGTTGTGTTTTAGTATTTGTTCATCTGTCAACAAACATGTTTGCTAATCGCAGTCTACTTGTTCTAACTTTTGCTTTTCTGTTGCTTTTTTTGACAATTTGCCAGTCGGAAGGAACTTCGCTGCAGACTAATTCTCTAATATATCGTCTAAGTGAAAAGGCAGCAACAGGCAACATAAGCGAATTATGTAGGAATCAACTAAGCGGTTTGCAGCGTGCTGCGATATCACAGGCAATATGGGCTATGAAGGGTAAGCTTACTAGTATGCAATATTCGACAAAGCTTGAGCTAAGTTCGTACTTTATTGTACTCTTACAAGAGTATATTAACTTTGTCATGAAGTTTGCAAGGCAGAGAAGGAGACATGGCTGACTATATAAAGTATATACATTCTTGATCAGGCCGAGGAGACGAGTTCATATAGCCATGTCCGACTGTCTGTTTCAATACCAACTGCTCGCTGAGTTTTAACGATATCAAATTTAAACGCAGAAAGTCATCTTATCCTTGCAGGAAGTTTGTGTCTAAAAATTTATCGGATTAATGTAGCATATACCTGCGATCGGTAAAAAATGAGGTATTTGCTTAGAAAAGCTTTGATTTTACATTTATCACCTCCCTTTATCTTGTTAAGCTTATATGATTCTTATTGGAAACACTATAAAACGAATTTTCCAATTAGAATAATTGAACAAATGCTTGCAAGAGTATAAAAGTTTCGGCAAAGCTGAAAATAGCTCCCTTACCGGTCTTTTGTTCAATATATGTATATCCGGCCTGTACTTTTAAAAATATTTCAATACTCAATGTGTGTTGTTTTGACTGATTTCAGTGCTTGATGCTTCGGCTGAACCCACTGCTGGTTTCATTTTCGGTCAGAATTATTGGTTTGGAGATCAAAAGACATGTGAAATAACAAGTCAACCGCTCAGTTTTAATCTGAGCCAACCCCATCCGATGGCTATCGAACTCGCGCCTTATCCGCTGAACTATCGGGTGTTCTATATAAACCACCAGTCGCGTTGGCAATTTTCGATGGGCGTCAAAAAGCCACAATGGTTACATGTCGGCTTGTGTGTGCCGAGTGCTTGTAGTGGTTTCGAGTTGGAACATCTGTTGAAGACATACTTGTCTGAGCGGCCAGAGACGATCTTCAAACACTATGACATGAAAGCTGAACAGGTCTACTCAAAGAACCTCAAGCTTAGCAAAAGCTTTTTTGAGAGCAAAAATTTCAAGTGGTTGACTGTGCTATTGGCTTATACGGTGGTCATAACCCTGCTGGCGCATGTGTTCGTCACTAAAACATTATCGCCAAAGCTGAGCAACAAGTGGCAACAAGTTTTGAGTTGTTACGCCTTGAATGACAACTGGAAGGAGTTGCAGCCACGCGCGAACTCCCAGGACATTCCAATCCTGCATGGGCTGCGTTGTATCGCAGCTTACACCATTTTGGCCATACATGTCATCTTTTTCATGTTCTACACGGTAGATAACTCCTTAAGTATGCAAGAAGCTATGGTGGCTATAACTACACAACATTCCTATTTGTCAAGCACCGTTGAAATTTTCTTTACAATCAGGTAGGTTTTTTTTTATCGCACACATCTTGAACTGTATTTGATGATAAAATGTTGTACTTTTTAGTGGCTTTCTGTTTGCGATGAACAATCTTAGTAATGCCGAGCTGATCAAGAACATTAGAGAAGGCAATTTATTTCAAAATTTCGTGACATTTCTCAAGATGATCATGAGACGTTACTTACGCTTAGCGCCGATGCAATTCAGCGTATTACTTGTGGCTGCATTGAGCCACGCCTACTTCCGTGACGTTTCTATTTTTCACGTCTATGATCCGTTGGATGAGTATTGCGCCAAAAACTGGTGGCATAACCTGCTTTTCATTCAGAATCTCTATCCGCATCATGAGATGTGTGGCAATTGGACCTGGACAACGGCTTGTGACATGCAATTTTTCTTTGTGTCAACGCTGGCATTTTTTATGTACACAAAGTAAGTTTTTTTTTGTTTAAATTGGCAATGTGCTCTTTGACAACATTCAATTAATATTTACAGATATCCAAGCTTCATCAAACGGCTCACTCTGGTGGCGCTACTGAGTAACGCTATCTTTACATTCATGCTAGTTTACAATATGAACATGACCCTGAATATCGATGCAATCTATCACGTCATTGGTCTGTACTATACCAAACCATACACCCGCATACTCTCCTATCTGGTTGGCTGCATTTACGGAGCCATTTATACGCAGAAGCTAACAACGTCGTTGCCGATTTTTGGCGTCTCCTTCAACAGATCTATCGTCGTCGTTCTAATCGGCATTGTTTTGGTTCTCAACAAAGAGCCAGGACAGATGGCTGTATGCCTTATCTTCATAATCGGACGTCTGCTTGTGTCCATGGGCGTCGGTTGGTTAATTCAGAGCTCGATCAATGCAAAGACAACAAATGAGCGTGGATATTTTTTGCGTGTTCTAGAATCGCGCATATTCCAATACATTAGTCCACACAGCTATGCCATTTATATGTTGAACCCGGTTATTATTATGGGCTTTTCATATGCCTTTAATGACACCTTCAAGATTAATAACAGTTTGCTGGTAAGTCAATAGAATGAAGAAATTATGTTTCTATAAAATTATATATGTATCGCTCTACTCTTTGACAGTTGCTACTCATTTTTGGCTTTGGATTGGTCACCACATGTGTCGCCGTCGTGTTCACGTTGTTCTTTGAATTGCCTTATGTCAAGTTAACGAAACTGATTTTCTCAAGACGAGAGAAAATTGCTAAGATCTCAAAAAATGGACAATGTTCCTAACTTTGTAGTTAACTTTTTTGGGTTAGAGCAATTATCCTGGATACGAATGTGCAACTGTAGGAATTGTGTATTATTTTTTTAAATAAATATTACTTTCTGCAATCTCCACGGATACTTTAATGCGAAAGCGAGAGTAATGAGCTCAATATGATTTTTTTTTTTCAAACATAATTTTAGTAGTTTAAAATGACAACGAACTGTGTGCTGCACACGCGAACTCGATATAATTATTGACTGCATTTGCGCATCGGAGCGAACTAAATACAAAAAAAAAAATCGATCAAAGCTTCTGTTCAAAAAACAGCGGCGCTTGGACTCGGCAAACATACATAATTTGAGCAACAAAAGCTCCGCGGTTAAAGATGCAAACCCAACAACAACAACAACATATGTACATACATACATATGCATACGATTTTTAACACATACTATGTATATTGTTGTTGGGTTTTACAAAATTTCATTTACTCCTCGTGCCTTTTCTCGTACCTTTTTCGTTACTGCTGCTGCCGCTTCTTGTTGTCGTTGTTGTTATCGTTACGGCGGCTTATATATTTATATATGTATGTACATTTATATATAAATTTTTTTTTATTTTGTTTTTGTTATTGGTGTTTTATTTTGTTGTTTTTTAGTTTTGTGTGTTGATCTTGAGACTTTTCTGTTGTTGATTTATCTCTCCCAACAGCTGCTCACAGCTTCCAATCTCAGTATTGCTTAACGTAGTCGCATTTTAGTTAAAGTTTTTGATTTTCAAGTTTATAAAAGTTTTGGTCGCAACGCTGTGTCTTACAGTCGGAAATCGTCGTTGCCGCATCGCACAAAAATATTCAATAAAGGGCATATTAGTTATTTCCCGTTGCCTTAGCGACTCTTATCTAAATAGCCAATATAAATTTGTATAAAACCAGCACAGCAAAGTGTTCGTGAAAAAAAGTGCTGCAAGTGTCGGAAGAAACAGTTTTCAAGAAATAAACGTGTCTACCTTTTTTTTTTTTAATTATATATAGGAAAATAAATATTCTGGCAAAAAAAAAAAACCCATGTATTACTCAATCTAAAAATCATAAATAAATCGCGTGACATTGGTAGAAACTCTCCTTTAAAAATTGTATTATACTTAATTTATACAAAGTAAGTGTTATTTAAAACGAAGACGACAATTTTGAGTTCATTACCAAATTGTCAAATCGTGTTTGCTTTGAATTCAGCTAAGTATTTTAAATCTGAGCTTCTCCAATTGCGTAAATTAAACAAGACTTGTTAATTGACTTTGTAGTGTTTTCTTGGATTTGTTGGCATACGTATCACTAACAAGACTCATGAGTGCAAATAAGTATACAAATGTTTTTGTTGTTTTGCAGCATGCTCACGGGTCTGTCGTAATTTACTCGTTTTTCTGAGAGTGTGCCATTGTGCCCCTGGAGCGAAATAATCCATTAAAACTATTTGCTTGATTGTCTTAAATAATCATCACTACTTATCTATGATGCGTGCGCCCGTGTGTGAGTCAGTGTTGATTCAAGTCTGAGATATTCTGAATAATAGAATAAGTGGTGTTTTTATTTTTTTTGGAAAATTTGCTACCTTCAGACCCAATCGAGTCGGTGCAATGTGCCGATATATGTAGTTAGTCACTGAAAAAACAAAACAATAACAAAACTTTTTAAGATTTTATTCAGGGACTTCAAAATGCTCTTCATTATTACATTACATATATGATAATTACAAGGAAATGTAAAAAGTTAAGATTTATTTTTATAAAGAATTTTATTTTCGGATTTTTATTTACGGAGACTACAGCTTAACTCCAGTGGCGTGTTTCAAATTTCGGGAATGCACCAATGGTTTTGTTCAATGTTGAGATAATCAAGAAATTGTCATACGTCATAACTGAGATGTGAAGAAGTGATGAAGGTGTTCATAAAATATTAAAATCAGAAAGTTGGCTTGGATCGGCAATACTTCTACGATTGAAGCATTTGATGGATCGCTTGTGTAAACAGAATTAAAATAAAATTGAAACTGATGTATTCAAATTAGTTCAATTCAAAACTCTTGCTTCATTATTACAAAATCGAAAAAGTGAAAAAACTGCTATGCAAAAAACACAAACAAAAGAAATTGGCACACCAAATCAAATATGCATATTTCAAAAACCTTAAATATTGCAACGAAATTAACATAAATATTTACACCCTACATCTGTTGGTATCAGGGTGTATCAGGTTTGTGCAAATTTTGGCGAACCTTACAATTTATTACTGACTCATTCACAACTCAATTGATGAAGTGCGAGATTTGAACTTTAACACCGGCTTGGATGTTGACCCTACTGAATTTTAGTTTGAGATTTCCCCATTAAGTACAAGTTTCGAAACGAATGAATGCGAAATGAAGGTTCAAACATCATACGTTTCCACATTAGTAATGGCTACAAAGTCTCCACGACATTTAAATGATTGGGCACTGAGTTCAAAACTCTAAACCGCAGAGAAACGTAAAACCAAAACTATCAGTTCGACACACATACATACAAATATAAATACATTAATGTAACTTTTGTTACGATACGGCAAACCAAAAACAAAAACGGCATAAATGACAAATATTATGAAATAAAGAAATTATTTAACAACGTCATCATCGTGCCTTCTTTGAAAGCGTTTCTTACTTTCTGTCTCTTTTATCAACGCTCTTCATTTTACACTGCACTCATAGTGTGTAGGGTATATTAAATCTGTTTCAGACCAAATGTTTGTAACAGCTAGAAGGAGGAGAGTATAGTAAACATAGAAGTAATCAGAACGATAAAATCAATCTAGCTATGTCTGTCTGTTTGTTCTTAGCAATGGTTTTTGGAAAACCCTAGATGATCTACAGACTTCAACGTCGAAAGCTGTCCCTTTCCTCCTTAAATTTACTTTTATAAATTTGGCTGTATCTCATAAACGATAAAAGATAGGAACCTTAAACTTTATATAAAGGCTCAATAAAGAAACCTCTTCCAAATAGCACACCATAAAATTTAATGTTCTATTAATTGTTATTCTTCAGAGTACCTCCATCTGAAATTTCTTGTAGAATCCAAATTTGTCGAACGATTTTTTTTAAATACTGAACAATCTTTATTTAAGCAATGCTAGGAGATTATTATTATTTTTTTTATCCTTTGGGCTCACCATGTCTGCAGCGTATTACCCTGTCGAGTATACTTAACAACACCGTCCTTACTTGTTTATCTTGTTTACTTTTGATCGAATTTAAGTTTAAGTGTTGAGACGATCGAAGTTGTATGACGGTTTCGTTTTTTGCAAAAATAAAACAATAAACATAAAAAATTATTGTGTGCATACATGTATGCATTTATGCAAGTAAATAAATATGGTCGAGAGGAAATTAATGGATAATGGAAAGCAGCTAAGACGTAAATAAAAGGACGGCGCATTTTTGTAAAGTTTGCAAAGTTCAAGAAAAGATGAAAGTGTGTAAAAAGTCAGTGGCGTACTTAGCCCGTTAAAGGTCCAGCACGAGCCGCCCCTTCACCCCACCGGTAGTCCGCTACTGTGTAAGGTTAACTTCAGCAAGACCTCAAAAATCGACAACTGACTGCAAGGAGAGATCGGTATCAATGTTAAGACGAATCATGATAAAGGGAGAGAGAGAGTAAGTGCAGGAGAGAGTGAGAGAGAGAAAGAAGCCAGTATACGCTAGCCGCTAACGTTTTTACGGCGTTGAGCGGCCGTGAAGATTTCTGAGCATATTAAACTATTGCATCTTTCGCTCTCCGACATACTTTTTGAGCCATATTGACTCGGTACTCGAATAATGCGTGAACTGAGGTGTTCAGGTGCTCAATTCAGCCTGTGGCTGCAACAACAATTTGATCGTTAGTTTTCGATTGTGTTGGTCATGTGGGCTCGTTTGTTTTATGGAATGTTTTTTTTTTCGAAACTTTTACTCTCTTTGGTTTGATTTGTTGTCATGAATGGTCTTGACCACCTTTTTTATGTGATGTTTGTTTCTTCGAAAAGTGTAAGGTGTAAAAGCTGTTAAAGAGATACAAATTTTTGTTTATTTTTAAATGTTGTGTAATATAAATTAAAATTAAATTGAATCCATTAATTCATTTCGTGTTTTAGCACGAGTTTGGCAATTTATATGATATTCACAACAAGTAATAATAATACGTGTTGTATGAGGAATATTTTTGGAGGCTATGCTGACAAGCGATCTTCCAAGCAGAACGGTTAAATACGGTTATCTTAGTGTTAATGTTTTGCTTAAATTAATTACAATTTGCATCGTAGTAATTTGATTTTATTATTTTTTTTTTATTTTAAAATATATTCTGTATAAAAATTATAGTCGCAACTGTCCTTCAACAGCTTACAATATTTATAGACAATCAGACAATGAATAGCGTAATTCAAGGACACCTTAGATCTGAAAATAAAAAAAAAAAAAAATTAAAACTTGAAAAAATAAATAAAATAAAAAGCGTTAAACTTTTCGGTCGAATGGAACCATACAAAAATATTTTTATGAATGATGTTAAATCGATTTGCATTTGCTGACCACTAAGTCAGGTTTTTAGCTCGTTGACTTATACATATGTATGTACATATGTTTATGTGGTCACCCAAATCGCCCTTGAATATGGTTGTAAGCACAAAAAACGCGTAACTGTGAAATTGGCAATATATAGTCAATAAAATGATATATAGTTTAATTTAGGTTTTGTCGAATATTGAATACTCTTCACTTCTCATCTTAAATAATACGAATTGCAATTCAAATGTGTCATAAACAGACTTCAGGAGTATGGTAATTGATCAAATCCTTTCTAATGTCCATCCAAAAAGAAACGTTTTCCATCAGAAAAGACGACTAAGAAACAATATGACTCCAAATAATACTATAGCTTAGGCGAAGACAAATCTAAATTAGGCGACTTTCATAAATTACGTGTAATAAAATTAGG
This sequence comes from Phortica okadai, assembly GCA_034638295.1. Classification (NCBI taxonomy): domain Eukaryota; kingdom Metazoa; phylum Arthropoda; class Insecta; order Diptera; family Drosophilidae; genus Phortica; species Phortica okadai. Next base: position 6,367,393 of record CM067851.1, read on the forward strand.
GCAGGGGGGGTCATCAAATCTCACAAAGAGTGAGAGGGATTCATCGAAAATCTTATGTTCATCTTTTAGTTCATTAATGAAACATTTTTTTTTCAAAATTATAAGCAAAATTTCATGTGAGACACAGAGAGAGGGAAGTTGTTAAAATTTCAAGAAAAAACGTCATGAAATTTATGGAAGTCCCTTTGCATAAACTTTGTATACCCAAATCTTTCGCCTTAGGTCTACAACAACAATTACAACGAACTAAAAATAGCGGATTAGTCAAGAATCTTCGATTTCGAAGAACCCTGATGTAATATTGAAGTTTATTTTCATTTCAGTTAACGGAGATTCTTACTTGTTACTGCCACTTCAGAGAAGTCGACAAACATGGTTTATATCCGAGGATGGCAGCCCATTTCGATGTCTCTGACGCTGCTCATACTTTTCAGTAGTTGGCCAATTAGTAGAGCCATCAATGCCAGTTATCATCAAAATGCCACAGCCAATGAAGAGGGCAGGACGACACAGCTGATCGAAATGAATGAATCAGTATTGCCTGCTGTCGTTTCTACCACAGAGTCGACGCATGAAACTCACTTGACGCACTCATCCCTCATCTTTGGCCTCACCAAAGTTGTGAACGAGAGTAATGTCAATCAGGTGTGCTACGCGCAGATGAAGCACATACAGCGGGGCATTTTGGCCAAGCAACCTTGGGCCATGAAAGGTGAGTGCGGAACTTGATATATATAGCCTATATATTACCCATGTATACCAATTACAGTGTTGGACGCTTCGGGTACGAAACCTTCGGGCTTTGTTTTCGGTCAAAACTATTGGCTAGGAAGTCAGGAGGCCTGCAGAGCAGTGCAGCGACCTGTGGGCATCACGCTGTCCAAAAACTTTGAACGCGTGATGCACTACAGTTTGATCACGGATAATGCACCTTTTGAAATTGACTACCGCGTTCTCTACTTGCGACACAACTCGCCCTGGCAAGTTGAAATCAAACTGATGTCAGAGCAGATCATACACATTGGTCTATGTCTGCCGAGCGCATGCCATTCAAATGAAGTGAAGAACTTGACGGCGCTCTATGTTGAACGGGGTATGTTTGCGGAAAATGATATATTCGATATAAGGCCGGAGGTTGTTTACATGAAAGATCTTAAACTACGCGAAACATTCTACCAGCGCACAACATTTAAGTTGGTAGTCGCTTGCATTATTATTACGTGCGCACTAATGATACTCGCACAGCAGCTCCGTGAGCGTGAGAACGGTAGTAGAGTCAAGGAGCCAGAGAAATTGCAAATGACACAGGCATCTGCTGGCCTGGCACCGGCTGAGTCGGAGCTGTGGAATGCAATCGACACCGTACTCGATGATGACAACCACTTTCGGTGGGCAAAGGATTTTATACGATGTTTCGATGTGCAAGCCAATTGGCAGAAAATTTTTACAGTACGCCCGACCAATGCCAATGAGATACCAGTCATCAACGGTCTACGCTCAATTTGCGCTATTTGGATTATTATCTTTCACGTTGTATGGTACATGTATTTTACAGTTCATAACAAAACCTCTTTGATCTCATATGCCGAGCAAGTGTTCTTCCAGTACGTCAGTTCAGCGCCTCTGTTGGTTGATGTCTTTTTTACGATTAGGTAAATATCTGTTATTATTTGCTGCGTGCTCTGCTAATTGTGTTTTTTTTTTCCAACATTCAAAGTGGCTTCCTGCAGACATACAACTTTCTACGTAACGAGAAACAAATGATGACAATCCGTCAGAACAGCTTCAAACAGAATCTCAACAAATTCGGCAAATTGCTTTTCCATCGTTATTTGCGGTAGGTCGGCGCCGTCTGTCAGCCATCAATGCTGCTTATTAAAAACAATATTCTTTGTCTCTATTGCAGCTTGGGTCCACTTTATTTGGTTATCATCGGCGTTGTTGATTTGCTCTACGCATACATTGGCGATGTCTCGGTGTATCATATTAATGAACGCTTCGATGAGATGTGCGCTCAGCATTGGTGGCGCAATCTGTTTTTTATACAAAACCTTTTCGATCACAAGGACATGTGTGTCAACTGGACCTGGTCTCTCGCATGCGAAATGCAATTCTTCATACTGGCAACAATACTTTTGTTCATTTACGCCAAGTAAGTTTATAATGAAGCAAGAAACTTACAAAATTCTTATAATGAATCTACTCTATTGAAACAGACATCCAACGTTCGCTAAGACCGTTGTCGCCGTTGCGTTATCAGCTACCATCCTCTGGTCCTACGCCATCGGCATCAACAGTAAGTTTCAACTGTCATTCGACGCAGCTTTTGCGACAGGCACACAGATCTATATAAGTCCTTTCGTACGCGTGTTGCCCTATATCATGGGCGCTATTACTGCTTGGTGTCTGCTTGAGCGAAAAATACAGTACGAACTGACCGAACTGAGAGAGAAGATCTTGTGGCATCTGGCCATAACCACCTTCTTTGTTTGCATCTACTCGACAATCAAACGTGACTTGGGTAATCTGATTGCGATTTCACTCTTCGTACTTGGACGTTTTGCATTTTCCTTGTCAGTTTGTTGGATGATCGTCGGCAGCGCGACAAATCGTGGCACCTGCTGGTCCCGACTGCTCGAGGCCAAGGGCTTTCAGCATCTAAACCGTCTTTCATATGCTATATATTTGCTTAATCCGCTGGTCATTGCATTCTTCTACAGCCTGACCAGTTCATCGACTCATGCCGATCCATTTATGTTGGTAAGTAATTGCTAGTCTAAACTTTCACACGAGAATTAATAAATTCATTTATCTCTGCAGTGTGTTGTCTGTTGTGGTTTCACAGTGATCGTCTATTTGGCATCTATCATCTTCTCTCTATCATTCGAGTTGCCGTACAGCAATCTATCCAGTGTCTTACTTAAGCGTTTCAAACAGAAAAGTACCTAAGTGGCTGATATTCTAGTTGTATTGTAGTCGAACTGTGTTATGCTCTCAAAGTGCAAAAAAGGCCATTTCCACTGAGCCAATTGACGAAAACAGAAAACACTCACTTTTCCATATCCATACGTACATACTTACATACAAATATGCAATTTGTAAAAGATGTGATCATTTACTTAAACAATAATTTAACGTAGCTCTAGTATCTAGTATTGTTAGCTAATTTTACTTGTACTGTATTATGCTGTAAATATTGAAACGTTCATGTGTATCTCTATTATAGTTCATAAGTTAGTCTATAGGTGTGCTTTATCGTGGAAATGGTCTTGGCCAATTTTGTCGTCGCATGTAAATATTAATTTGCCCAGGGATTTTAACCAAAATGCTGACAATAAAGTTTTTTAAAAGTAGCAAATGTAAAATGTAAATCTTCGTGCTTGTATCTGCTAAAGTTTTGCTGAAACGCGCCCAGCCGTTTGGGCTTGTCTATTTGTCATTCATGTATGAGTTGGCTTTAATAAATGTTGCTGTAAGCTTGAGTTTTAATATCAATACACATACATATGTCTGCAAATTACAGTTTATAAATATTTGTTAGTTTGCAGAGTAACAAATTTTGCATTTAAAAATAAAGCTGAAAATTCAAATTTGTCTCTAACGATCTTGTAATATTATGATGAGCTATGTTTTGGCGATAATATCCATCTATGGTTTTAAGGTGGGAAATGAATTTAACCCAGTTGCAATCTGTCAATATTTCGCGGTGCATTCATGATTGATAAACAAAAAATTTCAGACTCGTTCATACTAGTCTCTAACATGATGTGCAAACAGTTTGGATGATTACTTTGACTAATAAAAAAAAATACCAAAGTATAAAGTTATGATGTGCCACAAATGTGCGTTTTGCGTCCGACAGTTTAATTCAGTCTTTTAAATCACTTACAATGGATAACAACAGTGGCGGCAAGAAACCTCACGTTCACACATTGCCTTGGTTATTCGTGTTGGCTTTGCTGGTGGCGCCTTCAACAGGCGCTGCGGATGTGAATGCAACTGAGATGGCACTGCAACGTTTGGAACAACAGAACTTCCTTGTTGGCATTGCAAGCGCTGGCGTTGGGTCAGGACGTGTGGACAAATGCCTTCAAGAACTTGAAATTTTCCTTTTAGCTGCGGCTCACAGAAAATATTGGAGTGTAAAAGGTGATTGTACTTGCCATCTTTTCATTGAATCGGATCGTGAAGGGATTTTTTTGTAACATTGAAGTGATTGAATCGTTTGGTAATCCGCCAAGAAGTTTCGCTTGGGGCAACAACCATTGGTTCAGTTCACCAGCGCTCTGCGAGGAGCTAAACTCGCCAAGGTTGATTAGTCTCTCTCGAAAACATTATCCAAAAGTGGACTTGAATATAACAAGTCCTGTACTCCTGCGCTTTACTGTATTGTACATGAATTTCACAACGCCGCATTTTATCAATATGAGTCTGCCATTCGAGGTGAGAAAATTATGTGCGTGTTTTGGATATCAACTTTGAGTATTAAACATTCCCTTCATATACCGGATAGTCGCTCATTCATTTGGGTTTGTGCCTACCAACGAGTTGTTCGCCAGCGGATTTGTTGCGTTTTAGTGACAGTTACTTTCAAAGTCAACGCTTCGAAATGCAGCAAAATTTTGAATTACAAATAAAGCCAATAGACGCGAAGATACCAACTTTCAATTGGCATTTATTAACGGAAACCGGAAGCGTCTTGCTCATGTACGTACGAACTTGTGCAAGCAACTAAAAAGCTTTGATAAACTTTTATTTATATTGGAAAAGCTAACAACTTCAAGCTCTCAGATCACGTTGAAAGTTATATTAAACGTTAAAAAAATAATTTTTATTACTGTTTTCACGACAGTTGTGGTTGTCTGTTGATCATTACTCTCACCGTAGCTGCCGAGTTGGTGCAGCAGTCAAGAGACGACGTACAAATACAACAGGAACTGCCGCCAATTTCAGATAAAAGTGAAACAACGCCGACTCTCAAGGAGCTTTTGCTTTGCTTTCACTTCAACACAAACTACAAGCTTGCCACAAGCTGTGAGGGTGGCAAGTCGGCGCCTCGTTTTTTAGCCGCCATTGCCGGCTTGCGGACGATTACCTGCCTCTGGATCACGGCATTTCATGTCTACTACTACTCGCTGTACGCCATGTCAAATGCATTGCTCATATTCGCTAAACTGGAGCTCTTCGTCCTGCAGCCCATTCTGCAAGCTTACTTCTATGTGGATCTCTTCTTCGTTATCAGGTCTTCCAACTAACGTATAAATAGATGTGGAAATTTTTGTCGCTTCAAATGTTATCTATTTTTAGTGCTCTGCTGCTGGTCTATAACTTCCTTTCGAATGCGCAACAAATGCAACGAATCGCGTGCAATAATTTCGGCGAAAACTTGAAGTTGTGGCTGCAAACATTAGCCCATCGCTATTTGCGGTAATTCTGTGCTTACTTACTGACTTTTTTGACTGAAAATGTATCATTAATTGTTGTAGTTTGACACCTATTGTTATTGTAATCATGTTGCTGAGTGATTGTGTGCACAACGTCCTGAACGTGGCGACGCCTTTTCGGCTCGGAGCACACAGTGGCATATACTGCAAGAAGTGAGTATGGATTATTCTATCTAGCCGGGTCCTTAGTTTGCAATTTTTCCCTCATTTCTACTTAGAGTATATCAGCTTTGTTATGAAGTTTGCAATACACAGAAGGATAAAGTATATATAGTATTTATAATTTCGATAAAATCGGACAGAGTCTGGTTATCTACGAACTATTGAATTTTAGATATTTTGAAATTTTTTTAAATGATCAGAACGACAAAAGAAATCGATAGAGATATGTCCGTCTGTATGACCATTCATCCCTGGCTGGTTATACTCCTTCCTTATTGTAGAAGGATGTACTAGTTTTGTGGGCATCAAAAAAGTATGTAAGGGGCATTTATTTAATACATAAGATGATTTAGGGGAGACGAGTCGAGCATGTCTTATTTTTACCTATTGTTACTATGGAAGAAGATGAAATTCTTTGTTTTTTTTTTCTTTTCAAACAACCTCAGCTCATGGTGGCACAACCTCCTCTACATTCAAAATTTTCTCGACATGGATAATATTTGCTGTTCATGGACTTGGTATTTGGCGTGTGAAATGCAGTATTTTGTGATTTTTACGGCGTTGCTTTATGTCTATGCCAAATGTGCAAATGCGGCCAAATTGCTCTATGCCACATTATTGGTTGGATTTGTTGCACTGGCGTGGCTTTGTAATTACCGAAACGGCATAACTTTTCAGTGAGTATGCAAGTTAGTCGATAGTGGCAACACAGTACTACCCGTCCTCCCTCTACTCGTTTCGTAAATAGATTAGACGTCATCTACAGCACACTCAATCAGTTGTACGCCAAGCCGTGGGTACGTGTCATTCCCTATTTTGGCGGCTCATTCGTTGGCTGGTGCCTGTTCATTTTTGAGGCACAATCACATGGACCGCAACAGCAACAGAAGCAGAAGCAGCAGCAGCTATCGTCGCATCAGCCTCAACGAATTGCATCATTGCCGGCCATCGATGCGGTTTGGTGGCACGCATTTTTTTGGCTTTTCGCGGCTTGCATCTATGTGGCAACTAATTTCATGAGCTACTGGCGCTCGACGACCACTGCTGTGGTAGCCGCTATTATGTCCTTGGGAAAATTGCTCTTTGCACTTGTCGCTGGTGGTGTCATCGCACTCTGCGCCTCGGCCAAAGGCGGTCGGCTGGGCCAATTCCTTGGTGCGCGTATATTTTTGAAACTTAATAAATTCTGTTTCAGCGTTTATTTGATGGCGCCGGTAATAATCTTCGCCAGTTTTGGTCTTCGAAATGAGGCGACAAATTTCACAGAAGTTGCTTCAGCTAATGATGTTTTAGCTGTTATAGTTTTGTCATTTAGCTCAGCGTTTTTGCTTGTGCTGTTCATTGAGATTCCTACACAAAGACTCTCTAATGTTTTACTCAAACGACGAGTTCAAATGGCAAATCATTAGATCGCTGTATTTTAATGTTTATTATTAATTATATAAAATAAAATAATAATTAAGAAAATAGTGGGAGTTTCAATAAAAATAAAAGAAGTTTTGGCGCGGTCTTCATCAATATTTCGTATACCGGTATCTCCCTAATGAAGGACCAGGAGTTACATTTACTTGAAGTATAAAGCAAATTGTATCCTAAATAAGCTTTTTGATATTTTTCGTAATAAAGCATAAAAAGTTTATACTCATCCCATTAGTTTGGATCAAGATTTGTTTCGATTTTGAAAGCTTCTAAAAAGCATGGAAGAACGTCATCTTATGAAGTACTTATCCGTCATTATTGAAGCGTTTATTGCTGCCACAAGTGTAATCATGAGTTTCAGTACCGAATCTTGATCTTGTGCGTCTGCCTTGGTGGTTGCACCTTTTTCGCAGTAAGGTTTATCGTCGTAATCATTACTTACTTCTAAGCAACACAATTTGCATTGAACGCACAACCAAATGATTATCATAGCAATCTTCAGTCTTTGTTCAGCTATAAGGTTTGCAGTTCGCCCTTTTTCGAGCAGAAAAACCGGTTTGGCAGGTAAAATTTTTTATTATCGCTTGCGTTCCAGTAGTGTCAGTAAAATATTGGCCATAGCCAAAAGATTGATTGAATAAATTCAAGCGACAGGATAGCAACTGTACGAGAATGCGCCTAAAAAGAGGAAGGCAGATCAATCAGCTTAGGATCATGTGCAAAGGGCATTTTACTTTAGCAGGTAGCAGGATTTGTGTATCTGTTTCGCCCGAAGTCATATCGATTATCCCTTCTGTCAGTGAACGTTGAGATTTTCTATATTTTCTTTTATTTTTCAGTGTTCGCACTAAAACACATTAAAAACTTGTTTGCTCTGTGCGGCAACATTTCTGTGATCATTGTAGTTTTTTTTCCAGGAAACAGGGTTTGTACTTAAAAAAGGTCCATTCTATGTATCTATGCGTGAGCGTGTGTGAGCTCATATCGCGCTTGAATAGTGGGACCATTCTTATTTCCTCTTGTAAACGTTGTAAATGCAGTAAATTCAACTACCTGCTATTGCTAGAATCAGTGTCTCATTTTGTGTGCCAGTGGTGTCGTGTAAAAGCAAAATTTCAGTTACAACTGCACTATGCTTAGGCCGATAGAATTTTATGTGAGACAACGGAACGCGTCTTTTTGAAATCTGAATCACCTACAAACAAACACCTGTGATTATCATTTTATTTACTTTAAGAAACTGAAAATGCAGTTTCCAATAAACGATTGACAATTAGCTATGAACATTAATAGAATATTATTAAATTAGTACGCTTGTTAATGTTGGCAACATGATGAAATGCTAAAACGATATTCTTTTTCTAATGAACACTTCAAAAATTAGTTTTTAAAGAGTATTAAACGGACAAAGCGAATCTCAAATTTCTTAGTTTAACATAATTTCAACGAATTTCACTTAGACATTGTCGCACACATGTTATCTCTATTGCATTCGTCTGAAGAACACTAAAATTTTATAGTACTAATTGATAATATGCCGATAAGCCTACATACAATACATATTATTCAACAAACATGTTCATGTCGAACACAATCGTACAGATACGATATGGGAATAGATCGATAATGTTCCATGTTTTAAATTGAATCTTCTACTCATTGAGTGGGAGTTGCAATATGGAATATGTATGAATTACTTAAATCGTGGAGACTTTACAAAAAGTCCTGACATGGATCCGCTTGCAATAATTATTTTGGATAAAAATAATTCCGACTGGGGCGCATTTATAAACCGGCTTTTAAGAGACTCTTTTTCTTAAGCAATCGCAAATTTGAATTGTATCTTTTCACTCTTGTACATAAAAGAGAGTAGTTTTAAGAGAGTTATATTACTCAAAATGGCTCTTTTGTTACAGTTGGGTCTTTTTGACTCATTACGGTGTCACATTCGACACAAGTGAGTCGATCCAAAAAAGCAACAACAAGGTGTATACCGATAATTGCCGCTGATTTGACTTATGTGTTTGTGGAAAATCACTACGCATGAATCACGCCAATTGTGGGAACTCGTTTTTGACTTGAAGAAAAACAGGTTGAAGATACTTTTTTGGCTAAATAATGAGAGCGAGAGAGGATTTTTACTCTCCCGTGACTCTTTTTGTGACGCAACACGACAGTATTGATTAAGCTTATGTTGCGCTGCATACGCAGGCGATTTTTCCTGTTCCTTCGTTCGTTCTTTTACCACTTTTGCCGAAACACTTGTGTCAATTTGACCCGTTCGCGTTTCACGCGCACAAAATCATCCAACGTCCGTTAGACCGCCTTCATTTTATTCACTTCACTCAAATAAGTCGCTCGTGTCGGTCGCACTGAAATAAGTCGCTCGTGTCGGTCGTGTATGTGCTTGTCTGGTTCGGTCGTGTGCATTCTATCAAGCGTTTCTAAAAAGTCACTAAGTTACTTCGGTACATTAGAATAAGTGATTGGAATAAGTCGTAGAACAATGCACAGCGCCAAAAATATTGTATATTTAAACCAAATGGAAGTATAAAATAAATTTGAACAAATGTATAAAGATATTTACAAAAGGTGAAAAAAACAAGTGCAGCAACAACAAATACAAGTTTATATTATATTTATATATACAAATATACAAGTGCGAGAAAGACTAACACACCTTGGGTGCAAAAATGAGACGCATATAATAGTGCAGAACAAAGTGAATCTAAATAAAAGCAAATTCCTCAGCTTATTTGTATCAAGTTTATTCAAGCAAAACAACAGCCAAATAAATATATGGCTACCAACACAGAATTACGGCCATTTCATCATCAGACGACGATATCATTGCAGACGGCAGCCGCAGTGACCAACTACCATGGCGGTGGAGGCGCCAGTGGCGGTGGTGGCGGTAGTGTCAATGTTAATGTTAGCAGTGGTAGCGTTCTGCCGACAGCCACACAACTGGCGGCAGCCGCTTGGTCCATGGACGATCATCTTTATCAACAGACTGAGCTGCCCGGCCTAACGCGTGGCGCACATCACCTACTGCGTTTTACACCGTATGCGCTGCATCATCGACCTCAATTACAGACAATACCACCCGCACTGTATTTGCAGCATGCAGCGGCTGCGGCAGCCGCAGCAGCAGCCGCAGCGGCAGCAGCGCATGCGCAGCACCATCACCACCATCATCATCACCATCGACAGCATAGACCCGCTTCGCCGGAAAGTCCACCGCCCATTGAGGGCACACACATCAGTAATCTCTTTCCCGAACTGCTTGAAATGATCTTTGAAAAGTTGTCTGTGCGTGACTTAGGCCATGCGGCGCAGGTGTGCACAGCGTGGCGGGACGCAGCCTATGCCAAAAGCGTATGGAAGGGCACGGAGGCAAAGCTACACCTTAAACGCTCCAGCCCTAGTCTATTCAATTGCCTTGTGCGTCGCGGCATTAAGAAGGTACAGATACTCTCGCTACGTCGTTCGCTCAAAGATCTCGTGTTGGGTGTGCCCGCTTTGACTTCGCTTAATCTCAGTGGCTGCTTCAATGTCGCCGACGTTAATTTGGGCCATGCCTTCTCCGTTGATTTGCCAAACCTCAAGACACTGGATCTCTCGCTATGCAAACAGATTACCGACACGAGTCTGGGACGCATTGCGCAGCACCTCAAGAACTTGGAAACGCTCGAGTTGGGCGGCTGCTGCAATATCACCAACACTGGTCTATTGCTGATAGCGTGGGGCTTGAAGAAATTGAAACACTTAAATTTACGATCCTGTTGGCATATAAGCGACCAAGGCATCGGTCATCTGGCTGGTCTTAGCAGCGAAACGGCCGAGGGTAATCTTGAGTTGGAGTATTTGGGCCTGCAGGATTGCCAACGGTTGAGCGACGAAGCACTCGGCCACATAGCACAAGGTTTGACCTCACTGAAATCAATGAACCTGAGTTTCTGCGTTTCCGTCACTGACAGTGGCCTCAAGCACCTGGCGCGCATGCCCAAGTTAGAGCAATTGAATCTACGCTCCTGCGACAATATCTCCGACATTGGCATGGCTTACCTCACAGAGGGTGGTAGCGGTATCAACTCACTTGACGTCAGCTTCTGTGATAAGATCAGCGACCAGGCGCTAACGCACATTGCTCAGGGCCTATACCGTCTTCGATCACTTAGTCTAAACCAATGTCAAATTACCGATCAGGGCATGCTGAAAATAGCAAAGTCACTGCATGAATTGGAGAATCTTAATATTGGCCAATGCAGCCGTATTACGGACAAGGGACTACAAACATTAGCCGAGGATTTGGTCAACCTAAAGACAATTGATCTTTATGGCTGCACACAGCTGTCATCAAAAGGCATCGACATCATTATGAAGCTGCCGAAATTGCAAAAACTCAATCTTGGCTTGTGGCTAGTGAGATGATGCGTCCACCATGATTGCAACGCATGCGCCAAAGCAGCAATGGCATCGATGGCGGCCGAAAGGGAAGAACCGACGTTCCTACAAGACGTAACCAAAAGCAGTAAATGAAAATTCGCATACGTGCATAGGTATGATAGCTAAATTTAGTCAAAATAATGCTAAAAGTGTCCGCCGACGATCAGACGACAGAGCACGTTGCCGAAAAACTGGATGAACTTCGCGATGTTGGCACACATACATACATACATAAGTACTTTCAACTTTATATTGTAAATTTTTGTTTCTTTCTTATACGATTTGGTTAAGTCCTTTAAACTTGGTAGCTGACGGCACAGTATATCATACAAACAAACAACCGAATACAACAATACCTCACACAACATCCACACATGTATCGGTGATTGTTAATTCTACCTGCGTGCAAGAAGAAACATGCTAGCTTGGGTCAGACCTTTAGCCATGTTTTCCCGTCCGATACAAAATGCATACATGTCCATACATATGTATGTACGTGTGTATGCGCGCATCGGACGAGCGGCCACATCAGCCAGACAACAACAGAAACCCATAATTACTCATGCATATACAGACATGCAAGTCAGCTACATAGTCACAACCAGATGAGTTAGAACAGAGAGTAAAGAAATACACTGAGACAAGCAAAGAATAGACACACACCAACAACACCAACTACATACAACAAGAAAATGATACACTGAAAACTTATAGCTTTCGTTTGCCATAACATGCGCTGTACTAAATATAAGAAAACGAAGAAGAAAATGTATAAAACACCAAGCGAACGCAACTCCAAAGTCGACAAATGCACACACACGAAGACAACAGATAAGCAGTCGGTTGGGGGGAAAAAAAAAACATTTAAGCAGGGTTGGGTGAGTCGTAGTAGCCCTTTAGGAGATATAAGGTGAACGACGGGAAAATCATGCACACTCACACACACACACACACACAGTTGTACGCTTAAGCCCCAGGTTGGCATCATCATCGTCATCGCTGCTATCTTTGTAGCCTCAGGCGCTGCCAACTTCACAAATATAAATGCTGATGACATTCACAAAGAATGTGACAGAGCGAGACAGCAAACAACAAACTGCATGATGACAAAAGCGCAAATAAAAAACGGCTCAATGTACGCTTTTTGCTAACCTAACCTATACGTGTGTGTAGTGTTCTTTTGTTACACGAAGTGCAGTTTAGTATAGAATGTGAGATGCAAAAAAACGTATATTTAAATAGTTCACTTAATTCACGGTTCAACGACAAAGCCAATAAAATAATATAATCAGTCATGAGGAAACGTCGTCGTTGGCCTCGATGTCAGCAGTTGCTGCATACTATTGGTAAGGGGTTAAGCTTATCTGGCTATAACACCCTAACTCATTTCTATCAAAATTCACCTACTTATTTGTCATATAAATAAGAATACCACCGACTTCTTTTTTTTTTTGAAGTGACACTTGTTTAGCGTGGGTGTGATTTTTTTTTTGGTCTAGTTGCATATAAAATGTTTAGATGAATATGCGTGCATGTGTGTGTTGTCCGACTTGGTTGCTTAAAACATTTGTAACTCTGAATTTAGCACAGTGTTTGTTCTTATAAATTAAGTTTATTTTTATTCATCTAAAACTAATATAGATATTGTATAAAGACATGCAAAACATTCATAAACTAATGAATAAGTGTATTCAGTCAAATCTTTAAAACTATAGTTAAGAAGAAGAGTAAGCAGATACAATGGTCGCCACTTTCGTTCAACTGACAAAACAAAAAAATAAACATGAAGCTTGAACTTACAGAACTACACCAACTATATACAACTGAAAAGTCAAAGATACTACTCCGTCTCCATAAAAACTAAAAACGAAATATTAAACAATTGTCAAATAGATTTAATTAAGAAAGAGTATATGTACGTAGGTTTTGTTTAAATTGATTATTTAAGCGTATGCAAAGAGAAGAGCAAACAATGAATTCTTTTTTCTAATGTGATAAAAATGTTTAATTAATTAATTAAAATAATGCTAATTATAAAATTTTATTTCATAAGAAAACAGAAAATACATTTTTACATTAACTATAAAAGTTAATTACACAATTTAAATAAAAACAAAAGGCAATTAAAAAAAGATAAAATTTCTTTAGCTAAATTCGAAATTGTTCATTTTTTTGTTTTTAATTTTAGTAAACAAATAATTTATGTTGTATGTACTTTTAAATATAAAAAACAAAAAATACAATACAATACAAAATTCCACTTTGCCTTATTTTATGTTTTGAACTATTTAATAAAAAGAATAATAAAAAAAAGAAACAAAACATGTTAATTTTTTTGTTGTAAATTTGTTTAAACTATTTAGTTCAATGTTAATATTTCTGTTTGTAGTCTAAATACTTGTAAAAATTATGAAAACATATAAGTTAAGTTTAGCATTGTAGTAATCGACGGTACACATGAGTTATCAAACATAAATAAAATTCAAAATAAAAATAAAAACAAAAATAGTAAAGTAAAATAAACCAAAAATTGTATCTTATTTAGAGTTGAGGTGCCAAAGCGTGAAGATTACAAAAGATAATTGACACAGATTGCACTTGATAACATTTAACTTATTTTGGAATCCTTTTGACAGCTGCGAACCCTGAAAAAGGTTGGGCGAAAGGGTGGTCCAAATATTATTCTTTTATTTTACATACGACAAGTGAATGGTAGCGCACTACCCTCAAGTAAGTAGTAGAGCGACACCAAGTCTGCTTCACTTTGCTCTCTACTTTACACAGAAAATAGTCACTAAGTTAAAGCCTGATATCAAGTTTTGTCAAAACTCCCTCTACTTTACTCTAAAACCTAGATCATCTTTTGATGAAACCAAGTATGCTTTTTTTTAGGAAATACAAGAAACAAAATACAAATTTAGTTGTATCAAGATGACAAAATCATTAAATTGTGGAGCGCGTTTCGGATTTGAGTTCCTAACTCTGTATGTGAAAAGAAATACATCTCTTATACTTGATGCAGTTTAATTGCAGAATATTCACAAATCAAGATTACGCTTAAGTGTTAAGATCAGACCGAAATAAACTCTTCTGGCTTGTAGAGTTATGATTGAGTCATAATTTATGTCATTAAAACTTGACAATAGGTAAGTCGAAATTCGTATAATAAATAAACTCCCCTAACGAATATCTACTAATAATATGGATCGTATATAATCAAACACAATTAAAAGTATGAAAAATTAACAAATATTATCTAACAAATCGATACAGTCAGAGTGTTGTATTGATTCGACATTGTTTTAAGCCAGAGTGTCAAGTATTTGATCAGTGGTTACTTCTACATCGTCGTTAATATTGAGAAGGGCCAAAACAACTAGTCGATTCTTCAGTCCTGTCTTGCAAATAAGTTTTCCATTTATTTTTTATTTATTTTATATATTTGGTAATACGAAATACATTAAAGCACGTTAGCTCATCGCTAATTCTAATTCTAACAAACGTCTAATGCTGAGCAGAATATAAGCTTCTTCTGGCATTTTCAACTACTCAAACCCAGAAAGGTTTATCATCCGCCACCACATCAAATTCCATATTGCCTTCCTTGGAGCTGAGTCGAAGTTCTACTGTACACAACTTCCTTTTGTCAATGGAAAATACTCGCTGTAATTTGGTATTAGCTTCATTAGTAAGTAAGTATTTGCCGATTTATAGGCAGGCTCCTTAATATTACATAAATGCATTCTTCGCTTTTCCACTTGCATTTGTGTATATATTATATATATATGTACATATGTATGTAACTTTTACAGCTAATGCCACACACATGCGTCACGCTGACTGACTGAAAATTAACATCAGTGCATATATTATACATAAATATGTAAATGAATACATGCACACGCATAACTTTACCGTATATAATTGCGGTTACATATGTATTTGTTAAACGTGCATTTATGCATGTGTGTGTATTTGCATGGCAACTGTTTAAATTTGCAGTGAAAATTGGCATGCAAAGCTAAAAGTGAATATGTGCAAATGTACATACACACATACATACACATCTGAAATTGTTCACTGATACATATATAACCCATAGGAATTCTTTGATATGCCACCAAAACAGAGCCTTTGCAGTATTTTGTTACAATAAAGTAAGTTTAGAATATAATCAGTAATATTAAATCACTTTTCGAGCGCACAAACAAAATGGCGACAGATTCCTTGGCCAACCTTTCGAAAATTCCAATTGGGAAACATGTTCAGCAACATGCAAACGCATGCACGGCAGCGAAATTGCGTACGCATTTAAATACGCAATGTGCCCGCAGGCAGAGTGGGCTGGTGGGCATGACAAATCGGTGGCGAACACACACATGTACATATATGTATATGTAAGCACGTACAAGTATATAATAACACTTTGCAGTCGCAGCGACAGAAATTTTAAATCAGAAACTTTTTGAATAACGTTTAATTAGTAGGAGGAGCAGGATATCCTGCAATGCTGCTCACTTGCTTTTATATATAATGCTGTATATACAAACATTAAAATGCAACTTTACAAAAGTGCGTGCAGTTGCATTCCAATGCAATTTTGACTCTTTACGCAGCTCACATTTGTTTTATACTCTCATAAAAGAGTGTTTTATTAAACACTCGAAAGATTTAATTCTGCAGTATCGAATTTAACTGCGTGTTGAATGTATGTATCATTATATCAAATTGGCCTGAGATGAAAATTATAACATGCAATCCAAGGAAGAAGGAGCTAAAGATCCCACAAAATGCATATAGTCGTGATCAGGATGACAGTAGAAATCGTTTGTGAGAGGTTCGTCCGTCTGTCTGACTGTCCACCTTCCTTTCAACCAACCAATACCGCACACTTTTTTCGGAACGGTTATAACTTCAACACCAGAACCAACAGATTCTCATTTTGAATAAACAACATTTTCTAAAAATTGCTATAAAATTTTAGAGGCATTCACTTGCATAAAAGTTGGCTTGTAGAATTAACTAATAAGAGTTAATCGGAATGTGCTCAGCCACACACAAAAACTGCATTTAATATGAACAATGCAATGCATCAAAGCAATAAATTTAACTGTGGCTGGACGTGCGTGTATTCAACTAAAAGTATCTACATATATACATATGTATACATAGTGGTAATATACTTACATACATACATTATTTATCACTGCTGATGGCGTTCCTTGTGTGTGCATAACAACATTTATATGTATGTATATGCATTCCATGTATATCTATGTACATATATAATATCTATCCATTCTTCTGCTCAGATAATTACATAAGTTGCTGTTAGTGACAAGTTGTGCTCAAAGATCTATTGTATTTGTATTTTATTTGTTTTTTTACTTTTATAAGGACCAAACGATTCCTTTTGAAGACCTTTTTGTAAATGTACATATGTATGTCACCTTTTTTTTAAAGTCCTATTAAATTTAGAGGGGTTTCCAAGGCACACGCTGTTGCATATACATAATTATCTACTGGAATGATCGGATCATTGCGAAATTCACATACTTAAGGGGAGCCATAATGAAATACATGCGCGCAACATTTCATTTGTTTTAAAGCTCAACTATAAAACAATAAAAGGAATATTTTTCGCTTGCAATACGAAAATAAACGTTGACTGGAAAAACTAAAGAACTGAAAACACAAACATTGAGCGAGGAGAACAACAAAATTTTGTATACAAAACAAGCGGGACCCTGAAGCGGCTTTTTGGATCACACAGGTGTCGCGAACAGACACAAGCACGCACACATGCACACATGCATATGTATACTACTCGTACAGATACACGCTGAGATACACACACGCATCGGAATCAAGAAACACGACATTATTTTACAAATGAATGCCACAAAGTTCGATTCAATGTCTGCCAGAAACTTAACTAAATAAACCGTCCCTCTGACCGTCCGTCCATCTCTCAGTTCGATCGTCTGACAAGCAAAGGCAACGAAGCAAAGTCGTCCAACAACAACAGCGACAACATCGACGACGACGACGACGACGACGAGTTTTGAGCTGCTTCGCTCAGCTCTGCAAGTTTCCACCATGCGAGTTTAGTTTCGTTTACAAGCAAGAGACAAGCCGAGGCAAATTTTAAGGCCTTTGAGGTCTAATACAGTGGCACAATGGCTTAATGTCTACTGCCAGATATGCGAACGAACTTTGTGCATCAATAGTTGCACCACTGTGCCATACAAAACCAGATTTCGGCTCAACCAGAGCGAGCGTCGCAGTCGACTTGACTAAAGCAGAAGCAGAAAAAATGTGCGCTCAAATTACAGCAAAGCAATAAAGTTGCGTTTGTCGATTGAACGTCTATTGGAACGAAATCGAGAACAGACAGAAAAACAAACAATAATGTTATACTGTAATGAATTTGCACAGTAGAGGGCCAAATGGCCAATAGGCCAGCGAACCTGAAGCTGCTTGACTTATTGTAGTGGAATGAATCTCAGCTTCAAAAATTCCTTTACCAGTTTGCTAGAGACATTCAACAGATTCCTGTCAAAATCACAAAATACCCCTACAATGATCGAAAATCTTTCCTTTTTGAATTCTTCCTTTCCCTTTCCTTGGGACGTTAACGATTATAACAACTCCAACTGACGAACATGAAATATAAAGCACAGCAAATGAATCCATCCAATGAAAGTGGCTGTGGGATGGCGAAGCTCAAAGGCACTGAGCATAGAACAAGCTTATCTGATTGCAGTTTGAAGTCAATCAAACAGAAAATCTATTTGTGTGTAAGTATCAACACAAAATTTCATCAGCCGAAACAAAAAGAACGAAAACGAAAAATATTTTCAACAGATTTTGTTAAAATTTGATTGCAAGAAACATTTTAGCTTTCGTTTTTATTTAAGCAGAGTTCAATTTTATCAATCAATTTTACCGAGCTATACAACTACTATAGTTGACGGATTCAGAGCCTCAACCTCCAGCTGACCGCAGTCTTTTCATACGTTACATATATTGTGTATCCTGAAGTTTGTACAATGAAGGTAGGAGCCAACAATCAAACTTCAAGTATCCTTAACTCATGTACCGATTTCGAATCTAACCTACTAGAACAATTGATGAGGATGAAAAGACATATGTACATACTATGTACTGAAAAAAACTTGTAATAATAAAAAGTCAGAGCGCGCAGCAACAACACAGCGGGAAAAACATTTCGGAAAAATCGAAAGTTATGCACCAAAGCGATGCCAACCAACGGGAATGACAGCGGCATCGACACCATTCTTGCTTTCAAAACACTCATAAATGTGTCACTCTCGTTTTATTGCAGTGTGCTTGTTGTGTGTACATGGGATTTGCTTCGGCTACCCTCCAATTCACAACTGAAATGTGTGTCAGTAACTTCCTTTTACACTTTCATGGTAACAAAAGCAACTCACACAAAGTGCAAGGTTTCTACCTTGGCAAAGATCAGCTGCCTCGATGTCAATGTGCTCTCACTCTCCCTCCGTCTCTGCTTGAGAATATATCATAATGATGAGTGAAAGTACTTCAATGCGTAATACATGACAGACACATCCGTCTAATGTCTGCTTTATTGGATCGGACAAGTATCTCCGAACCCAAAACAGTAAAGGTAAAGCATGAATTGCATAATTATTTCCCTCCGAGTATTAGAGAACCATGAGAACTTGGACTTTCAAGTATTTTTAGTGATTATTTTTATAGAGGACCAAAGTTTCCATATTTCGCTTTAAAAAAATAGACTCACTGCACTCACCTTATATGGCTCATCCTTTGTAAACCTTCGTGTGTGTCTGTCTGTTAGAGATTTTACTTGTGCAATTTTTCTCATTTATTTCTATTATTATTTTCAAACCAAAAAACGTTTGCATCAACTGTTTAAACGTTGCTTTGTCAAAGAAAATAATGCCCCATAGAACAAAATCGAAAATCTGTTGACCCTGCAGGTAGCAGTAGTTTGAAGGTGCATGTCTTTGGGTTCGCTTGACGAACTTAGGGTAGGTAACCTTCATATGTACATATTTATATTTCTTTCATTGTTGCTTCCTTTCACTGCGCATTCATTTCTTTAGGCGATTGAAAACAAAAAATGGTTTTACGAAATTTCTTTTGAAATAAAAAAGTCTCTTTTACAAATATGACTCACATGTGGTTATGGCCTTATCGAGAATTGGCATCTCCATTGTTGTCGCCGCTGATTTAAGTTGTCTCAGCTCATACACACACATACATATGTATATACTTAAGTACATATGTATGTACACTTGAAATTGTCTGCAGTCAATAATATTAGAACTTTGCCACAAGTTTCTAACTTAGGCCAGAAGTCATCCAGATCTTATACCGTAAATGGATGCTCAACCAGTTGAGAGTCTGTCGTTCTGACTGATCATATGCAAAAGAGTCGAAATCGTCAATCAGACATATTTGTAGTCGTTTTTACTCATCTGCCAAATTGTCTTTTTTTTTGGAGTTATTTGGATCCGAATACTTGAACTGTTTTGCCCTATATGAAATTCCCACCCGTGTCTTCGTTCCCATGGAGATTTCTTGAAACAACGAACTATTGAGAAGCTTCTGTTTTATTTTGGCGTTGAAGTTCATATTTGGCTTTGCAACCAGCGTGGATTGTACAATCTTTTATCAATAGTAGTGTGTGCTAAAAGTCAATGATGCGAAAATACTCAACATTTTTCTATTTTGAAATAGTTTGGTTTTTCTTACATATTTCATTGTTGTTTTAAGCTAGAAAGTCACGCCATTGGCGATTTAACCTTTTGGAGTTTTGTTGGCTTAAAGTGACTTTTTTATTTTCCATTTTTTTCTTATATTTTTAAATGCATTTTTGCGCGCGCAACCTGAACTTATTTTTGGAATTTGAAATTAGTGTTTTGCAATGGGGTTCAGATCCAAAGCGTAGCTAAACGTGAAGCCAAGGGTTGTTTGGCCATTGCCGTAGACATCGTCACGTGTGGGGAGGGAGTAAACGCCTAGTTCTATCTGTGTGTATGCGTGCGTGTGTGTATGTATGTACGTATGTAGGTATGGCCTGGCCGTTTCAATGAATGAACGTTGGATGCCAAACTCCCCATGCGGCGACATAATGTGTTGCCATTGTTGGTTCGGGTGTCGTCGACGTCGTCGTCGTCGTTTTCTTGCTGACTTTCTATTTCAAATTTTTTCCATGCGATACTTTTTATTTTGTTTTTTTTGTTTTTGCTTTTGCTGAGCTGTGTTGCGTGGTGTTTGCTTTGCGCTGTGTCGTGCCGCGACAGCGTGTTAAGTGTAAGGCAGGCGTTCGTTCAGTTCAGCTCAGTCAGCCAGACAGGCAGCCTCACGGACGAATCGATTTTGGAATTCGTTTCATTCAAATGTGAGGAAAATGTTGATAAATGAGACACCCCCTTTGGCTTCCTTGCTTGCTTGCTTGCCAGTTCTTGTGCTAGCTGCACCAAGGCTGTGCGATATTCGTGCTTTGCCTTTACCAGCAGCAAGGGAGCTTTCATTGTACTTGCAACCACGGGGCAGCAGCAGCAGCAGCAGCCGTAAACCATTACCGTTTTGTTATTCCTTTGTGCCTTAAAGTCATACGAGCTACTTATTTTAGCTGAATTTCGTTTAAACCGTTTCATAAAGCAGGACTTTAAAAATATAATTCTTTTTCAGTTGAAAGTACTTTTATAGTTTACGATGCGACTTCTTTAGGGGAGCCGGAAGTGAAAGGAATTTCTAATTGGAAGAGTTGAATTCCAAAACTCTTAGATTTCTCAACCTGTATGCTCTATTCATTGATATAATTTCATTAATTATGTATTATATACGTATGTAGTATACGTAACCTTACTTTTGATAAATGCATGCAGCTTGAGATTCTCTTTCTGTACTATGAAAAAAGATAAATTTAAGTTTCTAAATGTAAAAACATTTTTATACCCTCTATCTTTTGGTTCAAGGGTATATTAGTAACAGCTAAAAGGAGGCGTGACGGACCCTAGAAAGTATATATATTCTGGATCAGTATCAAAAGAGAAGTCGATTTACCATGTCCGTCCGTCTGTTTGAACCCTTCGATCTCGAAAACTGTAATAGATAGAACAAAAAATTCCTTCGGAGATCGATTCTGTTATTCATTAATTTTGTTTTTCTACTCAGGGACTTTGTTTAGGGGTGAGGGTTTTCTTTTGAGATCGGAACATCAAATTTGGAGTGTATATAGCCGACCCCAACAAGATACTATCAATCGATCGGGAAGGGAAAAAATTGTGGTATGCATATAATATACTGACTTTAATGTTTCTATCTCTTTGGATGTTTGAGTTATAGCGTTTTAAAAAAATGGGCGGTGCTGGCTGGGCGGGAACTGCTGCCGAGCATTACGAGTCTACCCTCCAAATTTCAAGTCTCTAACTCTTATATTTTCCGTGAACCATTGGTGAATACAGAGGGATGGTTGGACAGACAGTCGGACAGGGCTGAAGAATATATATACTTTATGTGCGTTACACACATTTCGTCTTTCACAAACTTAATATATTATTTTAACTTCGATTCCGATCCACTTTTTTCATCCAAAGTCAAAAAATACAAGTCGTTCTTTTAAGTTGAGAGGAGCCACTGTACATGTATACAATCTGCATTATTTTTCAACAGGTTGGCAGCACTAAGGCATCCAAACCGAAGAGCACGAGTTTCAAATCATCTCTTGATGTTCTTTCTAGTCTATCTCTTTTTTTCGTGTATGAGTGACTCTCACATTGGTTATCTGTGAAGCAGTGGCGTAACCACTAGCCCCCCGGGTGAGCCACCAGCTAGAGAGGCAGTGGATTCGTAAAAATTGTAATTTTAATGAAAATGTATACCAAATACCGTTGTGTAGAATTGAATATTAATCCAAAATGAAATGAAACTTTTCATAAAAACACAGTTTATAAACAAAAGATTATTATCTAAATTTTTTATGAAAATGCAAACTTAAAAATATTACTTAAATGCTTATTTAATTTAAAAATTGGTTCAAAACAAGCTGATTCAAGTTGAATGAAAATTTTTAAAGCTTGGCTTTAGAACAAAAGCGCATCAAAATTCGCAATCTTGCTGAAATTTAAAAAATGCCACCAATTCCGGTGTCGTTTCGAAGCACATACTCTTTTTCCCTCAATCTCTCACTCTCTCTCACACTCACTCATTCTCATTTCACGTATCTGTGCTATAGTTTTTAGTACATCTCTCAGAGAGCTGTCCTCGCCGCCGACTCATAAAAACAAAAATATATGCGTTGGTGTGTGTGTAACACCGACAGCAACAACAATGGCAACTTCTCCAACAACAATACAACGCCGCCAACGTCGCCATCAAGTAGCGCATTGAATCCAGCAGACACCTAACCGGAGCATTTTCACAAACTTGCTGGTGTGCGTCGTGCCATCAGTTATTGAATTCCACGTTAGTCGTGCCATGCCTTTGATTTTCAGCGTACTTTTTGGTGGCGCGCGCGCTAAAAAGTATCGCATTTGTTTCTCTTTAGCGCACCTGTCTAAAATTTATGATTTTTATGCTTACTGATGGTGCTTTACACCAGCAAGTATTGAGAAATGTCAAACTTAGTGCTGCGTGTTGGTGAATTCGAAACTTTAGGGTGCGTTGGTAGTGAAGCTATGAGGGATGTGGGGGTGCAACGACATCAAGTTTCGTGTTTGTCTGCATTCCAAACGTGTGCACAATGAAAGCGATACTTGGCTGAGAGGCAGGCTATAGTGGTAGTGGCAAGTTGTTGTTGTTGTTGTTCTTGCTATAGCCAAGTCGTGTTGCCTGTCTGGCTTGGCTCTGGGCTTACGTTGCGGAATACTTAAAGAGACTGGTCGGAACAAATCAGTACGACTTTGGTCTGTCATTGGGATCCGGACACAGTCTAATATACATACGTCTATAACAAAGAGTAATGTTCTCCTAAGCCTTGGTTTCAATAATTTGACTAAGAAAGTTCAATCTAGTACAATAATAATCTTAAAGACAAATTCAAAGATATTTATATACAAATACTTATGTATC
Organism: Phortica okadai; assembly: GCA_034638295.1. Taxonomy (NCBI): domain Eukaryota; kingdom Metazoa; phylum Arthropoda; class Insecta; order Diptera; family Drosophilidae; genus Phortica; species Phortica okadai. The sequence goes on from CM067851.1 coordinate 6,390,957, forward strand.
TTGAGAAATGCATAGCATGCACACCTCATAAATATGTTTATATATAGTAATTGTAAAAACCATTTAAAATATTCCCAGATTGTCTTGGTTAACTTACATTTTCTGTATTAGTATTATCAAAATTTGGGTCTTTGATTTTACATATGTAAAATACAGCTCGTTATCTAACATAATAAAACACCCTGTATATTTTAAAGTAACGTACTGAGCACAACTAAACGAGTTTGTAAGTTTGTGCGTCTGTCGCTATCATGTATAGTAAATACGTGCGTATGTATGTATGTTTGTTTATATGTATGTATGTATGTATGTATGTATGTACGTATGAACAATGTGAGACAGTGTATGTATGTACTGTTATCGAATATGTTTGTTTGTATGTGAATATTTAGCTTAAAGCTATTGTATACTTGACGTGCGTGTCTGTCCGTTGGTTGCTTGGCTTTACTCGACTCGACTCGGCTTGCTTTGCAACAATTTCCCTTGCCTTGCTTTCTCTTGTACACCCTTTCTTTAAAGCAATGACGTTGCCTCAGTTTTAGCTACATTCATATAAACATACACACATACACAGATACATACATACAGACATACAGACATAGAACAGCAACAAAAACTTTGGCATCTTCTGCTGTTTCGCTTCTGCTCGGTGAATCGTTGAGTATCGGTGGGAGCACGTGTTGTTGTAGCCGAGTATTGGTTTGGGCAAGCGGTAGGGAAAAGAAGAAACGCATGGAATTCGGAATGCTCCTTTTTTCATGCTGCCTCTCGCACAAACAAATATACAAACACACACACATACACACATACATAGAGGCACAAACCTTCATACATAGTGACAGTTAGATGTATGAGCGCATAGCCGAATGGTCGGACGAACGTTGGTGCCTTTTGGGCAAGTCGTCAGTCGGACAGACAGACGGACGTCGCGTCGGCCTCTCTGCACAAAGCAGTAGCGCACAAAGCAAGTTCTTCGCACGTTGCTACAATGAACGACTGAACGGGTAGTTGACGCTTTGTTGTTGTTTTTGTCACGAAGTAAGATGGAACGATGCGGGACGGAACGGGACGGGTTGGGGCGGAGAGTCCACTGTCATTGCTGTTGTTGCTCTTAGCGTCGCACATAAGATGATATTTTTTAAATCTTTAAGACAATGTTTGTTAAATTCTTAGATATTTATTTGCTTCTTAGCATGTTCGCCTTTAAACATTCTACAAATATTATCTGAAAAGGTTCTATGAATTTACATAGTATGCAGAAATTAGTTTAAGTCAAGCCGGTCCGATATTTAAGTGTACTACGACGTACTCATCTCAATGATACCTCCTCAGCCATTCAAACATCTTGACGAAGTTACTTAGGGAACGTCCCAAGTTTGGATAGCAAAAAATATTTTCCATGATCATAACCCCTAAATTTTAACTTAAAATTATTTCAGGACCTTTTGTTTAAGCTTGAAATTTATAAAGTATTATTATTATTTTAGATCACGAAAATTGTATTCAACTTACACTAACACTTATGTGGTTGCTGCTTTTATTATATACTTACATACATATGTACATATATACAAATGTAGATATATGCATACTGTAGTATATAAACCTAACTGTTTTACTCATTTAGCTGAAATAAAAAATTGCACACGCGGGAATTTGATTGTTCCATGCGAAACAAATGCGAACAACGAAAGGCCAACAAATAGAAAACAGGGTAAGTCGCACGTTGGCAAAAGATACTTCTATTCAGATATTAAACTAAGAAACTTGGCATACTTCGAAGGCTTCAAGAAGCGACGGGGTAGAAAACTGTGCTCATCGCTCAAACTTCCCCGATTATGAAAAAGTAATAAAAATGAGTTCTGAGCTTCTTTTAAAAGTCATTTTTTCAGAACGACCTTAAAAAATCACTTTTACTCAGCTTGTAAAATCTAGCAGCAGTTAAAGGCTATGCTAATAGATAATAATAAATACAACACTGTCCTTGCAAGCTTTGTTTTTGCCATTTTTCGTTTCATTGCAGTTGATTTTTTAATTAAATAGTTCGAAATTCGAATGTATAAGAATCAGAAAAATGTGTCAACACAACAATAGCAAACAACAACTATCCTTATTTATTTTACCTTCTATTCCGATCCATTTTTTCCATATTTGAGGATGATTTTTATCTCAAAAGCGATTTCATACATTTTGTATGGGATTTGTCTTAGTTGTTAGAACAAAATCCTTCCCTGAGTCCAAATTTTGGAAATATGACCACGTATTTTGTGCCTAATGTATAGTTTTAATGTTATATCAACGGTCTATTATAAAAACAAAACACCGGTTGAAGGACTAATGAGATTTGGAAGCCCATACAAAAATTGTTCATAAAAAATGCGACGTTTTCATTCTATTTTATATGTATTAACTATAGATAAACAGTCAGCTTATGCTATTCAAGAGTGATCGCTGATATTAATTTTATTTTCTTCGACAATTAAAATAGAGAAATAAAAACGATTTTAATTCTTTGATTGTTCGTTGCTGTCAACTTGACTTTTGTGGCTTTGTTTTTTTTTAAACATTGTTTAAGCGCAAGCTGACCGTTTTGATTTGAAAAGTTGTTGCAAACTTTTTACAGAAACTCGCGTCTGTTGATTGTTTCAATGTGCGTGCCTATGCAAGACCTACCGCACGGCACCGCGCCGCGCCGCACCGCAAGAGACCAACCAACCGACGAACAAAATTTACAATTTTCAAAAAATTGACAATGATGCTGTGCAGCAAGAAGGAAGACGAAACTATTCACACAAGCACACACACACACACACATGTGCAAGCCCACTATGGCAGCAACAACGCTGAGGAGAACAATAAGAAAATGTGCTTAAACACAAACAACGAATAAAAGAACGGATGTATGGACAGACCGTGAGATAGACAGAAATACAGACGGACAAGCGAGCGAGCAAAACGGAAACATGTACAAACAAACGAATAAAGAAGGATGTACAAAATGAACGTGAAGAGAAAGAAGTGCTAGCCGAAATAAGGACGCTTTTTAGGTAAAAAACGATAAGCGCACAGAGAGCGCTGATAAAAGAAAGGAATAGTACGCAGTTGAAGATGTTGATGGAGGGGGGCGCACAACCTGTCAAAGCTACCGAAGACTGGCGGGGGTGTGGTGAATGACTAGCGCCCTTGCACAAACAATTCTCGTTTTAGTGTATTCCTCTTTCGAATTTTAACATTTTAAAGAAATTCAAAGCAAGTGAAGTGTGCAAATGTAGGCAGAAGCATACACAGCATGACAGACATACGAAACGAGTAAGGCGCCAACTAGAGAGTGTGTGTCTATGTGCCGTTTGACGACGTTGGTTGGGGTGGGGGGTTGGTACAACTAAACTGAAACAATTTGTAATTTATTTGAGCAGCGAACAATCTTCAAGAAGAAGAAGAAGTGCAAAGGCAGAGTAAAACGTACACACAAAAAAAAAAAAAAAACATTACACACAGATACATACATACGTACAAATACATGTGCAAGCATCAGCAGTATCTAGATTCATGTGAATTAGCACAGAGCAAGCGACGTGCGGCGTTCGCATTCATTTTTGTTAGATAAAAGCAGACTTCGTTGTTACAGCGTGAGGCAAGGCCCGTTCAAAGTTGTTGGAATGCTTTAAGTGCTTTAAATTTTATATTATCATAGCGACAAAAAAGCTGACATGCCCATGCAGCTTTAAGTTCCCCGACACGTGGCATGGTTGATGGATTATTGGTGGCAAAATATATAAAAAAAATGCTTTTGTATATTGTATATGTATTACCAAAACCAGTATAGATTTCAACTCTTGATGTCGTTTATTAGTTTCTTCTTTTTTTTTTTTTAAATTATTTATAACTACAATTATTAAAATTTTATTATTACAAATACTTCATTAAACATACGCAATCACTTTAGTTAGTTTAACTTAAATTGTTTTACAAGCATTGCGAAATATTCTTAAACTTTTTATCGAAAACACAACTTTTTATTCTTGTTTCCTTGCTTTGATTAGTTTATCATTATTGTTTAAATGCTCTTTTATTTATTTGAAATGATACTAATTAAAAAAAAAAAAAAACAATTTTCTTTTTTTTTTTGACGTTAGTCACATTCAAACTGCTTTTTAAACACAAACAATAAAACGGAAGATAAGTTGGAGAGATATCTGTATGTCTATATATTCATTTAATATCAAATATCTTACATATTTTCATAAGTACAAAATCTATTTAACTTGTTTCCTTTTCGGCTTTCAGTGCAATGCGAAACTTGTATTTCCTATGTGCGCCTTGACCTGTCTCTAGTTTTAAATTTAATATACATATTTGTTTATTGTGAAGTGCCGAAATATACTTTCATTTGAAGATTTGATTGTTTTACTTAGTTTTATGAAAAATCGAAAGTTATTACAAGTAATATTTAATTATAAATGCATTCGATTTATACATGCATAAGTTATAACTTGCAAAATTCGGCATAAGAACAACTCTGTCCAACTACCAAATATTACAAAGATTTTGTCAACATACAATTAGATTTGTTAAAACTTTGTCAAGAGCGTAAAAGTCATTCGACTTTTTTCAACTGAACTAAGAATCGAAAAGTTATTTTATAGTTTAGTAAACTTGATTTATTTTCCGAACATAACATATAGTTCAGTAAGGAAGTAGTTTTACCTGGAAAGTTTTGCGGGAGTGTCGCAAATTGGCATCTATATGGAGTTTGGGCTGCTCTTTCCGAATTTCCACTTTGCGACCTTCTACGACCGCCGCTTCAGCCGCCATTTTGAAAAAATGGCGTCCAAAATCACTTTTTTGACCATATCTCAATTTTGGCTCATTTTACGGCAAAAACATCTGTATACTAAATTAAACTAGAGGAAATTTCCAACAAATTATGTTCTAACCTTTTTTTTCGTAGGACTTATAGTTTAGGCGTACGAGCGGCGCAAAGTGTTCAACTTTGGTACTACGGTTTTCATACATTTTGTATGGGATTTTGATTAATCCAAATTTTGAAAATTTGCTTAATTTGTTGTGTTTGATGCTTATATTTAATATTGTACTTGTCTTATATTCAAGTAAACACAACGTTCCCAACCCGTCAACAGACTTACAGGCCCAGAACCATGCAAGTGTTACTTGCCTCTTTCATAAGCAAACGCCAATTTTTGATGAAAAAACGGTTGGTTTGGATTTGTAAATTTGCACTTGAATTTGGAACGTTTTTATTATAATTGACGATTAATATAACATTAAATCTCAACTTTTAACACAATAAAAGTTAGTGAAATCTAAATCACTTGGACTGAGAGTAAGATTATCATTCAAAACAATACCAAATTCCATACAAAATGTATGAAAACCATAGTACCAAAGTTGTACACTTTGCGGCGCTCGTACGCCTAAACTGTTAGTCTAACGAAAAAAAAGGTTAGAACATAATTTGTTGGAAATTTCCTCCTGTTTAATTTAGTATAGAAATATTTTTGCCGTAAAATGAGCCAAAATGGAGATATGATCGAAAAAGTGATTTTGGACGCCATTTTTTCAAAATGGCGGCTCGAGCGGCGGTCGTAGAAGGTCGCAAAGTGGAAATTCGGAAAGAGCAACCCAAAATCCATATTGATGCCAATTTTCAAAACTCCCGCAAAACTTTCCAGGTAACCCCCTTTTTTACGACTTCCTTACTGTACTAATATATAATTACTAATAAAAAAAAAAACCGAAAATATCATTAATAATGTGCTTGGTTGTATTTAAAGTTACTTATTGAATCGAAACATTTTAATGTTGATGCATTTATATTCGTTGTGTGGAAAACTACAAAATATACCATCATTTAACATTAGTAAACTGTTTATTTCCATTTATGTTATTAGTTATATCAGTCTTTATTTAGAGAAAATAAAATACGCTAACGAAACGTAGCGTATTTCAATGTTTTCAAAAACTAAGCAAATGTTGTTTGTTTGGTTGGTTTCTTTATGTGTGCTATTCAATTGAAATCGGGCCATAAATTATTGACTCTTAAATTAGTCGTAGCTGCAGCAGTAAACTTTGTGTGAATGTGTATAAAAAACATAAAAAAAAAAAGAAAAACTATTAATTTGACACAAAAAAATTTTTCACAATAAAATTATTACAATTTTAAATGTTTATAATAGAGCATTAAATAAGAAAAAAAATGTAACATATTTACAAACATTATACAATCAACGCTGCTGCATTGTTTTAGATTTTACAACATTTAAACAAGCTTAAATATTATGGAGCCTAATTTAAGAAGTTTACAAATTATTTAAAATAATAATTAAATCTAATAATATACTTTAGAGCAAGTAGTAATTGTTGATACTGAAAAGCCTTTCATTTGTAAAGTATTTCTATTTTTACAGAAGCGCACAGCTAGCAACCAGACGCTGCTTTTAGTCTTTAACACATTTGCCAGCATTTTAGACTCTGGTTGCATTTAACAAATTTAAAATGAACTCCGAGTTATTTCGATATTGATTTTGATCAACGGTGTATAATTGGTTAAAATTTGCATTATCAAAGCTGCAGTCTTGCTATCTATAAATGTTGTGTTGGCTTGGTGGCTGGTCATATTGCTTAATAACTTAGCTGTAAACTGAGGGCAGTGTTGCTCTGCAATTTTGTTTTGTTTATTCTTTTATGTTGTTTTTTTTATTACTTTTTGTTTTATTTCAGTTGTCGTTTGTAATGTAACCAAAATCTGTTGTTTGAAACAATACAAATTCAACAACGTATTTATTTTTTTTTTTTTTTGCACAAAAACCCATCCGGCAAATCGTTTTCGACTTTTACGCTCTACTTGCACAGTTTTATCACATCCGACTCACTGGCCCTCGGAGGCTTAACTCCGTGAGTCATTGCTCTCACTAAAGCTCTGTTCGCTGGACTCACGCCTACTGGCCACTGATGCAGTTTTCGGCTTGTACTCTGTGATAAAAACCGTCACCGAATTCACAGTCACCTCCCGCGTTTGCGCTGTGGAACGATCCACGTTTTTTAGGCGCGCCGTGTATTTTTTGTGTTTGTGTTTGTCGTGACCGGCGCCATGGCGGGAGCTTGACGCCGATTTGCTATTGCCGTTGACTCCAGGCAGTGTGGCAGCTTGTTGTGCGACTAACGCCGAGTTCAGCCGTGGTTTGCGGGTCGAGGTACCTGGTGACCAAAAGAGTGAAATTAATTCAAAAAAAAAATAATTATACTGCAAACAGTGAGTACTTGTGTGCAATGTATGCATCAAAAACAAATTATTGTTATTAGTGAAAACTGAAAATGATCGATTCGATGCATGCATGCATGTTAAAAATAATCATGAGTTGCACAAACAAATGCAAAAACATGGCCGTCTAGGACGGTGTATACACGTATTCCCCCACCCCCCTCAAGAAAAAGAAAAACAATCACATTTACACACACCATTGCAGAGTACTTCAAGTACGTGCAATTAAACCGAAAGCAGGTCACTCACCTTTTCGGACGTCACACATACGACATTTGAACGCCTCCGCTGAATTGCGATAAGTGCAGACGCTGCAATCCCAATAATTTTCTTCTATCACCTTCGACTGTCGCTTTTGCCGCTGGCGCACAGGCGAAGACTTTTTGTCCATTTCAATCAATTTGATGTTGCAGTTGGGTTGCAAAACGACGTTTGATTATCAAATCCGCGTTTCCAATGTTGGCTCAATAACTGCAATTAGTACAAGTAGTTAAGAGGGGCAAGTAGCAACGCCACAATATGTAACACTTTTCTTTCGTGGCAAAGAAGCCCTTGATTTTCTGCCGCGAACGTACTCCTTTTTCTTTGTCAAAATTTTTGAAAAGTTGGCACTTCTTGTAGATTTTCGGAAAACTTCAAAAGTTAATTTTCGTAGAGCTGCGAGAAAATCGATGTTAGCATCGATTCCTTGGCTTTTGTGAAAACATCGGTTCTTTTTTTTGGGAATAATGCCGAAAACGAACGGATTTTTCACGATTTTTTGGGCCGAGAGACTCAAACGAGCCAAAATTTACGCAATAGTACCATATCGGTGTCGCGCTCTGTCTTTAAAAAAAAAGGAGAAAAGCCCCGTTCCCAATTGCACAACAATGGAAGACACGCACATGTCTAGAGCGAATGTAGCGCGACATACGCCAAGCCAATACTGCACCAGCAGTTTCAAAACATTGCGGGACGGATAGAAGTTCGATTTTTAATGAAACGAATACGAAAATTTCATCTGTTTTGACAAATGACCATGTTACCAACATCTGGTGATATCCCATTCTATAATCGTCACCAATGTTAATGTACTGTTACCGACTAACGACGGCCTAAATTGGCAATGCAATGTTGAGTCACATGCGTCATTTAAATAATGAAGTTATGTGAATGTACATAACTTTTTTAAAAAAACTAACTAAAAATTACCTTTTCTGTTGACCCGCGATTACAGTCGAAGAACATAATCGTTCCTAACAGAAACTGAAAGCAATTTCATTATCTACAATTTCCATCGTTCCTAATGTTACCTTCAAGTTAACGTATCTTAAGGAACTGCAATTGCTTGGAACGATGGAAATGGAGTGCAAAGTGCCTGCAGAAAGTATTATCCCCGTAGAGTAACTATCTGATAGAATGGAAAATTAAATTAACCGAGATCAGGACTTGTTACGTGCTATTAACCGTTATTTCTAGTAAATACAAAATTAATTACTTATTTTGAACTTTATTTTCTGTAAAGTATAGTAGATTTAACAAGAAACCTTACAAAAACTGAATTTAATTAAGATTAGACAAAAATGAAATTAAGCTGTTCAAGCTCAACACCCACAGCAATTACACTTTATCCAAGCATTTTGACATTCCTTCTGTTTTGAATCCAAAATTGATTTTAAAACCAAATTTTGATTGAGCCGAACGAAAATTGTATCACATTTTGATAGGAATGAATCCCTTAAGTTTAGCCATCCTGTTAACAATGAACAAACAGAGACAAACTGTGCAAGTCAGTATAAATGTACAATATTCAAATGTATGTATATATCGGCAGTTAAATAATTTCTATTGAAAGCAACTTACAACAACTAAAAATAATCTAGGTAGTATTATTACTAAGTGCTGTTCGTAAGACTTACTAAAAGCAATGAACAGTACAAGCGTCGACAATATTTCTACACTTATGAGTAAATGTACAAAAATCAAGGAACATAAATGCATGCATTTGTATAAATTTATTACACACTGGTTCAGTTATTGTTAAAGGGGCTCTTGTTGGAAGTATTCGTGCTCCAAACAAGTCAAGGCCGAGGGTCGCAGTCTCATATCATATGAGAGCATTTGCTGTGGATAATGTTTTTAAATTATTATTATTATTTTCTTTATTTAATTTTTAATATAAGCTTACTCCGAGAAGATCATTGGCGTATTCGCACAAGTTTGGACAAAAATCTATTGGCTTTTTAGGAGGATGTAATTGAAAGTGCTCGCGTGAAAGAGAAATCGTCTTGGGCCATTGTTGAGCGCTTGGGCGGCCAGTCAGTCTGCAATAAGGTAGACATACATTCAATACTTTTTTTACTTTAATGTTATATAGCATGTAAAACTTACTCAAAGATACAATCCAATTGATTTTTTTCTGAAGTACCGGGAAACAGAGCCTTGCGTGTAAACATTTCCGCAATAATGCACGCAGAGCTCCAAATGTCAACGGAACTGTTGTAAGGCTGTGCAAGGAGAACCTCTGGAGCACGATACCATAAAGTCACTACTACCGATGTTAGCTTCATTTCGAAGTCGTATGTTTTAGCTAGACCGAAATCAGCAATTTTTAAATGACCCTGGGAAGAGATCAGTAAATTCTGTGGCTTAAGATCGCGGTGAATGATACGGTGTGAATGCAAGAAGTCGACGCCAGTAAGTAGTTCACGTGACAGGCGCTAAAAATCGTAAATACAAATTTTAAATAATTAATAATAAAAATGCTCACAATTTACTAACTTGTATTGTCATCGGTGGCATTCCGGATTTTGGAAGTTGTTCGATCAGATCAGAAAGGTCCTGTTCCAGGTACTCGAAGACAAGCAAAATCATTAAGTGGCTATTTCTCTCCAAGAACTGGCACACTTCAAAGAGTCTTCACAAACATTAAATAGAATTGAAATAAATTTAAATTATTTTGTGCGACAATTGCAAATACTGAAATATTAAAAACTTAAAAATTTATATGGCCAACGACTCTTTTTAAAAAAATCGATGATCTTATCGATAACACTCATCACTAACTTTTCTGCTTCCCCAACATGCTCGCTCTGGCACTAATTTATTGAACAAAAAAGTTGGCATAGCATTTTCGATGAACCACCAACAGCTTCCCCTTGGAGTGATGATGTGTGTCAAGGTCCAGTTATAAACTTGAGACCAAAGGCGCTTTTTGCTTCCTCTTGAGTTGTAGTACATCACTTAAAAAGATGATCGATGGACGTTCACGACCGATTACATTTTTGACGCATCAACTACCAGCGCCAGAAGCCATACTTCGGCCACTTTTAGAACTAAAAACGGTCTCAAAAAACTCTCAACTTGTTTTGTTGTTCTCCCACACAAATTGAGTGAAACCAACTTCAGAGACAGTGAAATGTTAATGCGGTTATTTGTAATTTGTATCTCAGTCGCACTTGTTCGTCGCATATTTCTGAATTTAGTACAAACCCACATTAATGCTAAAAAACTGTACACAAAAAACAAAATAATTTTAAACCCAAGTTAGTTTTAACGATTTTGCAATGGTCTTGCAATTCACGAATTTACTTTTTTGTCAACTAAAAGCTGTTGCTGGAAAACACTTGTTATTTCTTCACATTTGGAATGTATTCTCTCTGTTGTTGCGTTATTTACTTCCCCTTGTTATTTGCTCTCAAATATCTGAGCATACTTAACAGATACTGTAGCTTGTTGCAAAAGCAAAAAATAATTGTATATAATTTTAACAACATTTAAATTTGCCGGCTCATTTGGGTCCCTTTTGTTTAACAGCAGGTGTAACATTAGATCTAACAGCACTTGTCTGTGCCCATTGTAAGACGGACAGTATCAGACGCTACATATACCGCGAAAACGAACCCGCAAAAATAGATTAAAGAAAATAATGAAAGACAATTGAAGACTACTACAATACTTACTTTACTATGTTGGGATGATCGGATGCGTTCAATTGCTTAAGATGTGCGATTTCGCGTACTGTGGACATCGGGACGCCGTTGTCCGTAAGCATGATGCGCACCTTCTTGATGGCAACGATGTTGCCCGTGAGATTATTCCGAGCTCGATATACAGTTCCATATGCACCTTTGGCGAGTTCGAATTGGGAGAACCAATAACAAAAATGAAAACAACAAAAGCAAACGATATGATTAACAAAAAAATAAGTAAAAGCACAGTATAAACACAGATACACACACATAGAATCTTTAGTCACTTGTTGCAAAAGCAAAAAATAAATGTATATAATTTTAACATTTTAATAAAAGCAAAAATAAATCAACAGCAGTAGCGGTAAACCACGACTAAAGAGAGAAAGAGAGAGAAAATACAAAAAATAAATCCGGTGTGTTAATGCATTCAATTAGTGTATTTTAATTTTGCTTTCGAGTATTTTGCATTTTGCTTTTTGTTCACAGTTGCTTCTCAGGTAGTAAGTCAGTGTCGAGGGAAGTTGCTATCAGCTGTGAATGACGATTAAACAACTCACTTTGTTTTTTTTTTTTTTTTGCTATTCATTATTTTACTTGAGAAGATAAAACGTGTTTTTTTTTTGAGTTGAGTATTAAAATAAATAAATGTCTAAATGATAATTAAATGTCATTGTATAATTATTATCTCTTGCTTTCTTTCTCGCTCATTTCTGAGCAACAATGGGCAACATGCGAAAGAAGAGACAACAAAAAAATATCCCAAAAATACGCAAAAGCGATAAGGCTGCTTGGCAAGTGAAATTAGGAATGGCAAATGAAGCAATAGAATATACAAATGTATGTATATTACACTGATAAATAATGGAACAACAAAAAGCACATGGCAAATCGTGGCCGTCAGCTGTTTTGACACAACTGTCATTGACGCAGCTGATAGTCGACGAGACGACACCTTCTAATGAGTGCCGCTGCTTTAAGGCACATTTCAAACTAGTTTGTGACGCCACAAGAGCACAAATTGTTTTTTTATCTCTGCTCTTACCCGTTCTGTATCGCATGGTGGTGTGAGTGTGGAAATACGGTGGAGCGGTGGACCTATTTTTTTTTTTTTTTTGGTTATTTCAGAGTTTGTTATAAAAGTAAGGCAAAATATTTTCGCTCATTTTTATGTGTGGATTTATTGAGAACAAATATAAAAACAGAGCAGAACTGAACACATCTTTTAAGTAGCTGGCTGACAGTGTCTTAAAAGGAAATGTAAAGATTTTTAACATCTGAAGCCAAAAAACAATTGGATTTTGAGTTCGTTTCTATAAAAAATAAAAACTTGTTGGTGCTTTCTTGGTCAACTTTCAAACTAAACTTCGTTAGATATTTTCTTTAAACTTAACCGAAAGAGAACAAAGGAAAGACAAAAAAAAAAAAAAAAAACGATTGGCGTGTGAAAACTTTTCTTTTTTCGGTACTTCGCAGTGGTGTTACAAGGGGTTTAACCATTTACTGAAGACATGTAGAGCAGTGGCACAGATCGGGGTCTCTAGCACTGCATCCCCTATAAAGCATTGCAAAAAAAAAAAAAAACAAAGAATACTCAAAAATGAACTCATTTACGTTTTGAGTTTCCCTATGATTTCTACAAACATGGTTGTCAATTCCAGGATGGTACGAGATCAATCGTTTTTCGAAAGCTTCTTAACATAATATGTTGTTAGGTGTATGCAGACGAGAAATTTATCTTAAAAATTCCCTTTTTTGAGTTAAAAAAATATATAAGATTTTAATTTTTCGATATTATCTCGATATGGTAATATTTTTTTTATTTTTTTCACATCATCAGTTTTGCATTTCCGAAAGTGATTATTTTGCATTGATGCCTGCATAAATGGATTGATGATCGCCAAATGGATGCTAACGCGCAGCAGTACTGCTTATAAGAATAGACCCCTGACTGCCCCTGAAGTATGCAACAAGTCTAAGTATAATTCCAAAACTATACCGATTACGGACGCATGTGATAAAAATTGTTTGCATTTGTTGTTTAAAAATAAGCTTTATACTATCCTTTCACTCACTCACCTGTACCAATGACATTTAATTCCTCGTAGTGAATAGGATCACCATCGCGACAGGCAGCCGCTACATTTTGAGTGCTGTGCTTCGTAGAAGCATTCATTTTAGTAACTGTTTTCTTTGACGTTTGCGACATTTATAGTTTTTATAAAACAACGATTAAGACATTAAATTTCGTAATTTGTTTCTTGCTGTGAAACTGTTAATAAAAACAAACATTTTTGAGATCCAAGTGGAGTCAAACAAAAAAAAAATCAAGTTCATTCACCCCCAACTACAATGCATTAGCAAGACTTGCTTGTGTGCTTCTTCGATACAAGGAATGCAATCGTTTATCGATTGCTTACCATGCGAAATTGTTGTGAAAATGCAGGTGCTGCATTGGTTTGACGTATGTCGCGGTGTATTTGATTGGCACAGATTTTTATGGGACGTTAGTTATTCTTCCTGGACAAACAGCGACACTTTAACGCCTAAACATTGACAGCAGATGATAAAACTATTGAGATCGTCAGCTGATCAATTTGATAACAGAGCTTTGGCGTTGTTCTTGTTGAGTTTTATTGGCTACAACTGACAACTGTTTGTTGGGGCGTTGGGTACCGGTCATCATATTTGTCTTTCTCCCTTGGTTTTTCGTTGTTAAGACACGTAAAACACACGCGCGCGCACGTGAAAAGCCAACGAGAGAATCGCTTGCTAGTTGCGCGTGTGCATAGCGCACAGCCAACTCTAGAGTTGGAGGCGGATGACGAGCGAAAGCCGAACGTCTGAAACTATTCTACTCTGTTATTGAGGGGTTAATGAACTTTGCTGGATTTAACACAAAGTGATAGTTTCGGCATAAGTGCAGTTACATCTTTTGTTTGTATTTTTATTTCGCTTTGTTTTGTAGAGTCAATTATTTTTTGTCACCATTTTAGTTTAAAAGAAAAACATAAAAAATAAAAAAAAAACGTTTCAAACAACAGTTTACTGACAGCAAATGAAACTGTTGATGTTGAGCAGAAAAGTAACAGCGAAAAAAAAAAAAACTACATACGTACGTATAATTATAAATTATTGCGAATTCCTAATCGTAAAGGCAACAACAAAAACAACATCGCAAACGAAAAATTTTATTATTAACACATTTTGGCAATTTTGGTTGTTGTCTCTTTTCTTGTTTGTTTTTGTTTTATTTCGTTTCTTCTTTCTTGCCCCGACTAAATTTATATAAATAATATATATACAAATTAATTTCACAATATTAGAGACAATGTGTCTGTCTGTTTGTATTTGTTAAATTATTGTTGGTATTGTTAAATTCGAAAGTATGTTTTTTCTTGACAAAAATTCTTTTTTTAATTTGCACAAGCAACCAACGCTACTCGCAGCGAGTGGAGGAGAAACGCACACACGCCTGAAGCGAACAAAAAAAATAAATTTCAACAGCTTGTTTTTGGTACTAATTTTTGTTTTAAACTTTTCTCACAATCACTAAATACAAAAATCATTAGTTACAAACAAACACAAGTTTTCCGCAAACATTCAAATTATATATTAAGTTCCACCACGATTTATTAAATTAATTAAGGTTTTTTTTCTGCCAAATTGGTGGAAGCGAATTTTTGAGCACTTTTCATTGAAAACGATCACGCGAAGAGAATGAAACTTTCAGTTTTGTACTCATTTTTTGCTCTTCGCTTTAAATACACTCGTTTGCGAAAAAATAAGTGGCAGCACAGTACTTTGAGTAACATTGTCGCTCTCGCAGAATACCGGATTCTGTTAAAAAATAAGCGGCGGCGTGGGGAAAAATATCTGGGTATTTTGTTAGCAGAATGTTAAAAGTTAACTCTTCGAATTTAACCGTAACAGAACTGTAACATATTTTTAGTTGGAGCATTTGTCTTATATTTTTTGGTCATGGGCTTGATTTCGTTACTTGTATAAGAGAAAGGAGGCGAAATAGATCTGTTTTTAACAAATATTGCGTATTCTTTTTGTTATTAACAAAAGGCGTACTGAATGGCCACAAGTAAAGCAAATGGAGGGGAAATGTTTTATAGCACATCATTATTAACTAATTTTGCAGTACCTGTTTTGCATTACCGAAAATGATTTTTCCGCATTGATGCGACTTGTTCAAAAACGCCAACTGCGCAGCGCAACTAAAACGCATCAAACAAAACTGCATAATTTGCTGACGTGCAATGCTTGCGCAAACTTGCACATGCAAGCTGCACTTATGAATTAGCCCTGTACCTGTATAAGTAGTTGTGCTGGTGCCATTGTGGGAAATTTTCACAGTGGCAGGATTGGGGATTTTATTTACATTAATAAATACGTAAGGTGAAACTTTGAAATGCCTTATGCGTAGATTTGCATTTTGAGACATAAGACTAATCTGATTTTTACTGTTTTTCGTTAATTAAAAATTAACAAAGATTTTTAAGGTTTTTTCTTTAAACGTATTGTGAACAAGATTTCTCCTTAATTTATTATAACGTAATATTTAAAACGTAACGCCGCGTATTTCTCACTCTGTCAGAAAGAGACAACAATAACTTCAAGAGTGAAACAAACAGATTGTTTGAATATTTTAAAGGGGAAAATGCTAAAATTGCACGGTTTTTTTTTAATGTAAGAACCAATCAGGGCGCCAATTGAAAATTGTTTATTTTTTACAGTTACTAAATTCAAAAATTGATGGTTAAAAAATTTTGTTGTTTGTGCTTTATTTCTGCATTGATTGGGGAATTATGGCCTTTGTTTATATTTTGTTATTTGTTGTTGTGGTTTTGGTAACTAGCCAGCCAAAAAAAAGAGAGCTTGTTACCTAGGAGCTTAGGTACCGTTATTTATAGCCACAAAGTAAAACCTGAACTGAAATCGGACAAAATGACTGAAATGCTTGAATTTCTGAAAACTACAAACAATCGAAACCTTCGAAACAACTTCCATTCCATGGTTGAGCAGCGGCTCAAAGAGTGGGAGCACAGCCTGCAGCTGCGTCGGGAAAAACTGTTCTGTCAATTGCGTTCTGAGCAACTGGAATGGAGTCAAGCGTTGACGGAGTGGGTGCAAGCGCGAGCTGAGACCGCACTACGTCAGCGGCAGGAATGGATTGGCTTGGAGATGTTGAAGCGGGAACGAGCCGACCAGGAGTTGCTTAAGTTAAAGCAGCAACAATACGAGGTGTACGTTTTGATATAAAGTAAAGAGTCGCAAGAATTTCAAATGACACTTCCTAATCAACTTCCAGTGAAAACTGTTCTCAGCTGCGGGAGCTGCAAAGTAAGCAAATTCTACTGGAGACCAAAACTGCACAACGCTACCAAATCGAGGAACGCAAGGCGCTGCGCAGAAAGGAGCAGCAAATCGACCAGATGTGGCTTAAAGCCTGGCAACGCTTGCATGCTGTACGCGCTCAGCAGGAAGATTATGAGCAAAAGCTGCGCCGCATAATTGCCAACGCAACGCAGGCAGAGAACTCTGCCAAGGAGGAAGCAGAGCGGCAAAAAAAGAATATATTCAATCATTGTAAATTTGTACATTCTGTGGAGTGAGTTTGATAACTTGAATGTCTTTTAGGAGACATCGCCTATCATATAAAATATACATTCTTTGAATACATTCACTCATTCTTTTCGAAAATGAATTACTCATTTGCGGTTTTGAATGCATTGAAGTCTCTATTATAAATGTCCAAATGAGGATTATCTGACGACGGCACTTGAGGCCAATTCGAATATTGAAATTCCTCATTCTACTGCGCAGGGAATTTGAAATGTTGTTCCAAACTAAATCGACTTCTCTAAACAATCAAAGTCCATCTCGAGTCTACTAAATATAAATCAAAGTATCAAAAGCCGGGCGTCTATTATGTATCTTTCGATACTTTTATATATGAAGTCTTTTTCAAAAGCTAACCATTCAATCCATTAACCAAATCACTCAATGATGTAGAATGAAGCAAAAGGATTGTGGCGAATCTTCCGAAACATAAAAACATTTTGCGAGCCGAACTCCTAAGTGAATCATCAGCTTGAGCGTGTGAAACAAACCCCTAACTCACCCACCCTAAACTTCTCTAAAACAGCCTTAAATTGCATAACTCAATGATGCAAAGAAATGTGTTTTTTTGGGGGTTCGTTGCAATTCATAAATAAAATTACTTTCCGTGTCAACTGTAAATTTTCTACACATTCTTTCACATGATTTCATTATTACAATAAAAAGGTGTGAAAACATAAATTTTTATGGGACAAATTTCATGCATGAAAACTAAATCATTCATGCTCGATAAAGAAGAAATTGTTTTGATTCGCACAACGGATAATGATTTCAGAGCACTACGAAAAATTATCTACGGCAGTGCCTTTCAAGGCGGTAGGCGTGGCATGTTAAAGCTTAAATTTACATAACTACTTTTATTTTATTCAATAGATTTTTTTAAATTTATTTTTTTCTTTTTGTAATTACTAAGACATTTATTTTTAAAACAAACTATACCCATTGTTGTCCAGAGTTTTAAACATACAACGCGTTTAAAAACTAAAATACTTGCAAAGCTTAAAGAATAAACAGAATGATCTAAGATTAAAATAAATATTCGACATATATAAACTTAAAGAGAACTGAAATTTGAGTGGCGAAGTTGATGTATAAGAAAACCGCTGAAGCTCACCACAAAGTTGATGTCTGTAAGGAGCGAAACAATGATATTTTTAGAAAATGTTTATTGGATTAGTCTTCTCACACTTACAGCAATTATCGCGTAGGTAATGCCAATGCCGGAACCGGCAAGCACATCTGTCCAGTGATGTTTATAGTCGGAGACGCGCGTCAGTGCCGTATACCAAGCGAACATAAGAAAAAGGAATTGCATTAAATGCTTCAGCATCTTGATTCTCTTCCATTGCATGCGACGCTGCAAGTAAATCTTTATCGACGTTTTGTCACATTAGGAAATTATACGATCTGATAATGATTATAGACAACTTACCGTTATGTAGAGCATAGTGAAACACGTGAAACTGGCATGACCGCTCGGAAATGACAGATTGACATCTCGCAGCAAGCGCCGTGTGTCATCACGCCCACTGCATGTATAGTTTACGATGTAGCGGTGTGCATTGACGGCATCCTCACAGGTTGTGCCATCGGACAGGACAGGCTGACACATCTAAGGATGTACGTAAATAAATTCAATATAATCTTACCCAAAACGTTGCATATTAAAGTAAAAAATTACCATAAAGAAATGCGGTCGTAGACGTCCAAGCGAGTACTTTGCGATTTCAATAGTTGAGAGCTCTACGCAGCAACCAAAGATCAAAATTCCAATTTTTTTGTAAGACTCTATTAGCCAATCTGGCAAAGCAAGATGGCACAAGTAGTATCCATTGCTGGAATAGTTGTAGTTACGCAGTTTCTTGTCGTTTGACGTATAGAACTCTATTATGGTGATCTGCAAGGGAAGAGTTCGGATACTGAGAATGCGTTTGGGTTTAATTGTTTTCTATTTAAAACATCACGTTTGGTATCGTTTTCTTCTTCGTTGTGTATGTAAATACGTGTTTGTTGAATAAACAAATCCGTGGTTGTTAAAAACAGCCAGCAGACTCACGTCTTAACGTGCCACACACATGCCACAAATGACGGCAATTCACAGGTCTCAACAGGTGGCACTTTTATAAAATCTTACAAGTTCGTTCAAAAGTAAACCGCCGCTAAGATGTTATCTCCGTCGATATCTAAGTCGGTGCTTGACTATTCTTAGTGCCGCCGAAGCGTTTTCGAGTGGCGGTAATGTTTACAAGTACTAGAATTTGGAAAAGCTTTTGTAAACAAAACCGTTTCCCTGAGATATTTTTAACTTTGAATGTCGGCGTACTTTTCTTTTTTTATTTTTTTTTTTTTTGTTGCTTAATTGAGTGCCAAGTTGTAAAAGATCCAATTGCCTTGGCTACTGAATTAATTTCAAGTTTGCTTAGGAGCGATATACTCACCAACGCGACAGGCAACGCAAGGCAGACAAGGTACAGCATCCAGCTGCGTATGGTTGAGTCCTTATAAGGATGCTTCAATGATTCGTCATTACAAAAGAATCCACTCTCTCTCGGCTCACCCCAGAGACTCAAAATTAATGTCGGCAGAGCCACTGAAAAAAATATTGTATATTTTTCAATAAAATTGCTTATAGATTAAAAAAAAATCGATTTTGGAGTATTATAAGTAGTTAAATCCATAAGAAAGATTCTCGGACTATATAATATAATGGCTTAAAGATGAAACACTAGAGCTATGGTCATGTGTTGCACATTTCTTGGAGATAATAATATATATATATATATCATATTTGCATATAATCAGAAGACATTTGAAATAGATTGCTCAATATTTTTCAAACTGCTTAATGGCAATGTATTTGACCTCCACTAAAACCTTTGTAGATTTTTATGAATATAATCAGTAAATTGGTAATTAATAGTCAAGTGATATTTGACTTTCTTTTGAACTCGTGGTACAGGCTGATCTGGCGTGAGGGACATTGGGAAAAAGTATTATGAGTAAGAAAAATGATCTATCATATTTAAGTTATACTATAAATGAAATGTGTGAGTGTGTGTTTGAGTCGAAATTGATACAGTTTTTAAAATCAATGTTTTAGAGTATTTCGTAGTCGAGTATTCTAAACTACAATGATTTTACTTGTTGCTTTTACTGCGTTTACCATAAATAAATTTTATCTGATTATTTAAGTATGTCAGATAAAAGTGCGCAATTTGGGGGTTAGGGTCTTATAAATTAAATAATAAAAAGTGATATATCAACCCCAACCGAAACGAACGAATGTAAACACATCATTGTCACAACAAAGTATTTCCTCTCGACATCAATAAGTGCTGATTGCAAGCCCCGATCCACAATTAGTACACTCTGTATCTGTTGCCGTCAGAACACTTTAGGCTTGCGCAAATGTGAGTAATGCACTCACACATAAATTCGTATTTTAAATTCCTAATTGTTTATGTTTGTTTTGTAGACTTTGGCACATTTTTTCACGTTGTTTGTTGAAGAAAAATGATTGTATATATCACGGATAATGAATCCATTCTAATAAAATGTATTTCACACAAAAATTATCCTTTACACGCGGAAAGATATAAATCTATTAAATGAATAAATCATGAATCAATGAATAAAGTACAATTATTATTACACTTGTTGTAATTGTCGGTCGTTTGTAATGCGTCATGATGACTGTCGTTTTCTATGTAAAAACAATATGAGAAAAATGTATAAAAAAAACTTACCACAACATACCATGCCAAGATCGACTAGTATCTGCGTCATTATCTTTGAAATCCGTTTTGATTTCATTTTCGGATAAACAGGATCGTTGGCCAAGTGTGGCAAATGATTGCTTTGTTCAATCTTATGATTATTGTTGTTGTTCTGCTGTACCGTGGTAAGCGCAGGTAAGGGTCGTGCCACTATTGTAATTGTTGTTGGATTGGCTGTGGTTGACACAATGGTCGAGCTTGAATTCGACTTGGCTTCAGCGGTGCTGAGCGCGGTTGTTGAGTTAGGCTCTGTATTCTTTTGACTGTCGTTGCGATTCAACGGCGACATGTCTCCAATGACCGTCGGTTGTAAATTGCTCATTTTGCTGTCAGATGTAATACTTTAGAGGATGACTAAGTCGCTTTAAGACAAAGAACGGGAGTGACGTCTCCTTAATGACGCACTGAAAGTGTCTCTTTCCTTTGCCAGTCAGTTCTGATAAATGCAAAAACACCTTCGTAGGGTTTTTTTTTCTTTTTTGTTTGTTTTGTTGCTCTTTCTGATAAATGTAATTTTATCGAACTGGGCACTTCGTCAATATATATTTTACTTTGTTTACTTTTGCTTTAAAATTGCACAGTAATAATCTAATCCAAATACGTTTGTAATTTAGAGATTTTATGCTAATGGGCACCTTGTTGATTTATGGATAAAACATAAACAAGAGCAAACACTTCAAACCGCATGCAGAGTCAACAAATCCAACTGATAACCGCAGAATTGTTTAAGCAAATAAGTAGTCAAAACAACGACAACGACCGGAACTAAATTGCACTCACGAATGGACGTCAGTCCATAAAAATCAACATGGTTAAGAAATACACCAAAGCATAACTTTTAGACATTCACGCTTTTATTTAAATTTGTAATGTATGTTTTTATTTTCCATTTACAACAACATTCATTAATTTGCGATAAAAATTAACTACTCGAAAGAATGTCAAACGAAAATGATCACCACCGCTCATGCGATCCTTGCACCACTACTTCTACACCAACAAAACAGGATTGATTGATCAAAATCGACTTGCAATGCACCGAACCCGTTCGTTCCACACAGCCCAACTAACGGAATCTCATTTCATACCACGACTCGAGCGAAAATTCTTATTCTCAACACTTTGAAAACTTCCACACTTCCAATTTTGTCCTCTCAGAGAGCAGAGAGAACCAATTCTTTAAAAAAAAAAATTCAAATCGAAGTGCTTAATGAATTGTAATATTTGAACCAAACATAAGCCATAAGCCATTATTTTTTAGTAGTGCTGCCACTTGTTTATACGCAGATGGATGTATTTTTGTCTATTATAGTTTTGTCGCTAATGCCATCAAATTCACATTTAAATGAAAGTAAACTTAGAAATAAGCTAAATTATTGTTATTCGGCTTGCGTAGCGTCCTAGGACGTAAATTTGAAATTATTATTAATGTGAACAGTCTTGCCAAATTCCAACAGGGGCTTTTAATTGCACTTCTCATAATTCCATTTCTCATAATGCGGACCATTGAAATAGAAACTGCATCATTGATATGACGCATGTCGCACGGACCGGTTGTGTTTGATTCCTGCTCGCTTGGTTTTATTTATTTATTTGTTGTTTTGAAACAAGTGATTAGAATATAAAAGAATCTACGGGAAAACAAACATTATTAAAAAAAAGAACTCTTAAATAATATTTATAAAGAAAATCGACTTTCTTTTTTGTGTGTGAAAGGTAAAAAATTGTTTAAATTCGAGTGTTTGGAATGTGTATTAGTTTAAACAACAAACACTTATGGCATTTTTCGCTCAATAATTTATTAATGAAAGTATAGAAATTTCTCAAAAGCAGAATTGTATATTCAAGAATCAGTGCCAGATAATTTGTTTTTGTTACCAGCCGCAATCTTTCCCATCGCTTCATTGATTTTTTTTTTTGTTTGTTTTGATGGCAGTTTATTTACGCAATTTGTCTCTTCTGGCCGCGGTTCATCATTGCCAAGGCCATACAAAAAAGACGTTCCACAAGTTCTCACCCAAGTTTTTGCTGCACATTGGGTATTTGCAGTGGAAAATACAACAAAAAACGATTGTCCCTGTAGGACAATATTGATAGCCATAACATGTGGTGACCCCATCTGATAAATTTACGCTATTCCGCAGATACAACGCCTTAGTTAAGGTTTCGTCTACATATTTAAAACAAAGTATTGATCAATCATGCAGGAAAATTTCAAACTCGTTAATTGCATTTCAAATTAATTAACTTTTAACGTGTAAGTTTTCAGTTTCATTAAAGACACTTTGAGCGCAAATAAAATGTTTTACATTAAAATATTGCTTATGAAGCTCTTCTCACCAAATTGTTAACACAAAACACAACAAGCAGACACTGCATGCATTCTATATGTCGGTTTCGAGTTCCCTTCCGCCATGCGCAGGTAAACCAATTGCACTTTGCACACTTGAACTTGTTTCAGAAGGCCAATCAATTGGCTATCAGTTGTCGATTGTGGGACTAACTTGATCACTGTTACAATATGTACATATGTACGAACGTACTAAGAGGACGTCCATAAATTACGTGAGGTTTTAGACGCCCTCAACCTCTTCGTGAGATTTTGACGAACCCCTCCTCTGTATATCGCATGAGATTTTGCTTACATTTTTGAGAAATGGAAATTAATGGACTGAAAAGTTCACATTAGATGTACGTTGAACTCTTCTCCTCCAAGGTACGATTTAGCTGAACCCCCTCTCCTAATTTTATCTTACATAGTTTATGGACGTCCCTTAAATATGTTCACAAACGTGTAAGTGCTTATTGTAATATACACGGCAGTTGGACAAATAAATCTTGTGGTGAAATATGCATGATTTTGCATTGTAAATTGAACTTTAAGAAGTCAAAAAAAAAAAAATATAAATACTGAAATACTTAAATTACATACTTATTGACAAATAAATATTTCCAAAGTGGCTTTTGCTTATCACTCTTTCCAGTCTTTTGATAAGATTGACTTTGCAACAGACACAAAATTTCTGTTATTAACTGATTCATCGATGTATTTGCGGTATTTATTTATCTAACGGGGGGAGTAAAACCCATAAAGTATACATAGAGACCATTTATATATTAATTAAATTAAATCAACAGAAACAGCACAACGAAGTTGAAAAGACAACAAATAAACCAAAGAAATTCGTGGCTTAGGTACAAGAAGTTCAAAAAGGCTAGAAATGTGACTGAAACAGTACTGAATAAACTGCATTACTGCGTGGCTAATGGACAAATCTTTTTTTTTGAACTGCAGACATTTCAGTATGATTGTGCAATGCCAATTATTTTCCAAGGTTCACTTAACTCAAAATCATCTAAGGGCAGGCTCATTAGAATTCGATTTATTTTTATTAGCATAAAAGTGTCTTATGTGTTATGTGTAGGTGGTGTAACATAGGTGTTCCCAACATAAAATATATTGAACGAGCTTTTATTTTTCGCCACAAGACTAATTAATTTCGTCGTGTTCGATTTGATTTGTTGCTTTTATTATTCCTATCTTATAATTCGTGGTTGTCTGCTTATAGATCGATTTGAAATGAAAGAAATTATTTCAAAAGCTTGAGCAACAAAGTAACAGATGTCGGAGCGCAAGCTCGAGGTCTAAGCCAGTATTGCCAGCGGTAAGAAAGTTGAGCTTTTCTATACACGTTTTCTGGCGGCCAAAAAGAAAAAAATAAACAGCTGTCAAATGAGTAACGAATCGTCAGTGAGCGAAACAACACCGCTTCGTCGGCCTGAAAGCGAAAATATTTTAACGACGTCGTCGGCGGCAAAAACGCCCGCATTTATTAACGTGGCCAACAACGACGAGCCCAGTAGTGTGAGTCAAGCGGGTGAACAACCAACAGTTGCCATCGTTAACGATCGAAACATTGAAGTACAATTACTGGAGCAACAACATCATCAACACAGTGATAATATCATAATGGATACTAACAAAAGAATACTCTTTCGCGTTGGAATTGATGTACTAATTTTACTTTGCGGTAAGTTCAACGAAATCAAAACAATTTGTAAATTGCGTTTCGCATTACAACGCTTCATTTGTTTATAATAATTTTATGTAATCCATTATAATTCACTGCTTTCGGCGCTCTCAAACGATCGTAGTTTACAAATCTTTGTGTAATCTCTCTCCACAAATGCTCTCTGTAGAGGTTAATAATGTTTTTGTTGGTGCCTTTGTGTTTTTAGCTTCAATTTTTAACATGTTTTTGGCGACAACTTGATAAAAAAAATATATAACAATGGTTTGCCAGTTGATAAGCTTGCACACAATCCCATAAAATATTAAATTCTAAATAGAAATCTTTATTATTTAACAACAACAAGAACACTAATCATTTTATTGTTTAATAAATGAGTACTTTTTATTCAAGTCTGAGAACAATCTTGAGGTTTTACTACAGAGGTTCTGTAATGCCATAAAAATAACATTGAAATATAAAAATAACTTTTCTTGACAAATTGATTGATCATTAATTGTATTGTGAAAAAAACACTTGCGTTGCTTTTATTAATAAATACTTTACATTATAAAAGATACGAATATATGTTTACTATGCGTAAGTAAGCAATCAAAAGAGCTTAATAAGCGAAATGTTTTAATATAGGTAGACATATACGTCAAGACATCGAAAGTGTTTAACAATTGTAGGTAGTTGATAATTAATAAAACCTTGTTGGTGTTAACGCTCTCTGCCAAGTTAAAAATGACTCACACAACACAAGCAGTAAGGCCAAAAGCTCTCACCTTAACAACGTCATCGTATATTTATTGCCAATGTTAGTACAACTTCGCCACACACAAAGCTGCCATTTAACATGTTACTGTACAACAAGGCTTGTTGAACTTACCTTAAAAACAAAATAATAATCAATATAACACATTGGCTAGAAACTATTTGATAATCAATTGTACATCAATTGAACTGAACGACTTGTTATATTTATGTGTCGGTCACACGCACTCACCTTGACTCATCAGTCACGCACCCAATCAGAATACCGTTTTGTTTGATCGCATTTCATGGATTCATTTGAGCATGCTTGCCAACAGAATCACGTTTTTGTCACTATTTTGTAGCAGGTAAACGTTGCTACCTATGGTTGACTCATAGAAGTGCCGCAGTGCCTGAGAGTTCAGCATTCTTCTACTGGATGTTTTTCATTGTGCATGAGAGCAGTTGCGAAAACGATAAAAATGTGACGCGTTTCGACGTTGCGACGCTACCTGACTCAATCCCGGTTAGTTCAACTGATTTCATTGACTTTGTCTGAATCATAACTCTGGAAATATGCAATGCAACCGCAGAAAACAGTTTCTTTTAGTTTTTTAAATGACTACCGAAGTTGGGGAAACTAATGATTAAAACTTTATATACTAATGTACCGCTGTATATACAAAAATACAAAGCACAAAAATTATACATTTTTAGTCGAACACGCGATTTATTACACACATAAATAATCGTCAGTATCAAGAAGTGAATCTCGTATTTTAATAGTTACCAATTAGTTTAAAATTTGTTTCCAATCTTGCCCTCATTTCTGTTTCTGATTAAATAATCTAATCAATGTGTGGAAAGTTCTATCCAAACATTGAAAGTTCTTTCCACACATTGCGTTGCAGCACTTTGTTAAATTTTATTATGTTTGACGTTTGCCACATTTTTCAATAGCTCTCTAATGCAACTTTAAAATATTGCTGTGTTAAAAATGTTTCCTTCTTTGGGTTTTAATATTTATTTCATACCCTGCACATAGTGTGTCGGTCTGTTTTAGAGTGGTAGTATGTAACACCTAGTAGAAATTTTTTTCTATGCCCAACCAACCATTTATTTTATTATTATTTTGAATTTGGATTATAGTTACCTCAGTAACGAGTTTCTTACATTTTTATCAATGTTTTAAAGTTAATTTTCAGGCTCACTATGATGTGTGTAGGGTATTATATTGTCGAGTTGCCTTACATGTTTTCCAATGTCTGGTATAAATTAGTTGTGACGCTTCATCTCTGATAAGAAAGTGTACAAGATGGGCGCGTATTGATTTCTCCCTCTCTTTATGGTCGCGTTTTCGTCATTTGAATTAAAAGCCGACACAAAGTGACGCAATCAATTGAGTGGGGAATGTCTGACTGAGTGTCTGCTGACGGCACTAATTGCACTTGGCTGCCATATAGACTACGAGTGGAGTTATTATTCATTTAGAAGATTTCAACTATATGAAAAGTATTGATTTACAGTAAGGTAACTTTACTGTTCTTCTCAAGAATGGTTGATTTGAAATTCCTTGCCTGTTTACTGCTGCATTGTCAGACTGCATAACCATTAAATTAATATTTTATGGCGATTGCATAAGACAGTCTTGCCTTGCCTGCCATAAAATCGGTACCAGCTCTGATGAGTTGAGTTCAAAGTGCACATTGAAGACTAAATTGTTTTAAATACAGTTTCCGCGAAGTTTAATTAATTACGAAACGGTTGCATGTCAAAGGCTGAGACGCTGTCAGATATTCATTAACTAAAAGATTCTTTGTGATAAATTTAACAAAAAAATGTGCGTTATAAAATATGCGTCGATTTTCAAAACGTATTGAAATTCAACTTAATAAATCTTTAAATAGAACTCTCAAACTTTTAGTTGGAATTAATTTGAAGCTTAGATTTCTACACATTTTTAATTCAAATGTTTTTTTTTTTTTAACAAAATGTGGTTTCTAATTGATTCAGCTATCAGTATGTATAAACAAACCCGACCCAATTCCAAATCAAGACAATTTGGAAGTGCATTAAATATACAACAATTTCTCTACAACTTCAAAAATAAGTTGACTTTGCACAATCTGCAGACGAAATGCGCCGACAAAGAGGCAAAGCTTCTGATTTGCCGCCCACGTGAAACCCGCTACACCTTGACTTGGTTTAACTTATCTTCTGCCGCTATGGCGTTTACTATTAACGTACGTATATTTTTTTTTTTGTAATACAATAGCAACATGTGTTTCATTCTCACGCACTTTGTTTGTCGAGCACAGTCTCCGGCGGCGCAGTCAGATACAATTTAGACTTGTTGTTTTAACGCACTGTTTTACAAGAGCAAACTATTAGATTAAAAAGAACCCCAGTATCAAAAAGCGCACATGCCGCTTAGTTTCGGCAACATTGTATTCATAAATAAAAACATTCACATTCCAGCATTGTTATCAACAAAAAACAAGCAATAATCGTTGAATCGTGATAAATAGATAGTATAGCATCATTAAAAAAGCACCCACTCACACACACGCCGAGCGAGTATAAGCATTCGTGATCGAATTGCGGCAATGGCGTTGGTGACTTTGACAAAATGTGCGTTTTTTTTCTCGTACATATTTCCGCTCCACATGGTCCCTAATAAATGGCAACCCTCATGTTATTGTTGACACAATTCAATGTAGTTTATTCCCCTTTTAAAAAAAAGTTTTAAAGTGATTGAAAATTTAATTTACTTGTTTAAAGCTCGCAAACCATGCAAGTGTAAAAAAAAAAATAAATTTATTGTGTGCACTTTTCCATTATACAGCTGGATTTTTTTTTATGACATAGACTACTTTACTGAATTTTACAATAGAATAGAAGCTGAGATTACACAAAAGTCTTTTTATTTAGTGCCTCATGATTCAAAAGAAAAAGACTTAAGTCCTTTCAGTGCACTGCTGAATGCACTAATTCCACAGCATGCACAAAAAGTAGATCGAAGAACAAATGTTTTTTGTTACATAAACGGATTAAAAAAAGTCTTCAAAGGTTTTTCTTCGCCCTAATACTTTGAAAATTATGTTTTGAAAATGAAAATGTTTTGTCATCAACTTGACACATACGTATAACACCTCTCTGCCCGTCATAAGGATGTGAAGCAAAAGAGATTCTTTGTTTTCTTTCTTGTAGATGAAAATCAATTTATAGCAATCCCTGAATAATTGAAAGATCGTCTTCTTGACAGTAGATTTTTAGGGACCAGTGTATATTTTTCATCCCGGTCCCCCATTTCCCCTTGGGCCCTAACTTATAGCATTTCAAATTATATGAACGACACGGGAATTTCAAAAATAATTTATTTAATTTATTTATTTATCTTACAGTTGGTTTACCGATACTCTTTTTCCACCTGTGGGGTACCGCATACAAACGTGGCTTCTTCTGCGATGATGAATCGTTGAAACATCCATTCAAAGAATCTACAGTACCCACCTGGATGTTGTACATCATCGGTCTTGTGATCCCAATTGGTGTGGTGAGTTTAACAACAAACTAACAAAAAACTCAATTAATTTTTTTAATATAATTTAAACAAAAAGTGTTAATCAATAGAAAAAAAAGTCATTCTGCAAATTAAATTGCTAATTCCCAACTATTATTATTTTCTTAGATGTTCATCCTCGAATTTGTGCATTGTCGTCAAAATGCGCGATCCTTTAACGCTAATCATAAGGTGCGGAAGTATGTTTTCATGGACTACGAAATTCCAGAATGGTTAGTTGAGTGCTATAAAAAGATTGGTATTTTCGGATTTGGCGCAGCTGTAAGCCAGTTAACAACAGACATTGCGAAATACTCAATCGGACGACTACGACCGCATTTTTTTGAAGTAAGTATCTTTTTTTGAAAACTATGTAAAGTTGTGACCAAATATATACGAAAATTATCTGTTTTACAAAGTATGATTGCTCTGAAAAGCACTTGTTTTGAAGTCGAGCACTTTTTGACACAATATGTTAAAGTATTTCAATTGGAAGCAGAATAACACTCGATCGCTCAAATGTGTCGTGACACTCATATAGCAAGGGTTCGTTCGTCTTCGTCATGTCGCGACAGCTGTAGCTGCTCCCCTACCAACAGTCTGACGAATTGTTATTGCTACCATACAAAGCCGCTAATTGTTACATAAAAAAGATCTACAGAAAACAAAATAAACTATAAACCCAACTTTCCCTAAGCGTGTTCTGCGCCCTCAATGAGTATTTTTGTCTGATAGATGTGTCATTTAATTAGATCAAACACAGTTTAACATTATTTTGATGGCTGTACTTAATGTGTAACATGTGTCGTTGCATCGCTTTAATTAAAGTCGCTTGTACGAATTCAAAATATATTTTAGTGTTCCACCAACCATTGCAAAATCATTTTAAACAAAAATAATATGATCTAGCATACATAGTAAAATTTGATACACGTTCTTATTTTTGTACTTCGGACATTTTCCAGGTGTGTCAGCCCTTAATAGCAGGGAACAAGACATGCAATGATGCCTCTATGGCTGGCAAATACATACAGGATTTCACCTGCCAAGGAAATGGTTATAGTGCACGCATTCTTAAAGATGTTCGACTGTCATTTCCAAGCGGACACTCAAGCTTTACCTTTTACACAATGGTTTACGTTTCGGTAAGTTGTATTTAAAATTTGAAAAGAAAATTTAATTTAAATTTGCATCGCACATATAGTTGTATCTTCAGGCGCGTATGACATGGCGTGGCTCGAAACTGTTGCGACATTTTTTGCAATTTCTGTTCATCATGATCGCCTGGTATACGGCTTTGAGCCGTGTTTCCGATTATAAGCATCACTGGAGCGATGTGTTGGCCGGATCGACATTAGGCGCGCTCATTGCTATCATTGTGGTAAGTAATTCGAAAATTTGTTGTACAACAACCCAGTGTTGCATGCCAGTCTCTTTGTTATCTCCTATTTTCTTTCGGACACAAGCGATCTTAAGCTGAATATAGTTGCTTCTGTGTCGTTTAGTTGCCTCAGTTCATTTTATACATGCTTCGTAATCAGTAGTTAGTACCATTCGAGTTTTTTCACGTATTCTCAAATCTTTCTAGAGTTACTTGGTGCCAAAAAATTGGTTCAATTGGAATACAGTTTGGCCCATTACGCACAAGAAGCAGCACTAATGATAAAATCCAAAAAAAAAAAACACATTGTAAAATGGATGTTTTGATTTGAAGTTAATAAATACAAAAAGTACTCATTGAAAATGTCTTTACATTTTTCTCGTGGTGAAATTGTTAAAATAACGAAATTAAGATTAACATTTTTTTCAAGTATAACATTGAGACATGGCAAACGTCTAAATAAGTCAGCACCCACTGTACACCTATCTGTTCAATCTTCCAGAAACAGGTGCACTGTCCCCGACAGACAGCAGTCTAATTTTTATGCATCAGTTGTCTTTGTATCTCGTGTATAAATATATAATTATGTTTTTAATACTTCATTGCGCGTGTCTTTTCACTTGAACTATGGATAAATCACAAATCTGAGTTGCAAGTCGGTTTTTTTTTTTTTTTATTGAAGCAAATTATTTGTCATGTACTTCTTCCATTCTCATCTACTTGCAGGCTAAATATGTTTCAGACCTGTTTTTAGAACAGCCATCAAGCAAAAACTTGTCACGCTCATCACAGGATACGACAACGACGCCACAAACGATAACTATAAGTTGAATACTTGTTTAAATTATACTTTTATATTTATTGAGACAATTGTGTTAAGAGTCACATGAATTCCAATACAATGTTACAATCTTGCATATTTTTAAATTTTTTAGCTGGAAATTAAATTCTTTCCGAAACTGTTCGGTTAATATAGCAATAAAAAAGCAGAGCTTTCAAGTTAAGTATTATCTATTGATAAGTTTAGAATACTTTAGCGAGTGTACACATATGTAGGTATGTATGTATGTTTCTATGGACAGGAGACCTTCACAAATGAAAATTTCGGAAGAAAAGAAGGATAGTTCAAAATTATCTAATAAGTTTTTATTTTCGCTTAAACAATTACAAATTTGTTTGTAGATTTGTTTGACAATAATAAATTATGATATTATTTATTTAATAATTGTATTGTGATCAATTACAAATTTTATGAGTATTGTACCTACAGGTAGATATCATTTAATTTCAAAAAGAGCAGCAAAAAAAAAAAATATAATAAAGCTGATGAAAATTCAAAAATTAAAAATATGTGTATTGAAATTTTGATTTGATTTGGCGTTTCATTAAATATGAAACGTTAAGAAATTTAAAGTTTCAAAAATTAAACTAACCTAAAACGTATATACAATTACGATCTGTAAACATAAAATTAATTTATTAGCTTAAGTACCTACATATACATTTATATATTTTATTCAATTTAATTAAAACAGATTTAAAATTATATTTTGATGTATATGTTTATACAGCATTTTATGCAACATAAAATGTTAAAGATGTATATTTTTCCAATAAAAGCAATTGTAAAATAAAATTAAAACGCATTAAAAATAAATTAATTAATTTGAATGTAACTTAATTTGATCTTTACTGAATAAATAATTTCAAATGTGGAGATGGCGGCAATAAGAAAATACGTCAAAATGTTTTAAAAACATTACAAATAGAAATCAGTAACGACGATATCTTCAACCTTGCCGAAGATTAAATACTATTTCACGTCCTTTTGCTAGGTGCAAGGGAGCTACCAGGTCCCGTTTTTTTCCATAACTAGCAGGCTCTGAATAATGAATGATATTAACCATCGATTATAAAAAAAAAAAATCATTCGAACACCGTCAGAAGACTTTTAGAGATAATCAGTCCAAACTGACATTTTTTTCCATTAAAAATGTAATTTTTTCATACAAAACAGGCAAGTATTAAGTAATATCTTTTGAGTTACGTGTATAACTATGCACATGGTGTTCGAATGGATTTTTTTATAATAGATGGTTAATACAACATTTCAAGTGTTCCAAATAAGGTTTTCAAGTCATAACTCAGTTAAAAATTCACTTTTTCAAATAAACTACACTATTTTAAAGTTAAAACGTCAATCTAAAAATCTGCGTTCATACTTTTTCAATATCTTTTTTCATTTAGAAGTTACAGGCACATAAATTTCAAAACTATGGGTGATTCATTTAATCTGTGAAGTACTGTATGAATGACTTAATATTTCACTTTTGCCAACAAAGTGGCAGCATTGTACGTTCTCAAGAATTCCAGTCAACAACAACGTTAAAGAAGAAGAAAGACAACCCGGTCATTTTTCACTTGTTTTTAATAAAATTGTAGGTTTTATTATTAAAATATACTTTTTAATATTTAAAAATTGAATGAGAAATATGAACGTTATCTGCGGAATATAATAAAATTGGTTTTCTCTTAGTGCTTATTGCTAGTGTAATTTCTATGATGACGTGTAAAAATCAAAAAGAATTTAATTTAACAATTTCAGAATAAAACTACAAGATGATAACTGACGTGCAATTGGCTGTTTTCTCTAATGTTCTGGGTGTATTCTTATTCCTACTAGTGGTTGCTTACCACTATATAAACGCAAACACCGGAAAGTCAGTAAAACGGTATATCCATATATGTAAACATTCCAACTAAATAAATTTTATTTTTTAGATCGGTTGCAAAATCAAAATGAAATTCAAGGATTAAATATTCCATTCCAAAATATTGAATTTATTCCTGTCTAATTGTTAAACGAAATTGTAATAAAGGATTCAAAATTTAACTATTCGATTTCCGCCAATGCATCTTTGAGATCTTTTACATCCTCCAGTGAGTGATCTGTGCGTCGATTACCATATGTTGCAAATACACGTTCTTTGGGGTGCCCAAAATGAATCATCTTACCATTAAATACATTGTTGGTTACTGCTTGTTTGCATGCTTCCTCCGACACCAGATCTTGTGCATTTTTTGGGTTTTGCTTGATTTGTTTTAACTGGGACACTTTCGTTTTACTTTGGTCGAAACGATAGTTTGCTGGAAATTTGTGCGCTTTTATGCAGTGTTCTTTGCGTTCCTCCGGCGTATTCATTTTCAACGAACATGTTTCTAAAAAACATGCATACAAGGGCTCAGTTCCACGCGTAAGTTTGGCCGCAAAATATGAATCGTGCGTTTCTGTGAGATGTAAATCGAGTAAGTGAGGTGTCGGTAATGACCTCTTACACTCATTGCATATATAACGATGTAAACTATTGAAATGTGTCTCAAAGTCCGAGATTCTATCGAATATGCAGTCGCAACCAGGCTCACTGCAGTACATTTTATTACAATTCGACTGCGTCGCTAAAGCATCATTATCGTTGTCGTATTCATTGTTATGTACAATGACTCCAAGTTGTACATGTGGAAGAAGCAACTTTAAGTTTGATTGAACAATCAAATCATGATCTGGACTTCTGTAACCACCAGAAATGCTTTCCAATAACTTAGAAATCTTTTCGGGATCCATAATCAGAAGCCAGCTCTATTGTATCCTATTATGAACAATCTTCCGGAAAATGTATTAAATCATATACGAGAATCTTTACTTTGGACGATGACTGCAAGGCGCTACACATCCAAACGCAGTTCTTTTATCTGGCTGATGGAGTTGTTGACGATGGCCCGGCTACCTGATGGTTAGTGCGACGCGAGTCAGCTAAATTGTTGTTGCCCGTCGACACGGCCAGTGAAAGAGACACTTGTGCGTCGAAGTGGCTCACTGGTGTCATTATTTACTTGAAAGAAGAAGCAGGCTGGTTGCAAGGGCAGTTGGGTTAGGTCAATGTGGGAGGTTCTCCCAATATCGACGATGTGTAAGTTCATTTTTTATAGAGACAATATGGTCAATACTTTTAGCATTTATTCCTTTGGTAGTAGTTGAATTGATAATGCTTGAGGTCGGTTCCAGATGTGTCTTACACTTTAGGTGGTTTTTTGTTGTAGGAATATGCTTACAATGAAGAAAAAATCAAACTATACAATCGATGAGAACGTCAACTTTGAATGCTATACATGGTTCGGTAAATACTACATAATTATATGTACTGAATGCTGGTTTTAATGCGAACTATTCTTTATTTAATTCACATAAGACATTCGAAAGCTTGCCAAAGCAAGAAAGAATGAAAATATATTTATCAATATAACTCCAATCACAAAGAAAAAGTAGCCGCATCAGCTAATTCAATGCATCATTTCACGCTGCTGGCCGGCGTTATTAGTACATCAATTAATATAGCACCGTTTAGTGGTACTTGTAGTTTCTGTGGTGCTTCAATTTGCCATAATTGATCAAATAGAAGAAAGTCATGCTAGCAACTGTAATCTGGAAGAATGGTGCAATGCCAGCACGCTTTGGGAACACATATTTGTGCTGCCAGCGCCACCAAGCACGGCTAATGGCGCCAGTGATTGCACTTGGGGTCTTGTTGCGGCGACTAATCCAGGCGCCCAATTCTCCCAATTTCACTTGACCCAATGGTACATCAGCTGTAGAACCGAATAGTTAAAAACATTTTTTATTACCACAAAAATAATTTTGCAAACTGAAATTATACAAACTACATTACGTAATTCTCATTTCTACGCACCTTTTCCGTAGTAGCGTGCTGGATCGTACGGTCCATGCACCTTCGGGTTGTACTCAGCTGGATAATCACCAAAAGCCATTTTCCTAAAATGTAAGTCAGTTATGTTCAGTAATTATTTTTTTTTTTTTTAAATTTCATTGAAGTTAAAAAATAAATGCGAGCAGCACCTTCTCAGAACAAGTTGACTTAGTGATGCCTCTCACCGGGTAGGTGTTGTAATTGCACATAGGATTTTACTAAAAATTCCCTGTTTTTATGAGAATTCTATGTCTACATACAACACTTGACAACATACGTTAACTTAGCAACAGACACCGCGCGTGATAAGCCCTCGTGTAAATGGGGCATTGGAGCAAAATCACAATACGACACTGTTACCATCTTTCAACAATTTTTCTCCGTAAACGCTAACCAAAAACCGCTTAAATCCCCCTAAATAAATTTTATTATCATAAAAATTTTTATTACGGCTTATGATTTTGATACTTTTTACGTAAGATCACAAAAATGAGATAAATTAAGATTATACTCTTTCTTAAAAAATGCGAATTACTTAATTTTCCTAAGTTCGATTCGTCTAAACAATTGGAAAATGCTTAAACAATAACAAAAGTTGCCGCTTGCTGGAACAGCACCGAGGCAAAAACTGTCGGCAACACGGCACGGCAATATGTCGACTAAAATTTTTCATCTTTTATACGCTTAAACGTTGCTCAAGAGTACTGATCTTGTGAGCAGACCCAACATATTTTTCGAGAGCACTTTACGTCTAAAGAAGTGCTGGATAGTTTCTCTCAAAATTGGTATTTACCTGTGTCGGACTGTTCAACACTTAAGAAAAACAAACGCATACAGAAATCAAATAAGCAATATAAACGAAGCTTGAGTACAGAAATCGAATAAGAATCTAATTGGACTTTATTAAAAATTGAGGAGTTAATATCAAAAGAAGTAAAACGGAAACGTGCAAAAATGAAACTGGAGGAGTTATTGCCATTAACGGTTAAAGTTCCCCCGCCACAGGATGAGGATGAATACGAAAAGGCGGAGTCGAAAACGGTTAACGCGTTGGTGGAGGGGGCGGACAACGTTGAAGATGCTGCAGATGAGATCTTGGAGAAAGAGAGCACTGGTGGAAAAAAGAAGGGGACACGAAAGAAACGCTCCCTCAATTGGGAGGAAGCCGAAAGGGTATATATAAAAATAGAAAATGCACAAAAACAAAAATAAAGCAAAAAACTCTAATTATTAATTTCCGACGAACTATAGGGTCTATTGCTCGAAGTCATTAAATCGAAAGTGGAATTTGTTGAGAATAGAAGCGTTGACGCAAAGAGTATCAAAGCTAAGAGATTGGCCTGGACACAAATTACGAAACAGTAAAAAGACAAATGCTTTGATTTTATTCCTTGTGTAAATTTTATTTTTAATGCTTTCAGGTTTAATGCACTAAACTTTCGACACCGTCTCCTGGAGCAAATACAGGTGCAATGGCGCAGCATGAAGAATTCTGCTAAACGTGAACACCAACAAAAGCATCCGAAATCAGATGCACTAGATGGTATGCGCATGATTGAGTTTATGGAAGAAATGCAAAAGGAACCAGTCTTACCGCGCAGTCAAACTCGCAGTGCTGGCGCTGCTATAATTAAGAAGGAACTTGTGGAAATTGATGAAGACGAAGATATGCCGTTAGCTGCACTCCCCAACTCCACAAATGGAAGTGATGACACACTACAAACATCAACAATTGCGATACCATCGCCACCACCCTCTACAGCAGGTGGCGATTCACAGCAAGAGACGTGCCAACAGTTGACGCCACCACGCAATCGCAAGAAGTCTAAGCAGGAAAAAAGTGAAATTCCAAAAGATAATGGAGCTGCTTTGGTAGCTAACACTCCACAGCGTGGTCGTAAACGACAACGCCAACGTAAAGTGGTAAACAATTGTTAAAAATACTATATCTGATTGTCTAAACTAAAATATCTAATCTTTAGTCATCACAGACTCATGTTACATCGGACGACGCTAACACTGACCCGGCACCAATACAGCTCACGTCCACAAACGTGGCTAGTGCAGCGTCAACAGTGGGCGCATCCATTGATTCTCCTTGTACAAATACAAACGATGACAGCAAATATAAGTTGGAGATATTTAAAATAATCAAGCAGGCACGACTAGCCGAAATGGACTATTTGCGGCGGGAGCACGAACAAAAGCTACGCTTTGAACAAATAGAACAGGATCTAAAGTTGCGCCAGTTACGTGAAGAACACGAGTTACGCATGCGACACCAGCAGGCGGAGCACGAAGCGCGTCTTGCCGTCTATGCATTCAGTGATAATCGACCGCGAAGTAATACAGTTAAGCACAACATCGACAGCGGCGAAAATGGCGCAGCGCCAACAGTTCCGGCAACAATTGATGGTATTGAAGCAGCTTCTTCGGTCGCAGTGGGTCAAAATTGAATGCGCGAAATGAAAATTAAGATTATTGCCAGTACTAGTGATTAAGTATATTACATAGTTTCAAAATCATTCGATGCATTTGTGTGGATCTTTTTGCTCCTTAAAACTCCAACTGGAAATCTCATTTTTCTGCCACCATACTTTAACATACATACTACATACATAAATATGACGGACTGCTCACTGACGAATCTTTAATACAGTTTAGTTTTTATAGCGGTTGTGCCCAATACTCAAAGTCACGTCTTAAACATGTGAATTTCCTGTATTCGAAACAGTATTTTCTGCTTTAGCTAATATTATTAAGTTTTTTTTTTTTTTTTGTACAACTGAACTTACAGTCTACTTGTAAACGTTCTTTCCAATTGTCTGACTTCCTATGGTAGTGCATTAGTTTATGGTTAATTTAAGGTTGGCTTCAAAATAATTGTGTCTAATTTTGTTGCTGGAACAAAGCCAAGTATAAAAAATGACTCCGCCGTACTCAAATCCGATGGAGGGTGGAGTAAATTTAAACTAACCTTAAGAACATAAATAATCAAAAAAAAAAAAAGTATTTACGAAAACAATAAAGAATTTAAATGTAATAAAGATTTCAGTTTTTTTGCGTCTTCACGTTCATCTTTAAAACGTCTGTTTTATTTTACAGCTTCTCTAAGTGGCGTAAAATTTGAAGAAAACCGATTCTACCAGTCCTCTGTACCAATCTATCACCGGTAAATATTTGGAAGCATCTCTCATAATGTAATCGATTTCTCTTATCATTTTGTTATCATGCTATGTATTCATGCTAGAGGCGTATCATAGTATTTACTCTCTAAATTCACTTACATACAATGTACATACGTGTCCATATATTTTTTCCAGTGTAAGCTTATTTTAATTTGTGCAATTTTGAGCATGGCGTCAAGAAATTAACAAAGCCAAGAATTGAATTTCAAATGAATTTTGTTCGAAAAACGATTCAGTTTTGTTGCTGTTCCATTGCAAAAAAAAAAAATGGGATTGAAAGCAAGTAATGAAAAGTGAAGAGTGTTTTTCATATGTCTCTGTCTGCCTTCTTCGTCAAAAATTATTCTTCATCTGGTTTTTTATATTTAACTTCCAATACCATTCGAAAAGCAACGGTGAACATTGACAACAGCAAGCCAATGCAATAAGCAAGCTCCTCTAGCGAAGAAGTGAAAAATATTCAGTTTTACTAGAAATAAAACTTTAAACGTATTTTTTTGCCATTGTTGAAAACATAGGAAATGAGAAAAGAAAACAATTATAT
This sequence comes from Phortica okadai, assembly GCA_034638295.1. Lineage (NCBI taxonomy): Eukaryota > Metazoa > Arthropoda > Insecta > Diptera > Drosophilidae > Phortica > Phortica okadai. The sequence continues at coordinate 6,429,800 of CM067851.1, forward strand.
AAAAGCCAATGTGAAAAAGTGTAATTAAAATAAAAAAAAACAAATTCGGTAAATGGTGGCAAAGATCGCTCTGGCAATCCCGAAAACATGTTGTTGCTTTATGCAAAGTATGTTTTAGTTCTCTGGATGCTTATTGGCAGTAATCGGGGCGATGTTCTAGTGCTGCATAAGTTTTCCAAAGATGAGAGATTGTACGCAGTTAGCGCCTGCACGGCAGATTGTTTGCAGTCACGTCAGCAGCATCCACTGTCAAAAAAGGAATCACCTCAATACCATAAGGTAAATAATGGTTTTGATATTGATCATCGTTGTGTGGTGAGAAGTGTGGAAATACGATTTGCGCTGATAACTAGTTGAGTGTACTCTACGACTAATTTATTTTGTATTCAGTTGTTTAACAACTGCTTCGATTCATGCAGAAATAATACAACAGCGAGTGAATTTCACCAAGTTTCAACGAACTTCTTTATGAAACTAGTCTGTCGCACCGACACAAGCTTGACCTTCAGTGTCGATTTCGCGTCGTATAACCGCAGAAAGTTTCAAGAAATGAATGTGACTGAGGAAGTTGGTATGAAAACTGGAGTAGAAACTTTAAAAAGCAATGATTCGGGAATAGTTTACATTGTAAAAATTAATGAGGCCAAGGAACCCAAGGAATCACTTGTTTACCTGGTGAGTAGCTAGCGAAGAGAAAAATCGTGTTAATATTAACTGAACTGCCAATGAATCCACAAATTTTGTTATTATCAGTCGGATGACAATTTATTCACACTTACTAATCTGCAACCGAATGTGACGCACAGTCTGACTGTTTTGGCTATGCGGGCTAACGGCCAATATTCAATGATTACACAAGAACAAGGATATATGACACTTCGTCGTGGTTATCAGCCCAAAAAAGTGACAAAGATTGAGATTGAAAAGTTTGTTCCGGATCCGTTTTCCCCCTCACTTGTTACTGCACATTTGCAGTGGATACCCAATTCCGATATGAATTGCTACTATGACATATTATTCTTTTCTACGGTCGGCAATCATTTTGACATGCCAATTGAATGTCGCGATGTAAGTATTAGGATGTTTGTAAATTTTTAACTGATTTTATTATTGTTGAGGCATCGTATACAGCCCCGCGGTTTGTACAATTACGATATTAGAAATCTGAACTTTTCTGGAGAGTACAAAGTTGGTGTACGTGCCGTTAACGGAAACTTAGACAGCGACATAGTATGGCTACCATTTCAGGTTCCATCGTGTCTTGACTGGTACGACTTCAACTATACATTATGCGGTATGTATTAAGCACATTTTTAGTATTAAGTGCATCATTACCAATCATTTTATGTTGCAGCTCCTATGAGGCCAACTGGCTTAAATGTGACTCAAACTGTCTACGATGCTAATACTCTAAGCTTGAATATAATCTGGGACAAGCCACAATATATGCCCGACTACTACACAGTACGCATACTCGACCACTCCTATAATGGAGGTGAACCTTCAACGCACAGAGTAGCACAGGTTTGTTGCCTTTGTGTGATTAAGACAAGAGCACTACGATTCAAGAGTCTTTTTTTAGGACGCATATTCGTTGTATTTGCCAGAACTCGAAATTAATGGTTCTACATTCGAAATATGGCTGACGGCACACTCGGAGGGTGGCAGTGCTTCGTTATACGAGGAATACACAAAAGAACCGCCTTCGATCACAAGAGGTTTATTAGCTACCATATATTCAGACATTATCAGTGATTGGTATTCTTACCCTCCCAGATAATGTTCATGCTAAGGTGCTCTTTGCTTTGATTGTTCCCCTATTATGCCTGACCGTTCTCTCATTGACCTTTTTCTGGGGTCGCAAGACCAAGTTGAGACGCTACAAAGAGCGCTGCAAACATTTAGAGGTTAGTCTCAAGAACGCTTTAAGCTGCGGCAACATAAAATTTGTTTCTTTTGTTTTTTTTTTTTTTAATACAGGAGAAACAATCGGTCCACTTCCCAACGACGGATGCCAACATCGGTGCGGATCATCAGTTCTCGGGTGTAGAAATGACCATAATGAACTCCGACAGCGAAAATTGCTCAAATTCTGCAAAGTCTTTCGTTTTTAACGATGAAATGGAGATTAACCACGACGACGTTTTACTTTACGAAACGCTCGGTGAGGGAGCTTTCGGTTTCGTAAGGCGTGGGATGTACAAAGGTCAAAATATGGCCGTCAAAATGTTGCGAGGTGAGTTTCATGGTAAACAAATTCGAGTTAAAGTAAACCTACTTACAAATATAATCCAAAGATGCTCCTACAAACGAAGATATCCAGGCATTCAAAGATGAAATTGAGTTCATGAAGTCCGTGGGCAAGCATCCGAACATTATTGGATTAGTTGGATACTGTACTAAAGAGTTAGGGTTCATGATGTTACTTATCGAATACTGCAGTTTGGGTAACCTGCTCAACTTCCTGAGGTACGTGTTGTTATTAATTGTACTTTGGTTACGATACTTTTATAATTCCTTGATAGAGATGAGTGGAAGTTTCGACAGGAACGAGAAGGTAAAACGACTTCTATACAAAATACACCGGTTAACAGCTATCAGAAAAGATGTACTGAGGATCACAGCGAAGACGGCAATATTTCCGAATGTATGGGTAAAAAAGTGAACACTGCTGAATTGCATTACGCTTTATTAAATGAAACGCACATCGATGACTTGAAGAGTATAAATGAGTCTACTACAATGCCTACCAAATATTTACAATTTGAGGTATCAAAACTATCTTCGAGGGAAATAAATATGCTGCCACAGACAACTACGATTGGCGCAGCTGAAAATAAGTCTTACGGTTATGAGGATTTTTGCTATTGTAGTGTAGGGACCAAAGTGGGCGTGAAGAATATTGAACTAACTAAACCATTTAGTGATTTTGAGCATATTGAGGACATATTGGATGAAGAACCAACTAGGCACGCCGACGAGTCTAGTTTAACGAGTTCAATCTGCAACAGTTGTGGGAATCCAAAGTGCACTGTACGGAGCAACGATCAGCGCCGAGGTGGTGATCGCCAATTTACAACAGTCGAAAACCATGAATATTTTAATATTGACAATATTCGGAACAACACAGTACTACAAGATCGCAAGCCATTATGCTTGTCCGATTTGTTGGTGATAGCACGTCAAGTTGCTGTTGGCATGGTGAGTATGATTAAATAAATAAATTGCTGGTAGATACCAAAAAAAAGTTTGCTCCTTTAAATTTACGTTTCGGTTTTTTATTTTTTTAGGAATTTCTTGCCAAAAATAAAATTGTTCATAGAGATTTAGCAGCTCGCAATGTGCTCGTTTCAGCAGATCGGACCATTAAAATAGCTGATTTTGGGTGAGTTTGAATGAAAAACTGTCGTTAACACACTTCAATATTTCTGCATATTTGCAGTTTAAGCCGCGATGTCTATCAAGACAGCGTTTATAAGAAAACCAGCAGCGGTAAACTGCCTTTGAAGTGGATGGCCCTCGAATCGCTCACTCATCAGGTGTATTCAACTAAAAGCGATGTGTTAGTAGCACAAATTTAATTTAAAGTTAACTTATTTATTCACGCATGTGTTCATAAATAGCTGGTCCTTTGGCATACTTCTATTCGAAATTATAACACTCGGAAGCATACCCTATCCCTCAGTACCATCTGAAAGCTTGGTTACATTGTTGCGGATGGGCTATCGCATGCACAAACCTCATGAGTGTAGCGATGAAATGTAAGAAATTACTGAAATTATTTAAATAATTTTTAATCGTTGATCATCAAATCAAACATCATTAGCTATAAGCTGATGCTCTCCTGCTGGAACTCGTCACCCTCCGAGCGTCCAGCATTTATCGAGATAATACACATCCTTGACGAACTGATCTGCCTCGAAGACGAGAAAATTCGGGAAAACACTGACAGCGATGGCAATAGCAAACATGTAATAAATGGTTTGGCAACCACAATAGAGGAGTGAGTAACGACAAAGAAGGATCACTGCAGGAACAGTACAAAAGTTTGATTTACTGTTTTTTTTTTTTTTTTTTTTCATTGGCCAATCAAGACTGCGCACTGAAAGCAACGCTGACTATTCTTATAACTGATAAGAACTATTAATTGACAACCAATTAAATAAGATGGATGCCTAATTGGTTTGTGGTACATTGATAAGTATAGATTTATGTTTTTCTGTTCGAACTTTTGCGTTTTTCTTTTATATTTTTAAATACAAAACTGTAAGTTTTCAATAAACAATAAGTCTGTCTTTTCTTCCAATATACTTAAACAGGACGGGTTTTAAACCAATTCAAACGTATAAAATAAAACAATTTGTTAATTCCATTGCAGAATTTGTTTGGCATGGTTTAAAATCAATTGATCAGACGGGTCTGTCTCGCCTTCTTCAATAGCACATTGTTGAAGCATAGCGTTTAACTAAAAGCAAATTAAATGATCAAAAACACTTGGGCTAGTTTAGTTTATTTGTATAATGTATAATTTGTATTAATTATGTTATCATACATACATGTTTTTCGTACATTTATTTTATAAATACACAAATTATAATTCCGTACATTTTTGGATTCTTGTATCTCTTCGCGATAATACCAATAAAATTTATTTAAAACTCAACATCATTTTAAAAAAGTTTGATTTTAATTTGTCTTTTTGTCAATTAAATAAATTTGACCATATACATACATACGTAGGTAGTTACTGTATCTGTAAGATCGCATTGCGCGTTTTCTCTCTTCGCTTTATAAATCAATAATACTATTTAAATTCAATTTTGAAAGTGGAAAACAAGTGTTTTCGCATTTTCTACGCTTAAAATTTGTTCTTGTAAATATATTATTATTTTTTTTTTTTGTATTTTGTAGCTAAACATTTAATAATTGTATGCGTGATCTACATTAATTGTATTCACTTCAGTACATACATATGTATGTACTTATGTAAGTATTTATGTATGCTTTATCTTCAACAAAGTTTCATTTGACAAATTTTTTGTAGACAAATTCGATTGAAATTAGATCGAACAATAGAATTTTTAAATTGCCACTAAAACAAAGTCACTTAAAATTGTTTTTAGTTTCCATTTGGAACAGAATACAGAGAATAAACAACATTGTTAACATAAAAAAGTGGAAAAGTTAATATATCTTAGCAAATTTGAGTGATCTTTGTTGTTTTTATTGATTCAAGTTTATTCGCATTTTTGTTGTCAGTTTTTGAAACTTTCATTTATAGTTTTTTTTCGTATTTATTCTTTTTTTTTATATATATGTATATACATACATATAAATGATTTTTGTACAATAGCCGCTTTTCAAGTTATTTTTCAGTTTTCAGTCGTTTTTGTTTTTTTTTTTTTTTGTTTTTTTATATTAAGTGAAGGAATCAATTAATTGAAGTTGTTTATTTCTGTAGCAGCAACTTTTAGTTTTTTAACTAAATTTGTATCGAAAACATAAAATAAAAATGAGATCTTAGACAAAATACTGAACGTGTTAAACAATGATTTTTTTATAGAAATTGCAGGTCAATAAGTCAATTCGCATATTTTGCTGAGATATAATTGATTCGCTTTCACTGCCATATTTTGCAGGAAAAGTTTGTTAAGTAATCATTTGTTTGTATTTTTTTTAAATATATAAAGTTGTATACGATATACCACACATATTTTATTTATTTATGTTTATTTACCAGAATTGTATTTTAAATTGACACAGATAATATTTATATAAGATCACAAAGCGTAGGAAAATATAAATAAGGTTGTTTTTTTTTTTACAATAGGAAATTACACTCTTGTTTCAGATCCTCGCTTATCATCCTTAACTGCTTGTATACACATACATACATACATTCGTATGTATTTTGGACAATTAAATATATATGAATTGGAAAATTGCCGATTGATTCAAAACCACATTAATTGATATATGTATATATTTTAGAAAACAACAAATGAACCCAATTTTCAATTTTGACATCGGGTGATTGCAAAACATAAATTTTGACTCATGTATCAGTTTGGAAAGGCATCAGTAAGTGAGCCAGCTAGCCAATATCGAATGAAAGTTGCAAGGACTCATGTGTGTGCACGTACACATTCCTGTCTATATAACATACATATATATGTATGACAAAAGTACGCTGTGTTTTAATCTTATCTTTTTATTCATTTATGTAATCGTATATTTTCTTGAGAAGTAACTGCAAAAGTGTGATATTGTGCATTATGTTATATTTACGAGTTCAAAACGTAGTTTCATTTTATATTAGTTGTTGTTAACTTTTATTACATTAATGTATTTATGTATTTATACGACACACATAACTCTTGTGCTCCAGGATTAGGCAATATGAATAGGTCTACACACTGACTTCAAAAAGTACATACATACATATATAAATTTGAATCAAAATGTTTATTTATAGAAGGTTCAGATCTTTTTTTTGAATACCTGTACCTGTAGAGCGAGACATTTGAAAAAGGTAAAGACAATTTGTGATATACATATGTAGTTAACTTAAATTAAAGGAAGATTGAAGAGTGTGTGTGTATATTAGATTGGCGCACAATAATAAAATGCTTGGGGAATTAGATTCCTTGTATTTCTCTTTTTGGATTACACTATGTACAGTCGAGTAAAGTATCTCTTGTATGTTGGTTTTGTCTTAATAGAAATGAAAAAGTCAGACTTAAACATTTACTAAAAAACACTCCAGAATCTAAAATTCATATTTATGACTTTGGCTCGTTTCAAATGAGAATGGGGTTTTAAGAGCTAAGCTGCCTAAAGACATAATTTCAACTCATCAATCATTGGTTGCATTGCTCAAACCACTTACTTATGGTTCTTGCGTTTCGACTTGTCATCGGAAGACGAAGAGGATAACAAATTCGTGAGAGTGCGCACTGAGCCCTTCTTAATCGAGACCGGCTGTTGTGGTTGTGCCTGTGTAATGCTGTTGGTAATGGCTGCTGATGCAGCAGCTGCCTGAGCAGAGCCAGCCGTGGTCAAATTGTTTGCTGGTGTTGCAGGTGTCTCATCAAGGAAAAGCGGATTCTTCACTTCCATTTCGCCAGTAGGCGCTAAGCCCGGACACTCATAAACGGTATAGTCGCCTTCCTCATTGTCATCATCGCTTTCGACATCCGAGAGTCCGCAGGTACCTTCAGCGCATTGACGATTCTCCATGGCGATTATTTGCTGTTTTTGGTGCTGAAAAAAGTTGAACAAACTCTGTCAACGTAAAGCCCCAAACTTACTCAAGATCACTAAAAGAATTAATAAGTAAAGTAAGAAAATTTACCTGATAGTGATACATTTGTGCGCTGTGTGCAAGCTTGCGGTCACCCGACGGTGAAATCTCCTTGTTGGGCCCAGTTATGCCATAAGCTGGATAATCTACGTCAGCGGCCGCCTTTGTACGATTGTGCAGCCTTTAGTTGTATCGAAGATACTAAGTTATTCAATATTCAAATGATAATAAATTCTATGCACTTACCAAGAAATGCCCAAAGCTAACAAGCCCACAGTCACGGCGGCACTTACGCCAGCAATCAATGCTACGATGTAGACGCCCATCTCACTATTCATTCCCAAGTGTTGACGAAACACCATTTGTTCGGCCTCCTGACCCACGATGCCCTTATGATCAGTTATAAAAGCATTCGATTTGCTCTCCTTTTGCAGTTTCTCAATAAGTGCGCTAATCTCGTGTTGCGGTGTATTAGCCGCCATTGGTGCAGTCTGAATCGCCGTAGCCGACGATGGCGATGGCAAACTAACACCAGCGACTGCCGCTGCAGCGGCTGTTTGTGGTTTGATGCGATGGAAATTGGCGGCGACGGGGCTATCCAGAAGCTTTGGTGACTCAACGGGTGCCGGAGCTAAAACGGATGCAGATGAAAAGGTGGGGCTTCCACTTTTATACAAAGCTTCTGAAGACTTTTGCTGACTCTGTATAGACTGCTGCATTTGTTGTGGTTGGTTCATAATCTTCTCAGGCTTTGCTTCGCTCGTTGTGTATTCCACATAATCATCCAATGCCTTTGTATCTAATTCATGAAATTGATCGTTATTATCCGTTTCGTAGAAACGTGCATCGGAGGGGCCAACTGCAAAGGGTATGCGCTCACGCAAGATGCCTTTCCGATTCATGTTGTTATTGAGGTCAAAGTTGGGATTGTTATTGCTAGCGTAAGCAATGTTCGCATATTTATCGCCAACATTGTTGTTATTACGATTGTAGCTGAGGTCGTCATCGTTGTTATCATATTGGTCGTATTGATTGTTCAGATTGTTCGCGTAGTCGTCTTCTGTCTCCACTAAGGCTTGCAGTTCGTCTTGCTGTTGACGATAGCGTTCGCGCTCAAGCAACTGACGGTGGCGATCCAATTGCATATTTATCAGCTCCAATTGCTGTACAAATTGCTGTTGTAAACGTCGTCGTGCATTTTCGCCCATCAAGTGTGCCAGAAAGTCCGTTGGAAGTTCATACTGAGGTTGTATTGTTTGCTGCGAGGGTTTACGGCGTAGTCCTGCAAAACAGACGTCGAAAATGTATATTGATAATAGTATACATATGTATATGTATATGTAGGTACATCCATTCACGCAACCAAAATTTGACTACTCATTTCAACCTTTGGGTTAGAGTGTGAGTAGACATAAAATCAAGTTTTTACAAAACAAAAATAGGAAATGTTTAAAACTAAAATAGAAACGCACCAATAGCCCAACCATAACAATCGTATATGTAAGTTAATTGTCAGAAGTTAAAAATAGACGAATTACATGCTATATCCTTTATGCATACACTCCCTATTACATTATTACACAAAACACGCACACATACCTAGACCCGATTGTGACGTACGCTGTAAGTTTATATAGTATATGCTATATTTTGTTTTTGCCTGTCTTGTAACGCAACAGTTTTGAAGAAATAGAAGGATGAGATGCTTTACACCTTCACTCCAACTATCCAACTACAAAGCGTGAATAGCAGAAAATCTATGCACAAAAGTACGCCAACAAAATATAAGTATTACACTTCTGTTCTATACATTCACATTGTCATTCTAATTCTATCAGTATAAACTAGGAAACAATTAATTATTCTAATATTGTAGCAGTAATGTAATTTAGCTTATTAAAAATAATGTTGGCATCGTATTATTAATTTAGTTTCGATTTGCAGGTTATAAATAAAAATAGTTTCATATCGTATCATGGCTGACATTTGCCCTACTTTTCACTTATTTTATAATAGTTTGTTATATCTGCAGCTTTGGGTGCATTGAGCACAGCAGTAGGTTGACATATGCATTATTTCTTGCCCTCGCGTTGCAACCCAATATGTTCATACATATCTACAATGTGCATAGCAAGTGGGTGTTGTTGGTAAAAGTGAGTGGGAGTTTCAGTATAGTTCTCGTTTTAGTATATATACATAATGCAATTGAATGAGCACAAATACATAAACTATTTCGATTATAAGAAGTAGCTGGAGAGACATGGTGGATTAATGTTGTTTGCAGCTTACCTGGGTAAATTGACATTTCGCAATGACCCAAAATGCTAAGCAGCAGAGTTCCAACCAGAAGGCATCCGATTTGACCCTTCGATAACATATTGTGCATTTTGAGAAAATTATTTTTCTTTCTGGTTATTTCCGTAATTAAACTCGTTTTAAGATAGGAAGTATAAATATCGTTTTTCACTTGTTATTTTTTTCAGCTTCTTAGAATTTCGTACAATCCACAGTTTCCATATGGCAAGTTTACTTTATTTATTGTGGTAAATGCCCTTTCATGGACTTTTATCGATTTTCACACACGCGCAGCCCACGCAAATATGGAAACAAGTCGGACGTTTAGTTTTCGGTACATGGAAACAGTTACAGTTCTTGATGACAACTAATTAATTGGTTTAAATGCAATAAATTTTTTTCCCGTAATTAATATTTTTAATTTAGCAATATATTATATTTTTAAGAATATCCTAGAAAATTAAAAACTGATTCGCAGTTTTGCCGTAAGCTACGGAGCATTTCCAATATTTGTTTCGCTTCTGACGAAGTGTACCGTTATACTGTATGCTATTTTTCGCTTGAGAATGAACTTTTGGGGCTGTGACGACGTCGACAATAAATGTTCTTCTTCTTGCATTGTTACTGTTGCTGAGGTTGTGACGCAAAATGATAAGTCCACCTCCGCACTGCAAAACGCAGTCCCTATAGCTCTGACAACGCATGCGCATAAACATGGAAAGCTGCACAGTTCGCAAGGGTTCTGTGTGAATGTGTGGCTTGCATATGTATGTATCTTTACTCAATATTCGCATTCATATTAAAGTCACGCGCACGTCAAAGTTCGGGTTCCAGTATACAAGACTAGCAGGTGGCAAGTCGGCACCATGTCCTGGGCTGTTGATGAATCGTGTAGGCGGCAAAGTGACGCGTTCCGCTGAACCATTTTCGCTGTGAGATAGGACAAATTTTATTTTTATCAATGAATTTTCGGTTTGCAGGTTCATGCGCATTGCTTGCGGTTTTTCAATGAATTTTCATGAATGTAAAACATACATAGATCATAAACTGTCAAGGAAAGAATGAAAAACAATGTATGTAAGGATATGTAAAGATTACAATAGGTTTTGTCTTAAATATCACAAAAATTGTACATCATAAAATATATCAAAAAGTAATTTATACAATTTATAAAATATCAAAGCATCTGGAGAGACGTTATTAGTTAGTTAATCTAGTAAACTAAACCAAATTGAAGTTTTAATCAAAAGTTAATTAAATTTTTTGCGCACAAATTTATACAATTATTTTTATTTCATAAAATTCGTGGCTAATTTATTTCGATTCTTTTAATTAATATTTAAATTTAACACCGTTGAACGCAAAACAATAAATATGTCCGTGCGTGTATGACACAATGCCTTTACAACCAGAGTTCGGAGGGACTTAATATTCAATTTGTCTCAAGTTTGGCGTGTCTAACGATCACAGATCACTACATACATACATATGTAGAGAAAAGGGATTATAACGGAGTTCTCTCGCAGTTTTGAAGAATACGATCAAAATGATGATGATAAGATTCAAAAATTGAACATCTATTTTTTCTTCCAACAAACTGGCAGCACTGGGCGTAACAACGTGTTAGCAGCTTGGTATCAGAATGTACCGTTAGGATTCAGGATATTGTTGCAGGATATTGGCACTTTGGTAAATTTAAAGAAATTGAGTTAGAATATTTGATTTACCCTGAAAAATTTCGCTATAGGTTTTTGTGAAGTCTCCCATATAAATGTATCCCTATTCTCTTTTATGTGAAGTAACTCTAACTGATCAATAAAATGTTGGTTTTATATCCCCCCGGTGGTTTGTTCAGGTATGATAAATCTCCTTTTTTTAAATTCTTTGAATTTTAACATCCTAATTAAAGATTGCAACTTGTAAGCAAAATAATAGAGATTGGCATTTATTAGTTCATTCATTCGGATGCACTGTTTTGAAATCAAACGTCACATTTGTTTTGGCACACACAGGAACCACCCACATTGACCTAGCCCAACTGGCCGAGCAAATCCAAGCGACATTGAGCCAGCCAGCTTCTTCTTCCAGGCAAATACAGACGCAGGTGCGCCATTTCGACGCTTAAGTGGCTCTTTCGCTGGTCGGGTCATGACACAGTGTCGACGGGCAACAACAATTTAGCTGACTCGCATCAGTTGATTTGTCGTATGTTGGCACTGTACATAGGCGTACATCGTCCAAACCAAATTATTATTATTATGTGATTATTGCTTTATTTTAGTGCTTAGCTCTATGTTGTTTGGATGATAGCAAAAAGCCTCCTGGAAAAAATATGAAAAATTTCTACGCTTAGCCGATATTGGTGTGGTCTCTGTCTTTCCAATTGTCTTACCTCGCCTTTGTTTTGACCAAAACAAACGTCACAATTGACATAAAACATTGTCTGTTTTGTTTGTCGTCGATAGAAGTTGGTGACTAATATTTTGCGGTCTTGCATATTACATAGCAAGCACAATGGCAGCCCTTAAATGTAAGTAAACTGTGGATAAATGAGCTGAAAAACATTTGTAATAATTAATAAATTCTTCATACATCGTTTGGTGAATTTTTGGTCGATATATGTATCTTGTCATGGACTCTCACAGCGTAAGAGAACTTTTTCTTTGTTACTATTATTTAATTAAACTGCTTTTCTTGTTACAGTTTATTGATATGCGCCTTTCTAACGTGTGTGGGAATGACTTTTCTGATACTCGCCTGTGCAGTCCCCACACCTAAGTTATTTTATCCCTTCTTCGTATTGCTCTTCTACGTTCTTTCTGTTTTGCCCGTTTTTATCTCGAAACGCTTTAACCAAGGCAATGAGACAAATCCTAAAACAGAATTTGCCCTCTTCCTTACAGCAGGAATGGTGCTTAGTGCATTCGCGTTGCCCATTGTCCTGGCTCACAGTGGTGTGGTATGTTTGTTTTTGTTATTCAACTAAAATTCATATATCTAATAGTCTTATTTTTTCTATTAGATCACTTGGGTTGCTTGCACCCTAACTCTGATAAGCAACATCGTTAACTATTTAACAATGTTTGGCTATGCCATGAAGGACGGCGATTTTGATGCTCCGTATGGCGGAATGTTCTAACCTAATATAGAATTAATTATATGTTTAAGTTTTTTATGCATCAGCATATGATAATAATCTCCATTTTGATAATAAGACAAATCGAAATCGTGTAGCATTATAAATGAAATGAATAAATGCAAATCTATCTTTTATAGATGCTAATAACGCAATTTGACAAGAAAATATAACAGAAACGTCCAAATACAAAATGAAACGAGAACCAAATAGCTTGAAATACCGGATGTGATACAACGCGAGCAAGCAACTTGGAAGTGAAATCTATTCATTCGTATTTGTTTGCATTCACACCCTATTGGCAACTCTTTTTGAACACGTTTAAGTGGTGAAAATTAATCGATGTTGTGTCCAGCACTACAGTGTGGTAAAACGGCACGAATCTCGGTTCGGTTAAATTAACATACGCTCTTAACATGCTGTTAACGCCGATTTATCGCTGTTTATTAACACCCCCATATGTTTTGTTTCATTTTCAAACGGACTGTCCTTGTCTTGTCTGGTGCTAAAAGTATCTCGCTCTGTCAATAACAGAAATACCAGGTGTTACTAACATTAGTAACATTCTGGTGTCGCGACGAAAATGTTAAATTCAGTCCGCTCTCAAAAGCCAACTAGGGGTTTTCCCCCTAAATTTATTGATTTAAAGGGTCGCACGCAATTTTTTTAGGAGTATTTTTGTCAACTTTATAAATAAAATGAATAAAACGTTAAAAAAATCGCAATTGATAATTTGAATTAACATTACATTAACATAGGGCGAGAAACGCAAACGGGCCAAATTGACACAAAAGTTTCGACAGAAGTGGAAAACGAAGCATTCTGAATTACCCTGGATCGCGGATAGGGGAAACATCGCAGGCGGCTGCACCGCACATACGCTTATTCAATACCGCTGTCTCGAGTCACAAAAAATGACACGTATCCTCTCTCGCTCTCAATTGAGCGAACATCATCTCTTGCTCTCAATCTGATTTTCACCGCGTTGTTTGACTTATGTTTTCATATCGAATCCCGTCACTTGAACGATTATGCGATTGGGAGAGTGAGTGAGTGTGTGAGTATATGTGTGTGAAGAACTGGCAAAATATCTCGTCTTGCAAATTGTGCATTTTTACTTAAATTAATTAAAATAAAATTAATGTTATTTAAATATTTAGTTAAGATAAAAGTAACGCATGCTGGCGATAATTAACGTTTATTAATTGAGAAAGAGTCACAAAATACATTTATTTATTAGTGAACCAACGCCCGCAACGCGAGGTGAAGTGTCGTTCTTTTGGAAAAAAAAGAAGAAAAAATTGATTAACAACAAAATATATTGATAAGGAGGATTAATTTGAGCAATCTCTATTTGGGTGACCAATACAAAATTCACAGTGTTTTTTAAAACTTGAAAATCTTCAGCTGAAAAGTCCTCCTTGCCAGGCAAGTGTTTGTGTGTATACTACGTTGGAAAAAGAAGGCGGTAGTAGCTATCTGGTGAAAAGTGCGCCTGGCTAAGTGAGGGTGAAAAGTGTCGGTGAAAGAAATAAAAAATAAAAATCATTAAATTGTACACGAACAAATAAAAAAACTGAATTGCAATTGAGTTAAAGCTGCTAATGACAAAAAACAAGCATTCAACAATGAAAAAAAACAATGTAATTTAATGTCAGGAAAATGATTCAGAAAACCTCCTCCCTTAGCCGATTGTAGTCCGCCGCCTACGGCTGAAAATTCGGCAGTTACATCGTTTATTACTTTTTGCCTCTTTTTTTTTTTTGCCCACTTGCTCTTACAGTCTCGCCAAAGCAAAAAATTTTTTTCTGGGTCATCATGTTGAATGATTAATTGCATCGACCAATTAGACAAACTCATCGCCGCAGTATCATATTTATCTAGTTTCCAGTAAAATGTTAGCATTTTCTAATGTAAGCGACATCTGATAAGATAAACTATTGATGAGTTTTGTATTTGAAGTCCATTTGGTCACTTCACCATATGCAAATTTAGTGATTAGACTCGTGTAGTTAAACAGCGACTAAGAGGGTAGTTGCTGTGGGGTACATATAGATTAAACGGCAAGTGTCGATGGACTATTAGGCTAGTTAAATTTACTGAGCCTTATGTGATTGTCAACTTGTTTTGGCAATCATAACTCGTCTCTTCTGTTTGTTCAATTTTTTCAAGCTTGCCATCTCGTTCTTAAGCATTTGCATATATTAGTTAAATGACTCATTGCTTATATCGTTTTTAAATGGTGATGACTTCCAATTGTTGTTATTATTATTGTTTGGATGCTGTTTTGTGCTTAATAATTTTTTTGCAATTTTAACGATAAATAATGCGTGTTTCTTTATTACATGTAAAAACAGTATTAACTATTGTAAATATAAGGAAATAGCAAAATAGATGCGTATAATTCATTGAGTATTATAAAACTACTGTTTACAATTCAATACAATAACAAATTGTTTGCGTGCGTGTGTCATATCCATCATCAATTAATCTCTAAGAAACAAAAATTCACCTTTAAACTTAAGAAATGGGTTGCACTACATCTGCCGAGGAGCGCGCTGCTATCCAACGTTCCAAACAAATTGAGAAAAATCTGAAGGAGGATGGCATACAAGCAGCAAAGGATATAAAACTGTTGCTACTTGGTGAGTTGTTTTACATTTTAAATTGCTCTATGCAGTCATACAAATTTAACAAAAATTAGAAAGCAAATAAGTTATTGAGACATTATATACATGATAAAAATTAGATAATTCTAAAAATGCTTAAACTATGTCAAATGTGCATATTAGCTGATATTTAGACTCAATTTATCCAAAGGTCTTTGTCTATGGTAAATTATCATTTACTGTAATAGATGTATGTGTAATACACAAACACAAGCGAAGATTGCTTGATTTCAAAGAGCATGCCACTTGTACGATTCATTCGAAAATAATAGTTATGTGCTATGAAATTCGCCGTTAGGGGTTATGACCTAATTGACTTAGGTACAACTTACTTAGATTGTTTGCAATTGATTTTGGCTAACTAAGTATTTTTCGTTTTATTAATTTTTAATTGGTTGAATTGTATTTTTTTCTGATTATGTTCGACTGTGAGTATACAAGACACTGGTGTCCATTTTGATATGCACAAAAAGTGAAAGTTTCTTAAACGGAGAGGTCGTAAATTTTCAGAAACTGCATGCTCAAATGATGCTAAGATGGACTAGATGTAATTAACTGTACTGTCAACCCGTAGTATATAAACAAGACTTGCATCATTCATTCTTTGATTCACTTCGAAGTGCACCTTGATATCTGAAGATCTGTATTCACAATGTTTATCTTCTGTAAATTATTATCGGGTTGTACATATATATTTTAGTATTTTTAGAAGCAGTTTCAATCAAAGCAGGAAGTCATCACTCATTAGTTTCATTCCATTAGTCGTGAACTAACTAAATGTAAATGTTAAAAACAAAGAACCTTGATAATCTAAAACCAATTTACAATCAATAGAAAAAGAATGAATGATTAAATATTTAATGTCAAAGATGAACTGAACAGATTTCACAAGCTATCAAATTTAATATAAAGTCCACAAAGTAATCTGCTACAAATAGTTATAACAATTTAACCCAAACTATATGTTTTCGTATCAAATATACTTTAGACATTTTCCTTGATAACTACATACAAATAATATGCATTTTTGGGGCGAACCGTTAAGGAAGTCTTAAATGACAACAAGAATTTACAACACAGTTTATTAGAGGAAAGCCAAGCAATAACTGAAGGTAACTAACTACTATGAGAACAAATCACAACACATACGAGTGCTTATAGTTAGTATGTCAAACAGAAACGGAAATAGTGCCATTTGAGATAGTTTTGTTTTTTAAAATGTTCTTTTGGCTTTTGCGGAATTTGAAATATCATTTTTTGTTGTTCACCTACAGTTGTTTTCACTATATAAACAGATATGTATGTCGTCTCTACACTGTTTCCTCTTTGTGTAAACGTTAATTTAATTTTCATTATTCAATTGAAATTATTTAGTTTTTTTTTTCGTTCATGGGTCATCGATCTTGTAACCTCTGATGTTGTAAACAAGAAAAATACGTTTTATACTATAATGTCAATATGAATTGTTACCTATAAAACATCGTTTTTTGTTTATTATCAAATCAGTTTGTAAGATAAATAGAAGAGAAATGATCTTTTCATTTCTAACGGTAGACTCTATTCGGCTGTCAAAATACTTATGATTTTTGCATCCTTTTTCATTACATCTCATTTCTACTCATTGATTACGAAAAAAAAAACAATGTGAAAATTACACTGTTGAAGACGACAACCACAAAGATTTTCGCACTCTCGCTCTTTTTTTCAACATTTCATAGAAAGGATGGCTCACCATCTACCCGAAGTAAGGTGATTCGCTCATCATTTTACGTCCTCTCATACATTTTACTCGCTGGTTCGCTAGTTCGCTTGGGACATGCGTGTTTTGGAGAAATAAAAGTTTCAAATTTTGTTGTTTTCCAGTACAAACAATTTTGGATATACAAGAAGAGCGTTCCTTTTTATGTGCTCGAGCTTTTTCTTGTATGTACAAGTGTACGCATTTTCCCATTGTGGAAATTCGCTTTGGCAATTGTACTCGTACTCGTTCCCAGACATTGCCTACTCGTTCGTTCCGTTCCGACATTTATTTACTCGTTGGTTTTTTCATTATTTTCCGTTCGTTCGTGTTTTTAATGTCTAGGGCGGCACCGTTTATCAGTCAGTTTGAGAGCATGCGTCGCACATAGTCGTCATCATTGACGTTATTATTTTACACGCGAGGTGAAAAGACACACAATTAGTAAAATTAAAAAAAAAAAAAACAGTATATATGTGCATATACAAATAAATGTTAACGCCAGAATTTAACTGCATTTGCAAGTGGAACACAAATATTAATAAAATTATTCATTTTTAATTCCAAGATCAAACATTATTTGTTGGTGGTTGCAGCAAGTTGTGTACTCCAGAAAGTGTGTGTGTGTGTGTATGTGTATGTGTGTGTGTGTAAACATCCGTGAATAGTGCAGGCTGTCATTGAAATTTAGCAGCTAACCAAGTAAACTTTCAATCAACAAATTGGTTCATAATTCGCAAAAAGTTAACACACAAAAGTCAAAGTAATTAACGCGCTACATTTACTTTAAAAATAAAAAAAAATACATATGTTTCTCCCTATATACAAATGTATATGTATGTATATATGGTAAACACAAAAACACAGTGTGTATAACGCGAGTGATTCATAATTTTGCTGGAATTACAAAAAACAACATGCTTTAATGTACATTTAGAGGAGTAAAAGTGGCATAAACCAATCCAGAAAACGTTGAAATTAATTTTTTTTTTACTATAAACAATACTTTGAAAGTAGTATAGAAATTATAAAAAAAAACCTTCAAGACATAGTTATCCATCCTTAACATAAGAATAAAAGTATGTTTCCTGTTTTAAACTATACGGTAGTGCTTTGATACTACAAGGCGAGGCAATCACATTAAATGTGCTACGAAAAACACTTTTGTTTGCACCACCGCCACCCCCTACCGTAGGATACTACGCTTCAATCCAATTGTGGGCAACTTTGTTGTTGAACTTAACAAAATCTAACCTACAATTGATTTGACTTTATATTTGAGAGTGCGGTTTTTTGCGGCTGCTCACACAACCCTGCCACTAATTGTATGCTTCGTTTCCGATTCAGCTTGTGTATTTTATCGATTTTTTATATTAGTTGACATTCGTATCACAGTGCGTATGATTATTTTTCGGTAATATAACAAGTGTACGTGTGTCTAGTCTAGTCTCTCTCTCTCTCTCTTTTTATATGCTCTCTTTCTCAGCGAAGTGGGCAACGCATATGTCTGTCCAGGTGTTTAACTTTATTTTCAACTCTAAAGTTAATTAAGCTTTTGTGCTTTTAATATAACCATAACCAAAGCAGATGCGTACATAAAAAAATATTTTTTTTAAAAAGAAAATCAACTCAGTTACCAATGTCCATGAGTAGCGCAGGAGCTTTTGGTCTTCATTGTGGAAAGCCAGTATGTATGTCTGTGTCTGTGTGAGAGAACTTTTGGTAATGCTGCCTTCCAAGCGCCCACACGAATGGTGTTGATAGAGAGAGCGTTTTGGCGCGTTTAACTCATTGGGGGTTGAAAATATTTTCCAGTGCACAAACTTTTCTAATCAAAAAATAGGACTCTTTGAATGTACTATATGGTACCGAACGAGTGAAACTGAACGGCGCTCTTCTTAATTTGCGCTTTTTTGTTTCATAGACTATTCGCTTATAACTACAAAAATAACAATTTTATCAAATAGTAGACTACAATAATATATTTTTTAAAATAATAAAATAAAGCGAACACAAAAATTGAAAGAGACTACCAAAATAAAGAAAAAGAACGTTGCTTCGACAGTTAGTGTGGCAAATTTATATACAAAAATTTGATTTAAATTTTCGTGTTTGTGCGTAATTCGGCCATTCTTTGGCCGATCTAAACGACCTTCAAAACGTTTTGTGTTGAGGCAATACGAGGTATGGGCTGCGCACAATCTGCAGAAGAGAGAGCCGCAGCCGCCAGGAGTCGCCTGATCGAAAGGAATCTCAAAGAGGATGGCATACAGGCGGCAAAGGACATTAAACTTTTACTTTTGGGTGAGTGGTTGAAGATGTAACGCAGCACCAACAAGTGTGCTTTAAATGACAGCATAGACAATGGAGTTATGCATATGTATATGCTATTTATCACTTGTATGTTTATTATGCTTGGAAATTCTAAATAATAAATTTGATATCAATCGTGTTTTTGACGACGCACAGAGGAGTATTTCACCTCAAAAGCTGCTCAAAAGTTTATTTAAAAAAATTAGTCTAAGTCGGTTGTTACCTATGTATTTTTAAAGCTTAATAATGGGTACATCATAAATCGTGAATTATTTTCACTTCTGTTGAAACTCAGAAAACTCATTTCTACTTATCATTGTTCTCAACATGATAATAAAACCACAACATTTTGATTCAATTTTTGAGTGGTTACAAAGCGAAATATTACAAAACCCAAGAGTGGATTTTGAAAAGGAAGGTATTTAAAATAAAACAGAATGTTTGTTGAAAGTGTTTAACATTATAAAGTACCATTTATAATGGCAAACGTTTGAGACTATAAATGTGATATTTTTTTGTTTAAATATAAAATTCAATAGTGTTTTTCTTTATGACTTAAGCCGAATTAAGCTTTGATGTTAATTTTGTCATAAAATATAAATATTCAAGATTAATTTTCATTAAAAAAATGTTGCGCATATTTGCTCCTTTTATTTTTGGTAATTTAATTTAACTAACAAGTCAGTTTTCTGAGTTGCTTAAGAAAAAGAATATAAAAAAAAAATAGACCATTCTCCAGTGAGGCGTTAAAACTATTACTTTCGGAAACGTGCAATGACGACATAATAAGATCAAATTTTGAAGGTGGAAATGCTTCAAGTGAAAATGAATTAAATTCAGAGTAGTGATATTTATACCCTGTACCTTATGGTACAAGGGTATATTAGTTTTGTGCGCATCGACAATGTATGTAACACCCAGAAGGAGACATCTCCGACTATACAAAGTATATATATTCTTGATCAGCTCGACAAGACGAGTTGATTTAGCCATGTCCGTCTGTCCGTCCGTCCGTCTGTATGAACGCATAGATCTCGGAAACTATAACAGATAGAACCAAAAGCTCTTCGCACTTCGATTCTGTAATTTCTTAAGCAGATCAAGTTTATTTTGTTTTCCCCCTTTTTAACTTCGTTTAGGGGTGAGGGGCAAATGACTGGAGCAACCTCGGGAAAAAAATTTACAAAAGTCGTATTATCTCGGTTGTCTTTTGTGATAGGATCACCAAATTTGAAATGTATATAGCTGAAACGAGTCCCAAGAAGATACAACAAAAAAATGGGCGTAGCCACGCCCCCTTTATAGTACAAATTTAAAACGCTTATATCTTTAGTAACATAAAACCTACAAGAATGAAATTTTGCATGTATGCTATTGGGATTGAATATAACATGATTCAATTACAAAATGGGCGTTGCCACGCCCACATATAGAAAAACGTTGTATCTCTGGAACCAATTGGTCTAAAAGTGTAAAAAGAGGTATGTGTGATATTAAATGGAAATGAAAACTATTTTAATGAAAAAGTGGGCGGGGCCACGCCTTCAAACAGTCGTTACTAATTGAAGGTACAGGGTATGTCGGAGTCGATTACTGTCGACTCCAATCCTTACTGGTTTTTCTTTTAATTTTTTGTGTTTAATGATGGTCTTAAATACAAAATAAAAAATTTAAACTGTCTTTTGTTGCACATAGAACTGTTTAGAATAACAAAATAATTTTGAGCAGCTTTTGAGGCCAAATACTCCTCTGTGCGACGATCAAAAATGTATTTTTTTTCTTGTTACTGAAATCCGTTGTTCAAATCTTCTGTTAGTATATCTCACTAAAGACATGAAATATTTCTTTCCAAAACCGAAACCACGATGTTGTTATTAGTTCGTAATATAGTAATATGTTAATGATGGACCCAAATTGACATTACACATGTCATCTCAGCAGCGTCATTTGTTCTAAAACGAGCTAGTCGTGATCAAGGAAAGCAATTATGTTTTAAATATCGGCAACAAAGTGTGTTGACTAGCTTCTAGTCATTCCAGCAAGAAAAGTTTCAAAGTAATGTAAGAAATAAAAACACTTCCGATTCAGTCGATTTATAATTTTTAAATCATTCGTGTAAATAACAGAGACACAGTCAATTGCTAAAACTAATGAACCTGCAAGATGTATTGGTTCTGCAAAATATTTGTTGAAATACATATACATATGTACACATATATAAGATGTGCTGTATAAAAAGACGAACAAACAAACATAAAATACAAATAACTACGGCCAATACATACATATGTGTGTATACTTGTGGATGTGATCCAGTACAGACTTTTCATTGAATTTCTGTTTACATTTGGATTTTCATGAGATTTCCTCTTTAGCGTTCTATAATGGCGTTTGTGTGTTTTTTGTTAGTTCATAATCCACTTTTAGCAGTGCTTCAATTGCGTTGTTTTCAGTGTTGTATTTGTAAACAAACTGCCATTTACTTTGATATTTGTATTGTTGTGTTTCTAATATATTTACTCTCAAACGCCGATTTCTTTCGCTTAATTGTTCTCATATCCAAAAGTTTGTATGGATAAGATAGATCTAAATCAATGATTAGTACTGTGCTCAAGAAGACATCGTTATAGACCTCTCTAATTTGGATTGCTTTCCTCTTCTTGTTCTTGTTGTTCCTCCTCTTCTCCATCCGGCCTAGATGTTGGCGGCGAATAACGAACAGTTCGCAAATTGAGGAATCGATTGCGAATGCGTTCCTCACGTTCACGTTTCCTTTGTTCAATCAATTCGTCGAAATTTACTATTGTAAATTTAAAGTTCAATTACATCTTAATTTGAACAACCAAAACAAAAAAAAAATTGAATGTGACTCACATGAGTCGGGTATTATGGGTATAGCATCACCATCCACGGGTTGGTTTACTCCTGCTGCGCCCTCTGCATTCTCCATTGATTGCTCATTTAACAGAGAAAATTCTGACAGGTATGGTGTGACTAGAGGAAATTGATCCTTGTCTGTGTCTTCTGATGATCTGCTACTTGCAAATTGTAGCTTCTTAGAACTCGCCTCTTTACCTTTTTCTTTGTCCTTATCTCTCTTACCGCTGTCAACTGTCTGTAATTCATAGGTAATAAGCCTTCGTGTATAATTTAAATTCGGCACTTACAGAGACTGAAATGGTAGAACGTGATTGTCCACCCATTATCGTCCTCTCCAACCTAGTAGTGGACGCTTCAGGTGGTTCTTGACGTTGATTCTCATCCGCATAAGGTATCTCGCTTGGTACAACATCTTCCCAGTATTGATCGCGTGTTAGTTCCGGGTATTCTTGATACATTTCATCGACAATGAGATAGGAAACTTGCAAATTGCGATCGATCATCCAATTTAACTGTTTTTTTTTTGCATAAGTCATTGTTCTTTTAGGTTTTATTTATTTTATGTTACCTCGAAGTCATCGTCATCATCGCCAAATGGGTTTATTAGTGTTTCGGCCACTTTCAACCAACCCATATAAAAGAAAAACTCCAGTATGCTGAATATAGGAAAAAATATCAAGAAACTATTGTAGTTTTTACTCTTTGGCTGATCGATCCATTGTTGGCCAATGACATTGCACAGGAAGAAGGAATAAACAGCCAGTGTTACGACTTGCGTATAGACTAGTGGTACGCTGACCCAATCGTAATATAGCAAAAATCCACACATGCCCCGAAATTTGTTAAGCTCGTCAATTATCGACTTTGAGGCATAATCGTCTCGTATTTTGCCTTCTTTACGAGCACGCATAATAATGCTAGATGCCCAAACGATAGGCATCCAGTGTTTTGGATAGTTGGGAAAAGGTTCGTCCAAACGCTCAATATTCCACCGCTCACTCTCTTGCATGAGGCCAGCTTCAACAAGATGCCCATAGGTGGGAAATCGTTTCTTAACGCGCGGTGATATCATCGTCATAACCATGGTCAGGCAGAGGCAAACATAACGCATGACGGTACGTCGCATTACTCGTGCCCTATCATCGTTCCCTTGCACATGAGCACTGACATAGACGGCGATCGGATCAGGCCATGGTATTGTTACATATTGTTGCCACCATCGCGCCATAACCAACGAAACATAAAAGCCAAGAACGAAAGATAGCGGAATCAGAGCACCATAACTATTGCAGTAATTGACAGCAACTTCGAAAACTCTAAAATGATTGTAAATTCGAGAATGACTTTTTTTATACTCCCGATTGTATGAATAATATTATAACAGTTTTATGTAGCTCGCAACACACAGAAGAAGACATTTTCGACCATATAAAGTACATATATAGATTCTTGATTAACGCGACAAGATTAGTTGATATGGTATATGTCCGAACTATATATATTTAATCTCTAACAATGTTGAATCTAGGTTATTTTGTTGTGTAGTCAAATCATTGGGGGTTTCCCTCATAAAGAGCCTTTGAAAAACGGTCGTGGAAATCGGAAATTTCTGTATCTCTGGAGCTTAATGAGCTACAACACTGAAAATTTGTGGCCAAGCTTATTTAGCCAGAAATGAGACTCGATAGAAAGAAATTCGCGTGTCAAACAAAAACGAGAACTTGAAGAGTATCTATTCTTAAGCATGGCTGAAGATAGCTTCTTACTTGTTTGTAAATTTATTTTTACAGACCTTTTTCCCTCAGCGTCCAATAAGTAGTTATAGCTTAAGTGTAGTATATAGTAGATCACTAAAAATACACACAGATCAATCCACACAATCTTGTAAATGCTGCCTCGCCATCTGCGTGCAAAAATTCTAAGTAATGCAAAAACATTTACAACGAATATAATGATTTACCTGAAGAGCAACTTTGGAAAGCATCCGAGTCCTCTGCAGGTGGCAACTTCATGAGTGTATGTGACAGTCATGACAAAACTTTTTCCTTTTGTGGTTCAAAAAATAAACCTTAAGACAAATTGTTGCTAGTAAGGCAAAGCCAACTATTTTGTCAAAAAAAAACTCAATCCAAAAAGTTTCTCTATTCAAATATTTTATTTAAAGATTCTTGATTCCTTTTTGTATATTTATTTAGAGCTTAACACGCCTCGTTCTTGTATGTATGTCAAAAAATATAAGTTGATATAATTAATCATAATTATTTTAACTACAAAGCATGCTTGATCATAAATCTGAACGCGCCGTTTATCAACAACATCTTGTTTGCACCAAACAATAAAGTCTTTGTTATTGTTACCCTAAGTGCATATGATTTTCTGTAGTGTGCACTTTTTGTGGGTGAATTGGCATATTACATCCGCTTGAAAATTGCATACACAACATATAACTTATTCAACGTTTCACCAAGCTAAAGGCTATTAGGCTCTATTTATCGAATACAAAGCATTTCGATTATTTGTAAATATTTTTCTCATCTAAGCGATTCATAGCGTAATTGCATACTATGACTAAGTTAAAGCGTTATTATAGAAAATATATTCTTAAATGGTATTTAGTGAATAAAGTAAAGTATACATACATATATATATATATATAATATATACTTATAAAGATTATAATTTCTTATTTCATGTGACTTTTACAGGTGCCGGTGAATCGGGTAAAAGTACAATAGTCAAACAAATGAAAATTATTCACGAGAGCGGCTTCACTCCGGAAGATTTCAAACAATATCGACCGGTTGTCTACAGCAACACAATACAGTCATTAGTTGCAATATTGCGTGCAATGCCAAACCTCAGTATTCAATATAGCAATAACGAGCGAGAGGTAAGTTTTTGTGTATACAGACATACATATAAGCTACCCTTTTACATTTACATTTCGTTTCGATAGGGCGATGCAAAAATGGTGTTTGATGTATGCCAACGTATGCACGACACCGAACCTTTCTCGGAGGAGCTGCTGGCGGCCATGAAACGACTCTGGCAGGATACTGGGGTACAGGAGTGTTTCTCACGCAGCAACGAATATCAATTGAACGATTCCGCAAAATAGTGAGTACAATTCATTCATAATGCCATAACATGTAGTTGCTGGCATCATTATATTTGGTATTTGAACTCATTTTACAAAGTATGGTACGTCAAAAGGTCTTAAAAAAATATTTGCTATTGCAACGCCGATAAAAATTGGACGAAAGTATGTAGACTATCCCTATAAAAACTGATTTGAAAGGGACTTTAATATGAGATTTATCTAGCCCTAGATTCTTGTAAGCGTTGCAAGCTTCATGGCTATGTACTTATGTATGACTAATAAAAAACCATAAGCAGTACAGTAAAAACGCTTTTGATGTCCCATACATTTTTGTTAATCAAAAGCTGTTTATCCAATTTAAGATAGTCATAATAGTTAATCAATTATAATGAGCTCTTACTACAATACAGAAGACTTAAAACAAATTAACTAAATTATAATAACCAATTGTAATTTCAATGTGCACACAAGCACAATATAAACATTAAAATATCACTCGTCCGTCGTGTTGTATATCGGGTTATAGACACTCCTTTTTAGACCAATGTTTCACTCGTTGCGTAGTGTTAGTTTAAAATTCAATGGTGAATGTGGTATGTACGTTGAATTCACTTTGTATATCAATTCGCCAGAATTATACTCAACTTTGTATTTGCGAAAGATCTATAGAAAAATAAACACACAGACCGGAAACATATGTAAATGATAATTTCAGTAAAAAAAAAGTAACAAAGGTTACCTTTGCAAGCAGTGTATGCAGTTCAATTTCAGCAAAACGGCGACCGACACACATTCGACGACCAAAACCGAAGGGCAGACTTACAAACGGGTGAATCTTTTGACTGGCATGAGGACATGCGTTAGACGTGGTGGCATTCTGCTTTAGCCAACGTTCGGGTATAAATCTTTTCGGTTCAGGAAAGTATGCGGGATCGTTTGAGACAACCAAGTGCGGGAATATGACGTGTGTCTTTAATAGTAAACAGTAAATTTAAAGAAAGATATGATCATTAAAAACCAATAACTACTTACGCCCTTTGGTATATGATAGCCATCGATGACTGCGTCTGTTTGCAAACTGCGTCCGTTTGCAATTACCACTGGATACATTCTGTGTATATGTATGTGTTATAATCACTAAATTGTCAGGTGTAACTTTCACTTAAAACTCACCTCAACGTTTCCTTGACGCATGCACGCAAATATGGTATTTGTTCAAGAACATTTTGATTGATTTCCGCTTCTCTTGTGGGAAAAACTTGTCTAAGTTCCTCATATAATTTTTGCTGCCGCGCTGGATTTTTTGCTAATTGGTAAATAGTCGATGAGGCAGCTACAGATGTCTTGAATAAATAAATTTTAATTGAACAAAATATTATCAACAACGAATGTTTGCACATACAACTACACCTACCGTATCAACGCCCACGAGAAAGAGATCCAGTGCCAATACTGCAGCCAATTTCCGATTGCCTGTTTTGCGCACAATGCGCTCGACAATCGACATGCCGCCGGCCTCGTTCTTCAATGTTGAAGCATCGGCTTTATCCATTGTCTGACTGATGTTTTTCATGCAAATGCTGAATCAAACAATCGTATACAAATGAACAAGACCAGTTTGTGTAATCACGAGTATTTGCATATTAAATTTTTTATATGTTTTACAATAACATAAAATATCTTAAAGAAGTAAATAAAACTTACTCGATGAATTGATCCAAAGCATGCACAAAACTTTTATAGGCCTTTGTTGGATAGAAACGCCAAAATGGCATACGCAACTCAAGCTCTGGCACAGCCCAAAAAAATGTGCTGATCGCATCAATGATTTTCTGCGATTCCACGCTTCCGTGCGGCGTTAGGCAACCCAAACGTGTATCAAGCGAAACGCGACCAACAGCTGAACGGGTACAACAACAGTCGGGTTAAAAAAATATACCATTGAGTTCAGTGATTCGCATACTTACATTCCAGCGCCCATTTGTGCAGTTCGTGCAAAAAATTCGCAGGCAATTCATCATTTTCATCGCGCATTTCATGTATTCTAATGGAGGAAAACGTAACAAATTAAAGGAAAGTTGTCCCAACTGAAATTATTTGCTGCCGAACATACCTTTTCATAAACTCGCTCGCTATATCATTCAGCGGTGGTATATATTGTTTAGCGATTTGTGGCTGCAACAAAATTTGTTGTACTTCTTGGCGAAATGTCTCCCAGTTGCGTCCGTGTCTAATTGATTCAAATTAGCATTAGTTAGTTAAAGTGATTAGTATAATTACAACGAAAACTCACACGCCAATTAGACCTGCAATATCGCCAAAGAAATCTCGCCTTAAGTCGCCTTTATAATGTTTGAGGGAAGGCATCGATGGTCTGAAGAAAAGCAAGAGGAAGCATATTTACATATGAATATTTAAAGATATGTTGTTGACACTCAAATTACGCCAAGTTTAAGTCATCTTATTAGAGGTCTCTTACATTTGCGAAAAGCAAACATTGCATGACTAATAACATATAATAAGAGTCGTGAAACAACAGCGTATTTAATCGCGGTGGTTATTTATTTTTAAACTGCCTTCCACCTTTGGTTTTCAAATCTTTTTTCTATGAATATTATTTAAAACAAACAACTACTGCTGTGGTTTGCGTGCAGACACAATGGCGGCAGCTAGACGACATCAAACATTATTACACAAATAAAATGAAGCAACAAAAACAAAATTATAGAGACAAGAAATTAACCCGCAACTTAAAAAAAAACTGCACGCATATTTGTTTTTGGTTTGTTCAGTAGTTTGTTTGCTTGCATGTCACAAAAAAACAAAAAATACCGTATAACTATAATATAACTGCTATATTATATGGTTATATTTTGGCATGGCTACTCCCATTTTCCCATTCGTCATATACCACTCTCATCAAGCAATATTTATTGCAATATCCAATTGTTTATCCGAAGTAACTACTGTTATTTGTTTCTCACTCAAAATCTAAGAGTAGATCGGGAAGAACAAAATGAACTTTATTTACATATGTAATAAGATAATCAAGATCTATGTATACTGATAGTTTGTCGATTTTTTATCGATTCGGAAAGCATCAAACATAATTTGTACTTGCCAAAACTCTTCTTTCTCGAAATTTTAAAAATTCGCGTAAACTTTAGTTAAAAAAAAGATTTCACATACAAACATGGTTAACAAAAGTTCATTCGAAAGTTGTAACAGATTAGTTTGAATAAATTTACATGACGCTTACTTACGTCAAAGTAGACAGCGAAATATTTGAAGACGCGCCCAAAAAAAAAAAAAACCATTTTTTTATGGCAATCGTTTCTGTGATGAATTTTACCACAGTGACTTTTTGTACGCTCCATCAATGGCTTACAAGTATTTTACTAAGACAGTACCAATGTAATTCACCCCTTTAAACAAATAAAACTGACTGCCTTATATTTATCTATATGGAAATGTTTATCTGGCTCTGCTACTTCAAGTTCGTTTTAGACTTCCCATGCCGCCCTCAGTTTTTCAAAAAAATTGACACAACTCTATTCTAATTCTTTCTCTAGCCTCAATATAGCCGTTCTCGTCTTCTGATAAAAAATGTTTTTAGGTAAAAAGATATTTTTTAGTCGAAATCTCCAGATTAAAGAGTTATTTCTTGCTGATCATCGTGACCGTGAACCAATTCAAACAAGTTTAACTTTTATTTGCACTTTTAACGCTACGTTGCCATGTATTGATTTCTTTTTGTTATGAAGTCAAATGCCTAAACTGTCTTTTATATTCGAATAATTATTTAAATACAATACAATAAAAAGCCGCAAAAAATGTGAATGAACACAAAGGAGGATTGTGTAAAATGTGAGTGAGTGATATTTGTGGTAAACTTTACAAGAGAATTTGAGTGAACTACAAGTTCGCCAATGCTCCACATCAAAACAAAGTACATACGTTCGCATAATGTTTTGTAAGTCAAGACAAATGATGATAAATTCATAAGCAATTACATTAACATCAGCGACCACAAGAGTATGATGTTAATGTAGCTGATTGGCTAGTTAAAGTCTGCCTCCGGTACCCATTTAGTTACGTTATTACAAAAAAACTTTACATGTTTAAAATCAGCAGTGAATAAAAATATATTTCTATCATAAAAATATGAAACCATGTAATTTATGCAAAGTCATTGATTAAAGACAACAAACTTAATTCAAAGTAATACACTGCTTTGGATGTTTGTTATTTGACGGCTGAATTTGTTGAATTCCTTGATCTTTATAGGCTTGTCTCTAATTATATTTATCTGACGGATTACTTAAGTCACAAGATACTTTAATAGCTATAAACAATGCGCTATTTGCACTTACCTATGGGGCATGGTCTCCTCTTTCTTGAATATATTTCGTATTGTGTCACCATCGTATACAAACAATAAATCCGGATGTCCAATTAATCCACCAACTTTTGCTATTTTTCCATAATTTATATGTAATTCCTTCATTACTTTATCCAGATCGCTAATTTTATATTGACCTGCAATTAAGGTTTGTATGATATAATCATGGATCCAATTGTTACTCGCTTGCTCCGACTTACCAATGATTGGCGCAAAACGCCATGAGTTGCCAATGAGGGGCAGACCTCTAGGCCCAGGTACATCTTCATACGGTCGCACAACGGATTGTATCGTTGCATTAACTCTACTGTCATTTTGTCTGTGTATATTTTTAAAATCTCATTTTTTTGTTATCCGATCGAAAAAAGTCGCATACCTGTGACTTAATTGCTGATGTTGCTGTCCTTGTCGCGGTTGTTGCAACGCATTCGTTGACTTTTTAATTTCCTGCGATGCTCCATCAACCCTCACACCTACATCAAGCGCTGCTATGTCAACGGATGCATTTTGAAGTAGATTTGTTGCCGCACCGGAGTAGGTTGTCCGTTTGACTATTGCTGCTGTTTTTCTTAAATTTGACATCTTTTCTTCTTCTTTTTATATTATGGATTTTTTTAATTCGCTGACTTATTAATTCGTTCCTTCGTTAGAGTTTTCTAAAACAACTTGGAAACATACAACAAATCTTTATTCAAAATTTTTTTTATTTTCATTAACATTTACATAATTATGACTTATGTAAGTGAGCATAATGCGTCTGATGCCGCCAATGGCGCATTATACTTCTCACTTTTGTTGTTGTCGTTATATGACCTTGAATGCAGCTCATTCTTACATGAACTTTCTTACAGTGTTGACAAGTGACATTTAGAAAATATGCAACAATATGTGTTTTTGGATTTTTGTTTTCTTTAGCATCAACGAACTTCACATTATTCTAATGCTGCATACTACTTTTTTCGTTGATATTTCGGTAGATATAGTGCTCATTTCTATGCTACTCTTATTACGCAATATTTGTTTTAACACTTTCCGTTTCGTTTCGTTGCTTACAAGTTTGTTTTTTTTGCTATTGCATTTTTTCGCACTACTCAAGGTCAATTTAACGCTTGAATGAAGAAGCACAAAGAATAGCCTATTGTCCAAAAGAAACTCATATATATATTAGAACCTCAAGAAATCATTAAAAAGTCAACGACGCTGTAGAATGCAGGAGTCAAGCAATGCCATAAAAAACACTAATTCTCCTTTGTTACTCCAATAATAGATAAATTTATATCTTTTCATATCAGATCCGTAACTTTATTTTGCAGTTTTATTTAAAGATTGTCTGCAGGACTAAAGTGTAAATAACTGTCAAAATATAACTCCTGACCACTTCGCTCTTTCAACAGGTTCACAAACAATATTCATATAAATTATTTTTTATTTAATAAAAATTTTTGTTCGTACAAATTTTCAACTCATTGTTCTACTGCTGGGCCGAATACGATTTGCGGACTTAAGTTAAATGTCAAAGATCTTCAAGAAATGAAAGAGTTCGATGTAATCACCCTCAGACAATTTGGGTTGGGTTTTTGCACATCTTAAGAGGCACTCAAATGTTTCCGATTATACAAATAATTGATTTTGCACTCACCTTTGTTTGTTGACAGTGGAAAATGAAAGAGTCACACTTTAATTTTACTTAAGTTGTAAATTTTTCTCTTATTATAATAACACACTTTTCACGATTCGATTTAAATATATATATAATAGTATTAACTTGAACTCAAAAAAAGTTCAATTGTTATTATGACTAATGTTTTTGTAATTTAATTGTTTTTCCACTTCAACTTTTTTTAAACAATTACGAACACGACATTTTCATGAACATGAAAACGATATTCGCATGATTTGAAAATTTATTTGTTTTTCAGTTTACACAAATAACTATGGTTTGGGAAGTTGTTTGAAGACAAGTCGCTGCGAACTAAACGCGATCGCAGGCTCGGTTTGTCTTCTTATACGAATCGCTGCGTTACCAGAAAACCACGACCGTGAGCGTATAAGCTGCACACATAAATATAAGCTGGCAACAGGTGTAGCGCAACGCTCAACTATCAATGCTTGCGCTCTCGTTTTGCTCTGTCTCTTCAGCACTCAGAAGTGGTTGATGTGATTGAGTTTGTCCAAAAGAAATGTAAGACTTACAGGGTGAGCCATACACACATAAATTGCAGCACATTATTCTTTGAAAGTTTTTTAAACTATTGTTGGATTCATGCTGGCTGTTTATTTGAAAGATATTCGTGTGGTTTCAATGGCAAAGTTTCCTCTTAATATAAATAAAATTTGTTTGCATTGTTTAGACCTAATAGTAAATACCGCCAATCTGCGCAGATCTTTGCTAACGTTATATCATTGGTAAAAAGAAGACAACAATGCTGATGCAATTGTAGATAATATTGTTTTCCTTGTCGATGATTGTTCTGTGTCATTACACGCTCATTGCGCTTTCCACCATAATTCAATTATTATGTAACAATAATAATTTGATTCGATTAACGAACAAAGACAGTAATGAAGTTAACATGCCATCAAGAATCCGAAGCCAAAGACGACGTCTTGGGCCCAATTCACAGCCTCGTTTCTATTACATAACAATTTAATAAAAATTGTGGTTTCTTCTTTGTTTTTTTTCTGTCTGGTAAGACAATAATTTATAGACATGTCAGCCCTTATGGAGCTCACGAACCGAAGTGCTAAATATTAAACGGTGTGCTTTGGATTTTGTAATCTCAAACAAGTGTAAATTGTTTTGAGATTTGGCAACATGAGAAACGCCGCAATAGTCGAAAGTCGTACATGGGCTCATCTGTGAAAGTGAAATGAAATATGTTCATATGCGTGTATCAAAAAGCGAATTTCAAAGACAGTCAAAATATGTGTTGTATGTAATTAGCGCCTTGATAATATAAGTATAAACGAAACAGGTAAGAAGATATCTTACTGCCTTGACGAAGGTTTGATACTCTTCACGCCCTTTTATTAGTGTCATGTCCATTTTTTTTTTAATGAATCGTCTATATTCTATTAGATTTAGTGGATATAGAATTTTCAGATTTCAACTATATGCCATATAATGTCAAGCTCCTTTTTTTAAATCATCGCCAATATTTTAGGAAACCGAAAAACTTTTTTATAAAAAGATTTCTAGATTTTCAAAAAAATAGTATACAGACGGACATGGCTGACCAAGAGTATGCACATATATGTAATTTTTATGTTTTACAAACTTCATGAAAAAGTTGTGACACTTTTCTTTGCGAGTAGTGTATACGAATTGTTTGCCTTAGGGCTCGGTTAGTTTGTTGTGCGTGCATGAGTTTTTTTTGGGTCATTTCAATATGTCGTGCCTACCTAATTCTGTTTTTTTTTTATTTTAGTCAATTGTTAATTTAACTACACAAAATGCAACATTTATGTTGGTCTTCGCGTTCGAATGCTCAACTGTCTTATGTATTGTGTGACCTTATGTAACATAGACGTATATAACGTGTCAAATTCTTGACATCAAACTGAATAAACTTTTTTACTCAAAGTCCATCAAACAGAATTTTTTGATAAACACCAAATTTGTTTTAACGACTTTCTGAGCATTGTTAATTGAGTTCAGTCACATTTTTTTTTATATAGGTGTATATTTTATAACTAATATTTTTATTCAATTTTGTTTTTTATAGTTTCCTTGATGATTTGGATCGGTTAGGTGCTA
The DNA here is from genome assembly GCA_034638295.1 of Phortica okadai. Classification (NCBI taxonomy): domain Eukaryota; kingdom Metazoa; phylum Arthropoda; class Insecta; order Diptera; family Drosophilidae; genus Phortica; species Phortica okadai. The sequence continues at coordinate 6,463,393 of CM067851.1, forward strand.
AGGATTATCAACCAACCGAACAGGATATTCTGCGCACGCGTGTCAAGACGACAGGCATTGTCGAAGTGCATTTTTCATTCAAAAATCTCAATTTTAAGTAAGTATGAAAAAACTGTTAATCATATATTGTTTTATACTGTAACATGAAGAAGGACACACCTCGTATACACAATATAACATTAATAAGTACCCAAATATTAACAAATATTTAATTTTCTTTTTGTAGACTCTTTGATGTTGGTGGCCAACGTTCGGAGCGCAAGAAATGGATACATTGTTTTGAGGATGTAACTGCGATTATTTTCTGCGTTGCCATGTCTGAGTACGATCAAGTGTTGCATGAAGATGAAACTACGGTACGTAATAAACTCTGACATTTTTGTAAAAGCAATAATCCATCAAATTTGATTTATTTACACATTTCAGAACCGAATGCAAGAATCCTTAAAACTTTTCGATTCCATTTGCAACAATAAGTGGTTCACGGATACATCGATCATATTGTTCTTGAACAAGAAAGATTTGTTTGAGGAGAAAATTCGAAAGAGTCCATTAACAATTTGCTTCCCTGAGTACACAGGTGAGAAAAGTTTATCCTTAAGGGATTCCGCAAATAATTATTTTAATTCAAATTTTGTTCACTTTATTTATACACAGGCGGTCAGGAATACGGTGAAGCGGCTGCGTATATACAAGCTCAGTTTGAGGCGAAAAACAAGTCAACTTCAAAGGAAATCTATTGCCACATGACGTGCGCTACAGATACCAATAATATTCAATTTGTATTCGACGCGGTCACTGATGTAATTATTGCAAACAACTTACGCGGCTGCGGTCTCTACTAAAGCCTGCACTGCATTCTTAATGTGAGCAGCAAATTTACGCGGCAGCACAAGAGCCCACCACCACCATCATCATCATTACCATTACCATTGTCATCATGATAAATACAATGAGAATCATATATATATTATATATATGTTGTAGACAACATCAAAACGTATTTTGCAAAAACCCAAAGAACGATTTAAAAAACAAAGCGAAAAAATAGAAATAAAAAAATAAAGAAACAACACGAAAACAGCATCACGAGCTGTGACACAACAGGTTAAGAAGAAAATGATGCAACAGAACAAGGACAGAAAATAAGTTATTGTCTCTCAATGATTTCCTAAAAAAGATATAAATCTATTTCAATCTGACAAAAGCCATGCGTTTGCACGGTCTTTCTATGTAGAAGACAAATGAAAAGAAACTGAAACAATTGAACAAAAATTAAATTAAGTCCTCTTCTATGAATGTATTTATTAGTTTCTTGTTATCTAGATACGAAGTTTCCGCGCCGCACAAAAAGCTTGGCCGGTTGTATTGAAAGTGTATTGAAATTGAAAAAAAAAAAAAAAAGTAACAACAAAAAAACCCTTATATCCAAAAAATTTATTTATTAAATAATAACTTAATTCAGTTAGAAGCAGACACTTCCGTCAACTTCTGGCAAAAATTAAACAACAAAAAAAAAAACACAACAACAAAAATTAAAATAAATGAAACCAAACAAAGAAACAAAATCTAATATTTAAGCATATTAAAAAAACCCATAAATCTTATTTAATGTATTTAAAAAATATGTAAGAACAAATGTTATAAAACTAAAAACAAAATCAACTATTACAAAAAAAAAAAAAGGTAAAAAAATGAAAACAAAAGAAGAATTAACCTAATTTATCATATATTGAAAGAACACACAAAAAATGTAAACAATTTTGTCAAAGGACAAGAGTCGCCATTTTTGCCATTTATGTTGGTTGAGTTTGAATGTGGCGTTTTTGTGCAGCTTCATGTGCATTATTACATAAACATATTAACAAAAATTTAAACAAAACAAAAACCATAATTTAAATTTGCATTTACATAAAGAACATTACACATTAAAAGATAAAATGAGAAAAAAACGCACACCGTTTTCTAAACGATACTTTATTATGTTGCATTTAAATAATTATGTTTTAAAATAATTTTAGCTAATTTAAACAAAACAAAAAACTTTCTGTAAACTCTCGCACACACATATTCATTAATCCGATAACGTTTGACAATACTGGCGGACTTGTTTATAATAGCCGTACTGCAGAGCAGTAATGCGCACCAAACAGAGCTCAAACACAAAACTAATAAATATGCTGATGCGCTCCAAACGGCTTTTGTGAACAGACCACTATTTTTTTTTTTTTTTTTATTTAAAGCTAGTAACTTCTTTGCTTAGCAAAGCACAAAAGAATACTACTCTTTGCAATGCACCCAAGCGCTCTCTCTTTCTTACTCACTGTCAAGACACAATACACACAAGCCAATATGAAAATAAGTATAATTTAAGCAAAAAGAAAGGAAATTACTATTTTGCAAGAAATATAAAACAATTGCACAAAACAAAACAGACGCAACAATTCATTTATTATAATTTAAACACATATATTTAAAAAAAAAATCTCTGTATTTTGTATGTTTTATGAATGGCATTTAGAAATTTTAACAAATTGTCATTGGACTTAATTGCGCAAATATATTTCAATTTAAAATATGTATATGCAACTTACATTTGTGTTCTATAGTCTGTTTGAAAGTAAACTTGAATCTGACGCAATTACTATTAACTACTGCTTATTTTAAGGAATCCCCGTGTGAATAATTATAGAATACACAACGCACACACACACACAAACACACACTGTCTCAGCTTCTCATTAGACGAGGACATTCATGTCTTATTTGAATATTGTGTTGTAATATTTATTTATTTGCTTACCGATTGCGCCGTTTCCTTATCTCAATGACATACTACTTGCGTATTATTAGTTTAATTTATCGCAATTAGTGTATTTAATAGCAAAAATCTATCAAATTGAAACGAAACAAAGTATTCATTTTATTAAAAAGTTATTTTAATTAACAATCTTATTTGTGATAATCAAAACAAATGAAATGAAATAAAATCACAAAATTACATTTTCACACAAACAGCGTTAGATAAATAGTATAAAACAAAGAAACAAACGAACATTTTCCTTTAAAGAAAAACTTGTAAAATTATACCAAATATTTGAAATAAAACTATTTATTAATAAAAACCTGCATTTGCATTAGTTGTAAAAACTCTTTTATTTCTTTACATTTATTTCAATCGATTCCCAACTTATAAATTCTTCGTCATTTGCGCCAAAATGTGTGTTTTCAAAGCAAAATTTCTAACCAATTTTGAAAAATTCGCACAAAGGCAGCTAAAAGACAAAGAAGACAGTGCAAAATAAGGACAATGGCAGAACAAAATTCAAAACAGCTCAGAAGAAACAAAAAATTTTCTTCAGAGCAAAAAAAAAAAAGAAAAACAATTTCAACGATGGTGACCATTTTTACAAGAATAATAACAAAAATAAAATATATTAAAAAATTGTATTTATATTTATTGAGAGTTTAATAAACTAAAAGTTAAACAACAAATTATACATTAATGCAAACTATAATATTTACTTTTTAAAAATGTGTAATTTTTGGAAAACAAATTCAAGTTGTAACTCTTAACTTTAAAAACATAAGAAAGTGCATAATTATAAAATATGATATAAAATAAAAACAAAAAAAAAATAGAAGATGGAAGTCTTACAACTATTTTTCGCTCAGCTCAGCTACTAAAACAAAAAAAAAAAATCTAAATTTAAAATCTCAACAAAGTACAGACTTATTTCAAAGGCATTTTTTATTTTTTGTAAGAAAACTCGAAACTAAACTAAAATACTCAGTAAGAGTGCACACGCCCTCTCTCACTCTCTAACTTCTTACTAGTTTTCATTTATCTATTAAAAAATACATTTAATGAAGAAAAAAAAAACAATGATACATTTAGATCATTGATTTTTGAAACTGTCAAATAATTAAATAACATAACATAGGTAAACTCAAATAATTCCAAACAAAGAAAGGAAAACATATTACATTTTTTCAAAGATTTAAAATCATATAAAGTTATTTAGATAAGGACTACAAAAAGTGTAAATGAAATCATTTCATATTTTTCTAACAGCTTTATTTTTATCAAAATCAAAAAATACTCAGTCGGTTTTGCGCTTCAACTACGCAAATAAACAAATACAAATACGATTCTCTCATATTCAACCTCTCATATAATGTACCAAATTATTCTATAACTCTAATAAAACACGAATGGGGAAAATCATTGTAAAGAACAGTTAGAATATGAAGATAATAATAATAAAACGGCTTTATCTTGTAATTTACGTTAAAATCTGAATTAAAAAATATTTGTTTTTACATTTTTTTTTATGATTAAACAAACAATGCTCAGTTTCTTGTCAAAGCTTGTGAACTCCAAATGCAATTTCTCGTATAATATGACTTTTTTAAGATTGTCATAAAAGCAGTTTGTGGACGTGTTCGATGCCAACTCGTATGTATGCGTTACTATTGCTCATTACATTCCAGGAAACAAATAACAATTGCTGCCGGGAAAATACACCCAACGATCTTATTTGAATTAAATTTGTCTCAAGTATGAAGTCATTCTTGGCCAAAAAATCTCAACTCGATCAAAAAATTGGCAGAACTCTAATTCAAATAACTGTTATTCTCTTTGTTTATTACAAGGTTGAAAAAAAGAATGGTTCAAAGCATCAAAACTGATGCCGGCAGAAGTTTTTTTTAACAAAACATATTCTGTCTCTATAAATTGACAAAAGGAGCCTTGTTCTTTACACTGCAGATTAGATAAATTTTTGCGAATCAGCATAATGAGTTTGGTTTTCATAAACACAATGCGTCCATGATGCCCGCAGTACTGCTTTTATGAACAAGCTCTATGCAACAAAATATTTATCAGGGCCGTCAAAACTGTAACTGTGAAAATTATAATTTGTATATTTAAAATAAATTTGTAATAAAAAGCAACTAATCGTTACTTCAAATAAATAAACAAATATAAATATAATATATAAAATAATTAACACGAGAGAAGGAAACCATTAAATAGGTAGACAAAACTTTAGACGTTGAGTTTGATTTAAAGCCTTATATGAATTGCTTTATTTGTCCAAGTAAAAAATAAAAAAGAAAAATAATGTTGTGTTTGTATTTTACGTTTTATCAAAGTCTATTTATGCAAAGGTATTTATTACAAATACCGAATAAAATATAATATAAAAAAAAGTCAAAAACTTCACAACAGCAAAATGATTAACATCAAAACTAAAATAAAAATGTTTACACTAACATTCAGAGGATCATTTTGTATTTTTTGCAATTAATTTTAATATACTTTTTGCGAACAATTTTTGTGTACAGCAAAATTGTTTAATATTTTTACGAAAAATTTAAACAAGGAAAAAATAAAAAAACAAACAATTAGAACATTTTTCGGCTTTACCGAAACATATATACCCTTGCAAAGCATTGCTTACTTCTCTAAAGCAGCACCTTCTGTTCATTGCTGATCAGGGTCCAATTTGTTGTCCGATTGTTGTAAAATGGTCTCATGAAGTGGGGATAAGCAAAGCATTTACATACACGCTTTCGTTTGAATAAACAATATAATTTGTACTATACGATAAAGTGGATCCATCTTCGGAATTATTTTTATTTTATCTCAGATCTTTCTATGCAAAAATATAAAGTAGTTTTTTGAGCAGGCATTTTTGTGTCATCTCATTTTAACATACGACATTTTTTTAAGGGATAACCAACTTCCTTTAATGCGGTTTAAATAGATTGATTAAACTATAATACGATTGGCAAGGGTATAAAAACCATATATGTATGTATGTAAAGTGAATGCAAAAAAGCAGAATATTAGAAAGATCATCTTAAATTTGAATATTAATAAACCATTATTAAAAACCATTAACACAAAGAATTTTACTGCAACATTGAGTAAATAACGTCTCTACTAAGATCTAAATGTATTTTGTTTTTAATTTATAGGAAACAATTTGCATTAAACAATTTACAGTTGCTACATACATACATTCATATATAATAACACTATATTTTTTAATTGGGGGTTGAAAAGATAATGAATGAACGGCCACCAACAAAGAAACGCCCGAATCTACTTCTATGATGTCTTTTTGGACTTTGGAGTAGAAATAGTTTTGAGTGCTACACGGCGTGGAGTTTTACTATTTGTGTCTGGTTGTGCCTGGGGTTTCCGCTTTGGAGATGCAGCATCTTTAGTTTCATTTATTTTAGTTTCGGTAACAATGTTTGCGCTCTTACAGGAATGGTTCTCTTCCTGAGTATCTTCGTAAACAAGTCTTATATCCTCAGTGCGGTCAGACGTAGCTTCGATAATAGCTAAAGGTTCTGACGAAAGTGTCGCTTCAGTGCTTTTGGCGTTTTTGGAGTCTTTATTTAACTCATTTAACACTGATTCTGATGTTATAGATGGCCTTATACCACCTTCATCAAGTGGCCAAGCGTCCAAGGCTTCCTCGGACACAGGGGACGCATTCACAGGTTCTGCGATAAGCACACGAGGTGTACGTCTTACTGCAATAGGCGTCGCACGTTTTGTAGACTGTCCGGTAGGTGTTGTCGTACTGCTTGGAGTGCGTGGATACCTGCGCACCATAATGGGTGTGACTGGACGGCTCTTCTTTTCAGGAGACTCGAACCTCTCATCTGTACTAAGTATTTCCTTGTCTATTATGACATCTGTGGCAATGGTCAACTTCTGATCGGGTTTTTCTAAAACTGATACAATGCTTTTGCTCTTCTTACAATCAACAACTTTGTTTGGTGAAGTAACTTCTTTACGTCGAAAAGTAATTGTTTTTGGTACTTTTGCTTCTTCAGTTTTGTCCTCCGACTGGTTAGCATCTGTAACAATCTCATTCTCTTTTGAATCATTTAAATTTTCGTGTATTTGATTTAAATTGTGACAATTGTCATCCAATACATCATTAAGAGATTCGTTCAGCGGTTTTAGAGGTGCTATTTCATCTGTCGACAATTTACGAAACTTTTGCCTCTTTAATTTCTTTCCTTTTTTTGGAGTGATCTCAGAGATCATTGCAGCGTTCAACACTGCATCCGAGTCCTCATATTTTGTTCCAAGTTCACCTTCATTGAAGGTTATAAGGGAACAAAAACCATCTGTGCTTGAAACAATTACAACAGAACCGTCGCTTGACCACGTCAAGTCCGTTAGACGAGTGTAATGAATATTAGATATAACAGCAAAGGGTTGCTTTTGTTGTGTATCGTAAAAGTAGACAGAACTTTTTGTGGCCACCGCGAAGATCATGCGATATGGCAATGAAATAACAGGCGGGTTCTTATCGACATCGTGTGCTCGCAGCTGATACAGAATAGGTGAACAACGTACGGCAACGGTGTACTGATCTGGACACGGCAGCACAAAAGCTGGTTGACGCATGTCGTAACGATTAAAACCATAAGTTGTGTTCAATGGCTTTGTAACGCCATCGTAATCTGTAACACCGGAGGGAGTAAGTAGCAATTTTCCATCGGGTGTGAAACTCAAGCGTCTAAAGAAAGTCTGCAAGGTGCCATCATGATAAAGACGTATGTTCTGGGAATACATTTTGTGGCCTTCAGGTACCGGCAGTGTAGACTTGCTAATACGATGCAGAACTTTTTTCGTATGTATATCAAAGACTCGCAAATGCCTGCATAGAAAAAATGTTGACGTTAAGAGCGGAGACTTTATTTAGCATTCTCTTACTTACCTATCTGTGCTCATAGTGGCGATATATTGATTTTTTGGATCCCAAGCCACTCCTTGCACATAGCCCTTATGGTCATCGAGTATAGCCAACGATTTTCCTTTTTGTACGTCCCACATCATCGCCGTGTTATCGACCGATCCAGTTACCAAAAATTGAGAATTTGGGGACCAACTCAAATCATAAATGTCTTCCGTGTGCCCACGTAGAACCTTCAGCGTTACCCACACCTCTTTGTCTTGTTCATTTGTATCGTCTAATACATTGAGGATCTCGTTTTCGCCCTTCTGTTTCCAGATAAAAACGATACTCTCGTCATCCCCAGAGGCCAACAACTGGCCATTCGGTGACCAACGCACTGTGTTGACAGCTCGTTGATGTCTAGACAAGTCCGCAGCTAGTTCCAACTCAATATCGCTGCCATCGTCAGCACGATTTATAAACCAGATGAGAACATGGGCGTCGGTGCCACTAGAAGCCAGTCGACAGAGTGAATTACCAGTTGTTGACACTTTTGGCTGTATATCAACTGACAATACAGGATCTCGGTTGTGCCATGATATTTCCGGTATTTTACACTTCATATTTCTAGCTCGCTTGAGGTTAATTTAATAATTGAAAATAAACCGTGGTAAATTATGATGATATATTTTGCCGCCAAAAAATCAGAGGTGGTTCAACAAATGACCAGTGTCGCCAAACCGAAGCAAAACAAACTGTTCCTAGTGGGAACATGAGGAAAAACGAAAGACTTAAAAATAAAACAAAAATCACTTGAAAGTATGCCAAATAACAAAAAGTGGTAAATGTTGTGAACATTCATAATATCGTTTATACAAAGAATTTTTGGTATTTTAATTTTCTACACAATAACACACTGACACAGCGTACATGTTTACATACATAGGGAACGAACCCAAATTACGTGACCCATTTTTGACACTTTTTTAACCCCCTCCCCCTCTCGGTTACAACCGAAGTATATTCCAAGACCCTTTCCCTCCCTTCTACTTTTCACGTAGTAGTTTACAAATATGGTTTAAGTAATTCTTTGCAAACAGAGAGTTAAAACAGCACTATATTTAAACATAGTTCAAAACATTTAAAAATTCAAATTCAATAGATGATATTGACCACGTGACAAAACTCTAAGACCCTCCCCCTCTCCAGTAACCAAGAGTGGTGTTTTTAAGAACTCCCTCCCCCCCTAAATCGGTCACGTAATTTGGGTACGTTCCCATACATATGTATGTTTACACAGTTATTGTGAATGGCAAAAAGAGCGGCGCCAGGCATTTCGTGTTTTTTTTTAATTTTAAATTTTGTAATTAAATAATGGTAATATGTATTCGTTTATATATGATATGTGTAGTTTACCCATAACTCATATTTCATATTTTTCTCTGCAGTCGGTTACACTTCATACGGACGTTGGTGATATCAAGATCGAACTGTTTTGCGAGGATTGTCCCAAAGCATGTGAAAATTTTTTAGCGCTTTGCGCAAGTAAATATTATAATGGCTGCGCGTTTATAAGGAATATCAAAGGCTTCATAGTACAAACAGGAGATCCGACAAATACTGGCAAGAATGGTAATTCTATTTGGGGTGAAAAATTTGAGGATGAGTTCAAAGAAAACTTAAAAGTATGTAACATACTTATTTTTATTTCTAAGTTAATGTGATTTTAAAACATTTATTCTTTTTTAACCAGCACACCGATCGCGGAATGGTCTCCATGGCGAACAATGGCCCTAATGCAAATGCAAGTCAGTTTTTCTTTACATACGCGGCACAACCAAACTTAGATCTTAAGTATACTCTCTTTGGAAGAGTGATTGATGGTTTCGATGCTCTTGATGAACTCGAGAAACTTCCTGTAAACCCAAAAAATTATCGACCCCATGTTGAAAAAAAAATTAATGGTGTGACAATACATGCAAACCCAATGGCTGGCTAATAAATACAATTTTTTTGTTTTAAGAATTTCATAGTTTATTTACAACTTAATATTATACATGAGAAACTGAAAAAGATTTTCAAAAACGCTAAGACTAACTTAAAATCAGTATGCCAATTCAATTACTTACGAATTGCTAAAATAAGTTCTCAAAATAATAAATCAGATTTTAAAAGTGCAATAAACTTATCTAAAATCATACATTATAGAATAATAAAAAACAAAACTATTACATCGAAAACAAATGCTAACAAAATCTCAAAAATATGTATGTAGAATATTTGCCCTATTTGGCTGCTCCGTTCGACTGTTTGGCTGGCCTCGGATGGTCTTTGTGATATTGCTCAAACATTAATTTAATGTCGGCTAGCGCCTGGCAGATATTCTCCGAAAAGCGATGTACGTCCTGTAAAGGTATAATTATATAAAATATTTGTTTGTTCTAAAGGGCAAAAATTAGAAAAATGGAAATCGATAGACGTACGGTTTGTTGGCATGTTGTTTTTGCTGAGATGTGGAAGAATATTAAATTCTCGCCAGCAATAATATAGGAAACACCATAACCGTCATCAGCGACAGGACCGAAACCACCGCCAGCACTAATACAATTAGGATGTTTCTTCAGGTCCATCTTTGGAGTTTGTCCATGCGGTGTTTGACTAGTTGATAAACGCCACGGCTCACTAAGCACCTCGTTGAGGAAGGGTGAATCAACTTCCAAATATTTAGAAACAACATATAAGCAGAAGAGATGTCGATCAATACCGCGGCCGCACATGGCATCCTGATAGCCCAACTGATGCCGATCGCAAGCACTTATCAGTAATTTTACACGCTCATCGTTCTTAAAAGGCAAATAATTAATTACACAATTCACTAAACTTTTAGTTAAACTTACCGAAACACTTGAATCCTGCATTGATCTTACCCATGCTGACGATTCAATTGTACATGGCCTTACTGTTTCTGTGCGTCCTTCGCGGAAAAGTCTCGTCATTGAGGCTTCGTATGTTAAAGAGAAACGACCTGCATCGCGAAAATATGCCAATTGCAAAGCCATCTGTATATAGGCATCAGGCGAAAGCCGACATTTCTTCATAAACCCTTTTCCGTACTGGTCGTGAACGAGTATACGAAGATTAACCTCCTGTTAAAATAATTCACTTAATAATATTGACGCTATTATTAAAATTAGAAAATAATTTACGTTTATAAGCTTGGTAGCATCTATAGTAGCCTCTTCAATTTGGGGCAGACATGGCGTCAAATCCCAGTTAAGACGTGTTGGAGTCGGTGGCTGAAATTCTGGCGTACCTTTCGTATTTCCTGATTCATCATATCTGCCAAAGTTTTATTTAGTATTAAAGTAAAACGAATTTTAGTTAATTAAATGTTGTCAAAAGAGACTTGTCATGAAATGAATTTGGAAGTACTTATATATGAGAGATTAGCAACATAACGTAGCATTAAAAGGTTAGTAGCATTTTTGTTTGTGTGTATGTACGTATTTCTTTTGATTAACAAACAAACAAAACAAAAAATAAAAATTACCCATAAATATCATCACCAAAAATATATTCCCAAAGATGTCCCATAACCGGAGCGTCAGCCCTAAAAATCAATGGGAAAATAATATTAAAAAAAAAAAAATAAACCATAACCAAAATATAAAATAATAATTTCGCATATGTATGTACAAAAGGTCTGCCACCGCAATACATTCATATTTGCCACATCAGTATAAACTAAAATTTACTGAGTGTTCATGCAGACCTTTATTATGTACACTCATACACATGTTAAAAAAGAAAAGCCCAAATACTATATACCGCAACCTGGAGCATTAAACGCAGCCATTTAGTTTATACTTGTGTCTATAAAATATTGCGAAATTCGAATTATTACCCGTTTGAGACTAGATCGTCGACCATCAGATTTTCCCACATATGCGAGGCAACGGCAGCATCAGCCCTTTATTTACATTAATCGTATACATTTTTGTTTGCCAATTAAACAAAACAAAAAACTTGTGCCAAAGTGATATACGAATCACCACTTTGGAAGATATCTATTAACATTAGCTCAACTTACCATGTATGTTCTGCATTGAAGCCAACTCGTCCGTTGGTACCTACACAAACGGTAAAGCTCTTGTCAAACCAACGATTGTCTACAACATAAAATAGAAAACAATTTTCGATCTTTAGATGTTTCTTTCAAAATCACAAGTCTACTGAACATACATCCATTGCCATGTAACAACGTTTTCCCAAACTGATCAAGCAATTCAGGTCGCGACAAATCAAATTCAAATGGTACATCATCCAATGAGAGTACAAACGCCGCCGACTCAATAGCGTTGAGGGAAACTCGGTTAACGCCACGAGAAAAGTAAGTGTTCCGAGCTTCGGCCCACTTTGATCGCTTCCAGGCAGTCAGAGCGGCCAAATGTTCTTCCCCTGTGAGTGGTGTAGCGTTCGACTTCAGAATCTCCTCAATTTGACTGTAATGAAACAAATTTAAAGTAATGAAATAAATTTCGTTTTCCACTCACATTTGCAGTTCACATGGTCTTAATGTTCGGCCCTTGGAATAAATGGGCATCTTGTAATAGCAGCCCCTATGCAACACGACAATGTGTTTCGAGTCTTTGTAGTGTATAATCCGATCTGTTTCTAAGCCAGGGACACGCGCTGTATTAAATGTGCGTTCATATTGCCATGAGCAAAGTGGTATCATTCCTTGAACCATTATCTGAGGAATTTAAATATTTTAAATTTATATTAGACTGTTTATATAAATGAGTCTACTTACAGGTTGCAACTCTTGATGTTCAATGAGACGTCTGAAGTTAAGAAGCAGCGAGATGACATTAGCAGCACGCGCCGCTTGTTTATTGGTGAGATTCATAAAAATAGCATCAGTACCATAGAAATTGCTGTTGATCATAAGTGGACTGCGGCCACGCAAATAAACATATTCCTCCCACCAATCTGATACGTAGTTGGTCGACCACCAGCTCTTGAGTATCAAATACCACTGTAACTTTTTGCCAATAGTCTGTTCGAACTCTTTGGCTAAACAATCCATGCGTGCGTAGTTCTCGTCATCAAGTATTGGCCTTACTGAACGTAAATATCTGGTCATAGTTTCATGGATTGACGGCAGCGGCAAACGTGGCAATGAACCTTGGAAGCTATACAGGCCTGGCTTATTCCAACTAGAGAGAACTTTGACCATAGCTGACCAAATTAGTGTTGGCAGCGAAATTCTGCTGCCTGGCGCACGTGACTCATACATCCAGCCCTTGTACATAAGCAGCAACTTTAACGTGTAGCGCATGGTAAAGCATATTGAAAGCCAAATGGAGAGTGCCGCCAAGCAACAGGCCGTAATTTGCCAGTTGATCGTATTTGACGGTAAATGCACTAGGATTTTGTTGACTAAATTGAAAGGCACCTGATATCCTGCAAAGTGAAGTCCAAGGCACAATGCCGAGATGAACCAAAGGCTCTGAATGTGTGCCGGGTATACACCATTCCGAATACCATTCTACATAGCAAAGATCGTGAATTTAAAACAATGTTATTGTTAATAATGATATAATTAATTACCCGTGCTCTTGCAACGCGTTTTTTCCAGGAGCGTACGCCAGAGTTCCATACGAGATTTAATACCTCCTGATCGTAATTGATATCAAAGCCCTCGTGCGTGATCGCAAACGAAAATGCCACGGCAGCATGAGCTTCAGCCATATTCGCTGTTTACCACACCACTACTGGATTACAATGAATTCCTCTTTTTTCAGTTTTCTGTAATCAAAAGAAAATCATAAATGAACATAATACACTTGTATTCCGACATTTCCAATCTTGCATATTTTCACTTACTAAGAGCAAATTAGTAATTTCAACTTTTAGAGATAATAATTTAACATTTAATATTATTATTCTTTACTTAAATATGTTTTGTTTTCAATATATGGGAAAAGTTCAAGATCGTGTTAATCAATTATTAGACGAAATTACACTAATTATCACACACAAGAATTATAAAAAATAATCGTTTTAATTGCTTCAGTATAGCGAAAATATAACAAAAACAAAGCATATCGATTGAATGGCTAAACAGTTTCAAGAGCAAAAAAACAAATACTTAAAATTAACCAACAAAGAGACAAACAACAATCGTATATTGAACTGATAAAAAATGTATGAAACGGTTTTTTATCTATCAAAAAAAAAAAAAAAAAACAAATTGCGTTGTTTCAGCATTGATAAAATAGATCATTATAAAAAAGTTACCTACATACATATGTATGTAGCTGTTCACATAAAAATGGTGTATGTACCAATCTGTGATCTTTAAAATACACGGCCATTGCAACATTTTTCATCTCAACACATACCCAGCAAAACTTTTATGCTTATCAAATGCCCATTTGACGAGCATTTTCAGGGTATAGGATTCACATGAATCTAACTCCATTTCTATACGAAAACACATATGGGGCGCCGATTTTTTCATCGTTTTTGTTGTTAAACAAACACGTTGAACGTTCGATTTGTTCGGATATATGTTCGACTGTTAATGTTTGACTGTTACTGTTTGACTGTTACTGTTTGACTGTTATTACACGGCTGTTACTATTCTGTTATTTGCAGTACTTTTAGCTCTGCTGTTGCTGTACTGTTCGAATTTAAAATCAATTTAAAAAATTTTCATATCTTCAAAATAATTTTATTTTAATAATTATAACAGGATAATAAATCATAAATGAAGTAGTATTATTATTTGGTCATCAACTCCCTATCGGGAGTCTGAAGCACAAATTCCTCCACGCGTCTATGTTTTGGGCTCGCCTTCGCCAGGTGATAACACCAATTGTAGACTGGGCTTCCATCACCTAGTCTTGCCAACACATCCTGGCTCGTCCTCTCCTCCCCTTCCCGACAATCTCCGCATCAAATACCTCACGAGCCGGAGTGACTTCTTCCATACGTGCGATGTGACCCAGCCAGCAAAGTCTAGGAAGTTCCATTCTACTACGTCAGCATCATTGAATAATTTATTTTTTATTTAAAATGACATCTAACGCTTTGGTTGTTATTATTATTCCTAATATTCAAATTAAAGCAAAGTATAAATATTTCGTCCGTCCATTTTTGCTTTTCTGTTATATCAAATACGAAGCCTTGAAGTTGGTTGCTCCGACTTCGTGTGTTTTTCGTTTTTACACAAAAGCATTCAATCAGCCTTCCGACCAGCATTCAGTTCATGCCTAAGTTGGAAACAAAATTTGTAGTTTTTCATTTTTACACAAAAGCATTCAATCAGCCTTCAGACTAGCATTCAGTTCATGCCTAAGTTGGGAACAAAATTTGTTGTTTTTCGTTTACACACAATAGCATTCAATCTGCCTTCAGACAAGCATCCAGTTCATGTCGATGTTTCTAACATAATATGTTGTTTTTTGATAAACATCCAGTTCAAATGCCGAGGCGCATTCAGTGTAGGCCATGAATGTGTAACATCCATTGATGCTGAATCGAAGTTGTGAATTTGTCACCATGATCCCAAAAATTTTGCTGGGTATTTTTAACATACAAACAAATTTATATATACATATATTTATTCATTTTTTTCAAATGCTTTTGTGTAATCTTATCTGTATTGCACCAACTTTTAAAGCAGTGAAAACAACTTGTATCGTACAGGTTTTGGTTTTCATACCCTACATATGATCGAAAAGGGTATGTTACCTTGAGCGAATATGTTTACATAAGAAGATACATTGAAAAAATTATAAAGATTTCTACCGATGTCAAAGAAATCTCCCGATTAAGTGTAGTTCAAATAAATTGTTCAACTACAACAATATAAAATACATATTACATATGTACATGCAAACGTTTAAAATTACTCGTAGAGAAAGATAAAGTTCATTTTGAATCCATCGTGAAACATTTCTAAAGATACCTTCTTAATTAGTAAAGATCAACAAATAGTTCGAATGTATTTATGTACATACATATGTATATACATACATATTTATTCATGGCAAAGTTTTCTGTTTACTCTTGACAAACAGAGCTCTATTAACCAAATCGTAATGAGGAACTTATTTCACTTTTCGAATAACAAAATCCATATTTTGTATTAATGTTTGGCTGTTTTCGACCTACATACTACGTATACACTGTATTTGTAATTTTGACCGGTATTTACTCCGACGTGTTCTTTATATAAAAACATTGACGTAGCGCAACTAAGCCACAATAACGACGCAAATATCATTTGTTTTTGTTGCTTGCATTGGTGGCGCAATCGCCTCTTTTCATCGCATGCTCGGGCTATTCTAAGTTCAAAGTCCACTTGTTTCAATTTTCTTTATTTGTTTTGCTTGTGCCTTTTATTTATTTACTTTTTAATATATGTATACATATGTATGTATGTAACGTTTCAAGACGAGTTCGCACTTATTTCTTCAACGAAAAGTTAGTAGTTACAATTTTTTTGATAAGGTAATACTTGAATATACCAGGCACAATTTGATCTTACTAGATAGAGATATTTTGAGAGAATATACTTATGTACATTATGTAGGTTAAATATATACTATGCGTGAAAACTTAATCCAAATCTAGGTTACGCTTTTTGATTTTTAATTTATACAGTTTTTTTTTCTTTTTTGATTTGTTTTTCGTTTTTGTTTTGTTATGTATTTTATAAAAATTTAAAGCAGATCAAATGATTGCATCAAACCACTTGCTTTTGCATTTAAAAGTAGTTTTCAGCCTTCAAATACTTGGCGGTAGAAAACAAATACCGAAATCGATGCTTGCGACTAACAAAAAAAAAAAATTTAATTTTTATATCACTAAGTTTAGATTTAATAAAGGTAATATTTCTCACTCACTTTTATACTTTTTTTGTAATATTAACGTTTTAGATACACGAACGTTTTCACTTTGCTTCTGCTTTAATAATATAAATATATAAATACATATGTACGTAGCGTGAAGCAACTGTTGCGGGAGCCACGGAACGACACACGACCAGTCAAACAAACGACAAAAATTGAAATAAAAAAAACGGTTTTCATCAAAAAACGAACACGCACACGAACAAAACCCGAACGTTTCGATAGCCGATGAGACTACCTTTAGTAATTGTATTATGGTTCAAGTGACGGGGTTCTATATAAAAACATAAGGCAAACAACGCGTTGGAAATCAGATTGAGAGCAAGAGATGATGTTCGCTCAATTGAGAGCGAGAGAGGATTCGAGTCATTTTTGTGTCACTGTTGTGTCACTGTATTATTTCTGCCATATTTCTCGATTGACAAAGCACATGTTGCGCTTCCACCACTGGCGATTTTAGCCACATCTCCAATCGGGGAGGTTTTCCGACATTTCATTTTTCTTGTTCTTCCACTTCTGCCGACCCTCTGCCGACGTCGGTGATACTCTTGTGTCAAATGGCCCGTTTGCGTTTCTCAACCAATTGAAGGTGTACCACCTCATGCTACCTAAAATTTCAAGCAAACATGCGGCACTTGATTTTCATTATCGGTTTAACAGCGTTGTTACCCCCCTCTTACAGCACTGTAAATCGTCAAGATCTCACAATTCCACTCTTTAGCCCTGTTAAAATTCTGTTGCTCTCAAATGAACTTTGCAACGTTACCAGATGTTCTTTGCGATTTTATTAAAAAAAAATCGCCTTACCGTCAATTAAGTAATGCCTCGTTACTGAGTTGGTCGTGAACACCTTTATTATAATAATAACAAAGTTTAAAAAAAACCCTAAAAATACCCCTAAAAACATAGCAGCCCCAAAAAAAACCCATTCAACACAAAAACCCCCTAAATTTAAGGGGAAACCCCCCAAGTTGGCAACCCGAATGCTACTGATGCGAACTCGTTATTGGACGGCGTTTTAATTGCTAAGATCGCATATGTTGGACACTTGCCCACGCACATACGACACTTTAGTGCTGATAAAAATATATGAATTCTCAAACCGGGGAGTCCAGACGATTTTGCGAAGTGAATGAAAAATCTTCGTGTAATTGTAGTAAATTTTCGACGTTTGGGGTCGCTTACAGAAAACGCTGAATTCTTGGGACTTGCGTTTATTGGTCGACGCAAGATCGCCTATTTTACGCAGCTCGACACAGCACATAAGACACTTTAATGTTCATAAATTTTTAGTGAGCGTGCCAGTACTGCACCACAATTTCGTTTTGTCAGATTTGTGCCCTTTCTCGAACACATTGCACCTAAACCACAAATTTCTTCGGTGTTGTGACTTTTTTCACACTTTTTCATATATTTTCTGTTTTGTTATCTTTAATTCAATACCCTGCTTTAATAATATAAATATAATGTGCCTAGCGCGAAGAAATTGTTGTTTTCCTCTGTTCCAGCTTATTGATTTCTTCTTTTTCTTTCATTTATTTCCTAATTATTGCCAACAACTCGATCGTTACACTCATCTCATTTTGCCTATTGCACAAGTGACCATTTTAAAATAAAAGTCTCCTAAGTTTCTACATCACTCATCACTAGGGAGAAGTTTTTTTGAAAGATGGTAACACTATTCAACGCGCTTTTTTTTGCAACACTGCAATTCCAAGAATTTTTTGTAAACAAACTGCTTCCTCTTCCTTACGCGATTGAGTCAGTGAAACGTCAAATTTGGAGGTGGTTTGTCCTATGTCGCATGTGCACTCTATGACATATGTCCCGTTGCCAGAAAAAAAGGCAACTTTTCCACCACCCCTTTTGAAAAAAGAAGAAGAATTTCGCGGACGCTTGTGCGCCAATTTTGTCACTTTTGAGCAAATCTGGCTCGTCTTCGTTTCTCGCAAATGCGAAACGTTGTTTTTCATGTTTTTTTATGCTTGAATGACTCATTATCCAATATATTTCAAGTGAACATGCTCCAACTCAAAATTTGTAGTTTCTTTTTTCAATTATCTTGCGTGAAATTGTCACAAAAATAAATACCTGTCTTCATTATTCATTGCAGTTTTCCTAATTTATTTAATTTATCAAGTTTTTTGAGTTGTGCGATATTTTCGCGTGAAATTATACAGATTTGAGTCATTTTAAAATTCATTATGAACCACAAGTGCAGTATTGGCTTGGCATATGTGGCACTACTTTTCTTTGTTCACATGTCTTGTTCCTCCATTTCACGGCAGGTTTCCGTCTATCTTCTTCTTCTGGCCGAGGACGCTTTTGCGCCAATGCAACACTATTGAACAAATTTGGGCTCGTTTGCGCCAGATATGGACTTTTCAGCTATTTTTTACACTTGACTTGGCTCTCTTTTGACAGGTGCCAAAATACACCTGCTCCTGCAGTTTTATCAATTTTGCAATTTTGTCGCGTTACCGAGTTTTGCGTGAAAACCCTTAGTTAATACAATTTGTTTTTGTAATTTGAAATTTTCGTTTGCTAGACCTGCTATCTGCTACAGATGCGAGAACTACTGAGTACCCTTATAGAATTTCTATTAAAAAAATAGTTAAACGGCACCAAACAGAACTTGTTGAAACGGCGTCTACTTTATGCGAACTCCCCGCTGTGTATATGAGGCTGTGTAAACCTGCTGCAAGTACAGTTTAAACTAGACGATCAAACGACTTCCAAGCGCATAATTAGAATTGTTTGGACTTTTCGATTTTTGCTAAAATTTATTGCAGCCATGTCGTATTTTGTGAATTTAGATATATTTTCTAGTTACCAAAAGTACATTGAAAATGAGCAGGACATTCGAGAGGTGAATATGGCAAATGTATGAAAATAACAACATGATAGTCTAGAACACAGGGCTTTTGCAGAAAATACGCGAAATTGTGAGAGAAATAGAGCAAAGTGCCAAAGAAGCTACAATTTTTCTCCAAGTGATTCACAGCGATCTGAGTAGAGGTTAAATCGTTTAACAAGCAACATATACAATATAAATTGATTACAAATTTCTTGACAGTTGACCACGCATGCAGCGAAGCCCGAAAACAAATTGCCTCCTGTGCAGATAAGTATGAAAAATTAGCTGCATTAGTGCCTGTTGGTCAGTATTATCGGTAAGTCAATTAACATATCGGATGAACATTTTCAATAAATTCATTTGCCATAGGTATTCCGATCATTGGACTTACATTACACAGCGCTTAATCTTTCTAATCGCATTAGTCATCTACCTAGAAGCTGGCTTTCTAGTAACACGGGAAACTGCTGCCGAAATGTTGGGTTGTATGTATAAACAAATGTTCAACTATTTAGTTGATCTTAAGTAGAGTATATTTTACAGTAAAAACCAACCACACTGCTGGTTTTCATCTGGACATAGAGGACTATCTGCAGGGTATTTTGTTACTTGCCTCAGAACTGTCACGTTTTGCCACCAATTCGGTGACCATGGGAGATTATGATCGTCCTTTAAATATATCCCATTTTATTGGCGCTCTTAATACGGGCTTCCGCTTGCTTAATTTAAAAAATGACGGTTTACGTAAACGTTTCGATGCATTAAAATACGACGTTAAAAAGATTGAAGAAGTTGTTTACGATGTAAGTATAAGGGGCTTAGCCAATGGTGCTGGCAGAGCTCAAGCGGCCGAAGACAAGAATAAAGATGTGGCCGATACAAAGGAATGAAATTCATTAATATAAACATAATAAAGTTTGCTGAAATCAATGTAAGTTGAACTTGCAATCAGAATATTGGAAGTGAATTATGGAGATTAAAATAAGTGCTATTCAAAGCTGAATGTTTTGAAAAAAGAAATACTAAACCGGTTATTTCAATAAAACTGAAATTATTTTATAAGCCTTTTTTTTTTTGTAATATCACAGATTTTCTTTCCCATCTTGCAAAACGTTTATTTTATTATTTTTTAAGAAACGCGAAATTTTTAATTTTTCTAAGTTCAATTCGTCTAAACGATTGAAAAATGCATGAAAAAAACCAGTAAGGGGCTATTTTCAGCTTTGCTGAAACTTATATACTCTTGCAAGCATTTTCTCAAGTATTCTTATTGGAAAATATGTTTTATAGTTTTTCCAATAAGAATCATATACTTTTATAAAGATAAAGGGGCGTGGCCCCGCCCATTTTCTAATTTTTTTAACATATACATTGCAATCATTCTACACTTCATTTTGCGATCTTCTATCTCGTCGGCTTACAGAGAAATCACATTTTTAAGTTTTTCTCTATATGGGCGGTGCCACGCCCTTATGTCCGATTATTACGAAACTTTGGAATATGGTCAAGGATTCATAAAAATGCGTAACTGCAAAGTTTTATCCGTTTTTATTTAAGTACAAAAAAGTTTTTCTCACAAAAACCAAATTTTTGACCGATTGTTCCTATGGGAGCTATATGCTATATTTATCCGATCTTCACCAGTTTTGCAGTGTGCCTTAATTTACGTTTAAGATGTTCTTGTGCAAAAAATTGAGGAGATAGCTTAAAAATTAAAGAGTATATTGAGCAAAAACCTCATTTTTGACCGATCGTTCCTATGGCAGCTATATGCTATAGTATTCCGATCAAGCTGGATTTTACATACAAACTGCGTGCAAGGAAAAGAAAATTTTCTGCATTAAATTTTTTTGATATCTTTAAAACTCTAGGAGGAGTTCGCATCGCAACAGACAGACAGACGGACATGGCTATATGAACTCGTCTCCACGATCTGATCAAGAATATATATACATTATATAGTCGGAGATGTCTCCTTCTCTGCGTTGCAAACTTCACGACGAAGTTAATATACTCTTGCAAGAGTATAAAAAGTCGACGCGAAAGACGCATTTATTGCGTCAACAAATTGGCGAATTTGCCGAAATGGACAGCGTCAAGGGCCAAACGAAAAATCGCGTAAGTACTGGCCGGCTCAACGTCGCTTGGAGTTGCACGGTCACTTGGGCCAACTCAATATGGGTGACTCCCCACATTCGTGCGGGTCAAGTGCCAAAAGTTTTACAACACTCAAACGGAGAGCGAAAAATTTAAATCAACTCACATTTTGCAACACTGAATGCAAAGTTTTTTCAATAATTGACAGTTCGATTTGGAGTGAAGTTGGTAAGTTGGAATTCTAATTGGAAAATATATATAAAATTGTTCGCAAAAATTTAAACTAGTTTAATTAATGTCACAAGACAGAAATTAACAACTAAATTTAACAAAATCAATCATTAACTTTGTTGTTGTAATAAAAACAAGTATGTAAAACAATAAACCGCTAACCGGTTTTTGTTCGCTTACTTGATTTTTTGACAAAAAAAGTAGAGACAATGTCAAAATGCCAATGGCCTCTCGGCTTTTGCGTTGCGGGCAAAGATAACAAATACATGCTATATTTAAAGATACTGAGACTGCAATTTTCTTTTTTTTTTTGTTTGCAGATTTTTTTCGCAATTTGCAAGTATAAATAAATTTATCGAGATGTTCGTCATGCGTCGAAGCATTGCCCGCTTGTATCCAAGTGGAATGCAGTAAGTACAAAATACACACGTAAAATTTTATTTAATTACTGGAAGCCCACATACATATGTATATTTCTATGCAATTATATACTTATAAAAGTTAATTTCTTACGTTTGATTAACAACGGCACGCCGGGGCACACAGTCGATTTCATTGCCCTATGCCTATTTCTGATAAGATAAACAAATCCAATTGAAAATTTCTATGTTTCAACAATAGAACAATAAGACATACAATTGTATATACGCATTTATATATACATGCATGTGTGTGTACACAAATTTGTGTATTGAATGTGTATGTACTTATGTATGTTTTGAGTTTTACTTTCTCAGCTTTACGTAATAAGCGACTGAAAACCCTCCTTCTCTTTTCTTCAAAGGCTTGCTAAAATGAGCAATAGCCAGCTCGGTGACTTGGGTAGTGGTGCTGGTCATGGCGGTGGCGGCGGTGGTTCTATTCGTGCAGCCGGTGGCGCGTTTGGCAAGTTGGAAGCTGCGCGTGAGGAGGAATACTTCTACAAAAAGGTGAGTACGATGGATACACATGCATACATAAGTTTGAAAGCTACTTACTTTATTGCACAACAGCTTAGAAATTACGTATTTTGAGACATTATTTTTACGAGATACACGCTTTGCCCGCAAGTAAATCTTCTAAGAGACATTTTTGTATACGAAAGTTTATCTGCTTGAAGTCAAGTCCGACACCGAAAGCCTTCTGCAACCGGTTCGACAATACCCAAATCTCTTCCTTGTTATCATGATTTTTCACAACTTTCAAGCCGCTCGCGAACTGCAATTTTTCTCGATCTTCAAGCAAAAGACCGGCTGTATCTCTTGTGAATGGTGTACGCACATTCCAGCCGTGTATGCCACTTGGCTGCACTAAACCACACAGCAGCACGCCTGAATCGCTAATGGCAGAAGCCACACATTGGCTGCCTCGTTTGCCAAGTAATACAAATTCACTAAGCGCTGCAGATACATCGTTCAATTTAAAATTACTTGCGTTATTAACGACATCTAAAGGCACTTCAATTTGCCAATCGCTCGACAACGAATGGAAGTACAACATGCGTCGTTGGGCGAGCTGTCGTGGTGTCAGTGTCAAGCCGACTGTGCCATCCCATAGTTCAAAACTATCGCCGGCAATTGTGAAAGTGCCAAAATCTGGATTAGGATAGGTATATTTGTTTTCGATACGCCACGATTGTTCATTTGCCAGATCGTAAACAACAATGGCGTCACCAATCGAGTCTGCTAAATAGACAAATCCTACGGTGCAAGTGTGTGGATCAACGTCAATTGTTGGTGTTACAAATCGACTAACATTTTGCTTATACATCGCTTTGGGTAGACGGTACCGGTGGAGAACCTGACCACTAGCCAAATCAATAGCAATTAATTGCGGTGGACAGTAATGTACAAAGTCAATTTCACCGCTGTCCAAAATCCATATACGGCCGCAAATATCAATCTAGGTGTATAGTTTAAATTTTTAATTAGCCTCGAACTCTAACTAAATCTTTCAAATATACCTGAACGCGATAAACGGACGTTAGGCCATTACAGTCTGCGCCATGAGATTTGTGCCAATCATAACTGGGATAAGCTTGTAGCGCTTTGCCATTAGGTCGCTCTTCATTAGTCAGATGGGCGAGTGAGTACGGTACGCCCTTGCTGAAGCGGGGTATCGTCAAGAATATCGTGGGTTCACTGTTGTCATCTATGTATGTATTTGGTAATGAGAAATCTCAACAAACATTTTTTCATAATATTAGCTTACGTGGATAATAAACATCAACATCAATAGGCGTCACACCCTCAGGATTGTATAGACCGTTCTTTAGCACACGCTGCCGTTCATTTTCACTTGGAAATGAAAATTCCAAATTCCGAGCCTCATATACGCTGACCAAACCGGCTTTAGCCTGTTGGCGGAACCCAGTGTGCGTTGTTGCTCTCAAATAATCATTGAAGTACTGCGCATGTGCGTAACCAATTGCCAACCAGACAAATGTCAGTAAATTGACGTTAATTTTTGAAAGGCACATTTTTACTTTCAGTTCAGTTAGCGAACCAAATGCGACTGAGCCCAAACTGACAAGATCTCGGTGTAGTCTTTTGAAGTAATTTCGGCCAGAAATGAGCAACCGAAACCGTGTCACATTGTAACTGGTTTAATTGCACATTAAATTTTACATTGAAAACAATTTGGAATAAAAACACACACGAAAAACAAAAAACAGGTTACTTGACCACTTGTGGGCCACTGCTACCGGCAGCCGGGTGGGCAACGACGTGCACTTTTGTCGGTGAAAGATCGTCAATTTATTCATTCATTATATTTGCACAAAATTCTGGTTTTGTTTTAAATATTCAACGATATGACATTTTATTAACGATGACAGCAAAGGTTATTCGCTTTATTTGCATGCGGGTGTCTCTAACTTATTTGAGGAGATTCATTTTGCCATGTGCAAGCTAAATATTTATTTTCGACAAACAAATGAGCTTCCGTGATAGATCCCTCGTCCTATCAGTCGACTTTACCATTTGTCTAATGTTGCATATAATGACTGAAGCAACAGCAATTCAAATTTGAAGGTTAATTTAGTGAATTATATAACAATCAAGTTGTTATTAGGAGAATGAAAAAATTTTGTGATTTTTAAAAAGTTTAAATTTTCTTCAAAGCCAACAAATACAAGCGATTTATTGTATTTGAATTTGATAACTTATGAACTTCCAAGTCGTAAACAACTGGCGATAATGAAATCGAAAGTTTAAGCTCAGTTTTTTTGTATTTAATTTTTGATTAGAACTACGATTGATTATAACAGCGCGACAATAAATACATACTATGTACAATTTTATTTGTGATACCATTTAGAACTAGACTCTCATTAGGAAGCATCTTGCCTGTGCTGACCTGTTCGACTTGTTTGTTTATGTGAAAATCAATCTGTTCGATAAATCTTCACCAAAGTTTGCCAAGTTTTGTATATCATCAATTGAGCGTCTCAAAATGCGGAAATTTACCTCATTTGATTTGATGGTGCCAGCGCCGATTTTCTGAAAAAGAAGAAGATAGTATAAAAATTAACACAACTACATTTATCACTTTTCTTAAAAAAAAACGCACTTGAAAACGATTCGAGAGCATTAAAAGCTCTTCCTTGCCAGCGGGATTCCTTGCCACCTTCATGCCGCTGACAAATTCGATTTCAGCTGGATTTGATGGCAAAACGCCAAAGTTGCGCGAGTCATATTGAGCTTTGTTATTCCAAACAATCAGCTTAATGGGATTGAATGTGACGCAATAGAGATTACCACGACTGTCCATCGCTGATGCAGCACATTCGCTCTTGCGCTTGCCCAATGCAACAAACTGATCACCCATTGCGTCAACACCGTTCAACCAATTATTGCGATTGTTGAGCACGCTCAACGGCACCGAGTACTCCGTCACGCTGGCCAGCGGATGAAAGTATAGATTACGTTTATCAGTGTTTAAAGCAAACAAGCCATCCATCAATGTGAAATTCTCGCCAGCAATGGTGTGTGTGCCCAGATCGGGATCGGGATACATGAATTTATTTTCGATACGCCAAGCGGCATTCGCTTGTTGATCGTAAACAACGAGTCCATGATAGCCCACGTCTGCCACATAGACCATCGTTTTGGCGCAACGACCGCGTGGTGGCGGATCCTGTACCACCGCTATTGGCGTTATAAAGAGCGAAGCGCGCGGCACATAAATGTCCTCTGGGAAGCGATAGCGATGCAACAACTGATCGGTATTCAAATCGAAAAGCAATAATTGTGGCGAGCAACGCTGCTCGCTGCCGATGGCGCCCGAGTCAATGACCCACATTTGATTGCACTCATTAATCTGGAAAAAAAAAGATTATCAATGCCTTCATTCATACAAACTATTTTGCATTTGACTTACCGCAACACGGAAGGCTGATGTTATTTGATCGCAATTGGAGGCGAAGCTGTTGTGCCACTCAAAGTTGGGATATGGTTGTAAAAGCGGTCCATTTTGACCACGTTGCGTTGACACGGTTGCCAGCGTGTAGGGTATGCCACCCACGAAACGCGGTATTGTTGTAAATATGCGTGCTTGACCGTTGCTTCCATAATGTACGGCAACGTCAATCGGCGTGCCATTTTCAGGCACCAAATTGCCTGTGTTGATAGCATTTTGTCGATCAGCCGGCGTCGGGAAACCATATTCGACTTGATTCCATTGTGCCAACACTTCAAAGCCGCTGTTCGGTCGCGATGGCTTGTTGTATTGGGCATTGGTCGTGGACACTACCAACGCTAGCAGCAAAAGGCGGCTCAGCATCTTGTTTAACATCTTGTTGATTTGACAGTGTCTGCGCAACTGAAAAATATATTTGTTATGTTTAATTGAAATATTCAACATTTTTGTGCCCAATAATCTTCTTATCAATAGGTCAAGTCGAGTAAAAATTGTTTCGTAATTTGTGATTGTTTGCAGGAAGTCATCATTAGGTTTCAGTTAAGTGTGGTATTTTTTAACCCGGTTCTGTGTTTGAGATTTGAGAAATCATGAGTCATGAGCACAAAGTGAAAACGGAGTCAATGGCACAACGAAGGTGATATTTTTAGACCCAATTGGCATTAATTGAATGGGTAAACTTTACCGGTTGTTTTTTTTGGTGCTCATCTGTTTGAAGAGTGTTTAATCGATTCTGTGTTCATTTCGGTTATCTCAGTTCGTTGAAATGAAATTTCTTAGCACATTTCCGGGCATTTATTAAGAAACTTGACTGATTGTCGTTCAAAGTCGATGCAAGAATATGATGTTGACACATCTCAAGGTTTATTTGGGCAAGTGTTTTATTAATTCACTGTTATTCGTTTCACTAGAATAAATGATGTAAATATTTTCTGCTTGCAATTATTGATAAAAATGGTGTTTTTATATTCATTTGAAATCGGACAAGGTCATTTGCCATTGATATTCCCTTTGGATTGTTTCATGCCTTTCTACTGCCCAAAAATATTAATCGCGCCAATTTGATTTCAGTTTATGAAGAAAAAGAAGACAAGTGAGTTTCAAATACCTTTTTGGGGATGAAAGTGTTAAGAAAATTTATCTCACTTCAAAATTTATATTAGCACAATATTAACAAATATTAATAGAACGCAGTAGTTTTTTAAGTGTCAACTTATTGAATCACACACGCGCAACTACAAAACCCAACTGGTTGAAGACCCGGACGGTTCACGACTATGACTCTGTTCGTCTGCTTTTAGCGTTAGTTCGACTGACTGACTGTTGTAGTTGTTTTTCTAGCGTTTTACGTTATTTGCTTTGCCGCTGCCCTGATATTTTGCTAAAAATCTGAATTTGTTTACTCATTTCTACGACGATATGTGGCTAATCTAAGCAAATAAAAAAGAAAATTTACATATTTTGGGGAGCACACAAAGCCAAGAGCCATTTTGCATGCTTCATTCATTGGAGATTGTTTACACCTAAGTATTGTTGGGGGGTTTCGTCACGCTTAAATATGATTTGGCTGTCTCGGTTGTATAATAATAATGAGCAGAAGATGCTGGTAATAATAGAGTAAAGTTATTTCAGATACTTACTAATTACAGAGCTTGTTCGTTGTCATATTAATGAGCATATTTATTATAAGTATGAAATGTGCTGATTGCAAAAATACGTGACAAATCCTAATGGGGCGAAAAACCCGTTTATTTTGTTTTGTTTACTTGCAGCAAAAAGAGCAGTTGGATCGCTTGAAGAACGACCAGATCCATCAGGCTGAGTTCCATCACCAGCAGATCAAGGAGCACGAGGAAGCCATTGAACGTCACAAGCATTTCCTTAACAACTTGTCCAAGTAAATGTGTCCAAGCGAGATGTACGGCTAAGATAAAGTTTTAAGCAGAAAGTTTACTTTAATGCATGCATTTAAACAAAAGCATTTAAACAGATGTATTTATCTTGAAGTCGTTCTTAATTGAAAAAATTCTACTTTTGCTTTTGCATTGCTTGTTAACAAAGATATTACCTAAAGAAACTAAATGGCTAAACACAAATAAATAAATGTAAACGTTTTAACACGAATTGCCTAAAAAATTCTTCTTTTCTTTTCTTATTTGTGTTTTTGTTTTACTTTTGACTTTAGAGCTTATCTTTTATTCATAACTTTTAAGTTTTTGTTTCATTTGCATATTTTAAAGGCATACGAAAAAATATGGGAAAAATCTCTCTCATTAATGTAGAAATTGATTTACATCAACGATTGATTTTCTGTGCCTCAAGTCTGCGATATATGTAAGTCAGTTTGCTTTTGTTTTTTTTTAATTATTGTAGTCGGGGAGCCGACGATGTTAAAACGTGATTTACTACTTCGTCGTTGGGAGTAGTTGCATTTTGAACATTAAATAATTTAAAGTAGAAAAGACTGTATGAAATTTATTCATTTAGCGGTGGGTTTGACCGGCGTTTTATATTGTAGACCGCGGAATAAAGAATATTCCGTCATATAACTGTCATAATCCGACAGTACGACTAGGAGCTACCTGTATGAAAAACTGACGCAAAGTCTTCCATATTCTAATAAATCTGCCACGCAGGAGTAACTACGAAAATCCCCGCTTGGGCTCCCTTACTATTGTCTATTTATTTTATTATTATTTGTCTAACATTTTATTTTCTTTATTTTGTAAACAAGTCGTTCATAAATGAAAATAAGAGCATAAATAACGCAGTACTGCTTGGCAGTACTCATAGCAGTGAGCTTTTGCAAGTGTAGAAAACTACCTGCCTCGACCGATCACCAAAAATCTAGAAAATCCGCATTGAATTGTATTATTGTATTGTCTCAAGTTTTCAGTGTGTAACGGAGCCTATTCGACAATATGATGTTTTTTGAGAGATGCACTTTCTTGAAATTCAAATCTAAGCTAGATAAGTTCGTATAAAGCATTTGAAATGCAAAACTTGGCATGTAACTATAATTTCAACTTTTAGGATATCAAGATCCAATGTTCTAACTGTCAGTCTAATAAAATTCATCCTTTTAAATTTTTGATCCTTTAAAATTTAATTATTAATTTTATGTCTAAAATGTCTCGGTTTCTTCAATCGGCAATTTCTTCTACCAAAAATTTTTGTCATTTGTGGTTTGTAAACCAAGTCATTTAGTATTAATATAATCGTAAATAAATATTCTTTGTCTTCTATATATTAAGGGATGCATTAACCAAGTTGAGTTGGCCTGAATTCCTGACATCTTACTCGCAAAAAAATCTTATAGCAAATTTAGAGAAAGTAGCAAACTAAATAAATAATTAATAATATTAAACTTCATTCAAGTTAATTTCATGTACTGACCTTTCAGAAAAAAAGCGAACTTTTGGATCAATCCAAGGCACTGTCAATCAAACAGCGAAATATCGAGTTGCTTCTGACCGAGATGACACGCTGCCTACGCAAAATGGAATTCGATCTTAACAAGCAGGCCAACGCGCAATCCCTTAAATGAACACCCAAATTACAAGTATTCTCTTTATCAATGCTTTATGCGACATTTGGATTATCTTTCTATTCTCCATGTGATTTCTTCCGATTTGAAAAATAAAATTACCATATTTCTGGTGATTCCTCCCTTATCAATTTCTTATCAGCGTTTACTTATTAAATAATTGAAAAAATCACAAACGGTGATGTACCTAATGAACACAATCATTTTAGGTGCTGGTGCTATATAAGCGTATTGCCTCAGCTCTGAAGGCATTGAGTAAAAGCAATTCAACGGATCCACAACATAAACAACAACAGCATTAAAATGAAATTTCTCACATTGTTTGGATTTTTCTTGGCGTTGTTTGCTGTCTTCAACATGTTTCCAGCAGCTTCAGCTTCTCGTGACTCCGGTCCGAGGCGTTCACCATCAGTAAATGCGCCAGCACCGAAACCACAACGGCCGCTCTATTATGACGCCCCCATTCGTAGGCCAGGACCAAAGACGGCATACGCCTAAATATTTAAATTAAAGATAAGCTAAACTAAAAAAATACTATTAAAAATTATACATAACAAATCATATTTGTTTTATTGCAAAAACAGATGTATGTATATATTTTAGCTTACTGTCACTACATATTGTTAAATTGTAAAATTTAAAAAAAAAAAAGTCATGAATAATTTATTTTTGGTTCGATCAGTAAAATTTTTGTATCCCCATTGGTCAGGGTCAGTTCAAAGCAGTTGGTAATTATTTTTTATTGGCTCACGTTTCGGCTTGTTGGATAAAAGTTGTTTCTAGTAAGATTTCAGAGGTCTTTGAAAGAGGAAAAGCAGAGGAAAATGTCTTCTTCCTTAAGCAGGTATCAAAATTATTTTTAAATACATAAAAAAAAACTGAGTATAACTTCCTTCTTTTTGGCACGCAGCAACGTGAACAACTGAAATGTCTGCGTGAAAAAATTCTGAAGGAAAAGGAAGAACTCAATAAGGAAATAAATAAAATTACTAACAAAATTCACGTTGCAAAGAATGTCGTAGCCGTTAAACAAATGGATAACTAAACCTTTTCTGTAAGGAAACAAAATAAAAAAGAAAACCAATGCCAGAATGACAAGGATTTATTTATTATCTTGTTATTAGGTAGAATATGACATTTTCGGCACAACATATAAGACAATTTTAAAGTTAAGCTTGTTGAAATGCGTTAAAAAAAATGGCTGAAACTTTCTTAAAAATTGCCAAAATTTTGGCTGCCAGCAGATAGTTATAAAAATGACCACAAATAACGGTCGATTTGGCAACACTGTAAGCAGCCGGCACCTGCTCCGAAAAAATAAAAAAAAACAACAACAAAAGTGCAACAAAAGTTTATCGCAACATGAATTTCCTTCGCTGTTTACGAATTACGGATTCTTTAAAGTTACGGAAGACCTTGGTTAGACCATGGCCTAACATACCTAAAACCAATGTGATAAAGGTAAAACTGTTGATTAAAGCTTGTTCGTCTTATTAATTAAAATGTATTTTAGTATACTACATCTGTGCCAAAATGTGAATCAAAAAAGAGCCGTACTGTGGGTCTATGGTTCCTCGGATGTAGTGGGATGGTATATTTGGCAGTTGGATTAGGTATATCTGAGTTACACATGTGTATAATGGAACTGTTCTTAATTTTCTTTTAGTATTTTAGGCGGCGTTACTAGACTTACGGAGTCTGGATTGTCGATGGTTACATGGAAATTTACTGGAGAGCATTGGCCGCGTAATAATGATGAATGGGAAACTGAGTTTAAAAACTATCAACAATACCCAGAATTTAAGATGTAAGTACATGAAACAAAGTATATATTTCTTTTAACAAACAATTCATTTTTGAAGCCATAAGTGGCAGATAATTACGTAAGATTTATACAGTATTTCCAGTGATTTAGCTTTAATTACGAATCACTATTATAAAATAATTTGTATTAATATTTGATGGTATTTGTATACTTTTTTTTTTAGGAAAAATGCATCGATGACGTTAGATGACTTCAAATTTATATTTATGATGGAGTATGTTCATCGCATGTGGGGACGCGCAATTGGCATTTGTTTTTTGGTACCGGCAGCATACTTTTGGAAAAAAGGTTATTTTTGTGCAAAAACAAAAAAGTATGTGGTATTACTTGGAACACTGATTGGCTTACAAGGCCTAATGGGCTGGTATATGGTAAAATCGGGATTGGAAGATAAGTTTCAGAATCCGAATGACGTACCCAGAGTTTCACAGTACAGATTAGCCTCACATTTGGCTGCAGCTTTCGTATTATATGCTTTATTTCTTTCTAAATCTCTAACAAATCTGCTGCCTGCTGAAAAGTTATTGATTTCTACAAAAAGTGCAATCAACGTAAAACACTTATCTCGATTTTTAAAGGGATCAGTATTTTTAACAGCAATTTCTGGAGCCTTTGTTGCTGGTTTGGATGCAGGATTAGTTTACAATTCGTTTCCGAAAATGGGCGATGATTGGATTCCCAAAGATTTGTTGCTATTTAAACCTGTTTCACAAAACTTCACTGAAAATCCCACAACAGTACAATTTAATCACCGGTTATTGGGTATCTCAACAGTTGCCCTCGCATCATTTTTATGGTTGGTTACAAGGAGAGCTAAGTTGCCAAAAAGATCTAAGTGGGCTCTAAATTCTGTTGCTGTTATGGCATGGCTGCAGGCTACTCTTGGAGTTACTACGCTACTGAATTACGTGCCAGTGCCGCTTGCTACTGCACATCAATCTGGATCTTTAATGCTGCTTTCATTGTCAGTTTGGCTGAGCCATGAGTTGCGCTTTGTAAAGTATTTGCCTAAATAGGAGTGTGCAAAATATACAATTTTTTTGGCTGATTTCATATAAAATTTTATAAGGAATGTGAAATAATATAATATTTTTAATTTATAATTGTGTTAAAACATTATTAGAAATAATGAAATAAAAATATTGAAAAATTAATATTATTTTTATAATTATTGGGAAATTATTTGTTTTACATAGATTCCGAACAGTTTTTTGTCTTCTGTCAATTTTAATATCGCGTGCATCCTTTTAAGACTCCCGACGCAATTATTTATTTATTAAAATGTAAAATTATTTACGTTTAGTAATGTTTAAATTATTGTAACCTACACAAAGGTATAGATATACATCTGTGGCGTACA
The DNA here is from genome assembly GCA_034638295.1 of Phortica okadai. Taxonomy (NCBI): domain Eukaryota; kingdom Metazoa; phylum Arthropoda; class Insecta; order Diptera; family Drosophilidae; genus Phortica; species Phortica okadai. The sequence goes on from CM067851.1 coordinate 6,496,344, forward strand.
TGCGCAGAATGATATTATTTAGTACCATGTGTTATAGAGTAAACAGTGAGTGTCGAGGTAAAAGACTACCTATTTCTTTATTGTTCGTCCTATCTTCACGATACAAATAATATTACTTTATTTCGGATATCAAATGACAACTTGCATACAGAGTTTCTATTGCAGACCAAAGATAAGACTCCTAAAGAGAGCATCTATTATAATTTAAAGTATTGCGATCTCAACGTTAAACTAAAGACACGATTAATATATATTAGTCTATTTCATACACTCGGGATTCGGTTTGTAATTTCTCGTAGTAGTCTCTTACTTTAAGCAACTGGCTTTTGATGGAATTCAAGTATCTTATAGACCAAGAAACAATTTTGAATTAACCCGTCCATAAACCCGTTGCCCTAGAGAGATTTTTTATAAAAGTTTAGAAAATATATTGTTGATTTAGTTGTCACACATTAGTTATGAAGAGCAACATGTTTAACTTACATCACATTAGCAAATAATATACCATACAGTCTGTCAAATAAGTTATAATTACTGTATGCGCATATTTCACGTTTTAGCATGCGCAAAGTTTTTTTTGTTCATACTTTACTTTTTGCCTTACTACCCTATATGTTTTCCAATTAATATGATTACGTACCTGTGCAAGTGCTACAATCAACATTATTGACTTTGTATTGTCGCAAATACTAAAAGGATTAAATTAAATAGAAGTAGAATTTTTAAATAAGAAAATTCCGTTCGTTCAATTTCTATGGAAGTTTACTTGAATTCGAATAACAGTTTGAGAAAAAATTTTAGATAATATTCGAGTGAACGCAGTTTTATTTGGAATTAATGCATTGTGTCAAATCAATTAAAAAATATTCACAGTCATCAGCAAAACAGAAATTTATCTATTCTCGGTTAGAAAGTTTCAAGGATCCGTTTGGTGTTTTAAGAATTGTTTTCATTTATATTAAAATAAAAAACGCAAAAATGTATGGCCTAATGCCGCCAGTGGATAGCAATGTAAGTTGAAGAACTACAAGGACAAATGAAACTCATGATATCACAAAAAATACGTAAACAAAAAAAAAAAAAATTTTTTTTTACTAGACTGTTATAATTAACAATTCGGAAGAACTGCAGGTGTGGTTCAATTTGCAGTTCTGTTAATTTATAAAGGATTTATAAAGCAAGTGAAATTGATTTCTTCCGTTTTGTTATCACAGCCTTAAAACTTTGATTTTACAGAGAAATTTATGTATTTGTTTTTTATGACAGGTTAAAATACATGAAAAAACCGAAGACAATATCATGACATTGTTCGGTAATCTTGGTCAGACATTAAATATAGCGGTTGAGAGATTTGTTGCCATTGGAGAAATCATAGCTGAAGAAAATACCGACATAAAGATTGACATGTACGAAGCTGCTAAAGATGCTCGTAAAACCGGTAAGATAACATTACAACAAGTGATATGTTGAATTCGGCTTTGCCGAACATTTGATACTATTTATCTTGAATACCAAAAGTGATTTTCGATCCGAAATTCCTTAAAACCTTAAAAAATAAAATGAAACTATTTTAATATGTTCACTATTCTGAAAATTCTTTGATTTTATTTTTAGGAAAGTCAATTGAACGTTTGTGCGAGCTATTCCCAATGACTGGTACAAGTCCCACCCATCATATTGAACCATTAAAAGATTACAGCGCAGTTATATTAGCGGCAAGATCTCTTCTATCATCTGTCACTCGGATTCTATTGCTAGTTGATATAGTCATAGTTAAAAAACTACTGACGGCAAAGAAACGTGCAACTGAATGTCTCGAAAAGCTTGAATCTGTTATGAACTTTACGGAATTTGTTCGTGCTTTTTCAGTTTTTGGTATGGAAATAACAGAGCTGGCTTACCTAACCGGATATCATCATAATTCATTCAAAGAAGAGCGAAGACGAGCACAAATGTTTTCTGCGAGACAAATACTTGAAAAGTCTATATCAATACTACTGACATCGTCAAAAAATAGTCTTATTCATTGTGATTGTAATATTGTAAAGGAAAATCGTGACACAGTATTTTGCCAAATAAGACGAGCAATGGACTTGATACATTTCGTTGTCAAAGACAGCATTTTCTACTGTTCAAATCCATCATCAGTGACGAAAATAGGTTGCAATCAAAGTTATGAAAATGAAAGCATTTATTCAAGTATAAAATATATAACTTGCCTTATTGAAAACTTTAGGACGAGATTTAGTTTGAATGAGGAAACAAAAGAAGGAAATAATAATGTTAACATAAGCCAAAACGAATTCGACAATAGTACTTGGTCGCGGGAAAACTATCTTGAAAATAAAAATATAGTCCCATTTGCCAACAGTTATATGGTAACAAATAGAAAATACAATAAATATTCTGGATTTTACGATGCTGAGTTCAGGATGGAATTGACAATGGCTTTTGAGCAATTATTTGAAAAAACGCATGACTTTACAGACTCGCCGTATATAAAGCATGAACATCGTCAAACCATATTAACCCAATGTGCAAAAATTAAACTAGAACTGAATGTATACAACAGTATTTTGAACAAAAATGATCTCAATAATGTTGATATTAATGTGAAGACAAACAAACTTGAAGACGGCATTCTAAAAGCTTTAGAAGAGCTATGTAAGCAACTTGTTATTTCTGTTTCTAGTGAAATGCTGGAGTTTAATGAATCAATTAAAATATGCACAAAGTTGGTGAATTCATTTCATATTTTGGCTACTAGTCATGACTTGGATAATTTGAATCAACGGTCAAATAAATTTCACGATTACTGTGATCACATATTTGATATATGCAAACTTTTGCAACATATTGCACCAACAGAGAATTTACAAGTTCAGGCTAAGTGTTTAGCTATTAATATGCGTATATATGGACCACAGGTCTTTACCGCTGCCAAAATACTCTGGAAATATAGTAACAGTACAGCCGCATTGGACAACTTTGAAGCTTTTTCAGAAATGTTTAAATGGCTAACAAATGAGATTCTACTTGTTGCAAAAAAAATATTCGTTTGGATTGATACTTCGAAAATGCAACGACCACAATTTGAAGTAAGTAAAACCATTTTTATATAATATTGAACTTGACGTTTTGTTTAAATAAACAAGTTTCTAATTCAAGAATTGTGAAAATACATCGATGCTAACAAAACCATATTCTACTTCGGCTGAAGAAAAAGATATAGAACAATATCGTGGACTAGATGATAAGAACTTAACCGATGAATCGAACGCATATCAGAATAAATATGAAGAAGATATGACTGACAATGATATTTTAAAAAGAGCTAAAAACATGTCGGCAATGGCTTTCTTAATGTACCAGTTTACTAAGGGAAATGGTTCTCTACGAACAACGCAAGATTTATTTACACAAGCAGAATATTTTGCTGAGGAAGCTAACCGCCTTTATAAAGTACTAAGGCACTTCTCTTATCAGGTAAAGCCATCAGATGTTAAAACATTTTCGTTTTCAGTTTTTTAATTGACAGATTGGTCCAAATAGGGTTCGAAAATTTAAAACCCGATTTATAGTTTTCTTTTTCTCTAACTGACGTATAAACTTAGACAGTATTATTAATGTGTTCTAACATTCGGTTTTTATTCATTCTTATTTTAGGTACCAGCAAGTGATAACAAAAAGGACCTTCTGGGTATATTGGACAGAGTACCAACTTTTGTGCAGGCACTTCAATTTACCGTGAAGGATCACACCGTCGGAAAAGCAGCCACATTTGTAAAGGTGGATCATGTTATCCGTGAAACGAAGAATCTAATGAATGTCATTAACAAAGTTGTGTCAAAATGTTTTGAATGTGCTCATAAGGTAAACAACAAGCAGTATTGTTTTTTTTTGATTTGACGTTCTCAATATTATTTTTTAAAATTTATCTTTTATTGCATCAAAAGATCCAGGGTACCGAATTTCTTTTGAATTATTCCAGTCCTCACTCTGAAAACTACACAATTTTTTTATAAAACATAAATTTATAAATTTAATTGTATTTATACACATTTCAGTACAAGCTGAATTTTACTGGTATAACAAGTGGAATGAATTCGGGTTCTGTTCGTGGAGATGAAAATCTTGCTGGAGGAATGGGTGATTCGAAGGGAACTACGAGTAGCAGTGAAGGGAGCATGTGACATTATGGTATGGCTCGCAGAGCCAAAGGAGACGCCCGGAGAACTAGAGTATCATTTTTGTTATTTTAATTACAACGAGCTTTTATGAATATTTGTGTGTAATCTGTGTACTATTTCGGAGATACATATGTATTTTATATGTTTGTTTCCTCCTATAAAATTGAAACTTGAATATTTTCTTATAGTATCAAAAATATTTTGATTTTCAATAAAATATGTCTAGAAATAACTTGTAACTCAAATCATCCATAGTTTTTATGATTTATCTACCTACTTTCAGAATATAAACAATTATCACAAACTCGATCAAGTGTCCGTCTTCCAATCGTTCTTATATGATTAAGAATATGAGTGATTTCCACAAAAAAGATTATTTCTACGGCGATAGATTATTTTGGAACTATTAAATAAATCATTTAATGGTGACATCCATGATGTTTTTTCTTGAAATTTATACCTCTCCCACACTCGCGGTGAGTTTTGTTGAGATCCCATCCACCCCAAATTTTCTTTCACGTAATTTGTGTTCGTCCCCAAAAGTAATTTCAACATGATTTTATTAATATAAATATTAATATGTATTGTGTGTGTATATTTTTATTGTACTAAAGGACAAAGTGTCCTTGCTAAATGAACACTACGACTATAAATGTAATATAACATATAGAAAACTTGCACATCAGAGGTTTTGTATCTAGATCTTCCACCAAACAGAAACTCGTCAAACTATTTCCGTGTTCCATCTTACTGCACAGTGTCTCCAATTTTATCGCGCAACATATCAATCAAACCAATTTTTAGGCTAAACCAATATAGGCAACCGATGACAAAAAGACTTTTGCATGTCCGATCTAATACATATAAACTGGAAAAATCGGGAAACATTAAAAACGAAATAAGTATGAAATTAATACAAGACATACAATTTAAGTTGTATACGAGCTTTGGGTAATGACGTCATACATTCCTTCATTACATACTGACGACCACCTAGAATGCTCAAGCGCATATATTCCAAATCGTCGACATCATCGGTATTGATCTTGAAGCTGCAATAACAAAAACATATTTTATAAACAAAGAAGTGAAAAAAATATATGTTTTCTACAAACATTTTTCGATCAGCGGGCGTTAAATCGGCGTTCATTTGTTGAAAATGAGCTGATTTGAAGTCCCAAGCGCGAGTCGTAAAGAATTGAAGCATCTCTAAGCCGACACTTATCTTGGTTTGCACACGCACCATGCTGAAAATATACATTTGTATAAAGTATCGAACATACACGCACGATATGAATTGGTGACATACAAACGTCTTTGCCCAAATATGGTTAAGAGTAGATCAATAAAGTAAGCTGGTAACCACATAAACATGGTAACGCAGAATAAATGATATATTTTATTTGTAGTCATATTGCCATCTGGATACCAAAGACCCATTTCGAAAGGATATTTCATGGCCAGATCACGACCAACATCCATAACCCACTTCCATGTGCGTTTCTTAGAGTCGGAAACGGTGAGATTGTATACAGGTATCAATTCTGGTCTGAAAATGCGTAATATTTTGTGAGCTCTTGAAAAAAATACAAACATTTATCAATAATAAATACCGTGTTTTGTTCAAACTCAGATGATAAGGTGTTAATATTAAACCATTGTTTGCAATGTCAACCGGTATCACTTCGGATTTGAGCTCACCATTGACAATCATTGAGCGTATGACGCCCTTACCGGCGCCAATCATAACGCCAGTTGGCCCATTCATATTGTCCACCCAACCGGGCAATGGCTCAGCCAATGCGGGCGTCACTGTGGATACGAAAGATTTATAAAATTAAGTCTGACTTAGACATTTGTAGTAAAAGTTTAACACATTATTGTTTAAATTCGAAAAAATCTTATACGAAAACTTTTATTTGTTTAGAACCATTACAAAAAATCAAAACTTAAACTAATTATTGACTAAGAAATGCCTCCGCCCGCTTGTTGGATTTTCCAATATAGTTTAGAACAAAGCCAAAACGCCCGTCCACTTGAGCAAGTAATAAAAGAAGAGACCAACGATCAGAGTTTTACAAACTCTATCAACAATAAATTGTCTATTAATAGAAGAGAACAAAAAAAAAAAAAATTTTTTTTATTTATTATTAAATTTTCATATTTGAGTAATGAGTAAAGTTTCGTACATTTTTTGATGTGTGCGCGCCTTTGGCAAATCTTCAAGTTTCTCTTTCAGTATAAATACACGACTGCCCTTGGCACAGTTGATCATATACTCCTCTTCGGTTTCTTTGACATTCATATTCATGTTGAAGCTGTTTTTCAAGACAAATTTTCATTTAAATGATACGTTCTAAGTTCTATCAGAAAACCGCATAACTTACATGCTTTTATCCTGCTCGTTCAGATTATTCCAGAGCGATGCATAATTATCGGATTTAAAGTACCAAGCATTCAATGTGAAGAACTGTAGAACGCCCAAGCCCGTTGATATTTTCTCCTGTACACGTACCATGCTAGTTAAGTACAAATGGTAAATTTGAATTTCATACATATTAAAAAACAGTTTGGATACTTACAAACGCTTCTGTCCCAGTATAAGCATTAGGAAATCAAGCAGATAGGCGGGCAGCCAATGGAACATAGCGACATTGAATTTGTGGTACAATTCGTTTGTTGTTACACATGGATCCGGATACCAGAGACCGGCATTGAGGGGATATTCCTTGTTGATGCGTTTACTCATTTCAATAACTGTGCCCATTGGCATTTTCTTATGATCGGCATTCGTGATATTATAGACAGGCACATCGATGGGGCGTTCCGCTTGCTTATTAAATTCGTAGGGTATCACAATTAAGCCATTAATGGCATAATCCACTGGTATAACTTCAGCCTTGTTCTTTTGATCGACAAGCACAGAGCGTATGACGCCTTTGCCACAGCCAATCATCAGACCCGTGGGTCCATTCAAGTTATCCACCCAGCCGGGTAATGGTTCGAAGGCCGCTGGTGATACTACATAAATAATTTGATATTTTAATTATAATGTCAACTGTGACTACATAAATTGATACATACCAAAACAACCGATTTTTTCATGAGAACCGACGCCGGTAATTAGTGTATATGTGAGTTTGATGTGTATTGTTGTCATGTTTGTGATGTGATGTGTTAGTGTTAGTGTAATCTGTATTATATATATGTAATTCTAATGTATACCCAGCGGGAAATCGAATGTCTTCCAACTGTCTTATGGGTGATTTCTTTTGCATGGACCTGCCCTTCCGATTTCTTCCATTTTCGAATGGCGTTTTATATGGCTCTTGCCGCTTTTCGCCATGCTTAGAACCTTCCTCTCTCGCTTCTAAAAAAGCTGTACGCCCGCTTCCAAAAAAGCTTACAATCGCCTCAAAAGAATCGACAGAGCATGGGTTTTTGTTGTAAAACACACGACTGTTAAACGACTGTTTTCTGTAATGCTCAGCTGTTAAAATGACTGTTACTGTTCTGATGCTGTTACATATCTGTTATGCTGTTATTAAGCTACTGTTAATATTGTTCTATTGGCTGCATAAGCAGAAAAAACTTATAAATTTTTCATTACATATGCATTTTTTATTAGCTATATTTTGATTATATAATATTATGAACATAATGATTGGTACATTAATTTATATATGAAAAAATTAAATTAATATTGTCGTTAATAAAGATGCCAATCAAACGGTCACTGGCTTTGATACGTTACTATTAGCGTCGGTTACGGGTCCTATTTGGCTTAGACGCCAATTCTTCTACATGCTATCGCCATGTTTTGCCTCCTCTTATTTCTCAAAATCTTTTGATACCGAATATGCTCTGTGCGACCCCAAGAATATGGCTCGTCAGTAACACCAGTACTATCGTCGATAAATTTGATAAATTTCTTAAAGTTTTGTGTTGCTTGTAAACAAACTTTTCTAAGCCTACTTTAATTTTTATTTTTACTAACACTATATAAACAACAAATTTTGCTGCTCGGGTACTTAAACGAGCCTGTTAAGTAACAGCTCAACGACAAATGAAACTTCGTTCGTCTGTTAGTTGTGTCGTGAACAAAAACGAATACTCAGAAATGACTCTCTTTTTCTCTCAAATTTTTTACAACAAAAACACCTTCCCTTCGCATGGCGATTTATCATGCTTTCTATTTTTTCCCTTTGGGTAATTCTGTGTTTATGTGTGTGTTTGTATGTATAAATTTATACTCATTGTCACACGCGTCAAAACACTTGAGTTTTTAAACCGTTTTATTAAAATAATTCAAAACACGCTTAAATACTAAATAAAATCATTTGAAACGTTGTATAAAACACTTCAAATGTTGAACCCTACGCAACCATAAGCATTTTTAAATTAGCACAAAAGCAAACGCGTTCATCAAACACACTTCGTAACACATCTAGACGGACATCAGACGTGTAACAAAGCCGTACGTCCAATAGATCGTCAGGCTGATGAACAACAACTTGCAGAAACGATCGAGCAGATACATGCTGTAATATGTTACACAAGTTACATTCAAATGCATGTACTTCGCATAAAACATGACAGCTTACAGCATAAGTTGACGACGCGCACGCGGCAACGAATCCGGTGATTCTTTCATCAGATACTGGCGTCCGCCTTGTACACAAGACTCTATGTACATGGGAATGGTTTCTTCCGGGTCCATGTCCATATTGAAACTACGCAAGCAAGCTGGTTACTTTTATATCTTAGGTTTGAGCCCTTAGCATACCTACTTCTTTTTATCGACATCATTTAGTATTGACCACAGTGATGTATAACCATCGGACTTGAATTGCCAGGCACGCATGGTAAAGAATTGTAAAACTTCAAGACCGATTTGTACACGATTCTGTACTCGTATCATGCTGTATATTGAAGAGTATTTAATATCCTTTTTGTATGCACACAACAGTAGAATAGCGGAGTTACACTTACAAACGCTTCTGGCCGAGCAGAAATAGCACAAAGTCAATAACATAGGCCGGTAGCCAATGGAAGAGCAGCACATTGATGCGGTGATGCAATTTATTGGTTGTAATGCAGCCATCCGGATACCAGAGACCCGCCTCCATTGGGTATTGATAACCGATTTTCTTGCTCATCTCGATTACTTCGCCCCATTGCATTTTGCGATGTTCCGCACATGTTATATTATAGACCGGTACCTCAGCGGGGCTATAAGTTAAATGGGTTTTGGTCCAGATTTGTTTTCTGTTACTGGTATTATGTTTGTTCATACCGCGGTTGATTCACACACTGATATGGTATAACGCATAGTCCATTAATAGCGTAATCGACTGGTATGACTTCCGACTTGTAACGCATGTCAATCAACATGGAACGTATAACGCCTTTGCCAGCGCCCACCATAAGACCCGTTGGTCCATTTAGATTATCCACCCAGCCGGGCACAGGCTCATATGCCGATGGTGATACTAATGTATAATATTTTTTAAAATGCATACCCACACACACATACAAAGCGACAATGTCATTGGTATACCTTCAGATGTATATATATATTTTTTTTTTTTTTGCTGGGAAAGTTTGTTAAAGCTGGATAGGGTTTCATAGCGCGGCACTGGTTGTGTATGAGTGAGAGTGACAAATTCCGTTACTTGGTTGTTTTGTCCTCTCGCTCGTGTCAAGCATTAGAGCTGAGCAAGCGTTTGCATGAAGCAGCTGGAACATTGGTAAGCATCAATGGCAATTCACAGCAAAGTGTTTCATACAAAGGAGTTTATTTGTTGTCATTTTGTCTGTCTGTCTGGTATGTTTATTTTTATTAATATTTGTTGTTTTTTTGTGTCATTGCTGTTTTTGTTTTTCTCGAATATAAATTTATTGAACTTTTTGGTCAATGCCAAATTTTTTGAATTCTTATTTTTTATTTGTTTGTTTAAAGCACTCTTATAGTATAGTATAAGTTTTTATGGTTTAAAGCACTGCAGTTTATTTTTGTATGTTTGTTTTATATTTAATTTCACATATGCTCGTTCTTGTTGTTGTTATAAGCACTTGAGATTTTGCGACAAAAGCGTAATGGCACTGATTATCGCACAATTTAAGCAGCTTGGATATATGTAAAACAAAAAAGTGTGAACTATCTTAACAGCAACACACACTCGCACACACACACAAACAAACACATTAAGAATTTCGCAAAAATAACTTAACTAAATAAAAAAAAACAATGTTTGTTAATCGCAAGCCAAATTCCTTTTTGTTTGGTAAATTTCACAAGCACATCCGGCGATGAAAAAAGCTTGATTTTGCCTTTTAAGCTTTGCTGCATGTATAAGAAGCGTTCAACTATATCATAATTTTCTAAATATGGAAATGAAAGCGAGACGGGTTGGTATTACAAAATATTATCACTTGGTTGAAAATCAATTGGCGAATGAATCATTATTGATTCTACACAATAGATCAGTTCGAGATCACTAGACTTGAGTACTGCAAATAATTTAGTTGGCATAGAACACAATGACCTTGAAACTTTTGAGATGTTAGAGTTATATTTATAAGTCAAGGCTCTTTCAAAAGGTTTGCAAAATTTGGAAATAAAACTTTTTTTATTATGTTTACAATTATGAAAAAAGCTATAAAAAAGAGTCTCACCTTCAATTGTTTCTTTCAACAAAAGAAATAAATTCTTTAATGTGTTTCATTTATTTTCAAATTAAATTTACAGTTTTGCAAATTTTGCTGACATTAAAAAAAAAAAAAAAAACAAGAAAAATTTTCCACTTAAACGTGAAAAACTAGCAAATTTGCCAACGAAAAGAGTAAACGTGTTTTTTTTTTTTATTTTGAAAAGACACCTGCAAATGGCGTAATAACAAAGCGGGAAAAGTCAACTGATTCAATGATTGAAAAACAAGTACATTAAGAAAATTGCATAAAAGAAAAAAAAATTAATCAATTCTACAATATGAAGAAAATAAAGGTGACGCGCCTTGCAGACTTTCAGACAATTTAAAACTATTTAATAATAATAAAAAAAAAAATTAATTACAATTAAAAAAGTTAAAAAAAAAACGTTAAAATTATTGACATTAATGCTAAGCATAAAGCACTTGCCACCAAACAAAAGTGAGATAAAAAAAAAAGTAAGCCAAAATAAGCCTTGCGGCATTTGAATCATGTATATTGTATAACAGCACACACGCACACGCACACAAACACACACATACATATCAGTTTTTAAGCCTTTAAAAAAACAAGACTTACCAATACTTGGCCGGGCAATAATAACGGGCATCGTTTCGTAATGATCGCGCACCAACAACTCGGCCAAACGTTTCGAGTAGGTGTAAGTGTTCGGATGCGGCTTCAGTAGCTCAGGTGTTATAGCATCCAATGTCTTAACATCCATCCATTCAGCTAAACGCATAAGATCCTCTGGTTTGTGTGGAAATTCATAAACTTTTTCATACATAACCTCTTGATCGCAATTACAAAAGGCCGTCGAGAGATGCACAAATGCCTCAAGATTTTTCATTTGCTTGGCGACGTCAAGTGCACGTTTGGTGCCAGTCAGATTCATATCGACAGCATCACGTAAATTGCCCTCCAATTTAAGCGTGGCCGCCATGTGGAAAACAATGTTGGTGTTCGACACAACATACTTCAAGTTATCGCCGCTCAGGCCGAGCGCTAAATCATTTTATGGTCGAAATTAGTAAGGCGTCTCCAACTATTATAGTCTTTTTTGTTATATACTTACATTCAAAGGTAACATCACCCGTATAGATGGTAACCTTTTTAAGCACTTCGGGTCGTTCCTCCCTGATGCGTTGGAAGATCTATGAAAATATGAAAAATGTCAAACAAGTATAAAAAAAAGAAGTCAAATAAAATACAAACCGGCAACTTGAACATCTCTTCGAGTCGTGTCTCGGGTGTCTTGCCGCGCTTTGGGCGCACAATAAGTATAATCTCCTTGAGCGAATGGCATGAGTAAAGCAATTTCTCTACCAGCACTTTTCCCATAAAACCAGAGGCGCCAGTGATGAACACCGTCTTGCCTTTATAGTATTCCTGAACCGGTGATAATTCCGCCATGGCGCACAGCTAATGCTACAAGCAATAAATAATAGAAAAACGAAAACAAAAACAAAAGAAAGATAAATGCTGTGTGTTGAAACATTAAATCAATTATATTATTTCGCAAATCATAAATCGGCGAATGGACAAATGCGACGCGAAAATATTTTCTTATGCTGTAACAGTTGAATGCGCAACCATGCAACAAAATATGTATGTCGTAATTCTTAGCAAGTCTGAGCTAATTCTCAGCCAAATGAGTGCGTTGTGTCGATAGTCGAAACCAGCTAATAACCACAGGAGCAACAGTGCCCGCACAGAAAGCCACTCAACTGTGCACGTTGGACTGAAAGTGCAAGAAAACGAGTTTGACTGCAAGCGCATTTCTTTGTATTTTCATTCGGCGGGAATTATGCAATCAAATATAAACGTGCAGTCGGGCGGCTTGTAGTGATTGTATAGCTAAACAAGTAAAAACAACAATGCACAAAAATGAAAAACGACCAACAGTAAAATTGATCGAATTGCAATGACTTGAACGCTTGCTGGAAAAACTTTACATGCGTTCAACGGTCTTAGGGTAATAAAACAACTAATGGATGCATGCATGCGTAGATGCATCGGTCTTGACAAATATGGCTTGGTTTGTTTGACAAATGCAAACTAAGTGCTGTCTAATGCATATATTGCACTTTGGCCTCAGCTTGCAGTAAAGACATAATAACTGACAAACCAAAGTTTCAACATACGGTAATAGATACTTTTGCAGCTACAGCTGCTGACTATTTCATATGCTTAGATGAGTTACGGTTCGCTTGACAAAATTGTGTGTGTGTTTTTTTTAAGTATGTTATTAAGCAAGTGTACATTTGATGTCATGCTAGACTACGCAAACGCCAACAATATTCGTATATACTTCAGCACTAAACTAATGTGCACCTAGCAAAATGTTGTAGCATGCATGGTATTCATGTTAAAGATGCCTCATTGACGCCTTTAACACAGTTTATCCTTCATGTTGTTATTAACAATAAAGTGTTTTATGATTAAAACAAACTTCACACTCGAAACTCATAAAAATAGAAAAAAAAAAAAAAAATATTGCAAACAAGCTTGAGTCAAAATTTGTTCAGAAAATATTTGAAACTTGCGTGCATATTATGCAAGTGTAAAGCTGAGCTTCAGTTTGTAGCCATGAAACCAAAACCGAAACTGAAACAGAAACTGGAACTGACGCGACACGAAATCGCAGTATGCCAATACGAAAGACTTAAGCAACAAACTTGTTCGCTGTAAAATTATTATAATTTTTTTTTTTTTTTTTTGTTTAGCTTTCATTCGTTTAACGAAAATATTTATGCATAAAGTCCGATTTTGTATGCATGTTGTAAGAAGATGAAACTAATTAAACAAAAGTATTACTTATTAAAAATGCAACTAATGATGATAAATATGCGTTAACTAATGAGTCGTATCATTAATGAAAAACACGCTACTAATTAAAAATTCGTATTAATTATTAATTATTGCAACAATGTTTTCAGTTATTCAGATTAGTTTTCTAAGCTTTTGATTTGTAATAAATTAATATTTATTTTTAATTACAAACAGTTTTGTTTGCCAACTTTAATTTGTTCAGTGCGCAAGTACATGCCATAATACTTATATTTTGTTGCAAACAAAGTGATTAGCCCTCACTTGTTATGATTACAATAAGAACACAAAGCACACACTTCATATCAAGGCAACCGTTGGGCGCGCGAAGCCGCTGCCGTCATGTATAATGAAAAGTTCAATGTTCAGAACAACTTTAATGATTTGCAAAATCAATAACAACTCAAACCAAGAATCAAGTGTCTTTAATATTTGCCTTGACAAGGTTAATATAAACACGCACTTTGCTTATTGGCAAGTTTAAGTGCAAAAGCAAATGGTTCTGGCATATTTGCCGTTATGCAGTTCTGCATAGAATTTACACATGGGCGTACACTATAGGGGGAACATTGAACTGCATAGACCAATCCTTGAAGTCTGCTTTTAGAATTTTATTGAACTACTTAAACAAAACTTTTTACATAAAATTTATCAACATTTCGTTTTTATTTAACTATAAATATTAAAAAAAAGGTTTTAATAACAATTTATTTAAAACTTAGTTATTGAAAACTGTAATGTCCAAGTAAAGTAAAAATCAAAATGAATTCAAACCGATTAACATTCAAAATCAGACTAGGAATAATTTCTGCTTTACTCAACAATAATAACATCGTTCAAAGGCGGTAAAAACAATAAACAAAGCTCATTATATTCTCAAAAAAAAAAAAAATAAGTAAATAATAAAACGTTTTGAAATGTATAAATATAAAAACACAATAATGGTAAACTGGTTTTATTTGCGATTTGGGCTTTAATCTAATGTACTTTTACTGTCCCATGTCATTATTTCAATTGAACTTTGCATTTTAGCTAAACTTTCTTAAAGCTAATGTGCTTTCAGGTAAAAGTATTCATTTAGAAAATTGTACTTTTGATTTATGAACTTTCATTTGCAACATTAATAGGGTAAATACCTTATTTTTCAATGTTTTAACTAAAATATGATTTAAAGAGTCATTAATATTGTTTGTCTGTGTTTTTACAAAGAAACTATTGGTCGCCGTTTATGTAAAACAGTTAATGTAGTTTGGCATTGAAACAGAGAGAAATAACCAAATATAAGATCATTAAAATTAAAAAAAAAAGTTCAGCTGAAGATAGCAACATTTGTCATAAGAGATATGCTGGGAAAGAAAATCGGACAGACAAAGAAGTTGAGAGATAAGCAAAACGAAAAAAATAATTTTTATTCAAAAACAATAATGGTAAAAACGTATACGTAACATTTTAAAATGTCAATGTATACGCATACACACACACACACAGAAAGACGTATATGAAAACAGTTTTATGAGCATGTTGCTTTTTAGATTTCATCAATAACAATCAAGACAATGTGCAATCGAAAAAGTATAAAAATATAAAAATATTAGTAAAACGACAAGAAAAGACGAAAATGAATAAGCGGAGCGATACGAAAGAGACAAGCTTAAATGAAATGAAATAAAAAAAAAATTATTTTTAACATTAACATGCAACAAGTTCATGACCCTGACCGCACTCAATCCAAACCAAGTTAAGCCGAGACAAGACAAGAGCAGAGAAGACGAAACGTGCTGAAGTGGAGCAAAACGACGTTTTAGTTTGATGTCTCAGCTCAGAGCTAGGTGAATCTTGAAATTTTGTTGTTGTCTATACAATTTCGATTATGCAGAAATGTTAACGCAATGAGCAACAATTAAACCAGAGCTGCTTGCGGGTGACTTTATTAAGACTCGGACAAAGTTTGCTCATTAAGCGTTGCAATTATGAATGAAGCGTTGTTGACTTTTAAATATTTAAATTAAACGCTTCGTTGCACAGGAGCCATTAGGCGAATGCACTTTTGACCTAAGGTAATCGCTTTAAACACAATTTCTATTTTACCTGGAATTATCTAATATTATTTTTTATATTTTTTAGCATTGTTTAATTTTGAAAAGTTTCAAAAAGCAACATTTCCAGTATTTTATTATTGAAAAATTACCTTTTTTTTATTTTAAAAGGAATTGTTCCTCTTTTGATAGAAATAAACAAACAGTTTAAACAATGTTTACGTTACAACGCTCAATAAAAGTGAGACGTATAACGATGCACAACACCAATTAGCACAACAAACTAATTAATATACAATTTGAAAACGCCACGAGGCAGATTTCGATAATAATAATAAAAACTGAAACCGACAGATTTTGATCAGATGCAAAGTCGTAGACGACGCGAACTGCGCAAGTAAACGTCTGAATGGAGACTGAGCTCGACTTGTGTTGCGTTTGCCAATATGAACGAATATGGCATATGAAGATGTTGGAAGTGAGCGCTGCGAGCGGCAGCATTAATTCGGACAGTCTCAAAAAACGAGACTTGCGAATATTATGCAGTTTTTTTTATTGTTGTTTATTGTTGCTGTTGTTGAGCTGAATATTGTTTAATCAAAAACGAATACGAAGGCGACTCCTATCGATATTAGCCAAGAGCAAACCAATTGGAAACGCTCAGCTTCTGCAGTGCAACGAAATTGCCTTTACCAATTTTTGTGTTTGATTTGTGGCTGATTTTGTTTTTTCAAAGAAAATAACAAAAATCTATTAGGTTGTTCAATAATGCTTGCTTGCTTTTGCTTAGCAAATTTGGCGGAACTTAGATTGTATGATTGGTTAGAGTTAATTGTTTTTTTTTTGACGCTTAGTTAGTTTTATTTATCTCCCAAAAACAAAAATAATTTTACTAAATTAGTAAAACAGTTGAAAATCATTTTATGTTTGTCAAATAATAAGTTTTAAATGACCAAATCGCACAAACGAAACATAAAAGCCACGCGTCAGTTTTGTGATTTTATTTTTTTCTTATATTATTTTGCAATACTTTTGCCAAATCTATTATGGAGTAGCAAAAAAAAAAAAAACAAAACATAAATTAATATGTTGGCGAAATTCGCAAAAATTTGCATATTTATTAATTTTCTTTTGTTCAGCAGATTTAACATTTTATGCAATAAAGTTATGCATTTTATTTTTAGCTAATAATTTATAATATCTAATACAACTTTAAGTTAATTTCATTCAAATATTCAATTTCGATTCATTAAGAGAGAAATACAATAAAATTAAATTGCTTATAATATAAACTTATATAAGATAACATGAAAAACGAAACAAATATGCCGTCCTTTAATTTGTTCATTCCTGAAAGGCTTAGATGGGTTTGACAGGATAAAAGAAAAAATTACTCTCGTTTTTCCATTATATCGAATCAAATATTTTATTTAAACAATTTAACTTTCATGTTGGAACATCAGAAATCAGCTATTAGGACCTCATTCGGTTGAAAAAAGGATTCTTTATGTTAGCTTGAACAGATGAGTTAAAATAAAAAAATGGGTTTCAAAGATATGAATATTCTAGATTTCCGGTATTGGTGGGAGGCATCACGTCGTACTGGGTCACAAGATTAATTATTTCGTTTTTCGGACGTTAAAATAGTCCAAAAAAACAATTGCGCGCGCATATTTTTAAAACAATGAAGAAGCATTTGCCAATCAAAACGAATATGTTAAAATTTAACTTTTTCCAACACTGTAGCTTGGTCGGCAATTCACAATCGCTGCTTGCACATGTCGTTGGCAACACTGCAATTCCAAAATGAAACCGCAAATCCAGATTGATGTGGCCTATGCCGCGGTGCACTCCATGGTTTATGTGCCATTACCAGAAAAACTGACCATTTTACCACCACCCTTTTGAAAAAAGAAGAAGAAATCGTGGACGCTATTGCGCCAACGTGACGCTTTTGGGCAGTTTGACGTTTACCGTTAGATTTTAACGTTTTTTGCGAATTTTTAACAAATCCAATAATTTCACCATACTAATATGTTTGATTATATTGCTAATTTTCCATGGGCTGTGAGAGACCCAATTACTAAATTAGTTACTTGCACCATTTGTGGGTCAGTTATAACGGTCAAACGGAGTGAGCATTGTTTGTCACATTCTATGACGAAGATAGAAGGTGTGAAAGCCTTCTGGCACTAGCACCCACACCCACACCCACACCCACACCCTCACCCACACCAACACCCACACCAACACCCACACCAACACCCACACCAACCAACACCGATCTTAAAAAGCAGGAGCAGGAAGCTGCCATATATATGTTTATGGCAGCACACAATGTTCCAATAAACGCAAGTACTGACTTTGGCAAGTTATGTCAAAAATTCGGCACAAAATTGACATTATACCCAGACAAAACAAGAAAAACCATGATTGACATGGTGGGTCGGCACTTCCAGGAGGACTTAAGGACTGATATCGGCAACAGCAAGTATAGCTTGCTGTTGGACGAAACAGTCGATGTCTCCGGCAATAGAGTGCTAGGTTAGCTTTATAACACATTATTATTTATTTCAATTTTTCATCAAATTTTTCTTTACAGGAATTGGGATAGTTTATTTCAGTGAAGCAACCACACAAGTCGTGAGCACTTGGCTAAGCATTGTGCCAATCCCATCAGGAAAGGCTGACGATATCGTCGGTGCTGTCCAAGAGGAGCTCAACCACTGGTCGCTCCATATGGACAAGTTAATAGCCATCGGTACAGATAGTGCGAAAACTATGGTTGGGCAGCATGCCGGAGTTTTCATAAAACTAAAAGAATTTGCAAGTCAAGCAATTCAAGCGACATGCGATAGTCACGACTTGAGCCGTATTGCAAAACTGGCTTGCAAAACATTTCTGCCTACAAGAGTCCAGTCTCTTTTGTGGATGACATCTATGTGGTTCAAAATCCACTCAAGAGAGTCTTACAAGTCATTTTTGAAAAACAAGTACCAAGACTACTACAATGTAAGTATTTGCTTTGCCAATTATTAAATTAAAATTACATTCTTTTTTTTTTACAGGAACCTTTAGTTATCCCCATGATAGCGAAAACGAGATGGCTGACCATTGCTAATGTGGCACAAAGGGTACTGCAGCAATGGTCAGATCTCAAATCGTTTTTCAGTACACAAATATCCGACGACGACGACTTGGGCCAAATACTTGCCAAATATTTAAAAGACGACTCAAACTACGCGTTAATGGTTTTTTTGGTACCGGTACTGAAAAATATCCAAGAAATATCCGAAGATATTGGCAAAAAAATCGACAGCACTGCCGAGTTAATAAGAAAGTCGATTTCTTTTATGCTCAAACAAATAAATGTGAATCCAGAAGATCAAGTCGAGATTATTGACATTGATTATGTTAAATCAGTGAATGATAATCTCGGCTTGACTCCCGAATTTGAAAGCTATATATCCGGAA
Organism: Phortica okadai; assembly: GCA_034638295.1. Lineage (NCBI taxonomy): Eukaryota > Metazoa > Arthropoda > Insecta > Diptera > Drosophilidae > Phortica > Phortica okadai. The sequence goes on from CM067851.1 coordinate 6,515,584, forward strand.
TCGAATTGGACGACGAAAAGATTCGACAAGTTAGAGAAAGTTGTGTGAACTTGGTCGTCACTTTTATAAAGGATTTAAGGAGCAGGTAAAAATTTAATGAATTTCATATAAATTGTTTCAATTCATTTAATTAACATTTTTTTTTTTCAGACTCACGGCAAACAAAATTAAGTTAGTACAAAAATTGTATGCGAAGACAGTGTTGGGTCATGAGGTCCCCAATATTGACGATACACTCGAGTTCTTCGGTATCAATGTTGTGGTGGGGATGTTAGTTAAGGAGCAATTGTTAAAAATGAGGAGAATGAAATGGCAAAACGTTGACAATAATTCAAAATTTTGGTCGGAAGTTGGCAACTTCCAAAATGAGGAAGGCGCAAAACCATTTCACGACCTTGCGCAATTCGGGAAAATGGTGTTATGCGTGCCTACGTCAACGAATGCTATAGAGGGAGCGTTCTCCGTAATGAACGCAACCAAGACGAAGTGGCGAAATCAAATGAACAATGAAACTCTCAACGCATTAATGCACATTAAGTAATTAGAATCCTTAAATTTTAATAATTAAATATTTAAATATTCTTTTCTTGCAGATATGGACTAAAAAGAAATAATTCTAATTGCGCAACATACAATTTGCCAAATTATGTTTTAGAGGAAATAAAGGCAAACCGTAGAGAGAGAGAACACGAAGACGATGTGATCACGTCGAATGTCGAAGGCATCGTCGTTGAAGATCGTAAGTTTAATCTAACATTAACATACATAATCGCTATTGAATATTAATCTGTTGTTGTAGGTAGTAGCAACTTGGATAGTGATAGTGATGACAGCTCTGAAGTTCATGCCAGTCATTCACCAGAGGAATTGATCCATGAGGACGACTGCCAGAGCAAAGCTAAAAAGCGTCAAAATGTGATTGATTACAATAGTGATGACGAGCACTTACATTGGAGAAAACTCCATATCATGGAAGATTGGGAAACACGATTCCAAAAGTTTTCCAAAAATATGAGAGAACTTGGGTATGAAATAAAAAGTGTAGCGGGAGATGGCGGTTGTTTATTTAGGTCAGTCTCACTACAGCTTTACGGTACCGAAGAGAAGCATGACTTCATACGACAACGTACAATGGATTTTATAGTGAGTTAATTAATTTACGTTTTGAAGAACATTTTAATTACAATAATGCCAATTATAGGATAATAATCGCGAATATTTCAAATCATTTATAACTGAAGACATTGACAGTTACATAAAGCGTAAACGCCGCAAGGATACGTATGGTAACCACATAGAAATCGAAGCGTTATCCAAAGTCTTTAGGCGTCATGTTGAAGTTTATAATTATGAGACAAGTAAGTTAAAGTTTACATACATACATGTAAAATATCAACTTTTTTAATTTATAGCACCGGTAAAAACAATCAATTCGGAGGAAAGAACCGAATTCGATTCAATAAGATTGTCATATGAGCGTCAATCGCACTTTAATGCCATTGTGCTTCTGAAAGAAGAAGATGGAGGCTCAAAATAGTGAAACTTATATGTACTATATTGTTTGTTACTTACATATATGATCTCATCAAAATCAGTTGTCAATATTTTGTTATTTTTGTATTTATAAAATGCTCATTATGCTATTTGAAAATATTACCATACTCACCACCGCTTTAAATTGTTGCTATTTATTGTGATGAATGCTTCTATAACATCTCTAGTTTAACTGATCAAGAATATAAAAAAATGAAAAACTAGTCAAACAACAAATTCTGACAACAGAAACCGAAGCGCACTGAGCTATGACTTATGTAAAGTTTAATAAATTTTCTTTAATTCGTGGAATTAACAAAGATAGTTTGGCCCATCTGCTGTTGCATCATCGGATTCTGATTCATACCTTGCACGCTCATGCTAACGGGATTCATGCCACTCCTTTGATTTGGACCCGTATTGCCACCCATCTGATTCGGCGCCATGCCACGTATGCCGCCCTGGTTAGGATTATTGATTCTGATTCATTTGTTGCGGTCCTTGTTGTTGCATTGGATTAAAACCAGGATTGTTTTGATTGTTTGCTATTGTTTAACTTATTTTGCGGGAGCTAAGATTGGCAAATTATTTTTTTACCGTTATTACGAATAAAGATTGTTGATTTTGTCTTCATTAACTGATTGGGTTTGGAGGCTTATACTAACTACTAATTTGTATAAGCATGTGTTTGTTTGTGTCTTTGTTCTATATGACTGTGTGAGTCTATTTGTGTATGTTCATGTTTAAATTAAAACAATCAACAAACAACTTACACCAGATTCGCGTCCTTTGCCATACTATAGAAAGCAGACTGTGAATCAGCCAAAAGTTCTGTTGGTGAAGCAAACTCTGTAATTTCACCTTTATCGAGTACAATGACTTTGTCTGAGTCGAGTATGGTGTTCAAATGATGAGCAATTGATGGAAGCGTGCACTCTTTAAACTCTGAACGAATTGTTTTCCGTAATGTTTATGTTTAATGAAATTATTAAACTATTATCAGAACATTTATAATATGCGTTGACTTACCTGAATCAAATCATCCCTTTCCAAATCGACAGCCGCCGTCGCTTCATCCAAGACCAACACTTTCGTTTTACGTGCTAAACAGACCATGATTCATGATTCAAGCCGGCAGGCAGTGTTTTAACGAAAGCCTTCAAATGTGACAATTTCAATGCGACCGCCAGACGATTCAATCATTTCATATTATTAATAACAACTCAAACATTTGTTAAATTCTGATGAAACACGGAACAACGAATCACCAAATGCAACGGTCGAAAATGTAAACAAACTGCTTCCTCTTACTTACGCGATTGAGTCAATGAAACGTCGAATTTGGAGGTGGTTTGTCCTATGTCCCATGTGCACTCTAAGGCAACTTTTCCACCACCCCTTTTGAAAAAAGAAGAAGAATTTCGCGGACGCTTGTGCGCCAATTTTGTCACTTTTGAGCAAATCTGGCTCGTCTGCTTTTCTCGCAAATGCGAAACGTTGTTTTTCATATTTTTTATGCTTAAATGACTCAATATCCGTACTATTTCAAGCGAACATGCTCCAACTCAAAATTTTTAGTTTCTTTTTTCAATTATTTTGCGTGAAATTGTCACAAAAATAAATATCTGTCTTTTTTATTGATTGCAGTTTTCCTAATTAATTTAATTTATCAAGTTTTTTGAGTTGTGCGATATTTTCGCGTGAAATTATACAGATTTGAGTCATTTTAAAATTCATTATGAACCACAAGTGCAGTATTGGTTTGGCATAAGCCGCACTACTTTTCCTTGTGACATGTCTTGTTCCTCTATTTTCCATCTATCTTCTTTTTCTGATCGAGGACGCTTTTGCGCCAATGCAACACTTTTGAACAAATTTGGGCTCGTTTGCGTCAGATGTGGACTTTTCTTCTTCTGCCATGGTGAGTTTGTGTTTTGTTTTCATTTTTTCAACACACAGTGCGTCGTCTATCACCAACACGCGTCAAAATTGTTTAAAATTGTGATCCACAAGTGCAGTATTGGTTTGGCATAAGTCGCACTACTTTTTCTTGTGACATGTCTTGTTCCTCCATTTCACGGCAGGTTTCCGTCTATCTTCTTCTTCTGGCCGAGGACGCTTGTGCGCCAATTTTGTCACTTTTGAGCTATTTTTCACACTTGACTTGGCTCTCTTTTGACTACTGCTCCAGCAGTTTTATCAATTTTTGCGACTTTTGTATCTGCAGCTCGAGCTGATTTAGTAAAAATTAAATGAAATAACGTGTTATTGCAATAAGTTTGTTGTCTTAACGTGGACTCTTTTGATTCAGTTCGTCACTTTTCTGATTATTGGCCAATTTGGACGTGTTTGTGAAGCTTTGAAAAGAGGCGTGGGAATACAGAACATACAAAGGCGACCACTACCAGACCGACAAAAGTTTTAATGTGTGCCGCACACTGTGGGGTTTGATTGAAAAGTTGTCCGGTGAATTAAGTGAATTGCGCGCATTTGTGCAACGTGCTAGTAGTAATAATCTTGGTGTAAACATTTCCCGCTTGTTTTGCCGGTAGCGCGCGTTTGAGCGTCAACAGCACGCCGACGCACCACTGCTCTCTGCCTCACGCTCCCTCATCGATTTTCCACGCTACAGTGGTTGATTTGCAATCTGGTTATTAATTTCAGTTTTTTGTATTTTCCCATTGAGTTAAGATGGGCGCGTATTTGTCTCATCCGAAAACTGATAAATCGTCTACAGATGATATGAGTGATACATTAGTTGTTGGCTCCAGTTCCATGCAAGGCTGGCGCAACAGCCAAGAGGTGAGCTTTGGTAACATTGAAAAGAAAAAAAAAAAAAACAAAATGCCGGTCGGGAGGTTGTTTTGATATTGATTATAAACTATTTGCTTTACAGGACGCACACAATGCAATTTTGAATTTTGATAAAAGTACAGCGTTTTTTGCTGTGTACGATGGTCATGGCGGTGCAGAAGTGGCACAATACTGTGCTGATAAGCTACCAGATTTTCTTAAAGAATTGGATGCGTATAAGAAAGGAGAGTTAGAAAAGGCGTTGACCGAAGCCTTTTTAGGATTCGATAAGACATTGTTAGAGCCACAGGTTGTAAATATTTTAAAAATATTGGCTGGTGAGCGAAACTTTGTTGATCCGGATGACAGTGATGCTATGGAGGAGGAAGATGATGAAGATCTGGAGGAATTACATGAAGAAGGGCACCTGCCTTTGGATCAGTTGCTGGGCAAGTACAAAGGTCACCCGGATATGCCCGAACTTATGCGTCTAAAAGAAAATGCCGTTCAAAATTCGAAGCCGCAGTCGCCTTATTTACGCGGTAGGCGTGCCGCAGCAATAGCCGCTGAGGCTGCTAATAAGGAGGCCATGGATCCGGATGCAAAGCCACAAGGTTCATCAACATCTGCAGCTGCTTTAGCTGGAGCAGCTTGTGCTGAGGCCAATAGCAATGCGGCGGTTACTGATGGTCCAAGTTCTTCAAAGACGCCGGTTACCAAGGTAGAAGGCCAGGAGCCTGAAGATGACTCAACAGTAAGCAGCAGCAGCTCCAGCGGCAGTAAAACAAATAATAATTCAATTGCTAACGCGAATGATACGGTCGAAGCTGAAGTGAGTGCTCAAAAAGTCAATGGTGCAGAGGTGGAAAACGTTAGAAAGGATGGCGGTCAAAATGGCAGCGTCACCTCTTCACAAGCAAAGATTGTAAAAGCCGATGTTTCGACATCGTCGGCGGGTGAAACAAAAACCAACACTGATGATGCCACCGTATCGGGCTCCAGTGATGCAGCTGAAGCTAAACAGAACGGTAGCATTGCTAGTTCCTCAGCTGTAACTGCTGTAGAGCGTCCAGATATTTCATCGACTAGCAAAGACGCCGAGAAAGCGCAAAAGTCGCACACTGATGCTGAAGAGGATGAGGATGATGCTGATTACGTTGCAGATAAGTCTAACATTGAAGATGCCCAAGCAGTTCAGGAGTACTCATCTGACGAAGACATTGAAGCAGGCGACTACGATGATGATGATGACGATGATGTAAACAATTTTATTATGAAATTTCTCTTTTTGCATATTTATTATTTTCTGTTTATTAGGACGATGAGGATGATGAAGACGACATAATGGATGAGGAGAGACTTGCCAATGATCAATTCTGCGCCAACATGATTGAAGAACCTGGAAAAGACAGCGGTTGTACTGCTGTTGTCTCTTTGTTGCACGGTCGTGATTTGTATGTTGCAAATGCCGGTGATTCTCGTTGCGTTGTATGTCGTAATGGCAAAGCCATCGATATGAGCTTGGATCACAAGCCAGAAGATGACAAAGAATCGTTTCGCATTGTTAAAGCTGGTGGACGCGTTACACTTGATGGTCGCGTCAATGGTGGTTTGAATCTATCTCGAGCGATTGGCGATCATGCATACAAAATGAATGCCGACTTGCCCGCTGAGGAGCAGATGATTTCTGCACTGCCAGACATTAAAAAACTAATTATATCGCCAAATGATGAGTTCATGGTTTTGGCTTGCGATGGAATATGGAACTACATGTCTAGCGAGGAGGTTGTCGAATTTGTGCGTGTCCGTATGCAAGACGAGTCGAAAAAGTTATCACAAATTTGCGAAGAGGTTTGTAAACAATGAATTCTCAACAATAACAACAATGTATAATAATATTTCTTTGGTAGCTGTTCGACAATTGTCTAGCACCGAACACAATGGGCGATGGCACAGGTTGTGACAACATGACCGCTGTCATTGTACGTTTCAAGCCGAAATTAGGCGAATTGGAAACGAAAATAAAAATTGATGAAACGGAAGATGTGCTACTATCCAACCAGGCACAGAAGTCGCACAAACGCGGCGCACCGCCTGCATCTCCCGATGGTTTGGCAAATGAGGCCGAAAATGCCAACAAATCCAAACGTCTTAAGACTGATGAAGCAGAGGCCATTACAGCCAACAACACAAAAGCCGCCACCACCAGCAGTAATGATTCAACCGCCAGTAGCAGCACTCCAACCAGCGCGGAAAAGAAAGAGTGCGACAGCATCAACAATGCCAACAATGACACCGTTGCTGAGCCTGTTGTTGTATCCTCAACGTAAATATCCATCGCCATTTCTAAAACTTTTAATACTAAGTTAAGTCCCCAAATATAATCAAGCATATATATATACATTTTTTTTTGTGTCCTCGGCAATGACAGATAAGACATTCACATTTTATTTTAATTTATACCGATCAAAATTGTATGTTTAACGATTGAGTTGCTTTGGAATACAACATATTTTGCTAGTAAACCCGAGCGTTCATAAAAACATCCTTAACATTCTCATCTAGAGTTGTTAATACACTTGGAGTGGCCAATCTGCAGTGAATATTTTGTCATCTGTATTAGTTTTCATTACAATTCAATGGTTTAAGTGCGGTCATCCCTTTTTTTAATAAAAGTCCACACGTTAAATGTGTTATTGTATTCACCCAAAATAAAAATGAAATAGAAACTTATATAATATTAATTATATTATTTTGGAATAAGCTAGATTACATTATAAAGTGAAAATATTTAAATAAAAGATAATTTTGATGCGCACGCACACATTTATATCTTTTTGCGTGCTTTAAGATCCTTCATCTAGTGGCTTCCGGAAGTAGAGAAAGTGGAAGTAGGAAGAAAGTGCCTAGATGTTGTTGTTGTTGACATGCAGAAATTAAGGAAGGATTGAAGGACAATAGAGAGGACGAAGTCGATGAACCCAAATCTGCATTTTGATGGGAATAATCGTTACGTTACAATGTCATGGGAGCTAAATTGCCAAAGCAATGGTGTATGTTGGGAAAGGTTTCCCAACAACATATATCATTTTAATAGTTTATTCATACAAAAGTACAGCCACTTTTTTATAGAAAATAACTAAACATTGCATTTTGCCAACAACAAGCCCGGGGTCTATGAAAGTTGTTAAAGTTCAGCCAATGACGTTTTGTTGTTGACTGATAAAGTTTTAATACGTTAACCGATTCGATGTCAAGATCCTCATAGTAAGTATTTTGGGGTTTTGGTACGAAAATGGTAACATAAGTAGGAATATTTAATAAATAAAAGAAAGTCCACATGGAGTATACAATTTAAAAAAAATCGCCATGAAATGAAGATACAGGCCTAATCAGTCCAAACTGGTTCAAATTCGCTGTGACTTTTTTTGGTTCTATAGCCACAACATTTTTAAAAATTACTTTTTTAAAATAAAATTGTATATAATTTTAAAGCTGAAACTTCAATCTACAAGTCTTTCCTTTGTACTTTGTCGATTTTTTTCTTCGTTCAAAAGATATAGTCACTCAAAGTTGAAAAATGGAAGTGGTTCATTTTGACTGAGAACCGCTGTATATATTTCGATCTGACCCGATTTGTGCACGAACAAGTGGCACCATTGATTGGTATCAGTTTCGGTTTTCGGCCGCCTGCTTTTAACTATTTTGCCGTTTTTGGGTTGGTTTATTAAGTTTTGAGGAGTTAAACATAACAAATTGTAGTTAAAAATTTGTTATGTTAAGGAGTTAAACATAACAAATTGTAGTTAAAAATTTGTTATTGCTTTTGTACAAGTGCCTGTGGACCGCCACAGGCTAAGTAGTAGTCAAGATTGATACTTTAACTCGGTCGAGCAACGCCGCCAGCGCCAACGCAATCGACAGTATTAGCGTTTGCAAAGGCTCTAAATTAAAGCAAAACGAGAATTCCGGCGTCGCTGAAGTGGTGCGAGCATTTAAATCTAATGTGCAACTGACACCTGCCACAGACGACCAACAGCTTGTGCTGTGTGCCAAGGAAATTACCGCCAGCTCTAATAGCAACGATAATAGCATGTCGGGGGATCAAAAGGTGCTGTTGAAAGGTCACTCATCCCAATATGTAAAGCTTAACGTGGGCGGCCGTCTCTACTATACCACCATAGGAACTTTGACAAAACACAATGACACAATGTTGAGTGCAATGTTTAGCGGACGCATGGAGGTGCTGACCGATTCAGAAGGTGAGTGATAATAAAAGTTACTGATGACTCACAGTTTGTGAGTAATGGCTTCATTTTATTGCTTATAGGTTGGATTTTGATCGATCGTTGCGGCAATCATTTTGGTACCATATTGAATTTCTTACGTGATGGTAGTGTGCCACTGCCTGAGACAAATAAGGAGCTAGCAGAACTGTTGGCCGAGGCAAAATACTACTGCATCACGGAACTGGCCATGTGTTGTGAGCGTGCTTTGTATGCTCATCAAGAGCCAAAACCTATCTGTCGCATTCCGCTGATTACATCACAAAAGGAGGAACAACTCTTAATAAGTGCGTCATCTAAACCAGCTGTCATTCTTGTTGTGCAGCGTCAGAACAACAAATACTCGTACACCAGCACCTCTGATGATAATTTGCTAAAAAATATTGAACTATTTGACAAGCTGTCTTTGCGGTTTAATGAGCGCATACTATTCATCAAGGATGTTATTGGACCGAGTGAAATCTGCTGTTGGTCCTTTTATGGACATGGCAAAAAGGTGGCCGAGGTTTGTTGCACGTCAATTGTATATGCGACCGACAGAAAGCACACAAAAGTAGAGTTTCCAGAGGCACGAATTTACGAGGAGACACTGCAGGTGCTTCTCTACGAAAATCGAAATGCACCCGATCAAGAGCTTTTGCAGGCAACTTCTTCGGTGCGCACGGGCAGCGTCAGTGGTTCCGGCATGCAACAGTACACAAGCGACGAGGAAGAGGAGCGCACTGGCCTTGCACGTCTGCGTTCGAATAAACGCAATAATCCCACTTGATATGTGCCAAATTATGTGGTATGACAAAAAGTCACGCCGCCCTAGCTTTGGTGGGATGTATGTGGTGGCTGCTTCACCGGTTAGTCATCCTAGGGCGGTTTTGAAGTTACGATAGTGAAAGGACAATGGAATACGTAATGCAGTGATATACTGCCTTCTAAAAAGTTTACTTTGTATCTTATTTTAACATAATACGCTGAGATGTCGGCAAATTTACATTTTTTTTTTATTTTTATATTTTCAAAAATATTCACAGTTTTGATATTATTTCACATGCTACTAACAACTTTCAGAGAGTATTATCTATTATTTCATTAACCCTAAATTTATCTGTATCTAATATTAAGCACCTATCTGAGTTTTCTACGAGAATTTAAAGAGATATACATACATATGTATATGCTTCAGAATTTATCTCAAGAAATGAAAATATTGTAGTAAAAGTTGTTGTTTAGATCAAGTGTAAACGCTTAAATTGAAACATGTTGTTCAAAAAACACCAAGAAGTTCTAAAATAATGTACCCCAGTACTGATTAACGTTTATATATATGTGTGTGTACTATAATAAACTTGTTCAATAAATAGAAATGTTTTTGTGTTTCAGTAAAAGAACCACGTAGCCATAGCAACCAATTCAGAACAGTAAACAAAACTGGTCATAATAAACCATTCTATTAAGTATTAGGTTTGATAAATTATCCTGCAGATATGTCAGAAGAACTCCAAAAGGCTGGACTTTATATAGACGATATATATCGGCTTCGAGTGCAGGATCCGCGCATTGCCAATGAGGCAAACGAATTGCGTGAAGAGTGCTTAGAATATGCTGATAAGCTACAAGAGTTTAAACGTTTGAGCGAAGACTTTTATAAGCTAACTAGCAACTATGCCAAGGATGTGGAGAAGGAAAAACTGCGGGCGATTGGAACACAGAATCAGCTAAAAACCATGGCCAAACAGCGTCAGGCGGAGCAACAAGTCTATCAGGCATGTTTTATTTTGGTTCAAATGTATTAAAATTGCATTAAATGAAAAACGTCTTATTTGCAGAGCCAAATACATGAACGGAACACCGAGTTAGATCGTCTAAAGACCGAGTACCAATATCTACAGCGTATTGAATCAGAGCAGCAAGAGATTATAAACAATTTTCTTATGAATCAATAAAATCTTTATTAACTAAAGTATACGAAGCTAATTAACATTTGCCAGATTCTTGCGATAGCATTGAAGACTGCATAGAGGCACATTGGTCTGTGAACAATTGTAAACCTTCCTTTGGCTACATCCACTGACGCCACAAAGTTGCGGTTTTGGTGGTTCTCGTGGTGTTTGCGCTTTCAATGGAAAATCATGTCCGCTTGGCATTTGAACTACAGCACCAGTCAAAGTATTCTTGTAGCTGATCATAGGTTGTACCGGCTTTTGCAGTTTATTGCGAGCCGCAGCTCCACGCTGTTTACTGCTATCCTGTTTTTTGAGTAATCGTTCCATTGTCTTTTTTTTGTCTTTTTCGCGTCGTTCATCTGCTTGTTGCTTGCGTTTTTGTGACTTCAATACTGCCTTTTGGATCTCTTCTGCTGTTTGTGGCTTCTCCTTTTCGCGGTAGCCACTGGGCAAAGCAATCAATTGTTCGCCGCCGGGTGATGGTTCCTTATCCTGACTGCGATCATACATAGCACGTTGTCGTGCTGTCATTAATTTGGGATCTTTAATTTTTTTCATCTCATCGTCAACATCCTCTAGTTTTCCAGATTCGATGGCAGTTAACCATCGTTCTTCATCGCTGGAGGTGCCACTACTTCGTCTCTTCTTTGATTTTTTGTTTACATTTGTTGGCGTCGTTGTAGGTGTAGTATTATTAGATTTTTTGCTCGTTGACGAATCTGGCATCTTTTTTGCAGACAAATCAGGTGAGGTTGTAATTTGCTGCTTTACTGGTGTCTCGTTTACGTTTGCTTCAACGTCGACAGACTCTTCGGGCTCCGCCTCTTGAGTAGAGATTTCTACTTTGGTATCGCAAGGTATTTTTTCCTCTTCGACCACTTCAACCGGAGCTGGTGTCCCCTGACTCCCATCTTTTTCATCATCTTCCTTTGTAGAGGCAGTTTCATTTTTGGATGCTTTTGCTGTTTTACGGCGGGTGTCCTTTTTACGCCGGCGATTACCGTTGTCTATAGCAAATTATGCGAATAGAGTAATAATATTTTCAAACAAAAACAAAATAAATAAATACCGTCCTGCTTGCCCATTGTTTGCTACTACAAAAGGCGGATGATGGATGCTATTAACAAAGGCGAGAAAGACACGGGACTTGAAAAATGAAAGCAAGCGTAGAAAAATACTATTTTATTTTAAAATTTACAGTATAAATTCTAAATTTGTTAAATAAATTCACAAAATTGTCGCGGGGCCGCACTAAATTTTAGTGCTCTGTTGTTAACATGTCAACAATCGCCGAGCAATGTTAACGCACTGTTATAAAAGCGCTGCCAACTGGCGCTTAATAGTCACCCAAGTGCAATCAGTGTCGCCAATTTTTCAATTTCGCTGCTTCAGCGGGATCGTCGTAAAAAACGTTAATTTAAAATTGAAAAAAAGCTCACTAAAATTTTGCGAGACAATAAAAAAGAGGCAAACGCCTTGAACTAAATACCGAAGCAAAATGTTAAAGTCTAGGTACGGGATCCGCGGATTCAATCCGGCAGATTAAATTTAAATAAATCATAATTAAAACGAGTGGAGTATGTTTATAACTATTTTATTTATTTAATAAAATTGTATCATTCCCAAATTAAATAATTTTAAAGTTGATTCCAAACAGATAATTTTAGTATATTTGGTACATTAGATAATAGGATCTGTTCATAGAAGCAGTACTGCAGCGCATAGATCATGAAAACCCGGTGGCAATTGCCACACTTTATTGCTTTAATATGCTTTATTTAATAAAAAAGGAAACAAAACAATTTGGAGAATAGAAGAAAAAAAGAACTCGTTGGTTAGGGAGTGGATGCTCTCAACAGTCGCACTAGCATTCGTTGTTTGTGCAAAAACGGTACTGCGCAGTAGTGAGGCGCATTACATTAAGATACAGGGCAGTACTTGCTCTACTGTTTTTATGAACAGACAACTAAACTATAAATATAAAGTAAACTAGCGAAATTGGTAAATCCATACTAATGTAATTATATAAATGAGAGATGATCGCAGAAAGTATGACACACCCAAAATACTAAGACTGTGCACCAGAGTAACCGAAGCTAGAAACTACCACGCATTTATCGGAGGCTTGTGGTTGCCGCATCGTGGAAAGTTTGGCGGTATCGGTGGCAAATCTTTGGGTGAGCCAATCTGAAATACCAAGTTCATGCCGATTACGATGTGATACAGGAAATGACAGTGGAAGAGCCATGAGCCGGGGTTGTCTGCACGAAAACGCAGAACAGCGTAGCCGTTGTTCGGCACGGCGACTGTATCCTTAAGCGACGGCCTCAGATACTTCCGCTCCAGCATGCCGCGCTTGTCTAAATCCATTGCATGCTTCAAGTTCATACGCTTTACATTTGCATCCGGTGAGCGTCCCATGCCAATTATATAAAACGGACTGCCATGCAGATGGAATGGATGGCTGATATTGACCTGCTGCACTTCATCCACCAGAACGACCTCGACGATTGCATTCAACGGAATGTCAATTTTATGCGTACACTGACAATTTTCACCGCATTCGGACGGACGATTATCGCCATTGCAAAAGTAGTCGGCCGGTATATCAGCACTTTGGGTAAGTATGGGCGATGGTGGCGGCATATAGGAGATTTCATCAATAAGCGAAATCAGATGGTCGGCATCGGAGGCGACTGTAAAATTGGCGATTTTTAATGTCTATTTAAGAGAAAACGTACAATTGACCAATTCAGTTTGGTTTTTTTCACTGTTCATAAAGTCAAGATTTTAAGAACTTTATTCATTAACTTACATATAAACATACATATATACATACATCCATACGAGTTAGGCTTAAGCAAATCTGTCCAGTAGATTTTTCTATTGCACAACAGAAGACAACGATTGATATCGGATACAAATAAATTAAATTACACTACACAAACACGTATAATAAATTTTAAACGTTAAATGACCATTGGAAGTAAATTGTTTTGGGTCTATTAATACCACGTTACTGGTGGCGTATGATCGCCGCAACGTGGAAACTTTGGTGGTACCGGCGGTAGGTCTGCTTGTGTGCCGATATGAAAGACCAAATTCATGCCAATCACAATGTGGAATAGAAAATGACAATGGAATAGCCAATAGCCGGGATTGTCCGCTCTAAATCGCAAAACAGTGTAACCATTATTTGGCACTGCAATTGTATCCTTTAGCGGCGGACGCGTAAAATCACGTTCCAGCATGCCCATGCGATCCAGGTCCAAAGCATGTTTAAGATTGATCTTCTTTATCGATTTATCTGGCGAACGACCCATGCCAACGACATAATATGCCGTACCGTGCAGATGAAATGGATGACTCAGATTAGCCTGTTGTACTTCATCCACTAGTACCACCTCGACAATTGCGCCGAGCGGTATGTCAACCATGTGCGTACATTCACAGTTTGGTCCACAATCTGCTGGACGATTGTCACCATTGCAGAATTGCTCCGGCGGTATGTCCTCGATCTGTGAGAGTGGTGGCGCCGGCGGTGAAACGTAAGATATTTCATCGACCAGTGAGATCAGATGATCACCGCTGGGCACAACTGAAATTTAGTTAGTGTATGTTAGTAGCAAAGAAGTTCCTTCCTAATGTAAGTGTCGATCAGTAAAAGTAAACAAAATGTTATGCGACAAATCACTTAATTGTCAATCTATAAGTGGCGATTTTTAGGCTAAGAGATTTTCGAGATGGAAAAAAAAAAATCTTGAGACTTTTTCTAGACTCTTCCATAAATTAAAAAATCTCATCTCAATCAGTTATAACTGATTTTTAGAGAAAAGTAGTTCTCCGGAGTTGATGCTCGTTAACTTTGTTTGAAAATCGCTTAAAATTCTCAATTCACTTGTCGTTATAAGTCGATTTTAGTGATCGTCAAAGAGAAAGTATAGTTGACCATTAAGCTCAAATCGTAAATTTGTACCTACCTAAGAATCTGTTGTAAGTATTCGGTATGAATAAATTTTTGGGCTCATATACATAAAACCTGAAAGGTAAAAATATTTTAACATCCGGACGATCAACCAAGACATCCTTATCCACTTTTTTGGCATTCTTCAAGTTGGAGACACAAATGGCATCAGTGCGTTGACGGTCGCAAATTGCATCCAACGGGTTTAAAATCTGCGAAATATAACAGTCACAATGGTTCAGATTTGCATTAACTTAAAAATAATAACTAACATCTTTATAAGGCTTAAAAGTTTTCAACTTACCAAAGTCGATGCAGAGATACTTTTTCTTTATTTGTATTTATTGTCTTTGGGGTGTGCCAGAAATGTACATTGGGTTTTCTCTAAAATGCTATCACTTGTGCATTGAAATAAGTGCGTTGTATTTTATATATATATATGTATATATTTTTAAAAATACTTTATTACATTTATTTTTTAAAAATTAACATTAAAATAAACTGTAGTAAGAATATAGTCTATTGTCGCCTTTAAACGCATGTATGTATTTCGATTGATTTGAACAAATTGTTTCGATTTTTTGTGTGATAGTGAAATATTTTAACTTACAGGGTGCCATAAAAATGATATATTGAGCAGTTGTTTTGTGCTTGAACTTGTGTTTGGTTTGGTGTTAATGAAGGGCAATTTGAAATTTTCGAAATTTGATAAAATTGCTGCTAAATATATTATATTAAAATTATTTATAAACACGTTATTTGTTTTATTATTTACATTTATTTAAACTTTATTTATTGCGTGTCTCCACATTTTGTTTTCATTATAATTTACACAACATATAAAAAAAGTCACTAAAAGGTTTTTGCATTAGGAGCCAATAAAAATAAAAAAAAGTATAATTTAAATAAAAAAAAGAGGTGAAACATAAAGCAAATAGTAAAACGAAGTAAAATAAAAATTAAAGTTAAATAAAATAAAAAAAAGAGAATCGTATAGGAAAATTTTACTATTTTTTAATTATTATTTTATTTTAAAATTTCGCGACTCCTGATGCATTCAAAATGAATGCTGGGCGTAAAAAAGCAAGCTCAATGTTTCTGGTTGTTCAGCTCGAAGATAGTTTTGAGTTGGCAAACTTGCTTTTTTTTTTAAATTATTTTTTTCGTTTTATTGTTTTAAGCATTTAAACTAAGCTCAACTTGACCACTTCAAGTGCAGTTTCATTTTTGTTTCTTTTGTTTTATTTTTTATACAAATTTACAACTAGGGTAAGAGTGTGCATGTGTAGGAGAGGCAGGACAGAAACCATGTTGTTTATGTTTGGGTTTCTGATTTTGTTGCTGGCAGTTGTTTTAAGTGCATTGACAAAATTGTTGTTAGTAATGTACATACATATAGACAATAATTATGTATAATACACACATACACACACACGTTTTGTCTTTTTGAACTTTGTACAAAGTTTGTTCAGTTAAGCTTTTGGCAATTATTAATATTTCTTTTTTTTTGTTTTTGATTAGCATTCAACTTAATTTATGGGTATTGGCGGCGTGTGATCGCCACAGGTTGGGAAGCCTGGTGGCACTGGCGGCAGATCGGCATTAGTGCCGACCTGTAATATCAGATTCATGCCGATAACAATGTGGAATAGGAAATGACAATGGAAAAGCCAGAAACCTGTTAAAAAATCAATTGTTATTATTCTAACTGTTTAATATGTATTATTATAGAGGTTAAATTACCGGGATTATCAGCTCTGAAACGTAACACAACATAACCGTTATTCGGCACTGCAATTGTATCCTTTGTTGGTGGCAAATTGTATTGTCTGTGCAACAGACCACGACGATCAAGATCCAAGGCATGCTTCAAGTTAATCTTTTTCACGGTCTGATCCGGTGAGCGACCAATACCGATGACACTGAAGCCATAGCCGTGCAAATGGAATGGATGTGACAAGTTTGGTTGTTGTACTAAGTAAAGGTAAAATGTGAAAATTTTATTAAAAATTCATTTAAACTTAGTTCAAGTTAGTGTTAAAATTGTTTGTAAAGTTTTGATCATATATTAGTTTTTTTTTATCAAACTATTTTCACTGTTAAATATGAAATTGAATTGGCAGAAACCATGAGCCAATTAACATTAAAATCAAATTCCCTTTAAATACGTTCACTTCATGGTATTAAGTCAGTGGTTTATGCGATGAACTTGAAATATAAACAACAGTCAGAAAAACATAAATTGTGGCGTACTTTAGTGATTGATCGCGCTTAAAGATCTTCGCTTAAGTTAATTGCATTTGTAGATTAAAAATGTTTAAATTGGTTTCATGAAATTTCCGGTCAACGAATTACACCAAAAGCAAATTTGTCATGGCTTGTAATACAATTTTTCATTTTTCATTTACTTTAGCCACAAAAATTGAGATTTATTTATGAAATAAATACCAAATTATGGTACAACTATGCGCTGAAGGTTATGCACAAATTGCCACCGTTTCAAATAATTTGAAATATTTCAATTTTTTTTGTTTTTAAATTTTCCTTGTCATGGCTGCGGCATAAACAAATATGTATGTTTGTACCTTGTGGTGTTGGTTTTTGTGCAAGTAAATTACTATTATTTGTTTAAAAATGACTTGTTGCATTATTTATGGCCAAACCTCAAGCTTAAATAGTCAACACTTACCTTCATCGACCAGAACGACCTCAACGATCGCATTCAATGGTATATCGATCTTATGTGTGCACATGCAGTTCGCGCCACAATCGGCTGGACGATTGTCACCGTTGCAGAATTGCTCTGGATTGATATCATTGTATTGTGAGGTGAGTGGCGCTGGTGCGGACAGATAGGAGATCTCATCGATCAGTGAGATGACATGATCGCCAGTGGGTGCCACTATATAATATAGTTTGTATTATTGTTGTTTTGAAGAGATATGAAATGTTGTTAATTTACCCAAGAAACGATTGTATGTGTTGGGCTGGAAGAGATCCTCTGGACGATAGAGATAGAAACGGAATGGCAAGAAGATTTTTACGTCGGGTTTCTCAGCCAGAATGCCACGATCAATTTCCAAAGCGCTCTTCAATTGACTGACGCAGACGGCGTCGTTGCGTTGACGATTACATTGTGCGTCCAAGGGGTTCATGACCTTTTTTTTGTTTTATTTTTTTTGTTTTATTAAATTTAGTTTTATATACAAGTGTGCAATGTACAACATTATAGTTGCATTTGGGTTTGTTGTATTGGTCGGCATATTTTACATGTGTTTTTTTGGTATTTTTATTTTTTTTTTTTGGTTTGGTTTGGTATGTGAAAGAGACAAGAAGAATAGTTTTTTTTAAAACATGTACTGCACACGTTTCAATGTGAAACTTAAGCAACAAAAAATATATATTTCAATTAAGCTTTTGTGTTTGGGAATTATGTACAATTGTTGTATTTACAGCGTCTGTCTGTATGTACAATCGGACTTGTCGTGTTTGGTTTTGTGCGCACCAAGAAAATAGTGCTTATAGCAATTTATGTATGTATAAAGTTTTGTATTTTTAATCACTTACCAAATCAAATATTTCATCTCTCAAATAAAAACGCTAAGCGCTGTTCACACGTTCAACGTGTGTTGAACGCAGTCCATGCACTAAACTCATATTTGTTGTACCTGAACAATTTCAGTTCAATTGAGCGTAAAATAACACAAGAAACAAGTCTAACCGACAAACAACT
Source organism: Phortica okadai (assembly GCA_034638295.1). NCBI lineage: Eukaryota > Metazoa > Arthropoda > Insecta > Diptera > Drosophilidae > Phortica > Phortica okadai. The sequence continues at coordinate 6,533,830 of CM067851.1, forward strand.
CTAGGCAATAATAATGAAAAAAAAAAAGAGTGAAACTTACCACACCCTGCGGTATGCCGACATCATAGGTTGGCGCTGCTGTTGCAGGCTGATAGGGTCCGCGTGCATAACGTAAAATTGCCAGCTGCTGGGCACGTCTGATGCCGCATTCGCCAAGACCGCGCAACTGTATCCAATAAGCACCGACGGGTTGATCTGCTGTGATAACAAAATCATAGCGTTCGCCTGCAGGGTTGTAGTCAAGAGTGAGAGAGCGAGTTAGAGTGAGCAAGCGATAAAGAGATTAAATCAAATACCAAAATTGCTTAGTACTTTTATTTTGTGTAAGAAATCAGTTTGTTTTTTTTTTTTTTTTTTTTTTGGGGCGGGTTGGTGGGTGTAATGCCACAGATGTTGTTGACGTTGTCGTTGAACAACTTACTTGACCCTGAATGCTGTGCTGCACTGCACTGTACTATGCTGTGCTATGCTGTGCTCTTTCGTTTTGCTGACATTTGTATTTGTTTGTATCTCAATGCAGATATCATTTGTATCTAATGCTAAATGGCTTTGGTCGCACAATTACTTTGGCTAACTACTGTGCGCATTGCTATTTCAACAAGATTTTTTTGTTGTATTTTACTCTATGTCTGTCACTCTGTCCAACGGTCTGTCTGTTTGCATTAAATGATTGCTCGATTGCACTTGACCCAAACAAACAAATAAACTGGCGGAATTCTTAGTATGGAAAAGTGAAAGGTTTTGTATTTAAATGCTTTAAATTTTGAGAAATACATACTTGTATGTGTGTTTGTTTAGGTTTGTATGGCAGTAGAACGTTAAAGTACTTGTAATTAAATTTTTATGTGTTAATGGTGTGGGTTTTTGATGAGTGCGATTTGTGATTGGGCGTCAGACGCGTACTCGTGCACATAAAACTGACAGCGACTTTGCTAAGCATGCATATATTTTGATATAAGTAGCGCTAATCCTTATTTAAGAACTGCAAACAGTTTAAATGAGCACTTAAATTATTTATAAATATGTATGTTTGTTCTAATGAGCGCACAAACAAATCGTGTCTATGAATAATGCAATTAGTTAATTGCCGTCTGACTGTTTATGTCTTTCAAATGCATAAACTGTTACCAATTAAGCCTTTGGTCATGCGAAAATCGCCGTACGAGCAACAACTTCAATTATGTCATTTTTCTTGTAACGCTTTGAGAGTATTAAATCCGTCTTAGAACGATTATGAAAGTCTACACATGCATTTATGTAAAATCGAGCATATAATCATGGTTTAGTAAGTCATGTCAACTATACAGATGTCGAAACTTACCAGAGAACGAAATAATCGTATTCACATTAACCGGCGTCACAGGTTCACCATCGGTGGCAATCACAGTCATGCCATGGCCCTCGATTGTCACTTGCGCTGGACAGACGGACGCAAAAGCGTTGATCATGCGGAAACGATAACGACGACCGGGCGTGATCGTGAATATTTCAAGTGGCGTGTTTGTCATGAAACCGGTATTTGGATCACGGAATTGACCCTTGCCGTTGATTAACATCGATTCAGGATCTTGGCCAGTATTGACGGCCAAACGACCGGGATAACGTTCAGCAGCATCCTCATGCAACCAATCGCTGATCAGCATAATGTGCGTGGTCAAATCAAAATCGTACAGATGTGAATTTGGATCACGTGACGGTGGTTGACGTACAACGACGCTGCCATAGAGACCATCGAGCTTTTGTAGACCCGTATGTGCGTGCCAGAAGTGTGTGCCCGCGTTGCCAGTCCATTGATATCTGATTGTTTGATTGTTTGATTTTTACAATTTAGTAATCTTTATATAATGTTTCATATATAATAAATACCTGAATGTATTGCCCTGTTGGATGGGACATTGTGTCACAAATGGCACACCATCGTAGTATTGTGAGCCACGTTGCCAGATGCCGTGCCAATGTATTGTCACCTCCATGCCCTCCATGTGATTTTCAACGTCAATGACAACCTTATCGTTTTCGCATACCTGTATGCTCGGGCCGGGTATCATGCGATTCGCTGTGAGTATGCCACGCTCAACACCATCGGCCAAGACACACTGACAATGACTCCAAACGGTGTTCGTTGCATTTGGCGTACAAACTTGGCACGCGCTGAAAAAACAAATAAATATTTATTTTTTTTTTTTTTTTTGGTTTAAATAATTACATAGTCAATTGGGTGTGCTAAAGTGGTTGAGTAGTTAGTTTGATAAATAAATACATCGTTGAATATATTTAAATTTTTTTTTGGATTTTTGCATTTTTTTTTTATAAAAATTTATGGTCTGAGAGATCAATCAATCAATTCGCAATGATGAGTTAAGTTGTGGTCTTGTTGGCATTGCCTTAAGCTGGTTTGAACAAGTCGAAAATGTGCTAAGTATAAAATATATTAATTTAAAATCTTATATTTATAAATGTTACTTGTAGAAAGCAATAAAGATATTTCATTGTGTTGCCTGCGGCTAAAACACTTAAAACATAAATTTAAGATTACAAAGTCGTTAACCAAAGCTAATATTTTGCGCACAAAATGCGCGCATGCGTTCAAATATAATAAAATGTTGAAAAGTTTCACTCACAAAATGTCCGCTTGTAATGTTAGTCGCGCTACTTAAGTGCATATAATTTAATTGCGAGCGCACTAAGAGGAGACACCTTCGGCGTTATGCATGCTTTTCTATGTTGCTGTGCGTTGGTCGATTTCAGGTGCTGCTTTTGCACTGAAAAATTGTTCACATTACAGTCAAAGAGTGTCAGTTGCAGCTGCCGCAGTGGCGAAACTTACTGTTGTCGTAGCGAAGGCGAAAAGCAGCAGGAAGTGCAAAAACAAATGCGCGGATACAAATTATAATAAAGACAATTATGTAAATTGGTCAGCGACGTTTTGTGTGTTGTAAACGAAGCGGATTTGTTGAGAAAATTATATTATTTTTTAAATTTTTTTTTATAAGTATTTAAACTTCTGAGGTTTACAATTCTTATTTTTTTTTTTATTATTACAAAATTTAAGTTGAAAGTATTATATTTCGAGAATATCGTGTACAAATTTCAGCTCGATCAGATAAAAATTGACGGAGGTAGAGTTTTAGCCTACCTACGCGGCGTATAGCGCAGAGTAAAATATAATAAACCGATTCTTTTGAAATTTAACAGACAGATGCGTCCTGACGTCGGTGCTTTTTTTTATTTATAAGTATTTTTTTCAGCAGATTGAATGTTGATTTTTTTTTTGGAAAAAATCGATATTTTCACTTGAAGGTGCTAAAAAAAAAAAATGAAAACAAGTTTAAAAAAAAACCTTGACGTCAGGACACGGCAAATTTTATCAGCAAAAATCATTTATTTTGTCTTGAGTCTTGGTAGAACCACTAATTAGTAATCGAGGTTACCGCAAAAAACCTTTTTTCAATGACGTAAATTTAAAACTACTGCCATCGGCTCAAACTTTTTTTTTAATTTCAATGAAATTTTCAGGAAATATGCTTAAAATATCACTTATTAACCTTCCATCTAAACAACTGAACAAATGTTTATCGTTTTCTTAAAAAAAAAAATCACAAAAATGTTTTTTTTTCAACAAATAACTTTACCCCACTTGATTATGGTTTACTTGCCTTCTTAACTTAATTAAAATACAAAATTTAATACAAATTAGAAAGACGCGAATTTGTGCTTTCAACGAATTACACTTGCATGTTTGTATGCAATTTTTCGCGGCTTATTAAGTACATTATGCGCTTGTGCGCCAACTTTAGGTTGTCGAACCGCATAACAATCACTTTCATGCCCGAGCCAAGTCGAGTTGAACCAAGTCGTATACTTAATATCATATACGATACATATGATTAAATGTGTTTATTTATTTAATAAACTTTTTATTATATTTTATTTTGTATTGAATATGTATGATGGCAAATATGAGCGGGTGGGGCGGCGTGCAGTTGGCACTTTATTGGGCGTTGCTGACGCTGACTCATATCGAAAGCGAACGGGGTTTTTGTTTGCATTTTGCTACGTGTATGCATCACTGGCATAGATACTATTAAATGACTGTCTATCTACTTGTTTGTTGTTTGTGTTTTGTTTTTTTTTTTGTTTTAAATTCATTTGTTTGCAAATTTATAGCGTGGGAAACACGTATGAACTTAACACTATCGAATGAAAACGGCGCGTCATACTGACAAACATACGGACAGACATAGCTGTGCATGTGTTGTGGCGCCTGTTGTTTTTATTTTACTCATTTTTGTTGTTGTTGTTGTGTTTTGCGAGTGCGACTTAACAATTTAAATAATGCGCTTCTGTCACAACGCTGTCAATGACTTGCGTTGTACATGTCAGCGCGATCATCGTCATCATCAACGTCTTCATCATCATCATCATCATCAAGTGGCAAAGTTGTCAGCGAATGCGCGTTATTAACGGTTATGTCACTTTTTCTTAACTTTTTTCTTTTTTCTTTTGTTTGTTGTTTTTTTTTTGTTGCTTTACAGTATGTCATGCATTTTTTGTATGCGGCATGTCAGGTGCTTCTCAACGGCAATACCATGGCGCCGCCACTATGCTCGTATGCCATTAAATCAGTGGTAACAAGTTTTTCTTTCATTTGGTTTTTAGACTTTTTTTTTTTTTTTTGCGGTTTTTGAGCGTGATTTGATTATAAAACTAATAAATCTCGACCGCTGAACTTCCGCGTATGTGTTATGTTAATTTTGTTTTGCAAGTGAATGTGCTGTAAAATTATTTAAATATATGCATTGGATACTTACGCGCCTAATACTGTATAATATTCGAGTGTAAAGTGATAGTAACAGATTCTTGGCGGTTCACCCTCACGACATGCACGTGCACACTCATCAGGCGCCGAGAGCGCTGGATTACGTCTCAGTTCGGCGGTGGCGCTTGTCGAGAAGTCCAGATGGCGGAAAGGTGACTTTGGATTGGGTTCAACAACAGTGCCAGTGATTTTATTTGTTGGATAACGTGCTGAGGTTGGCAGACTGCCACGTGAATTGAGATAACCACTGCCGGCTGTCAGTGCAGGCGCTGGTATGCCGCTGCCCAGACTGTTGCTATTCAGTGGCACAGGTCGCGGTATGCCGCTGCCGAGCGAGGGATGTGTTTGCACAAGGCCGTGGGTGGCGGAAAAGAAGGGCGAGTCAAAGGGCGTTGCGCTGCTGGGTGTGACGACATGTTGCTGCCAGAAGGAGCCCGCTGGTGTCTGATCTGTAAGTAAACAAGTGGTGGGCGGTTAGGTTAAAACATGAAAAAACATAATTGAAAAATATTGTTTATTTTTTACACCTCGTTTGGCTAAACGTGCTCAACTATGCACAGCATTTTCAATTAACGTCAAAAAGTTCAATTAATTATTACGTAATTTATTTGGTGCAAACAGCAAAAAAAAAATAAAAAAATTCAAAAAAAAAAATTGTTTGTCGAAAAATTAGGTTCGCTCTCACCAACGAAACAATAAAAATTTAAAATTATTTAAACAAAAAATGCGCCTTTGTCTTTATACGTGCACCTGTTCATTGCCTTGAATTGTATTTGTATTGTAAGCTTACAATACGCCTTCTAAATGCCAAACAATTGGCTAATAAAGGCAGTCAGAAAAATGGGTTAATCATTCAAGGCGAAATACATTGAAAAGCCTTTTATTTCATAACTCACAGAAAAGGCATTACAATAGCCGCCAAACAATGCAAGCCATGCAGTCTCCTACTGACATGTCAGACTGCCTGCTGTCACTTTGTCGTCGTGCCGCCCACGTTGACCATATTGACGTTGACGTGTATAGAATTTTAAGTTAAGTAAAGTAAAGTAACCTTTCTATTTAGAAATGCGCGCGCATTGTTGTTTAAATAAAACAATAACAACAAGTCAAAGTCAAACACAATGCGCGCATAATTGCTGTCAGCAAACAAAAGACTTAAGACACAAACTTGTTGCATGAATGTGAATGTTTGCGTAGGCTTAAAGCACAATAACATGTTAAACAAATACAAATATTTATCTTTGCAACTTAAATTTTTGTATATTTTGTTGTTGTATATTTTTTTTTGATAAATGAAGAAAGCACAAACAACACCCGTGTTGTCTACAAATGAGACTTGGTGTCGCTCAAGCAGATGATTTGTGTTTCTTTAATATACACTTTCACGCACTCAAGTGCAAAGTCATGTAGCAATGTCAAGTGCATGTTGTTGTCGTTGTTGTTGTCATTGTTGTTGATTGTTTCGCATTTGGTTGTCATTTGCAAAGCGTGTAACGTTTAAGTTAAATCAAATTGCTTTTTTGGCGACTTGCAAAGACATTACAGATTTTAAAGTGTTTAAAATTAACTATTTAATTATAAGCTGAACACTAAAAGCAAATATTTAACTATTAAAAAACTGTAAAAAAGATATTTCCGGCAATAAGTTCTCTGTGTGACATAACCTAGCACAACAAAGGAAAAACTTTGCCTTGGCAAATTCTCTAAGTCAATCTTAGTCGCACACAAGCCCACACAAGTCAGAGAGGTGCACAATAAATCAAATGCAACGCCCGTGTTAAAATCGATTAAAGTCAATCTAATGCACCATTAGTACAGTAATGCACACATGCATGCGCAAGTTGTGCAACAATACATTAAGTTATGCATAAATAACTATTATTAAAAGTAAGAGAGCACTTTACAAGATCGCGCATACCCCAACAAGCCATCTGCTGCATATACTACATGAACTTCTCAAACAAAAAATATATATATATATTTATATTCTTCGGCTTTACAAGAAGTTCAATTGCAACTTTGATTTCGTTTGCAGTAAATCACGGTTGTGCAGTGCAAACGAATGGCAAGAATTGAGCGCAAAAAATCAAGTTTGGCATGTAGAAACAAACAATTGCAACACCCACGCTGACTACAAAAATATTTTTGAGCTTCGACGAATTTGGCATGATTTCTTCTTTTGTGTGCGCGGCTTTTAAATATTATACTTGTAAGTAAGTATGAACTTAGGCCAAAGCGGCAACACATGCCGGCACTTTTAATGCCGCTGTTAAAGGTTGATTATAGTGGGGCGTGTTTGTGTGTGGGGCTTGTTAAATGGGTGTAAAGGTCAGCCAAAAATGAAAACAAAAATCGAAAATAAAAGAAAAAACCAAACTAATTGGCACAGTTAAAAAGTGAGAAAAATCAAACGTGCTGACAAGTACAAGGCGAAGAAAAATTCGCAAAAAAAAAAAAGAAAAAAAAAAATAATCACTTATTTATCGCATTCAATGCAATTTGTTGAGTTCTTCAACATTGTTTTTGTGGTCAAACAAATTTGGTCAAATTTCTCGTTTTTGCCTAATATGTATTTTTTCGTTGCATTTTCAAAATGGTTGCGGTGGAAAATTTACATTTATTTCATTTAAAGCGCACAACATGTTGTGCCTAATTGACAATTCACCAAAATCAGTGCGCGGCGGCAACTTGAGACTTAACACAGTTTATTTATTTTTTTGATTTTTTTTTTTTTTTGTTGTATGTTTTTAATTTCATGTTCTCTGAGGATTTGTACATCGAATTTTGGTGCGACGCACGTCGAGTTAACTGAAAATTGGCTTCCTGAGTTGACTGAACATACTTAAGCCGATTAGTTAGTTTGATTGCCGTCAATACTGTATTAGATCCCAAGAAAATCAACTTTGTAATTGCTTAATGCATTTGATTAGAAAACGAGGCGTTGTCTGTTGACACTTTGGTATGCCAAAAGAATATTTTAATGTTTGGCATTAATGCAAAAAATGTCATAATGATCGTTAAGCTTTAATTTAATTACAGCGGTATTTGATTAAATTTTTTTGAGGCACAAAAAAAATTATAAAAAAATATTAATTAAGCATTTTTGTGGCATTACAAAAAATTAATAAAATATTAAAAAAGCAATCTAAAACAAACAGAATTTTTATATCGCTTCTATGCAATTTCTCTTGTGTAAAGGCTTAGAAAAAATATTTTTATTACATTTTATTATTTTATAAACAAAAAAAAAAAGAAAATAAAATCAAGTTTCTTAATGCAATGAATTCATGTGTAGCATTAAACGTTGCGCATACGCGTTACTGTGCGCCGACATGAAACGATTATATGTATTATAAACATATACTACTTATACTAAGCTATATTAGTTGTTGTTTTTGTTGTTTACTAATTAATTACAAAGTTGCTTAATGTAATTTTTATTGTCGCTAATTAAATTGTGTCTGGTCTGCTTTTCGCGGCTCTATTTCATTGTGAAAGTCTTGTGATTGCGTTAGAAAAAAAACAATAACAACAACGAAAAATTACAAATTGATCAAACTAAAGTAACCAAAAGATACAAAGTGAAAAAAAAAAGTTACGATTGGTTTTAATACATGTATCGACATTACTTTGCTTTGCTTAACTTTGGCATGACAATGATTGCCAACGGGCGTAAACGCCCTTTTGCCTTTCGAATTTGTGTATTAAACATGTGGCAATCGTATTAAGCCACAAAACTGGAGCATTAAACAATATGCAAACAATAATCTTGTTCATTTATCGCCAACGACTACGAACACTAACTGAAAATTAGCATTTGCATTAACGGCGAATGAACGAACGATCGAACGAACGAATGAACGACTTTAAATGCTAAGACAAAAGTATTTCAATTCAATGAAAAATCAAACTAAGTACGTGTATTAAAATGCATTTGCCAAAAAGTAATTTGCTTATCGCACTTACGGAAATCGGACACGTTCTTTGCCTTAATTTGTTTCGTTTCTTTCTCTTATTTTTTTTCGTGTTTTTTTTTTTAGTTGCAAAGATTTAAAATAGCCAAAAAAAAGAAAAAAAAAATGCTGACATAATAACAAGAAAATTCGCATGCAAATATGCTCAAAGAGCGAACAATACTCGTTGAAATTGTTGCGTCACAGAGCCAAACAAGTGGCACAAAGTCACAGCGGCAGCAATAACAACAACGTTGACAACGACGGCGGCAATAAGTGGCAACAAGCTGCTTCAAGTTGTATGTGGTTTTCATGGCATGTGTGTGTGTGCTTTATTTTTTGGCGCTTTGCTCTCAAATCTAACCTTAAACCATATTTGTGGCTTTTTTCAACATTCTTGCGCACTTACCAAAGTATCAATTATATTTTTTCGCACGAGTGCACATTGTAATTTAATTTAAGCGTTAGTTTAGCTACGTTGTTGTTGTTCTTGTTGTTGTTATTGTATGTTGATGGGCAAAACGAGATTAGTAAGCTGGTGATTGGTCGCTTGTTGTTGGCATATACGCTCGCTCATATGCAAAGTGCATTTGGTGTTGGAACCAAACAAATTTTCGCCTTTTGTATGCCGACGGCAGCGAAGTCAACATTTGCACAAGTTTGCCGCTGTTTGTTGTTTGCTTATTATCTTTTTTATCGTTACAGTTTTTTTTTGCAATTACAAAAAAAAAAAAAAAGTATACAAAAATAAATAAAATAATAAAAGTTATACTTTTATTGAAATTATTTGGTATAATTTGCCATCAAATATATTTGAAACTTGTTTGCGCAAATGTCGTTGCATACATTTACATTTTATGTGAGCCAAGAAGGCCAACATTTATGATGTAAGTTATTGTAATAAAGCAAAACAATGAACTTAAGCCATTGAACATGGGTGTGCTGCGAAATGTTTTCAACTGCACAAGTATTTTTATACCCTGTACATATACTGTGTATCGGGGTATATTGTGTTTGTTTGAGCGAAATGTATGTAACGCACAGAAGGAGGGGAGGGGGACCCCATAAAGTATATATATTCTTGATCAGGATGACAAGAGAAATCGATTGAGCCCTGTCCGTCTGTCCGTCCGTCCGTCCCTCCGTCCGTCCGTCCGTCCGTCCGTCTGTATTAGCCAATGGTCTTCGGAAACTATAAAAGCTAGAGACTTGAAATTTGGAGGGTAGACTCGTGATGCTTGGCACTACATCAAGTTTAAACGGTTTTGCGCCACGCCCACTCCTTCCCGCCCATCCAGCACCGCTCACTTTTTTAAAACGCTATAACTCGAACATCCAAAGAGATAGAAACATGAAAGTCGGTATGTAGACTCAGTATAAGTAGCACTACAAAACTGCATACCACAATTTTTCCCCCTCCTCTTCATTTCCCCTCCCCCGGTTGTTTTCTTAAAATTGCTGTATCTTCAAAACTATTAGAGATACGAACCTGAAATTTTGTAGTCAAGCTCAGCATGTACGTATCTTAAAAACTGCATACCACAAAATGCCCCTCTTTTTGAAAGTTACCCCTCAATGACCAACAAACTCAAATTTTTCGTAAATTACACATTTTTTGACCGATTTACTTGATATTTTGAACACTATTTGATCGGGCGATGTCAAATCAAAATTTTTTTTGTAGATTTGGGGTGTTGCACCGCCTACTGTGTGTGCAGGGTATTATATTGTCGAGTATACTCGACTATAGCGTCCTTACTGGTTATTAAGTCCGTTGTTGTTTTTTATGTTGTACATAAAAATTAACGTAAATTAATAAGTTTTTCAATACGTTTTTAAAGACTTTCGGCGCATTTGGGCATTTAATATTTGTCGGCACAGTAGATATAAGACATATCTTTTGGAAGTTTATTGAAACCAAAAACACACTCTTTAAAATGTGCAACTAAGCAATGAAAATAAAAGTAGCATAAACAATTTCCAATTGTCAAACCGCATCACTTTAATGGCAATGACTTATGCTCCTACCTAAGCCGCTTAAGCTGCAGTCACTGATTATCTACACAGATGCATTGAGCTGTTTTTATTTTCGTCTATTTATATTAAAGTTTGATTTTATTAAGTTTTAATTTTATTTTACGACATAAAGCTGAGTTTACACTATAGATTTTTTATGTAAATTTAGAAAAATTTTAATTAGTTTTAATGTTTTCCAAATCGGGAAATGATAAGAACTAACTTGAAAAAAATGAAAACTAATTGGAATTTCTCTAATTCTACACAAAAGCTCTATAGTGTAAAGCAGGCCTAAAATTTAATTCATGAAATTGTGTCAAAATTTTAATTCATTATTATAAGCTTTGTCTTACTTTTTTTTGGTCGTTTGCTGATGACTGTGCTGACCATTACTTACAACTTAGCACTACAATACGTTGAACAATAAAATAAACGTAGTGAAATTTTCGCATTTTCTCACCTTTAAACGAAATGAAAAGTTTGTCCGAACAAGTTATAAATAAGTTCTCATCTTTGTTAAACAATTCTACCTCGTGTAGGGGGTAAAGGGCATTGCAGTTTCGCTTAAACTTAGCCAAACTGCTGCTTCTGTTTAAAGTTAATATATAATTGTTGTTGACGGCTTGTCTTCTGACGTTGTTATTATAATTATTTATGTTTTTCTTGCTTTCTTTTGTGAACATAATTTTACTTTTCACGCTGCTGTCAACTCGTTGTTGCACTAATTTTGTCACAATAAAATTAATGATTGTTCACACTGCTACTCTGCCTCTCTTTTATTTTCATTCTGTTGTTGATTGTTTTTTAGTTTTTTTGTATTATTATTTTTTCACATGCGTCGTTGATTTGGTTCATGTTTATAGAAGCGCTTAACTGAACTCATTGTTCTGTGAAAGTGATTTTTCATAAAATTTTATGTTGAAACACTAAAAAAAAAATTTCTTTTGGCTTTGCCATTTTATTAATTGAATTTTTAAACAGCTTAATATTTAATCCTAAGTTTTTATAGCTGCGCAGTGAAAGTAAATCAATCAATCAATCATATAAAAATCGTTTAACGATTAAGTGCAACAAAATGTTTCAAAACTCATGAATTTTTGTTCATTTGTTTGTTTATTCGTAGAAAGGCAGCACATACAAATGAATGCGGCGTACTTTTGGTCTATTTTGTTTTTGATTTATGTCTTTTTTTTTCGCTCTCATAGCTGCAATTAAGTAAATGTTTTTGTTTTTTTTTTGGGGCGTTTAATATGCGTTAAAAGGTGGTTTTGAATTACAAAACGAATCGTACTTTCTTCTCAATTGACGGCCAAGTTTCAAATACGTTCACGTAGCGGAAAAATTGCACTTTAATTATGACATTAGGTCGAAAAATTATACAGCAGCATAGACTGGCAAAATTTATAAACTTGTTGCGCTCGTTGGAACAGCAGCGATGCACGTCCAGCTGCAAGCCATGCTTGTTATGTTGCGCTTGTTGTCTGTGTTTGTTTTTGCTTTTTTTTGTTTTCCTCAAGCTTTAGCAACATTTGCCAGAAAAAAAGGGTACGCCCAAAACTGTGCATAGGCACAACTTTCACTTAATACAAAGCATATTCGTTTAAGCCCGTTTATGAATGCGTTTTCGATAACGATTTGTTGTTTTTCAGTTGGCGTTTTAGTATAATTTTGCATTTTATAAAGGGTGTACGAAAAGTCATAATAGCTTTGAACTTTGTTTATTTTATTGCATATTTTGTTAAAAGGAGAAATTAAATAAACAATATATTTTTAGCCAATAGCTAAGAGTATTGAAAATAAACGAGTTTAAATAATATATCATATGGTTTTATAGTACAGTCGATAATCCGTTAATACGAACGTTCCAATGATTCAGACGCTTATAAATAAAGTTTTATTGATCTCTTTTAAACGTAAATTGTTAAAAAATTCTTCAAATAAATATTCAGTAATTCGGACAGTGTCCAGGCTCTAATATACTCTTATGTTTCATATAGTCACATAGCACATACGACAGTTTAATATAAAATTAAACTATGAAGCACCCTTTACTTATGATTTGTCTGTAGATGCTTTTGTCAACTGTTTTTTTGGTCCATAAATCATAAGGCTAATGTTTCATGTTCCATGTTTTTGTCAATTTAACATGTTGTCATTTCGATCAAACAGACAGACAGACATCAGACAACCAAAAACAACCGATATGCTGATTTATATCATTGTAAAAATTTTCGGCCTTTTTTTTCAACTTGTTGCCAGAATTGTCGAAAGTTGTCTTTGTCTGCATTTGTGGGCGAAAGTGTAACAAATATTTTTGCTTCATTGTTTCAATTCGACAATAGTCGACGATAGTTTGGCAAAAAAAAAAAAAAAAAACAGAACGAATTGAATTATGAAACTTGTAAAAAATTTTGATTACTTCGAAGAAAAATGAAAAAAATAATGATAATGTTACGAATATGCAATATTTTTAACAGCTTGACTTTCCTTTAGCTTGCCTGCCTGCCTGCCTGTCTGTCTGGCCAGTCTCTGTCGCTGCTGGTTCAATTAAAATGGTTTATGTTGCGTTTGCATAACTCGCTCTGTGCGCCTGCACATTCACATTTTGTATCTACATGTTGCACGCGCGGCCAGAACAACAAGTTGACCATTGCTGTTGCTGCTGCTGTGCGCCGCTGCATTTGTCTATCATAATACATAATTTTCCAATCGGTTTGAATTTTGATTTTCATATAAATAATATTTTTTTTCATTGCTTAAATGATTTTATTTTTTCATTCTGAAATAATCGTGTTTTTGAAGTTAATAACTCAATTATTGTGGTCGCGCTTTGGGGGCAAATCCATGCCAAATTCCAGTGGCAATCAACACTCGACATTTGCGACTGCTTCGATTTGCTCGTCAACAAATGTGCTTCTGTGCTCACAGCGCTGCATTTGTGTTTGGCATAAGACAGGCTATCATTATATCTCGACCAAATTGTTACAAATTTGCATTTGACTTGTCTATACATAAGTGACTGAAAATTTGTAATATTTTTTTATTTTATACAGTTTTTTCCTTTTGCAACAGCAATTAACGTGTATTGAGAGGCGGATAAAGACAATAATTTTTGCCAAATGTCTGTAAGCAGCTTAAAATTGGCAGAAAAGCCCATGACACAACAAATGCTTTTGAAGCCGGATTTTGGTTTCGGAACTAAATGTCAAAAAGACGCTTGACAAATGTTAATTGTCTATGACTATGCATAAAAGAATCTGTGAAAGGCTTCAATCATTTGTTAAATAAACGTTTGACATAATCCTATAAGCTTCAACTTTTAGTTTTCTTTCTTTTTGGCAGCGCTTCATTTCTAAGCATTTCTATGCTAATTTAAAAAACAACTGACACAATAAATTTAACGAAATGTTATACAAAACGAACGCATTTCAATGCTGAATTTATTTTTTTTTTCTTGACAAAATTTTGTGTTGGTTTTTGCTTTTTTTTTTGGTAAAAGGCATGCGTCATTTTCAATGAGTTTAACAAGCTTTGAATCAGTGTAGGAAAAACAAAAAAAAAAAAAAATAACAATTTGAAGAAACCAAAGGCAAGATGACATGGCAAAATTTTTAATAAAGTGTTTCCCGCCCGCCCTGTTTATGTCGAATGTAATTAAAACGAATGTAAGCTAACATGCCGTTACAAATGCTGTTAACCTTGCCTGAGGGCAGTTTCTTTTATTTTTTTTTTTTGCTTGTTTTGTTTTCTAGACCCATAAAAATCAAATTGGTACGCTTAAGAGCGGTAATTTAAATAGCTGTTGGCCAAGTTCGTGTTCGCAAACAATAAAAGTGAAATGCGTTTGTGTTTCACTCTATTTTTATTTATTATTATTATTATATTGTATTTTTTTTTTTTGCGTATTTTCTGCTGATTCATAAATAATTGGCCATGTTAACAAAATACAATGCTTTTGTTATTTCTTGTGCTTCTCCTTCTTCTTGTTAGGCGCAAAGTGAATGTGCAGACGAGAATTTCAAGTGCTTTGCTTACAACTTTTTGTTTAGGACAATTCACACAGAAGTTTGTGTAAAACAAAAAAACAAAACTTTCAGTTTCAATTAAGTTTTTTTTTTCATTTGGAATTCAGTAATCGAAAGTGCAATAAAACAACAAAAACAAATGCATTTAAGATTCCAGCTTGCATGGCTTGCACATATATTGTTTCATTTGGCAGTATTTCATACAAAGAAACATTTTTATTTGTATGTATGTGTGTGTGTGTTTGACTTTGAGACTTTCGATTTTCATTTATCAAACGTTGTTGTTGTTATCTTTTGTTATTACAATACTTATTTCTTATTTCTAATGCAAATCTACAATAAAGCGCACAATTAATGCCAACAATAATAAAAAAATAAAACACGCCCAAGTTTTCTCATTGTTGTTGAACGCTTTATTAGTTAGTTTTTATTTTTATTTGTTATTGCCAACTTTGGCGTGGTACGACTTTATTTATAGCGGATATAAGCATGTACATTGCAACATGCTTGATGACTGGACATGCAACAATACTAGGTTAGTGTTAAATGTTTGCGCCTCATGATTTGATTGACGTCTAATTGATTTTACTTTGATTTGTGTTCGACAAGCACGCATGTAACTGTGGGCTGACCAAAGGTTAACTAATTGAATTGTCACTTTTTGGTAATTAAATGTTATTTTTTGTAGAATTTATAATATTAATTGAATCACATGAACTCGCTAGGTGTCTACAAAGATAAATTAAGCTAGGAATAATTAAAAATGGTATAAAGTTAAGTTTGTCCTTAAAATCAGCTTAAGTTTAATTTATTATAATATTAAATCATTGATTTATTAAATAATATATAAAAAGCAAACGTTTCTCAGAGCCATAAAGTATAAGCTTATGAAAAAAAAAAACAAAAGACTTAAGCAACGAATTTCGTTTTTGTTTTCATTTTTATTGTTTGCGCTTACATTTGTTTAATAAAAAGGCAGCTATCACTTTTTTCTTCTACTGCTTCACACTTTTCTATAGCGTCAGCATTTCTATTTGCTCTAATAAACTCGCACAAACATATTGCAAAGCGTTAACAATAAAATTTAATTTTTAGTATATTCATATGTATTTTTTTTTTCTCTCCTTTCAACGTTTTCTTTTCAAATGCATTGCACTTTATCTTTCTTTTTCTTTGTTTTTTTTTTTTGTAATAAAGACGAAAGCACACAAAAAAGGCTTTCGCTTTTTATACGTTTGATTTGCAGACGCATAAATAATAAAGTCGCTTTTTATAAGCGTTGCCGTTGTCGCAAAGCTGTGCATATTTAAATGCTCATAAGCGTTGATCGCGCGTTGCTTTGTGCGTGCGCCGTTAGTGCGTTGTGCTTTTCGCTTTTGAGTGTGCGTAAGCGTATGCGTAATCGTATCGTACGCATTGTCACGCTTGAAAGGCAACGCGTCTTAATTTACACATTCAGGCCATTAAATTTGTCACTTAATGTTAGCACCTTGTCAAATTGGCCAACAGCTGCCGGCGTGTGACTTATGACGCTTCATTGTTTTGTTGTTGTAACGCATTTTTTATTATCATAATTTTTTTTTCATGTTTTATTTTTTTTAGGCACATTGAACTTGTGAAATCATCAACAACAACAAAATGAGCGTGTTACTTGTCTCGTCTCATCGCGGCTCGTTGTTTGTTTTATTGATGAGCTATGACGACGATGACGACGACGTTGTCTATGTCGGTTGCAAGTCAAGTTCAGGGACGATGTTTTTATGTTTGTGTCTGTTTGACGTGAGTAGTTTTTATATAGGAAAGTCAATTAATTAACTTCGTTTAAAAAGTAATTTATTAGGCGCCTATGGCCTTGAGAAATCACGCCAAGCAAAATCAAATTATGATTTATGTACAAATGTTGTTCGATTCTAAGATATTATTTCACTTATAAATTGCTGCGCCTAAATGAGCCTTTCACTTTTATCTACTTCAAAGTGTTGCTTTAAAATTCCATACAGAAATACTTTGTATTCCTTCCGCATAGTTGTGGCCGTTTTTTTCTTTCAGTTGCTGTGCAAATGTCATCAAGCGTACATAAAAACTTTGAAAATGACTGTCAGCAAGAGATTGTTTAGTTAAAATTTTTTACCATAATTAAAAAAAAAAAATAAAATAAAAGAAGCAACAAAAAACACTTAGGCACACTTTGAGACATGTTGCACAGCAATAACAAAAAGTTGAAAGAAAAAAAAAATATCATGAAACATTGTCGAAAAAAAAAGATATGCAACGAAATCTGCAATTAATTATGTGTAAATGCCACGAGTTTTTTTTTCTATTGTTCAGTTGATATTTCAGCATGTTGCACATACTCGTGCAACTTTAGTTGTGCTCAGCTTGGAGCAATTGCGTTATGACGCATTGTAAAGCCAACAACAACAACAACAACAGCAATAATGAAGCAAAACATTTTCAAATGACACGCACTCAAAAGCATTTTCATTTAGCTGATGTTGTTGTTGGTGTTTATACACGTATATATTTTTTTTTTCTAAAATTGTTATTTCGACGACTGTAAAGCATTAATTACGTCACCATAATAATAATAATAAAAATATAAAAATAAAAATAACTCGACGCCATGCGTTTTGACGCATAACAAAAAAATAAAGCAAAAACTAAAAAAACAAAAAATGATATAAATCAGTGAAATGTTAGCAAGTCAAATATAAAAAGTACTAAGCACTTGAAGGCACAAAACGTCTCGCTTTTATGTATGATATCAAACAACGCAGTGATGATATAAGTCTTACATACGGTTTTTTGACAAGTTCTATAAAAAGTTTTAGTGTTGGTCATAACTTGGGCTCAACATGTAATGAGGATACGTGGAAAATAAACGGCTAGAAGAATCCAACTATAATACTGCCTCGATATGAAGAAAATCCGGATTTTCTAGAACAAAGAAAGTATCTGCTACAATTGAAGATTAAATTAACAGACATGACAGTAGGTACAATAATAGTTTTGTTCAACCAAATCGTCTCCAACGCTTTAGCAACAGAAAAGCCAACTAAAAGACTCAAGATACTTCATTATTTTTCTTATGTCAGGAATTTTTAATAATATTGTAGCCTTTACTAAAATTTTTCTTAAACAAATCTTATTGTAATTTGAGTTGATTGAAGTTATGTTAAAATTAACACACTTTGATTAAAATTTTTAACATGAGAATGCTTATTTTATTCTTATTACTTCTTAGGCTTTGTAAATTTTAGGTGCTTGTTTCAATATTGCAGTCTTATGCATGAGCACTGTTTTTGCTTATCAAATTTGCAGCACAAAATGATAATTTTGCAGCATAAAAATTATTGAAAGCTATAAAAATGCTTATTTTATTGATGTATGCAAATGCGTTTTACATAGCTTAACACATTGTCTTGGGCTTCTTGCCACTATAATTTGCGTTAAACAATTGCATAGCAAAATAATTGCAATTTTATTTTAACATTTTTATGTGTTTTTGCCTTTGTTTCTTTTTTTTTTTTTTTTATTTTTGTTTTCAGTGTTGATTTTTTTGGGTTAAGTTCAAAATGCGCACAGTGCAGCATAAGTTGTTCACTTGGCATTTGGCGCGTCATGTCTGCCAGCGGCTGTGGCAGTGGCACTAACAACACTAACAACAGCAACAATGCCGGCAACAACAGCAAATGAGAAACACCTGTTAAATGCCACAGTCAAATGTAACGTTTCACTTCTCAAGAATTGTTTTAGTTTCTTCTATGCTATTTAGTTTTGCTTTTGTTTCATGTTTTTTTTTTCGTATTTTTTTTTTGTTTGTGCAGAATTTTCGCAGACAACAACACTTCAAACTTGGCTGATTTGGCTTCGCTAAGTTTGCTGTGAGTGTTGGTGTTTTATTGAGGTTGTTGGTACACGAAGAAAATCGTTACGGTCTCATTGCGTTGTTGTTGTTGTTGCAGTGATTTTATTTTTTATTTTTATTTTTTTTTTTCTACTAGCATTTAATTTCATTTTCATGTTGTTGTTATCGCTTGAGTCTTGATTTTTTTTTCGCTTTGCAGATTTCACAATTTCGTCTCTTGTTTTTTTTTTTTAATATTTTTTTTTTAAGTTTCACGTACTTTTAACTGAAAGTGTTTAATTGAGTGCAATTGAAGTTAATTTTTCAGTTGATTTTTCTTTTGCCTTCGCTTTCGTTGGCACATCAAAAGGATGTTTTCCTATTTTCTTGCATAAGTCTGGCAGAAATATGTCATTAATATGCATGTTGTCTTAATGATTGCTCTATTTTTCAGTTTTTTTTTTAATGAACTCAGCACAGACGTCAATTAAAATCAACATAATCTACGAAACTGTCTGACGCACAAATGTTGTTGAAGTGAAAGGCAACAATGTCTGTTAATCTTTGACGCTGTAACGACACGTAAATAAATCTATGCCAAGTTTAATGCGTTGCCAGCCAGCGTCAATGAAAGCATTGTAAAGTCAAAGCGCCAAATGAGCGAAATATTTCACGCGCTTTTTTATTTTTCTTTCTTTTGCGTAAGTAAATGAACAAAGTATTTGACTTTTTGTATATGTATTTGTGTGCGTTTAAGTGTGTCTAAACAAAAAAAAAATTATATAAGTTTAAGCTAATTTTTATTATTTTTGGTTTTTCATTGCAGCAACAAAAATTGTTTGGAAAAAAAATATATATAATTGATACATGTTTTTCGAAGTGCAGTTAAAAATATACTTCATTAAAGCAGATTTTTGCAAACGCTTTCTATTTTTTGAAAAAATTATTACTTGCGAATTAATGAACAATTTTGCGATATATTTTTACTTTTAAAGAGTTTTCGTGTTATGTGCATAGCACACACACACACAGATAGAAACGATGTGAAAATGGTTATGGAAAAATGGTATGAGCGATTTTAATTGTTATGTCAGTTTGTGCTTTCTAAAGAAGCACACAAGCCGGCTTGGTTTTATGGTTAGGCAACAACATTTAGCTTGGCAGCCTAAATTTTCAAAATATTCAATCAATCTGGTATAAAATTTTTATTTATATGATATGAAAGTATTACGAATGAAACATTATTGTAATAAATTGCATAAATTACTGTAGTTGTGCATATTTTTGTTTATTATGGTTTATTATAATCAAGTTCAAGGCGTCAAACTTTGTCAGGCCAATGATATTATAGATTAAGAGACTTTAAACGCGTAACAAAAAAAAAAAAAATATATATATATATATGTAGAACAAATCATAACCAATTTTATAATTAAATGTCCATTATAGAAGCTGTTCAACTAATTGTTCGCAACAGCTGTAATAACTTATTTAATTGAGTCTAGAATTACGTTAATTACATATGTTATAGGAAAGAACAGAAGTTTGTGCAGCAGTAAGACACACGCGAACGCACAATTCGAATAGGGCCAATGAAGGCGTTCTGTTTGTTTTCAATATGATTTCATTTTATTGACTCTGAGCAAATGACTTAATGGTGATCAATTGCGAGTTGTAGCATAAGGCAATTGCGTTAGGAGCTTGGTCAGCCAATTAGTTGTGACAGATTCTACATGCCATAACATGGGTGGCGCAGTTGGCGGCATCAACAGTTGCCAACACTACCGGTTTGTATAAATTAACATGAATGCTTAGATGAATGAAACGCATACTAAAGCTGTCTATACTATGATAATTGCTCAAAACTAATCGGAATGATTTATGTTTAAATATTGTCGTTGGCATTTGTGGTGTTTGCAATTAAGTTAATAGTTTGTTTTTATTTGTGAGAAAGAACGTTTTTTTTTATTTTATTATAACAACAAGGTCGTTTGTTGACTGTAGAAATTCCTAAAAACATATTGGTTTACATATTTAAATAACGACAAAGTGTCATAAAGTAATTTATTGACAAGTTCGTTGCTTGAGTCTTTCGTATAATAGTTTCAAAATGCGTTGCTTGTAAGTAAACGAGGAAACTTTAAACGGTAAGTTTTTATTTAAACTCATTTAACATATTCAAACGATACCAGTTTTGATATGAAAGACTTCGATTACGATAACTTTTTTCTGTCTTTGAATAAATTTTTTTTTTTTTTAGAATTCAAGCGTAAGTTTTTTGTTTCAGTCTTTTGTTCTTTAGTGAAAGCAGTCAACTTTATATGCAAATACAATATAAATTTAAAGTTTAAGTTCTTTACAGACATTTCTATGCGAGTTTAGCATCATCTTTTTGACAGAATTCGTTTCATTTTATTGCTAAAGTCTTTTAAAGCTGACTAAAAAATAAAAACTATTAAAATGAAAATAATAAAAAAATAATAAAAATTAAAATTTTAGATTTCTTGTCTTATCATTTGCCAACATTGACAACACTTTGAATACTAAAGACGAATTAAAGTGTAAAATTCTTCAAGCGAAACTTGCGCAATGTGCGCGCTTAACACGCGTCGTTCACAATCTGACCCACATTGGAAAATGTTTTGATTTCCGACTACGACGGTTGTCAACGACGCTTCGTTTGTGGTTCTTGGTTTGCCGAACAAAGCGACGCAACGTGACGTGACGTGAAGCGAAGCTGTTGTTGACCACAAACTGTGTGTGCTTGTGTGTGTGTACGAGACGCGTCTTGTGTCGAACGTGTTGCAGGCCAATTTCATAAAATGAGCAAAGCATTGCCAAGCGCTGCTGCAAGCTCAGTGTCTATAAGCGCAAAAATAGTTACATATATCTTTTAATTGACACTTGCATTGGATAAATCTAACAAATTCTGTAGTTAGTTTTTTACGTGCCATGCGGGCTATGATTTTTTTTTTTTTTTGTGTCTGTGTATGTCTTTCTTTAATAACTTGTTTATGTCGCACTATGAAATATACGTTTGTGCGACATGTTGCACGGCATTTTTTTTTTCTTGCGGTTAATAAAAAGAAAACGAAAAATATAAAAACAAAGTTATAATTTATATTTTGTAAACATGTTTTGAGCGACACTTGCCGCTGCAAATGTTAACTTAAAGAACTCACGATTTATTTATTTATTTTTTAATATTTTTCTGTGTCGATTTTTGACAAGCGATAAGGCTTCTTTTTGCCAGCAATTGGGTCAATTATGTTTTCACTTACACGCACATAAATTTCAAACACGCTGTTGAGCAACTCTTGTGCTCTGATATCGTATGTTATTTTATCAACTGCGATTACATATCACAGTCATTTCCCAAAGCTGATGCGCATAATTGCACATGGTTTTCTTTTTCGCATAGTCTAAGCAACATGTCTAGTCAAGCAGTCGAACAGCAATCCAATGGAGTCAACAACAACAGCAAGTGTACAAGCGCAAGAGCAACGAGACAATTGTCCCAGTTTTTGTTTGGTGGCACTTGATGTGTTGTCGATAATGGCACCAACACACATGGCACATCTGAAGGTATGTTTGTGTGATTTGGGTTAACCAGTTGACACACTTGCACAGCTGGTCAGTGTTGTCGTTTGGTCGCGTCGTTTGCAACTGAGCTGACAGCGCAAAATGACATGATTTATGTTGCACTTTCGTTAAGTGTTTATTTCTATACATATAAAAAGATATATAAATATGTATGTCATTGCTTTGAATGTACTCAGGTTCGTTGCTTAAGTCTTTCGCTTCACTAAGAATCCATTGTCATTTGATTATTGCCTTTAAAGCATAAAAGTGCAACAAGCGCAAAAAAATGAAAGAGGTGGGAAAAGAAAAAAATACGTTAAGAAATTCATTCATGTCTGTTGCTTGTCAATTGTCGCAACTGACAACTCTGACGATGCTTGCCGTGTTAATTGGTAAATACTTTTGTCATTCGCCGCTCATGCAACAACAACAACAACAGAAACCGTTTGTAATTTAATTGTTAATTAACGAAACATATTAAATGAAATAAGTTGACTTTGTGTTTGCTAAATTGGTGCGTTGTTAAATATGTTGTTGCTGTATTCCTTTTTACATAAGGCACTGAAAATGGCGCCGCTGATGTCGTCGTCGCCTTTGCTGGTCTATATTATTGTTGTGTTGGTACTCACTTGCTTACCACGTCTACTTTGTATTGTGTTGACTCTTAGCTAATTGTAATGACCACGAATATTTACCTGTAAAAGCGTAATAAAAATAAATTAAGGTTAAAGGTTGTCTTTGATTAACTTGGCATGCAACACAAATTCTTACAATATATTTCAATGACTATAATCATGATTGGCTTGTTAAAGCAAACATGTATCTTGTAGATATACGTACATATAATAGTGCTTGTTAGTTTTTTTGTTTAAAAATTAATAGAGCAGTTGAACCTTTTTCACATTGATTGTTTTTCTTTGATTGAAAAACAAAAAAATAGTAATAATAAAAAAATGTTGCAAGGTCATCGTTTACGCAGCAGACATTTACTTTCATGTGCGTAAAATCTTATTATGTGCACAACCAAAAAGGACTGAGCGCGACCTTGTTGACTTTTTTTTTTTGTTTTTGTAATATAAAAATATCATGTATTAATCGACCTTCAATTAGTTTGATTTTCTAAGATAATGCAATAGTTGAAATGACTCAGAGCGGACACAATGAGTATTTTATAATTTTTTTTTTTTTCATATAAAAAATATCAAAGGGTAACAACATACACTGGGGTCGAACGTGATTTGAAAAGTTCCCTCTTACTGGTTTTTGTTTCTTCAGCAATGGCTAAAGAAAATATATGTTTTTTTGTCTAACTGTAATTTTAACTGCCAGCCATTTGTCTAAACATTATTAATCTTTTACTAGCAAATTAAGAAATTGAAGAAAAAAAAACGTCCAATTGATGCAATCACATTTCACGCCTTCGTGAGCAAAGCGACTTAATTGAATTGCCTGCGAGAGAAACAACATAAATAACATTATCTAAATTAAAAAAATTGTAAAATAAAAAAAAAAAAATACAATCAAGCCTTCTTGGCTTCAAGATACAAGAGAAAATGTAAATTTTGGACAAAGTCTTAGGTACAATGAAAATGAAAATTGAGAAGAATTTTTTGAATGAGTAATAGAAATTAAGTTTTCTGTTTCTTAGCTTGAGCTTGTTGGAAATTGTATTCAAAATGGCACTTTGTTGCTAGGCATATTTGAAATTTTTGCATATTTGTGAGTAATTTTCAAATTAATCTAACATGTTCTATGTACACCATAATTGCATAGCAAAAATGAGCATTGCCTTGGTCAGTTGTTGTTGCGGCAGGCATTTGCATACGCAACTTGCTAAAAAACTTGTTCAAAAGTCGCTTTAATTAAGTTAATGTAATGAAAAAGGAATTATTAATGGTGCGGAAAAAACAATGCGGTAGTAGAAGGGAACACTTGTCATTAAACTAATAAACAATGGCTTAACACTTTGAAAAAATAATGAACAAGTCGCATATTTTCTACAATATTTAATTAATATTGCTTTCATAATTGGTGCGTTGGTTCTGATTACTAAAACACAATTTACATATATGCTTACTTCTACACGATTACGATAACAGATCTAATAAGAACGCACAGAGCAATAATTACATGCGTAAAAGTTGTATAAAAAAAAAAACGCCATTTAAATATGCTGAGTTAGTAAAACGTTATTCTTGCATGGACTTACGTGATTACTATCAATTTGTAACACTTTAGTCATAATAAAAAATTTAAAAAACCCACTTAATAAAAGCCGTCGACAGCTGACTTAGTTTGACTATAAATAAAAGCAACGCAATTTTTTATAACAATTTTTTTGTAGCTTTTTCTGTGTTTCACAAATTGTCAGAGTTTGAAGAGTTTATGTGACGAACGTTTTATGTTCTCAAACCGTTCGAAAGCGTTTATCAACTGCGCCAGATCTGAGTTAATTTTTTGTTTTTGTTTGAGAATATGACCTGTGAATTTTGGCTATAAAAAAAGGTTAAAAAAAAAAAAAAACAATGGCTTTGAGCAACAATGAAAATGACATGATTTTTATTTGCAATCGGTTTTGTTTCATTTGAGATAATTTCTTACAAATTGTAATGTTGTTCACAGCAATTTTTTAATTAGGCATTTTCAAAATGGTTTATTTTTTTTTTACAATGTATACTTGTGCAGAATATTGTTTATCATTGAAAATATGTTGCTTTGTTAGCAAATTTGGCAGTTTTGTTATTAAAAAAAAAAAATAAATAACTTTTCGTCACACTTTGATATGCAAAAATGTTGAGAGTGAATGAATGAAAACTTGCTCTTTAATACATGAAATTGCAAGTATAATTAATATGCAGATTAAATGCACGAAATTTAGTTTATGCTTGAAAGGTTAAATGAAAACTGGTTCGTGTTCACGGCAGATGTGTGTGGCTTTGTTCCTTATGCGCGACTTTGATTTAAATTTGACGCAAACTTTAAATTAATTTTTTTTCTAGAATGTATTTGACTACAAGTCTGCTTAAAAAATAACAATAACTAAAAACTTTCAAGGTTGATGCAGGTTTTGATTTTTTTTTTTCACTTTTTTGTGTGTTTTCTTGAGGTTCTTTTTCTGCGGTCTTTGTTCAAAAAAATTAAAGCGTCGTAACATATATTCTTGCTTGATTGACTTTCGCATGATTTAAATTAAAAATATATATTTCGGACACACCCAAAGCACAAACTAATTTCTGAAATGGCGTAACCACAGTCCAACTAATCATGTGTCTTGAAAATTATAAATTTATTTTTCATTATAAAATTATGCGCTGCTAACAAATAAAAGTTAAGGTGCGCATTCAAATCAAATTATTTTTATTTAATCAAAAATTTGTGAAATCAAAAAAAAACAAAAATTCTTATTTGAATTGCTTGAGACTTATGTATATGAAATTCATATGTTAATTAAACAATTTATTAAGAAATTTATTAAAAAATTTCGGAAAAATGAAAATATGAATCAGCCGAAATTTCTTTGTAAAAAAGTCGCTTGTTTTTTTCGAATTTGTGCGTCAGAATTTTGGTTTTTTCACAATTGTTGTCAAATAACTATAACCAAATGGCAATGCACGCCAAAGAATTTGCTGACAAAAACAAGTTCATGTCAGAGAGCTAAGAGCGCCTGTGCGTGAGTAAGATAATTAGTTAGAGTGGGAGGGGGAGAGGTGCAGAGATTGTAAGTGAGAGTGAAAACGAATTTTTGTGTTGGAATTTCTTATTTTTTTTCGAGATTTTGCAATTAGTATGAAATTTTCGTTGTTTTTAATTAAGTACAATTTTGTATTATATTTTTTGGCTGTTTTTTTTTTGGATTTTGCCAAATTTTGTTACTAACAAGCGTTTGAGCAAGTTTGTTGCTTAAGTCTTTTGCTAACAACAATTCATGCTTAGCGCATGCAATGCCTTTTGAAGTCTCTATTCAGTTAAGATTCATACAAGCTCAAACTGTTTGGCTTACATAATCTTTTGTTGGATTTTGCATTGATTTGTTGAAAGAAAAAAAAAAAAAAGAAAAAAAAGAAAGAAAGAAAGACAAACTCAGAATTGCTATAAATCATTGCATGTGTAATTTTACCTAAAATTTTTATTGTATTTTTACGATTGAAAGGGTTTCGTTTTTCGCCACTTAAGTTCATGTCTCGACAATTTGAAGTATTTTGCGCGCTATGTGATTGAAATTACAATAGACGCTTTGTGGCACGACAACTTGCCGACTTCCTTGTTGCAAGTTGCAAGTTGCAAGTTGTTGTCTACAGTCTAATAGTCCATAGCCAACTGTATTCAAGTGCCATGTGTGTGTCGGCCTGTCTTTGCACCAAACATGTGGGCGTTTGTACAGCCGCCTAATTAAACCATTTGCCGACAATATTCCCAGTTGGGCAAATTGCACACGTTGTTCAATATACACACGTACATAATTGTTGCGCGCCTTTGTATTGTGCAGTAAAAAAAGAGTGTAGAAAAATGCAGTAAGTCCTTAATTTTATGTAAATATAAAATTTATATTGGAATTTTTCTTGTATGTGCTTTCAATGTTTATGCGTCAATGTGCGCAGGGGGGGGGGGGGGGGGGGGGAGTGGGCTGGACGAATACTTCTTTGACTTACAAACAAACGCCCACTGTGCTGAAATTGTAGTAGCGCGCGTAAGAAAGCGTTCGGCTATGGCTGAGTGAAGCAGCATAAATGCGTGGTACATGCGAACATGTTTGTGGTAAGTGTTCGATTACAGGGTGCACTGTGCGAAATTGCTTTGATTAAACATTCCATTGCATTTTTTTTTTTTTAAATTTTTTTTTTTTTGAGTGTATTGTAGAAAATGTAGAAAACTCGGTTAATAGTTTGATGCGTTTTTAGAGCAATGGCGCAGTGGCAGCAACAGCAAAGCGCGCTAGGTGCCACAACATGTACAATGTATGCCATATTGTTGTTGTTGCTGTTGTTGTTGTTGTTGTTGTTGTTGTTGGGTGCCAATCGCAAAACTAAGCCATAATTTACGACAACCACAATGAAAAGCATAAGAGAGAAAAAAAAAAGAAAATGTAAAAAAAAAATGACAAACAAACAAGACAAACCGTTTGTGCGCGCTCAACGTAAGCTTGTTGCGCCAAAACTAAGGCAAATCAAAGCAGGAAAGTACCACAAACCGAACCACAGCAACAATAACAACAATACCAACAACAATATGGCAAGAAAAACTAACTTAGGCATGAGTTATATGCTTTTAGTGCACTCAATTATATAAGCGCGATCACAAAAGTAACAACAACAACAACAACAATAACAACAACCACGAACGACAAAAACAGTGCCTTAAAAAAGTAATGTTTCGCATAAGTTGCAATTGGTTACTTTTATCTCATTTGTGTCCTTTTAATTTCTATCAACGCGCCGTTTGTCTAATCTTAAATATTGTGCAGTGAAAAAAGAGAACATTTATCAATGAAAAAATACGAAAAGAAAAGAAAAATAAATACAAACAAATCAGAGCAAAATATGCCAAAGTTTTGTCATCGTTGCATGGCTTGTTATATCACTTTTCTTCACTTTTTTGCTTATTTAATTTTTTTTTTATTTTTATTTTCATTTTTTTTTCACTCTGCATGTGGCATACATTTTACTTTATTTTTGTATTTTGACTTATTCACTTTGTTTGTGAGAGTTCGTGGCAGAGAGTCAAGCATGCAGACAGTTAGACAAGCAGACAGTCAAAAGCCAATTGAAATTGTCTAAGCGGCTTAAATGTATGCAAGTCGCCATCGCACAGTGGCAAGCAAAATCTAACAAAAAAAAACAGTAGAAAACTTTTGTTGTCACACTTTTTGTCGTTGTTGTACTTTGTTTTGGACGAGAAACGAGCAAAGCTTTTGTGTTGCCAACAAGTACAAGTATTTATTTGCAGTAGACAAAATGACGCGTCGTCAGTGTTGTTGTTGCTGTTGTTGTTGTTGCTGGTGGTAGTAATTGTTCGTTGTTTAACAGTTAAATAGTTTGCTACCTTTTTTTTTCAACTCATCCAGATTTGTTGTCTTTACGTTTTTCATTTGTTATATTCAATTTTTATTTTTTGGCATTTTTTTTTGGAGTTGTCAATGTCTGCTTATGGAAAATGACTTAAATAAATGATCTTTTACATTTTCATATATATTTTTTTTTAACTTTCTTACAAACAATTATATAACTTGTGTATATAATTAAAACTTGTTGGTAAAAATTTCTTCAATTGTTAGCCGCAACGAACTCAAAAAAAAGTACGACAAGTTTGCATGTTTGTTGTCGTTTTTATTTAGTCATTTGCTTTAATGTCAACGATATGCTGAATTTGACATTTGCATTGGAATTTTTATTTTCCGCCTCTCTTTTATTCTACTTGCCACTACTAAAACGCGTAGCAAAGCGTTGTTATATTTGCCTTTATTGACATTTAAATAAAAATAAAGTAAAGTAATGAAAATGAAAATAAGCAATATTACTTAAAGAAAAGTTAAACAATTGTAGGAAAAAAATAACATTTAGTTGACTAATAGTTACACAGATACTTTGGTGTTTAATGTCTGACAAAATATAAAACTGTAATTGCTGTCATTACAGGGCCAACAAGCGCAACAAGCGACCTCATGCAAATTGCAAATTGTAAAACGTTTTGCACTTTTTGCTATTTAAATTTTGCACATTTATGTATGCTTCACAGACACAAACGTCTATGTAGAAATGTCACAGTTTGTTGTCATTATGACACTTTAATGCGAATGTTGGCCATTTTAAATAAAGAAAATACACAAAAAAAAAAAAAAAACAGAATAAAGTTGCAATTTAATGATATGCTTAAATTATTTCTTAAGCTAATATTGCTAGTTTGTCTAACAGGCCGTCTGTCTCTGTGTCTCTGTGTCTGTCTATCTGCTTGTCTTGTTTATGGCTTGGTGTTTTACAAATTACTAAACTTATGCACAAATGTTACTGTCCGTGTGACAAATGAAATACTTATGAAATTTGCTGCGACATTAACATAAAAAATATGCCAAGAGTGCGCAAAAATTACAACAGTTCAAAACCGCAAATGAAATGAAATCAGCAAAACGCTACAAATCAAATATTAATAGAGCAAAAAAAAAAAAAAAATTACAAAAACAAACGAAAATCTAAGAAAAAAATATATATCTCAACCATCAACAATGCAATCAACACCAAAACCAAATGGTCAATGTACAACAAAGACAAACGACAAAAAAAGAAAAAAAAAAAACCAACAACGAAAACTGCAACAAGAACACGTACAAATATTGATAGATTTCTTGTTTTAGTTATCGATTTGGTAATATTTTTTATTTTTGTTTTTGTTGCAGCTTTTTGTTAACAATTTATAAACTGATCGCATGCGTTGAGCGCTGTGTGCGTTTTGTAGCGTACTTGTATTTTATTGAGTGTCAACGGCATGGCTTTTATTCTAGTCTAAATGGCGCTCATGATCGACAATGCTCGTGAATTCGCATTCGTATTCGCTTTTGCTGGAACGGACAAAGTAAATGTTTATTAACTTGGCTAAGGTTTCACTTAAGCAAAAACAACAACAACAACAACAACATGAATGACAATAACAAAATCTGTGGTCACAAATGTTGCTTTTATGGTTTGGTGTGTGTTTTTTTTTGTCATTTAAATGTTTGCAATTTTTGTTTTTGTTATTCGTTTTAATAAAGAAAAAAACGAAAAAAAAAAATAAAACAAAAGCTCGCAAAATGAAATCATGCTGACCCAAATTATTTTCAAATGTTGCAGTGTCGTGCATTAAATGCTTTTTGCTGCTGCTGCCGCTGCCTGAAATGCGCAGTTTAATGTTGTTGCGACAAATTGCTTAGTGAGAGAATTGTTTATTGAGTCAATTGTGTTGATTGAAATGTGGCTGACTTGCATTGACGTTTTTGCTGGAACGCTTTGAACAATTCCATGCTGCTTAAGTTTAATGAGCACTTAAGTGGTATTCTTGCAGCGTTTAATGCTGAAATAAAGCAAAATCGCCACTTAAACATCTGTAATGCACGGAAAAAAATTGCCACAAAGAGCATTTATCTTTGAAATGAGCCATTCAAAAACCATATAACTCACACAATTTGAATATTATGAGCATCAATAAAAACTATTTCATTGAATAATTTCGATTATTTATCAATAAATAAAAATAATAAAAAAAAAATATAACCCAACCGAAGAACAGATGGTACGGCAGCGAACTTGATTTTACTATCATCTAAAAAACATAAATAAATACACAAATAATAGAAATAAATAATTTTATGTTTTTGTTCAATGAACATGTATTCATATATTATAATAATAATATTTGAATTAATTTTTATTTAGTTTTAATTAATTTTATTTTTTTAAAGTTAGATTTAAATTGACTACTGTCTTGCAAAGTAAGCATCTGCTCTGCCACTGGTAGGCCATAACGAATTCAAGAATCACGCACCTAGAAGCACCTTGACTTGCTGCACTGGAAGAAGCGCTCTCCCAAGGATCCACTTGCATTTATCAAGCGATCAAAGATCGATCATTACAAAGCCCAAAACTCGGGTTGAAGATAATCTTTCCAATTAACTATTTGCTTGTATTGATTGTTAGTCCTGATTTATTTAATTTATTATTTTGATTTACTTTCTAGTGCAAAAATTATACTAAAATGTTTGCAAATTTCATGTCTAACAAAATATTTGTTGTCTTAAACTTTTTTTAGGCGAGTCTCTTATAAGCGTGGTATTAATAAAAGTGAAAATATTTTAACACAAATCCGAGCATTAAGCAACGATAATTAATAGTCAAAAAAAGAAGACGATTTATGCTAAAATTCAATAAATCGAATGACTAAAAAAGCAAATCATTAAAAATTATTGCAAAAATTTGCTAAAGTTTGCGAATTTTTAATTAATTTTATGCGGAAACATTTAAACTGGGTCAAAATCGCGCAAAAATCTTCGTTTTCTACATTAATTTGAGTTTTTTTTTTTTTGTTATTTTTTTATCCGAATATTTTTTTTGGCTTTTTGCAAATTTTGATTACTCAATACATTTGATCTTGGGATTTGTGTTAGCGCCATAATTTAGCCATTAGCATTGGCATAAGCAGTGTCGAATTTTCCAAATGCTTTGAAACGACGCCTTGTGCAAAAATGGCGGCATTAAAAACAAAACAAATAAAAAAAATAAAAAAAATGCTCACAGATAAATATTGTTGCAATTTATATGCGCAGATTTTTTGTTTTTATGTGTTTTTTTTTAATGTGTCTTATGCGACAAGCGCCAATGACATAATTCGCAATGTCATATAAGTAAACCTTGAATATTTCTTTGTCTTTTGAAAAGCGTTGATGAACCGCCAACATTTTGTGTCGCAAATAAATGCAATAAACGGTCAAGAATTATTGCTGCATTATATATTATAAATTTGCCACAATGATTTCCATTTTTTATCTTTTATTTGCTGTTTGTTTTGGTGATGTCAGCGCTGTTATATAAAACTGGAACACACTCCCCTTTTCAATAATAATAAAATTTATTTATTGTTTAATATTTAACTTTAAACATTAAATGACGAATAAGAAGAAAAAAAATATATACTAAAATTAAATCTAATAATAATAAAGAATTAAACAATAAAAAAAGAAAAAAGAAGCAAAAATTCAATCGGCAACAGACACAAAAAAATTCTTGTTTAATTTCACAATGAAAAAAAAAACGAGTTTCTAACAAGTTTTATAGCATGCAAGCAATCCTCCCAGCAGTGAGAAATGCAAAAAGTTTATATATAAAAAAGAAATATTCTGTCTAACATGCACAAGAGCAGTGTGAAAGTGAGCACGTTTCGCATTTAACAGAATTTATTTATGTATAAAAAAAGAACAAACAAAAAAAAGTTAAATAAATAAATAAATGAAAAAAAAAAAAATGTGATCTCACAAAAGCACAGTTTAAATGCCCAAACCTATTTTTGTGCAACAAGCTGAACGAGTTTGTTGTGTTGTTTCTGTGCTTTTGCGCTACTAAATTTATGTTTTTCAGTTCGTCTTAAACAAAAAAAAATTTGCATGCCATAATTAGAAACTAAGCTTGAAACTTTGATGTTGTAAGCTTCCTATGATTTTATTTTTGTTTTGATTTGGCTAATGAACCACTTCTGACAAAGTTTCCTACTTACAGGCAATGAAAGCATGCAGGAAATTTTTAACAATTTACTTTGTGAAGTTTTTTTTTTGTTTGTGTTTCCATTTTTGCAAATTAATTGGTACAACTTTTAATTTGTTGTTGCTGTTGCAGTTGTTGTTGTTTACACATTGCTGTAGTTATCGTCTAAACCCAATTTTGCCAAAGTGTCGTTGCCAAGTTGGCTAAGTTGTTGTGCCTAATTTTTTTTGGGTGTGTTTAAACGTTGTTTCACTCAAATGCAATTGAATTTCTTTGCTTTGTTGTTGCTGTTGCTGTTGTTTGTTTGAATTTCTTGAAGCTGATAAAGAAATATCAGTCTTGAATCAATTTTTACTGAGCTAATTTTGGTTGCTGTTGTTGGTGAGCAACGTGTGCGAAACTATTACACGAGGCAATTAAAAAGTTGCTTGTCTCAATTGAGAGTTTGTTGTTTAAACTAATATGAAATAGTTTATAAAGCACATAACAAAACTGCACTCATTAATTTTTTTTTTTTTCAATTTAATGCACGCTTTAGACGCTGAAGAAGACGTGGAAGAAAATGGAGTGTGCTTATTAATTTTATGTTCGTATAAGAAATACAAGAACGAAATCGATACGGGTTTGGAAAATATATATATGTATATATTCTGGTCTAAATTCATACTATTTTTTTTTCTTTTGACGCTCAAATAATTTTTTATCTTCAAAAAATTGCTCAAAGCGTATACGTACGAATATATGGCCGAATCAATTTTTATCCCGTAATTTTTCTAATGCACAATTTAAGTGAATTGCGCATACGCCCGATATATGTATATATATGTTTTTTTTTGCAGTTATAATGAATAAAACACGTACTAATGATTTATACGCGAAATTTTCACATTTTCTTTACAGTAAAATATCTGAAGCGTGCAATTCCAAACAACTCGCCAAAATGACATGGCATGCCGCCAAAGGCGTTGAAGTTAAATCACGTGCAATGTATGCTTTTTTTTTTTTTAAATTTATTTTTTCTGATTTTTGTTTGATTTTTAATCAGCTTGAAATTTTTGCAATCGAAACTAAACTAAGTAACTAAGTCAGTTTTGTTTTACTAAATCTTTTTTCATATTTTGCCACACAGACTG
Source organism: Phortica okadai (assembly GCA_034638295.1). NCBI lineage: Eukaryota > Metazoa > Arthropoda > Insecta > Diptera > Drosophilidae > Phortica > Phortica okadai. Next base: position 6,567,425 of record CM067851.1, read on the forward strand.
TTATAATATTTGCAATTTAGAAGCCAAGATATACATGACTGTTGCTTAATAGTAGAAAAAAGAAAAAAAAAATCGTTTGATTTAATTGTCAACGCTCAGAAATGCACAAATGTTAAACATATCTGCATCGAAATGCACGACAGAAAAATGTTGTTTGACAGTTGTCAAGGCAAAGATTAAAGTAAATATTTTAAAAGTGCACTGAGCAATATTACAGTTGCAATTTAAGTTTATTTCGTCTGCGAATTCACATTGACCGAAGCGTATTAAAGTGCATGTATCTATGTATGTAATTATATTTGTTTCGCTGCAGATTTCCTTTTTTGTCTTCACAATGGAGAGACAATACTACAATATTTATTTTTAATTTTTGTGTTTATAAAAAATATGTATGTAAGCGCGCAAATAAAGCGATTAAAATATTATTTTAATATGTCTGTGCCAACGCTCAAAAACGCGCTTCCTCTGCTTTGTTATGTTATTTTGCTGCGTACAACCACTAATATTATTATTATTTTGTTTTTCGCTAGTTAACATTTTAATTGCGCTAAATTAAAAAGCCGGTTTGTCTTTGTTTTTTTTTTCATAAATTTTTTTTTTCTTTCAATAATGCCAACGAAATGTTGTTGATTGAAAGAAAGAGTGATGCCAGTAAATGTGTGATAGCGTGAATGAGCGAAAAAAGTAGAAAAAATAAAAAATAATAAAAACGAGTGACAGCGAAAATGGAAAATCAAAAGAAAGATTTCCTGTTCATTTTACCAGTTTATTAAACTGGAAATGGCAATAGCCTCAATGTTTGCACCGTTGCTGGCAAGCTGTATTGGTCGTTGTCGGCAAAGCGCTGTTGTTGCTGACCAAAGCATTGAAGAGCGTAAAAGAGGCGGCAAAGCTGTGCGTGCGACGGTTGCTGTTGTTGCTGCTGCTGTTTTCGAGCTATTTCAAGTTCAAGAAAACACGAAAACTGTATAAAAATTCCCAATGCCATCAATGACAGCAACAACAATAAAACAACAAACGCAGAGAGATATTGGCAAAAGACGATCATGATCATGATCATGATGATGATGATGCTAACAAGCAACGCATCTTTGCCATTTGGCCAGGCAGCGAATTTTTAACGGTCTCATGTCAATGCCTGCCGTCGAGCAAGTAAGCTTACAAACGTCTGAATAAGTTGTAAACATTACACTTTTTATTTTGTAGTTCGAAATTTAAATTTTGTTGTTTTTTTTTCTCTCTTTCTTTTTTTTTTTTTGTAGTTTTGCAGCTAATTTCGATACGAGGTTTGAAATTTCATTTAACGCGTCTTTGTTTTTGTTTTCATTTTTTATTTTTCTGTTGCTATTCATGTTGTAGAGCAACATTTTGCCGCATGAACGAATGTCAAGTTGTTGGAAAAAGTTGCACGCTTACTTTTTTTCGTTTTGCAGACCGAGACAATGTTTCTTTTCATTTCTTTTGCTTAATAATATAACTGATTCAACTGATAGAGTGTATTATGGACGGACATACAAAGAGAGATAAACATATGAACTTGTTGCTATTGCTTTGATCATCGTAGCTGTTAATGATATTTTCTTTTTTTTTTTTTGGTTTTTGTGAACTTTGCCAAAGCTAAAATTTAATATGTGCGTTATTATTTTTCTTATTTATTACGGTCTGAGACTCAAGATGAAAGTGAACAATGCTTGAAAGTCAAACTAAATTATTTTTTTTTATATTTTTTGTGGAATATTATTTTTTTGCATATAAATTTTTCATTTTACTTTCCAGTTTGTTAATATGTTAAAATAAGTTGTTGAAAAGACGATGATATGCCTTCTTAACTTGAACAAAATCTACTCGTAAAGATATATGCTAAATTTTTGCGACAGTTATTCAAATCAACATTTATTTATTTGTTCATAATGATCGATTTCGTTTTTACCATATTTTCGGCTAATAAGATTAGATAACTTTCGTTCGTATTTGTTGTTATGGCTTATAGTTATTTTATAAAACTTTCAATGACCAACTTTCAAACAGCTTAGTTTATATTTTGTTGTATTTAGAGAAATAAATGTGTTGTACATGAATTATTATTGCTAACGGGCACGCCCTTAAGCAACAACTTCATATAATTTTTTAATTAAATTTATTATACAACACGCACAGCAACTTGGTGGTCCATCAAAAAAACAACAAAACATAAAAATAATATTTAACAATATTAAAAAAAAATATATATAAACATTAAAAAAATAAAAAAAAAAAATAAATATTCAACTTGATTGATTTGCGCGATTTTCGAGACAAGTCTTTTGAAATAAATTTTTTGCTTTTCATTTTTGGTGAAGAAGCGCGACTTAAATACTTTTGTTTGCTACGAAATCAATCATTCAGTCAGTTAATCATGTTTGACGCTCAACAAGCGTTAATGTGACGATTATTGTTAAATGGTTTTGTTTAATTCTATTAAGTTATTAACGTCGCGTCGTTTGTTTTGACATGCTTTGAGTTGAACATTTAGCAATAGAGTGAAGAAAAATTGCTTTGCTTATAAAAAAATTGATACAGAAATTCATTGAACTACGTATACTTTCTATTTAAACTTGATTTTTGCTAATTGGCAAGATTTTACTACGTTTTTTTTTTCCAACATTATTTGCTACTTTGTGGTTTTTAGAACGCGCATTGCCAAAGTCCGGCTTTGGACAAGTCAATGTCTGCAGTCAATCACTTTGTGACGCCGAAACGCACAAGTGTGCTGTGCTGTGCAGTGCATAATGAGGAATAGGAAAACGTTTGCGTTACACCTTAGCAAATGTCGCGCATACGCCGCGTTGGCTGTAAACGTAAATCATTCGAAAATGCTATTGCCGATAACTGTTTGGGCTCATTTGGCGATTTTAATTACAAAAATCTTTTAATTAAACGACATTTTTTTTATGCAAACGCTTGATACGCTGCGCTGCATTAAGCGTATTAAACGCATTTACATATTTGCACTTAATGTTGCACATAAATTTTTTCGAGTTACAAAGCTGTTCGACGAATACTTAAATATTTAGATTGCCATGTGCTATTTATGTATTACTACTGATTTTTTTTTTATTTGCTGTAACATAAAAATGTTATATAAATTACCTTTAATGCGCGCTGGTGGCGGACCCACGCGTACCGCTTGCGTTGTTTGTGTATCCAAGAGCAGACCAATTAGCGCAAGCAATCCAATAAGGTTTGTTAATCCCATGTGTGATTTCCACTTGACTGACATTTTGCTTTAAGTTTTATATACTTTTTGCCGAATTTGTCTCACAACACGCACAGGACAAAACTTGGCGTTGTCCTTAAGCACTGTTTACAAAAAATTTGTTTTCTGCTTTTTTTATTTTTTAAAATTTTTTATTTTAATGAACAAATTTTGTTTAAATTTGAATTCGGACTAGTTGGCGTATGATAATGGTTATCATTTGTGGAAATGCGACAGGATCTGTATGTATATGTGTGTGTGTGTGTGTGTTTATTCTCAGTGTTTATATTTGATTGACTGTGTTGCAAAGGTTGCAATATCGTGCACAGACGCAAACATGAACAACACACGAGACAGTTACAATTCGACTTTGCACAGACGGCAGCAGTACGACAGCAACGGTACAAGTTGCAGCTACTAAGATTCACTGTTAAAAGACCGTTCGAAACACGCGTCCCGCGTTAAAGCACCAAACTGAATTCGGCCCGTCGAATGTACGAATATATAAAACCTTTTCAATGAACGGTAAACGACAAAGAGCACGTCGCCAGCGTCGTAAGCTTTCAAATGAATCACAATCAGACACACAAAAACACAAACACAGTCGTATGTTGTCTAAGAGTCAAGCAATTCATGAGAAAATAGAGAGCGGAGCATAAAAGCGTACAACGACACAACTGCAAAGATTGTTGAACGTAAGCAACATGCAAAGCTGAAGAAATAAAAGACTGAAATGACAAAGATGAAGAAGGTGCAGCCAAGACTGAGCTGCTGTTGCAAGAGAGCTTGATCGAAAGCTCAGAAAAGCTTTGACGCTTATACGTTGGTGGTGTGAAACAATTTTTAAGGAGTGTGTAAAAACAAAAGACTTAAGCAAAAAACGTTGCTAAATAAAATAGCATAAAAACAATTGAAATCAATTAAATTCTCAAATAAAAACATATATATTTAAATATAATTTAATATAATAACATCATAAATATAAACAATTTTAGTAAAATAATTTTTTTTATATAATTCTTAAAAATAAATTTTTTATGACTGTTAAAATAAAAATTGAAACTGCAATCAAAACAAAAATAATAATTGCGGCTATTTAAAACACATAAACTTGATTTAATTTCTTTCAGCATTTTATTTTTTGTTTAAAAAAAAGTCTAAGAAAATACATTTGAATTTCAAGAAAAGTCCAAACGTTCAATTTGTATTCTTTGCTCCCGCTCATTTAAAGCTTTTTCATTCTTTGCAGCATATATCGTTTACGATCCAACGTTGCGCTGTTAAACAAGTTTTTCAACGTAAGCGCTTCGGACTATAAAGCCATAACACTGTTCCGTTACAATGCTTACGTCAAACTTACATTTAATAACTTTTCATTCATAAATTCCGCTAACATTGTACGGCGCTAACAGTCTGTCGCTTGCAGTGTCTGTTGTTCGTGAACAGAGCTGAGCAATTATTTGCATTTGCTCATTAACAATTATGCATTTTGTATAACAGGTTTTCCTGTTAAAATGCTTGCCAAAAATATTTTTTTTTAAACAAATTTCTATTTTAATTAATGCAACTCGCGAACAATGAAAATAATCATAATTAGTAATAAATGTATGCAGTTTTTTTTGGCATCTGTTTTTTTTTTTTTTTGGTTTATTTAATGTCATTAAATATTATAATTAAACCAGAAGCTCAGGTGTGAAATTTTCCAGTTGTTGAATTTTTCACTTATATGAAATTTCATATATGAATTAGGCGCCATTGTTATTGACTGCAGTAATTGTTGTGGCTCGTTGCTGCATTGAATTAAAATGAAAAACTAAGAAAAAAAAAAAAAATACGAAAAATGAAAAGTTTATATAATGGCGCATTAAAGAAGTGTGCATAGATTGCATTTCGGCTTTTGACTTTTCCAACAAACAAGCTCTTAAGCGGTAATTCACCTCTTCTATTTAACAAACTGCCAAGGTGGCTAACACTCGGCTGAATGTTTCGCTTGTCAGTCACACATTCACTCACTCACTCATTCATTCACTCATTCACATGTGAAATGTGGTCTTGAAAATAGATTTTCTATGGGGGCAAGTCAAGAGGCTTGTTGTAATTGTTTTCGTGTATGCGTGTGTGTGTATGTATATCTGTCTGTCTGTTTACTTGTTGTTTGCATGTTCGCTGGTGCAAATATCAATGTAAATTACCTATTGTCTGCCACTGTTTGCAGTTTGCTTGCATTATTTTAGCAACATTAAAATTGGAAAACACACAAGACTCTAAAAAAAAAAAAATAAAAAGAAACGAATGTCAATTGTTGTTGCTTTGATGTGTGTTTTTTTTTTCGAACGTTAATCCACAAATCAACTTAGTTTAAGTGGCCTTAAGTTGGCTTTGTGTAAATGGCATTTTTAGAGAATGATTTTATAAACACTTTAAAAACTTTCTTTTTCTTTGTAGTGAAAAATAATACTAATACTGTGTAAAAAGGCGCAGCTGATTTGTTAAATCAAATTGAAAGAAATTTAATTTTACGCTTGCCAGCCATGACCAATCGACAAAAACATTTGCTAAGTACAATTCTGACAGATCTTAACTCACTTTGCATATGTTTACTTCGAAATGCTGTCGACTCAACAGGTTCTGTCATTGACAACAGTTTCAATTGTATTCATTTTGCTAAACGTGGCTTTGTCTCAAGTTCCGGTACGTGGTATGTTACAGAGGCACATGTATTCATTTCGTTTAAAACATAATTTTCATCTCTATATCGTTTAAAGAATGCGGCGAAAATCAAGCATATGATTTTTGTGGCAGTGCATGTCCGGAAACTTGTGAATACAAGTCAATTGGCTGTGTGTTTATGTGCGTTAAAGGTTGCCGTTGTATGTCAAATTTCGTGCTGACGAGCAAATTAGATTGCATACCACGGAGTAAATGTCCGTCCGATGTGAAGCAAATAAGAACTTTTAATCGACGTTGGATTGTTAATCAAACTTCAATGCAAGCTGCGCAAGAACGAACAATAGCATTGACACGCAGTGGCAAACGGAAAGCAAGAAGACGTAGTGAGCACACAGGCCGAAAGGAAAAGGCGAAGCATCGAAGTAGCCATGATAAGGAAGAAAAAACAAGAAGGAGTTCATATTCATAGATTAAAAAAATTAAAAAATTTCATATTTTGCGCAGTGAATGAGCAGTAATATTATAAATATTTTATTGTAAATAAAAAAAATTATCTTTTCTTTTTCTGGACTATACTTTATTCAAGCAGAACGTTTCAAAAAAGAGTAAAATTGTTTTCTAAGTTTAATAAGCCATTCATTTATTTAAATTCTGGTGCCTTTGTATTACATTTACTTCTTATGCAATCTAACTTAGCCCATTTTCGAGTAACCTGTTAAATAATAAACTCGGCGTTGAACTACCTTCACTTTTATTTCCAATTTTACGGTTTTGACTTTGGTTTCATTTCTGTTTTTTTTTTTAACGCCAATAAGCGTTAGATCAAAATCTCAATAGCAAGAAAAAAATCATTACATTCAAAAATCTCTATTAGCAGTGACGAAAGACCACCGCCCAAAAAAAAAAAAAAAAAGCCAACGAGAAAGAAGACATGCAGCACGATTGGTCAGAGGAACAACTAAATTTACTCACTTAGCTTTACAACTTCTTGTTTTTGTGATTATCATTATTTTTTTTTTTTTTTGTTAATTTTCTGCAACACGCGCAAAACCATAAATTCAAATTCGGTGCAGAAACTGTAGCTAATACACGGCTATAAATATTGTGTGCCCAGCAACCAAAAAGCCAAAAAAAATTGAGAAAAAAATAAATAAACAAAAATCACGAATTTATGCAAAATTTGCGCTATAAGAGATCAATAAAACTGATTGGTTTTTTATTGTGTATGCGAATTTGTCAAGAACATGCAGACGACAAACAGAGTTTTTTTGCCGAAAATTGGATTCTTTGATTTTTTTTTTTTAATATATTTTTTTAAAATAAACTAGTTGCTAAATTAGCATTGTTAGGATCGTTTATTGTTAAAAAATTATTATTATTTTTTTTTTAGTTTTTTTTATTAGCATTCATTGAGTGCAATGGTGAGTTACAAACTTGCTTCAGTCGGCAGCAGCAGCAACAGCATCAGACATTGTTGGCAGATGCCGCCAGCGAGCACGAGTTCACTGTCATTATTATTATTCTTTTGTCTTGCTAACTTTATGATTTTGATAAATTTTTTTTCATACAGTTTTTTTTGTGCTTTTTCATCGACAAACTCGAAATTGAAGAAATTACATAATGTTTGCTCATTGAATGAAATATCAAAAAATGAAGTGGAAATGTTTGTTGAGTTAACTATTGATTGACATGAAGGTCATGTTCAATTCAAACAATATAAAAATGTAATTTTGTATACAATGTGTTGTTATAATTAAAGTAATGTCTTATGTTCTTTGGCTGAACTTAACACATACAACAATTTAATACTTTTTAATAAGTTGTAATTTATGTTATTCTAATATTTAGTAATTTTTTTTAATTCTAATGTTTTTAGTATTGTTTCTATTTTACGATTGCCAATGTTTGTGCAATGTTGCTGTTTGCAGTCTTGTCACCAATCTTGTTGCCAGAAAAAAAAATGGCAAATTGCTTAATTTCCATATTTTGCACAATATTGCACAAGGTCACTCCACATATATCCATACCATTGTTATGTGGTATAACACAATCTTTTTTATTGCGCCATTTGACCGTGTCTAAATTGATTTTTAATTGCCACACTTGCGCTTTATGCTACGCCACCAATAAGATTGGATTCAACTTGATTGGAATTGTTTGCAAAATGTGGAAGTGCTGTGCCGGCCTAGTTTGCATGTATGTCGGGCGATCGGCGTTCGGCGACGGGCTTGGCTACAATTTAATTACCAAAATGACTGGCGTTATGTTTAAGAAATTCTTATAAAAGTTAACTGACCACGAATCCGTCACTTTGAACTTTTCACACGCCACACACCGAACTGTGACTAATTAAGAATAATTTGGTTAATTAAATATGAAAAAAAATATGTGTGTGTATAAAATTCTAAGCGAGTGAATGGTAACAAAATTTTGATTGCTTAAACTGAGCAAGTATATTCTGGCATACAACGCTAAAAAGGTCAATTGGGCAAACATAGTTAAAAGAGCTCAGTTTAGATTCTATGATATGAACTCATTAAAGGCAATAGGTGCTGCATTAGTTCCGGTTCTAATAATATTTTATAAAATTTACTATTACAGCTGACAAGTTACTAAAAACGACTTGTTTGTATATTTATGGCAGCTGAGCTTAACATTCATTTTTCTTTATGGATTGCTTATAATTTAGCCTAGCATTGATTTATTGCAGCGTTGATTGACATTACGCGCTAAGCGATTGCTCACAATAACAACAATCTCAACAACAACAACTGAGAAGCCGGCATAGGCAAATACAACAAATGAAAAAAGAAAAAAAAAAACTTGCGGCAACAATTAATATGCAACAATGAAACGTTTGTCAACACATGGGAAATGAGACAAAATGAAGTGCGGCAAAATTCCATTTGAAGTTTTAATTTATGTTTTGCATGTTGCACGCCACATAAGTATATATGTATGTGTGTGTGTATCTGAATTTGCAACAAAATCTCAATTATGTGAATATAAAATAACAAAAACAACAAACAACAACAAATACTTACGTAGTGACATACAAATCATAATCTTATGGCAATTTCTTTGGCCTAACATTTCTTTGCTCGTTTTTGTGGTCGCTTTGACGCAAAGTTGGCAAATTGCGAAGTTACTTTTTGAAGTCACCGTTTGAATGGCACATTTGTCTGTCCGACTGTCCGTCTTCATGTTTGACAGCTGCATGTAGAAAATAAAAATAAAGTAATATAAAAAAAACTATCACTTTTCTTTGTTCGTGTCGTTGGCATTGCAAGTCATGATTGCACTCAATGCTTCGTACGAACTGTGCAGCCAAAAATCAATCAACAGTCGCATTCATACATATCCGCATATTTTTGCCACTAATTTTGCATGGCTTACATTAGAGCGGCCAAAATGTATTTTTCCTTTTTTTATTTTTGGCTGCCGCTGCTGTTCATTTGCACCTGTTGACGCCTTTGGCAATGTTGTGACCTCGCTTAAGGCGTCATAAACACTTTGCTGCATGTGCGTCTTGGCATTTGCCAATGTATCTGTGTGTGTGTGAGTGTGTGTGTGTGTCTCACAATAGGCACACTGATTATGAAGCACTTCAAAGTTGGCAGGCCTAAGTAAATTTACCTTTCATGCAAATTGAAACGACATTCAAATTGTCAAACCTTTTAGCATGCCAGCCACATGGATTGCGTGGGCGTTCAAAATGCCACGGCCGTGCTTCCTGTTGCATTTGTGCAAACAGTCGCTGCATTGTCACCTTCACCAAGCCAACATGTTCATGCCACGCTGCTACTCAACGCAATTAACGGTTCAAGCACGCGCCGAAAGTGATTTGCCAAGTGACTTTTGTTAGTTTTGATTGTTGCCGTCAACTCAAGTTATTTATTTACGTTCATTTACGTCATAATTGCAACAGTTAAAAATTGTTTCCTTGCGGCAGCTAAAACGTTTATTTATTTCTTCTTAAAGTTGTACTTAAATTTGGGTTTAATTGCTTTTTCCTAATAGTTTGGATTGACTAAAGCGTTATACATATGTACATATATATGTATGTGTGTAATTTAGGCTATTTTAGTTTAATTACACACATTTGTGGCACAAAGAAAATAACTCATTTCGCTTATGTAAGTGCCGTTCGGGTTTTAATTTCCTTTTGGGCTCGCAAATTGCAAGCCATATTTGCATATACCAACAATGGTATACAATTCGTAGCAACAGAAGACTTTCACAACACATCACAAATACAAATTGTGGCAATTTGCGTTGAATTGCAAGAAAATTTTATATTTTTAATATTTATTTTATTGCAAAATCATGTTCAAAACATCAGAAAGATTAAAATGGGATTAAAAATAAGGTTTTTATTTTTATAAAAAGCGAGCTTAGCATAAGTAGCATATAAAATATAATTAATTTTAGTATTATTGTTGCTTTTTATGTCAAAGATAGCCAACAACAATTTCTTGCTGCACCGTGGGTGACTCAATCGTAATTATAAAACACTTAAAAGTACTGCAAAAAAATTGAATATTTTCAAATCCTTTAGCAACTTTCGCAATACTCATGTGTGACAACCTGTTTTGTATATGCCACACTCGCACTATAATCATTTTTGACAAACACTTTTGAAGTCATTTTTTTGTGTGTAGTTTGGTTTTTTTTTTACTCAATATGATTTTCAGCTTTCGATTATTAGTTTCAACTTTTTTGCACTCACTTTGTGCAAAATGCCTTTCACAAATACTTTTTGATTGACTTGGCTCAGTCAAATTTCATGTATTTGTTGAACATGCCCACATATTTGGACACGAAAATGTTTACTATTTTTCCACAAATTTATTAATGTTTGTGTTTATCAACTGTTTGAGTGGAAAATGATTGGTTATAAGGCTTGTCATACTTATTTAATACTGTTTGATTAGTTGGTTGACCAAGCTTAAGTAAATATTTGTTAAGGAAATTGTATTGTTAGTCACACACGTTACTTATTTGTGTGTATGTGTGTATGAGTGTGTGAGTGTCAATATCAGACATGATTTATGCGATTTAAACATTGGCATAGAATAAAGACATGCGGCGCATTATTTGCCCAGCTGTCGGTTAACTTGTCCAACTCGATGCCAAACAGCACGAATACACAAAGCTTTGTCCATTGTTTGCCAATCGATTCCGGTTTTTTTTTTTTAAATTCATTAGTGTTTTATAACAATCTAATTTTAATGCGATTTAACTTCAGTTGTAGGATATACATAAATAAACTTTTGACCCGAAATTTGACATCGGCATAACTAAATGAATGAATGAGTGAGTGAGTGAATGCATGACGTCAAACATTAGCTTTGTATAATAAGAAACTCACTTCTCTTTGGACGCAAGTAGCGAACAACAATTGGCTTGGATTCATTTCGTTATTACAGTTTGAGATCACGACTTTGACAATAGCACAAAAATAATAACAATAACGCGATCTGAGAATTGTGATAAAGTCAATACAAAATGAATTTGGATTGTAGTCAATTGAGTTGGTATAATTTTTTTTGTTTATATTGTTTGTTTTGTCTTCTAGTTTTATTAAAATCTAATTGTTGTTACTTTGATGCTGTCATATAGAAAAGCGACAAAAAAAATATATAATTACTCAAGTCTTTATTACAAAATGTTTGTTAAATTGATCATTTAAGACTGAAGAACAAATAAGTGCGCTTTAGTCAAGCATGTGTTGAAATGGCTCAGGCAGTGAGTTGGCATGAGGGAAGCTAAAACTACGAGCCATAAGTTTCTGACACGGTCATGACTAATTTGTCGTAGCTAATTCAGACATATGAAAAGAATCCCATATTGGCACGACTTATTCTCATTGTTCTTTATATAGAATTACATATATGCAGAAATATTCAAATGGTATTAATATTACAAATAAATAGATTTAAAAGTGAATGGTAAAATGCTTACAGGGCGTATGAGTATGTAAACTTTATTTGAAATGTAGTTAAAAAAAAAAAAAATCAAATCGCAACAAGTGAATAAGTAAAACTTTAAATTGGGCGTTATTACCCAAAACACTTTCAAGTCTTTTAACTTGACGTTTGTTTCAACCAAACGAACTGAAAAAAAAAGTGAATTTCATTTTCGTTTGAAATATTTTGGTGGCAGCAGTTATTGACTCATTTAAAAGCGCCTCAAACGAATGTTGGACCTTTCACCCAAACAGTTAAAAGCAATTTGTTCAACATTCAGCTGACACCTATTGTATTTGCATTGATTTACGGATTAGAAATATTTATTGTTATATAAAATTAAAAATTGATTTAATATCAAACATTTTTGCATCGCATAAATATGTAAATACCCTACAATGATTAGTTGGAAGTTTTATTAAAAAAAAAATTAAATGTCTTCAGGCACTTTTTGCTAACTTCATTAGTTGTGAAGATACTCTACAAGTCTTATAAAACTGAGCAAAAAAAATATATGTAATGTTAATAATAAATTGATAATTCACCAATTGTTGAAGTTGAATATGTTGAGCAAATAAGTTGTACCTCAGTTAATCCAAAATCGCTCCAATTTATTTAAATCTCTGATCGCTTATCTATTACCTTAATTGCAACTTATGTACATATGTATGTCTTTGACTTGAGTTTGTCATAGCGCACATTTTATACTTAACTGTTTATTGATTGCTGACGAAATGTCTTGTAGTCTGTGAAATTGCAAAATGAATGCGTTAATCGAACTAACTTGATTGACAGCGTGGATGACGACGACGACGCGACAACATATACCAAATCGAATGGCAACTAATTGAAGTAAAATCTATGGCTACAAAAAAAAGAGCACCAAACCTACCTACTAAGTTATATTATACTGTATGTGGCAATCATTAAAGTGAAACAAATCAAACACGACAACTAATTAAGCGTCTCGGACAATTACGAATTTATTGCGCGTATTCCTGTTATGAATTTATAATGTCAGACGCAATGCGTACTCGTGTATGACAGAGTCAGAGTCAGAGAGTCAGATGTGATCTGGCAATTGCGCGAGCAACTTAAAAGGTAATTTGTGTACGAGACCGTGCCTGAGTAGGTGACATGGAGTCTGCAAATTGGGTCAGTATGATAAATGTTTTTCTGCTTTTACATTTATTATTTGCAAACATTTCAAGTTTTAATAACGAAAGATAACACAACTTGTTTGGTGAGTAGAAAAAAAAATAAAATTAATAAAACAAAACTAAATTGAAGTTAAACTTTGAAAAAGAGATGATCTGAAATCTTATCATGATGATTTGGAAAATTTGACTCTCATCAAACGATTATTATTAATTATTATTTTAATAAGACCTTATAAAGAAGGATTTTTCACAAACTGATAGTCATGTACACTTACTTAAGGGGGAATTCCTCAATTTTAGTCATTTTTCATTGCACGTTAAAAAAATATAAAAAAATTTTTAGTATCCAGGTTTTTACAAAATATTATATTTTAAGTTATGTCGCGAAGTGGAGGCCAAAAAAAAAAAAAAAAGTGGGGTCATGGTTGGTATGATTAAAATCCTTGTTGTGTTCGAAAAAAAAAACAACAAAAACGCAGTTATTCTTAGGAACGACGTCGTTATCGTTCCTACCTCGGGTAAAAAACTAAAAAAAAAATTCCCAAAATGGCAACGATTTGAAAATGAAAAATGGTTTTATACTCATTTTTTTTTACCTTCATGGATTTTTTAAAAATAGTAAAACTATTTATTTTGCAATATCTAAGGTACGGACGATAGAGGATGTATTTATTAATTATAATTATTACTACTATATGATCTAAAGTGTCCTTTGTGAGCTATATATTCCTTATTCAGTTTAAAAATTGAACAACTTGCGGCAAGTATTAAGCGCAATGAATCACGAATGCAACGAGACATGCTGTTGCATTTGACGTATTTGACAAAAGTCTAGTGTCGTTCCATTGGTTGATAGATCGACTTATTGACACGCTTTTCAAGCATTTGTGCCGCTAATTAGAACAACTCAAGCTGTTCTCACGTTGCGAAGTGGCTGCAAATACATGTCGATTGCTCGAACACCTTCTGATTGCCATTAATGACAACTTTAGTAACTAAAAGAGGGGAGAGAAAAAAAAAATATCTCAAATCTTAATATTAGCAACTCATGTCACGTGTATCGCCACTACGTTGTGCTGCTCATTAAAGAAGTATTCGCTTTTTGAGTGCATTTTTGATTGCGTTGGGTTAACGTTAACGTTTACCTTCGCCGCTACCTCCAACCCTGGTCGCTCGCTTTTGACGTTTGTTAAGCAATTTTTAGTCTTTTTTTCTTCTACCTCTTTCCTTTTCCGACTTGAAATGTTGCTTGTGTTGCTAATGTTATTGTTGCAATTCGTTACATTTCAGTTCGTTGTGGTTTCAAATGTGCTGCCGACCCACCGCACTCCGCAATTCATTGCTGCCTTGATTGATTGAGTTTGATATTGAACTAAGCGTACCAAACCACCAATCCGCCAATAAACAAAACACAATGTAACAACAGCAACAACAGCAACGTTACCTGTTTAAACAATATTGTACACTTCATAATTTAAAATACGTGTATGTTCATTTTCAGTTCTTGAGCTTGTAAGTCTGTTGGCCCAATTTGTCCATTTGCCGTTCAGTTAGTCCCACACACACACACATGCACTGTCAAATGCTTACATTATAAAATAGTTGTTGCTTTTCCATATTTCCATATTTTTTTGTTAATGCGCCTCAGTTGGAAAGGATCATGTATAAGTGTGTTTGACCTTAAACTAGATTTTTGAAATTCCAAAATTTGATTTTTTCTACAACATTTTTTTTTTTTATTTTTTTATTTAAGCTTATTAATGATTTGTATGTTGAAATTTGTGTTCGTGATAATAACAATTCTTAAGCTAATTAATACATTAAATTACATATATGATTTTCAGGTGCGTACATTCGAAATTTATGGAATTTTTGCGGAAGTGAGTCAGTGTCGAGACTAAAAACGGTATCTCGTCGAATCTTTTGCGGTTCCGTGGTGAGTTTTTTAAAAGTGTACACAACTTAATTATTGTTATCGTTACTTCTGGATAATTTCCCGGTTTTTTTAGTTGACATAGTGAACAAACGTTTATTTACCAAGAAATTTTAAAATTTTTTATATGTGAGCCATTAAAAATTAAATAAGTACATAAATTAATGTCATCTTTCACTAATTTGTCTTCGTTGTGCTTTTAAAAGTCACTAATGGTTCATAAATAAAGAAATCTATTATTTCGTACAGTTCCAACGCGTTTAAAAGATAACAGAGTGTTTATTCTTGCCTTACTTGTTCAACATTTGGCGTAAATCATGCTGATAAATTTTATTTTTATGCTTATTAAGTCATCGACTGCATAATATTTAATATTAATTAAAATTTTTCAGAACTTCAGCTACAATGCCACAATATGCAAATATTTCATACTGGCCAAGTTGTTTTGCTGTTTTGGACTACAAGTCTGGTATGTCGATATGCAACTATGCTAAACTAACAAAAAATAAATAAATAGAATTAAAAAGAGTTTGTTTTTAAAGTATCGATAAATAAACTTTAAGTCAAGTTAAGCATGCAAATTTCATGCAAACCAACTAGAGTCTGCTCTTTTTGGTGCTGCTGCTGTTGTTGTTGAAATAAAAAACATAATAAAATAAAAAAAATTAAAATAAGTGTTTATTATAAAATAAAGTCCATAAAAACATCGAAACGAACTAAATGCAAATACATAGAAAACAACAACTAAATCAACATGACCCACACGATGCCACCAAAAAAAAAAAAAAAGACACACGCTAACAAAAACACACACATTTGGGTAATATGCAAAACTGGTCAGTTAACATTGCGAAATATTTGCAAATTTTGTTTTTGTCATTTTGTGTTTTTTTTCACTTTTGCAATTTACAAGTTGGTTGCGCAAAACTGGAACTTTTCATGCACACAAATCGAAATCGAGCCGCTTATCTGGATCAGCGTCAGCGTCTTGTGGCCAGTGAGGACATGCACGGTATTTAAAATTCCTTTTATGAGTTGCGGCAAGTGTGCGGTGCTGCTGTGACTATTGTGCAGTAAGTGTTCGTGGTCTGCAAGTGCTGAAGCGGCAATGGCAACATGTTGTGATGCGTTGCGCGTTCATTCTCTAAGCTGATTTGGTATTTATTTGTATTTTTCATGACATGGGAAAATGTTTGTTACGACTGACTGACTGACTCACTGACTGATGACTGTATGCACAGGCAATTAATTCATTTGGCCTGTCGTCTGGCATGCGCTTGCACATTTTTAATTGATTTGCCAGAGGAATTCAACGACCGAAACGTGTCTGCTTTGAAGATGACAAACAAATATTTGCTATTGTGCATTTCGTATGCGTTTGCATAAGTAGCCATGGTCTAGTTTCACTATATTTGACCAAATTTGTCGTCTGCCATCTATTGGTGACAATAAATTATGTCGTTTAAATCAAAATCGCTTATCTAATGCCATTAAATCGCATCGGTTGATTATCGATTTGACATATTGCGGCAGTGCACGCCCAGGAGCGAAAAGTTTTCAACAACAATATTAGCTGAAAAATTAACGCAGCATACGATCGATTGTAACTGTGAGATACGCAGATAGTTTGCAAAGTCTCAGATAGTTTGGCTCAGACATAGCAGTGAGTATAGGTTTTTTTTTTATCTTTATTATTATTTGAAACTGCATGATAATTTACATTCTCTTTTATGTTTTCGTGTGGCCATTTTTCAAACAGTCATTTTGATCGTTGATTTACGTGCAGTGTTCGAATGCAAAAATACGATTTGGAATTTTTACGCCAATCATTAGTTCCAGTCAATGTTAATTTCCGTATACTATTTGATATTAATGCGAAATGGCAAAATAAAAAAAAAATAAAAATGTGCGTGTGTTTTTTTTTTTTTTGTTGGTTTTAATTACACATTAAAATGTTTATTATCAACGCCTGTAAATCCCCCATAAACAATTGCGCTAACATAATTCGAACTTCAACTAATTAGTCTAATACATCGACACAACTTTTACTTCCACATGAGTTTGTACTTTCTACTTAGTATCGTTCATTTTGGTGAGCGTTGTGCACGCTCAAGACTTTCTCTTGCCATTCACGCCAAATTAATAATATTATCAAAGGCTCTTGTCTTTGTTCATTTCATTTCTGTTCTTTATGTTATTCAAATTCAAATATCAATCAATATTGCACGCATAATTATCTCAATAGATTCTTTGACAAATCTGTTCGCACAGCAGCGCATGAAAAATATCTTTTCTACATTATAATTATGAATGTCATATTTATGCGCGTTAAGATTTAATTGAGTGTGAAATGTTGTCAAATCAAAGAGATAAATTGACTCTGGCTACTCAGAGTCGAAGCCTTTGACAAAAATATAGGTTGCAATTGGCGATTAGACCATTCAACAGTTAATCAATTAACAGTTGAGCAATCGAAAGTCAAGGTTTCGGATTCGTGTATAAAGAACGGTTATGTTTTTATAGGAGAGATTGAAATCGAACAAATCAAAGTCTTAAGAGGCATTCGATTGCTCTCCTAATTATTCCTATTCATTACTCCTTCAATGAGTTACATATTATGAAATCTAAGTTAGAGTAAGCGATACATGTGTATCTGTATGACAAAAATTTATACGAATTCCTTTGGATTCTGTTTCTGCATAGTTTTTCATGCAAAAGTATGAAACAGAATTGGCCTTGCAAAATTTATTTTGAATTTCTGCACTTTCCTCAAATGGCATAACCGAATCAAAGCACCAAAGCAATCCACAGACCCAAAACTGTCAAACTGACATACTGTTGACATATGAAACCGTTTATTTTTAGATACATACAATATACAATAATAAAAATCACACAAGCTTAGCGGTCATTAAGCAGCGATTGTTTGTCTTGTTAACACCGAAAGTCAATACAAATAAATGATTGATTTAAACTTAGACACGCTCAATTTGCATGCATGGCGCATCTTTGAATGATTAATGTTTGTCGTTGCTTTGAAAGCGAATTTAAAAGAGATGACAAGATACGAAATAACGTCGTAGATACATACGTATATGTGACGCGTGCTGAGGCCAGCCGAGCTCATTTGCGGGTGTTTAACGTATTATTAATGAGCTTCTTCTTCTTCTTAATAAATGCAACAAAATTAATAAAATATTTGACTTCGCATCATCAAAGCGTTGCTTAGTTGAATATTTTGATTTCAATATTTTTAGCGCAGCTCAGTTCCGGTACCCTTTTTTGTTTGTTGTTGTTGTTGTTCGCATGGAATGCAAAGTTTCCGCTTGGAAGTTGTTTGTGCAAGCAAAACTTGTACCAGTGCGCCATTTAAGTTCAGCTTGTTTTTATTTAGATTACATAATACAAATCGTATGGCATAGTTTGACTTAAAGCTGTCAAGCTGTGCTAATGTTATTTTCTGACAAAAAAAAAAAAAAAATATGTCTATAATTTTCTGTTAGTGTTGCTACATATTCAAATTTATATGGCAAGTCAGTTTTGTTTTTAGCTGGTTATATTTGTTGTTGTATTTTTTTTAGAGTTTTTCCGATAATGCTTTGTACGTTATAAAATATCTTGTAGCGCCTGTTGTCGTCATAATTGAAAGCAATCAAATCGAATCGATTAAGAAACTTGTCTTGTCAAAGCGTAGACACAAACACACACACACACACATATTTAGGTTTGTCTTAATAAAAACTGTAGCAGTTTTTATTTCGCTTAATTGAATGGCATAATATTTCAAAAGCCGCTTAAGAAAGTTGCAATTTTCAAATCGATTTCATTTTATTTTTTATTTTTTTTTTTGTAAAGAATAAAATGAAAGCGTAACGTTTTTCTTTAGCAGCATTTTCGCTTTTATAGTTTTTTTTTTTTCTTTTTGAATCATAGCTTTGCATAACAACTGAAACGCGCTGCTGTAGTCAAACTTAACAATTGTATTATAATGTTAATAAAAGCCAAACAATTTTGTTATTTTTTGATTTTATGATTATTTTTTTTTTGTGTTTTTGGTTTTTTGTTAACATTTCTATAACACTTGTCGGCTTTTCAGCTACTTAATCGCCATCATATCCGCAACTGTTACTTTGCTTTACTTCACTTCACTTCACTTGAAAGGTATCAAGGGCAACAAAGCTGTGCTTTGTTCGCACATCATTTTGTTCAATGGCAATTGAGCGTTAATAATACCATAGATACAATTGCGTCTAAGTAACTGGAATTTACGCATAATGTATGCGGTTCATGTCAAGCGTGGCCACATGCTTTTAATTATTAAAACGACTTACAACGCAAAGGTCAAAATCGCACTTTCACTGCATTTATTTTTCATTTTTATATATTTTTTTTTGGCTTATAAGTGCTTTCAATCAATTAAGCGTGTTTGAAAATCATTTTGCTACAATTTCATCAAATGTAATTTAACACGTTCATAAGTCATACTACGTTATTACAACTCTATTGGCGCACCAGCTAAGCAAACAATAAACAATGAACGACTTCAATCAATCTTTATGTGTCAAAAACAAAAATCGCATTCGCATTCGCAAAATCAAAGCGCCCAAAAAAGGTGCTCCCGTCGCTTACGACTCAAATTGAGCAAGTGCCTGTTGATATACGACGATTGGCTTGCTTGGCTTGCCACACCCGCCGTTGAACTTGAACTACTAAAAATGAAGTCGCAACATGTGCGAATACGTTTGCCATAGTGTGGCGTGTTTTTGTTTTTGTTTTAGTTTCAAATCAAAAATCTTTTTAACAATGCCGACAATGAGCATTGCTTGAAATAGTTTTGGGGAAGGGTCGCATTTGATGGATACAAATTGTCTTATTTTGGCAGTGTACAAAACAAAATGATTTATACGTTTTCAAATCGATTTTAATTTGATTTTTAAACGGGAGTCAACACCTTTTTTGGGCATATGCTTGTACAGGTTGCTCACACAATGGGTTAATGATCAAGTTCAGTGTTGCACAACCGTACTGAACTGAACTGTTTGATAATGACATTAAGTGCAATTTGTTGTTAGACATGAGTTCGATTTGCGATTTTTGCAATATGACAAAACTTCGAGGTTATATAAAATCCATCACATTGTTCCGGAACTATGCTTCAAACAAAGAATATTGGGGAAATTTGAATAATATGACGTTATTGGTTACTCGTAAAGGATCTGCAAAAATTTATGATACATCATTAGTTATTTTTTTTTTAATTATTTTATTCTCTTTTTTATCTTGTCTCACACACCTGACTCAAACATGCGGATTTCTATACAACAACTGCTTTTGTTTATGTGTGTTTGTGTTGCTTTTTTTTTTCTTTTTAGCAAAAATGTAATACAAAAAAAACACTTTGTCTTTGCCAATTATGCCTACTGTCTGTCAGTTTGAGGCATTTATTGACAACGTTGACGTTGCTGACTAACTGACTAACTGAATTGCGTGCACCATGCGTGCTTCAAGCTGCGTCAGCAACATTGATTGTTAATTGAAATGGGTGCGTCTATGCTAATCCGTTCAGCTTCAGCGATTGAATGCAAAATATATTAGAAATAAATTTGCTGGGAAACTAGGAAAACAAACAAAGTAGTAAAAATAATGTTTGTATTTACTGTATAAGTTATGTGAGCGAATTAAAACATGCACGCTGTGGGTGTCTAACAAGTTGCAGCCGCAAAAAAAAAAACATGTGAACTAAAACATTGGTAGTAACAACACAAGTATTTACCATAATAAAGTATTTAAAAATAATAACCAGCAAAGTGAGCATGAATCTGTTGGCTTTAATTGCGCGTCGATCGGCAGTTGGCACTCAGAAGGCATTACAGGCAACTCGCAATAAGATGAACTAAAGCTGAATTAAAAAAAAAAATAACAAATAATAATAAAAACAATTAAAAAGTCATGCTCATGTACACTACACTGTGTGCTCACTGTACTGTGTTGTTATGCAATAAACGGTATTTAATTTGATGTAAATTTCAATCAATTGAATTGTTTTTCTACGCACATGCGTCACCGTTCAATTGGCTTGTTGCTCGCCATGATTTGATTCAATTTGATTTGAGTTTAATTTATTTGTTTTTATTTTTATTTTTAGTTTGAGTTTTTCAGTGCATTTTCCTTAGATGACGGCAAACAATTTTTGTGGTTAAAATTTTTTTCCACGCTTTTCACAAATTAAGGCTTGTCCACAACGGGTGACTTAATGGGTGAATTGCCCCGATTTGCTCGATTTGCCATTTCCACGCGAGTTGCTGTAATTTGCTCTAATTTGAGTCTGGCCGATGACGAATTTGGCACAAACGATTCAATCGATGCGTACACGCATACGCATATCTAATTGCCGTATCGCTCTTAGCCAATTGATCAGCCAACTTTGGCTTTAAACACACTTTTTTTTTTGTTCTCTTAACATTGTTGTTGTTGTCTTCTAACGTAATAATTAAATCAATCAGTTTGTAAATCATGGCAAAAGATTAGATTGTTTACGTGGTATTGCAACTATTACTGTCAACTCTTGTGATTTATGCAATGTGCGCTGCTTGAAGTTGTTTCATGTAATAATTTTTATCAAAACTGTCAGAATTAATTCTATATTTGCTTATGAGCCAACACTTTTCTGGCTTAAAGTGCACACTGCAGAAATAGAGAAACAAAAACCTACACATGCTGCTTAATACAAAATTTATTGTTTTTTCTCACAATATAATTTAAAATAATTTTGTGTATGAATAAAACAAGTAAATGTATCTCATTGTTTGCCATGTGTTTGGTTGATACAAATGTAGCAAGTGGCGTGGGGCAGCTTCATACGCTAAAGGGAGACTGGAATTCTATCTGCATTGTTGTGGTAAAACTCTTATTCCGGTTGGAGACAATGATTTTAATTAGTATTAATTTGTGCATATGCATTTAGTCAAACAAACGGATGTCATTACAACTATAAATGGCATGTGTTATGTAACCATATTAGAAGTTTTATGGAAAACAATGTTTTATTAAGTCGGTAAACTTGTAAAAAGCTTTTTTTATCTTTCCGATCTTTTTCAGTTTAAATATGAATTTAAAAACCATACAGGCAGATACCAAGACAATGAATTTTTTTCCAAACCGAACTTAACATATAGAAAAAGAGCAGTTTGACTGCCATAAAATAAACGTAGGCCAAGTTTTTCATGTATCCATGACAGATAAGTTCATAGAACTTGGTTCACCCTGTAAAAAAATTGCACTGTCACTGAAATCGATTGGAGGGTATTATTTTGTCGTGTGGAATTTCACTTATTCTTTAGATTTAAATTTCAATAATGCGAATGAAGTATTCATGAGATGGGACTGTGATAATCCAATAGTGATTCGTTCATATTTATGGGATCAATTAGCGATAAGTACTTTATAACCCAGAAGTTTCTGCGAACGTGTTAAATTGATCATTAACACATACTCATACCATTAAAATAGACTTAACTGAATTATGCACGGTAGAAATTTGCATTTTTAACAGCTAATAAAAATAGTTTTTAATAAAGACAAATAAAATAGTCTAAAACTATAAGCAAACAATGTTGCAATAGTTTGATCACCATTTTTCAACGATTTTTTTCGGTTCAGTCCAAGTTCAAGTCATGAGCAACAAGTCTGCCAAGTCAGTTAACTGATTAAGTAAGTAAAGTTAGTTACAATACATCTTACGGCAGATAAATTTACCTTGTTGAATCCAACGCCACGCCCAATTTGACGCTGTGGGTGGCAATTAAATTGTTTTCGAGTATTTCGCTCCACTCTGAAAAATGACATTCACTTTATGCATTGCGAACAAATTTGCACACAAAATACAAAATAAATAAAGCAAACGTGAAAAAATTCAAAAAAAAAAAAAAATTAAAAAATAAAAACAATATGAATCCAATTCAAATTCGTTGTTAATATTCAATAGCGCCGAATGAGACCCTTTCGAATTGTTGTTAGGCAAACGTGTATCCCGATAAATGAGATATACTTGAACAGAACAATAAGCGCAACAACAACAACTCAGCTAAAAGACACTCGAGTAACAACAATTCGAATAGTAACAACTTGAACAGCAACATTATTTCGTGCACGGTAATAAATCGTGCTACATTTAGACGACTTTCACACACCAAACGGGCAAAGTTGTTGGAAAAGCGCAACTGGCCGGGCCAATAAACAAAATGCGCCAATGTGGCATGACACCAGACCAGACCAGAACCTATACCAGACTACCCGCCACTTCGATCATGCGACACTGTTGTAACTGTTGTAACTGTAGCAATCGACGCGACCACTTGTGCAATAATTTAGTCACATTTAAGAAGTGATATTGCGCACAGTTTCCGAACGAGTCGCGCGCTCTCAGTGTGACAGCAATCTTGCATTAGGCATGAGTAGTTGCGCTTTGGGCCTTGGAACTCTCATACTAATTATGTGTAGCAAAAAAAAAAACATAATCTTTTTTTTTTTTTTTGTATTTATACCAATTGTTGGCAATGCAAAGCGCAGAAAAATACACCTGAGCTGAAGATAATATCACACCGTGACACGAAGCATACAAACTCGCAAAATTAGTGATTACTCACTAATTAGCGGAAAATAAGAGTCTGTTGTTCTGTTGAGGGTCAAAATTGTCTAGACTTATTGAACATACATGGATTTTGATTGCACATTTAAGACAAGTCCATTCATATAGACAATCCAAGAAGAAAGTCCAATAAAACCTGTCAAGGCATATTGCGCCAGCTGAAACAATAAAAAAAACAACAAGCTGCAATTACAACTACGCCCAAAAATTCCTGCAATTTTTTATGCCAATTTGTTGTCGGACGCTTTGGCAGATCGATCGACTTGGCGCGCGTGTTCAATTGAACGATCGATCATCGTTAACGCAATGCCAACTAAGAAAAAGCGAAAAAAATGAGAAATTAACAAGACTGTCGAATAAAAAAAATAAAAAAACAAAGAAAACCGAAATAAGTAAAAATACACTTTATAATTTCACACTTTCAAATGCGGCTAAACGCTTATTTGCACGAGTCGAGCTTTCAGATGCCGACCGGCCCTTTATTTTGCAATGACGCGCCAGCCGTTCGACATCGGCCTTTCGGTCTTACTTGCTTGCTTGCCAAACTCAATAGGTAGCAACAGGAAACGTCAAAACTGAAAGCGTGCAAAATCGTTTATTACACAAATACAAGAGGAAAAAAAAAGCAACAAAAAAAGAAAAAAATAGCATTGCAAAAATTGTTACATTTTGTGTGCCTTTTAGATCGGTCGTTTGGCCGAACGCTTTAATTGTCGCGCCGGCTACAAAATACACTTCAAATCATGAGTTTATCTTGAGTCGTGTTTGCGCAAGTTTACGCCTACTTGAATGTGCTTTTGCTTATGTTGCTTGTATCCCGTTGACTTGCAGTTGCAAAAATTGTGTTGTGTTAATTTAACATTTACTTTTTTCATGTTTAATCAAATTAATGAATGTCTCCAACATAAACATAACTCAAAACTCATACAAAGTGCAATTGAATTTTGCCATAAAACGACAATAGACTTTTTCAATGTTAAGGGTTTATAGTAATGACATTTCACTCTTAAAAACCTATCAATTATTTGCAGTAAAATTTTGCAATAAAAAGAATTTTTATATTTCGAGTTATCTGCCTTTACTTCCTTTGCTTGAGACAACCTTAAACTGTTTAGTTTAATAGTTTTGTCCATAAATATTTTTATTGCAAGCAAATCAAATACACTTGACACTTTGCCAGCATTAAATGCGCTAAAAAAAAATTAAAATATTTACACATATGACTATTAAAATGCTTGGATTGTAGCAGTGAGATGCCGCCAAAGGCATACGATCTTGTAAGCTCAGGTGTTCGATTTGGTATGAGCGCTTGTAAAGCGATCCTGCAGAGTAGGTGAATGTTGTTTTTAGTCAGCATGTCATGCACATTTAAACTTGATTTTTATTAATCATATTTTGCATTTCACAACGTCATCAGTGCAGTTTTAATTACGCCGCCACCGTTGATGCCAGTGAAAAGCTATGCTGCAGTTGTTAATTAGAGGGCGCTTAGATGCATATGACTGCAATGTTTTGACAGACTGTGTTATAATATGCATTGATGTGATCGTTTTTTTTTTTGTTTTGGTTTTGTTTTTGATTTTTTGCTGGCAACTTGTCGAAATCGTTTGCCAAGCAAAGCAAAGCAAAGCAATTTTGTATAATTTTTTTGTTGATTTTTATTTGAGGTTTCAATTTGCTGGCCATTTTGAGGTATGCAGCCACATTTAGTCACGTCGTCGAGTAACAACACCCAAAGTGTTGTGCACCCAACTTGTTTGGCAGTCGTTGCGCATGCGCGTTGACTTGTGATAAATCGCCGGCCGACAGTTTACCAACGACCACGACGACTATTTGCAGCATAATCCCAGTCTGTCTGTCAGAGTAACTTTTTCTATAGTTTTTTTTTTTTAGATTTTTTGGTAAGAAGTCTTCTGCTGCAGACTGTAAGCGTGTCTGTTCCAAACCAAACCAGTTCGTACAGTGGACAGTCAAATAAATTACAAATATTTGCTTGTTTGTCGGATGCATGACAAGTTTGTAATGGCAAATTAATTGTGGTAAAAGTACGTGTAATGCGGTCTTGCAAAGTGAAATGTTTGAAGCAGCAACTTTATCTGGACACTTGTACCCCGAAACAAGACGTAAATGCCTTAATTGAACAGGAGTTTTTTTTATTTTTTTGGTTTTTGTTTTTGTACATGTATCCGAATGTAATATTTCAGCTATAATAGAAAATTGTTGTTGTACTGCAACTGGTTTTTGTTTGATATATTTGTTACTTTGTTGTTGTTGTCGTCCAGTCTGTTACTAATAACAAGCACTGAGAAAGGAGGCGTTGCCGCATGAAGACATGATTTACTGACCCAACGAGTGATAACTTTTTTTAAAAGTCAGTTTTTTTGTTATTAAAACACAAATTTCCGATTCATAAGCAAAGATGCGAATATCAACCACACTTGTTTAAAAACAACTACTTAAATAGCCTTCAATTAATTTTTTTTTTTTAGAAATTCTTGCATGTTTTAATAAATTATGTACGATGAATAAATTAAGCGTGGCATGCTTAAGAACGCAGACTTGAAAATCTGGTCTTAATGTGCTACATTTAAGAACAAATATTAAGTGCATGTCAGAAATGTTCAATGAAGCTTTTCGTTGTGGGGCGAATGCAGATTAGCATTATGAAAAATATTGCATCATTCAAAAACGTAACTTGATACTTAAGTAATCAAAGACAACTTAGCATCATTACAATGTATGTACAATTGAACCGAGCGTCTGACATCGTAAGCAATCTCTTGGAGCAAAAAACGAGTATCTTCTTCTTTTTAAAATGGCGTTTTCAGTTGGAAATTCTTGAATCTTGAATTTTGGTACACACTTTCATATTTTTTTGCCATTTCGAAGTATTATAGTATTTCTCTACATATAATTAGATTATTCTACATGTAAAATTTAATCCTGATTTTGGCTAACAGCTGCACAATTGACAAATATTTTCGGCATCTTTTTAAGCAACATGTTGACCAAATATGCTAACGACAAAAGCAACCAACTGTCAACTGCCAATGACAGCCGAAAGTGTAACAAGAGTGATGTAGTGGTCCCAGCTATCAAAATGTTTAAACATTTGGTTAATGTTTGCTTTAATTGGAACGGAATTTAAATGTTCGAATGACAGAACAAGTTGTCACGTTTAGAACAGAATGTTTGCAATTCGGCAATTAAGTCAAATTATGGCAAAGTAAGATTTCGTTCAATGTATGCGTTTATTGCTTAATTTAGTAAATTTTTCGGCAACATGATTGCTTCTGGTGTTTTAAACAATGTGGACAAGTAACAAATACATATCATTGACTGCAACTCATAACAAAATTATCGATATCGCTCACATTTCATCAGTTGCAAAAAACATATACTTTTTTTTTGTTTAAAATATTTGTTTATTAATAAAGTGTAATGAATTTATAACAAGCTGAAAAAAATAATGAAGTAAAAAAGCATAGACAAACCACAAACCGCGACATTTTCGGCTTATTGGCGATATGAGTAACGTGTGAGCAAACGAGTGAGTGGAGGAGCGATGTAGTAGTTCAATTAAGACAGCGAAGGTCAATATTGAGCGCGTTGCAGCTCGGCGCATTTATGGCCAACGTCAGGTGTGAATTAGCCAAGTTAGCACTGTTTTAATTAGTTTGGCTAATATATACATATTCGCCATGGAATTTCAACCGAAACGGATATTCATGTGTGTGTGTGTGCTTGTGTGTGTACGTCGTCAAAAGTTGCTACTACCGTCAACGTCATCGAAGCCGTACTAAAATGTTCATGATTTGATTTAATTTTGAGCTGTTGCTGTCATGATTCCGAAGTGTGCTTTTGCAAAGAATTCGATTCAATTCGTTTTGATTTTAACGTAAAGTGCCAAAACTGACTAAACTCAGACAAGTCTTGCACATATTTGCGCTTTATTTTGCAGTCACTGGCGTCTCCATTATGAAATCATTAATTTGAACGTTGTGCTAATCGTTTCCGGTATGAACATACGGTCGCACAGTATTGGCGAAATGTTCGCGTGCAGAGGTCTTTTGCCAACCTGCATACGTAACTTTTGCCACCGCCGAATTGTTGTCAAATTAACAAAAATTTAAAGACATTTTAGATTGCAATCACTGACATTTTTATTTACTTGAATTTTTAGTTTTATTTGAATTTATTTTTTCACTTCAGCGCATTTCTGGTTGCCAAAATGTTATCTTTATTGCTTTATTGTTGTTGTTTGAAACAAGTTTTATGTGAAACAAAACAAGTGTCTCGTCTGTTGCAAATCTTGACATTGATCATTCAGCCTTAAATCAATGCAAATCGTTTGTTTACTATTTTTTTTATTTTAGTTTCTGCAAGTCAACAAAATTAAAACCACAACGCCCATTTTGAACACGAAAAAATTAATAAAAATAAAACGCGCTTTTGAGTATTCTTTTCAACTATTAACGCCTGCCATTTGTGCACGCAAAGTTGTCGATGAGTGTCCAATGACTGAATTGAGTCATAATCACTACGCCCCATAATTAGTTCAAACAATTTGTCACACCTCTTTTCGTGCTGTTGGCTTCCAGAATTGAAAAGTTGTTAAAAATAACCAAACATGGTCTAATTAAAATTCTTGTAAATCGTTACAAAAAAAAATTAAGCGAAAAATATTATTTAACGTTGTGCTAAATTGGCTAAACAGTCTTACTAAAAAGGCACCTTTACCGTTACATTTTCTAGTTAAGCGTTGCATCGATCAAACCAAATAACAAACACGAAAAAAATCTCTTGAATTGATTATTGCTAAAAAGTTTGATTCAACGCTAAAGGCGATAAATTCGCAACAACTTTTAGTGTAAGAATACAAAATTGATGTAGTCGTTGTTCATAATGGCAAATAAAAAAATTCAAAAACAAAAGAACAACAAAATTTTGTAATTTTGACCGTAATGAATTTTTAATGCTCTATATATAAATAACGTGAGGTTTTTTTCTAGAAATTTAGACCATCCCCCCTCATGATGAGATTTAGTGAGATTTTTACGAACCCCTTCCTCTATATCTCATATGAGATTTTCCATAAAAGTTTGGAAAACATTTTAAATATTTTTTTTATTTTGCTTAAATTTTGAAAAAAAATTCTAAATTAATATACTAAAAAGTTCACATGAGATGTCCTTCTCCTAGGTGAGATTTGATGAATTTTTGCTGAACCCCCCCACCCCTAATTTTATCTCACGTAGTTTATGGACGTCCCCTAAGGCGGATATTCTCATTTATTTTATCGGTTTATGGAACCATTCGCCTCCGGCATTCATTTTGTTCAAACAAATAACATAAGAAAGGAGTATAAAATTTCGAAGGCCTTGAAAATTGAAAGCCTCTGGATTAGTCTGCGACTAAAGATATCACTAAAAATCATGACATAAAAATAAATAATTTTCCTTATAATGGAGTTATAAAACAAGTTGTTGAAATACTAGATGTGTCACCAAAGCCTTCCTCATTATATATGTTGTAAAAAATAAAAAAAGGATCTTTCTTTTCTTCAATGTGTTACAAACTTTACGGCTTACTTGTTATAACACTCCATGAATTGCATTGAAATGACAAAAAAAATGTCGTTTGTTTGTATTTTTAGTTAGCTGCTGCTAATTTTCATTCAGTTTACAGCTTTTGCGTGACTCTATGGAAAATTAATTTCATGTTTTCCCACGCCAATGGCTTTTTGTTTTTTATCTGCATTGTAATTGCAGTTTACTTTGGTTTGTCTCTGTTTAGCAATTATCTTTAAGTTCAAAACGAGTTTATCGAAAGGCATTAAATTTGCGGAGGCGACGTAAATGTGGGTCAACCTAATAACAAGCTCAAAGATATTTTAATAAGTACTGAGTTATATATAAATATTATGTTCAAGTAATGCTGTATGCATATCACACTCCAAGCCCATTCATTATTAACAATAAAGGTAATTTTAATCTTTTAATAAATATATTTATTCAAATTGTTTTATGAATCATGTGATTTTTACAGTGTACCAACAGAAACACAATTATTTGTATTATTATATTAATAATGATTGAAATAAGTCGATAGTTACTAAACTTAATTCAAATCAAATCAAACGCGTTACAGTTTGAGAAGTACTGTGTAAAAATAAAATAATAAATAAATAAGTAATTTATGTTGTGATCTTGAACTGTAGAAAAGAAATAACATGAAGAGGGTTAATTTAGCTGATTGCTCGGCTGTCGCAACTCAAGTGAATTCAGTAGACGAATTTGTCTGCCAATTGAGTCAATCAATTTGTACTAAAAAGGTTATTTGTTTTAAGCTTAACCTAGAAAAATAAAAACAGATTAATTAGATTAGAGTAGAGTTAAAGAATATTGTGAAACAAAAATTTGATTGCCATTAGTTGGCAAATTGGCAGCGAAAAAGCGCACAAAACGTTGAATTATTATTAATTGGATTTTATGTCATTTGGTTAGACAATAAAGTGGCATTGCATGCATTAATAATTCGTTATCATGTAGCGTCCTGTATGTCGGCGACGGAAGGGATTTTGCACGATTTCACGGTACAATGTCAAAATGGGCACCCATTTGGGAAAGCGTGGTCGAAAGACATGATGGCGTGATATACAATGGGGACTGGCATCGATTGCTAGTTGATGGCGGTTAGTGGCTTGGATAAGGCGTGTTGGATAGCGTGCAATGGTTTCGATTGGTTGCAACAATTGTTGAAACAAACGTTCAAAATGCCACTCAATGCGTCGATGAAGTTGCAAACGACGCGAGGGTCGAGGGCAGGCAGGATGACAAACATGACAAGCAGTCGGTTCAAACACAAAGCGACGATTCACAGTAAAGTCATAGTAGTTTTTACCTGTCATCACTTGCATGAATTCTGAAAATAATGAAATCAAATCAATAATTAATAGATATGTGTATGGGTATATGGCATGGCTTACCATCAAAGTCAACGGTACCGGAACCATCAGCATCAATTTCCTCGATGATCAAATCCAAATCAGCGTTCGATATCTTGTCATCCAATTCATGAAGAATGCTTCGCAATATTGCCACTGTAATATAACCCTTGCCCTCTTTATCATACACACGGAACGCTTCCTTAAGCTCAGCTTGCAACGCAGCCGCATCCTCCTCAACTTCAATGAAACGCGCTGCTAATTTACAGAATTGTCCAAAGTCCAATTTGCCAGAATTGCCCTTGTCGACCTCAGTAATGAGCTTTTTCACGGCCGGTGGTTCAAGTTTTTGTCCAAGAATCTCAAGAATGCTCTGGACATCGGCATGCTCGATAAAACCTTTCCCATCGTGTTCGAATGCTTTGAATGCATTGCGCATGACTGTTTCAAAAATACATATTCATATGTTTTTTTTTTTTTTTTACCGATTTTTGTTATAAATTTCACTCACTTCTTAGTTGTTCCTTATCGTATTCTTGTTCGCCCTGCAAATATTTTGGAATTGTATTGAAGCAACTTTCATTTATTGTATTTATTTGATTTTGAAATATCATGTTTTTTAACCTTTTACTTATAAAAAATCGTACAAAGTTTTTATTTTTATTGAAATAAATTTTTTAATGTATGATTTTAATTATCTGGACCCAAAGATACATCGAGTTTAATTTATTTTTAAGTTTTTCTCTTTCGATTTGAATTAAAATTCCACGACTGGCAACATATTTTAGTTCAAATTAAAGAGTTCTCTTCTTCTTGTTGTTTTAATTGAATAAAAAAATCAAAAGAAAATTTGCATGAATTCATTTCTGCGTGTTTTTGCTTAATGCAATTAGCCACGTCTGCTACACATATGACCCAATTTCGGACAAGGTGTGATGGATATGACTTAGCCACGCAGTCGAGCAAAGTGAAAGGGTTTGGAAATAGCGAAACACTTGCATGGCTTGTTTTTTTTTTGTTTTTTGTTTTTTTTTTTTTACATAAAATTTGTTTTAATTTGTACGAAAACTTTCGAATCATATACCCTACATTTGTCCTCTAAACTTTAGCGGGTGAGCGGTTAAGCGCACGAGAAAGCACTTTTCAAAATGGCGTAAATACAATTAATTTATACACTTTTTTTGTATTTGTAAATCAAGGTCAACACACGCTATAATAAATAATTGAAAAATTTATTGGTCGCACTTAATTTAACTTGCGTTATTTTTCAAAAATACATACACACATATGTATTAACGCATATGTGGAAACTCACCATGTTGTTTTAGGTATGTAAAAGTTCTTCCAAGGAAATGTTTTTATTTATACAAAATTATGAACTACAAGGAAACAGGGTAAGAGCACTCCTTCAATACTCCTGCAAACAAACGAAATGTACAAAAAAAAAAAAATTGATGATTTGTTGTCTTTGGTTTTTTTTTTTTTGTTTTTTTTTCGGTTTTATGAAAAGTTTTTGGAAGGCGTTTAAAACATTTAACAAATACCGAAACGAGCGACGTGGACGTGTTAACGCTTCAAAACTTCGATAATCACTCAAGAGCGTTGATTTGCATCAATTAAAAAATTACCTTTCGATCAGATCGAATTAGCGAACGCGTCTCAACGATTGCGATGCGATGTGATGCGAGTTTCAGCAGCAGCAGCAGCAACAGCGGCAACGTTTAACGAGCAAGTAGCAAATAGCAAGCAGCAACACTCAAAACGTTGTTGTCGTACAGCGCCAACAAGCCCAAACTAACAACAACAACAACAACAACAACTACAGCAGCAATAATAATGTTCTGTAACTCTGCCCAGCGCTGTCGTAGGCAGCGACGCATCGGCAATCGATTGCTGAGTCAAGTTGAGTTCAGATTCTAGTTGAGATATAGCAAAGCAGCTACGTGAAAGGGACAGAAGAAGCAGCAACAGCAGTGGCTGCTGCAGCAGCAGCAGCAGCGGCAGCAGCCTGCGTTATTTTATCTAGCGCATCATCATGCAAAAACCCAAATAGCAATTTCTCTTCTTCTTCTTCTGTTTCTTGTTTTTTTTTTTTTTTTTGATTTTTTGGTTTTTTGTTTGCATTTTGTGTGTTTTTATTTAATTTTCAAATTAATGATCGTTGGATTTATGTTAAAGTTGAAATTTGGGGCGTTGGCAAAAGGGTGGCGCTCACAGACTAACGACAACACGGTCGACTTGGATGATTTGTTGCAAACTCGTCGTTGACAAAGTCGCAAACGTGCCCAAATTATTTGTTCGATTTTGTATGTCGTTGTTTTTGTTTTTGTTTATTCCTATTTTTGTTCTCGAAATGTATAATTTCATTTATTGATGTATCGATTAAATTAATTAACATGACTATTCAATTTGTTGTCTCACTGCTTGACTAAATGTCGCTTTGGTATTTTTAATTCAATGTTTGTCGACTTTTTTTTTTTTTTTATTTTTATTTTTATTGTGCAGTGCACTCATTTGAAGCGCATTTCTTTGAACAAATAAAGCGCAGTGGCTGTAAGCGTTTATTTGATTTAGCGGTTTTTGTTTAAATTTTGTGCTTAGCGTGCGTTTAGATTTGCATACGTGTGCATTGAATGCCATCATCAGAACGCAATGCACGAAAATAGAAATAGTCAATCAAAAACTTATCCGTCATTAGTGTGGAAATTCCTTTCTACACAGCTCATCGTCGGCGCATAAAAGAAATGTAATGACAAGCTTGCTAAGTTTTGACGACAAGATAGTTCACTATCTGATGTTTTCTTTTGAAGATATTTTTAATTCGGAGAACAAAAAAAATCTTTCGATTTTCATCATCTCCATATTGTTGCTGATTACCGATTGAGAGGAGGAGCATAGATCCCATCTGCCCTTGCGACTATTTCCATGTGCTATTCCTGATCGGTCATAATTATTTTTTTTTTTTGCTCATCTGATGTAATTTTCAATGGTTACCTCCATTTATTTGCTATTAATTTTATATTAATTCACAGCAAGCTGATTCACCATTGGACAGATTCTTATTCTGTATATACAATCTGTCCAAGATTTTCCCTGCCTTTCAATTTTCCAGAAAGCGAAATTTTTGGTTGTCTATAAACTAAGGTGTCGGAAGATCTTTATGAGAAAGTTTCGGATATTAAGTAACACCTATACTAGTAATATTATCAATAAGAAAACACATTGTTTTGAAAGACTTTATTATTCGTCATGACTTTACTACACATTATTACATGAATTTGTTTTCAAGTCTATACAAACCATGTACACTACTTCAAATAAAGTAGCGTATTCTTTTTTTTTTGGCATACACATTTCCACATTAATTTACCTTACTGCTACATTTGCTTTTAATTTGTTTGCTCTCTCTCTCCTGCCGAGACGCTTGCTTGCAAACGTGTGCAGTGATAATTTGCCAGTTGTATTTGCGGGCATATAAATAAGTGCATGTACATAATGCAACTTCCTTAGCATGTACAACAAATAAAAAAAGAGAAAAAAAACACAAAAATTGTCTGCAGACAACGACAAATTTGTAATGAAATGTGCATTTTCTTGGCTAGGCAAATATGAATGGCTAATAAAGCATAGAAAATGAGTATAAAGTAAATTGTCACAAATCATTCGTTGGCTGACAGGTAGGCAGAGTTCATAAAGTCTGCTTGGCAGAAGTACACTTTTTATGTCTATCTGTGTATATTTTTTTTGCGTATGCTCGATACAATGTTGCACCAAAATTTTGACATTTTCTTAATTATTTTTGAGTTAATGTTGAATTTTAGTTGTATTTGTAGTTATTGCATTGTGGGAGTATTTGAGATTATAAAAAGTTTTTCGACTTGAAATAAATCGACATAAATGTGATGAAATGAAAGGATGATAAGTATTTGTTTATTATTTTTTTTAAATATTTTTGTTGTCATTTTTACGCCCCTAACAACACTAAAAATAATAATGATAATAAAAAAAGAACATTTATTATATTTTAGAAAATTTTAAACATTATTTTTTATTTTATTCATTATCCCTTGATGCATGCCCCTTGAAATTCTTGAAGACTGTGATGCTTCAACACCATTGAAATAAGTACCTTGTATTTGTTAGAAATCTTTTTCTGCAATATTTTTGAATGTTTGCCAGCCACACCTGCAGTTGAGTTGATGAAATATTTCTTGAAGGCGTTTTTATGTCATCAACAAGCACAAACATGACAGATCAGTTTGTAACTAAAATTTGCAATTAGATACATTTTGTTGAAATATTTAAAAAAAGTGCAAATTTTTTTTTTTTAGACTACAAAAATTTGACCTTATTATACATATACTTAGATTCAACGACATATAAACTTAATAAGATTTTTTTAAGTAAATTTGATTATATAAATGGGTTATCAGTAATCCAATATCTTTCTGTCATAGCCAAAGACAATGGGAGAATGGTCTTGTGATCTATCAAACATACAAAAGATTTTCCTGTGCAACTTACCTTTCAATCATAATGATAAAATGATATAATCAAACAAAAAAACACAAAGAATTCACCGTCTCTCGGCTACTTTAAAGTTTTTAAACTTTATTATGAAGTTCTTTTCAACCATTCTTGAAGTGACAAAATATTGTAACGTAATAAAAGATTTGCATAAAGAATAATGTTTTTCGATAAAGATAAGAGTAGACATATGACTATTTCCTTAACGCTAAGCCTTGTTTGTGTCAATACCATACTTAAAACTGCGAGTAATAATAAATATAATTGACAAGTAACTGAACTTGTTCAAAATATATAATTCTTGATTATTTTTTTTTTTTTGATTTTTTTTCCTTTGCACAAAACGAACGATTAACACAAACATAATTAACATATATTGAATATAATAATATATAATATATAATTGTCAAACAGAATATGTTTTTTTTTTTTTATGATTCAAAGAAAAACGAGAAGCAACTCAAATTAATAAATTGTTTAAGTAATATTTAAGTGTTGTCAATTACACTTAACGTGTTGCTTGTATAGACATTTATATCCATAACCATATTCAAAGTGATATTTATATCGATATTGTTTTTGTTAATAAATATGTATATAAGTATAATGTAACGATTAGCTTATCGTTTGTTGTTTGTTTATCTCTCTCTTATGGGTTGACTGGACAATTTGTCAAACATGTCAAAGAAATATGGCGGCTGTGTATTCAAATCGAGTGGCGATTGTAAGTATATAAAGCTGTCAGCTGACTTTATACACTTGACTCGAAACGAATCGTTGTTTGTGTTGTTGGCGTAGAGTTTCATTGGTTCGGTTATTTTTGATTGGAACTGGAACTTGTTGATTGATATTTAGTAACTGTCAATTATAAAATTTATAAGAAAAAAAAAAAAAAAAATGGAGGTGACAATGTCTTTGATAGTTGTGATTTGTTTTTGAGTTTTAGATCAATTTTTATTAGTAAAGATAATTTCATGTTTTTAACACAATTTTTTTCTTTTTATAAAAAATCAGATATCAAGTGGTACATGTTGTGAACGGATATTGTACTGTTTATGATGTAACCATAGAATTGATTTGAACAGATTTGTAGAGAATAGCATAGAAAATTGGAGTAGAAGAGTGTTTTTTTTTATTGTAATTGATTAGATTTGTATTTGATTGTGTTATGTTATTCCGCTTAGCTAACAAACACATTTGGATGTGTTTAGTCATCACCGCCTGTCATGACCTCCATGAATTCTGAAAAAATTTATAAAATATTTACATAAAGAAATGTTACAAAAATTTTTGATAATTATGATAGTTTTCGGCTTACCATCGAAGTCCACCGTTCCGGAACCATCAGAATCGATTTCTTCGATCATCATGTCCAAATCGTCATTTGTTAGCTTATCGTCCAATTCGCGCAGAATCTCTCGAAGCACGCCGGTTGTTATATAACCATTTCCTTCTTTGTCATATAAACGGAAAGCCTCTTTCAGTTCGGCTTGCATGGCTTCAGCGTCCTCTTCAACGAGGAAACGCGCTGCCAGTGTTGTGAACTCCTCGAATTCAATCTGTCCGGAACCATCCTCATCGACCTCGGCAATGATTTCGCCCAATGTCGCATCGTCCAATTGGTGACCCAACATACTGAGGATGGTGCCGACCATAGCAGTGTTAATATAGCCATTCTTCTCTGGATCGAAGGCGTTGAAGGCATTCTGCAAAACTATACGATTTGGAATATTTAATAAAAATGTCACCAATCAAGACAACAGTTGAACTTACGCAGAATTTGGTCCTTCGTTAGTTCTTCCTGTAAGTGTATAAAGAGAATAAAATGTGATTAGTTTTATTTTTATTTTATTCTTAATATTAATACTAATTTGATAGATTTAAATGTGTGTCTATATTAAACTCTTGGCTATTAATAGCAAGAAGCCAAAAAATATTTTATTAAGCATTGCAATTGCTTAATAATATTTCTTGCATTTAATAAACAAGCTAATTTCTTGTGATTTGTTTACCATTTCTTATGTTATCCTTAAGTGAAAATAAATTTGTCAAACACTAAACAAATTGAGGCAGGATGCGAGACGAGACCAAACGAGATCACAACACGTCTTGAGTTGATTCTGACTGACAACGACTGGGAGTGAGACTGAGACTTGGGTTAGAACAAAGCTGATGACAACTACGACGACCACGCGCGACTACGACGACGACGATGACGAGAGCGGTTAAGGTTGGCACAGAAAAAGGATAACAGGTTACAGGATATTTAAATATTTTATTTTTTTTTTGTTTTATTAAAAATTATTTATTTATTAT
Organism: Phortica okadai; assembly: GCA_034638295.1. Classification (NCBI taxonomy): domain Eukaryota; kingdom Metazoa; phylum Arthropoda; class Insecta; order Diptera; family Drosophilidae; genus Phortica; species Phortica okadai. Next base: position 6,604,828 of record CM067851.1, read on the forward strand.
ATTAAATTTTTTTTTTCTCTTTGGTTATTGTTCGTTGTGCTTTGTCCACGCGCACGCTGTTGGTTACGAAGGAGAAACGAGATTAAAACTTAGTTAACGGAAATATCGTGTATGAAGCTTAAACGTGATGGTAACGTAGTACACAGATACTAGATAAGACGAGAAGACGACATTTGAAAAGATGATGAGAAAAAGGAGCCGCCGCGAAGCCGCACCACTGCTGCTGCCCACTGCCGCACAGTACACTACCTCCTGCTGTTTCGATCGAAGACGAAGGAATAATAATTCGTTGCTCGAATGCGACAAATTATGTTCGCAAAGCCGTTTGTCCGTCGCTGCTGTTGCTGTTGCTGTTGTCGGTGCCGTTGCCGTTGCTGCTGTTGCTGCTATTGCTGCTGTTGCTAATGTACATGTTGCAGTCGCTGTCGTTGCAGCTGACGCTTAAATCGGCTCGCCTATGGCTGTACTGTGCACTCTTCGACAATCAAAGCGCAGGGCAAAATATAATTCATACAGACAAGCAGCACAATGTCTTCTTTTAAAATTAAAAAAAAAAAAAAAAACAAATACCAACAACAACAACAAAAACTATATTTTTTTATATGCTTGTATATGTTTGCTGTCAAAGATTTGCACTTGTCGTTTGAGCATTCCGAAGCTTAGGCTGTGCAAATACGCGACAGCGCAGTCAACTTGTTCTGTATGTTCGTCTATGTGTGTTTGTGTGTGTGTGTGCATTTTTGGTACCCCTTCGGTTTCTTTATAGTGTTTTATATTTATATCTATTAGTGTAGCTGTTGAATGCATTTTGCAGTTATGAGTGCGCCAAATGTTATTTGTACTTTTTGTTGTTGTTTTCCTTTAATATATTACATCTTTTGTTGGCTCTCGATATCACTGATGACGTGCTATATTTGTCGCATTAACATTATTTAATTAAAAGTACATTGCAGGGTTGACAAATTGTTTTTTTTTTTTTGTAGCAACAACTATTTATTGTTTTAAAAAATTGGAAATCTAAGTTTTATATAAAGTCTAAGTAAAATAAAATAAATAGTATTTAATAAAATTATGTAAAATTTCTTAAGGGGACGTCTATAAATTACGTCAGATAAAATTAGGGGAGGGGGGTTCAGCAAAATCTCACCTAGGGGGAGGGGGATCATCGGACATCTCATGTGATTTTTTTAGTTGACTAGTTTACCATTTTTTTCAAAAATTTAAGCAAAAAAAAAAAATATATATATTTTTTTATCAAATTTTTAGCAAAATCTCATGTGAGATTCAGAGGGAGGGGTTCGTCAAAATCTCACTAAATCTCATCAAGAGGGGGGGAGGGGTTTAAATTTCTAGAAAAAAAACCTCACGTAATATGGACTAAGTCGTTTCTTTCAAATTTTATAAAAATTATTTATTTCAAATTCTAGTTCCAGATGTTCATAAATATAAAATATTTAACACTATACACTTTTTTTCTATTACAGATTAAAAGTATTCGTGTTAATAATTTTTCTCTTTATTAAATTCAAAATGTTTCCATACATGACAACCCTGCATGTCAGCGATATGCAAACAGTCTTTTAAAAGGCCTTTCTCCTCGTTCTTTTCCTCTGTCTATATGTCAAAATGCTTCTCAAATTTAATGTTATCATTTTTTTTTTTTTTTTTTACATAAAACAATGAATTTCCCAAATTGGTTGCACCTCTCTTATTGCATTCGCGTCTCTTATTCAATATACTTCTTATATCAATACGCGAATTATTATTATTATTGCTTTTGTCTTTGGCTACAAAAATGTTCTGTTAAATTTTATAGTCGATTTTCCGTTTCCACTTATGTTTTATTCATTCTATTTCATATTTTTATCTCTTTTTAAGTGTGTAAATTGAATTCGTTTCAAGCAACTTGTCATAATCTGAACGTGTGCGGATGATACAATATCTTTGAGATGAAAATAAATGTACTCACAAAAATAGTTGTAAATTTATTGCTGTTTTCTGAGGAAAACACTTATAAGAATTTCTATTTATTTTCTCTTGAAATGTCGATTTTTGTACCTGGGCAATGTGCCGACGATGCGTACAGCACGGACGGACAAACTTGCTTTTAAGCCAGAAAAATAAAAAAATAAGTGTCAAAACAACAGGTAGTTGACAGGCAGACATTTATGTTTGTTTGAGAGACATTCAATTGACTTAAAACATTAAACGTAATTTTTCAAAAATTGCGAAATATTGCAGAAATATTTCATAAAGTCAGGGTTTTTATCTGCTGATTTAATTGATAATTTTGTTTTTAAATAAATCATTAAACTGTCTAGTTGTGCGCCACAACGCATATAAAAGCGACATTTGCACAAAATTGCATTTTTCTACATCTTAATTTTTCTTCATACGTAAAAATATGAAATAATGATTTTTTTTTCAATTAGCAGTAAAAATAACGAACTTTTAGTTAAACACACTAATAATGGCCAGGGGCTTGGACAACCTTTTGCAAGATTACATTAACTTTGACATGAAGTTTTCAACGCATAGAAGGAGAAATACTACATTAACTTTGATATGAAGTTTTCAACGTATAGAAGGAGAAATATGTAATATTCTTGATTAAAACAACCAGACGAATTAATATAGACAAGTCCGTGTAAACGTCTGTCTGCTTAAGTGAAAAATACTTCTGGAGTTTGAAAATTCGGGATCAAATTAAAATACAGAAATTGTTAATATATAAAATATGTATATAAGCAGTATATTTGTATCTCAGAATTATTTTTTTCGACTAACTATCAGACAAAAAAATTCTTAAATATTTAAAATTTTTATATCAGCAGGTGAAAGTGAAGTTTGAATTATAGAAGAAGTATAGAAGTTGTGACAAAGCTGAAAATACCATAAGTTCCTTTCTGGTCTAAATATACCATATACCATTATCTCTAGAAAAAGGATTTCTTTTAGATTTTAATTTTTTTTTTATGTATCCGTTGTGAGATAAAGTCTCTTGGCAAGCTTGAAGACTTCGTTGAATCAAAAAAAATTACATAATCAAAACTTTCCAGACAGAATCGTTGTTGTTTCAAATAAAGTTATTCAGTAGATCCTAACTTCGTAACAAAATGTCCATTATAAGCATTGAATATTACTCATACGTATGCGCTTGGCAGTTTCCAATACAGAGTTCTTCACAGGGTTTTTGTTTTCTTTGATGAAGCAATGGAAAAACAAAAAAGGCTAAGTCAACGAGTTACAGCGCACTTTAACTAGTTCACAATCATAATTATCAAACTCTTTATAAAGAATTCACATATGAAAATAGACACACACACGGAAAGAATATGTTTGCATTTATAAACTAATAAAAATATTGTATGTGTAGAAAGAAAAGCAAAGTACAAACCATTGTTGAGTTGCCCATTTTGTATGTATTTTATTGAGTGTTAATGACAACTTAAACGATTAATACTATAATTATTTAAGATCGTGTTGATCCTCCGAAATTAATTATGCGACAACCAAAACGAAAACGGAAATTTTTGCCGCTTCAACTAAATGCCAGAACCGAACTAACTGGACGACGACGACGCCGTCTACGACGTCTATAACGAAGATGATGGAGGCGCACAAACGGACACGGACACGGATACATTGACATTCATATACATATATGTATACACACACACACACATATACAAATATAAATATGTACATATGTATAGTCATCATGCCTCAAAAACCACGAGCAGATATCCCCAGACCGCAATTACCCGCCCTCACACGCCGTTGACATCAAGAAGGCCAACATGACAGCAAAGAGCAACACATACATTGGCGGACATTCATCCATGACGTGAACGCACGCTTGAGACTGTTTTCTTTTGGAAATCTACTATAAACCGCCATTAAAATAAAGTCAACAACACGAGAGATCAACACGAGAAAGTCAACTGAATAGTCGCTGAAATATATATTAACAAAGACAAAAACAAAACAAACAAATGACGCCCACGATAATTAGAGGGAAAGAAATAAAGAATGAGTACCAACGTCGCTCATACCAACAACAACAACAAATCATCAACTATAAAAAATCCGCATCGCATCGGAGGTAAATGAGAAAATGAAAGAATTACGCTTAGTTATTATTTTTCATAATTTTTCGGAATATTTTCAATAGAGCAGCAACGATGAAAATCACTCAACATGCGGCCAACAGCCAAAAGTATGACATCAAACTATGTATGATTGTTTGTATGTATTATTCACCTAACGTGTACGTACATACATACATTCATACATCTAAACATCCTCAAGTCAAGTGAACGTATACTCGATATTTATTATTCAGAGCATCGGCCAAAGTAGCACAGCCCTCATTGAAATGGAATTTTTGTTGTTGTTTTTTGTTTCAGAAATTACGTAGAGAAAAATATTTTCTATTGGTATGTTGACGTGCGCGTTTGTGTGTTTCAGGAGGAAACTACGTAAAAATAATATAGAATTTTTAGTGCAACAACAATTATTTTGTCTTAACGAAATGAGAATTGACATAATTGAAACATTCAAAGCCTTTTTCTCTTCTACCAAACGTCTGTATCTGTATGTGTGTGTGTGTTTTTGCTTTTGTATATGAATTAGTGTGCGTGTATAGCCGTGATGAGCTGCTTGTGGAAATCATCAAATTTTTGACAGCTTACCAAAGCTTATGCGACATTTTACATTGGCAGCATCAACGCTCTTGCGTCTCTTTCAAACAAATGCAATAAAGACATTTTTGAAGATAATTTAATTGGAAATCTTATAAGCAGAAATGTGTAAAATGTTGTTGTAATTGCTTTCATCGTAAGTATGTTTGATGTTTTCAGCTATAATTGTTTGACATTTTTAGTACCGTTTGATGACTGTTGAAAGAACAATTAAGTAGTAAAGACTATGATATATTACTACAGCTAATGAGCTTTCTGTTTGGTCGTAGATATCAGAGGGTTGACTGGCTATTACTTACTTATTGAGTTACTTTAACTATCAAATATTAAATAGATTATTAAATATATGAAAAAGCTTTATAATTTCTGGATTTAACTGAATCATATACTTTATTTAGCCAAACATAATTATTTTTTTCTTACTTAACATTTTTTATTATTATTGTTTTTGGGTTTATTTAAATCTACATCCATGAGATAATCATTATCATTTTTTATTTAGATATCAAAGATAAGAAAAATCCATATTTTTCTGTATAACCAATAAAATTCATTTGAAGCAATTCAAACATATGCACATGTCAAGGCAGTTCTTCGATATTGCACGGCTATCTTGTCTCTGTGATATATTGTCTCTGTCTAAGCAACAAAAACGAATGCCATTGTCTAGCTAAAGCTAGAAATAAAGTGCCCAACTGAATAAAAATAAGTCTGCAGCGTAAATGCAACCAAAATGTCGTCGAAGCGAAGCGAAGCCAACGAGCGAACAAGATAAGAAACTCAAGCAAACAATAATTCAGTTGGTAGCAATTACTGCAAGTGTTGAATGGCATCGAGTGCCGCCAAAAATAGACTCTAGGCCTCTGGGTTAGTGCACCTAGAGGCGCATCCAGTGCTAAACGGAAGCATTAAAAGTGCACATGAAAATGAATTTCAAGATGCGCCAAATTGTTTTGACATTTTCGGTCAAGTGCGCGTCTTTTGTGCCGTACAATATTCATAAAAAAAATATGACAACAAAGACCAAAGACAAATAAATAATATTATGAAAAAAAAAAAAAAAATAAACAAAACTTTTGTAAGTCATTTAAATGCCGCAATTGAATTTTATTTTTTTTTTTTGCAAACAATAAACTTATGCTCTCGTCGATGTTGAAGCGACTAGAAACGCAAGCGACTATAGACACATGTATGTACGTGAATTACTTAAAATAAACGCTCAAAGTTGCCGGGGGCCCTGGTCATATTCGTCTTTGCCGCCCCTCCCCTCTTTTTGTTGCTGACACTGAATTATAATAAACAACACTTAAGATTATGTCTGACAATATTAAGATTAATAGAGATTTTCTGTTAAACTGTTGACTTTGTTTCTTTGCTTTCTTGTGCTAATCGTCTGTTGACAAAGCAATTTGTTAATTTTCAAAATTTTTAGTGCGACAATGCTTTATTTTTTGATTGTATCTGTATCTGTGATTGTTTGTTTCTCGGCCTATAAATTAGCGTATCATTTAATGTGGTCTGTTAGATCAAGCATGATAGCTATTGTCTCGCATATAGATGATTTATTCTAATGTATAAAATTTGCTTATTTCATTTAAAATATTTTTTCAAGGTTTCATTTTTAAATGCGAAAAAAATATATATTATTTTTTTTTTGTATTATTCTGAAACAAAAAACTTGTGTTTAATGATTTTCAAGATATTTTCATTCTGTTTATTGACACATTCCGCAACCAACTGCAAGTGACATTCCGAAATTATATTTCGATTTTCAGCTCCATCACCTGTTTTTTAGTATACTCTGTATGGATATTTGTATAGATTTTTGTGCACGCGATATTGTTCACGCGATACGCATGGCAATAATCTAGTCGTTTTCGAAATGAAATTTGTTTAAATATAACTAATACAATTGGCATTCTAAAAATATACACTGTATTGTAGCCCAGTGACCGTTCTGTCATTCTCGTTGCCTTTGTTGTCGAGTACTTGGCACGTACTGAGCGTTTAATTATAACCATACAACTAAGCACAAAAACACACACACACACACACATGTATTAGAGACGTACCTGTTAAACATTAATAGATAAAATAAATAAAACAGATAACGTTTGGCATGTTCATCAATAAACAAATAAGTATTAATAACAAATATTAACAACAATGTAAGGGAATAAAAGTCATACGTTTTTTCAATTTGGTGTCAAACTAATCGGAGCAAAGCTACAGAGAATTCAATGATCTAAGCAAGTGCATTTGCTGCTTACTTGTTCATCTTTATAAACGAATTAATTTGCGTTTCTTTGCGTTCTTTCGAAGTTTAGGACTTGTAGTCAAAAGAATTCCCTTTCGTTTTACCAAAAATACTGATTCATTTCTGATTACTTCCTTTCTGACTGTTTTCTTTCTGATTGTTTGAGATTTTGACTTGGCATAGTAGAAGAGTCCGCGTATGCCCGCGTCACGTTTTGTGGTCAACAGTATGCGCTGCTCCAAGCATTCCTTAATATAGCGATGAACTAAAGTAGCTCGACGCTTTTCCACGGTTGGCTGCCTTGGATATACGCTATCGATATGTGATTTTATAGCTTTGAGCGAGGCGCCTGGACGACCATCAATCATTAAATCAGCGATCGATTGTCGCACCATATCCTTAATGCTTACGTGTGGAGTCTTGATTTTTCGCTGTGGTTTTGACGCGTTCGAAAAACTGGCCAAAGTAATCTCTTCGGTAGATTTCGTTGACTATGAAATGCATGGGCAATGTAGCTGTCAAATAGTCGAATACTTATTTTTTTTTTACTTACCATTTTGTTATATTATTATTATATTAATATTGTATTACTTATAATGCCAATGACAAGTGTTATAATAGTTTGAAAAGTTTTGCAATGATTCCTTGATTCGGTCTAGAATTTGTTTAATAACAAGTATTTTATGAATAAATATTCTTTTACTTTGCATATAATTAATAGAAGCATTCTACTGTTTGTATCTTATTGAATTTGCTATTCGATAAATTCGAGTTGCGTTTGGGCAATGGCGGCGGTGATCCGGGACTCATTGCATAATTGTTTGGCACGCAACTCTGTATGGCATAATAGGATTCATCAAACATCTTGGGTAACTCATAGTCATCGCTGGGGTAGCTGTTGTGTGAAGAGGCATCGTCAAATATTGTCGAACTTGATTTTACGCTAGACAATCGATCAAGTTTCTTAGCTGGCTGAACGCTGTTATGAGAATATTTAGTAAGTTGGTAATACTATCGAAGACATAGAATTTTATTAGACTTACTCTGGCAATGTGAGTGTGTTCTTCTTCATGTTTGTGGCCTTTTCCGTTTCGCCAATGGTCGATATATAGCAAGTCTTATCCGATTTTTTAACGACCAAAACATTTTTGGAACCTTCCAGTAAATCCGGATAGGTTTTGATGCTCAAGTAGGCTACAACTCCACCAACAAGCGTTGACATAAAGAAAATTAAACAAAGTATGCCAATTGTGAATTGTTTTTCCTTTGTTGATATCACAACATCATCATCACCATAGATATAATCATCATCAATATCGCCAAATTCGTTTTGTCTTACCGCCGGCACGTGAAGCGGTTGGCAGTTTAGCGGTGACACTGTGCCCTTATTTTCAGGCACCATGCAAAATGTATAAGTCGTATTCGCTTTAAGACTATCGATAATGAAGTATGGCTCTGCATAGGCCAGACAGTTGTAGTCCAATATATCGCTGCCTCTGCTCTCGTCATCGAAACGCTCGCTAAACCAGACAATGTTCAACTTGTCAGCGCCATCATAACCCTCAATGGTTACATTAACAGTGCGATCGCTATGCAACTGCAAAACAAGATCGTAGCTCGGTGGTTCGAACACGAGGAATACAGGTAAATCAAATTGCACATTGCTATTCTCATTACTCGTCGAAGATTCTTCAGTCGAGTGATCACAATCGGTCTTTGTGCTGTGTAAATTAGGGGCGCCCTCGCAAATAAATTGTATTACAGGTCCGATAATTGGCTTAGGCGTCGTTACTGACTGCGACTCGCTTTGCATTGCAATTGTGCTGGTCAACGGCGTCTCTGTCTGCGATTCAATCTGCAATGCCAACTCACCGTCACAACTTAGCTGCGCCGGCTTAAGCGTATCAAAGCTACTGCCATACAAGTCCAGCGGCCACTTGCAGTAGAGCGGACTCATGAACTGAGCGCTATGCTCTGCATATTGTTCGATCAGCGCGCTCAGCTCACAATCGCAATGCCAATTGTTTGGCTCAAATTCAAGGTATGTTCTGCCATTTAATAAAGGCAACAACACTTGGTCACTGAGCGTGGTAAGCAGATTGAAACCCAAATTTAAAACTTGCAATTTACCTGCAAGATCTACAAAAGTATCTGGCTCGATTGTTGTAATTTTGGCATATCTAATGTAGATATATTTCAGATTAGGTGTTGTACGGAATAAGCGTCGATTCAGCGCGCCTTTGAAGTTATTATTACTTAAGTCGATATACACTAATTTGTCGAAGAATGTGTTACCGAAGAGGCTTGAGTTTGTCATGAATTTCAGTGCAGCGTTCAGACGCAAATGCGTTAATGTTGTCTGCACAGGTTGCAGGAAGGCAGCATCCATGCCCGGCAATTTCGTTCTAATGTTCAGATACTTGAGCGAATACAGACCCAACAATGCGCCGCTGTCCAAGCTATCCAATTCAAGTTCATGCCAATTCATAAGAAATGTCGATGCAAACATGGGCACATTGAAAGCGCCACTTTTGATCGTTGTCAGTTTGCTTGATACTATGAAAATCTTGTGCACCGTGCCATTCGAGGCGAGCCATGCATTCCTTATGCAATGCCGCTGCAGATTGTGTATAGTCAAAGATGTTGTAGTGCCACAGTCGCTGCTTTTTACAGCGTGATCGACATCTTCGTAAAAGGTGCCTCTATTATCACTGCACAAAATACGGCAGTAGGATTCGCTGCAGCCATTCACATCATGGCCCGGGTCAATAGATCTTCTGAATGTGTGTAAACTAAAGAAAGAATTGCTTAAAAATAAATTTAATCAATACTAACCTTAAGCCATTTAATTCAAATGAAGTCTCAAAGCTGTTGTTCTCTTCGTACTCTACGCGCTCATCACTGTCGATCTCATCATCTGTGTTTGTGCCATGGCTGCGCAGCGCCAAATAGAATACTGTGATAATTATGCATAAGCCAACTGTCAAAAGAATCCAGGCTAAAATCTGTATGCAGTTATCATCTATGCAGCGCTTCTTGCTGAAATCAATAACAATAAATAAGTGATTTATTGATGTTGAATATTTATGCTTACACATACCGTTTATCAAGTATCTCATGGTTATGCTTTTCACGATTGGCTGTCATGTCTGCACCAAAGTTAGTCGTAGAATAAAATGCAGCGCTTGTATTTTTGGCATTTATATTTATTAGCTATCGGCAAGCATTTACCGATAAGACAGGCATCACTAATCAATAGTGATTATCATAGATAACAAAAGTTTTATTAATAAAAAAAAGTCAAACGCAAACAATATGGCAGCAATTTATTTGTTAACTTAGTACTGAAAATCTTAAATAAGCTCTTCGTATGTTAGATTTGGCTCGGTTGGTTGAGAACTTCTCGAGCTTGATGCCGGCGTTGGTGGCGCAAATTCAAAAGGCGACATTTGTGCATTGTTAGCGCATTTGCGGCTACTAATTTCTTGATAGTTGCCATCTTGATAATTTGTTTCTGGGCTGAAAAAATCAGAATAGAAAAATATAAAATAAAGAAAATCTTTAACAATTAAAACAATTAATATTACCTCAGCTCATACTTGGTATCGTCAATCACAAATTTGACTTTCTTTTTGGGAAACAAAAGCATTTGACGTGAACCTTTTGTTGCTCGGACCAAACGTTTGCTGCCCTTCACCCATGTGGGACGACAACGCAATAGAAAAAACATTGAAAATACGCCTAAAAGCGTGCAGAGAATGATGCCCAATACGCCCACACTGAGTATGAGTGTTTCGTGCATTTCAAACCAAGAATATTCGCAGGCTGGCAACCGATGTGCACGGCAATTGAGTGGCGAAGTCATTAGCGCATCGTCGAACATCAAACAGAAAAGATAACTTTGTTTACAAAGCAAATCTTCAATGGCCACAAACGAGTACTGTCGCAGGTTGAGGCTATAACTTGCGGCTTTTGTGTAGCCTTCAAGCATGTAATACATTTGCCAATTATCTGATATGTTGCCATATAAAATAATATGCACACTACTGCTTGACATGTCAGTTATGCGCATTACTGCGTTGTAGTAGAATTTCAGTTCATTTATGTTATATTCATCAGTTAGATGGGCACATTTGAAAATATGATTGAATTCGGCAACCTCAGGCTCTTTTATAGTTGTAGTTACTTCCGTTGTGGTTGCTGTCGTTGATGTTGTTGTTGAGCGCATTGATGCCGTTGGGCCAGTGTAGAGCGTACTCGTTGATAAATCTGTTTTAGTTGTCTGATCATCATTATCCGCTCTCATCATTAAAGTTTTCATTAAATTTTCCTCGTATTCAAGGCACTCCAGTTCGATTTCATTCATTGGTTGCGCCAAAAATTCCTCTGGACTTGCACATTTTGGCATTTCGCGAAATTGTTTCGTTTTTATATATTGCATCATTTTAACATTTGCACAACTGCAATTCCAGTTATTTCCAGACAATTCCAAATGTATGTCATGCTCAACGGCAGCTTCAATAAAATCGTCACTCAATATTGTCAAATGATTCGAACTTAAATCAAGTTGTTGTAGCATTGGCCAAGTCTTGACAGTTGTTGCTGCCATCAACATGCCTACAGAGCAATTGGCTAAATTTAAATTCCTCAACATCGGCATATTATTGAAAATGCTTAGATTCATTATATCAGCAAATGAATTATCCGCTAAGTCTAAGCTTGTAAGCACAGGAAAAACACTTTGACCAAACCAGTCACTCAGCTTATATACAGAGGAACTTTTCACATGCGTAGTAAGAACAATTTTTACATGTAGCAGTGTCATGATGAAGGGCTGCAGAAAATTGACACCCACAAACTCACCAGACACTGAGTTCTGGTTAATTAATGTAAAGTTGTGCAAATTTTTTAGGCCTTCAAATGTCTCACTGTGCAGTTCGATGAGGTTATTATAGCTCAAGAACAGACTGGGCATATTTTTCACGCTTTCGTGTTGAAAAGCATTTTTCTCTATTTGACGCAGATTACAGTCGAAGATCGTCAAGCTGCACAAGTTAAAATTAACCTTTAAAAAATCACTTTTTAAACTTCCACCTTCGAAATAACAATGCTGCAAGTGTACAGCAAAACAATTTGTGCAATTATGTGTCTGCGAGTCAAGTTGCTCGCCAAAATTATCAAGAGTACCGTTGCAGTATACGCTGCATTGTAGGATAGCACAGTCCATGCTTTGAGCTTTTGCCGCTTCCGGTTCTTGTGTGCTTAAAAGATATTTCATTTTTGTTTTCTAAATTATTCTAAGAAATTTAGTTATTCAGTTCATACCTTTCCTGGGTCATAATTTCACTTGTTGTCGTTGAAAAATCGTTCGTTTGCTCGCTGGTTGTGTACTTTACTTCGACATCGTATGAGAAATCAATGTTGCACAGTATTAACATAAGCATGAAGCCCACCAGTGCAGGTATGGCAATATACTTCATCCAGCTGTGATTTTATTACAATTGAAATTACATATTTATAGTATAAGACGCCAACATACCGCATACGCTTTGGTTGATACAATTGTTCACGTTTTTTCTTCTTCTTTGTCTCCTCTGCTGTGAGATCAAAGGACTTCGATGTAAACATTATTGTTCCGCTGTTCCCACAATTCGAATGACGAATAACTGAAACTAGTTTCTGGCGATTTTGTGATTTTGTTGTATTTGTTTAATTGGCTTATCAGTAAATAGTGTATAATTATTTCAGCACGTACAGATAAGATTTGTCGTTAATGGGCGCGTTTGCCGAGTCACATCCTTTAACTGATTGAGACAAATTATCGATTTATATTTAATCAAATCAATTAAACAATTTTGCGTACGAGTGTAGTAAAATTTTTATTTGGCATTGTTCTAAGCATAAATGAAAGTGAATGAAAGTGTAAGTAAAATTCAATGCAAGAAAATTTTTACATTTTTCATACATAAAAACATTTGATTAATTTTAGACAATTTTTATTTATTTTTTTCATACATCATATGTTGCTTGGCATTTCACAACACATAAGCTCAAACAGATCGAATGATTTGTAGGCGAATAATCTTTACGACTCAATGTAATATTAGTTTGAGCCTTAAACATTTTTATTCACAATTAAATATATAAAATTACCAATTTTTTCTTGTATTCAAACATAAATAATTCCCATAAGGACACACCCATACATAACATAAGTATATGAAACCGATTAAAACTAAACTTGGCCAACCAAGTCGGTATATTCAGCGCTCGCATCACTCACGCGCGCCAGAATGGGCAAAGCCCGCGTTGTCGCATCCACGGGCAACTCCGGCAGTGGATCACTGGAGGCGCGTTTTGTGCGTTGCCCTATAACAGTATAATTGACTTGCAGCGTTGCGGCTTGTGGCGACTGAGCGGCTTCCCTTTTTTGGCCGCCAGTATCATAAATCTCAAAGTAGTCGCTGGACTGGGGACGCTTAACATTTTCAAGCTCCAGATAGGCCGGTATACACTCGTAGAGGTTGGTATTCATGTAGCTCTCAGTGCTGGCAATGCTCGCCAACGAATTGCGACGATTCATGCATGGAATGCCACTAAAACAGATATATTGAAATTAGTTGTCTTAGCTCTGCAAAGGCACGCAAACTTACCGGCGTTGATGAGTTTTGGCCAGACTTGCTTCTTTTTGTTTCATCTGCTCGACTGTCTTGTGCTTTGGCAGTACAACAATTTCGCCCGTGCTACAATTGGGCGTCATGATGCGTTTGTTGCCCTTTAGCAGCGCCGGCTTGTGTTTCAACAGCAGAAAGACTGCTAAAATGCCGCCGAATAGGAACAACACAATGCCAAACACAAGCAAAGAGATGCGTGTGGCACGTGTGGTTTTCGTACGCCAGGAGCTGTACGAGATGGTCATGTTGCCGCCAATGTGCACCGATTTGCAGTCGAAGGGTGACACCTCCGATTGATCGGGACCAACCAGACAGAACGTATACGCAACGTCTGGCATTAGATTCTCAACAATGGTCTCGTAGGGCACATTGCCGTAACAGCCAATGCCGTATAATTCCGGCAGCAGCTGCATTTTATAGTACTCCGATGTTGTTCTACAGAACCAGAAGAGCCCATACGACTCTTCGATGTTGCCGCTTTCCAAACGCAAAGTGATCTTGACAGCGTAGTTGGCATTTGCATGGGCAAAGAATGTGAGATTGGGCCAACGTACATATTGTGTGTCTTTGTTGGCATTTGTAAAGAATGTTGTGCCGCCAATCGTTCCCGCAACGCATTCCAGTGGTGCGAAGCCAATTTCGGGACTTGAAGTTGTCGGTGTCTGTGGTCCAAATGTGGGCGAGGTCGACGTTGTGTTAATTGGAGTTGTAGTTGTGGAAGTTGTTGATTGAATTCCAGGCGTAGTGCTCGTAGTAGCCTCTGTTATAACAGTCGTTGTTGATATAGTTGTGTGCTCTGTAGCAGCAGTGGTCTCGACAATTGGCGGCAACTCTGTTACCTCACCACTACTATTGTTCGTATCGTCATCACACAAACGTTCATCAAACACCTGCCACATTTCGAACTTGGGCGGCGTTGCACAATACATTACCGCATCCAATTGGTTCACAAAAATCTCAGTCATATTAAACATCAATTTACAATCACAATGCCATGGATTTGCACCTGCATAGATTTTCAGATTCCGCGGCATTTCGGGCCAATCAAAGATTTTCGTGGATAATGTCAGCAGATTGTTGTGCGACACATTCAAGTAGAGCAGAGACGATTTCATACGATTGAATATGTAATCGGGTATAAATTCAATCTCACAATATGACAAATCGATATGTTCGACCACAGACAATTGATAAAAACTATTCACATCCAGTTGTGTGCTAAAGTTATTGTATCTAAAATCCACATAGGACAATTTGTTGAGCAAGTTGTCGGCGCCAGTTAAATTCCTTAAGCAATCAACGCCAGCATGCAGTGTAAGCGATTTGATTTGGTATTTGACGTGATACAAAAAGTTCGAGTGTATAGTATGCAAAACGGAGCTGCGTTGAATAAGGGTGAACGATTCAAAATGACTGGAGATGTCTTGAAAAAATGTCCTATGCAATTCAATGATTTGAAGATCTTCTAAAACGATGCTGCGAAAGACGCCATTGCCAAAGGCGCCCGCTGCAATTTGCTGAATATTCGAACTGCCAATATAAAGCATATACACTTTATCGGTAAATTCACCAAGAAAGCCGACCGGTAAAATCTCATTGGGGAATTCATAGTTGTAGATACGCAATTCGTCCAAATAGTCACACTGCGTGGGCTAAGAATGCAAAGCTTAACATTATTTTGATCAGTGATAATTGTAAAAGAGTTACTCACGTTTTCTGCATTGAGCAAGGCAAGTTGAATGTCTCGTTCGATAGTCGTGTAGTGACCATAGGCGCAATAAACCATGCATTGCATTTGCATGCAATTTCTCAATGTGACGATGTTCACATCAAACTGATTGCTGTAAGGATATTTTCAGGTGTTAATTTTGAAATTTTGAATCAAAAGAAGCCAGCTATTTTTTATTTATTCTTACTTATATTCTTGCAAACATTTTCATAATTATTCTTATTGGAATATCGGCCTGACAGTTTTCACAATAAGAGTTATATAAGTTTATAATAATTATATTTTTTTGAATGAAAGCAATGCAATCATACTACACTTCATATAGCGATCTTCGATCTCATCGGTTCACAGAGAAATCGCATTTTTAATTTTTCTCTATAGGAGCGGTGCCACTCTTATATGACCGATTCTATATGGTCAAAGATGTAAAACACGCTTAATTGCAATGTTTCATCTGTTCATATTAAAGAACAAAACAGTTTTTCTAACAAAAATCAAATTTTTGACCGATTGTTCCTAAGGAGCTATATGCTATAGTTATCTGATCTTCACCAAATATGCAGTGTGTCTCTACTGACGTGCTCTTGTGCAAAAAACTGGGATGATAGCTTTAAAATTTATGCGTTTTTTAAGCAAAAAACTAATTTTTAACTGACCGATCCTATAGATCAAGCTGATTTTTACATACAAACTACCTGCAATAATTATAAAATGTTTTTTTCTGCGGACAGACAGACGGACATGGCTATATGAACTCGTCTCGTCGTGCTGATCAAGAATATATATACTTTATATAGTCGGAGATGTCTCCTTCTCTGCGTTGCAAACTTCATGACAAAGTTAATATACTCTTTTTGCAGGGGTATAAAAAGAAAGCTTTTTCCATTGTTGTCGAAAAAGACGAACCGTCGTACTAATATGTCTCTATCAACGCTAGTTGATCGGTTATATCACCAACTCCATGATAATGTTGATATACTCATGCAAGCGTACAATAGTTTTGCCTTTTACATTTATCACATAACATACTTTAATTGTATACGCTCTTTAGATAACAAATCATTTATCGTAGCCCAAGTAAAATCAATAATCCGACGATCTGACTCACCTGATGTCAACTAATGCTGTACGCAACTTTTGCATTGCCCTCACGATATGCGTTTGATTCTCGGCTTCTGCTTCAGACAACAACAAACTATTGTTGTGTGTCACATGATTGTCACATTTGGCGCTTTCGAGCGCATTAAAAATAATTATAATGATTAAAATTGTTTGCGTTGAGATTTTGTGCATCTCAGCAGTAAAGCAAGTGAGCGACGCGCTCTCAATAATTTCAAAAACGGCAATTTCCGGTTGCACAAAAATCGTTTCAGTGGCACTAATTTTGCATCATCCCTTCGATACCATATGCATTCCATTTGTACGAAGCCTTTGATTAACAACTAACGACACATTTGCTTTCACTTCTTGTCACTTGACACAAGCCCTTTAATCCGTACGCAGGCACATTATGCGACGCAACGCGTTGCGATCCCGACGTGAACTGCTCGCAACACACAAATCGCACAGGATATTTCAGCCATCAAATCAATGTACGATATTTGAATATTATTGTTAACTGATTGCGTTTTGACAGTACAGCGCGATTGCCTTACTCGCAGCGAAATTAATTTTGCGTTGATAACGTGCAGTGATAAGCGATTGTTTGATAAGCGAGGCAAAGAACAAACAAACAAAAAAAGAAGTTGTATACAATATAAATAATAAATTTTATTTGTTTGAAGGCAATTCGAATGTGTCAGTTGGCGCGCCACCGCGGCCAAGCCCGCACTTTCGTTTGCCTTTGTCCTGGCAGACAAAAAGTCGTAACATCATTTTTGATGCCTTTTTAATGACAATAAGCGCGTACATGTTTATTTAGTGACTATCAAACAATTAAATGTCAGATAAAAAAAAAACGACAGCCAATTTTAGCTTCTGTTATTATATGTCTCCGTTAGCTGTATGAATGTGCCGCTGGATTAAATAACAGCAAGATTAGCGGCTTATTGGTTTTCATTATTGGAAGTTTTCATATCAAGTTCTTAACGTTTTTATTGTTTTAGGTCTATATCAATAAATTGGCTAAACTTATGTTAAATAATCAGACGAAGTGTATTGCGTGAGATATGAAGCGCTATTTTGGCTCAACTAAATATATCTCTGTTCAATTTTGACCTAATAATTATCAATTGATTGTTTCCTAACAAAAAAAAAATAAATAAATAAATTAATATAATAATTTCTTGACATATCCAAATTAAATATTTGCCAAATTTTTCATTTATTCAAATAAAACTGAAATCCGAATTCATCTCAAAACCTCAATTCCGAAATTGTCTTTATCATAGAATAAAATGAGTTTTTTTTTTTTTAGACATTTATTGTATTTATTTTGAAATCTTATGTTTTTTTTTACACTTATTATCGCTTATCGTTTGATATATATTCATACAACTAAAACTTACTTTCTAACATATATAATTAATTTTCAGTTTATGCCCATTACTCTGTTTTTCCTTAAAATGTTTTGCTAAAATCTATAAGATTTTCTCTTCTTCTGGATTTTTTTTTTTTCTTTTTGTTTTTGTTCTAAGCTAAACACTGATTTCGCATGCAGTTCTTACACTATAAAACTATTATCGCAATTTAAATATGAGAAGTGCGAATTACTTTTTATGTATCGTTGCAATTCAACTACGAATTATGTTCATATAATTTGCAATTGTTTACAATCTTTGAAGTTGATCAAAACAAATCTAATACGTAAATACTAAAAATAATTTGAACCATGAACTTTTATAACAAAAAAAATGTTCGCTTTTAGCTTAATTTCATTTTTACAAAAATCTTAAAATTATGTATTACATGTATTTCTTTATAGACTTTCATTAAAACTTATGACTAACAAAGTTCGAGTACTTTTATTACTTTTATTATTTCAAATGCAATTGGAGGGGGTGGGGGACTTCATACTAAGTTGAAGTGCGCTACCGAAATTCGTTATTATAATTTAGTTTTAAATGCTAAACTGCTGACACTTACAAGCTAATCAATCAATAATGCTGTGTGGACTATTCATTTATGCAAATATTTTTATTTAGCTCTTAACTATTGTACAACATACTGTAAATGCCTGTGTGTGTGTGTGTGTGTGTGTTTGGATGTGTGTAGAGATGCGTGCGTGAGCGAGAAAATATCGCGATTAGTGTATCAAATCTTATAGTTTACAAGAAAGATATTTCGATACAATCGCTTTTTAACTACGAATAATTATGAAATTTACATAAATATGAATATTTACATATTAAGTTTGTAAGTGAGTTATGGAAATCGTGAAACAAAAAACGCTTCGATTGTCAGAATGTTTCGCCACATAGTCATCTCTTTATACGTTAAGTAAGTGAAGAGCATTGCATTATTTTTTTTTTTTTTTTATTAAATACAACTGCTTATAAGATTCCTTGTTGACCTACGACTATGGAATTTTTAATGCTACATCAATTTTATAATTTATTACGTTACTACAAGCCTAATTGCAAAGACAGCTTCCATTGTGCTTAGTTTTAGTTGAGAAATAAATAATAATAATCATTTGTCGCATTGCTGCGTGTGTGTTTTCAACATTGTTGTTGCTCGACTGATTTAATTGTCTTATTTACAGGTGTGCTCCTCGAGTACCTTAACGCATACATCACATTTGACTTGACAGCACCAGTGGAACTTGCAATTGCAGCGCTCCTTCACCACAATGTTCTTCGTGTTGT
The DNA here is from genome assembly GCA_034638295.1 of Phortica okadai. NCBI lineage: Eukaryota > Metazoa > Arthropoda > Insecta > Diptera > Drosophilidae > Phortica > Phortica okadai. The sequence continues at coordinate 6,623,997 of CM067851.1, forward strand.
AGCCCCGACCGCAACAAAGTATGCCGCAACCATCAAGTCCGGACGATGTCTTGTTGCAGACGCGACCGTGCGTGCCTATTAATGGATAAGTGAAAGTTTGATAAGGATTCGAGTTGGTATATATCGGTGAAAATAACGCACCTGGCCATTGCAGCTGACGATTGTTTCGACACCAGTCGGGACTCTCATCCAAGTGTACAAGATCATGTGCCGTTGGCACTTTGAATTGTGGATCCTTCACCTGTAGACGGCCACGCTTGTTGAGCTTTACTTCTGTAGATTCTTCATATTTCTCACGTAGGTAGTCACCTAAAATATAAAAAGATTTACTTAGATTTTTAACTCGTAGGATTGAATAATGTAACCGACGATGTTTGAATTTTTTTTGGAGCATATTGATATATCTGCACTGAACCCTCTTAAGTGTCAAGTCGCTCTTTGCGTCATACGACTATCTATTATAAACTTCACATTGAAAATTCGCCCAACATTTTTTTATAAATGATATCCGGTCATGTCTCCGTACGAACTTTTGTCATGTGTTCAGTAATATTTATAACAGAATGTAACATAACATTCCATAACAGAATCGTAACAGAACGAAATTGTATAACAGTGGAGTCAATAACCGGAAACGAGTGAACGCGTTATACAAAGTGTTATATTTTATAAATCTCTTATAATTTAATTTCTAATTTCTGAAAAATTGTAATTTCTGTACTTTTTTTTATTCGAATATAAACAAAAAATTAAAAAAAAACTTACTTTAAAAAATACAAAAGATTTTTTTTCTTCATAATATTTAATACTAATAAGTAAACGAAATTTTGGCATTTTCATCTTAATCGGGATATTCCTCTCTAAACATTTGTTTGGCTTTTTCGTTTAGTATTGGCACAGTTTTATTTTGTTCAAAACAAAATAACAAACACATTTAAGTAAAAAAAAAAAAAAAACACGCCCAGAAATTTGAATTTTAAATGTAAAAAATTCTAATTTCTGTACGTTTTTTTTTTAGAGCGTTTCATGTATTACGAACTTCGATTCTAATTTCTGAAAGATTCTAATTTCCGAGAGTTCTAATTTGTGAGCGTCTACTGTAGTATTCTTATAAGAACACTTGTGAATATTTACTTTATCAAATATTTTGTCTTCCTCTCTTTATATTTCTATTGCTAGAAATAATTTGCACACAAAATGTTGCTAAGAATAAAATGGCCTTAAAGGTAAATAAAATGTTTTTTGATTCAGCCTTTTTGATGAAAAGCCTTAACAATTTGGTTGACTTACCAATTTCTCTTATGGAGGACAACTGCTGCCAGCATGTAATCAAGCTGCACGAACCAGATACGCCATGGCATTTGCACGTGATGCGAGTCTTTTTGATAACAGCCTGAAAAGAACAATAAGTTATTTATTCTAGTCTTTAAATTGCATTCGAAATACAAAACAAAGCAATGCTAATTGATTTAATGCGTATGCTTGACTTCTACACACATGAAAAACATTTTGCGGCTGCAATCCTTTCACCAAAGTATTATCATCTTTGGAACCACAAAAATTGTCATTTAAGTCACGTTTGTGCGACCAGAACAAAAATCTAAAATAACAATATCGCAATCAAAATGAAAACCATATTGACGACTTGCCAAAAAAATATGAGCCAGAAATTCGTAATCAAAAACAATGCCGTGGCATAGAAGAGTGCACCAGGCAAATAATATGATTGTATATATTTGCAGCAAAATAATATTTGGCCGAAAGTCAAAATTGTGACCGAGAGGCAACGCGTGCGGTATGTAACAATACATTCATATCATGCCAGACTCCCCTGTTGCCTATTGCGGCATGGCATGGCATGGCGCTTGGCTAGTGTGTGACAGACAACAGAGTCGTGACTTTTTGTGGCGCTTTACGGCAAAGCTGCGTCATTTGCTGACAGTCTGCACTTGAAGCAACAATAGCATTAAAGGCAACAACAGCAACAACAAATATAAAAACACAAAATGCTGACCACTTTGTTATTAAAAAGGAACATACTCAAAAAGGAAAAAAAAAAAAGAAACAAATGGAAAAAAGATAAAATAGTCAAAAATGTAACTAATGGTCTCACTTTTTGGCAGCGGCGCACTTGGGCGTGCCACAAAATATGTTGCAAGCAGCTACAAGCGCCAACAAAACGCTTTCATGGTCATATTTGCTGCGTTGACAAGCTTCAGTTGGTACAAAAGCAACAACAAAAACACAGAAAAAATATACAAAAAAATGATGTTGCAGAAATTTGAACGTTGCTGTTGTTTTACTTCGTGTCTTCTTTCGCGTTGCGCATACGCCATGTTGTCTGACTAACGTTGACACTAAAATTGCATATTTTGTTTGAATTTACGTGCGTGCAACTCGTTTTTCAAACGATTTGTTTACGTTCCATTTGACATTTGATATGTAATGCAAACACACAGCAGCAGCAGCAGCAGCAGCAGCATGTTGCATCCATTTGTTCATGCAGCTGTCATGTTCTTGTTAAAGTGACTTTGTGCGCTTTATTTCGTTTTGTATCTTTGTGTCATTTTTTTTTCGCTTTTTTCAACATTATTTTGGCTGAGTGCAATGCACTTCGTTTGACTGATTAGGTCGCGTGCGCATTTCAAATTACGTTGTTTTACTTATTTGGAAGCACAATGTAAACAGACAATCAGAAAAAAAACTCCCTCTTATAATGATATATGGCATTAGTTTTGCGCATTGTTGTGCCTCGCCAAATCGCACAATAATAGAGCATAAGTTATTGCTTTGACAGCTTGCATGATAACAATTTCATTTAAGTGGCAACTTTTATATAGAAGACATGCTCGGCTTAAGTTGGATTGATTTTCTTTTCAACGAAAAAGTGATCAAATTAATTTCATAAATTTATTAAATTAAATTTCGCATTTCGCATGCCATGCCTGGGCGTAGGCCATTCATCTCAATTCCACCACATTAGAAGTAACCGCACACACACACAGCGACAACAGCAACAATACTTAAGCTGCTTAACGAATGCCGTTTGACAATTGTTCTTGCCTGCGGTCGACTGGCTGGCAGCTTATTGTGCCCCCCAACGTGCCAATGGGCATAAATACACAGAAAAAGCCGCGCATTTTGCGCTTTTTGCGTTGCAATTTGAGGCCAAACAGATTTATAATTGTCTGTGTGTGTGTGTGTGTGTGTGTGTGTGGTTTCGTTCAAAGTTCCGGAAAAGCCGTGCGATTTGTCACGCTTTGTATTGTGTCCTTTCACTAATACAAACATGCGTAAATACACACACACACGCACACATCTAAACACTGAAAATGCCCCCAAACCAATGGCAATCAAAATTGTCAACTCCGAGCTCAGACAGCAATCATTCTATGACATTCATACATTTTACGTTGCGCTTTTCTGCTTTTCCGCTTTTCACTTGTCCTCAGCTTATACGTTGTGCCATTGTTTCTTTTGTTTTGCGCACACTTTTGCCCTGCCGACATAAACTTTGCCATGCCATTTGTCTTGCACGCTCAGCTTTGTGTCGCATTCGTCTCAGTTGATTTTCTTTCGTTCATTTGATTTGCCTTCGATGCCACTGAGTACTCAAACTATACTTTTCGCTTGCATTGCATGTCGTTGTCATAAATTTGCCAAGCATTTCCGTTATGCTCAAATGTTGGCATTGCTGGCATGACTGTTAAAGCCTTAGCGATAGTGAAAGTGCTTGAGGAAATATTTCAATTGTTAGAATATTTTATACTACGTTTGTGCTATGAAAAGTTGCACAAGCGCCAAGTCTAAGTAAGTAACAAAATATCTTTAAATAAACCTCAATTGAATTACAACTAAATGTTGCCTGAGCAAGTTGATAAGTTAAAGATGATTTTTAAATTATACAACCTGTTGCTTTTAATAGACACAAGCAACAACTAAAGCGCAAATATTAGCATTGATGAACCAAACGGACAGACGGTCGGACAGACAGTATATGGCCAGTTATCTGTCAGTCTAACTGCTGTCTGCGCTTTGCGTTTATCAGTCGTCGTTTGTTGTCTGGCCACAAGCGCATATTTGTGGCCGTTGTGTTATTGTTGTGTGTGCAACATAGACTATGCAATGTTGCACAGCGTTGACGTCGTTATCATGGTGTAGTATCTACATATGTATCTGTGTATCTGCGTAGTGGCATATAATAACAGCTACTCAACTCAGAGTTGCCGTTGGGCGTATTTCAATTACTGTTTATTATTTGTTGAAATCGGTACGCGGTTTGCTGTTTGTTGTTGTTGTTGTTGTTTGTGTGCTTTGGCTATGCTTTTGTTTGCTTTAACCATAATTTGTTGTAAATTGATAATTGGCTGTTTATGTTGCGGCGTTTGTGGTATTTTAATGCTTTCGCTAAATAATTTCGCAACATTTGCTGATTTGTTTGCTTGTTGATTCATTCTGTGTGGTTTCATGTAATTATTTTTATTTACGTTATTATGAAAGTTAAATAATTCTTATTAGTAATTAAATGCTTTGCGTTGGCATCGTTTTCTAATTTGTGACTTACCCGTCTGCCGGCTTCGTTGTTATGTAAATTCATGAGACTGCGCGCCTTGATGCTTGCAGCATTGCGCCATTTGCCACCACCACCACCGCCGCCGTTGTTGCCGCCACTGCCACCGCCACTAAGTTGGTCATAAAATGCATCTGCGTTTGCATCGTCGCCGCCGCCGGGCCCGCCGCTTCCACCATGTCCATTAACGGCGCGTTGATTTTTACGCTTTCGTTTGCGCTTGTTGTTATTGTTGTGGTTGTTGTTGAAAACTTTTGAATTTAAAATTTCACGATTGATTTTCTCCTGTGGTTGAAAAACAAAAAGAAAGTAAAAGTAAAAAACATGAAATTGTTAAAGTTTTTCTTGTACAAAATTTATTTAATAAGTCAAAAAAGCGTCAAACATGAAAAATGGCAAACGAAAATAATAAAAAAAAAGAAAAAAATCTCATTCAAGACCACGACAACTTTCAAATGAAGGGCATGACAGGTATTCGACGTTGCGTTGTTCTTGCAGCTGCCACTTATTGAAGTTTGCTGTTGTTGTTGTTGTTGTTGTTGTTCGTGTACCAACTGGTCTACAAAGTGTATACAAGTGTTTTAATAAAGTTGACAGTGTTTCTCGAATAAATATATTTTTTTTTCATATATTTTCTTTCTTTTTTTTATTGGTTTTCATAGAACCTTGACAGTTATTTCTTTTGGTACTTGGATCGTTGGTGTGTTGCACAGAAGTTGTTGGCTCTGCTTATTAAAAAATACTTTGACAGCTGTTGAACTGTATTAAAGGTGCAGCAAACGTAAATATTTGTCACATCTGATCATAACAAATGTTTGTCTTCGACTGAAGTCGAATTTATGTATATTGAAGATGCAAGTAGAGTGAATTATTTATTATAAAATGTCATGTAAGTTCGAAATTACACTATTTTTTTGGACAAAATAAACAAGAACATTCAAATTTGATTAAATGAAACAAAAGCTTGGAAAAATATTATAAGCAAATCTGCGAAACCTTGAGAATGGGTCTACTTCTGGAGACGATACCGAACAGCAAAGAGTGATGTGCTTTCGAGTAAAAGTATTTAGTACAAAAATAACTGAGTTTATGAGTGAGTTGTTAAAAATCTTCTTACTTAAAGCATTTTCTGCTTGAACGACAAGAATTTTATTTTTCTAATGAAATCTGTCTATGAACTTAAGCAGGAAGTGAAGATGCAAAAAATGTTTCTGCATATTTTTTTCTCAAAGTGACATATTTTGCTTTTTTATTATCATATCCTGTGACTGATTGAAATCATGTTTTGCTGTTATTACCAGAACTAAAAGTAAGAAAAAATTGCATAAAAAATAAAACTTACTTCGGTCTTGACGAAGATTTGATACACTTCAAGCATCATTTGAAGTTTATAGAATTAACAACTGTTATATATTACTCAAAAACGAGAGAGAGATGAATTGTTGAACAGTTGGACAGACAGACAAGCATAACTAAATTGACGTTCTATTTTTCTATATATGTATCTCGCCTTGATTATGTAACAAACAACATGACTTTGTCAAGCATACTTATTGTATTACTGTGTGAAGCATGAAAAAATAGTTGCGCAAAGGCATTCACTTTACCTGCAATTCTAGCATTTCCTTTTCCTGTAATTTTGAATTGAGTATTTCCTTTGTGATGCGCTCTTGCAGTTCCAATAAATCTTCCGGTTTGATGCGTGGCATGCCATCATCTTCTTCGGATGAGTATTCTTGCTTCGGTGGCGCCACAGAAGACGATGATGATGATGATGATGATGATGACAAAAACGTTGGCAAGGATATTGTTGGCTTGTCGTTGACATCCTTTGAATCAGACGCATCACCAACGACTCCACCGGCTGATGATGAAGATGCTGCCGACGTTGCCACTTGTACGTTGTCTTCGCTTGTCCTTGTTGTAATGGTTTTTTTTGTTGTGTCACCGTTTTTATTGGTTGTATCTTGCTGATTTTTGTCATTGTCTGCTGTCTTTGCTGCGACCGTTGTTGTTGTTGTTGGCATTGTTGTGCTGCTGACACTGGCAGCCATTTGCTTCGACGCTTTCATTGTTGACGCCTCAGTTGACACTTTGACATTGTTAGAGGTCGCAATGGCGACGCGTGCTGCTGCCGCCGCAGTCGCATCGTCCGCTTGCATCGCCTGTTGCAGTTGATTGCGTCGCTGTTGTTGCCGTGCACGTTTCCGTTCCGGATTGCCAGCGCCGCGTGTGCCGCGACGTGTCTCCTTTTCACGTACATCTATGAAATCCGTTGCGAATCTATAAAAAAGCACAAAATACAAACATCAAAGCTTTATGAATTTTCTACAACTACAAAGCACATTAGAAGTATTTGATTTTGGTTTTGGATTTTTTTTTTTTTAATGAAATTTTCGATCTTTTTTATGAATTTCTCAAAGTCATTTTCGATTAAAAATCTCATCTGTACATGTGTGAACGCATTGTCGTAAAACTCGCCACAAAATGTACACCCAAAGGATCTTTTAGTGTAACTGTCATTGTGTATGTGTTTGTTGCTGTTGTTTTTGTGCAATAAATATTTCGTGTCAGACAGTTTTGGGCGTTTATAAGTATGGGAGGAGGCTGTATCGCTTTGTGTGGGGTGACATGTTGTAAGTCTGAGAGCTGAGATTGCAAATACGACAAAACAAACTCATTGTGTTTGTGTGTGTGTGTGTGTGGCACATTTATGCTTAATTGCGTTCACTACAGAAACATGCTCAACGCACTTGCAACAATCACACACACCCCAAACCGTAATTGTATCTTTTTACACGGAAGGCGTTTTTATGCAGTGCTGATAAGATTTACGTTTGTTCGTTTTGTGTTTTGTTTTTGTTTCGGTTTTTTCGGTATACAATATAAGTATGTATGTATGTAAGTGCAGGGTGCGGATTTAAATTAGTATTAGCTTGACTTTGCTTGCGTATATGTAAACAGCTGGGTGTGTTTCCAATTTGACTTAACTTGCCTGATTACGCAGATTACTTTTACGACTCGGGTGGTTGCTGTTTTGTGAATTAAGCATATGCGCAATATTGCTTCGATATTCATTTTTTGCATGGCACTTTGATATTGAAAAGGCAACAACGATTTTGGGTTCTTAACTGTTTTCGTGTCTGAAGTTGGGCGACGTGTTTTTTTTTTTTGTCAATTGTTGTCGATGAGCACGAAAGTTGCTACACATTTTATTTCCAAATGTTGCTGTCTTTTGTGCCAGAACAAAATTGTTGCCAATTTAGCTTAGCACATTCCATTGTTTCTCATCTTATGCATCATTCCTCTATGGGATGAGCAGCATACCTTATACTTATAACAACTTAGTGCCGAAGCTTTGTCATAGAGTCTGTATAAAAATAAATATCATATGTGCTGTATGTTAATATGCGACATATGCGTACTTAATACGCAAAATAATAAAATTTAAAGTGCATTGTTCGCAACAATGCACAAAATTGCAGAAGTCCACCAGTGGCAACACTGTTCCCCAACCGAATGATTAGCAACACTGTCCAAGTAAGACAGACTTCTTCGTGTGCAACGGACAACAAACGATATATTTTTTGGTGCTTTTATTAACTTTATACCTAAATATTAAAGAATACATATCAATATACTATACAATAACTTTAAAACTCGCCAACAGCTCAAAACCATTCCTTCACAAAAGGTAGCATTCAATATTTTTATGTTAAAAATAACTGTGTCTATACACCTAACAGTATCAACAATACTATCTAAAAAATTACATACTTTACAACTATTACAACACTGGCAACCGTTTAAAGCTTCAATAAGCCTATTCTAGCCCAAATACTTCATTGTTCCTGTCCAAAGTGGCAAAACAATGGCGTGCATTGGAATATTCATTAGGCGTCATGCAACAAATGTTGTGCCACTATGTTGAAAGACTAGAAATGCAATTATATAAGCATAAAGAAAAAAATTAAATCGCTTTTAACGCCTCAGCGAAGCTAAAAGCCTCACAGTTTCATTATTTACACACGACAGTCGACAGTTACGCCTTTCTTTCGTTTTTCTATACAACAAATATGAAGTGGGCGGCGACGACAAGGACTTGGTTATTTCTTGAAACGCAACAATTGTTTATATATTTGAACAAAAGTGTTTATTTTTCGCCTTTTTTTCCATTGTTGTAGACATGCTTAACACAACTCACACCAAACCCAACAAAAATGTGTTGGCTTCATAGGCTTAACTCCTTTCGAACTCCTTCTTTTTTCATCACTGCTCTAAGCGCTTTTATTACAATACTTGCTCTGTCTGTGTGTATGTTGTTTTTGTGCACTGCACATGCAAAGATTTCACTCGCTGAGCATTGCTGAGCAACCATTGACAGATAAGCTATGGGTTTGGGAGCAAAGTATATGTGAAATACAGCAGAGCAACCGCAGCTCATGAGCGCTTGTTTGCAGGGGGCGTGGTGGAGAAGCATATGCGTTTAATGTGTAATCTGCTCTGGTGTGATTTGTCGAAGGCGTGCTTGTGTCGTGCAGAGACACAAGCATCTTTTAAGGGCGCCAAAGGGTGGCAAAGTGTGTTGAAATTGTTGGCAACACTTGGCATGAGTTTGCGAAAAGTATTTTTGGTATTAAAAAAAAAAAATTTGTTTAGCTTTTCAACAACTTGTGAAAAAAAGAAAAAACGTTTTCAAAAATTCATAGACACGTTCGTACTGAAGTACAAGAGTACTTTGTTTGTGAAGAGTCTTTTAGACAGAAATCGACGGATTTGTTCAAATGAAATTGGTTAAGTGTGACGAAAAGTACAGATGAACATTTGTAGGATTCGTTTTCTCTTCTTTTTTTTTGTTTTTGTGTGTCGATTTGATAAACAACATAAACGAATACTTTTTGTTGGTAAAACTTTTTTGATTTTTTTTTGTGGTTTTTGTTACTGTTGGCAAAAAACATTTTTGCTTGTTAGCTGCTTGTTTATATGTACATAATGAACATGTGTGTGTGTGTTTGTGTGTTTTTGTATCGATGTGTCAGTCTGTTTGAGACGTGATAAGAAATTGCAATGCACACATAAAACATGAAGCAAGCTCATTTGTGTTTGTGCTTAAGGCTTCAATGATTTCATGAGTCAAAATTGCGTCAATTTTTTGGTTACTTGCTTAAAGGGTTAACGTTAATAAGAGTTGATTGAACTGAAACCAAGTTAACATTGCGTAAAATTATGCTAATCATAATGCCCCAAAATATCCAACTTTCTTCGTAGTTAAGCTACAAAAATTTGCACAGCACATTGAACACTTGAATCACTTAAGAGTTAACCAAAAAATGAATCGAAAAAAAAATCAAACTTCACACGAAACTTCAATAAAATATCACCGCAACACATGAACTCAATAAACCGTGCAATAAAAAATATTTTATGAGACATGTACAACAACTGCAATGGCCTGCCAACCACCAACCGATCCCATCTCCCCCACTCATACTGGATTTCTGTTAAGGCGCATGGGGTTAGCAGGTTTTTAATCAAAGGCAGACAAAGTCAGGCCAAGTGCTCAGCATGGCAAAAAAAAAAAAGGACAAACGCACAAACTAAATACAGAAGACATTATAGGTAATCACAGTGATAAACATTGTGCTTTGACAAGATGCTGGCGACGCCCACGCACACACAAACAACAGCAGCTAAGCCAAAAGCCGTACAAAAGCACTCAAAGGCCGAAAAGATGAGACCGACCGAACGACCGACAGATTCACGCTAATAAAACCTCAAGCTGAATGTGTAAAAGAGCATCTCCAGTTACGTATAGCAATGTACTCAATGAGACAGCATGGATTATTTTTGTTTGAGTTGTGTGCGTGTGTGTGCGTTTTATAACCGCAAAATTGTCGCAAACAGTCGAGTTTAGTACGCCTGCTGCTTCAACAGAGCACACTGATTACAATGGTCCGAAGACCCATACGAGCCCAGACAGACAGACAGAGGGAAAGACGCACAGATAGACAGAAAAGATGAAGTAGCAACGTCTGGACGGACATGCCTAGTCACATGTACACATACATAGATACAATGACAATGACAGCATTTAAACTGTATTGACATTGACTTTTTCTCTTTGTTGTCTATTTTTTTTTTTCATGATTTTTTTTTTTTTTTGCTTTGGATCGAGGAAGTGATTATACCAACAAATTGAACAGATGAGGGTATTCGAGCACAAGTTGTGCGTTCAATTGGAAAAAAAGGCGCCTTTGCGAACATGCTAAAAAATATCACAATCATGTGTGTGTGCGTGTGTGTGTGTGTGTGAGCTTTTTGTGTGCATTTCTGTGGGCTTTGTAGATGTTTTTAATTTGTCTGTCGTTTTCCGCTTACAGCTGCTGGCATAGAAACGCATAAAATAGACTTCAATACATTGACAGCACTGTGGGCGTACGAAAATCAAAATTCGATACTCTTGCGTGTCATTGCAAACAGGCGCACAGCAAAAGCGACAAGTGTGCAAATGCATGCCAAGCCAAGCTAAGCACATTGCACAAATACACACAAATACACTCATATATGTATATAAGCATATACGATATACAAAGCAAAGGGTGTAAAAAGGTGTCTCGCATTTATGTAACTGTGCGCCTGTTTGTATGCAACACGACACGCGCCACCGCACTCTGTTAGCAAACAGACCACAACTTGTTCAAACGCTCATTCGTGCGTCGCACATTCAGCACGCGCAGCTTGTTTGCTGCCGCCGTATTTGTCAGATTTCCGCCAAACGTTATGAAACTTTGCGCTCAACAACACATCCGGTTTGGCTTCAGGCGCACACCGGAAGTGACGTTGCATTTTTTGTCGATTTTTAGCCAATTTCACGTATGCACAGCACAGGCGCACAGCATTTCCAACACATTGCTTGACTTGTTCGCCAATCCGCACGTGACTTATTACTTGATATTGTTGGTATTTGATATTTTCTAAGCATTGACTAGGATTTTTAACGATTTTTTGCTATCTAAACTTTCGTTTTTGAGTATTTTACGTAACAGGCGAACAGCAATTGCAACAAGCAAGCGACAAAAGCATAACTGTTTTGGTTTTTTTTTTGTGTTTGTTAGCAAGTTCATTCGCATACGCACTCAAACCGCAAACGAAATATGTGAAAGCACATTAAGCAACCCCCAATTGTGCGCATTTGGGGTTGCTTGGTTGCCCGCTTATGCGGCGCACAGCAAACTTTGTCGTATTAGTCATATATATTGCAGCCAACAATCGCCGCTGTCAGCCAACCAACCAACCAACCAGTCAGCCAACAAACACTTGAATTGAACAAAAAAAAAAAAAAATGTTGCAAGTATGAAAGGCGCCCAAAAGACTTGAACAATTTTTGCTTGTTGTTATTATTGTTGTTGTCTCATAGCGTAAAGTTCAATGTTGGCATTCAGTGTGCTGTCTAATGTGTCCAACTGTTTATCTGTCTGCCATTGCAGTCGCCCGGACTCACTCATACGCCCGCTCTTAGCCACGTTCTCAATTCTTAGTGCGCTGCTAAATGCTGAGTTCGTTTGCGGTTTTGCACTCGCAAATTGAGTTAGAGTTGAGCATATTTTTGGTAGTTATTTGTATAAGTTGCCGCCGCTGCATTGTGGCCAACAAAGTGTTCCGGCAAATACAAGATAAATACGTTGGGCTGCTGCTGCTGCTGTGGCTTTCAATGTTGTTGCATTGAGTTGCGTAAGTTGAACAATTTTTCCGACACTTGGCGTAAGATCATGACCACAATTGGCAAGTTGGCAAAACTTGTTACAAACATTTATACAAAAACTTCTATCAACTAAGTTTATCAAGTGCACTTTTGCTACAAATGAAATTATATATAAAAAAATAAAAAATAAATAAAACAAAAACAAAAAATAAAAACCACAAAAGCAAACAAGGTACATTAATATGATTGATATGATTTGGCTGGCAGGCTGACGTTTAAAATAAGTATTATTATTTATCCGGCGCTTTTTACATGATAAACTGAGCTGTCTGTTGAGGATAGCCAAAAAAAAAAAAAAATAAAGCATGGAAAATAGCAGCGTTGAACTCAAGCAAACTGCTTCCGTTTGGACTTGTCCTCCTTCTTTTATTTTTTTTTTTTTTTGAATCGAAGGAGGAGTTCAGTGTAGTTATGCCGACAGACACAGTCTGTATGTAGGAACTTTAAGCGGAGCAATTTTCAAACATGCCACAAACAGACAAACAAAAGCGTAAAAATGCCAAGCCAAGTCAGTTGAGACAAGAAAAACAAGCGCGATAATTTATGCACCCCAATGTGGAAAATCAGTTGGTATAAAAAAAGTGGCATTAAAATGCAAACACGAACAACAATTTTTTCACACACACACACACACACACACACACGCATGCATGTGTAGACTATATCGACAGGCTGTAAAGGCCAGACACGAAGGAAAACCTTTGCCAAACTAATGGCAAGTGGCGAGTTTAAAAAAAACGCAAAAAAAAGAAACTGCAAACAAAAACAAAAGTGAAAAAAATTCAAAAAAATATGAAAAAAAAATTTAACCGCAAATGAAAATAAATAACCGTCTGGCAAAGCCCGTAAACAAAATAATAATAAATTATTTTACACTCCAACGAGAATACGCACAATTATTGTATTGCATAAAATAATATTTTCGTTGGCTTGAAACACAAACAAAATAAAAAAAAAACCAAAATATAAATAAAACAAAAAAAAGCATTCAATCGTGAAAAGTGCGACTTTATTTTCATTGTTTTATGTTGGAAAAACAAATAAAAAATACTCAAAGTGCTAAAAAATTTATGCACACAATTAAAAAGCATTTAAAAATAATTAAATTAATTTTTGCGGCGTTGCTCTTTTTTGTTTTTGTGTTATTTTTGTTTTTTTTTTCTTCGCTTTTGATTTAATTTGTTATTTTTAACATTACTCACTTGTAGGCATATTCGAGATTATCGCCACAGCCGCCCCAACTCCAATCGTCGTGCAGCTGCTTGGGTCGTGAGCCACGCGAACAGCCGCAGGAGGCTAACTGACCGTCACGACAGGCGCGTGCAATGAAACTGGTCACGGTGGCAGCGGCCAGTGCGTGTATGAAGGCCATTTCCGGTGAGCCTGCAAGCATAAAGAAAGTGAGCAATGAACATTAATAAATAAACATATGCCTGACATAAAAAATTTATATTTTATTATAACTATTATAGCCACACACACACACACATACACCATGAGTTTCATGCTTGATTGCATTCAATGAGGCATATTTGTTTTATTACTAATTAATTGATATTTAATGAATGCATATTTCAAGTAATACACAATGCTTGCTTGCTTGCATATGTTAACCGCTTCGACTAGTGTCAACTTAATTAAGATGAATCCTTTGTAAGTGTATGCTGACCGTGTTATTGAACGCCTTTGCATTGTCATTTATGTGTTAATTAACTGACTGATGGCACATTTGGTTGCTTAATTAATTATTTCAATAACCATTGTACAATTAATAAAGTGAAAAGCTGCTGTCAGTCTGTCAGACTGTCAGTCAGTCAAGTGCTGTTATTGTTATAGTTGTTTGTTATAACAGATAGTCGCCTTGAGCCAAATGAATGAATGACAGGTAAAGACAATACACACTCAACGCTCAATATACATATGTATGTATGGTGCATGGTTTGAAACATTTGCTGTTTGCCAAGTGTTGGCAATCATTCATTGACAGTTTGTGCCAAGCACAACAACAACCAAAACAACAACAACAACAACGCATTGAACATTGGACAGAAGGACATTTTGAGAATAGTTGAGCAGCTGCAATGTTTTCAGGACACCATTTGCTGCTGTCAAATGTCAATTCAATTTGTGCACAAAAACCAACAAAAACACGACAAGAAAAAACAAAAAAAAACAAGAGACTTCAACAAGCAAAACCAACAGAGCATTTTGGCCAACGAAGCGTATCACTAAGTGAATTGACAGGCCGATGTCGGCTTGTGTAAGCTTTAAAATCAGGTGCAGCCTGTTGACTGAAGTAGCAATAAGTGAAGAGCGTTAAATGCTTTTAGCAGTTAGAAGTTAAAAGTTATGCAATGTTGATGTCTAACAGCTTAGCAAACCAACTCAAAATAGCCTTGATGTCTCTGCCTGGCGCTATTCAACGACTTGAACTAGTTTTCATTATAATTCTATTGATTTTTGATTATGATTTCAAAAATATTCAATTCAATAATGGAAGCTCTTCTCGTTGTAAGCCGATTATTGGCGTACGGTACACGAGTAAATGTAATGAACTTTCACTGGCATTTGCCATGAAGCATTAAAGTAGAAATTACTCATTTGCAGTCTCTCAAGAGAGAATTTAAGTTTGAGCCAATTGCCTTGCATCAATAAGTGAAGCATGTTAAAAAGTTCAATTAAAAACATTATTTAATGAAACATTTCGAAAATTTATTGATTGACAAATTAATTTAATTGAATCTCCTGCAAGGCTTTGAATTAGTTTATTGGGTTTTGACTTAATCGGTTTATTGTATATTTCAATGAAGTGAATTTCATGACACAATGCTGCGAAAATAATATATTCTTAAGGGGGTATTCAATTTTAGAATCCTCAATTTTAGTCGTTTTTCATCACACAATAAAAAAAATATAAAAACATTTTGAGTATACAGTTTTTTACAAAATATTTATTGATATTTAAATAATAGAAGAAAAATGTCCCAAAAAGAAAAAAATTTCAATTCATCGAGTTTTAATGTCGCGAATTGGAGGCCAAAAAAAGTGGGGTCATATTTGACATGTTTCCAATCCTTGTAGTGACGGGGGAAAAATAGGAAAACGCAGTTATTCTCAGGAAAGACGTCGCTATCGTCCCTACCTCAGGTAAAAAACTAATAAAAATTTTCACAAAATGACGAAGACTCAAAAATGAAAAATGGTTTTTTACCTTCATGGATTTTTTAAAAATAGTAAAACTAATTATATTGCAATATCCGAGGTAGGGATAATAGAGGGATGTATTAAGAAGGTTCCCGTAAAATTTGGAGTCAATCGGATGAGATGACCTTAAGAAAATGTAAAAAAAAAATCGATTTTTTCAAAATTCTACGCTAGAATACCCCCTTAATTATTTTGATAAGATATACCAGTATTTTGGTTGAAATTTTCATCAAACTCAATGTAAGGCTAGAATACTTAAAAATTTATTGTTATTATTCGGATCGAACGATCAATGAGTTTTGAGCCCCTCACCTGTTTTATGTCGTTGCCGTTCAATTGTTATTAATGTTATTCAACATTATTCAAAACCATTGCACATAAGTATAAAAATTTATATAAAATAACTATTATCCTTGATGTTGTACGAAGCTTTACTAAACAATACAAGTGCCTATTAAACTATACGCGCCATTTAATTAATTTCATTATGAGCTTTGCTTGCTTACTTCGTTTGAACACTAAGCTAAAATCTAAGCACCCTAAAAATTTGTAATTCTTCCGCATGATTTAAGCTTTCTACAACTTTCGTTCGTTCGTTCATTCATTCGTTCATTCAGTTTAGTTGGAAAGCAAAGCAAAGCAACGCATAGCAAAGGAAAGCAAGGCAAGCAAATTTGATGTTGATGCCGTCGTTTCCGTGCCACTTGCCACATGCCATGTAAATTTTTGCTTGTGTCTGCCACAATTTCGGCTTTGGCCGAAACGAAGCGCAAACAATGCAGGTCGGAGTACGAGCAGGCAAAAACTTAGACAAGGAGTTGAAATTTTCATTTATAGACAAAGTTGACTTGTATGAATATATACAGTTGAAAATTTAAGCCGACAAACAAATGGAAAAACGAATGAACGAGCGAATGAACGAACGAACGAACGAACGGATGAGCGAACATATAAATGAATGAATGGTTTGCACGACGACAGTCTGGTTACGTATTCACTAATTTAACCATGGCACATTGCAAATTAATTATTCAGACGCTTATCCATGGCATGGCCCAACCCTTGACTATGAAATGTGGACCCTTTTCATGGTTTTAAGCATAAACATAACCATTAGTACTGTACAGATAAAATCGAAAATGATAGCGCATCCCAGAGGACTTAAAATTGTGGCTGAGCCATTGGACGGAGTGAAGTGTAGTGAAGTGAAGTGAGGAGCCTGTGTAAGCTTGTGTTTTTAGAGTCTTAAGCCACGACGTTGACACAAACACAAATGTTTCATTAAATAATAAAATGTATATTAACTCATTCGCCTAAAAATTAAAGGTGCTGTGTATAGTGTGCCTCCTTGTGTTATTGTTGGCGTGTGATGTGTTGTAAGGCGGGAAGGAAGGAACTCAGTGAAGAAGTGCCGGCAAATGACAGCCATGAAAAGTTTTCTGCAACTGTTTTTGATTCGCTTAAGTAGTCGGCCAAGACTCCACTCGACAAGACTTGTGTACAGACAGGCCAGGAATGGACAGGACGACAGTTCAGACGTGACGACCGGAAAGTTGGCGAGCAGGCGGCGCTTGCCGTTGACGACTTAACAAAGTGCCACTTAGCGGCATTAAAAGCGCGACAGACACGAACACGAACACGAGCAGAGACGCGCACAAAATGTCACACGGTTCACCTGATTTGGCATTAAAATTTCACAATGAATGCCGTCGGCGACGCATTTTGAATATTACAACAATAATAATAACAAAGCGTCAAACGCGGAAGTTGTATCTTTTTACGCGCATCGCTTTATTTCACTGAGATTTTATTTTTCGACTTGCTTTGTTTTTTCCGGTGCGCATAACCAACGCACTCGTACTCCAACACCCTCGCTCGACGGTCCTTCGTGCCGTTTAATGCAAATAGACTCGCTTACAGACTTTTGCAGCGCAAACAAAACAGAAAAAAAAGACCAAACAATAAAGATTTTGCGTAAGTTATCTATTTGTCTATTGTATAACTAAGCGAGCTTGCCACTTGGCTGCCATTCGTGCCGTCAGCGAAGTCCGTGCCGCCACCCACTCATGTCAGACGACGACGACGACGCTTCTTTGCATCCCTTGCTGCGACTTATTTAAGCCCGAAAATGTAATAAACGCACACACTAATTTAACAATTTGTTGCGGTTTTGAAAGTTATGATCCTGATGCTAATATTTATAAGCGCGTACACGGTCAGCGGGGTTGGTGGGGCGCGGCTTGTTTGCTCAAATGTGCGTATGTGCACATGTAGGGTGTGTTTTGATATGAACAATAATGCGTATCATGATTTAAAATCTGTACATTTGTGTGTGTGTATATATGTGGGTTCGTCCTTTTTTTATGGTGTTTTTTTTTTTTTTTTTTGTAAATTGGTTACGCTCGTAAAAAGTTGTTTTTTGCGTTATTGTTGATATTTCAAGTTTGCTTGTTCGAGATTTTTGAGTCAATATTTAATTTTTCATTGCACAAAAGTTTTCAAACGTATTTTATAGTCAACCATTATTTTAATTAATGGTTGACTGTAATAATATTTGCTTTGTCAGCACAATGATTGCTTTCTTCGCTTCTGCTACCATTGCAAGTAAAAGAAGTTAGTATTATCACTCTACTTGAGCTACAGTTCTATTGACTTCTTTCTCAATCATCAGTTTCTGTGTCTTTTATTTCTTTACTGTCCTTGACGGCATTTAATTAAAATCGTACTGACTAATTACTAAAAAGCATTGAATAAAGCCATCAACACTGGTTATCCAATTAGGAGTCACTCTGTCAAAGGCGCACAAGCAAAGGAGAATTGTAACTGCGCGCTTTGATAAATGTTCTTAAAAGTATAGATTGTATTTGCGTAAAGAGCGTAAAAAATCTTGCATAATAGACCATTACACTCTATCAAATATACAAGGACTGCGCAGTAAATCTGAAAAAGGCAACATTTGCCTGAAACACAAACAAATTTCCATGTCAATGGCAACCAACTTCAAAGTGCGACCTTCTGTCTGCCAGCTTGTCAGCATACCACCCGGTCTTTGCTTAGTAATAGGATAGCACATCGGCAACAGCTGACGACATAATCGAGTAAACTGATAAGGATATAAAAAAAGCGAAAGAGCGGGGGAAAAAAAAACGAAAGTCAAAGTGAAATCCAGTTTGCCTTTGACGATTAGCTATGCAAAATCCATCAAAATGTTGAAATTGAAAAGAAAAACAGCCGTCAACATTGAAAGCAAAATAGAAAGTCAACAGGCGTCTCACCCTCGATTGCTGCCACCCATCGTCACCACCACCAACAGCAGCAGCAGCAGCAGCAATGAGCCAGCAACTGCAACATAATACGAAGTCAACAACAAAGATCAAATAATATAAAAAGCAGAAATTGTAAAGCAAAATTCCATATGGACTTACTTGGTAAACGTTTATTCAAAATCAGCAAATGTGCGTTTCAGTGCCTAATCATGCAGAAGCTACTTTTTTGGTTTAACATCGCAAATCCGCGTACTCAATGGAGGCAGAAAGGAAACGAAAACAAAAATAAAAACAAAAACAAACAGGGCAGCGATAATACAAAAAGAACGAGCAAAAATATGCTAACAAGTTGACAGCGCATATGATTGAATGCCTTCAATGTAGAGCACGACTGCCCCTGAGATTAACATGCGTCGATATGACAGAAGGCAGGCAATGCCAAATAAAACAACAGCAATATTATTACCAACAAACGGAAGGAAGGATGGTGAGATGGACGGATGGACGGATGGAAGAAAGGAAACAAGCAGTCATGTACACACACAGCTGCGTTGATGCTTAGTAAAAATGGCGTAGCCAATGTGCCATGTTCATGCGAGTTTGCACGGAAAATATTTGCCAACAGCGCTTCAAAAATTTCTCATGATTGATATATAAAAAAAGGAAAACGAATAACAAAAACAATATTGTGTGTCCTTTCAACCTCATAACAACAACTCCACACTGACCATTTGCATTATGTAAATGTATTTTTTAACCAAATTCGTTCCTTCAAATGCACATGTCCTCGTCGTAATCATCTAATCACTACAGTTTAACATATCAATATCAAGCTCGTTACCCTGTGAGCTACTGTTTACGAAACAAGCGCACAGAACAAGGAAACATATCAAGTAAATACAACAAATTCAACGAAATAAAGCAAAAAAATGAAATAGCAACATTTTAAAATCACTGATACTTTCTGCTACGGGCTCTGTAAGTTACAGTGGCTGTTTTAACATTGACGTTTACAACATTTGACAGCCACTGTTGTTATTAGCAGATTTTTTACATTTATTAAAAAACTGCAAACATGAAAATTTTTGGTTTCAGAATTAAATTGCGTTGCAAAAAAAAATAAGTTAATTAAAAAAAGTGGTAACCGACCGTTTTGTGTGATTATTTCCTGATAAATCAACTGAACTTCGTAAATGAACTTCAAAAGGGATGCAAAGGTACATTTGCAATTTCCTAATATGCATTTGTTGCATGTATGCAATTTCCGACTCAAAAGTACCTCTTGTTATTTTCCAATGCAAAATCTACTCTAAATACATTAGGCAATCGATGAAGTTTTGTTGTTTTCTTTAACACTTGTGTGCTTGCAATCTGAAACGGCAATTGTGTATCAGCATCAGATTTCAAATATACATTTACTAGATGCTGTGCTGCTTACTTTCAACGTTGGTTTGACAACAACAACAGCAACAACAACATATTTACATCATCAATACATAACATAAGGTTTTGTTGTTCGGTTTTTGTTTGCCTTTCGCAAATATTGAACTTGCATGTTATTCTTTCAGTTAGCTACATGAAAAAACAAATATTGTTCATTGAAATTGTTGGTCCTGCAACCTGTTAACTTGCTTATATAAGCACTTTGTTCATGTTCATGTTGGTTTTGATTTCGTTTTGCAGACTGCTTTGTATTTTCCCACGTCAGGGCAGTTATCGTATAAATGCATAGTTTAAACCTGTGAATTAGTTCAATTCAGTTGCAATAGCAAAACTTTCAAAACAATTTTTTAAGGGAAATTTTCTGTCAACTCAAAAAAAAAAAAACCTACCAAAAACAACCAATTAAAACTTCATAATCAAAGTCAATATTGTCCAAGATATAACGAAATTTCTTTGAACTTTGTTCAATAGCAGATAAGATAAGAAATTAATTGGATACTGTAAGAGTTGCCAAAGCAACAAACTTTTATCTAAAATTTCTTTTTGTACTTCGATGCTCAACTGCAAGTAGCAATTTATTGTTACACAGCACAATTCAGTCTGTGTGTGTGTGTGTGTGAGTGTGGCCAAGTTTTTCAATTTAATACTTTAATTGTACAAAACCAAACAAAAGCAATACCAAAATAAAAGCAACAATTACAGACTTTTAATTAATTTAGATGTTTTTGTGTCTATGAACTATGAGATACATGATATAATCTTCACACTGTCGTGCCAAAACAAAAGTTACATTTTGTTAACGCTTTAATAGCATTAAATCAATTTTCGTTGCTTTGACAAACTAAAAACGAAAAAAGGTGAGCGAGCCTAAGTATTATAAAGCCACAAAAGCCATTAAGTAAGAGAAGATGAATTTAGCAGGAAGGCCATTCAAGCAAAAAAACTTGCTCAAAAGCAATGAAAGTGGCCCGGCAACGCTTAAGATTATAAGATAAGATAGAAATGCACTGAGATGTTAAAACTTTTGAATGAAGGAATAAATAAATGAATGAGAAAGTAAAGGACAAAGTAAAAGGCGTGCGTTTGCATGTTGTCGTATACAAAGTTTGAAGTGTTTGATATACTTTTGTTTGGCAACAACAATAACAACAACAACAGCAACGCCCAAAAGGCAAACACAATGCAGCTGCACGCAGCCTGATTGTTATCATAGTGTGGCAACAACAACGAAAACTTTGCAGACAGGAAATATTATACATCATCATTTAATTAAGACGAAATTTGTTTGTTTCTCTTTTTGCTTTGCGACGAAAAATTCCCCAAACTCGAATTTGATGCGATCTTCTTTTTTTGTATATAATTAAATTCGATTAACTTAATTAGCCTAAACTTCTATTTTCGTGGTTTTAAAGCGTTGTAAGTTTTATAACAAAATAACTCACCCAAACCGGTCATTGGTCCGAAAACTGTATTATCATCATTTGTGCTGCAGTTCCAGCGTCGATATTCAAACTGAAATTGGCATTCCTGTAAAATAAATAGAAAAAAAATATATTTATATTTTTTTAGTGAGATGAGTAATTAATTTATGTATCGTGCATTAATGACTTTTGGCTCTCGTATATCGACAGCGACAGCAAAAACTAATTATTTTTCAGTTTGTGCAAATTAATTTATTTTTAAATTAAAATACAAAATTATTATTTATAAAATTATAAAAAAAAAAAAAAACAGCAAACCAAAATGGCCGCCATCAAATGAGTAGAGGTTTTTAGGGTTGCGCGTTGCACTTTGTGCGTTGCATTGCACTCAAGTGGAAAGAATTTGCTGCGTCAGCGCTTCGGCCCTCTTCTCGTTTTACTGCTCAGCGCATAAAGTTTTCAATTGTTGCAAAAATTAAATTTACTTTGATATGTCATAAGTTTCAACCCCAAAGACAAAGCGCGTTTTCAACATTTTCCGTTAATGCATTTTTTTGTTCGAGATTTTTTGGTTGTTAAAAAGCCCTCAGCGTTCGCCGTTTTTGTATTATGTCCTCGCTTGTGAATTAATTAAGTCACACTTGCCAATTTTTGGCACTCGAGCAGTGCGCGCACTTTAACAAAAAATCTTCATTGTTTGTTTTTGTGTAAAATTTCCATCTTAAAACAACCCTAACTTTTTTTTTTTACATATATTTTTTACGGATATAACAACTTGCCATACATGCTACGGTTTTATGCTCAAGCCTTTTTGTATATACGAGTATAACACCTTCTTTTTGTTGTTACTTAGAAAGAAAGAATTTTTTTTTTTTGATTGAGTAAAAATGAAACACAAATTTGACCAATTATTATTCGTTTTTAACGAGTTTTCGAGCAATTTGTGGTTGAAGGTCTAACAACAGACGCCAAATTTATTGTGAAAAGAACCAATAAACTACAAATTTGTATTAAATGTTTTTGAGATCGGACAAAAATATACTTCTATGTTCCCTTTAATAGCTTTTAAATCTTGTTTTGTTGTCACAAATTCAATTACACTAACATTTCAATCAAATCTCAACTTTCTTTCCAAAATTATTAATCAAAACATTATTTAGATAGAATTATACATATTATAAATGCAATTAAAAAATTTTCAATAATAATATGAAAGGTCTCAATACATTTTAACACCTTTGCTGCCTATTTGTGCTATTTGATAATATTAATTACGAAATCGGGCTATCACAAACTAATTAAACTAAGTGCGCCTCATTCAGAGGCTCAACAATGAATATCGTTTCGTAATTATCTGTGTACGTGTGCTATATATGTATGTACATGTGCCAAATAATAATGCAACTATGCATACATTGTATGTTAATCTATACAAATTCAGGCGGCAATAACAAATATGCATCAGCATGCAACATGAAAGATAACAGACAAGTTAGACAAAGATAGAATGTTGTAGCATTGAGAATGCACACTTTGAACTGTCTGAATGAGCAAAGACAATCAAATGTACAAACAGTTTAATTAAATAAATTCCAGCGTTGTAACTCAGCAACATCAGAAGTGTCTACAAAATTTGGTGACGTGGCATGGCGAAGCTAACCGAGCAATGTTTGGCATTTCTTCATTGAAAAGCTTACATATATACATATATACACATATGAATATGCAAAGTGTGTGTGTGTGTATCTGTGTGTGCATTAGTGCTTGTGTGTATTTGCGCGATAATCATATCAGAATTTGTTACTTCAACAAACTAATTACAAATGTGACTCTAATTGTTTCCACAGTACAAGAGACGACAACGTGCCATTCATGTTGTTCTTGTTGTTGTTGTTGTTGATGTTGATGATGTCATTGATGTTGATGTTGCTCCTGTCGCAGCTTTTGTTGATGTTGATGTTGCTGTCGATGATGTTACGTTACGTTACGTTACGTTTGCCAGCGTTGATGAAGTGTGTCAGTGTGAGCGAGTGAGCGACAAGAATTTTCAACAGCACGCTGTGCAAATTGGCAATTTAATTTAATTTGAACCCTTATGATCTGTGCCAGTATGCGAGCATGTTCATAGGCAACCAATCAGGCTGTTGTCAGATAAATTTCAATGTTTCAGTGAGGCTTTTCTAGTAGCCCAGCTCAACTCAGCTCAACACTTGCACACTGAATTGGGGTTAATGATAAGGTGAGATGAGTTGAGCTGAGTGAGGTGTTTGTGTCAAGGGCTGTGCACTCATGCACTTTGTCATTGTCTACCAATTTGTTAAAATTGATTTAAGCCTTTGCTCGATATCGTCTACTGATTAGGCAGACTTATTCAATTTTTCGCCTTTATGCCGACATAATAAAATTTTAATTAATTCTGCAATGTGATTGAGGCATGATAGAACAGACAGTAACAAAGGCAAGTTGCGTAGGACATAACATATTTTATACACAGTGTAATACAACTCATCGTGCAATCGATCTTATCAAACTCTGCTTTGTTCTAAAAAGAAGACTTTGTCTGTAAAAAATTTTTATTTTCATTTTTGTTTTTGCCAAATGAAAATGTCGCAGCAAACAAATATTGATTTCATGCATATTGCATATTGAGAGCATTTAACGAACGACCATGATTTTTTAATAACTGTGCTCAATAAAACACCAAACAGTAAACAAATAAAGTACTACCATATATGAGTTTTTCGGATATCCTTCATTTAGTGATGGGTATTTTAAAATGTTGAGCACATTTGTCAGCCATAAAAAATGAGTATAAATGAACAACCAAATTAAATCGCTTTTCTTTAAAAAAGTAATAATATTTTTGCTTTGTAAAATCTTCTTTATTGCAGCTTCTTTAATGCAAAGTAACATGTCAACAGTTGATTAAATTTTGATTTGATTTTATCTGCACGAAGCGTCTTTCATATTCAGTATGACTGCAATTGAACCTTTATTTGTATGTTTTTTTTTTGTTTACTGTTTGCTTTAAGTTTCCTCCAACAGATTCGATTTAATTTTTGCATTTTATTTTTCATCATCAGCTTCCGTTTCGAATCGTTTCATTTGTTTTTTGTGTTTTTTTGTTTGTCGTTTGACGTTTAAAGCATATAAATTTCATCAGCAACTGTAGAATTGTATGTATGTGTGTGTGTGTGCGGATGAGTGTTTACACTCCTCCAACGCAGTCAGCCATTGACCAAGTCATATATGATAAACTGCTTGTCTGCGCTTTGATTTCTCATGCCGAAACATGTGCATGAAATTTATTTGATTTCTTTTCATATATGCACTGAGATACGAGTTTATTGTGTACGCTCATTGATTTCATTGATTAAAAAATTATTTTCTTTATGGTTTTTTTTTTTTTTTTGCTTTTTGCTTTTATTGTTATTGCTCTTCATTTGGCATGATGTTGACTTGACTGCAAAGTGAGCAGTTTATAGTATTTATTTTTTTTTGCGATTTTTTTTTTTTCATGTGCAACAATAAACACATTAAGAGAGAGATCGGTAAAGTTTTATCAGTGAAAAAGTTTTTCGTTTGTTTACAGCAATTTTTGTGAATTATTACAATTTGTGTATTGAATGAAAGTCCGGGCTTTTGAACGCAAAGTCACGTCATGACGTTGTGCAATGCCTATACATACATACATATACATATAAGTCGGCTGCTGCTGTTGTAAAATTACGCATTGTGGTCAACGGAAAGTCACAAACAGGAACAATAAATCATAATCAGCAATGACGAATACGCACTCATCCTCAAAGGCGGAAACGTTGTCAGGATTGGCGTTGCATTGCAACACGGATATTTTTGCGTTGAGGTTCGTTGAGAGCCGGATGTAGTTACATACATATATCATATTGTTGTTGTTGTGATTGTTGTTGTCATTATTGCAAGAGGCCACCATATGCATGTCGCTAATTTAATGCATGCGCACTAAAAGGTCAGCATAATTTCATTTGCGGTTTGGCAAACAATTTTGCTTTGCACACTCAACGCGCATAATTCAATAAAAGCGCAACAAGCGCGCTTAATTTATGATGCTTATTAGGATGCATTTTTAAATGATATTATGACGCACAGATGACAGTTTTGAGAAGAGGCGAAATAGAATAAAAAGATACAGTCTGAACCTATTTTTGTAACGGTTATTTTGTTGTAATAGACGGTTAATATAACACTTAAACTCAACACAAAGCACAAAATATGTGGCAAAATTTCAAAAATTTGGATTCAGAGAAGAATTGTCCTCACAACCAGAACAAATCCCATACAAGATGTATGAAATCGCTTCTTTGGCGTTTCAGACGAAAATCATGCCCAAACATGGAACACATCGATTGGCATAGAATCTAAAATAAATAAGGATTGTATTTTAATTAAAAGAAATCCAACTAGAGTACATAATTTTAAAAAAAATCGATGTAAAATAGTTGTTTTCTAATTTTGGTTCAAATAAGCTGTGACTCATTTTTTATGACCCTTGAATGGACCACAACTTTCTTAAAAATAACTTTTAATAATAATATTGCTTATCATTTTAAAAGTAAAACTTCAATCTACAAATCTGAATTTATACTTTTCCTATTTTTTTTTTGGTTTGGAAGTTACAGCCATTCAAATGGGAGCCACTGTAGGAGTAAAGAAAAATGAATGAAGTAAAATACATATTTAAACAACAAAAGGGATTTCTAAATTCGCTTCGGCAAATAACAATTCAATTAAAAATGCAATTGAGTCATTTCGCTTTTGCAATCAGTGAACCTCAATGAGTCGCAAGCAAAAAAAAAACAGAAAAAATGCTGGCAGCAATGAAGCGCAAAATGCAACACTTCAAACGACACACACACACACACGCACATAGCTACAAGCACCGCAATGAGCTGACTAATAAAGTGTAGCGAATTATGCCAAGAGCGTTTCATGAGCGACATTGAGCACAATTAGAAATTCACAGTTAAATGCAATGCAATACGATTTCGTTAGCAAAAAAAAAAAAAAAAAAAAGTATGAGGGCGAGCGTGCGCTCAAGCAGTAACAGCTACAACAACAGCAGCATTAATGCGCATTAATGGCGGGGGTAGGGTGAAAGGATTGGGACATATGATGAATTTGAGTGAAGTTGTCGCTTGCAGGCATGAACTATTACGCGAACCCTGACCAGATTGCACTTGCACACACACACACATATACATATGTATATATAGAAACCAAAGAATTGCTGCTAACGACGTGTGGCATGATGGATTCGTTTGTTGCATGTTCTGCGTGTGTCACATTGAACATGAACATTTTCACAACCACTTTTTCGCATGAAAATCTTATTGCTACACCCTACACACACACACACACACACACACACACGTACCCGCATGCGGGCATGCAATTGGATTTGCATAAGGCACAGTAGGTGGCAACAACTGCTGCCGTCGCCGCTGCCGCTGCCGCAATGCGTGTTGCACTTGCGAAATCCTTTGACTGACTGCAACATGTGACACAAGCCGCCAAATGTTGCTTGATTGATTGGCTCGCTGTTTCAATATAATTATGCCGCATGCTGCAAACAATATAGACATGCCACACGCACTCAGTTCACACTCAACAAGATACTTCATTCATAATCAAACACGATTCAGCGCTTTTCGGCAGTCGTCTCTTGTATATGCTTAATGTACGATTTTTTTCTGTGCTTGCAACTTGTGCTAAATTCATTAAGAAATGCATGCAAGCGTGCAACCGGCCGCCATATTTTTTTTTTGCTATTTTTTTGCTATTTTTTTTGCAAGTGCAACACGAATTTAGCTCAATGTCAGTAGCTCAGAGCAAAACTCGCACAAAATACTTAAGTTGAGGCAGTTGGCGGCATCAACCGCAGCTGCAGCCAAAGCTCGGTAGACAAAGAACGCTTAGCATAATTACAGAAAAAATTCGCTTGGGGCCTTTAACCAAGCTGGGCGGAAGCGTATAAACTAAAGCAAAATGGCGAAAAAATGGAGCAACTTCTTTGCCAAGCCAACTTTGTCAACGTCAACGTCAGCAACATCATCATCATCATCATCATCATCATAATCATCAACGTCATCATCATCAGCGCTTCGATGTTGTGCCCCATGTTTCAACATTTTTCTATACATTTTTGTTTGCCAAACGAGTGCATGAAAATAACTATGAATATTAAAAAGTTGCAGACTTTACTTGTGGTTAATTAAAAGAAATGCCACAAAAACAAAGCAAACCAGCGCAGCAAACAAGCCCATGAGGCCCAACCAAGCCAATTCGACTATGAGTACACAAAAAAAAAATAAAAAATAAATCCAAAAAAAGGTAAATTAATTCAAAAGGCATGAGGCAAGTAAGATACGCTAATAATAGCTGAAACAGCTTACTGCTGCTAGCGCACCAAAAAAGTATTTTGTGGTCAGCTTAATTTATGCAGTTGTCTCGCCATTTGTGTATAAACTCGACTCAGCTTGCAATGCCCTTCTGCATAGATAAAATAAAAGAAAATATCCTTTTGTATTACAAGCGATGACCGACCAAAGATAAAAGCAAAGCAGCGCAGACAAACACGCAAATAAAAACAAGTTTAATTTGTTTCTAAGTATTGTATAATTTTTGGATGAAAGAGCAGCATCGTTTGGGTGTTGGGTTGAATTGTATCTCGCTTTATGCCACGCCTTTTCAAAGTGTCGCAAAAGTAAATGCAAATGTAAATGTACGTAAATTGTTGCAGCAATAATAAATGTTGTCATTTATTATTGCTCATTGTTGTTATTCTTGTTGTTTTTGTAGACATTTGTGCCACAAGTCTTCGTTCGTTGTTGTCTGCGTGCAACCCTCAAGTCAAAGTGAAGGTGGCACAGCTTTGTTGGTGTACATTTTTCTTTGCTTTTTTTTTTTTTGCAGTCTCTTTGTAAGCAAATAAATCGTTTAAGCTGCTTAAAATTTAATTTAAGAATGTAAAATGTTTTGCTTATTTAAATACGATAATACAACTCGTTGAAGCTTCACATTTATTTCAGTTAATTATTCATAGAAAATTCCGGCAATGACAGTTAACTAAAGCCGGATTTGTATTGAAATTAATAAATGTAAGCTAGTTTCTAATTGGAATTTAAGTATTTGGCTAATAGTTTTATTTACAAAAATATGTTATCTCAAACAAATATTGTTCTATTTAAAGCTTTCTGCAGACACAAAATTCAAAAATATATTACGGAAATTATAAATAAATATGCAAAATATTTTGTGAAACAAAACAAATGACAATTGCTGATTGATTTGCATGAAATAAAATTTAATTAATATACGAAATTTAAAGAGAAAAATTTATTTATTAAATTTCGCTTTGTATTCATGCTGAAAACGAATATTGATATTCTATTGTTTGCTTTTATCAGATTTATATTTGATTTTCAGGAACACCATAGGCATACTCCTAAAATTAAACCACCAATTCGCAAATTTTTCACATCAACGCTTTCAAATTTGTTCACATATTTAACTAAACTGTCACAACTCAAAAAAAATTACTTTTCAGGAAACTCAAAAAACTGCCTTA
Source organism: Phortica okadai (assembly GCA_034638295.1). Lineage (NCBI taxonomy): Eukaryota > Metazoa > Arthropoda > Insecta > Diptera > Drosophilidae > Phortica > Phortica okadai. The sequence goes on from CM067851.1 coordinate 6,653,269, forward strand.
GAGCCAATGAGAACCTTATGGAAATATAATATTGAAAAAAGGCATAACTCTGTTACCAAACCAGATAATTACACCACCTCTTTTGTGGTGATAGATATGCATACGATAAACAGTTTTCAAGGGGTTAGGCCACTCTAGAATTTTTGAAAAATCATTTTTTTTTTTTTTTTTGGTTAAACTGTCCCTTAAGATCTTAAAAATGATGTGTCAAAAGATTAGAGTCGGGAAATATTTCTAAGTACACGATAATTGGAATTTCGATTTACTTTGTAGTTTTTCTAGAAAAAAAATCCAAAAACAGCCTTTTTTTTCCTGCTGTAGAGTGGCCTAACCCCTTAAATGAAAACTCGAAAATGAAAAATTTTCAATGTAAAATAGCTTCACACTACAATAAAAATTGGCTTGACAACCGAACCACAATTGTTGTATTTAAAAGCAAATTGAAACTTTTAGTGTAACAACTTAATTCGAAATGATTTTTCAAATGTTTTGGCTAATTTTTTTTTTTATACTTACAGTTTGTGCCATGGCCACAACAAAATGGCGACAAAACGTGCCACAAAAGGCGACAAAACAAATGACACCAACGAACGTAAACAATCTCGTTTCGTTTTGTATTTGTTCGTTGCTTATCGCTAGCTCACAACAAGCACAGTACATAATAAAAAAAAAAAAGAGTGGGCGCTGTGTAGAGAAAGCATAAAAAGCAGCATAAAAAATGCAAGACAGCCAAGCGTTTGCAACATTTTGTTACGTTGCCTTGCGTTGCAGTTACGTTACGTCAACACGGTTTGCAATTTTAATTTAAAGCTTATTTTTTTTTTGTTTTTGTTATGATTTTATGCGTTTCTTGTTGTTGCTTTGCTGTGAATGGTTATCAGCGAAATTGTTTACGTTAAATCTGAGAGCGCTTTGAAGGAAAACGAACATAAATAACTGCAAAGTAAGCATTCCGTTAAGCTGTTGCCCCACACGACTCATCTGATCTGAGATTATCGCTGCTTTGATGCGTTTTTTTGTTTTTGTTCTCATGTTTTATTTTAGTGCATTTCATGCAATTCTAAAGCTAACGTTTGCAATGCGGCAAAGAAATCGCTGTTGTGGCAACAAAACACGCGCACGACTGATGAGTTGCAACTCATTCTTTTTTTTGGTCCTAACAACGGATATCCTTGCTGCAGTCGTGAGTCTCGTTAGCAGCGCAAAAAACGCGCTGCAGCTGTGCTCACAGTACCACTGACATTTACGAGCGTTTAAAGCTGCGCGAAGTATCAAAAAAAAAAAAAAAAAGAAATACAAAAAAAATGAAATAAAATAAAATGAAATAAAAGTTGAAGCGTGCGAAAAGACTGTTTGGAAAAATAAATAAATAAAGTGAAGCATGCTACGTCTTTGTTTGAGGCACAAGCATTGCCAAGCGCACAACTAACTTTCTTGCTGCCTTTTCTTCAACACACACACATCTACACATACATATATATATATATATATATATTTGTAAGGTCCTTTGCTGCTTTTCACGCATTGCTGTGCAAGTAAAAGTGATTTCGTTGTTGCTGTTGGTTGAGCGCCCCCTTTTCGTAGCCATACACGTCAATGCGGCTTTTATGCACAACTTGCTGCACTTTTGCTGGCCTTTTGAGCCGCACTGAACTGAGGTTCAACCAACTGAACACAACACTGCAGTGCATTGCAGTCAAGCCAAGGACGTCGATTTGCGTAATAAAAACTAAAAGTTATTTCATATTTTAAAATGTTTTTTTTTTGTTTTTTTTTTTGGAATTTTGCTTTTCACTTTCGTTGGCTGACTTTATTTAATAATGTAGTTTTGCATTTTTTTTTTTTTTTTAATTGCAAAGTTCTTCTGATTCTCACTCACCTGTATGGCAGCACGTGCGCCACGACTTATGGCCGGCATTACGCTTGTGTGCAGCACGCATTGCTTCTTCTGACCGTAGGAGAGCCCGTCGACCGCATAGCAGAGATCCGGATTGAGATCGATGGGCTCCGAATAGGCAGCGACCGTTGGACTGGGCGTCGAGGCATTTGGCAGCATGCCAAATTGCTCCAAATTGGCGAGCATAATGTCACGTTCGCTGGCCACGCCCGCCGAGGTCATAATGATGTCACGTTCGAAGTACGGCGGTCCATTGTACTTTGTGCCGAATTTCTCATTCACCGAAATGGCAATGGGCGGCGCACGCCCCTGCAGGCCACCGCCAATGTTGCGTCGCTTCGGACTGGCACGCGAATTGCGCGACAACAGCTGGAGTTCCGTTTCCGGTGGTGGCGGCGGTGCCGCTTCGGCATTGAGTGCACGCTTAAAGGAGTCGGGTATCTCGATGGAGACAGCAAAGCGTTTTGTATTGTTTATTGTCTGCACGAAGGGCTCAAAGTGCGGCTTCAGGAACTCAGCCTGCTCGCGCAGCCACTGATCACGATCACGTTGACGTTGCTGCTCCTCACGTTTGCGTTGGCGTATGCATTTCGGCGATTCGGGATTGCGCAGGCAGGGCGGTCGTTTGGTTGGACGTTTCGGTGCTTCTGTTGTTGTCGTCGTCGTTGTTGTTGTTGTGGTTGTCGTTGTGGTTGTTGTTGTTGTCGTAGTGCTGGCCTCATTGAGCAAATGCACTTGCGGCACTATGCCGACCTTATCACGACCTTTTGCTCCTCCCCCACCACCGCCAGCTGGCACAATGAACGACGACATGCTGTTCTCCTGCTCCTCATTGTGATAGTAACCGCCGAAGGGTCGCTCGCCCGGCGTGTGCGCGCCCTGAGGCACTTTGCGCGCGGGCGGCGAAATTGGCGCTGCGTACTGAAAGATCGGACGCATCGGTCGTTTGGTCGTAGTCGCCGCACGTGATTTGCCCTTGTCCTTCAAGCTGGGAAAAACAACGAACTTTGATTGAAAATTGCTGTCGTGCTTTGTCATGTTTTGCAGAAAGAGTATATGCTTCTTCAGATCATCAATATCGCTCGCCTGTGTTGTCTTCTGACGCCGTGTTGTCGTCGTCGTTGTTGTTGTACGCGGCGTTGTCGGCAACACTGCCCAGCGTGGATCGGGCGAGGCATTCTTCAGCGCCATGGGCACAATGAATTTACGATCTTCATCGGTCAAACTGGCCGGCAAGCCATTCTCATCGGTGTCCTCGTCAAGCAAAATGATCTGCTTCTGATCCATTTCCTCTTGTATCGGATGTATGCGTCGTTGTGCCTGCGCGCTGATGCCGGACGTTGGTATCTTCTTTGTCAGATTCGCTTTGACGTAGCCCGTCTCCGAGTCACGTAGATCGACGGGCTTTATGAATGTGCCCAATTTGCGTAAGCCCTCCTGATGCATATAAGCCTGCTCATCTTTGGTTATGTTCAGCGGTATGCTCGTGTTGGCGAGCAACTCACGCTCATTGCCGAACTCAATGAAGGGCGACTTGAGACCCAAGCAACTGCAATGAATTAAAAAAAATAAATTAATTAATTAATGTGCTAAGTTTTTAAAAGTACACACAACTGTTTTAAATTACTTACAAAAAATTAAAAAAACAATAAACTTACTTGCGTTATGACAACTTTGATAAATCGAAAAAGAGAAAAAAACTGAAAAAAAAAAAATCGATTGTCTCTTCTATGACAACAGACAATCGTAAAATTCTATAAAGCGCCAACAAAGCATAAAATGAAAATCTTACAATCGAATTGAAAAATTGAGAAATCAAAAAACAGACAATCAACGAATTGTCTGCGAACAAAGACAGACAGACAGACAAACGAAGAAAAAAAAAATTTATGAAAAACACAAAAAATGACGCCGAAGTTTGTTGAAGTTTCATTTTTCTTGTCGAAGTTTGTTTTGTCGGTTTGAATTTCTTCATGGCTTCTCACAACTTCTTTGTCCAAAAAACTATTCGCCGTTTTTCAAAGTGTAACTTCGACTTCATTCACGATAAAACCATGAAAAATCGTTACACAATACGCTCTCTGAACACACACTCAACGGCATTGCATGTTGAAATTGCAGTCTTATCAGTAGTTGTTGTAAAAAAAAAGGGTTAGAAAATATTGTTCATGTTGTCTGTGTGTTGGCCAACATGACGCATGATTGATTTGATAACATTAACGCTGAGCGGTGCTATAAAGAACTTTATTGAAGATACACAGAGTTGGGCAACTCTTTTAAGCATTTTACATAAATTTAAAGCCATAACTTTAAGCCATTCAAATAGCCAACAACACTAATGAAATTTGAATGGCGCCAGACTGTGGATAAGCATTGATAATAATTAATTGTGTCTGCCGGCTGTATATATTTTGTATTTTTTTAACTACTAAGCTAGAACTTTTTTTTTCAACGACTTAAAATGTTTAGAATAAATGACATTCAGTAACTTTAGACCATGTAAATCACACCTGTTGCTCTATTAACAAATGACTGGCATGGCTTGCCTCTATACAAAAAGCACAAGACTCATTTGTTTAATGAAAAAGTAAATAAGTATATTGTGTAAACATTTTAAATAACAATTCATTCATATAATTTCAAAACCACTCAGGCTGTGTACACTGATAAGGCGTACAGTAAAGCACCAACAAAAACAAACAAAAAAAAAATATATATAGAAAAATCACCACTAGTTCAGTAAGGAAGTAGTTTTACCTGGAAAGTTTTGCGGGAGTGTCGCAAATTGGCATCTATATGGATTTTGGGCTGCTCTTTCCGAATTTCCACTTTGCGACCTTCTACGACCGCCGCTTGAGCCGCTATTTTAAAAAAAATGGCGTCCAAAATCACTTTTTTGACCATATCTCCATTTTGGCTCATTTTACGGCAAAAACATCTTCATACTAAATTAAACTAGAGGAAATTTCCAACAAATTATGTTCTAACCTTTTTTTTCGTAGGACTAATAGTTTAGGCGTACGAGCGGCGCAAAGTGTTCAACTTTGGTACTATGGTTTTCATACATTTTGTATGGGATTTTGATTAATCGAAATTTTGAAAATTTGCTTAATTTGTTGTGTTTGATGCTTATACTTAATATTGTACTTGTCTTATATTCAAGTAAACACAACGTTCCCAACCCGTCAACAGACTTACAGGCCCAGAACCATGCTAGTGTTACTTGCCTCTTTCATAAGCAAACGCCAATTTTTTATGAAAAAACGGTTGGTTTGGATTTGTAAATTTGCACTTAAATTTGGAACGTTTTTATTACAATTAACGATTAATATAACATTAAATCTCAACACCAAATACAATAAAAGTTAGTGAAATCTAAATCACTTGGACTGAGAGTAAGATTATCATTCAAAACAATACCAAATTCCATACAAAATGTATGAAAACCATAGTACCAAAGTTGTACACTTTGCGGCGCTCGTACGCCTAAACTGTTAGTCTAACGAAAAAAAAGGTTAGAATATAATTTGTTGGAAATTTCCTCCTGTTTAATTTAGTATAGAAATGTTTTTGCCGTAAAATGAGCCAAAATGGAGATATGGTCGAAAAAGTGATTTTGGACGCCATTTTTTCAAAATGGCGGCTTGAGCGGCGGTCGTAGAAGGTCGCAAAGTGGAAATTCGGAAAGAGCAGCCCAAAATCCATATAGATGCCAATTTTCAAAACTCCCGCAAAACTTTCCAGGTAACCCCCTTTTTTACGACTTCCTTACTGTACTACACAAATACTTTGCAAATATTTTAGTTATGCTTGTGTGCGTGCGTGTGTATCAGTGTGCATATAAATGTATGTAGATTTCATCGTTCTTTAATAATTATAAATATACATCTGGAGAGCATCCAACAAGTGAGCGTTCGTTCAGTGTTAAATCATCAGACTTGCGTTAAAGATCATATTACGCGCAATTATCAACAAAATTCAATACATCATCATGTGCAAATTGGTATGGAGCTCTGTCGGCGTCAGCGCTTTGTTGTTGGTGCTCATGCTCGTCGCAATGCCAACGCGCACCACGGGCGCCGAACAGTTGAGCCACAATGTGTCCTGGGGTGCGCGTGGACCACGTGATTTGCATTTGCAACGTCAAATTGTCATGGAGAAATCCAAAGTACTGCGCATCGTCTCTTCGGATTACTCATTCAGACAGGAGGTGCGTTGACAGCAGCATTTTTTTTGGTTTGAATAAAAAAGAATTTATAAAATGATTTGTCTTGCAGCCGAGCCGTTTTCCCTTCAAACGCACCATTACCAGCATTATAGTGACCGATCAGTATACGAATGGCAACGGCGGCTTTGCAACGCTCACCGCCGGCGGTCCGAACACAGATTTTGCGGATCTTCATCTGAAGAGTCAACGTGGTCATGGCTACAACTTCATTATCGATATTTATGGTCAATAAATGAAACTTAATTATTATTATTTTAATTATTTTTTTTCACTTAAAATTTCTCTGCTTTTTTTCAAACGTAAATGTTCTTCATGTATGACAATTTTTTATTATCGTTTAAATAAATATTATGGCAAAGTAGCAATGATTCGATTTGAAATGCGGGGCGTTACTTGATAGTGGGTTTTCTAGTAATTTTTGTTGTTGTTGCTAATTAAAGTATCCAAACTCAAGTGTGTTTTAATTGCTTTTTAGGATAAGATAAGCGCAGATTTGATTAACTTTTATTTTTTTTTTTTATTTTTAAAACAATTAATTATAAATGTTTTGAAGCGCGTGCAGCTGAAAGTGTGAAAGCCGTGTAGACTATCAAAGCACACTCGATTGCTGGACGATATTGATTGATTTCTTTCAAATTTGTAATACAATACGGATCTTCGATTATCCGGACTCATTCCTCACGAGTCTAATTGCTCAAATTGTTGAGAAAGGAATTTCTACAATATAATTTTTTCTCTATGAAATCGTTTAACCGGCTTATCGATTATACAAAATACCCCTGGTTTAAATTGATCCGGATAATAGAGATTCTACTGTAATTCACATGATATGTGTTCTTAAATGCCGTCGTGAGTATTGAGTAGCGTGCATATACTCAAGCTGTCAACATGAACTGCTGGCGTTGGCCCCTCAGATGACGCAACTGGTCGTGCCATTTTCTTTTTTCGCAATAAAAAGCGTTGACCGAAGTAAGCAAACGGAAAGTTGATTTAGTTCCGCGTCGCAGTTATGAGGCACATAACAATTTTTGCATTTATTGTCTTTATTGGCCTTGTGGCCAATGCATTGGCCGGTAATGATTATATTTGGGGCCAGATTGGCGCAAATGATTACAAACTGGCAAAGGATACCGTCAAGAAGGCTTTCTTCGTGGGTTTAGTGCAAACGAAGAAATATACATTCAAGCAAAAGGTAAACATTTTTCATGTCTTTAGTGAAACTTATAACAAATGTTGTAACAAAATAGGATAATTTGGATGCGCTGACAATAACGGCTATTAAAGTGACCGACAAGAAGAAGAAACATGGCGCTACCGCTGAACTAATTAGCGGCGGACCCGGCTCAAAAGGCGCCACAATACGTTTCACATCGGAACGCGGCTATGGCATCAGTGATCTGGTTGAGATTTGGGGCAGATAAAAAAAAATTGTGTCAATAAATTTTGTAATGCAATTGAACATTTTAACACATTTTACTTTGACAATAACAATAGTGAGAAAACAGCTACGCAAGCTATGACAATGTCAAGCTATCAAACTAGGTCAGCAGAGTATGTTCTGCGCTTGATAACTTCAAATTTTCGGTCTATAAAAACACGTTCATTCAGCATTCGTACATCAGTCACACAGACAACCTGTCAAGAAGACATTCGTTGAGCAAATCTACAAGAGATATCTAATATACAAAATGTTTGCCAGCAAATCGTACACTTTTGTGCTCCTCTGCCTGGCACTCGCTTGTTTTGTGCACGCTATTGGTAGCAACAGCAACACCGGCGGCAACAACTACACCTGGGGCACAAAGGGTGCCACTGATGTGCTGCTCGCCAAGGAGGTTATCACAAGGAATAAGTCGTTCCTGTCGACCGTTTCATACACATACACACTGCCAACGCAATCAGGCACTGCCAAGACCATCACATACATTGCCATCACAGATCAAAAGCCGAAACGTGGCGCCACTGCTGTCATCACAAGCGGCGGTGTTGGCTCCACAACAGTGACCATTCAATTCACCTCAGAACGTTCTAGTGGCATCAAGTCGACTGTGGAAATTTGGGCTGCTGCATAAATCATTTTAGCTCTTCAAAGTTTTCCAATTATTTTAGCTTTTGAAGATTATCGAATTAATAAGTATTAAACATAAAATAAAAATTAAATAAAAACATTACAAAAATTATAAGAAATTGTTTTCTATAAGCTTGCAATGTCAGTCTTGTCAGTGATTATTCATTACTGGCACATGAGTTATGTTTTCCAAAATCGGTGCAAGATTATTTTCTGATGTTGATTGTGAATCATCGAACATTCAACTCAAGTTCAGTATAAAAATTCGAATACAAGCAAACACTTACAGTGATTAATAATCTTAATTCGAATAAAATAAAAGCGACGATGAATTCTTTTGGTTCGGCACAAGATTTGGGTGGAGATGCCAATAAACATTTGCATTTTAGTTATTTTTAAAACGATCGATTAAGTCAGCTCCAAACCATACTTGGATATCACCGTTTGAGTTTACTAGTGACTGTAGATAGAATAAACATTCATGATATATAATATTAAATGCCTTTAAGGCGCATTATACACACGCAATTAATTTTCGCGTTGAAGCAAATGTCAAATAAATGTAAAAAAAAGGATATGTGCTTTAATTATAATAAATCATACACACTAAGCACAAAATTTTATTATTAATTGGCAAAAAAAAAATAAAAATATCACAACCAGTTTAATTTTTAAATTGATTATATTTTCCTAACTTGTTTTCAGTTTGTCCTCTAAATAATTGCTGAGAGTTTCATAAAAATCTGATTTATTTCATGTCATGCGACCGAGATAACTGTACAATTATAATTATGATGCTTCATTTTTTGAGCAAAATAGTTGTGAAATTAAAACATTTTCAAAATATTTTTGTTTTGTTGACAGTTTGTAAGCACTGCGTGAACTAATTTAAATAAACACAACAGAAAAACCGAACCACAGCGCACATGAGCAAACAGTAAAAACACTAGATTGAGATTTATTTCTGCTACTTAAACTTTCATGATTAGAACAAGGATTTTATTTACTCGATCATTATTTGTTTTAATTTTTAAAAGGCTTCTTCTTACAAGCACGAACGTTTTCAATAGAGTTGCATACTTTCAGGCTTGTGATTTTTTTGTTGATGCCGACAATATTTTCCCATGCGACAATACGATACTTCACACGGTTTTTTAAACAATATTTTTTGTTTAATCATCTACGCTTCTGAACAAATTAGACCATGCAAATTAAAATTGTTTTTTTTACAAGGGTATATTAGTTTTGCTCTCATCGAACACGCTTGTAATACCCAAAAAAGGCGTGGCAGACCTTACAAGGTATGTAATTTTTTAAAAATTAACATCAAAAGAGAAGGCTTCTGTTAGAATGCGTCGGTGTCAAAGGTTATAAAAGATACATTCAAAATTCTTTCGGATCTTATTCAATAAGCAGATAAAGTTTTTTTCAGATAAAGCTAGTCTGATATTTTTAGGAGTGTTTTGAGAGAGGAACATAAAATTTTAAATGTATATTGCCGACTTGGAGTCCAACAAGGTCTAAATTATAAACCAAAAGATTAAAATGAACAATTGTACCATTGCATGCTTAATAAATCTTAATTTTATTAGCCGACCTATTGATGCTATGACAATAATTATAACCAAACTGTTTTGTCTAGGCAACTGTATTCTTATTCACCATTTAATTTATATCAAACACAGCAATTAGATTAGAAAACAACAGACAGACAAGCTTTTCCATAGACATCTTGCCATTGAAAATTTAAATATTAAATATTAATAAGCCCACAAGCCATCAAGTGCCTACGAATTCGAGAGTTCGAGTCCGTAACCCAAGTCAACATTTTGCACGGTTTCAGTTTATGGCTATTAAGCACACATCTCCATGCATGAAAAGTTTAATTTCAGCTACACTTGAAAATTAAATGCCGTAGCGTTGTTGTGGCAACAACATGAGTTCGCTTTGCGAAAACTGGTTTATTGATTTTGTCTTGACAGTCATCTGTTTGAGCCAAGTGACGGCCAAAAGTATCACTTGGGGCACAATTGGCGTCGGTGATAAAATTTTGCAGCATCGTGACATATTCAAATATGAAAAATATATATCGTACTACACAGCACATTTCAAATTTCCCACATGGGTAAGTTGTGTTAGATCAGTACAAAATGAAAATAATTAACATAATTTGCGACACAACAAGGATCAAGTGAACAATTACACTATCACTGCTGTGGTAACAGAAGACAAAGAGCCCTGGTATGGCGTCATGCCGAAACTTGTTAGTGGCGGTCCAAATCACACCTACGTTGTCATACATTTTCAGCTGAAGCACATCAAACGCATACATTTCGATGTTACAATCTACGGCCACTGATTTGGTGTGGCACTCTGTAATAAAATATAATAAATTTAAGTTATTTGAACTATGTGCAACTTGATTTTAAGCAAGTGTCAACTAAGCATGTCTGCAGCATTATTCATTAATGCCGACCGGCGAAAGTTATTTGCAATGTTGGAGTGAAATTTTGCACGGTTGAGCTGTAGTAAAACATTTTGTTGGGTTAATGCACTCATCTAACCTGAGACGCAAATGCATCAATGTCGACATGTCAGCTACGAAAGTTATTTACACTCACACACATAAATATCTATCAAGACAAAAGCCGCTCTTCGTGCTCTGACAGCCATGAAAATTGCTCTGTGACGTACGTACAAACCGACAAAGTGCTCAGACGTCTATCATCCTCCAAAAAGCGCATATTTAATTATGGCAGCCGGAATTTCACAAAGCTGCTGTTCAAAGGCATTCAGGAATTTATGCTCAAGTTATTGCAATGTGACATATTGCGGTTCTTGTTGCAAATAAGCAAAAACAAAAAATTTATTTACAACAAAAACAAAAAAAAAACTTATTAATTTTACTTTGATTTAGGTTGTTTTAAACAGCTTCTGTGTGTGTGTTTTGGCCAACGTTTTGTTTTATTGCTGTCTTGTTAATACAAAAAATTAAAAATTAAACTATTGTACTTTAATAAATAAGTCAACAATGAGTTGTTGTTTTTGTTATCATGCCATTTTTTTTTTCTTTTTTTTTTTAATTAAGCCTATTAAATTAATTAAGTATATTTAAACTTTGGCTTATATTAAGTATAGTAAATCTGTTGTTAATTTTATTGGTTTTGACATTCATTTTCAATGTTTTGTTTTGTTTTTTTTTTTTTTTTTTTTCAACATCGATTTAAATTTTAATTTATTGACCTTTGACTATATTATACATATAATTTATTTGCCGTAAATCTCGACGCGAAATATTAAGCCATAATTGTATTGGGATTGCAGTTTAATATGCACAAAATTGAAACCAGGTCCGCCGGAATAAATTGTTGCATGACCGCCAGTGTTGTTGGTGACCTGATCAAAGGCGCGTATCCCAGTTATGATTCGTCCATTGCCAATACCCTGCGCATAAAATTATTTGCAAATATTTGATTGCTATTTCCATATTAAAATACAATGAAATGCTGTCATTGAAGCAAATATCACAAAGCGTTGAATAAATCGTTGAAAATCGAAAGTGGTCAATTTTCAATTTTAATTTGGAGAAAAAAAGGCTATCGATGGTGTTTGAGTAAATGAATATGAAATGCGTGACAATATCGATGATTTGTTTGGTTTGCTGAAATCAATACTGATAACGTCTGATCGTCTACTTTGTAGTATAATTATTGATGATGACTTAATGTCATGAATAAGCATAAAGTGACTATGTCTGATTGTATATTATTCTGTTTACAGAAACAACAGCTTATTGAACTGCTGATCAATTTGTGAATTCAATTTACAACCAACAAATGCATCACAATTTAAAATGATGTTAGGTCAGTCCGTTTACTATTTGCTGACTATAGAAGTCAATGCTTAATATATAAAAATTGCGTTTGCTTCTAGAACGAACAAATCAGACAAAACAAAAAACTATTTCCTTAACGCTTATCAAATTGCAAAAAAAAAAAAAAAAAAAAAAAAATCAACGTTTCCGGCAGAATTCGCAATTTGAATGAACGCGCAAAAAAAATAAAAAATAGTAACGAATTTGCAAAGAAAAAGAAAACAAATTCAAATTTAATTAAAAAGCAAACGTAAAGTACTAAAAAAAATGAAAAGAAAAGAAAGCTACGAAAACAACCTTGAGATAAAAGTGCGCAAATAAAGGAATCGCACAAACGACGAATTGAGCGATAAGAGGCGAATTGTGTGCAATGAAAACGAAATAAAAGCCGCGCCAGTAGAAACAAATAAGGAAAAAATATAATAAAAAAATAAAACAAGCGAGAGACCGAGTGAGAGAGAGCGAGAGAGAGAGCTAGCGTGTAGGCAGGAAACGCGCTCCACGCGCACATTATCCAGTTTGTGATATTTGCTCCAAAGAAGCGCTTTTGTGATATCATTTGCATTTGCCTTTGGCTTTACATTTGATAAAACACACACACACACACACGCACGCAAAACGCGGAAACACAGATACAGATACAAGCAACTTGGTATCGGTCAGTGTTTGGCACATATTCGCTCAGCATCTTTTTTTTATGTATAAACGCGAGAGAGAGAGAGACGAGAATCAAGAACTTACATTTTTCGGATATTTGATCTCGTGATTCACGTATTTGCCCGGCGATGATGCATTGAATACGTTCTCAGCATGCAGCAATTGTGCTGAATTCGAGATGTTGCCCCATGTACTCGAAACGGCAAGCGCGGTGGCCACGAAGCACGATGCCACCAACAGCAAACGCAACAGACTACACACGGGCTGAAGACCTTTCAACATCATTTTTACACTTTGCTCTGTACGGCGCTGGCTTGGGATCGTATATTGACTCGTGTATGGTTATTTATAGAATTTGAACTTGATGCTGGTTCTATTATTTTTTTTATTTTTATTTTTTATTCTTTTTTTATTCACGTCTTTTCTGTTACTTTGCTTGAAGAAAATGCGTATCAATTGCTTATCAGCAGCTCAGTTTGAAGTGTCCGAAAAATATGTTGAGATTTTTGTTGTTTTCTTTTGGTTATGTTTTTGTTGTTGTTGTTATTGTTGTTTTGTTTTTGTAACTTTCAGTTGAGCGCGCTTAGTTTTAAAGAAATTATTATGAGCGTGCACTGGCATCAACACACTTCTGCTCGGCTTAAGTACAGATTTGAAACAGTGTTACCAACACACGACCAGTCAAACCAACGGTAAATAAAAAAATGGTTAAAAATCTTTTTAAATTTTTTGTCAGTTACTTTTCCAGTAGTTCACACACTCACTCACTCTCATAATCACATAATCATCGTTCAAGTCATGATGATAATAACTCGTCGGCAAAATTTGGTACCTCTACAATCATAACAATAAGTGCAAGTGAGAGAGAGTATAAGCCCCTAAATAAGTAAGTGCGAGCGAAACGACAACCTTTTTCATCAAAAAACGAACACGCACACGAACAAAACCCGAACGTTTCGATAGCCGACGAGACTACCTTTAGTAATTGTATCATGGTTCAAGTGACGGGGTTCTATATAAAAACATAAGGCAAACAACGCGTTGGAAATCAGATTGAGAGCAAGAGATGATGTTCGATCAATTGAGAGCGAGAGAGAATTCGAGTCAGTTTTGTGTCATTGTTATATTTCTGCCATATTTCTCGATTGACAAAACGCATGTTGCGCTTCCACCGCTGGCGATTTTAGCCACATCTCCAATCGGGGATGTTTTCCGACTTGTTCTTGTTCTTCCACTTCTGCCGACAGTCTGCCGACGTCGGCGACACTTTTGTGTCAAATTTGAAACTAATTCGGTTTGCAACCGAGGCCTCGGAGACTGTTCCAAGTGAATTTTATTTCGATCTTTCCGACTTGAACATATGTACATACGAATACACTGTGAGAAATAATGAGCGCACAAGTCTGCTTATCAATAATCACATGCCCCAGCATTGCAAAGAAAGAGAGCAGTGCACGCACGCATGCTAGAAAAAATGTATGTTTTTTTTGTTTATTACCAAACAACAACAGCGCATTTGATTAATTATTGGGCAAAATTATAAAAGCTAAGCGTGAAGATGTTCCAAAAGTCGCTTTTTTTCAATATAAAAAAAAATATATAAGATTATTTTGTAATATTACTTTTGAAATATTGCATTGAGTCAAGAGAAAAAAAAATTCGAAAAGTCGTTGGCCGTTTAGTATATCAAATTTATATACAGGGTGGCTCATAAAAAAAAGAAATATGAAATATTTTCACTCAGCTCACAAGTATGCTTATCAAACAGCAAACAACGTGGCACTGCCAAAAAAAACGTAGTGTCACATGAAATTGTAGCATGCGACAATTTTTGTAGTATTAGATTAATTCTTGTTTCTTAAAAATTGGGCTTAAATTAATGTATTTTTGTAAAAAAAAATCAATGAAGTCCAAGCAAGAGTATAATAGTTTCATTGAAGCCGAAAATAATGCCAGCATGCTTTGTAGTACATTAAGTATTTCAATTCTTAGAAATATCAACTAAATCCACATAAGCTAAAAATAAGTAGATATTTTTTTGTTATTAATTATTGAGAAATGATATTATAAATATTTTTGAAGCGTTCGCTCGTTTCGATTCGTGCGACAAAATACTTTGGATAAGATTGCACGAGGAACTCTTTGATAAGCGTTTGTCGGCGCGCCATGAAATCAATTCCTTAGATAATAAAAACACTTCACTCAATATAATTTTGCATACACACATATAAGTGTTCGTATATACATCTCATCATATCATATTGTGTATAAATAGCGGTTGTCTGCTTTGGTCGAGACACAGTATTGCACTTATTTGTCGCAAAAACAGTTCCAAAATGAGAGTCTTAGAAACCATTATCGTGTTTGCTGGTCTGCTGGCCATCGCTTTTGCCGCTAACGCCACCTGGGGCACGAAATACTCAAACAGCGTGCTGGTCTCCACCCAAAACGTAACAGCTAGGGCCTCTGCCAATAACTACCAAACAGTGAACGTGAACTTCCCAGTAAATGTAAGTAGCAACGAAAAATATTTCAGAAAGCAGCAAAATACTAATATATAATGAATTGTCAACTCATATAGGGTCAAGTCAACAATAAAATTATCAGCTTCATCAACGTAACGGACAGATTCACGAACACCTCTGGCGCTGCTGCAACCCTGTGGTCCGGCGGTCCCGGCTACACCTTTGCGACCATCAACCTCAAGAGTCAATTGAGCCAGGGCATCAACTCGACGGTGCAAATCTGGGTGCAGAACTAAATACAAACTGTTTGATAAATAAAAAAAAATACTAAGCATAAATTTTACTGTGTTTGTTTTTAATTTTTCAAGACGCCAAAGAATATTATTAGACCAACAGCAAGATGAAAGAGGGCCTAAATGCGCAAAAGATTCCGAACTTGTGTAAAAAAAAAATTCGTTTCTTTAATTGAAATTGGTTATTACATATTTGACTGTATGCTTCTTGTAGTCCTTTGTAACATACGACTGTACAATGTTGATGATTTTCTTAGGCTTACTGATTTTTTTACAACAACAAAACGACACTTGTCTTTTTTAATTAATTATTTTTTCACTTTTTTTATTATTATTTGTTTTGAATATCATATGCACTTGTCCAATAGTACTTATTCCGTAATCTTATCCAAGTCTTTTTTGTTAATGAATTTTTCAATTTCGCTGTTTTGTAGCTGACTCATCTTTTATTTAACAAGACATAAAAAAAATAATTTATCATTACTCTTATCAATTTTATTTGAATAACATCGAAGTTAATTAACACAATAACTTCCGTAGAATACTTGGAATTATTTTGGAGATTGCTTATTTCGTTTATCAATGACAATGACATACTATTCTTAAAGAAAGGCAATTGACTTTTGCTAATAACAGAAGAATAAGTAACTCAACAATCCAACAGCTGTTCGATTAAATCTTTCTTATTAAAATTAAATAAACCAATTTAAAATTTGGTTGAAACGTTAAAAGAAAACTAATTCGCAGAATGTTTATTTTTTGTTTATCATAGGATTTATGCCAAGAAAAAAATAAATACAAAATATTCAAATGTACGATAATATAAGTATAAATATGCCAAGTGACTTAAGATTGTAACAGTTTGTGTAATAATATGTTTACCCTCAACCCGCACATTATCAAATTTTCCAGGGGATTAGATTAAACTCCCTACCAACAACAGAATTCATTACTATTTACATGTGGAATAACTTAATCTAATAAGCTAAGTGTTGAATTTGCATTCACACAGACAAAATGGACTCATCTGGAACAGCAGATTATAAAAACATCTGTACTTTATGACAACCAAGAATTTTTATTTAAAGAAACATTATAACATGTGTAAAAGAAATAAAAACTAATAAATAATAGCAAAATCCACTTCAACTTTAATCATTTATATAAATTAATTATGAAAAAAGTTTTTCTTTTTTGCTATTAATAGAAAAGAATTTATAAAAAAAATGCTTTAGTAATACGGAACTTTACATACAATAAATGCATGAATAAATGAAAGATTAAGACTTTTCTATTATTAGAATTGCACATTGTATGCACCACAAGCCTTTATTTATAGATCGAATATATGGCACAAGCAACTTGCGGTGATTTTCAACTGAAGAAAGAGAGTTCTTGGAATCTACACTGAACAATAAATGACCGACTGTGATTTAATAATCAATTTAATTTGAAGTTATCACAATTCATTTTTACGTTTATTTGTTTATTTCCTCGAAAATGCAAAACCACAAACAGTAAAATATAGGAAAATAAAAACAAAAGTGTTAGAGCGCTAATAAAAAAAAACAGACTGAAGTACTTAAAATCAGATGTTAGACAATCAAAGGTAAAAAATTGGCAAACACTTGCAAGGTGCGAAAAGTTAGAGTGTCTTATCAGTAGCACGTCTGATAAGCTTGATAACGTGCATGATTCACAGAATTTGAATCACTGTAATCTTTAATTAAACGAAACTGCTTCAGTTAAATTACACAATTGATAAGTAAAACTTCTCGTGGTGTGCTATAAAAGCAACACATCGCAAAACAGTACATACATTCAGTCAAAGGTGCTCATTGTTATTGTATCGTAATAAAATACACTAAATAAAAATCTTATTGAAAATGAAGTTATTGCTTAGCTGCGTTTTTCTGCTTGCCTTGACCGGCGCCGCCTTTGGCAGCAGCGCCTACTGGGGCGCACGTAATAGCACTGATGTGCTGCTCTCACGTGAGTTGGTCGTGCGTGTGCCACAAAGAAACAATTACTGGAGTGTCAACGTACAGTTCCCGAAGTCGGTAAGTACATATCAGAGTATACTCGTACGCAACTGATTAGGTAAATGATTGATAAATGCAAATATTCTCACAGGGTTACACAAACCAACGCATTATCTCGGTAGTGCAAGTGATTGACAACTTCAGAAATGCATCTGGTGCCACGCCCGCTTTATACTCAGGTGGTCCAGGCTACCGTTTTGCTACTATCAACCTCAGCAGTTATATCAGTCAAGGTATCAACTCGACCGTTGAGATTTGGGGACGCCGATAAACTTATTCAAAGATAATGAAAAGCGATTTATGCTATAAACAAAACTAAAATTAAATAAAAATATATTACCAAAACAAATCAAGCAAACAAGTATACGTTTTTATTGACAGCTAATTGATTTTTTATTGACCACACAATTGACATGTTAGCAACTTCTTGTGTTTGTAGTAGTTTATTTTTGTTACAACAATAACAAAAACAAATAATAACAACAAAAATACATTAGAGTACATTTCTGTTAGTCTTTGGCAGTCGTTTTTTTTTTATGGCGAACATAAATTCTCAGACAAGTCGTCAAACAAATACAAACGATTATAAATAAAATGCGATGCGAGCATAAAAATCAAAAATTGAAATGCAATTAGTGCAATCGACTCCTTTTACGAGCGTTTAAAACGACACATGCTACATTTGATGAGCCGTTTGTAAAAAAAAAAAACATACACAACTTGTATTTAAATTGTTTACATTATTACAAAATGTAATAAAAGTTTTCTTAATTTTTGAAACATCACTTAACACTAAGAAAAATAAAAACCAGTAAGGGGGCTATTTTCGGCTTATATACTCTCGCAAGCATTGCTCCCATTATTCTTTTCGGAATACCCTATTATAGTTTTTCTAGAGCCATATACGTTTTTAAAGAGAAAGTGCCTATCTTGTCTCTCTCTAAGCAGACATTTTAGGTTTTTCTGTATGAAGGCGGTGTCACGCCCTTATGTCCGGTTCTTGTAAAACTTTAGAATATAGATAAGCCTTAATAAACATCCATAATTGGGAGGTTTCGTGATAAGCTTCATAACAAAGTTAATATACTCTTGCAAGAGAATAAACAATGTCGGTGCATGTTAGATAATGTTCGTGCGTGAATGAGTAAACTGTCAACTTTTTGACAGCACGTGCAGCTGTAGGTGCCGATAAAGAAAGAAAGTCAAATCGAACGTTGGACAAATCAGACGATATTCTCTTCGATCAAATCTATTCTTATTAAAATTACTTGAACAAATTTAAAGTTTGCTTGAAGAGTTAGGAGATAAGTTATTCGCTGAATATTCTGCTTTGATAAGTTTTTTTAGTCAGAAATTTTTAATCGGAAATGCCTCAATTCAAGCTATTTGTTTAGTTAAATATTCAAAAATACTTTAAATAGAAAACATAATTCAGGAGTGTTTATAATTATCTCAACAGAGACAAAATAGACTGAACTGGACCACCAAATTAAAATCTCATTGTTGTAACTCATTGGGCTACAGAGTTATGAAAAAACATGATTTTTTATATAAATGTGCGGTGCCATGCCCATTTTTATCAAGTCTCACTAAGAACATAAATCTGAAGTTTCATGTCAATTCAGATGAAAACAAATAAGTTTTTTTTAAATAAGGGCTCACAAATTCTTAGGATCCATCTTTGGATGGTTCTAGGTTTCAGCCCCCTATCTTACTAGTATTCGAACCAACCAAAAATCAAAATTAGCAAGCATTTGCAACTTACGAAAACATACATATACATAAGTAATTCGTCCGATAAGATTAATAAATTGAAATTCAAAATTCACAAAAAAAGATCACTGTAATCTGTAATTAAATCAAACTATATCGGCAAAGTTACAACATTGATAAGTAAAACTTCTCGTGGTGTGCTATAAAAGCAATACATCGCAAAAAGGAATGTACATTCAGTTACTGTATCGTAATAAAATACACATAATAAAAATCTTATTCAAAATGAAGTGATTGCTTAGCTGCGTTTTTCTGCTCGCCTTGACCGGCGCCACCTTTGGCGATAGCGCCTTTTGGGGCGTCCGGAATAGCACTGATGTCCTGCTCTCACGTGAGTTGGTCGTGCGTGTGCCACAAAAAAATAATTAATGGAATTTCAACGTGGAGTTCCCGAAGGCGGTGAGAACATACCATAAATCAATATAACAAGAGAGTTAATGACTTAATGAAAATATTCGCAGGGTTACACAAACCAACGCATTATCTCGGTGGTGCATGTGACTGACAACTTCAGAAATAACACCGGCGCAGTTCCTGTTTTAATGGCAGGTGGTCCAGGCTACACTTTCGCCACTGCTAAGCTAATAGGTTATGTCAATGAGGGTATAAATTCTACCATCGAAATCTGGGGACGTCGTTAAACTTATTCAAAAGTGAATAACGTTGGAAAAAAAAAAATTAATTCAAAAACCAGTAAGGACGCTATAGTCGAGTATACTCGACAATATAATACCCTGCACACACAGTAAGCAGTGCAACACCCCAAATCTACAAAAAAAATTTTGATTTGACATCGCTCGATCAAATAGTGTTCAAAATATCAAGTAAATCGGTCAAGAAATGTGGAATTCACGAAAAATTTGAGTTTGTAGGTCGTTGAGGGGTAATCATCAAAAAGAGGGGAATTTTGTGGTATGCAGTTTTAAAGATACATATTTACTGAGCTTGTGTACAAAATTTCAGGTTTGTACCTTTAATAGTTTTGAAGATACAGCAATTTTAAGAAACCAACCGGGAGAGGGGAAATGAAAAAGAGGGGGAAAAATTGTGGTATACAGTTTTGTAGAGCTACTTATACTGAGTCTACATACCGACTTTCATGTTTCTATATTTTTGGATGTTCGAGTTATAGCGTTTTAAAAAAGTGGGCGGTGCTGGATGGGCGGGAAGGAGTGGGCGTGGCACAAAACCGTTCAAACTTGATCTGCTACCGAGCATCACGAGTCTACCCTCCAAATTTTAAGTCTCTAGCTATTATAGTTTCTGAGAACCATTGGTGAATACGGACGGACAGACGGACAGACAGACGGACGGACAGACGGACGGACATAGCTCAATCAATTTCTCTTGTCGTCCTGATCAAGAATATATATACTTTATGGGGTCCCCCTCTCCTCCTTCTGTGCGTTACATACATTTCGCTCAAACAAACACAATATACCCTGATACACAGTATGTGTACAGGGTATAATTATATATTTTAATAAATCTTGCTGCACAAACAAGTACACTTTTTTTTATTGCCAGTCAATTGATATATTCGCCACTTCTTTTGTTTATTGTACACAACGCGCAAGCAAGTATATCGAATAAAACTACGCACATAAAATCAAAAATTGAAATGCAATTAGTGCAATCGACTCCTTTTACGAGCGTTTACAACACATGCAACATTTGATGCGACGTTTGCGTCAAACAAACAAGAAAGTAATAAATCATTTCTTATTTTTTATTGGCAACCTTTTTTAAAAATCACTTAACACGCATAAAGCAAGAAAATAAAACCAAAAGCTGCCAAATCTGCTTTTAACCTTCCCCTGATTTTCTATGACAATTTTAATACATCGGATATTTTAAAATACACCAAGTCCTACTTTCAGAACCTGAACACACTTCTCTGGGATAATACAAATCAACATTACAAAACAATAAACATACATAAACATACACTTTACAATTATCAACACTCCCTGAGAGATCATCACCTTAGCAGAAAAGAGCTATCCAAATTTATTCGTCTTCGTCTTGGTCACACAAATCTTACCCATCAACACCTTTTCAATTCATCTCTACCTTCTTTATGTCACTTTTGCAACTCTTATTCCCCTATTTCCCTTAAACATATCCTCATACAATGTCCTCATTTCAATAACTTAAGAACAAAATTTTTCCGTTCTTCCAATCCTTTTTCTTACCTTTCTCAACCTACCTACCAAAACATTTCTCTTATTGCAAAATTTCTAAAAGCATCAAATCTATTCCAACTTATTTGATATAACTAATAAGAAAATTATTCAAAAATTATTATATGATCCAATCAATTGTAATTTAATGTAATTGTAATAGTACATATTTATTTAAGGAAAATTAGTTATAAGATTCATTTGTATTATTTACTATAAGTAAGCTTAAGGCTCCCAGCTATAGCTTCTTTTTCCTTTGCTTCTCCTTTTATTTTATTATATTAGAGAAGTTTGTAAATAAATAAATAAATAAATAAAACCAAAGTCGATGCATGAGAGTGTAGCTCTGTGCGTGCGTGCGTGAGTGAGTGCATACCTGTTTGACGACACGTCGAATCGAACATTGGACAGATCAGACGATATCACGTGGCTATCAACTCATAAATAACTTAACTCATTGTCGAAGCATTAAAAGGCCATAATCATAGCGTGCTAACTGCGTGACTGACAAACTGACTGACGCTCAGTGTGTCTGTCTTGAGCCGAATATGTTTGCTGAGCGTCACAAATTTGCTGCACGTGAGACAGTCGACAAACAAGTGCTCTGCTGTGTAAACACGCTCGTCATGTGGCTCAGTGTCGTGCATAATGCAAGAAACAACAGCAACAAATCAAATAAAAACTCCAAAGAAATCAAAGAAAATGTTGCACGTTTTGTATGCTTACTTATGCTTATGTTGCATTCACGGCATTCTATGACAGCACATTTTGATTGAAAGTGCTTCTGTACAACTTTAACACTTGAGATTCATTCGTAAAGTGGGTGTTTTCTATTTGCCTTCTTTGAGCTGTCACAGTCTTTCGCTAGCGCCCGAACAAATAACAATGCTGCAAGTCAGGCGCGTATTAAGTGAATTTTTGCCATCAAAAGTTATCTAACAATACGGGGGGGTCCGTTTTTAAATTCGCGGAATGGAGGATAAGGAGTGAAAATAATAATACAAATTTATTTTTCTTTTTCAATATTTTCACCTGCTACGCTTATACATTTTTCAGATCATTCAATCAGAAAAAAATGTTTTGTCTTTGTCCGAAAAATAGGCTGAAACTGCTCGAAAATTTCTTGCCACGAAGTTCTTTTTTATCTTTGGGTATAAATAATCACAATTTGCATCTCTTCTTGAATGGTTTGAACAGACTTTTCTTGCTTGGTAAGGAACTTTATAACAGAGCGATATACGTTTTCTCCAAATTTCAAACCTTCTTCCCATTTTGAATTGCTTTGTTGGCGATAATTCAAAAGCCAATGACCCGATTGCGTTATATCTTAGTATTTATACATATGATGAGTCAATTAACTCATTGATAAAGCAACTCTGCCATTCCGCGAACTTAAAAACGTACCCTCGTATTTATTTCTTACATTGAAAATCACCTTCAATCCGCTCCTGTACAACTTGTCACTGTTGTTGCTACTCAAGAGCGTTAAGTTTTGAAAAGAAAGTGTTGAATATGCATACGAGCCAGGCAATCTGAAATAACAGCGCATTAACCATGCAGCTTGTATCTTGTATCGCCCACTGTACGCCCCATAACTCTCACTCACTAGCTCGCTCGCAACAACGTATGACTGACAGCATATGTGACAGCGCTGCGTTAGACATGTTCACGCCATTTGTTGATGCATATTGTTGTATATCAACGTCAACGCTTGCTGTTGCTTTAGCGCAACAACAACGACAGTAAATGTCGCGTATTTTGTCTGTTTTTATCTGTTGATAAAAGTTATTTAGCGTAAACTTTGCCGTACAAATACTTATGCATTGCACAGTAGAGTGTTTGCCGTATAAAGAAAATATTTTCACAACCCAAAACTCAACAAAAAAGAAAAAAAAATGAAGGACAATTCTTGTGCTGCGTATGCTTTGACAGAAGCATTACAGGCATCAAATTTCATTGACGCAGTACATCAATGACTTTGCATCACTGTGCAAGGCACACGTACATATATACATATATTTGTATATATGTATCTGAGTGTAAGCATATAAGTATCACAGGCAATATACTTTGAGCGTAAGCCGTTGCTAAAGGCGACTGCGACATATCAATCAAAGCAATTAGGCATGAAATTTTAATGAATATTGCAGACATTGCAGAGCAGCAAAAACAAAGAGGAGAGAACACGCTGCGCTACAAAGTAATGACTTCAATTGAAAAATTCCACAGAGATTTAATGCTTGATAGTATAAAACAATATCAATATTTATTTTTCTGGCATTGTACTTTATTGTATTTGTATCTGATTTTTGTTTTGTTTTTTTTTTTTTGCTTTTTTGTAAACCGAAACTTTGCGTTCAAATAAATAAATATAGACGAAATATTTGACAGTGACTTACAGACGAAATGTGCTTAAAGCATGCCACACAACATGCAAGCAACAACAACAACAACAATAACAATAACAACAACAACTGACAAAGAGCAAAGTAATATGAGCAAAAAGGCAATAAGCCAAATAGTTCACTTGCAAGCATTGCATTGCATGACTTTGCACAATCGTTGCAGTACTGCAAAATACAAAAAAATAAAAAAAAAATACAAAAATGAAAATAAGAAAACAATAAATGAAGTGAAACCGACAAAAATATATTGGACACCCACACGCAAAGGCAACAATCAAAGCGCAGCATCGCATCAGTTGAATGCGGCAAGCAACGGTGGCAGTGATGTCGTCGTCAGCCAACTGCCAACTGATTGATTCGACAAGCAAAGCAAAGCGAAGCCAAAAAAAAAAACTCGACAATAAAAAAATAAAATTTAATTTGATTATTGGTTCTAAGTCGTGCGCAATAATCAAAAAAAAAAAAAAAAGAAGAGGCGAAAAAAAATAAATGAACAATGGAAAAACTCAAGAAATCGCAAACGAAGACGAAAGCAGCGACGAACTTTTAACTTGCACAATTTGAGTTTTACGCCACGAACTGTTGCACTTCGATTTATCGTTGCCGATAACGACAACAACAACGACGACAGCAGTAGGAGCAGTAGGAGCAGCAGGAGCAACACCAACAGCAAAGGCAATCAATTCGACATGGCTTGGCTTGGCTTAAATATGCCATTGCATTATTGAGAAATTTCGTGGTGCAACTTTTGACGCGCCACCATTTTTGAGTGCTGCGCTTAATAGATTCAAGCATTGCCAGACATTTTTGCATAGATTTTAAGCAATCTTTCATTGTTGGCCACAAGTTGTTCTAAATGCAACAAGCGTCTTACAGCGCCTTGAGCGAACACCACACGTTTCAATTGCTGCGCTTAAATGCTGATCAAATCGCGTTTGAGGTAAGTGAACTTGCTTGTGGGTGCATCATGTTGTTTCATGACAGTTTCTAGGAAGTAAAAATTGCCATGATTCATCTTTGCTCCAATACAGTTCACTACAGCGTCGATCAAAGGCCGCTGCTGCATGTCAGTAAGCAATTGTAGCAAATCTGTTGCGATTTCAGACTCAATACACGCCAACTTCTTTAAGAGTGATGCTGCACACGATATGCAAACTTGAAGAGTTCATTCACTTAGCTTGAGCTCGCAGCCTACGCCAAATCATTACTTAAAATTATGACCAACTACAAGCATGTTAAGACGCTTCAGTATGCTTATCTAAATGGCCAAGGTATAACATATTTTTTCAATTAGCGGTCGCACAAATTGATATATCTAAGAAGAACGGAGACAAATGATAATATAACAAAAAAGAAAATAGAAAAAACCAGTAAGGACGCTATAGTCGAGTATACTCGACAATATAATACCCTGCACAATAGTTAGTTGTAAACAAAATATTCTCCAAATCATAAGTTTCCAAAAATATATCCATTATCTTTATTTATACAAATAGGAAGAGGTGTTGTCGTTATATCTAGAAATTATGTGTTTTATTTACAAAATATACAAAATCTAAAATTATCTTAACAGTTTTAAATAAAAAATTCTTAAATACTACAAAGTTTTGATTAAATGCTAGGTAAACTTAATAAAATAGCGTCATGAAAGCTGTGAAGTGTTTCGTATGTTCGAGAGTCTACGTTTGAGTCTAAGTTAGTCAGAGCCCAGTCAATTTGCGTTCCAGCAATAGTTGTCTCAGCGTCAAAATTTAAAAGAGATCTGAATCCCCTAGTAGATAGGTGGCTAAAAACACGGTCAGAGTCAGAGCGAATACGCAAACACAAATTGAAATCTCCTATAACCACAGAATTTGAACCTAGAAATGGAAACTGCTCGAAAACGTCGTCTAAGTCGGAAATAAATTGACGTTGTGGATATCTTGGGCTTTTATAAATGATTAAAACTCCTATCGACTTATACCGGAATACTGCAAATTCGAAAACACCTAAATTGTTTTCTGCAAATTTTCTATGACTGTCGCAACAACTTATGTGTTGAAGAATTTCTTCCCGAACAAAAACAATTATACCTCTTTTGGGGCGATTCGGTACATAGCGGTCATTGCAATCAAGCCTAATTGCAATATCGAATCCGGGAACCTCATAATTTTCTTGCGGATATGTTGATGTTTCCACAACACAAAGTATAGATGACATTAACATAAGTTTGTCAGAACGAATGTCATCAATGTGCGAAAACAAACTTTGAGTGTTGTGGAAACATATTTGTAAGCCTAACGGACTAATCAAATGGTCGAAATGGGTGTTCAACAGTTTCTCATTTCTTAACTTTTGTATTTCTACATTAACAAAGTCAGTTTCCGATAGAGATTTAGGTGGGTTGAATTGGCCAACCAAAAAGAGTCCTGCTGCATTTGTAGCTCTACTGCAAGCAACATAAAGAGCAGCTCGTGACATACGCTTGCTTGTGTGAACAGCAACAAGTGAATATGTAGCGCCTTGACTCTTATGAATTGTAATACCTTCCGCAGGTACTACAGGAAACTGTTTCCGGTCTATACAAACTTGTTCGTTTCGTTTGTATTGAAATGTTCGAATTATTTTTTGAACCGGTGTCCAACTAAGTTCAGTGGCGTGCGAGTTTTGATTTCTCGCATTTTGGCCTACTGACTCTTCGGGAAATTGAATCCACAATTTTGTTGGACAGTTCGAATTGTTGAAGTCAATTTGCTTCAAAACTCCTGTTGCACCATTGACCAAACCATCACCTGTATCGACGTTGACAGTCATCATATACTTGATGGTGGTTTTTAAAAGAAGATTACTAATGAGACCTTGAGTCTCAGAGGTCTTGAAACTCTGAACTGCTACAAGAATTCGCTCTTTGCTTTCATTTGAAAGACCTGTGGCTTTAATGACATCTTCGGAATTTGAAACAAACTGCTGAAGAGAAACTGAATTTAGTTTGAAAGAATTATAGCAGTCTGCTTCATCATTTGTCAAGAATAAATGAATGGCATCATTCGGAATATTTGGTGCTGACACAATTCGGGAACGTAAAAGTTCAATATCAGAAGATGTCATTGCACCAGATGCCATGTTGTTAAGAGCAATAGCAAATGATTGGTCTTCACGTTGGCGCATTATCTCTGTAAGTTCGAAGTATTTGAAAAGATCCCACAGAGATGAACCAAATAATGTATGGTAAGGATCATTTGAATTAGGCTGAAAGACCCATTTATCCGCAACAGGTGAAAGTTGTCTGAGGTCCCCGAAAACTATAACAGAAACACCACCGAATGGAGAGGTACTTTTAAAAATTTGTCTAAGACGAGCATCCAAATTTGAAAACATTTTGGCACCGACCATTGAAACCTCGTCAATGATCAGCACCTTCAGATCTAGCAAGTTTGTGTGTAAGGTATTACACAAATCGTGACTTAACGGCCTTAGTTCAGTGCTCGACTGGTTCACTGGAAGTGAAAACATTGAATGTAAAGTAGATCCGCTTATGGCAAAAGCAGCTTTTCCAGTTGGAGCACATAACAGAACTCGTACAGAGTTCGGATTACTTCCAGGTACACTATTGTATCTGAAAGTAAGAGACTGGAAAATGGCGGATATCAACCTACTTTTTCCTACTCCAGCTCCACCACTTACGAACTCATGGAATACAAATTTGCATTTTATATTATGCAGCAAATGAGTTAAGTAAACTCTTTGTTTAAAATTGAGAGACCTAACAATTGTCAGCAAATTTTCTTTTGCGATGATGGGAGGAAGATTAATGTGACGAACATTATTGTCTGATTGGTCTTGGTTTGTCTCTGGATCATTTAGATTTAGGACGTTTAAGCCTGGTGGCACTTCAGGTATTGCTAATACCCGGAATTGTTCATCTAAATCCTGATCCGAGCGATTCACTTCTTCGTTGTTGTCATTTTCGATTTCTTGCAATCGCTCCAAGACTTGTTCTAACTCTCTATCATCTAAAACATTAAACCTCCTCCTTATTGCATCAATCGTTCCCTGATTTTCACGACAAATAGCCTCACAATCTTTATCAAGAATGTCTACTGTCTCATTTCTCCAAGGGACATACAACATCACTAGTTCCCTAAAAAAATCCTTACGATCCTTGTCAACGTTGAACCGCCTATACCTAATCACACAGGGCTTTGTACGTTTTCTAACAAATCCACTATTATCTAAAAGAGGAAAAGCTACCGTTCCAAGAACCTCGGGCTCAACCTCAACTTCTTCCGTAGCCTCAGCAACATTTACTGCCCTATGCGTCTTCGAATATCGGTAGTTCGCTGCAAAATCAGCTAAACATAAGTCGCTCAAGTTATTGGGACGATGAACATAATGTTCAAGCAAACCTGTCTGAAAAATATTGGTTGAATCTTGCGGCATGTTTTGCAGTTCGCCTTTAGACTTCAGCAATCTAACGCGCTGCTCTGGATGAGAAGTGTTGATATATATTTCAGCATTACTACTTTCTGACATGTGCAGACCCAAACAGCAGTATGCAGCTTCTTGAGCAGATATTTCACTTCCTGAAATGAATTTGTGACCAATATGCTGAAGTTTTTGTTTAATAGTAAAATTGCAGCGATGAATTTCTTCAACAGCTTCACGTAACAATTTAGAAACACCTCGATTTGATTTGTTTATGTAATTTACAATGTAGCTACAACATGCATAGGCGTCCAAAATGAACTGGATGTCCATGTTGGCCCTATGCAATGCGAGGATGTTTTTGTTATATGCGTTGAGCATTCTACTATCAAAACTTCTACGCAAAAATATATGTGGCTTCTTAAGGCTTGATCTTAAAGCCAACTTATACTCTTCATAATTCATATTCAGAGTATCGTGTGCCA
The DNA here is from genome assembly GCA_034638295.1 of Phortica okadai. NCBI lineage: Eukaryota > Metazoa > Arthropoda > Insecta > Diptera > Drosophilidae > Phortica > Phortica okadai. The sequence goes on from CM067851.1 coordinate 6,682,043, forward strand.
AAAATTGATCAAAATTAGAAAAATTCAGATCTGATGACAATAGATCTTGAATTTTTAGATAATTTTGACAATGTTGGTCATGGTGTTCAAATTCATCAGGAAGTGGCGTTAGAATTTCAGTTTGTGGCATTGGGGGATACGGCATACCGAAGCGGCAACCTCTACCTAGTCGACGACAGGAATGTCCATGGCTATGTTTTTGATAAGAAATGAATTCTTGCACACTAGGCTCATTACTTTCAGTAGAAATGAAAGTGTCAATGAAGGTTATGACAGCCTGAAATGTGCTATGATCGTTGAGATCAATTTTTGGGGCATCTTTCAGCCAATACATACCATGGACGTGAGGTGAACCTCTATGCTGAAACTCGATGCGCCAATAATATTTTGTGACGGGGTATTTACCGAAAATACATTCATCGGTTTTCATTAGAGAAAACAATTGACGAAATCTATAGTCAAAATATCTAGCGCAAGTAACAGCATCGGTTCGGATAAGTCTGGCCTTCTCATCGAAACGCATTGTAGCCGCTTGTTCTTCAGAAATTGTAATGCGGTCTACATTTTGCTTCAAGATAACTAAGAGTTCGGTCCACTTTGTTTCAGCTGCTGATAATGTGATAAAAAAAGTGGGAAGATCGAACTGCCTAATCATGGCCAACACTTTTTTTTTCTCGGCTTCCCAGTGAGCTGGAGATGAGCGAACACCTTTTAATACCCTGTAGCCATCATCGTGAAGAATTAAACGGTTTACAAAATCATCATTTAAGACGTTGTTCGCGGTGATGGCTGCAGGGGCCCTATTCTTTCGCAAACAAATTGAAGTATTGTTTGCGATATTTATCTTTTCAATCTTCTTATAATTATAAAAAAGCTTATCTAATCGAACACCTCTTCTATCAAAATTGCGAAGCTCAGACCTAACAATTTTGGTGAATGTTTCACAACATTGACGCTTATGACCTCCATATATGGACGCAAACGACAATTCCTCAGAGTCTTCATCTGTAACCATATCTAAAGGACGCTGACCTTCACCAGGAGCCATAATAATTCTTTGTAACTGAGCGTTTTCAATTGAACTATTATCCATTAGTGTTTCTTGGCCTCCTGGATTAAGACCGTTCTCAATATGATCTTCTTGTTGATTTACATTGGAGTTTTCGGCATCATTTCTAACACGAGTGTTCGAAATAGACTCAACAATGTCAACATCAGATGGCGAAACGACAAAAGGGACATTTTCCGCAACAAACGAAGATATCCATTGTTCATCTAAAGATATTTGATGCTTTATATACAATTCGGTATTGCATAAATATCTAACTGCTTCAAGAACTTTGGCAGGTCGTATGGTTTCAGTCATGAAATCATGACTGTACTGCATACGCCGCCTAAGATGCAGTTGGATAACTTCAGATTGATCGAAAGTTCGAGGGAGAGTTGTAACTGTATTGGTTACCGAAATTGGAACATTTACAACAGCTCCTCGAATGGCACTTTGCCGCTCAAACCCTAAAGGAACAATCCTCATGAACGGAAGGCGTGGGCACACCAATCTCTCTTCAAGAGGTGTTAGGTCCTTTAAGCAATCAGGAAGTTCTGGAAATTCCAGGCCATTTTTTATGCAAATATTTGGCTTCTTCCGTTGCTTTACAGTGCGCGCACAAGTTTTGCAAAAATTACTTGTGTTTTCCGTTGAAGGAAATTTTTGTAATAAATATAAAATATCGCTACTGTATGGGTTGTTGCTTTCAATCCATGAAACATCAATTTTTTCGGTCTGATGAGGGAACCATAACCCACCGCAACAAACGCAAATAATTGTAGGTCCATGTTTAACATTCTTAAAATAAACTTCAAATTTTCGTTGAAGCGGTGAGTTTGGTGCCCCCAGTACTCTTTGCTGTCGGTCTAGATCAACGTGCCTACTTTGCCGGCTTCTTTCTGCATTACGCTGATTTTCTCTAGACCGATTGCTAGGAACAGACCGATGAAGGGAAACTCTTCGACCTAATTGTCTAACAGCATCATTTTGGGTTTGCCTTGCCAACGCTCTGGCTTCGCTTCTTTGGACTCTATTTCTAATACGAATAACTGCCTGATTTTCTTCATTTGCACGTCTTACAGAATGCTCTAAAGTATTTTGACGCTGCTCCTGTTCGTTGTAACGTGCGTTTAGTCGCCGGATAGAGCGCCGAAGTGAATCGCGAGCCTGTTCGATTTGGCGGTAACGTGGAACTGTACGTCGCGACGCATGTTCGACTGTGTTATTTTCTTGTTCCTGTGCACGGTACACAGGATCGCGTCTACGATTTGAACGTCGGACAGTATCCCGGGTCTGTTCTAACTGCCGAACTTCGGGGTTTGCACGGCGCGTTGTGTGTTCGACGGTGTTGTTTTCTTGCTCTTGTGCACGGTACACAGGATCGCGTCTACGATTTGAACGTCGGACAGTATCCCGGGTCTGTTCTAACTGCCGAACCTCGGGGTTTGCACGGCGCGTTGTGTGTTCGACGGTGTTGTTTTCTTGCTCTTGTGCACGGTACACAGGATCGCGTCTACGAATTGAACGTCGGACAGTATCCCGGGTCTGTTCTAACTGCCGAATTTCGGGGTTTGCACGGCGCGTTGTGTGTTCGACGGTGTTGTTTTCTTGCTCTTGTGCACGGTACACAGGATCGCGTCTACGATTTGAACGTCGGACAGTATTCCGTGTCTGTTCTATCTGCCGAACTTCGGGGTTTGCACGGCGCGTTGTGTGTTCGACGGTGTTGTTTGCTTGCTCTTGTGCACGGTACACAGGATCGCGTCTACGATTTGAACGCCGGACAGTATTCCGTGTCTGTTCTAATTGTCGAGCATCGAGGTCTGCGCGTTGAGACGAATGCGCGACGTTGTTGATTTGTTGTTCGCGAGCACGATAGTTGCGACCTTGTCTTCGTGTTGAACGTTGCCGCGAATTGCGTGACTGTTCGGTTTCCCGGGTTTCAGAATTTTCGCGACGGTTTTGTTGTTGTTGCGTATGTCGCTCGCGTATTTGTTCATTGTCGTTGCGTAGTGCGTCTCTGTCTCTACGTCTTTGTATAGTCTGAGCAACAGTTAGTCTCCTAAGTCTTGGCATTTTATAAATATTTTTGAAAGACAACTTTCAAAGTTATATTTTAGGATATTAATGTAAAAAAATAACCAAATAATCAAAAAATAAGAATATATGTAGTAATAATAATTAATTAAATAATAATTATAATAATAAAATGTCTCAATCAAATGTATCAGATCCAGGCGGTTAAATGGTTGGTCTAAAATATAGAAATCTAAGTAATGTATGCAAAAAAATAAACTTTGGTCTGGTAAAGAATTTAGTAAATTCCTTGGCGTAGCTTCTGTATCTTCACGAAATTATCTCAAAACTCAATAATGACTTAACTATTAGCAGCCCATTACTCTATTTTTGTGAATGGTTTGTTTGTCAAAAAAAAAAAGGCAACATATATTTTATTTATTATTAAATAAAATTTTCTCTAAAGAATTTTTAAAATCGATTACAATTGGGTAAATAAACATGAAAAAAATGGACTTGATCAATTGTTCAACTCGAATAGCATTTTTAAGTGTCAAACATCAAACTCAATCAACTTTGAGTGTTGAAAAATTGTATGTTTAATGTAACTTAAAGTAACATAAGAGCTTATGTTATATACTAATGTTTATTTTTCACTCATGCATCACATTTAACCACATTAGCCATAACATATAGTACGACCATAGAGAAATTATTATATACAGTGGAAAATGAACTATTCGCATTTTGCGTTCGATCCTTTTTCAGCGACTAAGTCGCCCTCTTTAATACTACTAACTTCCATTGAAAAACCTAAAACCCACGGCATTTGTATCCAACTCTTATGTACACATACAATTCCTAACAACATATGCTACGCTACTTATACTTAATTTAAAAAAACAATCGAAATCAAACCGATGTGCGGACCATAACTGTGTATGACATGCAAAATGCGAGCAGTTCATTTTCCACTCTGTGTAATAATTACTCTATGGTAATATCATTTATTGCTTATTTTTCAAACTCATAAGTCACACAAAGCCACACACAAACACGTCAGTCGAATATCAAACTTGATAACCAACTTTGAGTGTTCGACTGTCGTATGTTATATATAGCTAAAGGTGACAAAAGAGAATTATAGATTAATTTTCTACTCCTACGTCACATCTGACCCACCCAGTCGATACGGCCGTCGAACGTTAAACTTGACATGGAGCTTAAGTGATCGACCGTCATATGTTACATGAGGCTCAAAGTACATAGGAGAGAGTTTTGTTTATTTACTTTGTGCTAAATAGCAAATACCGCAAGCATGTATTGAATTTGAACGCGAAATTTAAGTACTATACTAGAAGTCATGTCCCCGATAACCATATGTAACATAGGTGTATAGGTCCAAACAGAGTACTTTAAAAAAAGTAGCTAAAACGATGAGGGACTGACTTAACTGAGACGGACATACAGACAATTGTGAGGCTTAAGTATATTGAAACCTGGCTACAAACTTCGTGAAGATTACACTAAGTGGCAGTGTATATCTAATAATAATGCAAATAAACACTCACCATCAATACAAATCCAATTAAGGATAGAAAACAATTTATTTTTCGCGAGAACCGAATTTTATTTTGTTGTCTTCTATTTATTCGTAGAACATTTAATTATGGCTGTGAAAACAACCGATTTTGTTATAAATTTGAACCGAAACCGTTCACAACTTTAAACGACGACCCAATATAAACCGTACTTGATTTAACAATCAACGAAACAATTGCGAACGAAAATTTTTGGTCAAGAACAATATTATTAAATTTGGCGCAAATTTATAAACTGGCGCAAATCTGATAGAGTTGTCGAAACATGCATTTATATGGGGCTATTATAGACAATTATGAAATGGGCAACTCTGTACCAGGGGTTCAAGGCTTCACTTCTAATTTACAGTGTTATAAAAGAAAGAGGTGAATGAGTATTGTTTTAACGATCAAATGACCAAATCGTATTATTATTTGGTCATTAGTTATGAAAGCATATGTAATTGGTTTGTCTTCAAAATACTGATATTTATCTATTCACATAAACAATTACATGAGTTTACATTTTATTTCTTTAGGCCAATTTTGGTATAATTTAAAAAATACTTATTTATCAATTTATGTTTAATTAAAAAGTCTTATTGAAAAAGTCTTATTGGACAATTTTTTATGTGTCTATACTGTGCTTGAGTATTTTTCTGTAAGCAAACTGTATTGCACAGCTGTGTTAATGAGTCAACAGCTTAATTTTCATGTTTCTATATTATCTTCTATAAAATAATTTATAAAAAATTGAAACCTCAATATATGTTAGTTTTTTAAAGTGTTTGAGTTAGGTGGACTTTGAGGTATTACACTGAACGAAGAGGATACTTTGCGGTATACTATATTAAATAGGTATAGGTATATTTGCTGAACATGAATAGGAAGTTTCTGTTTCGTTCCTTTTGTAACAAATAAAAGACAAAAATTTTGGTACGCCATTTTGTAGGGCTATGATTACTGAATCTTTCGAACAATTTTCATGTTTCTATATTGTTATTTATGAAATATTTCATTACAAAAAACTCAATAAATGTTAGTTTTTTGAAATTTTGTAGTTTGATGATCCTTGATGGGCAACTATAAAGAAAAGGTTTATATTGTGATATGCAGTTTGACAGTGGTATGTTTACTCAGCCTGTATTCAAAATGTCAGGTTCGTGCCTTTTCTAGTTTTGGAGATATAGCAATTTTAAGAAAACCATTTTAAGAGGGTAAATGAAGAGAAAGGGGAACAATTGTGGTATGCAGTTTTATAAGGCTAAACATACTATGTTTACACATACATTTTTATGTTTCTATCGCAATTAGTGTTCAAAATATAAAGGAAAACGTTAAAAAAATTTGTAATTTACAAAAAATTTGAGTTTGATGGTCTTTGAGGGGTAACCATCAAAGAGAGGGGTAGTTTGTGGTATGCAGTTTTGAAGATGTATGTTTACTAAGCTTGTATACAAAATTTCAGGTTCGTACCAGTTATAGGTTAGGAGATATAGCAATTTTAAGAAAACAACGGGGGGAGGGGAAATAAAGGGGAGGGGGGAAATTTTGGGTATGCAGTTTTGTAGAGATATACATACTGAGTCTACATACTGATTTTTACGTTTCTATCTTGTCAGCTGTTTGAGCTACAGCCATTTAAAAAAGTGGGCGTGGCTGGTTGGGCGGGAAGGAGTAGGCGTGGCACAAAACCGTTCAAACTTGATCTGCTGCCGAGCATCACAAGTCTACCCACCAACTTTCAAGTCTCTAACTTATATAGTTTCCGAGAACCATTGGTGAATACGGACGGACGGACGGACGGACGGACAGACGGACAGACGGACAGACGGACAGACGGACGGACATAGCTTAATCGATTTCTCTTGTCATCCTGATCAAGAATATATATACTTTATGGGGTCCCCCTCCCCTCCTTCTAAGCGTTACATACATTTCGTTCAAACAAACACAATATACCCTGACACAGTGTATGTGCAGGGTATAAAAAGTATAACTGTGTGAACAAAACCTGCAAAGTTCCATAAGACGAAAAAATGTCAACTTATCTGAGTGACTCAATCAGCAACACGCACGAAACGAAAAACCAACAGCAACAAAATAAATAAAATACAAGCATTGAACATAGCCAACAAAAAAAGGCTTATAAATGCGCATTTAGAAAACACTTTACATATTTTAGTGTCGACAAAGAAAAAAAAAACCAGTAAGGACGCTATAGTCGAGTATACTCGACAATATAATACCCTGCACAATAGTTAGTTGTAAACAAAATATTCTCCAAATCATAAGTTTCCAAAAATATATCCATTATCTTTATTTATACAAATAGGAAGAGGTGTTGTCGTTATATCTAGAAATTATGTGTTTTATTTACAAAATATACAAAATCTAAAATTATCTTAACAGTTTTAAATAAAAAATTCTTAAATACTACAAAGTTTTGATTAAATGCTAGGTAAACTTAATAAAATAGCGTCATGAAAGCTGTGAAGTGTTTCGTATGTTCGAGAGTCTACGTTTGAGTCTAAGTTAGTCAGAGCCCAGTCAATTTGCGTTCCAGCAATAGTTGTCTCAGCGTCAAAATTTAAAAGAGATCTGAATCCCCTAGTAGATAGGTGGCTAAAAACACGGTCAGAGTCAGAGCGAATACGCAAACACAAATTGAAATCTCCTATAACCACAGAATTTGAACCTAGAAATGGAAACTGCTCGAAAACGTCGTCTAAGTCGGAAATAAATTGACGTTGTGGATATCTTGGGCTTTTATAAATGATTAAAACTCCTATCGACTTATACCGGAATACTGCAAATTCGAAAACACCTAAATTGTTTTCTGCAAATTTTCTATGACTGTCGCAACAACTTATGTGTTGAAGAATTTCTTCCCGAACAAAAACAATTATACCTCTTTTGGGGCGATTCGGTACATAGCGGTCATTGCAATCAAGCCTAATTGCAATATCGAATCCGGGAACCTCATAATTTTCTTGCGGATATGTTGATGTTTCCACAACACAAAGTATAGATGACATTAACATAAGTTTGTCAGAACGAATGTCATCAATGTGCGAAAACAAACTTTGAGTGTTGTGGAAACATATTTGTAAGCCTAACGGACTAATCAAATGGTCGAAATGGGTGTTCAACAGTTTCTCATTTCTTAACTTTTGTATTTCTACATTAACAAAGTCAGTTTCCGATAGAGATTTAGGTGGGTTGAATTGGCCAACCAAAAAGAGTCCTGCTGCATTTGTAGCTCTACTGCAAGCAACATAAAGAGCAGCTCGTGACATACGCTTGCTTGTGTGAACAGCAACAAGTGAATATGTAGCGCCTTGACTCTTATGAATTGTAATACCTTCCGCAGGTACTACAGGAAACTGTTTCCGGTCTATACAAACTTGTTCGTTTCGTTTGTATTGAAATGTTCGAATTATTTTTTGAACCGGTGTCCAACTAAGTTCAGTGGCGTGCGAGTTTTGATTTCTCGCATTTTGGCCTACTGACTCTTCGGGAAATTGAATCCACAATTTTGTTGGACAGTTCGAATTGTTGAAGTCAATTTGCTTCAAAACTCCTGTTGCACCATTGACCAAACCATCACCTGTATCGACGTTGACAGTCATCATATACTTGATGGTGGTTTTTAAAAGAAGATTACTAATGAGACCTTGAGTCTCAGAGGTCTTGAAACTCTGAACTGCTACAAGAATTCGCTCTTTGCTTTCATTTGAAAGACCTGTGGCTTTAATGACATCTTCGGAATTTGAAACAAACTGCTGAAGAGAAACTGAATTTAGTTTGAAAGAATTATAGCAGTCTGCTTCATCATTTGTCAAGAATAAATGAATGGCATCATTCGGAATATTTGGTGCTGACACAATTCGGGAACGTAAAAGTTCAATATCAGAAGATGTCATTGCACCAGATGCCATGTTGTTAAGAGCAATAGCAAATGATTGGTCTTCACGTTGGCGCATTATCTCTGTAAGTTCGAAGTATTTGAAAAGATCCCACAGAGATGAACCAAATAATGTATGGTAAGGATCATTTGAATTAGGCTGAAAGACCCATTTATCCGCAACAGGTGAAAGTTGTCTGAGGTCCCCGAAAACTATAACAGAAACACCACCGAATGGAGAGGTACTTTTAAAAATTTGTCTAAGACGAGCATCCAAATTTGAAAACATTTTGGCACCGACCATTGAAACCTCGTCAATGATCAGCACCTTCAGATCTAGCAAGTTTGTGTGTAAGGTATTACACAAATCGTGACTTAACGGCCTTAGTTCAGTGCTCGACTGGTTCACTGGAAGTGAAAACATTGAATGTAAAGTAGATCCGCTTATGGCAAAAGCAGCTTTTCCAGTTGGAGCACATAACAGAACTCGTACAGAGTTCGGATTACTTCCAGGTACACTATTGTATCTGAAAGTAAGAGACTGGAAAATGGCGGATATCAACCTACTTTTTCCTACTCCAGCTCCACCACTTACGAACTCATGGAATACAAATTTGCATTTTATATTATGCAGCAAATGAGTTAAGTAAACTCTTTGTTTAAAATTGAGAGACCTAACAATTGTCAGCAAATTTTCTTTTGCGATGATGGGAGGAAGATTAATGTGACGAACATTATTGTCTGATTGGTCTTGGTTTGTCTCTGGATCATTTAGATTTAGGACGTTTAAGCCTGGTGGCACTTCAGGTATTGCTAATACCCGGAATTGTTCATCTAAATCCTGATCCGAGCGATTCACTTCTTCGTTGTTGTCATTTTCGATTTCTTGCAATCGCTCCAAGACTTGTTCTAACTCTCTATCATCTAAAACATTAAACCTCCTCCTTATTGCATCAATCGTTCCCTGATTTTCACGACAAATAGCCTCACAATCTTTATCAAGAATGTCTACTGTCTCATTTCTCCAAGGGACATACAACATCACTAGTTCCCTAAAAAAATCCTTACGATCCTTGTCAACGTTGAACCGCCTATACCTAATCACACAGGGCTTTGTACGTTTTCTAACAAATCCACTATTATCTAAAAGAGGAAAAGCTACCGTTCCAAGAACCTCGGGCTCAACCTCAACTTCTTCCGTAGCCTCAGCAACATTTACTGCCCTATGCGTCTTCGAATATCGGTAGTTCGCTGCAAAATCAGCTAAACATAAGTCGCTCAAGTTATTGGGACGATGAACATAATGTTCAAGCAAACCTGTCTGAAAAATATTGGTTGAATCTTGCGGCATGTTTTGCAGTTCGCCTTTAGACTTCAGCAATCTAACGCGCTGCTCTGGATGAGAAGTGTTGATATATATTTCAGCATTACTACTTTCTGACATGTGCAGACCCAAACAGCAGTATGCAGCTTCTTGAGCAGATATTTCACTTCCTGAAATGAATTTGTGACCAATATGCTGAAGTTTTTGTTTAATAGTAAAATTGCAGCGATGAATTTCTTCAACAGCTTCACGTAACAATTTAGAAACACCTCGATTTGATTTGTTTATGTAATTTACAATGTAGCTACAACATGCATAGGCGTCCAAAATGAACTGGATGTCCATGTTGGCCCTATGCAATGCGAGGATGTTTTTGTTATATGCGTTGAGCATTCTACTATCAAAACTTCTACGCAAAAATATATGTGGCTTCTTAAGGCTTGATCTTAAAGCCAACTTATACTCTTCATAATTCATATTCAGAGTATCGTGTGCCAAAAATTGATCAAAATTAGAAAAATTCAGATCTGATGACAATAGATCTTGAATTTTTAGATAATTTTGACAATGTTGGTCATGGTGTTCAAATTCATCAGGAAGTGGCGTTAGAATTTCAGTTTGTGGCATTGGGGGATACGGCATACCGAAGCGGCAACCTCTACCTAGTCGACGACAGGAATGTCCATGGCTATGTTTTTGATAAGAAATGAATTCTTGCACACTAGGCTCATTACTTTCAGTAGAAATGAAAGTGTCAATGAAGGTTATGACAGCCTGAAATGTGCTATGATCGTTGAGATCAATTTTTGGGGCATCTTTCAGCCAATACATACCATGGACGTGAGGTGAACCTCTATGCTGAAACTCGATGCGCCAATAATATTTTGTGACGGGGTATTTACCGAAAATACATTCATCGGTTTTCATTAGAGAAAACAATTGACGAAATCTATAGTCAAAATATCTAGCGCAAGTAACAGCATCGGTTCGGATAAGTCTGGCCTTCTCATCGAAACGCATTGTAGCCGCTTGTTCTTCAGAAATTGTAATGCGGTCTACATTTTGCTTCAAGATAACTAAGAGTTCGGTCCACTTTGTTTCAGCTGCTGATAATGTGATAAAAAAAGTGGGAAGATCGAACTGCCTAATCATGGCCAACACTTTTTTTTTCTCGGCTTCCCAGTGAGCTGGAGATGAGCGAACACCTTTTAATACCCTGTAGCCATCATCGTGAAGAATTAAACGGTTTACAAAATCATCATTTAAGACGTTGTTCGCGGTGATGGCTGCAGGGGCCCTATTCTTTCGCAAACAAATTGAAGTATTGTTTGCGATATTTATCTTTTCAATCTTCTTATAATTATAAAAAAGCTTATCTAATCGAACACCTCTTCTATCAAAATTGCGAAGCTCAGACCTAACAATTTTGGTGAATGTTTCACAACATTGACGCTTATGACCTCCATATATGGACGCAAACGACAATTCCTCAGAGTCTTCATCTGTAACCATATCTAAAGGACGCTGACCTTCACCAGGAGCCATAATAATTCTTTGTAACTGAGCGTTTTCAATTGAACTATTATCCATTAGTGTTTCTTGGCCTCCTGGATTAAGACCGTTCTCAATATGATCTTCTTGTTGATTTACATTGGAGTTTTCGGCATCATTTCTAACACGAGTGTTCGAAATAGACTCAACAATGTCAACATCAGATGGCGAAACGACAAAAGGGACATTTTCCGCAACAAACGAAGATATCCATTGTTCATCTAAAGATATTTGATGCTTTATATACAATTCGGTATTGCATAAATATCTAACTGCTTCAAGAACTTTGGCAGGTCGTATGGTTTCAGTCATGAAATCATGACTGTACTGCATACGCCGCCTAAGATGCAGTTGGATAACTTCAGATTGATCGAAAGTTCGAGGGAGAGTTGTAACTGTATTGGTTACCGAAATTGGAACATTTACAACAGCTCCTCGAATGGCACTTTGCCGCTCAAACCCTAAAGGAACAATCCTCATGAACGGAAGGCGTGGGCACACCAATCTCTCTTCAAGAGGTGTTAGGTCCTTTAAGCAATCAGGAAGTTCTGGAAATTCCAGGCCATTTTTTATGCAAATATTTGGCTTCTTCCGTTGCTTTACAGTGCGCGCACAAGTTTTGCAAAAATTACTTGTGTTTTCCGTTGAAGGAAATTTTTGTAATAAATATAAAATATCGCTACTGTATGGGTTGTTGCTTTCAATCCATGAAACATCAATTTTTTCGGTCTGATGAGGGAACCATAACCCACCGCAACAAACGCAAATAATTGTAGGTCCATGTTTAACATTCTTAAAATAAACTTCAAATTTTCGTTGAAGCGGTGAGTTTGGTGCCCCCAGTACTCTTTGCTGTCGGTCTAGATCAACGTGCCTACTTTGCCGGCTTCTTTCTGCATTACGCTGATTTTCTCTAGACCGATTGCTAGGAACAGACCGATGAAGGGAAACTCTTCGACCTAATTGTCTAACAGCATCATTTTGGGTTTGCCTTGCCAACGCTCTGGCTTCGCTTCTTTGGACTCTATTTCTAATACGAATAACTGCCTGATTTTCTTCATTTGCACGTCTTACAGAATGCTCTAAAGTATTTTGACGCTGCTCCTGTTCGTTGTAACGTGCGTTTAGTCGCCGGATAGAGCGCCGAAGTGAATCGCGAGCCTGTTCGATTTGGCGGTAACGTGGAACTGTACGTCGCGACGCATGTTCGACTGTGTTATTTTCTTGTTCCTGTGCACGGTACACAGGATCGCGTCTACGATTTGAACGTCGGACAGTATCCCGGGTCTGTTCTAACTGCCGAACTTCGGGGTTTGCACGGCGCGTTGTGTGTTCGACGGTGTTGTTTTCTTGCTCTTGTGCACGGTACACAGGATCGCGTCTACGATTTGAACGTCGGACAGTATCCCGGGTCTGTTCTAACTGCCGAACCTCGGGGTTTGCACGGCGCGTTGTGTGTTCGACGGTGTTGTTTTCTTGCTCTTGTGCACGGTACACAGGATCGCGTCTACGAATTGAACGTCGGACAGTATCCCGGGTCTGTTCTAACTGCCGAATTTCGGGGTTTGCACGGCGCGTTGTGTGTTCGACGGTGTTGTTTTCTTGCTCTTGTGCACGGTACACAGGATCGCGTCTACGATTTGAACGTCGGACAGTATTCCGTGTCTGTTCTATCTGCCGAACTTCGGGGTTTGCACGGCGCGTTGTGTGTTCGACGGTGTTGTTTGCTTGCTCTTGTGCACGGTACACAGGATCGCGTCTACGATTTGAACGCCGGACAGTATTCCGTGTCTGTTCTAATTGTCGAGCATCGAGGTCTGCGCGTTGAGACGAATGCGCGACGTTGTTGATTTGTTGTTCGCGAGCACGATAGTTGCGACCTTGTCTTCGTGTTGAACGTTGCCGCGAATTGCGTGACTGTTCGGTTTCCCGGGTTTCAGAATTTTCGCGACGGTTTTGTTGTTGTTGCGTATGTCGCTCGCGTATTTGTTCATTGTCGTTGCGTAGTGCGTCTCTGTCTCTACGTCTTTGTATAGTCTGAGCAACAGTTAGTCTCCTAAGTCTTGGCATTTTATAAATATTTTTGAAAGACAACTTTCAAAGTTATATTTTAGGATATTAATGTAAAAAAATAACCAAATAATCAAAAAATAAGAATATATGTAGTAATAATAATTAATTAAATAATAATTATAATAATAAAATGTCTCAATCAAATGTATCAGATCCAGGCGGTTAAATGGTTGGTCTAAAATATAGAAATCTAAGTAATGTATGCAAAAAAATAAACTTTGGTCTGGTAAAGAATTTAGTAAATTCCTTGGCGTAGCTTCTGTATCTTCACGAAATTATCTCAAAACTCAATAATGACTTAACTATTAGCAGCCCATTACTCTATTTTTGTGAATGGTTTGTTTGTCAAAAAAAAAAAGGCAACATATATTTTATTTATTATTAAATAAAATTTTCTCTAAAGAATTTTTAAAATCGATTACAATTGGGTAAATAAACATGAAAAAAATGGACTTGATCAATTGTTCAACTCGAATAGCATTTTTAAGTGTCAAACATCAAACTCAATCAACTTTGAGTGTTGAAAAATTGTATGTTTAATGTAACTTAAAGTAACATAAGAGCTTATGTTATATACTAATGTTTATTTTTCACTCATGCATCACATTTAACCACATTAGCCATAACATATAGTACGACCATAGAGAAATTATTATATACAGTGGAAAATGAACTATTCGCATTTTGCGTTCGATCCTTTTTCAGCGACTAAGTCGCCCTCTTTAATACTACTAACTTCCATTGAAAAACCTAAAACCCACGGCATTTGTATCCAACTCTTATGTACACATACAATTCCTAACAACATATGCTACGCTACTTATACTTAATTTAAAAAAACAATCGAAATCAAACCGATGTGCGGACCATAACTGTGTATGACATGCAAAATGCGAGCAGTTCATTTTCCACTCTGTGTAATAATTACTCTATGGTAATATCATTTATTGCTTATTTTTCAAACTCATAAGTCACACAAAGCCACACACAAACACGTCAGTCGAATATCAAACTTGATAACCAACTTTGAGTGTTCGACTGTCGTATGTTATATATAGCTAAAGGTGACAAAAGAGAATTATAGATTAATTTTCTACTCCTACGTCACATCTGACCCACCCAGTCGATACGGCCGTCGAACGTTAAACTTGACATGGAGCTTAAGTGATCGACCGTCATATGTTACATGAGGCTCAAAGTACATAGGAGAGAGTTTTGTTTATTTACTTTGTGCTAAATAGCAAATACCGCAAGCATGTATTGAATTTGAACGCGAAATTTAAGTACTATACTAGAAGTCATGTCCCCGATAACCATATGTAACATAGGTGTATAGGTCCAAACAGAGTACTTTAAAAAAAGTAGCTAAAACGATGAGGGACTGACTTAACTGAGACGGACATACAGACAATTGTGAGGCTTAAGTATATTGAAACCTGGCTACAAACTTCGTGAAGATTACACTAAGTGGCAGTGTATATCTAATAATAATGCAAATAAACACTCACCATCAATACAAATCCAATTAAGGATAGAAAACAATTTATTTTTCGCGAGAACCGAATTTTATTTTGTTGTCTTCTATTTATTCGTAGAACATTTAATTATGGCTGTGAAAACAACCGATTTTGTTATAAATTTGAACCGAAACCGTTCACAACTTTAAACGACGACCCAATATAAACCGTACTTGATTTAACAATCAACGAAACAATTGCGAACGAAAATTTTTGGTCAAGAACAATATTATTAAATTTGGCGCAAATTTATAAACTGGCGCAAATCTGATAGAGTTGTCGAAACATGCATTTATATGGGGCTATTATAGACAATTATGAAATGGGCAACTCTGTACCAGGGGTTCAAGGCTTCACTTCTAATTTACAGTGTTATAAAAGAAAGAGGTGAATGAGTATTGTTTTAACGATCAAATGACCAAATCGTATTATTATTTGGTCATTAGTTATGAAAGCATATGTAATTGGTTTGTCTTCAAAATACTGATATTTATCTATTCACATAAACAATTACATGAGTTTACATTTTATTTCTTTAGGCCAATTTTGGTATAATTTAAAAAATACTTATTTATCAATTTATGTTTAATTAAAAAGTCTTATTGAAAAAGTCTTATTGGACAATTTTTTATGTGTCTATACTGTGCTTGAGTATTTTTCTGTAAGCAAACTGTATTGCACAGCTGTGTTAATGAGTCAACAGCTTAATTTTCATGTTTCTATATTATCTTCTATAAAATAATTTATAAAAAATTGAAACCTCAATATATGTTAGTTTTTTAAAGTGTTTGAGTTAGGTGGACTTTGAGGTATTACACTGAACGAAGAGGATACTTTGCGGTATACTATATTAAATAGGTATAGGTATATTTGCTGAACATGAATAGGAAGTTTCTGTTTCGTTCCTTTTGTAACAAATAAAAGACAAAAATTTTGGTACGCCATTTTGTAGGGCTATGATTACTGAATCTTTCGAACAATTTTCATGTTTCTATATTGTTATTTATGAAATATTTCATTACAAAAAACTCAATAAATGTTAGTTTTTTGAAATTTTGTAGTTTGATGATCCTTGATGGGCAACTATAAAGAAAAGGTTTATATTGTGATATGCAGTTTGACAGTGGTATGTTTACTCAGCCTGTATTCAAAATGTCAGGTTCGTGCCTTTTCTAGTTTTGGAGATATAGCAATTTTAAGAAAACCATTTTAAGAGGGTAAATGAAGAGAAAGGGGAACAATTGTGGTATGCAGTTTTATAAGGCTAAACATACTATGTTTACACATACATTTTTATGTTTCTATCGCAATTAGTGTTCAAAATATAAAGGAAAACGTTAAAAAAATTTGTAATTTACAAAAAATTTGAGTTTGATGGTCTTTGAGGGGTAACCATCAAAGAGAGGGGTAGTTTGTGGTATGCAGTTTTGAAGATGTATGTTTACTAAGCTTGTATACAAAATTTCAGGTTCGTACCAGTTATAGGTTAGGAGATATAGCAATTTTAAGAAAACAACGGGGGGAGGGGAAATAAAGGGGAGGGGGGAAATTTTGGGTATGCAGTTTTGTAGAGATATACATACTGAGTCTACATACTGATTTTTACGTTTCTATCTTGTCAGCTGTTTGAGCTACAGCCATTTAAAAAAGTGGGCGTGGCTGGTTGGGCGGGAAGGAGTAGGCGTGGCACAAAACCGTTCAAACTTGATCTGCTGCCGAGCATCACAAGTCTACCCACCAACTTTCAAGTCTCTAACTTATATAGTTTCCGAGAACCATTGGTGAATACGGACGGACGGACGGACGGACGGACAGACGGACAGACGGACAGACGGACAGACGGACGGACATAGCTTAATCGATTTCTCTTGTCATCCTGATCAAGAATATATATACTTTATGGGGTCCCCCTCCCCTCCTTCTAAGCGTTACATACATTTCGTTCAAACAAACACAATATACCCTGACACAGTGTATGTGCAGGGTATAAAAAACGACACAATTAAAAACACTTTTCTTTTAACGCACGACTTTGAGCTGCTTAGGGCTCATAAATGTTTATCGACACATCTCTGCTTATCAGATCTGAGTTTAGTTTTATTTTAACTTTTTTTTTTCGTCTCTTTCAAATGTGTAATCTGTGTAAATTTGACGGGAAATCGCCGAAATTTGTTAATTTTATTGTTGAACATGAGTTTTGGTTTGAAATATACGGTAAAGCAGGTTATTTGAAGCGCATTCAAAACGAAAGCACAACACATACATACATATTTAGGCCATGTTTAGACGCATTGAAGCGCAGACAAAATGCATTGCTCGGCTGTTAGCCAAGTTTATGGGCGTCTAGACGCTAGCTTATGCGCAGCTGTCATTGCTAACACATAATTATAGCTTTTGAGTGTGCTAAGAAAATGCCAAATGCCGGCATTTCCGTTGAAGTTGCGGGCGCCTCCGTCAAAAACCCTTTTTTGCTTTTGTTTTTCACTGTTGGCGTGTTGTTGGCTTGGGCCGCCTATAGTCTATAATTAATATAATTATATTTATGCGGCAAAAGGCGCGCGCACACGCAAAGAAATACTTTAGACAAGAACAGATTGTTGTTGATTAAGAAAATTATTTGATCTTCGGCATTGGCGCAGCACAAATGACGTTGTATGCCATAAGGCTGACGAGCGTAATGAGTGATGCATAAAACAACAACACTGGAAGATATAAAAAAAAAGGCACTGAGATGCAATGCAGACGTATCTTTCAACACGAATGCAACGCAGGCAACAACACACGCACTCAGCAATGCAGCTACTTAGCTGGAACTCAAGTTCAATGCAGCAGCAGCAGCTTCAGCAGCATCAACTCACTTGTAGAAAGACAATGAGGCAGACAGACAGACAAGTCTGCTGCTTTACAGCGAAGACAAGATACATAAATCTCAGTGCTCTCAGAAATCTTCAATGTTTTGCAATTTACTACATACAACCAACTGAATTAAGTTGAGTGCAGTTCAATTGAGTTCATTTAAGTAGTATTGCATAAATGCGTGTCTGTCCGTCTGTCTGTCGGTTGCTTTGTCCATCAATTCGTCAATTCGTTTATCTACTTTAACGCATCTTTTGTTTGCTTGGCATAGCTTCGATAAACAATATTGACTTTGATGATTTGTATTGATTTTTATTATTTCTGATGCCATGCAAACGAACTTGAACTCCCGACTCGGTTAACAACTCATGCATTCTGTCTGTTTTATTTCAAATCAATAATTTTTTTTTACTTTTTGCCATTGAAAAACTCAGAGTATAATTAATCATATGTTCATTTCTGCGCTTAGTAGCTGGCAACGAGTTAACACCTTTAAGACATGTGGCTTGCTCACGATCGATGGATCGATCGATCAATGCTTTAATGCAACGAACGAACGAACGAACGCATATAAATGAGCATTCAAGTGTTTGATGTAAACTTGAAAAATAATTAAAATGTTTAATGATCTTTTCACAATCTTTGGGCATTTTGTGTATGATTATGATAAATACTTTTTGTGTATAAGTTGGATTTGTTTGTTTAACTTCAAAACGATTTTAATTTCCAACAAGTTTTATTTTGTTTAAAATACGAAATTCAAAGCAGCTTAATAAACAAAAATTTTATTTTAACACGCCATTTTCGAACATTTGTTGAATATTCATCAAATACTTTCTGCCGAATTCTTCTTTTCTGAAGATATTCTTCTAAAATGTGCTTAGTGCTACAATATGCATTCCAACGGAATTATAGATTCATGCTATGGTGTCTTGAATTTCAGCATTCAATCAGCCAAACCAATAGTTCTTCAAACTTCAAAGCCTTCATAGTATAAGTTTATTTGATACGTGAAAAAAATGCTGGCATTGCTGCTCGACTTTACAGTAAATTTTGACTTTGGCTGTAGAAAAATATATTTTCTAAATTCTTTGAATGTGTGTATAAACAAGTTGCGGTTGAAAATGAAAAACCACTCTAAGAAATCATAATAAAAAACGCCAACTCAGCTTTTATGTGAATTTTTTTTTTTTTTTTGAAAAAATATTCAAAAGATGCTTCAACATAACAAACAAACGACGCATTAAACAATTTGTATCGAAAAAAAAAGAAATAAAAAATAAAAAAAAATAAATGTTTTTGAATGTTTAAAAAAAATGGTAAAAGTCGTGCATTGATTGACTTTATAATTGGTATTTAATTGGTAATTTGGGACGTCAAGCTGTTTGCTGTGTGCCACAGAATGTAACTTTCGGTCTGAGTCTGCATGTGTGTGTGTGTGTTTGTGTGTATTTGTGCGCCTGTATTTGACAAGTGTCGGCTTCGTTTGCGGTTAACGAAATGGCGTTCACTTCAAAGCGACCGTACGGCAGTCAATGACTTTGGGAATTCATTTGAGTCGACTTAAAATGAAAAAAATATATATATATGCATTTTAATTTGTTTTAGTTTTATGAAAAAAATACAAAAAAAAAGCGTTTTGTTTTATGGCTACATAATTTAGTGTCTCCCATGAGATAAGCGCTTCCGTTGCATTTTAAATGACTTTTTGATACAAATTTGTTTTTTTTTTTATGCACAAATGCTTTCCATTTAAACTATTTAATGCACTCTTAATGTGTTAACCATATTTGTAGAGTGTTTATAATTTTTTTGTCTGAGTGTTTATAAAGCCAAGTTGCGCAAATCAGCAATTAAGCTTTCGTGATTTAAGTCCTTGCATGCCACTTAAGCGAACTCGACTTGTGCTATATTTACACACACACACACACAAACACATATATAATGTAGGCTAGCCTAAAACGCAAACACAAACACAAACACACACATGCACATGCACATGGAGTTAGACTAATACGCCTGTCCACTTGAAATCCACTTTATGGCATTTTAAATAGCATTTTGAGAAAATTCGTCAAGCACATAAATCGTTTAACTTGTACAAGTTTCCGCTCAACTCGTTCGTTGTCGGTGTCGGTGTCGGAGTCGGTTTGACTAAACTTGACTCAACTTAGCTCGTTTAGACGGACGAGCGTTGCGCATTAAACGTTGAGCATTGCCAGCATGTCCAAACAAAAATAAGTCCTTAGGGTCTGATTAGATTACGAAGAGCGGATGAAAAAATACAAAAAAAAAAAGAAGAACAGAAATATAAAAATTTAGTTACACCAAACAATTTGCATGCAAATCAGTAACAACATCAACAACGACGACTGTGCATGTTGTTTGCAGTTAGCAACACACAAGCGTTGCCATGTTGCACATACTCGTACATATGTGGCACAGACACATATACAAATGCACTCGGAAGTGTGTCAAGTAACAGTTTGAATGAGGGAAATTGAAAAAGAAGGCGAAAAGTTCTATTAAACAGAGTGAGTGAGCGAGAGAGTGAGAGGGCAGAATTTTATGGCAAACCATTTCAATACTTTCCCTTGCCTAACCAAAGACTTGTCAACTTCATACGTGGCTTCGTGAAGTTTTCACATTTCAGTTGCATTTTGATTTCAGTTGTTAATATTTTTATTTGTTGTGATTTTGTTGTGTCAACACAGCAGCAGGTAAACTTAAAGTCAAATGACTTATGCAGATTTATGCCATCTTGTATGCATTTAACCGCAGCTATGATGCAAGCAGTACTGCACTTATGCAAACCATATGCAAATGTCGAAGCAAAGACAAATGTTGTTGTAACAAGTATGCTAACTTAAGTGATTTTTAGATGCAAACTTGCGGCGTGCTTTGAGACAGATAACTTAAGTCATGTCATAGACATAGTTCATTCATTTATTTGCGGTTTTTTTTTTTTTTTTTTCAAAAAACCTCAAATAAAGCATACGAAGCATTAGCACCGCAAATTTTTAGCCGCAAGCATGCAACACAAACAAATGCGTCAAAATGTTGTCTGCAACATTTTTCCCAATGTAACAACATCAATGTTAAAAGTATCTACGTTGTTGCTGCCGACACGCACAACAACAACAACAACATTGACAGTTTGTTCTTTTCAACATTTTGTTGAAAATTTATTTTCGACAATTTTGCATGACAGCAAACAAATCGTCAGTGATTAGTTGTGCTTTTGTTTGCCATCAACCACAACAGCTTGTCTGCCACTTGCTTTGTCTGTGTGAAAAAAAAAATAAAAGACAACAGAAGCCTCAATGGATATATAACTATAAACGAAAGCTGACATTTTACTGAGGCACACAAGTTGCTGCCACTTTTAAAAAGTTGAAAATTATATATTAATTAATATTTTCCACTTCACTCAACAATTTATACAATATTCATTTTTTTTTTCCAGAAAGTTTATGTAAATTTGCTAATGTAAAATTTTCATTATAAATTTGCCTTCATTTATTTTCATAATGTGCGTGTAAAGCGCATGCATTTTTCCCAGTAATCTAACACAAAGCAAAAGTATCAATTTACCAAAAATTTTTTCAACCGTTGGCAGGGAAAATTTAAAAAAAAAAAACAACTTTAACCGTATACAAAACCAAGCAAATCAAAAAGTATGCGACGCAATACAACACCCAATCAATCCGAAAAATAAATGGATCTTCATTTCCACTGCCGTTCATTCATACACTCATTCAGGCCATTGCATTCAAACTACCCTTTTTGCCAACGAAACAATGTTGTGTGAAAAATTGCTCAAGTGTAGACAAAGACGGTGGTGCGGCAAGCGTAGCGGCTTGGCATGTTGAAAGGCAAACATTGAAGTTAAAAAATCAAGAGAAAATTTGCATTTGTTTGGTTTAGATTTGTCTGGCTTTGCTTTTACCTTTTGATTTTGCCTTTGCGATATGAGTGCTTTTTTTTTTTAATCTTATATATACTTTTTTTCATTTTGGTTTTCCACTTTATATGTGTATGTGTGTGTTTAGTTTTTTGTACACAATACAGAAAATTCATTCAAGTGTTGATTTCATCAATTTATGCCACGAACGCATCTCAAATGTGATCCTTTTCTGGTTTCAAGATACGTACGCTGAAGGGTTCAAAGGCAAAAGCAAAGCATAGCAAGATTTCAATCTTCATTTCAATCAACATTTGTTGCTGACGCTGCTGTCCTATGTCCGTGTCCGTGCCCGTGTGCTAACCAATTGACGAAGATGAGTATTTCTATTCCTGTTGCTTTTTTGATGATAGAAAGGCATTACAGAAGGCACACCGAATTTTGTTATTGTTTTTATTGCACACGTGTTTATTGTTTCATACAAAAGACAACAGTGCGCAGCATAACTTTTAAAGTTAAATCCCTTACTACTACTGCTGCTTCTGTCTGAGTTGTATGCGTCATAATAACAAGTAAAGCAGCACCAAAGCATTTTTTGTTTCCGTCTGCCTTCAGTCTGCATTATTGCCTCTTTGCCTGCCAGTTTGCCAGTTTGCCAGCTTGCTTGATGACCTGTCAGTCAGTTGGTCTGTCAGTCACTTACAGTGCGTCATCATCAGTCAACGTGTATGTCAAAGAGCGCAAGTCTATCAAAACTATGTTGCACAATGCGTTGTCGACACGCAATAATTCACTTACAACATTTATCAGCACTAAGGGGGTTGTTATTGTCGTCATTGGGCTCATGTACAACCCTTGCAACCAACACGTTGTACAACCACATCATACATTGCAACATAATAACAAATTTGCGTGAACATTTACAACGCAATTTTTATTACATTAAAAACCATTAACAACATTTAATGAATTATTTGCCACAGCCAATTTTATTCCACAACATGCCCTTTATTTATGACTAAACGTCGTCAACACGGCGTATGTGCAATATTTTTACAAAGCGGCAAAATTCTGTTGTAGGTTTTCTGTTTCCTTTTTTTTTTTTTGGTTTTTTTGAAAATTCATTTTCCATTTAAAGTGTTGAAAAGTTTTACAATTTGTGCAAAGCTTTTTTATTTGTGTGTGTATGTGTGTGAATTTTTAACGCCACGTTCGCTATCCCAACAACACTTTATACACTTCCACTTAACCTTTTTTTTTTTTTTTGGTTTTAGTTGACCATTTTTGTGCTTTCTTTCATATCGTTTATTTTTGCCACGCCATGCCATTCAAAAGCTGATGAAGTTCAACACAGTTTGTAAAATGTTTGAAAATTTTATTTTTGCCCGTAACTTTTACCTTTTAATTGCTAATGTTTTGCACAGCGAACAACTCGAAACAAAAAGTGCAAAAAGTGGTAGCTTACAAAGTTACAAACTAATAACAATTTTTGTAGTGTTTCATTTCAATGAGTTTTCATTGTTCTTGTTTTATTTTAATTTCTTGTTTAACTTTTTTTTTTTTTTTGTTTGTTTTTCGATATTTATTGGAACGCCTCTTCGTTGTCATCATGGCGCACTTGACGGCTTTTGTCAGCACGTTTTTTGTGACATGTTAGCAACAGATTGCCATTTATGTGCGTTATATTTTAATATTATATAAAATGCATTTTAAAAGGTTTTTGATTAATAAAAAAAAGTAAAAAAAAATTTACACAAAAGCACTTCAGTCAACTTGTTATAAGTGTGCTCATAATAAGTCGATTGAAGTGCTTCGTACTGTCATTTTTTTAGTGAATCACAACAACTTTTTTAACTTACTTAAAATGCTACAATATTATACAATAAATTAGTTTTAATTATGCTCTCAAATTCTGGCAAATAATTCGGACAGCTGAAAGTAATAAAAGAAGGTTTGTGAAATGTAATACTTTTTTCGCCTATCATAGTCCTGAAAAATGAAACGCTAATCAAGCAATGTCATTATATTATTGAAATTTATATTTATTCTAAAAATGTTATAACAAGAAAAGAAAATAATAGATCCAATCAAGGTCAACTTATAAAAAATGTTAAATGAAAAAAGTTCAATCTATCCCATTTTCTCTCCATAGCATTATTTTTTAAGCAAAAAATTGTCTAACATCATTGAAAACCGAAAGAGCAACGCTTTTATTTTATTTATATCTTTTTACAAAAATCAAATCAACTCCATCAGTGCCGGATTAGCCACGTAGCAAATACCCCGCATGTATAGAGCATGACTTGCTTACCATAATAAATCCAGAAAAGTTTATTTGTAACAATTTTGTTTTATTTAATACCCTAAACTTGAGAGCATATAGCAAATCAAGGGCCCCTTTATAGAATTTGTTACAGGCCCCGCGCTTGCTTAATCCGGCACTGACCTCCATTTGTGCATAATCTTATTCAGGTGCCTTAGAAAAGAACAAAACCATTGAAATGGAATTTTTCTTATAAGTATCTGTAACACACTCATGAGAATTGAGGCGCAAATGATTCAATTTGCACAAAATGAAAATTATTTATGATGACATAAGTAACTAGATAACGCGCATCTGCAACTAATTGCCACGATTAGCTCATTTCCACAGACGTATGTATGTATGTATGTATGTAAATAATAAATGGTACGAGTATTTAGTCAATTAAACGCAGACGCGTCTTCAGTGTCGAGTTTTCATTTGAGGCTGAAGTTGTATTCATTTGAATATGTATGAACGAACCGAACCAAACCGAACCGAAGCGAAGCATTAAACTTTGTGGGAATTGCTCAAATTGAATTGTGTGTCTAGTTTATTTTTGTTTTTAGTTTATCAACACTTTTATTTTTTCGCTCGATTACATTTACGTTTTCGTTTACTTTGTATGATAGTTGTTGTTGTTGTTTGGTTAAGTTGAACTCATGCTGTGTTTAATTGAATCATTAATTAGAGCGCAGCACGGCGGCAAGACAACAACTGCGCAGCACGCATTAATGCCACAAAGTTTAATGATTGCTTATTGTTTAATTCAAAGCGCGACGCGTGAAAATAGCTTTAACAAAATATATACTTATTTGAAGTTATTCGTATGTGTGAAGAAATAACAAAATATTGAAAACTTGTTAAAAATCAACATGTTTAAGCAAGATTCAATGAGTTCACGCACTGACGTACTTTTACTTCGTATTTGCCAACTACCAAGTGGCTGTTATATGATACTTGTTTGCTTCTTGTACAGAACGTGGCAATTATCACGCTGTAAAATCATATAAAAACATGCAAATTATCATGACATTATCATTTGTCAGACGTTAAAGCGCATATTTTATGTGTCTGCAGAAGCACATAAAATAGCCATGTTTACTGCCATGTTTACCAAAGGCAGTCTGTATACCAACTACGACTGATTTCCGCTGTGTCTGAGCGTAAGAAGCTTTTTAGTGCAAAGGATTTATGCTTGATATGAGCAAAAGTGCACAAGCAATGAAAGCATGACTTTCTAATAGTTTATGCATTTAAGTAGTAGCAATGATAAAGTTTGTCATTAACTATTTAGAACAGCAACTGCTTTTAAAGCAGCGAAAGAGAGCGGAAGAAATTGAGAAAGCAACAGTATTAAATATTGTACTGTGCTATGTTTTAATGTATCACTAACAACTTTGCGTTACTTTAATGCTGTGCATTATTGTCTTAATTAGCGAAGCCATTTTTAATTGTAATTAAGAAAGTCATTTACACTACAGTGCACACTGCAATCCTAATTAGAAATGTGGCAATTACCAATTGCACAAGGTCATTCACATTGCTGACACAGACGACGACGAAGACATACGCTAAGTGACCAACTTAAAAATCATTACACAAGTGCCAAAGTAATACATAAAACAAAAAAAAAAAAATAACTTAAAAAAAAAAAAACCAACGAGCTTAACAATAAAATATCGAATTAAAGTTGAAGTTGAGCAAAGTGAGTATAAGAAATACGAAATGTTTGATACTTACATCCATGTTGGCACGCCTTGTAAGCCGGCAACAGCATCGAAGCTGCCGGCAAACAGCACGAATATTGTCGTCGTCGTTATAATCCACAATGAAAAATGTTTCCTTTTAAGAAATTCCATTTTGACCATTGACTTGTGCGAGTTGTTGCTGTAGCAAGTTGCAATGAATGGCAAACGTCGAAAGAAAGAAGTCACAGACGCAGTTGAAGTCGAAGAAGTCGTTGTCGTCGTCGTCGTTGCCTTTTGACGGCGTTAAGTTTTTAGCTTTGTATTTAACCAACACTTGCACACACAAATGTATATAACGTATAGCGTTTCTTATTAGACTTTTAGCTTGATTATTATGCTATATTTTATATGTTCGTTTTTATGGCCAATTTTCGTTCAGTTCAGTTAGCCAGCAACTAATGAGCTTCCTGCTTTTACTTTGCTTTTCTTATGGCTATACTTTTTTTTCTTTTATTTTTCCTTCTTTGAGGCAACTTTTTTTATATATATTTTTTTATTTAGTTTTTTTTTTTACTTATTTTTGTTCTTTGAATATACTACACTCACTCACATTATTAATCACTTTTGTACGCTTAACATTTTGTGCACGATTTTTTAAACAGATTTTTCACTTCTTAAGATTTTGTTTCTCTTCGCTTATTTTCAACACACAAATACCTTTAACGTCACTTCCTGTGTGTGTGTGTGTGTTGGCAGCAAATTACTTGGAAATCATTTATGCCACACAATTTTTCATTTTTGACACTAATCACATTTTATTGTTGTAAATTTTTCAAATGCAATAAAGGCGCGAAAAGGAAAACAAAATTATGGTTATAATAAATAATAAAACTTATATTGCAGCACACTTTTCTTTGATGATTTTCTCTCTGTTGCACGTTCCTGAGATTTTTTTTTTTTTTTTCACTTACTCACTCACGAACGGACGGACGGACGCTTTATGTCGTTTGCTGTCACTACTTCAGTTTTTCTTTGCCAGTTGATTAATTTTTGTCGTTGACTTATGAAGAAATTTTCTATTCCAACTCAAAGCGTATTTTTATGAGCGCACGACGATTTTTATTATTATTATTATTTTATGCACGTTGCAACTGTAAATACAACAGAAAAAAAGAAAGAAGAAAAATTAGTTTGGAAAAAGACAAAAAAGAAAAAGAATTTAAATGCTCATATAAATGTGATAAAAACATAGTTTATTAGTTTTCTTGTAGCGCAGCACTTTATCATGATGCTATAAAAAAAATCAAGCGTTTATAAATCTCGAAATGCAGCACACATACATACAGATACTTATATAAACATTTGTTTTGACTTTTGTTTATTAAACTTTGCTTTTATCAAAGTCAATTTAAGTGAATTTTTTAACTTTAAAAGTCTTGCAAGCAGCACTTGCCCCCACCCACATTTACCGCTTTAGTCACGTGCACGTTGCTGTGCCAATCAATAAAGATTCTAAGCGAGAAAAGAAAATAAAGCACCAAAAAAAAAAACAAAGACTCTTTGCATCAAAGCTCTGCACGGACTTCATTCACTTATCACCCGTTTTATTATTATTATTTTTGTTTTTTCTCCATCTTCTTCTTCCGCGTGGCAGCAACGCAACTAAATTGTCACCTTACACGCTCCATGCGCCATTGCTGCCACCGCAGTACGCTTTGTGCTTCGCTGTTGTTGTTGTTGCCACGTTGCCATGTTGCACAAAAGTCAAAGAGTTATGAACAAGTTCATAAATTAAAATTTTCCGCTGTGCGCGTGAAAAATTTTTATTGTATTTCACGTTATGAACTCTCAGCCAATGCACAACTGTATGGCTTTGACAATATGTATGTATGTGTGTATTTTTTTCAGTTTTCTTTTCATTATATAATCTATTTATTTCTTACATGCAATGGTATGTTGTTGCTGTTGTTGTATGTAAGAAATTTCTTGCAGTTGTTCAAGCTACTGTGGCTTTACTGTATTTTGAGTTAAGCCACCAACAACCAAATGTAACTTTGTATCTTTTGTGGCATTTTTTTGCAACTTTTATTCTTTGGCATATTCTTGCCACAACATGTTATGAGCAAATATTTTCACTTGCTGTTTTTACTCATGGGATTTTTTTTTATTTTTTACTTTTAATACATTTTATTTATTTAATATTTACATTTACATATTCTTAAATCGAAATTTTACTTACATTGATTGCTTCTTATGGTAATATATATGTATATGAGTGCAAGGATTTCATGCAAATTTGAATTGCAGCTAAACCAACATTAAACCATAACTAAAACTTGTCAGTCTGGACAAGACTAAAAGAACATTTTTAATGAATTTCTGTCTGTGACAAAAGTAATATCACAACTGCAAGCAAAGCTGAAGAATACATGTTGGGAAAAAAACAAGCTATAAATGAGAACCACTTGTTGCCTGCAACATAGCCACAAAAGCAATCAAAATACAGAGAACTACTTCATTTGACATCAAATGAAAATACAAGAGATAAAAAAAAATTGCTAGAAAAACGCACTTCAGTCTGTCTGTCTGTCTGTCTGTCAGAACGCTCAACATGAAGTGAGTGAGTAACTAAAATTTCGACTTTTAATTGTGCCAAGCATGATAAAAATGAGTTCACTCTAAAGGACAATAATGAAGCGCGCTTTATCAGCGTTGCGTCCTTTACTTATCATCTTCTTTATTTCATTTTTTTTTTTTTTCTTTGTAACATTGCTTAGTCATTTCTTTATGACTTGACTGTGTTGTCCTTTTTTTGATTTTTCATTTTTCGTGTTTTTCTTTTTTTTTCCTTTTTCAATTTAATTTCTCACCGTCGGTTATTTTTTTTTTTACGAGTGCTGTCAAGTAAATTGACAATTTAAGTGCGCATTTACAACCCAAACAAATACAAACACAAACAACACAAAAAAGGCAAACATTGACTTGTGTCTGATTAAATAAAATGCTATACAAATCCGATTGACATTATTTTGGTTTTCTTAATTTTTTTTTTGTTTTTTTGTAGTAATTCGAATCATTTATTGCTGACATTCCTTTGCTGGTTTACGATAATGCCTTTTAAATGATACGTTATGAATCATCGTAAAATGATTCGATAAAGCAATGTAAATGTTCTACCAATCTTTATGAATGCTTTTAGCGTGCGCAAGTTTATTGTGCATAATGTATAAAAAAAAAAAAAGACAGATTTTTTTTTTTTTATTTTTGTTTTGTTTGTGCAAAACACTTTTGTAATTGTTTTTCAAAAAAAAAAAAGAAAATATGCTAAAAACAACACAAAAGAATTAATTCACAAAGCATGTTCGAAAAAAAGCAATTTAAAAATGGAAATCAGAAAAAAAACAGGAACAAAAAAAAAAACAATCCAATTTAGCTTGTTCACAATCGTGTAACTCATTTACATGCCATTAAATCTTCTGCACACACTCGTACATCTTCATCACCTTGACACTCTATGTGTATGTGTGTGTGTGATTGCGGCCAAGTGTGCCTCTCAGCATTTTTTTTTTTTTTTTTTCATTACGCTGCCCCACGAACTTGCCAATAAGAGATACATAAATGAAATATAAAACAAAAGACTTTAGGCAACGAACACATTATATATGTTTGTATCTGTAAGAAGCTAAGAAAATTGTGCACAAGCGACGAGTGAGACTACAAGGGTGAGTGCATAAGATGAGTGGCAAGCGACGACAGATTGCGCAGCAAATGAAATCGTACTGTAATAAGGCTAATTAACATTACAATGAGGTCAGCAACAGCAACAACAACAACAACGATGCTATCAACGCCACTCTACACACTCCTTGTGTGTGTTTGTATGGACTGCAAATGCGCCCAAAATGAGACGAACACAAAGAGCATTAAGCAACATACGCCAGACAGACGCAGCCGCAGCCGCAGCTCAACTATTTCCCCACTGAAATGGCAACTTAACTCGACTTAACCAAAGGGAAGTGAACAAAAAAAAAAAGGCAAGAGATTGCACGAGAAAAAAAAACGACAGACGTTGCACGAAAAGTAAATTAACAAAATCGTTTATCGCACTCTTTCACTCACACTGAGGCTGGCTGAATGGCTGACTGGCTGGCTGGTCGGCCTTAGCCAGCTTATGTGCGAATCATTGAGCCCAGCAACAGGAGAATGGAATATGTGCAAAAAAAAAAACAAAAAAAAGGAAGGAAAAAGTCCAAAATCATGCTCACTCGCTAATGTCACTTAATCTTGTCTGTGATTGATATTTTCAATTAAAAGAAAGGACCTCAACGAAAATCAAATCAAGCGCACACAAAACGATTGACTTTGAAAGGAGGCAAGAATACATTGCCGGTTGAAGTCAACAAAAAATTGTATAGAAAAGAACAAAAAAGTAAATTGTCTGTAGTCATTTAGCGCGCCATGACGCGTCGGCCGACTGTCATTGTCACTGTCACTGTTGTTGCCAATCGAGCATGAAACTGGTGTACAAAAGTGCCTTCGAGCACAATGAAAAAGAGAAAAATCAAACCATTAAAGCCTCAAGTACGCTTTTTTATATACTTATTATATGAAAGTTACATTTTGCCAAAATGTATTTATTACACATACTTCAATTTCTTAAATGAAAATTGGAATTTTGAAAATATTCAATGATATCAAATACAATAAAATACTTCTTTGGTTAACTTTACACAAACAACTATTTTTATTTCATTATGCACAAAAATAAAGGTTGAATATTCAATATTTTGAAAATGAGTTCGAATTCCAAAGCAAACATTTTAGTTGTTATCTCAGTTTGTTAATTATTTTTTTTTTTTTTTTTTGAGAAATACGCAGAGACAGATAGCATGAAAATTCTCTATGGAATGCTGATAAGCTTCAGCTTGACTTCTCAACATGAATACAGTTGTCGAAACATTAAATAAAGACATCAATATTGCATTGAAGAGTCTTAAATCCATATTAGATTTAAAGACACAAAATTTTATAGAAGATGAGTGATTATTGTATTGTCTCTACGCACTTGGTGTCTATTACAGTATCTGTAAGTCAAAATTGGTTTGAAATAAGCAAAATGTTCCAAATGGCAGGCGCTTGCAATCGAACAACATTTGCAGTTGCAACATCAAAAGCTTGCATATTTTTTTTTTTATTTTGGTATTTTTGACTCGAAGCTTCTTGTTGCACAATGAGTTTTCGTTGATGCAGGTGTAAGACTATTGTCTGATTTACGAAATGCCAGCATTACAAGCTTATACATGTTGGTACTCTCACAGCCAGAAGTCATACAATTCCTTGTTGTGGATGCTGCTGCTGCTGCTGTTGTGCACATTTGCTATGCACATGCATATGAGCGTTGGAAATGAGTATTTTTTGTGGAGCATAAAATACATTTCGCACAATAAGCTGTGTACGCACAAATCCCATAATGGTATTACATTGATTTTCAATGCTTACCATAAGCTTTGAACAGCTTTGCATAGACACCAAGCAACGGCGTAAGAATTCAGATTCAGACACAAAATCTCATTACATAGCACAGCCACTCAGAGACATTAAAATAGAACACGAACTAAGAGCTGAGCTGAGCACAATGCTGAATGCCAACTGAGCAACAAACTGAGTAAAAGGAAAAAAAAAAGAAGAAAAATTGGAGAACAGAAAAAAAAAGTGAAAGCGTGGGACTCAAGACAAGCTATCAACATACTTATTTTGTAGTTGAAGCAATGAAGGCACATTTGAAGATACACACACGACTGTGAAATATACTTGAGTATTTTCAATTTCAAACGCTCACGCTGTGCTGTGCTGAGCTGAGCTGTGCACATTGATAATTGTAAGTGATGTGAACTTGTTGAAAATTTACATAAAATGTTCACGCGCGCGCTCTCTGACAAACGTAATAACGCTTAATGAGGCCCATTAGTAGACCGTCCTACACCGTTCAAGTACTCATTCATTCACGCACTCACTCACTCACTCACTCGCTTGCACATTAATTCATTCGTACTCGTGTCTAAAGCTCGTTTACGTACTCATTCATAACTTTAATGAAATATGTACGATGTGCTAATAAAAATGCTCAACTGTCACATTCACACTTGTCACGAGCGCCGGCAAGCCTCGTTGTCCATGCCAAGAGCCGGCATGAAATCAACCGGCAGACCGACTAACCGTCTGTCTGTGGCAGTCGTGTATATAATTTCGCTGTCAGACTGCATTGGTCAAGCCAACGCAAAAAATAATCAAAAGAAAACAAAACTTGTCCGTCCATTTGACAAAGTCACATTCTGAGTTCTGTCATGTTTTGCATGCAATGTTGCCGGTGTCGGTGTTGCAATTGTTGTTGTTGTTGTTGTTGATGATTTCGTTGTCATTAATATCGTCGTCGTCGGCCGGTCGACAGTCTTGAGTTACATGACAATTATGTCAAATAAATAAAATGCTGCTCAATCCAAAATTCAATGATTTAACTTATGTAATGCAATTGAAAGTTGCATGCATGAAAGTTTTGTTCATGTTAAATCATCATTTGGTTTTCTAGAGATATTTAGCATATATCATCAAAAAGTGGGAGCTACTTGAGAAAGAACTTATGAATGCATTATTTGAAAAACGAAAAAAAAAAATCAAAAGGATGCACAACTTTCGATATTGAGCATTTTTCCAACAACTCCTTGATGATCGTCGGTTGAAAACCACCCAAACCCATCTCCCCTCACCGTTAAGACTCAAAGACAAACTGAAATTCGTAATAAGCCCTATATTTTTTGGCCTTTCATCTTCAAAAAATTATTTTAAGATTTTTGTTTGGAGTACTATATTCTCGAGTATACTCAAAGAAACTATCCTAATAATTTCTCTTTTTTTTCTGACATATTTTAACAAACAAAATTTCCGATTTTCAGGATTTTTATTTATTTTTTCAGACAATTATATCCAGTCTTCGATTTGTTTATTACAACAACAAATATCAAATAATTTCCATCACTAAGCAAACTAAAAGGTAACCGAGATTGTAAGAGGAAGAAGAAGCAGCCGAAGTTCAACAGATATAGAAAACTTTATGCAAACAAAACTTTTCTCAAACAAGAAATGCAATAAATTTTCAAGAAGTTTACCATAATTGACACGAGTTGACACCTCGCCTTCTGTCGCCTGTCAACGTAGATTATCAACAAAAATACGCACAAAAGTGAAGCCATAGAAAGAAAACTTATTATGTAAATTTCAATTCGAAAACGTTTTGTACGCGGAAGAAAGACAGGAAATGTTTTGTTGTCGTGTATATTTTTATTTTTTGTATTTTTTTATGTCAAAATAATTGTTTGTATAGCACAAAATATGAGTGAATGCGGCATCACTTGAAGGAGAGGAAGTGACAAATATTATTTTTTTTGTCGAATTAAAAAAGCTTTGTCAAGTGTCAAAAAATTTGTACCAGTTTGCAGTAATTGTCATGCCATCTCTTTTACACCAAGCCACACCGTTGTATACTCTCCTTTTCATATACAAAGATATTTTTTTTTTTTTGGTGTCGTTGAGAACACCCGCCGCGTTAATCATATTAATTTGCCTCTTATTAGGTTTGTGTGGCACAACCTCAGGGGGCATTTCGTTTCCTTTGTGTAACTTCAGTCATTATTATCTTTTTATTTACTCATTTTTTTATATTTTTTCATTGATGTTTTTAGTTATTGTTATAAACTAAATAAATGTCAAAAGCAAAGCCGCTCAAAGCATTCAAAATGCATTTCATTGTCTAGAGAATATTTCAACAGACACACACACGCACACCTTAGTAAATCAAATTCCCTGCTTATCAGTCATTTAAAGTTTAACTATACAAATATGTATCTATAAGCGAAAAAGCAGCTATTTGACATGTCAGATGGGACTGATGTACGCACACGCAAAATGTGTCGGTTGAGTGAGGGAGTAGAAACATTTCATGTTTTGAGGTTTGTCTGCTTTATTAGTCAAACGGCTTATTATACATACATATATGTAGCAATGTTTGTTGTTGTTGTTGTTATTGCGGTTTTATTAAACTTTATCCACCGCTCATTTGTACATTAATTTGTGTATGTGTGTGTGTGTGTGTTTGTTTGTCTATATGACTTTTAGCAGACACAAACCTGCAGTGTCATCCATTAATGACAGTTCAAAACTTTGCCTGTGTGTTTGTGTTTGTGTGTGTGTGTGTGTGTGACGGCTTGCTTGTGTGTGTATTTGGCAGATTATCTCAATGCCGTAAGGCAAGAACTTTAATTAACCTTCATACTTTGATATGATATTTCATTACATTTTTATGCTTAATCATTTCTTTCCAAAAAAAAAAGTAAAAATTAATAAAAAAAAAAAAAATTCTGCTTATTTGCATTTTGGGTAGAAATTTCTTCTTCTTTGTTTGCTTTACGGTCGGAAATATTAATTTGTGCACAAGACTTAAAAGCATTTCGACATAGCGCACCTTTTTTGAAAATTACTTTAATAATTTAACTTTTGACTTAACTTAAAAGAAAATTTGACTTTTTCAACATGAGATACTTTAACTAATCTACAGTTTTATAGATAAGAAACACAAAGTTGCGAACTTAAGAAAAAACTAACAACAAAGCATCGTGTGTACATACATATATATGTATATGAAAACTTTATATTTTTTAAAGGTAAAGTTTGCCATTGCAATACACACACAAGCACACACAACTTACACTAAACAAACTGCAACTTAATTTTATGCAAATATTTTTTAGGCAAATATGCTGAAAAAAAGGAGTAATAAAAAAGCAGACAAAAAAAAAAAAAACAAAAACCAGTAAGGACGCTATAGTCGAGTATACTCGACAATATAATACCCTGCACAATAGTTAGTTGTAAACAAAATATTCTCCAAATCATAAGTTTCCAAAAATATATCCATTATCTTTATTTATACAAATAGGAAGAGGTGTTGTCGTTATATCTAGAAATTATGTGTTTTATTTACAAAATATACAAAATCTAAAATTATCTTAACAGTTTTAAATAAAAAATTCTTAAATACTACAAAGTTTTGATTAAATGCTAGGTAAACTTAATAAAATAGCGTCATGAAAGCTGTGAAGTGTTTCGTATGTTCGAGAGTCTACGTTTGAGTCTAAGTTAGTCAGAGCCCAGTCAATTTGCGTTCCAGCAATAGTTGTCTCAGCGTCAAAATTTAAAAGAGATCTGAATCCCCTAGTAGATAGGTGGCTAAAAACACGGTCAGAGTCAGAGCGAATACGCAAACACAAATTGAAATCTCCTATAACCACAGAATTTGAACCTAGAAATGGAAACTGCTCGAAAACGTCGTCTAAGTCGGAAATAAATTGACGTTGTGGATATCTTGGGCTTTTATAAATGATTAAAACTCCTATCGACTTATACCGGAATACTGCAAATTCGAAAACACCTAAATTGTTTTCTGCAAATTTTCTATGACTGTCGCAACAACTTATGTGTTGAAGAATTTCTTCCCGAACAAAAACAATTATACCTCTTTTGGGGCGATTCGGTACATAGCGGTCATTGCAATCAAGCCTAATTGCAATATCGAATCCGGGAACCTCATAATTTTCTTGCGGATATGTTGATGTTTCCACAACACAAAGTATAGATGACATTAACATAAGTTTGTCAGAACGAATGTCATCAATGTGCGAAAACAAACTTTGAGTGTTGTGGAAACATATTTGTAAGCCTAACGGACTAATCAAATGGTCGAAATGGGTGTTCAACAGTTTCTCATTTCTTAACTTTTGTATTTCTACATTAACAAAGTCAGTTTCCGATAGAGATTTAGGTGGGTTGAATTGGCCAACCAAAAAGAGTCCTGCTGCATTTGTAGCTCTACTGCAAGCAACATAAAGAGCAGCTCGTGACATACGCTTGCTTGTGTGAACAGCAACAAGTGAATATGTAGCGCCTTGACTCTTATGAATTGTAATACCTTCCGCAGGTACTACAGGAAACTGTTTCCGGTCTATACAAACTTGTTCGTTTCGTTTGTATTGAAATGTTCGAATTATTTTTTGAACCGGTGTCCAACTAAGTTCAGTGGCGTGCGAGTTTTGATTTCTCGCATTTTGGCCTACTGACTCTTCGGGAAATTGAATCCACAATTTTGTTGGACAGTTCGAATTGTTGAAGTCAATTTGCTTCAAAACTCCTGTTGCACCATTGACCAAACCATCACCTGTATCGACGTTGACAGTCATCATATACTTGATGGTGGTTTTTAAAAGAAGATTACTAATGAGACCTTGAGTCTCAGAGGTCTTGAAACTCTGAACTGCTACAAGAATTCGCTCTTTGCTTTCATTTGAAAGACCTGTGGCTTTAATGACATCTTCGGAATTTGAAACAAACTGCTGAAGAGAAACTGAATTTAGTTTGAAAGAATTATAGCAGTCTGCTTCATCATTTGTCAAGAATAAATGAATGGCATCATTCGGAATATTTGGTGCTGACACAATTCGGGAACGTAAAAGTTCAATATCAGAAGATGTCATTGCACCAGATGCCATGTTGTTAAGAGCAATAGCAAATGATTGGTCTTCACGTTGGCGCATTATCTCTGTAAGTTCGAAGTATTTGAAAAGATCCCACAGAGATGAACCAAATAATGTATGGTAAGGATCATTTGAATTAGGCTGAAAGACCCATTTATCCGCAACAGGTGAAAGTTGTCTGAGGTCCCCGAAAACTATAACAGAAACACCACCGAATGGAGAGGTACTTTTAAAAATTTGTCTAAGACGAGCATCCAAATTTGAAAACATTTTGGCACCGACCATTGAAACCTCGTCAATGATCAGCACCTTCAGATCTAGCAAGTTTGTGTGTAAGGTATTACACAAATCGTGACTTAACGGCCTTAGTTCAGTGCTCGACTGGTTCACTGGAAGTGAAAACATTGAATGTAAAGTAGATCCGCTTATGGCAAAAGCAGCTTTTCCAGTTGGAGCACATAACAGAACTCGTACAGAGTTCGGATTACTTCCAGGTACACTATTGTATCTGAAAGTAAGAGACTGGAAAATGGCGGATATCAACCTACTTTTTCCTACTCCAGCTCCACCACTTACGAACTCATGGAATACAAATTTGCATTTTATATTATGCAGCAAATGAGTTAAGTAAACTCTTTGTTTAAAATTGAGAGACCTAACAATTGTCAGCAAATTTTCTTTTGCGATGATGGGAGGAAGATTAATGTGACGAACATTATTGTCTGATTGGTCTTGGTTTGTCTCTGGATCATTTAGATTTAGGACGTTTAAGCCTGGTGGCACTTCAGGTATTGCTAATACCCGGAATTGTTCATCTAAATCCTGATCCGAGCGATTCACTTCTTCGTTGTTGTCATTTTCGATTTCTTGCAATCGCTCCAAGACTTGTTCTAACTCTCTATCATCTAAAACATTAAACCTCCTCCTTATTGCATCAATCGTTCCCTGATTTTCACGACAAATAGCCTCACAATCTTTATCAAGAATGTCTACTGTCTCATTTCTCCAAGGGACATACAACATCACTAGTTCCCTAAAAAAATCCTTACGATCCTTGTCAACGTTGAACCGCCTATACCTAATCACACAGGGCTTTGTACGTTTTCTAACAAATCCACTATTATCTAAAAGAGGAAAAGCTACCGTTCCAAGAACCTCGGGCTCAACCTCAACTTCTTCCGTAGCCTCAGCAACATTTACTGCCCTATGCGTCTTCGAATATCGGTAGTTCGCTGCAAAATCAGCTAAACATAAGTCGCTCAAGTTATTGGGACGATGAACATAATGTTCAAGCAAACCTGTCTGAAAAATATTGGTTGAATCTTGCGGCATGTTTTGCAGTTCGCCTTTAGACTTCAGCAATCTAACGCGCTGCTCTGGATGAGAAGTGTTGATATATATTTCAGCATTACTACTTTCTGACATGTGCAGACCCAAACAGCAGTATGCAGCTTCTTGAGCAGATATTTCACTTCCTGAAATGAATTTGTGACCAATATGCTGAAGTTTTTGTTTAATAGTAAAATTGCAGCGATGAATTTCTTCAACAGCTTCACGTAACAATTTAGAAACACCTCGATTTGATTTGTTTATGTAATTTACAATGTAGCTACAACATGCATAGGCGTCCAAAATGAACTGGATGTCCATGTTGGCCCTATGCAATGCGAGGATGTTTTTGTTATATGCGTTGAGCATTCTACTATCAAAACTTCTACGCAAAAATATATGTGGCTTCTTAAGGCTTGATCTTAAAGCCAACTTATACTCTTCATAATTCATATTCAGAGTATCGTGTGCCAAAAATTGATCAAAATTAGAAAAATTCAGATCTGATGACAATAGATCTTGAATTTTTAGATAATTTTGACAATGTTGGTCATGGTGTTCAAATTCATCAGGAAGTGGCGTTAGAATTTCAGTTTGTGGCATTGGGGGATACGGCATACCGAAGCGGCAACCTCTACCTAGTCGACGACAGGAATGTCCATGGCTATGTTTTTGATAAGAAATGAATTCTTGCACACTAGGCTCATTACTTTCAGTAGAAATGAAAGTGTCAATGAAGGTTATGACAGCCTGAAATGTGCTATGATCGTTGAGATCAATTTTTGGGGCATCTTTCAGCCAATACATACCATGGACGTGAGGTGAACCTCTATGCTGAAACTCGATGCGCCAATAATATTTTGTGACGGGGTATTTACCGAAAATACATTCATCGGTTTTCATTAGAGAAAACAATTGACGAAATCTATAGTCAAAATATCTAGCGCAAGTAACAGCATCGGTTCGGATAAGTCTGGCCTTCTCATCGAAACGCATTGTAGCCGCTTGTTCTTCAGAAATTGTAATGCGGTCTACATTTTGCTTCAAGATAACTAAGAGTTCGGTCCACTTTGTTTCAGCTGCTGATAATGTGATAAAAAAAGTGGGAAGATCGAACTGCCTAATCATGGCCAACACTTTTTTTTTCTCGGCTTCCCAGTGAGCTGGAGATGAGCGAACACCTTTTAATACCCTGTAGCCATCATCGTGAAGAATTAAACGGTTTACAAAATCATCATTTAAGACGTTGTTCGCGGTGATGGCTGCAGGGGCCCTATTCTTTCGCAAACAAATTGAAGTATTGTTTGCGATATTTATCTTTTCAATCTTCTTATAATTATAAAAAAGCTTATCTAATCGAACACCTCTTCTATCAAAATTGCGAAGCTCAGACCTAACAATTTTGGTGAATGTTTCACAACATTGACGCTTATGACCTCCATATATGGACGCAAACGACAATTCCTCAGAGTCTTCATCTGTAACCATATCTAAAGGACGCTGACCTTCACCAGGAGCCATAATAATTCTTTGTAACTGAGCGTTTTCAATTGAACTATTATCCATTAGTGTTTCTTGGCCTCCTGGATTAAGACCGTTCTCAATATGATCTTCTTGTTGATTTACATTGGAGTTTTCGGCATCATTTCTAACACGAGTGTTCGAAATAGACTCAACAATGTCAACATCAGATGGCGAAACGACAAAAGGGACATTTTCCGCAACAAACGAAGATATCCATTGTTCATCTAAAGATATTTGATGCTTTATATACAATTCGGTATTGCATAAATATCTAACTGCTTCAAGAACTTTGGCAGGTCGTATGGTTTCAGTCATGAAATCATGACTGTACTGCATACGCCGCCTAAGATGCAGTTGGATAACTTCAGATTGATCGAAAGTTCGAGGGAGAGTTGTAACTGTATTGGTTACCGAAATTGGAACATTTACAACAGCTCCTCGAATGGCACTTTGCCGCTCAAACCCTAAAGGAACAATCCTCATGAACGGAAGGCGTGGGCACACCAATCTCTCTTCAAGAGGTGTTAGGTCCTTTAAGCAATCAGGAAGTTCTGGAAATTCCAGGCCATTTTTTATGCAAATATTTGGCTTCTTCCGTTGCTTTACAGTGCGCGCACAAGTTTTGCAAAAATTACTTGTGTTTTCCGTTGAAGGAAATTTTTGTAATAAATATAAAATATCGCTACTGTATGGGTTGTTGCTTTCAATCCATGAAACATCAATTTTTTCGGTCTGATGAGGGAACCATAACCCACCGCAACAAACGCAAATAATTGTAGGTCCATGTTTAACATTCTTAAAATAAACTTCAAATTTTCGTTGAAGCGGTGAGTTTGGTGCCCCCAGTACTCTTTGCTGTCGGTCTAGATCAACGTGCCTACTTTGCCGGCTTCTTTCTGCATTACGCTGATTTTCTCTAGACCGATTGCTAGGAACAGACCGATGAAGGGAAACTCTTCGACCTAATTGTCTAACAGCATCATTTTGGGTTTGCCTTGCCAACGCTCTGGCTTCGCTTCTTTGGACTCTATTTCTAATACGAATAACTGCCTGATTTTCTTCATTTGCACGTCTTACAGAATGCTCTAAAGTATTTTGACGCTGCTCCTGTTCGTTGTAACGTGCGTTTAGTCGCCGGATAGAGCGCCGAAGTGAATCGCGAGCCTGTTCGATTTGGCGGTAACGTGGAACTGTACGTCGCGACGCATGTTCGACTGTGTTATTTTCTTGTTCCTGTGCACGGTACACAGGATCGCGTCTACGATTTGAACGTCGGACAGTATCCCGGGTCTGTTCTAACTGCCGAACTTCGGGGTTTGCACGGCGCGTTGTGTGTTCGACGGTGTTGTTTTCTTGCTCTTGTGCACGGTACACAGGATCGCGTCTACGATTTGAACGTCGGACAGTATCCCGGGTCTGTTCTAACTGCCGAACCTCGGGGTTTGCACGGCGCGTTGTGTGTTCGACGGTGTTGTTTTCTTGCTCTTGTGCACGGTACACAGGATCGCGTCTACGAATTGAACGTCGGACAGTATCCCGGGTCTGTTCTAACTGCCGAATTTCGGGGTTTGCACGGCGCGTTGTGTGTTCGACGGTGTTGTTTTCTTGCTCTTGTGCACGGTACACAGGATCGCGTCTACGATTTGAACGTCGGACAGTATTCCGTGTCTGTTCTATCTGCCGAACTTCGGGGTTTGCACGGCGCGTTGTGTGTTCGACGGTGTTGTTTGCTTGCTCTTGTGCACGGTACACAGGATCGCGTCTACGATTTGAACGCCGGACAGTATTCCGTGTCTGTTCTAATTGTCGAGCATCGAGGTCTGCGCGTTGAGACGAATGCGCGACGTTGTTGATTTGTTGTTCGCGAGCACGATAGTTGCGACCTTGTCTTCGTGTTGAACGTTGCCGCGAATTGCGTGACTGTTCGGTTTCCCGGGTTTCAGAATTTTCGCGACGGTTTTGTTGTTGTTGCGTATGTCGCTCGCGTATTTGTTCATTGTCGTTGCGTAGTGCGTCTCTGTCTCTACGTCTTTGTATAGTCTGAGCAACAGTTAGTCTCCTAAGTCTTGGCATTTTATAAATATTTTTGAAAGACAACTTTCAAAGTTATATTTTAGGATATTAATGTAAAAAAATAACCAAATAATCAAAAAATAAGAATATATGTAGTAATAATAATTAATTAAATAATAATTATAATAATAAAATGTCTCAATCAAATGTATCAGATCCAGGCGGTTAAATGGTTGGTCTAAAATATAGAAATCTAAGTAATGTATGCAAAAAAATAAACTTTGGTCTGGTAAAGAATTTAGTAAATTCCTTGGCGTAGCTTCTGTATCTTCACGAAATTATCTCAAAACTCAATAATGACTTAACTATTAG
Source organism: Phortica okadai (assembly GCA_034638295.1). Classification (NCBI taxonomy): domain Eukaryota; kingdom Metazoa; phylum Arthropoda; class Insecta; order Diptera; family Drosophilidae; genus Phortica; species Phortica okadai. Next base: position 6,723,630 of record CM067851.1, read on the forward strand.
CAGCCCATTACTCTATTTTTGTGAATGGTTTGTTTGTCAAAAAAAAAAAGGCAACATATATTTTATTTATTATTAAATAAAATTTTCTCTAAAGAATTTTTAAAATCGATTACAATTGGGTAAATAAACATGAAAAAAATGGACTTGATCAATTGTTCAACTCGAATAGCATTTTTAAGTGTCAAACATCAAACTCAATCAACTTTGAGTGTTGAAAAATTGTATGTTTAATGTAACTTAAAGTAACATAAGAGCTTATGTTATATACTAATGTTTATTTTTCACTCATGCATCACATTTAACCACATTAGCCATAACATATAGTACGACCATAGAGAAATTATTATATACAGTGGAAAATGAACTATTCGCATTTTGCGTTCGATCCTTTTTCAGCGACTAAGTCGCCCTCTTTAATACTACTAACTTCCATTGAAAAACCTAAAACCCACGGCATTTGTATCCAACTCTTATGTACACATACAATTCCTAACAACATATGCTACGCTACTTATACTTAATTTAAAAAAACAATCGAAATCAAACCGATGTGCGGACCATAACTGTGTATGACATGCAAAATGCGAGCAGTTCATTTTCCACTCTGTGTAATAATTACTCTATGGTAATATCATTTATTGCTTATTTTTCAAACTCATAAGTCACACAAAGCCACACACAAACACGTCAGTCGAATATCAAACTTGATAACCAACTTTGAGTGTTCGACTGTCGTATGTTATATATAGCTAAAGGTGACAAAAGAGAATTATAGATTAATTTTCTACTCCTACGTCACATCTGACCCACCCAGTCGATACGGCCGTCGAACGTTAAACTTGACATGGAGCTTAAGTGATCGACCGTCATATGTTACATGAGGCTCAAAGTACATAGGAGAGAGTTTTGTTTATTTACTTTGTGCTAAATAGCAAATACCGCAAGCATGTATTGAATTTGAACGCGAAATTTAAGTACTATACTAGAAGTCATGTCCCCGATAACCATATGTAACATAGGTGTATAGGTCCAAACAGAGTACTTTAAAAAAAGTAGCTAAAACGATGAGGGACTGACTTAACTGAGACGGACATACAGACAATTGTGAGGCTTAAGTATATTGAAACCTGGCTACAAACTTCGTGAAGATTACACTAAGTGGCAGTGTATATCTAATAATAATGCAAATAAACACTCACCATCAATACAAATCCAATTAAGGATAGAAAACAATTTATTTTTCGCGAGAACCGAATTTTATTTTGTTGTCTTCTATTTATTCGTAGAACATTTAATTATGGCTGTGAAAACAACCGATTTTGTTATAAATTTGAACCGAAACCGTTCACAACTTTAAACGACGACCCAATATAAACCGTACTTGATTTAACAATCAACGAAACAATTGCGAACGAAAATTTTTGGTCAAGAACAATATTATTAAATTTGGCGCAAATTTATAAACTGGCGCAAATCTGATAGAGTTGTCGAAACATGCATTTATATGGGGCTATTATAGACAATTATGAAATGGGCAACTCTGTACCAGGGGTTCAAGGCTTCACTTCTAATTTACAGTGTTATAAAAGAAAGAGGTGAATGAGTATTGTTTTAACGATCAAATGACCAAATCGTATTATTATTTGGTCATTAGTTATGAAAGCATATGTAATTGGTTTGTCTTCAAAATACTGATATTTATCTATTCACATAAACAATTACATGAGTTTACATTTTATTTCTTTAGGCCAATTTTGGTATAATTTAAAAAATACTTATTTATCAATTTATGTTTAATTAAAAAGTCTTATTGAAAAAGTCTTATTGGACAATTTTTTATGTGTCTATACTGTGCTTGAGTATTTTTCTGTAAGCAAACTGTATTGCACAGCTGTGTTAATGAGTCAACAGCTTAATTTTCATGTTTCTATATTATCTTCTATAAAATAATTTATAAAAAATTGAAACCTCAATATATGTTAGTTTTTTAAAGTGTTTGAGTTAGGTGGACTTTGAGGTATTACACTGAACGAAGAGGATACTTTGCGGTATACTATATTAAATAGGTATAGGTATATTTGCTGAACATGAATAGGAAGTTTCTGTTTCGTTCCTTTTGTAACAAATAAAAGACAAAAATTTTGGTACGCCATTTTGTAGGGCTATGATTACTGAATCTTTCGAACAATTTTCATGTTTCTATATTGTTATTTATGAAATATTTCATTACAAAAAACTCAATAAATGTTAGTTTTTTGAAATTTTGTAGTTTGATGATCCTTGATGGGCAACTATAAAGAAAAGGTTTATATTGTGATATGCAGTTTGACAGTGGTATGTTTACTCAGCCTGTATTCAAAATGTCAGGTTCGTGCCTTTTCTAGTTTTGGAGATATAGCAATTTTAAGAAAACCATTTTAAGAGGGTAAATGAAGAGAAAGGGGAACAATTGTGGTATGCAGTTTTATAAGGCTAAACATACTATGTTTACACATACATTTTTATGTTTCTATCGCAATTAGTGTTCAAAATATAAAGGAAAACGTTAAAAAAATTTGTAATTTACAAAAAATTTGAGTTTGATGGTCTTTGAGGGGTAACCATCAAAGAGAGGGGTAGTTTGTGGTATGCAGTTTTGAAGATGTATGTTTACTAAGCTTGTATACAAAATTTCAGGTTCGTACCAGTTATAGGTTAGGAGATATAGCAATTTTAAGAAAACAACGGGGGGAGGGGAAATAAAGGGGAGGGGGGAAATTTTGGGTATGCAGTTTTGTAGAGATATACATACTGAGTCTACATACTGATTTTTACGTTTCTATCTTGTCAGCTGTTTGAGCTACAGCCATTTAAAAAAGTGGGCGTGGCTGGTTGGGCGGGAAGGAGTAGGCGTGGCACAAAACCGTTCAAACTTGATCTGCTGCCGAGCATCACAAGTCTACCCACCAACTTTCAAGTCTCTAACTTATATAGTTTCCGAGAACCATTGGTGAATACGGACGGACGGACGGACGGACGGACAGACGGACAGACGGACAGACGGACAGACGGACGGACATAGCTTAATCGATTTCTCTTGTCATCCTGATCAAGAATATATATACTTTATGGGGTCCCCCTCCCCTCCTTCTAAGCGTTACATACATTTCGTTCAAACAAACACAATATACCCTGACACAGTGTATGTGCAGGGTATAACAAACATAGAAGGCGTCCCCAGATGAGCAAACGTGCGCCAGCAGTCTGCCAATGAACATTAATATGTCAGCTTGCAACGGTGATTGTTTGCACTAGCAACAACAACAACAACGACAACAACAATAACGACGACGAAAAAGAAAACAAACAATGAACGCCAACTGCAGCATCAACAACAAAACACACACACATTCATTTAGATATGTAGCTGTATGTATGTATGTATGTGTGTGACCAACGATGGCGTCACACATATCCTGCATTCTATACAAGTGTCACATTAAAAGCTACAACAGCGCCACACAAAAACAACAACCGAAGCAGCAGCAGCAGCAGAAGCAAAAACAGAAACAGAAAAGAAAATGGCAGCTTGCTTAAACGTTCTACAGCGCGTATGAGCAACTTTTAAGCATTTCGAGCGCGCCATTGAAGCGCATCAACTTCAACTTCTATTACAGTTCAGTCGCCGCTTGAAGTTTCTGCAGCAACAGCGCACGCCACAGAAGTGTTTACACTTTGTCCAACCCGCTGTGCATTCTGGTCGCCCTTCAGCGACTGTAATATGAACTATGACTTGCTTGTAAACAAATTGTTGCTGTTGCTTTGTGAACGAACACGAAAACAATTTTCAACAATTAAATCGAACTTTTAAATTGATGTTAAATTTTCAACAAATTTTAATCATTGATCATTATTGGCAGACACATTTTTATCTGTGAGAATAACTTCTCGAATAATAACCTTCTTTAATTCCACGTTTTAAGGGTATATGCAAATAATTTTCCAAAACCAACGATGAAATAATTAAATTCGAAATTTGATCACGACAAAGAGAAAACGATCTCACCAACCTCAAATTAATTGACCACATTTGAAATGAAAAAAGGTCTCTCAAGAAGCTATATAAATAGCTGTTCATTGTTTTTTCTTAAGATCTCCTATCGGTACTCAAAATATATAAAGTTTTTATATTAATCCGTTCCTGAGAAAAAAAAATATTTTTAAATTTTTTACACATTTCGCTTTTTCTCGAAAATCAATTGATTTAGTGATCTGGAACTATTATATTATTTTATAAGTATCAACAAATTCCCTAAGTGCCTTTTAACAATATTTCCGGGCCTAAATCAACATGCTTAAACCCTATGGTTTTTATACTAAATTAATAAATCTATATAACTATATATATTTTTTTTAAATGAAGCCATCCAAGTTATCGATTCAATTCAAAATATTCTTTTATATTGCAAGTTACCAATTGAAATAATAATTTTTCAAAATCTGTTGCATTCTAACGAGGAAAAACAACTCTCATGATTGCTTGCATATTTTCTGATTCGCGCTGCTTCATTTAATATCCGCTTACCTTATGCACATGCAGCGCACATATTGGCATTGATGAAAGCAGAGCTGAGTTGTCTTTATAGGTTTTAGTGATTGTTTTAGTACTTGTTGTGTTGCTTATATTTTGCTGCTAGTCATAGAAGGAGAAGCAACTGAGCGAAGTTTTCGCAATGCGCTTCAAGTGTGGCAGCTGACGTTGACGTTGTTGAAGCACTTCAGCATTTGCTGCAACATGGCCATTAGCGCATGTAAATAATATATGCAAAAAAATCTTGCAAATCAAGAAAAGAAAAAAATATCATAACAAAAAAAAAAGTATAAAAGCAAAGATTTTCTTAAAAAAAAGAAAAGAAAAGAAAAACATAAAACAAAATTTACTAAAAATAATAATAGAAGTAACAGCAGACATGAGAGCGGCAACAATGCAACAACAAAATGGTAGAAAATAAAATATACAGCATGGGTGGCACAAATATGCAACAAAGAAGTGTGAGTTGCGTCTCTCTCTCGTGTTGGATCAAGAGCATGAAGGATTGGCAACTAAATTGGTAGTGAGATTAAAAATGAGCGAGACAGAAGAAGTTCTCAACGTTGGATGAATAAATTAGTGCATGCATGAATTTATTAGCGTTGCATTTGCCGCGATTTTCCGTACAACAAACATTAAGGCAACTCATTTCTAGCAAAAGTGTGGCAACATCTACTCTCGACGCCCATGACACGGTCGTTGTTGTTGAGCCGTGTTGAGTGTTGAGTGTCGTTGTCGAGAGGCTGCCGTTTGTTGTTTGCTATTTGTTGTTTGTTGTTGGCTGTTGAGTGAAAAGGTTAAATGCTGCTTAAGGCGCTAAATGAGCGCAAAGTGCTCGGCATAAAAATCATTAAATTATGCATAAATATATATGTATATATATTTTGGTACATAGCATGCTGTCGTTCTTGCTTTCTTGCAGCCATCTTTCATTCATTTAACAGCAGCACATGCGCTGCCAACAACAATAGGATCTACTTATGTATGTGTGTGCTCCTTTCACTTGCCAAACATGTTGCTATTACTGCTGCTGCTGCTGCTCTTGCTACCGTTGCTGCTGTTATTGCCATCTTTTTAACTAAATGCTTCTTCTTATTGCTTGCCTGCCTGCAACTTGCAATGCTAACGGCGCTGCTTAACCCATAAACCTGTAGTAATGAAGCTTTAATGCCGTAGACAACATAAAAGTTTCAAGATAATGAAAATAGTTTGGCAAATAAGACGAAAAAAAAACAACAAAGTATAAACGCGCGTGTTGCAAACATTACAAAAACAATTTGCAATAATACATGCTATACGTCAGCTGGTTAAGTGTGTTTGCCTCCATGCCTTTTAATCGACACGACTCAGCGCCAGCCAAAGGTATACGATACATATGTATCTTCATTATCCAAGCTGCGAGCAGCGGCACTAACTTGGCCATCCATTGCAGGCAGTAAATAAATATAAGGGAAGGACACAAACTGTCAGTGTCAGTTAGTTCGTTAACCAAAAATATTATTCACATTTTTCCTTTTTTTTTTTGCTTATTTCATACTTCGCTCAGTTTGTAGTAAACGCCTCAATTTTCTTCATTTTTTTTCGCATCTTAACGGTTAAGCATTTCAGGTGTGTTTGCCACTGAACTGCAACTGAAATATGACAGCGCAAAAGATAAAGTAAGTAAGAAGGAAGAAAAGAAAAAAATTATATAGTATATGCAAAACAATAATACAACAGCGCAGACAACTTCAGCAACAGCAAACGTATAAAAATCCATACTCAACCTCTACAGCATGGAAACAGCACAGAATAAGAACAAGAGCAAGAACAATAATAAAACAATAATAATGACCACCAGAATGGCACTTTTGGTCAGTGAGCATGAATTCAACATGGCCGAAACAGCAGTTCATAGCAGCATACAGTAAAAGACAGCCGGACAGCCGGACAGTCGGACAGGTAACCGAAAAGAAATGCCGCACATTATTTATGCTTCGTAGAAATTATCTTACGAAACTGCTGAAAGGTGTTGCCACTTACATAAATCAACTGAAAGGTTTCACTCTGCCACATTCTTCTTTGCTTCACCGTGTTTTTCTTATTTTTATATTTTTGTATTTTTTGCATACTTTCTTTCAATATTTTGCCATTTTTATTATGCTTGAATATCTTTGTTGCACTTGTGCAGGAAAAATGTTGAAAATATCCATGAGACAAACAAACAAGACATTTTTTATGAAGTTGCAATATTCTGTTTAAAATGTTCTTTCCTATGTTTATTTATTTTATTTTTTTTTTTACTATTATTTCTTACAGTACATATTTTTTTTAAGTGCATGCTGCAAATGTTTTATTATTTGTTTTACTAAAAAAAATAAAATAAGCAAAAAATCTTACAAAGTTCAAACATCTGTCTAACTCAACCTGTCGAATTTTCAAAGCAAATATTGACTTTTCATTTAGTTTATTAAAATTGCGTTTTGTCTGTTTCTGCTCAGCACTTGCGGTTGTCCACAGCATAATCTCCGGCCTGTTGAACTTTATTTAGGTTATGATTGTGGCCATTAACTGTATTATGTGTCTTTTGGTGCACGGTCGGTCGGTCGGTCGGTCGGCCTTTTATGTGGCAAGCACAGAGTATACCCAATGGACGCAAAATGTTGCCACATCAAAGACAAGAACAACAACAACAACAACCATAACAAGTAGAACAACAAAGCAAAGAAATAATTTCTTGTCATGCATAAAACGTTTTTGCGGTCAGTTTAAGTCAAGGAAATGGAACAAAAAAAAAAAAAAAAAAGATTGAAAAGCCAAGACCAAAATTTTTGAATAAGTAAATGCTTCAATGAAGTTATACCTTAGTTGGACATTAGAATGAACGAAGGAAACGTATGCTGTTACTCAAAAGATACATGAGATACGGCCGAGTGCAAAAAACCGTATAATTGAAATTAATGATGGCCTCTGATAAGACGCGCAAGCAGATTACAATTCAATACTCAAGCGATTTGTTTATGGTCTACGTTAGAACTTAAATTATCTTACGACATTTCGTTGATCTGTAAAAAAAACATTTGTTGAACTTTTAATGAACTAGCATACAAAACCCAAAATATCAAAGACAACAAAAGTAAGTAACTCTTGTCTTGTTTCCTTAAATAGGCATAAAAATATACGCCCCTTTTTGCAAAAAAGAAAAACAAAATATAATACTTTTCATGCCTAAACAAAACTATACCTAAAAAACTTTAAGGTTGCACAAAATGCTTAGAAAAATAACAAAAAAAAAAAAAAATGGAGATACGTAAAATTACCATTAGCCTAAAGCAAAAAATCTCCGACAACATTGTTGGGAAGATAACAAAAAATAAAAAAAAAATAAAAAATAAAAAAAATCGCATAAACTGTTCAAAAAATAAAAAGAAAGAAATCTGCAATTTCTTTTTTCTTTTTGCAAAAAAGGATTACGCATTTATCTGTTCTATTTAAAGTTTAAAAACATTTTAACCACATGAAGAAAAAAACGGAAAAAATATTGTGCAGAATACAAAAAAAAAAAAAAACACATACACACAAATCCGTAAACAAACAGCAAAGCGGATTAACTGGACGTAACCGTACTTAAAAATGCTTATTTAGAGATGCTCAACGCCAGCAGAGTAAACGAAAATCAAACCCAACCAAAGTGAAGGCGGACTAACAAAAAGTTAAATAAAGAGCAAAGTGTGTACATGTGTGTAACACACAAACACACACACAGAGATCTACATGTATTTGTCCAGACGAACAAAGCACAAACAATGACGACAACAACAAGGATGTATAACAAAGGCTAAAAGGATATGAAAGGACATATTTGTACGCACTTGAAACGCTTTTCGTCAGCTCAATGTGATCTCAAATGTAGAACAAAATCATAAAAAGGTGCAACACACACAGAGAGGGGAGGCAGAGCGCAACGTAGTAGCAAAAGAGCAAACGAGCTAACGAAACGAGACCAGGTAAACAAAATGGTCTGACATGAAATGAAATGAAATGAGTTGAAATGCATTAAATAATTAATGAATTTGTCGAGACTAGCGCACAAACACAAGAAGCAGAAAAAGAAGAGGAAGACACAACAGCAGCAGCAGCAAAACAAATACAAATACACTCATCTATAGAAACAAAAGCAAAAAAGATACAAAAAACAAAGTGAAGAAGCTCAAAACAAGCAAGCCAGCTGCCTTGTGTAATTACTGACTGGACAACAACACATACAAGCAAACAAACAAACGCATGTGTGTATGTAAAAATATATGTTAATAATGAATTTAACATGACAGAGGACATGAAAAAGCGCCACACACAAACGCACACTCAGAGAGAGTGAGAGAGAGACACGCACAAATGTTGTGTTGCACGTGTAATTTACGCTTATAACTTGTAGGAACATAAAATTACAAAAAATTAGGCGTTGCAAATTGTTAAACAACGAAAAAAAAAAACAACAATGTACTTTTGAATGTAACAATTTAATGCAGAAGCATCAGCAGCAAACAGAGGTTGGTCGGCAGTCAGACAGACAGTCAAACAGACAGTCAGATAGATAGGATAAATGCAATAATGGCAGCGAGGATTAAAGCGTGCGAATGCTGTGTAATGCATTCTGCCAACAAAGAGTGCAAAGACGCCGCAAACATTGATGCAGCAGCAGCAGGAGCAGCGCAGCGCAGCGGCAGCGATGACTTTAGCTCAGTTGGCTTAACAGGAGTTAAGTCGTGTCGAGTTGAGTTGAGTTGAGTTGCACTGAGTTTGTGTTCTTGCCGCTGACGATGATGATGATTATGCTGCAACTGTCTGTCTGCCTGTCTGTCTGTTTGTCTGCCTAGCTGTTTGTACGCCTAACGTCGCTTTGCAACAAATAAGTTCCACTCGATTATGCGATTATGCATGACGCATTTTCTGCTGTTGGGAAAAAGAAAAGAAATAAAAGTGAAAACAACTACAAAGGTAGAACATTTTACATATTTCTTGTTGTTGTTGTTTTTTTCTTTAATTCTTTTTTTTTCCTGTTCAACATAAATTTGCAATTCGTTACGTTTATTTGATTGTAGAGATTTTGCTTTGCCGCTTCTTACACAGATTTGTTTTCGACTTTTAATTTTTTTTTTTTTTGCTTCTTTGCCATTGCGCACATTTGTGAGCGTTGAGCATGATCATTATAGCATTTATGCGCTTTGTCTTTTGATGCGCTTGAGTGGAGCATAGCATTTTTGTATCTTATTTCAGCAGCATTGCAGCAGCAGCAGCAGAGAAGTGAAGTGAATTTCTGAGAAAAATTTAATTTGCTGCAGTTTTCAAATGCCGCTGAAAATCTTAAGACGCACAAATATTTCATTGAAATGTTCTGCGTGTGTGCGTGTGTGTGTGTGTGCATTGAGGGTGAGATGTATAGAAACGTAAACATTTGTGGCATATTCGTCGTTAATGCCACAGTTTGTTGACGTTTCTTGACTATTATTGTAGCACAGTCAATACACACACTCACACGTTGATTGTGTGTTATTATTACGAGACCACTAATTGTTCGGCATGTCGTTTGTGTTGATAATTTGCACTGAGCGTAAGTGAAGTCAAGCCAAGGCAAACAACAGACAACGTAATTACGTGTACACACACACTTGCAACATGCAGTGTGGCAGCAACAGCAGCAGTAAGTGGCAACAACACATCATCATCATCATCATCATCACCATCACCATCAGCCTCATCATCAACGCCAAGCACATTAAGTGCGGCGGCAGCCAACAACACCGACATTACTGCCGACGCCTTCTTTTGATCTTCTACACTTGCTTGCCTCTTGCGTTTAAAAATAGTTTTCGTATTTTTTCACCCTTATCACAAAACAGGAAAAAAAAAAAATAAAACAAAAAACAGCAGTGAAAATCATCAATTACATATTTTTTAGCATTTCCCTCTCAATTTCTTTGGCAGTTTCTTTCTCAGCTGCCTTTGGCTCACCCCAACATAAGGATGCAACACGCTACGCTGCACATTTGCCTGCCTGCTGTCTGCCTCGACTGACTCGCTGTCTGTCTGCCTGTCAGTGCAATGTCTTCTTGCTGCATGTGGCGCATGCTCGCCTCGTTGTTAGGTGTCAAGTGTGTGTTAAAAATGCTTAAAACCATAATTAGTCAATTTTGTTTAATTTTTTTATATTTTCTTATATTTTTTTTAGAATCTTTTCTCATGAAAATGTGCTCAAACTTTTTGACACTTTAAGTGGCATGCTTGGATTAACTTGTTGCCGTATAAAATTTTACACATTTTTCATTTTTTCGCAATAAATTCATGAGTGTCTTAATTGAGTTGTGTTTTTTCTTTAGTTGAAAATTGCATTTCATAAATTGTGTTAAAAATGTTTTTAGAACAATGCATAAAAAACAACACATTTTTACAAAAGCCAAAATACTTGTTTACACAATTTCATTGTTCATGTATTTAAACTGCTGTATTGAAGTTTTATGTAAGCAAAAAAATATATATATAATACAAAAGTTTAAAAGAAATTTCATATTACTTATATTTTGGCATAGAGCAGAAAAAGTAACCTGCGTTGTTAGCAACCAAAAATACATGTTATTAAAAACGAAAAAAAAAAATAAAAATCGTATTTATAAAACATAAAACAAATGCCCGCGGGTATTGAAATACAAGAAAGAGCGCAAAAAAAAAAACAACAACAACAACAAAAATACACGTACACAAAAGCATTGCCAAAACTAAGTTACCACTTGGGTCGCTTCGACAGCCGCAGCTGATGTTCTGCTCTTCGCTTTTTTTGGGCCAAAAACAATGCGAGCATACGCGCTTATAAGGTAATAAATATTAAAGTTATTAAGCTTCAAATATGCTGCTTCTCCTGCTGAACTGCTGTACTGCTGCAAAAGGCATTTGTGGCAAATAGAATTTTTTATAAGTTTGCCGCAAGCCAAAGATGGCAAGAAAGCAAACCGAAGCAAAGCAAAATAAAACAATAAGTAAAGCAGATTTTCATGTTATTTATTTATGTCCTATTAATACCAATGTTTATTTATATAAAAAAAATATATACACATTATTCTATTATTTTTATATACAGCTGCGGTCAAAAAACTAATAGTGCTTCCAGCGCAAATACTTACATATTTGTAAAAACATAAAAATGTATGTTAACAAACTTTTGATTTCTTATATTTCTAAGGGAATGGTAAGGGACAACTTTTCTTTTAAAGTCACACATGGAATAGCAAATTGTGTTCTGCAGATCTGGAGACATTTTAATAGATTTAAAGTGGTGTTCTCAAATCTAACTTTCGGAATATGGCATGTGTCTTTTATTTTATCCTTCAAGAAGACCCTAATTAGGCACATAACCTTACAGAAGTATAATATAGTATAGGGTATAATTTTTATACACCCAGAGAAATTTAAATGGCATCCTTAACCCAATATATCAGTCCAAAACGTGATTACAGAAACATCGACGTCAAATTCTGACTTGACAGTCGTATAACATTATAGAAGGCTACTCAGTACATTTTGTATAATTTGTTTTATGAAAGTCATACAAAAAAATATGATGATGAAGTATTGCATATCATTATTAGCAGCACTACTATTTATTTGACCATAACTGTATATATTTGGTTACACATCACAGCTTGCACATGCATAGCATTCAATTAGTATGAAATAGTTTTCAAAATGCAACTTTTAAATTTGTTTACCCAATTTGCATGCTACAACAACAACAATGACAACAATAAAAATCGCACTGCATACTTAATGATGTTTTTTGCGGTCAATAGATACGCAGATACAGATATATGTGCAACAAAACCGTATGCATTTGATTGAGTTTAAAAACAAACAGCATTCAATCAAAATGAAACGAGCGAAATGTTGTGAATTTGTTAAATAAAAGATACAAAGTCCACATAAAAAGATATAAAAAATATTTCAATTATCAAGTGGAATTTAATTGTTTGCAAATCAAGTTTCTCTTTTTTTTTTTTGAACAATTTTCATTGGTTTTGTTAGCAAACTAAAAAAAATTAAATGAAATCAGAACAAAACAAAAAGTGAAGCGGTTTAAAAAAATCAAATGTTAAAAACAAAAACAATTGAAATGTACAACAAAAAAGGTGCACACACAAACAAATAAACATAAAAACATTTGATTTATTTATTTATTTGTTTTTTTTTTTTTAGAAATGAAAAATCATTGAACATAAAACGTAATGTGAGGCAAAAAGTATCTTGAGCATTGTAGCAATTACAAGCGGCACGTTGCACGTTAAATTTGTAATAAAAATCAAATTGGAATATTTATGCTTAAAACCAGCAAACTTCAACTTTACAAAAGCAAGCATTAAAAACAGAAACAGATGAAAAAAAAAATCATTACATACAATTATTTACACGGCGTACATTGTCTGTCGTTGTTGTCTGTGTGAGTGTATCTGTGTGTAGGTGCCAATGACGAAGTCATCAAAAGTCGTCTGTATAAAAGGAAAAGCCAAACAACACGCACAACAACATTAAAAATATCAATTAGTAAACGATCACGTTTAATTTCGTATTGAATTTAATGACCGTATTTTATTTGATTTCCCTTGCCGACGGCGCTGTGCGGGTGCTGACAGTCAGACAGACGTTAAAAACTGACAACAGACGACAGACAAACTCCTTTGGATACTGTCTGTAAACAACAATGCAACAACTTTAAACAGGTAAAGTGCATTTTTCCTGTTGTCTGCAATACAAACTGCAAACAGCACACATAGAAGTATCTACATATATACAAATAAGTATATCTGTGTGCAAATGTGGCAACTAATGTGTTTACTTTTCATGTTTGTATAAAACAAATTGTTGCCATAATTTTTTATTTTTATTTTCTTCTTATTTGTTTCATTAACTTCTATTCCATATGCCATGTTCATTTAGTTATCCTTTTTACTTTGCACAATTTTATTTGATAATGTTTTTGGCTTTTAAGTTTACATTTTGATTGCATTTTATGTTATTGCCTCAGGTCGTTGAGTCTGTGATTTCAATTCCTGTTGAAATTTTGTGCAACGTTTGCATTTTATTTAGCAAAAAAAAAAAAAATATATATATAAAACAATATTTTTTCAATTATTTTTAATGTAATTAAATTGTTTATTAAGTTTTGCCATAACAAGTTTCATTGCATTGGCAAAATGTCAAATGCAGAACTTTCTTTTATATTTATAAAAAAAAAATAAAAACAAAATTGTAATATAAATTTTTAAATTTCGAATTTTCATGATCTTGAAATTCAAAAAGAGATCAGATTTCAAATTTAACTCTTGACTTTACTTGTAGTCTCAATGAAAACAAAGTGAGTAAGTATAGATTCTCAGGATCCTCGACCATAATGTAAAATAATTGTTTGTGGAATTTTTTGCTTTTAATGTTTTTACTTAGAAAATGTTTCCAAAACGATTTGATCGATGAAAAAGATATTGCAATGGGAAAAGTTAAAGTTATATATAACGGTCTCCATCAGAACACTGCTCTGTAGAGCAAAAACAATTGCCAAGAAATGTTCAAAACTCCTACGATAAAATAAATACATGAAAAAAGCTTCTTTTTCGATCCCTTAATGAGAACCTTCTCTGAAAGCTTTAAACAAAAAACCAATGATGGCAAAGTTCTCTTAATGCTCTAATTTATACTTATAAAATTTCACTCATGATTATTTCAATGTGCTTTGCTAAAATTAAATGTCTAAAAACGCAACTGTTCAATTCAATTCGACAATTTAATAAGCTATACATAAAACATTATGCAAAACTATTATCTATTGTCGTGAGCACATTTGAAAATACCCGTGAGTCTTTTACGAAATTGGCACAATTATTGCGTAAATTATTTTTCACTGAAATGTTTTATAAATTTTGTTGCAAAAGAATCGAATTTATAAACTCACCGAACGCTTTGTGCTTTGCGCTTTGTGCTGTGGCACGGCACGACACGACACGACACAATGCGGCAAATATCCTGTAATCGTGTTCATGCAATCATGCACGCCTTCGTGAGCTTCGACGCAGAGCGGCGGCGGCAGCGGTATATCCTTTTTAGCATACGTGAGCGTAATGAATTTGAAATTTTATTGTTGTTGTTGTTGGAGGGGAGTTTGTATTTTTTTTATTTTAATTTTTATTCACTAATTTGTTGTTGTTGTTGGTAGGTAGTTAGTTAGTTAGTGTGCGTGCATGTTTAGCCGCTTGCGTGTTTAGCAATAATTTGTTGTCGTAGTTGTTGTTTTCGATATTTTTTTTTAAACTTGTTGCAACTTTGTTCATACAAATGCAATGCGAAAAAAAAATAAAATAAACTAAATAAATAACTAGAAACACTTTTCGGAATATTTGAGTTTAATTTGATTGTTTTTGTTGCGTACTTTTAATAACTTTCGCGGCTTTTTTGTTATGCGTTGTTGTTTGTCTATTTTTGGCAATTATTCGAATATGTTTAGTTATCACTTAAGCACATTTAAAACAACAATTAGTTTCAATGACAATAGACAAGCCACAGAAGTGCACAAATTTATTATTGAAATGAAATTATGTTTTAATTATTTTGAAATTTATTTTTATGTATTTTAAATGTTTCACACGTTTTTTTGTTTCTGTTTTTTTTTTTTTTTAAATCAACGTCAGCGTATTTATTCAGTAAACGAAATAATTAATCCCCTTTGCGAGAGTACACACACATACATATGTAAATATATAATCATATCATGTCTACGTATATATATGTATTTAAACACATATAAAACGGCTGTCTGTCTGTATGTGTGTGTGTGTGTGTGGTATAGATGTGCAACTGCACGCACCACAGGATCTTCGCGCTCAGCTTTAATCCTTTGCTGTCGATGTGAATGTCGATGTCGGTGAGTAAGCGTGAAGCAGAAAAAATTCGTTGCGTTGCGACTGAACAAACGAATGTAGTTGAGTTGTATTGAGGGAAAGAAAACCAAAATCAGAGGCGGGTAGTTGTTCTTGTTGTTCTTGTTGTTGCTTTTGTCTTTTTTGTTGTTTTTGGTATTTCATGCAATCTGATGCTCACTGCCCCGTAATCGACAATAAAAACGAATGGCGGCAGCTTCAAAATTCACTCGTGGTTGTTTTTGTTTTTATTGTTGTTGTTGTTTTTTTTTATGCAAATTTCACTAAAGTTTTGTTTATAAGAATACAACAAAAAACAAGAACTTACGAATTTACGAACAATTTGAGGCGCGCATCAAAATTCAACGTTCACGCACGTAAACTCTCTGCCAACTGCGACGTTGGCAGCGTTAAGTGGCCAAAATTTGCGCTTGCTAATTAAACTTCAATTACACAAGCACACACACGGACACGGACACACGACGGCGACGCATAAAAACGGAAGCACGGAAGCGCACACATGCAAACAAACCATAAACACCGTCGGTGCTGTTGATGCTGCTGTTGATGCTGCTGCTGATGCTGCCGCTGCCGATGGAGATGCTGACCCTGCACCTTTTACGATTTAGCCGAATGTTGGTCGCTTCACCTACAACACCTTTCTAGCATAGTGGACTGTCTGAACTCAATACTTTAATTACGATACTGAACAGCGCCAAATGACAATTTAATACTTCCTTTAATACTTCTTGTCGTCTTTTTTTCGTTTTTTTTTTTGGGTAATTACAAATGTATTTTGCTTGCTTTACTTTTATTGCAATTTGTTTACTTTTATTACAATTTCTTATTTTTATTTCACATTTTTCGTTTTACATATTCACTTACACACATTTACATTTATACTGTATCTCAAACACCGGTTTTTTTGGTTGAAGATACAACACATGTTCATTCAAAAGATACTTTCGTAAAAAATGTTTGTTTGCGTTTTGAACGAACGAAAGTTGCCCGAAACGTTCATCAGCTCTGTTTATAAACAACTAAAGAACTTGTTTTCAATTGAAGTCTTTCGTGGCGGACAGAAAATCATCCCGCGGCGCCGAGGGTTAAATGTTGCATGGCACTTCAAATATACAGTTGACTTAAATAACTGCTAAGCGTTGCTCAACATGCGCCAGTTTAATGTTGTAGTGCTATGCAAAAACACATGGCTTGCCTTTGTGCGCACAATATGCTCCTCGGTGGCGAACAAATTGCTTGAAACAAACGTCAACATCATATGAAAGTCGAAACAGTGCAAGTTTTAAGTATTGGACACACTTATGTGACAGCGAGTTAGCTGAAGACATACGACAGTCTAACATGCTAACAGCAGCAATTATTTTGTAAAGTCATCGAACATGTTCGCATCGAACATAGACGCAACATGTGTGCTGCAAACAGAATATTTTTATTTTTTTTTTTTGTAAGATTTAATTTTGATTGCATTTTTGGTGCAAAGGAAACATGTTTTTAAAGTTTTGTAATAATTAAGAAGGAAAACTAAGAAAGTGAAAAATTCTTTGGATTTTTTATATTAAAAGTAATAGTCAAATAAAAATTAAACATATTGGTTTTATCAATAATTCATATCGAATAAAAATAATTAATACGACCATGCTGAGCAATAAAAATATCCAATATATTCAAAGCAACTCCTCTAACAATGCAATTTTCTTTGCCGCACTGTGGCAGCATCGAGTTCCTATTAGCTTCTAGTTGCTTTTAAGTGGGGGAACATCCAGAGAGACCACAACATTCATTTTGTTTTAAAAAAAAAACAGGTAGTAATCAATTTGATTGCGTGCACATTCCTTGTTGCTTAGTAGCCAGAGAGCTTAAACCAAACGACAGCATTGAGCAGCTGAGGGCAGCATTGTTGTTGAATGCTGATGCTGATGCTGCTACGGCTGCTGTCTGCTTCAGTTGCATTATATGCCAAAACAGCAATAACAACTTCAACTCAACTGAGACTTACCACAGCGTACAGGTAGTAGCATGAGGAATGCGTAGATATTGCACAAGATATGTTGATATGGTTATGTGTATGTCTGTGTTGGAGCGCAGCGTAGTTAAGTCAGCCTTCGGTAACCAAGGGTGTGCATAACTGCCAAGCGGCGCTTTCATTTTTAACCTTAGAACAGAGTAAACCTGTCGGTCGGTCGGTCAGTTTAATGCTTCAAATAAAGTTCTTTTTTCGACTGGTCATCATTTTTGTCTTATTCTTCTGCATCACTTTTTTTAGCCACTTATACGGCTTACACAAAGGATAAACGTATTTCGTATCTTGTATCTTTTGTGTATGAGTGTGTACTTCGGCATCAGTCGCACATCTTTGATCATTAATGCGATCTTTCTTTTTTTTTTTTGATTTTTTTTTTGTAAGATTTGTGTCGAAAATGATTTCATTTCTTTCGTGTGCGCTTTTATTGTTCTTTGTTGTTGTTGTTGTTGTTTTTTTTTCCTTTTTCCTTAAGCACAACTACTTACATAACCACGAACATAATAAAATATGCGTCATGACGCGCTTCAAACGCTGCAGGTCGATTTTTTTTCTTCTTTTGATTGTTCTTCGTCTTCATATATTTCTCACTGCTCATATGCTTATCGCACTTCGATACGATTTATTGTTGTTATCCTGCAATGGCAGGCAAGACAACGCTGCACTAATAATGCACAAACGTGTTCTTAGGTGATTATCACCCTTTTTGGAATCATTTCGTATTTCTTCCGAACATATTCTATTTGAACAGCGTGACTTTCAATCGTTTTCCTCACACTTCACTGATAGGATTTTCTATTTGTTGTGCGTGTTCACATGACAGTTTAGTTTTTTCGTTATGTTTTTCCCACTCACTCCTCATAAACCACACAAGTTCTTCTCATTCAGTACCTTTCGATGAGGCACATCGATGAGGCATAAAAACACGAATTGTTCTATATATATGTATGTATGTCAAATTTACATTATTATTTAAACAAAAAGTCAATTTGACAGCAGTTATATTATATTTGTACAAAAATGTTTAAATAAAAATCTTTATTATACTATTGTTTTGCAACATTACGAAAAAAAAAATAAAACTTGTCAATTTTATTGTTTCAAATTCAAATTATATTATTTTACAATGGAAATATGTTACAATTTACATATATTAACAATGAAATACAGTAGTGTTTCCATGCTCCAGGCGCTCGATAAACCGGATTCCGGACGTTCTGTTATAAAGTGAAATAAGTTTATTATTATTTTTAGTCTAATCTGTTGAAGTACTTGTAGATCGACATATTGAGAGCATGAATATTTGAGATCTGTAGAGTACTGCTCTTCTACTCATCTCAATCTACTCACCTCAATAAGCGTAACATTCCATAATTATTCAAATAAGTATTTAATAATTATAGACTTGCTAGGTTTTAATATAATGCTTGTGAAAATAATCTACATAGGACTTTTTGATCTGTACTACTCCAGCAGAGCGTCTTTTATATAAAGTTAGCTTTACAAATTTACTTAAAGAAAAAAACCTCCCCAAATTTATGGACATCGCCTTACCCAGACGATTCGAAAATTTCGAAACTGCCCGATTTAATATTGTCCGCTTAAACGAAGTGCTACTGTATTAAACTAATAAATGAAGTTAATCATTAAATTCGCTCGCGGAGTATTACTCATATTAAATTACATTTTGCAATTGCATTTATTTATGCTGATTTATTGTGCTTAACATACTTTGCTGTGTAATTCGACTGACAGGTCTGGGTAATTTGTAATTTGAATTGAATTAACACAACAAAAATAAATTATTATTTAATCAATATAAATCACAAGCCCAAAAAAAAAAAGCCCATCAAGGCTGCCAACACATGTCAAAATAAATAAACTAAACCCTAAAAAAATCACTAACACATAAATTTATTTTAGTATTTTTGCTGCCAGCAATTAATCTAAATTTTTGTTGTTATTCGTTTCTTTTCTTTTCATTTTTTCATTATTATTTTTTTTTTTTTTTTTCTATTCAAGTCAAGCTTAATTTTTATGGCTTTTTGGGTATTTTGTGCAACTTCCTTCACCCGCGTTGCCTGTTGCTAACAACAACAACAACAATCAGAAATAATCTAACTAATATGCATATTAATGACGCGCCCATACCACATTTGAAAAAAAAGACCTCATTTGATTGTGGGCGCTCAATTTGAGTGCTGAGAAAAATGTGGTAGTGCCCATAAAATGTTTGAACTTCACACCTACAACGACAACAACAACAACAACAGTATTTCAAAATATACCAACAGCAACAACAACAACAGTTCAAACTACAGCAACTACAATCATCAGCAATCAGTAAAAGGGAATTCAAATTTGTATATTTATTTGTATCTATGTATGTATGAGTATCTGCATGTGTGTGTATCTGTGTGCTTTTGTATTTTTGAATGCCGTTAAATCGCATTCACGAGGCTTGGCGCATTCATTTGAAAATGGCTTAAAATTTATTCTCGTTCAGTGTGCATTTTGTCACTAGTCAATTGAGCTCCACTTCGAGTTTGCTGTTCTGCGGTCGAAGTTGCGCATTTCGTTGGTAGCAGATTTTTGCCGTTATTAATGTCAGTTTCGATACGAATTCAGTCATTATCAGCATTTGTTTGTTTGTCTGTTGTGCATGCTTTATTATTGTTGCAACGTCAGTTCGCATTGCGGTCGTTTAGACTGTCTGTCTGACTGTCTCTCTGTCTGACGTAACGTTCGTTTCTTCATTTGGCTGTTCAATCGGCAATTGTTAAAGGTGTTGAGCTTTCATTATGTTGCAACATTTAACTAGCCATGCCACCATCACCTACGATGCAGTTATTTGTGCCGAAATTGCGGATAATTATGCCAAAAATTTGTTACATGTGTTGGTCATCCAATATTCAATCTAATTAAGGTTACTTATTGTGAGACAATTAAAATGCCATTGTGGTGTGTTTAATTCCTTTTTGCTTTCCCTTGGCATAAAAAATATTTTAAAAATAAATTCAATTTTTAAATAATTTTTTTTTTCAATTTCAAGCCGACCTATTTTACTTTTGAATAACAAGTTTTATTGTTTTTATACTTGTACTACTTCAATTGCATGCTCCAATAAACACTTCGAACTTTTCTTCCCTTCATTTTACCACACATTCGAAGCAAGAAAGAAGCATATTAAACTAATGCAAATACATGTTACATAGGGAGAGACTCACCGATTAGTCAATGTTTTGAATACTATCAGAGCATATCTGTATGATAAATCTGTTAATCTATTAAAAAAAAGCAGTAAAGACCGGATAATCAGGGTAGGATAATCTAAAGAAATTTGTACATCTGATATTGCATCTGATATTGTTCAAAGACTTTTTCCCCAAAATTTCAAATCTCCAGTCCTTGTAGATTCTGGGACGCATTGATAAGTACAGCCTTCATCTGACTAAATCAATTCCTCTTATCGTGCTTGTAAGTCTATATATGCTCTATGGAGTCTTAATCTCTAAATACATTGGACGTCAAACAAACTCATACAAATGTAAAAAAATTTACTCCGATTTGTTTAATTTGTGAAGTCACTTTCGACAAATAATTTGCATGAATGGAGTTCAATATCAGAACTGTGGAATGAAGCATTCATACATATTATTTTTAAATTGACTACAAAGAATTATTAAATTCCATAAAAAGCTTCAAATAATATTTTTTTATTTAACAATTTTTGAGAGCACTCCGTTTTCTCTACATGAAATTATTTCCGTTAATAACGAACATAAAAGCAATCAATTATTTTTAAATCACATATATAAGTAAATATATTTACATGTGTATACATAAAAAAACTTTTCGAATATGCATGTTGGCTGAAAACTCAATTAAACAGATTAAAAATCTGCACAACTTCGAACAAATATAAAAAAAATTAAAACAAAAAATGACTTCACAAAGGTCAGAAATGAAAGCACATTCACCAAAACACAATTCGAAAATCAGCAAAAACATAATTTTGCGGAACGCGTAAATTCACATTTGAAATCAAAGCGAATACTGTTTAATTAAAACAAATCATAAATTGCATATTATGCAAATTTGTCATATGGTGCCTTTTTGAATTATTAATAATATGCGTGACAACTCTGGTCGGCCCAGTATTGAATCACTAAAACAAAAAGCAATAAAAACAAAAACAAATTTAAATTAGTTAGATAACTATCATTGAAAGTACTCGACGTTGAAATACGCTATACCTTTGATTATGAATATTTATATATAATATTCTTATCATTGAATAGCCAAATTCTTATAATTTGACCCAAAATCTTAAAAAACTACTGAAGAAGTAAGTCTTTTTTTTTATTTTTTACGCTGTATCTTCAGTTATTTTTCTCATATCCACAAACGTAGAGTGGTAGGGAAATGAATCTGTAAACTAGATCTACTAATTGAGTGAGAAGAATCAAGATCCGAAGAAATTTATAATTTCCAAAATTGCCGTGTTCATAAAGACGGACAAACATATATGATAATCGCTTTTTTGGGTATCCCATGCCCCCTTGTATATTGTGGCTGTTACATATATTTTCGAACTAAAACTAATATGCACTTGTACCAGAATGCACAGGATATACAAATAGAAATAAAAAAAGTTTGCTCATATGCCAGTCATTTTCAATGTTCGTGTTTGTAAACGGATTTTTATTAAGTTGAAAACTCTCGAAACGTAAATTTTGCATATGCAACTCTGATAAAGAGACCACAGATACACACACACACACGGACGGACTTACACTTATTAACGGCCACTGGCATTTGAAGTAGATGAAATGGTAGTGGAAATATGAGCGCACATTTAAATGAATTAACGAATGGTTGAATGAATGAATGACTGATTGAGTGAATGCCTGAATGCATATATACATATGTATGTGAGTTTGGCTGACTGCATAAGGCCATGACTTATTGACACTTGGCTGTACATGCACATGAATGTATATATCGTAGTTGCTAATAGAAGCAAGGATTGTATTGTGAGGATAATGTTTGTACATATATGTATGTGTACATATATCATTGCTTGCTTTAATCATAGAGCGTTGAACATTGGCCTAAATGCGCGCAAACAAAAGCGACTGATTAAAATGATTCAAACGAAATGAGTTTGAAAGTTTAAAACTTGAAATAAATGCTAAAAGATATCATGAGTTTCTATCAAACTTCCGAGGGGTGCTAATAAACATGATTAAATTAAATTTATATACTCGATTCATTCATCAGTCCACTGTGATTATAAATGCTTGAATACATTATTGCTTTTTTTTGTATAAGCAAAAGTATTGACACTAATTAAGAGTGAATTTTGCTAATAGCACAAAGTCATATTGCAAGCGACATTCAATAAAGCCAATTTCCAAGCAATTTTGTCTTGTCAATTTTATAAAATGCATCAAAGAGTCGGGAATGCAAATAAAAGTCAGCACATGAAAATTTATTATACTCAATTTAAAATATCAAAGACAGGCAACGGCAAACACACACACATATGAAAGACCGGAAATGAGGCAAAGGAAATGAGGGAAACTCGAAGCTTTATGGCTGGAAAATGACATTTGACAAGGCTGCTTCAACAGCCACTTAATGAGATGCCACAACCGCAATAGAGGTAACAGCAACAACAACAACAACAACAGCAACGAATGCAACAAAACAAAAGATTTTTGCCTTTGCCGTTGCCGTTGCTCTGGTAATTGCAACAAGTAAGAGTCCTTTTGGCTGATGATGCTGCTGTTGCTGTTGCTGTTGCTTTCGTTGTTGCCAAGCAACACTATTGAGGACTAAAAAAAAAGATAAAAAACTCTAACAAAACGCTTTCGAGTTACAACATGGCAAGCGCGAAAAATATTCATTAGCGGTGTCATGGTTGACAAAGTGACATTTACAAGCGAGCGCGTGCGGTTGCTGCGGCTGTCCTCAAAGCAAAATCACGCCAAGCCATCGTGTGAGCCATGAATGAGTTTGTAGACAACAACTAAAAACCATCAAAGGCAGCAACAGTTGCTGTTGCAACTAGATGAGGCGGCCAGCATGTTTGACAACTAAATTAGTCGTTTGTTTGTTTGTATTTGTATTGGTTGATTGTCCTGCTATTGTTGTTGTTGTTGTGATTATCATAGCTAGCAATTTGTATTTTAATAACATAATTAAAATGATAGTATAGCAATTTTGTTGCTGTTTTTGCAATTATGTTTAGTCTTTTATTTTAGATACATTTTTTTTTTTTTTTAATTTTACTTGCAAAATTGTAAATTATTGTTTTTAATTGTTTAATATTATAGACATGTTTTATGCATTTTTATGAGCGACCGCCCAAGTTACAACAATAACAGCAACAACAACAGACACTAATGAAGATTGATCCATGTAATTAGCGTGAGTTGTATAATTTATGTGT
Source organism: Phortica okadai (assembly GCA_034638295.1). Classification (NCBI taxonomy): domain Eukaryota; kingdom Metazoa; phylum Arthropoda; class Insecta; order Diptera; family Drosophilidae; genus Phortica; species Phortica okadai. Next base: position 6,747,629 of record CM067851.1, read on the forward strand.
GTGTGTGTGTGCTTAATGCACGTGTGTAATTTGATCTCAAGCGTTTGATGCTTACTAAATGAGATGCAAGAATACACAATTATTAGTAATACTTGCCTTTAGATAGGATCGAGACAAACTGAGGAATTTTAAATGATATAATGCTCTTGTGTGTGTGTGGTTGATGCGATCAGATCAGATCGGATCAGTTAATGATATGTTTTGATTTTTCTATAAAATGTATGGGCGTTTGTGTCTTTAAGGGGCACCACTAGTGTGACGGCCTAAAAAAAAGGTGATTTTTGGGAATTTTTATTAAAAAAACTACTTTATCAATTATTTCAAAATTTTAAGAATATATTCATACATGTTTTAAGAATATACAGTGAAATTTTTGAAGAAAAAAATTAAATATTTTTTAAGTTATAGTCGATCTCCAACGGCGCGAAAAAAAAAAGGTCCTTCACTGCTGCAGTGATTCCGGCCTTCTCCGTGGATGAAATCAAAAAAGGAAAAATTCTCGTTAAACTAGATAATATTGTCTGTACAATGACCTACGATAAAAAAAAAAAATCAAAAATTGACAATATGGCGGCGTTTTAAAAAAAATATTCGAATTTCACCCAAAATTTTGGTTGTTTTTGGCCTGCCAAAATTCGATTTTTGATCAGATCAAAAAATCGATAGGTCATTGTACGGAGAACTATATACAGAAGATGTAAAAAAAATTCGATAGTGATCGGATCATTAGTTTTTGAGTAATCACTGCATCAATTTCGGAAAATGCTGTTTCGAGAAAAACGCGTTTAAAGATAAAACGAGACTCTAGATGCTGCCGACCGGCTGCTCTTTAAATTGCTATAACTCAAAAACTATTTGAGATATCGATTTGAAACTTTGATATGTTATTTTTAAAGGTGTAATCTACCGAAATATGAAAAAAAAAAAATTCGATTTTTTTTTTAATTTCACACTAGTGGTGCCCCTTAAAGAATACTGTTGGAACATTTGATTTGTGTACGTTGATTTTCAAAAAGTTCAATAAGCTTTGAATTAAGTTTTACTTGAAAAAAAGTATATCTTTTGAGTCGTCTATGGCGCTTATAGATTTCTAGATTAAAGTAAATACAGATAAAATTCAAAGCTGCATCTTTAATGTTTATGTCAACTAACCAAGATAATTCGATTCTGCGTTCCAACAAATAAAATTCTCATTTTCTCACAATGTAAAGAAAAATTACTCAAGTCCCAAAATTTTATAGCTTTAAACTGGGAATTTTTTTCGCCTTGAACATTTAATAATGCCGAATGTGGCCATGCATTTCACTTAACCCCAACTGCAATTGTTTCCATGAAGACGCTTAGTTGCGTGTAATCACATTTAACGCATGATAATAAAATTTAAAAAAAATAGGAAAAAAGAACCCGAATGCAGTCAATGACATAACATATAACCGCACTTTCAACTAGAATTTTCGGTAAATCTCTTGGAAAAGTTTTCACAGAGTCAACATTAATTTCGTGAACAAGAAGAAAAGCAACATGAAAAAAAAAAAAAATAAAAGAACATACAAATGAAAACAAATAAAGTATAAAAGAAACCAAACAAACCAAAAAGAATCGAAATGAAACGAAGTAAGCAAAGCGCACCAAAAACCAAAACTAGAATCAATCGACCGCAACGAACACGATTAATCACTTTGGACTTTAAGTTCAGCCGAAACGGTGAAAAAGTAGCAAGAAAACCGAAAAGGAAAAAACAAAAAAAACGAACAAGTGAAATAAAATTTAAACTGAGTCAAGACCACAAGTAGAAGCGAAGAAATACCAACCAAATCTGTTGATGAAAAAGTGTGGAAAAGGGTTATGAAACAGACTCACTCAACTCCTTCGCGGGTTTACGCGTATCGTCTTTGTTCGCTGCTGCCACGCTTCATTGGCACTAACAACAACAAACACAAAGACAAACAATACGAGAGCTGTTCGAAAAGACAGTGAAATTAAAGTGATATGGCATTCTTTAATATGAAGCATTTTTTTAGGAACTTTATATAAATCATAATCTAAATTTAATTGAAATATATGCAAATCAAAAACATATGTACTGGCTCAAGACTCAAGAGAAGTCTTGAGAACAAAGTACGTCTTTATAAGGCGATTCTTAAACAAGTAAGGACATACGGGGAACAGCAAGCAATGCCAACATTAAAATCCTTCAAAGATGACCCTAAGACCCATTACAGGAGCGCCTTGGTATATAAGCAATCATGATCTAAAATATTTGATGATTTTTGTATAAGTTTTTCGATGTTCTTCAAATTTAAACATAATCAGTGCTATTTTCATAAATTTGAATTTTTTTCAAATTAAAAAAAATGTTAGATTATTTTGAAGTTTTTTTTTTAATATTATTAGAAAATAGATTATTATTATCAAATTTTATTATTAAAAATATTATTAATCCCAGAGGATTGATATTCGTAACATTTATTATTTATAACGAATTTTATATTACCAAAATTTATTACATTTTTATATGTTGTTCTGAAAACATTGTTTAAACGAAAAATGAGATTATTGTATAATATCATCAAGGCAACAACAAATTAAAATCGTTCAAAGAACAACCATCTTGGCTAAGAATAAAATAACGCCAATTATTGTTAACAATCATCTAACCACCAATTGTCATGTACTTATCAACTGACCCTCTTAGAACTCGCCAATTGGCAGTAAAGACGTTGAAAATGAATGCATAGTTTAAACTTGTCTGGCAGTGAGCAACAAATGCGTAAAATTCAAACCAAAAATTGGTAAACGACTTTGCAGGCAATACAATTTTAATACCTGTCGTTGTTGTTATTGTTGTTGTTGTTTTTGTTGTTGTAAATGCCTGCGTAAGCTGCGCTGCATTGCTGTTCCTTTGCTTCCTTTTCGGCATGCATCACTGAAAGTCATTAGACCGATAAATGAATGAGTAAACTTTCCAACGAGAATAATGTCACCTCAATCGGCCAAACTGAGGCTCCGTTGTCTGACTGGGGTTGGTGCTGGTGCTGGAGCTGGTAAAAGGCAAACACAAGCCACAATGCCAACAACAACAAATAAAAGAAAAAGCAACAACCAATACAACGACATTTGGTTCGTTTGCATGTATGTATCTATGTATCTATGTGTATGTGTGTTACAGCGTAACCGCCAACACCAACGTCTGTGGCAATGGCAATGGCAGTGGCAGCGGCAACAAAAGCAACAACAACAATAACAATTCCACTAATCGTGCATTGGGGCATTGAAGCAGTCGCTAAATTGCTTTACTCCTGATTTTGATATACTCTTGTACGTACTTCGACTTGCTTGTGGCATGTAGCAATTCTTGTTGTTGCTGTTGTTGCTCTTGTTTGTATGTCGCTCGTTGTATCGCGTTTTACCACAAAATCGAGTTGAGTGCAATCTTATGTTCAATTTAACAGCATCTTCAAATCGAATAGCAATTTCCTTTATTGAAAACTTTACGCCAGTTAAGGAACTACGGGAGCTCGCGAACAGCCCAAACGTCAGGCTGACTGCCTGCCTGTGTATCGGTGTATCCGTGTATCTATGTATCTGCGTCTTTTGTATTGTCTGATTACGGTTGCCTTAAATTCATTTCAATGTTTATTACTATTTATTATTAGTTTTCTGTAATTTTGTAACGCGTTTTTGTGCACACATGTTTTACAGCCACAAAAAACAACATGAAATTGACATTGACATTGCATGCTACACCCCAACCCACCCCTCATCGAGCATACATTACAAGTGTTGAATTATTGAAACTGAACAAGTTAGAAAGCAAAAAAAGAAAAACAACAAAAAAAAATAGAAAAAGACAAACAGTTAACATTTGCAACACAGACAGTTTGCCTGAAGTTTGTCTTCAATCTTTTTAGTTTGTACACACAAAGATACAAATGTATCTATAAGTGTTTTTGTGTATGTAAGTAACCAGTTAGGCAGGCAGGCTGCTTGGCTGGCTGGCTGGCTACACAGACAGTCAATAAGACAGGCACTGATTGCATAATTGCATTGCCAGCAAGCCACATTAAATATTTGTTTAGGTTTTAGTTTAATTGCATTGAATTCTTCTTGTTCGTTGGCTAATTGAAATCGAACATTTTAAAATGGATTTTACTTTTTCACTTCCTGTTTTATTTATTTACATTACTTAGCTGCTTAAAGTCATTTCATAATATTGAAAACGTGCCGCCAATAAGTCAAAGAGAAGATTGAAGACTCCTGCGTGGAAAAGATTAATTTTTGTAATACAATTTAATGTTATGCCAATTGCTGAGCGCTCGCATTGAAATGAATTCTAGTTAAAATTAAATACAAATCTTGTTAGACCTTTTTTTTTAATTTTTTGTGTTGTTTTTCTTTTACAAATTAAAATTTATAAACGAAGTTGAGTTAATGCAGCGTCATTGTTAAGTTAGAGATAGAGAGAATGGCGTATGGATTGCAACACGTTGCAGCAAATCAAAAAATAATTGCTACAGGCAGAGTCATTATCGTGATTGCGACATCTTTGCACGATCATAAGGACAGTTGGACTGACGAACGAGCAACGAACGACAGCAGCTGGCAGAAGGCATAAGGTAAGTAAAAGAGAGGAAGAAAACGGAACTCATGCCAGTGAGTGAGTGAGTGAATGCCTCAATGAATGCGCAACGACACAAATTAGCTAAGAGAAGATCCAGACAGACTGACTGACAAACAGACAGATAGACAGAGAGGCGTTCAGGTAAGAAGGCGTATGCTTTAAAAGATAATTGCAAATAGATAAATATGAAGATAGATTGTTAAAGCAACAAAAGCAGCTGAACTACAACAGCAACAAAAACAACAAAAACAACAACTTAGTTAGCCCAGTTATTGACGAGCATGCCTGCAACACTCACTCGACTTACATACATATTTCCTTTCGACATTATTTATCTGACTTATGTATGTTCCTGTTTGCGCATGCGCGTTCTTCACCTCATTCTCTCTCACACACTCTATCTTTCTTTCATTCAGTCGCTCACTCGTGCTGCTATCACTTGTAGTTGCAACATGCTTTCGAAAATGTTGCACATGCGGCGCGCTCATTGTGAATGCGAAACGAAGTACACGAATGTCAGTTGCCAAGCCATGTCTTTCGATACAATTGACAGTGTTGTCTACGACTCGGACTTGCAATCTAAGTTAAACAACCACAACACCAACAACAACAACATTAAATGCGGCACAATAGCGCCGCTCAATAGTCAAGAGAGGCGCTGAAATGGAAGGCAAAAAAAAAAAAAGAAAAATTAATGACGAAAATAAATAAAAACTCGTTCAAGTGAATTGCAATTAAACGAGTGAACGAATGAACGAACCAACGAACTAAGAATTGTTTTTGCTTTTCTACGAACTTAAAAGCATCGCTCAACACCAACTGCAACAACAAGTGCTGAGTAGATTTTTCAAGAAGGCCCTGACAAAGCAAAGGCATGCTACCTTCATTCAGATGCGGTGCAAAATTCATGACTCACATTTTCAGTTAGAGTACATGCGACGCGTAAGCACAGTGGAAGTCGTCGAAAACACGAAGTCGATCTAGGAACACTTCGTGACCCTCCGTAGGTCATGCCTTTGTCAGTGAGTTTGCATGAGATTGTCATCCTGGGCATTCACTGCTACTTGCACTGAGCATGCCATGGGACCAACATGCTCGACTCCTTCTTTTTGCAAGGAAGAGGTCAGAGATTCATGTCATAGAATAGAGATATGAGAGTGATATGAGAGTGATATGAGAGTGATATGAGAGAGATATGAGTAGAGCATGCTCTATGCAAGCCTCCCTCAAGTAAAAACAAGCCTCCAACAACAGTAAGAGAAACCACCTAATTCCAGCTGGGTGTTTATACCTTTATCTGTATTGGTATCCAATGAAGAGGAACTTGCGCTGCCGCTCAGTGCCGACAGTTGGCGCTTTGGTCACTCATTGCCGTGGCGCAGATTGCTTTCACGTTGTTAATCAGCCATAAACACACGCTTGCCAAGGATCTGCCCGCTGGCCGAAGTATGTCAGCAATGCATACACACACACACACACACAGTTACATTTGCAGCACTTTATGTAGCTGTTTCTCGGCTCTAGTATCTCTTATTAGCTACGGTTCGTGCGTCTGCGCTAGTGATGTGTATCTTTGTAATTAAAAACAGAGAGAAGAAAAAAAAAACGAAGCAAGATTAGTACAACAAAATATGCGCGGAAATACATTTCGTAGATACAACGAGCTTCGGCCGTGGCGCATGTTTTGTGCTAACGATTGCAATATTTATGGCATATAAATTTGGCCGTTTACTGCAATTGCAATCAAAAGGAATTAACAAATTTGACTTGCAGCATTGATTGTTATGCGATTTATGTCATCAGTTGGCTGAGACTCAAGTCGGGCCAACTAAGCCGGCTTTTACACATACTTGTGGCATTCGAGGCACGTAAGCCGAAGCACTTTGTAATTAGCAACAATGTCGAACGCCTACACGATTTCAGCACAAACAATTAGCAATATTAACAACTCGTAGTGTCAGCTGAAAGTCGTCAAATCAGAAACCGATCGCAGTGTATTTATAGACCAACAAATCTTTCAAAAAACATCTGCATTGAAACTGAAAGCGTCTCTTAGTTTGTTTGGCATCCGCACGACAAATAACTCATTCATTAAGCACAAAGAGATATGCGTTCTTGCCGCAGCAACGCCCACGAAAGACTTCTGTCAACGGGTCGGCGTTGTTAAACGTGTGCGAGCAATTAGCATCACTTGTATGATGATTTTTTATAATTTTTTTACTTAAGTACAATAATGAAGTATAATTAAAAAAAGGTGACAATGTCAGCGTAACAAATGTGAAAAGTCCAAAAGGGTTCAAAAGCGATTTAGCTGTCATTATAACTATAGAACGTTTATCCTTTTTTTTTTAGCATCAACAAAGAACTTTGCAACATTATTTAATGCTCAATACACCAACAAACCTTTGAGATCTCTATTGCAATAAAAGAGTTTGAAAAATTTCAATTTTTTTATAATAAACTCTAAAGCAGAGACTTTACCCAAGATCATTGATTTCGAAGCGTGCAAAAAAATTTTTCAAAATCAAAATTTGTCAATAGAAGCTACTAACAACATAGATCGTTAAAATTTTTCACACATTTGCCTTTTCTCCGAAAATACATCAATCTTTCACAAAACAAACAGTTGCAAAATTGGTTAAAGAAGCAGGTGTGACAAAGAAGAGAGAAAAGTGAAACGAATGGCAGTAAGTAATGCTCAAGAATAAGATCTAAAGATTTGAAATGGATTGGCATGATCAAATACAAAGAAAATTAGATGATCGATCACTAACAAACAATTTTGAGGAAATAAATCCGAAAAACATTTCGAAATTTTACAAAAATGCTCTCAGCATGAAATAAATTTATAAAAAAAAATTTCAATCAATCTTTAAATATTTAGTTATCTGAAAACAATGAGCATCAACCAAAAAAAATTTAAAAAAAAATAAAAGTGTTTAAAACCAAAATAAATAAAAAGGTAATATGAATGTTTTGAGAGCCACGAAATTAAAAACAAAACAAATAAACTTTTCAAACAACAAATAAATCAAAGCGCCTAAGTTTTTCCTACTTAGAAAAGCGACAAAACTAAGCTGAATGGCACCCACAAACGTTCAATAAAAAGTAAAATAAAAATGTGATCAATGAAGGCAAAGCGGAAACCGCCGACCATTTGCAAGATTTATGACGGCAACTATGGAGATGACGACAACTTTAGTTATGATTGCGATGACGACGTGTAGCGCAGAAAAATGCTTGATGCTTACCACTGATCTTTTGCTCTACGAACTGATTACAAGAATGTATAAAAGCTGAAAAAAAATGAACCAAAACTAAAATAATAAAAACTCAGTGAAAAAAAAAGAAATACGAATACGATGCGCTCCAGTTACTTCCTCAATGTCTGTGTGGGCGGTAGCGCGTTGGCCTCCAAGATGAATTTTATATACGCTCTGAGCGCAATACACACACACACACACACTCACTTACACACAGATACAAACATGCATGATACAACTTAGAAGAAGAAGCGCAAGAATTTAAGTCACCGACACAAAATTGACTTTAATGTTTAATAAATAAAAAAATAACGAAATTAAAACAACTTAAATTCTTTGAATACACAGACACAGGCAAATGTATGTCGTGCATTAAATAATTTGTTGTAATAAATTCCTCGGTGCATGCTTCATTTAATTTAATGCTCAACGACGACAAACAAATAATCTACGAAAATATTGCGGCAGGTCTAATAAAGTAATCGTACATTATGGTTAGTGAGAGAAGAAGAAAGTACTTTGTTATTTCAGATTCTGTTTTATTCGCTTGAATGAGCATATTTTTTCATTTAATTATCGATTGATGAAAACAAAAAATAAAAAAAAAAATGTATTTTAAAGTAGTTGGGTTTTAATTTGATATATTTATTGTTGTAAATAAATACCTGAACCCAGATTTCGATAGTGGTATTAATAGTTCCACCGATACCACTCTAGCGGAGTACAAAAAGGCATATCAATACCGAAATTATACCATTGAAAAATCTAACGTTTTATCTCGTTTTTGGGACTTACACATGTTCTTATTTTATTACCTGGTTTTCAGTATTCTATATATTGGATTTCTAAGGAAAAGTATAAAAAATAAAACTAGCGTCGGATGCGTTTATTTTGTCTATCTGAGTGGAAAGTAAATCTTATATAAACACTTATAAATTACATATCTTGGTTGCAGAGAAAAATTGTTGTTAATTTTGTTGTTATTCAAATTGCCGTTGAATGAAGCCAAAAGACTATAAAAATTACTCATAGATGGCGCACTAAAACAAAACCGGAAATTCCGTTGTTATTCACGCCATCTATACATGAGAACATTATGGATATGTTCACGTTGGAACTGTGTTTCTTGCTTTTTGCCCAATTTCGTTATTTTATTTATGTTTTTTACTTAAATGGTAACAAAAATTAGCTCCGGCCGCCGTTCTAGTCTAGTAACAATGCCAGTAGTTCATGAACAAAGCTGGTTCGGCGAAATGTTCGATAAACGCAGCTGTTGGCGTGCTGTCGTTTTTATTGTATTGCCTCAAGTTTTCAGCGTTCAACTCAATACATCCGACAATATGATATTTTCAAGTTCTGCCTCGGAAACGCCGTTTTTTTTTAAATTCATGCAAATTGAGAACTAACAAAAAACAACAACCGAAATTGTTTAAAAAAGTCTCTTTTTTGAATATGTTTTTCACTCCAAGTTTATATTTTTTTATTACGTAAAACGGGAATTTGCAAGGACGGACCAAATCCGGCAACATCCGTGCACAACCTTTTCCAGCCGCAGCTCGCGCTCGACTCAAATTGAAATTTGTCGTTTTTGGTAATTTTCGGTAAAATCGGAATTAATTTGCGCCAAGTTTCGCCGCTAAAAGCCGGCACTTGCGGCAGTACAATGTGGAGAGCGAGGCCCCGCCCACTGAAATTTAAGCGAGAAACTCCAATTTAAGCGCTTAAATTTGCCAATTTTGATGGAGTTATTTTTTTGTTTCCACATTGAAATGCCCTATGTTTCCAGGCGATACATGAAAACATAGCCAGCACAAAAAAAGTTCGCGATTTTTGATTTTTTTGAAAAAAGTGAACTGAAAATGGGGAAGTGAGGGGAATTCAGCGCTGATCACGCCAGAAGGGTGCCCGGGGCATTTTTCTTGGTTTTTTGTGTTTTATTTGGAAAAGAGCATAAAAGGCAAAAAGAGACGAGAAAAGATGAAAAAAGAGACAAAAGAGAAGAATTTTCGCTTTACGGCAATAAGGATTAGCGGGACCTCAACTCCAAAAGTGCTGTCATGTGACGATCAAAATTTTGCCCAGGTTTTTTTGTATTTAATTTCGGCAGAAGCATGAATTAATTGAATTGAATTAAAGAAAACAAAGCAGAAAATAAATGGCAAAGTGTGAAAAAAGACACAATACCGAAGAAATTTGTGATTTAAGTGCAAAGTGTTCGGAAAAGGACACAATCTGACTAAAACGAAATTGTGGTGCAGTACTGGCACGCTCTCTAGAAAGTTGTGAACATTAAAGTTTCGTATGTGCTGTGTTGAGCTGCGTAAAATAGGCGATCTTGCGTCGACCAATGAACGCAAGCCGCAGGAATTCACCGTTTTCTGTAAGCGACCCCAAACGACGAAAATTTACTACAATTACACGAAGATTTTTCATCCACTTCGCAAAATCGTCTGGACTCCCCGGTTTGAGAATTCATATATTTTTATCAGCACTAAAGTGTCGTATGCGCTGTGGGCAAGTGACTAACATATGTGATCTTAGCAATTAAAACGCCGTCCAATAACGAGCTGGTGGTGGTTTTTCACACAAGGATCAGAAGCGGTGATGGAAAGTTGTGTTTGCGCATGAGGTTAGTTCGATGTCACTCGACGTCGCGCTTTCAGTTTTCTTTAACAAATAACAACAACCGAAATGTTTAAATAAGTCTCTTTTTTGAATATGTTTTTCACTCCAAGTTTAAATTTATATTTATTTTCAAACAAATTAAACAACATTACATTGTGAGATCACAATTATTATTTTCGTCCGTCCTCTTTTGGCCCGATTAACTTAAAACCGTTGTCAGGATCCGTTGCGCCACAGAAATCGGAATTCTTATTTTAATTTGCACCAAACCAACAAATCTAAATGAAAACAGTTTTTGTTTATTCCATTAATTTTTATTGATTCTTTTGCATAAATCTGCACTTTTCACAAATCTGTAAAACTCTGAGTCGGAAAGTTTCTCATACATTCGTTTTTAACTTTATTTACGCTAAATTTTAATATTTAGAGCTTGTGTTTAAAATAATACATGTAAAGTAATATGACATTAAACAATTCAGTTCCTTAAATACTAATTTGCAGTTATCAATATCGATTTCATTATGTTTTATGCGCCATTCTATAGAATATTTGTTAACAGAAAATAATTGTTTCATATTGCAATTTCTATAAATATAATCTTTTCAAAGTTTCATTTTGATCACTATCATTAATGTAATAACTAAATTTAGAATTTTTTTTGTTTTGTTTTAACTAAAGCTTTTCGAAATTTTGTAATTTTTTTCCAAAAAAAAAAAACAAAAATAACAACTAAATTTCTATGTAATTATTAATGTAAATATGTAGTTATGTATGTAGTTATGTATGGTTTATGTGATTAAGATGAACTTAACGCTTATAAATTCATTAATATTCATTATTTGTTTGAAGAAGACACCAATATGATTATAGTTTTTATATACTTAAACAATGAGGCGATGCACATGACTTGGATTTATCGACTGTTGGCGACTGACTGGGTTGCTGCCGTTGACGACGATGCTGGACACGGCGTTACCATTATTATTGTTATTGTTGCTGCTGCTGCTATTATTGTTGTTGTTGTTGTTGTTGTTGTTGCTATTGGCATTGCTAGTGACGTGCAGCAACGAAGTTGTCGCCTTGACGCGTCGATGCAAGCCGCGTTTGCCCTGCGGGGAGACAGGAATTTGAAGCGTGAGTATATTGCAAATGAAGCGCATTATGTCGGGTGCAGCACCCGTAACAGCACCACCAATACCACCCACCTGGCGCGCTTTATTTGTACGCGATTCCTCAATTAAATGATTAGGCACTTGGAATAGCAGTTCACCGCGTGTTATTAACACATTGGTAAGCCGGCAACATTGCGCCGCCATTTTCACCTGCTCCTCAATGCTATTCTTGTCTGTTGGATGTATGTGTCGTGGCGGAAAGAACGACGGTGCTATTATCGTTGCCACATTATGTAGATTCATCTTATTGTAGTCCTTCAGATCGATCACATGATTGAGAAAGCGCAACAATGTGCGTAACGTATTGCGATTCTCGTGCGGCAACATCTGACAGACAATGGCCAGCGCCTTTATTTGATCTGTGGGCGGGAGCGTGTGACACTGATAGAAGAGCTGAATCAGCTCATTAGTGAGCAGCGGTTGTGGCAGCTCGCGCAGCCAACGCTTCAGCAATGCGCTGAGCTCATGTACACTAGCGCTGCTCAACAGTTGTGGGAATTTTTTTGGCTTTTGATAAAAACTCGACTCCAATTCGTTGTAGAGTAGTTCAGTCTGCAAGTATGTAAAACATTTGTTACTATAAAGCACGCAATGAATGTGTCAAGTCATTTTTAATGCTTACCTTTTGTTTGTGTCCGGCAACACGAAGTATGCCCTCCTCTCTAGCACCGCGTTTAGTCAGCTCCTCAATTAGACCCTCCAAGAAGAGTGGCACCAATGTTGAATCCTTGCTTGTGATCTGCTGATCACGACGTATGAGCGCATTTAATGATACGCCAAAGAGATTGCCCTCTTCCTTGCGTCGGCGCTTAAATGGTTTTCGCTTGTCTAATGAGACATGATTGCGATCGAAAATGCTGGCCAAATCAAGCCAAAATATTGGTTGCAAACGCTTAAGCTCCGTCTCATTGATGGTGTCAATGTCGGAGCAATATTCCAGTGACATGTCACTGCTGTCCACAGTGTCCTATAGCAAAACATAAGAAAAAAGATATAATAAAATGAAATATTTAATTGTGACAATTAAAACTTACCACGCCATCCTGACTAGACGTCTCTCGGCACATGCTCTCGAAACTGATGCCATCGCGTGATGATGGCGAGTTCTGCACGCTTTGCGGTGGCGTATCCAATTGTATCTTATTCAGTATTTTCTCCGGCGATGACAAATTTGATATGCGCGCCGTATTCGAAAGGCACTCATCGCTTGAATCGCCCGATGATGTATTATTGTCGCTCTGTGAATCCTGCATTAATTGACCGCGTGCACGTCTGTTTTGGGTAAATTATAATAATTTATAAGTCAGAATGTCAAAATTTGTCACTCATCTTAAGCGCTTCTTACCCCACTGAGCATGAAGGATCCGAACCGGAACGATTGCGCGGTATGTGTATGGTACCAATGCGTGAAAAACCCAACAATTCAATGCCATCGGCCGAGTACATGGGTATATCGCAGCGTACATGCGAGCCACGAAAAATATCCGTGGAACCTTTCAGTGGCGCGCTCGGTGTGCGTCTCAATTTTTGCTTTAGATTCTTGCTCAATGACTGATGCAAGCCCGTATTATCATTGCTAGCGCCGTGATCAAAAATGCTGACAAAACTCGGTCTGTAAAATCATAAATTTTGTTAAACATTTTATATTTTCATTGTGCATTTCAACTTACATGGATGCATTGCCCCAAACCTCATCACCATGTATCGAGTCAAGTGAATCGGGCGTTGCGCTGCGTGAGCGTGTGCCTGTGCTAGATTCCTATAATGAACAATAAATATTTATTTATTTTTTTAATTTAGCAAAGGGCACAACAAAAATGTTTATACTTACATCAAAATCACGAAAAACATCGCGTATGTCTGGTTTGCGTTTCGAGCGATTCTTTGTGCGTCCGCGGACCGTGTGATTGAGCGCACGCACGCGCTGCTTGATCGCTTCGGCGTGCGGCTTTGAAAGTGTGGCCAGTATAGGTTCAAGTTCAGCGGTACGCAGTTCAAGACCCTGGCGAGCATTTAAATAAAAATACGGAAAACAATTGATTAGTGCGTGAAGGCAAAAACACCAAAAACTCTGAATCGAATTGAAAATTTTGAGTTTTAGATCAAATCTGAATAAATGATCGGCGATGAACAAACATGAAATAGATTTATTAAGACAAGGGCGAGCTCTATCATAATCTACTATCCATTCGCACATATAATCGGTGTATCTACTATATCTAGAAGCCAACAGCTCCCTGAACATTCAAGTCTCTACAGAAAAACTATATAGTTTCTATCCGAAATAGACAGATGAGATTTTCATTTGTTTAGGGTATTTTAACAACATTAGTTCATGATCTGAGCACTAAACACTTTTAAAAACTTACTTCTGGAGCCGATGGCACTGATAGTTTAATCATGCCACTTATCGTAATATATTTAATCATTGTTATTTCTATTTTTGTCAATTAAAAACGCAAAAAACAAAATAGGACTAATATTTTCTGTCTTCAATCTGCAAACCGCAACAACTTTCACAGTACAAATTCGCGTTGTGACTGAAAATATTGGCATGAAAAGGCAAACTTGACAAAAACTTATACGATGATACATTTGATTATTTATTTTTATTATTTATATATACATAAATGTGTCTATATGCAAGTGTATCATATTCTAACATGTATACAAAACACTCGCAAGTTCCCGGATCCATTCGTTGGTGCAAGAAAATGTGTAAAGTTTGCACATTTACGTACATCGAAGTTTATCGAATATTATATGAACATAATAAAATCACTGTTATTATTTATTCTTAGAATCATATTGCAGTAAATATGTAAAGCTTGCAAAAACATTTATTGTATTCATTAACAATCATGCTAAGCTCAATGCCTTTCTATTATACCCTTAAGTTGGTCGTTGATCTGTGTAAACAGTCGAGAAATGTCTGGTATGCAAATGGCATTTTGACAACCTGATCTATTTTAAACCAACCTGAGCTGTATTGACTTAAGAAAATGTGTTAGAGAAAGAAAAGTATCCAAGGGGGAGTTCAAAAAGTTTCTCAACAATACATAGTATATTGTCATAACTGCAGTAAATATAGAATTAACGCATGTGCGGATAGCGTTAATCGAATATTAAGCAAAGTCACTACAATTTTTCTTTATGTTTGGCAAAACGTTATCTAAAGTAATTAAGATCGATCGACTTATTCGTGGAAACTTTATTTTTTTTTTTTTTTTTTTTAATTTTTAAATTTTCTGGTTATTTAATATGATTAATTACGCGATTGTATATTTTTTTGTAGACTTTTTAAGCTTACCTGCTCAAATGGCTTCGTCAATTGTGGAAAACCAGCCGAGATAAGCCACTCGGCCTCCATTTCACCATCTGTGCAAAAAAGATTAGAAAACAAATGTGTATCAGAATAAAGTTTATCAAAAGATTTTACTTGTTACATACCTTCATAATGTATCTCCGGCTCATTGCTGGGTAAGTTCGTTTGCAATAAATACTCATTAAGGAACTCTGTATAGTCCTGATCCGAAGTATTATCGAGCGATGTATTGCTGCTCATTTTATTGCTGTTCTTTGTGTTGTTGATATTTGGAAAATATGGCATTTTGTTGCGTTGTGATCACGTTCAAGACAGGATAGTTGTAAATTATAACAATTCGAAAATATTTGTGCGTCTCGAATTAAAATTAATTGTTTGTGTTTTGTTAGGTGGACAACATCTTTCGGTAGTCAGTTGGCGACTGAAGCGACGACTCACGACAATGACGACGATAATGAGTTTCTTGCTGCTGTTGCTGCTGCAGTTGTTGCTGTTGTTGTTGTTGACGACTTCACTTCAGTTGCAGCGTTTTTGTGCATTTTCCGTTAGCTGCAATTGAAAATATATGATATAAGTTAATTTTTTCGGTTTTTTTTTTTCGTTTTGTTTTGCGGCTCAGATACATTACACATTATGTAAGATTTTGTAAACGCATTAAATTCAATAATGTTCAATAGGGTGTCGGACACAACACACGTACTCATGCCGCCAGCCTTCGTCCGTCTGGCCAACAAATGAAATAAACTTGTAATTGATTTGTTGCAATTGCACAAATGCAACTTCATGCAGCTGCATTTGTGGCCACAAAGTGGGTCTTTAGGTTGAATGTTTGTATGTTTCCGCTTCATGCGTCAATTTCTATGTCAACAAATTAATATCATTTCTTTGTTGGTTATTATTAACATTGTCGTTGCTGTCATTGTTGTTTGTTACTATCAGTCTGTTATTATTGCAATTAGCAATTATAACTTATACTTCTCCTAACCATTTTCTACGGCTTAGTTGCATTTTTTTTTTATCATATACATTTTTTATAATTATTACTCGCCGTGGCTTTTAAAATTGTTTCATTTCATAACTGTTTTTTTATTGCTCTTCTTTTTTGTTGTTTTCGTTTTGTTATTGCAGTTGCTTAGTTTAATTGCATTGTTGCTTAGCACACTAACAAATCGTATTGTGATTGTTTTTGTATTACCAAAGCATTTATTGCCAAACATTGAGTTCGACAAGTGTGCGAGATTTTTATTGATTATGTATGCATTCCATTTTCAGTTAGAACCAATTTCGTTTCGCTGATTGAAACTCATTCGTTTCACTTTCATATTTCGTTCACAGAGTTGCACTAATCCATTAAAATGTACCAAGCACAAAAGAACATATTTGAGTGCTTTACGTCATAGCGTAAGTCTAGCAAACATAAAGCAATTGAGTACAAAATTTGTCTGTAACGTTACTGCACTGCTCTTTATCAGCTTATAATGATGTGTGTGATATGTCTGTGCAATGCTTAGCTGCTGCGAATAATGCATTTTATGATAAGAAATGTAAATGTTGTCATTAGCAATCACAGTTAATTTTTATCATGAGATTGTCATTGTTTTTTTATGGCACCAACTTTGTAATTTGCTTATTGTTTTTTTGTTTTTCCATTATAGATTCTCACATGACTAATTTTTCTAAATGCAAAGTCACGTAGCACTTCACTAATGTAAAAGTATATCAACTCTCTTAGATTTGTTTTAAAAAAAAGACTATCGCATGTTTTTCAACAAAAGTTTATATAATATATAAAGCTTTGCTAATCCTCAACAACAATTGGAAGACAAACACAAAATGCTACAAATCATTAAACTTACTGCAACAAAATAATGCAACTTAATTGTTGTATTTCAAGTATAACAACTGCTAATTATTGCCGCCAACAAAAAAATAAAAAAAAACCTAAAACTTTATAAAATTAATTGAACAAATCCAATTTGATTTCGGTTACGTATTGACACGCGCAACGCAACAAAATCTTACCAACGCAGCTGTTGGCGCAACAACAACAACAACAACAATGAAAACGACTCAAACTGAAGCGCAATAATAAAAACAGACGCACCTAATGCAAGCGTACCAACGGAAAGAGATAGATAGATAGACAGCAAGCAATCAGAGTTGTTGCAACTGTTGCTTCGTTCGTTCCGATTTCATTAGCCAAGACGTGTTGTTGTGTCGTGTCGTGCGCTGCCACTGCCGCTGCTGTTGTTGTTGTTGTTATCATTGTTGTCATTTAAATTGTATTTTAATGTCATTAAATTGCGTTTCGAATGCGTATTTCGCCTTCTGCAAACAAAATCATTATGGCGGCCAAATTACAACAAAAGAAAAACAAAACTGCCATACAAAAGAAACAAACGCACACACACTTACACATGGCTTGCCTGCAGCCAAAGTCGAAATCGAATTTGTTGTTCGAACTTCGAAGTGTGTGAGTGACTTTGCCGCCGTCACGCTTGACATGACAGCATGGGACTTTTTTTATTATTATTATTGATGCTGTTGTATTGCTGATGAGGCTAATGCCATTGCAGAGGCGTTTGTGTTCCATCATATGTGACATTTTATTGTACACACACTCATACACAAATACTTCAAAACAGTCGCACACACAATCTTAGCAACAACAATGAGCGACACTTGTACTTTTTATATTGTGTTTCTTATTTTGTTGTTGTTGCCAACAATGCGACGTTCATGAACTCTAACGGAAAGTGAAAGCCAACAAATATATTGTCTTCTGTCTATCTGTCCGTCCGTCTGTTTGTCCATTTGTTTGTTAGTTTGTCAGTTCGTCTTTAAAGCAAATGTACTTAAGCGATGCGCAATAGCACTGAACTGTACAAAATATTGCTAATAAGCAATGCGCATGCGTATGAGTGACATCTATTGTGGTTGTTGTTGTTGTTGCGTACAACTGCTTTTGGCAGCGCTTTCATTCAATTTGTGTAGGCGGCAGTGTACGCTTGACTGCTTGTTTTGGCAAAAATAAAATAATAATAATAAATGTAGCATCAGTAGGAAGTATTTTCATAGCTCAGCTACTCAGGAAGCAAACATTTTGACAGTTTGAAAAAAAAAAAAATAATAATCTACAAAAAATTCTAAAATACAAACAAAAGTCACATTAAGCGCGTTTCACATAATTAACAAAATATTTTTCTATTCTTTTTGTAAAATCAAATTTGCTAATCAAATAAATAACTTTTAGCAAGCACTCGTGAAAGTTAAGTGTTTGAGACAACAACAACTTAAGCCAATAAGAAAATATAAAATAAGAACAACAAAAAAACAATTATTCGTTAACTAAAGTAATTCGTTGCGCAGATAAAATGATTAACTAACCAACAAAATTGAAAAACGTTGGCGGACTTCTGTTATTATGTTTGTACATAGATGTGTAGCTTATGCCTAGCACAACAATTTTATTGCATGCGATAAAGTAAAAGAAAAAGAAAAGCGCACACAAAAAAAGGAAAAGTTATGCTTATGTGTAATATTTTTTTTTAATTTTATTTTTTTTTTGTTTCAACCGACAACAATGCCAAGTGAACTTTTGCATGAAAAATGAAAAAGAAAGTGCAAAGTAACAACAACGAGCAATAACACGACACTAACTAAAACAACAACAGCAACAACAATAGCAACGACAGCGTTTCTAAACAGAAGTTGTGAGTAATTATATGAAAGCAGTCAAACAATGAGAGTGATATTCATTCTGTCGTTCTCATTAGCGGCGCTGCCAACTTGCGTTTTAAAGTAAGCAAGCTACGTGCCGTTGAGTGATAAATTTTAATGTGTTAATTTTTGATGTTGTTGTTGTTATTAATGCCTTTCAATTTTAATCAAATTTGAAATGAATTGCTTAAAAGATTATTTTTAGTTTTGAACATTGAACACACTTTCGCTGTGACATTTTCTTCAAATTGCATTAATGTCATAAAAATATCAAAGTGTCAACACTGTTTAAGCAAATGCTTAACAATTAAGTCTTGTAAGTTTTTGTTGTTGTTTCTGCCAAAGCTCAGACATTGCTTATTTACATCACAATACAAAATATTCTATCGAATTATGTTTTTTTTTTTTTTTTTGTCACTAATTATGTTTGAAACAACACTTTCTTCGCTGCTTCTTGTTGACTATTTTCGCTCATTAGTGCAAACGATCGTTCACTGCGTGAGAGTGAAAATGTTGCGGCTGTAAATTGTTTTCTGTTTCACTTTGTTTGCTGTGTCTGTCTGTCTGTCAGTCTGTTTGACTTTTGTTTGTTGGTTTATTTATTTGTTATAAATTTTCACTTGACAAAATAATGAGCACATTGCGTGCTAAATTTCAGACAAATTGCATGCATTTTGACGTAAATTTGAACAATTTAAATATAATTTAAACAGTTCTATTTTTGTTTTTATATTTCTTTAGCTTTTTGTTTAACTTTCGTCACATTGTGAATCATCAAACGAAAATGAACAGCAAAAAAAAAACAGCATTAAAACATTTAAAAAACCAATAACAATTAACTTTCAAATAATTAACATAGAAATTTATAAATATATATATGTATATATTTTTTAAGCGACCACACATAGTTGAATGCGTGACATTTTTTACTAGCTTCTTTTGTATCTATGTATCTATGAATGTATCGCTAGAAAGAAACAACACAAAAAAAAAGCCATGCCTTTGTCATGGCAATCAATAAAAATGTTTAAAAGCTCTATGATCATTTGAAGCTTAAAAGTTTTAACAATAATATGCCGCATGAAAAATCACCAATAAACGAAAAAAAAATAACGAAAATATTCTTTCAGAACCCAACTCAATCAACAATTTAACAAAATTTATTATTATTTGCATTTTTTCTTAAGTGACTTTAACAAGTAAATGCGGAGGAAAAAAAAAACAACAATAACAATAATATGTTAAGCACAAAAAAACAATATTCAAAATATTCTCACAAAGACATTAACATACTTTTAGTGACGTTTTTGATGTTGGTCGTGTTTTTGTTTTTATAAATCGTTTACATTTTGTTCTTATCATTGCCGCCATTTCTGTACGCCGGCGTCTGCCCATTGACATTAATGACACACCCAAAGCGCTCTCGTTGACCCTTTCTTTACTTGGAACTGCCATTCCGTTCACTCATTCACTTGGTCGGCATTCATGCTTTGCTTTTCAAGCATGTTCTCCGTTGAACAAAAAATGAGACAAAAAACAAGGAAAAAAATACGTTTGACAACTTTAAAACGTAAATCGTCGCATTAAGTAAGACCCACAAACCCACTTTGAGGCGTTATAATTTTACTTTTTTTTTTTTCATTAAAAGTCGACATTTATTTTGTTTATTGAGCGAACTAAATCATATTTTGCAGCCGACACTTGGGCACGCTTGTGGCAATTTGTCGGCAAAGACGGACATAAATATGAATGAGTACGCGACTAGAAATGTCATTCATACTTTGGCATGGAAATAAAAGATCAACGTGTGCGATACTCTTGACTCAAGAGTAACAATTTTTGTTACTAAAAATCATTTCAAATTTAAATGTGTTTATACCCTGTACCTTATGGTACAAGGGTATATTAGTTTTGTGCACGTCGACAATGTATGTAACACCTTAAAGGAGACATCTCCGACTATACAAAGTATATATATTCTTGATCAGTATCGAAAGAGAAGTCGATTTAGCCATGTCCGTCTGTCCGTCTGTCCGTCCGTCCGTCTGTCTGTATGAACGCGTCGATCTCGGAAACTATAATATATAGGACCAAAAGCTCTTCGCAGTTCGATTTTGTGATTCATTACGCAGATCAAGTTTATTTTGGCTTCCCCCTTTTTGAGTTAGTTTAGGGGTGAGGGGCAAATAACTGAAGCTACCTCGGGTAAAATAGTACAAAAGTCGTATTTTCTGCGTTGTCTTTTGTGATAGGAACACCAAATTTGGTGTGTATATAGCTGACACAAACCTTAAGAAAAAAAAAGAAAAAAAATGGGCGTGACCACGCCCCTATATAGTAAAAATTTCAAACGCTCATATCTCAAGAACCATACAACCTACAAGAATGAAACTTTGCATGTATGCTTTTGGGGTGGAGTATAGTAAGATTCAAATATAAAATGGGCGTAACCACGCCCACATATAGCCAAAATAGAAAACCGTTATATCTCTGTAACGAATTGGTCTAGAAGAGCAAAAATTAGTATGTATGATATTGAATGGAAAAGAAATCTGTTTCGATTAAAAAGTGGGCGGGGCAACGCCCTACAACAGACGTTACTAATTGAAGGTACAGGGTATGTCGAAGTCGAGTACTGTCGACTCCAATCCTTACTGGTTTTGGTTTTGTATTTTTAAGAATCTCCCAACTATTCGCAATTGTTAAAAAATGATTTCAGTAAACAAACAAGATTTAAGATGATTGAAATTTTAATTTTTTTTATTTTTTATACAATCTTAACTATTTTTAAACAAATTATGTTTCAAAAGGAATTCTTCAATTTAATCTTTATGTTTTTAATAAATTTAATACCAAAGCGAACACTTTTTATTTATCTTTATAACGGTAAAAGTCATAATACATCTAGTGTTAGTTGTCGAGATATAGGAACGTTCGAATTATTGAGTGTCCAAATTATAGATGATTTATTTTAGTTGTATTTTTAGCTTTTAGCAATCCCACAATCAGGACAACTCTAATAATAATAATATGTTAAAATTTATGCCAACGTTAAGCCCAAAACGAGTGACTACAAAAGCAGATAAAGAATGCTAAAAAACTTTAACTAACACACACTAGATATATCAAATAAAAATCTCCCAACACATAACAAACATTCTTCAGCAACAAGTCAAATGAATTTTTAATATTTTGTTAACAACCTTTCACAGCCAATCAAAATTGAGGTTATGCAAGCAATTAATCGTTAAATTATTAAAAAAAAAACTATAAAAATATTAGGTCATTATGAGCCACCGCGACAACTAATTTGAAAAAATAAAACAACAAAAAAAACACAAATCAAAACTCATTTGTGCTGCTTTATTGACGATTTTTATTTAAGTTCATGCTTATGTAAACGAACCGAAAACATTTTACAAAATAAAACAACAATAAAACAACAACAATATTATTGCATATTTGATTTTGATTTTTTTGAAATTTTTGCAATTTCATTTAAATGTTGTTTATTAATTAAAGTCTTGTTGTTTATTAACATTTTACATAAAACTTGACCCAAGGCGGCAACAACTTTATTTTTTTTTTACATATTTTTATGTTTTTTTTAATTTGTTTTTGTGTGCAAAACTGAAACGAGCAAACGAATTCGCAGCAACAAAAAAGAAGGCTTGTTATCTTCATTAATGTCGCTTTGATTTCTCAGCTCAGTTTTGACTTATTGCAATAAATCTTTGTGGCAAGAAATCAATCAAAAACTGTTTTTGCTCATTTATTTTGTTTCTTCATTTTTAAATGAGTTTCATAAAATTTTCTACACAATTTTTCGCTTCTTTGTTTTTGTTTTCTATCTTTTTTTTTTTGCAAAGTTTTTACATGTTTTAAAATCTCTATTGTCTTTCATTATGGGCTCTGCGATTTGTATAAACTTTATTACTTTTTCTCTTAGTTTTTTTTTTTTTTTTAGTGAAAATAACCTTAACCTAGAAAGTGGTTGTTGTTGTTTTTGTTGCTGTTGTTAATGACATTGATTAATGCGTCGAGTTCATATGTCAGCTCAGCACACTTTTTTTTGTTTTTGCATTTTTAAATATCTTGTTTAAAATGTTCCTTGGCAAAATGTTTAAATGTTAATGACGTTTTTGTTATTGTTCAAACATTTCGTTCTGCATGTCAACTCAAAGATTTATGCATAACATTTATATTAACAACAATTTGTGCGCTTTTATTGTTTTATGACAGTTTTGTTAAACGGTAAATCATATTTAATTAAAAACAAAACAAGCAACAAAAGAAGAAACAAAAAAATGATTTGTGTAAAACAATTAAAGGTAAAATTTGTTTTTTTTTAAATGAATTTGAATGTAATTTGTTGCTATCATGCGTTGCATTCAACTCAACTCAAGTCAACTCGACAGGTGGCAAAATAAAACGAAACGAAGTAAGTAAATTGTTGCAGGAAATGACCAACCAAAAAAACAGGCCAACAAAACTTCAAAACCAAAGCCGCTTAAAAGCATTTCAGGCAAATTATTACTTGCCAACGACGAATATGAATGCGCATTAAAAACTTGAAAGGTTTGAACAACAATTATTATTAATATTGGCTTTTTAATGACTTGTGACTCGATTGACTTGTTTGGTATTTGGAGCAAAAAGCCGAACGCAGAACAGAACCACTAAAAGACTGAAAGGCACATTGTGTGTGCTACAGAAGTGCAAGTTCATGATTCTAGGCGCGCACAGCATGGCATACCAAACGTCAATTCACCGTTGACAGATATACACGCCCACACAACTCATGCTCAGATGAATGAAATGCGCCGTCAATTTAAAGTCGTTCAAAGTGCCTATGTGTGTGTGTGTGTGTGTAGGAGAACGCGTTACTAATATGTCATGTTAAGAACAAAAACAAAAAAAAAATAATAACAAAAGAACGTCAATCGCATAAGTATAAAAAAATATCGAATAATAATAAATCAATAAAAAAAAAAAACATGTATTGATGACAATCAAAGTATAATTGTTTTTAACAATAATAATAATAAAAAAAAAAATTTAATAATAAGAACCATAAAATTTCACAAGCCAAAATATTGCAACAAACAAACAAATTACAAAATCCAACAAAACCAAACCAAAAGGGGTCATATTAATACACACTCACACACATACACATTGACAGCGCTGTGTGCTCATAAAGTGTGCAAATACGTCATTGACAGACACTTGAGTCGTTCGCGTATTGAGTTTGCGTCAAGAACAAGTTACTCAATACGTATACGCCTCATTGTTTTTCTTTGATTTTACTTCTTTTTTTAAATTTATTATTATTTTTTTTTTTTCCAATTTACTTTTTTGATTGCTTCTATACACTTGAGTCGCGCACTTGAAGTCATGTTTAATTCTGTGTGTTGCGTTAAGCTCATGTCCAATCTGCTTGTGGCTCGCGGCTGCTTGGCTTGGCTTTGTGCTAATGTGCCTTGCAAGATTTTGTGCTACTTTTTTGGTCAAAACGTACATTGTGTTTGTAACCGCTTTGGGCGCTTTGCGGGCTTTATTTAACTACTACTGGTCTTTGAAATTTGCTACGCCATAAGCCTTCCTTTTATTGCCAATTCGCGCAAAGAACTCATGATATTCAAATCGAAACTTGCGCACTATTTTAAGCTAGAAAACTTATGAGCCAAAAAAAGAAAAAAATATAATACAATTTGCGAGTTTCAGCAGTGAAAGGTTTAAGCTTTGAAATGAATTACAAGTAAAAGTTTTAAGCGTACTGGGTTAAGGGGTTAGGCCACTCTAGAAATATTGAAAAATCTTTTTTTTTTTTTTTGTTTAATCTGTCCCTTAAGACCTTAAAAATGATGTGTCAAAAGATCAAAGCCGGAAAAAATTTCTAAGTACACGATTTTTCAATTTTAGTACAAAGCCTACTAGTACTAGTACATGTAAACTCAAAACTTCAAACGCGTTTATCTCAAAACTGTATTTTTTCAGTTGGCCGGAAGCATAACTCGTACAATTTTCATTCGATTTACCTGAAATTTTGTACATAACTTGGGAAAGCCATTGCCTAGAGAAGTACGTAGGATTTTTTTTTTAAATTGAATAGTTCATTTTTTATTAACAATTGTTTGATGATTTTTAAGGCAAATTTTGAATTTTTCACTTTGAAAGTGCGCCATTTTGTTTAAAATTAAAATATCGAAAAACCCCTACGTACTTCTCTAGCTGTGGGTGTATAGATTACGAAAAAATAAACCTGATGGTTCTAATTAAAAAATTACGGGAGCTGTTGATCCGGCCGTGGACCTCTAAAAGTGAAAACGTGGTCAGTAAAACTTCTGTGCAGCCGCCATTTTTAAATTAATCACTCCTACAAAAATTTTTGTAAATAGCTAATAAGACCTACAATAAATGTTCATAATTAGAATTTCAATTTATTTTGTAGTTTTTCTAGAAAAAAAATTCAAAAACAGCCTATTTTTTGCTGCTCTAGAGTGGCCTAACCCCTTAAGACTTGTTTAATCTTTTCACAGTCTTAAAATCCAATCAGATTTTTGTCAAAAAGTCAACTAATCGCATGTCAGCGCTTTAACGCTGTTTTGAAAAATTATATTCTCTGCGAATTTTGACTTAAATCTTTTTCAAAGTCAACGATTTTTATTTTTTTTTTTTCTAAGGTTTCTATTCGATTCCACGAAACCCTTGAGCAGCGATTATACGCGCAGGCAAATTATAAATTGATAAATTCGGCAAAAACCAAAAATATTTAAGGTGTGATCTGAATAATTTTAGGCGATAAATTATAAATTAATCATAGAGAAGCGTCATCAAAAATATAAAATAAAAAAAACTCATAAACCGTAAGTAAAAAAAAAATAAAAAATTGCCAAAAAACTAAGCTAAGAATAGAAAAGCGAAGTTGAGCGCCATAAAAAAAACTCTACAGCATAATGATCATTATAAAACGCGCTTTCTACCTTAGCGTTTGATAAAAAAAATAAGGAAAAAATCGTTAAAAAAATCATAAACGAACGAAACACAATAAAATAAAACGGCAACGGACAGAACGCAGTGAAAGATACATTTTTTATAAACAAAAATAAAATAAAAGCCAAACCGAAATTTACAGTTTTGTGTTCTGAGCGTTTTTGCAAAACGACAAAGACAAAATTCTATTTGAAAAAACAATAAGAATCATTCTAGACAATAACAATATATGTAAAGATTATTTGTTTAACAATAACAATTCAAAGATAAATGCTTAAAAGCAAAGCAGCACGAGGAAGAGCAAACGCTTGGCACTTTCAACTTTTAAGACGCACGAAAATCAAGTCAATGTTGTCGCCGCAGTGCTTTTCGTGTTTGTGTCGGGCGCCACGATTCTAGGAAAGAACAATGAGTCTGTGTCTGAAACGTCTGTCGACTGGAAAAGAACGTTTTTTTTGGGTTTTTTTTATTTTTTGTTTCATTAATTTGTTTCCCTAAAGATATGTCATAATGTGTTGTGAGTAAGAAACTACAGAAACTGTCGAGAGAAAAAAAAAATTGAAATGCCGCCAATAAATAATAATGAGCAAAATATGCACAGCACTTAACCTGTTTTCTTATTGGAAAAAAAATATCAATGAGTATAAAAAAAAAAAACGTGTAAAACATGTTTAAACGCAACTCAAAAGAGGTGAAAAAAAAGATTACAAAAAAAACAAAAATCATTTAAATATACAACATGACACGAAAGAAAATGTTAAATACGCGTTTAAGTTATTAAAAAAAATATATATCGAAAAAAAGGTAATTAAAAAACCACATAACCCAATTTTTTATAAATTTAAAAAAAAGCGTTGTTTTTTTTCAAATTCGTTTATGTGTGTGTGTGTTTGTTGCACCCACTTTTGGCCTTTTGTTTGATAAATGTAAGTCAAAACACACGCGCGCGCCCGCCTCTGATCGGCTTGTACTTAGTAGCCCACAACACAGTCACAGCCAATATATTGAGCACAGCTGCGTATGTGATTTGGCTCAATTAACAAGCGGCGGCAATCATTTGAGTCTATCGCACAATATTTCAAGCCTTGCGATGCTTATGAATTTCAAAATGTTCACCCAAAAATAATGAATAAAAAAGCTGCTTTTATTGATTAGCTAACAAAAAGTGTACAAGCCAATCGACGGCTTTTTTTCATTTAAATTTAGTTTGATTCAATTTGTCTGACTTGAGCTTGCTCTACTTTAATGTTGTATTTTTTTTTTGCTTCTGGTCAGTCACCTGTTTTTTTTTTTTCTTTTTTATTTTTTCAATTTTGACTTCGCTTAAACTCTCTGCTTTTGAAGTTAAGCCGTTTATGAAACGTGCGATTTATTATTATTGTAATTAATTATTTTTTTTCCAAGCAACTAACAATCAGTTCGCAAAATTACGTCGAAGTCGTTAAGCATGTTCGAAACTTGTATTTTATTGTAATTATTTTCGTGCAGCAATTAAATAAAATTAAATTGCAAATAGAAAATTGTTTTAGTTTTATTTTTCTAAGATTTTATATATTTGTTGTTTACGATTTGCTTTTAATTATTTTCAATTAAACACTTCACATCAATTATACAACACGTTGTCAACTTGCATGCCATACAAAAATTTATCTAAAAGGCTCTAATTGGGTCAACGGCAAATCAATATTTCTTTATACATATATGCGAGTATAAACGCATCATGGGCATTCCATTATCATACAAAACAAATCAAAATCAAAATGTATTTTTTTTTTATATAAAAAATTACATAATAAATGAAATTTCAACGGAGCACAAATTAAAATTGTGCAATTTCATGTCTTTCAATGTGAAACACAATTTTTGTATTAGACAACAACAACAAAGCTAACAAATTAATAGACAACAACAACAACAGAAACTAAACTTCACAGCACGCTTATGACACGCAAACGAACACATGCGCAAACACGCCCATTTCTCTTGCGGCTTGCGGCGTCTTTTGCCTCACTCACTCAATTCACTTTGATTTCTTGCATTTATAGCGATTGAGAAAAAATAATATAATAAAAAAAAATCAAAAATTGATGTAAAAAATTATAAGAAAATTAAAAACAAAAAACCAAAAAAAAATATATGCAAATTTTACTGCTTGGCTTCAATAAACGACATAAAAATATGCAGGCTGAGTGAGGAGCGAGCGCGGTGTTTGGCCAGTTTAACAGTTAGTTAGTTAAGCGTTTGATTATTTATTTATATTTATATTTTTTTTTATTTTTATTTTTTTTTTTACTTTATTTCCCACCGATCGAGCGTGCAACTTTGGCACCTCAAAACGAGTTTGAGTCAACACTTGTACAACTTATTGAATTTTATTGACGTTTTTTTGTTTTTTGTTTCAATTTTTTTTTAGTTATTAAATATTACATAAAAGTTTGCTGTTAATTTTATAGTCTCGCTTGTTTGCGCTTTGCATTTTGCGTTTTCCTTTAGGCAAACATTTAAATTTGAAATTATTATTAACTTGACTTAGTTTGGCGCAAAGTTGTTTTGAATGCAATCACTTGCCTTGCATTGCGTTGACTTGACTTGAGTCGCGACGATGGCAAAGTCGTCTCGCACACCTTTTAATATGGTAAATGAACAACAAACGTGCTCAAAACTGCCAACTACAATTTTACTTAATATATAAAGTTTTTTTTTTATTTGTTTTTATGTCTTAATGACTTGAAAAAGTAACTGTAAGGCAACGAACAAGTTGCAAGCGACCTTGACTCGTTTGTCTTAGAACACTCGTTTGCACTTATTTTCGGCCATGTTTTTATTTTATTTATTTATTTTTTTTTGCGACACAATTCAATTACAATGCTTGATTAACTAAGTAAGTACACTTGACTTTCTTAAGTCTTTATTAAACTAAAATATCAAAAAAAAAAAAGAAAATAATAATTATTACATTTACAGTTATCAACGCATTGAACCAATAATAAGCTACAGTTTAATATTAATCGCTTTTAGTCACAGCAAAACAGCACGCATCCGCAACAGAAATTTATGCGGAAGTTGACATTTAGCAAAGTTGTTCATTGGCATAAAAATGAATACAAATAAATACAAAAATTCAAAACAAATGATATGACATAATCGTATTTGCATGTTAAATTTTTATCATTTATTAATTTTATTTTATTTTTTTGTATCTTTTCTATTAAACTTGGCCAATAACATGCGTTGTCTGTCGTTGTCTCGCTTATTATAGGCCGCTAACGCACACATTTGCAAACTGGTTCGCCGTTTGGCATGGAAATACCGTTTTGACTTCTGACTGTACAAAAATATTGAACCTTATTAGGCAACAAAATGCTTAGAAAAATAGAGCAAACAAAGAAAATTCACACAAATTAATAAAGTTAATGAGTTTTTAATAGAATTTCGCATTAGAAAAAAAGGCGTTGGTTTAAAAAAGAAAAAAAAATATAATGAAAACTTATACAAAACTCATTAGTTTAGACAACAACTTAATGAAAGTAACGCTTCATTGAAAAAATCGAAGAAGAAAATAAAAACAACAACTTGCCTCATTTCTTGGGCTTGTCGCCGAAAAGAAATTCTTTACTAAAATAAAAAAGAAAAAAAAAAAACAAATCTAAACACGTTTTTTTTATGTAAATCTTGTGCGAGATTTATGAGTTCATTTCCATGCATAAAATTATTATTTTTTTTATCTTCTACACTCCACTAAAAAAATACCTTTGAAACAATTTTTTTTCGTATATTTTCTATGTGTTCTATCGGTTTAGACATGCTTGTAGCGCATTTATATTTAAGTTAAACTCTTTATAGAAGAATAATATTTTACTTACCATATTTTAATTTCTCAGCTTTCTCAGTTTGTTATGAAACATCGCTGCAAATAGAAAGACAAAAGAGTATTTCATTAGTTTCAAGTTTTAGAGCATCTAAGAAAAGCAAATGTAAGTCTCAATTGGCATGTTCTGATGTTGCAAGCGTATACTTAATTAAGATAGTCGTCGCTAAAGCAATTTCGCGCATTTCAGACACGTAAGCCCAAAACAGCGGGTGTGCTCGGGAAGCTGTTTGAGTATCAAGCGTGAAATGCACAGCACGAAAGCCATAACCGTTTATAAGCTAAAACGTGACACAATTATGGAGTGTACTGCGATTTTTGAAAGCAAAATATTTTAGAATAATATTTTTCAAAAATACTTTTTATATAAAAGCTGTTGAAATGAGCGAATTTTTTGTCTATTATTATCTAAGGTAAAATCGACTCACATAGAAGATGCAAATTTACAAGTTTAATTATATTTAATTTATTTAAAAAATATAACAACATTTTTGTATATTTTTAAAACGTTAATATTTAATAAGAAATATAAAAAAAATATAAGAATGCATCAAAAACTTATCGTTTGTATAAAAAAATGGCCATATTATATGCATGTATGCAATCATTGTGCTTAAAAGCAATCAAATGAACATTTAAAATAAGAGGACTCTATTTTAATCAAGTATCAAAAGTATCATGTTTTAGAAAATTGAATCAAATAAGTATATTCTTTAACAGTCTTTTTTAATTGACTGCAATTTCTTATTGTTTATAACGAATTAGTCATAATTTAAAAGCAAAAGCTTTACAAGTCAATAAAACATATCGATTTACTATTTCGTAATACTTTTGCAAATATAAAACGCAATCAGAATTATTGAGTAATCACAACTAAAACAATTTATTTTTAGTATTGTTTTTTTTTGCAATAAGAAAAAACCCAAGCACAAAACAAGAGTCATTGAAGTTTTTAGTGCTGACACAGAAAACAAAATAAGAAAACAAAATATAAAAAAGAATACAAAAACAATGAAAAGCAAATTAACCAAAACGAAAATCTCGCTGCGTTAAACAATAAAGATGAATATGCAAAATACAGTTAAAAAATAAAGTGTGTAGAAAAGAAGCAACAAAAAGATTGAATTGTAGATTTTTTTTGGCTGTGTCTTCTTTAAGTTTTGTTTGTTTTATAGCTGCTGCCCCCACATGATTGTATTGCAGCAACAAGAGAGTGAGTGAGAACAAATAACGCTCATAAATCATTGTGAATTTGACAAAAACAAAAAGATAATATTTGAAGTACGCCCGCTGCTAAACAATTAGTCATGGATTTACTGATAATTATTACTTTTATGGCAAAAAAAACTTCACAAGTGCATTTCTTTAGTTTGCAAACAAACAAGAAGAAGTTGAAGAAGAAATCTGCAAACAATGAAAAACAGTTTTAAAAATATTTTCGGCAATTTTCACCTTTTGAAGACAAATTTGGTTTATTCAACAATTTTGCGTATGTTGACCCTTTTGCGTGTGTGTGCGTGTGTATGTGTGTGAGTTATTTGCGCCTGCGCATAAAATTTCTTATAAAATTTATAAAACTGCGTATACATAACGGTTTAATTCAAGTCGTACGCCGTTATAATCATACGCGTCTGTCATTTGTCAAGCTTCTTTACACGCTCCGTCAACTCTTGCCCACGTGTCCGACACTGTTGGTCAACGTTGTTTTTATTATTTATTGCTGCCGAAGTCTTGCATATTGACTTTAAAATCAATATTGACGCAAGTGATTTTGTTGTTTTTATTTTTATTTATGTTATTGTTTTGGCAGAGTATGCAGATTGACTAAAGTCATTTCGTTTATTGTATTGACAGCTGTGTCGACCTTTTGGCACTTTTGTCATAAGTTTTTTTTGTTGTCTCGAATGGTATGCTTAATTATTAAATTTGTTAATTAAATTCTCACGAAAATGCTGTTAAAAATATGTAGATTTAAAGTGTTTTCTTAACCCAAATTGCACAAATTTATTTTCTTTGTTGTAACAATTCACACTCAGATGCATTGAGAATCAAATAACTATAAATAAGCCAACGTTGCACCTATGTTGCCTGTCGTTGCATAACACATAAGGAAAAACAGTGTGCAAGCTTGCTTAATATGTCTAAAAACTGAATTGTCGCATGCCTTATGTCGTGCTATGTAAAATACGCTTACTTTATTGCATACTCAGCTGCAATCAATCAAAGCGTTTTATTTTAACAATTATTTGAACAAAAATGCAGTAATTAATACAATTAGGCCTAATTATTTTGCACACGACTTTTCCAATGATAAATAAAAGACAAAACAGAAAATTGCATTCAACAAATTAGAAAATGACACAAAAATTGCATTATTTGTTGTTTGTTTTTTTTTTGTTTTTTTTTTTTTTAACGAACAGCAGACAAAATTATTGAAGCGCAACACGCATGCATGAAGCAAAAAAAAATTGTACTCGTTTTTTTTTTTTTTGTATATTGTACATAATTATTTTATTAACTATTATCAAAGCATAGCAGAGAAAACAATAACAAAATTGGTTTTATTTTAGGCAATTTTCGACGCTCATTACAGCGCGTTCAGCGCAGCTGAGCCCGCTAAGCAAATTCAAAAGCGAAGCGCAAGTGGCAGACGGACGGACGGACGAGCGACGGCAGCAACGCGTTGCGCTCAACGATTTCGAAAATATGCAACGAAAAGCTTCAATACAGCAACAACAAAAAACACAAGACAAGGCAGCAGCACTTAAATTTTGTGGAAATTGAAATTCAAGCTTTGTGATTGTAGACGCACGGCAAATACAACGGCAACGTTTGCGTTTTTTGTATTTTTTTTTAGCCATTTACCTACATACACTGCACTGCGCGAAATTGCAAGCGATTTTAGAATATTTTGTTAGATTAATCCTCTTATTTTGGCAACTCTTTTAGGCACTTGTAATGAGAACATTCTTTTAAATAACATAACATGAAATAGAATTGTAACAGAGTGTCTTCTCCAGAACAGCTGTTTTTTTCTCTGTTAGTAAACAGTTTTCTTAACAGCTTTTTATTTCAAACATCATCGTTGCTAGAAATCGTAATTCTTTATGTTAAATATTGTAAGAAACGATAGCATTCGGAGTCTAAAGCTGGAATAAGGCTTCTAATAATTTTCCTATTAATTTTTCTATTCAAAGCACTCTCTAAGCTTTCGTTTTTATCTATATTTCGTTTAACAGAAACTTTCAAATGATACTCCTGTTTGACTTGACTTTGATTTTCCTTACGAAGTCACGATGATTTTTTTTCTGTGTTCTTTTTTTCGTGCAGTTTTCTGCTACGAAAATTGCATATTTATTGCAATATTGCAGTTAGTTAGTGTCTTATTGCTTGCTTGTCTGTCTTACTGTCGATTGTCGTCTGTCCGATCGTCTCATTCGTCGATCTCTCAGTTGCACTGTATTTCATTTTGATTGTCCGACTCTGGCTGACTGCCTGACTAGCTCACTGCGACTGCCTCAATCCATGCCGCACGCCCTACCGTCATTGTCTGTTGATTTCTGCTCGAGTTCGAGTTGATTTGAAATTAGATACTCATACGACGTGTTGGCGCAATAGTTGCGCATGTGCAGCAGCGACGTCAACGTCAACTTCGACTGCGACTTTTCAGTCAACCTGTCGATTTTTGTTGTATATTGTGTTGTTGTTGTTGTTAGTGCATGCATACAGACGAAGCCAATACCTTTTTGTTTTCACTGTTGTTTTATTTTTATTTTTTTTACTTTTTACTGTTTTTAGTTGTTGTTGCTAACTAATTTTCCAACGCTTTCGCATGACCTCGCTACCCGCTGTCAGACCATAAACTTCATTTTGCTTTCTACAAAAAACGAATCGAAAAAAAAAAACAACAAAATGAACAAAAACAAAAAGTGAACACAAAACGCTTTCAGCCAAGTTTGAAATTAATGTTGGCAGCATCACAACATGTTGTTATTATTTGCCTTTTGCTATAACACACTCCCCCCTGAGCGGGGCTGTTGTATTGTAGTCAATAAATGTGAGTGAGTGTGTCATGTGTGGCATTTTTCATATAATTTCATTTCTCTGCCCTCTCTCATCCCTCGCACTCTCTCTCTCTATCTCTTGCTCTCGTTTGTTTTTGCTTACCATTTTTTCGTTATTCCACTCTGCAATTTATTATATGCTTAGAAAATTTCACTGAAAATTTGCTTTTGCTTCTGGTTTCAATGTTCGTATCACAAATTGTGCAACTTTGCCGCCAGGCAACATACAAAACAGCCACAATATTGAACATGAATATGAAAATTATATACGAGCATAACATGGAAATTTATTTGCTATAAGAAGCGAGAAAGAGTTGTTGTTGCCCCTCCGTCGTTCTCACCGTTCAAGTATTATGTAAATTGGCAACTGCGGGCAATAAAATTGTTTTATGGTTTAAATTAAGGATATGTTTTGAATTCCATATGTTTTGAGCAGACAAGTTTTCAAAGCTATTAACGATTAATCGATTAATATTTGATTTTATATGAGTTACCAAGATAAACTTCATTTTCCTGTAAAAAATAATATCATTTCCATACAAATGTATTGTATTGCACATCAATAAACTCAAGAAAACAAAAATAAATATTGCAAAAATCTCTAAATAACTTTCATTCCACACAACCCAATTCTTGAACGAAAAGAAAAGAGTGCAAATATTTATTTCTTTGCTTTTTCCAATTAATTATGCAAATTTTATTTCGCATTGAATTAATGCACTCTCACAATTAACAAACATGCAACAAAGAAATTTATAGAAACCAAAATAAACAATAAAAAAGCATGCCACGAGCACAATTGAAATCAAGTAACTTATATGCGCATAAATCTTAGCTACAACAAACTGACACACACACACACACACAGATACAGATAGACATGCTCAGACACACAGTTGATTTAAGTCAAAGCAGAGTTAATTCGCTAATTACAGTCTGTGGCATTCAGCAAGTGGGCAGCGCTGCAAATTATACAAGTACAGTGCTGTCAAATTCCCACAAACTACGAATGAGACGACAACATGCAAGGCAATGCAATAAATTCAATTATAAATTCCTCTTAGTTATTTTTCCGCATGAAACTTAATTAATGAGCAAAAGTGCAATAAAAAAGTAGAAAAACAAAAAAAAAACAACTACTAAACATTATTAACAATATAAAATAATAGTTGCAACAAAAGACTGCGTGAATTAATACTCGTCGTAGTGCACAGCCATAAAAGTGATGAGCGTTTATAATTTTATAGACGCGACTGTATGTAATTGACGTCACTGTAACTTATGTTTGTTGTTTTTTTTTTATGAAATGTTAACAAACAAACAGAGTTTATGTGACGGAAACGATACTAATTGAAATTGACAGTCAGTTAATGAATAGAAATTGTATTTAATGAGTTTTATTAATATTTAAGAGCGCTTTGCTATATGCTATTTAAATTGAGTGCAAATAACAAAAGTTACTTTATTGCAAACTTGCACCAACAACTTGAAAAAATTTACAATTATTGTTGAGTATTTTTATTGTTTTCTTATTTTTTTTAATTTCATAATTTTTCAAGTTTCAAGTAAGTTTACAAGTATTTAAAAAAAAAAAAATCTAACGGCGCGCACTGTTTATGCACTCAACTGTGAACAGAAGTTTGCCAAGAATTGAGTTGAGTTCGTTTGCGGTTTTTAACGTCTGTCTGACTGTCTGTCGGTTTGTTTAATTTCTAACATTAATAATAGCAAAACAGGTGTTAAAAAAGGTTTGCTTTCTATGTCTTGAAGCATATTGATTTTATCATAAAACTTGTAACACAAAAATATAAATAAAAGCTACTGAATGTAATATAGAAATTCTAGACCAGATTTTGTAGCCTGTTAAATTTTGAAGTAACTTTAACACCTTGTGAGTGTAATAAGTTGTAATGAAATTGAATTAAAATACAACACATGCGCTTATGTTACATACGATGGCACAGCGCTTACGTTAGTCCAGCATTTAAATGTCAGTTCGCATTCGAATACTAGACTGTCTTATGCGCAATGTACAGTTGCTTAACATAGGAGTGTAGACATTAGTTTTGCTAGTCCTGAGAATTAGAAAGCAGACAGTGTCCGAATTATAGAGATTTTTAGAACATTATTGGTTTTTTATTTTTAATGTGTAATTTAATTTTTTTTGTTATCTTCGACGTCTTGACTTAATATGATAATAAGTGTTAAAACTTCATATATTACTGTTCGAATTAATGAAACCTCGGGTTTATCGAATGTTCGGATTATGTACTTTCTTTTTTTCAGCATTTTTTTTTATTTCTTTGTCAGAATTAAAATTTTATGTGACACTTTTATGGTACGAAATAAACAGTTTTGGTTTCAAACATTAACCACACACTGATTCAACTCAGTAATCAACATTATATACACATTCTAAACACATAATCATTTTCTACATTATCGCCGCTTTTCTATTTTTTTTTTTTAAACTTTTCTGTATTACTTCAATACATTAATACATATTTTTTGTATGTCTTTATTTCTCAAGTGTTTTTATGTGCAATGCTTGACTTGATTCTTTTTTGCGAAATGCATTGAGCGCAATTCGTTTGCGCATGCTCATTGACACAAATTTCACTTGACTGCACTGTAGATTCTTTTTTTTTTTGTATAATCTACTTTTTTTTCTACTTCTTCTTCTTTTTTTTGCTTTGCTTACAGCAAATTGTTGCAAGTAATTGCATGTCTGAATGACTGACTATTGCTTGAAGTTAATTCAAAAGGCAACAATGATTTTTTTTCTTTCTTTTTTTATTTTCTGTCTAGTAATGTTTCAGGGTCGCAGCAGCAACAGTTGTATAACAATTTCCGCCGGTTAGAGTCTTAAAGAAACTTCGCCCATTCGAAGGTGAACACGCTTTTAGTGCCGTTTCAGACAAATTTAACGAAATAAATTTATTAAAATAAATTTGATTAAGATAATGAAAATTAAAGCTCATGGTCAACTTGATGGCGGGCGCAAGTCATTAAACAAATGAGCCGACAAGCATTTAATATATTAATTCGTTTTGATTTGACTTGACTTGACTTGACTTGAACAAACAGAGAGACACACGGACAGACAGAGAGTCAGCGGTTTTATTGCATGACCATACAGTCACTTCACATCAGTCGGTAAAAATAAACAAAGTTCATACAAGAGTCAGACGCACAAAATTCAGTGTCAAGTCCACAAAATAAACGCCTACAAATAAAAATTAAAAAAAAAAAATAAATAAACTTCGCCTAAAATCATTGACAAAAATTTAGTTTCACAGCAAAATGCAACGCTCAGGGCCATTATAATAAACATATTTTATTTAATATTATTAAGCAAATAATAATTAAATAAATAAATAAAAGAACAACTCTGGTCAGGTGTTTTTTATTAGCTTGTGAATTAAAGCTCAACTAACTTGAACTGTCAAGAGTTGTACGCGAAAAACAAATAAATTATAAACAACAAAATAAAATATAAATTTATATATGCAAAAAAAAAGCGGCAAAGTCATAAACAAAATCTTTGTGCATTTGTTTATTTGTGCTTTACACGCTTCTTGCTGCCTTCTTTTTTTTTTGTGTAATGACAATAAATGTAGAAAAAAAAACCAAAGCGATATTGGCCTAGTCACCTACAAAAGCTACAGCAAAAACAAAAAATAGTAATAAATAAAAAATAAAAAAACGCCAACTTCAGTTGAAAATTGTTGCTCGATTTGAACCTTGCCTAACATAAACTTTACGCATGCGTCGTGCTATTTGCTCCACTACTGCTATTGTTGTCTCGCTCACACTTTAACGCTCTCTGTTTTTATGACATATTGAAGTTCTCTCACTTCTTTTCACTGTCTTATTTAGTATCTTAACCTTTTTTTCTTTTTGCTATTTTTTATTTTTTTTTGCCATTTTTGTTTCGTTTGTTTTGTTTAACTTTTTTGTTGTTGTGTTTTTTTTTTTGTATGTATATATTCAAGCCAACAAAGTATCGCGCTCGTTTATTTGTCAATGAAACCGTTATAAGTGTTTTGCTTGATTGTCATTTCTTGAAGCTTGACTTGCTTTGACACGAAAATCTTGAAGCTTTGCGCATGCACACACACTCAACGCTTTGACTGTCAGTTGTTGTTGTTATTGTTGGTTTTGTTGCTTTGCGTTAAGGGCTGCCAACGATGTTAGATAAAGTTTCTAGACAGCTAGACAAGATTTCGTTGAAAGCAATACTTGAAATTTAATTGGAATTGGAACATGCATGTTGTTGATGACTCAATAACTTTAACGAGCAACCAAAAATTTATATATTTTGTAGATTTTCTTCATC
Organism: Phortica okadai; assembly: GCA_034638295.1. Lineage (NCBI taxonomy): Eukaryota > Metazoa > Arthropoda > Insecta > Diptera > Drosophilidae > Phortica > Phortica okadai. The sequence continues at coordinate 6,785,622 of CM067851.1, forward strand.
TTTAAGCATTTTTAGCTGAAGCCAAAGAATTGTCACAAATTTTATGCTCACATTAAATCAACTCAGAGCACAAACAAAACCAGCTTAATATTTATTTTTAACTTTGAAATGCGACAAATGAGAAACCGCAGAATTTCAAGGCTTTATTTAAGGTTTAACTAAATGCTGCCACACCTCATTTAGCATGACTGCACACGCTTAAACATATTTCAAAAGACTTTCTAACACTGCAACCGAAAATCGCCAACAGCAAGAGACGGAACAAAGCTCGCAGGCAAATGAAAGTCAAAGTAAAAGTCAAAGTTGTTTCAAAAATGAAAAAAAATGAAAAAAAAAATCATAAATTAAATAAATTCTATGAATGTTAAAGTAAAAGTTAATAATATTTTATTAATTAATCTTATAAGTCGGTAACTTTACTGTTCATATTCGGCAGAAAAAAACAAAAACAACGCAACGCCTTTTTTTGAATTTTTTTCATAAAATTCAAAACCAAACAAACGTAAAACAACAATAATAACAACAACCACAACAACAACAATGAAACGTCAAAGCAAAAGATACAAAATAAAAATGGTGTGCGGAACAGGTTTGAAGTTTTTACACACACACACACACACACACACACACTTATGTACATATAAATATTTTTATTTGCATATTTTTGTGTGTTTTGTGATTTTTTTTTAGGCTCGACTCTGTCCGTCTGCTGCATTTGTTGGACGGAATTAATAATTAACTGTTGGCCTTTTTTTCCGTCGTCGTCTTCTTCTTCTTGTTTTCATACAATTTTTATTGAACGCTACGCAGCGGCAGCAACAACAGCAACAGCAACAACAAGTGGAAATGCACTTTCTACGCATGCGTTTGCTCTCTCTCTCTCACTCACACGCAACTAAGGTGGCAACCTGTGCGCACTTAACCCAGAAAGTGTTTGTTGTTTGTGATTTGTTGTTGTCGTTACGCTTTTTTTTGTTGTTGTTGTTGTTTTTTTTTTTTTTTGCCTGGAAGTGAAATTTGTGTAATGTGTAAAGTGTAGAAAAACGTGATTTAATTTCTTAGCGCGCAAAAAAAAACATTTGCGATAATTCAAAGTGTCGCAGCAATGAAATTCCATTATGTAATAGCTTTCTTTGAAGACAGAAGTCGGACAGACAGGCAGACAGACGGACAGTCAGGAAACGAACGCACATTTGACAGTTTTGCTTCATTAAACACGCGCCAAGCGTAATAAACCTTTGCAGTCTACAGATGATGTTGTTGATGATGCCAAAATGTTGCACGCGCTTGTTATTGTTGCTGCTGATGTAATCATCAATGTATGTATGTATATAAAAAAATTATGCATTTACAGTTCTTTATTGCAAATTCTACGCCAACTACGATAGCAAAGCAATTTCGCAAAAGAATGGCAACAAAAAAAAAAAATTGTGTAGCGCAGCTGCTCTAAATCAATCAAAAGCTGCATGAAGCAGAAGAAACAGCAGCAGCAGTGAAGAAGTATCATTATCAACAACATCATCATGCCACACATAGGCAACATAATTTTCCACACACACACACACATGTTGAGTCTGCTGCACAAAACTAACAGTAAATCAAGATAAATGCAAGTGCAACAAACAAGCAAAGTCCAAGTTGCGCTTGCTGCCCACAAAGCTGGCTGTTGTTGTTGCTGTTCGGTTACGTTGAAAAACTTGTTAACAAAAATTAAGCAAAATGTGGCAAACAACAGCTACTTGCTGTATGTGTGTGTGTGTGTGAAAGAGATAGCGCTATAATATATGGCCAGATGAAGGTGTGCATGAAAATTCAAACAAACAAATGACCGAACGTCAGTCAGCAACAATATCATCAAGCAGCGTGCAACATCATTTTATGCAGCAAATTGCAAACATCCGCAGCACCACCAACAACAACAACAACAACTGCAATATACTAAAATGCAACATAATCATTTGCAATGTAAAAAAAAAACGCACACACACACACACACACACATACAGTGGCATTATGTCCGGCCTCGCCTTGCCATATTGCAACGCTTTGCTGTTTGCCGTTGACCAACACTCGCTCACTCACTCACTCACTCACACTCACTCAAAGCAAAGCGAGTCAAGTCAAGTCGAACTGAGTTGTGTTGAGTTGAACTGAGTTGAGCTGAGCTGAGCAGCGGTAAATTTTGCACCATTAGCGTTGCAATATCTACAAACGAAAAATTGCATTTCACTTGTCGAGGCATGGCATGGCATGCCAGGCAGCAGCAGCAGCAACAACAACAGTCAATGTTTTTGCAATTAATATTGTACTTTTTTTTGCACTTTTCTCTCTTTTTTTTTTATTTATTTTCTTTTTTGTGTTATTTTGTTTGTGTCGTTGAAAAGTGAATTCTTTTTGCAACAAATAGTTTCGTTGCTGTTGCTCTGGAATGTTGCACAAGGCAGTTTGACTTGTTGCCAACTAAAAAGCTAGAAAAGCACACACATACATAAACAACCACTTTGCCTTTAAAGGATTTACTTTTCTTTGCGTGTTATTTTGTTTTATTGCATTTATTTATTTTATTTATTTTTTTTTTCTCAATCTGTTGTTTGTTTGTTGCTGCTACGTTACTGTTGCAACTGCTTCCGATTCAAACAGCAACGTCATTTTGACATTTGATTTGACAGCATAGCACAACGCAACACAACACAACACAAGACAAGACAAGACAACATAAGAGAAGACAGTCTTATTGTTTGACTTAAGCGGAAAATTGCAATTTTCTTAGTAGTTATTGCAACAACAAAAAGATCAAATGAAATTATATCTATGCAGCTGACATTGATGCAGCAACGACACCGAACGACCGACAGAAACAACAAAAACAAACACATATATAAGTATAACTTTAGCGACAAGTCAACGATGATTCATCAAAGTTATAGCGAATGTTCAATCACTTATTTGTTGTTGTTGTCGTTGTTGTTGGGTTGGTTTTTGCTGTTGCTGTTTGGTTAAATGATGAAAGCTGACACAGCCAGTTCGGCACAGCTCAGCAGCTGTCGCGCACGTCAACTCAAAGAAACAAGTTTGTTGTCTAAGTCTTTCGTTTTTGTTTTTTTTTTTTCTTTTGAACAACGCTGCTGCAAAAGTGTGTATGTGTGTGTGTGTGTTTTGCTTTTGAGCTATGAACTAATTAAATTCAATGCTTAATGTCGTTTTAGGAAATAAATCTCAAATCTTTAGCGAGAAAAAAACAAAAAGAAAATAAAACAAAACAAAAAATAAATAAATACCAGAAAACAAGAAACTTGTTTCTTGTTTATACACAAGCAGACATTTTACTACAACTTGGCATTTGATTTGTTAAAAAAAAAATATTATTTATAACTAAAAAAACACAAAAAATAATAACAAAAATACCGAATGTATGGCAGATACAACTTAAAACTTTCATTATATCACTTATACGCATATGTCGTTGCTATTTTAATGCGAAAACGAAATTAAATACATTTTTTTTTTAAATTTTTGTTATTTTTTTCTGTTGAGATATTCGTTAAGCTATTCAAATGATTTTTTAATTGAGCTGTCATTGCATTTGGACAAGATAAGCGCGCAGTTAAAATGATTATGTGTGAATATCCTCTTTAGCATGCTTTGTAGACATAAAAAATTAGATGGCGAAATAAAAAAAAATTATATTTGTATATCAAAAATTAGAGGAAGCTACTGTGGTTTATTTAAAGCGAAGATATTCGTGATAAGGAAAGCAGAAGTGAAGAATGAGACCTCCTGGCATAAAGATTTTTATTATAAACAAACAAGCAGCTTTATAAGACCAGCAGATGACCTCCATTAGTGCTCAAAGTATACTGGCAAGCTATGAAGTATTCAATAAATCAAAAAAGTCGACACATCTGCAGTGAAGACTTTGCTGGAAGATTTTTAAACTGTTGACGACACAAGCAATTTCAAATTAAGAAGCAAGAGACGATCAGAACATTGGCTAACAAGAAAACTAAAGACTAAAGACCATTCGAGATCAATTAAACTAACATAACCGAACTTCATGAAACGATTATTTTTCGAAAAAGTTGTCTGTACAATTTATTGTATTGTAAAATATAAAAAATATAAAAAAATAACATGATTGTAAATATTTTGTCGTTGACTACAACGACAAAGTGTCAACAATTACAAACACAAACACAAACAAAGACTTGAGCACACATGACCCTTAACTAATTATACAAAAAAGGTTGAATAACACAACATAAAATAAAAAGAAAAAAAAGCACAGACAAACACAAACAAACCAACAACAAATATTTCTCTTGAAATGAGTTCAACACAAAAATTTCACTTTTCAATAAAAACTCATCAAAGATTTAGTAACTCAGTACAAAAACAAAGCAACAACAACAACAACCACACTAATGAAAAAATTAAACACTTTCACGCCAAGAGTTCAACAGAAAAAGTAAAAAAAAAAAAAAAGCCGTAGTGAAAAATAAAAACACAAAACCATAAAACTAAAACTTAAACCCAATAATTAATAACGAAATCACACATGGCGGCAAAAATAGCAACAGCAACAACAACAACAAAAACAACAACAGCCTTAAAACCGGGCATAAAGCAAAGCTCGAAATTGGCCATTGCAACATCCGCTTTGGTCAACTAAATAAATAAATAAATAAATACAACAAAAAAAAAACGAAGCCGAAACAGAAAAAATTAAAAAATAATGCCACAAGTATGAGTAGAAAATTACAATTTTTTGCTTTTGTGTTCATAAATAGTTTTTTTTTATTGTTAGCAATTAATTGGAAATGAAATTATTTTTTTTTTTTTAATGAACATGAACCAAAAAAAAAATACAAAAATTAAATGCTGACTAAAGTTCATTGGCAATTCGATAGAAATTTAAAAGCAAACAAAAACAAGTAATTTCAATTGTTGTTGCACAGTCATTTGTGTGTGTGTAAATGTGTGTGTGTTGGATTTGTTGTTACATGTGGCTGTCAGTAAGTTTGCTTGCAAACTGTTATTATCTGTGATTGATCACAAAATAGTACAATAACAACAAAGCAGCAATGACATGTACATACATGCAAATCACAACAACAACAACAATTATTATTAATAGTTTATTGCTGTTGTTGTTTTTAATATTTATGTTGCCTAAAAACTATAAACTTGTTGCATATTTATCACTTCCACCAAACCTCTCTTCTTCTTCTCTATGTGTTTAATTGTTGAAACAACAAAATTTATTGATTCATTAATTGAATGACAATTGACGTTTGTTCATATGATGACGCATTTAAGCACATTGAGTTTTTTTTTCTCTCTCTTTTTATAAAACCGCAGTAAATTTATTAAGCGAATTTCTTGATTTTTTTATATTTAAATGATGATGCGTTCATTGATGTTGCTCGTGTTCGGATTTCTCAATGAATAAAATTGAATAAAAAAAGAAAAAAATATCTGAAAAAGCACATCCACAATATAAATAAAGAACTTTAAATCAGATTAGATTACTCGAAGTCCTTGACCAAGGTGACTAATAATGTTTAAACTGTGAGGTACTTTTGACTGAAAGTGAGTAAGACTATTTTGCAATAAAGGTTTCCCACCAATGTTCCAACACATTTGCTGTAACAAATTTATAGAAGAGTTAAAAAATTTATACAATAAAACATTGCATTTACGGCGCTATTCTAGCAACTCTATTAAAAAATGTTTAGTGTACTTTTAATAGAAAAATGAATAGAACCATTAATAGGTTCCTCATTATGATAAAAAAAAAAATTTTTTAAAACTGTATACTAATTCAGAAAAACAACTATCCTGAAAAAAAAATCCTATTTACATGTCATTTAATAGAATGTTATTAACAGTGCCTAATAGAGCTGACGAACGAGCAAAATTTGCAATTGAAATCGCAACATTTATGTATTTCCATTACAGTAATAATAAACAAAAAATTCGATACTTTCAAATAAAAATTCGCTGCCATAACTTTTAATTACGAAAAACTGTACTTAAAAAAATAATTTTGCAGTTTTAGGAAAGCAATTTACAGGCGTAATATTCTTTTAATTGCAAAATAAAACTCTTTACCTTTGCACTTTTTTTTTTACGACCGTTATTTACATGCGGTGACGCACGCATGACTTAAAATGACCGTGCCATAAAGCCGCATGTGCTGTGCTATGCGATTATGTATTAAAGCCATTACGCTATGAAGGCGTGCCGGGCACGAATGACACAATTGCCAACTATCAACATTGGAATTTTCATTAAAACGGACGACGTGTTACATTTTTAGAGAGGGACAAGAGGTTGGCAATTATACATATCCACTGAAGACACACACACATTTTTTTGGTGTTATATGATTTATGCCTACAAAAACTATAAAAACAAAGACGCAATCAAATCATAGTTCTTTACACGCTCAAACATAAAATGCGAATTTGATTTTACTACTGATTGCTTAGCGCGTCGTTGACTCATACTTGTGCGAACGGTGAGTTTAAGCAGATGCCAAAAACGCTGCCGGAAACGCCATACGGCACTTTCACAGCAAGATGAACTTGCCAAAAATACCAACATCATGCCAAGCCAATATTATGGCAACTACTGTGCCAAGCCACTCATTATCGACGTACCGTAAGTGCTTTCAAAGACTCAAGGCGTCATTGTCTGTGACTTGTAGGTAGTTTCTGTGCTTCGTCTTAAATAGTACAACATACCAGACTTTTGTTTATCCTCTATTTGTTTGTTTGCTTACCTGCAAAGATTAAGAAAAAAGGAAATAATTTATTAGTGACTTTTTACAAGAAACAGCAAGAACATATTCATATATGTGTATAAAAATACTTCTTTCAATTGCAATTCTTATCGCACTTTAATCTATTTTACGTACTCATTTTAAAGCTATACAAATATTTGCGCTTCATTCTTGTTGAATATTTCTTTGTTGTTGCTTTTTTTTTCTTTTTGCAATAAATTTATATCTTTATTTATACTTGAGAAGGTCGTTTTCGCTTTACGCTTATCATATTGCAAATGTATGTATGCCTCTTGATAACTCTGAGTATTTTCCAACACAACTCAGCGTGCGATAAGCGCCAAAAACATTTACTTTTTTAATTGTGTTGGGTTTTTTTTCTTTTTCGCCAAATATTCATAAAAATGCTGAAATCTTTAAAGTCTTAAAACTCGCTTATATATGCAATTTTAATTACATGCAAATTGTTTAAACAATTTAAAGAAACTGTTGCATTTTCATATTAAAAATGTCATTAAAAAAGACAAAATCAAAGAAAGCGTAAAAAATTATACATTTTATTGCAAAGAAAAAAATAATCACGTTTTAACGTCACTTTGATGTTCATACTTTGATTAGATAAGAAGTATAATTTTTGTCTTTGCAAAGTTTTAAATTGTCGTAATTAAAATATAAAAAATTGCGACAACAAATTGAATGTTTAAGTCATAAATCAATGAGCAGCCGTGTTGTTTTTTTTTTTTTCTATATGTATGACTAAGTTTCCCTCATATGGAATTTGTTTAATTCATGAATTTTTCAGGAACAATAATTTTTTTTTATTAGAAATTTAAACAATTTTTTATACGATTGTTTCCAAAAATGTTCATATTATTACTAGCTCAAGCTCAAGTTTGTTGCTATCATAAAACCATAAAAAAAAAACAGTCAAAAATAACTCAGATATTTGCTCATGTATCTAAATATACAAAGATTTTATTCGAGACAAGCCCCAAACAAACAAGATAAACTCAGCTTGTCATCATCAGCATTTTTGCGCTGCTCTTAATGCATGCAAATTAATTTAGTTAATTTCAATAAATATTTATACACACACACACAGCAAAAATAAAAATAAAAAAAACCAGTCAACAAATTTTATCGCATTTGTTTGTGAATTCTTTGGGAAACGTGCAGAATTCATATTGATAATTTTTTAAGAAAACACAAACACACACACACACACATGTAGACATAATAATATGACGCCATTTGTAAAAGAAAAAGAAGAAAAAAATTAATAAAAAATAACTAAAAATCGCATGCGACATAAAAACGAAACAATTTCACTCCCTTTTCTTTTTTTGTGGTTTGTGCTAAAAAAGTTTTACAACTGTTAAGCTTTATGGAAAATCGTGTGCATTAATTTAATAAAAAAAAGTACGGAAATTGGGCGCAGCACACGTTAATTTAAGCACAGAAAATGGCAAAAGTATCAATTTTAGCGCATCATTTTCATGTTATCAACGCTGCTGCCGAAGAGCGACTTTATTGGCGACGAAGCTTATGTGCGTCATATATACAATACATACATAAATACGTAATGCGGCAGGAAGATACATTTTGTTGCCGGCTTACCAAAGATATCTGTATAGTTTGTTGTTGTTGTTGTTTAACTAAAGAATCTTCGTTGCATTCTCAGAATTTCACATTTTTGTGCATTTTTCTTTTTTTTTGTATCTTTATATCTTTTGTATACTTCACATTGTATGTGAGCAATAAATTACATTGAGTGGGTTTCAATTTGATTTGTTTCTTTTTGGGGTTTTATGGTTTTCTTTGCGCGCTCTTTTTTATTTTTAAGGTCAATGTTCAGAAATTTTTTTTTACAAATATTTTTGGCTTTTGTTAATGACATAAAGAAATGGCGAAGTGCAAGTCGTCATTACTTATGCTTTCTGTTGCGTGATTATCAACGTTGGCCGTTGAGTACAAAAAGACGTAAAATAATGATTATACGCGGCTTTTTGGCCCTAATTTATGTAGCATAGTTTATTTCTTTGTTTTCGTTGTATTTCTTTTTTCTTTTGTATATGTTTGTGCTTCGCATTTTTCATATTTTTTTTTTTTTTTTTTTTGTTGAGTGCAACGACATGCAATCAGTCGTAAAGACTGCAAACTTTGATTGGTGTCATTACCACGCGCAATAACATGTCTGACAGCAACTTTGACGCTGCAACTTTGTTGCAAGAATATCTATGAAAAAAAAGGAAAAAAAAAACAATTGTTCAGAATTGAACATGTGATTAGAAGTAAACTCAGTAGTGGAACTAAAATGAACATAAAAATCTATCATCGCGGCCCGGCTACTGATAGATAGATTGTCACATGCGGCGATATTTTGTTTACACCAAGGGTCACATAAATTAACGACGGCGAGCGATAAACCTATTTTTAAGATAGCGCTGAGTCTTACAAACTCAGCGCTAGCAGAGCTAGATTTAAGAACAACGCGGAGTTTTACAAACTCAGCGATAGATAATATTATAAATAGAATTAAGATAACGCTGCGCTTTACGACCGCAGCATAGTTTTAAGTGTCAAAATAATTGAATAAAAAGAGGCAGCTCGGAAGAGCTGCATGTCATAACAACTTACATCACTAAAGTGTACGCACGCATTAATGTGTATACAACAATCATGACGAACTGTAATGAAGCTCTAATGGCTTACAATAGAATTGCATGTAAAAGAAGACAATTTGTATTTTCTTCTTGTTCTTGTTTTTATTCTTGTTGTTGTTGTTGATGTTGTTGTGTTGTCAGAGGCGTTAATAATTTAGACTTTGCACCTTTTTAGACTTCCTCATTGATGGCATTTCTGTAAACAATATGCAATGTAAACCAACAAATCAATGCATAAACACTTTTCAAAGCTACTTGAAATACATGTATCTACAACACATTTATAAATAAACGCAATAAGACACTTGCAATTGTCTTTAAGCAGTTACAGACTACAATTAATAAGTGCCTGCTTGGCACTTCAAGCACTCAGCGGTGGGATTTTTTTATAATAAAATTAAAATTTCGGAAAAAGAAAAAATATTAATATAAATTTTATTCTGGTTTTGCTAAATCATTCAGTCAGCTGAAAAATATTCAAATTTAACTTTAACCAATTATTATTCCTATAAGCCTTGAGTGTTTAGCAATGCAAACGAGCATTTATTATTATGCAAAGTCGCTGTCAAACACACCCACTAACTGAGAGAGACAAATACAAAGACAAAGGTCGATATTTGAAATAATGGGTGTGCTAAAATTCACGAAGTATAGTAATTTTGCATTAGCTTACTCGAAAAGAAAAGAAAAATGATGAAGCGTGTTTTAGAAAATTAAATAAGCCTATGTTACTTGTAGGCACAAAGCACATGCGACAGTCTAGTCTGTAAACTTGTGCTAAAAATTTAATGCTATATTAGTGTATGTGCTTTGTGCTAATATGTAACATAGGAGTATAGAACCTTTTTTTTGTCATATTTTAGCATATTTACGGACACCCTTTATTTTGTTGTATGTTTAACTCGTTCAACCGCATTCAATTTTCAATCTCTTCACGCAGCGTTGAAAACAAAAGTTGAAAACGTTCGTTGAGAAAATCTTGCGCTGCCAAAAGCAATGCTCACGATCATATGTATGTATCTATGTGTTTGTCTTTGTGTATGCGTGTCTGTTTATGTACGCTACTCAGGTGTTAATTTAATTATGAAGTTGTTGCTGTTGTTGTTTACTTAGAACGCAAATAGAAAAGTACGACGTATCAAGATAAATACGAAAAACAAAACAAAAAAAAAAAAAAAACAAAAATAAATAAAACAAGTTGTCGATGAACGACCGAACTTTGAGTTATATTTCAACATAAACGCTCAAACTTCACTGAAACAAGTTAATAATAATTACTAAAATAAAAAATATCGCAAAGCATTAAAAAATATACAGCATGTGAATTATTGCACATAAAACTATTTTTTTTTTTTTTAAATATAAAATTCTATGAATTATTAAACAAAAACTTGTTCTAATGTCACTTGGCGTTAAAATGAGCGCTAAATGATTTTGCATTGAATCATGCAAATTAATTTTTGACAAATATGAAAAAAAAAACAACAAAAACAAAAAATCTATATAATTAAAAATAAACACAATAAACAAGTTAGTTCTTATATAAGCAGTAAGCGTATAATTTTTAGCGATGAACAACTTAGCAAATAATATTAAATTTGAACAATAAAAAAATATTATAAACAATAAATTGATTAATAAGCGCTTTGTTGTAATTAAAATTTTTTTTTTTTTAAGCAAATACACAAAAAACAAATACAACAAAAGAATAAATAATATGGAAATACAAATAAAACACAACAACAAACAAGAACGAAATACTTGTCAAGGTCCTTTAAAAATGCCACATTTTATATAAGAACATGTACAGCAACAAAGCAGCGCTGTCGACGTTAAAGTTATTTAAGCTCTTTTTTTTTCATTACTGCTCTGGTTTCGTTGGATTCTGTTGTTGTTGTACAAACATTTATACATACATATATGAATACAAAAGTTAAAACATTTACTTGTATTGAGTGCCATTTGTCGTTGTTGTTTACTCGTTTTATTTGTTTTTTTGTTGTTGTTGTTGTTTTTTTTTTTAGTTTTTGTTCTTGTCTGATCGCACCGATGATCAGCATGACTGGTTTACAAATATTCTTACCCCACTTCGTGGCGCATGTTCAAACACAATCAATTCAATTCAACAATTGAAATGAAAAATGTTCTATTCACACACATACACTAATACAATAGACACATATATACTTATGTACATATATACAAAGTGTATTTAATACAATAATTTTTTTTGTTAATGCTTTTTATAAACGCTTATTTTTCTGCCTCGCTAAATTGCCAATCCCCCCTTTGCGCAAATTTTGATAATCAAAAAAAAAAAAAAAAAATCTCAAACATAATACAAAAAGCAAACAAAAAATCCCAAAAAATAAAATTAAAAATATAAAATTAAAAACCTCTCATAATGATAAAAATTTGTACACATTTTTATCGACAAATTCTATCGCTGCTTTATTGTTTTTGCTGAAAGCTAAATGATTTTTTTGTTATTTGTGCTACAAAAAAAAAAAGGAGTATAGATCACTTGAGGCATTTTTGTCGTGCTGTTCTTTACTCATTTGTGCAGACCACTTCAATTACAGAAGCTAAAGAAACATGATTAAGTAAATATTTTCATTTGTTATTAGTTATTGAAAAATAAAATTCATACAATAAGCTTGTACAGTGTGTGGGTTTATGGAATGGCTGCGCACATTTGGACAGCTTAGAATTTTACGATATCTAAGCATGAGCAGCTTATCTTAAGGATGTAAGACAAAAAAAAAAAACAAGTTCGTTTGCCTTTCTGAATTAAAGTCAATGTCAAACGAAATTATAGAAGTTAAATAAGTAAATATTATAGAGAACAACCTAGTACAGTTTATATAAAATAGAGCAAAGCGAATGTAATAACTTTTAAATCAATTATTGCTTAAGCAAAATCTTGAGAATGAAAATTATAAATAATAAAAATTTTTTTTAAATATTTCATGAAAGCAAAATTGCAAATATCGTATTCACAAACTTACGGATCTCTTAGTGTATATAAACATATGACAAGTTGGTTATAAATAAAAATGTTTATCATGTTTTCCAGTCTTGCGTCTTTAACCCAATGCAAAGAACACTACAATATGAATGACGTGTTTACGTTACATTATTTTTTATCAAAGGCAACACTTTCTGCTTATAGCTAAAAATAAGCTTTATTCGTTGAACTTTAAACGCACGCATTCCGTGAATAATTCAAGCTTATCAGTATTTTGAACATAAACTCATACAAGCTTAAGTTGAATTATGACAAATATTTGCGCATATTTTATTATATTATATTTATATTTGTGCCAAGAAGCTGAGGTTTAATCAAACAGAAAGAAACCCAAAGAAAAAGATTGCAAAAAAGAAAATCCAAAATAAATAAGATTTTTTTTTATATATGATTCTGCAAAATCATGTGAAAACAATTTGATAAAGTGTACCAAGCTGTGTATTTTATGAAACGCTGTAAATAAGCAAACAACAACAACAACAACTTTTTGCAAAGTTTCCGCTTGATGAAGACAAAGCGCAGCAGCAGCAAATGCTGATAAGGCACTTCTTCTGCTTCTTATGCTTCGACTTCTGCTAGTCAAGATAAGCCAGAAAACAAGCGCAGTTACATATAAAATTTATTTTTATTTTTCTTACATTTCTTTTCCCTTCTTCTGCTTCTGCTCTATACCATTCACGCTCATGCTTTACTTTCGTGCTTTGCGCTCAAGTTGCAATGTTTATGTAATGCAAGCAAGCATTTTTTTATTTTATTTCTTTCTCATTTTTCATTCAACGTTTTGTAATATTTGAATTTTAATAAGACTTTTGGGTTTTTTTTTCTTCAACAAAAACCGTTCACATGCCACTTGATCTTCACTACTTTTGACCACCACTGCAGCAGCAGCCGAAAAAACAACAAATATGACAAACCACTCCCAACTCTGCACGCTGCGTCTGCACGCCGACAAAGGCCTGACAGGCTGGCTGGCTGGCTGGCATTAACGTTGGCACGCCTCTTCTCAACTCACAGTCGCGTCTGTCATTTCTTTGAATTTTATGACACTTTTGGCATTACTTCAACACAAATTTTGTTGTTGCTTTACATTGCTATGCTTTACTTAAACATAATGCATTAATTTCATGCGCTCTTCTTATCGCATTTGTTGTGTAAATGACTCGACGCGTACGAACAACGCAGAGTTGTTTGTTGTTGTTGTTGTTGTTGGAAATAACGATAAACTGCACTTTCATTGGAATATTATATTTAATATTGCTGACTGCTGATAGTTGTCGGCCATTTTGAAATACATATTGTATCTATCAGCAAAGTGTGATTGCTCGATGTAATAAGTTCTTTTGCTGTTATGTTATTTCAACACTTTCGATTTTCTTGCTCGTATCTCATTTGAAATTTTTATTATTATTATGATTATGATTGCTATTGTTGTTGTAACTTGGCTTTGTTGTTATCAGCATTGACCGGATGCAATGGCGACATTTCATTGAATTTTCACTTTCGATTTCTTAAATTTCTTTACAACCAACTGTAGCCAAACATACACGATATCTCACACACAACAAATAAATAGTTTATGGAATTTTATTTGTTCGATTTTTATTTTTATTTTTTTCATTTCAAAAGTGTTTATGTTAAGCTGCGTGTGTGTTGTTTTATGGCTTTTGGAGAGCTGATTTTAAATGGCAGCAATAAAATGTTATGATGTATTTTGTAATACACCAAAAAAAAGATATTGAATATTACAAAAATTTCCATTAAAAAAGTTTATGAAATGTCATATAATTTGTTAAGCGTATTTCGGTTTGGAAATTATTATTGTTGATAAGCAATTTGAGCTGAAGTATTTGGATGATTTCTTCTAAAATTGAATTAGGAAAATAGTGAATTTTCTGTCCCATATTCAAATTAATTTGAGTCGAGAATCATTTAAATAATTTACACTCAAAACCAATCAGAAAAGGCGTAAACTCTAAAAACGAAGTTACTTTTTTTAAACATAAACAGATCAAAGCAAACCGACGACATTCGAAAAAAAAAAAAAAATGCAACACTAGACTACATAAGCACATGCACAAACTCGTTAAGCATTCTCGGCAATCATAAATTTAACTACTTGATTTTTTTATTTTATTTTATTTATTAAAAATAACAAGCAACACTCGCCAAACCAAAGGAACGTCAAATAAAAAATATAAAAAAAATAAAAATTACACAAAAAAAGAAAAAAAAAATGACAGAGGCGACAACCGCGAAGGCGAGTAAAAAGTGAAAAGCATTTATATGCGCATAATTTTAATCATTTCAACTTAAAAACCACTCAGACTACGTTGCAACAACGTTGCCGCAACGCCTTTTACGCCTTCCACGGCATACACACTCACACACAGATACACATATACAAAGCGGCAGGCAACAAACAATCGCTATAGCGAAGGCCAACAAATGTCGAGCGTCGATTACATCCTGCTGCTGTTGCCGCTGCCGATGCTGTTGCTGCCAGTGTCCGCTGTCCGCTGTCCGGTCTGTCGGTGTAATTACAATTTTCCTGTTTAACAATCAAGCGCTTTTATGTTTTCTTTCTTTTTTGCATATAAATATTCTTAAATAATCGTAATCAGTCTCTAACTTAATCAATGTTGAACAAGTATTAAAAACTTGTACATGCCGCTTTCAAGAAATCCTGCATTCATTCAAAAGGTACGTACAGATGTCCAGAGAGTAGCACAACACAGCACAACACAACAGACCGTATGTCGGCAATTTAAGTTGCCTTCTGCTTCATTTTATTTATTTTTTTTTATATTTTTTTTATTTTTTTTTCAGATTTATGTAAAGCTTCGACAAGATGTTGTCGAGTTACTTGCAACAGTCAGCAAGCTTTAAATGCAACAAGTACTTCAATAACAACAACAACAACGACAACTACTGCAGCAACTAAACACCTGAAACTATCTATAGGAAACTATATAATTATGTTGTTGCAGGCACACAAACACACACACACACACACACACATTTTATATGAACTGAACTAAACTGAGGCTGAGCTGAGCTCTGCTGACTTAAGTTTGGACGGCTCGATCCGATCCGGTCCGTTCCGACACAGACTGAAACTTTACTTCATCATTATCAACATTATTATTATCATCGTCATCTTCATTAGCATCGTCAGCTTGCAACTTTTATAAATACTTACATACATATGTATGTATGTATTAAAGTTGATTTCCACTTGTCGTTGTCTGCCATTGTGACTGTTGTTAAGCCACCCAAATATGACGTCTTAAGGTTGTGCAGCAACGGAAATAAGTCTCTACATAAATTGTACGTATTCATATGATTTTAATCTACTCAAATGAACGCACACGCGCACCAACGAATTTCTGTCCTTCAACTGATTTAATAAAAGGCAAAAAGTCAGCAAAAAAAAATAAATAAGCGAAAAAAAACTTTAACTAAAGCTCAAGTCTTAGTTTTTTTTTTTTTTTTTATAAACAAAAACTACAAACAAAACTGGTTTACATGAACAAACGATTATTTCGTTTTGATGGCATATTTTTTAATTATTTTTTTTTTCTTTAATTACTTGCTAATTTTGCGCAATGAAGGCATGCTTTATTAGATTAAAACTTGAAAATCTTTGAAAAAAAATTACAAGCGGCTTAAAAATAAAAAAATAAATTGACTTAAAGGCATTAAGCAAATAATTGAAATGAAACGCTGACAAGTTGAACATATTTAAAGCAAATTTTTTATTTAAATTAACAACAAGTTAAACTCTTCTTTCATAAATTTAGTAAAATAAACGTGTTCTTTTATATAAATGTTGGCGATCAACAACCGCAGCAATTTATTATGCGCTTGTTAATGATGATGTTGAATGGCTAAGAACAAAATTTAAAAAAAAACATAACTTGCGGATTGCTTGAACATAACACAAAGCAAATAATCTTTATATAACGTTGAACGATATAAAAATAACAATACAGAAAACACGTTAATTAATCAAACATGTTTTTCTAATTAGAAAACCAAAACGTGTAACAAGTTTCGAACAAAGACCAACAATCGATCAATAGAAATTAGCAAAGATAAAAGCAGACAAGTCAAATCAACTGTTAAGCCAAGCCAAGTCAAGCGATAGAATCATCGTTGGTATTGGCAAATTGAAGTGAAATAAAAGTTTAACTGATGGTTTTCACAATGTTGTATACCAAAGACGTAGAAAAATTAATAATAATAAATTGTGTATAATAATGATGATAAGCAAAAGAAAACGAAAGATAAACAAGTATGTATGTATCTAGAACCAGGCATTAAAAGAAACGTATGCAGATGTACACATGTTTATTATGTTATGCCTATGTATGTGTGTATGTGGTAATGAGCAGATGCATGTGTGTGCAATAAAAAAACTGATAGAGAGACAGGCGTTTTGCCAGCCAGCCAACCCGACAGCCAAGGCAACAAGTCAACTAACTAGCCTAAGCAACTGACAAAGTTGTTCTTATGCATGTTGATAGCCACTTAACCTTCACAGACACTTTCTGCAACACGATTTGTTCTGAATCATGCAAAAAGTGCTATGCTGGCAACATAGTTAAACCAGAACCAACTTTTCTGCATGTATATGGCGACTCCATTAAGGCAGCGAGAAGCCAAGCCAAGTCAAGCCAAACCAAGTCAAGCAACAAGTCGCCGACTATGCGTAACAAAATTAATTTTATACACTTTATGATAGAGAAGAAGACGCGATGCGTTTCTTAAAGCAAAGATATGTTTGTCAGTCCGTCCGTTTGCGTATCTGCTCGAGCAGGCTGGGCCAGGCCAGACCATTTGACTTTGTGCACTTTTTCTTTCTCTTTTTTTTTTTTTTTTTTGTTGTTTGCGTTTTATCGATGAAATCGAATTAAATTTTAGTGCGTGCGTTTCGTTGAAGCGTTGCATATGTATCATGTATGTATAAATGTATGCGTTTGTTCTATTTTAAGCATGTAGACAACTTCTTTATAACTTCTAATCAACGAAAGACAAGTGGGGTGTGTTCAATGACAAAGACAGACACACACACGCGCAGATACAGATACAAATACAAATACAACTGTAGCATTATTATTGCATGGGCCGTAAACAAACATGGCATTAAGCATCATGATGAGATACAGATGAAAAATACCACATGTAGTTATAGCTGAAAGCAAAATTATGTATATCATTTGTTTCTGTTTGTTTTTAGTGTTTTTTTTCGTTTTTCTTACTACATTTGAGTGTGTTAAATTAGAGTTCAAGTGGCATTGGTTTCTTGTTAAAGGTTTTTAGCGTAGCAGTTACAATTTAAAGTGCAGCAAGGTTGTTCTCAACTCTATCAACAAAAGACATTAAAAAATCGATTTACAATTGCAATTTACACAAGAGTATTGAACAGGCCTTTACTTACGATTGAAAGCATAAACATTACTTAAATTTTTTATCATGTGTGCGATCTAATTACAAGTAAGTAGCTCTAATAAAAATCTAATCACATAAATTACTCAAATGCAATGCAACAAACTCTCACTTGTGCAGTTAATTTAAGAAAGAAAAAAAGCATTCCAACCGATAAATTCCAAGCCCATTGTCATAATGCATAATTCCCAAACAAGTAAACGAATACAAAAAAAACAAAAAAAAACATTTTAAAAATTTGCTCTTTCGCTTTCTGCATTCAATTCAAATTATGATTTTGGTCACAACACAAAAGCAACAAAAAGAAGCCAAAAGACACTTGAATCTGTCTTGAATGAATTCAGCGAAAGTATTATTTTTCGAACCAAAAAAAAACAATAATAATAAATAAAGAAGGAGCGAAAATAAAACCGCACAACAATGACTCGATTCCCTACTTTAAATATAAGCGAATGTTGTACTTGTTCAATATTGCAAGACAAGAGAAGAGTAGAGCAGAGCAGAGCAGACAAGGCCTTACATTAACAACTTATATTAACACCAATTTTCACAAAATTATAATGCTTATTAGGCGCATGTATAAGCGCAATCTCAGCGTGTGTGTGTTAGATATATTCAGCTAAAAATTGCAGTGAAAATTAAGGTGCCAAAAAGCGTGAGTGAGCGAGTGAGTGAGTGAGAGAGACTTGTGCTTGTCTAACTTAATATGGGTAAGTAAACAATATAACAATCAAAAGCCAACACGACTAGCATGAATATAGTATATTCATACATACATGCATACATATGTAAGTGCAAGATACAAAAGCTACTTTAGAAATGAATTTTTAATGAATGAAAACAAGATCTCAGCGCTATTGTTGTTGCTGTTGCTGTTGCTGCCGCTCACTTGGCTTGGCAGCTGCGCTTGCCTGACTCAGGCTGCACCAAGCTGCCTGCATAATGACGACCACACCGAACCGCCGCAGCAGCAACAACAAGAAATCATATATATATGTATATATATAAATATATATATATAATGAAAACCAGTTGTAATAATTGCAACTTGTCTTGCTGCAGTTGTCGCGGCATGTGTGTTTGCATGTAAAAATTATTTCGTTTTCTTTTTTTATTAATTTTTTTTTTCATTTTCTTGCTTCTCAAGTGTTTCGCTTTAAGTGAGCGGCCAAAGTTGAAACAAATTGCAAGCAAAATAAACAAATCATAAAATAATTGCTGTTGTTTTCTAAAACTACACACAATAATATACATTTAGATACATATGTATTTGTTTTTTTTTTCCTTTCTTTAGTTAGTCACTACTCATGCAACAGCTAGATCAACAATCAGATACACAGTACGCTTATCTATCGTTTAGCTGCAACAAATTGCATTGATTTCCAAAGCAATTTACTCATGTTGCACTTAGTTGCATCTTCTCTTGGCACTCAAACGAACAATCGATCGATCGTTCGTTTCGTTTCGTTTGTATCTACAAATCTATGTAGCTGCAATTGTATTGCATGTTGACTGGTGTTGCTGCACGTACAAGCAATCAAGAACGTTTTGAACTCATTTCAATTGCTTTGTGCAACGTACTCGGTACGAGTGCAGCATTTGAACGATGATGTTGATGCTGCTGCTGATACAAACAACCGTCTTAACTAACTAACTAACTAACTAACTAACAAAGCTAAAGAGAGACTGATGAGTGGACAGACGGACAAACGCGTGGACGCCAATAAAAGCTAGACAACTTCCTACGAACTCGTTTATTGCATTTACTTAGTAAAGTAACGCAAAGTATATACTTTTTGTCGTTCGCATCGTCATCGTCAACGTTGTCGCTGTCGTCGTCGTTCTCGACGTCGTCGCCGTTTGTGGCGTAACAAATTGCATGAATATGCATGCATTTATGGTAAAAGCAAAAAAAAAAGAAAAAAATATGCATTTAACACAAACTACAAATAAGGCAAAAAGGGAGCAAAAATCATCTTACAACTTTAAGATAAAAAACAAAAAAAAATCCATGCGTCATGCATACGAAATGACTAAAATGGTTTACACAAGTCGAGGCCGAGCCGAGCCAAGCCGGGCCCGGGCAGTTCGTTCCAGGCCTAGAGCAAACTATTGAAATACACGTAGGTGCCAAAGCGCGACATCAAACTCAACCTAAAGTTATGTTGGCGCTCTTGTCGGCTAAATTTTTACAATGAAAATTTTTTTTTTTTTTGTAAATATTAAAACGCAAAAGCGAAATACTTTAATATTTGCTACGGTTGAAGGTTAATTGTGTGAAAACAAAAATTGCCTACACTTGCGCAAATTTACGCAAAATAAAAAAAATACGGCTGTTTAACTAAATGAATTAAACACAAGATACTTTTATAAGTACAACATAGTGTCGGTTTAACTATACACCAATTGCAAAGTTATTAAGAGGGTATTCTAGTTCAGGATTTTGAAAAAAAAAGGTTTTTTTTATTTTTTTTTAAGGTCCAAACCCTTAAGAATATGTGCCTAAAAGGGTTTTTCAAAATTCGAAATATTTATGAGCGTTTTTGTAATGTAAGGTACTTACACTGAACAAGACTTTAAACGCAATTTGCTCGAAACTACTTTTTTCGACCTGGTTGACTGATATCTCCTGTTATAATCATCCGATTGACTCCAAATTTTGCAGGAACCTTCTTAATACATCCCTCTATCGTCCCTACCTCGGATATTGCAATATATTTAGTTTTACTATTTTTAGAAAATCGCCATTTTGTGAAATTTTTTTAAAATTTTTTACCCGAGGTAGAGACGATAGCGACGTTTTTCCTGAGAATAACTGCGTTTTAATTTTTTTTTTTTTGGGCTTCATTACGCGACATCACAACTCGATGAATTGAACTCTTTTTCTTTTTGGGACAATTTTTTTCTATTATTCAAATATCAATAAATATTTTGTAAAAAACTATAGTTATACTCAAAATGTTTTTATATTTTTTTTATCGTGCGATGAAAAACGACTAAAATTGAGGCTTCTACACTAGATAACCCCCTTAATTGTTTTAATAAATAGCAACACAATATTAAGACTCTTCAAATCTTTATTTAGAAAAAAAATAAATAAAAATAAATACAAAAAAAACAGGTGCTAAATTCATCGGCACGTGTGAAGCAAATTAATTTGTAAATAGTCAAAAATTATGTCAAACTTTGCGTGTAATTTGTTTGTTTTTTCTATTCAATTTCATTTCAGTTTAGAAAGTAGGCTGCCGAACAATTATTATGCCAGGCATGCGCACATGAAACAAAGTCAAAATTTGAGGCGCCATAAAGCGTGCTAAACTGTTTTCAAAACAACATAACAATAAAGCCAACAACAACAACAAATGTATGTGGGTGTTTAAGCTAGAAATAAATACAAATATGTATCTTAAGCATCATGCAGCAATAGTGCAACAACAAGGCACATATAGAAATGTAGCAGAACGAAAAAAAAAAAAAAACAACAACATATGCTAGAAATCATTCAAATCAATGTCAAACAAAACCAAAACTACAGGATGTATCTGTCTGCGTACTGCAACTCTTGTCTAGACACTTAACGCCAGCCGAGCCAAAGATGTAGAAGATGAAATGCTTGTAAACAAAGCGTCTTCAGACACTTCGCTAAATGTTAAATGAACACTTAAGATACAAATAAATGTATCTACGACGACTAAAAGACGACTAAAAGCACGCTTGTAACGGCATCCATGCAGCTAACATGTAAAAACACATCAGTGTATCTTTATATCTGCAACAGCTCAAATGTTGACAGACGTTGTCGCTCTGTCCCTTTCTCTCTCACTCGCTCTTTCTTCAACTCAGTTTCGCGTATTATTTTTAGCACTTTCGTCTGTAGGTTTACAAGTTTGTGTAGAATAATGCCAGACAGCGAAAAAGAAGACTGCGGGAAAAAAAAAATTAATTTCAAACTCAAATAAAAGTGAAAAAAAACTTTAACTTTGTTACAAGAACAACTGCAACAACAACAACAATAATTGCTACAGCAAGCAGAAGAGTTGCATTGCGGCATCTTGGCGACAAGCATAGCTACAAAAAAAACAACTGTATGTATGTGTGTGTGTGTGTGTATCTATCTATCTACATATCTGCAGTCCACTGCTAGCAGCTGTTTCTTGTGGTCGCCACACTTGGCCAATGAGTGAAATATTTTTATTTATTTATTTTTTTTCAGATATTTTTCTTCACACTCATTCATACAGATACGCCTTTTAACAGCTATGCTTGTGTGCATCTATAAGTAAGTGTATATTTCATGTCTCTTGCAATTAAAGGAAATATAATAAAACTTGAATTTTATGTGCATATGTATTTGTATCTATATACGTATGTATGTATTTGTTGTTGCTAAACGCGCTATGCAACTTTACGGGCACATGTGTCGACGTTGTATACAAAAAAAATAAAAGCAACAAATGAACGCTGACTTGCACCCACCGCAGTTTTGTTTTATAGATTCTTTTCTTTTTTTCCACTTTGTTTTTCTTTCTTTTTTTCTTTCATTCTAACTACAACACGCAATTTCAAAACTTCACATATGTCTTGCGGCGCAACTTTTTATAAACATTAATAAAAGCAATGCAAGCGCCGCCAACAGACAACAACATGTGCAATGCAATACAGAAAGAGATGCGCGTATCTAATAGATACATATATACATACAGCTTCTACCGAAACGTTGATTCTTTTCGAGTGCATTTCCGCTCTAAAATGAGGAAGCCAACGTTAAAGTGTGTAGGCTGTTTTAAACTTCTGATGAACATTATTATTGTTATTATGATTTTTTAATATAACGCATGCTATAGATACATATACATATATGTATGTATATATATAAATGGGGAAAAAAGCTACAGTTTAAAGATTACAACCCGCAGCGTGTGTGTGTGTGTTCCATTATATATGTATGTATGTATATACGTCTGTGTGGTCGTCGTGATCGTCATCTCTTTGTTCGAAAAATCTTTCTCGCTGTGAAAATTGCTTCATACAAATAAGTATAACCAAATTTCATATGAAACGAATCAAAATGAAACTATAGAATAGAGACATACTTTTATTATTCTTTGATAAGCAACCGCAAGCTATCAACTGTTGGAGCACGTTTGACTCAACTTTGCGGTGTTATCAAAAGCAATGATAGTCAAGTCAAATCATTGTACGATCTTTGATTAAATGACTCAGTGGTATTATTAACAATAAATCGTTCAATTTTTATACTTATTGGGCGTGGCATTTTGTACAGTAATCAGATTTATGGCATTACATTCAAAAAAGAATATACGTGAATGATAAAAATTAAAACAATAAACATTAAATTATTTTTGATAAACATCAAGCACCTCCTTTAAAGTAAAACTGAGAAAGTCTGACTGACATGTTATTATCATGAACAAACTAAACGATTTCAAAATATTTATTGTCAAAAACAACTTAGTTATATCAATTGGTAAATATCTACATAGTGACCTAAAAATGTCTCAATTGAAAACGTTTGTAATGATTAAACCAATTAATTGAACATACACTGCAAAAAAAAAAGTAGTAAAAAAAAAGAGTTTATAGAATAATAAAAAATGATCTAAAAAAAATCCAAAAACAGATAAATATTTCAAGATGTAAACATTTTAAAACTTTCCACAATACGAACGACAAATAATAAATTATTTTAAACAAAGTTCAAAGTTCTGGACAACCATTTACAAGGGCCAAGCAATCGCTTCGTTCTGTAGAACAAATGATCCAAATTGTATATGTTATTATAATGAAAAAATTCGAATTCTCATGAACAAAACTTGTCCAAATTGTCTTACAACAATTCATAGCAATCAAAGCTGATGATACACAATGACGGTTTGGCTTTTTCGACTTTGAAACCTCAAAATACTTAAAATTTTATAAACTGTTCGTTCTAGACAAAAGTCTATGCTATTCTTAATCATCTAAAATTTAGTTAATTAACATTTGTATATGCGAAAAATGTTATAATTAAAAATTTATGTATTTAGGACAGTCTCAGTCTGAATTTAAGTATCTGTTTCCTTTTCCGTTTTCAGTTATTAAAAGTATCTCTTTACATTTTAATTAACAAAAAAATGTGTTAATCGCTTTAAGCTTAAACTTCAACAACAATTGCGCGCTAAACAAAGTTCAGTACTAATTTAAAAATTGACATAGTCGACAATTTTACTTACCTTTTTTTTTTAATTTTATTTATTTTTTGTTGTTTTTTTTTTCAAGCTGAGCAAAAACAATTTCTCGTTAATCCGCTTCACGGTTGTTAATCCAATTGCGTGTCACCAATGACAAAACTGAAGACAATTCGAATGGTTTTCGATTCTCGGAAAGTGGTTAGCACAAATTGTTAATTTTTTTTTATGCAAATAGCAAAGTTTACTTTTTGTTGATTTGTTTGTTGTTTTTTTTTTTTTTTGCTAGCGCTTTAGTGAAAACACTTTTGCAAGCTGTGGTCAAGAATCAAGTGCCAGCGTTGAATCAATTTGTATGCAACACAGTCGATTTGGCATGTCAGGTGTATTTGTTGTTTGTGTGTATTCTTGTTGTTGGCTTTTTTTTTTTTTTTTGTGATTTTACGCGTTTCTGTTTGATTTTTTCATTTAGTTTAAAGCGCGAAAAACTTTATTATTGCCTTTTAGCGCTAAAATTTTAGGCAGGCAGCACTTTTTGTTCGTTGTAAGCGTTCGTACAACAACTTGACTTTCAATAAGACGTTGACAGACAACGACAACGACAACAACGCTGCTGATGATGGCTTATTTGTTTTATTAAATTCCAAAGCGAACGTGGTCTGCAAACAAAAAACTACAAATTGGCAAAAAGCACTGATTTTTTTCTCCCTCTCTCTCTCTATCTCTTTCTTGTTATTTTCTTTAGATTTTGTTAATGCAAAGAAAACAAAACAAAACAAAAATGTTGTACGTGTGTCACTTTGCGTGCGTGTGTGTGTGTGTGTACGAGCAAATGCGTGCTTATGTGTCTGTGTGTGTGCAAAGTGAATGTTTAACGCACAACTCAATATTGATTCAATAGTTATAAATTATTAAATTATTCTTTTTTTACCCCTTTCTACTTTTTTAATTGTTTCTTTTATTTATTTATTCATATTTTTTTTTCTTCTCTCAATTCTTGTTAGTTATTGAAGACAACACGATTTGCATGCTTAAACATTCTTTCAAATTTAACTTGTGTTCAACTTGGCGTTCAACTATTGAAATTGATTGTCGCGCATTTCAATTCAATAACTGTTTTTATTTTGTTTCACTTTGCACAGTTAAGTTTTGGCAACGACAATTTTTAAAGCTGAAAATGTTCACCACTACAAACACAAGTCTGCACTAAAAGAGCGACGCACACACATACGCATCAACAAAAACGGCACATAAGAAAAAACAAGTTGACGCAAACGTTTTTCAAGTTTTAGTTTGTTTTATATTTTAGTTAATTGTCACACAAACTTTGACTTTTGTTTAATAAAGTTTTAATGGTTTTGGTTTTTTTTTTTATTAGTTTTATTCGAAGCATACACAGATTTCTTGTCGACCGGTGTAAAAAAGCGCGTCAGTACGAGAGCACAGCAACAAGTTGAGTTTAATTAAACGCACGCCAAGAATTCTTATTTTCTACAGTGCTTTGTTGTTTTAATGAACTTTTCACTTACAATTCAATTTACTTTAGACAATCGCATTCGAATATGCGTTATTTAGTTTATTTTAATATTGTTTATATATACTTTTTTTAAACGAAGCAAATGTAGAAATGAAAACCGACGAAATAAACAACACGTCCGACTTCAGCGACAGCTCGAAAATTTTTAAGCAGTTGTTGTTTTCAGTGTTAGTTTTTTGTCGAATGCGGCAGGCGAAGACAGGTGTTCCAGTTTCACATTTCATACCAGAATGGAACAGTGGCATGAAAACGTTGCTTGTGTTTCACTCGCGATAGCATTGAATCAATTTATTATTGGCATGTTGTATGTACTGGCGGCAAAAGTTGGACATTTAACAATTCAATCGGAATAAGGGAACATTTGCAATATAATTCTTGGAATATTTCCAAAAGAATAATTAAATGGCATAATTGATTACATTGTTTGCTCCTAAAATCTACAATTATGTGTTTAGTTCAAGAGAGTTGAAAGAAAGAAACATGAATAGCTGGCAACGCGCTGATGTTTCATTCCAGATGTGCCGGCACTTCGTTTCATTTATAAATAAATTGCTCAAAATTTGTTTTCTACACATGCGCAACAGCTGGCTAATGGAATATTTGTTATTAATTTTTTGGTAATGATTTTGTAATAAATTTTCCATACAAATTTCACAAATGAATACATTTTATTTTGAAAACAATTTCAAGTTTTGCTTCTAAAAACAAAACAAAAATGAAACGATTTTTCACAAGTGTCAAGTAGCGACCGTTTCTCGTGCATCGAGTTCACTTGTTGTTGGCCTTTATTCTTTCTCATGTGCTGTGGGTCTCGTCTTAAGATAAGATAACTTTGCTTAGTATCTTTTTTAGTTGTTTTTTATTATTTTCTTTTTTGTTTTTTTCTTTTGGCTGTTCTTATTTTGCTCGTTTGCACACTAAACTTTGCAAAACCAAACAGATACAATTATCATCTGTAAACATTTGTTCAACGTTGTTTTTGTATCTCTATCACTATTAGACTTTGACAACAATTGGAATTAATTTAATTTCTTATTGGTTAAATTTCATACAAATATATATTCTACTAATAATATTGTCATTAATAGATTATAAAATAGATAAAAAGCATTCGTTAAACAAAAGACACAAATAAATCTGTAGAAATATCAAATCCAAACGCTACAGGTAATTTGGAAAATGTATTCATTTTGCCATTAATCATATAACGTACTCAATGATGATTATGCATTTTGCGCATGCGCCTTTTTGGCGCGAGTGCCTCGGCTCTTGTATCTGCTTGCAACAATGCTTGCATGCGGCAGCGTCAAACCGAAAAAAAAGTATCAAGTGCAACAACGCCGCCGACGCCGCATTGTGTTAATCAATTTATCAATCACAATTTGAAATTCCAAGAAACCCGAACTGGTTCGATAGATATCGAATTCCTATGCAGCAGCGCGCACGTTGCCACATTTTACACACTTTGTTTAAAATCAAAAGAAGACAAAAACAAAAACGAAAAAAAAAAATTGTTGCAACAAGAATTCCAGCCGATTTTTTTTATAACTTCTTTGCTGCGTATCTGTCATTCTTAATATGCATATTTCTTTTTTTTTTCGTATTTTTGTTGTATTTTTTAATACTTGTTGCAACAAAGGACGAGACTCGTTTACACTTGAATGCATCGCTTGGCGTTGGTGGCTTTTGTTGCGTTCATTTAACTTATGCTGATGAGTTGATGACGTCGTCGCCGTTGCAGTTGTTGTCCTCTGTGGCAGCGGCAGCGACAGCGACATGTATCTTAATGATGATTAGAGTTCGATAGAGGCGACCTTTGCATTGTTTGCTGCAATTTTAACTTCTGGGCTGATAGCTTATGGCATTTGCTTACTGCTGCCGTCTGGTCAGACTGTCTGACTGACTGACAGGCACACTCAGGTAAATATACACATGTATCTTTATGGCTGCTTCAGCATTGATTTTGGTTTTTACATCTTTTATATTCATTCGCCTGCGCTTGCTACCTTCTCAGCCTGTTGTTGTTGTCGCTTATACGCCTTTGTTTGAATTTAATATTAGCCCGCGAGCGAGTGTAAAGCGACAAGCAGTGAACAACAACAATGCGACAGGTAAGCAGCCGCAACAACAACAACAACAGCAGCGGCAGCAGCAGCGGCAGTCAGTCAACTTTAGTCGAGGCCTGGGCCACACTAATTGCAGGCACACATGACTAAGAGACCCAACGAAGGTACATATATACATATGTATATAGATACATTCAAATAAACACATTTGACTCATTGATGCCCAAAACAACTGTAAATTGTCTGAGAACTATTTGACAGTGTTCTTGTTGTTGTTGTTGTTGTTGTTGTTAGTTTTGAGTTCAATAACAAAAGATTTTCCGTTTCTTTTGTCGATTTCCGTTCGTCATCCTTGTTCTCGTTGTTGTTGTTGTTGTTTTTGTTGTTGTCGTCACAGTTGTAGGAGTATGTTGAAGTATTACGCAATTATTGCGTAACTCTCATGACGAAGCAGAAGAAGAAGAAGAAGTAGACGAGGTAAAAGAAGAAAAACATCTTATTCTCAGAACGTGAGAAAGGTTCCGAAAAAAGTTGCCGAAACAAAATGAAAGGATTCTTTCTACGTATTTTACTTGTCAAAGAGTTTTTTTTTTTATTTGGGCAAAAGATTTTTTTTTATTTTTATTTTTGGTTTATGCTTTTGTGACATTTTTATGATTTATGAGTTATGATTGGTTTACAAAAAGTAATTTCAAGGATTTCTTATATTTTGTGTTGTATTTTGAACAATTGAATACATATGTGCTTAGAAGGTACAAGATTTTTGCATCTTATAGATAACTCATTATAGATGTTTATATAATTTTACGTACATCATTAAAAAAAACACATATTTTGCGCTTTGTTAATGTAAAAAACACAATTGAAGTCATTTATAGTCTTGATTCTTTTATAGTTATCACGAGTTGTGTATCTTTAAGTGAAACACGTTGACAGAACGTTGTGTGATAGCTAGATACAAAATGCAATAGAGGCACACAAGCAAAGCAAACAAATTGACAGATAAGCCAGTACAGTCAGACAGACAGAAAGACGGACAAAAAAATAAACATTAAAATAGATAATTTATTTATATTTGATTTGTTTACGACATGAAGTCATGAACCAATTTTAGAGGCAATAAGCAAATGCAGATTAATAGCAAAAATCAAAGCTGATAAGCAACTATTTAAGCCATTAAAATATTCTTTATGTGCACTTGGCTTATCTATGTTGTTTGTGAACATGTGTAGATACATTAAAAGGACCTGCATACTATTAAAGATATCAAACATTTGCTTAATAAATTTTCACAAGTAAATATAAACAATTGACATCTTTTTTTTTTTGATTTTACTATGTTAAAGCAGCTAATAAATTGTATCCGAAAGAAGCGTGCACGACCGCAACAACAAAAACTACAAAAGCACTGAGTGACCTTGTATTTAATAAAGTATCTTTTTTTTTTTAATTTTTTCTTGTCTGCTTTGTACTAGCACGCGCCCCCCCAAAGTGAATCGCCTTGGCGTTTGCTGCACAAAGTCAATATTTGTACAAAGAATCGACGTTGATTTTGTGTTGGCGGAAATAAGTTAGCCTTAGCAAGTGCAAGCGAGACGGAAAATAGGCAAGACGCCGGCGAAGCGACGCACCTTCACTCATCATTAATTGTACTATTCTTTTTTTTTTTTTTATTTTCATTACTTTATTGTACAATTTGACTTTGTTGTTAGTTAAATAATTTTGATTTTTTTTTTTTTTTTCATAAATATTTATATTGTTTAATTGGTACATGTGTTTAATGAAGGAACTTTTGCACGATTCGTACAATTTGCCACGGCTGGACTTCTTCTAAGCTCGACTTGACTGGCACTGACCATGGTGAAAATTACAAGTTGCTGCTTCAAGGCTTTTCACGTCATTTTCACGATGGCTTTAATTAAAAATTTTATACTTTACAGTGACGTTTTTATCAGAGGAATACGCAAATCTATTGTTGTTTTTGCTAATCTAAAGCATAACCATGACTAATTAACATGACATATGCGAAATTGATAAACATCATCATTATCGCCATGACTACTAAATTATTATTTACTTGTACTCATTTTCATTGATAAGTCTTTTAATTGTTCTACGCTGCAGGTGTTGATTAAACATTCGCTTTGTGTATACCATCATTAATCATACTCAGAATCGGTTCTAAGTAGCCTTGGCGGTGTTTTGTAAAATCAAATAAATTGTTAAGCGTGGGAAATTTTGATTTTCCATTAGTGCCCCTTAATTGAGCTTGAAGCAAACAAAACTATCTGTCTGGCTAGCTGCATATGACATACTTTAAAACTAATTGACATGTTACTATATTATTTGAGGAACATTTTCTTAGATTTAAAAAAAAAATTTTAAATTTTTTTGGAACGAAACAGTTGTCTTAACATTATTCAATTGAATTCTTTACTATCCAAATGTATTAACATTATTCAAAATCATAAATTAAATTCAAATTCGATTTGTAGCCCAATAGCAACTAAGAAATAATTCAATTTAACATAAATATGCCGTATGTCATAAGCTAACGCAAGTAAACATAAAACTTACAACATAAAGTTATATGTTGCCTTGCATGCTAGTACAACATAAGGTACTTTAATATTGAATTCTTTGAATTTTTGTGTTTTATCTTAGTTTCGAGCTTCAGCATCAATGAAATCGACACTGCTTTCTATTCCAAATGATTAATTCTCTTTGATAATAGGAACGAAAATCTGTCATTGAACTTTTACCTCAAGTTTTTATAACTTCAGAAGTCTCAGCATATCTAGCACAAATAATCTTCTTAGGCAAGTACAAACTAACCCAAAATCATGTTGAACAACATTAAATAAAATCAAATACGAAAATCATGTCAGAACGATTAAACTGTAGAAACTCTTTGATTCGCTGCACATTAAGCTCAACGTAAGCTAAAATGTAATGAAAAAATCTAATGAAACACAATCAGCGTCATAAATCCATGGGACAGCTAAGAAATCTAACGCCATAAACGCAGCATGCGCGGCACAACAGATTAAAGCCTGCCAGCAACAACAACAACAACGACAAAAACCAGAAAAGAATTTCATTTCATTAAAGCGTAATTAGACTAATGCGTAGCATAGAGAAGCAACGCTGAGAAAGCAGAGAAGACACGCGCACAAAATCACGCCATTGAACAAAGTGAGACAAATCTATGTAAATTATATTTGAAGCTTTTACGATTGCGCACAGAGACGCCTACTCAACTAAAGGTTTGACGCATGAAGAATCATTTGGTTACATCAATGCAAGCTCTGCAAGAACAGTGCGCTTCTTCGACAGCAACTCAACGCAACTCAACTCGAAGTCAAATCATGTAAAACGACTCAAGCTTAGCTGAACTTTAATGTCGGTATTTTCATGCTGTTCTCATCTTTTATTCGAATGTATATGATGAAGAGAAAATTGGTCATAAATTTCAAATTTATGCATTTGAGATTTAAATAGATTACACTTCTTTGCCTTCTCTACTTTCATTTCGTTGCGCTGCAACACAAAATTAATTTCCTACTTCTGACAGGCGGTTGGTTGGAAAACAACAATAATTTTTTGGGGGAAAAAATGTGTAGGCTTAAAAGCCGACCTGTTCGTAAGAAACTCATATAATGAGAATAGATTCTAATGTTAGGAATTAATTACAGAAAACCAAAACGAACGCCAAAGGAAAAGTTTCGGTCTTTGAGTTATGATGCGATCAGCTACAGATTCATAAAAGTCAAGACAAAACCAAAGGTGTGTGTGTGTTGGTTTTCTTTGTTATTTTTCTCTATTGAAGGTGGAACATTAAAAGTTGAGCTCATCTTTATTGACTTTTAACTGCCAAGAAGCCAACACACACACACACACACACACACACGCATGCAAATGAAACGTTCTTTTGTCTAACGATGTGAAAAGCTGTTACATAAGCATGTTTTTTTTTTTCTTGAAAAGGAGCCCAAGTCTTGCCAACAAACGCTACAGGGTCAACAATCTGATTTCGGTTCAGTTGAGCGTCTTCATATACTATAATTTTCCAAACGTTTTTACTTGTGTCCAAAGCCAAAGACAACTCATGCAGAAAGCGAAATCTCATTAGGCGCACCAACAATTTGTTCAACAACGAAGACAAAATTAATTAATGCGTCGTCTGCCTTGTTTTTACTTTCCTTCAGTCCAAGTTTTTCTTAATATTTTTTTATATTTTTTGTTTATTTTTTTTTTTTTTTGTAAGTATTTGTTATTGTGTACGCCTTTTGGTCGGTCTTTGAGCACATGTCTTAGGTCAGTGGCGACCCTAACCTTCATGCTTCGTTGCGCTGCGCTGTTCTCACGACAAATTTGTTGTCTTCGCTTGTGTCCTCCGCAGCCGCAGTTAGAGATTGCCAGTCGCGCTGTCTGCGTTGTCAAGAGCTCAGCGTTTTTGTACAAGTCCAAAACCAACAACAGCCACCGTTGGTTTTCCCTTCAGGTCTGTGGCAACTTCCCACAATTTGCGGCATCATCATATCTTAAGCTTACTACGAAAACAGTTTGGTTTTTATTATGATTTTTTTCTTACATCTTTCATACAAATCTGCTTGATATGACCTTCCGACAAACTGCGAAAGATTAGCTATGGACCTTCAAACAAGATGAACATTTTAGTGCAAATCTTATGGGTTTTCTAGAAGCAAATACAAATTTGACGGAAAATGTCTCAACATTTATTAATGATCAATTGAGTGATCTAATATTTAAAAATTTTTATTCAAATAAAATTAAAATCAGAAGAATTCTCATTAGAATTTCGATAATCTGGATGCTCGTTAGTCCAGATATATTCGAATTTTCGATATTTTCGAAGGCTCTGGGGATATAAACCTAATGTAAGCCTTTGGCGATATGTTGGTACTAATTAGATAATAAAATACTGAATGTTTCATATCGCTAACTCATTTCATTATCTTTCCGGAGTCGATTCACTAGGCTTATATCCTTAGGGCTTTGTTATTAAATTAAAGAATTTGAATTAAAGAATCTTTCTGTAAAAATATAATTTGTAAAAAAAATACTTGAAATTAATTATCATTATATAAGTCACAAAGGAAAAATTCCGATTTCTAATTGTTCTAATTATCGAAGTTCTACTCTATTTGCGAGTTTGTTTTGATGCAAAAGATCTCCGATTTGCAAATCAGAACTTTGTATGATAAATCTACAAAAATATACTTTTTCTTTGTCTCAATGTAATTAACTTTTGTCACACCATCGCAGTTCAAAGACCAGTTTACTTCACTATAGCTGACACACACAATTTTGCACAATTATTGCAAATTAGCAAAACAACAGTCAACAACACGCATACACTGAAAAAATCAGCTAATTAAGCGAGCACTTGTATTTGTACAACGCGTAATCTGCGCATCACGACCTCAGTGAAGTTCATTTACTTGGCTAAATTATTGTTGGCACTAAAATTATTTTGTGTTAGCAAAAAAAAATAAAGAAACTAAACAAAAACAAGACAAATAAAAAGTTGACAAATTGCGTTTAATACATTTAACAAAGTGCGTCGTCAATGTGACAAGTTCAAGTTGAAGTTGAAGCTAAAACTCAACAAAAGCAACTGAGCGACAAACATGATTTAAACAACAATTGAAGAGTTAAGGCGATGGATGTCATAGGCAAATAACAATGTTAACCTGTCTTGAACTATGCATAAGTGTACATAAATACATAATGTGCGCCGTCGCTAATAGCAAAATAATGACAACGACTAATAATGAGCGCAATTAGGGCTCACAAAATTGTTGGCGAAAATTGTTGCTGAAAAAAAACTGTGGCAATAAAAAACTGTAGCAAATCGAAAGATACAAACAACAATAGACGAAAATGTAATCAAATTATAAGCAATTTTGGCACATGTCAGCAACCTATAACAAGCGCCAAAGTCATAAATTATGTAAATTATGTAATTGTTGCAAGAGAAACCATTAACATAATTGAGTCTTAAAAGATTTGCGTTCATTAAAGTCAAACTTAAAAAAAAAAGAAACCAAAAAAAAAAAACTACTCAACGTGCAATGTCAATTGTCTGCATTATAATTAAAAACTACATAAAAATGTAATCATTTAAGTGTTTCGTTAAATTGTGATTTTGACTTTGAGTGCAGGTTTTTTTTTTATTGTTGTATCAGAGCCGAGCCAAGTCATCGAAAGCAATGCAACATTCCACAGGTCGCGTCGTCTTTGACCAACAAATTGCTCACAAACATAAATTATTTTTACAACAAATTCATTTGGGCACTTTAACTACTTTTGTACAATTGTGCATTTGAGTTCGACCCAAAAAAAAAAAAAATACAAAAAAAAAATTAGTTACTTTAAAAAGTAAATTCGTTAATTGATTCATTAATGAAATCGTTGTACATAAGCACTTTAGTAGCAGGAAAAACTCAATGTTTGTGTTGTCCAAAAAAAAAAAATTCAATTAAAGTGTTCAAGAATTTTTCTGGTTTCTTTGAAGCTTATCTTTTTTGACTGATTGACGTTCTTTGCGATAAAAATCACATAAAAAAATAAATCTTCATGCAAGTAAGCAGAACATTCAAATCTATTGTAGAAATCATAGTATCGTAGAGGGCAGAAATTAAAAAAAGTTTTATAAAATTTTTTTAAAATGATGTATGGAATCTTATAAAATGTTGTTTTATTTCTGGTTTCTGCTTCTTTATTTTTTTCATTTCCAAATTGCGTTAAAAGCCGTTTTCAGTACTACTTCTGGTCTTTCCTTAGTACGTCTTCTAGTCTGTATTTAATGTTTTTTTTGGATTTGAAATTTTTCAGGGTTTGAAGCACATCTGATTTGATTGCTTTGTAAAAACCAACTTTAATATGCTTCACAATCAGTCTTAAAGATAAAACAGAACCTCTTTATTTGTATTCTTGTCAGGATATGCTCGAAAGCATTCTGATTTAGGATTTACTGCCAAAATCTTATGCTAAGTAGAGTTCTACTTAAAATAAATATATTAATTATATAAAATATTTAGTTAACTTAACCGATAAACAAAGTTCAAAATAACAAAGTTTTTGCTTGCTATTTTTAAACAAAATATAAAAAACAGCTGAGTAAATCCAAAAAGTTAGAAAAGAGTTTCTTAGTGAAGCCAGTTGTTTCTGACATTTTTGAATAAATGCGTCATTCGAAAGACCTCCAATTAAATTGCTATAAACTGAATCATTATTTATTTAGAAATGCGCGATGAGCGAAGACAAAAAAACTGTTGTAATAAAAATTTGGGCCGCAATTAGATTAGTAACGCTTTTGTTTTACAGCGATAATGAAATTGCTCGTCGAATGTTGAGCTTGAGGTGCTGATAATTGCACCATTTTGTTGTAAAAAATAACAAGTATTTATGTCAAGATCTTTAAGTACTTATTGGCGTCTATTTTACATCAACGACAGATAATAAATATACCCTACAATAATTTTCATATATTGGTTGTACATTATGAATTTCTTGTATGCATTATTAGGACGGTGAGAAATAAAAATATTAAATTTATAATATTGATCAGATTTTCTAGAATTATAATAAGAATTTAGAGCCTCTAAGCAGTTCTACACATGCTGAACACTAGAATGTCTCATGGGGCATCTGCTTTTAAGTAACATAAGATGCCAAAGAAAAGTGTAAGATTTAACATTTTGAATAAAGTTTCAGAACACTTTAGAAAATGGAGTATATTTAAAAGAATTTCTCTAGCTTTATTTCAATGTACACTTAGAGCATCTGAATATACATTAGTACACTACATGGAAGATCTCCATCTCCTAATTAAGAAACACTAGAATTTTTTAGAACATTTAAAGGGTATTTTATCATCTAGCACAGTCTAACTTTCACATATTTTTGTCATAAAGTTTTTGTCAATCTTTAGCGACAAACAATCGTGCATAAATAAATATTTATAAAATTTTTTTTTTATTTGCACACATTTGTGAATAAATAAAAATACGAGTATTCTCTGTAAACAAGAGACTTGTGCGACTACGAAGCCGCAACGACCTTCAGTTTAAAATGCGTTACGCATATTTTACAACAGAAAACCAAATACATACAAAGTCAAATGAATTGCGCAATTATTAAGAGACGTTCTAAACGCGTCGTTTTAAGGCATGCCCAATTGACGAGCCAAGTGCAAAAAGGCATTAAGAAACAACAACAGCAACAGCAACAACGACAATAACGACGATGTTTCATGAATGATCAACTAACTTTTTTATTGTATGTACAAATGTGTTCCTTATTGCGCGGCACATTCCACAATACTAATAAAAAAAAAAAAGTACAAATAAAAAGATAGAAAAAATTGACGATCGTAAATAATTCACTGTCAAAAATACAAAAAAAAAAATGTTTATTAAAGCAGAAGCTGAGCCAAGCCAACGACGACACCTACCAACGGCAAACATTACGCGATCTAACAATGATTTTATTTGTTTTTAAATATTATAAGCAGAAACATAAAAAAAAAAACAAATTAAGAAGCTAAAATCACACACACACACACACATATGCATGAGTAAATTGCCAAGCCCATTGTTTGCGCTGTTCGCTTCGATGTTCTTGAATTCAAAAATAAAATGATTTTCGCGCATGCGCGCGCAGTCAACGTCAACAGCGCTGCTGACGCCAAAAGATTCAAATTAATTGCACAAACAAAACACAAAATTGTTAAAAATATATAGAAGATACACACTTAAAAGTGTAGAAGCTCAACAGCTAACAAGTAAATGCGAATCTTTGTAAAACGCGCTTTGAAAATCGCGTATTCAAAACGCGCGCCGTTTGCGCACGCGCAAATACCAAAAAGGAAATGAGACATTGACTAAGAATTTTGCCGTACATTTGCAAACAACAAAGGATGTATCTGATGAGTCTACACGTAATTATAAGTTAGCACATTTGTGTACAACACGCTCGAGCAATTAAGCTTTATTTGTGACCGAGTGACTGATTTTGTGATAATTAAGCTGCGACGATACCTTGTCGGAGCTCTAAATTTAAACTTAATTACTTTAAAGTGAAGTCACTATGAGTAAAACTTTAACGAACACAAAAGAAATCATGTAAGAATACTAATTGAAATGTGTAAGCATATTTTGTTGGAATCTTTATTTGAACTTGAGTTGTCATTCAAATATTTTGATTGCATTTTTCAGTAAAAAGGCTGCCAACCCGTCCAATCTAGTACTGAACGTTAGACTGCTGTATGTCTTGTGTATCACTATGTAACATAAGTTGCTCTGCTGACAATCATCTTTATGAAGAATTTTAAATTAATCATTTAAAATTTATCTCATTATCATTTGATATGAACTAAGAATTGCTTTTAGAAGAGTATTTTTTTATCGTCTTCGCCTTATTAAAATCACAGAGAATCAAATGTACTAAACCCTAACAATTATTTATTATTCAGCAAGCTCACCGACTACAGCATGTGATCGATCAAAATTATCAATTTAGATCGTTTCCTGCTTGGATGCGACATGTGCTAACGCTAGCGACTGAGAACACCATAAAAAACGGCCCTACTGCAATGCGCAACCTTCAGTTGCACTTCAAAGTACAAGCGATAAAAAAAAAAAAATCAAGAAAAAATACAAAACAGAAAAAAAAAACAAACCGCCCAATGTGCACTTGAGCAATGTGCACCACACCTACCAAACCACTCGGGCCCAGTTTCGAACTGCGTCATAAGAATATGTCAGCCTACAACACGACTTGATTTACATTCAAATCCATTTATCAATACTTTATAGATGCGAATGCTACGTTGCAACGCCACCACTTCATCAATATTAATAACTAATCAAATTCATCGCTGAACAACGCAAATGTGCGCATACTCATTAGGCAGACAGGCAGCCTCACCTGCGTTCGAGTTGAGTTGTTTTGCTAAAAATCACGTCGCAGTTGTTTTTTCTTTTTATTTTATTTGTTAGTGAATTTGCAAATGGGACAGACAAATGTTATACCATATAAAAAGACTGAGTATGTGCGATAAGATACAATTCAGCAATCACGGCTGTCTCGAAATTCACGATCAACTTCAATTGTGTATCATTTGTCTTTGATTGTTTGACAATTGATATTCAAATAACCTATGTTGCAAAGAGCAACACAACACATAAAGCACTCCGACCCACGAAGCTGGTACACGTGTTTAATACTAGTTTGTCCTATGTGCTGTATGACTACAAACAACATAGGCGTACATATGTTTTCTTGCCATATTTGAATTAAAAACAAAACGCATATTTTGTGTTCTTAACTTAATAACTGCTTTTATTTGATAGATAAAAATAGTAATTATTTTTTACAAACAAAACGATATCTGTTTAAACGATTGCACAATTAAATAACTCAAAATACAACACACAAATTGCATGCGAAATTAAAAGTTACACAAATAAACAAAAACCAAACGGCAAAAAATTAAAAACAAGTATAATAATAATATTTAAACAAGTCGACATTCATTAACATATGTGTAGTAATATAGAACTAAGTTAATTTTCTTATTTGCATAAATTTTATTTTTTTAATTAATTTTTATTATTGTAAATTGTTGTTGTTCGCTTAATACTAACAAGTTTATTTTGTTCTGTTTTCATTACACTTTTCAGAACGCGCATTGAGCCATAGTGTCATTTCTAACTAGATACAAGATACAAAAATCTTTATGTATTAAAATGTACGTTAAAATTATGCATTATAATTAAAGAAAAAAATGTACAATATTGTTGGAAAATAAAAACAAATACAAAAACATTCAAGTTGTGTAAATTATTAACTT
This sequence comes from Phortica okadai, assembly GCA_034638295.1. Classification (NCBI taxonomy): domain Eukaryota; kingdom Metazoa; phylum Arthropoda; class Insecta; order Diptera; family Drosophilidae; genus Phortica; species Phortica okadai. Next base: position 6,824,218 of record CM067851.1, read on the forward strand.
ATTATTGAATTATTATTATTATTGATTTGCTATTCACGGTCCGAATTCGCCCTGCACAGTTTCACGCATCTTGGTAAAGAGCGTAGAGTTCTTGACATGCGGTGCGGCATTGCGAACTGGTGTGCCCATGCCGTGTGCCTGGCCATGCGTTGTATTTGCTGTGCTGCTGTTTAAGCGCACAATACGCGGCTTTTGCGCGGATGCCGCCGCAGCGGCTTGATTCTTCGGGCCCACCATTATGTAAGTGCGTACGGGTGGCTTCTCCTTGGGCTGTTCATACTTGAGCGGCAACTTGTCGCGTGTTTTATTTGTTGCCGTTGCTGAGGCTTGTGTTTCATTGTTTGCCACATCGTTTGGCTTCGGTGTTGTTGGCGTGCGTACATTCGGTCGCAATTTTGTTGGTATCATATGCGATTTGAGCTCAAGCTGCGTTGTATTAAAGACCTCACAGTCGATTTTCATAAGCACAATATCGCCATTCATTGTCGGATCGCTGGCCGGCAGCATAAGCGACATTTTTGGCCGTGTACTCTTGTTGTAAGCCGATGCTGGCAATAAAATGTGATCCAAGTTAAATGAAAGCACATAGAATGTATCATCCTGTCGTTTGATACCCTTGAATAGACGCAAATATTCATCATCAATTTTCGGTTTAAACAATTTCAGTGAATTTTCATCGATCATGTGGCCTTTACTATTGCCATTAACAATTTCATTGAGCCGTGTATGTTCGCTTGTCATTTTCTTATCCAATTTCTTAGCTGATTTGCCATCCTCATAGTCGTCGTCCATATAGATTTTACGTTTTCTTTCCATTGTCTTTAATTCCAAATAGTCTGTCGTTACCTTAAAGCCGTGTGGGTTGTCCAATTCATTGCCGTATTTCGTGTGCATGCTCAAATTCAGATAATCATTGCCGCCGATCCATTTATGCAAATTGCTTGCCAAACGCAAATTCTCCGTTTGATTGCCTTGGGCATTGCAGCCGCCGTTGCACTTGGTTGTCGTTGGTGTTAGCGGCGGTGGCGAAGGCGGTTCATTTGCCTTGCCATAGTTCTGCCTATCGGCAGCAGCGGCACTACTATTGCCGGCGCCCGAGCGATTGGTCGGACGCAGAAAATGTAGTGGTGGCACTTCTAATTCCAAAGCGCGTTTACTGCGATTCAACTTGTCGTTGTACTCCTGCTCGGTATCCACCCATAATAGACGACGTCCTGAGGACATTGGCTCTTCGGCAATTGGATCTGTTAAAATGCCGCTGCCATCACCATCAATATTATGATTGTTCAGATAATTCTGAAAGTTGCCCACATTCAGTGTAACCATGAAAGCCATGGCAAAGAGCACGGCCACATTCTTTTTCACTGTCGCAGCAGTCATGCGTTGCTTGAAGCTCTTTGATGCCGGTCTCGGCGCAATCTTCACATGCTGATCGCCTTTTCCGTCGGCAGCATCCAATGAATTCAATACAAATTGGCTAACGTTGCCATGACGACAGTTGCAAGTCTTCGCAAAGGCAACAAGTTGATTGCGCAAGCTTGTATTGTCCTGTGAATTGTCATATTAGTGAAAGTTTTAATAAAAATAACAATTAATCTAGTTCCTGTAGCAATCATGCTTCTAAAATCGTTGAGATATATTTAATTAAAATTAACTGAAAGCAAAAAATACGTTTTTCTAAAATCTATAAAACCACTGCTAGCTCTGAAATTAAGAATATTCGATTGAACTGACTCACGACACTTGCCATTTCAAGCGAACTTAAGCCATTCTAATTCTATATTTACTCTCCTGGCACATGATCATCTCCCCGAGCTCATGGCCGTTTTTTTGAACAAAAATGTTAAATTTTCCGAATATCCTAAAAAGCATGCTACACTTAATAAACGGGCCACATGTCACCCTCAATTTCAAGCAAAAATACGCCAAATGACTTCCATTTTTTTAATTAACAGCGCTGCTAACCCCCTGTTAACCCCCTGTTGGGATGCCGGTCTCTCTTTTTCTCTCTTTTGCCCTGTTAAAAATTACTCTCTCAGTTTTCGCTCCGAACTCATGACCAATCACGAAATTGTTGGCTTATCATTTATTAGCGCCTCTGCCGTCGATGTATTGTAATGTATTGTGTAAAAAGGCGCGTCGCAAAATTCAAAAATTGTTGATTAACAACAAAAAAAAAAAAACCATCATTCATTGAACTTTCACAATTATGCTTTATGCATTCGTTTCGTTTGCTCGCTGACCGTTAATGAATGAGTCAAGCGAAAAGAAATCGTGAGCAGAAATATATTTATTTTAATAATTTGATTTTTTTCTGCTTCTTTTTTTCTTTGGCTAAACGAAATTGCGTTTTAAAAGCGGACACACAAATTTACCGAAATATAAAAAAAGCACATGTGTGTGTCTATTTAGCGCAATGCAGCGCAGCGCAATTCTTCTAACGACACAGTCAAATGAGGTCACATCAACTGTTGATAAGATAAACCTGCACTGAGACTTATGCAATACAATAGACATGTTGCTCAAAACACTCAAAGAAATAATTTAAGTACGTACTATTTGTATTATTACGCTGCACTTACCCCTCTGAGCGTATTGTTCTCCTTCTCGAGATTGTTTATGCGCGTCTCCAATGAGACAACATACTCCTTTTTCTTCTTGCGCGACAATGAAGCGGACTCACGGTTTTTAATCATACGCTGTTGTTTCTTAAGTATCTTCTCATCGATCATGCCTTTGTAAATGCTGATATCGGGCTTAGCTTGATGTCCGGCATTTGACGCTGTTGTATTGATGCCTGGACGATTATTGGCATTCAGCTTGTTAGCTTGTTGCGTTTGTGACTTATTATTCAAAAAGATAGGCGCCTGCGCGTTCGTCTTGACAATTTTTGTGCCCATGTGTGTTGCATTCAATGGCTGGACAATCTTATTCGTCGCAATCACTTTGCCATTAGCGGTCTTCATTATGATCTTTGGCATTTGCGCATTCACGCTGCCATTAATTTTGGCGCCTTTGCCATTGGTGGTGTTCATCTTCTGCATAAGCGCCTTGAAATCATTTGTGGAAAGGAAAATTGTTTTGGGCTTGCCATTGGCATGCGTTGTTGTTGTTGTATTCGTTGCAGGCGTTGTGGCAAGATTAGCGGCTTTCGTTGCCGTTTGTAATTTGATTTGTGTGGCGGCGTTTTTAGGCGCTAACTTGGATTCAACTTTAAGCGGCGCCGTGTTGTTATTCGTGATCGTAACCGGCATTGGTTGCACGGGTGTCAGCGTATTTTGCAATGGATTAATGCTGGGCGGTGTTGTTTGTATTGGAGCAGCGGGTAGCGTCAATACTGACATCGGCTTCAGTTGCTGTGGTGTTTCAAGCGACAACTCTTCATCTTTTAGCATAAATATTGTATTCTCATTGCCGGCATTAAGCGCAAATTGTGGCATTACATTGAATTCATTGCCGCACGCAGACTCAACATCAACTTGTCTTAGCAGCACATTCGATTTGTCGCATTCATTCGATTCGTCAGTGTAATTTGTCGGTTGCAAAGATGCTATCGACGAGGCATCGCTATGTACGCCACTGGTTGTGCTGGAGCCTGAACTGCTGCCGCTACTGCTGCAACTGCCCGTAGGCGATGGTGTATCGCGTTCAATTTTCACATGCTCCAGCAGACTGTCACGTGTTAATTCCTCAATTTTCATGTCATCATCATTAATGAAATTCAAAAACTCCTCCAAATTGCCATAATCGCACTCCATGGCGCCGGACGAACTGGTCGAGCTTGAAGTTTTACGCTGTGAAACGCTATGCGGCGGTGACACATTGCTAAGCGAGTCATTAAGGCTTTGTGCAGGCGATGGAAATGCGCTCAAGTTGAAATCCAATTCGGGCATAGTTTGCGGCAACTGAAACAGCGACGATTGCATGAAATTAGTATGCGCAGACGGCAAGCCAAAGTCAGCAGCATCGTTTTGTGTAGCAAAGCTATGCAGATCCAAGGTAGTGTCCAGTGGCGAAACAGTTGAGCCGATGATATCGTCCAGATCATTGAGTCCATAGTCATCTGGCGGCGGCAGGAGTGACGAAATTTCGTCTAGAAGTTTATGGATGGTTTGCATGTTATTGTTGAGTTGGCAAAAGTTGTAATAAATTGAATAGTTACAAAAAACAAAGCAATTATCAGTGATTTTGATGCTATGAGGTCGTTAAATAAAATGAAACGATAGTCACAACGCACATTATGGTTATTAAAAAAAATCATATCTTCAAAATAGAATAATCTTATCAGCGTAAAGGGAACTGAAGCGCAGTCAGCGGGGCGACGCAAGTAAAAGATCACTGAGCGTGAAAATGTACACATGACTTATCAAAGTATTGATCCACAACTGAATTGTTTATCGAAAGCATGGCAAAGTAGCATGTAGAGGTAGAGAGTAAAAACCTGAATTGTTAAATAACTAATAAGAAAAGGCTCAACATATGCAATGCAATAAAAACACAACTACAAACACAACAAACCATTGAACGAAGCAGCACAAGTGTTCATAGAAACTAGTGGCGAGTTTCGGAAAAACCTGTTTCCTGCATTTGATTATTTCAATTCCCGTCTGGCTTAAACAACGGCGCTCAATGAAAGTCTTACCAAAAAGACAAAAACGTGCTTGGAAACAGTAAGGGAAAAATTCCAGCACGGCGCTTTCGATAGCATATGCCAAAAGTTAAGCGTGTAATGCGACTGCAAAACCTTGTCGGCACTCTCTCGCGTGAGAGAACAAAAATGCTTGTAACTGCAAATATTGTTTTTTTTTTGTTTGTTTTTGCTAATTTGTGTTGAAAAAAGCCAACTGCAGCAAAATATAGAAATATTGCACGCGCATCGGCAAAAGTGAAGGGCGTTTGCACAGCTTTTCCATCTAAGTGGAGCAAAAGTGAGCGGCAGCGACGGAGACAATGAGATGATGGAAAACAAGGCGAACAACAACAGCAACAAAAAACCACTTTATTAATCACGAATTTTAGCACTCAGCACTTAAACTTTTACCGTAAAAATTATCGTCCACGTTCATTATGTGTTATTTTGCACTCGCTGTTCTAATCATTTAAAATGCTTTTTGTAACACTTTTAACATAATTATTGGCTGTAACTTTGTAAAATCCAATGAAAAAAATCAAAATATGCAGGCGGCTGCCGAAAGAAAAAAACTTGTCGACGTCGCGATAGCAGTGTTACCAACAAATGTTGGATAATGCAAGTTATTTTCATGTTTAAAATAGGCGCAAAAGTGTCAAAATACGACCGAAAGTGTCAAAATTTGGCGCAAAAGCGTCTACAACCAGAAAAAGAAGATAGATGGAAAAGTTTCCGCGAAACGGAGGAACAAGACACGTCGCGAAGAAATGTAGTGGGACATATACTAAACCAATACTGCACTTATTCATGACACATAAGAAGGAAATTGTAAGCTAAATGAATTTTAAAATGACTCATATCCGTACTATTTCAAGCAAACATATCGCAAACTTAAAAATGTTCCAAAAATTTATCAGGAAAATTGCAAGGAATAATGAAGAAAGATATTTAATTTGCGATTTAACAAAAAAAATTCAAAAAAAAATTTTAAAAATGCCCACGAAATGAAGGGTAAGGAAATATCCGCGTGGAATGCACAGAGACATACGGCGAAATAGCGCTCATATGCAGTTTCATAACAGAGTCAATTAGACCAGAAGAAGTTTACATTTTTGAAAAAATAAAAAAATGTAATTAAAAATTGCTACTGACTCAGTACTGCCACTTTAATAAAATTAGAAACCACAAATTAGTCAACTGTCGCCATCTATGATCATTTTAAGCTGACGGTTTTTGTCTGAGCTTATTTTTATCATCGACAAAAATGTCACCGCAACACAGTGTAGCCAATTTTTCTAAAGCAAAAATGGCTGAATTCAAAGTAAAATTGGCTGTTTTAAAAAGGCAAAAAAACTAAAAAAAACAATCCAAATAAAAAAATAAATAAAGTTCGCCACTGATTTTGTTTACAATTTACAACCCAGGAATGACACAGTAAAAATCAAAAACAGACAAGAAGACGAGCCGTTTCTCAAATGTTGGAGCTAACTTGGCTTACATTTGGTTGAAATACTCTAGGTCTTCACGACGACTTTCCGCAGCTGTGTTTGTAATTGCAATATTTGCAAGCCACCATTCTATTTTTAAAATATGTTCTCGTTACATTTGCTCAAACAATCAACTCAGTGCTTATTGTAATCATTGAGAAATTGAAACTCTAACCGTATATGGTTCTGGAACGAACTTTATTGCTATACTTTTTTGATGGAAATTACTCCTATCCGTGTAAACAAAGAATCATGAAAGTATTTACATAAATTTGAACACATATCTCAATCAATTTGGCACAAGATTCAAGAAAACCAAAAAACGGACAAATTTATCCGGAAAAAGGCTAAGGTGGCACCACTGATCGGTCATTTTCGTACTTCTTCTTCACAGAGACACTCTTCTGTCACAATTTTCGACAAAACGAAACTAGCATATTGAATTGGCCCATGACCCCCAGTCTTCAGGCGAACATAAGCGCAACTAGCAGTCTAACATTTTTCGAGTCGACTAGTCTGCGCCACTTTCGATGCATTTGTGTTTCACCGTTTCACATTTCAATCGAACTCTTCCGAAGGGGGAAGGAAAACAAAAACGAAAAAAAACTCATTCGCCGCTTTTCGTTCACACGCAGCTTCTACGTCGTTGCAGTAAGAAAAAATTGTGCATGAAGACGCGCGAAAAAATGCACAAATAACAATAAAAATTGTGCAATTTAATAAAGTGAACACTATTTAAAATGTGAAAAGTGATAAAATCGCATTGTAGCCACTGAAATAAGTGCAAACTACCACAAACTTTGCGAAAAAAAAAAACTTCAAATCGGACACATACACAGAGCGCTCAGCCGCACGCATACAAGTACAGTACTCGGAGATAACGACATTTGTTGTGTACCCAATACTTGTTTACGCAGAGCCGTCGTTGGGGCTGCGTGCACAGATGCAATTATCTCAATTTGAAACTTAAAACAGGTACATTATGCTACTGCATAGGTGAAAATGGTGTGTGAATTTAGCTGATTTTTCACGTAGCGCCCCCTTGCAACGACGTCCATGAACGCGGCGTATACACTAAGCCTTCGTACTGTGTGTGTGTGTAAATGAGAAAGATAAGGTGAGAGAGAAACGACAACTACAACGACAAAGAAGACGAAGAAGACGGACGAACGAATAAAAATAAAAACAAACCAACTTTGTGGCAGGTGAGCTTTTCCTTTTGTTTTTATTTTTATTTATGTGCGTGCGTGCGAGAAAATTGGAGAATGACAGAATGTGAAAAACCGCCAAAACATGAAAACTTTATTTTGAATGCAATTGTAATTGTTTTTTCTTACTTTTCTAATAATCAATTAAATTTTTTTTTTTTTTTTACAATTCTGATAGGATCAGCTAGATGCTTTTGTTAGCTAAGAAACAATACGAATAACGCTAAAGTATGAGCGAGACAGTGAATCTGAAGGAGAATACAAAAATATCGAGCTCCGAAGACCGGTTAAACGATCCAACAGATTTGAAAGATCCTAACGCTATGGAATGTGAAGACACTAAATTGGCTTCTGTCAGTTTGGCAATAGATAGTAAAAAATCTGTTTCAAATACCGAAAACAAGGACAATGAAGATGATCCAACACCAGATACTGATATTTCCGGAGATTCGCCGGCATTACATAAGAAGCCTACAGCAACAGCGTTGATCGTTGAACCTGAAACCCTTACGCCTTCTACACCATCTCAGACACCGCCACAAGTGCTTGTTTCGTCGTCATCATCGGCAATGACGGCGCAAACGCCGCCCACAACGACTTCGGCAGCTATACCCGAAAATATACTCTCGCCACCAAAGTCAGAGACCCAAACAGATGAGACCAATACGGCCACGTCGACATCATCTTCGCCCGCATCGGACACCCAGATGTCGCCGTTGGCTGATCAAGTGATTCCGTTGCAAAGCACGCCCGATGTAAGCACTACACAGGCGACTGTTACAGCAACATCAAGTGTACAGGATGCAATTATAAACTCACCAGTGACAACGGCAGCACAACAAATAAAGCATCCTGAGCAAAAGCCAACGCAACTGCCTGTTAATGGCTCCATACCAAAGTCCGGCAAACCGCGTGTAACGGCGCTTAATAAAAAGCTTAATAAATCACCGGCACGTACACCACGCACGCGTAAGCCGAAGGCTACTTTGCCAATGTATGAAAGTGAGATTAGCGACAATAAAATTGGCATTAAATTGTGCATTAAAAAATCCGATAACCCTTCCGCTGGCGGTTCCGAATTATCACCGGTGCTTGTTACAACAACAACAACGGCAACAGCAGCTGTAGCAACAAATTCTTCGACAACGCCATCGACCAAACCTGTGCGTAAACGTTCACGCAAATCAAAGCAACAGTTACGAGATAGCGATGAGAGCGAATATGAGCCGCGCAAGAAAAAGACTGGCGGTAACACGAATAACAATGGTGAACGACAAAAGCGTGTATCGTTTAGTGCTTCGGTAACGACACACGAACCAGAACCAGCCGTGGCGATCGAACAAAGTGTTTGGGGAGAAAAGCTACCCGAAGAAGTGCTCCTTCAAGTAAAAACTAATTGAATACAACGCAAATACTTTATAAGTATTATGAACTAAACTTTTCTTTTGTTTTGTTTTGTTAGATTTTTGAAATTGTCGTCAAAAAAGAAGGCTCATTGCCAACGTTGTTTCGTCTTGGCCGTGTTTGCTCACTTTGGCGACAGGTTTCGTTACGTTCTACACTCTGGCGTTCGTTGGATTTGACCTCTTCTATTAAGGAGAAATATCGCACCGAGCTCAAACTAAAATGGTTTGTAGATAATCGTTGCAGCTCCTGTACAGATTTAAATGTTTGTAAGTGCATGTTTGTTCTATGCTATTATGTTTACTTGACTGTGTTAACGTTACTTTTTTTTTTTTTTTTTTTTTGATTATTTGTCATTTTACACGCATCAGCAAATTGGAAAGTCTCAGACATAAATTGCTTTCTAACGAAACTAGCTAATGGCTGTCAAAATCTGGTTGGCATTACTTTATCTGGCTGGAAAGGTTTCACATCGGATCATTTGCAGTTTCTTGTCGATAATATGAAAAAATTACAGCGTATCGATTTAAGTTCAATTAATGTAAGTAAAAGTGATTTTTCACATTAGCTTAGTTCTGTAATCGCTTATTTACAGGTTGAGATGAATACCAGCAAGAGTGCTGTGGGTGTACAATCGCTCTGCAGCGCCATGCAGACCATGGGCACCCGACTGACGCACATGTATCTGGCGCACAATCGTCTAGCGGGCATACCACAAATAGTCAACATACTTTCGGTTCGTTAAACTTAAAACTACAATGTGTGTATTTTTAACTGATAACATTTTATTTTTATTTAAAGACATACTGTCCAAATCTGGTGTTGCTGGATCTATCAAATGTTACCACACAGGCCACATCACATGGTGTCTTGCATATTGAGAAGCTGCAGCGCGGCTGTCAAAAGTTACGCGTGCTGCGCGTTACTAATTCGCATATAACGCCAAGCACAGCTACCATGCAGGAAATGGTAATCAATAACGAAGTATAAGTTGTATTTTTAATTAAAAAAAAAAAACAATTTTTAGATGGATTCCCCTGGTTTTCCCAATCTTGAAGAATTATCAGTTGCGGCCTTAACCGACGAATCGCGTATTATAAGTGATGATCACTTGCAGCGCATATTAAAGAGTAGCTCCAAGTTGAAATTATTGGATGTGCGCAACTGCACACGTCTTACGCACGAGAGTCTCATACGACTGCCAGCGTGGGACATAAAGCATTTATTTTTATCAGGCTGTTTGGTTACGCGTGATGTGGGGTAAGCAAACAAAAACTGTGACAATTGTTAACATCTTAATTAGATTGAAAATGTTCTCTTATTAATTATTTCTAGTTCGGGTCTAGAGTTAATCGCCTCCAAGTGGGCGCATAGTCTGATTGAGCTTGACTTGGCCTGGGCGAATGTACAACAGCCTTTGGATAATGCACTACGCTCACTGGCGGAAAAGGGAAGCGAATCACCATTAGCGTATGTCACTGACACTTGAAACTTTTTAATTAAGCAAAATGTAAAATTATATTTTTTATAGGCATCTTAATTTGTGCGGTTCATCGGTATCCGAAGAGGCCGTTAAAGAGATACTCGCTAATTGTGCGCATATGAGTTCGATAAACTTAGCATCGTGTCGCGGTCTTCCACGCGGCGTTAAGCGCCTTATGCAGGGACCACAGGAACTGTACGAGCTACGCGAAGTGCTCAGGGTGCAGATGAAAGTGAAGCTGCCGTCACAGCGTATGCGTCCGGAGAAATCAAATGAGAATGCTGAAGATGCCGGCGGTGGTGGCGGTGGCGGAAGTGGGAGTAATTAATGCAATTAAAAACGATATTATAATTAGTTTTAGCAAACTAATCAAACCTTCAAACAAACCGGTTCAAACATACACAAAAAACAAAAAAAAAAAAAAAAAAAACAAACACACACACACCCAGACAAAAAATAAACAAAGAGCGTACGTAGTTGAAAATTATAATATGATAATAATGCAACTCGGTCGTCATTAACAACTCGCTTCAGCCGGCATTTTCTGCGCACGTGCCGCAGTTTGAATTTAATTTAAATTGTTGCATAATAATTTTTGTGGTTTTGATTTGCTCGCATCTTCCAGAAATATTCTTCATTTTAACTTGCGTACTAAATTTATAATTATATACATATAATATATATATTTTTTTTTATATAAAGTCAAGTGTAGCTTAAAGTGCACACGCAAACAGCGCAGCTCAGCTCAATTGTGACATACATATACGTGCACATACGTATGTACACCATTTTGTAAATGCAATATTAACTAATTAACTATGCTACTTTAGTCGATCGTTTAGAACGCTGCTCGCAAAGCGTTTAATTTTTGTCTTTATTGTTGAGTGTAAAAGTTTACAATATCAACCTTTTTAGATTTACTAAATTGTAAGTAAAGAGTTTGTAAAGTATGTAAAATTTATAATTAAGTCCCAACAGTTTGTATGTTGCTTTTCTTCAGTGCAGTCCAAATAAAATTTATTTTATCCACTCGAACTTAATCTCGAATCGGTCGCACGTATTGGACCAAAAAAAAAAAAAACAAAACACAAACCACTCAATTTTACAATAATGTAAAAAAAAAGTTCATTCGTTCCACCTTACACACAACGAAAATCGCTTTAACGTTGAGTTTTAATAATATGTTAACAAAGACGTTTCAATTGTTAAGCATTCGTAGCAATTAAGCAAGGGCAATTATTGGTAAAATTCAAATTTTAAATAAAATAGCAGAAACATTTTCCATGAAAAACATTCAATTCGGTTTAATTTGAAAATGGAGAGATAATAGATTGATAACATTATTTGGTAGTTTGCCTAACTTTTATTGCAGCCGAACTACGGCAAACCACTTTTGGTGCTTATAAAATATAAATGTGTTCCAAAAAATAAACAGAATTACGCCAGTCGTGCTCTATTTAGCTGCAGATGCTTAGTTTTTGGCTAACTTGTCGACATCAGCGATGTAATCAGTGCCCACTTTAACGATAACAGCGCCAGTCGCGAGTCCAGCTACTGTGGCGAGTAGTGTATTGTCTTGTGGCAATGAAGACTTGAGCAACGCCCAACCTAGCACTGAGCCCATGCTGAAGAGAGTTCCACCGAGTACAGCGTATAATGCGCGTTTGTTATTGGGCACAGCTTTTAGATGTGGTCTAAAGTGAGGAGAGTAGAGAAGATGTTGTGGATGATATGTCATAACAACGGTTGAGTAAACATTTTAAACGGCTTACCTGCCGTAAATGTAGAATGCGCTGCCAAGCAACGCACTCAGCAGAAATACATTTGTCAGATCCTTTTTGGGTAAAATTTGCGGCACAATTTGTGGATTCATTACGTTAATAGACAGTGCTCCATATGAACAAAGACCATGAATTGGTATATAATAATTGAAAACATTCTCTTTGGTGAAGGGTTTCAAGCCGATCTTATCGCAAAGTGTGCACACTGATTCACTGGCCATTTTGTCTGTCTAATTTTATTTATTGGTTTATTTTTGAAAAGCTGAAATGCAGCCGAATTCCGGTAGTGCGATAAATTTTGCAAACTGTCAAAACTTGGTTATGTAAAACGGCAGTGTTGCCAATTGTGGAAAATGTGAAGAGAATGCTGGATAGAACACACTATATCAAGAGCTTCTAGTGAACAAGTTCTGTTTAATTTAATTTAAGAATAAATTAGTGGAAATTCAGTGCAACTCACAGAATTATTTGTACTAACAACTCAAAACCGCGGTTATCCCAGAATCGCAATAATTTGCGGGAGTTGGCAATACTTGCGAATTGTCAAACCATTTAGCGGGGGAGCGGTTGTTAACCGAAAATTTTGGTTAAGATTTTGTAAAAGACTTCTTGAAAAAGTGTTATTTGTTCCAACAACTACAAATTTAAATGAAAGCATACAACGTGCAAAGGTTTTTGGTATATTTGCGGGTTTGAATTCGTCTTATTGGGCAAGCGGCGTGGCGAATTCACGTTGAAAACATGTTGTCACACAAAGGTTGTCAGGGACGCAAAAAAATGCAGGTGAGGCCAAAATGAAATCAAATACAAAACCCAATTGGGCCTTAATGCATATACGCCGGTCGCGTTCGTTGTCCTTTTGGCGGCTTGTTAATAGTTTAATTTTTCAATTGTAAGCATTTAGAATGCAATTGAAAGTTTGGATTTGCTTGTTGCATGCGTGTATAACTTCACAGTGTTTGCCGGCTTAATTAAATTACGAGACAATTCAACTCAATTTGTTTATAATACACACATAGGTTTCCTTTGTGATAAGAGATGCAGAGGAGAAGCAACATCGAAATGGAGTGAACGCACTACAATTGGACCCCAATCATGGTCGACTCTATTCAGCGGGGCGAGACGCCATTATACGTGTGTGGAATACACGCACAGAATCTAGCGATAAATACATGCAGTCAATGGAACATCATAACGATTGGGTCAATGACATTGTGCTCTGTTGCAATGGCAGAAATCGTAAGTAGCTGGCATAGTTCCAATTGACTAAATTAAAAAAAAAAAAAATCTTCACTATAGTGATCAGCGCTAGTTGTGATACCACCGTGAAAGTGTGGAACGCACAGAAGGGATTCTGTATGTCGACGTTACGCACACATCGAGATTATGTACAAGCATTAGCCTATGCCAGAGACCGGGAGCAAGTGGCTAGCGCCGGTCTAGACAAGGCGATATTCTTGTGGGATGTGAATACTCTAACCGCATTAACTGCCAGCAATAACACCGTTACAACCTCTAGTCTCACTGGTTCCAAAGACTCGATCTACAGTCTGGCCATGAATCCCTCCGGTACAGTGATAGTAAGTGGTTCCACAGAAAATATATTACGAATTTGGGATCCCCGCACGTGTATGAGAAGTATGAAGCTACGTGGTCACACGGAGAACGTGCGTTGTCTTGTGGTGTCGCCTGATGGCAATCAAGTAGTGTCTGGCAGCTCAGACGGCACAATTAAAGTGTGGAATCTCGGTCAACAACGTTGCGTTCAGACAATACATGTACATAAGGAAGGCGTTTGGTCATTGCTAATGAGCGACAATTTCCAATACGTTATTTCGGCTAGTAGAGATAAAAACATTATTGTGACAGAACTACGAAATCCAAGTAACACCGTTCTAGTATGTGAGGAAAAAGCGCCTGTACTTAGTCTTGGCTACAACATTGACAAAACCGGTGTTTGGGCGACCACATGGAATTCTGACATTCGCTGTTGGAAACTGCCAATGTACGATAAATGTACCTTAAACTCTAGTGGCGGTATGGAAGGACACTGGACTGCGACGGGTTCCGAACTGGCATGTATTAAAGGCGGCGCCGCTGTCAAGAAGTGTGCTGTGCTTAATGACAAACGTTATGTTGTGACAAAAGATTCAGAGGACCAAGTAGCTATATACGATGTATTACGAGTAGTAAAAAAAGAAGATCTCGGCAAGGTTGACTTCGACGAGGAGGTTAAAAAACGCTATAAACAGGTCTACATTCCCAATTGGTTTACAGTTGATTTAAAAACTGGCGTAAGTATATTATTGGTAGTGTAAGAGAAATAAATAAATGGGTTCCCTTTTTAGATGCCAACGATAGTATTAGGGCAAGATGAGGTTGATTGTTTTGCTGCTTGGGTGTCTATTGAAGCAGGACTGCCAGAATGTCTGGATCCATCAACTGAAATTAAAGTAAAATAATATAATAATAAGCAACAATTAATTGTTAATCACTGTTTGTATTTTTATAGATTAACTATGGCAAGCTGCTTTTAGAGGCACTTCTCGAATATTGGACGCCGCCTCATAGTCTACCACCAAGCGAAATGGAGCCTGATATGCGTGGCAATGGTTATTTTCAAGTGCCCAAACATACACCGGTGATATTCAGGTATGATTATTGCTTTTTAATTATGTAATTTGTGAATTATTTTTATATTTGTATATATTGCAATTGCAGTGAGGTGGGTGGACGTACGGTTTGCCGTTTATTAGTACGCGATGCAGCTGGTGAGAGTGAAAGCACGTTGTTGCATGAGACGGTGCCACAGTGGGTCACAGATGTTGTAATCGAAAAGAACATACCGAAATTCCTAAAGATACCATTCTTCCTGCAGCCACATCCTCAAATGATCAAACCTGAGCGAACTAAAAAGGTTAATATTGCGTGTTATATTGTTTGGCTTCAACATATTTAATAAATTGTTGCTGTTCTACAGGATCGATTAGTCGCCAACGAATTTATACAATGTCGAAAAGTGTGTGAACACGTACTGGAGAAAGTACTAAACGCGGAGACAACGCCTAGCAGCGGCAACGCATCAAGTTCGCTGCAAAATAGTCAAAGCGATGCCAATTCAGAAGGATCGCAACTGCCTGCAGAGGAACGCATTGAGTTGTGGTGCAATGATGTGGTTAGTATAATAGTGCCATTTATAAGTTACTTTTCAAATGAAAATAATTTCAATGCTCGTTAACAGGTTGTTGATCCCAATATGGATTTGCGCACTGTTCGTCATTTTATATGGAAGCAATCGACTGATCTTACCTTTCAATACAAAACAAAGCAGAATTTCAGTTACGACGCCAAATGAGTTACGGTGCGTACACAGGTTCGTGCCTCGAATACACTCCCACACCGACGTAGACACACGCCTCGTAGACGTTTACAGTTGCAACTTAGTGCTGAAACGTAATATTCAAACTTCGTTGCTATTGTTCGTTATTGTAGAGTTAGTATCGCATACAGTTGCGGCAAGAAAACCACTTAAAGTGTTGTTAGAACCACCATATACACACAACCCTTAATTCCTTGCCATTTAGAAGCAACTGGTGGTACTGTATTTACAACTCGTCGTTTCCAACAAAATGGAAGTAAAAAAAAATAATAATAATAATAATTTAAACGTGATTAGACATACTTTGTTGCTTTCCAAAAAAAAAAAAAAAATAATAATAATAATATTAATATTAATAATTAGACCGTGTTAAGATGTTTAGTTACTCTCCATTTTTAAAAAGCGCAAAGTTATAAACATATATTCACAGTTATAACATAGATTCATATAAATATAAGCTAATCGTTAATATTACATATAAAAATATGAAGGAGTCGTCAGATATGTGAAATTGAATATAGGTAAAATTATGAAAATTGTATGCAGCGCCAACAACATATTTGTACATAAAGAACACATAAAAAAAAAAATGAAAAAAAAATAAACTAATTAAATTATTCCGAAATGCTACTTTAAGTTACTTTCTCTCCGCTGATCATTTAGCTAAGCTAAGCTATTACTACAATATATGGTGGGGTAAAAATTATCTGCGCGTCTGCTCCGCTCTTACTTCCGTTGCCGCATCCCGATAGTCCTTTATAGTTTTGACGACATTTTGGAGTTGTTCTTTAAGTGTTTTTGGTATTGCAAATTCCTCAACACAATGTTCCGCATCGGCATTGTTACTGCTCACGTCAGCTGCCACACTCCAAAGACAATTCGACAATAGACAACGTAATGGAAAATGTATATTAACCTAAAGCGAAAAAAAGTAAAAAACAAAAAATAAGTATATATTTTGCAAAATTTTAATATAAACTACCTGTTGCCGTATGCTGACAATGCGTTCAGGATTGCGAGGATGTCGAGCGCGGGTTGGCACCGGCCAGTATATCATTTGATTTTTAACATGCATGCGCTCACCAGTTTGAACATCACGAAACATCCAAGGATGTGAGCGAAATGTGTTCACACTGACTTGCTGGGCCGGCCCTAGCATCATATAAAAATTAGACACTCCATTGTAGTCAATCCAGTAGAGATCAATGCTGCGTTTTGTTTGGTTTACAAATAGCACAAACACTTCAATGTCGTTGCGGACCAATCCTTGCAGCCAGTTGTTATTGGGGTTGGGTAACTGTTGCATTGCCATTTGCGTGGGTGGTTAGGCAGAATTGTCTTGCATTATATTGTTAGAAGGTTAATAAATTACATTTTTACAAACTAAAAAGATGTAAATTATTTGTATACATGTTTTCTTTTTTTTTTTGTTGTTTTTTTTCGGCTCGGACAGAGGTGATGCCAAATTAGGTATTTTCCCACCGTTTCTGGCCTTTTTTGAGCGTCGAATGCAAGAACATATGTAACAGCAGACAGTGGGAATTCTGACTATTTTTTCTCAATTTTTAAAATGTTCTCAATTCGCTTATGTGTATTTGAATTTACAATTTCAATTTTAATAAATTTAAACAAGCTACCGCAATTAGTATTTTTTCACGGGTTGCGTCCACGTGCCGTTGTGAATAACTGACAATTATTGGTGAATGACAACAGCTGTTCAGAGATAAGAACAAGAAAACTGTGTATTTTTGTGGGCGACCAAAAAACAACAAATATCATTAATTTTCATAAAATTCATAAGTCGGTGCACGCAGCAATAACGCTTAAAAAGTGTATTTGAGAAAAATTCGCCACTGGATTTGTCACACACAAAAAAAAGATGGCCATTTGCTTTTCGATAATTGGAAAGGATGTATGTAAATATTTTATTTATCCAAAATAAATTGTGATTTGTTGTATGATGAACGCATATAGTATATTCCATAAGAAGCTATCAGATGAGATGTAGACTCACTTTTAAAATAATCAATCTTGCCCAGCACCAAGTTTAGTATTTCGTTGTGAAAACAGTACTGAATATCTTAATTGTTTTATAAATGTTTTATAAAATAGTGCAAACCAAAAGAGAAACAATCATTCGCAATAAATAATGATTGCACTTTGTTAATGACAATAAAGTACACAAAAGAATCTTAAAAACAAAAATTACATTTCCAGAACGCACCGCTTTATTTAGCGACGTCAGACATCGACAAAGAGCTGGACTTGCAATACAGGGTGCACGCTGCACTTGATGTCATCGAGGAGAAATGTCAAACAGTTGGCAAAGGCACACCGGAGACAAAGGAGCTTTATTTGGGTCTACTTTACTCAACCGAAACGCATAAAATGTAATACATTATTTACTCACTCACTTTTTAGTACTCAATTCTATATGAATTACTTTTATTTGTTGCAGTTACGGCTTTGTCACAAATTCAAAAATAAAATTTATCATAGTCGTTGATTCGAGTAATGTTGCATTGCGTGAGAATGAAGTTCGTGCAGTAAGTTTGTATTTAATTTATGGTTTGCGACATTATGAATCAACCTTTTTTTACACAATTTTAGATGTTTCGTAATCTACAAATGCTTTACACAGACGCTGTGTGTAACCCCTTTTATGTGCCTGGTGAAACTCTGAATTCAAAGTAAGTGCCTGAGATTGTTTTGTATAGCAAAAACATTAACATTTATTAATTTTTCTTTCAACAGAAAATTTGATCGTGCGGTGCAAAGGATTATGGTTGGCAGTAATTCGTAATTTAAAGTTTTTATATGTAATTAATTTAATTGTAATAAATAACACTAAAATAGCATTAACAATTAAAATATATATCTCTTATACGAACTGGGCCACTCCATAACGTGTATAAAGTCCGGAAAGCTTTCAATAAACTCTTCGCCAGCATCATCACGTTTATAATCAAAGTTCACAAAATGCCCGGACACGCCCAGTTGAAAAACGGGCACATTAAATATTCCATCCGACTTCGTCAAGTCAATATAAAATTTAAGTGGTGAGCTATCGTTGCCATAAGAAAAGTATATATGATAGGGCGCTTGGTATGTGCTGACATCATCGAGCATGTTGCGTATGAAGGTCCAATCGTTTATATGCACGCCATCCTCTGGCTGCACAAATAAGCTCATGTGTGTTGGCCCTGTCAATTGAAAATCATAACGTACACTTGAGGCTGTTGCATTTACGGTTTTGCTCAAGAGTTCCAATGTGGTGGTGCCAGGTAATTCTACAGGCTTTCGTGGCAGCCAACGTGCATGCAAACGTGCTTTTGACCAACGATGATTGAAAAATGGCATGCCACACATCATATAATTAGCACAGTCTTCGTGTAGATCTACCAAGCCAGTCAAATTAACGTTCGTGTCCTTTAGAGGATGTTCCATGAGCCTGTCTTGAAAATCGAAAAGGTAACCGGACTCGTTGAGACTCACTGCGCCATCGTACTCGTAGAAAACACGTTGTACGTGCTGAAATTTAAAGTTATTTTGTTTATTTAATTATTTAATATACAAATAACTAAATCGAGTTTACCAAAAAGTTAACGCGTCCAACGCTCGTCTTGGGACGGTATGGAAAACCAACTGGCGTTATAGCAATCATTGAAAATATGAATGTTATAACCGCCAGTGAAAGGAGTATCAAACGCGGGTAACGGAATATGTTGACCAATGGTATCTATATTTTTAAAATTCATAATTTACGAAAAATCAAAAAAATTCAAAGCATTTTGCACTTACCAAGAAACCCATGGCCATTACCGAACCCAAAGCGCAAAGGAAACTTATAATGAAATCTGGATTTAAAGTAGTGCCATTGCGACCCATCATTGGCATAAGTATGACCAGAAAAGTGTGTATCAGATAACAAAAGTAAAGGAACGGCATGATCTGACCGATTTTGTGTAAAATCGTCCAATAATAGCCTAAAGAAAGAAGGCTTAACTAATAAAGAAATAAAAAATCATTGGAAAGCACTTACGTCGATCGTGCAGCGTACTCAGCAAGTTGATAAGGAGTGTGGAAGAGTAAAAGAACAAGGAAATCATAAATAGATAAGCGCTGCGTATGCCAATGGCGCTCAAAACGATGCAGAGTATAGATAAAATAACACAATGCGCATGCAATGTGAACTGCAAACGATAGTTTTGCGCAATTTTATCCTGTCAATTAGAAAGTTATACTAAAATAAAAATTCAAATCAAAAATGGTCTGCGTTACTTACATTTTTACTAAAGGTATAGTAAAATAATGTGGGTGCACATAAGCCGAACAAAGACGGACAAATGTAGAGGCCAATATTAAGCCAAGAGTTTGTGAACCAAGTCAACGAACGATTGCCACTATCAAAGATTACGGCCATCAATAACGGCAGACCGAAGGCAAGTATAAAGCCAAGTAAATGCAAGCCAAAGATGAAACCAAAACAGCGCGCGGTTTTGCCCAACGAGACAAAGGATACGCTTGCAATGCGCCACAATGAAACGCAAACCAAAGCGATGGCCAGTACCGCAATGCAGCAGTTGATAATGATGCTCACTGTTTCCTGGTAGTACAAGAAGAATAGACCCAGATAGTCGTAGAATACGGCATGACCTTCAGCATGTTTCTACAAGGAGAGTGATGTTTAATTATATATTTTTGGATTTTATCAGCCAAAATAAAACATACATACCTCGGTATCGTACATTTCGCCGGCATTGGATATTGCACGCACTAAAGCGAGTACGTTATCGCCGGTAGATTGTAAAGCGCCACGCGGTATAACATCATAATTATCGAATTTTGTATGATAGACAAAGCCATTTTTCACCTGGGCCATGTCAAGACCCGGCACATGTCCATAGTCACGAAAAATACGAAAATCAGTATCGGATGGCACAACACCGGATTGGAAAATCTCCTCTGCCATGGTTGTAGCAAAGGGATGCTTGACATTCTTATTGTAATACTAAAAGTAACAAGTGTTTTTTTTTATTTAACTCACTGTATAATCCCAACATAAATCACTTGTATTAAGTATAAAAATCATGTTTCGAGTGCGTAACGGATTTGTTGTATACAAATCAGTATTGTAATTACAAGACAAATATTTGTTTGTCTTATCTAATGCTTCTATCTTATCAGGCGCAACCATAATTGTTCTTTGATTGCATATTTTAAGTTGTGTTAATAAGTTGGTTTTACGATTTGATATATCTGCGATAAGTGCTGGCATAATAAATACTCAATGGCCAAAAAAATCACCAGCAATGAAAAGTATATGATTAATGGTCATGGCTAATTTATTTTATAGCGGACCACAGACGTTAAGGTAATAAATATAAAAAAAAAAAATAACACCTTGACTTGCCGTGTGCAATTGAGCTGTGTCATTTTTTCAACTTACACTCATCAGCCATGGATGCTTTGGTCCGCCTTGGAAGAGCAAATCGCGGCCGCCGCTGCCCGCCGCATCAAGATTGATCAAAGCGCGACAGTTCTTTGCCCACTTGTGTTGCGTAATGAAGCCGTGTGAGGCTTGCAATGGATTCTCTTCGGCGCCGTTAAATAGAAACACAATCGGATGCTCGAACAGTTTATCTGATTTTGCAATTTGTCGAAGCACCTCCAGCATGACTATCACCATGAAACCATCATCACCCGTGCCTGTAAGAGATTTCCGTTTAAGTAAAACTCTTAGACAATATATGACACAACACGCACCTGGACTGCCTGGCTTTGAGTCAAAATGACTGTTCACAAGTAGATAATTTTCACTAGATGAATTCCTTGTGCTCAATTTGACAACAATATTTTGTAGACCTTGATACATATTGACCATAGACCAGTGCATGTAAGCGCCCGACACTTGTTGAACATCCGTTTCCAACGTAAAGAGATCCTCACGCATGACATTACGTATCGTTGCCAGCTCATCCAATATCAGTTGCACCGTTTGGTTTTCATTGGCATAACTGCCAACAACTTTCGGACCAATACTGTTGAACTTATATAATATCTGTTGTGCGTATTCCGCAATGAATGCACCCTCATTTGTGTCTTGCTCTTTTATGGTTAATCCATCGGGCAAGTAATTAAATACGGGTATAATGACGGCAAAGAATAATGCAAACCAAAAGAGTAGAAAACCCGGCGCATAAAACCATGGCACCTTATCGTTGAGATTCTTCTGTGCCATTTCGTTGTGTATGTTATCCTTCAGCCACTCATCCGTGGTGCTGATCTACAGAGAAATATCCGTTTTTTAGCATTACAATTTAAATTAAAAAAAAAAATTTTTTTTCCATTACAATTAACTCCTTTTTGGCCATGTTTCGTTAATTTGGCAACAGTTTTTTATGCTGTTTCGAACCACTGGCAGCGTCTGCCAAAACACAACTGAATCTCAAATGAAACTTCTTACAGACGTATAGTTCGATACAATTTGTTTTTATCAACACATATTATATCTAGTTCTACATTATGTATACCACATGTGCACCTATTTTCAATTACAATATAAACATAAACGATTTATGGCAAAATAAACATAAATTGGTTTCCAATTTTTTATTTTTTTTTTGCAATCAATGTCGATACCTATTCAGCTATGTATATACATATATACATCCTAAGTGCGAAGTATAGATTTTCTCGTGTTCTGATTCATTTATTGTAAACTTTCCATACAAAAACAAAGATCAATCGAATTGCTGCACCCAAAGGCTAACACGAAGTATTGACATAAGGCTTATTTGATTTTATCAGCACACATTGTTTAGTTTTATTAGTGGCAAATAAATACGCGTGTGTGTATATCTAAATTATTGCAGATCTATTGCTTTATGATATCCATTTTTAAAAATAACGAAAAAAACATTGGTTTTTACCACCTTTGTACACATTCGATACACAATACATATAAACAAAGCGGAAAACAATGTATCATTACTAATTTGTTATTGTCAACAAGCGTTTTCAAAACTTGTTTACCATCACTTTAATCAAAGTTATCTATGCACCTTAAACTTTGGTTTTGTTTTCAGTTAATAAATTCGATACACAAAAACTTACTTTATTACTAATTTGTTTTAGTAGCGTTTGAAAAATTTTAAAGTGTTCCGAATCACTGCAATTTAGCAACTGCTGTCGGATCGCTCTTAGTCTAATCATGTGAGACCAAAGTTGTGTGTCTTATCGCGTTGAGCAAAATTTTGGAGGCTGTCCGCCACTATCTCGGCTAGTAGTTCTTATTCTTATTTTATTTAATATACACACGCCTTTATATACTGATTATAAGAGAGCGCTCTTGCAGATGTTGTATATGTCAGCACATTCAGCTACTAACTTAAAAATTACTCAACGCTCATTTACATGTTCATATTCATGACATGACGTGCTCTCTGGTAGTAATTTTTTTGTCGGCTACTATCTTATTTTAAGCAATCAGCAATTCACAATTTTTTATATGTATATATCATAAATTTTTTGTTAGCTGTCTGTTGGTGTTTCTTATACGCTTTATGTCAAGTTTATCAAAAATTCATATCTGCATAGCGAGGAATACTCGTGACTTTTTTTTAGGTGCAATGATATATGTAGATGTGAATTTTTGGAGACATATATTATTCTAAATATTCTTTTAATATAAATATCATTTATTTTTTGAAAAAAATAAATAAATTTATTGATTGCAAATATTATGGGGACGTCCATAAATTACGTGAGATAAAATTAGGGGAGGGGGGGTTCACCCAACTCTCACCTACGAGAGGGGGGTTGATCGGACATCTAAATTTCAAATTTTTTTCAAAATTTTAAGCAAAATCTCATATGATTTCGAGATGGTTCTAAATTTCTAAAATCCGAGTTATCCGAATGCTCCATGAAGCGTATCAAAACTTCCCCACTGCCGAATATTATTTCTTTTTTACACAAAATGGCTTAATTAGTTTTTTGTAAAGGTCATTAATGTTTCAAATTTCGCTTATAATCATTAAATATAATGATAGCCAACTTTTGTTTACCCGAGCGACAGAATTTCCATTTTAACAACATGTCTTCATGCAATTGATTTAATTATTTAGCATTATTAACATTAAGTTGGGAACATGCCATTCTAATAAATTTCAGGGGAAAAGCTTTTTTTTACTAATTAAGTGACATTTAGAAAATAACACTTAAAGGACTTGAAATATGCTTTGTCAGTTCTTCTTTCCTCAACGTCCTTTGGCAGAGAAACAATTATTTGTGTTGTATTTAAAGCTTATTTTAATAATTTATTTATCAGATTCATATTGTAACAATCATTTCAGACCACAATAGGCCAAAAGGATAACAATTTATTAACTAAAGTTAGTACATAATGTTTTAATTAAATGTATCGGTTGATTGTGGTTCGAAATACCAACTTTCGTATGTGGCAACCCAATACTGTATGAAGGTATAGTCGGGAAAGCTGTCAACATGCGATTGAAACGCTTGTGTACGATAACTGCTTTCATGTATCCAATGACCACCAATGCCGACTTCTAACGCTGGACCTTTAAATGTTGAACTTGTTGTCTGTTTGCAAAATAAATTTAAGAAAAAATATTATTAATTAAATAATAATAAGTTAGGTATTCGTAATTACCTCAACATCGATGGTGAACACAAGTGCACTGCTGTCCGTACCATATGAAAAGTATATAAAATAGGGGGGTTCTTCGCCGTTTCGTAACAAGGTATCATTGAACGACCAATCTAAAATTCTAGCATCGTTTTTAACATTTATAAATACGGTCATGTGATCGGGACCGTTAAGTGTGAAATTGAAACGATACTTTGTGGGTATATCAAGTACGATTGTTTCCTCAAGCTTCAATACGGGATACTGGGTCTCTGCTATGTCTGGCTTATCATTTACTTGTACCCAATAGCTGTAATCGCGCGCCTTATGCCAGCGATGATTATACAGCGGCAGACCGCAGAACATTTCCTCGTCACAGAATTCGGCCACCTTGTGTTTCTTACCGATCTTGTCAATATATTCTAATAGAAAATTGTGTTCATATTAGTTTGTTGTGTACGACTTTGAATTACTTGTTATACCTTCGGCTATGTTAAAGCGTCGATCTTGTGGATAGATGTAAAGGCCAGACTCGTCTATGCGTAAGCTATTGTCGGCGTTGTGTAGGCGTCGATGTGTATGCTAAAGTGGCATTTAATGCTGTGTTCATTGAATATCTGTATAAAAAATACAAGCTACTTACGATCAAAGCATAACGTTGCGTCGATGTTTTAGCGGTGTATGGAAAACCGGCGGGCGTGACTGCAATAATGATGAAAAGCAGCGTGCCAGCGAGAAAACAACAAATAATTGTGCGTGTCTTGCGGAAGAACATGAAGAGTGGCATCTAGTGATGTGGGCGTAAATTATTGTTTTAGAATACAAAATAGACAATAAGACTTACAATAAAACCGGCAAACAAAAATGAAAAGAGCACAGCCATAGCGGCAACACCTAAGTCAGGATTAGAATCGGAGCCCGAACGTCCTTGCATGGGCACCATCGTTAGGTAGCAGACTTGTGCAATGTAAGTGAACAATGTGAAGGGCAATACCTGACAGATAATAACCGCAATGGCGAACCAGTAAGCTGTAATTGCCATTAAAAATATAAAAAAAAAAAATAAACTCTACATATATAATTTATGAGCAATAGTAACTTACCTTTGCGATGCCACTTTGTTATTAGATTTAAAATCAATGCCGTTATATCGAAGAATACACAAAGCATGACCAAAAAAGCAGATCGTATGCCCACTGAAGTCAATATCACGGTGATCAGTATGAGTGAGAGACAATGCGAATGCATGAATAATTGTATGCGAAAGCCCAGACTGAGTGGATCTTTTTTTGTCTTTTCCAGATAAATGGCTGGCAAAATGCCCATGCCAAAGAAGATCGGCAAGAAATACAGGCCAATGATAAGCCATACTTGTGTAAAGTAAGTCATTGACTTGTTCACGCCATCCATGAAAACGGCGATAAGCAATGCCAAACCGGCGGCCAAAACCAGCGAAACAATTTGTATGCCAAAGATGATCGCAAAGCGGAGTAAGATGCCACGCCAACTGATGCCGGAACGTGCGGACATAAAGTACAGTGAGACGCAAATGGCGAGCAATGCAATGAGGCAGACAATACTGTTGACTATAATGCTGGTCGCCTCTGTGTAGAAGATCATAAACCAACCGAGAAAGTCATAGAAAATATTATGTCCTTTCGCATGTGCCTATTTGTGTAAAGCAATGATAAATAGTTGATCTCACAATAAATATACGAAACTCACCGCTGTATCATCCAATTCGGGTGCATTGGCTAAACTCTTCGCCAGTACGAGAACATTATCGCCTGTGTGCTGGAGTGAAGCACGCGGCAAGACATTAACACGATCGTATTTGGTGTGATAGACATAACCATTGAATACGTAGGCCATATCGAGGCCAGGCAAGCCGGCATGTTCATGAAAGACACGAAAATCAGTATCGGATGGTATAAGGCCTGCTTGAAAGAATTCTTCCGCCATGGTGTTTGCAAAGGGATGGGGTACTTTGCGATAGTAGTTCATAAGCCAAGGATGATTTGGACCCGATTGAAACAATATCTCGCGACCACCGCTGCCAGCTGAATCCAAGTTGATCAAAGCTCTAGCAAAAAATTAATATATTATAGTTAAGAGTACTTTCTGAGCGCACACAGTGTTCAACTAACTTGCAATTCTTGGCCCATTTGTGTTGTGTGATAAACGCATGTGATGCTTGCAGCGGATTCTCTTCGGCGCCATTGAAGAGAAAAACAATCGGATGGTCAAGCGGCACTTGTGTCTTGGCTATCACACGTAATACTTCAAGCATGGTCGCTACCATGGAGCCGTCATCACCGGCGCCGGGACTATATGGTACACTGTCGTAGTGACTGTTTAAAAGCAGATAGTTCTCATTTGTCGAATCCTTTGCACTGATTTTCACTATCACATTTTGTATGTCCTGATACATATTGACCATAGACCAATGCATATATGCGCCTGAGGCGTGTTGCACGTCATATTCGATTATATAGTAATCGCTTGCCTCTGCCTGTATCTTTTCAATCTGTCCGATTAGGAATTCAACCGTTGTATTCTCATTCGCAAAGCTGCCGACAACGCGTGGTCCAATACGCGTCAATTCGATTAAAGTGTCCTCAGCACGTTGTGCAATAAATGAGTTTGGATATTTTGCCTCATCGTTTCTGCTTAACGCTTTGGGCATATGATTGATTTGCGTGTTCACAAGCGATAAGTAGATGACAAACCAGAATACAGCAAATGCTGGGGCATAATACCATTGTAGCTTCTTTGGCACCTCGAAGTCCACCTCAATGTGATATTTTGAATTGAACTGCAAACAAAAAACAACAATTAAATTGTAAATCAGTAAAAAACGAACCTGTAATAACTCATAAATATTTTGTTGTTCATAAATAGAATGACTATTTTTGACTGTTGCCAATTACTTAATAATCAATTGCTTAATATCTTATCTTACATCTTATCATATATTGAGAACGGTCTACATCAAATAACGTGCAATTGTCCGAAACAAAGTACAGATCCCGAGTTCTGAGGGATGGATTCGTATAAAGACAGTGACAAAGAAAAAAACTTTGGTTATCTTATAACTATCGGTCGTTGTCTATTTTATATTTCAATATCGTTCTTTTTTTTAAGATTTGTTAATTCTATGACTCAATGTTGCCTTCTCAGGAAAATACGAAATTAAACCCATCTACAACAATGTATTTCACATCAAGCATTTTCAAAGATACCTATTTTTAACTTTCTTATGCATCATGCTCACTTGTTGTTTATCGTACAAACGTGTCTGTCGCACGTTTCTATCTTGGCCATGGTTAAGGTTCTTCAACATTTTTTGGTAATCTTTATATGATAATCTTTATTATACATAATTACTTTTGTAGTTTCGTTCGCTACTTTCTTAGAACAATTGTCCGTTATCGACATCAATTTGTTTTTATTGTCAAATGCTATAAACTGATTCATTGGCGTGTGGTCAGTAAACAGGACTTGCTTTGCACGTGTTTGCACTAGAAACTTCTAACAAAAATTAGAAATTACCGACACAAAAATGTGTCGGACATTTTTATTATTTTAGCGATAATCGGCGATTTTGATGTTTTATTGGTTCTTAGATAGAAAATGGCATGAATCAGCTCATTTTTGCCAGAAGGGGAACTGAGTTTTAGTAATGAGGAGCAAACTGATCACAACCGTGAATTTGAAAGTTCAATGCCTTAGAGTTGATAACAAAACTGTTACTTTTTCTAATGTTTATTTGAAATTATTTTATAAATAAAGAAAAATATCCTTATTTGTTGCTTTGAAAATTTTTATAATTTTTTTAATCTTTTTTGTTTTCAAATTCAAATTATATAGTTATTAGAAATTTCACATTTTCCAAAACATTTCGACATTAAACCCTTTAAAAGGCCACACACACACATTAATTTTCTTAAAGATTGTACTATATTATTTAAATTATTATTATTTTTTTTTAAATTGCATTTGTACATACACCCATATTGCAGCTATTTTTTATTCCAAAAAAAATCAAGCAGTTCAGCTGTTGCAAGCTAAACGTATCCTGTGTGCAGGATCAGGATCAGCCGAAGCACGTTATAATTGCGTTAAGAACGTGCACGGCCACGTCTACGCTCCTTAGACTACGCGGAAGAAAGCACAAAAGTTAAATGAATCGTCAGCGGTCTTAGCAGCCTAGGAAGCCGACAAATTATTGCCAAAGCTATCGGAGGCGTTCGATATCTTTGAACGATAAACGGTAATTAACAAACTTTCGTCGTAAAACTGTTGTATGTTTCTTTGACATTCGTAATTATTACTTTTATACAAGTTGTTGTTGCTAAGAATCTTGTTTGTCACAAGTTTATCTTTATGATTTGAGAAATACTTTTTTGGTTTTGTTGTTTACTTTATCCGTTTTTGCTCTTTTGTTGTGCTAAAAAAATTGTTTATTAGTTGTAATAACGTTTTTTTTTTTTATTTTTGTTATTGTTTGTTTATTGTTGTTATATTTGTTTTTTTTTATTATGATTTAATCATTCGAATTTTATGCTTATTAATTTTGGAAGTGAAGCCAGAAGTCTTTGCTGCTGGCTCATTTGAGACTATAAAGATTAAAGATTTTTTTTTAGAAATTTTTCGAGCGTTTTTAGTGCGTTTTCATGTCGCACAAGTGAAAAATCGCGCCTGTTCGTCGTCTCTGCATTTTTCAAACTGGCGTTCGATTGAACCGTGCTCCACGCCCAATGATGCCATTCTACGTAGCGCTCTGACACTTGACTTGTCGTTATAATTTTTTTTTTGTTTTTTTTACTTTGTTTTCTTTCTTTACTTTTTTTTTTACACAGTTTACTAATTAGTTTTTACCTTTTTTTCATTTTGCCATACGTTTGTTGTCAATCGGCTTTTGTTTGCGACACATTTTCATTCATACGCTCATTGAGCTGAGCTATTTACTTGTTGTTCGCTGTTCGTTGTTCTGGTAGCATCAAGTTACATGCTTTAATGATGGCATATCTGACAAATTGTTTTGATTTCGTTGTGAGTTTCGCTTGAGTGCTCTCCGAGTCTCGTCTGGGAAACGGAACTCAATCAATGCTTGTTAAACTGGAAAATTATGTCAAATGTTTTCGTTTATTTATTTTTTTTTTTGTTTTGTTTTTGCAATGGGCGCAGATAATTGTTTTTTGTTAACTTTCATTTTAATGAAGGCAATTAGCTGCTGCTGCGTAAAACATATGTTGCAATAAACAAGTTTTTGAAGATATGCACGGCAATTTGTCAAAGAATTCGAAATTGTAAATGCTCAAATTTAAAAAATTAAAAGAAAAAAATTAAAAATCTATTCAATCTATTCGAAATAGTTCGGAACGGATTGGCAAAAGTTTAAAAAATAATAAAAAATCTATTCAATCTGTTTCGAAAAGTTCGGCACGGATTGGTAGCCAAAGCACTTAATGAATGAAAGTTGAAAAAGTTGAAAAATTGATTTAATTATATTTAATCATAATTTGCGGCACATAACTTATACAATAAACACGCGTGCATGCAACAGCTGCCTCTCTTCTCAATCAAGTGTACAATGGGTAGACAAATGCCAAAAATTTTGTCTCTGAAAAGAAAACTTTTAGTTTTTCTTTTAAGAGCATTGATTGTATGCAATAAAAGAGATACAATTTAAATGTAGAATGTAAAGCAGAGTGCATAATATTTCATGCTATTAATCTTTATCACTTGAAACAAGTTAAACATAATCTATAAGCTTATCAATCGATTTAAAGGCAATTATCAATGAAGCCACTTGACACAGCACGCTTATCAGTGAACGTCGGCCTGAGCCGTGTAGTGCTCAATTGGCAGCATGTGTGTGTGTTTTGCGAAAACTTTAATCGCGTTCGTCCCTGTCACCGCTTTGCCAACTCACGTCACTTCAAACACTTCAAGTCATCGAAGTGCTTAACACATGCCAATTCTTTGTCTATATGCGCTTAGCTGGAAATGAGCTGACAAACTTTGTGGATATGGTGTTTCTTAGCTTCATAGATTAAATTATCTGATTATGTCAAAATTTGCTATTGATAAGCCTCTGGCTAATACGCTATCAAATCCGATTTTAGCGTATAAAACCAGTACAAAGCAAAATAAAACGTTTTAGTTGACTTTTAGACGTAGACGCGTGTATTAACTTTCATACAAATAAAAGTGACAAAATAAATATTAATAAAGTGTATAAATAATCAATATACTTCCTGCCTTGAGGACACTTAAAAAAAGAAAAAAACTCAATTCAAACTAAAAAATCTGTAAGACAAATAAGAATCAAGAACTGCAGTGTTATTCTGAGCCAATAAAAAAACTTGTTTGAATGCGTGCTCATTTTACTCATTTATGCTCATTTTAACCAAACCGTTGCGATCCGTTGTCGTTCTTTCCTGTCTGCGGCAATAAGAGCTGTCTGACTCTCTGCAGAGCGCAACGACAACGCAACGACGACGCATTCAGAAGCGCGCGAGTGATTGTAGGCGACAGATCGTTTCGAGATCTTTACGCCGCCAAACATTGTGTGTGTGTGTCTTGTATCTGTATCGCTGCCTGTATCTGCCGGCAACGGTTTTCACTATTTGACCGTTCGCGCCGTCAATAGCAATTTCTGTTAAGATATTTTGTTATTCATCAACGACACGGGCGTCTGAGAAATCATTAAAAAAATATAATACAGGAAAAAAAAAAACACATTTGAAGAAAATTTAACATTTTGTTGGCTTAATTATTTTGAGCTTGTGTGATCGTAAATAAATTTATGCGGATTTTATTTCATGTTGCGTTTTTGTGTAATTTTATTATTGCAACTGAAATTGTGTTTTGTGTTATTGTTAGTGACATAAATAGTACATTGAAAATTTCATAAAATTGTAAGCTGTAACTCAACGCAAAAAGTACTTTAAGGTGAGCTTGGTTGCAAATTTCTATTATTAATAGTAACAAGTGCGTAAGAAAAAAGTTTTATTATGTAAATGTTTAAGCTGTTAGTGAGTAACTTATACAACTTTCAAAGTGCAATTGGTTTTGTGCAATAGTTTGAAGAATAATAAAAAGATTCTTTCACTTTTATAGTAACACTTTTTTTTGCCTTACTGAGAAACACGCTAACAGAACCCTTTGTATTGTTCCCTCACTTATTATTTGTTTGTATGTATGTGTGTGTGTGTGTTGTGCGCAGGCGAAGCGAAAACTTTTAAGGCTTCTGGAACACTTCCTTACTCGTTTCATTCTTTCAACGCAGCTCAACCGCAAATTTCTTTATTTTGTTTTTTTATACTTTCTACTTACTTGTTCTTGTTGTTTGTATATTTTGTGCGGCTGCTGTTGCACATTTGTTGTTGTTGTTGTTACTTTTGTTTATTTACTTTATTTGTTGTGCCGCCGACGAGGCATTTAGTTGACGACGCATCGCGACGTTGCAATATACTACTACAAGTGGAGGCAAGCAACATCACCAACATCAACGTTGTTGCCTCTGTGCCACAAATAATTTTTCCTTTATTTCAACACATTGAAGGCAACAAGCAAGAGGTTATTGACTTGCATTGTTTTTAATGCGGCTTCGGTGTTTTCAGTATTCTTGTTGCTGCTGTTGTTGTTGTTGGTGTTGTATTCTGCGCCTGCCTGCCTGCTCAAGTTGTCGCATTGATTGTTTGTGTTGTAACCATAAGTTACTTTCTGATTAGTATGCATACGCAACAAGTTTGTCGTTCTTATGTTTTCTTTTTGTTGCATATTGCACATTGTAGGTGTATAACAGCGAATGAATAAACGAAACATAAGAAGAAAAACCTATTTTACAGTTGATTGCTTATAAAAACTTTTACTTCAGTTTTATTTAACAAAAAAAAATTTTTTAAAAATCGTGGGCGGTCGCAATACACAAACAAAAGTTTTTTATAATTTTTAGTTAAATTTCTTTCACTTTTTTTTTTGCTTTTTTACTTCAATAAAGTTTTAAATGCTTTTATCAAAATCAATTTGCCATTGGACACTTTTACTGTGACTATTTAGTAGTGAAAAAATAAGACATGTTTGCATATTCATTTGAAGCTAATCAAGAATTTTAATTAACTCACAGTGAATTCATCCATTTGTCACCCTTTCTGTATCTCAATCTGTTTGTCTGTCTGTTTGATGCGCATTGCCCGCATCTTTCAATCGCAATCAACGCCGCTCTTCTTCTTTGCCTTCCCACAAAGGGTCAACCGATGCACATGTAAATGGGTCACAATGATTTCATCGTTGCACGAGAATAGTTTTTCTCTTATTATTTTTTTTTTTTTTGCACAAATGCTGCAAATCTCATTAAACCCACGTTTTCTAAATATTTTAAGAGCATTCAACGTGAGAAATTTTTTTTTTTTTTGTATTTTGACTGTAATTTGTTTTAGCTTGTTTTTATTTATTTTTCTTTTCTCAAATTCAAATTTTTTTCATTTTTATTTCGCTTAAAACTTTTGAAGTATGATTTGTTTTCTATTTTGTGGCCTTATAAATATCTTACAATGAAGATTTTTACAAATTTTGTTTGTAAATTTTTTTATATGCGCTAATAAAAAATATGATGCGCAAGTTGCTATAAATAAGAACAAAGATTTTTTGTCAAAGAGAAGCAAAACGTTAATGTTTAAATTACACTAAACAACAGGTGAATTTATTTTAGGTGCTTCATTAATTTCTTTTTTAAATTTTTGTCTAAGAATTTTTGAGTTAGGAAAGTAGTAACACAAATATTTTTTAAATTGTAAAATATTATTATTAATTAAAAACAAAGGCAAGTTCATCTTTTTTTTTTTTTTTTTTGGTAAAAATTATTTAAAAAAAAATATTTACTGTTAATGATTTAGTTAATTTAATACCTTAAGCTTAACAAAATCATAAGCCACTTTCAATTTTCGGCTTATAATTACTTTGTTTATATTTCGGCAAAAACAAAAATACTTTCTCCTGGTTAAATAAACTTTTCAGCACTATTATGCACAGTGTAGTTTTAATGAACGAAAGACCGAAAAGTTTCTGCCACACATTTTTGATGACAGTGGGTCGAAATACTTTTTGACAGCTGCCATTAGCCGCATAAATTTCACGATGAGTAATCTTTGGCTTAAATAATGTGTGAGGAAAATCGCTGAAATAGTTAAATATAAATGAGACCTGCAATTACCGCACACTAAAACTAAAAAAGAATGAAATATATACATAGATATTTGTATATACAAAGAAATTTGTATCAATCTGAATGTGTTTGTTGATTTGTGCCATTTGTTGCAATGAAAAACATTTGTTGGCGCACGCGTTTCCAACTAAATGCTAACAAAAAATTTAATTGGCCATCATAAAAGCGAAATGTTATTAATATTTTTGCACTAAATTATCTTTATTTGTGCGATATAGGAAGAATTCCGATCAAATAAAAGTGACCAAAATAAATAGTCAAAGGCCAACAGCGTTTTTGACGATAAAAGATATGACAATCATAATTGACCAATTGTGCAAAAATTTTCGTTATCGAAGATCAAAAAAACAAAAACAATTTTCATTTTTTATGCACAAGTCACATTTTGTTCAAACAATTAATGTCAACATCTGTTTTCCGGTTTATGAATTTGCGTTTATGGATTGATGTCAAAGTTGTGTCTAAATTTACATTTTAATTATCAT
This sequence comes from Phortica okadai, assembly GCA_034638295.1. NCBI lineage: Eukaryota > Metazoa > Arthropoda > Insecta > Diptera > Drosophilidae > Phortica > Phortica okadai. The sequence continues at coordinate 6,857,963 of CM067851.1, forward strand.
GAAAGTCAAAACAGTTGTGTCAGAAGGCGTTAAAATGTGTGCGTGGTATTTCTAAATTGATTCTGATAAAGTCAGCGGCGTCAAATTTGAAAAGAAATATATGTACAAATGATTCCAGACACTTTGCGCGATAAAAAAGTTGTTGAAATCTCAGACACAAGTGCTATAATTTTTGTTTTGATTTTTTTTTCAATTTTTGTGGTTTTTTTTTTTGGAGTTTGGGAGTTGCTTATCAGTTGAAGCAGTTGTGTGTTTACGTTTTATTTGTAGTTATAGCGCATAGCTTGCTGGTGTGTCCCCATCGCATGTTAACTTCAAAAAGGCAGTCACTCAAAGTCATTCATTTCCTGTGCGCTTGACACTTGATACGTTAATCATGTTTGGTATTATCTCATTTGAAAGCGCATGCATATCACATACATATAGCGTAAAACAATGAATATTTTATATAAAAATAGAAAATCAAAACAAGAAAATGCGTACAATTCGCTCACGACGAATAACGGATACACTTCATCAGATCAGATCAAAGATTCTCTTATAAGTAACTTATATTTTATAAGGTTATTTTTTTTTTTTGAACAATAATCGGATCAAAATTTCATAAGCATATTTCCAGCAAAATTTCATCTCTTTTAAAGAGCTAAAAATGATGATACGTTAGAACTTTTGCTCAATTGGTATGAAAAGATCTTTTGCTCAACGATAAATGGATTTTTTTTTTTGCATTTTGTTCAGACAGCATGTTAAATGCAATTAACTATCCAAACAAAGAGCGAAGAGTATGCAAGAAGTATAATGGGGCAACAGATGCTTGAATGACTGAGCTGAAAACAATGAACTTGAATGGTCGTCACTGTCATGATAAACCCAACTTTAATGCAATCGCTTAGTAAACAATTATTAAATGAATATAAAAGAACAAACTCAACACTGTTTATAACATGAATTCATTCATGACAAACTGTTAGCTATTTGTGATAGACTTTTCTTTCTGAATTTCCACGCAGACGATATGCATCAGCGCGTGTGCTTGCGCCACATTAGAAAGCATTTTTTTAAAGAATTTTTGACACTTTCAAGTAAAATGTACTTATCGTCATATCACTTGAGACTCAGTTCCGATGTCGCCAGCTAACTAACGAAATAGTACTCAATTAGGACGTGTATTTATGGCATATCACTGGTATTTTTATTATGTTCTTTTAGAGATGATAATCAGTCAAGTGCTTTGTGTTGATTTCGGCTTCGGCATTGCATGATTATAATGAGTTGATGTATGATGACGCGTTTGCAAAGTATTTCCTAAAATTGTGATTTTTTATTTTTACTTTGTGTCTACGTTGGTTTTTTTTTCAATTATGATAATCAAATTTAATTAAAGTGTGTGCAGACTTTATATCAGCGTAAGCTGTACTTGTGATGACTCGTTTGTGATACTTTTGTTTAATATTGTTTTTATTTCATTTGCAGTTGCGTTATACATCAGTATATACTCTACGTGCCTCACACGCACTTTCTGTGCAGTAGCTGAATATGAAGTCGAAGTACGAGAACATGAAAATCATCTATAATCGCAGTAAATTCGGCTGGTATTGGGCGCCGCTCTTCTTATCATTTTGGTTTTTGCTATTCTACCTCGCTGTAGTGCCCAGTTTCCATCGTATGCCCGAATTGCTATCCGTACAGGATGAGAACAAAGAGCCGGGTCGTTTTATAGGCGAACGCGCCGAAGCTATGCTGTTTCGTATGACCAATATTGGACCAAAAGTCGTGGGCAGCGCTGCGAATGAACAAGTTGCTGTGCAATTTTTGCTCAATGAAATTAATTCGATAATTGAAGAAACACGCACAGATCTTTACGATATCGAAAGCGATGTACAAATTGCATCGGGTAATTATCTGCTCTGGTCGATGGTGAATGTATACCAGAGCATACAGAATGTCATTGTTAAGCTGTCGCCAAAGAATCCAACCAGCAATGCAACGCTGTTGCTCAACAGTCATTATGACTCGGTGCCGGGTAGCTCAGGTGCTGGCGATGCTGGCATGATGTGTGTTATTATGCTGGAGGTCTTGCGTGTGATTGCGAAAAATGAGACACCATTGACATACTCGGTTGTGTTTCTCTTCAATGGCGCCGAGGAGAATCCGTTGCAGGGCTCGCATGCCTTTATCACACAACACAAATGGGCGCCGGATGTACGGTGAGTTGCATTTTTCATGTCTTTATTAACAATCATTGTAATTTTTGTTTTTTTTTTTACAGTGCTGTCATCAATTTGGACTCAGCTGGCAATGGCGGTCGTGAAATACTTTTTCAATCGGGACCAGATCATCCCTGGCTAATGAAGTATTATGGCGCTAATATTATACATCCCTTTGCCTCAACGATTGCCGAAGAGCTCTTTCAAAATGGTTTTGTGCCCTCTGAAACGGATTTTCGTGTCTTTCGTGATTTTGGCAAAATACCCGGTCTGGATATGGCGCAAACACTCAATGGTTATGTCTATCACACGAAATATGATCGCTTCAGTTTGCTGCCACGACGCACATATCAGCTGACGGGCGAGAATCTTTTGGCACTTGTTAAATCCTTGGCCAATGCGCCCGAAATGGAAGATCCCGCGGTAAGTTTAACTTTTTATTTACTTTGTACTTGACTTATGTTTTATGCACTATAGAAATATGCTGAGGGTCATATGATATTCTTCGATGTGCTTGGCTGGTTCATTGTCTACTATTCGGAGAGCACAGGCGAAATAATTAATATTTGTGTTTGTGTGCTTGTCTGTGTGACAATTGTTGCATACATTTGGAATATGTCACATCACACAGGCATGTTCAGGCGACGTGTCTTTGCCAAGTTTGGCATTCTGGCTGCCATACAATTGTGCGCCGTTTCGCTTGGCTTTGCATTGGACATCTCAATTTCGTTGTTTATGGATGCCATCGGTCTGTCAATGTCTTGGTTCTATCAGACTTGGATGTTGTTCGGCTTGTACGTTTGCCCGATGCTCTTTGCCATGGGCATTTTGCCTGCTATCTATTTCAGTCGCACCAAAGAACATGGCCTGCCATTAGCCTACGGCATACAATTGCTCATGCACTCGCATTGTCTGATACTGACGGTCATCACTGCTGTTATGATCAGCTATAATATACGTTCGGCGTATATAGTCATGCTCTGCATTAGTTTCTATACGGCTTCGGTGCTTATTAATATGGCTACATGTGCTCACACAACGAGTAAGTATTTCTTAAAATTAATTTTATTTTAATGAGTTTAAAATTATGTTGCTTTGCAGACTTCCTTTGGCTCATACCACATTGCATATGCCAGGTTTTGCCTTTCCTGTATTACACCTACAGCTCTTATGCTTTCTACACTGTTTTCATACCCATGGAGGGTCGAGATGGATCAACGAATCCAGAAATTTTAATGGGTGGCTTTACGGCGCTTATGTGCATCCTGTTTGCACCCTTCTTGGTGAGTGTTTGAAAGTAATCTAAGCTAATATAATCTAACCAATCATACACATTACAGGTACCTTTGTTCTGTCTATTCCGCAAATCAAAGACTATCATTTCAATGTTTGGCGCTTGCACCATTCTTTTTATCATTTTCGCTGCAACGCCAATTGGCTTTCCATATGTTGAAAAGATTGCGCCGCAACGTTATTATGCTGTGGTAAGTGCATCACATAATATAGCCAAACGAACTTTTAAATATTTATGCATTCGCTTAGCACACGGCACGTACCTTCCATAATGGCGACGCAGTCATGTCAGTGAATCGCACAGATTCTGGTTTCTATGTGCTACCCGTCGACCGGCATCCCAAATCTTTGGATCACATTTTGTTCGATAACACAAACTTAACACGCGCAGACAAATCCGAATGTGAGACTGAAGTAATGTGCGGCTATCCCATCTATAGTTCACGTTGGTTGGAATCTTTGTAAGTCGATTTTGTGGAATTTTTTTTGGTTTCCTTTTTTTAAATAACATTTTTTTAATTGTTATCGCCTACAGTGATAACAGTTATTGGATACCCGGTCCTGAACCAAATCGTGACTTTATACCCTCAATTAAGATAATGGGCAAACAAACGACCTCACCGACAAATGTGCTGTACACCTTGGAAGTATCTGGACCCGATCATACAAGCATATTTATTGAGCCGCTCGAAGATGCCAAGCTTGTCGATTGGTCTTTTACCAGGGAACCAATTGAAAAGAATATGTCACCGCCATATTATGTCTATTGGTCGTATGCATTGGATCAAACACCTTTACGTTTCAATGTGGAGTTTGAGGTTCGTTATTCCTAATATCATTTGCCAAAGACTTGTCTATATATAAATTTTTTTTCTATAGCGTGGCAGCCCCGATTGGTCAGGCAATACGTTTAAGGTAGCGATTATGGGTCACAGAATACACGATGATATTTATGTGACTGAAGATTTTCGAAAATTTCTGGAAGAGTTTCCTTCATGGGTGCATGTCAGTTCTTGGCTTAGTTCCTATAGTAGTTGGATACTCTGAGCGTTCATTATTAGTTGTACCTAACGATTTTTTTTTTTATAAGTTGCCATGGCTTTAAAAAAACCATACGAAAACTATATTATTTTAACTAATATATTAATATGCAAATGCAACGAACAAAAGTGTCAAGTTCCCATTAAATAATCACTCACAATCAAGTACATATGTATAAAAAAAACAGCAATGTATTAATTTAAGATTTAAGGCTTTTGTTGTGTTACTCAAAAAACAAATAGTCGACCAAAAAATCATACATAGTTTTTAATATAAAATTCAATGTTAAGTTAAAATAAATTTAAATAATTACTTAATTTGATTATTGTGTGGTTTAGAAAATCCAACTTTCATATGACGAAAACCAACTTGTCGTGTAAGTCCAATCCGGGAAGGTCTGTAGAAATGTTTTGTAATCGTCTGTGTAGCTCTCGGTATGATGCATAAAATGCGCACCAACGCCCAATTTGAAGAAAGGACCATCGGCATCTTTCTCAAAGTACTCGATTTCAAGCCAAAACTCGAATGGATGCTCAACCAGCGCATAAACATGATAGATAAAGTAAGGTGGTGTGTGTGCCTCCACCAAAGGTGTTCTATCAAAAGACCAATTTGTAATGTTGACGCTGCTTAGGGGTAATATATACATGATTATGCGATCGGCAGCCTTCAACGTAAAATTATAACGTTTCTTGTTGACACCAATAGTTTCAATTGTATGCGATAATTCTGTAGGTATGGGAAAATCCGGTGCAGGTGCATGAATCCAACGTGCCGAATCCCTGTTAAGATTCAATGTTTTAATTAAATCAAAATAATTTTTCAATGAGTTATACTAACTTCCAGTCAAGCCAGCGTCCACTATATAGTGGCAGACCACAGAATGGCTCTGTTTCGCAGGCTTCCTGTGTCCAGCTTGTGGGCTCTGCGTCTTTGAACGTTGTATCATAAAGTTCCGAATACCGTGTATCGACGGGTTGTATATAATAACCGGACTCATGCCTGTAGACGTCACCGGTTTGATTGTGTAGTATGCGTTGTGTGTGCTGATGGTTTGAATAATTTTGGCATATTAACCAAAAATTTGCTTATATAAATGTAGAAGCTCACCAAAACATAGTATCTTTGCGCAGCGACATCTTTTTTGAATGGAAAACCCGCTGGCGTGGCAGCAATTATAATGAAGATAATCGTGAGCACACCAAAAATGCTGAATAAAGTTTTTGTTTTGCGGAATTTATAGAGTATTGGCAACTATAAAGGTCGGAGATATTTTAATGGATTGGAGAGTTTGCACATTTACTTACAATGAAACCTGCAAAATGTATAACCATAATTGCAATAAAACCAGAGATAAGAATGTCAGGCGTGCTTGTTGGGCCATCACGACCTTGCATTGGTATGAAGATTTTCAGAAAGGCATAATTCAAATAGGTATAAAACCAAAATGGCATTATTTGACAGATCAAATGTATTGGTATAAGTAAAGATGCTACAAATGAAAAAAAAGGTTTTTAATTAAGAACTTTTCAGTTATAATAAATATGCGTAACTTACTCTTCGTGAACAATTTGCACAACATGTTCAATATAATTGAGATTGTATAGAAGAAAATGCCGATCATGGGAAAGAATGCTGATCTTATTTGCCTGCCAGTCATGATCAGACAGATTAAAATAAGTATAATACAGTGTGCATGTAAAAAACAAGCTATTGTATGATTTAAAGGCATGTCAGTTTTTCGCTTTGTCCAACTGATATAAAGTGCGGGCAAGATGCCCAAACCGAAGAACATGGTACACTCATAAAGACCAAATGTCATCCAGTTGCCATAGTACCAAGACTCTGTAAGTTTTAGTCCAGCCATAATGACAGCCACCAATATAGTGAGACCCACGGCTACAACAACTGTCGCAATTTGTACAATCAAAATGGTAAAGAAGCGAAAATATAGATGTTTTGGAACGTTCGCCGAATCAAGCATTTGATAAAGAGATATAGCAATGCAAATCAGACCAACAACGGAAACAATACAATTGATGATAGTGCCGGTGGTTTCGGTATAAAAGATCATAAACCAGCCAAGGTAATCGTAAAAGACAGTGTGACCCTCAGCATGCGCAGCTGTGTCTGTCAATTCGGGCGCATTGGCAAGTGCCCAGGTGAGTGCGAGCACATTCTCACCGGTTGTCTGATAAGTGCCGCGTTCCAGATTCTGAAAATTGTCGTATTTCGTGTGATAGACATAACCATTGATCGAATGCGCCATATCTAAGCCAGGCACATCACCAAAATCGCGAAATACACGAAAATCTGTATCAGAAGGCACAAAACCGCTTTGGAAAAGCTCCTCTGCAATGGTTGTGGCATACGGATGTGGCGCACTTTGTTTATAGTACTGTGTGAGAATTATTTTAATAATGTGTACTTCAAATAAAATGTATTTTAAATCACCTTCATTAGCCATGGATGATTTGGTCCAGATTGAAAAAGTACTTCTCGGCCGCCAGAGCCTGCCGAATCCAAATTTATGAGCGCTCTTTGAAGTTGGGCATATATAAATTCAATAAATTTTGGAGTTTAATTCTTATTTGTGACTTACTTGCAATTTGGCGCCCAACGATGTTGCGTTATAAAGCCATGCGATGCAAGCATATTTGCTTCCTCCGCACCATTAAATAAAAAAACAATGGGATGCATTAATTCACGTTCGGAACGTGAGATCACACGGAGCGTTTCCAGCATTATAACAACCATGACGCCATCATCGGCTGCCGCTGGTGAGCCAACCTCAGAGTCGTAGTGTGCATTGACCAGCAGATAAGATTCACTTACCGGTCGTTTTGGCGTTATTTTAACAATAACATTTGAAATGTTCTCATAGCTCATTGCCATGCTCCAGAGAAAAAACGAACCGTTGGGTCGTTGTACCTCCATTTCGATTGTATAGAGATCTGTGCGTGATTCGGCAATAATCTTTTCTATTTCATTTTTGAGAAAATTCACCGCATGCAATTCATTCTCAAGTGAGCCGGCAAGTTTTATGCCTATAGTCGATAACGTAAAAAGCTGTTGTTGCGCACGTTCGCCAATGAACTCATCCGTATGTTGTGCCTCATCACGTATCAGAAGCGTTTCGGGATAGGAATAAAAACTGGGTATGACAGCGGCATAGAAGAGTACAAACCAAAAAGTACAGTAGACCGGCGCCCAATACCAGGGCCACTTCTTTGCGCGCTCATCATTGTCATTGGCCACAGGCGTGATGTCGAAGGAGGCGTATGTCATCTATATAAAGAAATTGTTGTTGTTTAAACAGCACCGAATATTTTCCAAAACCCAATACTTCAAAAGTTGATTGCAACGAAAGCAATTTTTTTTTTTTGCCTATCAGCAAAATTCGTATTGCAAAAATCGCAGTAAATTAATTTATTTTCAAGTTTTCAGTACCTTTACCGGCGCAGTGAAAACTGCGAGTGAATAAATAAGACATATAATATCGCTTGGGTAGATACAATGTTACACGCTTTGTTTACTTTTTTAGACTGATATGAATAATTGCAAATTGCTTAATCTGCTTCGAGTTTGAGCTTTTACAGTAAGCTTTGAATTATGTGCTCATATGATCTTGAAGTTTATATGATTCATTTATTTTCTATTTAATGATGATTGTTACTCAAGTGGTTTCAAATATAACTTTTCAAATATTTTTCTTTGTTATTTGTATAGTAATTTGCATAAAATTCAATTTAAAAAACAGTTTTGCGTAAAAGTTAGAATGAGCCACAAACGCGACGTTGAATTCGGCGGTTTAAATTCGCAACGGTTGATACTTTTTAACAAGTGGACATGATTGGTTATGCGTCATGAATTCGCGCAATTTGGTCATGTTCACGTGATATACATATTTGTTGTGTGATTCAAATTGTATTCAGTTTGACTCATTTGAACTATTGAATTATACAAAATTTATGTTATCATAAACCACAATTAATCAAGTAATGAGACATTTTTTGAAAGAATTAATATTCTTAATAAGCAATATTATTTATTAATCAACAGGCAAGTTTTTAACAACTAAATGAATTGGTCTATTGGGAAACCATGATAAATATTGTTTAAAATGAAATTAAGTTTTCATCACGGCTTGAACTCTATTGAATATTTTGGTAAAAAAATAACACATTTTTGTTTAACACATGTAAATTTTTTTTTGTTATTTATTGAATACAATAAAGTATCTCACTCTTTCAATTTTCCGCCTATAGTTGAAGTCAAACACGCGCTACTCTATATTGCAAAGTGTAATGAACACTTTTTCGTTAAACAAAAATTGACGTATTGAACTTGAGCCGACTTGGTGGCCAACTAAAGGTAATTGACCAATTTAAAGCAATTTAAAAGGCAACATTAGCATTTGGCTAAAAATGTGCTATCAAGCGTAAAGCAATCAATTATAAATCGATAAAATTTTGATGATAATTTTCAATGTATTGCCCCTAAGCGATTAATGATTGTAATAGTTTCTTATCGCTTGATGTATGCATGATTAACATTATCAAAGTGTGTGTGTGTGTGTGGTAAAGTTTGACAATGAACTTAGATCGCATAACTTTATAAAGAAAAGAGAGATTAAAATTTATTTTTTATTTTGGTATGAAATACAAATCTAATATAGTACAAAGTTTTTGTTCATTTTAATGTGTTATATTTGTTGCTTTAATACTGCCAAGTTTCATACGAAGCTGGCCAAGCAGTGGCATCCACATATTTTGGGAAACTAGTTAAAAACTTTCTAAAATCGGGTGTTATAATCTCTTCATGATGGTTCCAATGACCGCTAATGCCGAGTTCGAAAGTTGGCGTGTTCCAAGCGCCAGAAGGTTTCTAAAAGTGTGAATTATATTAATGTAAAGGGCAAGAAAATATAAAATAAAGTAACTTTACCTCTAACTCGAGCCAGAATTTCAGTGGATCACCATTGACGCCATACGAGAAGTACACGAAAAATGGCGGTTTCCAGTTCATACGCAGTGGGGTGTAGTGGAATGACCAATTCGTAATACTCGCACTATTTAGTGGTTGTATGAATAGACCCATGTGATCTGGACCGCTTAGCTCAAGATCATAGCGTATTTTAGTGCCTGACAATTGATTTTTGGCTATGACTTTTACAGTAGGCAAAGTACCAAATACGGGTTCCGGAGCAGGTATCCAAAGACTTGAGGCTCTTTATTTAAAATGTTCGCGATTAATGTATTGGTTTGAATTATATAATTATTATAGCTTACCTGGCCTTATGCCAGCGGTGATTGTAGAGCGGCAAACCGCATAGCATTTCATTAGCGCAATCTTTGTTGAGGTTTTGAGCAAGTGTGATATTGAGCACATTTTCTGTTTAAAATACAAAAAAATTTCATTGATTGCAAAGTCTTGAAGCTTTTTCTGGGATACAAACTTTTAACGGAGTAAGTGCGTCTGTCTTGTGGCAATATAAAGTAACCGGAATCCGTACGGCGTACATTATTGTTGGCATCATGAAAAGTGCGTTTCGTGTGCTACAAATAAAGTTAGCCAAGCTTAGAAAATATAGCTATTAAGCGCAGTGTGCAAATACCTACCAGCACTGAGAATCTTTGGACATTAGTTTCCTCGCGGTAAGGAAAGCCCAGAGGCGTAGCGGCAAGTATAATAAAAAGTACGGTGATGCCTAAGAGCGCGCAAATAATAGTTTTCGACTTACGGAAGAGATTTAATGTTGGTATCTGTGCGGCAATTAAAATGAAATACAGTTAAAATTAGAGAGGGAGAGTAAGAGAGAAGGAGAGCAAAGCAACGTACCATAAAACCGCCAGTAAGTAAACCAACGCCAACAGTAAACGCACAAATAATCAGATCCGGATTGACACCCGCACCAAAGCGTCCAGTCATGGGTATAAAGGTGACAAAGAAGCCGTGCGAGAAGTAAGCGTAAAATAGAAATGGTGGCACACTGCAAACGATATGAGGTATCAGCCAGGCAACCTCTGTGTGGGTTAGAGTTAAAAATAAGATTTATTAGTGACAATATATCGATTTTTGTTAGACTTATTTTATACTTATGATAAATGCTTACCACGATTGTGTAGTCTAGTGCCCAAGTTGATAATCAATGCGGTTGTGTAGAACATTATCGACAGCATAAAGATGAAAGCCGAACGTATGCCGCAAATGGTGAGCATGAGGGTTAAGAAAGCCAAAAATAGACAATGACAATGCAGCAATATTTGTACGCGATGACCAATAGGAAAACGATCCTGTATTGAAAGCAGTTTAGTATTGTTTGGTTTTATTATAGCTCGAAATAATTATATATTTACGTACGTCTTGTGTATAATGGAAGTACATTGCTGGCACAATGGCAAAACCAAAGAATAGCGGACAGAAATAAAGACCCAAAATGAGCCATGAGTGTGTAAACCAGGACATCGGCATATGCATTAAGTCCATAAGCACGCCCATCAAAAAACATATCATCGTGGCGGCAAAAACAGCAAAAACTTGCACACCAAATGTATAAATTACGCGCTTAGCGACTTTTTCCAGCTTGACGCCGGCATTTGCTGCCATCAGCTTGAATGAATAAATACAAGCAGTGATCGCTGCCAGCGAGACGACGACATTCAATATGATGCCCTCTGTTTCACTGTAGAAGACTAAGAACCAGCCCATGACATCATAGAAAACCGTGTGACCTTCAGCATGTTTCTAAAATGGTTGAATTTTTATGTTTAATAAAATATGCTATGCAAAAAACCTCTAAAAAACTAACCGACGGATCTTCCAGTTCATTTGAGTTAGCGATTTCACGCACCAGTGCCAATACATTATCGCCCGTATTCTGAAAACTGCCACGTGGTATAATCTCGGCGCGATCGTAACGCGTATGATAGACATAGCCATTGTACTGATGTGCCATATCCAAGCCAGGCACAGCGCCATGATCGCGAAAGATACGAAAATCTGTATCAGATGGTATAAAATGACGCTGGAACATTTCCTCAGCCAGTGTCGAAGCATAGGGATGCATGACGGCACGTCGATAGTGCTTCATAAGCCATGGATGATTTGGACCAGACTGAAAGAGTATCTCACGACCGCCGCTGCCTGCCGAATCCAAGTTAATGAGAGCTCTGCAAAAAATTTGCTTATAAACTCTAATTAAATGTGAAATTTTAGACCACTTACTTGCAATTCTTGGCCCACTTGTGCTGCGTTATAAATGCATGCGATGCCTGCAATGGATTTTCTTCGGCGCCATTGAAGAGAAAGACGACAGGATGCTTAAGCGCTTTCTTTGATATCGAAAGTACACGTACTGTTTCCAACATAATGGCCACCATTGCGCCATCATCACCAGCGCCCGGACCGCCAGGCACCGAGTCATAGTGACTGTTCACAAGTAAATACGAGGTGCTATTCGAACCCTTTGGACTGATTTTAATAACAAAATTCTGTATGCTTTGATACATGTTGATCATCTCCCAGTGTATATAACTGCCGGAAGCGACTTGTACATCCGCTTCGATTTCGTTTGCCGAGCCAAGGTCGGCGCGCATTTTTGTCACTGAGTTGAGAAAATATTTGACCGCGCCCTGTTCATTGGATCTGCTGCCCACAACACGCGGTCCCAATTCAACCAATTTACGTAAATTAATTTCAGCACGTTCGGCTATAAAGCGTTCGGGATATTTTGCTTCATCTTTGATGGTCAGCGGACGGGGCAGAGCATGATAGGCCGGTATGGCAATTGCATAGTAGAGCAGCACCCAAGAGGCAAGAAACACGGGCGCCCAATACCATTTGATCTTGTTGTTCTCGATGAAGGCTTTTTCACAACAGTTTGGTTTCTAAAATTGTTAAAACAATTTTGATATTAACATTTTTGGCCTTAGGCGTGAACAATGAGTCAACATTTGCCGATAAAAAAACAATTGTTATGTATTAAAAAAAAAAACAAAATGTAAGATAGTTGTTCTTTTTAAGGTTTGTCAAGCTTCTTGTGAAAAAATAAAATAATAAAAAAATGTTCGATTTAATCCATCATGTTGTTATCTTATCTGAGTTGGTCAGCTTGTTGGCTGGTTGGCAGTCAATATTTTCGTTGTCAATGCTACTAGTTTTGGCCTTTGGTACATTAAAGTAAACTTTATTAATAACGGCACATACAATATAAAAAAAAATAAATAAATAAATAAAACCAAAAAAGGAAATATTTACGGCTTTGCTGAAACTTATACACTCTTGCGAAAATTGTTGGATTATTCTCATTGAAAACCCTTTCTTATATAATAGTTATTCGAATTTTCCGAACAGTTTTTTTGACAAAAACCTTATTTTTCCTATGGGAACTATAGGTTGTAGTCACCCGATCTTCATCAATCTCGCAAGAAAGACTTTTTTCAAGTAAAAATATCGTTTTTTGGCCTATGGCAGCTGATTCAAACGGATTTTTAATTTTTTTGCGTTTAGAATTTATTGACTTATTTATTTATCAACTCCTCTCGTAGTGTTGATCAAGAATATATGTATATACTTTATAAATTCGTCATCTCCTTCTCTATGTTACAAACTTCATGACAAAGTTAATATACTCTTGCAAGAGTATAAAAAATATCTTTGATAAGGCGGCCATGTATACAATATAAACATTTGTGCAGGTGTGATTTCCGAAAAGGGGAAATTATAACACTAGTCAACAAAAAACCGTTTGTAAAAACTTTATCAATAATTTCAACTAATTCATGTTTAGTTTGAAATCCGTTTCCTATCAGTCTACCAAATAACATAGGAGTTAGTTGAAATTGTTGAAAAAAGTTATTTTTTGTTGGTCTGTGTAATGCATACATTCAATGCGAATAATGCGTAATGATATTGTTGCGAGCATTATTCATATTTATTATATATAAATCATATTTTTACTTGGATACAATCATTTGATTTACAACAAAACACACCAACGTTATATGTATGTGTGTCTGTGCACTTATCTAATCACTTTTATCACTTTAAATTCTTCACTGCTAATACTACAAATGCCATACGTCAATTTTAATATATGGTATATATTTTTTAATAAACACAACCTGCTTGAGTTAGTTTAATTAAGTGTCCTTCATAACAAGTGCCATACTACTCAACCTTCAATATGAGGATCTGTATTGGTAAGCTTACCTCTTCTGGTTGCGGTCTTACGCTTTGACGCAAGAGCGGATGTGTTGTATGTTGATCCATTGTTGGCGTTATGACGCGTCTTCGCACGTTTTTATCTGTGCTCATAATTCACTTAACTTTTAATGTTCATTCGAATGATTAAATCGATTAATCTATATACAATTATAAAACTATTTTTCTTATATTTTTGCTGATAGTCGGTCGATTATTGCGCAGCGTATTCGGTCTCAACACGCTGGCAAATGTTCACGAACTGTTTGATCGAAGGCGATCAATTTGAGTATGTACCGTTTAAATGTTATTATCGGCACCAAACGCGCGCTAAAAACTTCGGCATATACAAGGGAAATTTTCGTATCTAATCTATTTTTTTTGTTTTTTTTGGCTTAGGATTTTGTGAGTGAGTGTACTGAGCATAGGAGTGAGCATTTATACAATGAAGGTGTTCATGAACTGTGTCATATTTTGTTCGACTGTCATTTTTCTATCCCATTTTTTTTATTTGGGTGTTGTAGTCACTAAAAACGGTTAAATTTGCAGTGAATTCAATTGTAGCCTTAAATTTAATTCTGAATAAAAAATATTTCAGCAGGTTTTTTCATACAGTACACTATTAGCGTCTATCAATGACAGCTATACACTGAAAAAAATTCCAAGAAGTGTGTGAAAATCATTCTCAATACATTTTTGTTGAGTATCTAGTAGTGTAACTGCGAGTGATTCGATTTATTTCGCTCAAAAGAAATCTAAGCAAGAGTGTTAACATGATGAAGAACCCCAAACGAGAGCGACACCCCTCCCGAAGTTTCATGTGCGGGCAGCACCCAAGTTTGGTTATGCTATGTGATGAATCAGAATTTTGTGATATATAAAATGGGAGTTTGCCTTTCACTGATATATGTACATATATATTTTGAGATCCAAAGTTTTCTGAAATTTCAAGAGCAAACGATTTCCTACCAAGAATATCAACACACATCATTATTTTTAAACTAAGACATGATATAATATGGATTTCCCGACATCTCATTTTGAAATGTAAACATTTCTTGACAATCACAAATTTCACACCTTAATGTGATAAGCATAAAAAAATAAACGAGGGTCATTTCATAAATTGGTGAGCATTTTAGTAATCTAATCATGTTGTATTTTTCAGTGTTGATTTACTTTCAGCTACCAAAGTATCTAAGAGACAAAGCTACATATTTTTTAAGCAATTCTAAAACTCATCGAAGCAACAAACGGACAAACGTTGTGAATATAATTTTGACATATACCGCATTATAATTTTTGTGCGTCACTTGCTTTCTATATGCAAATATGTGTTGATTTTCTTTTATAAATAAATTTGATTTTTCAATTTAATAAAATTTGCAAGTCATTAGACAAATATAAGTTCAATATGAATCAATATTGACTAAACCATATGTCATTCACAAAAATCGCGAATTATAAGAAATTCTTTCTGTAGTATTTTTCTACACATATCATAGTATATTTAATAATTGATTGAAATGAAGCTGTAAATCGACGCGTTCTCAATCAATTAAACTTGTCAAATACTTATCTCTATGCCGAGTAAGTTGGGTGTGTGTATCGCCGGCTTTGATTTAAACTTTTGATTGCTACTAATTTATACCTTGGCAAGTTTTGCTTGTGTTTCGCTGCACATCTTTAGACGTCTGTGTTATTCGAGCGTTTGTTTCTTACTCCTCTTGTTTTCACGAAGTTTCACGTCTGCTTAACTTAATCCAATTGTCTGTCGTGTCTTATGCGAGCTACGCTGATTGACTGTCGGACGCTGACAAAAAAGTTTTAACTCATAATCATTACGTTTTACTTAAGAAACTTTTGTTGTTGTTTTTGTTTTTTTTTTAAACTTACTCAGACATAAACAACTTCAGCACAGCTTGTGACAGCGACAGAGACAAAAATGCGTGTATTTATTTACTTAATAATAACAAGAGAGCAACAAAATTTTATTTAATTTCACAGTCGTTGTCTCATCACTGACTCTGCTCTCATGTCTCATTCGCTTTTAGTTTTAAATGGCTTTTTGTGCTTTTTTTGTATTACTTTTAGTTGCGTCTTTTATGGTAGCCGGTTTTTTTTTTTGCGATACGCTTTGTTTACAATTTGAATGTGTACGCAAATATTTGTAGTATTGTTTTGTTTATTTTATCATTTCAATATACATGAGCTCATTATTAAGAGCTTCTTCGCTATGAGTGCTTCAAATAGAATTCAAATGCAGCAATTTTGCTTAATTGGTTGAATTCTTAATTGATAGAAACGAAAACTATAAAACATATTTGCATTGAAATGTGTTTTAATATGATAGAAAAATAATTCACGTTTAAAATATTTTGTTTACCTAAATTTATTCATAACTTTACTTATTCACTTATTTATCTGGCATCAAATTGGCTTAAAAGTGCACAAGTAAAAATAAAACAAAGAATTACATACATTGTATATGCAATGTTTAAGTAATTCTGTTAGAATGTATTTTATAAAATTGTTAACACTTCACTTTTACAATTGTAACATGAATATTTGATAGTTTGCACTTGTTGTTATGCGATTTGTAAGCATGTAACATGCAATTTTATAGTTTATACAAATGTAAAATACCTAAAAGCATTTAATAAAACATACGTCGGCTATTTGATGCTCTACAATCACTATTGATTTACTTATACAAACATATTAAATTACAGTTCAATTTAAAAAATAGTTTCCATAATCGTTCATTCATTCATTTAATGCAAAAAAAAAAAAAAACAAATCGTATCGACTTAGTTTATTCATACTTTATTTGCATAAACTTTGACCCTTTATTGATGTAGAGCAAAAATAACTATGCATAGGGCATTAGAATGCGCAACAAACATGGCGTATACGTAACGTAACGAACATACATAAATGCAAATGTTTGCTATTTTTATGCATGAGCAAAATATTGCGCATACGCATGGTTGCACAATCGTAGCGTGTTAATAGAAGAAGGACAAGTGGAATTTATTTATAAACTCATAGCCGGAAGTGACATTCGACAGTTATTTAGAGATTTTTGAATGCGCAGATTTATTGTGTTGTGAAATCCATTTCAAGCATTGGGTGTCACCATCAGTCAACAGCCATCAACTTGAAGTATTGGCCTCGATTTCTTTTCATCTTATTTATTTACTTTACATATTTTTATTGCTTTATTTTGCGTTTTCTTTTTTGCGCCCTTTTGCGCTGTAAGACATTTGCATTGCAAACATTTGTTACTTATACTGAGTGCGACGACGATGACAACGATGATTTCATGAATATTACAAATGTCGGCCAAGCCGGCATGTTGTTGTCGACAGTTTTTTTTTTTATTTTTTTCAGTTTGTATGAATATATTTTTATTTTTATTCACTTGACAAACATACTCAAGCTGCTGGCACATTGAAATGACCTAAAATCGTAGCTTATGTCGTTGTTGTTGTACATTTACTAATTTTAGCATTGCTAGCTCACTCTTGAACACCGTAACTTGCCATTCAAATTGTTTGGAGTTATGCTCTTCGGCTTAAAGCGATCTCTTAGCAAGCAAACTAAACGCAATGAAACTGAAATATTTCATCGCCTTCGTCATCATCATAATCATCATCACAATCATGTAAATCGTCTTTGGTACACTTCACTTGACAATGTCATTCAACTTGAGCCAAAGAGCGAGAGAGTTCGAATGCCTATATTTTCATTCCTTGAGTTGTTCCTCCTTTTCTGTTTGATTTTTCTATAAAGTTTTACAATTCACGTAGAATGGCGGTGCTTTACTTGGCTTACGGTATTTTTTATTTTTTAGGTTTTTCTTTGTAAGCTCTTCGTTCTCTTTTCGTATTGTGCTCAGTTTCGTTTTCGGCTTTGGCGCTGTTACATATCATGCTCTGTGGTATACAAATTCGTAAACAAAAAGTTCATCGGAAAGTTGGTCAAAATGAAATCAATAGAATGAATAATGGGAGAGCTTCAATGAGTGGGTGAGAGTTTAGAAGAGTTAAGCGTTGTGTTATGCACGTGGTGGGAGTTGCGTTAGAGCAATGAATGTGAGGTCGTATATTTTTAATACACATATAAATAAATAAATAAGTGAAAAAATTGCATTAAATTATATAAAATGTTTTTTCGGAATTAATTTTGTTAATAATATAAATTTTTTTTATTTCTAAAATTATAGAAAAAATTCGAAGCATAAAATACATGTTCTCAATTAGCGTTGAGCTCATTTTGCGCATACCAGCAGTCAAACAAAAAAAAAAAAAAATAAACGTTTGCGAAATGGCGTAAAAGATATGTGATAAAACATTTAACAATGTTTTGTTGTTGTTGCTCGTGATTTCAATGCGTATTTTCAAAATGCACGTGCTTATTTTTTATAGTAAGAAGAAGAATTAAGAAAAACACATTAAATGCAAAGCGCATGCGTTAAAATTAAAATGAACGCCGTAGCAAGAAGAGAACACATTTCGGAGAAAAGAAAGAGAGAGAGAGTGCGTGCAAAAGCAGTAAGCAAATACAAACAAAAAACCGGCATTGCTTTATATATCAACACAATACAATACAGATACAAATTCAAGCACGACGATGAGAGACGAGCACGAAACGCATGTAAATATTTGTATATATTTTGTAGCATCTTTTAGGCGCCACATTTACGCGTCATACACTGCTATGAACACGACGCCTGCTGTGTGCGCTGCTGTGTATATGTATGTGTTTGTTTGTGTACATAAGACTGTATATATGAGTGTGTCTGTGTGTGTGTGTGTGTAGTTGGGTTTGTTGGCTGAAACAACCAAAACAATGCAAATGTATGTCAGCTGCTCTGCTTTTGATTTTATTTTTCTTGTATTTGTTATTGTTCTTTTTGTGTTTGCAGTGTATTTTCATTGCTTGTTTTTGTTTTTTTTTTTTTTGTGTTATGTTTTGCGTTTTCTTTTTGGCAAAGACTGTAACTTTCGAAACGTTCCTTGGGTTTTGTAGCATAGCATGGCAATCAGTCGCAGCAGTACGCTTCTCTTGTTCGGTCGTGTTTAAGCTTAACTGGCAGCAAAATCAAATAAATGTTAACGGACGGCAAAGTGTGCAGTCAACAAAAAATGTTCGTGTATTAAAAAAAAAAAAAAATAGTAATAATAATTAAATAAATAAATTAATAACTTAAAAATACATTTTAAAACTATGCCTGTTAGAAATCAACATTTTTTTGTGTATAAAAATTTATTATTATTGAAAAAACTGGCTGCTTTAAAAACTTAAATAACGCTTGAATAAAAATCAGCTAAAAAAGTGTGTGTGTGTGTGTGTGTGTGCGTGTTTTCTTTTGTGTGTCTGCGTTTAATGTGAACTAGACCAATTCGACGTAGCGCTCAATTTATGAGCTTCGTTGGCTTTTGTCTTTGCGTATTTTGCTATGTTGGGTTTTTTATTATATTTTTTTTTTTTTGGTACTTCACATTCATTGCACAAAATAATGTTGTCGGTTCTTATATATTTCGTTTTGTTTTTATTTTTTTATTTTTTTTTTTTGTAATTTGGCTATTGATTTCATGTTGAAAGCGCCGGAAACCAATACGAATAGACACACACACACTGTCATAGAAACAGGAAAGCAAAAAAAAAAGAAAAAAAAGTTTTTCTCTGCCAGTGCGTATATTTATAGACACTTGAAACGTTCTTATCTCAAACGCTTGGCGCTCAATTTCCGACAATTGTTCGCTCTAATGAGCACAAAATCATTTTAATTGTTTTTCCAAGCAATGCACAAATGTTCGGATGTTCACGCAAAGCAGAAATATCATTTCCTGTCTATTTGAAAATACCAGACTGGCATATAGAAATTATAGACGAAATTGGCATACAAAACAAGTTGATATTGATTGCAGCATGTTTGTAGCTTTGAAAAACTCTTGAAATTAACGTATATGAAAAGAAAACTCGAAACAAATGCAACAAAGAAAAACTAAAATAATAAAAAAAAAACTACAGACAAAAAACAAGCCACTTAAGAAAGTATTAGTAAGAAAGGAAATACAAAACAAAGGAAAAGAAAAAAAAAAAAGAATGAAAGCAACAAACAAACAAAGAAAGGACAAAACGCACAACTTATAAACGGACACTGTCATAGACACACACACACACACACACACATACTGACATATTGACAAGATTTCACACAAAGCGGTCGCTAAACTTGGCCAAGCACAAACACACGGATACATTTATAAATATAAATAAATATATAATGCTTGTATTCAGTTAGATGTCGACGTCCTCATCGTCTTAGTGAATCGTGTTGCTAATAAGGATACGCATGTCTTCAAGATAAAAGTCAACTTAAAGGCTGAGCATTGTCTTTACTGAGCCTGAACGTCGCATTAGAAATGCCATTGTGGCATTTTATCAGTGTGTGTGTGTGTGTGTTGGTGTGCGTGTCAGTGATTCAGGAAAAAAAAAAAAACTCTTAGACATGTGCTGAACCATAACCCACAAGCCAGCAGCTTAATGAGCAGATGTCGTCATAAGTTTCTGCTTGCGTTGATTGAATTGTCATCACGTCGACACAAAATTTCGCCAGCATTTGTTGTTGCTTAACGTTTATTGTGCTTTGGTTTTTTTTATTTATTTATTTATACATATTTTTTCGTTTCTTTGTTTTATAAGTACATAAAGTTTTTATTAGCTAGTCATTATTTACATTCAAGCGCTTCTGCATTGAATGAACTCATTTAAAGCTTGCTTTCCCCACACTACACATTTATGTCCTTTAGCTTCATTACGCTGCATAACATTATCTATTGGTGTCGCTTGATGACTGTGGTTGTCTCTTTGTGGTGTTTGTTTAGCTGTGTTTGATATGTGACAAGTGAACTTAATAAAATCAACAGCACATTAAGCACATCAACGTAAATAAGTAGCAACCAAGTTATATGCTTACGTCGTCATTACTGAGTTACCTTGCGTTCCTGCCTGATTATGATTCACACACGGTAAGTAAATCCTTTTCCTCTCGCCATATCATGCTTATAACAGCTTATATTGCTTGTAAATGAAACTGTTTGTGGTTATTTGCTTATGTTTTTCTCTGCTTCAATAAATTTAAATTAACTCAAGTTACGTGAATATAATCTAAAATGTTGTATAAGTTTTTCTACAAAAACTATTTCTGTTTTCATAATTCTTGAATGTTCTCATGTTGAAACAATGTTGAAATAGATATTTTATGCTAAGAGAAACTTTTCTTGTGACAGTTTATAGTTTATTTAAACCAATAGCATAGAAAATATAATATTTAAAATTTTTTAAATATTTTTACTATATTAGAAAACAATATTCAACATTTTAATAATATTGGTGGCAATAAACTTTCATAGCAGATTTAACAAGAGATTGCTGACCATATACATAAATAGATAACCACTTTAACATATTTGCCAACACCAAAACTCAGTTCTTTCATAGCAATTTTTATATCACATGACTAATTTATACTTTTTAAATTATCATATTAAAAAAAACAAACAAGAGCTGAGCAGTGTGGAAAATTAACAATATATAAAGTTTTAAACTGCAAAAGTTTTCTCTGTCTCATGTTTGCTTTAATGATGAAGAGAAAAAATGTCACTAAAAGTCATTATGGATAATGCGGTTTTAATATAATGAAAGTTTATTATCCTTTAACAAAAACCAACCGACTTTTTATAATTAATACAAATATGTACATACATATATTGAACTGACCCAAAAAAAAAAAAAACATTATTAAAAAAAGATGCTTCCATTTATGAGTTGTGCGCAACAGAGAAAAAAAAGTAGTAAGTAAGTAATTTCAATCTCGTTTTTTGTCGTAAAAACTAAAAATAAAAGTGTCAATATGTGCGTGTGTAAATTTGTTTCTCTAGAAGGTCTTATCGTACGATGCTTAAGTAGAGCGGATACCAACTTTTAATGCTTTTAGCAGCACTTAAATGTAGTTCGGAAAAAGTGTTTGCCTACCGAACACATTTGTTGTCATGGCTATATAAGCCATTTAAAGCTGCTGACAGGTCGAGACACTCTGACAGGAAGTGCATTAACGAGACAGTCTTGTTTTAATTGTGAAATTGCTTTTAAGTTTGCAAAACTACTTTTTTTAGTTAACGGCATATCAACTTTCGACGAAGAGTGATTTAAAATTTTTTTCGAAAATATTTTTCCTGTTCAATCAAATTCAAATCATGACACAAGATAAGCGCATAAAGTCACTGAAGCATGTTGCCTACAAATACATATAATTGGTTACTTGATCATATATGATTTTATGCCAACATTTACTTTATGGCATAGAAACCTTCTGACTGTCGGCGATAGCTGCTTTATCATCCAACTGGCCGCATCTAATTTCACACTTGATTGAAGCCCAAATGTCACACAAGCCTTTTGTAGCACGCTTGACTTAGGTCTGACTGCTGACTGCAAAAATAGAAATAGAAATTTTGTCATGCATTGTTCGAATATCATGATGAATGTGTGGGAAAACTTTACAGACATATTCAAATGTACGAGTGCACTGACTTCGACTCATATTGGCAATAAAACGACAGTTGACAGCAGACAATATGTGCAAATATACATATGTATGTATCTAGACTGATTGTCTGCACTATACAGATTTTTGTACATTTCAGTTGTCACTGTGATTGAGAAGCTGCATGTGTATGATATTTAAGCCCATTGAGGCAAGAACAATGCACATGCTGTTGCATTCAATGTGTGCGTAGACATTTATACACAATCCTTGATAATTGCAACTGTAAATATGTCAATTGTTTGCACTTTATTGGCTGCATTATGTTGTTATAACAACGTCAAAGTGCAATGACATCAATTTTCATCATATTATCATATTACTGCAATTATTGTTCTTAAAAAATTCATGACACACTTAATTAAGAATGCCAATTAAAAAAATGTTTTCATGACAGAGTATACTATAAACATCTTTGTTATTTACGATTGCATAGCACATACGTTAGTTTAACATTGAATTCGAAAAATAAATTCGTATGCTGAATTGATTTCATTATTTATTTTTTATATTTTCTGCATTAACTTTTATATCATTGTATTATATAATTAAAGTCTTAAAGTCTGCAATAGCACAGAAATATTATGCAGTTTGCATTGGCATAAATAAGCATGTTAATAAGTTTTCGAAAAGAAAAATACATATTTATTGCTTTCCGCGTAAATCAAACCACTCCAGGATAGTAATTTCATTATACTCAGAAATGCATAAATGCAGACAAGGCTTTGAATAAAAGAGTGTCATTTAAAGAGTTCGTGGTAAAGACGATAAATTGCGACGCAGTTGCATTTTTATGTTGAAATGAGTAGAAAAACAACAAATTCAACCAAAAGCCATTCAGATCCTTCTGAAAATTAACTGCATAAAGGTTAAGTTGGTTGCCATTGGGCATAAAGTTCAAGGATACAACTTAACTTTAATTAATTAATTTATATGATTTTAAGGAATAATGGATAATAGCTTCATTGGCTTAAAATAAATGAACTGAAAGATTTTACGTATCATTGCGGTTAAGAGTCGCAAATACTTTTAATGACAACAGTAAGCGTAGCAGCATAATTTATTTGATTGAACCTTCAAGGTTTCAATGAATTGTATCGTTGATTAATGTCAGCATACATTTATACATACATACGTTGTATATAAGTAAACAAAGGGAACAAAAAAAAAATGTACAAAATTTACATATTTAAAGCATTTTCAATAACCACCGGTAATAAAATTGTCTATAGGCGGTGTAGGTGACAGCCGCTCTGAGTGCCTGCACATAATAGATAGTTAACCCCGACACGAATCTATTCACCTTGTCGATGAGTCATCTTGAGTCAACAATGAAGTCATGATGATGATGATGATGTTGCTTCTGTCGCTGGCATTGGCATTTACTGTCATTGTTGTTGTTATTGGTTTTTCATTGTGCTGAATAGGCTGAGTCTGACAGTGAAACGCTCTTTAACGTATTTTATTGTATTTTGTTAACAAACTCTGGTCAACCTTTTCGAACCACTTTATGATTTTGTTTTCGCCATTTTTTTTTCTTATTGTTTGTGTTTAATGTCATGAAAGATCTTAAATTTAAATTTAAATGCACAGATACAATGGCATTGCGTGTAGATAGAGAAAAAAAGGAGCAAAAAAAGTTATTTCAGTATCACTGATAGACACACATGTTAGTTCACACACACATATATATACGCTAAGCCTGCAAAACGCCTAAAAAAAGAAAAGGTTGCCAAGCTGTTTCAAATGAATGGTAAACAACAGACGACACACCTTTTGAGGCATCAAATTAAGTGCCTATTAGACACATGAACTCACAGAAGCTGCGACGCAATATTTTCACTTACAACACACGCACACAGATACACTAAGAGCACCAAGTGTGTGTGTGTATTGTATGTAATACATTTTAACTGTGGTGTGATGAGAGTTATTAGCAAGCAACGTGTCTCGTTTGACACTAAAACATTTCCATTTTTGTGTTTGCTTAGCTCTGCTTTGATTTTGGCACATGTAACTATATTGTGGCGACCCAGTGTAAATACCATTGTTATATATATATATATATATATATATAGAAATCGATTTGCACTCACACAAGGCTCAATGCGCGCGCCAAAAACGATGATAAAAATATTGACGAGCATCTGCATGTGTTTGTATCTATGCGTGTATAACAATATATACATGTGTGTGTATGTGTGCCCTAAGTTAAAATTGATATTGAAATCCTTTTAACGCCATATTTAAAATTTATATGCTAAGTAAATTGAATTATTGCCCAAAACTCAATTTGTACGATGCATTAACATTTACATAGATTCATTGGTCTACACTAAGCTATAAGCACACACACACACATACAGTTGGTGGTTTTTTTGTGCTTGAGGTGTGTGTGTGTGGATGCTTTCATTTATACCGTCGGCATGTCACTTAAAATCGAAACTTTCGCGTAGATTTAATTTAAAATTTTTATGTACGCACTCATCTGCCTGTGTTGCTTTTAATTTTTTAATACATTTGCAATTCGATTAAATCATGCTGGTTGCCAATAATTGCATTATTGAAAGAGCTTTAGGCTTCATGATGTTTGCTGTGCTCGGGGGAGATCAAAAAAGTTACCGATTCGAGCTCGAGGCAAGTCAATAAATAAAAATTTTTCTGTTTGAACTTTTTTCCTTTCATTTGCAATGCTTACTGAAGCTCGAATTACTTTATTATTAATTTTTCATATGGCTACATCCTTCTATTATCACTTCATGCATATTTTATTATATGCATTTCAGCTCTAATAAACACAACATTGACAACGGTTAGTCAATCAATAAATCTATCTATTAATCTTTTTGTTTTCATAATTGTTGGTAATTTTTTGCGCACAGGTGTACTAAATTTGTTGGAAGGATAATGTTTGTATTTTCATTAAAACAAACCGAATTCCATTTCTACAAAAAAAAACAAAATATAGTAATAAAAAAGTAACTGTGGCGTGCGGTTCATTTTGATTTATGCGTATGTTTAATATTGTACGAATATTTTGCACACATGAGTTGCACGAGCATAAATCAACACAACAAGCCATGCAGTCATGCAACACCACACAAAAAAAAGTAATTTTTCCTTCTTAAAAAAGCAGAGAGACAAAAAAGTAACTGTGAAATTTCAATTTATCAAATATTCGTCGTCATATATGTTGTAGTCATGATTTTTGCATAACAAATTAGCAACACGAAAAACATGAAATTCATCAATATATCAATCATTAAGTCGCACGAAAATGATAAAAAAATCATCGATCAGTTATAATGGTATTGTTTGAAAATTCAACATACAAATAACATTGCGTATACGTAATAAAAAAAAAAAATTGTGTGTACTTTTCATATTAACGGTAACAAAAAAATGTTACAGTTAGCTGGAAAAAATTAAAAAAAAATTTAAAAAATATTGTAATTTAAATTCCTTCGACTCCAAAAAATGCGAAATTCATAACATTTTTTTAGCTTGAAAACAGAAATTAAATCTTATAAAAATATTTTTTGCTATGAATTTCATTTGTGTACAATAAAAAAAAGGAAGCGTATGATTTTTTGCCATAAAATGTTTCCGAGAATTTTGGTTTGAGTATGTACTCGTCTACTTTAAAATAAATAGGCGTACAAATTCAACAACAGCAAACAAAGTAAGAAGAAAAAAATAATAATAAATAAATAAAAACTCATAAAACTTGTAAAAGTAAAAAAAAACAGATTCAGCTTCTTTTGTTGTTGCGTTTAGACATGTTGGTGTATGAGAGCCTCTTTGGCCTTTCGCTGTTTCAATGACTGCGTTTTAAAGTAAGTTCAGTCAGTCAGTCAACCATTTGAGAGAGGCGCCTGTAAATGTATAGAAAACAACAAACACGCACAAATTTCAAAATAAAATACAATAATCGTGGATATGTTCAGTGGGTATGTTTGTTAACTAACAGTGATGTGCACTACATTAGGTTTCATTCAATGAATGTTCATTTGCGAAGCTTATTGCAAGTGTAATAGCTTAAAAGAGATAATTTGGGCTTATTTGAAATCTAATTGATATAAGAAAAAATATTTAAGAATTCAGAAAGTTCATATTTAATTCAAATTTGAGATGTTCATCAATTGGCTGATGTTGATTTTTTTGGTCTGCGGTTCATACTTATGGCAGATTGGAATCAATTTTTGGCACATTGGCACTGGAATGAATATTTGTATATATTTTTGTTTACATTCTTCTTTCAAAAAATCTCGTATCTGTCTTTGGACACCCTGTATTACTTGTCAGTACTTTTGTTATTACATTTTCATCACCAATAATTTGTGCAGCGTTGTAATTGCTATTGACGACAGTTTGAAAATATAATATAAGTTACGCACAATCAAGATACGTGTTCGTGTTTCGTTTCTGTGCCTAATGTTGCGGCACATTTTGTTTTTGTTTTTTTTTATTCTTTTGAGTTTTTGAACATTTTCTGCCTAAAATTTCTACTTCATTTTTCAGGCATTGAGGCGTAACATGGCTTTTATGAGGTGTCACGTTAGGTCGCATCAAGTCTAAACGTCAGATGACGAAAAATAAAAACATATTTTTTGTTTTTTTTTTTTTTTTTTTTTTTTTGCTTTTTTGTTAATACTGATTTGTGTGTTTTATGCAAATATTTGAGGAAATTATTGCTAAGCACAAATTTAATTTTGAGTCGTCAAGTTGTGGCAAACAAATTATAATAACCATGTTTGTGTGTGTGTCTGTGTGTGTATTAATTGCCACCCCAAATAACTCACACACTTCCATTTGAGCAATTATTGTGGCATTATATAATTATTGTGCCCAATTGAGAAAGTCATTCTAACGTGTATTATAATTTTATCATCTCATTTGCGACAATTTAAGGTCATTATATCATTTGCATATGAAATAAACATTTCCTACAACATTTGTGTATCTGTGTGTGTTTCTTTTAGACCAACTTAAGATATGTTGAGACTTGTAATTTTAGCTTTTATGTAAAATGAAGTGTACTTAAATTTCGACAAAACCCAATTCTTGCCGGCATTTTGTACAATAATTTCTTATCTATGGTTGTGTAGTATGTGTGTGGGTGTGTGTGTGTGTGTGTGCAACTAATTGCTCGAACTTTTTGTGTGCGTTTTTCTTTCACTTGCCTTGATTCTCTTTGTCTGTGACATAAATTCAGCCTATTTTGCTAGCCTGCCTTGCCTGCTTTTCTATTAAGCCGACATAAGCCACTTCGTTTCTTTTCCTTTTTCTGCTTTTGCTCGCTCAGACTTTTTGTTAGCGAATACAATGTGCACAAATTGCTTTTGAACACAATAAACGTGATGAATTTGCAAATATTTTTGAAAATAGCCAAGACATGATTTCTGCTACAACATTCATTTGTGCGATACTTTTTATGCATTCACTGTTCTGCTGTTTTGTCTGATTTAAAAGCTGTGTGTGTGTGTGTGTGTGGTTTTTTATGGCCACATTTATTGCACTCGACACTTGGCGAAATGTGTTCACTGTCATTCTGCTTAGATTGTTTTTTTTTCCTGTTTTTCCTTTTTTTTTTTTTCGTTTTTGATAAACAAATTTTCAACTTGTTTGCCACAAGAACGAAATGTTATCATTGTTGTCGTCGCCTCGTTGTTGTAGTTGCTGGTGTCGTAGATGAGGTTTTTGCGGTTTTTGGCATTTGTCGTGCACAAGGACGTTCTTCAAAAATCGCTTGTCACCCGTCTTCAACATTATGAGCTTCTTTCACTTAACATTTTGATAAATTGTTATTAGAATTCGGTCGCACGGTGCGACAGCATTTGCTACATTCACCGTCGCTGCGGTTACCGATGTTAGTTGAAATTGAAATTGAAATTCTTTTTGGCTTGTTTTCGGCTTCGTCTGATTGCTTTGTGTTTATGCATAAATAATCGAGTCATAAATTTAAAGCGACGTTTGTCATTAGCGCTTAATGGAAATTAGATAAAATGATCGAAATGCTGCGCATTCGTGGTCAACTAATTTTATGCTTAATGATTTTCGATAACAACTTTCGAGAGTCCAAGCAGCGACCAAAGTATGCGCAAACTTGTAGTAAAAAACAAACGCATTTGTCAATTAGCTCAAACTTGTTTTTCAGCTGAAAAGTATGCAAAACTTTTATGTACAAAATGACTCCAAAAAGTAGAAATGAGAGTGGCATTTTTAGTTAGAAAAATTATTTAAAAAAACTATGAATCTACAAAGGAAACGGAAAGGTTATAAAGCAAAAATTTCTGCGAAGAAGAAGGCATCCTGTTTCCTGAAAAGGCTACTTTAGTTTGTCAAGCAATACTAAGATTTGTTTGGTCTTCTTTTTTGTTTTTTTTTAATCTTTTTTATTTTTAAGATATACGAGGTTATTAGTGTTTCTCTTTATAATCTTATTATCTATTAATTCAGCCCAAAAGGGCGCGCCATCTAGCTGATAGGCTAGCTTTATCTTGGTCTTCTTAAATCATAAAATCATGTACATATTTATATATACGTACAAAACTATTCTACATACAAAAGCATAAGAGCAAAATGAAAATATCAAACCATGATTTGCTTCTTCACAAACCCAACCTTGAACTGTTGTGAAAAAAGCTTCAGAATTCAAACTTTCATTGCATTTTTTGATGAAACTCTAACAAAAATATAATAAAAAACGATATTGAATTAAACTTCGACATAACTAAAGATAAGATGAACTTATCAAGATAAAAAGAAAACAAGGATTTATTTTTCACAAACTGAAGTAAAATATTTTATTTTGTTGCCTTGCTTTAAAACAGAAAGTTGAATAATCATACCCGAATTTAAATTTTAATGTTGTTGTTTGGGGAAATCAACTGTTCCATACCTGAATCTATAGTGATGCGGTTTATTTTCACTTGCTTTCAGTCTTGAGAAAATAGAACAACAATTTATTTGTAAATGTTTAATCCCTTCATTGTTTAGATTTAATTTTAAAACGCCACATTTTTTTTTTTTTTTTATTATTGTTTTCATTTTGCTGTGTAAATATTCAACTCTTTATGTGCTCTTAGAATGCTACAAATTTTAAAACCTATATGTTTCATGGCACATATGTATGTATGTGCCTCGACTCATAAAAGTTTAATTAACGCAAACATTTGATGCAGATACATTCAGTTATATTCATATTTTTCATTTCTTCTTCTCTTCTATGAATATGTTATTTTGCGTCATGCGGTTTTTATCTTTTTTGCTTATACTTGCATGTATCTCAATTTTTGTTTTATAAATCATAAATCATTTCTCTTATTTCGCAACTGACAAGAATTCTATATGTTCTTGTTTATGGTTGTGGGCTCTTAGCAACAGCTGACAAAGCAGTTTTTCTATTTTACATCAACACTGTCACAGGTGTTGCGACTTAGACAAGTTGCCAACGATACTATACTTTTATAGATACATATATAAATACAGAATTGTGTGTGAATTTACGCATTGCTTTTAAGCAATAAATTCCAATTAAAAGTTATTGGAAAATCAACATGTAAATTTGCCATGAATATTTTATGTATTTATTATTTTTGTTATATAAATATTATACTTTTTATTTTGCTTATTGGTCAATAAAAGTGGTTTAGTATATTTGTTGTAATCCATTTTGCTTCAATAAATTCAAAATTGTGCTTACACAACATAACAAGTACCGCAATTATTGCCATTGCCTGATCATTATTATAGTTGATTATGTATTTAAACGTTACGTGCTTTTTACTGAAAATATTCAATTTCTCAATTTCATTTCAGATTTTCATTGCGAAAAGACCGCAAAGGTCGCATACATTTTGGCCAGCTAAGAGTTAAGATCAAAAACAGCGACAAACCAAGCGGCTTAAAAGGCATGGATGGATGTATTTCATTTTATACGCTTAGCTGTGCCGAAACATGTTCTTTGAGTGTATGAGAGTGTGTGTGGGTGTCTACATATGACTGCTAAAAATTGAAAACATGAAGTATTTTAAATTTTTTTGTCTCTTTTTTATTTTACAAAATATTTTAAAGCTTTTAAAGGCGAGCATTGCATAAACATGTTCCCTGCCAAATAAAAACACTGCCGTTAGCATAAAGTACACACAAATTGTATAAAAAAAAAAAAAATCAAAAAACTTTAAACAAAAGACAAAAACAACAACAACAACAAAACAGAAAATCAAAATTCAACAACGTATGGCTTCCTTTAAGCCATCGTTGCATATGTAATCCGATCAAAGTGTTTTGTGGATGCATTTTATTTGGAAAGGGGCCCGACAAAAACAATACGGAGGGCCTAAGGAGTGCTTTGGCCCGTTTACGCAACAGAACGGGCCCCTCAATTCCAACAACACCGCAACCCACACCACCAGCCTCACCCTTACCAACGAACCAAGCCACACGTATAAGATATTCCACAACATCAACGTCAACAACAACAGCTTCAACAGCATCAACGCCTGTGGTAAATAACAATCGCAACCCTGGCCTGCCAACAACAACAACAACAACAGCAACGACAACAAACACAACTTTAACAAATAGCCCAGGCACAAATAACCGCTTCAATGGGCAAACACAAAATGTGAGTACAATATTTTGTTAATTTAATTTATAATTAAATCAAAGTCATTAATTTGACGGCAACATATTTGACTTTTACTTTCCTCTTCAGCGTAAGTAAAAGACAGTCAAGTGTGCCATGTGTTCCTAAGCAACTAATGTGTTGCTTGTTTGATGTCAAAGTTCAAACTTCCTCAAAAAATGTTTCAATTTGAGCTTTGACTGTTAATTAATTCAATACTTTTTACAAATTTTTCTTAGTTTTTTTTTTTTTTTAGATCAAATTCTCATATAATAAATAATAATAACAAATACTTTTATACTATAAAAGTTTCCTTTCAATGGCTTCTTTAGCCTTGTAGCTCTTGTGTGCATATTCACCTATAATCTTATTCTCTCAGCATAGAATTGGCTAAACTCTATATTCCATGCCAATGCCATTCAAGCTCTTTAAGCTTTATGTTACCTGCCAACTGATACATGCACTGACATTTAATTATTATTTTGTTCTTTATAGCACAACAGCAATGACAGCGTCAATTCCAACGAATGTCATTTGTTTGATGTTCAGTTTTAATTATTTTAACGAAATAACATGGCCGAAAAGATCAACTTCATTACCTACTTTATTTTACGCTTAATTTTGTTGCAATTAAATGAATTTTAATTGCATACTTCACGGCGTTATTATTGTCACACACTGTCGGCTTCTGTATTTTGCCGCGTAATGCATTAAAATTGTTCTCACTTCATCATTTTTGTTACGCGATTTTTACTTTTGTTGTTTACTGTTTTTTTTTTCTCGACATCAATTTAATTGCATAACAACTTTTTGCCATTAGACTTAATTAAATTGTAAACGTTCGCGTAGCATGAATCGCGGCGCGTCAAGAAAATAAAAGAATGAAAGCATAAAATCAAAGAATACACTCAGGTGCACAGCATTAATGAATGTTGTATAAGTATTTTAATGAGCAAAAATGTATGTTTGAGTGGTTATTGACAGAAAATTTTCAGACGCGCAGACAATCATAACATTTTGTTAAGCAATCTTAATTAGAAAATATTTCTATAAAATGGCAGAAAATTTTCTTGCAGCTCATTTTAATTTATTTTATTGTTGACATCACCTTGAAGCAATGCCAAGCACTCATAGACACAAACATATCCACAGTGCCTCATTGGCACTCTGCATTGCAGCCGCAAAGTATGCAACGACGCAAATTATTTGGCATACGTCTCCACCTACGTACAATTTTGCTGCCAAATAAAGTTTTTTTTTTTTTTTGGTTTGTTTGTCGTGACTATTTATCTCATCGAAAGGTATATTGCTTAGTTACATAACCATTTGTACATGTTTATCTCTTGCATAGTTTTGAGCGCAATGACAACCAATATTGTTGTACTTTTCAAGGGCATTTGGCCAAATAGCTGCACTAACAAAAAGTATGCGCTATCGCAACTGTACTCAATGTCAACGTGTTGGCATTCACAAAGCACAAAATCAATAAAAAGCTATCTTTACTAATGGTCATAAATATTGTATACATTTAGGCGTTGTATCGCAAAGTTACCATGTTAAAACAAAAGTAAAAAACATGTTTGTCTGTATGTGAGCCACTCATGCATTAGTTTATGCTTGACCAAAATTGATCAAACAAATTGCGGCCAGTTTGCTTGTCTCGCAGAATCGAAATAACTCAAGAAGAAACGTGCACACGTGCAAACACATTGCTGTGCGACCGTTGGTATGCAATAAAAATGACAAAGAAATAAAAAAAAAACCAAAGCTAAAAGGAAACTTTTATTCATTTGCCGAATTTGCTAAAAGAAAAAATCCAAATGGCTGAATACCAACTAAAGAATAAGCAAATCAACATTTTATCAATATTTGCGTAAAAAAAACTTTTGACTTTATTGCTTTGTGCTTGTGGTCAATTTGCCGGATTCAGCTTGAAGCGCACTCTAATTTAAAATTCAATAGGAAATTCTCATTTCAGTTTTGTCCAACATTTCTGTAGATTTTTCGGTAATGTTGCTATTTTGAGCTTATTTATCAAATGTATGGTTACGCAAATATCAAAACACAAACCCTGAAACATAATATTCGCTTTGATTGAGGTCAATGTCACTTAATCTAGTTAGTTTAATTTGAGTGGATAAATTTGGTTTACTATTTGATGTACAATTGTTTGAAACTGTTTGCTGAACTTAAGCCATTCAACTTGTGTTTTTATGTTTATGTGTTGTTGGACCACAGGTTTTGTTTGGTTTTGTTCATTAGGTGAAGTGCCATTAACTGCAATTACCATGCAGCGATTAAGTTAGACCAACAGTCGTAAATTGTATATAATTCCAAATGCAAGACCAATTATACGCTTTGATTGAAGAGTGTTTAAATTAGATTAAAAGTACTTTGGTATTTTCTAAAGAAAAATAATATGCCAAAATCATACAATCACTTACAAATTTCTATATAAACGTTGATCTGTTTTAAATTTTTGAATCACACAAATCAGCTTGCGTATAAGATGTATGCCACTGAAGAAGATTGATAGAAGCTTGAAGTGTCACTTTTCATTGTGAAAAGATAAATTACATTAAATTATTTAAATTTTAACATTTAATTTTATTTATCTTGTGATATATGATATTATTTTTAATACATAATTCAACAATCCCACGAAAAAATACTTCAAATAAAATCTCTCAAAATCGCAACACGATTTTGAAACAAAAAAAAAGGCTGTGTAAAACATCAAAATTATGTTTTTCTTATTCAGACTGTCATATATCATTTTTTAAAAATCTGATTATCCTGCAGAATAAAACAATTTTGTCATGTGCCAGAGGGCATCGCCAGCTTTTTCAGCTAACACAGACTCAAGCGACCGCAGCTCATTTGGATGTCGTTGAACTTTCATTTACATTTGCGGCAAATTATTTGCATATACAAAATTTTCTCATTTCAATTTGTTTGTTAGTCAATTTAAATGCTGGTAAGCTTTTAATAAGCTCAGATTATAAGAACAAAAAACTTAAATGAAAACATAATTTACTTGAGTTTTTGTGCATTTATCAGTTGATTTGTTACAGAAATTTATATGAAAACGGCGACGGCAATTTAGCACACTTAAAGTATATCTATAGACTATAAATCGGTCATAGTCAGAGCTGTTGATTTAGATACTACTTTATTTGTTTAATTTATGTTAGCAGTTAAGACATAAGTGCATAAACAAACTTCAATAAGGTTGCCAATAAATTTATTTATATTTATTTATGTCAACAGCATGTTGAAAAGCGTCAAATCTTCAAGTTGGCACTTCAAACAGAATTGGCCTTTTGGCATGTTTTGAACTTGACACTTTGTGATGGCAAATAAAAGCATTAAGTACATAGCATAGTTGTGTAATTTGACAGTGATTTTATGTTTGCTAAAGATTCTGGTATGTTGTAGCAGGAATTTTATCAAAGCATACAAAATGGCAACTCAAAGAGATGGCAAGCTTTTAATGTTCATCGTCTGTCTGCAACTTCCATGGCTTATTTGATTTATTTGATTGGTGGGAATTGACTCGCTGCTTTGCACTACGCTGACAGCTTCATTTACATGACCGTGGCAAAAAATCCACAAAACGTATGTAGATACACAAGAAATGACTGGCTGGTCGACTGTTTTCAAATATGTTCGTGTTGCTCGATCGGGCGTAAAATACCCCAGTGACGGTGAAAGGCGCAAAAGCATTTTGACTGATGTGATTGCATGTGTATAATTGTGTGTGTTTGTGTGTGTGTGTGCGTCAGCTTACGTTGCCAGTTGTCCTTTGAGTTTTGTGTGCTGGCAGGCATCTTCTGAGGACTATTAATTCGCTCTCCTTGTCAAAATTAAGCAACTCAACACGCCACAAACGTTGCTGAACTCAAGTTGACTCAAACGCGAAACTTTAGCAACTTGAACTGAGGGCGCCAATGTCAGTGGAGGCAGTTTTTTTTCGTGGTCATAAATTATTTTGCGCTTCGTGCAGCCTTTGCATGACAACCAACAAGTTTGCTAGTAGCAACATGCCACCGGCCGTAATGCCGGTTTGTATATGACTGTTGATGGTGCGCTCAATATTTCAATGTTTTCTTTATTTTATTTTCTTTTTTGTTTGTCTCACACTCACTTGGCCTTTACTTATCGCTAACTACGAGCATTTGTTTGCTCGGTTGCAAGCCAAACGTAGTGTACATGAGGTCAGTGCAAGATTTATTGCATTTCATTTAATATCATTAAGGATTGATACAAAGGAAACAAAAAAAACCAGTAAGGATTGGAGTCGACAGTACTCGACTTCGACATACCCTGTACCTTCAATTAGTAACGTCTGTTGTAGGGCGTTGCCCCGCCCACTTTTTAATCGAAACATATTTCCTTTCTATTCAATATCATACCTACTAATTTTTGCTCTTCTAGACCAATTCGTTACAGAGATATAACGGTTTTCTATTTCGGCTATATGTGGGCGTGGTTACGCCCATTTTATATTTGAATCTTACTATACTCCATCCCAATAGCATACATGCAAAGTATCATTCTTGTAGGTTTTATGGTTCTTGAGATATGAGCGTTTGAAATTTTTACTATATAGGGGCGTGGTCACGCCCATTTTTTTGTTTTTTCTTATTGAGAGTTGAGTCAGCTATATACACACCAAATTTGGTGTTCCTATCACAAAAGACAACGCAGAAAATACGACTTTTGTACTATTTTACCCGAGGTAGCTTCAGTCATTTGCCCCTCACCCCTAAACTAACTCAAAAAGGGGGAAAACAAAATAAACTTGATCTGCGTAATGAATCACAGAATCGAACTGCGAAGAGCTTTTGGTCCTATCTATTATAGTTTCCGAGATCGACGCGTTCATACAGACAGACGGACGGACGGACAGACGGACGGACGGACAGACGGACGGACAGACGGACGGACGGACAGACGGACAGACGGACATGGCTAAATCGACTTCTCTTTCGATACTGATCAAGAATATATATACTTTGTATAGTCGGAGATGTCTCCTTTAAGGTGTTACATACATTGTCGACGTGCACAAAACTAATATACCCTTGTACCATAAGGTACAGGGTATAAAAACAGAAAATTCAATTGAAGAACTTAATCGCAAAGTGAATTAAATATGTAAAAGGATTAAATATATATAAATAAAATGTCAAGCAAATTAGATTTCACATTCATTTTGAAAAGCCAGTTTGACCGATTCTACATCCTTTTCCTTTTCCGTCTCTGCTTCCGCCAGCGCTACTTCGTCTTCTCTTCTGCTTCCGTTTCCGCGTTAAATTCATTCGCCATGTTTCTATTCAATCCATTAGCGTGTTTTCTTTCAGCGTTCGTTTTTGAAGGCTTAAACGTGCTGTCAGTCAATTTAACCGAATGCGTTTGTGCTTCAGGCGTATTCTCCTACATATAAAAGCTGTCGAAATCAGTCACTTTTAAAAATGTTTGAAATTTTCGATTTGCGTTTAGCCATACTAAGCTGCATGGGGTTTGTCCTTGGCCTTTGTCGTTCGTCGTGTTGTCAATTCAAGTGTTTTAATCAATTTTAATTAAATTTCGTGCTTAATTAAGCGTTAAAAGCGTTTGAAGTTGATCAACAGCAGGCAACAGGCCTCCCCTGCCGGTAGATTAACGCGTGGGCATAAAATTATTATTTTTATGATTTTCACACGTGTGTTTAATGTATTGAAGCTGTCATAAAATTGAGATACACATGTATACCAAAGGAAGGCGTTGCTTAGTTGTCTATAATCTATTTCAGCTTAACAAAATATGTGCTCTGTTTGCCAGAAGATGTTTTTCTGTATATTCAAGCTTGTGAAATAGTCTATCATTTTAAAAAGTCATAAAAATGGATATGCAGCGAATATTTAATAATCAGTATTTTCCTTTTTTCGTTGAATTTTTACCTTTTTTATTATTTGTTAATTTGTTTATTTGTCCTTTTTTTATTATTTGTTATTCTCTTTGCTTTACTAAGCGCATGAATGATCCATTTCATTTTGTGTAAATGGTGGAAATATTGCTTTAAAAAATATCACAGAAAGGAGATAAGAAAATGTCATGGGAAAGTTAACAAATGCTGAGTTGCGGATTAAATATATGTGAGAATTATTCCGTTGATTGAAACAGAAAGATAGAACGGAAGATATAGAGAGAATAAGATATAAAGAGAATTAATAATTATAAAATTTTACATAACGAATAAAAAAAAACTAAAATTTTCGTAGTCCTTCGATTTTTTGGGATCGTTTTAGTTACCTTATCAACATATTAGATAAATAAGTCTTTAATATTACATATATTTCGGATCACCAGCCATTATAAAGCGATAAAATTGATAAGCAAATATGAATAATATAAATAACTAAAGTTTTATTTGCTTATGGAAGACTTTTTAATCATGGAAGGAAATGAAATTCTGTGTTTACTTTTTTTTTTTTAATATAAACCCAATACAATAATTTTCACGTTACATAATTGCAAATTTTGGTTTTGTGAGATTAAGTAGGTACATTTAAATCTGTGTTTCTTTGAGTTTGTTGTGAGTTTACCATTTTGTTTATAAGTTTCGGCGGATGGATGAACATGTGTAGTTTGAAGGAGATGCCACACAACAAATTATGTGGAGTGGAATCTCCTTAGTATATGTGTGTGTAATGAACAACTTTTTTTTTTTGTTTTTTTTTTTTTTTTTGTAAAAAGAAAACAATTGCAATGTTTAAACGAGTTACTTATTTCATTTTTTTTTATGCCAAATTGACTGTTTTTCGTTTTTTTTCGCATTATTCATTGTTTTTGTTTTTTTTTGTTGTATTATATGTTTTTGCGATCTTGTTGAGTGACAATGCCTGGCCTCTCAATGTTTACTGAGCCTGCCACATTAACGTGCAATAAACGGGATAACACTCAGATTACTTATAACTTATCGCACACTTTTCTGGCGAGTAATTATCCTCACGCGCAACATTTTCATGGCATTCACAATTCAAGCATTATCCTAATGACTTTGTTTGAATTTTGATTGCAATTAATATCTTTTTTGTTGCGACGTGTACTTTTTTTTTTGCATTTTTTTCTTATTTTTTTTTTCCAATACACCAGTCAAGTTTGATTTGTGTTTGCTATTGTTAATAATTTTGATATAAATTTTCCAAAAGACTTTTTCTATAAAAATACAAAACGCTGGCATTGTTTGACACCCGGCAGGTTGAGTTGTAATGACCAGCGTTTTTAAGGCCAGGCAATAGTCTGTTTAGTACACTATTGTTTTAGATAAAAAAAATGTTAAAAAGAAAAGAACCACTAAAACTAGATTTTTTAACACAATTCCATGAAAATAAATTGAGCTTCGTTTTCCACTTGAGGCGACGGCAGATGATGTTTTAAACTTGTTATGTTGTACATTCTTCAGCATACGCGATGATGATTTGATGCAGCTAACAGATGTGACTCAAACTCACGTCACAATTATCCATTTTTTTTCCCCTCCTCCATTAGTTTGTTCATACATATTTATTTCAATCTTTTCTCTCGCCCTCACGATGGCTTGAAGCTTAGCATGCGGTGACTGTTGCTGTTGTTTGTCGCCGCCGCCATTATCATTTGATAATTATTGTTGACTTTCTTATTTAGTACACAATGAGAAGATTGTTCTCATTGAAACCGGCCGAATGGCCAGCATTGCGTACAATAAAGCATGAGCCATCAAAATGCATACGTTTCTCATTGCGCCTGTAATAAAACAATTTAGACTTTAATTACGTATGTATGTGTTCGACTTACCGAACAAACAAGTGTGATGTTTTGCCCAATGAGGCAGTGCAATGTATGCCAGGAGTAGTTAAGGTAGCTGAGCCATTACCGGGACTAGTACGAATCAAACATTTGTTGTGAGTGCGCGTCACCTTGACCAAACCATCTGCGGCTTGTGTAATACGAAAGCCATTAATATCATAGATTTCAGTACCGTCATCTGAGCATGAGTACGACGAGTTTTGTATGACTTCATTGGCATCCTGCATGAATGAAGGTCCATGACGTGAGTCACTGTCGAAGTGATTGATTAGTACGAGAACAAATAAAGCCAGTTACATTTATTAGAGCTTTACTCACTCATAGAACACTGCCAATGTATAATCTTTGGTCAAATCGGTGAATGTGTCCGTTGTGGTGCGCGTCCCAGCGGTGTCCACCAAGTAAATCAAAGCGCATGATTCGCTTGTAAAGCTTACACCCTTGTACCACATTTTGGCATAGCGACTGTAAATACGCAAAAGTTAGAAAACTCATGTGTACATTTTCATTTGTTGGTTGCACTCACACAAAATTGTTTGTCTTCATGCCGTCGTAAGTAACAATTTCGACCTTTGAACCGCTCTGCAAGACGCGTCCGTTTGGATGAATTAGAGCCGAGTTGCTGCAATTACGCGATAGAGCAATTGCCACCATGCTACGTTGATTAAGCACACGCACAGCCTTGTCAAGTGTCATGTCAATGCTGATTTTTTATTGAGATAATTTAAGTATATTATTTGAAATTGTTTACCCTAAGTCAACATACCGTATACCGTCACGCAAGCGTAACTGTATGGTGCCATTTGACATGGCAATTGGACCTGAGCCAGGACAGGATGGTGGCGTGATATTCTCGAAATCCAAACCGCGTTGAGCAATACGTCCAATAGCGTATGGTGGTGGTGGCATAGGTGCCGGGAATTGTTGAGCATGATGAGCCTGCGGCTGTTAAAAAAAAAAAAATAATAATAATTGAAAAGGGGAGCTGTGTTTATTGAGCATGGATGTGCTAAAAAATCATTTTATGGTGAATGGCAAAAGCTAAGAATTTCATATTTGGAACAAATATTTTTTTTAGCTCAACAAAAAATATACACAAAAGTATATATATAAAAAAATGTGTACATACCATGCGATAAGCTCCGTCGTTGTCGTATGTGTAAGCCGTGGCTGGTAACGGTGCGTAACGGCTGCCAAAAATGCCTCTTGGCAACGGTGGGCGCGGAACGAGTCCTGCGTCAAATGGATTCGGAAAATGAGGTTGTGGCGCAAGTCCATTCAAATGCATGGTCATGAATGAGGGTCGCGCCTGAGCGTTGGTCTGGCTAGAACTCTCCTTGGCGTTAATCGATGTGGTAGCGCTACCTACTGAAATGCCGCTACTATTGTTGCGATCCAGACCGAGCAACGAGGAACTGCTAGAGCGATGCAAATGCTGTGCAGCCGCTGTAGCAGATACTTGCTGCTCGGGATGTTGATGCTGCTGTTGAATAGCGCTGTGGTAGCGTGCGCTTGGTGCCTGTGTGGGAGAGTGGAAGAAACATAGACCAAAGAAATGGATAAAGAAAGTTAGTGAGTACAAATCTTAACCTTTTTGAATATGTTAATACTTACCGACGCCGGAGTTATGTTTGTATAGACCGAACGTTGTCGTACGCCGTTTGGCGTTTTGGTTGGCGACCGCAAAATATTGTTAATCTTATCATTCATTTGGGCACGCGAGAGAAAGTCCTCCGCATTGAAAATGCCCAAAGTGCGACCACTTCTTGGTGTATCCACCAGTTTAGAGTCTTCACGCTGTGGTTTCGATTTGTTCGAATCCTTTACTTGCTCACCTGTATTAGTACTTGTCGTCGAGACATTTTCGATGTTGTTTGAAGCGTTTGCCGTTGCCACCATAGTGGTATTTGCAATGGCCTTGGTCTCACTCAAACTACTCATGCTAAAAATTCGATTGAAAAATACTTTCTAAGAGCGAATGGTCGAAGTTATTATACGCGGCACGAAAATGAAAAAATCAGTTTTAACAAGGGAGAGAGAAAGTGTGATTGTTATACTATTTTCCGAGTTCTGCTCGCTTCGA
Organism: Phortica okadai; assembly: GCA_034638295.1. Taxonomy (NCBI): domain Eukaryota; kingdom Metazoa; phylum Arthropoda; class Insecta; order Diptera; family Drosophilidae; genus Phortica; species Phortica okadai. The sequence goes on from CM067851.1 coordinate 6,898,870, forward strand.
CAATTTTAAACCTAATGAAAAAAATTCGAGCTCAACAAATGACAAGTTATGTTCAAAGCCTACTGTTGGAGAATGAAATTTGATTTGTAACCGTTGTGTGTCATGACGTTTTAACGTATTGTTGTTGTAGTTCTTGTCAAAATTCCGTTTTGCCAGCATGAATAGGCACTTTTCGGAAATTGCAGTGCTGTAGAGTTGTCAGCTATCTTATGAGAAGCAACGACGGTTTAATTTTTCAAATTTCAAAATTAAATTCCGTTAGCCACCCAGCAGTTCTCCGATCAAGTACAGAACTAACTTCGGAACTAGTTTGAATGTAAATACTACTAGTGCCAGCTCAATCTACTCTCAATGCTTTCAACTGGTGAGTTTTATTAGGGGATGTCATAGGCAGGAGTCAATTGTCACAATTCTACCGCTTTCGTCTAGTTACCGAACTAGTCCTACCGGACCAGTTTAGGGTATACGAAAAAAAGAAAATGAAACCGTCTTAAGTGACTGAGTAATTGTTTTTTTTTTTTTATTATTAACTATTAATTGGTTATTTAAATAACTTTATTTTTTTATTGTTAATAACAATTAAATTCCGGTGGCGCCGGGGTTTGAACCTCTACCTCTTACCTTCGGTTCCATAGTCCTACACACTAAACTCAGAGTTAGAGCAGGCAACATAGAAACATTTGATATTTGATAAATTTTATTTATTTGAAATTGTTCTGATCAGACTAGTGCCTTTATGCTTAACGCTGTCTGATTCAAATATTAGTCTTCAAATCTTCTTTAGAAATAACTGCACTGATACATTTTCATCAACGAAGTCATTTTTAAGAGATATCCTTTATCTATTTCAAGCCTTTTTCAAAATAATTTCAAATAATTTATTTATGAATAAATGAATTTTGTTGTTGAAAAATAATCAATTTTAAGCGCAGCCCAAAATATGGACTTTATGGTTTTTCGACTTTTTGAGAGAGCAACAGAATTTTAACAGGGCTAAAGAGAGGAATTGAGAGACCCTGAATTGAAACGTGTGGTAACAGTGTGGTAACAGCGCTGTTAAACACCGATGGAAATGAAGTGCCGTATGTTCGCTTGGAATGAGTCAATTATGCCCAAAAGCATGCTAAATTTTGGCATTTAGCATTTTCATTTTCAAATTTTGGGGTCATGCGTTCAGTCGAAGTGTCATGTGCCTGTGTGCCGTTGCAGAATAGATGTAGACATAGTTTAGCAAGTGTCGTCAGTCAGTTCAATCGAAAATTTGTAATTTCAGAGCTAGCAGAGGTTTTACAGATTTGAGAAAATAGCTTCTAAAGCGCGGTCAAGATGTAATGCAGGATGGTGTTGATGCAGCATGCGCCGAATTTTATTGATGTTTAGACGAAACGAACTTAGCAAAATTAAATTAAAAAATGTAGTTCGAATTGGAAATATAATTTGATACTGTCTATATTCTTGCGCATCATATTGCTGTATGTGCTCATGAAGGTTAGTTTTTGTACCCAATATGGTAATATTGTATATATATATATGGTAAAGGTACAAGGCTTTTCAAAGTCACTCGACTGCATTCCCAAATATGCAAATGTTGTTCTGCGCTATAGTGATGCATATGTATCAGTACTGCCTGGCTGTATTGCTTCTATGAATTTCGTGATATGTGCGTAGCTTGTTGAATAAATGAATGCTTAAAATAGCTGCGTGAGCATATTTTTGTCTGCAGTTTTTTGCAATGAACATATAGCAAAAATACTAATTATACGTATTTTTATGTGTACTATAATTAAAACGCTGTAAATAAATGTTCTATGCAGCATAGCTGATGTGAGGTCACAAACGAACTGTGTGTTTCTACAGAGCGTTTGTGTGACGTCAAAGCGTGGTGGAGACAGACACAGACTCCCCGCTAAGAGCTGCTAGCATTTTGTTACATAATGCAAAAAGATTATCTCTTTGCAACATTGAAATGTCATTTCCTGTTTGAGGCAGCGTAATAAAATTGTAAATGTAAAATGTCACTCATAAAAATAAAGTTAACTACAATAAGAACAACAACATCCGGCCGATATTTTCACTCAGCGCTTATTTGATTTCCAACTTGTGTTTCAAATTTATACATTTATATTTTCAAATAACGTCAAAGAAAATCAAATCAAAGGAAATCACAATTCAATGCAGAGAAAATGAAATCTTATTCAGCTTTTCAAGTAGAAAGCAAAATGCTTTTAAATAGACTGTGTACAGAAATATTCGACTCAGTGTCGCAATAATATTGATCATCAATCATGCATCAATCATGAGTACATAAGAGACAGCCAGTGAGATTTCGAAATGTCGCATTTTCTAGTACGTATTAGTTTGCATAATTATAGTGAAATGGCCTTGTCGTCAGACGCTATGGGCCAACACGTATAGGTCGTGTCGGTTTGACAAATTATATTCGATTGGCAACACTCATGGTCGGATTTCAACATGTTTATGAATGAGTAAGTACACAACATCGATAATTTCTCGTCTCGTCATTATCTGCTCAATGGCCAGCCAGCCAACCGACCGTTTATTTGTGGCAAATATAAGTATCTGGTCGCGCCATTAAAATTAGCTTCGTACTTTTCATTTCATTTTTACCCCTTGGGTGGCTGGCTGGCTGGCTGACTGAGTGAGCGTCGGCTGTGGTTGATTGTTGTTTCATTTACTTTTGGTTTGTGTGCAAAATTCGTGCAAAAGTTATTTTGCCAATTGCTGTTGTGGTTTTTTTTTTCAGTATATTTTGAATTTGTTTATTGCAATAAGTTTATTCAACTATAAGCTAAATGCTCTTGAACTTCTTCTATGTTTGTGCAACTATTTTAGTTGGCTTTAAGTTGAGTGTACTCAAATGACAAATGAGCAAAAATTAATAGTATATTTTTTCGCAATGTGTTTTTTCTCGCATTTTCTTAAATTTTATTTTTCTTTGAGTAAATGAGCGCATTGACTTTCACATTGTTTGGCCTTTAAGTAAAGAAACGATCGAAGTAAATTTTATTAATAAAAAGTAATAATGATAAATTCACTATTTTTGTAATAATAAATTCTACTTAAGAGAATTTAATAAAAATAGCTAATCCTGCTGCTCTAGAACCAATAAAATGTTTGTATTTTTTAACAATGTCAAGTTTTATTTTCTTGTGACATTTGAAATGAGAACTTAAGTATGTTTTATCAGAGTCGAATTATTTTCAAACAATTATTAACATTAATGAACACATACTTATATAAATAACAAGCAATGTGCCATTTCTTGTGTCCGTGATAAGCAATTAAGAAATAACCCCGTATTTTTATTTGCATTTGTCGCCAATAAAATAAATGCGGAAAACATTTCTAAAAATATTTATGTAAAAATTAAAAAAAAAAAAATACAAATTATGTTTGCAAATTAAATAATACAAACACGCAATATTTATTTGAACTTTTTAACGACATGAGTTGTGCTTTTTAGCATTAGCCTTTTTTATATACTCGCACCATAAATCCATACATATGTACATATACAGCCGTAGTCATGAAAATAGTAGTAATTCCAATAAAATGTTACATGTTAGAAATGCGTAAAAATTAGAAGATTTTTTATATGTACATTGGTATATTTACATTGGAGTTGAGATCTAAAGACTGTATACGATATACCAATGTAATGGCTAAAAAAGGCGCTTGTAGAATCTTTGATTTGTCCTATCAGAGCACCTAAGTAAATAGCATATGTTTACTAAATGATTTCGCCCCACAGATGCTTATGCACCAATAAACCTTATATACTGATTAAACTTTCTTATAAGAATCGTGATTTCGAATTCGTGGAGTGATGTTTTCCAAGAGAATTTTTACTAGGCAGTCGTTTAAATTATTAATAAGATTCTCATCGATCAGTACAATTGCAGACCGTTAGAATTATGAAAAGTGTGAGGATTACACATCATTAGGGGAGGTCCATAAATTATATGAGATATATATAGCGGAAGGGGGGTTAAGCAAAACCTCATCAAATCTCACCTAGGAAGAAGGTTCATCGGACATCTCATGTTAACTTTCTAGTCGTTTAATTTAAAATTTTTTTGTTTTTAAATTTTAAGCTAAATTTCATGTGAGTTACAGAGGGAGGGGTTCATCGAAATCTCATTAAATCTCAGAGGGTGGTCTAAATATCGAAAAATAAAAATCACGTAATTTATAAGGGACATCCATCCATTGGCTTCACGACTACTTTTTTGACCGCAACTGTTTATATTTTTTTTCACCGACTACAATTTTATTACAAACGCATACAAACAACTTTAGTTTGGCAGCGACTTTTCTGCTTTTCATTTGCTACTATTTTTTTTTAATGTTTTTTTTTTTCTTTTGTTTCTATTTTCATTGCGCTGCGTGACGTCAACAAAGTTTATATTTTTAATTAGCCTGCAGCGAAAATAAATTCACTTTCATTTCGTTGCATGCAAAGCGTTGAGATGAGAAAAAAAAAAACAGCAAATAAAATAAAGAGTAAGAAATGTAAAAAAACGCATGCTATTTTTGTAAAGCAAAGCGTACAGTAGCTGCAGGCCAACCACGTCGCAGCGCCATGCAACGCGTAGGTGTGCATGCAACGTTGTGCTTTTAGTGTTGTTGTTGTTGCTGCTGCTGCTGCTGTGAGTGCAAAATTTACGCAGCACTTAAAAAATATTGTCAAATGACTTGAAAATAGCACAAAAGTTCAAAAATAACTTTTTCGTTTTATTCAAAATGTTTGCTATAATTTGTAAAAGCAACGAAATATTCAAATAAAAAGCAAATCTATTGCGCAAAAACGTTCCATTTGCACAATTTTACATTTTCTTCATGAAAAGTGAAACTATTTTTAAGCGCATTTCAGAAAATATTCTAAATTTACGAGCATGTCAATGAACTTTGTGCAGCAATGAATGTAAAACTGCTGCGATTTGTATGACAATGCTTTTAAAATGCTTATAATAAATAACACTGCCTGAATGTGTGCGTGTGTGTGTGCTCATTTTGAAATGTTGTATGTAAGTTTTAATAACGTCATCAGTTAGTGACGCACTTACATATGTATGTATGTATGTATGTTAAAAAGATACAAAACTTATAATTGTGCAATAAAAATTATTGTATGGTTTTTTAATTTCATGCGACTTTAAGTGCCACATAGATCACTTTGTATTTACTTACGCATAAAATCAATTTGTGTTTTTTTTTTTTATTTTTTGTTTTATAAAATTTACATTACAACAATTAAATGCATCAACACAACCGTTAATGGTGCGGCAACGTTGATGATGACGCTGACAGTGTACAAATGAAGTATTAATTAATTATTTGTCGGCTTGTATTTTACTTCAAGTGCATTAACAATACACAAATGACAGATCTTTTGTTAATGCTTTTTTTTTTTTTTTAAAGCATTTATACAAAGCGTACATTAAATGTTGTATCTTTCAGCGCGCCTTTGATGCGCCACGCGTTTCTTTTCAAACAAACTGTCATGTGTATCAATCATGCACATCTCGGAATCGGAAATGCATTAAATACTGATTTTTTTTTTTTTTTCATAAATTTTTATAAACTTTTAAGACTTTTGTTTACAAACAGAGCATCTTTCTGATATGTATTGTATTACCGCATCAACATTTGTTCAAGTCAACGGTTTTATTTTGTCATATGAATCATATTTGCGCTTAACTTTGGGTTTTCCAGGAACTAAAAGTCGTCTATAAAACAAAAGAGCAACAGACAAGAGACAAGAGACAAGCACGGCTGTTTGGGCAGACGACCAACTTAATCAATGCCAACGCGGCAAAACGGCAAATGTTGTCATTGCTTAAAATAAAGCGAACGTGTGCCTCAAAAGCGATACACTTTGATTTTCTTTTGTAGTTTCATTTTCATTTTCGGTTTGACGTCACAGCGCCACAACGTCTGTCACAACAGTGGCGCAATAATTAATGCCAACAACGATACACGAATCCCCTTTGGCAATGCCCATTTTACCCCTTTTAGGCGCAGGCACCTCTGTTGGCGGCTGCGTTTACCTTTGTGAGCATTTCGCAATTTTTAATGAGTGCGCTTGCTGGCTCGCTCGCCTGACTGTCAACCAAAAAATTTACACTTAATAGAGGAAAAAAAAAAAAAATATTATTGTACCAACTGAGCAAACAACACATAAATGAATAAATTACAAAGAGTTTTTGAAGTGTTTTGGCACGCCTACGCGACGGCGGCGGCCACGACAACAACGACAACGACGACAAATAATGTGCGCTTATTTTTCACATTGATTTTTGTGAATTGTCGAAGGCAAGCAAAAAACAGAAAGCAGAGAACAGCAACAAAAAAAAAAAGGTTGTAAATATTTTATTATTTATTGTACATTGTTTTGAACTTTTAACTTTTCGTATCTTATGTAGGCGTTCGTCTTTGGTAAACAGAATTTTAGCTAAACGCATAAATAACAATAAATAATTAAATATTAATAACAATTTATGACAAAATCTTAGTTAGAACATATCAGTATATGCATGAGGTGCTCGAGTTGGAGTCATTTGAATTTTGTTATACCTTGCAAGTAGAGAATACAATCCCGGGATCCCGAATCCCGAGATCCCGGGATTGAAAAATATTCCCGGGATTGTATTCTCTACTTGCAAGGCATCCGTTGGTTAGATTGAAAAAGTATTGTATTAGAAAGTAAGATATTCAGACCTTAATTTGTGACTGTCTAATTTTCACTTATCATAGAATTTTCATTTGCCTCAATTTTGCCTCAATAAGCAAAAGTTATTTAAGTCGAATATGCGTGCTTTGGTCGACTTTTATATACTTGTACTTAATATGCACGCACAATACAATTTTCACGCCATCCTTTATGTATTATATTATTATCATCTTTGTTGTTGTGCATAAAGCCAAACAGCGAAATGTCTCCAGAGTAACTTATGACGCAAAGCAATTAAACGCTATTATTTTCATGACAACCAAATGGACTTTCATCCGTCGAGATTCAACAGCAATGGTTGCTTGGTTTTTTTTTCGCACATTTTGAGGAAACATTTTTGTTTCTTCAAGTTGCTTTTATTATATAAAAAAAAATATGTTTCCGTATGACAACAAAAATAAAGAACAAATAAAAAAAGAAAGGCACGAGCAAAAATAGCGACACGCCCACTGAGCGCTGCAGTTGCAGGTTGAAGAAGGCGCACTTCAAACGCCCACCTTTGGCAGCGTACATAAATCAGCGACTGCAAGGACAATTAAGTCAAGCCATTTGCCAGCTTTTCTGGTATTTTCGGCTAATTTATAATACACATAAAATGAACAACAATACTCTGGTTGACAATTGTGAAAATTTTATTTTGGCTAAAATAAAATGCGACACGATGAATTGCATTTATTTATAACTTTTGATATAAAAAAAAAACGAAAATCAAAATGAAATAAAGACAGAATTGTCTGAGGAAAGAAAAAACAATAATAACAAAGACAGAAAATATGAAATTGTTTAAACGCAATCAACATGCAATTCCTGTGGGAATCATTGTTCTGGTTAGCATAGCTTATATAGTACGTGCATAGCGAGTGAGTAAGCGTGTTGAGCATGCAAGTGGGTGTGTGCTGGTCGACGACTTGGCAGACATCAAAGTGCAATTGCATAGTTTCCGGTTTATTGTTGTGTCGATTGCTAGACAAAATGCACACAAAAAGACAAGCAGACAGACAGACAGTCAGACAGACAGAGAGACAAACAGACTGAGTCAGACAAAATGTCTTAAGCAGTGTAACAAACGACTTAACAACATCGAGCGCCGCCTTTATGAAGTTCAATGGCCGCCAATGGCAAACATTTCCGCTGACGCCATTATACAAGGACATGAACTATGCACTTGTGTTGCTGCCACCCTTTTAAAAGCTATTGTCATCGTTGAATCGCATAAGTAACTGCAACGCCCTGTGGTGTTGCTTGCCTTTAGAACTGCGACAACACAGATGCGACGTCATTGACTCCATTAAATGCAACCGCACCCAAGTCTGTAGACAGACAAACCAGAAATGCGATGATGAAAAATGCGTTATTTGCGACGCCAACAATGACTCGTTTACCATCATCGTCGCCGCCGTTAACATTCAATGACAAAATGACAAGTTTAGTATTCGAATTGAGAATTAAATGGAAATAATGCAAAGACGGCGTGCCACTGACTTTTACCTCAACGTTTGCCGCACTCTGTCATTATTGTATGAGGGGTCGTGTCATGTCTGCATTTGACTCCCATAGCGTTGTGGCACAAATAGCTTTACTTGCGGCGTTTTGCGTACGTCTAAAATGACAGCCTGAGTTTTCAGTCTATCAATTTTTTTTTTTTTTTTTTGTATTTTTGTTTTTGTTTTTCTTCTTATTGTGCTTGTGTGTGCGCCATGTCGCGTCTGTAATTTCATTACGTATCCATTTCGCTGACGGAGGCTGACTTTCCTCGCCATTGCCGTTGGCGTTGTTGTACTTGTCATAATATATTATTACGCTTGTATTTTCCATTATTTATTATTTGGACACAGCGTGACAACAACGATGTCGCCTCCTACGCTACAACAACATTTCGCGCTGTCCTCAATTAAATTTTACACAAATGTGCCCCAAAACCAAGACAACCAAATTGATTTCAACTAAACGAAATTGAGATGCTCTTCATTTTGGGCTGAGAAATTGAGAAAACTATATAAAATGTGTTTTTTTTTTATTAAAATAAAATTTGAACTTAACTGCGTTGAATGCAAAAATCATATAAATGCTAAGACAAGTGTCATAAACACTTAAAAATTCAGTACATCGCACAGAAGAAAAAAAAAAAAAAAAAAACGAATCGTTCGACATTTTGGACGTTGAAATAATCGTGCACCTTTTTAAAATGACGTTGAATGATATAAGAATGTGAAAGGAATGTGAAAATTTCTTCTGTCGTGCTGTTTTTTGTGCTTATTTACTGTTATTTTCTTTCTGTGTGCCTTCACTGGACAGTTTTTTTTTTTTTTTGTGATTTTTTGTGATGCTGTCAAGTACACATCACATTTCCATCAACAGAGACATCAATGTGGCTGCTGCTGCTGCTGTTATTGCTGATGCGTTTGGTGTTGATGCTATTGTCATTTGTTCTTCTGGTTCTGTTTTTCTTCGCTCGAATTCAGTTCAAGTCAATATTTGCGTTAAGAAATTACTTCCGCGTGAAATTCAAGAAATTGCCATGATATTTCTTAACGTTTCATATTGGTTGCCAACGTTGTCTTGTTGTTGTGAATTTTCTTTTAATTAAAGTTTGTTTGGACGCAAGAAAAACAAGAGTAATATAAACATGCCTTTTTTTTAGCTTCGCCTAAAGTTATGTGTATGATCAATATGAAATTTAATGCTTAAAGTATTAATAGAAAGTAGCGTGATCATTTTTATATCAATAACTCATATACCGCTTGATAGTTAAGAAATCGCCTTAAAGTAGAACACATCGCCATTGTTTTTTAAAACGGATCTTACACAAAAAGTCACAAAAAGTCACAAGTGTGACCGAGAGCGAAAAATAACATTGCTTTTAGTGAATGAGAATCGCTGAAAGCAATAACGCATCACAAAAGAAAGCTTGTGACTCACTGTGGCAAAGTAACCCCCCATGACTCACTGTGACTGGTATAAGAGCTCTTTCTCATCTCAAAAATATCGTAAATACTTACATACATTAAATTTTTATGGTGGCTTCTATTAAAAGTAAAGAAATTGTCTTTCTTATCGCATTGCATTGAAGAGTACTGAGAATATAAAATCAATACTAAATAATCAAGTCTTATTGCAACCTTTTGCAAATATTTTCAATCGAAACCTTGAAGTTTCTTTTAGCAAACATTGTTCTGTCATTTCAGTTTAAAAAATCTTTTATTAAAAACCAACTATTGCACGTGCCTACACAGCTAACGAACACTAAAAGATACAGATGTAAAAAACTTGCTTCAAATTAGTTTAGTGTAGTTTTTTTTTGTTTTTTTTTTATGTTTTGTATTTTCTTTGGAATCCAACAAACTACAAATGACTCTGCTCGACAAAGTTTATATCACTTTTCGCTTGAATGCTTCAGTGTTTTACCTTTTTTCATATTTTTTTTTTTTTTGTTCTTAAATTCTCCAACTGATATAATTATAAAAGCATGTCCTTCATTAGTGCACATTTCAGATTCAGGCTGCCAGTTCCGTTTCCAATTCATGTTGTCTAAGTTTTGTGCGCTTGTGTGAATATGCGTGTTTTTTTTTTTTATCTCATTCATCAAACTAACACTGCCTACCGAATGTATGCAAACACGCTGGGAAAAAAGGCTTTTCGTGTCAAGTCACATGGCGCTTTGCTTAGCTTGGAATTTGATGTGTTTTTTTTTTTTTTTAGATCTGCGCATTTTTCGTTCAGTCTTAATACGCAAATGAAACATGTCAGAGTATGAAGACAACTTTTTTCACTTGTTTTTTTGTTACTTTGTTTTTGGATTTTTCTGTTTTTGCATTTTGATTCACAGCGTATGTTCATGTCAGTTTTCAGTTCTTTCGTCAAGCAGCAGCGACACATGACATTTGACTGCACATATAGAAGGTCACAGCAAAATTTTTGATTTCACTTCATAACGAAAAACAATGCTTTTCAGTTATCAAACTGAATTGTTACTTAGCTTTAAGCCTGCAGGCATACAAGTTGACTTAAGAAGTAAATTGAAGTGGCTGCGTGTGTCAGCACATGGATTTCAGTTTGAGTTTTTACAGACGCACATACATGTAGAGTAAATAAGGCTGGAGTGATTTGTTGTTTGCGTGTCTTAAAATTTGACATTGACTGATTTAAATAGGTATGCACATACATAGTTAATTTGCAAATTATTTATACATTAAAAAAACACCAAACTCACACACAAATATATATTTTTATATCTTAATTAAAAAATGTTATAAATGTTGCTTTTACATTTACAGTTTGTTTGCTGCAAATGACGCGAAAAATTCATTAAGTATTTTTTATTTGCGCTTCATTTACTTATTTTGCCATGGCTTATTTATTTGTTTGTTTGTCAATGTGTTTATTTAACATTTTATTTCACTTTTGCACTTGACTTGCTTTCAAAAAAACAAAACATTCACAATCGCCTTCGGCCAGACTTTTGTTATGAACCAAAATAGAAACCCTTTTTGTTGTTTTGTTTTTAAACCTTTATAATTAACTTCTTCCGCATTTATGTTTTATTGCAAATGATTCTATTATTTGTTACAATAAATTTCAATCGTATAAATAAACTTGTCATACACAAAATACGCTTGCGGCTTTGTTTTATATGTATAAAAAAAACAATAAGTTTAACAAGCATCGTGCACTATCACAGAAATCTGCTGTTAGATTGAGATTTTTGGTTTGAATAACTTTTAAATGAAGCCTTCACTTAAGCCATTGATCAAATCCATTATCGTATATTTTATTACAAAAGCTCTTGACATTGACACTTTGCACAAGCTACGCTAATGCTTAGCTAGACGACAGTTACATGCATTATTTTGTAATAAAATTCATGCTTTACTAGTAGCTCAAATATATTTAAGAATTTCTCATATGTTTGTATCTCGACGCCGAAGTGCACATTTGGGCTGAGTTTTTGATAGCAACATTTTCTAAGTAGTTTGTGACAGCAACGTCATATTTTGTGATGCTTGACATTGTTATCAAGGTTGATACAAATGTCAGCAATCTCATTAGCAAAATGTCAGTTAAAAACGATTGTCAGCTTACAACATTTAGGCAAATGATTAAAGTGCAGCTGAGCAGATTTAAATCAAATCTCGATAACTTGAAATTATCTGTAAGATGATAATAAAAGTGTTCTCTGACGTTGAAATACAAAAAAAAAACCCATGAGCTTGAGTTAATTATTATATAATATATAATCTTTCACTTTGCGGGCTCTCGCAATAAATCATGTAATCTCGAAGGTGAATTAGTCGAATTTTTGTATATAACACGAAATTTTCCATCTATTTCTTAAAGAACGAGTTAAAAAGATTTCACTTTAATTACCTATTTCAGCATCAGTGAGGAATAATACGCAGTTAATCTCTAATCTGCATTAAGATTTATTTGTAGCTTTTAAGCTATTATTCTACATAACATTTATCAGAGCTAATTGTTTTTAGACCCATTATTTTAAAGTATATAAACAAAGTATAGGCCAAAGGCGATGAACATACAAAGTCCATTTGATAGTTGGTGCAAGCTATCCTTGCCATTCTTGCCTTTGATGATGCCATTTGGCGCAATGCTTTGATTGTTGGCAACCGTTGCGTTTTGCGTTGAAGAATTATCAATGATTGCCGACTTGCCATTAGAATCGTTGCACAAATCCGTTTGACAAGCACGATAATACGTACGAAATGTTGAATCCTTTTGTACGCTATTCAAAAACTGTAATAAAAGTTGAAGAAAACCTTGTCATTGCCACTTGAAAATCGAAGGCATTAAAGGAGATGGAATAAATGTTTGAAGTGAAGCATTTGTATACGATTGCAATTTATAATGGCATCAGCGTCAAGTACAAGAAGAAGAACTTGTCTGCAGGCACTTACCAATGGCTTATCCTGACAGTCACGTAGAAAGGAAATAACTTTGCTGGCGTTGTTCTGCAATAAAAAAAAAACACAGAAGAGAAAAAAATAAGAAAGAAATAATAATAAAGATTCAACAACATTAAAAGCACCCACAAGATATTTGAAGTAAAGCCACGAGTTAAAGATCAAAATTTATTTATTTTAAGGATTTAATTTGTCAGACTTTTTTTTTTGTTCTTGATTTTTCAGAGTTGTACTTTTCAAAGTAATTTTTCATTTTTGTCAAACATGCGCGGCTTCGTTTGATTTTTTTTTTTTTTGGTTTTTTTTTTTGAACAAAAGTGTGGAAGTGAAATATGTTTGAAAACTTTTCTTTTTCCTCTCGTTTTTTTTTTTTGGTTATGCTAACACATTAATTTGCATATTAAAGCCGCACTCACACATTGCGTTGACATTTGTTCTTGTAAATCTGTCCTTTTTGGCTTATTAAGAGCGCACTTTAATAAGTTACGTATACGCCACGTTTTTTAATTTAGCAGAAACTCACCACTTGCGCCAAACTAATTTATTGTTAATCATTTTTAATAGAAATTTTATGCACATTTGCATACATACGATATAAGTACAACAAAAACCAACATAGTTTTACATTAGTTCATATTACACATACGCCGCGTAAGCTCATATTAAATATGCGCTGCACGAAAAGCGTGTTGTGTGCAAAGAGACTGTCATAATATAGACTGACAGACAGACAGACATGTACATTACAACCCACGCAGCATGCGGCGGGCACAATGTAGATTATCATAAATTTCATGTGGTTAAATATGCGCTCAACTTTTTCGGGCGCCTAATGCCCTGCCCTGCCCAACCGCAGTAAATGCTGCTGTGCTGCGTATTTTGTTTGCCATTCATAATTCAAACGTTTGTGTGCTATGCTCTAAAGTATTTTTCAGCGCATCAAGTTCTAAGTAATCATAAAAGTTCTTCTTTTTTTTTGCTTTAATTTAATTGGTTGAACTTCATTTAGTGCGTGTACACAAGCGGTCTGTGTTATAATGAATTTAGCCTCAGTTTCGTATTGCTTTCACTTGACATTGTTAACTTGATTATTGGACCACTTTAGCCGAAATGCAATTGTGTTGACATAAAATCAACTTTGTTTTCAAAGCGTTGGCAAATCAAATTCAATTTGTTGCCTTTAGAAAATCAAATGTTGTCGTCTCTTTTGAATTGCAAATGTTGTTTTTTTCTATTTGTTCTGTTGTTTTAAGTGATGCTACAGAAAGCAGGCTAAAACTTGAAACATTTGCTTAAAATGTAAGAAGTGGAAAAGCATGTTGAAATCCATAAACAGTGAATTTTGATTTGAACTTGAAAAACGTGTTTGAAAATAAAATTCAATGCATAAATTCTATTGGAATTTTGCGTTCTTGAAGTCGGCATTCTTATCATCAATTGTACTCTTTGGCGACTTTAGCGGCGACATCAGCATTTTTCTTTACACACACACACACACACACAATCACTCATTCATTTACATGTACAAACTCACTCACTCAGCTTGGCTTACCTCACTTCAGCTCAGCTCAGCTTAGCACGACTCTGTTGAAGCACTCAATCTCTGACAGTGCCAAACACTGACTTATGCTGTCTTCTGGTGCGGCTTTGTGACATTCGCACGCTTTTCTGGCTTTTCATTAAATTATGGTAATGGCTGCCGAGTCGTTCGTTTCTTTATTTTAGTCGTGTTGTCAAACTTTTCTTTTTTGGCTTTGTTTATGTTGTGGCGTACGAATTTGTAGCCTCATACAAAAGTCAATAAAGCACTGTGAGTCTAATTTAAAAATTTCTGCACTGACAATGTTAATTTGCATGTGGTATATGCGGGTTAAGTGAAAGTCTGAGCAAAATTTCTTGATGAAAATTATCAATTTAGCATGAATTGAAATTAAGCCAAACAAAAGAATTCAAAATTCAAAACAAGCAAGAAATCTTCTTTAAATAAATTAACAAAAAAAATTTTTTTCTTCTTTCATCACTCTTTCATATCTTGAAACATCCATCAATCAATTTAAAGTACCTGTGCAAAATTTATCAAGACATTTTTTTCACTGTAGCAATTTCACCGCAAAGTCATTTACAATTTAAGAACGTTAGAACGATAAAGTTAGAAAAATAGAAAGCAGTAATGTTGGCGCAAGAAATATTGCGTTGACAAACAGTGCAGAGTCAGCATAGAAGACCGCTTAATCAGAAAGTCAGCGCACGTTGCAAACGCAGAAATGAGCGAGGTCATCATTAGGCGGTTGGGGTGGTTGTGACTCTATGCGGGTTGTGTGCTTTGAACTCGGCGACGTTCTGTCTGCCAGTTGACTCGGCAACAAAAATTGTACGCTTGCTTTTTTGTGACTACAAATTTCAGAAAAAGAAATAAAAAAAAAAAAAAACTGAAAGGATTTAACCTTAAATCAGTAGGAGTATAAATGCAGTTCACAGCTAATCTTGAGTAATTTTGGCATTACGTATACGCCGCGTTATATAAATTTTTTTCGTAGTATCTAAAAAAAGAATTTCAAATCAAAACCAACACAAGTTAAGTTCGAAATTCCCGCTTAGCCTCATATTTCACATACAAGCCAGTCGACTCATGTGTACGTGCTGGATTCATATGATTGTTGTTATTTGTTTTCATAATGGATTTGTTTTTTTTTTTCCTACGAATTTCGTAGCATTTGAAAATGTTTGTGGATTTTCGTAGCATTTCATTACATTTCGCATTCAAGTCAGCTTTCAATGTCAGAACAAATTTTCTGGCTTGCAGCAAATTTGTCTCTTTTGGCTGCATTGACAGTAATGCCAATTGCGTTTACTTCGTTGTACTTTGCCGCTTGTCAAAGTGAAAGTTAAGCCTGTGTGGGTGAGATGCCAACGTTAGCCAATATGTTGTACACAGTTGCACATGCACACACATACAAACAGACAGGCAGGCAGATAGATAGATAGATAGATAGACAAACATTGATGTTAAGTGAAATTGTTACACAAAGTAACACTTAAATGTATGTGTATGTGTGTGTGTGTGTGCGTGTGACGCTGCCTGTGTGTAATGTAATACAAACTCTTCGTTACATTGTGGTTGTTATTGCACCTCAACCGAACTAAACTGAACTGAACTCAACTCAACGGTGTTGCCACTTGCATTTTGTTTGTTGTACAAGTACTCAACACACAGGCAAGCACATAAAAAGTTAAACAACTTGTGAACACAAGTAGAACGGATGCTCACAATATCCGCTTACATTTTCACCAAACGTTGCCACAAAAAATGTTTTTTTTGTTAGTCAAAGTTTTGCAACATGTTCTTATTTTAATGACTACGCTTACAGTAACAACAACAACGACTTTGTTGCCGATTGCACGTGCAATCGTAAAGTAATGTTAAGTATCTGTTATGCCACATTTACTACTTACAATTGCCTCTTGACGTATCGTTGTACAATACTTCATTGTGCAATTCGTTATGCGTGTTAAATTTGCATTCACCAAACATGTTTGATCGCTATAGTCCAACAGATAGCTGCAAGTGTAACAGTTCAAAGCTGAAACTGAAAAAAAAAAAAATACAAAAATAAAAACAAAACAAAAACATATTAAAAACCATAAAAAGAATGCACAATAAAATTAATATTAAACGAGGTCATGATGCGCTGTCTGTTTTGAGTAAAATTTTAGCTTCGTGTTTTGATGTTGTTCATATATTTTTTCACACACACACACACACACACACACATACTGGGTGCTTATTTTTAACCAAAATTGCTGAAGTGTCAGCGAAAATTCAAATAAAATCTGTCGAACGAACACTCACACACACACACACGCACGCAGAGAGAAATTATAAAAAGAATGACATACAATTTCGCATAAATTAATTTAATTAAAGTGAAAATTTTGGCAGCAGACTTTGTGTCTATGTGCCAACTTGTACGACAGCGTGTCCTCGACTCAGTTTATCTTGTTGTTGTTTCTTGCGTATTCGACATTTTGTGTAATAACAATGACGTCAATGGACCAAACTTACATACGTGATTATTTCATACATTTCAATTTGCCTTGTCTCAGCTCGCGGTCGTCGTTGTGTAAAAGTATTAATGATACGAAACGCACAATACATGCAGCACTAAAAATAGTGCGAACAACAACAAAAATAACAAAAACAAAAAACTTAGAAAAAAGAAAAAACGAAAACAAATTTTATAAAAATAAACTTTTCTAAGTATAATGCGTTCGCACGAACATTGCATTGGCCAGCAGCAACAACAACAGTAGCATTCCACTTAAAAACATTTAATAAAGAAAGAAAAAAAAAGAAAAATTGACACTTTTCATTGATTTATTAAAGCTTTAATCATAATCAACTCATCGCTTTTCCATTTTGTATATAATCTTTTTCTGCATAAATAGCTCTTTATACAGAAATGTGTATGTGTAGAATTCATATTTAAAGGCAATGTATCAATTTAGCTTTAATAATAATCATTTGTCTAAAATACGCAAAATATCTAGAAGTCAGTCTATTAGCAGCGAAAAGTTTGCGTTGATTCGTCGTATTTGACTTGAAATCATTCACTCATTCATTCATATGAAAATCTTTGATTTGCTTGACGTAATTTGCACAGTGGTGTTTTAGAAGAAAAAACTTTTTTTAAATTTAAAATTATTAAAGCACAATTTTGAAAACTCATTAAGCTACAATAATTAATTCAAATTCATAATTTTCAAATCAATATTTATCAATTAATTATTGCGTCAACTTCATGCCACAGTAAATTATGCCTAAAAATGTATTTAAGTCATAGACAAACTTTCGGAAATGGTATTACATACAACAATTCTGCTGCAGTAATCAATAAATTTCGAATGCGTAGCGTCGACTGATGTCGACAGCTGAATACATTCACTAGAATTAACACTAAAATATACATATATATGTATGTACGTATAACAAATACAACAGCAAAGCAAAGCGAAATACAACGACAAAATAAATATAAATGTGCAAATAAGATTATATGATTCTCAGAATTATTTTGAGTACTACGTGCCAAAAAGTTCGTATTCAAAATGTTCTCTGACAAAATCAACGTACAAAAAAAAAAAAAAAAAATAATAGAATAACAACAAATTTATTATATATACTTAGAACACAACAACTTTTGGAAAATCGTGCCAAAACTCACCTGACTTAACACGAATAGTTAGATGATGATGATAATTATTATGAAGCTTATTAGCAATAAAATGTGCACTTAATTTATTTTTTTTCTTATTGTTTATATATAAATAAACATTTTGCACAGGATATCCAAAATTTCTACAAAAGAAATCATCACAAACACTCACCAGTTTTGATTTGCGCCAACAGAAAAGCACAACACAAACCGCATATGACTGTCAGAAGTTGCTTTGATTTTGACAGTTTAAGCATCTTGTTGTCAAAATGCTTTCGAATTTGTTATGATTGTTATTATTGTTGTATAAATACTTGTAATTGGCAAATGAAATAAAATTACAGTGCACTCAAAATGCTTGACTGAACGCAACTGTTGCATATCAGATGCCAAAAGCGTTTGTCTGGGCTGCTTGACTGAGTTGTGTGTGGTCGTGTGTGCTTCATTGATTGATTGATTGATTGGTTAGTTTATTTGTTGATTGACTCATGCTTTATCTGTTGGCTTGTTATCTTATCGACACGTACGTTTACATATGCTATGTATTTTAGAGAAGATAATATTGTATTGTCATTGTTTTGATTTTATCGCACAACGTATTTTTATATACATATATATTTATTTATCTGATGTTTTACTTTTTCATATTGCAGTGTGAACATTACGTTCCTGGCTCGCCAATCTTTCGGGAAACGTCGCCGATAACCATAGCGCCGTCAGCGGCAGCAACTTCATCATCACCTAAAAGTCGTGGCAAAGGTACGTGCCTCAATACATTTTGCATATAATCATATCATTTTACTTTTGTGCTTGCGGTTTCTTATTTGTTTTTTTTTTTTGCCTGTCATACGCTATTTTTATAACAACGATAAACTCAAAATGTCAAATACAATCGAGGTCAGGCATAATTGCGCTGCGCTGCGTTTTATTTCGTTTCGGTTCGGTTCGAAGTCAATCTGCCTTTAGTAAACATCATATTGGGTGTTGGAAAGTCAACACGGCTTCAAGTTATACGATTTGTGACACACTTTGCATATGACATGCGCAAATATTTGTACAAATATGCTCGAAACAGACGCCAATCTGCAATGTTGCATGCCACAGCGTATAACATGAAAACTTACAAAAAATCAAAAATCGACAAGGTGTAAAATTGAGTCGACGTTTGAGTGACTATAAAGTTGATGTAAAATATTTCTGCTTTCCTGTTACTAAGTAACGTTTTAGTTATGTACTTTTGTAATAAAAAATCAAACGAATTTCTATAAAATGAAACAAATCATTTAAACATTTGATAACGCAGATAATTCTTTCAGAATGAATTGGCTTTAGCGACCTTCATATATTTGGCTACAAAGTACATAAGTACAATAGTTTTAATTTGATTGAATTTTCGGCTTTAAGCTAACAAATCTAAAAATTCTAAGAATGCTTCCAGTCAGTAGTTGCTTTTGCTAAATGAATGTAAATAGAAAAAGCGAAAAACAAGTTTCCGATTAGTAAAATTCAACGAATCTACATTTATGAGAACAACATTATAACTTTGGCCTTCGGTGATTATTTTCCGTGTCGCTTTCTGTTTCGCGTTGAACAAATTTCAAAAGTGTAATATTTGCGAACAGGCAACGATTCCAACTACATTCAGGTCAAAGTCACAATAAGTGGAAGAGTACAATGGCTTGTTTTTGGTATTCTGTTGCACAAACTATCGTATTGTTGATGATGATGAGTTTTCGTGGTAAATATGCGCTTGCCAATTGTTACAAGCGTTTTCTAGTTGGCTGTCTATGTAAATTCATGGAAAAACACAAATAGAAGGCATGTCCTGACCTCCGTGTTAATTTATGAATGTAAATATTTTATGGCGTGTTGTTGTTGTGGTTGTTGTTTGCGTTGTTAATGTTGGTGTTGATATTAAAGCCGCAAAATGAACTCAGTTAACGTGAAAAACGTTGTATTTTTAGCGATTATCTGCAATGCGATTTCTATTTGTGAAAGTTATTATATCTGATTGGGTTGAAGCATTGCAGACTAAAGTATTGAAAATTATTTGAGGAATTCGATTATTGTTTTTCACAAAATGTTTTTGCTTTGCTCTACTGTGCTGCTATTGTTATTATTATTATTGTTTTTTTTTTTTTTTATGAAGCCAGTTTGTTTATTCATGAGAATTTAAGCGTTAATCGAAGCCCCGAGTGGTGGCAAGCTTTTGTTGTAATAGAATGACACACTTCCGCGATGTGTTAGGGAAAGCACCAAACCAGCAATGATGTTGATGATGAAGGAGGTGTGTTGTGGTGTGTGGCGATTTGTTGTTGTTTATTGGCAACACACCTACATAAGTATTTAGCGAAGTGAGCGAAAAGTTGAAAGAGAATTTGGTAGACGCGTTGGGAGACCAGACAGAGAAAGAGAGGGACTGAACTGTCTAGGGTGGTGGAGAGCTAAGGAAAAGAGATTAGAAGAACATTTGTAGCACACAGGGTCATTTGGACTGCTTAAATCTCACAGCATTTATTTATGAGTTTGTTTGTTTTGTTATTTTAAAAAATTATTTTTTTACAAAAAAAAAAAAAAAAAAAAAACAGCAACAACAAAAGCCACATAAGTTAAACACTGGTGATGTTTTTATTTAGTAAACATTGAAGAAAAATGTAAATAAGAAAGAATTTTTCGCACACAAATCACGCAACAACAACAACAGCAGCCAAATCACATGTCATATGCGAAAGTATAGCCACGTTTTGTGGCACTTATGTAACGTCATTAATGCAAATACATTACATAATTACACTTTCATCTAATTGGCTATATTGAAGGATAATGTGATTTGTAAAATGTCACTTCACTTCGCTAAGCTGCTCTTTGTATGGTTTTGTAATCAAGTATTAATTAAAGGTCTATTTTGCACGCCCGCAGTGATGACAGTTTCCGTGACGCATGCAACACAGGGCGCAAGTGTTGTGGTTAACGCAAAATCAGCAACTGCGGCTGCAGGCACGCCCAGCGGCTATACGAGCACACGTTCGGCCGCAATGATGGCGCTCGCAATGGGACATCAGCAGCAAGGCGCCGCCGCCGATGTTGGTCGACAAACAACAGCAATAAAACAACCACAACAACAGCAGCAGCAACAGCATGGAAATTACTCAAAACAACAAGCAACAACAAACACTTCGAATGCCACAACAACTTCTATTTTTAATGAAACTACTATTACTTCTACTACTACAACTACGACTAATACTACTATTTCTACTACTAAAAAAATCCCTCCAACAATGTTGCCCACAACGCCGCCACAAACGACAGCAAGCAAAACAACAGCAGCCAAAACAACAATTTCGTCCAATATGGCCGCCGCCGTCGTTTCGCCGCCCCCAGCCACACGTCAATTTACACAAGTGAATGGCACTCATTCAGGCGGCAGCGGCAATTCAAGCGGCTCCGACAATGATGGTTTCAACACTTCGTCGTCGTCCACAGCCACCGCGCTACGTCGTTTCTACTTTAAGAGCGGACGCAGTGCAAAGAATAAAGTTAATGCTTCGGTGACAACGCCATTGAATAATATCATACCGTTGAGTGCGGTCAGCAATGCCTATCACACTTCAATGAGCGGCAGTGGCGTTGGTATTGTCACTAGCAACAGTGGCAACACTGGCAGCAACACTGCTCATGCCGTTGCCGGTGTGCCAAAAGTAAGCATGCGTAATTTAGTATATAATTGAGTTAAATCCAAATAATGGCTAATCTATAATGCAGGTTGTAATCATGGGCACATCATCGGCCTCGCTGACTGATGCTAATATAAATACGTCCACCGATTCAGCATCGACATTGATCACAAATGTGACACACACGGATACGTCCGAAACTTGCGATTCTTTGGATTTGGGTATGTGTGTGTGTGTGTGTATGTCTGTGTTAGTCAAAGGTCAAGAACCTTAACAGACTATTTCAATTAACGCCATTATAGTGAGCTTAGTGCTCTTGTTATTGACAGCGCATAAGTAATCAATAAATTAATCATTTCATTGTACTCATCTGCAGGCGATAATTCATGCCCAAGTGAGCCGCTCTTTAGCTCATTGGAGGAGCCTTTACTTACCGCTATACAAGTTGATTCGGAGCATGATGTTGCTGGCATTGGCACTGAGCTAGAATTAACGAGCTGTTCGCGCTATAATCGACCCGACATGAATCTACAGGACAGCACGGAGGTAAGTCGTTCTTTGACTCGTTGTCGTTTGGTGGTCATTTGCTGGCTTATGTCGGTTAGCTTGCCCGCTTGTTCGTTCGTTTAAGCTAAATTAAATGCTATAACAACAATTTGCGTCGCTCCGTTGGGCAGCACTTCAGTTGAGTAGCAATCAAAAGGATAACGCAGCCATTAGAAAAAGTAAATGACCATGAAGCCAAAAATGTTTTTCTTTTTCTTTGTGTTGTTTTTTTTTCCTTCTCTGTCGTAGTTCGTCTAAACATGCAAGCGTATTTTGTTTGCCTTCATCTTAATGGTTTTTCATTGCCTTTGCTCATCTCTTGTGTTTTGGGTTTTCTTTTCTCTTTGCCATCTGCTTTTACTTTAGAGTCAAGAATCATGCTTATCCATACTTACTGGCGAACCATCATCGACGACGCCGTTATTATCCTCGCATCGTCGTATTACGACCAACAACAATAGCAGCAACAGCAACAACAATGCCAGATCAGGCAGCGGCATGAGCGTAACGGCAACGTCAGCAGTTAAAGAGCGTCTGCCCAATACGGCGCCGCCGCCAACAAGCAGCACTAAGCAGCACTTTACATTTGATCCGCCGAAGTCACCAAAATCCGCACGTACAAGCGAAAAGACACGCTCACATTTTACATTCAAGGACTCACAAGCTGGCACTAGCAATCAACAGCGCCAACAACAACAACAGCAGCAGCAACATTATCAATACCACCAGCAACAACAACAGCAATATGGTAGACATGACGCCGAATTGGAGGCAATGGCACGCACAGGCAGCCGAAGCAAGTATCGCGCTTATGCAACGCAACGTAATTCCAATTATTATGCGAATGAGGCTGAAGAGCCACCAACCAGCGAGGCTGATGAGGAAGAAGCAGAAGGCGTAATAATGGAAAAACAACGTACATTGGCTATGCGCAGTAGCAGCGGCAGTGGCAGCAGCAGCAACAACAGTACAAGCAAAAAATTACGTTCACGTGAACCAAGCGCAAATCCCAATGCACGTCATCGTTATTCGACAGGTGGCGCTGTTGTCAATGTGGCTGCTACGCTGGCCAATGCTAGCAATCGTATTAGTCCGAAACGTGAACGTAAACGTTCGCCGTCTTCATCATCTTCTTCGGCCACTGGCGCCACTTCCAAAGTCAATTCAGCGCCGCCGACCATGAAGGATGGCAACTTTTTTGCCAGCTCAAGCATGTTATTAACGCAACGGCAACTCTCGCCCGCCGCACAACAACAACAACGCAAATACTCATCAAGTTCGTCCAGCGGCGGCAGTGAACGTGAGCGTTGCAATAAGGACGGTACTATGTTTCCCTTTGATCGCGAAGCGCTCGATTATGAGCGCATACAACGCGAATGCTTTGCCGTGCAAGAGAACTCCAGTTCGGCGACTGTTAGCAGTGATTCCGATGAGGCCGAGCATTGTTCGGTCTATGAGCGTAAATTGACAGCTGTGCAACATGGCTCACCAAAATCAACGGACATCTTTCAACAATACTCGCTGCTTACGCAACAGGAACAGCTACAACAACAACAGCAGCAGCAACATCATTATGATGCCGGCGGTCGTCCATTGTCGCGTAAGAATTCAAAACGTATACGTCCCGATTCCGTGATACATACAACAATACGCGAGAATCAACAATATGTGCCACATTCGGATGCATTTTATCCGAGCACAACACAACGTAAATCATCATCATCGCCCAGCGATCATTCCTACGTTGAGCTCAAGAAATTCGATGATATTGCAACAAAATTCGAACAGATACCGCCAAAGCATGGCTCCTCGGCGAATCTGCATATGTTGGCCGCTGCGAATAGTCCAGGCAGCAACAGTTGCAACAAGACGCTGGCACATGCGGCCAGTCCCACCGGCTCATTGAGAGGCGGTGCTACATCGCCGTTGCCTGATTTGCGTGTCGATTTCTTTGCGGAAGCACAAATACATCAACCGCGCAAGCGTTCCTTCAAAAGCAAACAAAATGTTGCTGCTGCGAGCAAACATGACATGTTGTTGGACGAGGGCCAAAACCAGCAACGACAACAGCAACAACAACAATATAACGCAAACTGCGCTGTTGGCGTGTTTTCCGGCGGCGGCTGTGGCAGCGGCAGTGGCAACAACAGCAACAGTGGCAGCGTCGGTGGTTCGATAAATGTTACGCCAAATCCGATGTTGGAGGCTGCAGTCTGTACGCAACCGCGTGCAACAATTGTCGTTCAACAAGTATGTATCAAAGATCTTCTCTCACATTCACACACACACACACTCACACATACAGACACTTTGTTCCATGGACTCCCTTGCACTCTTCACTACATGCATAAATAAATAGAGCCTTTTTTATACTTCTTTGTATACTTACTCAAAATTTTATCCAGAAAAAGAATATTTTCTCCCATTGTTCCATTATTTGCTCATTTTCTTTGCACTCTCTCACACTCACTCTCTTTCTCTCTATCACACACGTTTGCGCTCGCTTGTGCGCTTTGTTTTCACTTTTAGCGCTCACTTTTTTAACTTATAGATACATTATCTGTGTCCAAAATATATACGCTCTATAAAACAACGTGCCACGCAGATCGTCGGCTCATTCATTCGAGTACGATCAAAAGCAAAGCAACGTGAAAAGTAAAATATTCGAAAAAAAATAAGAAACAAATTCGCAAAGGGAAAATCAAACGGAAAATTACGAAGATTTATTATTTTTTTGTTGAATCATTTGAATTTGTGCGTATGAGATATTTATGCGTGTGTTTTCGAAAACTTTTCAAGTGAACAGACAAAAGCAAAAACAAAAACAAAACAAATAAACGAAAAAGTATACAGATTATTTACTTGGAAATGTAAACTTTAATTGTTGTTTATAGAAAATTATAATAAACTGCAAATAATTTGTGCATTAATCAAAAAATAAATAAATAAAAAAAAAAACAGAAAACAATAAAGTTTGCAAAAAGAAGTGCAAAAACAATTAAAAATGGCGCCGTTTTACAAAAGAATTTGCCGAAGTCTGTCCAAGCGTTACAAAGAGGTATGCAAATAGAAATTTCATTGAATAAATAACATAAGGATAAAAGATAAGATAACAATGAAATGCAATATTGAATATATTATAAACAAAACACTCAACTCAATCAGTGTGCGCCCCCAGCAAGCGATTGCAAACAAATTGATTGACATATATGACGTCAAAGTTATAATCTTAATTTGTTTGATTTCACTTTTCGTTTTTGCTGAGTGTTGCATACCTACAGGCGCTACACAATATCAATTAATAATCCAAATAGTGGAAAAACAAAGCATAAATTATTTCATTTCGATTTATCTTTAGACAATATATAAAAGCAAAATTTATGTGCATTAAGTGTTGTCAGAAAAGCTCAGCAAAGGAGCTTACAGGCCAAGGCAACAACACAGTCATAAAACATCAACGTTGCGTCAATTAATTTTTTTATTGTTTTATTAAGTTATTTATTTATAAAGATATATATTTACACTTGTTTATTGCTATTGCTGTTGATATATAAGTTCAATGATGAATGTGCATGTGCGTTGTGATTGACATGAAAAATTTGGTTTGTCTTAATAGTTCTACAGAATTTCTAGATTGTTAAACTATTTGCACAAATGGCCATCGGTTAATTGAAAGGCATACAGAAGCACTTCAATTAATACAGTCATCAATGGGTTGCTTAGGTTTTACTTAATAAAAGTTACTTTATTTTATTGACAAAATGACTTAGTCGCTTCAATATAAAAGTTAAGGTTTTTTTAATTCAATTCTTTGTTTTCCAAAACATTCATCCATCTCAAAAAGTACAATAATATATATTTATATATAAAGTTTAGTTCATATCTTGTCAAAAGTAATGGTGTAGCTGAAATCCTCTATGTATTGTTAATAGGAACATTCCATCAAAGGGCATGTAAATAGAATTTTAACAGCGTGTCATATTCAGGAATGCTGGTTTTGCCTCTATTAATAGCTTTTTAATAGCTGTTCTTTTGGTCATTTTAATTTGCTGCTACTTTGCATTCCAATTTCCATCTAGTTGCTAGTAATCGTAATTCTTTACATTACTTCAAGGTTCAACATATTAAAAAAAACTATTAAAAGCTTGCTTAATATTTTTTTAATAGAGTTGCCCGAATAGAGTCGTAAGTTAAGTAAGAACAGAACATTGATAAGGCAGAGGAAATGGATGAAAACCTTAAATTATAATAGAAATAGACAAACTTTTTGTGGAGCATCTCTTTCAAATAAAAGCAAACTTTCTCATTTATAAACAATTAGTTAATAAACAACCGTTAAGCGCACAATATTCTTTCATTTGTTCTTCACCACATTTGTGTCGCTTTATGCAAATAATTAATATTCATTTATACAAACAAGTAAAGCAAGTGCACTTGTCTTCAGTTTATTAAAGTGAAACCAAAAAAAAAAAATATTGATTTTGTGGTGATGAACAACACATGCGTATGACTGACACTCAAAGAAACTAAAGAAAGACAGACAAACAGGCAGACAGACAGAGTAGACGGGTCAGGGCATAGGATGGATGACAGACAAGCCACGTCAGTTGCCAATTAAAAGTATAATTACAAAAGCATTAACAATTAATTTGATTTATGCACTTAATCGATTATAACTTAAGGCGAAAAAAACAACAACAAAAAAAGTGAAAAATAAATAAACAATATGCAGTAAATAAAATGTCAATGACGTAATGTATGAGAGCAGCTGCGCACAACATAATGTATGAGGCTTTTGTGCAATCACAAAGGCGTACTTCATTTGAAGGTGGCATGTGTGTACTTTTATACGATATGCTTACTCATGCAGACATTAAAGACAAATATGTATGTGTGTGCGCTTCTCTGTCTGTCTGTCTAGCTGTTCCTGCCTTAATTGTTATATTTAATAATATATGTGGCACAATTGTCTGTCTCTGTTTAGTCAGAATTCTAAGAGAATTTGTCGTTGTCCTTATATATACATATATTCATATAATTAACTAATGTCGGTTTGTGGATAATTTGCTTGCTTTGTTTTTCCATGCAACTCAATTGCAGCCTTGGCCGTTCAATGCTTTGGCATTATCAGCAACAGATATGCAAATAAATTTCAAATGTTCGGCACATTTGCCATTAAGTTTGTGCGCTTTTATGGTCTATGGTACAAAGTGCATTTGTTTAGGCCTTGACGTCATAAACACACGCAAAAATGTTTGTCTATGCATTTCCGGCGCATAGAAGGTCTTTTGCATGAGTATGACGGCAACAAAAACAACTGACTTTGGCATATCCTTTAACACGTTATGCTGTGTTGTCTTCTTTGTCTGTACGTCTTTTGTTGTTTAGTCGCTTGGCCGTAGACGCGTGTTAGATACAACCACGCATATGTGCGCTCATTTAATATGCAAACGTATGTGTGTGTGTGTGTGTGCGTATGACAGATGCCAAGGTTCTATCTTCGTTAAGTTGTTTGCTTAGTTATCAGCAAAAAAAAAAAAAAAGAACAACAAATATTAAGCTTGAAAAAGTGTCTGTCTGTGTGTATCTTTTTTTGCGTTGGTTTTTGAAAATTGTTACCGTCATTTTGTGTTCATATTTTTTTTCTGCTGCTTTTCATATACCCACACAGTGTCATTTGTTGTTGTGTCTATGCTGCTTGCCGCCAAAAAAACCCAAAAAAAACCAACCACGAGTAATAATGAAATGAGCGTTTCGCGTGAACAGCTTCAAGCTTAAATTTAAGTTGTATTTGTGTAAACAAGCAAAACAAAATTTGTTTTTTAATGAGAAAATTATTCAAATTTTTTTTTCACTCACATACACACACACACACATGCCGAAATCATGCACACAGGTGTAACCACAATTACTAAAATTTTGCATTTTCTATTAAGTGAAAAAAAAAATTAAATAAAATGTTTTTTTTTTTTTTATTTTAGTTTTTGTATTAAAAGCATTTTCATGTCAAACATTTTAATAATGTTTGACTTAAATTTGTTTTCGATTTTAATGAAATTATTCTTATATATTCCACTGCCATTTTGCTTTCATTTATTTTCAATATAATATGTCAAATATGGCCAACAAGCAAGCGTATAATTTGCTACTTAAAAACTTTATAAGCCATTTAATTAAGCCAATTAAATAGTTTGCCAAATTGACACATTAATTTAAACTTTTAGACGCAAATTGGCCTTAGTTGATAATTTTAAACTTATTAGTTTGCAAATTCAAAAGCGGCAACCGGCAAAGTTCAAAGCAAGCGCCTTACAGTGGCCAACTGGTCAGTGGGTCAAAAGGCGTTGAGTTATTAATAAAATCAGCCAACATATGCAAAGCTTCAGCTTTGTGCGGTTATTGACTTTTTTGCCACGTATCGAAGGTCACGCAATGCTTAGCAATAAACAAGGAAAGAAAACTTTGTGAAAAAAAAATATAAAAAAAAAAAAACAGAAAATTGTAATTAGTTTGAGTCTTGAATTTATGGCCAAGGCTGCAAAATGTTGACTGCCATTGTGGCATTTTATGCCACATTTTGCAGCTCATATTTTGCCAACAAAGTGCTAAATGATATTTACTCTTGGCCTTTGTGTTGTTGTTATTAATGACGCGCACATAGTTATAATAAGTTTTGAAATATTCGGTTCGCTGAACTGCCTTAAGCACAATGCCTTTGTTGTTGCTGTTGCTGCTGCTGCTGACTTGGTTTACTTTCAATGAGCACATTTGCCTGTTTATTAATTGTTTTTTAAGTGTCGTTTATTAACTGATTTAAACAGTAATCGAGAAATGGGCACAATTGCAATCATAACTTGTGTAGCGCGTGATAAATAAGATACAGCACTCATTATGGCGCAAGTGTAGATACTTTGCGCTGATTTTTAATAGCGTTCATAAATGCATTGACCCCAATCATTGAAGATGCTGTTTGTGTTGAGGGCGACCGATGATGATGACGTTATTGCTGACGATGATGATGATGATGGCATTACAGCTTCTGCTTCTTTTCTTGCTATTGTCTGCTTTATCCATTGATCTTCATTATTGTTTTTATTGTTGTTGCTAGCGGTCTTCTTGTTTCATGTTAAAAATAAACTGTAACGTTTATACATTGCATTTATTTTTTTCATTTGTATTTTACTTTGCAAGCAACCAAAAATAGCTTTACTTGCACGGAATTATCCAAGCAAAGATAGACGGAGAGACAGACAGAAGACAGACACGCGAGAATAGTTTGCTGTATGCGAACGTTTACCTTGTTGTCTTTGGCCTCGTAGCAAGAGTATTCTTTGTCGTCGCCATACACACACACACACACATGCACACATGCACGTCTGCTTGTTTGTTTGTGTGGCTTGCCATATTTGGCATGTTAGTTTGTAATTTTTCATGCTTATGGGAAAAAGTTGAATTATCTTTTTGTTAAATTTAAGTGAAATTTAATAGTTTTTTTTTTTAAATGATCTTATCTCGAGACAAAGGCGATTAAAAATGGATTACATAAGTAAGAAGATGGTGTGAACATTGTGTTAGATTAAACTCTATCTTGGTTATAGAGCTTAATGCTGCAACGCTTTACGTGCCTTGTGGGTCTAGTAATTTTTTTTGTTGGTTTGAAAATCTTTTATAAGAAGATTATTATTATTAATTTCATTACTTTAGTATTGTAATGTATTGCATTTCATGGCTAAATGTATGCCTCGATACCAATGTTGGTTTAGTTTGGAAAGAATATTTGAAATTTGAATAAACTTCAGGCCAATTACTATTGATTGATGTAATTTAATTTTTTTATTTTTTCTATTTTTTTTTTTTCTATTTTTTTTTAATAATCAAAACCACATTTACATTTTGTTTTAATTTTTGTATTTTATTTTACGCTCTTTAGATGTTTAGCTACAAATAAAAATATTTAAAGATACATAAATAAAATAGAGTGAAATAATCAGCAGGCAGAAGAAATAATCTCCATTAAATAAATGCAAATAAAATACGAAATCAATTTTATTATTTTTTTTTGTCAAGTATTTGTTTAAAAGCAATGCATTTGCAATAAGAAATCTACTGCAATTTGACTTAGGAAAAAACTTTGCTTTTACTTCAACATTTTGCCAGATGTTTAAAATCACAACTAAGCAGAAGAAAAACAAATGTAAAAAAAAGAAAAGAAAAGAAATGAGAAAATTTATTCATTTCAGCGTTGGCAAACAGATTGTTTTTATAATTGTTATTGCCATGGTGGAGCATTTGTTGATTGTACATTTAAGTTTATGTTTTTTCTATTTCTTTTTTTTTTTTTCATTCAAGCGCAAATCACAAATTGTATAAGCAAAGGCTAAACTGGTGCAAATGCATAAATGAGCAAACGATTGAACGACGAATGTTCTTTTAGTGATAAACAAGCACACATACACATTTATGCAAGTGTAGGCTTATTTATTCACATATATGTATGTATGTATGCAAATTGACGTTTTGCAGGAGCACTTTTCATTGGCGGCCCGGACAAATGAACGCTGCAGCGATTTGTTTGCATGCGATTATTTTTCAATTATAATGAAAATGCACATTTGTTTGCATTTGTGGTATTTTTTCAATTTAATTTCATCAAATGGTATGTTTTTGTTTGTATTTGCAAACAGAAATGCACAAATAAAATTCAATATTTTATAAAAGTTGAAAAATATTCTAAATTTTAGCTATCAAAATTTAAGTGAGAAAAAGCACACAATTGGCATTTTTATTTTTAGCTGTTTAGTGTATAACGATAAAGATAGAAACGCGCAATTATTCGCACTTACCGTGTTTTTTTTTTTTTTGCTTTTGGCAGCTTCCAGCATCGAATGTTTAAAGTTTTTTTTTTTTTTTTTGTTATGGCCAATTGAAATGTGATTTGAAACACTCGCACGCGTATTTTTTTCTTTTTCTTTACGATTTTCAATTTTCTATTTTTTGTACAACAAAAAAAGAGAAAAACTGACGGCGTTGAAAGCTAAACAAACTGTTTACGTCTGCCAGAAAATTAAAAAAATAAAGAAGCAAAGTCTTTGATTTTCCAATTTTTGTATATTTTGTATGCTTTGATTTCCTTGTGTATTATACATGCATGTATCTCAATGCAACGTTGCATTTGTTGCATGTCGTGACGCACTACAAAGCGTTGGGTAAAGCGCATAAAACACTTTAAATGAAATAAAATCATTAAAGCAACATTAAACAAATCCAACAAATCGTCTAACACACAATTACAAGTACATTGTGTATACGCGATGTATGCCGGCATACAAGTTTATGGTCAATTTGTGCAAACAAGCCACAAGGCGAGCAAAGAAAAGTAGCTAAGAAATACACACACACACACACAGATCAACCGTAATTTGTTGCCTTCTTAGTTTCGCTCAAGTTTCGCAATTAATCGTGCCCCAGCGCGCAATTGTAAGCAAACCGAACCAAACCAAATCAACAAAAAAAAAAAACACTTTATATTATACTTGCTGCTACCGGCAACAGTAGCTTTTGTTTGCTTGCTTTTTCTACTTCTTCCTCTTTCTTTTCTTTCTTTATTTTTATATATTACTCTGTGCTTTTGTTGTAGTTTGTCATGTTACACAGCTAATTAAAAATGTACGCTTGTCGTTACACACATTACCTGCGCTCGTTCGCAGTACTGTTGCCTGTCAGTCGCACACATTGTGTCAAACACAGTTTGCTTGAAACTCTTTCATTACCAAAGTACGATTTATTAATTAGCGCAAAGTTGTTCATGCCTAAGCAAACTTTCGCTTAATCAATATCATCATCATCATCATCTTCATCGTCATTGGTGATAATAATATAGAAAATAATTCAATTTACACTGTCATTGACATGTTGTGATGTTTAATTAAAATAACATTCACACAAAAATTCATTTTTGGTCAAAGTTTATTTGGCTTAAATTTATGTCTAAAGTTGAAAATTCTTAAAAATTTAAGCACAACGAAAAATTTTCTGTCTATTTGTCTATAACGCTGTGGGCGTTGGTGGGCAAAAAATAAATGCTATGTCGTTGCTATTATTAAATAATAAATAAGCGCGCTTTCAAGAGTTCTTAAACAATTTAAGCTGATTTAATTAAATTCTCTGCTATAAAATCAACTTTTAGGCACAAGTCTGTGTGTCTCTACATCTATGTATATATTCGCTAGCTAAACTGCTACAAAATTGCTAGCAAAAATAACTCATTGTGTTGCATATAAATTACAGTTATTGAGGGTAATATACCTTGAAAATTTTATACAATGAAAAATTCATTAGCACACAAAAATTAAAAAATAAAAAAGGAAAGGTAAAAAGAAAATGTCATAAAAGACTCGCTTGTAAAGAACAATTAAATTGTAATCAGCGGCAATCACTTGACTCTCATAGCGCGCCGCAAATGCCATTTAATGCCGAATTGATTGAATTTCCAGCATGAAAGACTTGTGCACAAAATTGAATTCAACAAAGCTTAGATGAGAAAAGAAATTTTGTGCTAGGATAACAATTTAACGTGCATAAAATACACGCATACAAGAAAACAAAGAAAAAAGGCAAAAAATAATGACAAGAAGAAGACAAAATGTGTTTAAGGCCAAACCGTAAAAGAAACTTGCTCGAGTAGTTTTGGCACGCTCATTTATGACTCATTAAGTGTGCGAAAGTAAGTAGTTAAAGTTGGCTGTCAGTCAAGCTTGGTGAGCAGAAAGGCAAAGCAAAGACGTAAGGCAAGAAAACAAAGAAAATAAGCAAACTTCCGGCGCATGAAAGTGGCGAAAAAAAAATAGCTAATTTATGTGCTGATATCGCAGCGCTGCTAATTTCTGTCGGTTAGCATTGAGAGTGAAAGTTTCGCTTAACGCCAATGCCGCGTTACTTTGCCATTTGTTATACTTTTCGTTACTTTTTTTTGTATTTTTTGCCTAAGAGGCGTTTATGGGTTTTGCCCAACTGAAAATCAATAGCACATTTGCACGCAGAGTTGCAAAAAAAAAGGGTTTGTTTGTTTGCTTTTTTTTTTTTTATTTTTTGCAAAGTGTTGAAGAACGCTGGAAATGCATGAATGCGAACTAAGTCACGCTTCAAGGTAAAGATAAGGCATACTTGGTAAAAACGTTTCTGTGCAAGGTACAGGAAAAAATATAACTGGACAGCCTTGTGCTACTTGCGCATGTAAACAAGTTGAATAAATGCCAGGGGGGGAAATTGAAAAAAAAGTAAATAAATATTATTAAAATTTTGCAATTTTGCGCGTTTATTTGATTTTATATATATTTTTCTATATTCATGAGAGCTTTTGTACGTACAACAAATAGAATTGCTTTGTAAGTAGCTTAGATAAAGCATATTTTGATTTATGAAATATTCAATAAAATATTATAAAGCAATACAAGAACAACAAACAGAACAAATATAAAATATTTTTCTTGATTTTAATAAAATTGTTACTGTAAAATTGTTTTTTACCTTGTTTTTTCCTTACATTTTATATATTTTTCTAACTTCTTTTTTTTATTATTTCTCAAACAGCCATCGCTCAGTCTCGATAATACAGTGGAAACGTTGCTCATTAAAAATGAGGGTGATTTCATAAGCGTCGAACAAGGCAAAGAGTTTGGTGCACGCAAACGTCATTCACAGCAATTGCAGCATCCGCCGCATCATACACAACAACAACAGCAACAACAAAAACGTGATGACAACATGCGGCAATTATTGGATGTCACAAATACATTAACATTTGAAGAATTGCGTGATTTTGAAATGCGGTAAGTTTTAATTTTTCAATTACGCCTTTGTGTATGCTATAGTTTTTTATTTTACGTCTGAGAAAGTAGCCGCGGTAAGGAAATTGCGTATACGCCACAAAAATTTTAAATCAATTAAAGCTACAATGTAATTTTCAAGAAAACTAACATTAACGAATGTTAAATTAAATTCAACATTGTTTGTTTTATGTAACATTGTACATCATTTGATAAGCCATGGTCGACCTTCGAGCCAACCATTTGGTTACAATTTTTCTTCTGAAGCACACACGCTGTTTTGGCATTTTTCAATCATCGCTCAGCAAGTGTCG
The DNA here is from genome assembly GCA_034638295.1 of Phortica okadai. Lineage (NCBI taxonomy): Eukaryota > Metazoa > Arthropoda > Insecta > Diptera > Drosophilidae > Phortica > Phortica okadai. The sequence continues at coordinate 6,933,114 of CM067851.1, forward strand.
AATGACAATGTTATTGTTCATTTCAGTGCTGAGTGCTGTATGCCGAATGAAAATACTCAATTGTAATAAAGCCAAATAGTTTGTGCAGTAAAATACTTTACACAAATGCACTTCACCTACATAAAAGAATATGATCACGCTTCAAAATGCTTAAATGTTGTCATTCTGTATATATAAACTTAAGATAGCATGACAAAAATGCAATTAAACTTGTGCTGAAACGGTAATATTTCTGTCTTTAATTATTGTGGTATGAAAGAATGAAAATAATTGGCATAGGATCAGATTTTATATGCTCAGTCCAAAAAATGTGTAAACAAAATATTTGAAAACGTAGTTTAATTCCACGTCAACTCTTTGCATCGTGCGCTATTTTGTTTGTTTTTTCGTATATTCGTTACAATGTCAAACTCAATCATAAAACGAGAATCGACGTACACTCAATATTCGAAATGAATCACAGTTGAAATCCATAAAAGCTTGTATCAAATGTTTTTCTTGTTAAGTCATTTTATTTTTTTGTTGTATTATTTTGCTGAAATTTTCGATTTAATTTTAGATTTTGATTTACGAGCCAAGCAGACTTGCAGGTTGTCAACGAAGACGACTGTTTTGTCATAAAATATAAATATAAAATCAACAAATTTGCTTGTTATGTCTGCGGTCAGTTAAGGCTGCCTTTATTTTGTTTGTTATTGTGCTTGTTTAGGGACAACGCATAATGCACAATTGCTGTTGACTTTTTGTTATTAATGTTTTACTTTAAAGGTTGAAGTGCACTGCAAAGTCAAGTTGATATGACATTTAATGCTGATCAAGTTCAGATACATTGCAATCTTTAATCATATTGTTTAAGCTGATGTATTCGCCATGATTGCATGCAATGATGTGCATAAATTTTGTTGTCTTCGTTGTCGTCATTTGTGACATGGCATTTCATAACAATTGTTCGAGCATCTTTCGAGTGCAACTGAAATATGGCAAAATTGAAAATGTCAATTGACGCACTTTCGACTTCGACTTCGAGTTGTGTACGTCAATAATTCGAAGTATGACAAGGCTAAGGCCTTAAAGTGCTTAACTTTATAGACACTTGTACATTTTGCATGTTAGATGAGCTGACATAAGCAGATACATCAAGTGTGCCTACGTCAGCCGCACACACAAATTATCAAATAATATGCATGCATGTCAATAACATATTTTATTAAATGACATAATGTATTCGAACAGATTGCATTTGAAATATGTATATACATGCAAGACAATGGAATCTTCTCAAGGTTATTTACAACATTAAATAGTAAATTGTCACTTGAAATAATTGCATTGTATATAACAAAAAAAATGCACTTAAATCGAAGAATTTGTTGAATGTAAAAGTAAACAAAATAATTTTAATTGAATTCATTGCACAAATGTGCTAAACAACAACAACAAAAAGTAAAGCTTCATTACACTGCCGCAACAGACAAATAACGGGCAATGTCTGTCGGTCTGCCTGTCAGTCTCTGTGTGTGTGTTTAATGGGCAAAGGTGTAAGCGTGCGGTTGAAATGCATTTAATGTCGGTTGATGTTTCAACAACATTACTTTTATGCTGTGCAAGGTTGCATGATTCTTCAGGCAGCTTTTGCTTTTGACAACAAATGTTTTTTATTACACAATTGTTTGTTTATGTGCGTGTGCAGAGCATGTTTTTACTCAAGTTAAACGAAAGTTAACTCATTGTTTGCATGACCACAATGCAATAATAAAAAAAAAATAAGAGACTAAAAATCTATAAACTTATTTTAATTGTTACATCGTTAGTTTTATTGAGGCTTTGCAATTTATTGGAATTTTATTTACATGTCTTTCAAGTCGCTATTTGTTCAAACGAAAACATTTTCTTTAATAATTTAATTGGAGCAACATAACTTTTTAAAAGCATACATCAACAATATTTCAAAGTGTTGTTGTTTTTTTTTAACTCTGTTATGATTTCTGCCTCAATGTGCGAAGCATTTATTTCTATTGCCTGCTGTTGAGCAAAATACACATACACGCACGCATTATACAAGGATTCAAACACGTGCTGTGTTACGTGTATTGAAAGTAAACAAGCAACATAGACATGTTGTTAAATCTATGTGTGTGTGTGTGTATGTTTAAGTGATGTATATGCGTTTGTGTATGCATGATAATGCCATTTGTCTGTATGATACAATCATGTTTTTAAACACAACTGATTTGTTGCTAAAGGCAACGTTTAATCGCTTGTCTTTTATAGCAAACATGAAGCTTTATCGGCACATGCAATCTACACATACATACACAATTATAGACCATTTCACAATTTGAAAACAAAAATAAATAAAAACAAAATTGGAAAAGTTTAAGAAAACAAATTTGACAAATGTCTTAAAATCTTCTTTGCCAATAAACTATGCAAAAAGAGAACATTACTTACGTTAATTGTGTATGCTTTGCTCATTTGCATATCCCTTTTGTGTATAAATGTTGATAAGAGTTCACTTATACAGTGGGATTTAATAGAAATCTTGAATATAATATTATATTAAAATGAGTTGTTCATCAGGACTTCTCTTGAGGGGAGGCACTGCAAAAGTAGACCTTGCTACCACTATGAAAAAAAACTCAAGTAAATTTTAGTACATAAATCAAATAAATACAATTTATTTAATTAAGATTAAAGACTAAAATTAAAAAATATTTTGTTGTGCATTTGTCGTAAACAATTTCAAGTACGTTGCTGCAGCAGCACACACCTTGAGTATTTCATGGTTTGAATTGCCACTCAGCGAACGTTGAGCAAGAAATGCCAAAATGCACGCGAATGTGAACCTTCAACAAAGCTTTTAATTTTGTATTGTTTGCGTGTTTGTTGTACATTTATTTAGCCAAACGCGGTTTTACCACTTTGTTGCACAAAACAAAAAAAAAAAAAAACCAAACAAAGCACAAAAACAAAGAAAATAAAAATAAAGACAACAGACGCAAAATAGTTTCCTTTGTTGTTTGGCCTGGCCGCGAAGCTCATTAGGCGAACCGACAACAATTTGCACGTATTGCATTAAGGATATTTAATGTTGGTCACACGCACACACACACACACACACACATTGAAATCAATACAGGCGTTTCAATTAAGGCGTACGTGGTCGTCTGAAGTGGCATACACCATGAGCACTTCACTTTATGGTGCAACGATATACATATTAGTTCATTGTGCGCTTCGATAATGTATTTAACTGTCAAAAGGAGGCATGGCTGACCGTACAAAGTATATTTTTTATCAGCATTGAAAAAGAAGTCGGTTGAATCATGTCCGTTCATATGCCTGTATCATCGGGGCGTACTTGAAATTCATCTATTCTATAAGCAGATCTGGTTTATTCGTTTATTGCTCTTTCTCACTTGGGATAAATACATAACTAAACTGATTTAGGATAAAATAGTCGAAATTTGGAATTTAAATTATTTAACGAGATCGACTGAGGCAATTGTTCATAATTGTAGCAAATTTCGTAGTCAAGAAATCGTTCTCCAGTTTCAATTCGCTTTATTTCTATTTATTTTAACAAAATATGAATTTATATACATTTTTTGTATAATTGACTTAATATTTTAAACGCTCTTCTCTTCATTCATGTGCGTAGCTATGGTTCGCCGCATCACAGTCGCTCACAGTCGGTTAAGACGCCCGGCAGTCGCGCTTCAGGTCGACCAAATCAGTTATGTCTGCCACAGCAACGCTCACGGTATGTTTTCTTTTTTTTTTTAAACAATTTTTTTTACCCGTCAAACAAATAAATAAAAGGAAATACTTAATGTTCTGGAATTTTTATATTTATATATATTTTTTTTATTGTGCAGCGTTGCTTCAATGCCGAACACAGGCGTCGAGGAGGAATATTATAGACTGAGACACTTTTCTATAACGGGCAAAGGTGTTGTCAATCGCGGCGATTCATTGAAAAGTCGACGCAGTCGCTCCAACAACAGCGTTGCAAGCTCAAACTCAAGGTTTGTAACACACATGATAACTTTTACTGGAAATTGGTCTTTCATATTACTATATTGATTGCAGCACTGAACATTTGACCGCCACACAAATTCCCGCACCGAATTCAGCACGCACCTCTGCCACCTGCAGTCTGGCCTCGAGTCGCGAGAGCAGCACATCGAATCCGGGCAGCGGTCCATACAGGTAAGTCAGAGTCAAGTTCCGGAAATTAACCTTTATTGACAAAAGACTTTAACTCAATTTAACAATTTTCCACTTCTTGTTCTCTTTTCCATTGCACGCACATAGAGTTTTGATGCTGGGCGGTTCAGCGGTGGGCAAAAGCTCGATTGTCTCACAGTTCATGACTTCAGAATATTTGCACGCATATGATACCAGCATAGGTAAGTTCAATACTTAAAATGAAACAAAACAAATGATGCTTTGATTAGGTCAACTATGTGTAACTTCTTCTTATTGTTTTGCTTTTGATTTTTCTTTGATTTGCTTTGATTTGTCTTATGTTTGTAATGCGCTTTAAACACATTTTTCGTTTGGCTTCTCTTCTACACCTTTTGTTGTTGTGTGTTACTTTTTATGTTCTGCTTCCTTTTACTGACATATTTATTTAATTTTATTTATGCTTTTTTTTTTTTTTTTTGTTATTTGTGTTAGCGTGTAGCGTAATTACTTTGTAACTCTGCTAAGTCGTGTCTGTGCTCGTAAAGCTGTCGTCTACTTTTATATACGTGTATATGCCCATATGTGTGTGTGTGTGTGTGTGTGTGTATGTGTGAACGTATTGAAGCGTGTCATTGCCTTACAAACGTTTTCTGTTGCAGTTGTCAAAACATTTTGCCTTTGCTTCAAAGCAAATCAACATTCAAAGTAGCGTGGAAAATTCTCAAGAAAAAAAAAAACAAAACAAGAAAAACATTAAAATTTTCCAAGAGATTTAGCATTAAAATTGGCTAAAATAATTCGACATGTGCGCTCAACTTTGAAGATCATGGAAAAAAATGAAGCTATAAAACTTTTATTTGCAATATAATTTTTGTTATTTTTGTTTGCTTTTTTTTTAACAATAAAACAAACAAACGCATTAAAAAATCATTTGCTAACTTTTCGTTTTAAATGACTTCATTTGTATGTACATTATTAAAGCATTAACTTTATTCATTTATTTGTTTTTATTCAACATTTTAATAATTACAAAAAAAAAAACAATGCAAATAATTTTTAAAAAATTGTCAAATGTGTAAAATCCTTTAACAAATGTTGTATTAATTGTTAATATTTTCTTCCTGTTTTTGTTTTTTTTTTTACAATTGTTCATCGATAATCATTTGCATACAACAACAATAATAATAAATACAATTCATTACTGCGCAACGCAACAAAATTACAAAAAAAAAAAAATGCAAAAAAACATAAAATATTGAAATATATATGTATTTACATATATATAAACTTATTGAATGCCAATCAATCGGATTAAGGCAACTGTGATATACGCATACATATTGAAAAAGCCCCCGACGGTAACAAACAACAAAACATATTCTCTTTAAAATAAATATATTTTAAATAACGTTTTCCTTTTGAACACTTTCGTCAATACTTTTTTCCTAATTATGAAAATTTAAATTACATAAATTTATAATTAAATTTTAAACAAACTTATAACAATTAATTTCAATTAGTTTCAAACTCAATTCTAATTTACACAAGTTTATACAAAATGTTATAAAAAAAACAAAATATAGTTTCGGTTATGCCGAATTATTGTTGCTCTACACACACAATAATTAAAATACTTGAAGTAATTGAACGCTGGATTGGCTTATGCATTATATACCGCTGGTTAACATGAGTTATATTAAATTAAATAATTCAGACAAGTAGAGTAAAAAGCTTTACTGAGCTCAAATAAGCAGAATTTGTTAAAATTCAAATCTTATTTGTATATGATTGGTAGAAAACTGATATAAATATATAATATTTCATAGTTTTTAATAATTTTGTAATAATAATAGAAATAATAAAGAAAGTTTGAGTAATGCAAAATTTGTGTGTAGAGCACAAAAGTGTAAAAAGTAAATAAGCACACGCAATACTTAACACAAACACTTAGTAAATCCCAACTCGGTTGTGTGTCGACCCAACAAACACACACACACACACGGACACAAACATTCATTCATTCAGTCAGTCAGCCATTCAGTCAACCAAACAACCGACATTTATGCACTCATTGCCCCGGGAATTAAATAATGAGGCACACGTTTTTCGTAATAAGCATGAATTATTGAATAAATGCATTCAAATTTCATATTAAAATAAATTTCGTCAGAATTACATATTATTACATATTAAATTATTGTATAAGCAAAGTAGAGATGATAACTTTTTTGGGCGTTTTCAATAAACCTAAAAAAATGAGAAAAATTACCAATAATAATGTCAATAAATAAACTATATAAACTTATTTAGATTGTCATCAATAAAATGTCAGACAATTGAAAAAAATAATAATAATAAATTAATTGCAAATTCAATAAATCAAACGCTCAATTACGACAAATAATAAATGCAAATACATTTTTTGCTTTCCCGCTAAATTCATAACAGTTTTTAATAGCAAACTCAGACATAGAATTTACACTAACACTAGTGGTCAAATGACTAGCGAGCAGGCAAACACACGCACGCACACTCATGCAAAGAAATTAGTGCAAAGTGCAAAAGGAGCACATGTTTCATGAGCACAATTCCGTTCTTGATCTTCCTACTCAATGCCGACAGATCCATTGACATCAATCCATCAGTCAAACAGCTGTGTGCGTGTGCCAACCTTAGTTATTAAACACAACTTGTCTTAGAGCATTAGAAGTCGCACTTGATGTTCTCTTTTAGTGTTTTCGTAATATGCACATAAAAATCTTTATGTTGTTATTTTTTTTAATAAAGGTGTTGTTTTAGATCACAAAAAAATCGAATTGAATTCACTGTGAAATGTAAACCAACAAAAAAACATATTTTCAACTTCATTAGATTGTTCCTCAAATAAACCTTCATCATGTATATAATTTTTATTTTTAACACTTTTATCAACACATCATTAACAATGTAAAATGTGTTAAAATATAACTAACATTTAGTTGAACTACATTGCAAAAACAAAAATTACTACAAATCAATTTTTTGTACTTGTTTGTTTAGTTAATAAAATTGCACAAAAAAATTTGAAAACACACAAAACAATTAAAATTTACGGCACGCACATGTACAACAATTTTGTTTACTGATTTCTATTAGAATCGAATTGAAATAAATACAATTTAAATATTTATTTATATATATGTACATATATCTCGTTCTGTATAGATGATGATTCCGGCGAGAAATCCGTATCAGTATTATTAAGTGGCGAGGAATCTGAACTGATATTCATTGATCATGCATACACAGAAATGGCGGTAAGTTGAGAGCACATAGTATAAGTATTTTAAGATACAGTAGGTTGGAAACAAAGCGTGAAGAAAGAAAATTACATACTCCTATAGCACGTAATGCTACACATGACATACAGCAGTGTAACACTCAAATTTGGTTACAACACTTAACGCTAGACGTATGAAAGCTTTAACACAAATACAAACCAACACATGCATACATACAAAGCCATAAACAAAGGTAAATGCAAATTTCCTTTGGTATGCAAACTCACTGCGGTTATGTTAGTGCCTGTGGGCGTGAGCGTGCTTCACGCTTGGCAAATCACTGACTTCGTTTATTTCCTCATGCATATGAACAATGCATTGACTTAAAAAAAAATGCAAAGCTGAATGACAAAACGAAAAAGTAATAAAAACACTTTAAACTGTTTATCTCTAAAAATTCTTTTATTTTTTTTTAGCTGTAACTTATAAGCGAAACACACGATTTTAATCTTTAGTAAAAAAGAAATACAAAAATAATGCAATTGGCAACTGAAATGTCATTAGTTGCCAGTCACCTGAACATTTGTCATCATTCGATTCGATACATGCTTATTGACAATTTTGTTCTGCTCTTTTATTACATGTTACCCACGACAACGCCAATAACAACAACAACAACAACAGCCCGATGACTGTCTGGGTAGCTATGATCCACACGGCTATTGCGTCATTTATTCGGCATCCGACCGCAGCAGTTTCAATGTTGCTGAACATGTACTGCAAGTGCTCTGGACCAATCAAAATATTGCGCAGAAAGCTGTTATACTTGTAGCAAATAAAGCGGACTTGGCCAGGAGTCGTCTAGTAACTACCGATGGTACGTATGTATATATATGAATTTGTGCGAACTAAATCGATTAACAGTTGCACAGACAAACAACCACAAAGACAAACAGACACACTCGCGGTCATCTTGTGCAGAGAGACACAATAACAACATTAACTGTAACCGATACGCTTGAATAGCTTGTGAAATCCAATTGCAACGCATCGAAACACATTGAATCAGTTGCCACATACGTTTGACCTTTTACATTGACCTTTGTTTGTGCAGCAGTCAATAAAAAGCACCGCAGCGCAATTTGGTATTTAGTGTAGCATACTTCTGTGCGCCGTTTGGCAAATGAGTCGCAAAACATACACTAAATGCAATTTGAGCGAAACACAGACACATGCCATTGCCAAAAAGTCAATTGAATTTACTTCATTGACTCACGCGCACAAGTACGACTCACGCACGAAGTTAGTTTTTTGTCTTTCACTTTAATCTGTGAAATAAAAAAAAATTTAAATAATAAAAAATAAATACAAAAATTATAAAAATCCCGTCACAGTCTAATGAAATGATGATTTTATGCGCTTACTTTTCTCAAACGTTCGCCGTTTCTGCCGGAAATTGTTTCATGAATTGTTAACAATTTATTTCAATACCTCTTTTGCTCAAGTGGGCTTTGAAAGCGACGGCAGCGTCATCGTCTGTCACTGTAGTCAGCGTTGTGAGCTTAGCGTTGCCAATCAACGCATTCCGCATAACTTATACGCAATGTTGTACCTCTTCTGATATTTCTATTGAGTTGTTTTGCTTTTGAATTATTTAATAATTTATTTATAGAATATTTTATTGTGCACATAATAAAAATACGTTCATACCTTTTTTTTTTTATTGAAAACGTCTAACGGAAATGATGGCAACAACAACAACAATAGCAAAATTGTTAAGTATTGCTCGTTATATTGTAATAGAAGCGCATAATGTGCTTACACTTAAAACGTAAAGCAAATAGAAAAAAGGTTTTACAGTTAAGTTTTTTTCAAATCAACCTTTTGTGCTTTTCAAGTGCTAAGCAGGAAATAATAATGTTATTTTCATTATGAAATTGGGTTTTTATGCTTTTCAAGTTTAAATTGAAACACTCGACATTTTCAAGTGCGAAATTATTATCCAACAAACAGCATAATACAAGAGTGGGACAATGATGATGATGAAGAAGAAGAAGTTGAAAAAGTACTAAGAAGGTCTGGAGCGTCAAAATACAAGCTGAACGCTTGCCATTTTAATTGTTGCGCCTTTTTTTGTTTTTTTTTTTGTATTACTTTTTTTGCAAAGTTTAAGGCAAAAAAAACAATCAAGACGCAATGAAATAATGAATAACAGAATGGTACATGTTTGCTTTTAATTAAGCGTTCGTTTGTAATAAGGTTAAAAGCACAAATGCTTGACTTTTGGCGCACACACAAATATACATATATAAAATGTGCAAATACAACAACAAACAATTTAGATACACTTTATACACACAGACACAACGCAAAAAAGGTCTCTACTAAAAACAACTGCAGACATATATGCATGTATGTGTTTGCTTGTGCGTGTGTCAATTATTATAAGCTTATTAAATTATAATAATAATAATGAAACAAAGTATAAACTTTTATGTTTGCGTCATTTGGCAAAACTTAAATAGCAATAAAAGCGCCACATGTCGTATACGCAATATGAACATATGTGCATGTGCGCCAATAACAGCTGTAGGGTACTTTTTCGCAGCAAGCCGCAATCGTTTTGGTTCATTTTATGCCTTGTTATCTCATTGTTGATCATGACAAATATTTGTCTTTAAAAACATACTTTTGGCACTTAAAAATATAAATATATTACCAATACATATGTGCGCATTAGTGATGCACGAATCCATGATTTTTCGGATCCGGATCTTTTGAATCCGAATCCAAAAGGATTCGAATACTGAAAGACGAATCCGAATCCTTACAATCAAAAAAAAAATGTATTTAGTATTAAATATAAATAAATATTAATTTGTTATAGAGAGGTTAGTGCATGTATGCATTTTTTAAAGATCAAAACGATTTCACAAAAATATATCGAATTCATGATATTCGTCGTTCATTCGATCGTTTTGGATTCGGATTCGTAAGATTCGTGCTATGATTCGAATTCGTACTCGAATTCGTAATCGGATTCGGATTTGTACTCAAATTTGGATTCGTATTCAGATTCGGATTCGTAAATTGGATTCGATTACAATCAATACTTTTAAGATCCAGACCTCCAAATCTGAATCCTAGAATTCGTGCATCTCTAGTGCCCATATTAGCTTAGTTGTCAATTGTTTAAGTCTTAAGGTAACACAATTGAAAAAAAGAACAACAAAAAAAAAAAATAATATTTGCCCACAAAATGAAATTAAGTTTCGTAATGTCGAAGCACGCTATCAAAAGGCAATAAAAGCCGTCAATTTTTTTTGCCACATCGTTAATAAAAATGGACTTGTCATAAAGATGAAAAACCAACACACAAACACGACATCAAAGTTATATAACTTTAGATATGTACTTTAGATTTTATGAGTCGAACAAACCAGACGAACGTGACATTGGCTTTGCTTTGCTTTGTCCTCGCTGGTACCTCTTACTCTCCCTCTCCACCTTCAACACTAACAACACACTGACGGTGTCGTCGTCGTCGTCGGTGTGTCGGTCAACTTTGCTTTTATGACGCTCGGTTTGTTAGCTAAACTGCCTTTGATTTTGATTGACTTACCTTACTTAGTTGAACTTGTATAATGTTTGACCATTCATTTGGCCATTTGACTTGTGCTCAAGTGATTTTCATTATGTCACTTTACTCATCTTTATTTGTTTTCATTAACGTTTTTCTAATGGGCTTGCCATTTTAATTACAGAGGGCAAAGCGATGGCCACCGCCTACGATTGTAAATTCATAGAGACATCGGTGGGCATTAATCACAATGTCGATGAATTGTTGGTCGGTTTATTGTCGCAGATACGTTTGAAATTGGAAAATCCCGAGAAATCAAGGTAAATATGCAATCAAGTATTACAATTGAATTCAATTAAATGCAAAAGGCAAAGCGTCATTTTAATTAGAAACAAAAGCGCGGAAAAAAAAAGCTTAAAAAAAGAAATATTTAAATTTAACCTTTTGCGGTTTTCAAGTGTACACACAAAAAAAAAAAATAGAAAGAAAATTTAATAAAAACGTTAAAAAAAAAATAACGAAAAGTTACAAAAAAAAAAAGCCTAAACAAACAACGTTAAAAGCGCTCAGCTTTGATTTCAAATTCAACAAAAGTCAAACTCTTTTTTCATTTATTTGCGGCGCTGCTCGACTTGAAGAGCCGCCTTACATATTACATTTACTTTGCTCTTGTCGCTTTTTTTTTTTTTTGTCAGTTTTCCTTTTTTTACGTGTGCCTTTATTGTATTTTTCAACGAATTTCTTTTGAATTTGAAATTTATTTTTTTTTATTATAAATTTCTTTGTCTGTTGTCTTTGCAGAGATTTGTTTCGTAAGCGTTCCATACGCAAATCCAAGCGTCGCGCATGTTCGCCGCTCAGCGCCGCCGGTTGTCTCAATCCGAATACGCCGCTTGGTCCAACGAACAATGCTATTGCGGACAACAACACGCCGCCGGGCAGCGCACAAAGCAGGTGAGCTTACACACACACACACACATGTCGAGGCATCAAATGCTAATCAATATCATTATTTTCGTTTTTTTTCGCACAGCCCACGTAAATATCGTGGCTCACGCACCTCGACGAGCCTTAAAGTTAAAGGTCTGTTGGGACGAGTCTGGCAACGTGATTCCAAATCAAAGAGCTGCGAGAATTTACATGTCCTGTAAGGAGTTGAGAATGCAAAGGAGTTGAAAATCCGCGCAAAGCGCAATTGATTTTCATGCAAAGCTGTGCGTGTGCTTGTGTGCGTGTGTTTCCTTTATGATGTGGTTATTTTTATTATGATTATTATTATTATTATTATTTTTGTATATGTATTTGTATGCTGCCGTCACGGCTACGTGTGCATGCAAAATGCCGCCAACGCTCGTCCACCCACAAACATACAAGCCTATGTTTTGTTGGAGAGAGGCAAATGTATTTTGTGACAAAACCAAAAGATTTTTTAAGTGAAAAGTTCCCAAAACATTGAATGCTTTAATTTTATTAGTATTTAATTGTACATAAAATATTAGTTCATAATTATAGTTATTATTATATTATACATTATGCCATTTGTTGTCAATTTAGCGCAACATAACTCAACGTTTCTAATACTACGTATTCTTATGTTGCACTTCAAACTCAAAGCACATAAGCCATTTTAGCGTTGAGTGTCCGCAAAGCTGCCACACTAAATTGTCATATGTGCTGTGTGCATGTGCGTGACATAGGCGTACATAATATAAGAGACGCTGACATATGTTGCGCTATGTTGGCAGCACTGAATTATTATTATAATAAATATTAATATTTGTATGGATACATTGTATTTAATATAGGTTTCATATAATTGACATTATACACAAATCAAAAACAAATATACACAATTTACGAAAAGTTTTCTTTTATTTTTATTTATTTTTAAAACATTTTAAAAGTCCAAACATTTTGTTTTTTTCATTTAAATAAACTTAGCAGCTTTTTAGCCGCTACAAGTTGTAAGACAATTTTCATTTCTGTTTGTTTTCGTTGCGCGTTGCGAGAATTAAATTTGCTTTTGCAGATTAATTGGAAAGTTATTGTAAAAAAAAAAAACAAAAAAAAAAAAAAAATTAAATGCAAGAAGAAGAATTTGTTTAAAAAGTTTTGCGTCATCAAGTTGTTATTGTAGCACAGAAAAGTGCATTTGAAAGCCAAAGTTGATTAGGCACAATTAAGCCGAAGCGTACATGCCCTGCACAACTGTCAAAGCAAAAATGGCAAACTTAAAAGTGTTAAAATCAAGTGTAAAGTCAATGCGGGGACAGCAGGAAACACGCAACTCAGAAGTAAGTGAAATTCAACAAATAAATGAGCAGAATCGAGCAAGATATCGTATAATCGAGAGTCTTAAGAAAAAAAGAGAAAAAAGAAGAGATAGAGAGAGAAAAGAAATAAAAAAAGTCCTTAATCCTTCCGGCAAAATCTTACGAATTTAACAAACTTTTGCCAAATCCTCTCAGCACAGCTCTAAATCAAATTCTCCTCAACATTTAGAAATCTTTGGCAGAAACTGTCCTTTACATTGAGTACTCTTATGTCGCGCTAGATGACAATGCGCTGTTCAAGCTTATTCAATGAGTCTGAATACTTGTTTTTGTAACTGTGTTGTAACATAGTAGTACTTAATGTTAGTAAGCCCCTCCGTTCTAATATAACTATTTAATAAGATGGCATGTGATTAAACAAAAGTGAAAACTTGTTAAAGACACATTTTGCACAATATTTCAATCCCTCCACTCTAAAATAAAACTTGTTCCAAACTCGTGCCAAAATCAATGTACTTCTCTTAATACAATTTACACACTTCATATACGAATTGCCAACTGTGTGCGTGTGCAGGGCATTCAAACGAAAATTATCAATGTATTGGTGTTTTACTTATTGATGTTGTAAATCCGTTTTTTAAATGTTGTTAAAGTTTGCAAAGCATAAAGAAAAACAAAAATTAAACAAACAAAAAAAAAAAAACTTCGGCAATGCCGAATATTGTATACTCTTCGGGCAACCATTTAAGCCATTGAATTGAAACATTTTGTTGATTTAAATAAATAAATATTTTGGTATTTTCACCAGTTCCCTGTTCTGTTCTGAATGACTCCATAAGATTCTATTCTAGACAGATTTTAAGTACAGCAAAATAAACCGGTTTAGTCAAAGATTCTTCCCGTCAATGTCTTGAAAAGGTTGCGCAACACATAAGACAAGTTTAATCAACGCTTATGAATATTGAACTGATGTAAGTGTTTTGTAGCGACCTATTAGATAAGCGTACTTAATGTTAGGAATTTTGGATTGTGAATTGCATAATTTGCACTCCAATAGACAAGATTGGATTGAGGGACAGACAGATGATATGACCAGAAAAGATAGACAACATCTTGGCAAGTCAGCTATAAATTTACCAAAATATCCCTGCGTGAAGAGTAAACAACAAATGAAGAAAAATTAAAAAATCAGTAGAATTCGACAAAATATTTAAATTATAAATAAAAAAATGCAAAATGAGCTACAAAAACTCAAACAACTTTACTGAAAAATCTTGGGCATGGATTTTGTTTCTGTTCGCACAAAATTTAAAATAATTTACAAAATTATTTTTTTTAGATTCGTGAAGTAAAATTTAAAAAATAAAAAAAAAAGTATTAAAAGGGATTGTAGAAGTATGTATATTTATTTACAGGGTTTAGCAATAAATTTGAATTAAAATTAAACAAAGAAACAAAAAAATAATAATAAAGAAAATTCGGATAAAAGCAATAATTTTTAATTGAAAATTAAAACAAAATGAAAAAAAATTAGTAATAATTCGAACTGATTTTTTGCATTTTCGCGCATTTGTCAGTTAAGTATTAAAATAATAAAATTATGTATTGATTTTATTGATTGATATTGATTGATTGTTGTTAATATGTAATTATATATTTGTAAATGTTGATTATTTTATTGCATTCATTAAGTGAATTTAAACAATTTATGTGTATATTCATAAATTATTTATAAGCGAGAACTTTTTTTTTACATAATTCCACAATTGTTAGCATTTTTGAAACTTATACATTTAAAGAAAACAAAAAAAATAAAACAAAAAATGAAGAAAAGAACAAATCAATTGATCGAAATTATTCAAAATTAATTTTGTTGCAGAAATCGAAAGAAAAGTCAACCGACTTGTATTCGATTTCTTGAGTTAGTTGGGACCATTTCAGACATTAGAAAGAGAAACAAAAAAAGAACTACAAATATGTTCATTATCAAATTAATTGTATTACAATATTTATAACATTTATGCACACAAACTTTATCAAGTGCATACACTTAATTACGAAAAAAACAAAAAAAAAAACAACATACTTTTTTCTAATTGTAATATTCACAGATTTAAAATTGATTCACCCATTAACAAGTTTGTTATATAATTCCGAAGGTTCACTTTTAATGTTTATTAAATTTTTTAAATATAAATGTAACTATTATAATTAAGCAGATAAAAAACCATGCCATTTCTAAAAAAAAAGTATAAATAATGAGAAAATTAAAATTGCAGCACAATGGAATTTAAACCTTTGACGATTGAAAAAATTATTGCCAATTTAGCGCTCTATGTTCCAACATTCCCAATGCGGCACATAAGAGAGATTGGTTATTGGCACATCTCCTATTATGAAGCATAGGAAAATATATTTAAATAGGAAATGCTGAGTTGGCAAGAAATTGAATATGCAAAAGTCGAGCAATCGTGTGAAATGCGCGATTTAAATTCTTTAAAGTAATATAACAAAAAGGTATACACTCATACTTTACACTTATAAACATATTTGAATTAATATAAATAAACTTTATTGACTTATTAGAGTCAAAAAAAAAAAAACAAATAAAGTAAAAGCTAAAACTATTGAATGGTATTATAAAGAAAAATCAAAAGAATTGCAATTCATAATCAATTGAAGCGTAATTATAGAGGAACTCAAACTGGATTAAGTTGATAATGTACTGAGAGTGCAGAGTCAAAAACCTAATGATTAATACTAAAAATCAGAAAACAAGCAACCAAAATATACCAACAACTTTTTAGCAAAGTCGAATGTTTCATCTAAATGTATTTTTAAATGTTTAAAATGTGTCATACATATGTATATCAATAAAATATAAAAAATGTACTTATGGATTTTATTTGTATTTGATTCTGTTTGTCAAGTGTTTAGTCAGGATTGAAGAATATTTATTTCCTATAAAAAATGGATTAATTTTGAAAACATTTGTCAATTCATTATTGGATTGAAGAGATACAGTAAATACTCCTTAAAAATAAAAAGTTCTTTGTTCCTCAAGGTCCCATCTTTTCATTGAAGTCAGTTTCAAATTATGTGAGGTGTGCGAGAGAGATAACAGCAAAATAAAGTCGTTACTGTTTTGTAGGTGGCGTATTTGCTATTTTACAAATGTAAAGATGATTTGAAATATAGCTGTTTTTACGGTTATTAAAACTCATTAAAAATCACCTAAGAGTCTACAAGCGCACCACAAAATTTATAAAAGAACTATTTTAAAATTAAAAAGCAGCAAAATAAAACTTTTCACTTTTCCGCGGCCGTTTACTTTCTTCTTCTTCTTTCGTCTTTTTGACTCACAATTGTGACACAACTGCGTCTCAGTCGAATCACCCTGTCGACTCTGATTGAAATATCGATGTCTTCCGACTAGAAATGAAAACGTTATTCATTTAATTAATTAATAATTAATTAATTTGTGTAATAATTTATTTTAATAATAACAATATTCCCAAGTAATTGTAGGTATTTTAGGGGTTTTTGGTTGGAGAGAAACATTTATAAGAGTTTATAACACTGTTGGGACGTCGTCGTTCCCTCTTTGCAACAATTTTCGTAAAGTTTAAGTTAACAAAGACAGATTAACAGATTTTTTCGCAGCTCTAGCTTGCGTTTCTCCCAAAAATCTTTGCCGCATTCAAATCCGAGATACGTTACTAAGAGATGAGTAAATTAGACTTCAGACAATCAGTCACGTACCATCTCATGTCACTTGACATTTGGAGCGCACATACGTCAAGTGACTTCCATTCTCATTTTAACAAACGGCCTTTTTCCACCACCCCTTTTGAAACAAGAAGAAGAATTTGGCGGACGCTTGTGCGCCAATTTTGTCACTTTTGAGCAAATCTGGCTCGTCTTCGTTTCTCTCAAATCCGAAACGTTGTTTTTCATATTTTTTTATGCTTGAATGACTCAACATCCAATATATTTCAAGTGAACATGCTCCAACTCAAAATTTTTAGTTTCTTTTTTCAATTATTTTGCGTGAAATTGTCAGTAAAATAAATACCTGTCTGTTTTATTTATTGCAGTTTTCCTAATTAATTTAATTTATCAAGTTTTTTGAGTTGTGCGATATTTTCGCGTGAAATTATACAGATTTGAGTCGTTTTAAAATTCATGATGAACCACAAGTGCAGTATTGGCTTGGCATATGTTGCACTACATTTGCTTGTGACATGTCTTGTTCCTCCATTTCACGGCAGTTTTCCGTCTATCTTCTTCTTCTGGCCGAGGACGCTTTTTCGCCAATGCGACACTTTTGAGTAAATTTGGGCTCGTTTGCGTCAGATGTGGACTTTTCTTCTTCTGCCATGGTGAGTTTGTGTTTTGTTTTCAACACGCGTCAAAGTCGTTTCATAAAAGAGTCATTGGAGAGTCAGCTTAACAGAGTTTTCTATCATTTTGTCTCTTTTTTCGAATGCCGTCTCTTTCTCGCCTCTGCCAATAACAGAAATACCGACTGTTATCTAACATACTACTGTAACGCTACTGTTACACAGTCTGTCTGTCGGTTTTTAGACTTCAACAAATTTTAATTTAAATTTTAAGTTAATTAAATTTTTAAGTTAAATAAGCGCTTACGCAACCATATATAACACAAGGAAGTTATGGTAAGTATGCACCAACAGTCTGACTAAACGACAGAAGCCGCAAACTCCATCATACATTGCAACTTTTGGTCAAAAAAAAAAAAAAGAGTACCAATTTTTGCGAAAAACGCTGACTGCGCCCATTCGTCATATTGGGATTGACGTCGTCGTTCCTTCTTAAGCGGTTTTTGATTACAAAAACCACATAGCAGCTGTAGGAACACTTAATCTGGGAAATCAGTGTTAACTGCAAGTTGCACAAAGGGAACAATGTATCCATGGAGTTCCGCAGCCTATAGTGGCCAATCTGCATCTGGAATTGGTGAAAATACAGCTAGGGTAACTTAATGCATTTATTTAAGCATAGAGAGTTTAAGAAACCGACGTGTTAACCATAACCATTGGCTGTATGGGCATTTGGGTGTTGGTAGTTTGCGGCTTCGACATCTGCCTGTCAGCTGCGACTGCAAAAAGATTCATTAATGTCGTATTCAAAATGTAGGTTGTGCTAATTATGAATGTTCTTCATAGATTCTATGTTCTTCATTATTGTTATTAAATGTGGTTATCATTTCATTGTTTACACCCACTTGTCGAGCAGTCTACTGCTACCCGCTTAGTTTTATTTTATTTTTTTATTTCCTATCTATGTGTTGCACTTATCTCTTATGTATGTTGAGCTTTGTGGTCGTATTTTTCAAGTTACAAAGCGTGCTAATCAAAAAAAAATATGTTTTTGTTTTTTATTTAAGACCATGCCGAATGGTTTGGACGATCAAGAAAAATTGTTGGCGGAAGCGGTTGGCGGTGCTCGAAAGCAAGCATTCCAAATGAATCACTTTCTCGACAAGGAACGCATGCTAGACGCACTCAAGTGTGCGAGTACAATGCTTAGTGAACTCCGTACTTCAATGCTGTCGCCGAAGAACTACTATGAGTTATGTAAGTATGCGATGCTCCTTTGTTTACTTTGTGTGCTTGAATATAATCAATGATCTCTAAATACCACACAGATATGGCTATTACGGATGAACTTTGTCATCTCGAACTCTATTTGAGTGAAAAGAGCCATAAGGAGACAGATCTATACGAGTTGGTTCAATATTCGCACACGATTGTACCGCGTCTCTACTTGCTTATCACTGTGGGCATTGTGTACATTAAGAACGACTCAACGCTTAAGCGGAGCATACTTAAAGATCTCGTGGAAATGTGTCGTGGCGTGCAGCATCCATTGCGTGGCCTTTTTTTGCGCAACTACCTGTTGCAGTGTACGCGCAATATATTACCCGATGTGCTTGTGCCGGACAACGAACACGAGGGCACTGTTTACGATGCAATCGATTTTGTATTAACAAATTTTGCAGAGATGAACAAACTGTGGGTTCGTATGCAGCATCAGGGTCATTCGAGTGAGAAGACGCGTCGCGAAAAGGAACGTGAGGAATTAAAGATACTTGTTGGCACGAATTTGGTGCGTTTGTCACAGCTCGAATCGGCCACATTGGAGACGTATCAACGCCTTATTTTGCCTGGCATACTGGAGCAAGTTGTCAGTTGCCGTGATGCAATTGCGCAAGAGTACCTCATGGAGTGCATTATTCAGGTGTTCCCTGATGAGTTTCACCTGCAAACACTGGATCCGTTTCTTAAATCGTGCGCACAACTTGAAACGGGCGTTAATGTTAAGAATATCATAATATCACTTATCGAACGTTTAGCGGCATACAATCAACGTAGTGGCAAGGTGAGTATTCTTTTGGATGCTTGCTAACTCTTTCAAATGGCTGATGTATTGAGTTCACACACAGACTAGCGGCAACGGCATAGATGCCATTATACCAGCGGAAGTTGAGCTGTTCGAAGTTTTCAGCGTGCAAGTTGCGAACATCGTGCAAACGCGTACCGATATGCCGCTCGAGGACACAATTTCGCTGCAAGTTGCGCTGCTCAGCTTAGCGCAAAAGGTTTACGCTGATCGTGTGGACTATGTGGATAAGGTGCTTGGTACTACTGTACAAATACTGGAACGCATGAATATGAATAAGTAAGTGTATTCAAATGTTTACTGTGCACGTTGCGAGTTCATAACTGATTTCATACGTTTGTTTTCAAGTATTTCACACTTGCTGTCCGTTAATCAAGAGCTATCACGGCTTTTACGCATCTGCATTGACTTCTACAATAATGCGCTCACCATAATACAATTGAATAACTTCTGTCCATTGCTCGAAAAGTTTGACTACACATCGCGGAAGTCATTGGCCCTTTATATGCTAATGAATATACTTGAAAACGAGACAGTGATACCGACGGCGGATGAAGTTGATAGCATATTGACGATTATAACGCCACTGATCAAAGACGAAGAGGTCAATAAAGATGCCCCTCAGCCGGGTGTTAGCAACGCCAATGCGGCTGATCCAGAAGAGTTTGCGGAGGAACAAGGCGTTGTCGCGCGGTTAGTGCATTTATTGAATCAAACAGGCTTCATATTTATGTAATTGCTATTTAATCATAGTTTTATTCATCTTATAAAATCGGATGAGCCGGACATGCAGTATAAGATACTACAAACAGCGCGCAAGCACCTAGGCAATGGTGGTGCGTTGCGTCTGAAGCACGTGCTGCCACCGTTAGTATTCGCGGCCTACCAATTAGCCTTTAGATACAAAGCTATAGCTGAAGAGGATGAAAACTGGGACAAGAAGTGCCAGAAGATATTGCAATACTGCCACAGTACGATTGCGGCGTTAGCTAAAGCGGATTTACCGGAACTGGCGTTGCGTTTGTATTTACAAGGTGCACTTGTGATTGGCGAGATACGTTACTCGAATCACGAAACCGTTGCCTACGAGTTTATGACTCAAGCGTTTTCACTTTACGAAGACGAGGTGTCTGACTCAAAGGCACAATTGGCTGCTATAACGTTAATCATGTCGACATTCGAACAAATGACTTGTTTCGGCGAAGAGAACGCAGAGCCGTTGCGCACAAATTGTGCTCTGGCAGCATCGAAACTACTGAAGAAACCCGATCAATGTCGTGGTGTGGTTGCGTGTGCGGCACTCTTCTGGAGCGGCAAGTAAGTTCAACTGTAATCGGTTAACCAACTTGATTTAATTAACAAATAATTTATAGACAAAATGGCGAAGAAATGCGCGATGAGAAACGTACTTTGGATTGCCTGAAGAAAGGTGCACGTATTGCCTCACAGTGCTTGGATACCGGCGTACAAGTGCAACTTTATGTGGAGCTGCTTAATCATTACTTATTCTACTTTGAGCGCGGCAATTCACTTATAACAGTTGCAATGCTAAATCAGGTGAGCGGTAGCCTATATAATCCATTATAACATTCATTGATTATTTGAATTTTTGTTCTCTGCAGCTCATCGCAAAGGTCAACGAAGAACTGCCTAATCTCGAACCGAGCGAGGAGACTAAACAAATCGAAATGCACTTTAAGAACACTTTGGCGCACATACGCAGTCGCATGGAGTCGAATGACGCGGCACTGGAAGTTTCATTTGCAGGCATTTCGTTAAATTAGTGAATTCTCTTAAATTGACTTTCGCACTTTGCTTATGCACGTTTGTTCGGCTGCTCAGCGAATGGCATAAGAATGACCACGCGCCTCCATGTTCTTCACATAACACTAGCAACATTGTAGTTTACACACATATGCATACGTTTATATATATATATTTAAAGAAAAGTAGTATGCATGTGCAACTTTAATTTGTTTTTTTTTTTTTTTAATTATTTAAAACATTCAAAGGCAAAAACATTTCACTAAGTGAATTATGGCCTTGTAAAACAAATGAAGTTTTAAATTCCAAGCAATTAACTAAGCAGATTTTTAAAATGTTGTATCCTTTCCCAATCCCCACTAATAGTTTATTTTGTTTTGGCAGATATTATTTTATTAAACATAAGTGAAAAGTTGAAACATTCTTGAAATTAATTTGTATGGTTTAACTATTGTGTATTGTAGTATTTAATATTTTTGGATAACAAATTGTATGAGAAAATATTTTTAATCAACTGAATGAAATCCTATGAGCAAATTTTATAAATAACAATGTTTAAAAAAAAAAAAAAATGAAACACAAAGTGAATCGATTATTATGACTTATTATTATTACGATGATGCGATCTGTACGAAGATGATTATTATACTTATATTATATTGAAATAAAAATAAGACAACAAGAAAACCAGTTATGCATTAATTTTATTTAACATCAATTTACACTTTTGTTGTCAAGTTAGTTCGATATTGTTCTGTTTATATAAATATTTGGTTTATATTGTGCCTCAATATCAACATTATTGCTTTAAATTTCAAGCAGCTGACTGTTGGCCATTAAACCACGATTGTATTCGTTGACACAAACTGGGCTATGATTATTATGGAGGCAATGAAACTTACTCCGAGTACGGTTTCTACAGTATGCATACAAATGTCTCAAATGTTTATGTAAAAAAATTGTCTGAATTTATTTTGCTTACCAATATAAAAACGTGTTTGCATTGTTTAAAAGTCTAGTTTATTTATTTCGTTTAACTTAAATGGTAGACAAATTTATAAGTTTTCATGAGTAGTTTACAGAACACACAATTTACTTTTATTGCATTTATTATTACAATAATTAAATTAGTTTTTTTTTAATGTAAATATTTTTTAAGCATTCCAGTGTACATTGAGAATTCGGTCTATAAAGATTCATAATTTTTTTTTTTTTTTTTTTGGCAGTAATCGAACGGGTGGTTTTTCAATAATACGTTGAACTCATCGAGGCAGTTTTCGTTTTGTTTAAAAATTTAGTGCAGAAAAAAAAGAAAATTGTTCATGACATTTTTATAAAATTAGAAAAACCTATTAAAGTAAATCACACGATACTGTTTGCTCGTTAATAAATTATTTTAAACTTAGGCACGAAACTCAAAAAAATAAAATAAAAAACAAAAGGAAATTATGTATGTAGATTGAAACACAAACGGATTGGTTAAGGGTGGTGTTGGTGGTGGGGGGGCAGTTGAACATGCTTGAGTGTCTGGCTTTGAAATTAGGCGCGCCTCACAACTTAAAACTATAATTGTTTTTGTTTTTTTTTTTTTTTTAGTTTAGTAACTAAAAACACTAGAAACAAATACACAAAAATCGATTCAAAATGTTAATCGACTGAATTGTAAATGGAAAACATTACAGAATACGAGATGATTATAAATTGCTTTGTAAAGACTTTAGAAACTTTAACCAACTGACTGAGATTTGTAATAGTTGTAGACATAGGGCCAGGCAGCCAGAACATAGCTCTCAATGCCGCACTCGTTTGTGCCGCGCTTAATGCGGAAGTAGCCGCGTTCGCCCCACCAGGGACCCCAGGAGTTGGCGGCAATCTGTGAATGAAAATTAAAATAAATAATTTAATGTTTTTTTGTTTTTGTAATGTTAGTTAAATGTTGACTTACCCAATACTTGACGCCGTCATGTTCCTCGCCCCAGCCAACAAGCTTAACTGAGTGGAAGCCAGTGGGCGCGCCGCGACTGGCAGCCGTCTGATGATAGACACCGCCTGAGTACGAAAAGAAGTCTCTGTAGATGGTCATCGTGGCTTGTACTGGGCCGGAGCGCAAAATTTCAGTCATAATGTCATTTTCCTTGTTCAGCGAGTAGGCCGGACCGACCGTATAGAAGTTGTCACGATCAACACCGGGCGCAGGACTGCAGCCGTTGGCACGTAGCGAACGACGATTGTGTCGTATCTTGCATGTGCCGCGATCTTGTGTATAGGGATAGCAGGCTTCATCGACGACGCCCTGTTTGTGTATATAGCGCCATGCGGCATCCAAGTGACCGCCATCGCAGCCCTGTTGACGGCGCGTGCATGACAATATATTCTGTGGCGAGAGTTGAACGACTTCTTTGCCGTTGCTCTGTATGGCATAACGATCGGAGGCAACGGAAGTGGTTGACAGCACCCACGATGAGCCGCACCAGCCTTGATCGGGCACCTCCGAAATGAAGCCGGACCATTTTTCAACAGCATTGAAAGAACGTGGCAGCTCGGATTGTTTCATCGAGAGACGTGTCATTGCCTTGACACGGTATGTTGGCTCTTTAGTGCCCAAACGTTTGGTCAGACCCTCGGTGTATTTATGGCCCCACCATTCGTTATATTTACGCGCGGACCAGCCGAGCGAGTGTATCGAATTGACGTTACGTATGAGATCGTCATCGGTGAGACAGAGATCAGTATCGCAAACGACTCGGCCGCCGTCCAGACAGCGACATTCGTTGCAATTCTCGCGTGTCGTATTGAATTTGTTAAAGTAGATGCCGTTATGCAGGCAACTGGTTATCGGATCGAGATCACCAAAGCAGTGTGAACGATAATCGGGACAACAATCGGCACTGTCGTCGCGATCGCAGAACTCATCGCAGTAGCAAAGTGTGTCTGTTACAAGAATGAATATTTAATGATTGGCTATGGTTTGTATGTTGTTTGGTATGTTTGGAGAAAGTAAGTCATACCAGCAATGGGCATCGAGCAGCCGTCGTGCCTGTCCTTGCAGCATGTATTTCTCACGGCACAATACGGGCCTGGATAGTCGATCTTCAGCGTGTGATCGAAGCCGGCAACGATGCCGAGCAGTAGCAAAACCGCTGCCAACGGCAATGGGGCGCCTCGAAGACTCATACTGGCAACAATTCTGGCAATAATTACTGCAAAAATAAGGAAAACAAATAAATAAATATGTTTTTCTTGCAAAAACCTTGTTTATTTATGGCGCAATTTCGTAGATAATTTGCATTAATATCCAAAGATTAGATAGACTAACATGGGCTTAGCTCATTGCCTTACATTCTTATCTTTGCGTTTGTTCAAAATATACTATATTATATAAAAATATCTTTTTGCAAATATTGTATTTTTTGTCTGGAATTTTTGCATTTTTTTTAAAGTGCCAAATTCCCCGTAAAAGCCAAAAGTCAAGAACGCAAAATTTTATGATTACGTATACGTCATGCATAATCAATGTAACGGTAGCGGCGCTCGGAAACCAGTTTTTTTGCTTTAAATTTTATGCTTCTATTTTTTTTTATGGTTCGCTTAATTAATTGCATCGAATTCTAGACTTCAAATTTAGCGTGAGCCCTAAAAGTTGGCGCTAATGAGCAAAAATTATCTGCGCTTAACTTTTTTCTTTTGAAAATTTTATTTTTTTTTATTATATACAATATTTTTTTTTGTTTTGTATTCGATTTTAAAGTTTCCTGTAACCATTTTTAGATGACGTCAGGGTTTTTTGACTTCAATTTTTTTTATTCGTGTGTGTTTCTTGACTTTTTCTTTCGCTCGTACAAAGTCGACTCTTTTATGCATTACTCTACAATAAATTTTTCGTTATTTGACGCGCTTCACGTTTTTTTTTTTTTTTTTTTGGTTTTGTAGATTTTCTTGCCGATATTATTTGGAATTCTACTTGTCATCAAGAATATTGTTGTTTTTATTATTCGTGTTTTGACTCTGCGGCATTATGTTTCAAAACTTGTTAAGCTTTTGGCACGAGTATCGGTGGTTCTTCAACAAATACTAAAATTCGCCATAGGAATTCTGGTTTTTGGCGTAAAAACATTATTCTTTTTTTTATTGATTTAATTAATTTTTTTTGTTGCTCATTCTTAAACGTATAAATAGCTGTTTGAATCACTGCATAATTAATTAAATAATAATTAAAAAGTAATAAATATTACTCATTTCTTCTTTTAGCTGCTTGACACTTGCAAATTGTTTGCTTAATTGCCGATTTTGGAACCTGTTTTCGATTTTGCATAACAAAATTGAAATTAATAAGTCAAAGATAATAATTGTGCTCAGTAATAATCGTGTTCTTGAGGTGAAAGTTACAAAAACAAATCAGAGATCAATTGATAAACTGAAATATGATATGCACAATTTAAACACGATCTACTTTATGACTTAAGATTGATTTGCATAGGAACTCATTTGAATCAATTTGGGTGTGTGCAAAAATTTGTCAAACTCTTAGCGTGAATAATATTAACACAAAATTTTATTACGAATATATTAAATCTGTTTTAAAAAAAATCTCTGATAAACAAATCTAGATACATTAATTCACTCTTTTCTTGAATTAATGATAGCATTAATAAGAAAAGAAAAAAATAATTTATGTTCAAGACAATTAATGTTATAATCGTTGATTTAGTGGCAAAAGCAGAACATAAACTTTCAAATAACAAAAAAACCATAAAAGTATTTCAATTTGTTTCTGCTTATTTCTTTAACGCTTTAAGCACTGTCAGCCTTTTTTTTATTCATTTATTTTTTTCTTTCTTAAATTTTTGATTTATTTTTTTTATCGTCATATTTTGTAGAACATTGAAATTGTAACAAATGAGCAATTCTTAAATTTGGCAAACCATTTTTTTTTTTATTTTTATAATTGTTTTTGGCATTTATTGTAACACAAAATTAATTTCGAACTTTCTTGTAAATTTATTTTAAAAATTATAAATTTAAACAAGAAATTTTTAAAAAATATTTCAAAACCTTTTTTTCCAAAATTTAACCAAAAATTAAACTGTTGTTTTCAATTGAATAATACTAACTTTTATTAAGCACGCAATGCCCAATTATTTTCAATTTATTAGTAAAAATTCTTTGGTCTTGTTTCAACTAAAAATGTTTTTGTCACTTTTAAATTTTCAGGCACAACAATTTTTGAATAAACTTTTTAAAAATACGTGTTACTCCGATCGCGACTCGTTTAAGAATGCCAATATTTCCTCAAAGGTAAAAAATTTAATAAAATATATAAATGCCATTTAAATGAAACTGACGCATGTGCGCATGTTCTGCCATGAAATATACGACAACAAGCTAAATTATAAACATTTCTGCACATTTTCAAGTGATCGTGCTCAGCTTTCATGGGTGTGTGTGTATGTGTTGGTGAGAGAAACTGCGACACTCTCGCATGTGAAATGGCACCGCAAAATGGGAGCCGGCGCTTACAATTTCTGCATGTGTATGTGTGTGTGTGTGTAAAAATGCTTTGTGCGGGAGTTATTGAAAGTGTGAGAAAGACAGAGATTGTGTGAGAAATGTGAGAGCGTATGAGTAACATATTTTTTGTTGTTATTGCACAGTGAGTGGTTTTTAGTTATTCTGCGCGCTATGTTCGATTAAAAAAAGTTAAAAAAACGAACGGTTTTAAACAATTCTAGGGATGTGTTAGTTGGAGGGAACACATAGATACATACATGTACACTAACAACACTTTGCGGATACATTTTTGCACATTGTTTGGAAATATTTGCACGTTGTACTTAATTCTAATGCTTTATATGATGATGACGCGGTTTAGGTTTGTGTGTCATGCCTAGTTTGTTTATCTTTAGCATTTTCCTTATACGAAGTGCAATACAATAAACATACATATGTATGTTTGTATGTATCAATATGCGTTTCAGTAACTGTTTGATAAGATAAGTTAAATTAAAATAATACCAATTCGAGTTCATGGTCATTATACTCTTGCAAGAGTATATTAACTTTGTCGTGAAGTTTGCAACGCAGAGAAGGAGACATCTCCGACTATATAAAGTATATATATTCTTGATCAGCACGACGAGACGAGTTCATATAGCCATGTCCGTCTGTCCGTCTGTCTGTCTGTCCGTCTGTCTGTTTCAATGCGAACTCCTCCCACAGTTTTCAAGTTAGCAAACAAATTTAAACGCAGAAAATTTTCTTTTCCTTGCAGGCAGTTTATATGTAGAAACCAGCTTGATCGGAATACTATAGCATATAGCTGCCATAGGAACGATCGGTTAAAAATGAGGTTTTTGCTCAATAAACTCTTTGATTTTTAAGCTATCGCCTCGATTTTTTGCACAAGAACATCTTGGATGTAAATCAAGGCACACTGTAAAATTGGTGAAGATCGGATAAATATAGCATATAGCTCCCATAGGAACAATCGGCCAAAAATTCGGTTTTTTTAGAAAAACTTTTTTGTTCTCAACTATAAACAGATGAAACTTTGCAGTTACGCGTTTTTAAGAATCCTTGACCATATTACAAAGTTTCATAAGAATCGGACATAAGGGCGTGGCACCGCCCATATAGAGAAAAACTTAAAAATGTGATTTATCTATAAGCAGACGAGACAGAAAATGGTAAAATAAAGTGTGGAATGTTTGCATTGTATTCTTAAAAAAAATTTTAAAATGGGCGGGGTTACGCCCCTTTATCTTTATAAACTTATAAGATTCTTATTGGAAAAACTATAAAACGGATTTTCCAAATGCTTGCAAGAGTATATAAGTTTCAGCAAAGCTGAAAATAGATCCCTTACTGGTTTTTTTTTTTTTTTAATCGATACTGATAAGCTGTCATAATAAAATAACTTTTTTGCAGTTTTGAATTTATTTTTTATTTAATTTTTTTTTTTTTTTCACGCAAACTCATGTCAATTACGACATTAAGCAGACTTGTTTGTTTGAACTTCTGGTTTTCGAATCTGCCACCAATTTATGTTTTGTTTTTATTTTTATTTTTTTTTTCGTTTTCGTATATTTTGGCGATTTATTCATTTTTTATTTAAAATAGCAAATTCAATAATAATGTTTTCAACGCCCAACTAGAAGTGGATTTTCTACTTTTTTTCTAGTTGTTTTTTTTTTTTTCATATACAAAGTATTTATTAAGTCATGATCTCATTTTGTTTAGTATTTTCAATATTTACTTAATGCACATGTTAAAATATTCTTCGTTTTTTTTTAAATATATTATTGCTTAACATTTAAATCATTTCTTCTTTTTCGTATTTTATTCTGCTTGATTGATGATTAATGCGTTGTCTCTTAGTTGCGCGCAATGACGAATTTTTCGCTTTTGACGTTTGTACTTATTAAATGCGAAATGACAACATTTGCTATTAAATAAAGTATGAATTTTATTTTGTGAATTTTTTTTGACAGCAAAAGTGCTGCCGACATGCTCAACAAACCGTTGACTTTAATTATATTAGACACGCAATGTGTCATTTAAACAAAAAAATGATAATAATAATAATAATAATGATAAATAAGACAACAGTTGACATTGAAAATAAGCGTTGTCGCCGCCGTTCCTTCTTGTTGTTGTTGCCGTTCTGGTTCTGGTTCACTCTTATTCAGTTTGTTTTTTATGCTTTTATGATTGCTGAGCCCAATTGAGCTTGGCGTTTATTAACTGCCAAAGCTGTTCATTAATGCAACCTACGCAAAACTATAAAATTTAATTCCATACAGTCCGAAGCACTTTCCAATTGCCATATTAGTCATTTATTTGTTTATCTTTTATGTTTTTGTTTTTGTTTTCATCTCTTTCTACTTTGTTTATTAATTTATTTTGTATACGACATTAATTTTTCAAGCATTTCACTTACGTAATTTGTTTGTCTTAAACTGTTTTGGTTTGCTGAATGAATTCGATAAATAAATTTTTTTTTTTTTTTAAGTTTAATCTTCTGAAAAGTATGTCATGATGCTTCTTAGTACTTTGTATATGACTCAGGTTCACTTGCTTGTACTAATTTTTTTACTACACATATGATTCATTTACTGAAGTATGCAAATAGACATGTTTCTGTCCATGAAGTATGATCTTCAGTTGTGTTGAACATCTTGCAAATAAAATCGAGCTCAATGGTTCATCAGAAATAAAATATTACAGAATGGTCTCAAGATTTTCGATCCGAGATGAAATTAATTCCGCACTCCACTCGATCCTCTTACAAATCGATTGACCAGATCCTAAAAAGGTCTATTCCAATGAGTTAGCATAAAATTAATGCCGTCTAGCTTGCAAACCAATCCATAGTTTATATTTTAAAAAATAAATCAACAAGTAGATATGAATTGCCTTTGTCATTATGTCAGAACTCCAAATGTTGTATGATTTTGTTTCAACTTTGTTGAGCGCTAGAACGCGTGTGGTCTCAATTAAGAAGTTGCTGGCGCACGCTCGCCAAAACTGACACGCAAACATAAAATCAACAACGAAAATTAATAATACAGTCAAAGAAATCAATAAAAAATTTTGCCAAATGTCGAAACTTGAGCAGGGCACAGAACATAATTTTTTTTAACGACGCAACTTCATCATGAAGCTCGGAGCGACAACGAATAATAAAATTAACCGCAAAGAAATCCGAAATACATTTTGTTTCTGCTTTTATTTTATATGTATGTATATGTATATTATTGACAAAAGGCGCGACATAAGCGAGCATAAAAAATATTAAACAAAATGAAGCTATCAGACTCGCTAAGTCGAAGTGTCGCCATTTAAATAATGTTTAACTCGATTTTTATGACAGACTTTAGACAATGAAATACTGAATTATGAAAGTTTCAAAACTTGAACAAAAGATCAAATAAAATAAAAGAAAACTAATTCAAATGCTAAGCGAATTTGTCGCATTTGAAATGTTTGTTTGTTTGTTTGTTTGTTTGTTTGTTTGTTTGTTTCAAGTTTGACTTGAATTCAAATGCCCAATGAATAAAATCATTCAGAGAATTCTTGGTATTTGCCTATGAGTTCCAACTAATAGAGAATGCATCATCACATTTGCATAACGCGATTGTCAGTCTCGCATGTCGTCATTGCGCTAACTCATTGTACGCCGCCCACACTCATAGCAAAATAACATAAAACAATATCGATGCTTTAATATATATATATATATTGTGTACCTATTATTAAGTCATTAGACGTCTGACTAATTGATTGATTTAATGACGAGCTCGCGCACGAGTCTGAAATGAGCGTGATGCAATCGCACGACTGCCGTTACTCCAAAGTATATCAGCACTTAACAACATTTTGAAGTCATCGACTTTAACGTCGTTTCAGTATTGCCACTTTGAGATCTGTTTCAAGGCAATTAAACATCATAGGTGAGATAATTGATAAGCATGTGAAGTCAAGCACAGAAGCCGACGATTTGTTTAACAAGCTCTAAGAGCATGGCTTTGAACATCAATTAGGATAGTTTTTATGTGTGAAAGTATTTCTTTAAATTGATTTTTAAAATTTTTTCAAGAACTTGTGCTTTTAAGTGTCGGTTTTCTCTAATTAAATAATTTTCTGTTTTAGTTTTGAAATGACTGGAAAGTTTTTCTAATGAAAGCTTACTCAGAATATGTTAATTCAAAAAAAAAAAATAATAATAATAATAATAATAATTTAAAAATATTTGGACGAATCAAAATATATCGAAATTCAAAGGAAGTGCTACAAAATTCATAGGAAGTTATGAGAAGGAAAGTGAAATTTATAAAATATTTCAGAATATTTTCTATGCAATTTTATAAATAATTGTTGAAATAAATTGCAGAAAAGCTTTATTTATTTTCAATTCTAAAATCGAAATATCTAGAAACTACTTTAGCAAGAATTTCGTTTTTTTTTTTATTAAGGAAATAAATTTTGCTGATAACAAAACAAAGAAAGAATGTGGCAAACCTATTTTTAGCGTTCGATGTTAATTTGACAGGTTTTTATGAGAAATGTTTACGAATTTTAATTTAGTTATTATTGGACTTGAATAAAAAATCTTAATTGATAATATTGATATTCAAAATGCTGCTGTATACGTTCAATTGTTTGAACGCGCGTTCTTTTGTCTATGCTCAATGAGCATTCCAATGTTTTTATGTCATGCGATAAAATATTGAACGTAATAATAGCAATAACAACAACAATGCCAAGTACTTATACTGAACGAAACATTTATTGTAATTTGTTTTTTTTTTTTGTTCATATTTTTTATTAGCGCAATAAAATGATTTAGAAAAATGCGTGAAATTCTACGTAATTGATTCGCAAGTAAGCGTTCAAGTATCTTATGTAAAGGCTGTGAAGTGTATCGTTTAAAGGCGGGTAATAGTTATCAATGCACTATGCGGAAGTTCTTGAAAGTGTTGTTTATCTAAGGTGCACAGTTGATTGAATGGGTTTGTCGTTATTCGTGATCGAAGCACATAAATGTCATGTAAATACATTTTCAAGTTCAAATAATTCGAAAGTGGGCCAAAACTGATAAGCAAAAATATGTTTTGTTGAAAAATTAATTGCGATAAAAATAATATTTCACGCAATAAGAGACGTGAACATTCTGTGTGTATGTTGTTGCTGCTTTTCTGCAGCTGCGATGCAACAGACTTTGTTAATTAAGTAATTCTGTTTATCATTCAATTAGTCGTAGTAATAACTTCGTTCATCATTTCAAAATCTGTCAATGTGCTTACGCCAACATAATAATCTCATTACTAAAACCCAACGTGCTTGAAATATCAAATGACAAAATATTTTGCCCATCTGTTGCTCAATTGGGTGGCTTCATGCCAATTTGTGTCGCACATATGAATGAGGCTATGCAAAATGCCGAAACTTTATGAAGCTTAAAGTTGATTGCATCATTTAGGAACAGTAAGAGACCTGAAGGTGTACGAAAACATTCGGAAATCAAAGCAAGCCGCATGCTGCTTATCACGATCGCAAAAAACAGTCAATGTCACTTGGCTTGGCTGAATTTAATTTTTAGGCGTATATTTTACATTAAAAAAAAAAAACAAGTATACTCATAAATACATCTGTGTATTTGTTCAATGTCTTTATTTTGGTTGCTGTTTTTCGCTGTAAACTTTTCATTTGTTTAAATGTTAAAAATAAAGCAAAATATACAATTGTAACTTTACATAAACATTTAATTAACGCATTATGAATATAATAAATTGTATTGCTCTATGTAAATATTTAGCAAATTAGCGCTTCACATCGAGTGTCGATTGGCAATTGAAAATATCGTAACGCAAAGTGTTGCTTTAGATACAAGTAAAGTATTTATGAGCTGCCAGCTGAATTAACAAATTCACCACTAATGACATGTTAATGTTTTTCAATTTTGTTACATTTATTGTTTATTTACACTCGCATAAGCACAGCGAAAAAAACAAATACAAATACATACACACGCCCTTAGTGACGTCGTCGTGGTTGTTGATGTTGATGTTGGTTAAGGTTTGATTTGATTCTGAATTTTCATTGCTGATTGATTTCATGCTCATGCACCTGATTTGTTAAATCACACACACACACACACATGTACTTCTTTTTGTTGTTATACAACAAGTGACGTCTTTTGTGATTTCTCGTTTGTTAACAAAGCAATTCATTTACATGAAATTGTAAAAATGTTGCAAGTTGCTTCCTGCATGCATCTTTCAAATGCGCTTATTACTAAAATAACAAACACCAAACAAAAAAAAAAAAAAACAAAAACAAAAACAATAACCTTACAAAATACATTTGCTATTTTACTGCAGGTGGCGTATAATGTA
This sequence comes from Phortica okadai, assembly GCA_034638295.1. Classification (NCBI taxonomy): domain Eukaryota; kingdom Metazoa; phylum Arthropoda; class Insecta; order Diptera; family Drosophilidae; genus Phortica; species Phortica okadai. The sequence continues at coordinate 6,966,502 of CM067851.1, forward strand.
CAAATTCCAGACTATTTTCCTTTGGTTTTTGTTTTTTTGGCAAATCGTTGCGGAAATTTTCAAAACAATTCGGTTAAACTTTTATTGATTAAATTTTTTTTTTAATAGTCGTCTCAAAAAAATAAGAAAACAATTTATCAAATAGATCAAGGTCATGTGGCTTGCAGCACTCATGTATGGCCATGGACTTTGCACTTGGTTGTGCGTCAAGACGTTCCATGCGTTTGCACCGCCAAGTCGCCAAAATTTGACATTGATGACGAAAGTTGTTGGCTTCTTCGGCGCCAAATAGTTATATGAGCGAAGTATCAGACAGAGGGCACAGAAGTGTGACTTTATATTTAATTCAATTGAAACATTTTATCAAATTTGACAGTTTTTATTGAATATTTTCATTGCTTTGAGTAATTGATACATTTTTCGTTTCGATCGTTATGGCGTTGAGGTTGGAAAGTGGACTTTGTCTTGGTCGTTTATTTATTTTTTGTTTTACCTTATACACAGTGTGTACTTATTATGTATTAAGTTTGTTTTTTATACCAAAAGTAAGTAATAATTTGAAGGAGGGAAGTATGATCCTATAGAAATGCTCAGGACGACATGAAAAATTATGAGAGTTAGAGACTTTAAATTTGGAGGGTAGAACCGTGATGTTCGGCAGCAGATCTTGTAAGTCGGACATTAGACTCAAAAAGCAGAATCCTGCTCAATTTTTCGCCTTTCATAATCTTTTTTTAAATGATATACATTTGAGTTTCTTACATGAAACACTTTGGATCTATTCCTGAGTTATTGTTGTTGGCATTGAACCCAAATTATTGTATTGTATTTCAATCAATAATATTATTATTATTGATACAAAACACAGAGGGAGAGAGAGAGCTGAAAATATTGTTTGCGTCGCATAAAATAGAAGATTCTTTGTTTATTTGCTTTTTGTTAAGCGCGCGCACTTTTTTGGAATTTGACATTTTGACAATTGGTTTATTTTCGTTGTTTGATTTGTAATTTATTTGTTCAAGCGATTTCCGGGTAAGAAAAAAAAGCAACAAACAATGCATAAAACATGATTTCGAACATTCAAATTCATTTGTGTCTTTTTATTATTTTTATATATTTTTTTTCTGATTTTTTTTTTTCAATTTTTTTTGGATTTTTCGGCATTGTTGTGACGTAAATGTCTTGTAAATCAATTAATTGCAATCACGGCTACCCGCTTGGGTGGCACTCGTGTAAATTGACTGTTAACAGGCCATCGTTTTTTTTTATTGGCAATCAGATTTGTGTAAAATATTTCATTTACTTTTATTGTTTTTTTTCAATTTTTTTAATCAACATTTTCTATTTTCATTTAATGATTGCTGCAACTGATTATTGGTTTTCGTTGTTGGCTTAATTGGCTAATGTATTTGTGCTGCGCTGCTTTCAATCATTGCTATAAATAAATCAAGTTGAGAATACTTTTCGGCATCAGTTTTGACGTCACAGCCGCACATTGTTTGTGAAAAACTTTGAATATTTTCATAGGTTTCGCGGCATTCGTCGAACACATCTTCATTATTATTATGGAAAAACGCACACGGAAATCGCTTGTTAATCATGTTGGCGTCGATTTGTTTAATTCTTAAACAGTTTCAAGGCATTTCTTTTATTTTTTTTTTTTTTTTATATTATTATTTACTTTTTTTTATTTTGTAGATTATTTGCACTTTTGCCAGTGGCTTTATTATTATTTTAGATACAGGAACTTGTTTGCCATGTTTATTTATCTTATTATTCAATAATAAGTGCTCATTTTTGGCGGCACATCAAAATTATTGATTGTCTTTTGATGATTGAAAATATCTATTTCGATGTTGTTGTTGAGTGACATCAGTCGAGTTTTTATTTGTTGCACTCCAAGCCCACTACCAAAGTGAAGTATGTGTTTGAGTGGTTCTTTTTTATTGTTAATTAATGTCATTACATATTTTTCTTATTAAAAAACTGTTCGGCTGACTTATGAAGCATCAATTAAGTATCTTAAAAAAATATTTAGTAAAGATTTTCATTGATTACTTGGTTGCTTGTTGATTTGAGTATGGAGAAAAAATGATCTTATGCGTTTATAGCTAAAGTAGAATTTCGATAAGCCCAACACACAATAAATCACACGTTCCAGTAATTCTAACGATAGTTAGAGCACTTCTTACAATATAAAGTCAAACAAGTTCTAGATAAAAATCTATAAAAATTTATATCTACAATTTATATCTATTTATTATACATGTAGAGCGCATCTGTATGTCAGCATCGCCTAATGTTGTTGTTCTGTGACGTTTATCTTTTTGTATTTTCGGTTTTTGCGGCGGTTTATTGCTCTCCATAGCTTTGCGATTTATTTTTGTTGCTCTAAGAGGTTTGCTTTAACACGAATGTTTCTGTTTAAAATATTTGTTTTTTTCTATTGTTTCTTTTTTTTGTTATTTTTGCTTTGGTTTTTTATTGAATAAAGTTTTATGCTAACACAAACGCCCACAATGAGTCAGCGGCGTTTGTTGATCTACGTTGCTTTTAGAAGCCGTTTCTACTTAATAACGCATAAAAGATACATAATATGCTTAAAAATTTTGCATAAATTATTTGTTTACCGTTCTGACATTTCACGCATATAAATTCTGCGTAATAATTTCTGTTTTCGGTTTTGCCAAAATTTTGTTTAAGCCAAAGTAATCAGTATGCCCGCAGTGTGCGAGCAACCAAGTAGTTTTATGTCTTTGAAAAGGCTCAGCATTGAATGAAGGAACAAACAGATAGTTTTTTAGTATGCTACAGGCTGGTCTGGAATAGTTTTGAGTCAATTAAAGTTTCGAAATTTTGGCATTTCGCAATTATGGTTAGGAAAAAGAAAGGCAAGCAAATATTTCTACTAATTTTTTTTTTTTTTGTTATTTGCAATGACAAATTTGATTACTCAGTAAAAAGAAAAGCAGAAAAAAACAAAGTACAATAAGCCGCAAATCGACACAGACAAACGGCAGACAACACCCACTTATGGCTTGTAAAAATTGGCGCGCTTAATACGCCTAATGACGACGTCGGCAGTGAGGGCGGTTGTGAACGACGTCAGCTTATCGCCAAAGTCGATCTGAGACCGTGATTATCAGCCGGACTCATGTTCGTACATAAGTAGAGCATTGCGCCTCAAGGTATATTCGCTCTGTCTCTGTCTCTCTTTCTCGTATTTTCTGCAAAAATAGCACATTTGATTAGATCTGCTTGGCAGAGTCGGTTGACACCTTCTTGGAATTTTAATAAAGTTAAAAAAGAACGTTTGGCGCAAAACCGAAACAATTAAAAGCACAAAAAAAAAAAACAACAATGAAATATTCCATAGAGCAATAAACTTAAATAGGTCATTAAGAAACGCTTTTGAATGTTTTTTTAATTTGTTTTCTAATAAACATAAATTTTTTTTATGATGTGCGCTACTGAATTTTAATAAAGACCGCAAAGTCAAGTTAAACTTTGAATGAAGGCGCACATGAGTTTCATCTTTTCATTTTTAATTCGTACGCCAATTTCGCTTTGAATTGCAACATTTTTATTTATAAAATAATTGACGAATCGCAAAGCATTGAAACGATTCTACTACGTTGGCGATAGACTGCGAGTCGGCGAAATTAAATAAAATAAATTTGGCAAAATTTGTCAAATGCAATTGACAATTATTGTTTGCCAAATTCAAGTCACATGGCAACATAAAATAACAACAAAAAAAAATTTAAAAAAAAAAAAAAATTCAATTTTGTACGAAAATTTTTGTTAACTTTTACTTTTCTCATTTTCTCTAATTGAACGTGGTCATTTCTGTGCTTGAAAACTAATTTCGTTTTCATTTAAAGAATTTCTTTTGCTAAAATTAAAATTCTTCACTTGCGGTTACTTGTTGATGTTTGAGCAACCTATTTGGTGAAAAGTCATTGTCAATGCCAAAGACATCAAGAAATTCTCGGAATGAAAAATGTTAGTGTCTCATGCTGCTGTCGTGTCATCTATGATTTTTCCTATACACATATGACAGACGATTTTTCAACAGTTTTCGTTTGCGCTTTAGTGAAAGTGAGCGAGCTCATTACCTCAACTATTTCAAAAAGTAATAATTTAAAGAAATTCACTAAAGAAGAAATTTTAGAGTTTTTGCTTATAGAGCACAAAGACAACTCCACATCAACCAAGACCGTCTCTAACTCAATTTCTAATATATTTTTGTTTCTATTTTTTCCAATTTCCCATCCAATTTGAATCCCAGTGCTGATCCAACTAATCTCCAACCGATTATCATTATCCCATCTGCATGTAAACTGCCCAGACAAGTTGATCCAATGAGCGTTCTATAAGTGCTAAGATTATGTTAGATCAGCTCTTTTCTATAGTAATTTATGTAGCGTACACATTAGCCACGAAAGTCCAATTTTCTGTTGCACATTGTAGACGAATATTTATGTTATTTCATTGTTATAATTTTAAGTGCAAATGGTTTTGCATGCGCGCTTGTTTAAAACAATATTTTATTTGTAGTGCTTCAAAAGGTTAATTAAGTGATTGCCGTATTTCATTTAATTTTATTTCATTGTAAGAAAGACGTTCGTTGTTTTGAGATATGTTGTCATTGTGCTATGAGCTGTCATCATAAATTAATTATGCTAAATTTTGATGTTTTAATTTGTTATTTTAAGTTTTTTTTTTTCAATTTTTCATATAAAATTGTTGTAGCGAAAAATTTTGAATTTTGAATTTTTTTATTTTTGTTTTCAGATTTTTTTAATTTTTTTTAAGGGTTTGCTTATGCCTAGCAACGCAAAAATTCCAATCAAAAAAAAATAAAAATAAATAGAATAAAACTCGTGGTGCACAACACTCAAGACAAAAGTTTGCTATACGTTCGTCATTCTAACTCATATAGTTATCAGCACCGATTTCTCTAATTTCCAATAGGCTTTGAGTCACTGTAAGCAGTTGAATTTGTATAAACTAATGGCTGTCAGATGTTTCATTTAATGCATTGCAACAAATATGTAAAGTTATTAAATAAATTAATAAAAAAAAAAAAAATCAATTTGCTATCAATTTACAATTCAACAGCAACATGCGCTCAGCTGCTGTCGAAGTGTGAAGTGTGACATGGCGTATGATTAATAAGTTTTAGTTGAAGTCTCTAATCAGTGCTAAAGTGCATTCAGCTGTTGACGCTCAAAAGCGAGAGTTGCTGTGATTATGCACAATAAATAAGAAAAACAACATTTAAAGCTGGCAAAAAATACTAACAACAACAACAATATTTAATATACATTTTGTCATTTGCTTATTGCAATTCTTATCTGAATTTTTATTTACCTTTTGCGTGAACATTTAGCACACTTTTGCAGCAAAGCGTTAGGCAAATATTTTAATAGTTAACAAAAACTTCTGTGCCGAAGGTGTAATGCCTAACGGTTAAGCCAACAACAACACTAATTGACAGAATGCCAACGAGGTGTGATTTGCTAATTGGCCTTAAAATTAAACCGCCAGCAGTTAAATGCAAACAAGTTAAACTTTAAGCGAAATAAACTATTTTCAAATACGCATGACGTCACAAGTTTGACCAACAATTATCAACATTGCACAAAAAGCTTGTTTGGCTTAAAAATTTTCAAGTTTAGATGTGCGAAAATTTCGTTATCAATAATACTTCACACTTACTCAGCGCGTAAAAGTGTTAGAAAATTAATTAATTGAAAAAAAAAACAAAAAATTAGTAACGATTAAATTAAAACAAATGTCAATGATAAATGTGCAACAAACCATTTAAATTAAAAACAATTAAATTGTTGTCAACGCAAAGTTAGCATTCAATTTGGCGGCTTTTATTTGTGCAATAAATGCAACTAAATCGAGGAAAATAATAAAAAAAATTGCACGGCAACGCAAATAAATAAACGAGCGCTGAGATTGTGTAAACAAAACGGCAGCTGGAAGCTGCAAGCGAGCAACTCAAAGCGTGGGCGTTCCATTTTCATTCAAGCAAGCAAACAATACAGCAAAGCAAAGCACTGCAACAGATACACAGATACAGATGCAGACAAGTAATGAGACACGACACTCATTTGCTATCAATGAGAACGTCAAGCTAAACGTTTGTCTGACCGACCGACTGAGCGTCAAAGCGCCAACATGTACGATCAAGCGCATTTAAGTCTAGGAAAACAATTTATAGACTATAAAAAATACAACAACAACAACACAAAAAGCATTGCAATTCTGATGTCACGATACGAGAACATTTTGCTTGCTTGTCTAAAAGTTAAAGGTGAACAAAGTCAACTCAACTGCGCTGCAAGTGACGATTAATTGTGCGTGGGCGTGTGCTTTGATATATTTATTATGGCCAATTGCAAATGGAATTTAATAACTGCAATCAGTTGACAAAAATATGCCTAACGGCAACTTGGCAGCGACATTAAAATATCATTTTCGTGCTGATTTTTGATATGTGCGAAATTCAATTGGCGATACTTTTGAGATAGTTGTGGCATTTAACCTTAATGTCAATGTGAGACATACATACATATGTGTGCGTGTGTGTTTTTGTTGTTGTTGCATAAATCAAACTGGTTTAACATAAGCCAAATTGCAGCAATTTGCATTTTAATGAGCATTTTAAGTGTTTGATATGCGAATATTTCTCTAACGCTTAATTTTTGTGCCCATTTGATTAATGAAATACCAAAAATTGTTATTTCAAATATACATAAATGTTTTTTATAAGTTATCTTGACAGCGGCGCCTGTGTTATTCACTGCCAATGAGCTGTCATACATTTGTCAGCAGCTGAGCAATGACTAAGTAACAATTTTACTATGTTGCGGTTTAGCTTTGGCTTAGATACGCATATCAATTGTTCTGCAACTACTGAAATATGAGCTAATAGAACATCAACACGTTGACCACAATTTATTATCAAAGGTTACATCATACGCGTTGAATACTTGTTTACATTCTTGTCGAAAATTTATTCATACAAATTATTTTGGTAAAAAAAAAATGTCAACATTCCATGAGTTGTTTGTTTATACATTGCTTAACAATGATTCACTTCCTTTTGCTGAACAGTTACCAAAACAAAAAAGTTACAAACAATAAATTTTATTGAGTCATTTTCAACTAAACTTCTTCTAAAAAATTAACTGAAGTTGGCTTAGAAGTTTTTTCTCTTCGGTGTCTGAGGTCAGTTGAGATCAGCTTAGCATCGCTAGCGGCTTTTTTTTCTGCCTTGATTGAGTTGCTTTCATTAGAGCAAATTAATAAATGATTTATGAAGTTCTTCCAGCACGCTGACGTCAACGACATGGGCACAAGACATATCACTGCCCCGCGGCCGAAAAGCAGCCAAATGAAGATATATTGATTTCAAGCGCATAAGAACTTCGTTGAGTTACAAAACCATATATACAATATATCGTATAAACACTCAAGTGTATCGAATGCGTCAATTAAGCGCGCGATTATGTTAATTAAGCAACAAGCTAATAACAACAAACTCAATCAGACGAAGAAACTATGCGTCGAATGAATAATTAAAACAAATAAACAAGCAAAACTATAAGCAAACAATTGTCTTGCGGCGTTTTCGTTGAAGTAACTTTTTTTTTTTTTTTTTTTATTTGCTCAGTGTAAATAAAGTCAACGCAAAGCGTTATAAAAAAAAAGACGAATACTAAAAAAGTACTCCAAAAAATGTTATGAGAACTGTCGTTCGTTCGGTCGGTCGGTTGGTCAACGCGTTGTATGCGTGATCTGTAAAAGTTTAACTTTATAATTTTATTGTTTGTTTTTAAATAGAGTCGGCATGACATCAGCGGCGCCAATGGTAGCAGACGGCATTTGTAGCAGATCGAGCCTATCGAGGCTCAGCCTTTGTCTGCTGTCACTCACCTTCGGCGGGTCTTTCAACCGATGGCGGTTTTAAGTTACACTTGCCGGAACTGCCAACGTGCTGGGTTGATTTCCTACTACACATATATGTTCTCTTAATCAAGTTAGTTAGCATTTAGAGTAACTCTAATACACAACATTAGGCAGCAAAGTTACAATTTGCGCATCAGCAGATGGGCAAGCAGGCTATGAAGTGCTGGAGACGACAACTTTGCGTTAATGAAGCTGGTTAACCTTTGATAAACGCTTTGTGTTTGTTGTTTATTGTTTATTGTTTATAGTTTGTGTCGGTTTGTGTGTTAAGTTCATTAAGTAACTAAGTAAGTAAATATATTAATTTTATGTATGAATTTTTTAAACATTTTCAACGTTTTTATGACGCAAGTAAATACATTTTTATAAAAAGTTGATTTTTATGGTATTTGATTTTTATGACAAGAACTTAAATGTTAAAAGTACGCGTACTCTTATTAACAGTTATGTAAACACTAAAAATATTTAAAAAAAAAAATCAAGAAAAATCTTAACTCTTAACAAGTTCTGAAGTTCGCAAATCAAAAAAAGTCATCAACAAAAATAATTACATTATTTTAAACGTCAAACAAAACCAATTTGAGACAAAAACCTCTTAAACATTTTCATTGAAAACAAAAAAATAAGCTACTGAATACGATAATAAATAATGCTTGAAGCGCACATTAAAAGGCTTACATGCTTAAAAAGTCATTCAAATGTTTAATAAATTAAACAAAAAAAAAAAAAAACATTCGAATGAAAAAACGCCTACTAAATTTCAATAATTGTTGTACAATTGCTGACAAAAACAGCACATAAAAATCGACAACAACAAAAAGCACATTAACAATAAATAAGTGCACTAAAAATGGCATAAAGTAGTCTTGTCTCAAGTTCAAGGTCAATGATGTAATCCAATGTACGAGAATGTTTTGAGAGGCGATAAAAGGCGTCATGAGCATTTCATAGATACATTTGCGTATCGTGTGGCCGTAATTTGCATACGTACGTTTAATGAGTGCGAATGCAAATTGCGAAGGTGTTGTACGAAAAAAAAAAATAAAAACAAAAACAAATGTAAACACTTCCAATAAGAAAAACATGGCTGTGTAATATCATTGAAGGCATTTTTGCATTTTGCCAGCTTTCACGCCAAATTGTTAGCGCACGTTTGGCGGAAGAATGCAGCAAGCAGGCAAAGCTTAAGGAGCACAGCGCATGATCGATTATGCGCACATAAATCGTGTTCAAGTTGGTCATAACAAACTTAAAACAGAAGAATGAAAAAAAAAATCAGAACAGTTGAAAAAAAAAAAATATTAGCCTAGATTTGAAGCGACTTTTCTTTTGTGCCGCTTGTCAGGCATTGCTTTGGCGGCTTTCAACAGCAACAACAAAAACAAAAACAAAAAGAAAATCTATCTGCACCCACAAAAATAGCTGAAGGCAAAATTTAGTCATTTACAATGTCTTTGGTTGCTTTCGAGGTGTGTCTTCGGTTTGGTCGATCTGCAACAGCAGCCGAGTTGGCAGCCAGTTGGCGCTTCCAGTTTGCATGAACTTGATCTTAAGACTGGCAAGAAGAAGAGCAGCAGCAGCAGAAGCGTTGGCGTTGCCTAAACAGTTAACGAAGACTTTCGGCAAAAGTAAGCAAAAAAAATATATATATCTTTGTTGTACATGAGTTACTTAGTGCAGCTGCAGCCGCTTTGCATGAGCATAAACAACAAGCAACTGTCGTCGTCGCTAGTTGACTGGCGCGTGTTTCATTTCAACCGCAGACCACAGATTTATTATTGTTGTTAGCTAAACATGATCGGCAGAAGTTGTTCGCTTTGCTTTGCTTTGCATTTGATTGACTAACCACGGAAATCGGTTTTGAAAATCGTTGTGCACTTATTAAATTCAACTTATTTTTAGCATTTGACGCCAATACAAAGTAAAGTGTCTGTTATGTGGGCTTGTCTGTGTGCCACAACCTACATGACAGACACAACACAAGTAAGCTGCTTACTGGAGCAAGCTGGGCGGCAACTTACCTCTGTCAGAAAGCAAATGAAAGTGAAATAATTGCGGCTCTATTTTTGAAATTATTTACGAAATTTCATATAAACAAATATACATAAATAAATAATAAAAAATACGCGCGAATTTGCAACAGAAGAACAAACGTCGATTTTATAATTTATTGTTTTCAAATAAAACTTAAACTTTGTTTTTTTTTTTTAATTGTTAGTTTGTTTTTGTTGTATTTGTTTTATAGATTAGATCACTTTAGTTAAGCTTCGGCTTAAGCCGTTCGCATGCTGTCGCGTCTGAATTGAAACTGAGCGGATACGAGGAGACAAGCCGACTTGAAGCTCAACTGGCTGAGGCAGGCTTGCTACATGTATATGTTAACTTATATATATGAGTGTCTGTGTGTGTGAATTTCAACTTTCTGCTGTTTGTTTACACACACACACACACAATATTTAAACAATAACAACTTTGCAAACGTTGCAAATATTGAACTTTTAATAATTTATCATCTTTTTTTTCATTTTGGTTGAGCCTTGCCTTTCATCCTTAATGGCGCTTGTGTGTCAAGTGCATATGCTTTAAATAATTTAAATAAAATAAAAATTAATATATAATAAAAACATGAAACAAATAAATTTTCATCAAAACTCACCCAATTCGCGTTTGAAGAACATCAACGACGACAGTTTGGCGCCTCAAGTAATCGAAATGCATTTGCTTACGCAAAATATTTGCAACGCACATTGTGCAACAACTCGTAACTTGAACCTGACATTCAAAGCATTCGCATAGACAATAACAAAGCGCACGCTGTGTGCAACAAGAGTCAAGGCGCTCGTTGTGCATTTGATGTGTTTTAAATTGAACGCAATTTTTGAAATTTGTTTGCAAATATAATGAAGAACGATCGATTGAGTTCTTGAGACAATTGTTTGAATAGCTTTTTTTTTTTAAGAAGAAGAATTTTTAATGAAAGTTCATTGAATGTTAAGAATGCACAAAAAAGATATGAAACGAAATGAAAGTTGTTTTGTTGTATTCTCTCTTTTTTATTGTTGACTGAAAATTTGCACAATAAATTATGAAAATAATGTCAATTTAATTAGCGCGTTGTTAAGTGGCACAAATATATATATAAAGTCTTTAAAATATATATTTTTTCTTTCAATTAATTGATGCGTTCTGTGTCAATTTGGCAGCTGTAAAGTTACTTACTTGACTGTATGAGCAATAATAATCGTATTTTTTCGTTCTTATGAACAAGAATTAAAAAAAAAAAAAAACAAACAAAATATGAATAAATAACAAAAACAGTACACAGCAAAAAAAAAGCAGAGAAAAAAGTAATGCAAAATGCAAATAAAATAATTGCCTGCGAAATGAAATGCAAGAAATTCATTTAAATGAAAGCAACAACAAACCACGAGCGAGCAATTGACTTGACTCTGAGGACGCCCTTGACATATTTTGCACAATGCCATAAAGTCAAAAATAAGACGTTATTTAATTGAACTTGCCAACAATAAAAAAAGGAAACTGTTAACATTTGCTTTAAATAACTTTGCAGAACAAATCAATTTGACGCTGCTTGAAGCTTCGTTGTTGTAGACAGTTTCGGAAATGTTTTGAAAATCCTACAAATTTGTTTATACAAAGAACTTCGAAATGTGCTCAACGCATCAATTTAACTCAAGCCATGTTGGATTTGTGTCATGCTTTAAACATTCGCAGGCTCTCGCAGCAATCTTGTTGTATTTTTTGAGCAAAGGCATTTGAACCTTTTATTTATCATTTTGTTTGTTGTTTTTGCTTGTTTTCGAAACGTTTAAATTTTATGCTTCGTTTTGCACAGTTTTTTTTTATAGCTTTTTTGCGATCTTTTGCTGACTGGGCAAGCGCTTATCGGCGACATCGATCAGACGCATAAATCTCATTGACAGTCACCAATTTGCGTTAAATTTATCTGTTAATTTTGAAGTTCATGCAAAGAAGCTGAGCCAAAATGTATGACAATTAAATTAGTTAGTTATATAGAAGTATATTGGATCATCGAAAATATCAGTTGAAGCGCAATCATGATGATGTAGCTGTAAATGAAACGATAATGAAAAAGCAAATCATTTTTGTTGTTATTAAAATACCTTATTTTTGGTACAAAACACAGCTCTTGAAAATGGCAAGGAATCCACGTAGTTTGGTTCCGGCACTTGTGGATTTTGCTGCCTGCGTGCCTATGCTCGCGTCTAGCTAAACTACAAACTATTTTCGGTGCGCACACCCGCTGAGGCTTGGCCAACATATCGGCAGCCAACTGACTTATCACGTTGGCTGAAATTGCCGCTATAAATCTGCTTCAAAGGTCTGGCACTCACCTGGTATTAGATCATGTATCACCTAATCCCCATAAACGTGGCAAGCTGGTTTATTGCTCGCGTTTTTCTCGGCACATGTCATATTTGCTATTGTAGAATGACAGATGATCTTTTCGCACCTCAGACGGTGAGATTTACAGCCAATGCCTTATCAGTAGCCAAATTTCTTCTTGTTATGGTCTTGGATTATGATAAATAAATTTCTATTTGCACGCTGATTTGCTAAAAATATATACAACTTAAAGAATTTTGGGCAATTGTTGGTGCAAAGTATAGCAACGATATAAATAGAGTGAAGATCTTCAGAACAGATGTCAGACGCACAAAGTTATCGACAACATAAGTTAAAGGAAGAATGGCACACAGAGGCTTGCTGGTTATTGTACTCCTTGTGCTGGTTGGCTGCACATGGGCACGTGTGGTAGAGCCGCACGATCCATTGGAGCTCGCAGGGCAATTGGCCGGCAGTGGACCGCAACCGTTCTTCTCCACGAGTGTGGCCACGGACAAATATACGCCACCTGAGGAAATGGATCCCGAATTCTGGCGCAAATTGGCACGCGCTGAAATAGCGTCGCGTCTGAGTCGCACACAGCCGGACACGAAGAAGGCCAAGAATGTAATCATGTTTCTGGGCGATGGCATGTCGTTGACAACAGTCGCTGCGGCCAGAATACTGAAGGGTCAACGCAAGGGCAACACTGGCGAAGAGGATGCGCTCAGCTTTGAGAAGTTTCCCTACACGGGCTTGAGTAGAGTAAGTAACGATGCTAAGTATATTTGTGGCCAATGAAATTGAGAAATTATTTTCTCTCCAAAGACATATTGCACCAATGCACAGGTGCCGGACTCCGCTTGCACCGCCACTGCTTATCTGACGGGCGTCAAGACGAACATTATCACGATCGGTGTTTCGGCCAAGGTGAACTTCAACAATTGCTCGGCGAGCATGGATGAGGCCAATCACGTGAGCTCGATTGCGGCCTGGGCACAAGCGGCGGGCAAATCGACGGGCATTGTGACGACAACAACGCTGACGCACGCCAGTCCATCGGGCGCCTATGCCCATGTGGCTAATCGCATGTATGAATGTGACTCGGATGTGATCTACTATGGCCAGGATCCGGCAACGTGCACGGATATGGCAACACAGCTTGTGACACAATCGCCCGGTCGTAACTTTGAGGTTATGTTTGGCGGTGGCATGGGCAAATTCTTGCCCAAAAGCGTTCAAGATCCGCACGGCAAAACCGGTGAGCGTCAGGATGGCACCAATCTGCTCACACGCTGGCAGCGCTTGCATCCGGAAGGCGTGCTTGTGCACAATCGCCAGCAGCTCTTGAACTTGGATGTCTCAAAGGTCTCGAATATTATTGGCTTGTTCGAATCAAGTCTCATGGATTTCCATCTTGATGCTGACGAGGAAAAGCAACCCACGCTTTCGGAGTTGACCGAAGTTGCGATCAATAAGCTTAGTCAAAATGAGAACGGCTACTTTGTCTTCATTGAAGGTGGTCTGATCGATTATGGCAATCATTATACAAAGTCTGGCTATGCGCTGGATGAGGTCTTAGAGTTCGAGAAGGCCATTCAATTGGCGTATGACATTACCGATCCCGAAGATACTCTGATCGTTGTGACCTCCGATCACGGTCATACGCTCAGCATTGCTGGCTACCCGGGCCGTGGCAACGATATACTGGGCCTCAATCAGAATGATGTCGATCTCAATGGCATTAAGTACTCCACTTTGAACTATGCTGCCGGTCCAAAGCAATATCTGGATGAAAATGGCGATCGTTATGATATATCAGATGAAATTGGCAAGAAAGGCTTCGAGTATCCCAGCTACATCAATAAGGAACAGGGCACACACTCGGGTGAGGATGTTGGAATTTTTGCTTCTGGGCCACAGAGTCATCTCTTCACTGGCGTCATGCAGCAGAGCACTATTCCGGCACTTATGGCCTATGCCGCTTGCATTGGCGATGGTCCAAAATTGTGCGATTAAGACATTAGATTTTTATGTTGCTTATAAAAATGCATTATGGGAGATTAGTTGGACAGATTTATCAAACTTTAACTTTTATGATTTTAAATAAATTCAAACAAACCTGATTACGATATATAAAAAAAATTAAGTATGTTTTATTCATATATCTCATACAATCTAAAATTCTTTATCGTGGCGCGTGTTTTCCATAAACCAATAAATGAAATTACCATAGAAATAACTAAAAAATTTCTCTAAGCACGGACTCTTTTCGCTTAGAAGTACATTCTAACTTCATAGTTGGTTCAACAAAATAACGTTGTTCATTTCTTTGATATTAAAATACACACTTGGAACCGTTTTTTTGCAATTTGCATAAAATTGCCTTCAAAAAACCGTTAAAAAACATCGCCGTGCCTGTTAAAGAGGCACTTGCCTCAACAAATTGACGCAGTTGCTGCAAAAAACGTGATGACTCGGTCGAGGGCCAAATGACAAAGTCGCGTTAATACTCGCCGGCTCAATGTCGCTTCAAGTTGCACGAGCATTTGGGCTAGGTCAATGTGGGTAACTCTCCTAAATTCGGCAGTGGGTAACGTATTTCGTCGGCTACCGAGTACAAATTTAACGAACCAATTCAGCTGCATTTATTGACCATTTGATTCCCGGTTCTTTTTCGAGTCACATGCTCAAAATGGTCATGAGCTTGTGAGAAAAATACAGTAACCATCCTTGTCAATATCGTACTGCCGAATTTGTTCAGTTGGACACCCAAAACTTAAGATAATACAATATAAAATGCAGTTATTTTCAATAAGCACATGCTCACTTTGTACAAGTTCCGGTTGGTTTGGTTCTAAGCTACATTTGCGTACAAAAACATGTATTTAGCTGGCCACCTATTGGAAGAAAATTTCAGACTATTTCATATACATGATGGCGCGAAAAAATGACGAAAACTGGTCATCTATAGTTGTTTCTCTACTTCCGGAACTTGAGAATTTATTGCATGCGAGTGAGTGACTAGTTTTGATTTAGGAACAAACTATTTAAATGCCTTATGTTACAATACTGAAGCCGTTATTTTAAGACTCTTTTCTACAAAATTACTCAAATGGCAATGTTTCAGTCCAATATAACCAAAAACAAATATTAGGGCCGTATGTTAAGCACACGACCTTTTGACTTAAGGCTGTTTAATATTGATTTGATTAGGAGGAACAAATTTTGTAACAAGTTTGTTGCTCTGCTTTATGTAATATAGAATGTCGTTTGACTTTGACTACTTCGACATTAAAACAACTTACAGTTCTACAAATGATCATCGTTCCTTAAGTTTTATTGAATTCGTAGGGACTTATGTTTTGATTGGCACTTTAAGAAACATGAGTTATTTCACTGTTTAATTATTTTCGTTTACATTCGTTTCATACTAGCGTTTCACTGGACGTTCCATTCACAAATAAACTGAAAGCGGCGAGAAACTTAAACGGGCCAAATTGACACAAAAGTGACGGCAGAAGTGGAAGAAGAATTACACTGGATCGCGGGTAGGGGAAATATCGCTAGCGGCTGCACCGCACATACGTTTATTCAATACCCATGTGCCGTGTCATGAAAAATGACACGCATCCTCTCTCGCTCTCAATTGAGCGAACATCATCTCTTGCTCTCAATTTGATTTTCACCGCGTTGTTTGACTTATGTTTTCATATCGAACCCGGTGACTTGAACGATTATGAGAGTGAGTGAGTGAGTCAGTATCTGTGTGGCAAAGTAAACTGACTAAAATTTAGAAAGATTCAATTTAAGTTGGTAATACTGCGGAACACTGAAAGCGGAAATTTTCGACGCGATCGGTTGGCGCACGGTTGAATGGCGCACTAACAGACAGAGACATGCGCGTATTTGACCGTTTCAATTACAAATTCAATTAACGCAAATAATAAGCGAACGTGTCTAGAACGTTTCGAGTGATTAAGTTGTTGAAAAGTGCGTGAAAACTAAATTAATTGATTGCAAAAATTAGTAAACAATTTAATTGTGCAATTTTGAACTTTTGAGCGTAAAATGTGCTAGTGACCGAAACAATTGAAACAAAAACAATTTGATTCAAACATTTAACTCACACAGCGGTGCAAAGAATAAGAAGAAGAGAAGACAATCAAATTAACGTGAATATTACATTGGCCTAACTGTTCAATCGACCGGTTTAGTCATACGCAATTTCCGAGAAGCGTCGAAGCTGACTTGAAAAGAATTGCTGAGGCAGACGTTTCGATCAGCTGTGCACAAAAGTGATGAATAATTTTGCTTAGAGAATTGCATTTGCCCCCCCCGCACACCGCCGCCTCGCTTGCTCAACGTACTGAAAGTCGAGATAATTCAGCAAAAGCGTGCGATAAGATAAAAAAGTGCCAACTAAAATAATTCGCGAATTGTATATTTTTCTCAGTGAACGAGTTAACATTTTCTCGCTTTTGTTTTTGTTTTCAATTCTGAAGGTGTTTGGTTGTCGTGATACTTTGTGCTTATTAGTTTTTATCTTATCGTCAGAAAGTAATTGATTAGACAAGTTTTTTTTCGGATTTTTTTTTTTTTTGGCTTGCAGTCGGCTTTAAGTATGAGGCATAAAGACATGATATACTTGAATGCCATCAGTAACGTTGATACGATAATGGCACCGTACAAAAACAATAACAACAACAACAGCAACCACAATTTTATATCAAGCGTGTATTTAGTCAGCGTTTAAAGTGAGTGAGAAGTACGCGTATTTGCACAAGACAGCACAAATAAGTATCTAGATACAATAAACGTCGTTGTGAGAAAACTGCAATTGTGCTTGTGTGTGTGTGTGTGTGCATTGCAAAAAAACAAAAACAAAATAATAAAAAAGTGGTTTAAGTCAGCAAGAGCCAAGCGGCGAGCAAGGCAAACGCGCCTTATTGGAATTTGTTGTGCTCATAGAAATATCATATAAAGCGCAATAAGAAATCAAAGTAAAAGCAAAGCAAAGTGTTGCCAACTTGACGGCAAAAATCCAAGAAAAACGAAGAAAAAAAAAACAACAACAACAAAAGAGACGACTTGCAGCAGCAGTAAGTTAGATACTTGTGTGCATTCTGTAAATAGTCAAAACCAAAAGCCAGAAAAGGCAATAAACCAATAACGACACCAATACAACATTTCTAAAATGGATATAGAATCGGATTCGGATATCTCAGAGCGCTGGGAGGACTTTTTTGGTAAGTCAGAAAACTGCATTCCAACGCAAAGCATAAACTCTTCTAGGGGGGGCGGGGCCGTGGCTGGGGCTTACTATTGCGTGCAATGAACTTTTTGCAAATCCCTTGCGTCCTAAAAACAAAAACAAGAAGAAGCATTTGAAAAAAAGGGCACAAACTGAAGTTCTGATTGCGTATGACTCAGTCTGTTGTTGTTGTTGTTTGTGTCTTAAATTGTGTTGCAATTGATACCCTACGCATATTGATTGATTTTGCATGATAACTCCGTTGCGAAACCGAATTTGGAACATTTCACTTTTCAATATGAACTTTGTGAGAAGAGCTTGTAAAACCAATAAACTCTTCCGGGCTTTTTTTTTTTAAATGGGATAATATAAATTTTATTTTTTATATTTTTTTTTACAACTTCTATTTACAAATGAAAGTAGTTATTATAATATACGCAGTCGATATATTTCACAGTACATACTATAATCCGGACATTCAATAATCTGGAGATTGCAGTAATAAACAAATAATAACTATCAGCATTTATAATACTTCTGTAGACACAAAATTAATAGAATTTTAGATAAAAATCTACATTAGAGTTTACATTTTTAAGAGTTCTAGACAACTTTCTTTATGAGAGAAAATAAAGTTGGTTAAAAATTAAAATTTTATTCAGAAGAGTATTTTTAAATTAGAATTTGTTAAATAAAAACTTCAAACAAATTAATTTTAATACATAACTTAAGGAAAACCGAAAAATCCAATGATCCCAACAGTTTGGTAATTCGGACCGGTTTCTAATTGTTCGGATCTTCAAGGTTCTACTTTATTATCTGAAATTCTATTAAATTTTCGAATTAATTTGCTTGATTTTTGTATAAAGACTTACAGAATGTAATCTGAACTTGAAATTCCTCAGTGTCCAGAACCTTTTTCTCGCCTTGTAGCGTATTTTAGTGTTGTTGTAACTGATCTACATTTGGAGTTATCTTACCTTTTTCAAGACTTACTTTTCGTTCGCATGTTTTAGCGGTCATTTGCCTGACATGCGCTCCAGCCAACGACTGACGGACGGACAGCGTGAGTGAGTGAGTGGCGGCGTCTGTGGGCCTGCGCAGCCGTCACATTCTTCATTTTATTACCAATACTTTTCTTTTTCCTTTTTTATTTTTATTTATTTTGGCAATGCACTAAATTTTAAACACATTCGTCGCTGTTATAACTGTAAAATGAAGAATTTCTGTGTTCTCGCTTTTTTCCGCATTTTTTTAATATTTTTTTGTTGTTGTTTTTTTTGTTTTTGGGTTAAGTGTTTGTACATATTTCAGGTGAAGTTTTTATTTGTTTTTGCGTCGCACTTTAAAGTGCCACAAATAATGATAAGTTGTGTGGAAAAGACATGCGAAGTTGTTTTTATTGCAAAAATTTGCTGATTTCTTGAAATTATCATTTCAATGCATATACATATTTCATAACTTATTTTCTTCTGTTTATAACTTTACAACAAGAACAACAACAAATAACGATACAATGAGAACCGCAACGACAACGATAAGTCATCATCATCACACTCGGTTTACTTGATTGCTCGCTTGCTTGACCTATGAGCCTTTTTTGTTGTTGTTGGTTTTTTTTATTTTTTTTATCAGAAAATTATAAGTCAACTCAATGAATATCTTCAACTCATTCGCTCAATGATTGTTTAATTCATGCACTTTATTATTGACGAACCAAAAGCGTTGACAGACTTTGAAACGTTTTAGATACAAATGACATTTGTCGCTCACGATTGAATCAAGGGTCAAGAAATCTTTTATTTGCTTTGGTCGATTTCTTGCTTAATTTCTCTCAAGTGTTTTTCTTCATTTTCTTCATTTCATTTGTATTTGTTTTTCATGCACGCTGTGTATCTTTTTTTGTGTGTGTTTTCTTTGCGCGCAACCGCAAAAACAAATACAAATACAAAAGCAACAACAACAACAACGACAACGACATAAACACACTTGAATATAGGTAGAATCCCCTGTGGTGCGATTGTGATCAAACCTTCTTTCTTACTTGTTTATTTGTCATTCGTCTTTGGCTGACATTTTTATGAGCATTTACACAATTTTTTTATTTTTATTTTTCTTTAAAAAAATATATTGTAAAATAAATATGAAATCATAGAAAAAATATTAGAAATAAAAAAAAAATAAATATATCTACAAAAAAAAATTGTGCTATCATTTGCCTTGGGCACGTTCATCGATAAGCTATCAACACTTGTTGGCGCACATTTTCCGCTTTTATTGGGCTAAAGGTTAATGTGTATTTGTGCCATTTCCGCTAATTGAACATTTCATTTGCTTAATTAAAAGATCAACAGTCTTTGCGTTCATTAAGTGAAAAAGTTCATTTGTGTTAAAAAAATAAAATAAAATAAAATAAAATGTGTGCAAAGTTCATTGGCCAAAATGGTTTCATCTAATTAGCGTTGACTGAGTCGTGGCTTCCGGTTTAGCTCTATCCATCTCACCATTGCTTCACCCACAAAAAAAATTGAAATTTGTTGCAAGTTGCTTCGTCTGCTGCAACGTCTTGTGTGCTGTACAAAATTCTTTAGAACTTTATGCGTTCTTTTGTTCATTTCGTGTGTGACTACGAAAAGAAAAGCTATCAGTCTCCGCCGCCTGTTTCGCTGACAGACAGACTAAAAGACAGACAGCCTGTCGAGCAGCCTACTTGCTTACCTGATGCTGACGAGTGTAGGTTGACACTGATGTCTTTTGTGCCTGTTTGTCTGTCTGTCGGCCTGTCTGTCTGTGTTTGTGCCAACGCGCTTGAATTTGCACTCACGCATGCGCAAATCTCGCCTGAGCTTCTGGAAGAGACTTTCAGATTTTTAATTGAATACAATGAAAAAAAAATAAAAAAATCAAAGAGCAAATCACATTTCCTGCGATTCCTGTCGTCTTTACTTCATGCTTTCTATAAAGAAAAACTTAAAAAGAATTAAAATTTGCATTATTTTGAAAATTGCATGCAATGTTGGTGTTCACGTTGCTGTGTAATGGTGCGCTTGTGCAGTTTTACACAAAGAACAGCTTGTATATTGTTTGCTTTTTTGTATTTTATTATTTCTGTGGCAAAAAATTGATATCTTTTAAAAGCATTCGTGAAAAAATAGCTCCGAAAACTATCTTATTAGGCAAAGCCATTTTAGGGCACGACCCCTATGCTATGTGACCTCTTTTTATAATTTTTTATTGCTTTTCCCCTCGGCATTCACACTTTAGCAGTCAAATTTGACCAAGCATGGTATATTAGTGAAGGATCTAGGTCGAGTACTTTGTGCACTTCTCTTTAAGAAGAAGTTTTTGTTGTGTAAAAGTGCACAAGCGCGCCATTACTGTACATCATGAACACCATCAATCACAAAATGAGCAAAAATGCAAGTTCTCTGCGAACAAA
Source organism: Phortica okadai (assembly GCA_034638295.1). Taxonomy (NCBI): domain Eukaryota; kingdom Metazoa; phylum Arthropoda; class Insecta; order Diptera; family Drosophilidae; genus Phortica; species Phortica okadai. The sequence continues at coordinate 6,987,552 of CM067851.1, forward strand.
GACACGCAGTCTGACAAGAAGAGTTTTTTTTGTATAATTTTTCTCAGTGTCGATTGCGTAGACGAGAGCCAACGTCAAGTTGCAAGCAAACGCAGACGTGGGCGTTCCAGAAGGTCGTAAAGCCGCACAGACAAAACTTATTACGAAAGGTTCGCGGTCTATGCATGAATGAGCTTATAGCTGAGCAAATGAATGAATGAATGTATGAATGAATGAATGAGCAAATGAACGAATGAATGCATTTGCATTTGGATTTGGATTTGCTAGACGAGCAAATAAATGCTCAATGGAGTTAAAGTTGTACGCAAACTTTGTCGGGTCATGTTTTTTGTTAACTTGATTTGATTTTTTTTTACGACTTTTCAACACCAAATTTATGACTTCCTTTGGCGAAGATTTAAAGACACGCACTTTGGAGTGAGCACAACAAACCTTAGAATCTGCAATTCATAACTTTGACGTTTGATTGACGTTTTTACCCAACGCGGTTTGATGATTGTGTCTATGTGGGTTAACGACGACAGCGGCTTTAACTGATTAACTACAATGTTGGAAAGAAAATAATATAAATAAAATTTAAAATAATAGTAATAATAACTGTTTGTCACACATTTTGATGAGTCACAGTAGCCATAGCAGAGAGAGAGAGAGAGGGAAAATAAAAACACTTACAGTTGTCAATGCTTGAAAGATGCCACAACACACGTTTTTTTAGATTTCCGAGTGACGAGTAAGATGATGATGCTGATGATGACGATGATCATGATATTAATGGCGTCGCTGGTGTTGGCGACAACGATAGCGACCGCGACAGTGACATCGACGGCGACATCAACAGCGACAGAGGCGACGACGACAGTTAATCTTAGTGCTTGGGTTTTAAGTTTCGAAATTATGCTAGTGAAAGTTATTTCACATCACACACAACAATACAAAACAACAGCAAATATTCATTTTTGCCGTTGTTGATGCTTTTGTTGCTGCTGCTGTTGTTGCTGTGGTTGTTGTTGTTGCAGTTGAATTTATTCCATTTCACCGAGCAAGCGCATAAGCAACAACAACAAAAGTGTTTGCACATGCTTAGCTTTAGTTCAATTCCATTCAGTTCAACTCAATTCACCTCAACTCAACTCAGTTTAACACACCGCACCGTACCCCACCGCACATTACTGCGCTTTGCATTACTGCTGCGTTCGTGGCTGCGGCTGCTGCTGCTGCATCACATTTGCTTCTTAATTTATCACAGTGCAGCTCAATTTCGATCGTCGCATTTGCATTTGTTGTTGTTATTGCTGTTGTTGTTTGTGCGTTTTTGCCGATCGTGTTGCCGAGTTAATCAGAATCATTCACGCTCTTTTCTTGCTCGCTTGCACGCTTTGAAGTGTCAGCATTTCACATTGCGTTGACATACTTTCATTTTCAACTGGCCCTTGTATTCTCCGTCCGTCTGACCGTCTGTCTGTCTGTCCGTTGTTGAGGCTGAGAATGCACGCACTCAAATTACTTTTCTTTTTCGTGACATAATGCGGCACGAACTTGAGTTTAAGATGGTTTTTTCCTCGCTTTTATTGCTATTGTGTTGTTGTTTGCTGCATTGGAAATACATACATATGTATAAATAAATGCTAAACGTTTATTTATCAAATGCTTTCTCGTTTTAACTTTGTGTGGTCATTCTGTGATTTTTATAAAGCTCTCTAGATAAGAGTTGACTTACTTATGTACATTCTCAGCTCAGACTGAAAGTGAAATGCGCAAAGTCATCGTACTACATGATTAATTGCTTAAAATCAAACGTTTTCATTCATTGAAGGGAATTAAACAATCAAAGTGGGTCGGCTCGTCACATGTTTTCGACTTTTTAGTTAGAAAATTCAATAAGTCATATTTCTGTGCAATATCTCATTGAACTTTGCTTTGTTGGCACACTTCTTTGGGCCATAAATGGCAAAAGTCATTGACCATAATGCGATATAAAACATAATTTATGCGCAAATCATGTTTGTTGTTGCTCGCAAAGCCATTTTGAAAATAATATGTTTTGGTTGCCTACACAAAGCCAAAGAAATATTAATTTTTTTGTTATAATGTTGATGTACTTAAAGTCAACTGAAAGTAGAAAAAACTTGTCTTGAAATGCGTGCCTCTTTTTGGTTGTGCTAAGTCAAGGTTGAAATGCCTTAAAAGCGCGAAAAATAACAGAAGTTGTAGGCGATACACGTTTAAACATTTGCGCATCAAACAATAAACACAAAATCAATTTTTTATATGCTTAAAAATACAAAATATAAATAAATATAAACAAAATATGAACTTCAATCGCTTTTTTTTTCTTTTGTTTGACCAATTTGTTCGCAGCTTTGTTTGGTTTTGTTTATTGTGCTCTCTTCCTTAGTTTAATGCGCAAAAATAATAATAATAATTAAAAACTGTAAAAAAATAAAAATATATTATTAACTACTGAAAGCAAAGCGCAGCAAACAATGCACCGCAGTACTGTGCATTGACACTTGCGGGCCAAGCGCAGTCAATGACTTTTCGGGCCGTACTGTGGCGAAGCAATGCAAATGTGCGCTGTGAAAATAAAAAAAAATGACTGTTCATTAGTAGTAAATTCCATTTAATTAAATTATGTGCAACCTTCAAATGTCGGCGCGCGCGTAATTGAAGCGTTTTCGTTCGTCAACTGCAAAACAATTCAATTCAATTCGATTCAATGTGTGTGCGAAAGAGATAGCAACAGTCACAGTTTGCATGCCAATGTGTCTGAAAAGCGTTTACAACATTAAAAATTATAACAATGCAAATTGTGTTTTGTATGTGTGTGTGTGTGTGATTTTATACAACTATTTGACAGACTGACAGACGGACGGACAGCTGTCAAATGGCTTAACAAAAACAGCTGTTTTTATGCAAATAAATAAATAAAAATATTCAATATTGTTTTTTAACTTTAACGTTTATGCGAATTTAAGCAGCAGAAAAAAAAAAAACAAGTTTTGCTTATTTGCTTAAAAAAAACAACAACAACGAATTATAAAAAAATTTAAATGAACTTGTTCTGGTTGAACAGGTTTTGTTTTTTTGTTTTTGTTTGTGTTATTGCTTCTTCTTCTTGCCATTTTGTTGCTGCATTAAGGTTCAATAAATTCAATTACAGTTGATAATGTTCATGATGATGATGATGGTGATGTCTTTGTTGTTTATTTTTGTTATTTTTGAAATAAATCACTTTGCGAACATTTTTGAAATTTCTGCGAAGTTTGTCAACTTAATTCACATTATTGAGTTGAAAATATTTTTTAATTTATTTAAGTTTATTAAAAAATAAAAAACATGTGCATTTTTATGCGAACAAAATAAAAAATGTCAGACAAGCGCTATGTTTGCTTGCTTTAGCTAGTGACATAAAGCACTCTTCTATTTAATGCTGCATTTGAGTGCAATGAAAGCGACTGTGAATGTGATTCTGTGACGCTGTGACTTTTTCATGTCATTTTAATTTAGTTTTCAAATTTTTACAACACAAACCCAGTCATATTTACTTTAAGATCTGCCACTCAAAATGTCTGATGACACTCAATCAGGTGTTGCTTGACAGACGGACAGACAGACATAAGGTCGGTTGGACAGATGCAAATGGCTTTTATAACGGTAGCCAAACACGACCAACGAGCAAACAAATGAACACCAACGCCAATGCAAACACCAAGCCAGGTGAAGACGAGGCGTGGTGGGGCCAGAGGGGATGAGGTCAGTTGAACTAGTCGAGCCGATGAGACGCACCAAAGAGTCGGCTACGCCAAGTTTGGCTCTGGATGACTTCATGTGCGTGCGCGTGCATGCAAAAATGGTTGACTGAAAGCAAAAAAAAAAGCCAAAAAGCATAAAAAAAGTCATTGGCGCAAGAAACCGTTTAAAAAGCATGAAAATCACGTTGAAATGCATAAAATAAACAACAAATGTGCAACACTCACAGCAACAGCAACAACAACAACAACAACCCAGCAGAAACTGGAAGCTGTTGGAGTTGTAGAATCAATTATGGCCGTTGGCAAAGGCGGCAAAGTTGCAGTTGAGCATAACTTGGCTTGAATTTGCATAGAGCAAAGTAAAGAATAACGTAATCCTGCCACTTGAAAGGCGTTTGCCAGATTTATTTCAACAAAAAAGCAAAAAAAAAAAAAAACAACAAAAAACAACAACAAGTGTTGTAGAAAATAAACAAGCAGTTTGACAGGCCGTCTTTGTGGCAAGACTGTGGTGGCATGTGCGGCAGTGGCGGTGGCGTGTGAAAGGAAGCAAATTGTAATCTGCATGATCAAAAAGTGGACATTAATGTTCAGATCATGCGCACTGATTGCGCTTACGTTATGCTTAATGCCAGCACAATCACATGTTTACATCAGCAACGCCGTCTGTCCGCGTCATTCTAATGCTTGCTGCAAGTCTTGAGCAGCATAATCAACTGCAGCATGCATAACTAAAGTGAGTCAACTTGAATTTATGTCTGTATTACACAAACAAACAGACAGACAGACAGACGACACTAATTAAACATAGGCAGAGCATAATTTAGGACGCCGATTAGCCGAATAAAAGTTCAATGACCAAACATAGTTGTTGCTCAAAAGTTAAGCAATCGCAGCGACCAAAGGCCTTTGAACTGCGCGAGTATATTACAGCATTGCCGCTGGCTGCTGCTATTTGCTGATGTTATTAACAGTTGTGACCAAAAAAAAAAAAAAAAGAAGTTCATTAAAAAATTGCAAGCAGCGTGACAAAAGTTAGGAAAATGAACAATGAGCGAGACGAAAAATTAAAGCGTGACTTATGTCTGTCCGACTGTCACTAAATGCACAAGTCAACAAGAAGTGTTGAAATAAGCAAAGAAAAGCGAAGTCATAATTGAACTTTGGTGTAATGTTGTTGTGCAAGCGTTGTGTTTGTGTTCTGCTTGAGAGCAGCGCTGAGCTGAGGAGAGTCAAGCATGTACTGCTGAGCTTTGCGTGTTTGTAATTCATTAAAAGTATATAATAGTGGGTAAACACAAAACGCTGTAGTAAACTAGAATAGCGCAGCGCTTCAACGAAGGTCAGTACGACAAGCCTAACCGTGAGTCAGTTAGACTGAACGCCACAAGTCACAGACGTCGTCGTCGTCGGAACCTTCACCTTCGTTATATTACAATGGCAGCTCATTTTGACTTTTGTTTTTGTTTTGTTGTAATTTAAATTAATTCAGAAACAGCTAAAAACTACAACAACAAAAAAATGTACAATAGGGCGTTGGTAACAAATTGCTAAAGTCAACGTGGCGTATGATTTATGCCGAAGGTTAGACGCAACAAACAAATGATCAGGAAATTACAGCTTCAAACGTTGTTGCCGCTCAGCTTATTATATGTAATTGCAATGAACGAATGCCGGCGTTCAATCAAGAATAAATAAAAAGAAACTGAATTTTTTGTTTTGTCTATCAAACTCAAGTCAAGTCAAATCAACGTGCGCATCGCAGCAATCAATGTAGTAATTGTGGGTGTAAGAACAAGCTGGGAAACTTGTGCAACAAAAGTTTACACAGAACAAAAAAAAAAATATACATGTATATATAAAATAATAAACAAGAGAAAATAGAAAAGTAAGACTTCTTTTTTGCTTCCTGTTGTTGTGGCAGTTGATTTTGCAGCGTCTCTGTGCTGTTGATGTTGCAAACTGATAGGCATCAAAATATAATGATGCCATTGTGCATGTTCTGCAGCTGCAGTCGTTTTTGTTGTTGTTACTGCACTGGTGCTGAAATGAAGAAGCGCTTGGAAACGTGATAACATGTTGCCACAAATAAGGCACAAACAAGTTGTCGATGTTGTTGTGCATCTCTTGCTCATTACACTCACACACACACACACACACACCTACAAGCATTGCCATACAAAAATTTGTACATTTTCATGTGCAACACCTTCTTGAAAACTCTATTTTCATTTTCTTTGGCCACTTAACTGAAATTTTATAGCCAATTTCAAATGTTTAACAAAACCAAAGCAATAAAAAAAAATAAGAAAAAATACGAAATAAGAAAGAAACCTTTCGAAACTTGCATTGCATGTGTGCAACAAGTGTGCGCCTTTCTGGCTTATTTGTTGTTTGGCATGATTTTTATTTAACTTCTTCGGTTTTTTCTTTTTTTTTATAACAAACATAAAAATCAGTTTTCAGCCGACACTTAACCCATTTTAAAGACGTTTGTCACAAGAGTCTCAACTCAAGCAGCAAACGGCTTTAAGTCAATTTTTATGGGCGCCTTAATTTACTTGTGTCTGTGCGTGTGTGTGTGTGTGTGCGCGCCTTATAAATGGCGTCATTTGCTTTGCATTTCTGTGTTCTTAAAAATTTTCTACAAAATTTCTTGTGTTTACACCTGACAATTGTGCTGACCGATAGAGAAAAGCACGTAGGCTTGAGTTTTGCCTCACACAACACATTTTTACGAGGGTCATTATGTACTTTTTGATGGCTTGGCAACCCACGCTGCTATTAGATTTACTACAGTATGTTTTTTTTTTATTCTCTGACGGGTCTTGAAAGTTTTAACTCAGCGAAAATGTTTCTGTGTTTAATTTTTCTAATCATTTTTTCTAAAATCGCACTTAGGTATCGAAATGTTCTTAAGTAGGTTAGGAAACCTCCATAAATTACTTTGTACATTTTAAGCAAAATTTTAACTAAGATAGAGAGGGAATTTCGTCAAAATCTCAACAAATTCTAACCAGAGGCGGTAGAATTTCAATAAAAGTAAGAATAAATAAATTTATAGGCCTTTCCTTATAGAGAAAAATATCCTATTTTAGATAGAAGCCGCTAGATGGCGACAGTTGCTATTGCTAACGTTTCAAATTGAAGCAGTGACCCTCGTCAGTGTATAGCTTCATGATGGTTTAATGCCAAGGCGTCGCAACGCTTACAAAAAATGTCATTTAGAAAAGAATAATAAAAATTTATGCGCTTACAAATTTAAACGAAAACAGACATGAAACACGCTTACAAACATGTCGGTTTACTTTTGATATGTTTTTCTCTTTTTTTTGTTCATTTTTTTTTTCGTTATTTGAAATTTATTTCTTAACACAAATTAGCAAGCAAGACAAGTGAAACAAATCAAATAAAACATTTGCGGCTTTCTTTAGTTGAACATTATTATTTTGTTGCTTTTGCTGTTGTTGTTGTTGTTGGCTCATATCAAAGCGTAGGATCTGCTTGACCGTAAAGGCGGCTAATAAATAAATAAAAAACAACAAAAGACATGAAAACAATCTGCGCATGCGGCATACAAATTAATGAGAAATGCTTAAATCAAAGCTGAGCCAAGCTGCGAAGACGGCCGAGCGCCCAAAACAACTGCCAACTTGACTAATTAGCGCCACTAATTGAAAAAGTTGTACAAACTCGAAAAAAGGCCAAATACAAAAATAAACAAATCGAAGAAAAAAAATATATTTTTTTCTTTTCTTTTTTTTTATCACACATTTTACACAGTTGAAGCTCAACTCAATGCGATTATGCGAGGCTTAAAGCCAAATAAATAATTTGTGGTTTACTGAAAACGAAAAAAAAATATATGAAGAGTGAAAAAAACAACAACACAGACGTAAAAAAGTAAGCCAACAAATAATTTGAAATGCATTTTGAAAGGTTTGCGCAATCGAACATTTTTTTTTGGCGTTTTTTTTTTTTTTTAATATTTTTCGAAGCTGCGTGTGTGAAACTCTTGAATGCGAGCGAAATGAGTTAATTTCTGGAACGTGAAGTTTTTATTATTATTAACGTTTTTTGGTGTTGCTAATGTTGTTGTTATTGTTATTGTTGGCGACGGCTTTCATTTCTGGGCTAAGCTCATTTGTCGCCGTCGCACAGACATTTGCTGACTTGTCTCATACATACAAAGTTGGGCAATAAAGCAAACGAGTTGTCAATAAATCAGTTTTGTGCTGAAGAAGCTGCAAAGTAGGCGTTTGTTTGTCTTCTTCTTCTTCTTATTTTTGTCTTTATTTATTTTTGTACTCAAATTCAAACTAATTTCAAAATGAAAACTTTTCAAAGTAATTACATAAGCGTGCGACACAAGTTTTTGTCAAGAAAAATGTAAAAAAAAAGTTAGTCAAACTGCATTCCAAAAATTTTAACATGTTTTTTGTTTTTTTTGTTTTTTTGTTTTAAACTTCATATTAATTTCATGCATACAATTTACAAGCGGCATAATTAATCAACACATGCTGTGCGCTTGCTTGCGTGAAAGAGATAGCATGCGTTGTAAGAAAAAACATCATTTTAAAGTGCGTTATAAAAAATAGAAAACAAAAGAAGCAAACATTTTTTAATTGTCTGTAAAAAGCAATAAAAACAATTAAAATTAAACGTTTGACACATAAAAAATTTCTTTGCTGTAAAATTTTAATGACTTTCGAATTAAAGTCAAACATTTTATATTATAACAATTTTTAACATATTTTTTCTCTCTTTTCTTTTTTGTTTTTTTTAGGTAAGTAACCGAATTGCAAAATGACAAAGTTTATAAAAAAGTGTTGACTTTTATAAATTGAAGAACAAGCAAGTAAAGTCGTAAGTTTAGTTCAGATTTTTCTTAAACCATACTTACACAAATAAACTGTCCAACATTATTTATTAAAACATTTGATTAAAACATGTATGGTCTAATTTTCTTAAAATTTATTTTAATTCTTCAATTTGAAAAAAAAATAATAATAAAAAATATCAAATCTCTCGAGTGACCCCTTTTGAAACTTCTTTATTATGTTTCTCTTGTAAGGAATACGTCAAGCACATTTGTATTGGATCCTCCAATAAAGTTGGGACGCCTAAGGCGTGTTGGAATATTAAGTTTCTGAAGACATTTTTGATTATTTAATTATATAAAACCAACAACCATCCAATTTCTGCGTAAAAATGAACTCTTTAAGAATATGTGTTTCCATTTGAAGCCTACCAACTTTACCAAGGGTTTATTGTATGTGATGAAGCACAACCAAAGTCAACACAGCTCAAGTGTGCGTCTTTGCCATCAATCTTGTTCATTTACTATTCATAAATATTTGTTTTAATTTAAATTTTGGTCATAAAACTGTACCCACGCCACAGTTGATTACTTCTACTGGCTTGATTTGAAAATCTCAGCTTTTTAATTCCGTTGAAAGCCACACAAGTTGACACACTTTTCGTTAGCCAAAATGAATTGACGCTTTTCTTGCAGAGATAGCGATGCGATAATATGCAAGAGAGATAATAAAATAATAAAAATGTTTAGAAGTTGTCAGCAACAAGCTGCGCGCCCGCATATTTCTCAACCAATAAAATAAAATATTGTGTCTGCGCAGGCGCACTAAAGTGTCAGAGAAATGCTTTTCAATGCCTTCTTTTTGGCTTTGAGTTAGTTATGTTGTTGCCTCTCATTGATTTGTGCGATGTTATCAGTGCGATGCTGGCTCATTTGCATTATGAATGCAGAGCACGGCGGGCGGGCAGTCGATCGTTGGTTCTCTCTGCTCTGCACCCGCTTTCGATCACGCTTGGCGTACGCCTTCTTTAATTAAAAACCGAAAGCGTTGATATCTTCATCTTGGCATTATTGGCGTTCAAACGCTTTCTAAATGTCTTGCGCATAGGATTTATCGCTCGCCTGCATCAATGACGCGCATTTCATTTCAATTGACACTCTCAAACAACAAGCGGCGTCGCTTTGGCGTTTACTGCTGCCGATGTTGATGACGAAGACATGATTTTGAATTGTTGGCGGAAATCGTTTTTTTTTTATTTTCTTATTTTTTTTTATTTATGTGTAATCGATAAGCTCGGTAGATGGTGTCATAATGTGCGCGATAAGACGTATAAATACAAAAATACAAACGCCATACGAGGGTCTCTACTTGTATTTTGTGCCTTGACAACAACAAGTGTCGTCAGACGCTATCTATGGGGACGCCTATAAATTATAAAAACGGATATTTGAAATTTAGAATAGTCTCCTGTTGAGATTTGGTAAGATTTTGGAAAATGGAGGAGGGTTGATGAAAAATCGCTTACAATTATAATAAAATATATAATTATTATATTTAATTAAACAAAAAGTTGATATGAGATATTCACTTACCACTTCTCCTCTTTAAGGAGATTTTGCTGAACCTCACTATTTAATTATACCCTGTACACACACTGTGTATCAGGGTATATTAAGTTTGTTTGAGACGGTTTGTATGTAACGCATAGAAGGAGGGAAGGGGGACCCTATAAAGTATATATATTCTTGATCAGGATGACAAGACGAATTGATATAGCCCTGTCTGTCCGTCCGTCCGTCCGTCCGTCCTCACCAATGGTTCTCGAAAACTATAAGAGCTAGAGACTTGAAATTTGGTGGATAGACTCGTGAGGTCAAACGCTAGATCAAGTTTGAAGGATTTTTTGCCACGCCCACTCCTTCCCGCCCATCGAGCACCACCCATTTTTTCAAAAGGCTGTAGCTCGAAAACCTGATGAGTTAGAAACATGAAAATGAGTATGTAGACTCAGTATGTATAGCTCTACAAAACTGCATACCACATTTTTCCCCCTCCCCTTCGTTTCCCCTCAAAAAGTTGTTTTCTTAAAATTGCTGTATCTCCTAAACTATAATAGATACAATGCTGAAATTTTGTATGCAAACTCAGTAAACTGCATACCACAAACTTTCATTTTTAACGCTGTGTGACAACGCAAAGACAAACAAGTTGAAATTTGGCATAAATTGCGCTTTGAACACTGCTTTATCCTATTTGTAACAAAAACCGTACTTAACACTGCGAAAACTATTAAAGCTAGAGACTTGAAATTTGGAAGATAGTCTCGTGTGGTCGAACACTAGATGAAGTTTGAAGGAATTTTTGCCACACCCATTCCTTCCCGCCCATCGAGCACAACAAAAGGTCATTTTTTTCTTAAAATTGCTGTATCTCCTAAAGTATAAAGAATACAATGCTGAAATTTTGTATGCAAACTCAGATAACATACCTTTTTAAAACTGCATACAACAAACTACCACGTTCCCCGCAAAGACCAACACACTAAAATTTTGCAGCAATGCTTTGTAACAAAATACGTACTAAAGCGCCATCTAATGGCAACATTGCACTGTGAGCCCTGCTTCACTATTAGCAAATACACAAACCATATCGTGGTACACTGCTTTTGCTGTCGGCGAATGTTTAACGTGTTATCAACATAGGTGTGTGTACAGGGTATTATATAGTTGAGAATACTCAACTATACCGCCCTTACTGGTTTTATCTCACTTATACTATGGAGGTCCTTAACTTATTCATAGAAAAATTTTCAACGTAAACTTCTTAAGAACATTTTAACATTAAAGCGTAATTTAAATTGTCTAGAATGACTTGAAAAGTTTATCACAGCAATAAAAAGTAAGATCATTATCGCATTTTTCAACACTAAGGACTGCCAAGGCGCAAAATATTAGTAGCAACCCTCGTATAACAAAAACTTCTTGCTTGTTATACCCTATACCTTATAGTACAAGGGTATATTAGTTTTGTCAGCATCGACAATGTATGTAACACCCAGAAGGAGACATCTCCGACTATACAAAGTATATATATTCTTGATCAGCTCGATAAGACGAGTTGATATAGCCATGTCCGTCTGTCCGTCTGTCTGTCCGTCTGTCCGTCTGTATGAACGCCTAGATCTCGGAAACTATAATAGATAGAACCAAAACCTCTTCGCACTTCGATTCTGTCATTTCTTAAGCAGATCAAGTTTATTTTGTTTTCCCCCTTTTTAACTTCGTTTAGGGGTGAGGGGCAAATGACTGGAGTAACCTCGGGTAAAAACTTACAAAAGTCGTATTTTCTGGGTTGTCTTTTGAGATAGGAACACCAAATTTGGTGTGTATATAGCTGACTCAAACCCCAAGACGATAGAATAAAAAAATGGGTGTGGCCACGCCCCCCATATAGTAAAAATTTGAAACGCTTATATCTCAAGAACCATAAAACCTAAAAGAATGAAATTTTGCATATATGCTATTGGAATTGAATATAACATGATTCAATTACAAAATGGGCGTTGTCACGCCCACAAATAGAGAAACTTTGTATCTCTGGAACCAATTGGTCTAAAAGTGTAAAAAAAGGTATGTGTGATATTAAATGGAAATGAAATCTATTTTGATGAAAAAGTGGGCGGGGCCACGCCTTCAAACAGTCGTTACTAATTGAAGGTACAGGGTATGTCGGAGTCGATTACTGTCGACTCCAATCCTTACTGGTTATTTTAAATTTTAGTATAAAGCGTATTAATGATTTTTCTTTCATATACGTTTTAAGCAAGTTGTATTAGCGCCAACAACAAACGTGGCTTACACCTGCTGACACACACATACACACGCACATATAAAATCATTCAGAGTCGCGCATAGAAATGCATATTTGGCAACCTGTTCGTAAATGTGCTAAGCTGATCTGGCAAGCGTCGTCGTGATCGAGTGAGTGAACGAGGAATGAAGTTGAGCGCTGTCGCAATTTACTTGTAGTTATTTTTATGTCGCACTAAAATTTACTATAATCCATGGGTTTATACTTCTTTTGATATGTAATTTTTCGCCATTTCTTTTTTTGATTTTTATTGCTTGCAAAATCGACAGTGGCCTCAATTGCAGCACCAGCTAACTGACAGACTGAGTGACTGACTGGTTGGCTTTAATATGCCATTGCATGGAGAGATTGGCTGCGAAATGTAGCGGCAACTTTCGATTGGCAATTTTTGTTTTCAGAACTTTGCTTTAGTCATTTTGTGTTTGCATCTGCTGCTGCTGCTGCTGCTGCCGCCGCGTTCGTGATCTGCCAGTCATCAATTAAGGTTACTGTGGCGTCATGTTGTTGCCTGTTGGCTATTGGTCGGCACGCTGCTATAAAACGCCATGTCCATTAGCAATTTCTGACAATTTCAAGGCTGCTTTCCCAAACATTTAATGGCAGGAAAGCTTTTTGTGCTCAATGCCTTAATTTGTTTGCTTGTAAGAAAGAAATTCAAGTTCATTTTGTCTAAAATAGATGTAGCACTTGCATTGCTGCAACAAAAGTTATATTTTTGATTGACACTTGCTATCAAAACAAACAAACAAACATAAGAGATACCATCGTGCGCTGATAGACAAGGTTAAGTCTTCATATCTTTGGTTTGCTACTTGAACACAACGAAAGGTCAACGCCATAAAAGATAAACATTTTTAAAATGTACTTGTGTGTGTGTGTTTGTTAACGCGTGTCAGTTGTCAATTGAAGTAGTCGAAAAAAGCGATTAAATCAACTGCCGCTTTCACTCTCAACGCAATGCAGCAAGAAGCGCTCGTACATTTAACCAGATGCATTTCATCAATAGTTCAAGCAAGATTATTGTTTATTTGCTTTAACTCCCACACACTCATGCAGGCAAAAAGCAAAACGTTTAACAATAGATATACATACATACATGTGTAAACGAAAGAGAGAGTGTAAGTTGCTTGCCACAAGCAACTTTCTGCAAACTTTTGCTGTTCAACAAAGCAACAAATTTCTTTGGAAATCAATGAGACGCTCAACAATATGCATTACACCTTCGCACACAGCTTCATTGCAATGCCAGAGTTCACAATTTGGCGTCGCTGCACAAGTGTGCCACTACAACTTACACAGCACTCATTCCCAGCGAGAAAAAGAATGCCTTCCAACTGCCTTATTGCTGAATTCTTTTGCATGGCTCATGCATGCCGGTTTCTTGCAATATTCAATCGATTAGCACTCTTGTTGCTTTTCCATGCATAGAACCTTCCACGTTCGCTGCATAAAGGAAGCAACAGAGCATGAGTTGTTCTTACGTTTTGTTGAAGAACTTCCGTTTCGTTTCTCTGTTAACTCTCTGTTAACGCTAATACTACGCCCAAGCTAATATCTCATGCAGTTCGCATGGAAGGCGGCATACATGTGAGTTTTTCCCGTTGGGTTGTTGCATTGAGTACGTACGTTCGCACTTTGTCGTTGTGTCAGCGTTGGTGATGGAAAGAGTAGTCCGACCGGAGTCGCAGTCAGTAAGTTCGTCGTCAGTCAATTGCTCATTCATTGCAGGCAGTGAATTGATCTGCAAAGTTTTCCTTTCATTTAAGCCGCAACGCAATTTGCCGTCATTTGTTTGAAGTAAGCGCAGAATGAAGTTGTGCCAAATGGTGAAAGAAGCTAAAGAAAAGTACAACAACTAAAACCACTATTTGCATCAACTACTCGTTAAGCAGTATTTCCTGTATGCATGCGGCATGCTCCCATTACGCTTAGATGCCGACAGCACACACACACACACACACATTCATACATTTACAACCGCCCAACCACACAGATACACTTTGTGAGCAATCTTCTTGCCTCAATTTCGATTTACATTTCATTTGTTTGTAAATTTTTGCATAAATTTCGCTCTTTTGTTGTACAACAATAGTTTTTCCAGTTGCTGTTGTTGTTGTTGTTGTTATTTTGCATTTTAGTAGCTTGAACGAATTGCCATAAACTTCATGCCATAATGACTGCAAATGTGTTATGTATTTGATTTTGTGCTGAATTGTTATAATTTTGAATGATATAAGATTGTTTTCTTTTTCTTTTCTTTTATTTTTAAATTTGATTTTTACTTTTAAATTATATATAATATTTGAGGTATGATTTTTTTTTTGGCAAACTTTTGCTACTTTTTGTGTCCGTGCTGTTAAATTTGTTGCGCATGAAAATGAGCTATGAGCATTATGCAATTTTTGCTTCATTTCGCTTTGTTTCGTTTCGGCAATGAGGAAGTTTTCACTGTAAGTACAAATATTTGGGTCTGTGGTTAACTAAAACATAAGCATTTTTTGTTATTTCGATTTTCGAGCAAAACGTTTTGCAATTTTGAGCGCTTGAAAGATACTTTTTACTTGCGATTTCATTTGCTAAATGAATTTGGATTTGATGACTTTGAAAATATGCCTTGATCAAAAAGAACAAGCGGAACAAAAGGCTTATAGCAACAAATTGCACTAATTTTTGCCAGGCTTTGAGACTCATTCATTCAAGCCAGTCAGACAACGTATTTGTAGCAAACTTTATTCATCTATTTCCATTATTCTCCACCTCTTCCGCCTGAACTGCTAATGGCTTTTGCTCCATGGTGCAAAGAGCAGTCATAAGTCAACTTACAGTCAACGTCACGTGTCATGCGGCAAAGGCGTTGTCGGTCAGAGCTCAAATAAAAAAAAAAAAAAATAGAAACAAAAAATACATATATGAATGGCACATGATGAGAGTTATATTTATACACAAATTTTGTGTGCGGTCCGAGAGCAAAAGTGTGCAACAATTTGTATCTTGTCTGCTTTTAGCTTTCAATTGGCTGGTTGTCAGACAGACAGACAGACGGACAGAGACGCGCTCGTAAATCCTGTCAGTGCCTGCCGACGCTGACAATGAATAATTTAGTTATTTCATGCAGCCAACTTGAACTTTAATGTTAAAGCCGCCGTCGGTGACAGGCGGCATTATTTAGCACGCCTTGTGACCATTTTGTTTGACCACCCAATATGTTTGTGTTTGCCCATTTAGATGATGACAATGACGGAGTGTGCGGGGCTCAAGCGACTTTTCAATTCAGACGTTTGTATCTCAATGCAATAGTTGTTGTTTGTAGACATCCGCGCCGTTGACATACCTGAGCTCGAGCCTCAGCTCGATTCGAGCTCATGTTTCTGGCATTTTATTATAGCACAAATGGCAGCCTATATTGTTGCTTGGTTTGCTGCCGTTGCCGTTGCCTCTGACAGACTTGTGTCGGACATACACACATTGCAACATTTTGTGGCCTAACTAATGGCCAGCAATTTGTCATTGACATGGCATTTGTTTTTTTTTTATGGGTGTATGTGTGTATGTTTTATGCAAAGTTGTTGAGCAGTTGGAAAATAAACAGAAAAAACAAACTTAATGCTTTGCAACATTTTGAAAATGAAAGTGATTTCTTTGGGCGTGTCGTCGTCTAACATTTTTTTTTTGTTTTTTTTGCCCAATGTAAACACGTAGTAAAAATTGTTCAGAGCTCACAGTTTACTTTCTTACGTTTAATTATAATGATCGGCAAGCAACATGTTGTCAATTAAAAGACTTTCGCAACATGTTGCTGAGCAATTTATGTGCACAAAAGACATTGACAACGTTCATGTTTTAAGCTTTTTTTTTTTGCATTTTTTTGTTGTTTTTAGCTTGGCAAAACGTTCGTCCCCTAATGGCCAAAAGGTGTTAACAAGCTTTAAAATGCAACGTGTGAGGTTTTACGCTCATTTGTTTATTTTATTTTTTTTTATTATATCTTGTTTAGTTTGCTGTCAATGCAACGCTTAATGAACGCCCACGCTTTGCAACAAAAAAAAAAAAAAAAACAGAAAAAAAATAGCAAACAATTCAATTGTCATTTGTGTTTTTACAAATGTGTTTGAAGTGCCGTGCCAGGTTGTGTCATGTCTGCGCCTCGCCTCGGTCCTCGCCTCAGCCAACTTTAATTCAATCTGCATCTGCATAAGAAATGTGGCATTAAATTGACTTTTTGCTTCGACTCTTTGCATGCAACAAATGCGGAAATGCATTAACATGAGGCAAAAGAACTTTGTCTGTCTGTTTGCCTTCCTGCTTCTTCTTCTGTCTTTTCCGCTGCTCTGCTTGCTTTCTATAAAGCGTTTCTTTTGACAAAAGTGCGCTGTCAAGGCTAATGGCGACGCGTTGTGATTTCTACGCCGAGTGCACTTTCTACTGACACAACGACAGCTGTCCAAATCGAACAACAACAACATGCGTGTAGAAATATTTTCATTTTTGGCCACAAATCCTAAAATGGCATGTCGCGACATGTGCGACCGATATTTTTATACACACACACACACACACACACACATGCAGTCAACGTCAAGTGCGTGTGCTTATTGCGGCATAAAGTATCTGTAAAGTGAAGTCAAATCGAAACGAAACGAATTGAGTCAAAGTAACGCTGCACAACAACAACAACAACAACACAACACTTAACAAGCCTCGCCGTTCTGCATGCAACATTTGGCGCAGTTGCAAAATGCGTGCAGCACTTTGTTGTTGTTGTTGTTGTGGCTTTTTGCATGAATAAAATAAATTGTCGAAAATAAGAAAAATGAAAAAAATAAAAATAAAAGTTTGCCTTATTGGCATAAAATAATATTTTATTTGATTTGCGTTCGCTTTGATGCCCAATTTGGAGCGACGCGTCGTTTGTGGGTCAGGCGGTCATACGACGCGTTTGTTTTCGTATTTCAAATATTTATTTTACTTGTTTTTGTTTTCATTTTTGTTTCTTTATTGCCACTTTTGCATTTGTCATGTTTCGTTTGATTTAGAAATCGAAAAAAATCCATAGAAAATTGACTTCTCACAAGCGTTGCTTAAATAAATTGAACTCAAAGACAAGAGCATCTTTTTTTGCCTTTCCCTTTTCGCTTTTCATTTTCATTTGCCTTCTTTTGCCATTTGAGTGGCGTCGCATTGACGCGGGCGTGCAACACAAAGCGCATCATTCAACTGCAGCAATTTTCAGGCGCTCTGCGAAACGGGCACGTCTGATTTTGATCATTCAATTAGCGTTTTTATCGCATGCGTTGTGCAAATTGAACTTGAATGCAATAAAGGCTTTGTTTGTGCACTTGTTGTTGTTGTTGTTGTTGTTGCTGCAGCAGCGAATGACACAAAGTCGCGGCATGCAAGCGCAATTTAATTGATTGATCAGCGCGGCATACAAAATTAAATAAGCAAAAATGCAAATAAAAATAAAATAAAATATAAAAAAAATATGCCAAAAATAAATAAAAAAAATAAACAAATAAAATTAAATATAATTTTATAAATTAAAACAATCTGCTGAACATGTGCAGTGAGCTTACGCATGGCAGGCAAGGCGCTTCCTCATTCTTAAAAAAGATGTACGCTCAGCATTTTTTTTTTTTTTTCTGCAGTCAATGATAGTCGAATGCAGAAAAATGTACAAAAATAAGGCGCTGAGGTGATGAATGCATCGCCTGACAGTGATTAATGAAGGCGACTGGAAAGAAATTTGCCTAAAGTTAGCAACAAAAGCTGCGAGGGCGACAATCATTATCATCATCATCATCATCATCACTCTCACCAGTTGTATCTTTGTATCAGCTACAAAATCATTAATATTTGTTGCTCGTTTTTGCTTTTCGCTTAAACTGTTATAATTGAAGGTTAATTTGTTGTTCAATGCGGCATTAAATTACTCATAAAAAGGTTTTATGCCTTCGCAATTTAAATGCTTCTAACATGCTCAAGTCTTGCACGTGTCTACGAAGCTTTCACAGCAAATCGCGTAGCAGGTACTAAAAACGCGACTCAAATTCAAATGACAACAGACCAGAATGGCGCAGGCAAATGTACAGGCGGACAGAAGGACAGACGGACAGAAGGCTGAGACATGCGTAGTCAGCGCAATGAATAATCCTCTTGCAGCGTTGAAACGAAGATATCCCATTTCAACTTTTATGTATGTATATGTATGTATGAATGCTTCTTCAATTTCATTAAAATTCCACCGAAGGCAACACGAACTCAAAATGCATATGAGAATGACTGAATGAATGAGTGAGTGAATGAGTGTGTGAGGAAGGCAGGAAGGAAGGCATGAACGGTCTTCGTTGCCAAAATGCATACACAAAAGACAAACGTTTATGAAATGGCAAACACATGTTTCTGCATAATGTTTATTTTGTTGGTTTGTTTGTTAGTTTCTTGTTGTTGTTGTTGTTGTTGTTACTTTAACTGGACATGCACGTACAAATCGTCGACATATGTTCGGTAAAGCCAAAACAACAAATACAACATAAATACAACAAAAACAAACAAACAAACGAATGAAGCCTATTTTTCATAATATAAAAATTTGTTGTTTTTCATTAGCAGCATGAAATCGCCTTTCGAGGAAGTCAACTCAACGTAGTTTTTGTTGTTGTTGTTGTCTGTCTCTCTGGCTGACTGTGCGCCTGCCTGCAATCGCCTGTGGTGGGCAGTTGCTACTGCGCCGCTGCTGTTGCTGCTGCTGCTACTGCGTGGGTGCGTTGCCCACTGAGCGATTTTTATCGCGCTTATTCGCTTAATGTGCGTTTTTTTTGCTTTAGCAAAAGTTTTGAAGTTTTGCAAGACTTCCTTACAGCTGCCGCTTGACCAACGCTGGCAAACACCCACACACACACAGTCAGGCAACAGCGGCTGACAGCTTCACAATTGCGCGGTACATGCTGACGGACAGAGTCGGCCAGCTGAGTTGCGCAGTTGAATGCAAGCGGTAAATGCATTTTGTGCTCTGATTCACTTCGAGTGGCAATCATTTTGCGCATGCTCATTTTCGTTAGCGTGTTTTACTTTTATAAAAAAAAAAAAAATACTAAACAAAAAGCAAAAGCAACAAATACTTTACAGAATAAAAAAGAAAAAAATACATAAATGATGCCACTTGACGCGTTGTCTGCTGCACGCCTTGCTGCCTTTGGTCGCGCATAGCGGCGATTGCATATGTGCGCCGGCGCCACAAAGACGCAAACAAATGTGCCGAAAGCAGAAGGGGAGTGAGAGAGAGACACAGTGATGGCAATATATTTGCATTGTACGATTCCGGCGCTGACGGCGCCAATTGAAACGAATGAAAGCGAAACTCAGCTGTGCTGCGTTGTGCTGTACTGCAGTACTGTGCTCTCTGATGTACTGCGCTGCGTTTGCTGCGCCCACACAGCGTTTGCTTTTTGTAATTGGCAAGCGCCATTTATGGTCGCCATTTTCAATTAAAATCGTATCGCAAATTTGTGAATCAAATCGATTTGCCGTTACGATTTATCGTCGCCTGTCACAATTTAACGCGTTGCGTAAGTGCCGAAGCGTCGAAGCGCCTCTAATGGCACGCCAACTGCGGCTTTCTAACGGTAACAAGTGCGCAGTGCGAGTTTCCTGCTGCTGAATACGGTAGCGGCATATGTCGCATGCCTGCTGCGCTTTATCGCTTCGTCGCAAATTTGTTTCTTTTTTTTTTCTTTGTTTTTGCTTAGCTTAATGAGATTTTCTTCGCTTTACTTCTTTTGACTAATTTGCAAGATTTGTGCGCCTTTCATTTTCTGCCTCTTGTTGTTGTTGTCATCGTTCAAGTCGCTGCGAGATTTTCTTTTATTAATTAATAAAGTATGAGTTTAATGCGCTACACTCAACTTGCCAGACTAACTGTTTATGCTGAAGAACTTTGCTAAGCCGCACACTCGTCAAAACGAACGTTCCTGAGAAGTTCTTCAAAAAATTAAAAAAAAAAAATTTTTACTCTTTTTCATAAAACTTCAAAATTAATTTAAATTTCTCTTTTTAATCATAATTTGCTTAAAAATATTTACAATAAGCCTTAAGTCATTATACTATGTCTTAAGCAATATTCCAGTAATCCCGACACTTAAATAGTTCGTACACTGCCTGGTTTCTAACTATTCGAATTTTTTAAGTTCTTTTGTATATTCTTTAAGGTCATAAGTTATACTCTTTCACACATGGTTTCTTTTTTCTGAGTTTGAATTTCTTGAATTCTTCATAACACTTGAAAATAAAAAACTATCTTTCAGTTTCAAATGATTGATTGCTTTGCTCAGCACATGTTTCATAGCACTTGTTCTATTATGCAAATTGCCGCACCTGTTGGAATGAAATGTATAAAATTCTTGAATTCATTTGCATAACAAATGTTTCTTTATTAAGTTATAAAATAAAAACTAAAGTGTATTAAATATTCGTCATTGTCAGAAGGTGGTTTTCCTTATTCTTTGTATTAAATGTTAATTTTTCGTGAAAAAAAACACTCACTGGTCAACGAAGCGCCACAATTTTATTATAGTAAATAAGTAAGTAAGTTTTTTAGAGCAAAACAATGTAAAGTAACTTTTTAATTGAGGTTTCTTGAGCCACAAAGCATGGCATGTGTTGAAGAGAGCAGAACAATTTACGCCTATATGGCAGTGAAAGCGTTGACCATGCGTTCTTAAATTTTCACCCATTAGTTGGTTTCATTTTGCCACAAATATTCGTATTATTTAAATGTCTTTGGTCTGAGAGTTGAGTTGAAGTGCACTCAAAGCCTGTCAGTCTGCCAGTCTGTAACATCTCAAATGTCAAGCCTTTAGCTTGTCTTCTTCTTCTTCGTATTCTACTGCCTAAAACACACCCAACCATTGCTTATTTAAAATTCATTGTCAACTGTTTCTGTCTGCAGGCGCGCCTTTATGCCTGCCGGCTTGCAGCTGAGACGTTGTATCCTGTCTCTGTCTGTCTCTATCGTTGACTTTGACTTTGTTTGTGTTGCGCACACGTTTAATGTTGAATGTTGAAAAGACGCACTTCAGACTGCCGGCTGACATGTAATCAGTGCTTTACGGGTGGCCTTAGATGACGCCTCTAATAGCTTTATTATAATTGTCGTCTTTATTTCTTTTCTTTTCTTCGCTTTTTATTTACAAAATGCTTTTGTTTGCGATCTGAATAAGCATTATTCTATGTGCAGACGTGCGTATTAAAGTACTTTGTGTTTTGCTTTATGAAAATTGAAGATTTTTTCATGAGAAATCAACCCCAAAATATTTGACAACACACACAGATGCCTTGTGTTTGAACTACTTGTCACAGTGAACGAGTGCACCAATTTCCATTACGTGATTGAGCGCTCAAAAGCACGCAACAGTTTTTTTTTTTTTTTGGCTTTTTCAACATGGCAAAAAAGTTTACGTTCCAAAGTTGAAAAGATGGAAGACGGAAGCCGTCAGCATGTCTGCCCGGCAACGAGATGCTTCGAACGCCCGCTGCGCATTCATTATCATGCCTTTCTTTTGGACCCGGCATGGTGCTTTTTTTGTTTTGTTTTGCAGTACATTGGTTTGCGGGTTGCGTTTGGGTTTGGGTTTGGTTTTTCCCTCATTCTTTTGCTGGAATGTGGAAAAGTGCAAATTTCACTACGCATTAAGTTGAATGAACTTTTTGTGAGTGTGCGTGTGCGTGTGTGTTTCTCTTCTTTGTGTGTCATATTTCAGGATAGTGTTGTTGTTGTTTACAGCTTAGCATTCTATATGCTTACGCAGCGCTGAACTATTATTATATTCTAATACAAAATCAATAATCAATGATTGCTTTTTGTGTCGCTGAGTAATTTTCACCCTCCAAGTTATAAACAATAATTTAAGATATTTTTAAGTGAATTTAAGTTCAGCCCTTCGATTGTATCACAAGTGCCGGAAAAACAAACGTTTTCCATGACATTTACACTATTAGCCTACATTGCAAAATCAAATACATCTTTCTCTCTCTCTCTCTCTCTGCATTCTCAATTATTTCACGTGCATTGAATTGATGCTTTTATCTCAGTCGCAAATCTGCGGCTTTCGCTCATTTTACCGGCATTTGCAACAAGAGCGAATGCAAGTGCAGCGATTCGTTTTTCCAACTGTCACACTTCGAGTTGGAAAATGTTCACAAAAAGCAACAACTTATAAAAATGCAACCCTCTCTCTCGCTCTCGCTCTTTGTTTTAGTCGTACATTGTAGAGGTAAGTGCACGTTCTCTTGCTTTTGTCGTTAACTCACCACTACCAAATACATTTTCAAATGCAACGCAGCGCAGCAACAAACACAAAATTAAAAAAACAAAATGAAATGAAACACAATTTGAACTCACCACCGTGTGTAACTCTGGCTTGCATTTGGTACTGCGCTCACTTTCTCTCGCCCCCGCTTCGCGCAGCACAACCTTTCTCTTTCCGGCACACGCTGCTGGGCACCTTTGTCGCTTCGCTTACTCAACATAAGCGCCACTTTTGCCTACATCCTCATACATTATTACTTTTGTCTTTGTTTTTCATACCCTTTACAAACTGTATGTCAGGTTATATTGTGTTTGTTTCAGACCAAATGTATGTAACACCAAGAAGGAGAGGGGGACCTTACAAAGTATATATATATTCTTGATCACGACGACAAGAGAAATTGATATAGCCATGTCCATCTCTCCTAACTAATAGTTTTCGAAAACTATAAGAGCTAGCGATTTGAAATTTGGTGGTTAGACTCGATATGCTCAGCAGCAGTTCAAGTTTGAACAGTTTTCGCCCACTCCTTCCCGCCCATCCAGCACTGCCCACATTTTTTTAAAATGCTATAACTCGAACACACGAAGAGATATAAATATAAAAGTCGGTCTGTAGGCTTAGTATGCGTAGCCCTACAAAACTGCATTCTACAATTTTTCTCTCTCCCTCAGTTGTTTTCTTTAAAATGCTATAACTCCAAAACTCCTATAGGTACGAACCTGAAATTTTATATACAACCTCAGTAAATATATGTACATCTTTAAAACCACATACCACAAAATACGCCTTTCGTTGTTGGTTACCCCTCAAAAACCCACAAACTCAATTTTTTTGTAAATTCCATATTTCTTGACCGATTCTCTTGATATTTATAACACTATTTGAATAGGCGATGCCAGATAAAAATTTTTCTGTAGATGCAGAGTATTATACTGTCGAGTATAGTTGACTATACCGCCGTTACTGCTTTTTTTTTTTGCTTTCTCGAGTCAAAGTCAGCCGCATTGTCACCACTTTGACTTTGCATTTGCTTTTGTATTTAGTCAGCGTTTGATTTTGCTTTTGTGGCTTTGCTTTTGCTTTTGCCTTTGCGTTTTAGTTGCTCGTTGTCAGTTGTGTGTTGACCGCGCGTTTGAACGCTTCTCTCTCGGTCGCTTTATATTTTAGTGTAAAATTTTCGTAACGAAATATTGATATATTCAAAAAACATGATAACGCTTCCAATGAACTTTCGTGTTTATTATGCTGCACATAATTTATGCTCTGTGCAGTGAACTACTTCCGCTTGGGCGTAGCAAGTATTTTATTTTTGTGCACTATTTACGCTCGTTGAGCAAACAGCAACAACAATAACAAGCAGCATTAAATGTTTGTGTGTGAAGCTTAATAAATAAAAAAAAAAATTGGTGTCAGTAAATTTCTAATTCAATTAAATGCAATTTTGTTTTATTTTTATTTAAATTTTTTATTTTTTTTGTACATTGAAAAATAAAGTTCATTGTTAAGTGCATTTGTGGCAATTGTATAAGCGCAACAACAACAACAATACTAAATATAGCATGCAATTTGAATTTTCCACTTGAATTATATATTATCTTGTAATAATAACTTTTAATAGACACAAAATCTTAATTGTGCATCGTAAAACAGAAAATGCGTGCTCATTTATAGAATAGCATGCCATCCATAACCAATGAACCGAACAAGTGTTCCCTCAGCGCATTCCATGCATTTCCATCCCTCACGCACGCTGCCGCCGCTGCAACTGCGTCATTGCCTCTGAGCAAAACATCTGCGCATGTGGCAAGTTTATCAGCATTTAAATATTAAGAAAAATATCCAAAAACATTATTTGTGCTATGGCATTGGCATCGACAGCCGCTTGAAGTATTTTTGGTTTTGTATATTAATGGATAAATGTACAAGTCAACAAGTCAGTTGATTGTCGTAGTAGAAACACAAATAAGGTGAGTGAAATGAGACGTAAATTGTTGAAAATCATTTACAAAAATACTTTAAATTAAGTAGAAAACAACTTAATAGATTTTGCAACATAATATAATACAAATCATTATATTTTCAAGACTCCAGAAATTATTCAGAAATCCATGAATACATCTAAGATATTGAAATGGGTTTTTGGTTCAGCAAAAGTTCGACTATGAAGGAGTGTGGTGACTCCGGTGATAACTGTACGATCTATCTGCCGCTTGCTTAACAGAGAGCAAGTTCTTGTGTCAAATCTGATTATTATTTTTAATGATATAGATCATTATAGTCCACATTACTATTACAACAATTATAATAATCCAAATTATTACAATTAAACTGCTTGTTAAAATAATTGTTGTAGCAAATAAGTCACAAAACAAAAGTTCTCATTACTGCAGTCTACTAAGATGTCCTGTTTTTCAGCACGTTTCCTTGCAAGTAAATGTTGAAAAAAAAACAAAAACAACCTTAAACAGTTATTAAGCGCATCCGTTGGTTGTGGCAGCTTTTTTTGTTGTTTTTTTTTTTGCCACAAAACGTGTACAAGTACAGAAACAAATTTTATGCCAACAAAAAGACAATAACAACAACAACTTCGACAGCGGTAACTAAAACAGAAATAGCAAGTACTATAAGAACAAGAACAAGTAGTACGAAACTAGCGCCACCTACGTGCAACTGAAGCAGCTCAGCTCACAGATCGCAATCTGGCCACACAATACTTGCCTACTAAATACATTCACATTTGGTTATCGCGTTGGCATCACACACATCATCATCATCATCATCCTCTTCATCATCATCATCCACCATCCTGATGGACTTCTTTGTTGGTGTTGTTATTTTCATGCCGCCAGTGGCACTTTTGTATCTTTTGCACCAACAGAAGAGCCAACAATCCACAACGTTCTTGAAGTGATCTCTCTACGTCTTTGTTGCTGTTGTGTCATGTTGCTTGCTGTACAAATCAACGCATCAAGTCAGGAAGTCAGTAAACTTTCAGGGTTATTATTATGCTGTACGTGTACTTCTGTAGATTCTTGTTAAAAAAAAAAGAAACAAAAAGAAACCAAAAAATAAATAAGTAAAATATTTTCTGATTTTGAGTTTCTGTTTGTGTTCTGTTCAACGCCTCTTCTGTAAGCTGCTGCCGCCTCCTCAGATTGACGCTGAGTTATTCACTTTGCCGCTTGTTGCACGCACACAACGTAATGTCTTTCCTTGCTGTTTTCTTTTTTTGGCTCCTTTTTTATGCGTCACTTAATGGCTTTTTTTTTTTTTTTTTATATATTTTGTCTGTCAAACTAAAGGAAAGAGTTAAACTTAAATTGCCAAAACTTTCAATGGCGTACCGTTAAATGTTTGTATCCTTTTGTTTTTTAAAGCAAATAATTTGACGAATAAATATTTTAAGATCGTTGAACTCTTACAGAAAACAATTAGCCCAGACGAATTTTCGAAAGATTTTACACATGTTCGTGCTATAGAAGTAAGTAAGAGTACGTATTTTCGGTCCATTGTCCGGATTGAGTAAAATTGGCATTTTGTCACGATTTATGAGTTTTTCTTGTTTTCATTTTTAGTACCAAGTACAATCATTTTCTTTAATAAATGTAATAACAAATACAATCGATCTTCAATAAATTGGACAGTTGATAATCCAAACGTTCCAGTAATTCGGACAATTAAAATTATAACAATAGAATCACTTTTTTCGATATATGATAACAAAAAAGTTGAATATAAGCCATAAAAATAATTTAATTTGACTTTTTAAAAGATAATTTGTTTTAGAATCCATAAAATAAATAGTTGTCATTATGAAAATTCCAATAAACCAGACGATTTGGACATTGCTCGGTCTCTAAAAGTCCGAATTTTCAAAGTTCTAACTTACTTCTTACCATAGTATTGATATATAAAGACATATTCTTTGAATAAATTCGTTTATTTTAAGAAAAATTAAAGTAAAATTTATTTGCTAATTTTATTTTCTTCTTCTTTCTTTTCAGGTATGTATTTTCAACAATAAGACACAATCATGGCTTAGCCACCAACAGCTGCAGAAGAGTGAGTGTGCTTTTGCCATTTGATTTATAACTTTCTCAACTCTTAGACAAAAAAAAAAACATAAAAAACTTTCAAAAACCCTTCACACACACATACACATACATACAAATGGCAAAAACAAATGCTCAAAGTCAACATTGCAGCGCCAATTAACGGTTTGCCATATTAATTGCCTCCCAAAGGACAAACTAATCAACGGCCAACAAAAATATGCCACAAAAGCCTCTGAAGCGAAACCGCTGAGCACTGTTACTTTTCATCTGAGGCGCCGACATCATTGGCGTTGTCGTTGCTGACAATTGCACTTCGCATCAATTGCAACAAACACATTGATTGACATATTTAGATACAAGAGCACACACACAAACACTGCGAATAATTTTAATTTCAATTTCAATAAAGTTTTCGCCATTACACGTACATCGAAATCTTAAACCAAATTATGCGGTTTAGATATAAACTTAACTGCTGATCTTACAACGTCGTCGTCGTCGTCGTCGTGCTTGTTGTTGTGGTCAATAGCAAGTATCTATCGTTGTTGTTCGAATTGAGTTTATAAACATATCAGCACTGCGTTGGCAGTGGTCGTAGCACTTTGACTTGCGGCCCAACCCCCAGCAACCCAAAGCAGCGTCTTAAAATGCGGTGACAATATCAGATAACTAAATGTGATCTGATTTTTTTGTTGTTATTGTTTTTTTCTCCCCTTTTGTTTTTCGTAATCTTCTTTTAAGCACCACAATCAGACACAGACACAGACTTCGACGCTAACGCAATCGCACACCCTGTTTATGTTGTACTTGCGCTCAATATCGCATTACATGTTGTTTTTATTGTTGTTGTTGTAGGTGTTTGTTTTAAATATTTTCGTTGTTGTTATTGTCTCATTTGACTTTTGTTTATTGATTCTAATGCGTTTATTTGCTCATTCTGTTGTGCTAAGCCGCTTAGCATGTTTTCTTTATTATTTGTTGTTGTTGTTGTTGTCGTTTTTAATCGGTTTAATGAAATGAGATGCGCTTAGCTGAGTTCACTTAACTTGATATCATTTTCTGTATGTCTGTGTGTGTGTGCTTTACAACAAAAACGTGCTTTATTAAATGTTTTTAATAATCATTTTCATCGGCTGAAGTTTGAAAACAATTTCGTTGCGTCTGTAAATCAATTTTATCTAACAAGCATCGACAGCTATTAAATGCCAAATGTCATTTTGGCTTACATATTTCTTTTTTTTTCTTTGTTGCTTGTTTTTATTTGCACAAATGACGCATTTTTTTATTATTATGTTGCTTTAAATTAATCAAGCGCAAAATTAACGCGCCAAGTAATAAAATAAAACAGTTTAAGAAAAAAAAAGTAGCAAAGCTTCGCGAAAATAGTTGACCAAAATGAAAGGCATTTTTTTTTTTCGTTTGTTGCGTTTATTATGCACTCGATTTGTTTTTTTTTTTTTTGTACTTTTTTTGTAGTTGGGGACATAATTTAAGTGATCATGGCGCGTCGATAACAAGAAATTATCGGCGCGCTTGCGTTCAAGCTCCCATTTCATTTCATTCGTTTCGTTTCATTTCGTTGTTTTCGTTTTTTTTTTTCTACTTGTTGCTGTTGTTGCTTATGCAGGCGCACCTTCCATGCTTCGTTGCACTAAACAGCAACAACAACAACAACAGCACAGCAACAACAAAAATAGTAAAGACAAAAAAATGTCGAAAATGTTGTTGTTTTCGCTTCGTAGTTTGTCTAATTGTTGCGCGCGCGTGTTTTCCTCCTTCCTTCCTTTTTTAGCTGATTTTTTTTAGGTGATTTTTTGTAGTTGCTTTTTTTTTAGTTGATTTTTTGTAGTTGCTTTTTTTTTAGTTGATTTTTTCGTAGCTGTTTTCGCTTGGCCATTTTGCGCGAATATTTATTGCGTTGCAAGCTTACCACGTAACCGTGGCAATTGCAATTTGGTTTCTGTCGCCGTTTCGGTTTCATTTGGCGGCTATTATATGCTTACAACTTCATTTAAACGCGCCAACAAAAAATGAAAAAACCAAAAAAAAAAACAAAAAACTAACTACAAGTAAAATGAAAACAAAAGATACAAACGCAAAAAAAAAAGCACGCGCAACTAAAGTGAGAGTGCGCACAAATGAAGTTTCGTTGAAGTTTTTATCAGCAATTTTGTGCATTTACTGATTTTTTTGCAACTTGATTTTTTTCTATAACATTTTTGGCAGTTTAAAGCAAATTTAACAAAGCCTGCAAAAAGTTGAAATTTCTTTCACCAAACGTCGCTCAGGCAAGTCTTCTAAGTCGACTTATTTTTGGTTTTGTTTTTGTTTGCTGCTCTGCATTCCTTTGCGCTGACTTGGCCAACGCTAAGCCACAAAAGCCTTTTGGCGTTTGATCGGCCAGTTGGTTGGCCTTTTTGACTGAAACTGTGAGTGTATAATGAAAAATGTGCTGCATTTTGACAGCTCGACAAGCAATGTGCAAGCATGACCGGCGGCCATGTAAGCCGGCTTCAAAAAGGAACAAAAAATTTAGAAAAAAGAACAAGAAATTCTACAAAAGAAGCATAGATATTTTTGACCTCAACGACACCAGCGAGTGAACGCCGGCGCAGGCGTGTTTCGGCCACGCTACTCATGCCAAATTCATGACTCATTACTTTGCAAGACTAATGATGCTTGCTGCATATTTTTGTATATATCATGTATTCTGTGTTGGTCTTTATTGGCGTGGGAATCTGCAAGCGGAAATTGAAGTTTAAAACAGTTTGCAAAAATATAAACTTAACGCTTTAAATAAATAATATTGTTTTATTTTAAAACATTCGATCGATTTTTGTAAGCGGAGACTGTTTAAACAAAGGGTCCGCAAACTGTGGTTTCGTATGCCCTAAGTAAATAATATTTCAGCTGCGTCGGTCTTACTGCAGGCAAAACAACAGTTATTGACATTTAGAGACATGTTTATGCAACATTTTTGAAGCACTTGTCATGCGATATCAAATTATTTATAACAAACAACATTTCGATGCCTTTATTTGCTGCTAATTGAAGCCTAAGGACAATAATCAAACGATACATGAACATTGAGCATTCTAAACAAATTGTTGATGGATGAACTTTGGATAGGAGCGAACAAACCATCAATGATATAATTGGAAATCTTAACCTTGAAAATAAATAAATACAAGTAACCTCTGTGCCTTCTCTGTCGCTGTCAATGCATTAAAAGTGCCACAGCCCTTTTGTTTTTGTTTTTGTTGAGAATGAATTTTCTTATTGATTGAAGTAACAATTTTCGTAGCCAAGACAAGTAAATCAATCTGTAGACACAAAGTACGACACAAATTATATGGCAAAGGCAACATTGTTGCTGCAATGTGGCGACGTGCAACGAACACGTTCAGTTTCAATTACGCATCATTGAAATGACCAAAGCCGAGGCTGAGACGTCGAAGCTGAAGCCAAAGCCAAAGCCAAATAAGCAACGATTATGTCCGACCATGGAACGATATTCATAATTTTCGCTGCGTGTGCGCAATTTTGCAATCATCGAAATGTAATTCGTATGCAATCATTTATCTGTGAAATGGCATAGCAGCCAACAACAACAACAGCAGGGAGATCAAAGCAAAGGCATGCGAGTGCATCTATCAAAAGTTGCGCGCATACTTGCCACAATTTTTCATTTCGGACTGCACGATGAGATATCCTTGCAACATGCCAGCCAGCAAGTCATGAAGACAGGACAGACAGACAGACAGATATACACGCTCTCTCTACAACGATCACTGGCAAACTGGGCATAGATGATGATCATGATGATGATGTTGATGATGATGATGACGTGTGTTGCATGCAAAAGATCAAATACATATTACAGACAGTGCTAAGGCAAAAAATAGACATACAATCGATTGAGTGCAACGTGCAACGTCCACTAAAGCAAAGAAGAAGAAGAAGAAGAAGAGAGAAAAAAAAATCCCAATCAGACAAATTCAATTTACGGCAATTTGCATAAAAACGGCAGATGAGAAATTGCAATGCGTGGCTGCGACGTCGACTGCGACTGCGACAGCGTCTGGCATTTTTACTGCGCAGTAGAAGCATTAAATGCGCCAGTGACTGTCTGCCAACTGAACTCAACTTAACTACTCAAGGCTACTTGCGCTGTTGGCACAATTCTCTGCTGCTATTGAAGGTGCAAGAAATGCTGACACTCAAGTTAAAGTCACATTTCTTTTGGCCGCCAAGTGCCACAGAGACACACTACAGAGTGTGAGAAAGAGAGAGAGGGAAGGCGGGCGGCAGGCGGGCAGCGTCAACTTTCAACAACAATTCGTGCAAATGTTGACAGTCCAAGTCGCAGTCGAAGGCACTTGTGCTCAAGTAGGAAATGAAAAATGGCAAAAGATGATGATGGTGAAGGCGGCGAGAGCGATGGCGAAGCTTAATTGGCTGCCGGCGACAAATGTGCAACCTGCGCGATTGCAACAACAGCAAAAATATGCTATCGCACATCAAATGTACCACAAATGTGGCATGGAATATTTTTTGTTTTTCCATTTTTTTTCAGTTTTCGTTGCCAAAAACCAAATTTTCGTATATTTTTTTAAAGCTTTGCTTTTGTGCAACTTTGCAATATTAAAACTGTTTTTTCCCCCCCTCCTATTTTTGTGGGTGTGCCACATGCCGTTAGCATTGCTTAAACATTTTTTCGCTTTTTTGACAATACTCATACGCGATGTGGCACACTCACTTAACCTTTGCACTCATGATTTTCAGTTTATTTTTGTTGCTTTTTCACCTACCCTCAGCCCACCCCACTCAACTGCATCACGCAGCATTTGTTGCTGCATTAAGGCGCTTACTAACTACCCGAACACTTGAGCTTCGTGCAGTTGTTTAACTTTGACTTCAATAAAAAAAAACAAAAATCCAAAAAAAAACAACACAAAAACGTGATTAAATTAAATTAATGTTTGTCGTCGTCGCTGATTCACTAGCTTTTGTGCTTGTGTGTGTGTGTGTGTGCGTGTCTGTCGCCAAATAAATTTTTGTAAAAGATTATTTCATAAAAAAAAAGACAATCATTTTCATTTGCCATACAAAATTTAGTCATTAAAGATTGTTAATGCATGTCTGCGCACTTAGCGCCCACTTAAGTGCCACGCCTACAACAGCCACACACACACACAGACACAGACACACACAGGTGGCTAACTTCGCTTTGCAGGCTTCCGTTTAAGCGTTACAAAAAAGAAACTCAAACTTGAAAGCAGAAAAAAAAAAATAAATAAATAAAAACAACATACAAAAAAATGTTGATGCAACTTTTGTGTTTATTTGCCGTTGTTGTTGTTGTTGTTTCGTGCTGCCGAAGATGACTGCGATTGCATTTGCGTTGCTGTTCGATCGTGACACGTTCGTGCGCTTGCAGCTGTTTGACTTTGTTTGCCAACACTTGTTAATTGCATAAAATTTGCATATTCAATGTGAAGTTGCTTTGAAAAAAAAAAAAAATATACATTTACGTTGTAACCTTTAAAAGTTAACAACACTGCGCAAAAACCAACAACAACAACAACAAAATCTAATGCTGATAAGAATTTTTGTGTTTTAATTTAATTAAAAAAAGGTATTTCTTTTAATTTATTTGTTTTTGTTTGGCATGTTAGAATGGCACGCGAAAAAAGCATGTCTAATGGCAGCGCCAAAGTAGCAAAAAAAAAGTGTTGTGGCGTGTTTTATGTTCATGGCACAGTTTGCTGCTGCAAAGTGCCAATGTGAGACTTAATTAAAAGGCTTTCTACTTTTTTTTATGGCCAAAAAAGGGCGTTGCTGAAGGTTTTGCCACAGACAACATGGAAAGCAAGAAAGCATGAAAGAAAGAAATCTAAACAGTTTTCTCATTAAAACTAATTTGGTTGCGATGTCGTCACAAAGCAACTGCAATAAATCAAAGCAAACAGAAAGCAAGAAAAAAACAAAAACAAAAACAAAAATGTTAAAGAAAATTAACAACTTCATAGAACGCGCCAAAGCAACGGAGAAAAATCTGTATGTATGTATGCTATGAACATGATTCTCCAATTTGTTAAATCAAAATAAACTCACAGCTAACGAAATAGTAGAAGAATGTCGCAATCAAAATTTCAACATCATGTTAAGCCAACACACACACACACACACAAACACACATAGAGAGTTCGGTTAATGTAAACTCAGAACACTCGAGGGACTATTTTTAATGCTGCTGCCGCTGCTGCTGCTGCTGCGCCTCCAGGCAGACCGAAATAGTTTGCAGCGAGTGTGAGTGCGGCAACAAGTGGAAAGCTTCTAGCGCTCGTTCATTGCTTTATGTAAGCGTGTGGCATGATTAAATGAAATGCGGCCTCCTGCGGCTGCAGATGCCTTTCTTGTTGTTGTTGCTGTTGCTGTTGTTGCTGCAAATCAATCGACTGGCAAATATTATAAGCAGCGAGCAATGAATGTCTTACTAATTGGCAACGCATTCAAATAGATAATTTTGAAACATTTTTCTACCTGCTAAAATACAAAAAAAAAAAAGAACCTATAAAGCAACAAAAAAAAAATATCAAATTTCTTTTAATTAATATAAGCAAGAAATATTTAATTTAAAATGCAGACAGAAAATAAAATATAATAAAATAAATGCTTTAAACTTGACCCAAAGCAGACATTCTTCATTAATTCTTCTTCAATGCGAATTAAACTCTATAAAGCGTATGTATTTGTAGATCAGTGAGTATGTGTGTGTTATCTGTGTCCATTGTGCTCTAAATTAAAAATGATGAATGGTCGCTGACAATGCGTATGGTTTGTCTTTAATTTGTGGCGAACAATCAATTGAACAATACACATGAAGCACTTTGACATTCATTTCGATTTATTTGGTTTGTCGACATGTGCGCAAGTGTTCATTTTTCTGATTTACAACAATAAAAAATAACAAAAAGAACGACATTTTCAAGCGTATTGACTAGAACGTCATAAAAGTTGTTGTTATGCGCGCAATTGTTGGAAAATTTACTGAAATTAAAAGTCAATTGCAAAACCTGTCGAAATATTTGTAAGAAATAGAAATCTTTACAGAAATTAGAACAAGCCACGGCGAAATGTTTACACGCTTTCATACTGCAATATTGATGAAGGGCGTATATGGCTTTGGGATTTTAAAATAATCGTTTATTTTTTGTCTGATTAAATTCAACAATATGTCTAGAATATTATACAAATCGATCGGAGTAAAAGTTTAGAAGACGGAGCCTTGGGAAATTCAACCCGCAGTGCCAGTTCGGCTTAGCGTTAAACTTCAATATCGTTTTTCTCTCTTTTCAAAGCCGATTTTTTCGAAAACTACTGAACAGATCTTGTTGAAATTTTTTACACATCTTTGAGATACTATTCACCAGGTTTTGGATGAAAGTTTTAATTTTTTGTTCATTGAAACTATTTTAAAAAATCGGAATGTAAAAAATTAGCGACATTCGAAATATTCAGAATATTTTTTGGCTGATTTGCAAATATTTTTTAACGAACGTAATAGAATATTTTAAATTAATCTGAATCTTTACTTTAATAATAAGTTTCAATGAAAATTTTTAATTTGTATATAACACAATTTTTTTTTTTCAATATAAAATTGTTTAACAAAAACGTTTTTTATTTATATTCTGAAGACTTTAAATCTTTGTTGTGAAATTAGGCAAGCAGATATCTTTGATTGTTAATTTTCACAGCAAATTTAAAGTTTATTTTCATTGATTTTCACATTTTTGTTTACTCAGAGATGTTGCAATAACATCAAAGCTTCAGTACAATAGACAACGTGAAGAGCACAAAAGTGCGGCATGTCAGTTTAAACGTCAAGTCATCTACATATGTATCTATATATATGTATATGTATTTGTATCTGTGAGCAACTCAAAAGAATGCAAAATGTTTTGAACTCCAGCTGTGTTGATTTAAAGTTGTTGTATCTTTGGTTTTGGGGCACGGCATAATCTGCATTGTTGTTGTTGTTGTTGGTGGTATTTTTGCCAACAAAGCTTTAATTTGTTTCAGTCAAAAGCTGTCAGATGTCATTGGCCTAATTATTGGTTTTTGTTTTTATTTTAGTTTATGATGAAAGCAATGCACATCTTTTTGCGGCAAACAAAGTGGCATTGAACTACTTACCTTATGATCGGTCACAGCAGATACAAAATATAAGAAGCTAAACAGATTAAGCTACAGCTTGTGTCTTCAGCTTGTACTCGTATCTTATGCACTCTGTTGATATGCTACCTTGGCAAGCGAACTCATTGAAGCTTATCCGAATGCCATTTGCCACAACAAACACACACACACACAGACAGACAGATAGACAGACAGCCAACTAAATGTGCCTTCTTTATCCGTAATGCATGCAACTCGTTCGATTAGAAATTGTTGCTGAGCATGGCTTGCAAGTTCGTTGGTCGATCAGTCTGTCGATCGGTCGGTCGGTCGGTTGGTTGGCTGGCTGCGATTAGTTCGCTTGTTGGAAGCTGTTTAATGCCAAACTTGTCTTTAAAGGTTTGAGTTACACACGAGTGTTGTTGTTGTTGTTGGCATGCCTTTGGTTTTATTTTTAGCACATTCTATGCTATATAAGTATAAACATTTGCTGCTTTTTTTCTTTTATTCTAACTATTAAACATTCCACGATTTTTTGTTATTTTTTTTTCTATTTTTTTTTTTGTTTGCCTTCTTTGTATTTGTTAGAGTTGCAACATCATCGTCTATACGTACTTCCTCAAATGAAAATATGCTTCACACTAAGGCTTGTTGTATCTTTTGCGGACGATGGTTTATGTTTAATGTACGCCCCTCATGCAAACGCCTTCTCTGCAAAATAGGCGCTTGCTTGCTCTTGCTCTTGCTCTTGGTCCTGCCTTTGCGCTCTAGCCCGCCTTTTGCTCACATTGGCATAACAAATCGCAGGCACACCACAAATGTTGCTCGCTCAAGTTGTTATTGCAGTTGTGATTGTTGTTGTTGTTGTTGTTGCGCATGCGCGAGTGCAACCAATTATTAATTGCATATGAATTATGTTTCTTGTGCTGTTGTTGCCGCATTCTTTTTTCCACCATTCACTCACTCACTCAATGAATCGTTCGTTCCTTCGTTCGCTCGCTCGCTCGTTCGGTGATTGTTCCTGCACTTCGATCTATTGTGCTTGTGCCGATGTACGTTTGATGTTGCATTTTTAATGCGGCCTTTGCGTTACTAACTGAGCCTCAGTCACAGCCACAGCCTCAAGAGCAAAATTGCATCCTCTTTACCTTGGATATTACTGCTGGCGCCTGTGCGGCACGTTTGCAGACAACCGCAAAAAAAAGGAAAATAAATAAAAAATTTAACTAGAAAACAAAAAAGCTAGCATGAATATGCAATACCCTACACCGTAAGGTCATGACCTCGCGCATCTATTACAATTGTATCGAAATTTGTAATCATTTGCTTATACAATTTTATAATAAATATCTCCCATTGTAAGAGCTTAATGAGGAATTCCTAATTTTCGAATTTTTAGTTAGAAAAATAAGAGCAAGTCAGAATTGAGCTGAAGAGCAATAATTATTAGTATTATAATAAATATAGAAAGAATCTTGAATTCATCAATGAACTGAAAATTTGAAAGAATCTTGAGTTCATCAAAGAGTTGAAAATTTGAAAGAATTTTTCATAATTTATCAGCATAGAAATTTATCATATAGACAGTCATCCAGACAATTTGTTGGTTCAAATATATTTAAATTGATTTCGTTTTTCGATCCTGTGCAATTATTCTACATAAGGTTTTTATCTCATATGCTCTATCGTCTTTCCTGTAACAAATAATCTGCTGGGACATAAATCAGCATAACAAATATTCTTGCTCTCTTATTCTTTGCTACATTTTGCTAAGCCAGCTGTGGTTGGCCCATGTGCCGCGAAGGTATAAGCTTGGCTTAAAGTCACCTTAGTAGAATTTTCTAACAACTTTCGCTTATTTGTTGGAACGTTCTTTGTGCGCTTATTACATATAACCGAACAGCAGAGCAGAATCTGACAAAGTCAGCCCACGTTGCTTTGCCGGGGTAACATCCTTCTACAAAATATGTTTTTTTTCCCCCTTTTTCTTTGTATATTTGTAGGCGCATGGCGTCTATAATTAAGCGTGACTTGTGTCTGACGTTCCACTGCATTCCTGGCATCCTTTTGCCCTCTAGCAGCAGCAGCAGCAGCAACAACAACAGCAACAAGTTCTTTATGCGTGTGTAGGCCGCTACATTTATGACATGTTGCATAGATCTTTGCTGCCCGCGCAATGCAACGTAGGCGCAATTTATTAATTGGCAGTGTCCGCACTTACTTTGTAGCATGTTGCAATTAGACTGCTATGCAACTTGTTGACGGAAGTGCGCCCCAAAATGTGAGGTTCATTGCACTGCATTAGGCCTGAAAGGCAAAAATGTACAATGATGTTTGAGCTTTGTGCTTCAAACAAAGGCAAACAGCAAAGGAGCAAATAATTAAAATAAATTCAAAGCGTTACAAAATGGCCGCTTGTTCTTGTTGTTGGTGTTGTTGTTTTCTGGCTCAATTAGTTTTAACATGTGGGCTTGTACTTCTAACGCTCTAAGTGGCAGCTGCCAGACGATGTCTTCACTGCTGCTGTTGCTGTTGCTGTTGCTCTACGCTGTTGATACAATTAGTGCCTTTGGTGCTGCTGCTGTTGTTGTTTTTGTTGCTGTTGTTGTTGGTCATTTAATTCATGACTTCGATTATGTTGCTACATAGTCAAAAGCTATTATGAATTTCCTTTTGCAAGGCAAAACAGACTCCTCACTCTATGCTGAACAAGAAGCTCTTCTTTTTTTTGTTGATTTTTGTTTTGTGTTGTTATTGTTGTAACTTGTTCAGTCAGCAACACAGCACAGCGCACATCAATTAGAGCAGCAAACATGTTGCAAGCCACAAAAAGAAAGAAGCAGAAGAAGAAAACAAAAAAAAAAGGCTAAGCGTTTGCAACATTTTAACGCGCTTTGTTAATTAACATAGTGTGAGTTCATGTTGTTGCTGTTGCACTTTCAGCACTACTTGTTGCACTCGTTTGTTGCTTGCCACAAATGTAAATTATTTGCAATGCCAACAAGTTCTAAACTTGTACAAACATTCGCCTCATCTCAACTCGCCCCTCCTCTCCTCAACTGGTCTGGAGTGTTCCTCTTTTTTTTGCGCGCTGGCAGTGAAATTTTATGATGGCCATGTTCTGCACATCAACAACGGCGCGAACATGCAACTCGCATTGAGGCAA
This sequence comes from Phortica okadai, assembly GCA_034638295.1. Taxonomy (NCBI): domain Eukaryota; kingdom Metazoa; phylum Arthropoda; class Insecta; order Diptera; family Drosophilidae; genus Phortica; species Phortica okadai. The sequence goes on from CM067851.1 coordinate 7,025,703, forward strand.
CAATTTCCATTCAACGTCCCTAAGTCAACAGCCAACATTAATAATGAACCTTTGGCTGTGTCTGTCTAATCGAATATTGCCATTTTCATAATGAAAATGTGTAATAATTTTGATTAGTCGACGACGATGATGATGCTGATAATGACTGTAAAAATTAATAAACACTTTTGTCGATTCAAGAAGAAGCAGAAAATCAAATGAAATAAAATCAACGGCTTAGCAGACTTGTTTGCTACTGTTTGTATGTTGCAAGTGCCACGAGCAGATCTTTGACCTGCTTTTTGTTGCTATTGATGTTGCTGTTGTTGTATGGTGTTGGCACGGTCAGCAAGATTGTCGCCGTTGGTGGTATTTTTTCACTGGAAATGCGAAAAAAATTTAACTACGTAGCTTTATTGACAATCGACAGTGCAGTAGCAATAACAACAACAACAACAACAAGTGCAACACGCAATTATTGTAGCGCTTGTTTTGCCATTTGAAGCAAAAGCTTGTCTGACGAACTGCCAGCCATCGAACCAAAGCAAAGCTGAGATTTTCCACATGCCAATTACAGGCGCACTGCTCAAGCCATAAAAAGCAAGCCATGTGGCAAGCGGCAACAACAACATCGACACACAATTGACAGTTGCTGTGGCAACAACGTCGGTGGTCGCGCAGACTTGCTGACGTATTTCAACTCAACTCAAAAGTCTCGTGAGCATTTGCCAAGCATTCTTGCCAATTTTGCTTAACACAAATACTTTCAAAATGCCATTTTAGCTAAAAATTAATTGTTATTGTTCGTCTGTCTGTCGGTCGGACTGTCTGACAGATTGCTATAGTCAACAAAGTCGAGAATTTTTCATAAGCTTTGTAATGAAGTATAAAATTTCAAGAAGAATTCTACTATTTTTTTAAAATATTTTGTACAATTATATGCCTACAACAAACATTACACTACACTACAAATATTTGCTGTTTTTTTTAAGTTTATTTTCTCTTCTTCTTATTGAATTTGAAGCGTTTACTAACAAAGATATCAACTTTGCGCATTGTTTGCTCAGCAAGGTAGACAACAAAAAAAAAAAAATAATGAAAAAAAAAACAAAAATCATGTAAATCAAAGACTGAACTTAATGCAAATTTATACAAGTCGCTCTTATTTATGGAACTCATTAACAGACAAACGCACAAACATCGAGCAAGATGAACAGAGCGGACAGATTGGTTAGGCATTCTTTACTCTACTGGTCACTACATTCAATGCCAGTAGTAAAATGTACTTGTATTGTAAGGGCAGAGCAGCGAGCTTGTGTCAATATTGGATGCCACTTGGCTTTATCTTTGGTGTGTGTAATTAATGCGCTGCAAATAGAGATGCGTTCGCTGCACTTGGCTGAAGACTTCATGGCATAAAGGCATGACTTCAAGGTGACGTTAGCAAAGGCAATGGCAATGTTGTTGTCGTTGTTGTTGATACTACACTGTCGCACTGACTGACACTTGTGAGTTAATGGGTTAAGGTGTCAGTAATTTTCCACAAGAGGCGGCAATGTAACAAACAAGAGGCTCAAGTTGATCTATGCAACAATTTTATATATAATACAAACGATCAAAAACGCCTACGACTGCAAGTACTCGATGTGTGTGTGTGTGTGTGTGAGTGTGTTTGTGTCAAAAAAGGTATAATCAATCAAAGCAAAATGAGTTCAACCTCTTTAAGACGCCCAAAATTGCTTACCGTTTGACATTTCCTGCTTGTGCATGCAACTGTCAAAAGCTTTGAACAATTTTCCTTCGTTTCTAACAACTGCAAGCCCACACAGACCGACAGACGAACTTAAGTAGCTTATTGAACGCGCCTATGCGCCCTGAAAAAAAAAAATTGGTTCATATATGAAGCCAAACTCTCGTTTTCGTTTTGCTTTGCTTGCAAATCGAACAACAACAAAAAAAAAAAAAAAATAAGCCAACAATTGTGTGGAAAAAAAAAAACATACATGCAACATTCAACAGTCGCAGCTTGTGTGTTTGTGCTGCAATTATTGATTTGAAATTGATATGAAAAATCAATTTTGAATCATTTTACAAGTCTCGCATTTGATATAACATCAAAGTCAGTCAGTCAGTCAGTCAGTCAGTCAAATGCCTTAGCAATTTTAATCAATGAAATCTCAGTCTGACAGCTGTCAATTAAGTCAGCGCACATTTAGCGGCTAATCAATTTAGAGAGATGTACTTAATAGTCAATGTGTGTAATAAATAATACGATTATTTTTTTCTTAATAATTTCAAATGCTTTAAAATATTTTAAATATGCCAAAGTCGCCTTATTTAGCAAATAATTTTTTTGGTCATTCACTGAACTTTCCTCAGGCCAAATTGGCTAAGAGAATTTAGCGGGTTTCCTTGTCCTCGAAGCCCTTGACTTGGTCAATGCGCTTTTGTCTTTAAAAGGCGCCGCCAAGTAAAGCCAAAAATGGCAACAAAAACAACAACATTTGCAAGACAAATGCATTTGGTATGTTGTTGTTGGTGTTGTTGTTTATCGCCATTGTCGGCTTGTGGTCAATGCCAAATAGTGTCGGTTTTGCATGACCGCGGTTAATTCATATGCAACTTTTTCAATTTGCACGCTTAACGGTTTAATTTGCTTACCGCGTTAAAATTCTTTTGTACTTAAACAAAAAAAAATATAAAAAAATACAAAAACAAAAGAACAAAAGAACAAATAAAGAAAGAATATTATTTTCGGCTTTTCCGAATCTTAAACAGTCTTGGGAACTTTTTTCAAAGCATAAAAAGATAGGAAGAGGCGTAGTCATGCCCATTTTTAAATTGTTCTTAGCACTTGTACTATCTTCTGTCTCAACCGGTTATAGAGAAATCACATTTTTATGTTTTCCTATAAATATATACATAAATATATGGACCAATCCCTTATCTCCGTTTCGAAGAAAAAATTTGTTTGAATATTTGAACGATCATTCTTATGGGAGCTTCACCCGATCTTCAACAATCTGTCACACCACCTGCGTTCACCTCTAAGAAGTCTTTCTGGGGCTTCGTCGTTAAATACAAACACATTTCTCTACATAAAAACTCTTATTTTTAACCGATTATCCCAATGGCAGTTTTATACATAAATTTATACTGATCTAATCAAAATAATTCTGAGATATAATACATTATAGTGCATTGCCTGACATAAACGTAGATTTGTTATGATAGAGGTAAAAGTATTTATTTTAACAAGACAGACGTACATTTTTATATCAACTCCCCTCTATCTCTCTTCTCATGAACATATATACTTTTGGTATATACTTATATACCATACATAAATTGGGTACGTATTTTTGTGTGCATTGCCTTCTCTATGACAAAGTCAATATGGTCTTTCAAGAATGTTAAAATATTTTCCTTTCAAACTTGAAAATTGCCATAATTTCACACTTTTACAAGAGTCTTTGTATTGTTCTTGTTGTTGTTGTTGTTTTCTCTACGACATGCATTTTTCATCAACAAGATGAAGTGTTGCAAGCAAGCAGCCTTTGGCATAGAAACGTTGCCTGCAACATGTTTTGTCTTAGCAATAAAAAAAGAAGTTTCTACACAAACAAAGTATGGAAAGTCTAAAAGAAGCGTTGCCGGGCTTTGTTGTAAAAAGGGCATAAAAGCGTCGTTGTCATCATCGTCATCAGCATTATCATTATTAACAATGGCATAATGAACATCATCATTATGATCATCGTCATCGTTGCTGGCAAGTGCAGTGAGCTGTTTGCCCTCAAGCGTCAAATATCGCATACAAATGCAGTATGCAACATGTGCCCTGCAACACTTCGCACGTCGTTCGCATGTCAAAGTCAAAAACGTTTCGCCATTGAAAGCTATGGCAAATATTGCTGTGTGTAGTCTGTAGTCTAGTCAGTTAGTCGCAAAGGTTGAGGTTGTTGTTGCAGTTGTTGTTGTGGCGCGCTTAGGCGCAAAACAATTTACGCCACAATCAACATGCTGACACTTTGAAATTCAGCAACAGTGCAGCAGACACGCCTACTTTGAACGACCAAACGACCGACTGAGCGACAGGCAGAGACAAAGAGACTGACAGAGCGACTGAGAGAGCGTCTGTTGGTGCAACAAGGGTCGAGGAAGCGAAGGAGAGATTCAAAGATTCAACGCTGAGGGCACACTCGCATTTGCTGCAAGCTTTATTTTATTTGCCGGCAATGGAATTTTTTTCTTCCTTTTTTTGTTTTTTTTTTGTTCCGCACTTGTGTCACATGAAGATGTTTTTTGTTGTTGTCTTTCTTGTATTTTGTTTGTTTATTTGTTTGTGTCAGACGTCGGCAGGGTTAATTTAGCAATGCAAAGAACGACGTCAGCCCCCGATGCTTGTCTGCCAGCCTGACACGCCCCACGCCGTTCAAACAACAACAACACTTGCACTAAGCCTTTCAGCTTAGCCAACTTAGACTTTGCTTTATAAGATTTTAACACTTTTTTTCCTTCTTTCTTTCTTTCTTATTTGTTTTTTTCTCTCTTTTGCATTGCAAGCAATTTTTCTATTTAATGGATTCTGCTTGGAATTTCGCACGATGTAAGCGTGTAAAGAAAATATTGAAATAAATAAAAATATATGCAAAAATCAACAAAAAAAAAGTCTCTTACAAAAAAAGAAATAAATATGACTGCGGCATTTACTGCATTAGTGGAAGATTTATAACATTTAGAGGCGACATGCGACATCTTGCAGGTGCTTAAAAGGATTTCACTTTTCGCAACGACGACCAAAGTATTTGGTTACGTATTTGCACTTCTTCATACTTGAGCAAAGGAAAAGAAAAGCAAAAATTTCGCTCAGCCAATGATAAAGAGACTCTTCGCCAAACCAAATCAAGCCAAACAAAACCAAAACAGTACAGTTATGCATAGTTTGGTAAGCACGTCTGTTGCTGATGTTGTTGTTGGTGTTGTTCTTCCCCCAAAACGCATTAAAAACGCGCCGAAAATAGCACAACACATCAATGAAGAGAAATCACATAAAACGCTTTAAAATTCTTGTGTTAATTCGTTCTTCTAAAATTCTTGCCATAATCTTTTTTATGTCGCTGTTGTTCTTAGTGTTGTTGTTCGCTATTTCCGTTGATTTTTACGTCAAAAGCGGAAATTGTTGGGAAAATTTTGTAATGAAAAAACGAAAATCGAAAAATTCTCAAATCGCTTTACGCCCTTTGGGCAATGAGGCGTGCACAACACTTCCGTCAATATTGTTGGCTAGACACGCGCCGTGATTTTTTAATGGTTTACAAATTTTAAATTTTTGTGTTGTTTTTTTTTTAATGGCAAAAAATTAATTGTTTTTGTGTTTTTAATAGTTTGTTTTTTTTTGTTTTTTACATAAAAATATTTGAGAAAACTACTGAAAATGTTTAATATAAATAAACTTGATTTTTTCAAAGCAAAATGAAATGAAATAAAATTGATAATTGCATAACATTTGATCAAATTGTGCGTGCAGCACGTTGTGTGTTGTTTTTATCAGCTGTTTTGGTTTAAAGCGTTTTTATGTCGCGTTTTTATGACGCGTTTTTTTTTTTTTTATTATTTTTTTTCAATATTAATTACTAAATGCGTGCTTAACACAATGTTCCGACACACCTGAGCAATGGCGTCATCAACAACAACATCATCATCGTCAGCCGCCGAATCGAACACGCATTAATTTGTTGTTTCAACTTCATTTTTTTTTTGCTTTTATTGCGTTTTTAGTTTTATCAAATTGGCGCCAAAAAAAAAAAAGAAAGAAGCAGAAAAATGCGACACAAGACAATCTTTGCGCGTTTCCAAGCAGCAAAAATGCATTAATAATGCTATCAAAAATCTCGTGCACATGCTGGTCAACGACTGCACATGCACACAACCGGACGTACAGACATGCAACAGCAACAACAACAACAACAACACTTGCAACAAAACCATGTGCAACGACAACAATAACAACAACAAGTGACAAGTTTGCGCGCTATCTTTAAATGCATTTTAACATGCGTGTTGCTGAAGTCGCTGCCGTTGTTACGACACACACTCACACACACACACACACACACACACACACAAAAGTTACTTAAATAAATCGCCAATGTCACAAATAACACCAGCAGACAAACATGACTGATAACTTTTTGTGGCAGCGTGAGTGAGAGAGAGCGAGAAAGAGAAGGAGAGTGTTAAAATATATTTAAACATCCGCTTAAGGTGTCTTACCTTACCCCCCAACACACCCCCCCGCCACTACTGACTGCTTTCACAAGTCTGTCGAAACTTTCGCACACAATCAATTTTCGGGGCGTTTTGCTCGCGATTTTGATCTCTTGGCCAGCGTACATAAACTGAGGGCTCTGACGACGACAACGATTTTTTTTTTCTTCCATTTTTTCTTATTGGCACATGGCTACTGCACGCAAACACTTTCCATTTCGCTGCACATAATTCAATGTCAAAGCAAAAACGCAACAACAACAAAACGCAATCGAAAATGAAATTGTACATATGTATATAAATAAATAAATAAATATAACAGGAAGCCAAAGATAAGCTGAGTGGAGTCGAGCTGGTCCGATCCGGACGGCAAGGAGACTTTGCTTACATGTTGTCTGCGTGTCGATTTTACACGTTGTCTTTGTCAACACCTTATTTCGACAGCGCGACTTAACTGCACAGTGTTGCCTCATCTGCTGTGAACCTAAGCTGCATTAACCTTTATTTATTTTTACACCATAAATATTGCTATTTTTAGCTACAATCAGTAGCCCGAAATCAGTTAATGTCAGCGGTTTTTTCTCTTTTTTCGTTTGCTTGATTGTTCAATACATTTTTTGGTTTATTTTTTTTTTGTTTTTTTGTTTTGTTGTCTTGCCTTTTGTTAACGTTATTATTATGAAAGCATATCAGTTGAGTCTCAAATAAAGACTTCAACGAAATGCGAGCGAAACTTGGCTTGAATGCGACTCGGCGCCTGTCAGCAAAAATTGTCAATTGTCAACAAGTTAGCCAACCGTCAGCATGGCGTCTTTAACGTAATGGCCAATATCATTGACAGACAGGCGTTGAAAATTGCACAAACTCGTGATTTTCTTTTGCTTGTTGTTTTATTATTGCAGAAAAAAAGAAGAATTAATATTGCAAAGTTATGCGCTTTTTTATTTGTCATGCCAACTGACACCTGAAATTGCATAGAAACCAAAGAACACTCACCATGAAGCTGTCATGCGAGAATTTCTTGCTTGTCCGCGTTGAAATGTCGCACATGTTAGCGATTTATGCAATACATTAAGCATGCTCATAACTCAAAATAACAGCAATAATAGTGCAACAACAACAAAACAAAGAAACGCAACGAAACGAAACACTGACACTGAAAATGAAAATGAAACGTCGCGACGTTGAGTTGTTAGTGTTTTGAGATTTGCCAAGACTTGGTTGTTGCAGCTCTGCTGTCTTTGTGTTGTTGTTGTTGTCGCTGCCGCGACAGCATGTGACATCGCCGACACTTTGTGGTTGTGGGAGGGAGTTCGTGCATCGGCAATGTTCGTGGTTACTTTGCACGTTGCAAACTGCAAATTCTGACACAGATAATAACATAAATACGATATGCTGAGAAGTTGACATTATATTTTTGCGATTTATGTTTATCCATTTTTGCTTGGCATGCAAAAATAGCAACAGCAACAAAAGCTAATGTTACTTTAAGTGACTCTATGCGATTTCTTTACATTTCTTTTGTCATAAGTAAACGTCTGTTAGCAATTTCAATAAAGTAACGTTGCTTGACATGTGAAGGATTTTTATCTCATTTTCAGACTGAAATCAATACGAACAGGAATAATTTCTATCAACTTGAGTAGTGAAATATGTGTCTTCCATCTCTGCGGACCAAAATTTTTTACAATGAGAAATATTGTTTATTCTCTGCCAAGAGTCATGATAATAACTCTCGAAGGGAGACATCTTTGACCATATAATATTTATGTTTGTATTCTTCTTCAGCAAGACGAGAAGAGTCGATACAGTCATGTCCGTCTGTCTGACTATATCTGTCTTTTTATTTTAGTACGAACTCCACCGTTTTTGCATGTACTAAATTGGTAAAGATTGGATCTCTATATCATATTGCTGCGATAAGAACGAACAGACATAAATAAGATTATCGATTGATAAGTTTTTTTAGGGACAAAAATCGGATATAAAGGCAAAGACAAAGAAATAAAGGAAAGGTAGCGATTCTTTTAAATATTCGAATAGAATAGATCTTGAGTTGCTGTCTTGAAGCAATTTAATTGGAATCTGAGTCTTTCTTTCTAATCCCTCGTTTCCAATACTTGAAATACGTCTTAATGTTAATTTTGCATTTCTTCTTCATTCAACTCTATTCGATTAGTCAGTGAAAAAAGTGTAAATATGTCATTGCCAATTATGTATGTCGTAAATTAAGCAAATTATTCAGATACTCAACACACACACACACACAATCTACCTGTGCTATTTTGTTAGACATAATCTCTACAAAATGAAACTTTAATTAACAATTTTTCATTTAATTTACAAAGTGATAAACCCAATTTCCCACATGCATATGAACATGAATATTTTCATACGCATTTCCATCAACTTTAACGATATGTAGAACTAGTCGCCAAGCGAAGTGGGTCAAAGTGAGCGACACGCTTAGCGGCAGATGGCAGATGGCACCTTGCCGCCACTATGCCACTCAATGTGGCAAGTTGTGCCCACGCGCATGTCGTCAGTAATAATAATCTCTACAAAGCCAAATGATAGCAAATTAAATGCATAAATCGTGTTATTGCCGGCAATATTTAGTTGGTCGGTTAGTTAGTTAGTTGGTTGCTTGCTTAGTTTGCTATAATACTTTGTTCAGCTATTCATCATGCCATCAAGTTGTAGACGCGTCATTTTGTTAGCTACGTTAGATTGTAGAGGCGTGGCTTGCATGCCAGCTAATTGTTGCTCGTGCAGTAGATTTGTCTAAATTTCGCTTAAATAACTGACTCTGCAGTCTTGCCTCACTTGTTGCTTGACTCAGGTTGCATGTTGTGGCGTTGCTTTTCAATTTACTTTTAGCTTGGAGGCCAGTCAACGTCGCCAACGCTGTTGTCTTAGCACCGTCGTCGACATAGTTTTAAATTAGAAAAGTGCCCCATCGGCTACCGTATTCAGTTGGCCAAAATTCTCTCTACGCGTGTGTGTATGTGTGTGTGTGTGTGTTGGCTGTAATTGAGTCTTGGCTTAACTGTTGGGAAATTGAAAAGTTTTCCAAGTTTCCTTGGATATACCATGTTTTTTTCCATTGCTTAAGTCTGACTATTTTTTTTTGTTTTTCTTTTATGTATAAACAAGTCACATGTTTACGACCTTTTAGTGTATATCGTGATAGGAAATTTGGCATTTAAACATTTTCCTGTCGATCGTAAATCAATAGTAAAAGCAAATAATAATAGTAATAATAATGGTGCCGTTGTTGTGACTCCCTCTCAATTCTTTTATTTCACTCGCATACTAAAAAAAACATAATCAATGCAATGCAAACTCGTCTTCCTTGTCTATAATTTATTTCATTTGCTGCATTGGCAACAAGCAACAGGCACAGGCAACTGGCAACATTGCATTCATATATCGTTGCCGATAATGTTATTAAATCCGCAGTTGTGAGCGGTTTTGATTAATTGAACTATTTGTGCGGAATGATGAGCAGGCAACGTTATACATATGACTCTGTGCATACCTTTACGTATTACTCAGCTTAGTTTATTTCTTGGTAAAAGTCAGAATTGCACTGTTGGCATATCAATTCTCATGTCAGTGCGTCATGAGGCAGGCCAACCTAGTTGTTTATGCAGCCAGCACCACCAACAAGGCTTGCGATTGCCTTGCCTTGTCGCCTTGCCGCCTTGCCACTTGCAGAACACGTTCTGGCATATGTAACAAACAGTCCTGCGGCTAAACAACTCAATACATCAACGACGCATGTTGCAAGCGTGTTTTGCAACAAGTAACGTTGCCAACAATCTCTTAGCATAAATCTTTACGCAAGAGAGTAGAAAAAAAAAATGTATTGAAATTATGGCAAATATAACAAAATTATGTGCTTAAACAAATCAACGCCATAAACGAGTCCACCAACTATGTAAGTCTGTCTAAGCCATAAAACGAAATCAAAGAATGCCAACAAGCCTTAAATTCCAATCATAAGAGAAAATCAACTCACTTTAATACTATTTTTATGCGCTTGCAGGTAGTTCAACTGAACTGGCTCCTTCGCTGTTGGGCATCTACGACACCTTGACAAGCACTTTGCCTGGCAATCACAGCAGAAGCAATAGCAGCAACAATAGCAACAGCAGGTCCAACAACAAAGGCAGTCACAGCAGCAGCAGCAGCAGCAGCCAAAGTAACGGCAACTCAATCAACGCCAGCTCTAGCAACAGTCGCCAGTCATGCTATAGCGACGAGGAGGAGCACAATCAACGCCACAAACACAAACACAATCACGAACATTACGATAGCAACAACGTCGACAACGACGAGGCCAGGGCAGATGACGAAGGCTTTGACGTGCACGACGGCGCAAAGCAGTCACATCAAGTAGCGAGCCCTGCAGCAGCAGCTACAGTCACACCATCTCCACCAAAGCAACAGGCTCAGTACATTGACAGCGCACGTAGCTTGCGCGCCTCACATGAGTCACTGGGCACGGCGAGCATCAGTAGCAGCACCAGCAGTCTCAACAGTCGCCATCGCAGCAACATACGTGTGCTCTCGCCGAACGTGCAGCGCATAATCACGCACTCGGATGCGGTGCCCGTGGATGCCGTTGACATTGATGCACTTCAGCAGCAACAGCAGCACATAAAGAGCCCCGAGCAGAGTCCAGTGACGCAGACGCGCTATGTTAAGAAGTCTTCGCCTTTGCCAACAGGTGGCAGCCATCGTCTGAAGCTGTCGCACATACCGCTATCAAAGATTACCGGCAAACTGACACAATCCGGCACCGAACTTGTGCAAACATTCGACTCTAGCAACGAGTATTTGAACTCAATCAACTTTACACAGACAACGGATCGTGTGTTAAAGAAGCCCTCGTCGCCGCCGACGCCTGCCGTTGTGCATATACCAGGCGTGGATGAGGACAAGACGCCCACAAATAATGTTGGCTCGCCGTTCAACTTCGACTGCGTGCTAAGCAAGTCACGCAAGTTGACGCTGCCCAAGTACGAGTCACAAGAGAGCATTAAACTGATCGAAATGGAGCAACTGGCCTCGACTACGCAACTATTGAACAACGCCGTGGCCGCCACACCAATGCACTCCACGCCCAATGGCAAAGCGACGGAGAATGCGCCACCGCTGCCCATGCGTGCAAAGGAATTTATAGCCACCGAACCGTTGAGTCCAATCGAAAGCGAGAATACGGAAGCCATTAATTTTGATTTGATTACACAACACATCGAACAATTGACTTTGTGGGATGAACCGAAGTCTAACGACAACTCCTATACCAGCGACGAACTTATCGAGGCCATAAACAAACCATTGATCTCCAAGCCGCTTGTACGCAGTTCCTCAGCAGCGTGCGCGGCTACCGTAACCTATGCACGTGCTAAAAGTCTGGTCAACAAATCGAACACCTTGGGCGGACCCGTGCCAGCCAAACTACCGACCGCCGAGCAATTGGCTGAGCTCGAGGAGGCGAATAAATTCTCTGCGGAGAGTTTGGATCGTTTAACTGATATTAAATCGAAATTTTCGCCAAAAGAAACACGTAAATTAACCGGTCTGATGCTACCCGAGATTGCTAAGCTTAAACATCGGCCGCTCTCGTCGTCATCGATCTGCTCAACGTCGTCCAGTTCCAGCTCTGGTTCAGATCAACTGAACGGCAAGCTGGCCACTTCGTATCTTGCGAGCGTTGAGAGTCTGGCCGAGAGTGAGAATGAGCATGCCGGTCTGAGTGTATTCGAACGCACTTGTCTTGAGATTGTTGACTCGGAGCGCAGCTACGTACAGGATCTGGGCCAAGTGATACAGGGGTTAGTAAGATTACCTCTTCAATCGCTACTATTTTATTAATGTTTATACATTTTTGTTGTTTGGCTTGTTTACAGTTACCTCAAAGAATGGCGGGAACATGCACGCCTGCGCACCGATCAATTGAAAATACTCTTCTCGAACATCGAAGAGATTTATGAATTCAATTCGACGCTGCTTAAGCAACTAATCAACTCTGGCATGGATCCATGTAAGATTGCCAAATGTTTTATCGATTTGGCCGAACGTTTCGATGTGTACACAACTTATTGGTAAGTAGTAAGCCAAGTTAACCAGCCAGCTAGTCGCCCACAACTGACCGAATTCTGCCGAATAGCACTTTGCGTGCGAACTCGTCGCCTGACTATTAAATCAGATTTGGCAACATTTGTGCTAAAATGAAACTCGCGAGTTCGTGAGCCAAGCCAAGTCAAGCCAAGAACTGTTGTTCGTCGAATGGCTGCTTTGTTGGCCTGGCCTTAAAGTGATCTTGATTTAAGCTCGGTTCGCCTGCAGTCAGGCACGCCAGGCACGTTGGCATTCAAGAGCAGACTTACTGCATTTCAGCTTCGGCTTTTCGTTGCTGTCATTGTCAATTTTGCGGCAACCGGCGATGATTGTCAGAGTTTGATTTGTCGCCAATGTTGACATTGAAGTAAATCATGCCAAGCCATGACATGTTATGTCTTACGCCAAGCCGCGCGTGATATATTAGGGTCTGCGCTCAGTACATTTGATGACTGATTTGAAATTCAAATTAGCTGTGTTTGCTTACTTCGCTTGGCCACTTTAATGAAGTTCCTTGTTCAGCTCGGACTGCCGCATAAATCAAAGTTAAATCGAAATTGAGGTTTTCATATTTCGTCTTACAGCACAAGTTACCCGGAAGCCATCTCACTGTTGACCACATTGTTGCAGACCAAGAATACGCTGCTGGCATCGACGCAGAAAACGCTGCAACACACATTGCCGCTGGGCTCGTATTTGCTGAAGCCAGTGCAGCGCATACTCAAATATCATCTGCTTTTGGATGTAAGTAGAGCGAAAAACTTAAAATAAAATTACGATTGAGTTTCTTTTATGCCTAACCAAATAGAATTTACGTAAGCACTGCGATGTTAAGGAGGTGCAGCAAGCGCACGAAATCATGCGTCAAGTGGCGCGACACATTGATCAGGTGAAGCGGCAATTGGATCAGCAGAGCCGTATTAAAGAGCTATCCGGCATACTCGATGGCTGGCTCGGACCGGGTAAGTTCTTATGCAACATTTTTAATAATTTAAATTAAATTTGTCTCATTACGGCCAACAGAACTCACCGTGCTTGGCGAGTTGCGTCAGGAGGGTCTGCTGATGGAGCACAGCAAGCCGCGTCTTGTCTTTCTCTTTGCCACGATGCTGATTATAACCAAACAGAAGGAGGATAATCGTCTGCAGTTCAAAAGTTATATACACGTAAGTGTGCTGAGACTTTATTTAAATTGATTCTCATTTATTTTTTTGGGTTTTTTTTTTTTTTTTGGTTTTTCTTTTAGCAAAATAATCTGATGTTAAATGAACATTTGCCGGGCGAACCGACAAGCTTTTATGTAATACCCTACGATGAGCCGCGCAATCAAATCAAATTGACGGCAAAAAATCGTGACCAGAAACGTCTTTGGGCGCAACACATTAAAGGAGTCATACTTGAGAAGTTCGATAATATACCAATGCGCGCCCGGCAGCTTGTCTATCAGTTGGGCGATGAGGAAGGTGAGACGTTGTGTGTTGTTAAATCTCTTAGCTGCCTTAAGTAGTTATTCATTTGTCTGTCTGTCGGTCGGTCGGTCTGTCGGTCTATGTGTTTATACAGTTGGTCGTTTCGACAGTTTGTCAGACGCCTAACGTAGTTTTTTTTTTTTGAAAATAATGTGCCAACAACACTCACTCACACACACACATACACAGAGCGAGAAACACTTTATGCCATGTAACACTTTTTTTTTTTTTTGTTTTTTTTTTTTTTTTGCATATGCATTTTTGCTACTTCACTTTTGCGCCTTAGTCGGCTACCAATTTATTTTGACACATTTAACGTTGCCCGATGCCCCACTCAGACTTTAGACTTCATCGTCTGTGTGTTTTTTGCATTTTCCGGAATATGAGTTGTTCAGTTAAAATCGTGCAAAATTATTTGACGCTTCAGACGCGAAAAAGTGATTTATGTGTTGATTTTTATGCATTTTAATTGAATTCGACTGCCAAAAGTTATTATGTACCTTGCTGTCATTATCGTGGGCATGTATCTATGTATCTATGTAACTATGCAAATATCCATTTCCGTGTGTACGTGTGTGTGAGTGTGTGTGTGTGTTTAACAAAATGTTGTAATATTGTTTTTAGCCCTTTTTATTATTTGTATCTTATTAATACTAACTTTCTCACTGATATTTGTTTTCTTTTTATTTTTCTTTTATGTTGTTGTTTTCCTAACAAACCAAATGTTTACTAATATAATTTGTAAACCAAACGATTTGTGCTAAAAAGTTAAATTTTGATTACCAAAATTAGTCAATAATTAGTATAAGTTTTAAGCGTTCTAAGGCAATAACACCTGAGAGACTGATTGTAGCGCTTCTTCTTCTACTACCACTACAAACTTACTACCTTTTAAAATAACTAAATTGCAAAAACAAACAACAAAAAAAAAAGAATAAAAAAAATTAATAATATTGACAGAAAAAAACAAAAATTATATAAATATTCAAATGTAGTTGTTTAAAAATTGGTAGTTGCGGCCTTCAAAATGAAAATATTCCTAGTAAGTATTTCTTATTTCGATTGGTTATACTTATTGGCTTTGGTAATGACGCATATCTTTGCATTAAACTAATAACTCGTACTACTGGTCTATACTTTTAAAGTGCTTGATTTCTGCTTGTATCAGTTGAAGAACGATCCATGAAAGTCTATTCAAAACCAACACAGTCGAACGAACTTTTCTGAAATACTTCCTATTACGAATTTATTTCAAGAACGAAACTTTGTGTATACCTCTTTTATGTTTCGATCTTCATATAGAAATTATTTGTATTAGATCGAATTATTGTCTATCCTTATTAAAACCTCAAATTGTAGGTAATTTTCAACGAATATGGAATAAAACATATATAGTTTTCATACAATGAAGTAATTTTTCCGATATTTGTTATAGAAAAATTCGACTTTGTTGTAATGTTTCCTATCTTTGGAACCTTAAATTTATACTGTGGATATCAAGCCTTTGAGTAAACCGTTTAATACACTCAAACAAACAAGGACTTTGCTCGAAAGTGACGTTAACAGAGCATGCATTAATTTTTTATGTTCACTGTAATGTTCGCTCCTTACTAATCATCGCTGGTTGAAAGTTCTTAGCTACGAAACCAAACTTTGTTTTGTTATTGTGTTCATCTATGTCGTAACAACAAACAACATGCATGCAATTCATTCAAAAAAAAAAAAAAAAACAACACCTCAGCACACAGAAAGCCAACTTTTATTTATAAGAATTGCCACGCCCAATTAATCAATGTATTGTTTTGACTCTTGACAGATCGTACACCCGATCGTAGCACCTGGAAATGGAGTCTGCACTCCAACTCAAATTCGACGCCCGTTTACTTGGAGCGACGCAATCAATGTCGCCGCAGTGAAATACGAAATCGTTCGAAATTCAAACGAAAGACGGTCACCAATTCGAGTTCCTTCGATAGCTTTAATGAGGCCGTCGAACAAATTGCCAAAGAACAAGCAAACGGTGATGCTGGCGGCGCTGCCAAGTCGGTGAAAACGCTGACGCGCAACAACAGCATGGACGATAACATGTTGCCGGCGTTGCAGAAGTTCGCAGCCGCTGTGCGCAGTAGGAGCAGCAAACGTGAGTCGACAAATGCGGAAGCAGAGAAAGCAGAGCCTACAGCATTGGTGCAGGAGCCAGCAGAAGACTGCACCTGTGCAGCTGAGACGCAACACGGCCGTTGTTTGTTGCACGATAGGCGCGCAAATAGCTCAATGGATGCGACCAAGTCGCCGGTGTTTGGCTACAAGGCGCTAAAGGAACGCAGCAAATCTGTGCCACGCATCGGCTATAACGACGACGATTTGAACGAGGAAGACACCGCATTGCGTGGCAGCAAGACGAATTTGACGGAACGTAAAACAAAAGGTAAGGGCGTGGTCGAGGTTAAGCAATACAATCACAAGACAATACCGAAGCGCATTGCAACGTTGAAGAAGCAACGCATGAGCAAGAAGGAGACATCCAAGTTCTACATGGATCTCAGTGAGTTTGACTGCAGCGCGACGACAACAGTGCTCAAGATCACAGAGTCATCGGAGAATTTGTTGGAGCAACAACAACAGGAGGCGAATGCGGCAAAACAGAAGGAAACTCAGCTGCCAGACGTGGTCGATCAGTATTGCAAGCCAAAGACAGCGCAAGAGCAGCTTGAGTATGAAGCGCTCACGCCGGTAGAGAAGACTAAACGCGATGCACAGATAATACTCGATCTGCTGAAGAACAACAAAGACTTCGAACGGATTTACAACAAGCAACACAAGCGGCGTGAAGCTTCTTCAACCAGTCCGCAGAGTCCCCTCAGTCCAATGCTGCCAGAGTTGCCGCCACGGCCACCATCACGTTCGCCGCCGCCACTGGAATCCGAACATGAACAGCCACCGCTTGAAGCGGCAAAGGAGGCGATTGAAGTGTCAGAGTTGGAGCCAGAAGACGAACCCATTTATGAGACATTATTGCGCAATGTGCATGTGCCGTACAAATTTTCGCCGATCTTGGGCCGTGCCAAGTCCACGCAATACTACAAGCCGCGCGAGAAGAAATCACAAATGTCTGTCGGTCGTCCAGAGTCCGATTATGTTACGTTGGTCTATGCGCCCAATGGCAAATTACAGCAAGTGGGCGAAGAGCATATTGGCCGCGATACGCTGCAGCAACAAAACTTTGAATACCGACGTGATAGTTCCGACTCAACGTCCTCATCCTCGTCATCGACGGTTAAGCGTGAGAGCCAAAACACGGTCATACATGTTGAGTGCAGCTCACAAAGCAATCTATCGCAAAACTCGTCATCCGACACAAATACCAACAGCACAGTGAGCGGCGCCCTGGAGCCGCTCTATGCACGACCCATACCAAAGAACCTTATGAAGCGTCTGCTGAGCAACAGCAGCAAATCTTCACTGGAAAATGTATCCAACTCGGAGTCATCATTATTGCCACGAGCGCTTAAATCTATTGATAATATTACATTATCCTTTGGACGTTCAAATCGACCCCCGGAGCGTCGCGTCTCGGATGTGTCGGAGATGTGCCGTCAAAGCATCTTGCATCGTCAGGGCAGCGAAGCTGTTGGCGAGCGTATGGCTCATGTTGACTATGCCGATCCGCGTACGCTCTTCACAATCGTTGGCAGCTCAGAGACGTCGCTGCAGCGTGACTCCGTGTTCTCGCTCACCTCGTCCAATGACAGCGTGTGCGAACAACAGCAACGGAAACGTTCGGTTGCCGGTCTGCCGACAAACTTTGAGTACGAACAGGATGTGGAAGATAACTTGGAGAATGATTTTCGCGACTCGGCCATCTACAGCGATGACAACGAGAAGCGCGCTGATAAGGAAGTCAAACGTCCATCAAGCCCACCACCGCCACCGCCCACAATGCAAAATCTGCCGCCAGTGCCGCCAAAGCCATGCAGTGTGCCGCCAACGACTGGGCTCATGCGATCCTATGTGGCTGCCGATAAGGATGGCAATGCATTGCCAGGCGTCGTGCTGTGTCCGCCACACCTAAATCAGTCTTCATCCAGGAGTTGGGTATTGCAGCAGATCGATAACTTCAACAAGTAAAAAGTGGGTGAAGAAGTCACTTCCAGTTGCCATTTTTTCCATACAATTAATAAAAAGCTGAACAATTTAGTATAAAGTAAAATGATTTCCATTAATTGATAGCTGTAAATATTGTATTATGTAGTTTATAAAAAAGTCCATTATACATAATTACATTCGATCGTTATTATTATATATTTTCGTATTTAATCATTTTGTAGTTTAATAAATCGTTTGTCTTGAAGTTGTTTAAAGTGAGTAAACTTTAATTTCGTTTGGAAACTTGGTTGCTGATAAAGGGGAAGTTCGTAAAATTTCGATCCTAAAGCTTAGATATGCTTTAGAGTCGTTTGCATTAAATTGCGTTTAAAAAAAAAAGTTTTTCGTTAGTCTAACGGTGAGCCCCAACCCGTGACGCTGAAGGAGTCGACACCGTGTAAGTAAAAGAGGCAATTGTGCGTCTAAGAGGTACTTGCGTCAACAAATTGACGCAATTGCTGCAAAAAACGAAATGACACGCATGATCACATTTTACGCACTAAAGTGCTGTAAGAAAACTGTAATATTGATAAAACATGCGGTATTTGAATGTTGAGCAATCTATTTAATACATAAACCGGTTCAACTTACAATAAGCTCTATTTCCGACAGATGTCACTTTTATGCAATTACAAAATTTCCTTTTAAAACATCCCCCATTCGGATATTTCTTATTCGGTTCGTGTTTAAAATGACTTGCTTTGGTCGATTGCAGTATACCAGTTGAAAGGTTGTTGTCCAAAGTTGTCGCCACAGACATGAATATCAATACTTAAATGGCGTATGTTTATATGGGGACAGTGGTTACTTGAGGCAAATTGAATGTAAAATATGTAAGAGTGTTGGAAACTCGAGTTTCAGTCCCGGCGGAAGAAGGACTTGCGCAACATTTCAACAAAAAATATGTCTAACAAATTAGTATTACAATCTTCTTGCATGAAAAGATTCAATTTGAATTTGTTTTTTTTTTTGTTTTTTGAAACAATCAGAGAACATTTTCGGATGACCGCAAGTCATAAAAATAACGGTCGATTGCTCAAAATAATTATTGTCACGTTTGTCGCTAACGAATTGCATAATACATGTTTGACAAAAAAGGTTAATTGAATTTTTGGTTGGTCAAGACAGCAAAGAAAACGAAAAGACAATGGCAGCAGTCAAGCTGAACGCACACACACACACACACACGCACACACACACACACACACACACACACACACACACATCAAGGTCGTCATTGTCATCGGCAAACCAACTGTTTGAGTGGGCGGCATTTGTTTACATTATGGCATTTCTCATTTGATGGTTTTGCAAATTTTATAAGCATTTCTGTAATCGATTATTTTCACAATTAACTGACGAGTTTTTTTTTTTTTTAATGTGCAATAAACACATACATATGCAAGTATTTGACGTACAACAATTTCAATTTCAATGCAAGCTAGTCTTTTGAACCGAGACTTTGATTTATGTTTGTTTGTTTACGTTTACCGAAAATATGCTGTGCATATTATTTATGTGCAGCTTTATTTCGTGCAACGTCACTTTGTGCAATCAAATGCCAAAATATGCCCGCCCCGACAGCAATCAAAACGTCACAATGCGTTTGCGTACAGCTCGACAGCTGATGCAGGCGTTACAAGCACTATAATGAAGCAGAAATTATGAAGCATGAATGCGAGAGCGGTTACAGTGATCAAATGAAAGTGAAGACATTCAAATATGTTGTTGTCTTGTTGTACTGTGCTGTTGCGCATAAGTCAGACACACGCTAATTGCAACGAAATTACCGTGGGCTGTACGATGTTTATCGCAGCCGACAGTTTTTTACAACGTACAAACGTTTATTAAATTAAAACATTTGAACTGTATTTGAACTGAGCTTTACTGTGTGGTCGGCCGTTCGGTCAGTAAGAAAAGCTATGATTTTGTCCGGCCAGTGAAGGTTGACTGACAGACAACCTTCAGGTGAAAGGCACCTACGCAGCATTTTCACCTTTACGACTTAAATAAGTTGCAGAATGAAAAAAAAAAATAAAAATAAAATAAAAAAAGTCATAACAAAATTTCACATATGCAATAAAAGTGCACTCAATTTGCATAAGCGCACAAAGCTTTAAATGATTCGCCATTAACCCAAAAATGCAAATAAAATTAAAAAAAAAAATACATTTATTTTTGACTTCACTTAAAAATTCAACAAGCGAAATATTAAATAAACATTTTAACATTGATTTCGCACAAAAGCAACAACGCAAACAAATAATGAGACACAAGTTAAGAAAACACACAAATTGCCGTTTATTGTTGAGCATTTCGCACAGACAGAAGAGAAAAAAAAAAAAACAACACAAAAAAATATGAAAAGCAAAGCCGCGTGTTGACAGGAATAACAAATGATGGTACATGCCGTCAGTCGTCAACAGTTTGTTAAGACGATGCGTGCATTGGGCTGAGCGGCAAGCAGGAAGCGGAAAGCGCGCAAGCTTACGTAACTGCTGCCAGCGGACGGCGGCGGCGGCGAGTGCTGCAGTACAACACAGCCAAGAAACAAAACAAAATAAATAAAAGAAAAAGAAGAATGATAAAAATCTGCTTAGGGAGACAAGCCAAAGCTAAAATATATATTTTTTTTCGTGTAATTTAAGGCAACATAAATAACATTTAAGCAAAGCTTAATGCGCTTCTTTCTTCTTTCTATTTTTTTGTAATTTTTCTTTTATTCATTCTTGCTTTCGCAGTCACTTGAGCTTCATTGTCGCTAACAATTAAAAGAGTCTTGCTTCAAGCACGGTCATTTGTCGAAATCTCACGCAGCGCTGCGCCGACCCCGACCAATTAAGAAATTATTTTATTTTGTGCGCCACAAACAAAACCAAAGCCAAAAGATGCTTTGCGCTCTTTGTTAACTCGTCTAAGTCGACTTTATTTGTTGCATTTTTTTTATTGTTTCGCGTACAACAAAAACCAAAATGGGGAGAAGAAAAGCATAGCATAAAATTTTAAAAAGGTTTTTTTTTTTTGGCCTGTCAGACTGACAAGCCGACAAGTCGTTTAGTAAATCATGCACAGAGTGCTTTTGTCTTATGCGATTTTCACTCGCTGCGCATGAAAATTATTATCTTTTAATGGGAAATTATGTTGCATGTATTTGTTGTTGTTGCTGTTGTTGTGGAGAAGACTTAAGTTTCATGCTGACCGACATTTGATGTGTTATTAATGTGTATTTGCTACTTTTAGGGCGCTCGTTTATTAAAAGCAAACAAAAGACTTAAGACACGAACTTTGCTTTTCTACTTGCGCTGATGATGAGCTAACAAAAACTTTTAAGCGCGCTAATTTAGCATATTATATAAGCTCAGCTCCGGTCTGGTCTGGTCTCATATCGTTTTAAGTTAATACTTTCAAACATGCAACGCGCTTTGCTGCTGCTGCTGCTTCTTCTTCTTCCGCTACGCATGTAGTCTGTGTGTAGGTGGAGAAATTATGTTGACATCATCACAAGCTCGCGCCAAAAAAAAAAGAAAGAAATTGTAAATAAGACAAAAAAAAAATGGGGGAAAAAAACAAATCTGCAAAATTAATTTTACTTTCATTTTCGCCAGCATGAGATCTCATTTCTTTGTCTTTTAAATATTTTTTTTTTGTTTTTTTGCCATTTTTATTTTTGTTTGTTTGGTTTTTTTTTTTTCGTTTTTTGAACGTGTAGTTTTTGGTTCAAGTCAACTTGAACTGCGACCATAAGCCAACACTTAACATATTTTCACCAAAAAATGCGTGTTCGCGCCTCATTTTTGCAGCTTCCACACTACACATGTGTGTGTGTGTGTGTGTGTGAGTGTAGTATTTTTTGGCTGATGACTTTAGTGCATTAATTGTCTGAGTTTGGCAGATCCGTTCCGCATTTGGTCTTTCTTTATTATGCAAAGAAAGCATTAAGTTGTTGTTTTTTTTTCATTAGTTTGTCTCTATTTGATTAAAAATGTTAACCTGTTGACACAAATTGCAAAATCTTTGCCATTCACTTTAATATTTCATTTAAATTTTTGTTGGGCTGCAAAAATGTCGTAACTTCATATTTATTATTGTAATTTATAATTGAAAAAAATGTAGTTATGATGTTGTGGCAGTTAAGTATTGTTTAACAAGGCGTGCTGTAAGTGTAAGCAACATAAACTATTGCCATCGTCACCAATAACACCAACACCAACAACAGCAACAACAAAAACAAAGTCATCTTTGCCATCTTTGATGTAATGAAATATGCCTGCGGACAGCAAATCATGACTATAATGATGCTCAATGCGGTTGCTATATTGTCTGCATAAAGTTGATTGAGTAATTGACAAAGTGATTGAGTGAGCGAACGAACCAACGAACGAACGAGTGAATGAATGAGTACGCGAGTGAATGGCGCTAGTAATGAGGAAATATTTGCAGAAAATAAAAATTAGTTCCATAAAAATAAATTTCTCTTCTTGCTTTTCAATTTTGTCAGTTAATGAAAGACAGACAGACAGAAAGCTTTTCAAATTATTTACATTATTTAATAGCACAAAAGTTGTTTTCATTTCCCGATTTCCTGTTCAACATGAATTTATATCGTTTAGTTGAAGAAAAAAAAAAATGTGCAAAAAATTAAATGCAAAACCTGTAAAAAAGGTTCCGCACGTAATTGTTTGACTTCGAAAGTCCCAAAGCCTCAAATCTTATGTAAACATTATTGGTGCCATGTTTCTATTAAATAATAGTAAAATAATAATAAGTCTTGATTATTAAAATCTGTTTAGCGAGTTTATGATATAATATCAGTTGAATTTTGATAATTTGGACTCTTTAATATCAGAACATTCCAATAATTTTAATAGTAGTATACTATTTTATGAAAAACAAAAAAAAAAAATTATTAAAGTCTCTATTTTTGGAGCATCATTTCTTCTAGATCTCTTCTACACAATCGAATTTCAAAGAAAAAATTACAAATCGAAATATTTAATCAAATCAATCTTATTTAAATGCTTTAAACACTCATTTGTCGAGAATTGCTTATAAAAATTAGTAAAGCTATGAGTTTTCTGCTGTGGATTTTTTGGCTGTTTTATATGTACATGTACACCCTTATATCATCATAGGCATGTTATTAAAACGATTAACTTACTGTTGTTGCTGCCTAATTTTCTGATGTAACAAAGCGCCGCCAAAGCGTGTCACTTTTATATATTGTTGTAATAATTTTCGAGGTCGACGCATAGTTTAATTATGCGTGCATAGTTTTCACAGAGTTTCAACACGTAAGACAAACTTCAAACGCACTTTATGCGATCTGTATAAGTTTTTATCTACAATCACTAAAAGAATAAATTAAAATTAAAAAAAAAAAAAAATCAATCAGGAAATACAAAAAATTTGATGTAATACAAAATGTCATCATCGTTTGGCAAATGTTCAAAAAAGTCTTATCGATTTCATTAATTAATAGATGTTCATTGCTGTATGTTTGTATACACAGGTATACAACATAAGGTAATTTAATTTTAAAATTAGACATATTGCGACAAGTTGAGTATTAAGTTGGTGTATGATTAATGGACATGCATTAAACATAAGCGGCGTTATAAAATCTTGTGCCAGGTACAGCTTGGTGGGCTGTTGCTATGAAATTACAATAATTGCGATAAATTTGCTTTTTTTTATCATATTTATACAAATTTATTGAGTGAAAACCCACGGCACAAACTAAAGTCGCCCACGAAGCATAATTTTGACAGTTTGCAGTCAACTGCAGTTGAATGATTACGCGCTCTAATGTGAAAATAAGGTGGGCTTTGTTATTTGCGACAGAAATTCAGCACCATAAAGTTCAACTGAAACGAGTTTCGTGAAGACATTTAGTAAAGTTAAACAGCGCAACGCAGCATTTGCAACGTAAGCGCCCGAAAAAGAAAGAAAACAACAACAACAACAACAATAGTAATAACAATAAACAATAATGAACAAACGAATGCGAGAAATGCGCGTGATAACTGCAAATTGAGAAATGTTTTGTGTATTTTCATAAAAGGCACACATCAAAATCATTTTCCATATTTTAATATCATTTTATTATTATACATTGGTATATGTATGTATGTATTTCGTCTTATGTCTGCTTTGCGATTGACTGCATTTGTCTCGCTGTGTTTGTCTGTATTGTATAAGCGCATAATGGCAATACCAACAGCAATAAAAAGCTAGACAAGCGAACGCCTGAACCGGAGAAAGAGCAGACAATTGTGTAATTAGCCAAAAAGAGTAAAAAAAAAAAAACAACAATAATGTTATAATCCACGATATTTCAAAAATCTAAATGTCTTTAAAGCTTTTATAACATGCAAGCGGCGGCGCCATCATTTTGCGACATACACAGGCACAGACATTGATGTACCCGCATGTAAATGTTGTTGTTACAACATGCTATACTTTGATAAAACAACAACAACAACAATAAGCACAAAACAATCAAGCAAGTGACACCTTTCTATCTTTAGTGCATGTTTCTATTGTTTTTGTCCAGCATGTCTTCAATGACAGCGCCGCTGCCGCCGCCGCTTCATGCCGCTCGCATTTCATGCTTCATATTTAATTGATTTATAGCGCCTTTGTTGAGGTGTCAGATTGACTTCATATATTATTATTATGTTACTCTTTTAATTTTTATTTGTCTATAACGCTTCGCTAAAGCGTGCTAACACGCGCCTGGCATTACTGCGAATTGTTTTTGATTTATTTTATTTTTTTTTGCCAATTTCAACTTCAAAAATTCACACCCCGCTTGTTTTTTTTTTGTCATATTATTCATTGTATAATCAGAAAGTGTTATACATTGGTTAATTATTCTTTTATATCACAAAAAGCAGATTCTTTATGGAAAATTTCCAAAAAGCACATATATCGCTTGGCGTGCGATCACAGTTTATGTGCTAAATTTGGCAAATATAAATAATAATAATAATAATAATAATTAAGACAAACAATCAAAAAGTTCAGCGAAGTATATAATCAATGCTCAAAAACAAATCATTCTTCGTTGAATGAATATGAATGTCAATAATAATTGAAAATGTTTTAATTTGATAAGCACTGTTAATCTAATCAGAAATCGTGCCAATAGCCTTAGAAATCCAATAGAATTGACAAAATATTGTGCTAATCATATAAGAAAGCAGGTGAAAACAAAAGACTTAAGACACGAACGTGATATATGAACTCGGGATTTTAATTTTATTGTTACAGTGTTTGCTTAATTAATGATAAATAATTAAAACAATAAATTTGATTTTTTTTTTAATAAAAAAATATGTATAAAATATCAACAAAGCACACGCGACATAATTTGAGAAGTAAATACTTCTGGGAATTTCCTTTTTATTATATTTGTTATTAAATGAAAAACGAGTATTTGAAAAAAGTTCTTAGCTAATAATTAAAAACAACATTTACTCCAAAAAAAAATAACAATTTAAGTAAAGAAGTATTATTGTAGACCATTAATGCAACAATACAAAAACTTATTGAATACGAAACGCAAAGCTATAATTAAGATTTTAAAACACAAAAAAAAAAAACCAACAACTACGAATATTAGCATTTATGATTATTGGCAGCGGAATTGGCCAAAAAAAAAAAAAAAAATCGAAGCAACAAAAAAGTCTTAACGAAGCAACTGTCCATGACAGAGCGTGCTGATATCGTCTTCAGCCGCATGAAGTTGCTGCTTCAGCTGCCACTGCCATTGGTGCTGCTGCTGCCTCTGCTACTCTTGTTGGCAGCATTTGCGTTGGTGATGATTATGAAGACGCTGCTGTCGTTATTTTTTGCTGCTGTTGCTGTTGCTGCCGCTGCTTCTGTTATTGGTGATGGTCAGGCTCAATGTAACGTCACTCACTCACTCGTTCACTGACTGTCTGAGTGACTAAATGACGGTCAGTCTGAGTGACTGACGGTGCCGCACAGGCGGTAGTACATTATATCACTTTTAAGTGAAAGTGATGATGGCATTCATGCGCTCGGTCCCCGGCCAGCGTAGATTTTGTTTCTTAGTTGCGGTCATTTTTGTATACAAAATACAAAAAAGTAAAATAAAGCAGAAGTAAAAGAAAATAAAAAAATAAAATAAGCAACTTTTTTGCACATTATATTGTTGTTGTTGTTGTTGTAGTTGTAGTTGTTGTTGAAGCTGCAATATTTTATTTGCTGCAAAGCAACAAAAAGCAAGCAAACCAGCATGGCTGAGCTGAGCTGAGCTGAAATATTGCGCTTGTCGCTTGCATGAAATGTTTACAACGCTTGGCAAATCGTTGTTGTTGTTGTTGTTGGTTTTTTTCAAGTTTGCCGTTTCATGTATGTACGTCGCTCTGTCACTCTAAGCGTGTGTGTGTGTGTGTTTGAGGAAAATTTGCAAAAGATTTTTCCTTTTGGTTTTAGCGCAAATATTTGCATGAACACAAATGCAAAATTATCGATGTCTATTAAAGTTGGTGTTAAGGTGTGTGCGCAAAAAAAGCGCTTCCTGATTGGCTTCGTGTGTGTGTGTGAAAAGTGTGACAAAGCGTTGTCAAATGTTGATTTATTTTTGCGCTGTTGTTAAATTTGATGTTAGCACAGGCAAACTATTTCGTAATACAGCAATTAAGTGTGTGTGTGTGTGTGAGATATGACAAGTGCCTTTGCAAGCAAAACCTTCTGCAAAATGTCTGAATGAATGTCTTTGCAACACTTTCAAAATTGCACATTCAACATTTTCAAATCGTTTCAATTTAAAGTTTTACTTTACTTTTTCTTAAAATGCAAAAATGAAAGTTTTATGATTTTAATCTTTGGCTTTTTATCTTTGGTTGACCTTATTTCTATATTATATTTTATTATTACCTTTTTTTGAATCTTGCTTATTAGCACAAATGATTTTGGTCTTAACCATAATAATAAATAAAGTTACATTCAAGGTTTAGTTCAAGTTTAAAGTCAAAGAAAACCAAAAGTTAATTTTTTTGTTGTTGTTGCAACATTTTGTATTGGTGAAATTTTTTGCCAATGCTGTCAAAGCACTCAATTACAAAATAAACAAATGAATATTCATAATTATAGGCAAAGTTGCATTCAAATAAATTCAAGAAAAAGAAAGAAAGAAGAAAAAAAAAAAAAAATCGATTGAGAAATGTTGACTAAAGAAATTAAGCGCAATTGCTACTCGGCTTGGTTCGATTTGGTTTGGTTTGGTTTGGTTGGGTTGACGCCTGCGCAGTAAAATTTGTTGTAAATGCCGCAAGCGTTGAACACTTTCGAACTGTTGATGCGAGCTAAAGCAAGCTGCTGTTTGCCGCCGCCCCCGCGCCACATTTCCTAATGCTTTTTAGTAAGAAAATGTTTGCTCCTTTCACTTTCAATTGGCTGAAACTGAAATGAAATGAGAGCAAAACGGATGCCAATTCAAGAGTCGCCGCAAACAAGTAAGCAAATACAATAAATAAAGAAAATAAATTCAAATAACTGAAGCGCAACCAAAAAAAAAAAACAAAAAGAAGAAGAAGAAGAAATAGCAAAATAAGAAAAAAAAATAGCCAAAAAAAACAACAGTTTGGCCAATGAATCATCAAAGCTTTTGCGGATGCTGCGACGGCGGCAAACGTTGATTTTCCCAAAGGCCAAACATTGTGGTTAAAAGCACATGTATCTGTGCATGTGTGTGTGTGTGTGTGTGTGTGTTGGGAGTTTCCAAAAAGCTAAACTAATATGTTTGACTTTGTATCTTTGCGAGATCAAGGCTCATTGGCAGCCTTGACGTTGAATTGTGTCGAATTGTGCGCAAGTTCGTTGCTTGAGTCTTTCGTTTTGTTCGATTATTACATGCGTACATTTTAGTACTACAAATGCATTTGTTTGTAAGGCCTTACAAAAATACTTAAATAACCGTAATTAGCGACAAAATGAAGAAAAAAAAAACAACAACATATTTTTCAGCCAAGAAGCTATAGCATAATTGTTTTTTCTTCTTCTTCTTTTTTCTTGGTTATAAAGACACCATAAAATGTTGTCTTACTGACCATGGCGACCAATGATGCTTTGCGCTCTAAACGCACAATTAACTTTTCATTTATTTGTTGGCTTTGTCTCATTGAGAAGCTGTCGCATTCATCATTAGGCAATCGTTTGCATTATTTGGTGGTGTATTTTTTTTTTTTTTCGCTGTTTGTTACTGTTGCCTAATTGTAGCTAAGACAACGACAGCTGTTTTCTGTTTCAACTGTAATTTCCACAAAGCACAACAATATGAAAAAAAAATGAAGAAAAAAAAAATACAGATTTGAGACGACGCCAAGCAAAGCGAGACATTAACAACGATAACAACAGCACTTGAAAGCTGCAAAAGCGTACGAAGCATTTGCCTTATTTTGGCTTCGCATAGCTTTTGCGTCTGTGCAGCGTTCAGACTTCTTTGAGATACAACTCAGGAAGGTCGCATTCGCTCGTTCGTTCAAACGTTCGTTGGTTCGCTCGCTCGTTCGTTCGTTTCATTTCGTGCAATCGTTACTTTTCGTCTTGTGCTACGACTTTACAGTTATTTACGTTTGTACTGTCGAGACGCGCGCGCGCTTTACAAAAGTTTACGCTTCGCGTTTTTACTTCAAATACGCACGAAAAAGAAAAAAAAGCGTAAGTGTCTAAGGACAATGTGTATGCATGTCAAAGGACATACAGTGTGTAGTTTAATAAACTGAAAAAAAACAAAACTGCAAAACAACAATAAAATAAATAAGCAAATTTAACAATAAACTTAAACAATTTCGAGTTCGGTGCGTTCATGATTAAACGAAACGAAATGAAATGTATAAAATGCTTGGCAATTGCAGCTTAAATTGTTGCTCAAAGTAGTTGGCAGAAATTGCACAGTACGGCGAAAAAAGCAAAAAAAAAAAAAAAAAAAACAACAGCAAACTGCACAAAGTAAACGTCAAAGGGGGGAGAAGGGGGGGAAAAACAAAGCAAAGCAAACAAAAGAAAATAAAATGAAATAAAATAAAAAGAAAAATGCCTCATTGGTGTTTTTGTTTTACATTTCTTTTTTTGTGTTGTTGTTGTTGTTGTTATTGTTGTTGTACATACATTTGTGCATTGTAGTTTTGTTTTTTTTTTTTCGTATTTTTCGTAGCGCTGCAATTGCGACTATGACTGTTGCCACTGCTGTTTTTACTCGCATGCCTGTCTTACTGCTGTAGCCTGCATGGCTGCTTACACTTTGTTTGTGGCTCGGCGGTTCGGCGGCTGACAGTGAAAGTGATTTGATTTTGCAATTGGAGTCGTAAGCGAACGACTTTTAACAATATTTTTTCGCAATCTTGGTGGCTTTATTTTAACTCTACAACTACAACAACTACAACAACGACTATTATTATCATATTATTTCTCGCTTTGCTTGTTACTTTGGGTGCGTTGTGAGTTTGTGTGCATTTCGTACGATAAACCAAAACATGGCACACAAATAAAGGCAAATAAAGAGAGAAAAAAAAAAGAAAAAAAAAAAATAAATATCAAATCAAACAAAAAACAAAGTCATAGAAAATAATTGCAGTCAAACGGTTTTATTTATAGTTTTGTGCATTGATTTTTTAGTAATTTTATGAATTTGTGTGTGTTTTTTGTAGCAAACCGAAAATCAAAAACCAAAAACAAATTCAAACGTTTTATTTGTTATAATAAAAAGCGGTGATTTTAATACAAATAAGACGCAAAAACATTATGGGATTATATGCAGGCAACAAAGTGTGGTAAGTTGAGTTTGTTTTTTACAATTTTTAAAAATTTACAATTAAAAAAAACTCAAAAAATAAGAAAAAATTAAAGACTAACTCGTCTTTCTATTCTCACAAATCTATTAGGCGTTGTTAATAAAAAAAATTCTATCAAATGTCATTTAAATAAGATTTTAACAGCTTGCTGTTTTTGGCTCTGTTAGTCAACAGTTTTTTAATAGCTGCTCGAATGGTAATGTTAACTAGCTGTTACTTTGCGTTCCCAATTCCATTGTTGCTAATATTTATAATTCCTTATGTTACTTTGAGAATCAAGATAACATAAGGAATTACTGAATTAAGCAACCTATTTACTTTTCTATTAGAGAAACTTTTAGGAGTTTTTTAAATAAAATTTATATTGAACTGAAATTTAGTTAAGACATCCTTTTGTGCAAATTATCAATAATGAATAAAGTTTGAAAATTTCTTTGCCACATTCAACGAACACTAATAAAGATCATTCTTAGTGGATCATTCAGGGTTTTACTTTGCTTAAATTATACATGATAAACATTGAAATTATTTATGTGTAAAGAGTTAATCAAACGAAGTCATTGCACTTTATTTTCATGTTTGTCTTCAGCAAAGCGCACTTGTTTAGTGCGTGACGCATGCCATTTGTGCAATAATCAATTTCAACATCAACATTAATTTCATTTAATCAAATGCAACAATTAATAAATAACATGCATTTAGCTTAGCCATTTGGCTAATTTAAAATTGCAACGAAAACGTTATAAAACCGACAAACATTATCTAATCTAATAAAATAACATTAAAGCAAAGCAAAAAAAAAAAAACTATAATGTTTAAAGTGCCATTTTTGTAATCAAATAAAAAGAAAAAGAAAAATACAAAAACAGTTGAAATGAATGAAAAAAAAATGTAACAATATAATTTATAAAAAAATAATTGATTACATAAAAAGCATTTATTTATTGCAACAACACACACAAAAAAGGGAGAAAAATAAAACCCAAAATAATATAAAACACAAAAAAAAAAAATGTATGTCAACACAATATACAAAAATTATATGAAAAAAGCATGTAAAAGAAGGGAAAGATAAATGGTATAAAAAAAAGTTGTTAAAGAGGAAGTGGCGTAGCATCAAAAAACTTAACCTCAATTTGGTTAAATGCACTAACGATAACAATAACAACAACATCGACACCGACAATAACAAAAATCGAGCGCAGCGTCAAACATTTGGCAACAATTTTATTGCTCGTTCGACGCTCAACGTTATCGTCATTTGTTGTTGGCATTTGTGAGTGCGTCATGAACTTCATTATCATCGACAAAATCAACGACGCCAACGCCATCGCCACAGACGCTCAAATCAACGCAGCGGCGACGACGACGACGACGACGACTCTTTGGTAACATCTTTTTTTTTTAGCGGTTTTTTAATCGAGGGCTTACTTATTGCATAAGCGGAGAAACTCATTTCGCTTGGTCTCGTTTTTTTTCTGCTTCTTTTTTTTTTCGTTTTTTGGCTTTTATAATTTTGCTTTATTTGGAGCATGTTATAAATATTATTGGCGTTACGTTGTTTTTGTTTTACCATTACGTTGTTAATCAGCAAAGCTGAACGATGCAAACGAAACAAAAGACTTAAGACACAAACTTGAGAACTTTCTTTTGGCATACAACAAGCCAAGCCAAGCCAAGCCAAGCAAAGTGAACTGTGACTGACACAGAAATGAGTTAATTTATGCATGCTAACCTCAAAATCCGGTTCACTTTTTGGCACTAAGACCCTTTGGCGCATACGTAAGATCATGTAATAAACCAAAAGAAGGTAAACAGCTTAAAAATATATACATATATATATATATGTATAAACAAAAACAAGTTCCGCGAAATTGTGACCGTGGCCATGGATTTAAATTTCGAATTTTGTTGCGCTTGTTTTTGTAGACCACTTACTTTTATATGTATGTATGTATGTTTGTATCTGTGTGTGTGTTTCTGTTAATGAGTTTTATTGTTTATCTTGATTTCTTGACGCACATATATCGTTTCATTAACACGCTGCGTTGTTGCACTCTGCAAGCCGCTTTGCATATCATTTTTTCTACATTGATTGCGTAATAACAATCAAAAATATAAAAAAAAAACTCTTGTTTAAAATTGAAAAAAAAATAAAATAAAATAAAATAAAATGTAAATGATTTCCCAACATTTATTTGCTCAATCGATTATGTATGCGTTTTGTTTGTTTGTTTTTTAATTGTTAAAGTGACGAGTCTTAAAGCAAGACACTGTTGTTGTTCGTTGGCAAGGGCGTTGGGACGTGTGATAAGCACGTTGAGACAAATACGGAAGACGTACGTTGGAAAGTCTGCTTAAGCGCTTGTTGTGCTACTGTTTGCTTTTATTGTCTACTTAATTGATTGTTAAAGAAAAGCAAAAAAAAAATAATTAATACTTTGATTGAGCTTAATGAATGTTTGTTATGTTGCAAGTTCGTTACTTAAGTCGTTTGTTTGTATTTTATTTAAATATTATTAATTTGCTCTAAAGTGTTATTTGACGTGCGCTGCGAGTTTGCTCTCGTTCATTGATGTATGTAAATTTGCTGTTGTTTCAAAAAACGCTCTACTGACAATCACTCAAATGCAACGTCACGCCTCCTACAAAGAGGCTTTTGACAGCGTTTTTTTCATTAATTTTCTTGCTGCTTAAATAATTATTGTTCATGCCACT
This sequence comes from Phortica okadai, assembly GCA_034638295.1. NCBI lineage: Eukaryota > Metazoa > Arthropoda > Insecta > Diptera > Drosophilidae > Phortica > Phortica okadai. The sequence continues at coordinate 7,058,236 of CM067851.1, forward strand.
GAACGCTTATCTAATATGAAATTTAAGGAGCACAAAATTTAAAAAAAAAAAAAAAAAACTATATATTTTCTTACAAAATTTTATAACGTATACGCCAAGTGACGCTAATTACATAATCATCATCGATACTTCATTGTAGTTGCATGATTTGCATGTGCTCAATGTTTAATGTTGTTGTTGTTGTTGTTATTACTTCTTAACACTTTTTTTTTCTGCCTATGGTTTTCTTTCATTTGTCTTTTTTTGTTGTTGTATCTTTCTTTGATTTCTTCTTCATATCCACAGCATGTATATATTTGCTAATGTTGTTGTTGTTGCTTGGGCTTTCGTCATCGTCAACGTTGCTGATTTAACATGTTCATAACAATTGCGCAGGCATGAAGACATGAAGACATGCCCTGAAAGCTAATCAATGTCCGAACAAACATTTATTCAAGCGCATATTTGTTGTTGTTGTTGCTGTTGCGTTTGATTATGTGTTCAATTGCGTATGTTTTTTGCGCGTTCAACACAACACATGTGACAACTGTCGCTGCATTGGCACTTACCTTACCCAATAGTTTTAGCAACAACATAGGTTTTTTTTTTTTTTTATTTTTTTTTTTATTTTTCTTCTTTCGTTTTTGCTTTTGTTTTACTTCACTTTTGTTTACTTATCATTTCCCTGTTATGTGTTAAACAATTTGGCAGCGGAAGCGTTGACAACTTCGGTTGGTCAACAATGTTGTTGTAACAAAATGTGCCAATGGCATGACACCAATTTTTTGTACTTTCCGTTTCGATTGCAAGCGTTTTTATTGTTGTTGTATTTGTTTGTTTTAGTATTTTTCGTATATTTTTGGTGTCTGAGTTCATTGTACAAAAATTAAGCTTATTGCTTTTGGCCTCTAACAGCGCTTAATTAACAATTGACCCAATTGTGCAATTGGTAAATGTTAAATGGCCTCAAAATGCATTGAGTGCCGCCACCGTTGGCTAAATATTTGTTTGGCAAAACAATGAAAATCACACAGATCTACAATGATTGCATGTCATTAACATTTCTTTTTGATCCATTATTATTGTCTTTGTTTGATAACAACAAAAATTCGTCTTTATACAATAAATGACAATGTCATCAGCCTTTGATGTTCGTCATTTTCATTTTCGTCATTTTTTTTTTTGTTTTTTTTTGTTTTCTTTTTTCACTTATTTATTTCGCTATTGTTCAAGTCTTAACGAAAATTTATTGCGTGAATTATGCGTTTGAGTGCATCATCATTTATCTGTTTGTGGTAGAGAAGAAAGAAAAGAAACAAGAAAGTACGAAGTGCAATAAAATAAACGGAGATGCGCAACAACATGTCTGAGTGACAGCCGTGTGCAGTTAAATAGCAACGATATGAAAATAGTTATTTAAAATACAAAAGGCAATTAAAAGTTATTAATAAAATAAAAATTTGAAGGACTAATACTTTTGTGAATGTTTTATGAAATGAGAAATCAATTTTTGATCAATTTATATTGCTCGAAAGTGAATATTTTTATTTTACTAATCATAAATGAAGCAAATTCTTCTCTTACAAAAAAATGAAGCTGTGCGTTAAATGAATCATGAAATTTCACACATGCTGACAAATTTAAGCCAATATTTGCTGTAACAATACTATCAACAACGAGTAGTAGAATGGCTCGAAGTGGTTTGCAGCACTTTTGTTGCATCCATCAGTGTCACACGATCTACAACTTTGTATTTCTATGTCCGTCTTAAAAAGCAATGCAAGTTTTATGGCTTCGCAAAACTCTACTTCATTACGGTCACATTTGCGACCAAAGCTTATATCATTAGATGTTGTATCTATACAAAAAAAACATTAAATTAAAGATTTGAACTTTGAAGTTGAAAAAAAAATTACTCTTTAGGACAACAACACCGCATTTAGGTTCTTTTTCCTTGCATTCCTTAAGGTACGACTCATCAGCTTCATTTTTGCAGTTAGAATCATTTTCACTATCACAAGTGTAACATTTTAAGCCCGATGCAGCTTTACATATAATACCGACGAAAATCACGCTGATGAAGAAATTTTTCATTTTTAGAAAATAAAATTAATTTAAATATTTTTTATATTTCTTTTTTTGATAAGTTTATATAAGCTTTCAGGATCGAAACAAATCTGACATCGCCTATTCGGATAGAGTTGAAAGTTGTGGTATGCAGTTTTGTAGGGTTGTTTGAGTTATAGCATTTTAAAAATTAAATTTCCGATCAATATACAATGCTCGAAAGCGAAAATTTTTATATTACTAATCACTAATGAAGCAAACACTTTTCTCACACAAAAAAATGAAGCTTTGCGATAACTGAAGCTGAAATGTATTTATATGAAGTTGCCGACAGATGTTTGGGCAGCATGAAAATTCACACATGCTGACAACTTTAAGCCAACATTTGCTGCAACATTACTAACAATAACGACAGAGAGAATGGCTCAATGTGGTTTGCAGCACTTCTAGGACTTTTTGTAATTCTGTTGCATCCATCAGTGTCACACGATTTACAACTGACTATTTTCTTGTCAGTGTCTACAAGAACCGTCAATCTTACGAGTTTACAAAATGAGTCATCATTATCATCACAACCGCGAGCATAGTTGAGATCATTAGACGTTGTATCTATAAAAAAAAAATACATTAAATTAATGATTTGAACTTTGAAGTTGAAAAAAAAATTACTCTTTGTAATAGAAACAGCGCATTTAGTGTCATCTGTTTCGCATTCCTCAAGGTACGACAAATCAGCTTCTTTTTCGCAGTTAGAGTTAATTAAACTTACACATTTGTAACATTTTAAGCCCGATGTTACTTTACATACAATACCGACGAAAATTACGCAAATTAAAAAATTTTTCATTTTTAGAAAATAAATTTAATAAATATATATTTTATATTTTTTTTGTGATTTCGTTTATAAAAGCGTTCAGGACCGAAACAAATCTGACATAGCCTATTTAGATGAGAAATTTACGAAAAGTTTAAGTTTGTAGGTCTTTAAAGGGTAACCATAAAAAAGAAAGGAATTTCAGGTTCGTATTTTGAATAGTTTTGGAGATATAACAATTTAAAGAAAACAACTGAGGGAGGAGAAATGAAAGAGAGGAGAAAATTGTGGTAGGGCTACACAGGTTGAGTCTGCAGACTTACTTTCGTGTTTCTATCTTTTTGAATGTTTGAGTTATAGCGTTTTAAAAATTAAATTTCCGATTAATATATAATGCTCGAAAGCGAATATATTTATTTTACTAACCATTAATGAAGCAAACTCTTCTCTTACAAAAAATTAAGCTGTGCGATAACTGAAGCTGAATTGCATTTATATGAAGACGCCGACAGATGATTGGGCAGCATAAAATTTCACATACGCTGACAACTTTAAGCCAACATTTGCTGCAATAATAATAATAACAACAACGAGTGGGACAATGGCTCAAAGTGGTTTGCAGCACTTCTTTTTAGATTACTGTTGCATCCATCACTGTCACACGTTCTACAACTAACCACCTCGTAGTCTGGCATAAAATTTGCCACAAATTCCCCGGCTTTGCAATAATTTACAAGATTATTGACACATCTGCGATCATATACTTTTTTATTAGATGTTGTATCTATAAAAAAAATACATTAAATTAAACATTTGAATGTTGAAGTTGAAAAAAAAAATACTCATTCCGGAAAAAACCAGGCATTTAGTTTCATCTGTTTTGCATTCCTTAAGGTGTGACGTATCAACTTCATTTTCGCAGTTATTTCCACAAATGTAACATTTCAAGCCCCAGGCAGCATTACATAAAATAATGTTGAAAATCACGCTTATGAACAAATTTTTCATTTTTTTTAAATAAATTTAATATATATTGATAAGTTTATAAAATCGAAACAAATCTGACATCGCCTATTTAGATAGAGTTCAAAGAGACAAGAAAATCGGTCAAAAAATATGGAATTTACGAAAATTTTAGGTTTTTAGGTCTTTAAGGGGTAACCATCAAAAATAGAGGAATTTTGTGTTATGCAGTTTTGAAGACATATATTTACAAAATTTGTATACAACATATCAGGTTCGTATTGTGAATAGTTTTGGAAATATAGAAATTTAAAGAAAAGTGGGGGAGGAGAAATAATAGAGAGGGAAAACATTTTTGGTATGCAGTTTTCTACGGCTGAACGACAGATGGACATGACTTTATTAACTCGTCTTGTCGTTCTGATCAAGAATATATATATGTATATAGATATTGTAGTGTTCCCCTCTCTTACTTCTTGGACTGAAACAAACCTAATATACCCTGATATACGGTATGTGTACAGGGTATAACAACAAACAACAACAGCTTACAAAAAGACAAAAACAAACGAACGACACTAAAAACACAAAACTTAACTTTCACTGAGAAAAAAAATGATAAAAAATCAAAGACGTAAGCAAAAGAAAAATAAAGAGAAAAGGGTTTACGTTTATTTCGTTAATATGAAGAGGAAAAAAACAAAAGCAGAAAATAAAAAAAATGTTTATTGTTAATTAAAACAAATAAACTTGTAAAAATGAAATAAAAACATGTGCGTAAATTACAACAAAAGCAACTTGGCTGAGAAGACAAAGTCAGCATATACATACATACATACATATGTAAGTGTGAAGAAAGACTAACAGAAAGAAAGATGAATTGAGCAAAGCAAGTTTCCGGCGTCCTTCACTCAAGGCCGTTTTATCAACGCCAACAGTAATAACAACACCACCAACAACAACAGCAGCAGCAAGTTTCAAAACAACATGTGATATCACAACAGCAGCAGCAACAACAGCAACAATGCGCAGCTGCTTTTGTTGATGATGATGATGATGACGACGGTCAGTAAAATGCCATCGAAACGCTTTAATGACATTTTATGTAATTTTGATGCAACTCAAAAAAAAAAAAACCAAACGAAAACAACAACACATAACTAAAAGTGTTGTTTTTTTTTTTTTTTTTTGTTTTATTTTTCATTTTATGAATTTTAATTATTGCTTTTGAGCATTTTCCAACACTTATGTCGTTTGCTGCTCATGCAACATGCATCAATCAACACGGCCATTGAGTTGGACATGCAACGCCAGCATTTTGATGAAGCTGCCACTGCCACTGCCAACGCCAATGATCTTGTGCGGCAACATTGTACATTTTTTTTTTTGTTTCTGTTTCGCCATTATTTGCAAAAATACAAAAAAAAAAAAATAATAATAATAAAGTCGAAGCAATTACGAAAGCGCATCTTTTTTTTTACTTTTTTTTCCATTCAATGACAAAAAGGAAACAACGCAAAGTAATGACAGCCAATCACTTCCCGGTTCGTGATCCTTTTCTTTAATTTACAACATCATCTTTAAGATTTTACGTTGCGATATGAACGGCACGACTGACAAACAACAACAAAACATGAAAGAAAGAAAGAAAAAGCGACAATGTATGACTGGGAGTGCAAAGAGTCAAGTTCAGAGTGCCAGACTCGTCTTCAGTAAATTGCGTGCCTTTTTCACGGCTAATAGTCACGATTGGACACAACCCCCGCACAGGAAGTGGCAAAGCTTTCGTTGTGTGCGTGTTTTTGTTGTTGTTGTTGTTGCGTTTTGGCATTACAAAACAAACAAAACAAAAAACAAACAAACAAGCAAGACCATCTGCACAACTGGTGCTTGAACTCAAAATGAAAGTGAAACTGCACGTTGGCTGCGACGTCAACTGCGCTGCAACGTCACAGCGTTCACATGCAAAAACTCTTACTTTCAAAGCAACTTGCATGCAATGCTTTGACTGTATTTGTAGCTGCAACTACGTGTGTGTGTGTGTAAGTTGACCAAGCAATGTGTTATTGCTTTGCTTCAACATTTATTCATTTCCTTCTAACGTAAAATTTGCCACAAGAAAACACAAAAAAGCGCACAAAATTGCAATTAAATGAAAATATAAAGTTAAATTTTAAATTTAAGTCGTTAAGTTGCATTACTTTGTTTCAGTTTGCAGTAACAAGTTTTTTTATTATTAATTTTTTTTTTGTTTTATTTTAAAAATTTCCTCTTATCTGTGGACAGCGGAAATGGCGCTGCAGCCAGTTTGCTGTTGACGAAGATTTCTGTAGTTTGTTTCGTTTTTTTTTCGTTTTTATTTTTTCCATTATTATTATTATTAATATTTGCAATTTGATTGGTCTTAAAAATAATTTGTTGTATTTAATGTTCACTTAATGTGTAAAAACCTAAACATGAATGCCGCAGTGGAGATCAGCTGTCGGGCGTAACAAATGCGTATGGGTTTTGGTGTTTGGTTACACTTGCTCAATGCACAAATACGCCAACGTTGCGTATGAGTTTGATTTTTTGTTTGCTTTTATGATGTGTAATATAATGAAGACACGCTGGAAAAACAATGGCGGTGCAAATAATTAATTTTTGTATTTTTTTTACATAATAATAACATGACATTTTGGCAAACTTTAACAAACAAAATATTAAAAATATATTCGATAAAAAAAACTGAAGAAGATAAAAAGTATTCCTCGAATGAGCACAATGTATATTTTTAAAATTTTTATATTTTACTTTAATTTTTGTTGTTTTTTTAACATAATAATATGAGTGATACTTCGACTTCGAAAAAAAAAAAAAAGAGAAAACATAATTCTTTGAATGAGAAGAAAATTATTTTTTAATTTTTATTTTTTACTCTAATTTTTTAATTTTTTTTCTTAAATATTCCTCCAATAAGATAAATATTTCCTTATTTTTTTATTTTTAATTTTAAATTTTTTTAACTTGATCCTTAATGTTTATAAAATGTTGTTATGATATAATAATAAATGACTATGGGTTGATTTTGAAACTAAATAGGTTTGATTTAAATTATGTTTTCAAATCATTTCAATGGAGTCTCTTTAAACGTCTTCAAATCGCGAATCTAAACAACCGATTACCAAGTGGGTTGGTGGTAAGAGTAGAGTCAACTTGTATCGTGGGAAGATGAACATTAAACAATGAAAAAGTATCTCTTAATTTTTCATCGACAACATAATTTAAGCATAACTAAAATATTACTTTGCGCACATTTGAAGACATGAACTTCTTTGTACTTAATTAAGCTGAAATGCGCATTTGCTCAATGAACGAAATAAACAACAATGTTGAAAACTTGTTTATTATATTTTTTTATGTTTTTTTTTTTTTTTTTGTCTTTTGCAGGCAATTAAGGAAGTAATTTGTGTGCAAAAGTTGCTGGCGATAATAATGATGATGTCTGAAACTTGCAACACCAACAACAATAACAACTACAGCAACAACATTAACATTTATAGCAGCAAAAGCAGCAGCAACAACAACAACAACAACAACAAAAGCATTTAAACAAAAAGTCAGGCGCCACTCACGCGAAAGCAAACGCAATAAATAGCAACAACAACAACCAAGTAAGCTGTTTAATATAAAGCATGCAACAAGACGAAACTTTGTTGCTAAAGCGTCAACAGCAATTGCCATAATTGCCATTGGACCAAAACATACTAAAGCAACAGCAACAACAACAACAACACATTGTGAGCATCAAATAAGTAAAGGAGTCCAATAACCGAACATTGGCTTCGTGTGCAACATATCGCATTGAGTTGCATTAAGCTGAGCTGAACTGAACTGAGCTGAGCTGAGTTCCTTAACTTGCAACATTAAACGCACAGACAGACGGACAGGCCGTCAAGCAGCAATTGAAAGTAAGAAACTCACCATACGAGATATCCGCGGCAGGTACAAATCGAAACGAATCGCAACGAATCGAATCAGTGCAGTGTTGCAACACACCAACAACACCAACAACAGCAACAACAACAACAACAGCACATACGCCGGAAAATCCATACAAAAGACACACACAACAACAAGTTGGCTTTGCCATTGCCAAGGCTAACGAACTCAACTCAACTCAACTGAAATCAACGCGCATGAGCACGCAGCCAAAGCGCTCGCCGACGCGGAGACAAAGTTGACGTTAACATTAACGTTTGCCACTTTTTTGATTTGATATTTGGCGTTGCAAGTTCAAATTCGATTGCCATCCAATCCAGTTCGTCGTTAATGCCGTCGATCAAGACGCTACAACGACAACAACGACAAGTGACTTAGAGCAGGAAGTGGCAACGCTTAACGCAGAGCGTGCTGCGCCTTAATTGGGGTGCGGCACTCAATTATCAGTTCGTTGAATTGCATGCAACAACAGCAGCAACAACAGCAACAACAACATCTTATCAAATTCAACTCCCGAGACAATTTAACGACAACGTGCTCAATGTAAAATGTTAGTGCCCAACAGATGGCGTCAACAAATACTCAAAACACTCACGACGATCATAGCATGCTTACTCACATTCGCCTTAACGCACACGCACGCCTATGAGAATCACGCCGCGACAACAGTGTCCACCGCATTGCTCACGGGCCACCAATTGCCGCCTTGGCTGACGTCGCAACAGAACGGCGTGCCGTCGACAACAACCTCAGCAGCAGTGGCAGCAGCAGCCGCCAACACCGAGCGCAGAGCGCGTAATCTTTATGCGCCCTATCAGACGTTTAGCAAAAAAGATGACATCAGCTTTAAGGATGTGCGTCAGCGGGCCGATGGCACAATTGTGCAATCCTTTGGTTCCTATCGCACGGCACGACAATCACGCGATTCCTATGCCGAGCAACAACAGGCACAGCGACGCGCCGACGCCAATGTGGAAATCGTGCCGGCACCCTCGGTGGAATTGCCAGCCAGCGAACTCATAACGATACCAAAGCAGATTGTGCCCACAATGCCGGAGAATGTGACACGCATGGGTAGGCAAAGGAACTACGTTTACATACCGCTGCAACAGACAGCGGCAAGCGAGCCACCGCTGCTGCAGCTGCGTCCGAATCGCAACATGTCGCTGGCGCAACTGGGACCGCCACAAGATGGTCTCAGCGCTGTTGCGGCCGAGTACGGTGAGGAGTTGGTGCCGGAACGCACGGAACGCAGCGATGTGCTGCCACTTGCGGCCACGGCGGCTGGCTACGATTACGCCACGACGTCCGCTGAGTCTGTAGCGGCCGAGGAGGAGAATACCAGCCGACGTGTTGGCTTTCAATTTCCCAGCTACAGCCTGAAGCCCGCCAATCCCTTTCATCCGCAAGCCTATCGTGAGGATAATCCCATATTCGGCGATTCATCGGCCTACAGCGATGATCTTGTCAATCCAACGCAATACGAGCACGAGACACGCCACACGCGTCAACTCATCTTCGACAGCGATGGCACGCCGCTCTCGCACAGTTTCGAGTTTCCGGGCCTCGCTGCTAATACCAAGCCGCATACACTCAACTCGGCTGTCGCCGCGGGCAAAATCTTTCGTGAAGAGGTGACAAAGTTCGGCGATATCAATGGGCCAATAACCGCGCTGCCACAACGGCCGCAACGTGGCATCTACTTTGGCGACACAGAGTTCCGCACGGGACCGCCAGTCCGTCAATTCAGTCCGCAGAAGAACTTCAATGAGTATGTCGGGCCGAGTGAGTATCAAGGCTCGCGTAAGAGTCGCTATTCGGCATATAAGTCTTCGCGTAGTCCGCGTGTCGTCTTTCCCACAAATGATAACATCGGCACGACCGGTCCTACGGGTACCTCTGCGCCCTCAGGCACAGGCGTTTACTTCAGCGATAATCTGGCCTTCAGGTTTGTCTCGGCTTATGCAATTATCCTAACAGTTGCTCTTATATTTTTTATACTTTTGCAGAGATCAAAATTTCGGCATCAATGAATTGGCCGCCATACAGGATATGCGCAATGAGTATAGCTTACAGGATTTGGATAGCGCTTCGGATGCCACGGGCACCGCACAATCGGCGAATACGTTCAAGGAGAAAGGTAAGTCCATTAAAGGCTTCTCTCATACACACGCAGGATATTTTCTTGTTATTGTTTGCTTGGCTTTTGCGCACGCGTAGTGCTTCAACATGGTCTTCCAACGATATCGCAAGTTCCTTAGCAGCTGCAGCCTGTATATAAATTAAAGAAAAAAGTTATTGTCTTGTTGGCTTATCTCTTATCCAAATCCTATATTGCCTACAATAATTGTCACAAAAAAAAAAAAAAAATTAAACATTATTCATACCAACCCCCAAAAAAACACCCCGACAGTCGACATCACCACCGATCTGGAGTGTCAACATCGCGGCGGCACATGTGAGTTCTTTCTCGGCTGTTGGCTAACCGGTGGCCTCATACAGGGCACCTGTGATGGTTTACTGCGCGGCTGTTGCCATCGCACTGCCAAATCGGCAAATCTACGCACCTCGGACTATGTTGGCGGCGGCGTTGGCAGAGGCAACACAATCGATTTGACTGATCTGCCGCAAAAGAATTTTGGACCCGTGCACAATGATCCCAGTGAGTTAAGACAAAGACAAAGAGAGAGAGAAAGAGAGAGAGTGCTGAAATTGGACATGGACATGGAATGGAATGGCCTGAATTGACTTCATTTGGGCGCGGCTTGGCTTAGCTTGGTGTTAGCGGTTGTTGTTGTTGTGTTTTTTTTTATTGTTGTTGTTGTTGGCATGCTGGCTTGTGGTTGAACTTAGTTGAAATCATTCGCGCTCCTAAACAAATTAATCAAAGCTGACGCTTATTACTTCTAGAAAGTAGAAAGTAAACGAGATGAACAAAATAAATAACAACTTTTTGCATGCACTTTTTGTTTTTGTTTTCGTTTTTATATTTTCTATATTTTTTATAATACTTGTAGTGAGTAGTTTATGCACAAGTGTTAAGCACTTTGAAAGTGTTTCAATTAAAATGCAATTAAGTTGTTATTATTACAAGTATATTAAAAAAAAAAAATATATCAAAAAGTACACTAAACACACTTTTACTAAAAAGAAGTATTATTAAAAAAACCAAAAAAAAAAAATAAATAAAGATAAAAGCACGCAGCATGTAATTGAACTTTATAGTATAACGCAGCATGCGCATGTGTTAGATTTTAGATTTAATCAAGACTTTTTTGCCAAAATCATGTTTTTTTAGCGAACTCAAATTTCAAGCTGTCAAAATGCTAAATCGTTTAACTCAGTTTAACCACAGAGCTGCAAAATGTTGCCAGCAACGTAGACAAGTTGCGGAAGATCATTCAAACGTTCAATCAGTGGCAGTGTCAGCTTTGTCGGCGCATTTGTGGTTGCTAGTTATTTTTTTCAATAATTTATTAAGCAAAAAACTCAAAAAAATATAAATATTTATCTAAAAGCTTGCTTAGTTTGCTAATTATATTTGGTTTGCTCATGATTCGATTGTATTTCGTGGCTGCGTATTCTTTACTAATTTTTGTATTTTTTTTTTTTTGTTTATGATTTTCTTTTTGATTGGCTTTATTGCAAAATATTTGATTTTGGCAACGGCGCTTGATTTAATGTCGTAATGCTTTTGTCCATTACAGGTTGCGGCATTTCATTGGCCAAGCAGACGGCGCAACGACGCATTGTGGGCGGCGATGATGCGGGCTTCGGTTCCTTCCCTTGGCAAGCTTACATACGCATTGGCTCCTCGAGGTGAGTTTTGTATGCTTGTCAGCTACATTTTGAACTTAATGCGCGAACACGTTCGTTGTCTCGTTTGGTATTTGTTTTTTATTTATTTTGTGCAGCTTCCGCATGCAAACTTTCCTTTTGCGCAACAAGTTGCAAGTTTGCATTTCCTGTTTTTTTGTTGGTTTTTTTTAAATATTTTCCATTTGGCTTTTTACAGATGCGGCGGCTCGTTGGTATCACGTCGTCATGTTGTGACCGCAGGTCATTGTGTGGCACGCGCAACGCCGCGTCAAGTGCACGTCACACTCGGCGATTACGTCATCAATTCCGCAGTCGAACCGTTGCCAGCATATACATTCGGCGTGCGTCGCATCGATGTACATCCGTACTTTAAATTCACACCGCAGGCGGATCGCTTTGATGTCTCAGTGCTGACGCTCGAGCGCACCGTGCACTTCATGCCGCATATCGGTGGGTGATCAACTGCTTTGCAACATTATAACTTCTTTCCTTACATTACTTTTCCATTGTCCTTACAGCACCGATTTGTTTGCCCGAGAAGAGTGAAGACTTTCTTGGCAAATTCGGCTGGGCTGCGGGCTGGGGTGCGCTCAATCCCGGCTCACGTTTGCGTCCCAAGACACTGCAGGCTGTCGACGTGCCCGTCATTGAGAATCGCATCTGTGAACGTTGGCATCGACAGAATGGCATCAATGTTGTTATCTATCCAGAGATGATGTGCGCTGGCTATCGCAACGGCGGCAAGGATTCCTGTCAAGGCGACTCAGGCGGTCCACTAATGCATGAGAAGAATGGACGTTGGTATCTTATCGGTATGTAAAATAGATTTTTATTAAAAATGATTTTATAATATTAATGCTGCTTCTTCTTGCTTAGGCGTTGTCTCTGCCGGCTATTCGTGCGCTTCACGTGGCCAACCCGGCATCTATCATCGTGTGCCCTACACGGTCGACTGGATTTCGTATGTTGTTGGATTGACGCAAAATATCTAAGCACGCGCTCGTCCATTCAATTGGCACATTCTCTTGTTATAAATATATTTTCGTATCTATCTAACTTAAGGCACACTTATTTATTAACTCTTTATTTTTATTTGTATCTTCGAAATCTATCACTTGCTCACGCATCATAAGCGCTTCCTCAGACGCTCGCTGCTAATACATTTTGTAAATAATTTTTATAACGAATCTTTTCCTTTCCCTTTTCCCTTTTTTTTACTTTTATTTTTCATTTCTATATGTTTCGCGTTTATTTATTCACAAATTAGCACAGCTCGCGCCGCTCTCCGGGCTGATACAAGTACAATATGTTTAAGTTCTTTACATATACAAACACAATTCGACTTCGTACATTAAACTTACGCGTAATTTAGTCATATGTGCTGTTATGTAATTATAAAATATTTATGAACTCAATTCGTCGTGTAAATAAATTATGTTAAATTGGTCGTAAACTTTGGCAATCCTTTTTTTTCTTTCTATTCATTGGTTTAGATATGCGGCAAATAGAGTGTCTGATAGGGCAAGTGACGATAGTCACGCTCTGTATTAGCAAAATTACTGCCAACTGCATGCCGCTGGCTGTCCATGACCTTAAAGAGCGAGAAGACCTCATGATAGGTCTTGTAAAAGATAACTGAAAATATGCATAAGATAGTCAAGTAGCGGCTTTGGTGTCGGAGTCGGCATACGTACGCATAATCAAGGCAAACACAAGTAAGCACAGCACAAAGCTAGACAAATCCACAAATAAGCCAGCGGCCAAGTAGAAGATGCCCACATATAAGCCCACACCGAAGAGCATGCCGTGAAAGAGCAGCCAAGGGAAGAGCAGCGAGCTGCTGTCCTACGTAGTGAGCAAAATTCATAAACAATATGTGATAAGTTTCCACTATTTTGAACATACCCTGGCGACGCCGATGAGCAAGAGAAGGCTGACGACCGTATTGATCAACGACAGCGCGTACAAAATGGTACTGAAGACGGCCAACACTGCAATGAAAGGCACACAAACCATAATGACAACGAAATCAAATCATTCGTAACTCACTGTTCGTTAACATTCGCTGCTGTGTTGGTGTGACCTCGCCCTTAAGGAAGGTCTCCTTCAGCAAATGCTCGATCTCTGGTTGCATGTGCATTGTCAGCACTGTTGTCATCAGCACGGCACATGATATAATCACGCCCAGCCAGCCAATGATGATGACATTGTATTGCATATTCTTGCATTGCACATACGAAATGGCTGACAGATTGTGCGCATGTTGCTCAGCTGCCACCGTGCTCGGTGTTGGTGACAATGTTGTTGATTTGGCCATTGCGGCCGAATTCGGGGCCATTTTTACTGTTTTTTTTTTGTTGTTTTTTTTTTTATAATTTATTCACGAACAATTTGGTTGCTGTGTCAACGCTTTAATATATTTGAAAATAATATTACATTTTCTGACAAAACTTTAAACTACAAATTTTTGACTAAGCCTACTGAGTGAACTTGCACGCAATTAACAATAATAATAAAAGTAAAATTACTTTAAATAAAATCAAAAAAATAAATAAAATAAAATGATTTTTATAGCGTAGACTATCCATACTATTTATGTTCAAAACTATTAAAATTAACATTTACTATTAACATTAATAAAACTATAATTAAAAATATGTTTACAGTGCTTGTGATAGTTTCTTTAATAGAAATAAAATAAATTTCAAAGCAAAATTAACATGACTAAAAGAAAAACTATTAAAAAGCTATTTGCATTTAATACAATTTTTCTATTAACAGTGTCTAATCAGAATAGAGTAATTAATCATTATTATTTTTTTCGTAATTATTATTTTGATTATTATTATGTTAGTTATTATTATTTTGGCTTTATAAGTCATCACGAAAGGTGAACAGCAATGTCTGTAAATCTTTCAAGAGTTTGATGTCTTGTTGAAACACTAATATCAATTAATCGTTTCAAACAAAATTTAATAATAATTAATGTTTTTATTGCTAGCGATTCAATTGTAAATTAAATTTTTATTTGAAAATTGATTGATTATGATAAAAATATTAAAATTATCTTAATTTCAAGCTATGTTGGGAATTTTTATTCAACTTTTAAATGTAATGTTCAATTAAACAAAATTCTTCAAATTCCAGCATTCATGTCAACGCTCTTTGTTTGAAAGTATTTTAATCTTTTGTAAGTTTTTTTTATTTATGTTTCTTGTTTTTCTACTTTATTTTTGTTTTTTTACTTTTTTGAGCACATTTCACATGCAACTCGATATGCAAATATGTTATAAAATAAAAACAAAAATTAGAAAGTAAGCTAAGAACAACAATAAACATTTTTTATAAGCTGCTCGTGCCCTAAAGCGCTTTTGATCGATGGAAACGTGTCTCACAGCGCTGCCTTCGAAATCTTTAGTCTTTTGAAACATTTCCGTTGGCGAGCGAGACAAAGAATTGCATTTCGTAATCAATTGTGTACAACATACAAGTCAAGTTGTTGAAGACGAGCAAAAACAACAACAACAACAACAACGGCTGCTGATGCTGTTGCGCGTCTTTCACTGTTTGCCGCCTCTTTGAGTAACTCGTGTGACTGCTGGCGCTGCGCATACTTCTGCCACATGAGCCAGACGCGAGAGCAGTTTGATTCTATCGTTCGGCGCGTGCGGTTGCCTCTACAGTCGTTTCAAATAGAAGTTTAAAGTCATTCAAAACAAAAAAAAAAAAGACGCAGAAGCAGAAGAAAAAGTGTTACTTTGGCATTTGGTTTGTGCGAAAGAAACAAACCTTAAATAATTATTATTAATAAAAGCAATTCTCAACAGATATGTAGCAATTGTGCTGTTGGTATGTGCTTAAGTCATTTTAAAAATCATGTCAAAACAGAAATTCTATGTGAACAGTAACACAAAAAAAAAAAAAAAAAGAATCACTTGAAACTGGGTCAGAAGAGTCGTCGCTAGTCGTAGTTGAAAACGCATATTAATTGTGCTGGCAGCAACAGTTCAGTAATTAACCACCAACAACAGCAACAGCAACAATGCAAACAACAACAGGAAGAAAGAATTAATTGCAAACGCAAGACAGAACTTCTGTATCTTTAACCCATTTAGATAGTCTGTCGTCTTGTCTGTACATCTGTCCGGCTGTGCTCAATCCGCGCCGCGCTAAAGTGAAAATGAGCACAGCTGACAATGTCTTCTGTATAAGGCGAGTGTGTGAGAGCAGCGCTGCAATGTATTTGGGTTGAGCTCAGTTAGCCAATGTTGCTACGTGTGTGAGTTCAATCAACTTATTGTGCTCGCCATTTGCTGTTGTTTTCAAGGACGTCACTTGTGTGTGCATAGTGTCAAGAATTCGCTTTTAACACTTGAACCTACGTCTTCTTTTGGTGTATAAAGACAAGTATGTGAAAACAACTTGTTAAGAAAAAGCGTTAGAAGCTCGTGAAGACACTTAGCGCTCAACTCATGTGTCAACAGTTGCTCTAATAATAGTGACAACACGAAAAGTGGAACACAGATAAAAGTCATAAAAAAGAAACAAAAAACAAAAACAACAAATTATAAACAATCTTCAACATGAAATGCTAAAGTGAAATATCAAAAAAGAAACAAAAAATATAAAAAAAGATAAAGACATTTTCATGCTTTCATTAGCACAACAAGCTGATTGACAACAGACAGACAGACAGTGAGACAGACAGATAGACAAGACAAAGAAAGTTCATGTTAGCGAATGCTTTATTAAAATGTTAAACCGACAACGACAAATTTGCGTCAACAAGATGCTTTACTCATTACTTTTGTTATTGTCATGTTCATTTGCAGCGTGCAACAAAGTGTAACGAGTTGTGTTAAATGTATGCAAATGTGTTTGTTAGTGTGCCACGCCCACAATAAACAGAGCAACGTCGACGTACATAACATTAATGGCATTTAACAATGAATCAACAACTATGGAGACTTTTTACGATACTCAACGCATTACACATCCTACTCATTGATGCCAGTATGTATTTTCGTACTCTAGCTGAGAAAATAATTAGCTTTGTTCATATTTAAAACAGGCATATTGAATACGCTGCTCGGCGTGCCAGCGGAATGTGTGCATCAGAGCGGCGTTTGGCCATGCAAATTGTCATTTTCCTGTTGGCTGCAAGGCGGCAAGCATGCCAAGGGCTGTGGCACAAACAAATGGCTTTTCTCGTGTTGCGTCGTCGAGCCGAATGTATCGCCGCTTGAGAATCTCGTCGGTGGCGCACTAAATGAGTACAATAAGCTTAAGTTGAACGCGTTGCCGAAGCGTGTGATGTTGCGCCGCCGTGATGACAATGAGCTGTATGCCTTGGTGAGTACGGCAAGCTTAAGCGGATATTCTAGGCTAGGATTTAAAAAAAAAATCGATTTTTTTACATTTTCTTAAGGTCTAAGTCCTCAAAATTTAAAGTATTTTCGGAGTTATAGCTGTTTTTGTGATGTAAGGTACTAGTATCGCTTTACGCTGAACAAAACTTTAAACGCGATTTTCTCGAAACTAATTTTTTTCGACCTGGTTGACATGATATCTCCAGTTCTAATCATTCGATTATCTTCAAATTTTACGAGAAGCTTTTTAATACATTCCTCTATAATCGGGAATTGAAAAACAATTAGTTTTACTATTTTTAAAAAAATCCATAAAGGTGTTAAAAAAAATGGTAAAAAACATTTTTCATATATAAATCGTCGCCATTTTGTGAAAAAAAATTTAAGTATTTTTATCTGAGGTAGGAGCTGTAGAAACGTCTTTCTTGAGAATAACTGTATTTTTGTTTTTTTTTTCCGGACACTACAAGAATTGGAATCGTGTCAACCAAGATATCACTTTTTTTTGGCCTCCAATTTTCGACATCATAGCTCGACGAATTGAAATTGTTTTTTTTTGGAAAAATTTTCTTGTATTCTAAAAATGTTTTATATATTTTTTTTAACGTACAATGAAAAACGACTCAAATTGAGGCTTCTAGACTAGAATACCCCCTTAATGATGATTTGTATAATTTTTTCATTGAATATATTTGCTATTGCAGCCGGAATGCGGTTTGACGCGCACCTTTCAGAATACGCTACAGAAGCGCATCATTGGCGGTCGGCCGGCGCAATTCGCGGAGTATCCTTGGCAGGCGCACATACGCATTGCTGAGTTTCAGTGTGGCGGCGTTTTGATCTCGGCGAATATTGTGGCAACGGCGGCGCATTGCATACAACAGGCACGGCTGCAGGACATAACCGTCTATCTGGGCGAATTGGATACGCAGAATTTGGGCAGCATAAACGAGCCGTTGCCCGTGGAGAAGCACAGCGTTTTGCAGAAGATTATACATCCACGTTTCAACTTTCGCATGACGCAGCCGGATCGCTTTGATCTCGCCCTACTCAAGCTGGCCAAGCCGACGGGTTTTAGGTGCGCTCAACGTAACATTTTACTTCAATCTAATAAGTCTAATTTATTTGATTTGTCGTAGCGAACATATACTGCCCATATGCCTGCCACAATATCCGATACGACTTGTTGGCCGTAAGGGTTTGATTGCCGGCTGGGGCAAGACTGAGGCCAATATGGGCCAAGCGGGCACAAATATGCTGCAAGTGGCCAGCGTGCCTATCATCAGTGAGTTTGTCTTACTTCATCAGCTAACATGTAATCAATCTATTTAAAATTTCATTTAGCCACCTTGGATTGCCTGCGTTGGCATGAGAGTAAACAAATCAATGTTGAACTCTACAGTGAAATGTTCTGTGCGGGACACTCAGATGGTCACCAAGATGCATGCTTAGGTATGAAAATTTTTAATTAATTCATTTATTGCTTTCATTTATTATTCGGCAATCTTGTAACAAATAAGCGAAATGTTTTCTTCTTTCAAAAAACTCAATACATTTTAGTGCTGCATACTTTCAGGCTTGGCCTAAACTAAAGCTTTTTTGTCTTACAAATAGTTATCATTCTTTCTTTTCACAACCACAGGCGACTCTGGTGGTCCACTTGTGATCAAAGATCGTGGTCGCTTCGTGCTCGTTGGCATCACTAGCGCCGGCTTTGGCTGCGGCGTTGATCATCAGCCGGGCATTTATCACAATGTACAAAAGACTGTCAAATGGATACAAGATGTTGTTGCACGCAATGAGCTACAATAGCATAATAATATAGCTAATAATAATAATAATAAAAATACTATTTATTACATATGCTTAAATTAACATTATTTTTAGTTAAATACAAATCTCATTAGTTTTGAATATAATAAAGTCGTTTGTAGCGCCATTCAGAACGGTCACGTGCAATCATTTAGCCTAAGTTTGATTTAACAAAACAACAACAAACAGCAATAAAATATTTTCTTTAAACTTTAATTAATGCAAATAAATTTTACAATAAGGCAATTGCGTGAAAGTAGGCAACTGCTGACCTTGACATGTTTGCAGTTCAATTTGTCGATGAGCTTGTTTTTTTTTGTACACTAACAAAACCAAATGTGTCAAATAACAATTGCAAAACGTCGAACCAAGCCTAGTCAACATGCTAATAACAACAATTACGCACTCTTGCAATATTTTGCCGCTTTCCAGACATAAAACATAAACAAAAAAAAACAAAAACTAAAAGCAGAAAAGCTGTGAAGACACGTCGCACTAAAGCCATAAAGCTTTTAACACTTTTGCTTTGTTATGTCATTTTTTATTTAGCATTTTGGCCTCTTTAGCGTTGCCAACTTTGGAAATGGGATAAGTGGCACAACTCACTCGACTTAACTCAACTCGACACACCGCCGATAAGAAAGAAACTAATTTTTACATTAAGCACATTAAGTCGTTAGATGAAATGCGCATGACAAGCTCAAAGCATGCAAGCGAGCAGGCGAGCAGGCGAGCAAGTGAGTAAACAAACAAACAAGCCTTGTGCAATTATTTTCAAACTCTTGTTACGCGCTGCACTTTTGCTACGCTTTTGGCCTCATCTGCTCATGAATGTTTCTTTCTTTGCTCGTAATAAATTTGTTATTTAATGTAATGTTAAAAAAAGGTAAAAAAAAATGCTAGCAGCATTCAAGCGTATTGACACAATTTCGTGCCTCTTTCGGTTAAGGTTCGTTGCTTGAGTCTTTTGTAACCTCTAAGCCAGCAAATTAATTAATTAGGCGCACAATTTGTTAAACTCGATTTGAGTGCATGCATGAATCATGCCAAACTTTGGAAATTCACATGTTTCACAAAAAAAAAAAAATAACAAGTAGAAAAAAAAAGTCTCAATTTACATTTTGTCTTTGGTAAACTTTACCATTTGTATGCACATGACTCATGCAATTTGGTTGACCTTTTAAGCGTTGAACGCATAACCTTCAGAAAAACACAGACACGCATTTTAACTAAGCTTTAAAAATATAAACAAATTTATAATTAATGATTATTGACCGTTTAATTGAATTATTGAAAATGTCAAACGGATTTTGCGTGCAACATGATTTCTATTTAAACTTGAGCAGCGCACACGCATGTCAACAACATTTCAATAATATTTTTAATGTGTGGGTGGCAAATACAAAATTCTTTGAAAATATTTATTATAATAGTAAAGTAACAATTAGGTATTTTTATGTATTTAAATTTATATTAATATAAAAAATAATTATGCATGAAAAAAATTATTTACTAGTTATAATAAAAAAAAAAAATAAAACAAATACAAAAAAATATTTACGTTTACTTTCTTGTTTTTCTTTCTTGGTTTTAGTTTGCTTACTTACTTAGCTGCCTTAATTAAAAGCATGCAAAATGAAACGCCAAACAATAATTAAATGTTTTCACCAAAATGATATAAAATAAAAGAAAACCAAAGTGATTTTAATTGCGCTCTATAAGTTAATTGCATATTTAAGTCAGTCTAATTTTGAGCAACACGAAAAGACGAACTAAATCAGGCAAGTTTGTTGCTTAAGTCTTTCGTTTCGCTTAGTCTAAAAACATAAAATAACAAATCAAAATAAATTTTACACTTGCAGTGAGGAAGACTTCCTCTTAGTGCATTTCACAAATGACCATGCAATCAAGTTTACTTTTGTGTGTATGTGTGTGTGTGTGTATCTGTGTGTGTGCTTGTGCATTTGTTGTGCTTTTAATGTGACAGTTACGGTGCGCATTAATCACAACATGCAATTTTTCGTCGTCGTCGTCTTTACACTAACAACTCAATGACAACAACAACAACAACTTAGCGTGAACAAGTTTTTGCTGCAATGCACACCAATCTTCATTCACACACACACACATACATTGAATAGCTGAGTTTAGTCAGAGATCGCTCATATTTCAACGCTCAATACGTATTTTGCTCTTTTCGCAGTTGCGTCTTGGCCAACAACAACAGCAACAGCAACAACAACAACAGCGGCGCAACATTTCACTTTCGATTTCATTCATTCGTGCGTGTTTTTCAACATTGTTGTTGTTGGTTGTGGTTTTGGTTTTGGTTTTTTTTTTTGCTGTTTGTCTTTGTTGTTGTCTCGTTGTCTTGCCTGGCCAATGCGTCTGATATGAGACATATGTACATATGAGCGTCCCACAACTTTCTTAGCCATGCCAACGCTGTGCATGCAAGAGCAAAGCTTTGCTTTATGTTACTCAATACAATGCGTATGTGTATACCTATATATGTGTGTGTGTGTTCGCGAGTGTTTATGGCTTTTTGATTTTAAATTTGTCAGTCGTCGGTTTATTAAGTCTTTCGACGTTAAAGCAAACTGTTCGACAATCGTTTCGGTCTAACCGTTCAAGTGTATAAGCAAACATGACTTTAAGCTGAAAATAAAGAAGATAAAAAAAAAAAACAAAATCAAATCAAACGCGCGCATACAAATTGCAAACAAGAAAACCATTTTGTCATTTCTGCAAAATCAAAATCAAAAAAAAAAGAAAGAAAAATTTCCAAAAGTGCCAAACACCAAAAAAAGAAAAAAAAAAAAATTTAACAATTTTGAAATTGTCTGAAAAATTTCGTCTCGTCGCATGCTATGCTAATAACAAAATTTATTCAATTAAAGCCGCTCAGCAAACAAGCCGCAACGTGCGCCTCTGATTATTCAATCGCTGTCAGTTGTGTTAGTGTGTGTGTGTGTGTGAACTAAATGTGTAAACAATTGCAAAAACAAAATACCACAAAACAAGTCAAATTATTATATTTTCCAAGCAACAATTCGTATTTATTTCTCGCTTGTTATTTGTTGTTATTGTTGTTGTTTCTTGTTGACGACGCCTAACGAAAACGAAAACGAAAGTGTTGCAACATGTTGTACAAGTTATTGTTCAATGCCATGACTGCACGAATGCAACAAATGCTGTTCGCGTTGTTGTTGTTGTTGCTTGCACAGCATTGCGACGCACAAACAAATTACAATACGGTTTATAATGATGCCATTACGCCCGAGTTGAAGCAAGCAATCGCTAAGGATTTGCCCAAAGAAGCGAAATTCTTCGATGATTTGGATTGTAAGTAATAAATGTTGTTTTTTTTGTCACACACATTAATACATTAAAACCAGAAAAAGCGCCATCTACAGTTTAAATACTTTTCTCATGCTTCGTTTTTCGCCCACGCTCATATTTGCGTTGGTATTCTTTTTCTCTTAATCTAAATTTTCTTTATTAAAGCTTATTGGATGCCAGAGTTATAGAAATTATTTGTTTAGGCTCATTTTTTTAATCAAAATAATTTTAAGGTCTGCCTAAGCACATCAGTATGAAATTTCAAGTAAATTGTTTGAGAAAGCAGAAACTTTTTCATATAAAGACTTAGAATTGGTTCATATTTCTTCTTTTTTTCATATGCGTATTAATAGTTCCAGTAGTCGGATCATGCTACCGATATACAGACACGTGTATATAAAAATTCGTCTCTTTGATCCATTCAAATGTCTGCTTCAATCTGTTACAAGCTTCGGGACAAATTTATCATTCCGTGTAGAGTCTAAAAAGATATAAAATATTTCGTAATCAAAACATTTCATTATAATATTTACATATTAGTAATAAACGCATAACCTTGATCTTCGGCATGACATGCGTTCGATTCGCTTTTAATGTCAAGTTCGATTGTTGTTGGTTTTTCAACCAAACGCTCAAAGACGCTGCGTCAGCGTGTGTTTGTCATTTGCGGTGTCATAAAATAAACACATACATATAAATATATGTGTTAAGTAGAAAGCGCTTTGATAAATATCTCTTTAAATTAATTAACTTGAATTAAACACATTAAATAAATGTTGCCAGCGAAAGTATTCTTGGTATTTCTTGCCCGTTGGCTTAATTAATTAAAAAAAAAAAAATCAACATTCATCTTGTGCACACTTTTGATGTTGGAGTTTTTTTTTTTTTCACCTCGCCAACTGTTTAATTTGACTTTCGAAAGAGCAGCGAAACATACAAGAAACAGCAAAGCAGCCAATTAAACTAAAGACTTACACGCATTGCTGTGGCTTGGCTTAATTTAAGTCATTAACTGCGCAAGGGCGCGCCAATGAGTCATTAACGGTGCCCAGCAGCAACAGCAGCAGATGCTGAGCTACAATAGGTGTGAAGCGATACTTTAGAAAGCATTTGTCAATTATGTTGGAAAAAGCATTTCAGTTTGTTTTAATAACCAAAAAAAAAAATATACTCAAGCTCAAACAAGAAAGAAACGTTCAAAAAACAAGAAAAACAATAATAAAAACAAAAAAAAAAAAAAATACAAACGTCACGACGAAATAAAGAAACCGGCGCAAATTATTGCACAAGTTCAATGGCATGCGATATGAAAAAAAAAAACAACAAAAAAAAAAAAAATGCAACAAAAACGTTAATCAAAATGAAAGCAACACCAACACAAGTTGTAGCAATGTGCAACATAAATAGTTGCACGCATATCGAAGGCGCATATCAAGGAAAATTGCTTGCAAACGGAGTGGCAGCATTTGCGGTAATGTCAGCCCAGTCGTACATGTCAGTTCGACAGCAGACGACAAGCCAAAGAGTCGGCAACGTCGGTTACTTATTTCAGTTGCCGTTTTGTATTGTAACGTCTGTTGCATGATTTGTTATATCCAATAACAACAAAAGCCTCGATACATTTTATTGCAACGTCATGAAAACAACGAATTTAATCATAATTGTTATTGCAACTGCAACACTTTGTGGCAACGGTAAGACACATGCAATATTTAAATGTTCATAAAGTCAAATCAAATGTTAAAAAAAATTACGGAAAAACAAACAAATTATAGGCTGTGAGAGCATATATTTATGTGTATATGAATGTACGATATTATCGATCATACAGTGAAGTGTTATTCAAATCAAATCCATAAATTTTTCAATCGATCTCTTTTAACAAAACTTGTATTAATAAACTTTGAATAGAAAACAATCTATTAAACAAAATGGAAGAATGCTGGGAAACTGAAGGTTTGACATTATATGAGAAAATTCCAGCCACATATTATTGTCATCCTGCTCACTCCAGAAATACTTTTTTAGAGTCTCACATTTGGACTCAAATATTCGATAAATCATAATTCTAGTCAAAAAAAAAATCTTTATTTTTGGCTCGGACCTTATGGATCTAATGCCACATATCTAGTCTGACTATGCCTAAAAACCAAAGAACCAGGTTATCTTAAAAAGTAAAAAAATATAATTCGCAATCCAGACTGTATAGAGATGTACATATATGAAGATGAGATGAGAAAAAATCAAAAGATTAAACGTCAAAGTGAAATACAATAAAATTTCGGATAAGTTAAATTCAATAAAACTTAATTCCCGTTTATCAATTTTAAAAAATAATCTCCGATAAAGTTCTCTAGAGCATGCCAAAAATGTTCAGATTCAAAGCACGGATCAAAGATATCTAAAAGGTTTCAGTTTATCATATGACAATCAAATTTTAATACTGGCAGACTGTTGTTTGAATTACAAAATCAAAGCCATTCTAAGATGATAACTAAACCCAATGAAGGAACGAAAATATTGTTTTAATTTAAAATCAAAAAACAACTGCAATAAATTCACAGAAACAATTATCTTTAAACCGTTAAACTAAAAGTTTACGCTCTTTAAACGCGCCATTTTGAGCCAACAGCAAAAAAACGCTCAAACCAAGAGACCAAGCCAAGCGAGCGAAATAATTTGAGCTCAAATGAAAAAAAAAACAACTCAACTCTTTCCAAACACTTTCCACTCGTTACTCTTGAAGACGCTGCGCCTGAGATGGTGTGCGCGCTGTGGGCCAAGTTTTGTTTTAGCCACGATTGTTGGCTTAGTTCTGAGTTGTTTTTCATGCAGCGCGGTTCGTTCAACAAATTCGAAGCGTTGTGAATTTTGTGTTGTGTGCGGCAAAGTGAAAAAAAAAACCAAAAACCAAAAAAAGAAAATACTAAAACAAAAAATCACATAAGAAAGATAAAAAAAAAAGCAGCAAGAAAATAAAAATTGAAATTAAAAAGTTTTCTTTTTGTGCGCCAAGTGGCGTGAAAATTGCCGTTGCTGTTGATGTTGGTTGCGCATGCGTAACTTCAATGAAAGCAACATTTTCAAACGAAACTAAAAGTGAAATCCTTTCGCAAGCGCTACATGATTTAACAAAGCACGAAAGGATACAAATTGCTCAAGAAAAATAATAAAGCAATAAAAGAAGTGTTTTTTTAAATATAATAAATTAAACAAAACTAAAAAAATAAAAGTGCAAATCCATAAAAAAAAAAATTAATAATAATAAAAGAAAAAAAAAAAGAAAGTGCGCTGCGACACTCAACACCAAAAAGTGAAAGTCCGCGCAAACTCCTCGCGCGTAGCAAAGGAGACGGCAAACTTGCGCACGTTTTTTGTTTTTGTTTTGCTTTTTTTTTTCTGCTCTCTGTCTGTCTTTACTTGTTGGCTGTGTTGTGTCTTCGCTTGAATAATAACTATTACAGCAACAACAAAAGTGTTTGCGAAAATGTCAAATTTACGCAGAAAACGTGCACTCAAAAAGGATACATGGCTCAGATTGGCCTTCGTTTGTTGTTTTGTTGGCCTGCATTTAATGCAAACAGCAAACGCTGCAAATAGTTATCCAACCCCACAGCAGGAGCACGATATGCTCATATTGGATGCGTTGTCACGACGCAGCGGCACGGGTTATTATGGCGAAAATTCAGTCATGGAAATGCTGGCGAGAAGTATTAATAAAAAAACAATATCAAAGATTACATAACACAACATTTTCCTACACATATTAAGAAAAATATTAAATGACAATTTTTTGTTCTCCTCTCCTTACAGTGATACCACAATCGTGTCGCTTTCGTGGCCATAAATTCGAATGCGGTCTATCGATTTCATGCGTTTTGGGCGGCGGCAAACCGCTCGATCTCTGCTCCGGCGGCATGATTTGGTCATGCTGTGTGGACAAAGACTTCGATGCGGAGGATAATGCACATGCAGCGCCCATAAATAATACGAGTGAGTATGTTGTTGTGTCTAACACAACTTGATTGGCTTTTAGCAGAAGGCGTACATTTTTTTCGATACCTTCAGCAGTCGTTCATTCATAGCCAACAATCATGCGCTTCATTGTTATGTAATATGACAATAAATTAGTACACATTTCGAAAATGACAACAAAAAAATTGCAGCACAGACACACACACACACACATACAAACAATACGTTGGCGCACTTTTGGTCAATTCGATGCGATGCCTTGAAGCGCACTTTATGCTGTAATTGTTTTAAATTAAATAAAAACAAAATGCAACAGCAAAACAACACCAACAACAACATAAGCAAAGCAAAGAAAAACGCAAACAGTAGAAAATCAAAAACCAAAACAAAAACAACGCATGAAAAATAAATTTTGGTTTTGCTCTGTTTAATTTTCTATCAAGACTTTTTTGTTTTTGTAAATTGTGTAAATAATTCTTAAAAAAATCAAGGGGTATAAAAATGTTGAAAATTATTATAATTTTGTTGCAAGCATCGCTGCTTTTTATAGTTAAAATTTGAGTGATATTTGTTGTTATATGTGTAAAAGCACGGCAAGTAAAATTTTTAATTTTATTCTAAAAATTCATATAACACTTAAACTTTTGTGGGTCTGTGGAAAAAATAGAGTTTTTCTTAAATTTATAACTTTAAAAAATTTAAGAAAATAGCAAAGTGTTGTTAAATGTAAAAAAATAAACAAAAAACAGAAAAATTCCCAAGGAATCCAAATTTTAAATTTTCATATAAATCTTAAACTTTTGTGGGTCTGTGGAAAAAATAGAGTTTTTCTTAAATTTAAAACGTTTAAAAATTTAAGAAAATATTAAAATGTTGTTAGGTGTAAAAAACTAAAGAAACCAAATTTTAAATTTTATTCTAAAAATTCATATAAATCTTAAACTTTTGTGGGTCTGTGGAAAAATAGAGTTTTAAATTTAAAACATTCAAAAATTGAAGAAAAAAAAATACAAAAAAGGTTGTTAAGTGTAAAAAAATAAATGAAAAAGAGAAAAATTCCCAAGGAAGCGAGAAAAGTCGACACCAAACACTGCAGAAAGTGTAATGTGAAAAAAGAAGCGTCATTGTCATCGCGGAAATAAACGAAGGTGAACGTTTTCGCATTTAAAAGTGAAATTTCTTTTGTTTCAATTTAGACAACATTATTTCTCCTGCGCTTCTCCTTTCTCTTTCTCTGTCACTAAACAACTTCACTTTTGTTTGTTTTATTATTATTTTTTTTTTTTGATTTTCTTTATTTATTTGTTTTACATATAAAATGTGGGAAAAACAGTATTAAAAAAAAATACACATTATATTACAGCATTTCTTAGAGTGCAACGAGCAAAAGCAAAAAAGAAAAAAAGAGTAAAAAATAAAAGAAATGAAAATGAAGCGTGAATGTGTTAATGAAGGTCTCGCGTTCTTGCATTTGTATTTGTTGGCTTTGTATATTATTGTTGTTGTATTACGTGCACAAAATTAGCGCATAGTTTGTCATCGTCATTTTGTTGGCATGGCCCAGTGCCTGGCCGAAAGCTGGTCAACTGTTGACAATGACATAACGCAACTAAAAACAAAAGAAAAAAAAAAGAATAAACAAAAAAAAAAGTCCCAAAAGTCGTGAAGACTTTTTAATTGTTTTTCGAGTTTTTTTTTTGGAAAAATGTACATGAAGTCGTGTGAAATGAACTGAGGCGCCCAACTGAAAATTTCTACCAAAAGAAATCAAGTTGCGTAACTTAAATTAAGTGACATACAATATAAGAATAAACAAAAAGCTCAGCTTCTGTTGAATCAACCAAAAAAATAAATACAATTTTTTGTATATAATAAAAACAAAAAAAAACCACAAATCGCAAATCATTTCCACACAGGTGACATTATACACTTGCATGACATTTACCCCGACTTGTCGCTTAATAAACATCATAGCAGCAGCAACGTTGGCAGCAGCGCACAAGCCTCACGACCCTCAACGCATCATTATCCAACCGTGATTAATAATCATCAATACCAGATCACCTCATCATCATCGTCATCCTCATCGGCTTACTCAACCAAGCGTCCTCATTATGCGCACAACAGCGGCAATAGCAATCCCTACAAGCCGGCCACAAATCTACATCGTCCGGGCACAACGACTGGCCTCAATAGTTGGGAGCATGAGACGAATCATTTGGGCGCCGGCATTAATGGCATAACCAATCATCTGGACAGTTTCTTTGATGTCGAACAGTCGGGGCATGCGCCACAGGATGTGCCAACGCATGAGCTGTTGCCCAATCCGCAGCCCTTTGCCGTGGGCAATGTGCTCGATCTGAATGCAGGCGAGGCGGCTGATGAGTACACGAGCAGCAGCAGCGGCTACAATGACGGCAGCTATCGACCAGTGCCGGGTACTACAAATTGCCGTTTTCCATAATTTATTTTACTTAATTTCTATTTCTACTTCAACTTCACTTCACTTGGACTTTGGTTGTTTGTTGGATTGTTTTTTTTGTAGTTTTCGAAAGCACTTCTTTTACAACACTTTAATTTACCTTTTTAATGCACTCAACTATGTCTTCTATTATATGAAATACTATGAAAAAGAAAACTTATATAATTTTGTACTTAAATTTTATGATTTTTTTTTTTAACTTTTGACTTTTCTGCTCTTTCTTTGTACGCAACAGGTTGCGGCGAAATCTTCACACGCTCCAATCGCATTGTCGGCGGTCATTCGTCGGGCTTTGGCTCGCATCCCTGGCAGGTGGCGCTCATCAAAAGTGGCTTCCTATCGCGCAAATTAAGCTGTGGCGGCGCGCTCATCTCGAATCGTTGGGTGGTCACCGCGGCGCATTGTGTTGCAACGTAAGCTTTCGAAACAGAAAAACAACAAAAAGAAATCAAATTAAAAATTTCCCAACTTTACAGCACAACGAATGCAAATATGAAAATCCGACTCGGCGAGTGGGACGTGCGCGGTCAAGAGGAGCGTCTCAATCATGAGGAGTACGGCATTGAACGCAAAGAAGTCCATCCACACTATAATCCAGCCGATTTCAAGAATGATGTGGCGCTCATACGACTCGATCGAAATGTTATCTACAAGCAGCACATTATACCCGTCTGCCTGCCGCCGCCGGCCACCAAGCTGACGGGCAAAATGGCCACGGTGGCGGGCTGGGGACGCACGCGTCATGGCCAAAGCACCGTGCCATCAGTGCTGCAGGAAGTCGACGTCGAAGTCATATCGAATGATCGCTGTCAGCGTTGGTTTCGCGCTGCCGGTCGACGTGAAGCCATACACGATGTCTTTCTCTGTGCCGGCTACAAAGAGGGCGGCCGTGACTCGTGTCAGGGCGACTCCGGTGGTCCGTTGACATTGACCTTGGAGGGCCGAAAAACGCTTATTGGTCTTGTGTCGTGGGGCATTGGCTGCGGCCGTGAACATCTGCCGGGCGTCTACACGAATATACAGAAATTTGTGCCGTGGATCAGCAAAGTGATGGCCAACGATAATGCGTAGTCAAATTTCGTTTCGGGTTCTCTCGTGGCACGTTTTTTATTTGTATTTTGTAGTTGTAGCAGCGCCGGCCTGCGGTACGCACACGCATGAACGAACAGTACGCCGTCGGGCCATGTGATTCCTCTACCACTCGGGGTTGTTAGTGTTTAAGTGAAGCAGCAACATGTATTTTCATAGTATTTATTTCACTTGATTCGTTTGAT
Source organism: Phortica okadai (assembly GCA_034638295.1). Lineage (NCBI taxonomy): Eukaryota > Metazoa > Arthropoda > Insecta > Diptera > Drosophilidae > Phortica > Phortica okadai. The sequence goes on from CM067851.1 coordinate 7,088,113, forward strand.
GTTCGTTTCGACGATGTTCTCGTATTTTAACACTCATATTTATTTCCATTTCCTCTTTAAGTAATTAATTAAGAATTAAAACATATAAAAAAAAATACATTTTAATTAAGTGTGACTTGTAATTTTATACGATATTAGTTAATTTTTATAACTAAAATAAGTCAAAATTAAAATAAAAATTTATTTTGTATACAATTCTTATTGTTTTTTTATACTTTTCACTTATGTGAAATAGTATAATAACTTTGTTTTTAATTATTTTTTTAAGATTTTCGTCTGTTGTGTCAGAATAATAAGTTAAGCTTACAAAACAAGCTCAAAAAGCTACACTAAAATGGCATCTCAACTATCCACTAATATTATAGTCATTCTCCCTCACAACCGATTATTTTATTCACTTCAGCCTTTTTCACATTGAAATGCATGTGTATATTCTAAGCACTCATGTAACATACGACAACTCAATTCTGATTTTTTCATTATTCCAAACAAACAAAAACCGTTTGCATTCGAACGACTTTTTGTTTGACAAATATTGACAAACGAAAGACTTAAGCTACAAACTTGCATAAGAAAAAAAAACAAAAATGTTGCCTATTTTCAAACGCTACAATAAACTATTTAGCCAAGACAAGAACCTTTAACCAAGTTGGCAGCAAGTTTACAAACCAACTTCAGCAACAACATGCTGCAATAAGCTTTGATGTCTAAATGCGATCTGAGCCATGAAAAAGCGATCCACCAACCATTTTGCGCTCTTAGTAAAATAAGAAGCGTATATTCTAAGCACCATAACTGTACTCTTCCCACTTTTAAGGCAGACATTCATATTTTCAAGTGAGTAATTTGAGAAAGAAGCAAAGCAATTCTCTTTCACTTGCCTGAAAGAGTGGAACGCTTTGCGCACAATTTCTTTCATGTTGTCAGCACCAAAACACGCAACAAGTGCATGTGGCGCACAATGCAGCGCTGTGCTGTGCTGCGCGTGCTTGGCATACATCATGAAGGCATTTCCGCTTTTCTCAACGTGTTTACGAAACGTGTGCAAACAAATGCAAGTGAAAAGATATAAAACTCGAAGCAAAGATGACATGGAAAAAGTGAAACAAACGCACTTTTCTTCACACAGGTTTTTTATTGGATTTTCATTTCAAATATAATAAAAAAATAAACACCAAAAAAAACTTATTGAATTTTCAATTAATCAGACAACTAAAATTATCAGTGCGGTCATCAGTTGGACTGAAAATGCTATCAACTAATTAAAACTTTTTATGATCTTGCAGCGCTCTTAAGCCCAAGCAAATGCTCTTAAAATTTGCTCTTAAGTTCCACACTTGTGTGCCGGTTTTGTCGACTGTGGCGCTTCTTTGCTTCTGCTGTTACTTTTAGCTTCAATGTTTGATTGCCATCGTGCTGTCTTGACTTTCATGCCAAAGACAACGTTTGCTTTGCCTGTGTGTATGTGTGTAATCTGTGTGCTGCTGCTGCTGCTGCGCTGCCGCTGTAATTGACCAAAGAACTTGCTACAACTTGTTGTTTGGCCGCTCAGTTGGTGAGGAACATCGCCAGTGTCAAGGTCTCTCAAGTTCAAAAACGGATAAAGCGCACAAGCAACGTGTTGAAGTGTTTGTCTTTTGTTGAAACAATATGAATGCCGCGTTCTCGTTCTCGACTTAAATTCGTCTTACTTTGTTAAACAAAAAATTTTGTTGTTTTCTTTTTGCTTAAACATTTGTACGATTTCGTTGTGCTATCATTTGTTTGCGGTACTTAATGATATCATTGTTTATATAAAACAACATCTTTTTGGTATTTATGGTAATTGTGCGTCAACAATTTTTGTCACGATAAGATAAAAAAAAAGAAAAACAAAGCAAAAAAAAAAGTGTGTGTGCCATGAAAGTCTCAAAATAGTAATTTAAAAGTACTGAAAAGCGATTTTTTTAAGTGCATTTAGCAACTGTAAAAAAATTCGAATAAAAATTTGCCCACGTTAAATTCAAGTTCGTTGTTGCAGTCTTTCATTTCGTCGAAATTATTTCGTTGTTATCAGCAATCAAATGAAATTAAAGCGAAATAAATAACACACAAACGCGCGCGATAACAAAAGAACACCTTTCTTAACCCGTAGACGTGCATAAATTATAAAGCAAACAAACGTTAACGTCGGCGGAGGACAGTCGACAGACAGACAAGCACAGAAGTCAATTTACAGTGAGATCGCGCAAAAGCACAACTCATTTACACCACACAAAATATAAGAAAGAAAAGAGGAACAAAAAAAAAGAGCCAAGCCAAAAAAGTAGCAAAAATACGCAAAACGAAAAGAAAAAAAAAAAAAAACAATAATTTTTAATGTGAAAGCGCGACTGCTCGCAAGTTACCTTCAACGTCGCTGCGTCCCTCAACCAAAATCTCAACCAAACAGCTGAGCAAGCGAAAGAACGACAGAGCACAAGAGCCAAGGAGTCAATGTATATATGTGTGTATGTGTGTGTGTGTTAACGTTGCTTCTTCATTTGAATATGAAGTGTGTTCGTTGTTGTTGTTGTTATTGTTGTCGTTATACGTTATGTTGGCCTTAATGTGAACCGTTATGCGCGCCGCTGCTGCCAACGTCAAACGTTAAAAGCGACTTCGCAGTCAGCGTCAGCAGCGACACGCATAACGCTCTCTGTATGCGCTTTTTAACATGTCTCTGTGGGTATCTGTGTGTGCGTGTGTGTGTTTATATTAATAACTTAGCCAACGCTTTGCCACAAAGCCGATAGTATTGGTAATAATTTCTTCAGCTTTTGCTTATACTCATATGTATGTATGTATGTACTCCTGTTTGTTGTTGCTTTTGTTGCTTCACAATGTCGCCGTTCTTTAGCCGTTGACGCTTTGGCAAAATCTTAGCGTTGCCTTGCCTTTACTTTGCTCTCTGTCAATCCATCAACGTGCCACTAACTGCTTTTACTACCGCTGCCGCTGCTGCTGCTGTCACTGCTGCTGCTGCTGCCGTTGCTGCTGCTGCTGCTGACCAAACATTTGAGTTTTAGTGTTCGTTGTGCGTTGTTTCATCTTCAGTTGCTGTTATAATTTCGGGTTGAACTGACTTAAAGATGCTAAAGCGCGTTTAAATACCTTCGTCTTTTTTTTTGTTTTGTTTTGTTGGTTGTTTGTAATTAGTCAAGTGATTTGTGTTGCAATTCGAAAGAAAAAAAATATATATTCATCGTGCGGTGAATTATTTCGCAAGGCAAACACAAACACAAACAACACGCAAAGTAAATAAATCTAATTAGTTTTAATTAACAAAAAAAAAAAAAAGAAACAAAAACTTTGCTTAAAAAAATTCAACAACTAATTTATATGCATATCTGTGCGCTCAAACATGTTGTGCGCTGTAAAGAGCGAGAAGAAAAAATGCTGAACGCAACTTAAAAAAAAATTTCATTGAAAGAATGAAAAAAAAGAATACAAATACAAAAGTTAAGAAACTCATAAAAAAAAAAAAAAACAAATTAACTATAATAATAATTTAAAAACAAAGCAAATAATCATAAAGCCAAAGAACACAAAAAACCATATAATTATAGTGTAGCCAACCTATTAAAAAAGAAATGACCTAAAATAATAAGCTCAAAAAATAAAAAGTATACAAAAAATAAAAAAAAAGGAATAAGAAAGATTCTATAAAGCAACGTGAAAAAAGAAAAAAAAAAAATAAAAGAAAAGTTCAAGACACAAAACAAAAACAACGGTTTAAAACAATTTTAACAATCGACAAAAGCATTTTACACACAAACTACAACAACAACAAAAAAAAAGTAGAAAAAAAATCTCTAACCAAAACCAAAAACAACAAGAACAAAAGCAACAAACTCTGAGCAGTAAATGCAAAAGATACGAGCCACGATACGCATCCGTAAGATACGCCGGCGTTTCTAAACGACATGTGTACAAGTGCGCATTAGTGTGTGTGTGTGTATGTGTGCTTTTTGTGTGTGTGTGTGTCTGTGTGTGTGTGCTGATGTTGCACTTTCTTCTACCACACGAACAAGTCAATTAAGCGTGGCACACGCACGCCAAATGCCAAGCCAAGCCAAGCCAAATGTCCAAATGGCCAAACCTCAACAACTAACGAGCTCTGAGCAATATTCGTTCTACGTTCTCTTTTTGCCTCCTTTTTGTATTTCTGTGTATCTGCAAGTAACTGCACCAAACTGACAGAATGTCGAAAAATCCTCAATAGTCACAAATAAACACACACACACACAGATGCAGAAAGACTGACAGTCAAAAAGAGATATATGTATGTATGTACATTCAATAAGAACAACAACAAGTTCAAACGGCAGCAAATTTTATCAAAAGTCGCAAAGCAAAGCAAAAGTTGGTCTTCCTACTCTTCTTTGTCTTCTTTTTATTTTTTTTTTTGCTTGGCAGATCAGAGCAATGTAATTTTATTGAAATTCTTGCAAGAGTGCAATCAGAAAAGCAACAACAACAACAACAACATGCTACAAGTGTATCAATCGTTGTTGCCGCTATGCCACTGCCACTGCTGTTGTTGTTGTTGTTGTTGTCGTTGTTGAGTTTGTTTGGTGCTTGCAAAACTGGTCCGCATTCGTTGCCTTCAACTTGACTTTGGTCTAAACTCAACTTCAACTTAAATCAACTTCAACTTGCCTGCCAAAGACAACTTGTATAACTCAGGGGCACCGCGCCTTGTATTATTTGCATTTGCATGTTGTTGTTGTTGCTGTGTTTGGTTGATGGCCGTTGATGCTGTGTTGTTGCATGTCTGTAGAACGTTGTCGGTTATTTGTAGAGCAGATACAGGTTTTTTCGTTCATTAAACCATGGCTTTATTTTTTTTCTTTGCAAGTCTTCTGCCACTCTTTTGTGCTGCATTGCAGCTTGTTTGCGGTTGTGCGTTTGCGTTTGCCAACCATGCATTGCCGCCGAATCATTGAAAGAGGGCGGTAGCGCATAATTTGATGATAATTATTATAATTATGCGGGACTTTTTTATGCTTTAAAGCAAAGAAAAAAACAAACATGCTTGAAACAAGCAAAGTTTTCAATTAAAGTCATGAGTGAAATGCTTACAAGTTTGTTGCTTAAGTCTTTTGTTTGTTTTCTTGTTTGCTGATTGATTGTTAGATCAACAATGACACATGGAACATTTATGAAAATAACCTTCAACGTTATTACGTTATTACAAAAAGCGTTCAACGTGTAATTTAACATTTCCTGAACTCCTAATTATCTGTACATGTAGCAGCTTGTAAATCAAATCACAACAAAAAATCAGAAAAAAAAAAAATGAATTCCCATTTCAATTAAATACAAGTTCGTGTCTTGAGTCTTTTGTTTTAATTATCAAAACAATAGTGTTGATGTGCCCACTAATTTAGCGTTTCATTGCTTATGCTTTCTATGAAAATATTAGTTATTTTTTTGTTGTTGTTTTTATGTTGTTCATTTGCCACAACAAGTGCACAAATACATACAATAAGTATCTGTGTGAGTTTAGCGACGTTCTGCTACATAATTTTATTTTTCTTCTATACGCACAAATGAAATGTTGTCGGTTATTATTAATACAGACAACGTGCGCAACAAGAATCAGAAAGCGTCAAATCAAAAAAAAAATTTCACCGAACCGTTTTTGGTAAGAAGTCGCATAGCAAATGAAGAGGAAGCAACCGCGACCGTAGTAGAAATGTGAAGAAAGCAAGCAGAAACTTGATGCGCAACAACAGCATTTTTTTTTCTTTACTTTTTTTTTATTTTATTTTATTCATTTTTTTTTTTCTTTTTGCTTTATTTGTTGGACTTTTGTTTATTGCCTTTTTTTCCTTACGACTTTTCTCTTTCGTTATTTCTTTTTTTTTTCTGTCTTGAATTTTGTTGTTTTCTGCTGTTTTTTTAGACAACTGCAAATGGCATAATTCTTTTGTTCAGCCGGCATTTTAACTTCGCCGATATGACATTTTGTCTAATTTAAAATTAAAATTTTTTTTTTTTTATACTTTCTGCGCTCAAGTTTTGCCATTTGTATTTGTATGTGTTACAATTTTCACTTTTCTTTTAAAAAAAAAAATAACAAATTCACAAATAAATAAATAAAATGTTATGTGTGGCGAGCTTATGTGTGAGTGTCTGTCTGTGTGTGTAAGAAAAGCAAGCTTTCGCTTTTATTTCGCTTTAAATGTTAACAAGCTCAAACCCAAAATAAAATCACACAACTTTTTGTTCGTATGTGTGTGCGTGTGTGTGTGTGTGGGTATAAATGAATTGTTAATTTCACTTTTAACGACTTTTGTCAGTTAAGTCAGCGTCTTTTGCTATCTGTGTGGGCTTTGTGTGTGTGTGTGTGTGTGTGTGTGTGCGTGTCATTTAATAAACTCATTTGAGTGACATTAATGTTCGTACATTGAAATTATTTAATTGGCCACACTTTTCCATTGACAATAAAATAAAAAAAATACGTTTTTTGTTGTTTTTTTATTTTTATATGCAAATTATTTTGATTCTGACCCACTTTTGTTTCTCGTTCTCAGCCTGTTTACGTGATTTCTGTTTTATTGAGTCTGTCTTATCGCCCCTCTTGATCATTGTCGCACTCCTGCTGACAAGTTTCTGTTCTGCCAACGGAAGCTGACAAAAGAAATTGTGTTAATTTGCAAATAAAGTTTAAGAACGTGACCCAAATACAAATCGAAAAATTCTTACAAGGTGCGAAAACTATCACTTGAAAGAATCAAGATGGCAAAACAGACAACCGTGAAATTAGGAAAATAAAAGACTTAGAACATTTTTATTTTTTCCAACATGAAAAAGCCGAAAAAAAACTGAAATTCTTAGAAATAATTTATGGTTTAAAGACAAACAAATTGGAATACATTTTGTAGAGAAAAAAATAACTAATTTGTTTCATTGTTATGATTTGGGCTTATGCTAGTTCTTAAAAAATTCTTTCCTTTTGAGATTTGAGCAACAAATTTTTGTATATTTCAATTTTTTAAACGTTTCAAACATTATACGAATAGCGCATTAAGTTTGTCTTGATGTTTGCGCATGTCAAACACATCTAAACATCTTTTTTAACACAAAGTAGTCTTTGTCTTTGAAAGAAGAACTCTAAACTTTTAGCACAAAAGCATTTTTATGCTGCTTTTTAAAGTGTTTTAAATTACAAACACATTATTAGTAAAGAAAATGGATTGAGAGAATGTTATAAAGTTTATTTTTTTAATTTTCGATGCAAAAAAAAACCATCGCCTTGAAAAATAATATTTTTTTCCTATATAAAAACACTTTTTTGTCGTATAAACTATTTTTAAAATTATTTGTTATGCATTTTGGCAGTAAAATAAACAAAACCAACGCTATTTTGCGGCATAATTATTGATGAACTTCCTATTTACATTAAGCAAATACAAATCTTTCTTGCTTCAAACTTTTACAACTTCCGGTCAGACTTGATAGCTCAACATTAGCAATAAAGCTTAGAAGAAATTATATGTTTGTGCAGACAAAAGACAACGAAGTCAGTTATAATATGAACAGTTAACAACAGAAAGTACGATATAAATTACACTTAATTGCAGGCGTAGTGGCAGGAAGGGCGCGAGTACATGACACCGCAGACAGGCAAGCTGAGTGAGTGTGAGAGCAATACTCAAAGAACTTGAATTTTATTATTATGTTTATTATAATAATTAAAATTGCCATTGCAAACTTTGTTTATACAAGCATTTTTAGCCAATGTTCATGTTGGCTTAGCTAAAGGTAAAAAAAAACTAACAAAATGCCAAACAAAATGCTGCTACAAAATCACGACTCAGGCAATAATTCCAACTGTTCTGTTGATGTAGTACATACAAAAGACTGTCATCGTCATAAGCAAAGCCAATGTCAATGACCGTATTACGCAACTTCAGTTGGCTTCACTCTCACACACACATAGAGACACAAAGAGAATACACATGACGACATTTAAAGACGCACAAAAAAGAAATTCTAAACGCAGCATCAACAACAACAGCAACAGCAACAACAACAATAGCAGCAGTGTTGTCGTTAGTAAATTCTCACACTTGCGGAACAAAAGTTGCTATAGAGCATGACGTCTAAAAGTATTAAATACAGCTAACTAACGCTTTCAGCATTTCACTTCAGTTATTTTTTTCATTCTTTGCTATTATTGTTGATCATCATTTGTCACACACACACAGACACAAACACACCTTTCAGCCATTGGAGGGAAATGTTGCAGTCTACTATTTATTTTAGATCAATGAAAGCAGTCGTCACTAATATGAGACCAAAGAAGCAACCAACAACAAGCAAAGAAATGTACAAATGAACGAAAGCAGCATCAACAACTTAACGTAACGCCATGGCCATGTTTTTCTTACTTATTCTTTCTTATTTTTTTTGTCGCTCACATCGTTAACTTAAGCTTCATCATTGTCAAGTCAAGTCAAGTGTAGTGAAGTCGTTGCCATCTTTTGCTCAAACAGATGTTGTAATGCCTTGCTTGCGGAAGAATTGTCGCCAACTCCAACTTGATTGCCGCTTTCTTTCATTGCCACACACGTGCACGTTCTTTGCTGTTACTCAGCTTCGCTTTAGATGCGTCTGCATTTCATCAATAGCCACAACTTTCTTTCTTTCTTTAGATTAGTTGCCAACAAACAATAAGCATTGATTTGTCAGCCAAAAAATATTTTTTAAATGATTAGCGCGTATGTCTTATTTTAATGCCGATTATATAACACAACAACACTATGACTTAATGCACGTTGAGGTCTCCAACAGTTCGCTGTAAGGTTGACGCTTCACTTAAGTATACATTTCACTCAAATGAACTTTCTACGAAATGTCTTAGTTGCCTTTTTAAGAAGCAAACACTTTTGATTTTTAACGCAAATTTTATTTGATTTTTTTTTTTTTTTTTGCTTTTCAAATGTCTGACTAAACAAATACTTTGCAGTAAACATTTCCGTAAAAAAAAATTTTAAAAATACAAAACTTGAGTCACTCTTTCTATCTCTCTCTTTCGCTCTATTTGTCATACAAATTTGTTGTTGTCACATTTTTGCATATAATAACGCGCGAAATTTCGTTGACTTTCACCTATTTGAGTCATGCACGCACTTGTTCCAACTTAAGGTGTTGCCGCGCCCTTGTGCGCACAAATTTTACCAACCAAAAAACAACAAATATTTTTTTTAAATAACATTTTTTTGGGTTTTTCGTATATATGACTATTTGATGCTTTCAATCGAGCGCACATTTGCATTCAATGACTCAGCATAAGTCATCGTTGCTTTGATTAACATTTCATCGTATTAATTAAATAATTTATATGTCTTACAGATGGGCACGTTACAACATGCAAGCAGTAAAGCTTTAAAAGGCATCAACATAACAACGACGTCAACATTAAAATCCGTAATCAACAGCAGACCTTCTGGCACAATTGAGCGGAAAGAAGAAGAAGAAGAAGGAGAACAACAACAACAACGCACAGATTCCTCGCCCGCTAAACATTTTCAGCAGCTTCGCCGTGTCATGCTGCCGCTTTGCATACTCTTTTTCAGCAGTTTACTGCAAACAGTTTATACAAATCCCATATTCGTGGACAATCCCAGTTTAGCGCAGTGTAAGTATAAGCATAACAAACCTGTAATTAAGCTTAAGCCATTGAGTTATGCAGGCAATATATAATTAACTAATCTAAGCCGCCTTCCACTGTCTATAATAAAACCTCCTCCATCCGTTAAAGTTCTCTTGTTGACTTTCCGATAATCGCCGTTTCGACTTTAGCCCATTTTTTCTATTTTCACTTTCCACTATCCGAATTTTTTGGAGCTTCATTAAGAATCATCCTCCATTTTGAATTCTTTGTTTGATTCCGAATCAATCTTTATAAGATTTATTAAGTTTTTATGTTTATACTGTTCTAGAAATGAGACATTCAAGTTCACATGGGTATATGTATATACGAAATTCCGTCTTCCTCAGATTCAAATTAGTAAACACTCTAACAACTTTCCGTGTCTTATTTTAGCCGTGATGATGATCGACTATACACACTTTCAGCTTTATACGATGTATGGTATAGAAGATCGCCTCTTTGAAAGTCTCTTAGCTTGCCTTAAATTTAGCAGAATTGTCAAATATGTTTATATGTGTGTGGGTGTGTATTTATGTGCGTTTGTATGTGTGCACGAAGCAGTGAAACCTTTATTCATAAAAATTTTTCACAACAATCTAAGTTGTCAAGATGCTTTAGCATTCATACATATATATATACATATATACATACGTATGTACATTTGTGGTTTATCTTAATGACTTGTGTACATAAAAAAAACAAGTTGAAATATATTTATGAATGTTATAAAAGTCGTAAACTTAACGCATCAGCAGAGAAATGCGCTTCTCAGAATCGAAGCACTTTCTCTCACGTAATTTTGTACCTGTTTTTTTTTTTTTTTTTTTGCTTTTCTGATTTTTTTGACAAGCTGCTTTAAAGCAAATTTAAGAACGGTAGGAAAATTTTCAAGCATGAAATATACATCCGTTTTAACACTTGTTTGCAAGCAAATTTTGCTAAAAAACAAAAGACTTAAGACACAAACTTAGTTCACACGATACTGAAATGTTTTTGGATACAGCATGAAAGCAATCAAAAAGTTTTGAGAATTAATTAGGTCAGCAGCGTTAAATATAAAATTTACACGCCATTTTGTTGCTTCCTGACCAAAGTCAGCATGCAAACACACTGCCAATTTGTCTAGCAACAAAAGAATTGCACTTAACTTCAACACGAAAAGAACAACAACATGTGAGCAAAAAAAAAAAACAAATTACATTAGCTGAATTTCAATAGCAAGAAGCGGCCAAAGATGAAAATAAAACGCTAAAAATAAAAGAAAAAAAAAACTTTCTTATAAAGCCACCAAGCCAAATCGTCAAAACAAGCGCTACAAGAGCACGAATGAGCGCACGGGCCTGCCAAGCAAAAGCAATTGAGGTCAGCTATCAAAGAATGTTGCCATAAAATGAGGTAGCAACAACAACAATAACACAAAAAACACTTTGCCATGCGCCTTAGTCCGCAGCATGCGACGAAGTTGATGGCGGCAATGCTGCGCATTTCATTTTTTATGACTGGACCAAAAAAACAATAACAACAACAACAGCACACAGAATCTTTATAAGCAAATACAAATACAATAAAAACAAGCAGAAGTATGTTAAATAAGCAGAAAAAGGCCGTGCCAGCAGAAAGAAGAAAGTAAATTGAAACCAAGTGAAAGGGAAATAAATAAATAAAAATGGTGTATTTTTTTTTTTTTCATTTTGTTATAACAATTCTGAGAAATGAACTTAAAACTTGAAAAAGAACGCAGGAAGCGTAAAATTATGACTAACAATGCTGAATGGTCACTCTGTGCATGACGCTTGCAAACTTGGCACAGCGACCTATTTTAGACTCACCCACAAAAATAAAAAAAAAGAAGACAGAAAACAAAACAATAAGAGCAACAAAACTGAAAACCAATGAAAGAAAAATATATGTACAATACGAAAATTTATCAAGTTGTTATTGTTGTTGTTGTTGTTGTTGTTGTTGTTGTTGTTGTTGTTGTTGTTTGCAGACAAACGACAAGCATACTAAAAACGACCGAACCACAAGCGAAGCCATGCACTTTTCCGTGCGGGCATACAACAGATACAAATTCTCGTACTCATGCCTTTAGCCGCCATCAATTGACTGAGCCATGTAGTACTATAAGAGCAAGCACACTTTTCGCTTGTATGCTAAAGACATGTTGACCCAAAAAGCCGAAATGAAATGCAAACAAAACTAGCAAAGCTACAAAGCTCACCCGCAACCAAGAGGCGTAGCAGGCACGCTGCCGAAGACGACGTCAGCGTCAGCGTCAACGACGACGCCAACGACACTGAAACGTGACGAACTTTTTACTTAAATACTTTTGCTGTTTTTTTTTTTTGTATTTGTTGTTATTGTTATTATTGTGTTGTCGTTGTTGTATGAGTGATGTTTTTGTTTTCTTCTTTTGTTTCTTGTATTTAAAAATTTGTACAATTTTGAAGTTGTAGTTGAAGTACACCAACAATGCTAAGCATATTTGACTTTATTTTCATTTATTTTTGCATTTGCTTTTGCGTTTGTTGACTCATTTGTCATAATGAGTTGTTGTTGTTGTATTTTTTGATGTGCTTTTAATTAAACATGATGAAAATAATGATATAAATGAAATTTTTGCTTTGTAAAGAACTGAATTTTCTAAAAAGTCGACAAATAAATAAAATTATAAACTTTACTTTAGTAAAACTTTAGTAAAACACATATTAAGAGTGCTTTTTATAGTTTCTTTCATAAGAAAATCAATAGGCTTCTTTTGTACAATGCCATCATTCCTAGCGAAAGAAGAAAAAAAGAAAAGAGCTTTTCTCTGACTTACTTCTTACCAATAATCACAGGCTAGTAGTGTTAAGGGACATTCATAAATACGTGAGATAAAATTAGATGAACGTGGCTTCATCAAAATTTCACCAAGGGGGTGAGGGGAAACGAGATTTTCGATAAACCCATTAATTTACTATTTTTTTTAAATTGAAAATCAAATTTCATGTGGGATTCAGAGGGAAAAATCGTCTCCAAGAGGGGGGCAGGAGTCTGAATTACAAGAAAAAAACCTCACTTATTTTATGGACCTCTTTTTACTGCCGAAAAACATAATCGTTCTTAGGACCAAAAAAAAAAATGGTTCCATCTCATTCTATATCTTAGTACTCTCTGTTTCTTATGTTGTGTTGAATCTCAGATATTAGAAAGACAACAACTATTCCGAATATGATATTCTGTTAAAACTCTATTTACATGCCTTTGAGTAGAATGTTACATATTATTTGATAGAAATAGAATGTTCCTATTTACAGTGCTTAATAGAGTTGCTAGAATAGGGAAATAATTTTGACATTACATGTGAAGTTTGGTTTGTTCTTTTTTTTTTTTTTAGTTTGTTTATTCTCTTCTTTGGTTTGGAAATGAAAACAGTTACAAGAGTTCAATAAACGCAACACAAGCGAAGCGAAGCAAAGAAAAAGCAACGGCTTTTCTTGATTTGCGGCACGCTTTATTTTGACATTTATTTTAAAAACCACGCAAGAACCTTTTTGTTATTTATGATCACTTTGGTTGGCTCACTCGTTCGATTAAAAGACCCAAGAAAAGTTGGCAAAAGACAATGTATATATATATGTAACACTGAGTTATGTGAGTTGTTAATTTATTGCAGAACATTTTGCAGACTTGTAAAAGGCCCAAAAAAAAAAAAAGAAAAAAGAGACAACAACAGAAGGCAAACTAAGACATGCAAGTCAATTTCCGCAAAGTGAAACAAGTAATTGCGAAAGCGGTTTTATGTGTGCTGAATAATGGCAATAGAAGTCTGCAATAGAAGCATGCAAGCCAATTTGCAACCAAAGACAAACCAAAAAGCACATTTGCACATTCCAAGGCATGCTCGCATTTCAAAGCAATGCTAATAAACTATTAAGAATACCAAGACAAAGTAGAGAAACAAAAAATTTCACATTTAATAAAACCAAGTTTGTTGCCTAAGTCTTTCGTTTAATGTTAATTATATAATTTTCAGCAAACAAACAATCAATCAGCTTCTTTATTGCTTTAGTCTATTACAAAATTCAACAAGTGAAAAAAAAACAATCACTCAATAGTAGAAAAATAGTAGTATAAACAACAACAACAACAACAAATATAACAAATAATAAAAAGTCACGACATTTAAAGAGACGGCGCTGTTGGTTCTTTCACACTGACTTTGTTGTTGTTTTACAGCTGTTGTTGTTGCTGTTTTGTGTTGTTCTTCTTGTTGTTTGTGTTGTTGATTCATTTTCACTTATAGCAACAGTTAGAGTAACGGTTCTTGCTTGCTCAAATTGGCGTACAAATTTAAGGCGTTAATAGCGATTGTTGTAGCAGAGACACGAGACGCGCAACAACAACAATGAAGTGTCAGCGGAAATTGTAGAAAATAAATAATAATAAAAATAAAAAAATTTATTTGTGTTTGAAATAATTTTCGACTCAAAATGATATATAACCACTTATATAAAGAAGAAGCTATAAAACATTTTTAACAATTAATTTTTTTTTTTCTTTCTTTTACATTCCTCTCTCTTCTGTGTGCGCAGTTCAATCCGGCCGGAATATACGTCATCTGCCTTGTATTGTACGAAAATCGGGTCGTTCTGGCGTTTGCATGTTCGCCATCGATTGCATCAAACAGAATGGCACACATTTGGGCACATGCATCGATCGTTTCTATTTTGGCTCATGCTGTCAACTGAAGGTGAGTCAAATATATGCGAAAATAGGCAAAATTTGGTTTAAAAAAACAACCTAACTTCCGCACAGGATGAATCAACATACTTTGCGCACGAAATCAGCGACAACAGCATCGATCAGAATACGATATCACATTTTGCACATGAATCCACCACACATGCGACAAGTGCACTCTTCAAGCTAACGACGACGACGTCGACAGTGACGCCACAGCAGCAGCAGCAGCAGGGCAGCGTACACTTGAAGAATGTCACACAAAGTTATCTGAGCACGAATCGTGTGGAAACCACGCCTAAACCGATTAAGACGGTTAGCGCTTCAACGCGTCGACCACCCTCCGCATATACCACGCACAAGAATTCACACTTTGTGGTGCGCACCACGGCCAAGCCGCATCACGGCGTCATTAAGCCGCTCATCGTTGGCAAGCCAACAACAGCGCCGACAACAATCAAACCGCCACACAGACGCACGACGACGGCACGACCGGTGCTGACGACAATGCATGGCCAGGTGGAGCATCGCATTGAGACGACAACGGCGCCGGCAAAGTTTGTTACCTTTCAGATTGTGGAGACGACAACAACAACGCCTACGGAGGCAACAAATGGTGACGATGAGTTGGGCGTTGGTGTAACAACAACAACACGACGTACGCCAAAGCCGACGCGCACACGTTTGCCGCCATCAACAACAACAACAACAACCCCAACAACAACAAGGTCAACGACAACAACAACCGTTACGCAGTCAAGCACAGCGTCGCCAACAACAACAAGACCAACGCCACCATTGCGTACTACAACAACAATAGCAACAACAGCAGCACCAAGAACCACCACAACAACAACACCAGCAACAACAACAACAACAACAACCACTGCTTCCACAACTACAAGCACAAGCAGACCGAAGCCACCGACGGCAAGCAGACGTCCTGCAACCACCAAGAAGCCTTCATCCAGCAAACGTCCACAACCAACAACAACAACAACGGCCAATGGCACTGCCACAACTGCGCCCGTGCGTCGTCCCATGCCAATAACAACAACAACTACGATCACCAACAATGATGAGATCAATACGACTTTTACGGAGACGAAAGCCACAGAGAAGCCAACGACGCATGCGCCACGACCACGTCCGAAACCAACGGCGGCGGTGGTCAAAGTGCCGGCGCTTTTGGCGGACGTGAATGAGAACAACAACAACAACAACAAGACGCAAATAACAAAGCCAACAACAACGACAACAGCAACAAATACTACAACAAGCCACACAGCAAAGCCCATTACAACAACAACAAAGCCCACAAAACGAAAGACCACCACAACAAAAACTCCTACAACAACAACAACAACAACAACTGCACAATCTTCAATTCACACCACTGAAGCGTCAAAAATTGATGCTTCATCATCGGCATCTTCATCATCATCACCATCATCATCATCGGCATCATCAGCAACAACAATAACAACAAGTGAATTGTTTACAACAAAGAAACCTGGCCTAATCACTTGGACAGATGCGAATGCCGAGCCAACAGCAAATGCGACAATCGCTAGCGATTGGCAACCGATAGCGCCCTCTGGCGCCGATTGGGTGCCAGTGCCAACATTTGCGCCGGAAGCGAGCAGCAGCAACGGCAACAGCAACAACAACAAAACAACGTCACATGCAGGTAAGTTAAACGGACGGACAGATATGCAAAAGCACCGTTAATCACTAACCTCAAAATTCTCGCTATCTCTCTCTCGTTTTCTCTTCATACATAGAGCAAAGCAATACAACTGAGAAAATAATTATCTCAGTTTCGACGAGCATTAGTTCAAGCGCTGCTAAGCCAGAAACACCTGCAACAACAAGCACAACAACAACAACAACAACTAAGCATGAAGCTGCCAGTAGTAGTAGTAGCAGCACTGCAACAACAACAGCAGCAACAACAAGCACGACAACAACAAAAGCGCCAAAACCAAAACCGACTAAGACTACCACAACAACAACAACGACAACAACGACGACAACTACACCAGCAACAACAACAACAACAACAGCAACTAAGCCAAATTATTCTACACAAACAACATTGCCAGCGCCAGCGTCAAGTGTCAGCAGCACCGAAGTCGATGAGAGCGGCGAAAGCATCACAGGCGAGAGCACAAACGAGTTAGAAGCCTCTACTGGTTCAATGGAATTCAGCACCGAAAACTACTTTGGCACTGGTCTCGGCTCCAGCACTCTGGACTACAACAACAGCAGCGTTGAAGAGTACAACAATGCAACCGATAGCGATGTGGTGAATGCATCAACGGCCGCGCCCGCCGGCTCATTGGAAGGCGTCGATTACAAAGAGGGTAAGTGCATGGTGTGAATTCTTGTTGTTGTTATTATCATGAGGCACAACAAGTTGGCTACATTTATTTTTATACTCTGCTCATACAGTGTGTCAGGGTACATTAAGTAGAAACAGTCAAGGGAGACCGCATAAAAAATATACATACATGTATTCCTGATCCTAATTCCTGAACGACAAGAGAAATTTATAGAGCAATGTCCGTCCGTCGGTCAATCTCATAAGATTAGTTTAAATTGGTGTACCACAATTTTTGCCCTCTTCCCCAAATTTTCACTCAAAAAGTTGTTTTCTTAAAATTGCTAAATCTCCAAAACTCCTCATAAAAAATATACATACATGTATTCCTGATCCTAATTCCTGAACGACAAGAGAAATCGATAGAGCAATGTCCGTCCGTCGGTCAATCTCATTAGTTTAGTCCTATAAAATGAATTAGGCAAATTTTTGCCCCCCTTGCCCAAATTTTCACTCAAAAAGTTGTTTTCTTAAAATTGCTAAATCTCCAAAACTGAAACCTCTTAAAGTTTTTGAAATTTAGCAATATCCAGGCTCAATAAATATACCACTTTAAAACTGCATACCAAATACTAAAAAAAAAAAGTACTCCTCCCCCTTATTATTGCCCCTTAAACAAAATTTCAAATATAATTTTGATAAATTCCTTTTTCTTTTACCGATTCTCTTGAAATTTTGATCAATATACAAATGAAGAATGCCAAATATACCTATAGTTTTTTTAAATTTAGTGCGTGACGCAACGTACCGTGCGTGCAGTGTATTACATTATCGACTAGACCGCCTTTACTAGCTAGTTTTTACCTTACGCTTAGCAGAGAAACTTGTTGCAAGTCGACTGCCGGCCAAATCTATTAATACACATCTGCAGCGCAATGCTTTGGCCAATGTTGTCTTTTACGTTGGTTCGCTGGTTGACTGACTGAAGAAGAGCCTGTGCTGTCTTGCCATTAACTGCAATTCGAAGGCTAAACGTTGGCCTTGTCGCGAACTTTGTCTTAATGGCGTAAATGTCGTAAATGGCGCTCTTTAAACCAACAAAAAAAACACACATAACATGTGTGAATTGTTTGCATTGTGCCGTGCTAAGACCAAACTTGCTTTGACGTCACTTAAAAAAAAAAAAAGAATTAAATTCAATTTGCTTTTACAACAAGCATGATCCAATCGGTACGCATTGTTGTGTATCTGTGCCAATTTGAATCGCTTAACCATGTCGATTGTCAAAAGCGATTTTTGCAATAATAATTCAGCCGGTCATTGTGCCGTCTGGGTCACGTTCTGTGCTTATCTAGCAAATGACTCATGCTTTAATGCTTAAGCACGATGCCAGGCAGGCAGATAGGCCAGCAGTCATGTTCGACTCACGCCTTGTTGACCGATTTGTGTTTGCACGTATAGATCTTGATGCACGAGCGATCTTAACATCGCTTCTGCTTCTGCTCTGTTGTTGCTGTTGCAATTGTTATTCTTGTTCTGCTTGCAACACATATGTATGTATGTGGATGTCTTGCAGTTTGGCGCTGTCTCGTAAAGTAGGCCGTTGACTGCCAAGCAATTTTTTTCGCGCAACGTGACTGCCAAAGTCAAGGTTCTGGTGTTCTCATCGTCTGCTTTTGCTGCTGTGCTTAAATGTGTTTCGATGCATTTCTTTCTTGCAACGTATCGAATGATGTTCTGTCAAAAGTAATTAAATCGTTTAAAAGCCTTTTGGCTCTTAACTTTATTTATTTGCTGTAGTATAAAGTTTTATTTCTGATTAATGTTTTGTTTTTTTTTTCTCGCATAGTTTGTGGCCGACGCATGTTTCCCGAGCCGCGCATCGTTGGCGGCGCAAATGCCGCTTTCGGTCGTTGGCCATGGCAGATCTCTTTGCGTCAATGGCGCACCTCAACATATCTGCACAAGTGCGGCGCAGCGTTGCTTAACGAAAATTGGGCAATAACAGCAGCGCATTGCGTTGACAAGTGAGTAGTAAATTGAGTAAATTTTTAGCAAACAAAAAAATATAAATAAACATTTTTTCTATTACAGCGTGCCACCGTCTGATCTTTTGCTACGCTTGGGCGAATATGATCTCGCAGAGGAGGAAGAACCCTACGGCTATCAGGAGCGGCGCGTTCAAATAGTCGCCTCGCATCCACAATTCGATCCGCGTACATTCGAATATGATTTGGCACTGCTAAGGTAAATTTGTACATGTCATGCAACATGCAAAACATTTATTTATTTTTTTTTCTTATTTTTCTTCTGGTTGTTTGGTTTTTGTAGATTTTACGAGCCAGTTGTTTTTCAACCGAACATTATACCCGTCTGTGTGCCCGACAACGATGAGAATTTCATTGGACAGACCGCTTTCGTTACCGGTTGGGGACGTCTGTATGAGGATGGTCCGTTACCCAGCGTGTTGCAAGAGGTCGCTGTGCCGGTCATCAACAACACTATCTGTGAGTCAATGTATCGTTCAGCCGGCTACATTGAGCATATACCACATATATTTATCTGCGCGGGTTGGAAAAAGGGCGGCTATGACTCCTGTGAAGGTAAGCATATACGCGCTAATTGATTTTCACACCAACATCATTAATACAAATCACTTATGCGTTTGCCCTCTTCGTATAGGCGATTCTGGTGGTCCGATGGTGTTGCAACGTGAGAAGGATAAACGTTTTCAACTTGGCGGCGTCATCTCGTGGGGCATTGGCTGCGCGGAGGCCAATCAGCCGGGCGTCTATACGCGCATTTCCGAATTTCGAGACTGGATCAATCAGATTCTACAGTTTTAGTTTAATATGCGATCCCGCATTTTATGTATTATCTCTATTTTTATTGCTACTCTTAATGTTAACGCTATTTATTTGTAGTCTTAGTTGTTGTGCTCAAGTTGAATGTTTAGTGCTTTTGGCATATGCAAACTTGACTCGTGCTTTGGTTTTGCTTCGTTCAAAGGCCAACATTTTCGTAGGGTTCAACGACTGTCATAACCCAAGCAACGATTTCATTTGCACAAAAACAAATTTCGCGTACATTTGGCACACATTTTCCAATTGTTTAGTTTATTATTTAAGCTGATAAATGTGATTGACGCAAACGTACGTTAAAATCATGTAGAACAAAATAACAAAACAAAAAAAAAAAAAAAAAGAAAACTCGAAAACAAAAAACCTTTAATTCATAAATTAATTCTTAATAATATTATTTTGCTGTAAATAATTTCGAAATTATTGCATAACATTTCTTAACATAAGTTCATTAATTTAAATTAATCAAAATGATTTGATTTCACAATAAATTTTAAGCGCGTTCTTAATTTATGTTAATGTAATTTAAATACATTTACATTTAATGTAATTATTTATTTACAAACAAAAAAAAAATCAA
Source organism: Phortica okadai (assembly GCA_034638295.1). Taxonomy (NCBI): domain Eukaryota; kingdom Metazoa; phylum Arthropoda; class Insecta; order Diptera; family Drosophilidae; genus Phortica; species Phortica okadai. The sequence continues at coordinate 7,108,287 of CM067851.1, forward strand.
ATAAAAATGTTAAAATAATATGATTTGTCTCGATAACTTAGATTCTCAATAATCTGGATAGCCTGGTTCGAGTAATTTGACGGTGAGGTTTTCATCCATCATCAAAAAACGGGGGTGCCATGAGGATGGAAATGAGTGTCACAAATCCAATTAATCTCTATCTGCTCCCAAGCCTATAAGTCAACCTTTAAATTTTTCAGTCTTCAGCAGTTTCTAGGAATCATTGTTAAAGGTGGATAAAGCGATTTCTTTCATCGTCCTAATTTTTTATTTTCTTTATATACCAATCCGCAAGAATGCCGGGGGTCCCCATGTGAAATAAGCCACAAAAAAATCATGACAAAAGGTTGCTAAAGTAAATGTGGTTTTGTACAAGGTACATTTGCCCTAAAGGCTGCTCTAATAATTTGTAAAATTACAATTTTTACCAACTCACGATATAATTGCATACTTTCAGGCAGTCTTCTTACCATGAGTTTCTGATTCTTCTTACAAGAGGTCTCTCGGCATTTTGCCTCGCAATAACGACATCAGATGGCACTGCTTTACTTCTCGAATTTTATTAAAAACACAAGAATTGTAACAAACCCTAATTTAAGTTGCTTTGCGCTATGTTTTTTTAATAAGATTATTAGACTTGGGACAAATTAAAATTTGCTTTGAATAGCTCAACCTCAACCTTGTCGCTGATGTCATGAGCTTGCGTGAAAACGATGAGACCACCAAGCTAAATGGGCAGCGTTTCATTGCAACGAGCACATGACCACAATTGAGAAATCAAGCTGGGGCTGATTCATGAATGCTGTTTGCCGATATTAATGCACGAATCGTGATGCAAGAAAAGCTTGCATTAATGAAGGACTTTATGAAATTTCATATAAAATAAAATAAATGTCTATTTCGTTAATCAGAGATCTCGCACTTATAAGAATGAATTCGATGACGATATCCAAAGTGTTTTAAGCTGAAAATCAAACATTTTTAGTAAATTCTAAATGTTTTATCATATAAACATATAATTTGTAACGTTTCACAACTAAAATAAGTCGAATTCCGAAATGAAATTATATAATTTAGAGGCGAAACACGTTACGCTGTTAAAAATAAAAGTTCGACCATTTCTGGCAGGCGTCGTAAGCACTTTATTGCCGGCGTCGCAAAACAAAGTTGACCGGCCTTTGACTATCAAGTAACTTTCTTCTTGTACTTGCGTACTTTCCAGCGTGACAGCGAATCGTTGAGAAACGCATAAATTAAGCGTTTTCAGCTATTTTTGACAAATGAAAAAAAAAAATAAAGACAACAAAAAGGCAAACATAGACAGACAGATATACAAGAACAACAACAACAATGACTACTGCTATTAACTATTAAAATATAAAGACATTTGTTGCTTTCAACTAACAAATTGCAACAAATTTTAATATTCCAAACATGCAACAACGTTGAAAGCAAAACTAAACGCGGGTGACTCATGATTCACGCACGACATGATACACAACAACAAAAACAACAACAACAACACAAACACATACCGGATTTTGTTATGATGTTTCCTTCTACTGTTCAGTTAACTTGTCATCGTTTTCTCAAACAAAATCAATGAAAGTGCTACATCATCGACATGGTTTAACAACAACAACAGCCACAACAACAACAATCATGCGTCTACAGCTCAATATTGCTAACGGCAATGGCAACATCAACGACGTCTTTGTCATCAGTAACGCCTTCGATTAAAAAAAAACAAAATGCTGTGTAATTAAATGAAAACTTGCAGATCATGGGAACAAAATTTTACAAAAACAACAACAACAAATAATAACTCAAAATCAATGTGTTGGTTGTACTTTTCAGCAGTTAGGCAAGTCAACAATTATGATGAGTGTTGGCCATTGAGTTACATGTGCGCTTCTTCAAGTGCTGCCCGCTCGAGGAATCAAACATATTTAACTTTCGCTTTCAGTGCGCGCTTACAACGATAAAAAAGCAAAAAACAAAAAATCGAAAGCCCAAAACGAAGGCACGATACGAAAAACGATACAAACATTTGCATATGAAATTCTGCCGTCACTTTTCGTGACAAGTCGGTGAAAATCGGATTTGGAAAATAAAAAAAATAAATTTATATTTAAGTAAATACAAAAAGTACAAAAAAATTGTTTCACTTCAGAGTAAAAATGTACTTGAGACACGACGCAAGTGCATTTCCAACACACTTTGTGAAGTATCAATGCTGATGATGGGACGCCGAAAAAGTAACAATTTTATGATCAATACAAGACACAACTCAACATAATAATTTGTAAAGACATCACGATTCTTGATAATCAATGCAATACAGTAACAACAACAACTCCCACTCAGACGGTTTTGCTTTTGGTATAAGTATTTACAAATTATCGGTTTTTGATGTACAGTCATCGATTATTGCTTACTTGATGTGCAGTTCATTGGCCTTTGCTTGCTTGTTTATCAAGAGCTTTGATCATATGACATGTCTATGGCCATTAAACGGCAAACGACACTTTCACATGCATTTTGTGCCGATTATAGACACATTAGCGTGCATTTTGTACTTTGATCTCGGCGATTTTTGATTTTTTCAGTCATGTCATTGTTTATCTACACCAATCATTTGGCCAACAAGTGACGTTGAATTACTAATTCTTTTTTTTTTTATATAAAATTTTTGTAAATAAAACAATAAAGTTTTTTTGTCAAGTGTTCGGTGTGGTCGGTCGCATGAAAATTTGTCCCGTGCTATTAAATTAATTCCTCAGTGGTTTTTGTTTGAAACTAAGAAAAATAGTGTACTAACGTATTAATATTGTTCTGCCTGTGTTTACTAAAAATTTGTATTATTTTTCAAACAAAAATAAGTAAGTTTTGCAAGTTTTAAATAATTACATGTAATTTTGTTATTGTAATTTAACATTTGTTGTTTACTTATCACGTGTAATTTGTTGCTGGCAAAACATCTGGTGAGAGTTTTTCTTGCGTGTGTTCCATTACATCGTCTCTCTCATTTCGCTTGGCGCTCAATAATTTTACTCTTTCAAGAGCTTTGATTATTTCATTTATTTAAAAGAGAGTTTCGTACTTTAACCCTTTAGTGACAAACGGGTTCCTTTGAAAACAAAAATTTTTAAGTGATTTCATTTTCGTTTTTTATAACTTCTTTTTTTTTTTATTGTTTCTTTTATAAAAAAAAAAAAAAAATAAAATCATAATGCCTTGCTGTTTGCCTAAATGCCCAATAAAGGGTGACAAGGAAGCATTGGTGGCATGTTGGATCTGCGAGTCCACTGCTCATGTAAAATGTGCCGAATTAAATGGCCGCATTGCTGACATTTTGGAGAAGAACATCGGCCTTCACTGGTGCTGTCCAAAATGTCGTTCATCAGAGATTGAGTTACGCAAGTGGCTCAATCTTATGCAAAACGCATATAAAGATATTTCGAAAGATTTCGAGCGACTTAACGAAAAATTTAAGTCGTTTGATAAGTCTCTCTCCAGCTTTAAGTCAGTTGAACCTTCCCCTAAGCGAAAAAGGCCCCATCCGCCGCTCAAGATTTCCATTCCGACAACTTTAAGTCTTCCGGATGAGACCACGAATTTCTTTTCGCCTCTTCCGTCACCTAATGTTCCGATTGTTGTCACAGCGTCAGAAGGTTCATATGGTTCCGTTGCCAATAACAACAACGCGGTTCCTTCCGAAGTTATTCATACTGCTTCTGGAAGTAATCTCCCTCGTGGGGATCAAGAGCCAAAAAAACTTGTTGTTGTACCACATGCGCCCCATAAGAAATTCATTTTTCTTTCACGCTTAGCAGCTGATACTTCGGAAAGTGATGTAAACCACTTTATCAGCTCCAAGATGAAATCTGTCACAAATTTAACAATCTCCAAATTTAAATTTAACACAACGCGATCAATTTCATCTTTTAAAATTTCAGTGCCAGAATCCTTCTTCAACGTTTTAGTTGACTCAAATTTCTGGCCTGATGGTTGCGTTGTGCACGAGTTCAAATTTAAAGACCGTTCTAATTCGGTAAACACGGTCAAGCCTTCGGGGTCAAAAAACTAATTAATTCTTCTAGTACCCCTTCAGTTTTGACGGTAAATTTTCAAAATGTCAGAGGGTTAAACTCAAAACTAACTTCGCTTTATTTGAATAGTTTTTCATTATCTTCTGATATCATTGTCTTTGTCGAAACTTGGCTTCGCCCTGATGTTTTAAATTCGGAACTACTTTCTGACAGCTTTATTACCTTTCGTAAAGATCGTCTTGGCAAAATTGGTGGTGGAGTCTTAATCTCTGTCGCTGTTCAACACACATCGGAACAAATTTGTGTGATAGGTACTGACGATATTGAGCTGATATGCGTTAAAATAACTCTTGCAAAGACTCGCGTTTTCATTACATGCTCCTACATTCCACCACAATCAGAAGCATCAGTATATTCAGCGCATATAAACGCTATTCAATCTATTCGAGACTTGGTTAAGGACTCAGATATGATGCTGGTCTGTGGAGACTTCAACCTCCCTCATATTTCTTGGATTGCATCTGACAATTCAAATATAGTAACTCCCTTGTCTAGTAACGAATTTATTGATTCTTTACTTGAATCATCGTTTAACCAAATAAACAGCATACAAAATTCTAAGAATCGTATTCTAGATCTTGTTTTCATAAATAACATTGAGGGTGCATCACTTTGCAGATCCCCTCCAATTTCACAACCTGAAGACTCTTACCACCCAACGTTGGAGCTTACAATTACACCAAACTTACTAACACATCCTCGTCAAAATCCTACTGGTTCCAAACCTAATCGTGTATTTTGCTTCAGAAAAACCGATTTTGAACGTCTTGGTCATTTGCTTTCTAACACTGATTGGTCATTCATTCATAACACGTCCAACATTGAAAGGGCAGTAGAGTTTTTTAACGCGACTATGTATAAACTGCTTAAATTGTGTGTACCAAGAGTTAAGACTGTTACACAACAAAATAAACCGCCGTGGTTTTCAAAAGAATTATCTCGTCTAAAGAACTTAAAAAATAGATTATTTAAAAAATATAAGAGAACCGGTTCTCTTGTTGATTATGCAAACTATACAACAGTTCGCTATAGATTCACTTTATGTAACAAAAGAAATTATGATTTATATTTAGTTAAATTAAAATCCAATATATACCGTGATCCAAAAAATTTTTTTAATATCATCAAATACAAGTCTAATTCCACCTCATTTCCTTCATGTATGAAACTCAATGGTGTGGAAGGAAGTGATGATGCAACGATATCCGACCTCTTTGCTGAATTTTTCCAAAGCACCTATAATGACTATTCATACCAAAATGGTACTTACCCATACTTAATCAATGATCGAAATAATATAAATTTGCCAGTAATTGAAAATGAAACTGTTCTTAGACACTTAAAATTAATTAAACCATCTTTTACGGCTGGTCCAGATAGTGTTCCTAGTTGCGTTTTGAAGCACTGTGCCGAGATGTTGTTTATTCCATTATGTAAGCTTTTTAACATGTCGTTAAATTCTTCTATTGTACCCAAAATTTGGAAAGAGTCTTACATTATTCCCCTTTATAAAAAAGGCAGTAAGGTAGACATCTCGAATTACAGAGGCATTGCAAAGCTATGTGCTATTCCAAAACTGTTTGAACAGATCATTACGGAACAGCTACAGCACTTTGTGCCATCTCTTCTAAATTTGTCTCAGCATGGCTTTCTCAAGAAACGGTCAACGGTAACTAACTTATTAGAATTCACTTCAATTGTCAATCGAAATTTCTCGTCCGGCTGCCAAACCGATGTTGTGTACACTGATTTCAGTAAAGCATTTGATTGTGTTTGTCACTCTCTGCTTTTAATAAAACTCGAAACCTATGGTTTTCCACCATCGTTAGTCCGTTGGCTGTCGTCGTATCTTGAATCTCGAACACAATGTGTTCTTTTTAAGACATCGGTTTCGAGACGAATTTTTGTTACTTCAGGGGTTCCTCAAGGTAGTCACCTTGGCCCCTTATTGTTTAATATATTTATTAATGACTTGCCTACTGTAATCAAACACTGCCATGTTTTAATGTATGCTGATGACGTGAAATTATGTCTAACCGTTAATTCTATAGATCAGCAGAATCTGCTTCAGTCTGATCTTGACTCTCTCTCACAATGGTGTGCTGTAAACAATTTATTGTTAAACAGTGATAAATGCAAGCTAATGTCATTTTATAGAAAAAAACTAATTGTTTGCTCGTACAAGTTAAATAATTTGTACCTTGAACGTATCTCTCAGTTCAATGACCTTGGTGTTTTGATGGACCCAAAACTTCACTTCGCTTCACATATTTCGCTGTCTGTCAATAAGGCTAAAGGCGTACTGGGTTTCATCAAAAGATGGTCCAAAGAATTTAATGACCCGTACACAACTAAATTGCTTTACACTTCTTTAGTACGGCCCATTCTGGAATATGCATCGTGTGTTTGGGATCCTCAGTGTGAAAAGTATAAGAACCAAATTGAGTCTGTTCAGAAACAGTTCCTTCTGTTTGCACTTAGGAATCTACATTGGGACCCCTGTGTTCACCTTCCTCCCTATAGTAGTCGGTTGAAGCTTATTAATTTACCATCATTGTCTAGTCGTAGAAAAATGCTTGGTACTTTGTTTTTGCATAACCTAATAAATGGCATGATATTCTCTCCTACATTGTTGGCGTATATACAGTTCAGTGTCCCCGCTAGAGTAACTAGAAATTTTAGTCCGATCTGTCTTAGTACCTGCAGATCGACATATTTAGAGTATGACTCGTTTCGTGTTTTATGTAGGTATTATAACAGATATTTTAGTTTAATTGAGAACTGCTCCTCTACTAACCTTATAAAACGTAGTATTCTAACGTATTTAAATAAGTAAAAATTTTGTTTATGAAGTTTATGTTAATTAATCAACGTAGTAGTTTTAAGGAATTGTTTAAAAATTAGTTTATTAGTATTTTTTATTGTGTGTAGTGTAAGTAGTAAAGCGACTGTTGACTTGTCTGTAGTCGCGGAACAGGCTGACCTGGTGTCGCAAGTCCACTTGAGGGTAGTGCGCTACCACAACGTCTTGCGCCTGTAGTTAGTTAAAAAAAAAAAAAAAAAAAAAAAAAAAAAAAAATTGAAAATTAGTGAGATTATCAAAAGTGAAAATATTTATTGGCACTGAAATAACGAAAACCAATCAGTTGCATTCAAATCACTGTTTAAATATATTTGATTTTATTTTATATTTTTTTCACACAATAATTTTGCACATTTAGAAAATTAGTCGATTCATGTATGTTTGATAAACTTATTTATGACCATTTGTGTGAACCTTTCGATTTTTATTGTGAAAAGTGAAACTTTTTATGTCTTGACATTCGCAATAATATAATTTTAGATTTATATGTTAAAAATGTGTCATTTATGTTATAAACTGTATGCAAAATGTGCAAACCAAAACAAAAACAAAACTAAAAAAAAAACTTTAGTATTTAACTAAGCGCTCATTAAGCTAAATCATTGTTGGGCGCGTCCGAAAGCTGTGAAAGTGAAAATACGCACACCCAAAATAACAAAGCTTCTACTTCTACTTTCAGCGAGTTGGACAGACATTTTTAAAAAAAATAAGTTAAAAAGATGTACGAATGGACAGTAAGATAGCCAAACAGTTGTCGTAAATGCTTCCCACGACTTTGTTCGCAATGGAAAACGAAAGCGTACCCAAACGATGAAGTAACAAGTAGCAAGTGAAGTTGTAGCATTTTCATGTTTGCGTGGAACGTTGAAGAAGCTGCACAGCTCAAAGCGCACAATTGAAACTTCAAAGCATAATTAACAAAGAATTATTAATAACTCTTTTTGTTGTCTTTCATCAACTTGAGCTGTATAAGAAAACCGAAAGTCGTTAGATGACGAAGTCAAGCGTTTACATTTATTTTTTTTTTTGTTTTTTATGTTGGCGTTGACTGCGACCTCAGTGACGGCACCAACTGCAATTCAATGTGTCCCGAATTTACAATGACTTGAAAACACTTTCCCAGTCACATACAATGAAATTGTATATATTTTTTTTGTTTTTCACATTTTTCGCTCCAAAGGGTTTTTTTTTATATACAAACATCTTTCTTCTTGTCCAAAAGATTTATAGGCGGTCAAAGTACTTGAGCTGAAGTGTATTGTACGGCAAAACGAAAGTTCCACAACAAGTACAAAATGCGTTTGTAGAGTTTTAATTCTTTTTTTTTTTTTGTTTCCACTCTCTTATTGTTTTTTTTTTCTTTGCAGACTGCCCCCAAAAATCATTGTCGTGGCATTTATTTATGACCCTTTAAAACTAACAGCCAACCTATGCGGGTAGCAGTGCGTATGCACTCACTGCAATCAAAAACAACAACAACAACAACAGTAAAGATACAGTAGTCATGTCTCCCGGCTGTTGTATCTACAAACAAAATCACATCACATGCCGTGAGCAAACACAAATACAAACACAAAAGCAAAGAGGAAGAGCAACACGGATAGACATATAGATAAATCAACATTGTATCTTTTTCATGATCGTTTAGGTTAAAATGTAATTAATTCGACTAACTACTTTTAAATGGTTCGATCGCCTCTAATGCCTCATCCGGTAATTAATTGTTCAAGCTGTTAATCGATCGTCGTCAAAAAAAACTAAATAAGAAAAAAAAAATAAAATAAAGAAAATTTTCAAACAATAAAATTTGTTAGTATATGGGCAACAGATTTGTTAGGATAATGAATTTACCTTGGTGTGAAGCGTACAATATGTTCGTTTTTTGATAATTCAATGTTTGATTTTCTTTCTGCTTAATAAATTGCTTATTACAAAGCTTTATTTTACGATCTTTTGTACAATATTCAAAGCAGAAATTAACCGAAAATGCTTAACTTTCAAAGTTTAACATCAATGGATGCTTTGAACTTTAAAACTGTAACGGTTTTTTTTTGTTTTTTTTTTTTCATAGCGACACCTTCGAGTTTTTTTTCTTTTTTGTGGACCAATAAAAGAAAAAAAAAAAGAAAACCTAAAGTGAATGCAAACCACAAATCAAAATAATTACGCCGTTTCTCAGCGCAACAAAAAGTCGACTCTTTTTTTTCTCAATTTTAATTTGCAAAAATGGTTTTTCTAAATAAAATTTTACTTTCTATTTTCTAATTAATTGCACACCACACCTCCACAACAGCAAAGGTAAACATTTATTTAATAAAATTTAAGCCTGCAGTAAATAAATAATAAAAAAAAAAAATATTTTATTATTGTATACTTAAATAAAATATTTTCGCTTTTAATTTTCGCCAATTAAGCGCACAAAAAACTTTTATTTTTTTATAAAACAACACAACAACAAAAAACAGTTAGAGAAGTTGACTTTATGGCAAGATTCTTCTTCTCAAAGCGAAAGGTGTCAAAGTTTTAGGAAAAGTACAAACAAACAAAAGCAAAAAAAAAAAAAAAACAAAACTGCAAACAAAAAACCTAACGAAGTCGAAAGTTTTCTTTTGGTCGGTAATAAAATGTTGTAATTGTGCAATTATTCAGTTTTCTATACATTTTTGTTAGTCACCGCAAAGTAAAGCAAACAATTTGATATTTTAATTGAATAATTCATTACTAGCACAAGTTAATTTCGCTTTTTTTTCGAACACATTTTGCGTAAGTGAAAAAAAAAATTACCGTTTCTTTTAAGGTTGTCAAAATAAATCTAAAAATGATGATAATGATTTTTGAAGATTTCGTGCCAACAAAGCATTTTACGGTCTGTGTCAAAAGCAACGACCGCGCACTTCTCGTCTCGCGTATTATGCGAATGACACGTGCTAATTGAAAATATTATTCGCAGCTCATTATATTGTAATATACAAGTGGACGGTCAAGTTGATGAAGCGTCTAAGCTGAGACGAACAATTTGTAAGCTACAATTGAGCATAGCAAAATATTCTTTATATGCGAAAATGATTTTAAGATTTTTAAATTGTTTATTCGATGACATGGAATAATTTACAAATATTCATTTTGATTCATGTTTTAGTTTTGTTATTTTTTTAAATATTTGTCTTTAAAAAAGTGCTGAAATTTATAAAATTCTACTTTAGAGCTTATTTTGAATTTCAACTGAAAAAAATTTGTAGCATGATTGTGCATCTTCAATAAAATTCGAGTATTTCTTGAGATTATAATGCATGAATGTAGTAAGCGTAAAAAACAGTTCATCACAGCCCAGCATTTATGTTTTTCAAAGCGTGCTGAGAAGTCGCATAAAAAGTGTCGTTAGTTGATGGTAATAAAAGCAGCAATGACATGAGCTAACAATCATTTGTTGAATTCATTGTCCAACAATGTTGACTTTGTTTTTGACGATTGTCAATGACAATAACAATAAAATACAGCAGTCAATGTACTTGTCAAACACTTTCATTCCCAAACGATGCCAAAAAAAAAAAACTGAAAATAAAACATGAGCAGTTGAAATTTCTTTTCAACAAATTTTCTATGCATGTCCGTTGAACAATGTAAACAGCGTTGTAAAGTTGCTAAAAGTGAAATTATTGTTTTGTTAAGAGCATTTTATGAGCGGCAAAGTCAACTTTGAAGCATCTGCGTCCAATAAAGTTGGACACGCTTATACAAAGGTCTACGTTGAACGCACAACGCGCTTGATTAGCGCAAAAAAAAATTAAAACGAAAACTTTAATAATCAATCAAAGTTTGCGACTTAATTTGAGACCAATAAATCAAGTGGCGCGCATCGAAGTGATTAATTATATTTATACAACAAAGTCTAAGACACAAATTGTGCATGCAACGGCTTTGACTATTTTATTTTAATTTTTTTTTTTTTTTGGCTCAATGAACTTTCATTTTCAAAGAAAATTACCAAAAAAAAAAAAACACAGACGAAAATTCAAACATTCAAAATTGCCAAAAAACATTTATAAGAAAAAAAAAAATCCATTGATTTAATTAAGTTAATAATGTGTAAAAACTCATTTGACCGACGGCGTTTTTAAATCGTCCCAGGCAAATAAAAAAAAAATATCGTATGTTAACATAATGTGAAACGTTTAAGTTTTGTGCACTACGAAACGGTTTATAAGAAATTCAATTTCTCACACCTGTCGCATTGAGACGCACGGCACTTGTATATATTTCACAAGTGCTGCGGCTTACATGCTTCGAACACGGCTCATCATGCTTGAGCAGCGGCAGCAGCAGCAGCAGGGCGTGCGCTTTGGCCTTTACTGCGCACTTTGTTAGGTTTTTTTGTTTGGCCCTCCTTTTGCCTTCTTTTTTTTTTGCATTTTTTTGTGGTAGAAATTTGGTTGGTTTTTTTGCTTTTATTTTTATTTTGCCAGCGAAATTCGATTTCATTTATTGAACGGCCGAAAGCACAACAATTTGTTGCGCCGCTTTTCACTTTTCATTTGTTTTCATTAAGTTTTTGCGGCCAACTTAAATAAAGGCTTTTTATGCTTCATGTCGTGTTCAACGTTGTAAGTAAATGGTTACAAAAAAAAATCAATTTCACTACGAGCATTCAAGTTGACAAATGTTACACAGCTATGCGAACAAGTCATTGAATTTCCAAAGTCAAATAATTTGCAGAAATTTTCACTACTTTTTATTTACAACATTTAAGAATGCACAGAACAAAAATTGTTTTGAAATCGTTTCAATTTTATTTTGTAATTTTAATTTGCGCTAAAGAATGTCTGTTTGGCTCACAACATTTAAATAGCTCAAAATCCAAAGAAGATATGTTTTAAGAACAACACTTTTCAATTTCGTACATAGAGTTCCTCAAATATTGGAATTTCAAGACAATGGTGATCATTACTACAATAAAGATTGATTTTTTGGGCAAAAGAATATATGAAATTTTCATTTCCGTTGAATTCCTGCTTGCATACTTTTCAAAATTACATCCAAAAGAAGATCTCTTCAGAGTCTTACAATAGATCAATCGGACAAGTTCAGATAAAAGTCAGAGAGATCATTTAACATTGTCATATTTTATTTGAAGAGTATACAATTTTTGGTTTTGCTAAAGTATACATATATTGTATATTTTTTTGTTCTTTTATTTTCTTCAATTTTAATAACGGTAACACAACATTTTCTTCGTTTCATTGATTAAAATTATTATAATTTCGCCGCTTAATTAATAACAAATGCTGGAAATTTGTTAACAAATTTATTTCGATGCTTAGTTTTTATCAAACTTAATTTTTTTTTTTTTTTGTTTATGGAGCGCTTTGCCAGCTTAACAGTTATTATACAATAAAACAAACAACAACAAAAATGAACGACAGACAACTTTTCAAAGCCCTTCTCGAGTCTTGTATGCAGAATAGCGCCAGAAATTTTTTTTTTTTCTTTTTATTTATATTTTTTCTTGCTTCGAATTTGACCAATTTGACTTTTGTTTCTGCTTTGTAGCCATTTCTTTACGCTGTGTATTTTTTTTTTTCGTGGTCTTTGACTTTGGCTTCTACTTCTTTTAAAGTTATTTGGTTTTTGTATTTTGTTTAAGTGAAAGTGTTTCGATTTAAATATTTGCCTTTGTCTTTATGACTTTTGCGCTCTCAGCAACGACACTCAATTAATGCGATTATCATTTGAAAAGCTTAAAATAAAAAATTTACAATTTTTAGAAACGTGTTATTTCGTAATACTTTGCCATACAGACAAAAAAAAAACTTGTTACGTGTTAGTAAATGCGTTGCAAATGCAAACATGAAGATCACTCTAAAAAATAGAACAATAAAATTCATTAATCATTAATCATATATGATACTTTAAAGCATCTTGAGATATTAGTTTATGTTACTGCTTTTTGAGCTACAAACAGTTGTCAAAACTCTCAAATGAACATCTTCTAACCTTATGCTGTATATATAATAGTCAACGCAATATACCCACTACAAAAAAAAAAAAAAACAAAGCGTTGACAAAATCTCTTTCAATCAAGACATATCAATAGTCGCTGTTGCTCTGATTATTATGGTTTGTTGCCATTGTCATGCCCGCCCGTTGTTGACCACAAGACAGCAACGATGAAAGTGAAATTCTATGCGCATAACTGCAAGGGAAAAAAATAAAAACAACAAAAATAAAAACAACAAAAATTTCAGTTTCTTTGGCGGTTGTTACTTTTTTTCACGTCACCAGCGCTTTAAAACGTCACGCTTGACCAAGCGAACAAGTAGCGTTTATGGTAATTTGCCAGCTAGATTATGTTGTTGTTGTTGTTGCTGCCAACATATATTTTCCTCAAAACAACAACACTGACTATGACGATGACGACAACGTTAGACAGTCAGACACTGACGAGTACGAAAATGCAGACAAAAGACTTTGGTCGAATGCCAAGTGAAATTTGGGTCAAGGAAATGGCAAACAAACTGAAGCTCAACGATGACTTGCGACGACGACGACGACGACGATGAGATGCGTTGCAGTCGTTGTTCAATGCGATAATTGTGGTTTTTGTGCAGCAGCAAAAAAAAATATGCGCAAACTAACTAACAATCAGCCGTGGCAACAACATGCGAAAATTAAAATGCCAACTATAATTGTGACAAGCATGTGTCTTGAGTCTTTTGTTTCCGCAGCAACGACAACAACAGCAACAACAACAGCAGCAAAATCATGTATAGCGCCGCCTTGCAGTAATGCGAGCGCGATTTGTTTTGATATACAAAGCTGATAAAAGTATTTAATATGCCGATCATATCAGTCACGTAAATCACGCATACGCCAGGCTGTGCTGCATGTGTCTGTGTGTGCGTGTGTGCTTTGCCGTTGCACCTAACGGCGGCAAGTTCGTTATTGCTGTTACTTTGGCTATGATTATTGTTATTTTCGTTGCTACAACAAGCTGGTCAAACAAAAGAAAGTTAAGAAAGTGTTTGTTTTTTTTGCGCGACGATTTTTCTTGCCTTTCGAACTTTAGTTACTTAGCAATATTTACAATAGACTAAGTTTGTAATTTACGTGCAACTTTTGTACTTTAAGTTCTTTTAATTGAATAAAGAAAAACAATAAAATTAAAAATCATAAAGTTTATGAAATATTAAATTTTTAATAACTAAAAACTTAGGGCGACACTTTTGTATAATTGTTTGATTACTGAAGTTCACATGGAAACAAAAAAAAAAAAAAAAAAAAAACACCTTAACCGCAAATTAAAACAACTTAACAGAAATACAAAGTTAACAGTGCAGTCGCTTCAACAGTTCAAACCGTCGCTTTTAACGCAGACTCTCATAACAACGAACACAAGTTGCAAACCGATTCAGTTTTGTTCGAAACGCGCACGCGCCCAGACCTCATTCATAGTCGTCGCAGTCGTTGTGCTCTCTAATAGGCTTGTAATCGTCGTTGCTTACGGTAAAAGTGCAGAAAGAAAGTAAGCTCTATAATCTACAAAAACAGGAACTCTCCAAAGCTAAGACTTTTGAATATTTTTTATACAACACACAAGCATTCCAAAGAAGTAGAAGCAACTACTGAATCAAATCAAATAAAAGAGAGAGAAAAAGAAAAAAGCAGAAAACAACTTCGGAGTGTTTTTGAATTCAAGCAAAGAAATATACTCATATATAAAACGCGCTCGCGAACACTTCTCTATTTTGCTCACTGCTTACTTTGCTCTTGGCCAGCCGCTGCTGCTAAAGTGAAAGTTTTGACAAAAGTGACGAAGGTCCGTTATCTTTGCGCGTTCCAAACGCTACACTCAGATACACGTTGAGCGTTCAGTTAAACGGACGCATGCGCGGACCGTTGCCTGTTACCGAAACAAACAATAATAAAAACATTTACGGTGCTGTTGATAATAAATTTACGCAAAGCTTTGCCATTCGAGCACACTAGTGACTTATTTATTTAAAAATCAAAAAAAAAAAAAACAACTTTTGTGTTGAATTTTATAAGAATATTTTTTATTTATAAATTATGTGCGAAACATAGCAAGAAAAGATACAACGTGCACAAACAACAACCAAAACGAAAACTCGTAGCGAGTTCGTTGCTTAAGTCTTTCGTTTTGTCTATTCTAAGCGCTAGCGCGAGCATAGCGGTAAATTATTAAGTGTGCGCGTTATGTTTACTTTAAAATAAAGCAAATTGAAAAAAAATTATTATTAAACGACGATAAAAATTGTGTTTTTTATATATTTAAAAAGAGATTAATTTAATAAACAACAAAATAGAAAAATTAAGCACAAACAAGAATTTCACTACGCTTGCAATAAACTACGCAACTGCGCAAACATGTTTAAGTGGGTTACGCCGTCGCCGTCGCCGTCACTGTCACCGCCAACGTTGCGGTCATTCTTGGCGACAATGACAACGACAAAGGCTAACAGCAAACAACAAACACATCAACGACAAAGACAACAACACCGACTACTTTCCACAACAATAGTCAACTTAACGCTAACAACTTTAATAATAAGCGTATTATTCGCACCAACAGCAAGTGGATTTAGATCAATTGAAGCGAATGGCAGCGGTAAGTGTACCAAGCATATGTCTCAACGACAAACTGATTGAATGAGTGAATGAATGAATGTATGAACACATGAACCTACATTTGTGAATGTATAGAATAATATAATTTAGCGCGCTTAACCACAATAATGCGCAAGCTAAAAAAAAAAAAACAATTTCAAAATTATTTTTTGCTTCAAAATTGACAAACTCATGTTTGTTGTTATATGACAATTTGCAGTTTTTCGTTTCGTTTTGTCACATTGTCAGCATCAGCGTCAGCGTCCTCATTGTGGCGCGTCTTTGGCAGCATGCGTAAATGAGTGAAAGCCGGTGGCACTTGCCATACAAAAGGCCAATCATTCTGTCAACACGAAAGCGTTCAATCAAAAGCACAAAAATTCGCCTTCTTTTTTCACATATATATATATTTTTTTTTGTACTTTCCACACGCATTTTGCAATTATCATCATATTTAGTTCATTTTTATGCTAGATTAACTTTTTTGTTGCTTCTTTTATTCTGTCACACATCGTTTTTTTTTTTTTTTTTGTTATTATTTTTTTGTGCACATTTTAGTAACGCGCTAAAAAGAAATTAAACAAAAGTAGCAAAACTTTCTTATATCCAACCCCACAAACCAAGCCACCTCTACACTCTGTGACATGCTGAGGCTTCTGTGTTATAAGCTTACTTGTTTCAGCATGTGTTTTGTGTTAATTATTGTGTGCTTTAAGGTTTCATAGAGTTATTTTTCTTTTTCTTGCCACAACAACCTTTAAAAAAGAAGTTTTACTCAGCATTGCGACATTATTTTTTGCCTTTTATTATGTTAACACTTGATTGAGCATGAATATAGCACAACTTAATGCGTTAAGGTGTTGAAAATGTGCTTCAAATCAAACAAGTTCTAAGCAAAAACTGTAAAAAAATGACGCAAAAACAAATTAGAATAAACAAGCCGATTGAGCAGAATATTTTATAGTCGTTTAAAATGAGTTAATTGACAGCTTAACGATTTGTATGTTTATTAAAGCAAAAAAGCACAAAATTTGTTTGACATTTGTGCATGCCTTTTAACACATATCAGAGCTAAGCAAATTTTAAAATAGGTCAACATTTTTTTAAGCATCTTTGTTGGTTAGTCTTTGTCACTTTTTCAACAAGAAAGCATTAAATAACAAGTTCAGCTATTTTAAAGTGGCTTGCTTGTTTGCTTGTGAACTGTTTAAAAATCACTCAGCACGCAAATTTAGCTTCCGTTTGTTTGTTGCTCTGTCGGCAACAATTTAATAATACATGTGCTGCGCAGCGAATATTGCAATCAGAAAACACTTTGATTGAGCGAAATCGAACAAGGCCTCTAAGAAAACAATTTTCATTTATTTTATTTTTTCTTTCTTTTTTTTATTCTTTTGCTACTTCGTCATTAAAGCATTTGCTTCCTAATATTGCTGATAGAGTCTAAAAACAAAGCACGTTGCACTTTACTTTCCAAAAGCGCACGCTTCATGTGCCAAGTGCAAGCCTTATAGACACAATGTCTGTCGGTGTGCCAGCCAGCCAGCCAGTCAACCAGTCAGTCAGGCATTTAGTCACAATGTGCCAAGCGACTAGCTTGTGCCTTGTGCCTTGTGCTAAACAAAAGCATGTTGCTGCCTATTGCAATTGTCTGTTGTTGCGGCCGCAACCGACAACGTTTGAAAATAAATAAATCTGCACTTAACTCGTTGCAAAGAGTGAAAAAAAGCAAGAAAAATTAAAGAAAAATAGTAAAGATTCTAACAGCCGCGTGTGCCAGTTTGTGTTGTTGTCTCACTGGCTGTCTGTCTGTCCGCTTTGCTTTGCCGTAAATGCAACAAGCTGCATAGGAAGTGCCAACAACAACACCAATAACAACAACGACCACGTCAATAATTTATAAATCACGTTTTTACCGCTTGAGTTCAGCCTGCTTCCAGTCGTTGTTGTTGTTGCTGATGTTGTTGCTGCCAATCACAGCTTGTCATTTAAGCAAATACGTGTACTCATTGTCGTTCTTATTGTTGCTTTTTTACTGCTGCTGCTGCTGCTGCTGCTGGACAAAAACTCTCGTCAAGTGTTCTGCATTTTATGTAGATTTAAACTGATTTCAATCGCTTCACATTGAATTGTTGTTATAGCTTTTGGCAAATTGTCTGTCTGCATTTTTTTTTTTTGTTTTTAGCATTGAAATTTCTTGTCTCTTGCATTGATTGACAGATTTTTCATGAAGCATTTTACAGTTTTACATTGTATTACATTTTACGATATGTGCGCAAGTTTGGCGCTTAAATCTTTTGTTTGTCTGTCGACTTTTTTTTTCAATAAATCTTTTTTGTTTGTATCGATTATGTATGCTTAGATAATTTGCTTCAACTCAATGCTATACACATTAATTATTGAACCGTTGTTTGAACTGATGACATTCTCTGTCTTAATGTGCCTGCCATTTTTATGTAAATTTTTCTATATAAATTATCACTTCAATGCTCGTGAAAGCGCATTAACTTTCTTTCAAATTGTTTGTCGCTCACACGCTTGTTGTTTTGCTTGTTCACATGAGCTGAAATCAAGTCTATCATAATGGCATTTTACACTTCATAAACTTTAATTCAATCGCAAGTGATCTGACAAAACTACTGACAAGTGTATAACATCATTAGACCTACGAGCATGTCTTACCTCAAGTGTAAGCAGCATTTCACCTAACTGAACCGTGGCTGTAAACGACAAAATGAACATCATGCTTCAAATTGAGATTACTGCACTTCCTACGACTTCTTTCTTTCTTTCTTACCACCGTACATAATTGTTTCTTTCTCCTCTTCGGCTTCGGCTTCGACTTCTGCTTCTACTTCTGCTTGTGCTGCTTTTGTATGTTTAATGATTTAAACGCATCATTAAATGTTGTTGTTTTTGTTAACATTAGTGAGAGTCTCTATGTATGGTAAGGTAATTTATCTATTAAGCTCATCAGCTCATTGTTTCAAGTGCTTCTGTTATTGTTAACTTCAACCCTTTTGGTGCCCATTAATTGTTTGTGTTATTTTTCATTGACAAGCAGCAAATTATCACCTGACAACATCTACCAACACATACAAAATAAGTGTAACAAGTCGCAAATTAAGGCAACATTCAAAACTATTCATGAATGAAGACTAACTAACAAATCAACCAAAGAGGAAATAACAAAGTTTTTTTTTTTTTTTTTGGTCTTCTTTTATATGAAGAAGCTTTTTTTTTTTTGTTTTCTGTTGAGTTTTTTCGGTGAAAGTGAAATTCTGTCGTTTTGTTTGCTCGTCTCTCGTCATAGTTAATGCTTCCGCTCTTAACTTCATGTATGAATGTACAAACATATTCAGACAGTCATACAAATATGACACTTCTTTACGGCTGAGTACATTCTTCCTTTCTTTATAGATGTACTCATGATACTCGTTATTAATACATATATGTATGTATTTCTTTCTATTTTTTTTTTTTTTTTGTGTTTTTAACAGCAGCAAAGGTATTTTTTTTTTTAGTTTTACTTTTGTGAAAATTCTCTTTGGCTTCCTTCATTAAATTCACTTTTTATTGTTATTTTTATATATTATTTTTTTTGTTTTTTTTTTTTTTTTTGCGCACACTTTAGGTAATTGGAAAATCGTGCAAACATGATGTCATTTATAGCTGATGAGCTTTTTTGCACTTCTACAACTTTCACTAAATAGCAAAAAAAATTTGCTTCTGTTGTGTGCATGTACTTGTGTGTGTTCGGTTTATATTATTGACAAGAAAAAATAAATAAGTGTGAAAACTTTGCACTTTTGAATGTTATTGGCATTCAAACAAACCATGTACATTTAAGCAATGCGCAAATTTGATTCATAGATGACAGAAAACAGTGTGAAAATCAAAGATAATGAGGTCGGTGAGGTATTAAAGAAAGTGAAAGTAAAGCAGGCTGTAATTTAAGGATATTATTAAGGACGTCGAGACTAAAATCTATTGTGGTAATAGAAGATGCTTATGAAAATATTGGAAATTGGATAAAGAGCGAAAATATAAACTTGTTAAAAAATTGAATAAAGGATAAACGATCCGATTAAATATCAAGCAACTCTTTCTCGAAATTCAAACAAAAATAGTTCCACAAAAGTAAACATTTTGATATTTTTTATTGATTCTAATGGCGATTGCTTTCTAAACTTTAATAAATATAAAACTTGAGAACTACAAAAGCTTTATATTTTATTATAATACGATAGATGATATAGGGCGTAAAAATCGTGATATAAACAATAGTTAGGCATGTTAGTTAATTCACATAGAAGAGACAATAAGACAACATGACTTTGCACAAAACAAATAAAGTTAAATAAAAATCAAAATACTCACGGTCGAAGAAAAATACATGAGTGGCAATAAAACTATACAACAAAAAAAGTCAAGAATGAGTTTTCGATGTCACTGCAAACAAACAACTTTACAAAACTTGTATGTACTTGTTGTTGTTGTTACTGTTTTGTTTGGCCATCTGTAGTAAAGCAGTCTCGATGATTTTGTTGCCTTTATTATTATTTGTATTATTGCCTTTCTTATTGCACTTGTGTATGTTGTATATGTGTATGTATACGATATTATTCTATGAGTACAGGTTCTGCAAACATGCGTGTGCATGCATGCTCTCACCTTAAATTAAACAACACCAACACCAACACAGTGAAACAAAAAAATACAAAAAGCAACACTTGTCTCGTCTCTTCTGATATCACTTTACCGGTTGTTTTCGGGCTTTGTTGTTGTTGTTGTGGCTGCTCTTTGGTCACTTGTTTACAGTTGAACAACATTTGGGGCTTTGCGCCCAATACGACAACAGTAACAACTTAACAGATTTGGGTCACTGTTACAATTTACACTGACACTGACACAGCGGCAAATTAACTTTGGTTCTGTTGCGCATATAAATCTGTTAAAAAAAATACATACATATATAAAAAAAGTGATGCTGTGCCGGTTTGGCTTCGTGTCACGCCGTCATTTATGCTGCATGACATATGCAAAAAAAAAAGAAAAATATTATACAAAAAACAGGCAAACTTTATACATCATGTAAAAATAAACAAATAAAAACTGCAATTTTATGTAATTTAAGCGTTGCAATAATTTTCCACAAATATACACACACACACACACATACGCACGCAACTTGCATGCCTCAAAATTAGTTCATGACACAGTCTAGTTCCCAATGAGTCTAGTCGAGCAAGCAACATCATCAACTTGTTTTGTTTTTTTTTTTTTTATCTCTCACTCATGCGAAGCTGTTTTTACAGCTGTTACAGCTGCATTCGTTGCCAACTTCATTAATAAAGTTTCAAATCAAGTTTGTTTTGTTGCTCAGCAAGTGGGCGTTTTGTAAAACAACATTTGGCATGCTCATGTGTTGTACACTTGTATTTCTATGTTGTTGTTGTTGTGCTTGATTTGCTAAAGTTTTCATATTACAAAATTTAATTTGTTTTTGTTTTTTTAACAAATTTCCGTATAGATTGTAACTTTTGCTTTGGAAATTGTGATACGAAATTCATTTGCCTGAAAGTCAACAACTTTAAAATGAACTTTCATTTTTTGTCACGAAATATTTCAATTTCTTTGAAGTTGCGTGACATGTTGACGATGAAATGCCCAACGTATACAAAAATATACACACGCAATAAAAAAAATTCTTTCATTGAGCTTTACAAAGTAGCTATACAGGGTGCTGCACATTTTAAAAAATAAAAAAAAATGTTTACAAAACTTTTCAAATATGAAAATCATATTGTATGACATAATTAGTAAACGGTTGAGTAAAAAAAATTCAAATCAGTTCGAAATGACTCACAATCAATGCATTAATTTAATGTAAAAAGCAAAAAAAAAATCAAAAAACATTCCATTTTTGCATGCATAAAAGAACCGCAATGAAAAGTGAAATTCATTAATTATGCATAACTTTTTCTTTTTTAGTTTTTGTTTTTTCCTTTTTTTATAATTTTTTATCGTTTAATTTTCATATTAAAATTAACAAAAGAAATATGACCAAGCAACAATAGACAACGTAATTCAGTTTATTCATTTTGACAATACAAAAATAACTTATAAACTGTTTTTGACCAAATTTATATGCCTTTTTTTTTTTGTATATTTGTAACTTTTTTTTTACACTTTCACAATTTGCAAACCAATCGTGGCACGCAAAGAAAGCGATTTCCCTGCAGTGACGATGGCACGGGCACCTGTCAACCTTTTTGCAATTGGCCGATACGCTCAGCGCAGCTAATTGATCGATAATCATTTAACAGTTTACCGTTAATTCACCTCGTTTATTTAAATTCTTAAGCGAAAAATGTTTAATCAGCAAAAGAACAATAGAAGGTATTTTCAAACGACAGCTGAAGTAAAATAATTCGAAGAAACTCGTACTGATTTGCTCTGCTAAGCGCTTGAGCTTCTATTTGCCGCATTAAAACATTCTTGTGCCGCATTTTTCATAAATTTTCTAATTAAATTTGATTTTCTTAATGATCAAGTTTTAATTAAAACGTTAGAAAAGATACAAAAACGCAAAAAAAAAGGCAAAAACCAAAAAAAAAAAAAATAAAATTTCACTGTTCATAAAATTTCACATTTATTTCAATTAAAAATATGAATTTTACTTTACAGCTTCCTTCAAATGTTTGGTTTTTTTTTATTAAGCTTTTCCTACTCTATCTGTCTTTGTCTAACATTGTTTGCTTGTGCATTAAGGGCCCAAAGCGCGCTGTTTGCCATAATGTCACGCTTCTCTTGAAGCATTAATTATCAGCATCGAACTACAGCAACAACAACAACAAACTGTGCTCGCTTGCAACAGAATTCTTTTGAGCCAATTTTATGCGCATGATTAATGAGTTGCGATAAGATTGCCGGCCTGTGAGACAAGAACGTACGGCCATAAACTTGTTAACTCATTTTTGTTTCATTTTGCTTTATTTTACACATATTTTCGTACGTTGTAAAAAAAATGCTTTTGCCTGAATATTTCTTTTAATAAGAATTGCTTTAAGCAGCGCAAAATTTATTCAGGCGTGTGACACACTTTCGTTTATGCATGTGTGTGGCTGTGTGTGTGTGTCTGATTGTGCGATTTGTGTACTGACCATGTATGTATGTGCGTGTGTGATGCTGTAACCTATTTTGCATGCGAATAAACACGTCAATGTTGTTGCAGCAGCGAAAAACAACACAAACTGGTTGCATGCAATACAGCAAAACAACAACAACTTGCAATCGATAAAGGAAAACAAGCAAGTACTATAAGCTTGTAATGCTGCCGCCAACATACAACTTTTATTGCTTTAATGAGCAAAGTCAATCAGAAATTCAGCATTTTTTTTGTATTTTTGTTTTTGCTTATCAAATTATGACATACACAGAGTAGGCTGGTATGTAATTTAGGTCAAAACCAACACTAACATGATAAGAAAACACATAAAGGAAGCTTTAAGTGTATCCTGGATACAACTGATAAAAGTAACGTTGATTAACATAGAACTAACAATGCATTAAAAGCCACAAATAGTAATCAAAATATAAGGAGTTAAGAAACACAGAGCAAGTCATGCGACAATACAGACATGCGTCGACACAAAAGCTCATGTTGTGTTGGCGGCTTACAGCGTGCAGCAAATGTGGCAACAGGTGCGTCAGATACAAATCTTTATAGGCACATTGTGTTGGCACACTTAAACGTGAGACCGAATGTGCGACCGGCTGGCTGCCTAACTGGCTGCCTGGCTATGCATATCACATTTCGTTTACAGTTATAGCTCTATAAAGAATTTATAGCAGAAGTTCTGTGCCAAGGTCAGAAAAAAACATTTAAATCACAAGACATTGTCCGTTATCTTTTACATGGATCTTTAAAAGCAGTTACGTTGTTTGTGGCCAACATTTAAGCAGACATTCAGAATTGACACACAGCCGGCATAATTGTATAGAATTGAGCAAAAGTAGCGAAAGTACAAAAATGACACACCTAAAAGATACAAAACGAAACAAAAAACGATGTTCGAAAAACACATTAAACAAATGAAGCGCTGTTAAGCCAACACTGTTAAACACATTTCAACAGCATATTCGAAATTCTGTAACTTGAGCTGTTATTTGGTTACCGACTCTTTGTAATCTGCTACTGTTAAAGCCAGTCTGTATGTTGTCAATTGACACCTGTCAGAAAATGTTAAATTGTTTTATTATTATAAAAAAAAAGTGTTTATTAAAGTTTAAATTATTACAAACGTTGCTTTTACGAATAATGCGCGTTAATTTTCGTTGTATGTCTTCTCCTCTTCTTATACCCACGCTAACTCTCTCTTCTTCTTTCTTGGCACTCACAACGGCTCTAACTTCATTTCATTGGGGGTCCCTTAAACGTTGCGACATATTCCGCCCCCTAGTGCTGACTCCCAGCACGATCCTCTTTGTCGTAGCGTTCAACACCCAATCGGCATAAGCGGTTGACAGGTCGTCTATAAGTGTTTTTTGCCGTGCGTAGTTCTACCACTCGTACTACTCCATCTTCTCCAGGGAAAACTTTCTCCACATAACCCAATGGCCATTCACCTCGTGGCACGTTGTCGTTCATTACAACAATGTCGCCCTCTTTGATGTTTTCGACGTCTCGATGCCATTTTTGTCTATTGAGAAGTGTTGGTACATATTCTTTTATGAATCGCTTCCAGAACGCGTCAATCAAATATTGAGACACTCTCCAAACGCGCTTTTCTTTTGAAACGTTCATAAACTGGCCTGGAATCTCAATTGCTCCGCTTTGTTGAATGCAAATATCGTTTGGACAGAAACCAATTCCGTCGTCGGGATCATCTGACTCTAGAAGATACGGTCGACTGTTGACGAGGTTCTCTGCTTCACAAAAGACTGTTTGTAGTGTTTCGTCATTTGGGTTCGCATTTACTGACATGACTGCTTCAATTGCCCTTTTGAAACAACCTACTAGTCGTTCCCAGCATCCACCAAAATTAGGTGCACTTGCCGGAATAAACTTCCATTCAACACCTTTTGTTGCCAATATCGAGGCAACACATTGTTCGTTGAGCTCTTCCAGTGCTTCCATTAGTTCTCGCGCAGCTCCGCGAAAGTTGGTCCCATTATCTGACCAGATAGTTTTTATTGTGCCACGTCGAGCCATCATTCTTCTTATTGCTTGGATACACGAGTCAGTACTCAGCGTATGCGCTATTTCAATATGAATTGCTCTTGTCGTCAGGCACGTAAATATTACGCCATAGCGTTTGCGGAATGATTTTGCTGACCTCGTTGTACGCCCATCTTTCACATAGAAAGGTCCAAAATAATCAATGCCAGTTGCAGTGAATGGTTTGGCATGCGTATAAAACCTTTCAGCTGGTAGCCAACCCATATTTGGTTGCATAGGTTTAGCTTTCATTCGCTTACATCGAACACAATTGTTAATCACCTTTTTTATCATGCGCGTCATTTTTGGCATCCAATATTGATTCTTGAATCGGTGCACTACTACTTGCGTGCCAGTATGTTGTGCCTGTTTGTGCATGTCGTATACCAACATTTTGGTAAACTGATGATTACCTTCTAGTACGATCGGATTTTTTGTCATACAAGAAACTTCTTTGGCTCTCTCTAGCCTTCCTGCAACTCGCAAAACATTATTTTCGTCTAAATAAACGCTGTACTTAGTAAGTCGTTGCGCAGACGATGGTTGTTTTCTTTGTAGTTTTTTCAGGTCATTCGGAAACGATTCCTGTTGCACGATTTTGTACCACACAGTCATTGCCCATTCAATTTCATTTGCCTCAAGTCCAACTGCTTTCGATTGCTCAACCGTTTTTTTACGTGCGTTGTCGATAAACCTTTTTACCCACGCAGTGCTTCGTATCAGTTTGTTGAGACTTGAAATTCTTTTCAGCAGTATACGGAATGAATGCTCCTCTTGTTGAATTGTCATAACCACATTGTTTTCTTCTCGTTGATCTCCCGTTGGATGTTCATCAGGTTTCGGCCAATTCGCTTCTGCCATTTGAAGAAATTCTGGTCCAACAAGCCATCTGCTTGTTTTATGTGTTGCAATGTTGTCTCGTGTGATGACATCGGCGATGTTGTTCTTTGTTGATACCCAGTACCACTCTTCAACCTTTGATTTTTCGCATATCTCGCCAATTCGATTTGCGACAAACGTTTGTAGTCTGTTTTCGCTTTTAATCCAGGCTAAGACTGTTCTCGAATCCGTCCAAAAGTAGCGTTGATCAATTTCGATCTGCATTTCATGTTGAATCACTTCTGCTAGTCGACAACCCAGTACTGCTGCCAAAGTTTCCAATTTCGGAATCGTTAAGTGTTTCAATGGCGACACCCTCGCCTTTGATGCAATAAGCGCCACATCAAACTTTTCTGAACCATTTTGTTCGTAACAGCATCTCAGATATGCCGCTGATGAGTAGGCCTTGCTGCTTGCATCATTAAACACGTGCAATTCGATTTTATTTGAAGTGTTTATTCTTTTTGAAATGCATCTCGGAATCTTAACTTCTTCGATTGTCTTTACAACCTTTAGCCATTGCTGCCACTTATGAATTAAGTCACCTTTTAGGACGTCGTCCCATCCAATTTTGGCTTCCCATACATCTCGCATGAGTATTCGCCCTTTGATGGTTACTGGCGTCACTAGGCCCAGTGGATCATATATTGAGTTAACCGCAGACAACATCTTTCTCTTTGTTGGAATTATTTTTCCGCTGAGAATGTCTTCATTTACTCGATGCATTGTTTTAGTTGAATACGTGAAGATATCATTTTTTGCGTCCCACAATACGCCAAGAACTTTTTGATTGACGTCAGTCTTGTCGCCGAACATCGCGACTGTATTATTTGAGCGTAGATTTTGTGGCAACTGTTTTAATACTTCTGGGCTATTGGACAGAAATTGTCTTAGTTCAAAGCCAGCCTCTTTGTGAATGCTAATCACGGCTTGTATTATTTTAACAGCTTCTTCCACTGTTGGTTTGCAGTCTAAGTAGTCATCGACGTAATGATTTTCTACTATTGATTTGACTGCTTCTGGTTCGTTAACCTTATACATTTCGGCATTGTGGTTTTTTACAAATTGTGCCAAAAAGGGGGATGATGTTGTGCCAAACAACATGGCCTTCATTTGATAAACTGTTGGTTCTTTGTTCATATTTAAGTCTCTCCACAGAAAACACTGTGATGCAGTATCGTCATCTGTAATCTTGACTTGGTTGAACATCTCCCGAATATCAGCAACAAACGCAATTTTGTGTATTCGAAATCTCATTAGAATTCCCACGATGCTTGTTGACCAATCAGGACCGGTTAGCAGATTTTTGTTAAGTGAAGTGCCATTACACTCCGCTGCTGCATCAAAGACCAATCTAATTTTACCTGGCTTGTTTGGGTTTAACACTGCAAAGTGTGGTAGAAACCAAAGCTTATTGGATGTCATCATATTTAAGTTTTCCAACTTCCGTGCGTAGCCGTTTTGAAGTAGTTTTTGGATTTCTTGTTGATAACCTTGTGCTGTTAATTTGTTTCTCAATAGTTTTCTCTCCAAGCATTTTAGTCGTTGCTCTGCCATTGGTCTGCTATCGGGTAGTTTTATATTTTCGTCTTTCCAAGGCAATCCGATTTCATAACATTTACCAACTTTTGATATTGACGTTTTAGCTTTCTCTAAAGCCAGTTGATCTTCCATTGACTTAGTTTTGTCAGTCGTTACTGCGCAAACTCCAAAGTTTTCAATGGTAAATTGTCTTTTTATCAGTTGGTTCAGATTGTCTTCATCGATTTGACAACAAGTGTAGTGCGTTTCACTAAACTGTGTCTCGATTGGTCCATGTAAAACCCAACCTAGTTTGGTTTTGGATAATATGGGCCCATTTTCATCAATGTTGATAGCTGATCGCGTTGTAATCAAATTTGCATGTCTCTGTCCGATCAATATCGTTGGTTGCTTATTTTGCAGTTTTTTTAGATTTATGAAGTTTGACACTTGAGACATTTTTTCATAATCAATTTGTTGTGATGGCAATTTTAATTCATTAATAAGCCAGACATCATTCAATTCGTGTTTATTGTCATTGCAATCACTTATTGAAATTTGTGTCATTTCCGCCTTTGGATCGTATCTGTATACACCGTTTGTCCAGTTGAAGCAAAATGGCTCATTTTTGCCTTTTAAACCGATTTTTCGAGCCACGCTCAAATCCATTAGTGTTGATGTGCTTCCTTCGTCTAGAAAAGCAACTATTTCCATTGACGATTTAGGACCGTGTATTTTGATAGGGATCAGTTTTAGCATTGCAATCTTTTTTGACTGAACTGAACAACCACTAAAATTTTGTGTTGTTGTAGCAATGTTCATTTGTCGTTTGTGCAAAAGATGGTGATGGTACTTTTGACAATTGTCAATGTTGCAAATCTCTCTGCCATTGCATTGATTGCTTTTATGAAACTTTAGGCAGCAATAACATGCTTTGTGCCTGTTCGCCATGTCCCATCGTTTCTTTACTTCTGACTTTAGAAATAAATTACATTTGTCTAATGAATGTTTTTCTTCATTACAAATTGGACATGCTATTTTTACTTTTATTTTCTTTTGATCAATCGGTTCATCTTTTGGTGAATAACTCGAGTTTGTTGTTGTTAATCTATTTACTGACATCACCTTTTTGAAATACGACACATCTTGCTCTAAGTCAGCTTGTGTATTCACCCATTCGGCGAACAATGTGAACTTGCAGGATGATGGAAGTATATTTTTTTTCTTTAAAAAGGTAACCCAGTCACGTTTGTAGTTTTCTGATAGCTTTTCAACCATCATGGCTAGTAATCGTTGTGTATCAACAAGTGTTTTGTCCGTAAATTCCAATGCTGAACTTATATTTTGGACGACACAGTTGAAATCTTCGAAGTCGCTATTTTCAGATACATTTTTAACTCTCTGAGCTTTCGTCACCAATTCCAATGCGATGTTTTCGGCTCCGCCATACGCTTTGTTTAAGATTGAAATTATCTTCGACGTATTTTTGGCAGATATAAGTAGTAGCTCGACCTTTCCCCTTGCAGCACCTTTTAATGATTTTGCCAGACGATAGACATTTTCTTCTTCGGAGAATCCACATCTTTTGCTGGTTGATTCAAATTCCATTATGAAATGTTTCCAAGCCAACGCGGACGATCCGTCGAATTCCAAATTTTTGCCTTCGCACATTTGTCTAGACATCATTTGTGTTATAGCAACTGGAAGTGCCATTTGATTTCGCTGCTCATGTACACTATGGTACTCAGATTGGCCGTCTTGAGCTTCAACCCACTCCGACACCCGGTTAGACCTTGCGGCTGATAAGTTTCCCGATTTCTCGGAAGTTTTTGAAGACAAACATTGTACCACATTAGCTTTGGTTTTGAGCACATCTCGTTTACTCACCAATGCTGATTCTTCCGCTTGAAGAACCTGTACCTCCAACGTTAACGCTTCCATTTCCATTCGTAATTTTGCAATTTCGTTTGTGTTTTCACTGTCGACATCGTTTTCTAATTCGTTCAGCCGACATTTGTGTTGTAATAAACTTTTTTCTTTATCGCATCGTTGCTTTGTGATTTTCAATATTTCTGCACACAAGCCTTCGATTTGTTGTTGCACCAATAGTTGCTCCTCCATTGAAGAGACTGACCCATTAACACTTTTGGCGGCTCCGGGGTAAGATATAGCGTTCACGATATTTGAAGCTATTTTATCTTTTGTCCAGCTTTCACCAGTGTTAATGTCAAGAAAATTGCAGATGCGCAATAAGGCATTTTCGCTTAATTCTTTGACAATGGTCTGTGCATGTTCCAACTTTTCACCTTCATTCAATGCAAGGCCCTGGAACATTCGAAGTTGTCGCTTGACCAGATTATCAGTCACATATTGACCGAATATTGCAAAATGAACATCACGCAATTCCAGCGATTTCCATTCGTCAAGTTTTTTAATTTGCAGCTCACTCCACTGCCACATTTTGACGCACTTTTTTTATGTTAAGATTTTATTATGAGTGGACTGTATTTCTGCACTACGAGCTAGATCCGGCTCGAAGGACCATATGTTAAATTGTTTTATTATAAAAAAGTGTTTATTAAAGTTTAAATTATTACAAACGTTGCTTTTACGAATAATGCGCGTTAATTTTCGTTGTATGTCTTCTCCTCTTCTTATACCCACGCTAACTCCCTCTTCTTCTTACTTGGCACTCACAACGGCTCTAACTTCATTTCATTGGGGGTCCCTTAAACGTTGCGACAGAAAACATACTGTAAATTCACTGTAAAACTGATTTTCTCATCGTCAAACGATTTTACGAAAAAATTTCTGCGCTATTTTAGTGCTAAAACAGGAACCAAAGCAATAAATAAAATTCTCACTATCACTTTTTGCTGCATTAACAATACTTTAACACGGCTTGATTACTTATTTTATGAACTTCGAAAGACAAAAGAAAGATAAACAATCCCATAAACGATGTCTGCGCATTCTAAATGGATTTTCTAGTGATAAATTTGTTACTCTACAATTACTTTCACTTAAAATTTTTATTGCTTCCACTTTGCTCAATTTGCTTCATATGTATGTATGTTTATTATATGAGGTACATAAACATTTTTATTAAGCAAATGATTCATGCGCATGCCGACATGTGTGTGATTTTGTTTTTTATTTTTTTTTTTTTAATATGAATTTAAACAGAAACAAAATAAAAAACGGTAATTTTGCAATTTCGTTTTCGTTACCATTTGATTTTCATTTAATTAACACAAAGTTAATTGATTTAGAAAACTATTTGGCCCAAATTTCACTAACAGCATTGACATAGTCTACTCGATACATAAGCATTTTATGCCAAGAATGAGTACAAAAATGTTGTACAAGTAGAGCATGCGACGTCGTCGCGTTCGGTGTTAATTGAATGCGTTAACTCAGCCATTAGGCAAACTGGCGCAATGATTAACAAAGAAATTATGAACGCATAACAAGTTTAACAAAAAGCTTGACCAATGCATTGTACGATAGAAGGCTTGAATTGAATTGAAGCCCATGCCAGATTGCACTTGTTTTTTTTTTTGTATAAAACTAATGTCACCCTTGAAACTTTAACAATTTTTCAAACAACAATATTCCCAACATGTTTTTGACTGACGCACGCAATTGTCACAGAAAAACTTCGGTTGAACTTTGACATTTGCGCATTTGAAAACAATTTTCGTGTTTTGTTGTGAGTTGTGCAACAGTTTCCACTAACTGAAGCACTTTCACTACAGTTGTTGTTGTTGTTGGTTGCGCACAGCAACAAATGTTAATTGAGTTATACACTTCGGTTGTAGAAATTTTCGTTTGTCATAATTAACATACAGAAATGCAATTAAAACTCAAGGCTTACTGGGAAAAACAAAAACAAATAAAAAGAAAATTCCAATGAAAATTCCAAAAACACTTTCATTTGGCAAATTGCCTGCCCATGTTCATTCAGCCCTTTTTTGAAGTACAGTTTTATTTGCACTTTTAATTGGCCATGTTTGAGTGACAATATAATTGGTGTATTTTTCACACAGCCTCAACTCTCATTTAATGCTAATTAATCAAGTTAAAATAACGGCAACAACCACTTTGATCTGCTCTGCTATTTCACAGCTGGACGTAAACTTTTTGGCGGCTATCGGATAACGCCGAAACATTGTCGCGCTACAAAAACACTGCCCGTATCCGATCCACGCGCAGATGGACCAACAATTTGCATGTTCAATCATGAGTGTGCACAGCGTGGTGGTGAAGTTGTAGGCGCTTGCATGGATGGTTTCCTCTTTGGCGCATGCTGTCAGATACCAGACACGCACGAATTAGCGAGCACGTTAATTAACGATGCGCAGAATGCATATTTCCAACAACATCAGCAACAACAACAACAGCAACAGAAATTACCAGCTCAACAAACAGCAGCAAATTCGGCAGCAGCACAATCGTATGAGAACTATGGTGAAAATCAACAGCAGCAGCAACAACAACAACAACAGCAGTCGGACAGTCAATCGCTGGAGCAGTCTTATGGACAGAGCCAAGTCACCCAGTCACAAGACCATCCTCATCATCAACAACAACAGTCATCGTCACAACAATACGATGAAGTTACTGTACAAACGTATCAGTCGCCGCAACATGAGATCTATAATCAAGAAAATATTGATAAAGTCTTTCAGCAATTGGAAAGCAGTAGCAGTGGTTATGGCGTGCCGCCAGTGGCCATAACACACAACACACACAGTAGCAGCTATGACACGGCGCAGGATACGACAACTGTTCAGTATGGCTCAGTCAGTCAGTCGCAATATCAAACTCAGCAACAAGAGATTAGTACGACAAGTCAGCAACATGAGAGTCAACAGCAACAACAACAGCAGTATGAGAGTCAACAACAACAGCAACAACAACAGGAGAATGAACAAGAACAACCGGAGGAGAGTCAACAGCAAGAGGAGAGTCAACAACAATTGGATAGTTCGTTACAGACCGAACAAGACCTCAGCGCCACCGAGGCCACGCACTCAGCTAGCGCTGAATTCGAAAGCGATGCTGGTCTAGAAGTCAATAATGATGTCGCCAATACAAATTCACTCAACGCTGACAAACAAAAAGTTCCAGAATCGTTCCACGTGCACAAAAACTCTGTGAAAATTTCATCGCCCTCATCGCCACCGCAAAATGATGATTTTGTGATGCAAGTGCTTAGCACATTGCCACCGGAACATGTCAGCGAACACATTACATTCACAACTGAAGTGCCGACAAAGATTGCCAGCCATATTTCGGAGCAGACAAGCTCCGAATCGAATTCATTTGAGGAAATACAAACAGCAACGCAGGCATCGGTGAAACCAAGCCAGGCCAAGCCAACAAAGCAGGCAGAGAAGCACACTGAGCCAATAAAGAGTGTGAGTACACAGCAGCAATTAGCAGCAGCGCAGAAGCAAAAGTTGCAACAGCAACAACAACAGCAAGAGCAACACAAGCAGCAGATGCAGCAACAGCAACAACAACAGCAAGAGCAACATAAGCAACAGATGCAGCAACAGCAAGAGCAACATAAGCAACAAATGCAACAACAGCAAGAGCAACACAAGCAACAGATGCAGCAACAGCAGCAACAATATCAACAACAACTCGTGCAAGAGGAACTCAAGAAACAGCAGCAGCATAAGCAGCAATTGCTACAACAACAGCAGCAACAACAACAGGAATACCAACAACAGCAAGTGCAGAAGGTCCAAGACAATCAAAAGCAACAGCAGCAATACAATCACCAGCAACTGCAGCAAGCCGAACAGAAAAAACAAGAGCAGCAACACAAACAACAACTGCAACAACAGCAACAACACAAACAGCAAATCCAACAAGAACAACAGCAACAATATCATCAGCAGCAACTTCAACAAGATCAACACAAACAACAACAACTGCATAAGCAACAATTGCAGCAACAAGAACAAGAACAACAACAACAACAGCAACAATATTTACAGCAACAACTAGAGCAAGAAATACACAATCAAATGCAAATACAATCTTCATCGCCAATTATCGACTCAACAACAACAAACATACATCATCACAATCATTTAATACTCGACGGCGCTGAATTCACCCACAGCGATATCACGCATCCGGGCGCAGATGCCGATCTTGTTGAAGATGATTTACAGTTCTCCACGGGTTACGGGCCACAGCCGGTGTTCGTCGAACCACCAAAAACTGTCGAACAATCATCATCGTCATCATCAGCATCATCAGCCAACACTAATTATGGCGCTTCAACGGCGCCCACATCTGGCACCGGCAGCACCGAAGATAAATACGTACTTGTACAGACCATCACTAATCAGAAGCGACCCACAAATGTGGCTGCCAATCCCACAACCGCTTCATCAATTACCACGCATGTCGATTCAATTGAATCAATTATTCTGCAATTAAATAACACAAATCATGGTCCCAGTTATAATGTAGTCGGCCACAAGACACCTTCTTATGGCTATGAGCCGGCACAAACTGTGCCGCAAAGTTCATATTTCGAAGAAACTACCACCGTGCGACCGACGCCACCGACGCCAACAAGCTTCACAGCAACATACTATCAAGAAGTTGAAACCAAACGGCCAGACGATTATTACACACAGGAGACAGGCGAGGAGGCACAGACGCAAGAGCAGCTAGAGCACGGTATTACAACAAATGCCTATACAAACATCGAGAACGAACTCAACTTTGATAAATTGGCTGATGAACAAATTGTAGACTCCGAGCAAACGCAATCAAATGAATATGATACTCTTAAACCAGTCACACAGCAACAGTCAACGCTACGTCCCGACTACGTTGAAGGTCCAGCTGAGGTGCTGGAGGAGCACACAGTGCCGGCGAACAGTTACAATGATGTTTCTGCCGTTTCAGCGCCACATACGTCACATTTCAATAAAATGCCAGCCATAGGCATTGCCTACCCAGTTGATATGTCGAACATTGAAGGTGAATCGAATCAGTCAACCGACATTGAAGAACAATCATCTTATATACAAGTATCCTCAGAATCATCTACACAAACAAGCACAGAGAACAGTTACCAAAAGGTTTCAACACAAACTGAGCAACCACAGCCAATGTCGACGTACAGCAGACCGGCGGCACAACACAACAATCAGCAAGTACCCTCATACATTGGCATGGTCACCATGCAGAATTATCAGAATCAACATCAATCGCAGACACCGATCTACAATAGATTGCCCGAAGAAGTTTCCGTTTCCTCGCAAACTACCAAAGTTCAGGAAGAATACTCTGACTCTGCAGCCGCGTCTTCGTCATCTGCTTACAAAACGCAACAAACAGAAAAGTACGGCTCTAATACGCCAAGCTCTACATACGATATACCATCATCAACAGTCGCCTATATATCTTCCACATCAACGCCATTGATACAACGACCACAATACGATGCTGTCGTGCCAATATCGTCGACATCACGGCCGTTATTAGTGACGGCAAGTCCAAAACCACGACCGAAGCCAACCACAAAACAACCAGCCAATCGACCATCATCGAATACAAATACAAAGAAAACCACAAAGCCACAGATTAATAAAAATAAACCGAACCAAGCCTCAAACGGTTATAAACCACCACAACAGCCTTTAATCTCATCGTACGATCAAGAGATAAAGCTGACCACACGTCGTCCTGTTGCACAACCGGCTCACGTATACAACGACCACTCGTATACACAGGAAACAGCCGAATTCGCGAAACCAAGTGCACAGCCTGCCGCCAATTACAATAATGAAAAGGATGTATTTGCCCAATCAACAAATATCAACACACAACAAGCAACTTATAACCAGAATCCATCAAGACAACCCTCAAACTCATATAATTCAGTGCCAGCTAACAATATACACCAACAACAGCAACAACAAGACCAGGAAACATTTAATGTAGCTTATGACCAGGTCGTGCAACCGGCACTCACTTACAATGATGATAAACAAGTTGTCAGCTCGCCAACAAAACGTCCTACGCTCAGACCACAAGCCAATAAGAAACCAGGTTCTACAAGTTACGTAACCGGGCCCAGCACGCCGCGACCAACGTCCACATCCATTGACTATCACTACGATAAGGTGCCACCATTGATTATCGCTGATGATAAATTGGATGCTTTCATACAAAGCACAGCCGAAAATTTCTTAGGCTCAACGCCCAGCCATCTAGCGCCTGTTTTTGTGACTTCCGCGACACCAATACATGTGCATCGACCACAAGACAGCAGCAGCAGCAGCAATATTGCTAACGACAATAACAACAAATACAAAAAACCAGGCTTTGTCAAGATCAATCCCACACTTAAGCCACCAACGCCGACGGTACTCATTACACCCAAACCCACGGCAGTCAATCTTGTCACATCAAGCGGTTGGACTAAACAACCGGCGAGCAGTAATACATATGGCTCAACGGCTCACACATCCACAACGCCCGTATCTACATATGGCGGCAGTTCGTACATCTACCAACCGACAGTGACTAGACGGCCAGGTGTGTTAATAAACACGCCTGAATATCCCAGTGTCGCTCCGGTGGTATCTAATGACTTTGAAGATCCAGGCTATTTCAATGCGCAACAAAGTAATCCGCCTGTTTTCACACAATCAACAACTGAGGAGGTATATGGTGTGCCCTCTGATGACAAGCCTGCTTTCCCTGGTTACTATGGCCCAACGCCGACCTATCCCGCTTTTGTAGTACCCGGCGAAAAGGTGGGGGAAAATATCGAAGAGGAAACTTACACTTCGCCCAATGATTTTGTGAACTTCCCGCCAGTGCGTAATCCAAATCTGAACATGTCCGCAGCCTCGAGCGCTGTTACAAGTGATATTGACCTCTCGACGCCTTCCTTTGTCGAAGATGTTGTGCTCAAGGACAAGATGAACACATTGGTGCACAAGTTGGTCGCCTCGCTGCAAGGCAATTTTGATGCATTAGCCGATTTGATCGATGAAACAAATGTGACAGTGCCGGCAAATACCTATCAAGCTGATGCCATTTCCAGTAGTGCTGGCGCAGCGAGTACAACAGCCACACGTAAGCCAACACGCAAGCCAACACGTGTAGCAACCACCAGTAGACCAAAGAGCACCACTAAGAAGCCGGGCACACGCGTATCGACTAAAGCACCCACAAAGAAGACAACTGTGACTACACGAAAGCCTGGAACACGTCGTCCAACGGCCACATCGGCGGCAACAACAACACGCAAGCCGAGCTCACGAAAACCCACACGACGTGTCGTTACGACAACAACGACCACACCGAGCTCAGCACGACCGGCTGCTGATGAGATTGTCGATGAGGAAGATGAAGAGGATGTCAATCCGAGCGAAAACGAAATCGATCAAGAGGCAACGTTGAGTTCCTATGCCACCGGCGGACGCAAAATACGTAAGTATCGAGAATATGATAGCTTATTCAAAATACAGTTTGCCAAGTAGAGACCCGAAACAAAAAAAAGTTTCTCTTTTCTCTTATTCTTAATTTTTCACGCACATACACTAATCAAACCGAACTAAATTGTCTCAACCACCAATCATTCCTACACAAACGACATCCAATTCCAGCGCGTCCCAAACCACGTCCAGCGCATAGACAATAAAAAAAAATACAAATCACGTTTCAAACTCAACCTTTACCTATCCACAGAAGACCTCCTAAAGTAAGCTGTATCCCGAACCTTTTCTGATCCCTAGACCTAGACACTTTGATACAAACGTAACCAACAACAAACTACACTCATCTATGCTTCGTATTCGCTCTATCTCTGTCTCGCTCTATCTCTCTCTCTGTGTTTCTATCTCTCTCACTCTGAACACTCCCTACTCCTAACCTCACATTTCACTCCACATCTACAGAATGCGGCGTACGTCCACACGTGAAATCAGGCCGAATTGTTGGCGGCAAAGGTTCTACCTTCGGTGCCTATCCCTGGCAGGTGCTAGTACGTGAGTCCACCTGGCTGGGTCTCTTTACGAAAAATAAATGTGGCGGCGTATTAATAACAAATCGTTATGTAGTCACGGCAGCGCATTGTCAACCTGGGTAAGTAAACAGACAACAAACCATAAACATAACATAAACAACACTTAACATTTACTCTGATTTGCAAATACTTTTAGTTTCCTTGCCTCTTTGGTTGCTGTCATGGGTGAATTTGATATTTCCGGCGATTTGGAAAGTAAACGTTCCATCACCAAGAATGTCAAACGCGTCATAGTGCATCGTCAGTATGATCCAGCAACGTTTGAGAATGATTTGGCACTGCTTGAGCTCGACAGTCCGGTGCAGTTCGATACACACATTGGTAAGCAAAAATCGAATAAAGTTTACCATTTATTTTTTAAAGCAAAATCATATAATTGCTCGAAAATAAGCAAAGAATAAAACTTTGGTACCGCTCCTTTCTTTTGTTAATACATCTTCAATACAACAACACACACACACACAAAAAGGTTGCTTCGCCTTTAAAGCTTATGCGTGCTGAAGTTCATGACCTTGTGCCTTTTTTTTTTGTCGTTTTTATATTATTGTTGTTCCTTTATACTCGTTTGTATTCAAGCTTATTCTGCTGACTTTATTTTTATGTATTACTTATTTTTGTTTTATCAACTCAGCAACAGCTCAACAGATACACACACACACACACACATATATATATAAGCCCAAGAGGCTAATGTACAAGGACTGTGTTATAAATACACTGATTCAATATGACTGCTTGTATACTTTAGCACATTATTTAAGTAGCAAAGTATATGATTAACATTTTGTTGCTATTAAAGTGCTTTAAGTCATAATAAAAAAGGTTACTTTAAAATTAATTGATCTTAGAAAAGTTTAGGTTACATGCTAAGCGGTCTTTGCTTGGTTTGTGTACGCTGCCGCAGGTCAAAGCACTTGTCTCATGTTTAACGACAAAAACAAGCGGGAATTACACATAAGGGCATACAAATTATACCACAAAACACAAAACTACCCTTGACTTCTATTTTAAGCAAGTTTTTGTGTGGTTTTTTTTTTTACTTCGTTTATAAATAAATCTGTTGCGCCATAAAGAGCAACAGTGCCAAAAAATTTTCCTACTGTTTGTTTTATAACATAAACTTAGAGTATGAAACTTTGATTGCTTATGTACACAGTAGCGTTCTAAACAATTTAATTTAAAATTCAAGCTTTAAGCGGCATTATAATATCTGAAGAATTATGCAGACACAGTTTACATAATATTACATTTACATTTTCAGTGCCTATTTGCATGCCCAACGACAGCGCTGACTTCACGGGACGCATGGCAACGGTAACGGGCTGGGGACGACTCAAGTATGGTGGCGGCGTGCCATCAGTGCTCCAGGAAGTGCAGGTATGTATTTGTTAGCAAATTTACTTATACACGTACAGTTAACACAAAGCTTTGTTGTTGTTGCCACAGGTGCCAGTCATAGAGAACAGCGTATGTCAGGAGATGTTCCATACAGCGGGTCACAATAAGAAAATACTTAATTCGTTCCTTTGTGCCGGCTATGCGAACGGTCAAAAGGACTCTTGTGAAGTGAGTTATTTTGTTAATGTAATTGTAAAAGTTTTTCTAAATTCGTTTTTTTTTTTTACTAACGCAGGGCGACAGTGGCGGTCCTTTGGTGTTGCAACGTCCCGACGGTCGTTATGAATTGGCCGGTACCGTATCGCATGGCATTAAATGCGCTGCGCCGTATCTGCCTGGCGTCTATATGCGTACAACGTTCTACAAGCCTTGGCTGAGAAGCATAACAGGCGTTAAATAATGTGTTGAGCTAAGCGCCAACAACACTGAGCTCTTTTTCATATAATGCATCTGTAGATAAAACAACGAAAAATGCACACACACATACACACCCATACATTAATAATTTTGTCTCAAATTTAACAAGTTAGGCCAATTTTATTACCATTTTGTCATTAATGCATTCGTCTTTTGTTATATCTTGCAAAAGTTAACTTCTTGATTATATATTTTTTCGTCATTCTTCTCTGCATCATTATTACAAAGCATAAATGAAACGTTACGAATTATTCCCATTAGTCGAAAAGTTGTTTTTTTCAAATTAAAGCTTCTATTAGTATTGTCGTAAAAATTTTTAAAGTCTGTATAAATTCAGATTTGCTGACGAACCTTTTGCATATGCTTCCCTGCACAAGACAAACTCAAACATTTACGCTTGCCGCTTGGGAACGCAATCAAATTGAATGCGTCGCGGCCATTTGCCGCTATTCAATTCTGGCGTTGCCAAAAAGAAGAAGCAGAAGTTAAAAAAAAAAACGTTGCTTGCTTTCAGGCGCCGTCATGCGTAGTATAAACTTGTGCTTCAATGATTTGCTGTAGTTGTATTTTATTTCAATTTGTTAATAATGTTAATAATGAAATGATATTAATTTATTTTAATATTTGTTAGTAGAAATGTTTCAAAAGTTTTTTACTTGTGCCTAAGTAGTCTGAATGTTTGTTTGAATTTTTCTTTTTTTTTGTTTGTATAAAAATTCAAAACTGCTTAAGAAAAACGAAACGAAATGAAATGAAATGAAAACAAGAAAATTATATAAGCTTAGTTAAATTTTATTTATTTTAGTTATTAAGTTATTTATTGCTTAATTTATTATTATTTTATTGAAGTTCTTTGTTTAATTTTTAATTTAACTAAAAACAAATTTTAATGAAAATCGTTTTAGCAAAATTGTTATTGTAATGTTTTTAGTTCAATTGAATTTATAACAAGCTAATTTATTATGTAATTTATGAAATTTATAAATAATCTATTTTAGTATTTAACGAACAATAAACAGGAAAAATTGTTTTCAAAGAAGCGTATTAAAAATAAAGTTGTGCTTTTCTTTAACAAATTTAATAATTTCAGTGCTTGCAAGTTTTTATTCAAAGAAGTTCGTTGTTTTTAACTCAAAATATTGTAATAAAATTCTGCTGACGCAACGTAATATTGCAGCAACCAATCAATTTCCCTTGTGGTAACTAACAAAATACCATTTCAAACACTCTAAGTAAATTGCTTTTCCATTTTGTATGCTGCAGTTTGGAGAACACAAAACAATTGACTTTTGTGAATCACCGAACATGCACACAAAGTGATTGCAAAAATAAAAACAATTTCTAGCGGAACTCTTTCGCACAGGATATAACAAGATGAAAAACTAAAACAAATAAAAACAAGAAAACAAACTGAAAGTCATTTCCTCTTTGGCAAAAATTCGTTGTTGTGCAAGCTAAATCAATATTAAGCTGTTAGGGATGCTAAGCAAATACTTTCCAAGCGAAACTTATAAAACAACTTTGCTAAAGTGTTGCCACCGACACCTGTGCAACGCGACTCAAGTCAAGTGGTGGCAAGTTGCGTGTATATTGTATATTGCGCAAACATGAAGCAAGCTAAGTGCATTGCCATACAAAATGGCTGCAAAGTGCAAACTAAACACCGTATACTCATGTCAGATATATTCCACACGCTTCAAGGTAAATAAAACCTTGGCAAAATACACACACACACACACAGACTTTTGAAAGTATTGGCAATGAAAAACAAAATATTTATAAGTTTTCCTGAGAGACTTCAATAAAATGTTTTTTTTTTTTCATATTTTTATGAAATGCTCTTAACAGAAACAACTTGTTGGATTCGTTATTCTTTTATATGCAATTTTTTAACGCAAACAAAGTCGGAAGAAAAGTGAAATTCCTGTCAAAAGCATTATGCACTTTCACAGTATACGCGTGGTATGCGTAATATTAAATTAATTTTCTCTTGGTAGAAAAAATTGCCGCGTACGTGCACAAAGCACACTCTGTCAATAAAAAATAATATTAAATAACCTTTGCTCGTATCACTGTCAATGGCAGCAAGCTCCGTCATATGCCAACTAATCCTGACTGGCTTTATTGGCTCAACGCTGAGTTTGTACGTTCGGTACGCGTTGTTTATGTTTTCTTTTAATTTACGCTCACTCGCTTTCTTCATTTTTCTTCTTCTTTTTTCATATTTCATTTTGAATGATTTCATTTTTAGCGCTCAGCGACCATTTGACATTTTCTGTTAGTTATTTTTGAGCAAATTTTGTATCTACAAATTGAATTTACTTAAAATTCAATTAAAATGATGGCATTACTCAAATGCACCTCAGGCTACTGTTTGCTTATT
This sequence comes from Phortica okadai, assembly GCA_034638295.1. Classification (NCBI taxonomy): domain Eukaryota; kingdom Metazoa; phylum Arthropoda; class Insecta; order Diptera; family Drosophilidae; genus Phortica; species Phortica okadai. Next base: position 7,149,780 of record CM067851.1, read on the forward strand.
GACAAATGGCATAGCAATTTTTTAAAATTATATTATATTTATTTAAGATTTAAGCGAAAATAAATTCAAGACTCAATTTTTAATAAAGTCTTTTACACAAATGACGCTAACTTCATATTGAATAATTCGATTAAGTTTGTTTTGCTTTTAAATTTGTATTTCCTCAGCTAAGGCAACTTCACTTAACATGAATATTAAACAATTTGTCAATAGATTTACTGTCATGCATTAATGTTTGCCAACACATTTTAATTTTTATTCTTAATATATAAAATAACAAATTATCATGTCAAAAAAATAAATAATACTTTCATGTTTATCGATCAAAAATACTCATCGCTTATTTGGTTGTTGTTGTTGGCATAATTAATGCAATTATTCACTGTATGGCAATCAAATTGAGCGCTTCATCTTGTTACGTTCTACGTATCTACGGGCATTGCTTCATTGACATGCACACTTGATGCCAATGTTTTTAATATTCTTGCAAATGACTTAATTCCCCATTTAATCACGTTAATGTGAAAACAATTACACCGAAAAGGAAAGGAAAAAAACCGAAACAAAAAAAAAAAATAAAACAAGACATGCAAAGGAAAAGCACAACAAACAAACACCCTAATGGCATTTGAATAGAAAGTCAACAGCGGCAACGCAATCAGGCAGCAACATTTGAGTGTAACTGAAATGTTTGTTAAGTGAAAATTTTTTTTTTGGGTGCAAAACGACCCAGCCGCCCAAGGCGATGACGTCAGCAAAGTTGGCAACAATGAATTTGCGTTGCTTTATTAAAATCTCCTACACACACACACACACACACACACGCACAGAAATATATTGTAGAACACATAATGTAAAATGTAAATGCGAAAAAATGAAAATTGCGACAACGACTTTTGAAACAATGAAAAAAAAAAAAAAGTAAACAAAAAAAAACAACAACAATTTTAAAATCACGTATATAAAACCGCTAAGTGGCATGGTGTTTGTTCAAGCCTTGTTTTATTATTATTTTGTTTTTTTTTTTTATTTTATTTTTTTTCTGTTATATGCAAAATAAGCCAAGCTATTAAACGTAAAACAGCATGAAGCTTTTAAGAAAGAAAATTTAATTCATAAAACCGAATATTTGAAAAGCTTTCGTAAAGCTTCGCTATGCCTTTCGCCGACAGGTGTTGCCTGTCGGTACTATCTGCTACTGACTCTACTGCTGCTGCTGCTGCTGCTACATAGAACTGTGACTGTGACTGAGCTCCTAAATGTTGTTTGAATGACTTTTCAGTCGTACGAAGGACGTGCTCGCAACAACTTCGTTGCCATTTTAGCGCGCTTAGCGCGTATGTCAAGTGAACGTTGTGATAACACTTAAGGTGCCGCTGACAACAACTACAACGACAACAACATTAACAACAGCAGCTATAAGTACAACAACGAGTTCAAAAACAGGAACAGAAACAAGAACGACGCATCAGGCATGTTTTTAAATTAAAGTGTGAGTGAGTGTTTGTTTAGTTAAACACATATACCTATATATATACACACACACACACACACACACATACGCAAAGAGTGAAAAGTATTAAGCACCCAGCCTGTCTAGCTTTTTATAAAATCCATTGTAAGACAAGCAGTGTGCTCGTCTTAATTTGTGTGAAGACTTAAACAGTTTTTAAGCTCATCATCAGTGTAAGTTGTGCTTATAATTATTATCATGTCAGTTTATAAACATATTTAGCTAATCATAACACATATTGCTTTGTTTTAACACACTACAGATACATAATAAACATTGCAGCAAACACACACCCCCACATTCATTTGTACTAAATATATCCGACACACACTAATTTGATTTGAAATTAATTGCATTTGCAATTTGCGTAACAATATTAATAACGTTTTTGCCAGAATCGCATGCCACATGCTCAAAACCGTGTTGCCTTCACAGCCAATTAGTGTCGTAAGTAACGAGGTGACGTTCAATAATTTTCTCATCATATCAATTGACAGTTTGTTAAATAATTCAATTGTAATTTTCTTAAAATAGTTTTATTGCGAAAGCAAAGCAATTATATACAATTAGATCAAATTTAAGCAAATTACCTTTGAATGTTTACGTATAGGACAGACTGACGGATACAGTTCAATCATTTTTCTAAGGCCTACCTACATATTTTTGACATCATATTAGACATATTCGACAACACAAACTCAATGCTTATTTATTTCTTACAAATTGACTTAATAAAGGCGTGGCAACAAACGTGCAATAAAAAATTCACTGAAAATCTTTAAAAGCTAACTTATTCTAAGTTTGAAACAAAGATTATTTCAACAAAAATATATTTACATACATATATTTCACATTAAAGCAAAAAGATTTTCAGTTGAATTTGATTTATCTTAAAACCTTAAAACTTAAAGTTTCTTTAAAAATAAATCAGACTTTGAAGACTCGTTATAAAAGACTCTCATATCGCCAGTTGTCAAGCTGACTGTCGAATTCGTACATGAACAGACTAACAACTTATTTAAATTGTCTGATGAAAAATACCATAAATGTGAGAAAGCAAAAATAATAATAATTAAAACTTATACAAGAAAGTTCTATCAGTAGTTCTCTATATTGAACAAAGGCATAAAATACTTGCTAAAAATAACATGAAAGTTTTTACCGCATTGCCAAACTGTTAAATAAAAATTGTAAGGTCATTTTTTATTATTATTAATATGAAAGCTAATATTTTTGTATTTCAACTTATTTGTTATGTAAAAATATTCTGAAAAAATGTGCTATTCTTTCTTTTAACCAAAGCTGTAAATACATAAAAAAACTTTGTGGCATAAAACATTTATGTATCTAATAATTTAAACCAAAACTGCCAGCAGCAGCTCAATGAACATGTATAAAGGAAACAAAAAACAAAAAAAAAAACACAACGAAAAGATATGCGCGCTTAGCAAAATAATGTTGAGAACATAAACTTGCCTAAGGTAAGCGCAAATTTTGCTGAAAATCGTAGGTAAACTTAAACAAAAATGCAAGCGCAATTATTTTTTGTTTGAAGCGCGCTAACGACTTATGTATTTACTTACATATATGCCAGTCGACTACGATTATGATGACGAAAGCACAAAAATAATAAGAAGAAGCAAGAGTAAAAAACCTGAGCCAATAGGCGATATCAATTTCAGTTAACCGTAGGAGTACGGTAGCAGAACACATAAAAAATGAAGAAGAAAAAAAAAAATAATATAATCAAGTATATAAACGCCTTTATTAAATGCACACACATACATACATACATACATACTTATGTATGTAAGCAGGCGTAGCAACCTTTGATAATGTGGCACGTAACTTGGCCAACCGTTGATGACCTAATGACATTTAACGAGCAAATTAAATAAATTGCAAAAGCCTTAGTAGACGAGACGTCCATGAAGATGAAAGCAATAACGATGACGGCAAGCATAAAGATCAAAATATTGCATTACATACACACGGTTAACCACAACAACCACAACAACAACAATAACAACAAAAGAGTAGGAATGTTGGTCATGAATGCATGTTCATAAATTATCGTAAAATGTCGCTCAAGTAACTTATAATAGACATGCTGTGCGGCACATAATTACTCAACACAAAACGCAAAATATTTCCGTGTATTGTTGTGTCCTTAGACAGATTTTCGGACTTACATACATATACAAATATTACGATTTAGCTTTTTGCGCTTGTAAGGCTTAATTATGCTTGAATTAATTAAATGTGATTTTATCTCTCAGCGACCAGAGGCCTTACTGTTTTATGTCAATGGCAGCATGAATTTATTATCGTTAAGTTGCCGCAAACAGGCCAAATTACAATGAATGGTCGAATGGCTGACATAGGCGTGCTTACAGGTGGGCGTGTGCTGGTCGTGTGTTGTGTAGCCTTTTGGGTTTTCTTTTGTGTGTTGTGTGATAGAGTCATGTTTATTTGCCGCACAGCGTCAAATTTCATACATTCAATCATTTCAACATGGTCACTATTTTGATGTAGGCGGTTTTTTTTGTTTTTTATTTTTATTTGTGTGCTTAAGTTAATTATTAAAAGTTAAACAAACAAAACGGACAAAGCTCTATATAATTTTTTACTTGAGTTTTATGAAATGTCAAATTGACATGTTTAAATCGGTTGCGCCCAAGAGAGATAAGAGCAAAAAAAATGACAAATTGTAAGCTCAAAAAAAAATATAAAAAAATTAAAATTTTACGAAGATAAGTTGCTATTTGCTTTGAATAAGTGTGCAAGAGCAAGATTACTGATTTAGAAGAAAACTGAAACCGAGCTGATCAAGACTTAGCACAATAAATTGAAAAAAATAAAAGACTTTCCAATTTAATTTTGCTTAAGCTTACGATTTATGCAGAAAAACTCACACAGCACTAAAATTAGCACAAAAATAAATGAACAAAACAAAAAAAAAATACTTCTATGTAACAATTCAATTCAATACAATTCCAATTTCAATCTGTATTTCTTAGAATTTGAACAGAGCATAAACCAAAAGTACTCATGCAGCAGCGACAGGATTAAACAACAAATAAAATGAATACAACAATGCTCGGTTGCTGCTTGTTGCTGGGCGCTTTGTTGCTGCTGCTAAGCGGCGATGGCAACACGGTTGCCGCATGGAATCAACATGTTTTTAATCGCTACTCACGAAACCTGCTAAGACGTGGCAGTGGCGGCAATGGCGTCGGTGTGCCCAATGGCGGCGATAACATCAATGCTGCTGGATTGTCAAATGCGAACAGTGGCTATGATGAACTAAAAGCTGTATTCGGTTTGAACAATGGCGGTCAGCTTAACGGCCAACAGGTAAGTGCGTTCGCCTAACAACAACATTTCATAGCAGCAAAATTTCTCAGAAAAAAAGTAATTAAAAGATGACGCAAAAGTTTCATGTTTATTTTTTCACAACAGTTAAGCACGTTGAGCAACAGTACGATTGCGAATTAACAAGAAAAAGAAAAGTAATTAAAAAAATGAAAGTTTTATGTTACTTTAATCGAAAAGAAATTATGAACACCTTGAAATTGTTATAACTTTTAGCAATGCGAATATAATGAAAATTGTTTAATATTTGAGTTGAAAAAATTTAAAAGATAATTAATTTTCTGTTTTAAGGTACGCTTTGAAGTTTATAGAAACAAAATTAACTTATTTTGTGTGTGACCGAAAATTCTACTTTGAACGAAACCTCAGCTTTTTCTGTCGTTTCCAATTAATCTGAAAATTGAACTTATACTCTGAAAAAAATTCTTCAAGACGTAAACTTTGTTTTTACGTAAGAGCAACGTGACGTATTAGTAATATGAAGAAAAATACGATAATTTATTTATTTATTTAATTTATAACAATTGACTGTTACTTTATTAGAAATTAAAAAAAATATATATATAAAATAATATAATATAAAACAGTACAATAATATAATAAGAAACAATAATAAAAAGTAAAAATAAATATAAAAATATAAATATAATATAAAATAAAATAAAATATATAAAAATTATACAAATTGAATTGAAAGAGGATAATAAAAAAAAGTGGTGAAAAAAAAACTTTGTGGATAAAAAAGTATTTGTAAATTAAGTTCTAAGAAGTCTTATTTGCACTACGATTTCAGTTTTAATATGAAATGCCTTAAAACTGAAATCATTAAAATTTTGTCAGTCATGCTTAATTTCAATTACGCTGCAAATGTCAAATGTCAGGTGCAGTTTTGAAATTTGACTATCATTGTCAAATGAAATTGCATGTCGTTAACAAAGTCTGTGCTTATTTAACACTAGCACGCTTGTGTGTACGTACATAAAGTTCAAAGTTGACAACATTTCATTAAAATGAAAACTTTAACACATGCTCATAAAATTAGTAATTAACGCCACGCAACAATCACTGGTCCGTTCGATAAATGAAATACATTTCATTATTGGAAAAGTGCATTTTCAACAACATTCAATTAATAGCCAACAGGCTTCCAAAGAATTTAATTAAGTTTGCTTTTGCAGAAAAAGCAATTTCAACGGTTGCATGTCGGTTCTGTACACGTACACTCAAAAAGTGTTTGTTTGATTGCAGACACCGCAATTGCAGGCAATTGTTCAACCGCAGCCGGAGCCAGAAATCTATGGCATTGTCGAGCCACTCATTGAGGATATGCCGTGCGCTGACCGTGCATGCGTTGTCAACGATGATTGCTGTCCTACAGGCGTCTGTGTGAATGCATATGGCGGTGCGTATATATTATAGCTGTTGTTGTTGTGGTTGTTGTTATACGCATGCACACACACACACAAACATGTAGTTAATGAAATTTACGACATCGCTTTTTATTACACACAGGAAGCAAATGCGTGTATGGTTTCGTTCATACACGCGAACTCTGTCAGCACAATGGCGACTGTGAACCGGACAGCGTTTGTCTTAAGGATGCTAACGGCATCTGGCTATGTCAACGGAAGCTGGCCATGCGTCAAATGTACGAATTGAAGCAATTTGGCGATGAATGCATTAGCTCAGCGGACTGTAATTTGGCCAAGTGAGTGCAAAGCAATTTATCAAGCCTAATGAACACTAATAAAGACTTTTACATTTTTCTACACATCTCTTGTATCTTTTATATATGTTTAAACACAGAGGCATGTGCTGCCAATTGCAACGCAGTCATCACCGTATGTTGCCAAAGAAGCTTTGCGCATATTTTCGTGATCCATTCGTCTGCATTGACATTACGCCAAACGATGATGAGGTAAGTCATGACAACGCCAGCTTTTTATACCAAAAAACAAAAACTAGTTTTCGCAAACAATTTTAAGTGAATTATTTTTTGCATTTGTTAATTGACACAATACACCAAACACGCGTAGGAAATACGCGAAGGTCGACTGCTGAACTTCTACAATAGACGTCAACGCATGTAAACAGAATTTATGCAACGGAAATACAAAAATAAGTTATACAAACAAAAAAAAACTACAAAAATTACGAAAAAAAAAAACGAAACCAAAAACATTAAAAGTTCTCAGCAAAAATGTTACAAAAAAAAAAATATACCAAAAAAAAAAAAAGTACTACAAATGCAAAGCTTAACAATTTAACTGAAGACATATCATTTATCAAAGAAAATAATATAAAAAGTATAAAGTCCAAATTATATATGTAACAATTTTAATCAAAAATATTATACACTCGAGAAAAAGATACATATAATATAATGAAATGTTTTAAACATACCATACATATTTTAATCTCAATGTATAAAACAGAGAATTTGCTGTTGCAAAACAAATAATTATTGAAATTTGAATCTTACGCAATGTTTTCAATTAATTATTCAATAAATATATCGATGTGAAATATTTTAAATGTTAAAACAAAATTATACTGGCTGAGGCAATGAAATAAATTATATTAAATAATTACAAAAAATAAACTGACAAACTTATATATATATATATATTCGATTAGTTTTAATGCAAATATTATGCAAAGTATTATATAAAACCAAAAAAGAAAAACCAAAAGTTCATATTGGAACAAAAATTTACTAATACAAATGAAATCTACATGTCAGTTGGCAACTTAGTTGAAGAAACAACATTTAAATAAACAATCTGTGTGTGTAGAAAAATTAATATATAATAATAATAATATGTATGTCTGTAGTGCAGATATTTTATTGAAGACGCAACGTAACCTGAGAACTGTTTCCCATTTTATTAAAATTATTTTCGATTTTTCGAAGCATATAAAAATACTGTAAAATAATACAAAATTATAACAATATTAAACGAATAAAGGCACAGTAAAGTTGCATGCGGCGAAAGCCCACAAAAACCAAAACATCATGTCTTTTTTTTCTATAGATCAAATAGTAAGTAAAAAGTTAAAGATGAAGGTGTCCAAAGGTTATGGATTTCTTATTGGTCTTTAAATTAAGTTTTAAATATGATTCAAGAGGCGTTTACATTTGGAATCACGATCCATCATATTTTGATGAACAAAATATGAGATAATAACAATCTTGTCGATAGTTTTTGGGATAACAAAAGTTTATCTTGCACGAAAACGAACATGAATCAATCAAGTTTACATTCGATGTGGTGTAAATACTTACTTAGTGAGAACCTTGTTTAAATCATACACCTTAAAATTTAGAACAATCGTCCATGTAGCGAAAAATACCTCAATGAAAGATGTCATCTTATTTTGTGTTAAGCATTCGATATAGAAATATTCTTAATTTTTCCAATTTAAATATTACCCTTAGAAGAAAAAAAACAATTTTTTTTTTTTTGTATTTTTCTTGATTTTATTTAAAGTGCCATTTAAAACGCAGCTTAATGCTAAAGTTAGACTCTCTTTACACTTTAACGCATTTCTCAACACTTGTTGCTGACCAACAATGACGTAGTGCTCTCTTATAGCATACAAAAACTACATGCTTCTTCAAACTATTTCAATCAATTACTTTTCAAATGTCAGACGCTCTTTTGTTTTTAAATCTACCATACATTTAAACATTTAGTTTATTATTATATATATAAATATTTTTTTTTTTTGCAAAAAATTAGCTTTTCATATTTACTTACTTTAGTTTTTAGAGTTTAGTTAGAAGCCAAACAAATTATTTTTTCGTTAATAGTTTATAATTTTGCAATTTTACACAGTCGACAGACATTTTACACATTTAGTGACAACCAAAAATTAGTTAAATGCTTTAAGCAGTTAAGATTTAAATTTCTTTATCTTTCTTCCTTTTATTTTTTTTTTTTTTTTTGTTTATGTCATTTTTGTTGATTAAAAAATGTTTGCGCCTTCACTTGTTTTTTAAGTCTTTTAAATTTTTTTCTTTCTTATGTAATAAAAATATATACTTTTGATCTATTCTATTTTTTTTTTTTTTTAAATAAATAAGTGAAATATTTATATTTTTTTATTAAAAAATGTGTAAATTTTTTTATTTTTCTTTAAAAAAAAAAACAAAAAAGCAATGTCGGAATACAATGAAAATAATATTTATAACAGCAAATAAAAATTAAAATTAAGAAAATAACAAAATGCCTTAAATTGTCTTATGCTTTATTTGAATTTATGTAATTAAAATTTTATTCACTTTATTTTATTACTTTTTGTTAAGTGATTAATGCGTTTTTAATGCTGCCTAAACAAGATAAAATAAAGTATCTTTTCTTATTTGCACATTTATACACTTAATGTATTTATACATATACATATATATCTTTAATGTAGTGTACAACGCACCTAATTCTTTTCGTTTTATATTTAATTGTTTATATATAAACGTATTTATATTTACACGGTTTACAATTACAGGACAAACTTAAGCGCTAAAACAGATTTCTTATATACCAAAAATAAATTTAAACAGGAATTTTTCGACTTGTTTTGCTGCCTAAAGTAATAGGAAAAAATTAATTTTGCTTTCTAAAAATTGTTCGTTTAGTTTTGCAAAGTTTATTTTTTGTTTTTTTTTTTCTTTAATTTCTCTTTTTATTTATAAGCTCTAAGAAATATGCTTACATTTAAAATATGTATTTAGTTTTTTGTCTTTAAATATTGTTAAACATTTTTAATCTCCTTGGTTAGAAAAATTGTAAATTAGTAAAACAAAAATGTGTTTTTCTTTTCTTTTTTTTTTTGTCTATAGACTCTGCACTGAACAACGTTGCATCATGTGTTAAAAACTACTATTGCATTTACGTGTATATAATTATTTATTTATTTTTTCTTGGATATGTGTTTTGAATGTTTCTTTACTATTGCCTTCATTTCATTATTTTGACGTATTAAAACAGCAAATGTGACACTCATTAAGGGGGGGGTAAGGTTAATTCGTTGGAAAAAAAGCACATTTTTGTGATTTTTATTAAGGAAAACGATAAGCATTTGTTCAGTTATTTGAATGGGAAGTTAATAAGTAATATCTTAAGCATATATCCTGAAAATTTCATTAAAATTAAAAAAAGTTTGAGACGATGGCAGCAGTTTTAAATTAATGCCATTGAAAAAAGGTGTCTTGCGGTGACCACGATTACAAACTACAGAATCATCGCAAACTCAAGACAAAATAAATGATTTTAGCTGATGAAATTTGCAGTGTCCTGACGTAGAGGTTTTTTAAAAAAAAAATTTTTTTAATTTTTTTTTTAGCATGTTGAAGTCAAAATATCGATTTTTGACAAAAAAATCAACCTTCAAGCTGCTGAAAAAAATACTTAAAACTAAAAAAAAAAAAAACCTCGACGGCTAATTTTGTCTAGAAAATGCCTGTAAAATTTCAAAAGAATCGGTTTGTTAGTTTTCGAGTGAGAGTGGTCACCGACTTTGCAAAACCAAGTTATGGGAAAATCAAATTAAACTTTTGCTCTGCGCTATAAGCCGCATAGGAAGACTGAAACTGAAAACGCTCTATCTTCGTCAGTTTTCATCGGATCAAGCTGAAATTTTTACACGATATTCTCGAAACATTCTACTGTCATCCCACAAATTTTGGAAAAATCCAAAAAAAAAAAAATTTAATACCTTACCCCCCCCTTAAGTCATTAGCATTGACCGACTCAATGTTGACTCAACAGCTCACTTGTGAGCTAAGAAAGTTATACGTTTGTTGCACTCACACACTTTACTTTGCGTTAATGATTGAGTAAATTTTTATCTCGCATGCGAGAAAAAGTTGATTGAGTTACTTATGATGTGTATTGCATTTTGTATGCTACAGTTCATTATTATTATTTTTTCTGATTTTTCTGATTGTAATGAAAAACGAACACACTTAAATTTTGACTTGAGTTTTGTGTTTTGCACATTTAGTTTAGACACGATACATTTACACACATAAAATTTAACGAGTTTGTTGTTTAACTTACAAACTATTTGCTTGGAAAAATCCCACATTTTTTTTATGACTACGAAAAATAGGAAGAACAAGCTTTGGTTACAAGAATTGGAACGTTACTGGGATATTTTTATGCTTTGCTGGGATATTGTTTTTTTTTTTTTCTTCTGCTTCTTAACCAAAAGTTTCTACAATATAATATAGTTGAACAATTACATTAAACATAGAACTTAATATTAACTTAAAACATTTAAACAAAATGAGCCATGATGATCAACATTTATTATTTGTTTCAGTTTTTTAATCTAAACAAATGACAAATTTTGTATAAATTTTTGTAAACAGTTGCCATGTTTTTTTTTTATTTTTAATTCTTTTTTTGTCTGGTATGTTTTTTTTTTTTTAGTTGAAAGTTAGCTTAATGTCGTGCATGTTGCAAATGTTGTGCGTTGTCGTCGAGTTTATAAGAATTAATTTTCTGTGCTATTTCCTGAGTAGTTTTTGTTAGTATGCCTAAAAAAAAGAGTTTTCATTGTTTTGTGCATGTTTCTATTTGTGTCACTCTAAAGAAAAATTCTTGTTAAAGTAAAGTTTGGTTTTCAAGTTGTCAGTCTTCAAAAAAGTCTTTTGTATTGTATATATTCATATATGTATATATATTTTTATTTTTGTGAGTAATTTGTTTAACGAAAAACTGTTATTGATAATTGGCAATTCGTGCACATTCTTCAATTGACAACGCAAACATTTGCAACGCGCAAACAACTTTCAAGAAATCTCAATGGAAAAATTAAACATTTTTATTTACAATAGAATAACATAAAGTGTCTTAGAAATAACTATAGAACAGATATTCGCGCACATACATACTCAAACATTAACATTGTCACAGTGACAGAGACACACGCAGTCAGACTCACACACACATGCATTCATACATATTTACAATCTTTAATGCGCTTATTAAAAAAAAAAATTTAAAAAAAAGAAACAAAGGAAAAAAAAAAAAAGAAACGTTAATATGGCGCAATTTTTTATGCCATTGTAGTAGTCGTTGCTTCAACTTGGTTTCTGTTTGGTTCTCTTGCAACGTCTACAGAGCGGCTTATGATAAATTCTGCACATATTCTGACATTATAGCAACAATCAGTTCTTGATTTTATCCTCAGCGCTAATGCTAGCAAGTGTCTTCTTAATGCGCAATGCGGTTAGACGTGCAACTGGATTCGGATACCAACATTCCTTCATGACTTTCGCCATGCTATGCAAAACATCGCAGCCGTGCCAACGATTCGGTATATTCGGACGCATTTTATCAAAGCAAACAACCTGTGTACATTTAAAATGAAAATTAATACAATTAATGATCAAAAAACATATGAAATTATGCACACCTTCTTCATCTCTTCAATGCTTGGATCTGGCTGCACAACATCATAGTACGGTAGCTGATATTCATCATAGATCATGCCCATATTACAGCGACGTGCAATTTCCCATAGTATCAAACCAAATGCATAGACATCGGCACGTTTATACGAATCAAAATGTTGCGCATTCATGCTCTCGTCGAGCACCTCAGGTGCCATATAACGTTTCGTGCCAACACGATGTGTTGACGGTATATCAACCGAGTCGTTCTTCTCCACATGACGCACAGCCAGACCGAGATCACCAATTGCACAAGACAAATTCGTTTTGACAAGTATATTCTTTGACTTGAGATCGCGATGTGCAATGGCCGGTTTGCCGCGTGTGCCCAAAATATCCATGTGCAGATGAGCCAAGCCAGTGGCAATTGAGAGCGCCATATTCAGCATAGTGTTCGTGTCCACAGTGTGTGTGGTGAGATAATCGAAGAGAGAGCCGTTCTCATGATAGTCAGTAACAAGCCAGAGTTGGGTCCAAGTGCCATTGTCTGTTTGAATTGCAAATTGAAAACGTACCGTTTAAGCAATGTCCAGAGAATTAATATATTATATATAGAAGTTTACCTTTATTATCTGCTGCAATAAAGCCGAGTATATTCTCATGGCGCAACATGACCGTCTGATAAATCTCTGCCTCACGGAACCACGAACATTCCTCACGACTGGAAAAAATCTTCACAGCAACATTCTCGCCACGCCAACGACCACGCCAGACCTCACCAAAGCGACCCTTGCCAATGACATGGCACAATTGTATCTGACGTGCAATCGAGCGTTGCACAAGCAATGGCAAACCAGCTTTAAACAACAATACACAACAATTGAATATTCATGTAAGTAGAAAAACATTTGTTGAACTCACCTGAGCCGGAACCAGATGTCGTCATTTCAATAATATCCTGCAGCGTATTGCCATTGAGTATGGGATCATAAACTGAGTCCTCCTTAATGAACGGTCGTCCATTGCCAGCACGTTTGCGTCGTTGACAATAGAAGTACGCAATCGTTAATGAGATGCAGACGACAAATGTTGCACCAAAAATAATTGCCACAAGCACCCAAGGATTAAGCGTTTGTTCAAAATCTGCGCACAGCAAGAAAACTCATTAAAAAAATACAATCACATAAATTAAACAGTTTCAGCAGAAAACAAAACAAAAATAATAATAATAAATAGAACAAAAAAATAAATAAATAATTAATGGAAAAAATGTTAACAGAAAATGCGAAATTTAATTAGACAACATGCAATAGCGTGTGCAAATTGATATTTATGTATGTGTGTGTGTGTGTGTCTGTGTATGTATGTGTTGCATAGCGCATAACATGAAAATACACAAAGAAAAATAATTGAGCAAGTTAAAAATATATAAATATATAAAAATACGTGCATATTAGTTACATAAACAGGAAAAGTGCATTTAGTTTACAAAACAAAAAAAAAATTAGAAGAGAAACAAAAAAAAACAATTTAAACAAACACAATGCAAATTTTTTACCTGTACATCCTTTGATTGCACTTAATTTTTTTTTTTTTTCGTTCAGTTAGTATACATTTACAAACCTTAGCATACTTTGCAGCGTTCGCCAAATGAAAACGCGCTCATATACATACATCTATATAGTATAAATAAAACAAGTATGTTAACCATACGAAACGAAACGAATTAAAATGAAACCATACCAACACCAAGTCTAAAATAAAACCCCTTACCAACCAATACCCTTTTTTCTAATACGACACGAGCAAAAAGGATACTGCGCAACAACAAGAACAAAAACAACAACACAAACAAATATGTAAGCGAAATTGTGCCGTCTACGCTTTTGTTGTTGGCCCTTGTTGAACCGGCAAGCTCGCTCGGCTGAAATGTAAACGACAGTAAGCGCAGACAGGCCGGCAGACTGATGACTGTCTACCTATTTTAATGGCTTTCTTTATGCATGGAAAAAAATACATAAAGCGAAACACTTCGAATACTCAAAAGTTAATGCAGCCAACCGGCAAGTAAAAAATTTAAAACGAACGCAACGAAGAGTGAATATCCTACAATTCGACTATGAGACTATGAAGTTGATTTATATTTTATGACATTTCAGGTTCGTATTTAACATGAAATCATATTTATGTTAAAATTTTGTAAATAGCATTGAACAAAAAAAAATATACTATAAAAAAAATTTGTAATATTAGATTAGAACTTCAAAAATCCGAATCTTGAACAAATTCGAACAGTCATATAAGAAGTTATAATAAAAATTAATTAAATTCGATAATTCGTACACTGTGGAGTCTCTAATTTTCGCATTTTTCGAACTTCTACTGTATAATATTAATTTATTTTAAATAATGTTTGAATTCCAAAACAACTTTCGATAACATTTGATTTTTTTTTTTTTCAAATTTGTTGATATTTTTAAATAAAGAATTTTTCGCCGGTGACAAGAAAATTCTACAGACATATGCAACGTGTGTAGGGCATCTAAAACTGAACATACATTAACATATAAACTAGTGAATGTATATGTATGTAAATGGATAAAACCGACATTGCAATGAATGAACGAGTGAGAATGTATGGGAAAGTAAAAATGTACAGATAACATAGAAACGTAAAGACAACACAAACAAACGCACAAAGAGGCATAAACAAAATACCAAGCAACATTTACTATAAACCACCAAAACGTCAAAAACAAAATGTCGCACAACTTTGGTTTGGCAGACTTATGTATGTATGGTATAGCAGAGTCTGCCTATCATCAACAAAACAAGAAGTTAGTCAACGCCGTTCATTTATTTATTTATTTTTCTGACATTATTTTTTATGCATTTTTAAAGAGTCAATGCAAAAGGTCAGCAGACTTGTGTTTGGCCTGTCTCAATTGACCGTTTGAAGTACTCTTCTTTCAGATACTCTTGTGTATGCGTCTCTTTTGTATCTTGCATAAAAGGTTTACAAAATACAAAAAAAAAATACGTTTAATTAATGCTTATACGACATGTTAAAATACTGAATGGACAGAAGAAGAAATGTGAGCGAAAAGAAAAACACACGGAGTATGCTTGAATGAATAAAAGGCGCAAGAATAAGAGTAAACGCATTGCGCACTCAATACGAACGACGAACGACCAACGAAATGACACGAACAACGACGAACAATGCCGAAATATGTATTTGCTGTTTGGTGTGCAAGAAGGAGCAAAGCGGGTTGTGCCAAGATGAACATATGTTTTACAATGTATGAATGTACGTATGTATGTGCTTATTTGTTGGTATCAAATGAAGTGAAATGTATGTGGGCGTGTTTTTTGATAAGCAGTTGTTGCAGTCGAGCACTTGTCTCTTTTTATATGTATGTGTGAGTGTGTGTGCTTTGTATGTTTGCGAATGAGCAACGATGAAAATAAATATTTTAACGGTTTTTATTAATTGAGCACTCTACAATGAAATTAACGAGTTTTTGGTGACTTGAATTTGTTTTTACGTTGTGAAGGGTTGTTGTTTTTGGTGTTTACAATGTTTGGTGGCTTTGGCAGTGGCTGTGGTGGTGGTGTTGTTGCTAAGCAGCTCTCACCTGGTATGGCACCATTGTAATTGATTTTCGTATTGCAAAAATCTTCTTCACAACACTGTGACGAGGATGTCGGTGTATTATCATGACACCAGGCGGGATCTTCAGGTGGTAGGTGATTTTCTAAGTGCAGGCATCTAATTGTTTGTAGTAGAGTAGTAGTAGTAGTAGTAGTAATAATAATAAAGTAGTAGTAATAGTAGTTTATAGTAGTACTAGCGGTATAAAAGGTTGTTGTAGTTGTATTATTAGATTCTTTTTTATTGTTTAAGCAGTTTTTTGTTTTTTGTTTTTTTTTTTTTGTTTTGTATTCAAACCCAGTTACTTTTATTCAATCATGTTTTAGCTTAAATAACTATTTTAGACAAAATTAAGTTAGCAGAAAATAATTTTCTTTTTGTTTTTGTAATTGTGTAGCGCGCATAGAAAAAAAGCACAATAAGATTGTGGTTGTTTTTATTTTTATTATTATTATTGTTGTTGTTGTGCTGTAGCAACGGCAATTGTTCGTTACCAGGGCGCAAGTCTGACAAGCAAAATAAGAAATTGAATGACCAAAAAAAAAATCAATAGACCCAATGACGAAGTGAGAACGAGCGAACGAATAATAAGCGAGTCAGAAACAAAAAAACCAACCTATCCCAACTTGTTTAAGTGTAAGCAAACATTTTTAAGTACTTTGTTTATTTCATTTGTCAAATGATGAAAGTACAAGTACCTAGCAACACATCTATTAGTACATTCAAGTGTTACAGTAGAACTTCATTAATCCGGACAGTTTACTTTTTTATTTCAAGAAGTTTTTTTTACAATATTGATTTGTCATATGTTTCATAGCGCAGCATGTCGCATACGACAGTCTAGTTCTATAACTTCGCAACACCTTCATGTGTCCAGATTACTAGAACGATCCATTAACCTACAAATACTCGTTTAAAGACCTAAAAACTATTTATCACCCTACTCGTATGATCACTTTCTGCTTAGAAATCGTCAAAAATGAAACACTTAATTGAAATACCGTCTTACAACCAAAAAGAGACTCCGAATTTTTATTAGAACAACACATCTTTCGAACTGATCTCCTAATATAAAGTTATATTTTCCTTCGTACCTCTCGCAACATGTTACAAAATACCAATCGTAATCAGAAGAAGAACTTTCCAAATACTCGTAGTGAACAAAATTCGATTAAACAAACTTTTACCTTCAAACAAAATAAAATATTCATAAAGAACCCTTCAAAAAACGATTGCCGTACACTTACGTCACAATTTCCTGTGCATTGTGTGTCACACAGACGAGCATGCTTTAATATTCAGCCAGTGTGACATTTGATACATACTACACGTCGAAGTTATTTATTAATAATAAATAAATAGCAGGGACAATACTAAGGCTTCCTATTCATACAGAACGTATTTGATTTGTGTAGAGAATTGTTTGTACCTTCCAAAAACCAAAAAATATATTTTTTTTTTAAATGCTAATTAATATATGTATTTACAAACAAATAAAAAAATAAATGCGCAACTACACCAACAATCAAACAAAATATATATTCATATTTATTGCTATTCGAATAAAAATTCAAATAACAAATATCAATTTTCGCATGCAAAGTTCACTACCAAAGAAAAGGTAAAGGCGTGTGAGTGTGTGTGTGTGTGTGTGTGTGTGTAAACTACAAAAGAGAAAGTGTGTAAATTTTGTAAGGTAGTGCGTAAATATCTACGTAGCTGAGTTCAATTGCAGGCAGGCCAGGCTATAAGGGATATAACAAGGCTTAGAAAAGTTTGCAAGACGCTTAAAGTTTTGTATAAAATAAAAAAAAAAAAAACAAATTAACAGAAAAACAAAAAAACGTTAAATAACAAAAGTGCAAAATTATTAATTATTAATAGAACAACTTTTTTTTTGTACTAAATTGTGAGAAAAAAAAGAAGTGTTCTTGTGGTGTGTGTTTGTTGTAAGAAACTAAATTTTGCGTGTATGTGTCAAAGATAGCAATTAGAAATTATAGTTAAATAATTATTAATTAATTATAGTGGAAAAAAAAGAAAACAGTTTGTAGAAATGATAGCTTGATTGGTTTTTTTGCATTCAATACCTGTCGGAAAACTCAATTTCATAAGTTCATCTTTATTGCAGAAATCCTCACTACAACATTTAACTCTATATTTATTCTGTTTCTCGCGAGTTGTGAGGCACTCCAGTGGTTCACGCTGCAGATCGTATTTCTTATCGATGCAACTATTATTATCACACACACACAATCAAAATCGAACGAATCGAACGACAAATTCGACAATGAAATGCAGCAATATATTTGTTTTTTAGGTTTTTGTTATGTTTTGTTTTTACCATGATCGGTGGGCAGAATTGGCGGGTAGACAATAATAAACGAAATAGTTCATTAGTATAACAATTGTTTTTGTTGCATAAAAAAAAAAAAAAATTAAAAGAAAATAAACAAAGAATAAACAAGGTTAGTACACTTAAATAGAATAAGAAACGTTGAATATAACAGTGAAAAACAAATCTTCATTGCGTTTGATTTTTGTGTTTTTTATGTTTTTTTTTTTTTAGTAAAGTTGCATAAACTAATAAAAGTTGTGTACTTTTGTGAGGTTTCAGTTTTTTGTTTTTTTTTTTTTGTTTTTAGTAAGAGAAACTTTCGCAGAACAAAACGGCATGAAATAAAATGCTTGGAATTAGATTCAGAAACACAGGCAGCTTTTTTTTTTGTTTTGTTTTGTTTATGGCACAAGCAGTGCGGCACTTGCACAGGCATTCGCACCTTCATAATGTGCGGCATCTGATACGCCATCTTCAGCTATGACAGCTCCTGCATCGACGACGATATTGCCATTATAATTATTATAACTTATACGACGCGTTGGATAATATTTGATCAATGGACGCAATTGACGATTACAAAAGTCTTGATTTTTGCAACAACCATGACCGCCGCGACGTGCAGCAGGACGCGCGGTTGGACCGCCGTGCTTGCCATCATTACACCAGATAAAACGGCCCGGCGGAAAGCTCTGTGACATATTTAGGCAGCTTCGAAGTATTACATTTGATGGATTTTATGTATTTTTAAATAAATATTGTTTTTTTCGTCATTTTTTTTTTTTTTTTTTTTTTTTTGAGTTGAATGAGAGAAAAAATAATATACGTTTGAGTGAGGTTTAGTAAACAAAAAGCTTACCGGTAACTAAAAGTGATCTTATCGCTGGCATCCTTTTCGACCGATGTGAAGCAATAGCCATCCGTTTCGCAAATATTATTGGTGTTTTTACAGATATCGCAATGACATTTGAGTAGTCCTGATGAAATAAAAGCAACTTGTTAATAATTCTTTAATTATAGAAATTTATACTTTGTATAACATGATCTGAGTACTCTATATGACTATTAAAAAAAAAAAAAAATTTTTAATTGTATAGACTTGCTCGCACAGTTTGTTCGACAGGCGTCTGGCTAACGGACGGACATAAAATGAGTCTACAAGAAACAAGTGTGAAATTGTTTGAAAAAAAAAGTGTATATATATGCAAGCATGCACAAAAACAAAAGACGCTAAGCCAAATACGTAAAAGAGACAATGACACCAAACAAATGCAGTCTCGTCAGTGCAACGCAATGCAATGCATGGCAGCGACAAGTGCAGACAAACAAGTTGGGGGTGCCTACACCGGTAAAGGCGTAACAGTCGAGACCGCTGAGGCAGCGGGGGTATGTGGGCGACGTCAGCGTTGTCTGGCGCATTGACACTGTCTGCAATGTTGTTGATGACGCTGATGACGATGACGATGATGTTGTTGCATGCACTTTACCACGTTCATTCTAAGCCATTGAAGCTTGAAGTGCTAGAGTCACGCGAGCTACGCCGTTACTAAGCACTAAGCAATGCTAAAAAGAAAGCCTTCTTCCCATTTGGCAAAGGCACTTGTCTGTGCTTGGCAAAGTGACTGACTGACTTAGCCAGTCTGAGATGGCGGCTATTGCTACTTAGACATTGCTACTTCAACCAGTTTTCAGTGCTGCAGTTATTTTTTGTTATTGTTGCTGGGGTCTATGTGTTTCTTATTTATATTGCTTTACGATTTTTTTTTTTTTGCATTTTCTTTTTATGAACTTACTTTCGCGCTTTGTGTGTGCTGGCGAGAGCATCAGCGAGACGGCATCATCCGAAGAGTCATTAGTGTAACTCGGCTGTTGACTATTTTGTATGTGAATGTTGTTGTTATTATTATTATTGATGTTGTTGTTGTTGTCATTGTATTTCTTATCAGCCACGCTGTTGCGATAAGTGCCAGCGGCAGCAGCAGCGGCACCGACAGCTGTTTCATTTGATCGTTTCGTACTTTCCTGTATTGTATGCCCAACTGTTGTTGTACTTTTTGTTGTTGGCGATGTTGGTGGCAGCGCCCATTTACTTTGTGTAGCAATATCTGTTGTATTTATAACAATCTCAATTGGTGTAGCTAAAAAAAAAAAAAAATAAAATGCAATTCGTTTATTGTTATCAATTAATTTAATATTCTTTAAAAATTGTTTTCTAAAGAATTTTTATTTACCATTCACAGTGCTGTATGTGCTACCAATAATAGCGACCATTAGAAGACACAATACGCGCGATAGCGCAATTATACGGAATTTCGTTTGCATGTTTACTAACTTTGATATTTAGGAATACTTCACTGATAAGATTTTGATTTTACTAGTTTGTCAATTTTTTAGGTAAATAATTAAATTTCGCTTTTTTTTTTCTAAATTTAACTTCGACCACACACGAAAACGCTCCAGCGGGCGTTAAAACAACCACCGCTGAAGACGTGAGGAAGCAGTAGCCGCCTCACCCGACAACAATTATTGTCTTCGTTTTGCGGCAGACAGCAACAACTTATTTTGCCTTGTATTGCGCACTTATTGCCTTGGTCTCGCACTCTTGTGCAACTACATTTTGTTTAAACATATTTTATAGTTTTCGATCTTAGGTATTTAGTGCGTTTGTAATTTTTATTGTTAGTCGCGCAAAGTACATGCATAATTTTATTAGGATTGGCGTTTTGCTGCCATTTATTATCTTTCTTTCTTTCTTGTTTGTCGTGCCTTCTAATTAGGAAAAAATGAGCGAACGCATTGCAACTTGATTATTTTCATCACGTGACTAAAGCACTTAAAACACACTAATTGCCACTTTTTTCATCTCACAGTTTCGACCAGCGACTTCAATTTTCTATTGCTTATGAAATTTTTAATTGAAACAAGTTGTTTTTGCACATAAATTGTAATTTTGTTTACCCGTATTCTGTTTCCGCGAATTAAAAAGAACTAGTGAATGAGCCAAACGAGCAGCGTTGCCAGACCGCACGTAGGGAGCTTTTAAAGCTTGCCAATTTTGGTTGGAATTTGGCTGCAAAAACAATGTTCATTATTTGAATAACCAAATTTATAAACTACTTTTTTACACTTAATATACACAATATCGCTATAAACCTAATTTATAAACCTAATGATTAGTAGTTGGCTTATCGTAAAATAATTCAAGTAAGGCAACGCGAATAATTTGGTATTGTAAAATTCGCACGTTATTTAAAAGTGCCCAGTAGGAATTTATAACAATGTAAAATATTATGGAAGCAGGACAGGATACAAAGTAAGAGCGATCATTTAAAAAGATCCTTATGAATTACCTTTCGTATTTAAAAAAGTAAGGTCTCGTAAAGTCGACTACGGCGTTTTTAACCAATGGATATTGTACATATAGCATTCTTTGCTTAGCTGAGCTGTTATGAATGCATCCGTAGTCGAATTATCGAATCGGATGTAGGTTTATATTAACATCGTTCTCCAAGATCCACAGGATATCTAAAAACCACAAGAGTTTCATTGTCACAACTATGTAAACTAAGCATTTCCTTAACCCAGCCACTCTAAAGATAAATAAAATAAATATTCGAAATGTAATCTCAATGTGACAGGGTCATTTTTATTTGAATATCAAACAAACAGGTACAAGTTGCACCCCAGCCACATTTTTGAGCTAAAAGCAAAGTGTCGCTCCCCTCCGCAACGGTTGTGTAATTTGTCAGTAAAGTTGATGATGACTATCGATTTATGCATTATCAAAAATTTTACTGCCAGAGCAAGCTCATGATAGTAAGTGGGGGCATGCCGGCCTCAGCGCCTTTGGAGAAGCCTAAATCGGTAATAAGTAAAAAAACACATGTTAATAATATGCAATGCGATGTGCAAACAAGTAAAATGTGCGAAACGCATGCCCGCAATAGACCTTACCCAAGTACAATATGAGCGGCACGAATCCCCAGTGGAATGTTGTCTTGATTGCGGAGAAGACAACGGCCAAACGATCCTTTGCACCTGGAGACATTTTGAAGTACTCTTTTTGTCTATTTTCGTTCCTTTTTTGAACGTGCCAAAGCCTTTAAATGCAAAAAAAGTATTTGTAAAATGCCGCAGACGCACTGCAGAACACGAGTAGAATTTTTACGACAAAGACAGATGTCAGCGTAGAGTTGCCATACCTACGAACTGAAATTAAGACTACTTTGTTTTTGGAAGAAATTTAGGGGTGTCCCTACATTGCCCGTGCCACTCGAAGCCAAACTGAGCTAGCTAGCTCTTTCAAGATACATATACCCCTAATTCGTTACACTGCTTTTTTTAAGTCAGTAAAAATTAATCCAATAAAAACCATAGCATGCCTGATATTTTTCCAAAACAAGTTTGAAATTTTTGAAGTAACCTGAACAAATATTAAAATTTCTCAAGCTGCGTCAGATAAAAATAATTGTAACGCCAAAATTGGAAAGGGCAATTCACCTGCTTGTTGTATTACCCTGGTAAAAGATTAATTAGAATGACCTGCAATTAGTGATGCCACTTCGTAATTATCACAAAAAAATTGTACATTTAAACATTTTTATTGAATTAAATTTTTATTAAAAACAAACAAGTAATGCTTATGAATATGTAAATACAATCTAAATTTACAGCACAGGGTGGCTCAGAACCTGAAACTTTTATATTTGAGATTATTTTTAAATCTAAAAATAACGACGCACATAAAAATTTGCTTATGCGTTGTTTAAGATGACCAGACATAGCACTTGTCGATCACCAGAAGCAGATTTTGTGAATCTTATTTGAAAATTAATTTTTAGAGGAGAGGGGGTTTACCACATCTTATTTTTGGCCATTCTTTATATACGGCCCACTCTAATTTGTCTCACATAGGCAAGTGGGTATTAAACTGGCAAAAATCGTCTTACGTAATAAATGAAAGGCCCCCAAATACTTTAGCAGTGAAACCATAGAAATCGCTACATATTAAGCTGACTTCTTTCGATCCACAATTTATATGGCATCTTACCAATGTAACAAATCTAAACATTATTCCAAACAGTTGGTTTTTGTATTCATACGTCAATAAACAACCCGAGGTCACATAGCACAACCTTAAACCATTATTGGGGATGAGAATTAAAACTACATGGATTAAGCTTGAACTAATTCTTAATATATATTTTATTAGCACTTCAAATTTGCAGTTTTCGTTCGACAGTAATATTTGTTGTTTTGAAGAAAAAAAAATGTACATGCAAGTAGGACTGGAACGGAAATCAAATTATATATATCTTAAACAGTTTTGATTAGAGACTTAAAAAGATGTTTTACAAATCAATGCGGAAGTTACAAAATGATTGGACTTTGAAGGTGGTTTAATGGGTCCAGCCCCAGATGAGCGTTTTTGATTTAAACAAATGAGTAAAATGGGATTTAACATACGAATGTATGTCTGTATGTGTGTAAAAGTTCACTTAGAAAATTTAAAATAGAGATAAGAATGAATATGGTACAACGTAAAATCTGAATGACGTTTGCAACAGATTTAGGATTCAGTACACACAAATTATCGTAGGTACATAATATATAATGGACTATCGACTACTATGAGTTACAATCAAACACTAGGCTATTAAAACTAATTTCACATCGCTACTGTTGCGAGTACAAGAGTTATATCATCGGGTTTGCCACCCTTTGCATTGATGTTGTTGCGTCGTGCATTAATAGCGAACGGCGATAAAAATTCACTATTAAAGGATAACGTCCGCGCCATCAGCGCCAACGAGTTAGCTGTCATTTGTAGCTTAACGGGATCTGAGACGCCTTCGATCTGTAAATCAAATACAAAACACACGGTGCAAAGTTCATAATCGTCAATATACTACGCAGTCGTTAGAATAACTTACCTCCTGCAACATCTGCAGCAAAAGATGCTCGGGCACATTATCGAAAACGCCGTCTGTCGCGACAAGTATGACATCGCCTTCTTTAACAGGAAAGCTAAGCGTATCAGCCGATTCGGGACTGTCACTCAATACGTTTGGGCCCAAGCCGGGTGGCGGTAAAGACAGTTGGAACGGTGTGTTAAAATAGTGCTGCTGCTCCTCTGATTTGTGAACAATTTCGCCATTGCGCACTACCATGAAGCCGCTGTCGCCAATGTTGGCAGTGTAAACGGTACTGTTTTCACGATTTAATATTAGAACGCACGCTGTGCTACTGCCTAAGATTGGTTTTTTTTGCTCCAATAGCTCGCAATAGCTATACGCGAGCAGATTTACGGGCCGTCGCGGGTTAAAATTCGCACAATGCACTAGTCGTTCGCACGTCTTCATTAGAAATGAAGAAAACTCGCCAGGATCAATGCCATGATTGCGCCAGCCGCCAACACCATCGGCAACGCCCACTACGTCTGCCTTACCCGTGGACGTCTTGAACCATGAATCTTCACCATATTTTCCAGGTTTGTATTTACTATTAGCGCCGTTGTCCTTGGGAAAACCACAAACAACTGACGCGAAACGCGGGCGACGTTTTGAGGCACTTTGAGGCTGATTGGCTGTCGCACTGGTCGTTGCATAGCTTGCAGTCTCCAGCAACGAGGAAAAGCTAACGCGTAATGCCCTTGTAATCACACGCGACGTCCAGCTAAGCGAATGCATAGCTCTAAACTGCTATGAGTCGTTGTTTTTGCAATTCTCGTCCAATTAATTGCGATTTTATTTCGTTTTTACAAGCCCCGTGATTTAGGTAATAATTTTCCTGATTCGCCAAAAGATGAAAAAAAAAACTTACTCTCTCTCCCTCACTAACATCTCGCTCACACCATATGTACTCTAGGGAAAATGGCTAAAAAACGACAAATAGCGTCCGCGTGATTATGCCCATACTTTGGTGTAGCCAGATTGACCGTAAAACATATAATTTTTGATTAACATGACAAATTTTTAATAAGCAGTTGTTTAAATGTTATTGCCATTATTCACGAAATTCAGTACAATAAAATGCATCTAAATGTTAATACTTTTCAATAAGGCCCCTCAGCACTTTGGAGTACTAAAAAAAGTGCGGCAACGCTGTAGCTCATGTGCACTTAAAAATACCCGACTTGGCTTTTATTTTTCAACTTTTCGATTCCTTTACCTCTCGTCTTTGTGAACAACACACGACTTTCCCGCTGTTCGGACGACAATTTTTTTTTTTGTATTAACAATTCGTTGCCGATTAGTGAGCTCAGAACACAAAGAAGTGCATAGCAGCGCAGACAAGCAACGCACACAAAATTAAAATTAAATAAAATGTAAGCGATAACAAGCAAAGCGCATTCTATTATTTGTTGTTTCTGGCTGAAAGAATTGAAGCCAGGCGTTATATAACATGTAAATTTAACAAAACATTTCACTTCTTGTTTTAGTTTCCTGCATTGGTATACCATGAAAACAACAACTTTTGGATCGTACGCTTTTCGTTTGTCTTTTGGTCAGGTGAGCTCAAGCAAATTTCCATTGAAATAAGAACAGATTTGAAAGTGGTGGGGGGGGAAAACCTTCACTTACACGCGAGTTAGGAAAAAAAAATTTTCCAGAAGTGCGCATGGGTTTGTGGGTTTTCTCACGCTCTGCGTAAGACAAAAAAGAAAAATAATGCTTGGAAACTTAAAACCTGGCGACAAATGCCTCGAGTGTCATCAGGCTGGCTTAAAAAACCAACTTCGTTTATTTTACATAAATTTTGATGAACAAATACTCAAATGTGAGGCTCGCCAGTGTCTGTGGCCGCACAACGATGAAGTATCTTCATCTGAAGATGAGCAGAGTGAGCCAAACCCCGCGGAAAATTTGGAATGTGATGAGACATTCTGGCGAGATCTGCTCAATGCCGATACAACAAGCCAGCCGGTGGAATCTAACGATGAGATATTCAAAAATGAAGAACATACTACAACAGAAGCACAGACATTGTCGAGTACGGTTGAAGTACAACAGAGTGACTGGCTCAATGTGCAGAATGCTGATTTAATACTTGAGCTGGCGGAATGTGACATTAGGGCACAACAAAGTAAAGAAACGCAGAATACAATCGAATCATTGACAACAAGTCAAGAAGTTCAGCAAGAGGCCGATACAAAAAGCCGGCCGATGGTATCAATCAATGAGTTATTGAAAAATGAAGAACAGACTCAGGAAGCACAGACATTGCAGAGTACCGTTGCACCGTCGGTAACACTAAATGAAGTACAAACGAGTGACTGGCCTGAATTGGAGCATGCTGAGTTTACGGAATGTGAAGAAGCACAGAATATAACCGCCCCATTTGCAGCAGAGCAAGAAGTTCAGCAAATGCATTCAATGCCTTTCTCGCTTCCTGATTTGTCATTTGACTTTGATTTCGATCTAAATGTTTTACAAGGAACAACTGATAATATAGAACAAATACAACCGGACGGAGTTACCGTCACAACATCAGAGCCATTAAAAGATTTTGATTTTTTAGATTTTTTAATAAACGATTCCGTACTGCCGCCTCAGACAACAACAACTCTAACAGCATACGAGCCTACGCCAACGCCGCCAAGTATTTCTGCAATAGCAACAAAACAAGAAGGCTCCGAACCAACATCAGCACCGACCACGACGACGACGACTGCACTACAAACAGATGTCAAACAAACGTCGGCAACAATACGAACACCTGCAACAACATCTTCACAAACAGTTGGCGTTACTACGTCGCCAACGAAGTGCAACAAAGATAGTATTAAAATACAATCGGTTGTATGTCTACCGACCAATGCTGTTATCAACAAGACTGAAACTGTAAAGGCGTCAAAGAACCCCAGCCAAACTAAAGTCAATGTGCCAATTGCGCGCTTCGCTCAAGCGTTCCAAAATACGCCAACAGTCAGACAACGAAGCAGGCCAAACTATCAGGCACTCTTTAATTCACATTCGAAAGTCGGATTGGTGGCAAAAGTTCAACAATTGTTAAAGAACAAGAAGTGTGCACAAAGTGAACACCAAAAGTGATTATTCTAATTATCAATGCAGATCGCTAAATGGCATCTTGTTTTATACGAGTTTCTATTTTTAATTTAATCTTGTATTCAAGGAATAAAGAGCACAAATGACAAACGTGAAACATGAAATTCGGTTTATTTTTGGAAAGAGCACGCGTATGCTGCATGACAAGTTCCGTTAAAGTCAAATGAGACGTCAAAAATACACGGATTGTTTGAATGTCTGTTCACATCACATTTGAGATTAAATACTTTCGCTGTTGATGCTGATGCTGAAACTGATTATTGCAGTTGGAATTACATTAATTTATAGAATTTTTGACGCAAGTATTAAATGTTGATTGATTCCAACACAATCGGGTCAAGTCGAGCTCTGACGTCAATTACAGATCCTCATTCTGATTACTCAAGCGAACGCAATTGTACAGAAAATGCATTTGTGTTTTAAACAAAGAACACAAAAGTCATGTTTTTTTTGTTTAATGCGTTTAGATTAAATAGTTTATTTGCTTCGAGCGGCGCCTAGTGCTGCGTCGATTTGACGTCACGCATGTTTCGCTCTTGCTTCCACGACATTGATAATACAATTTTAGCATTTCTCATGTTGTGGCTGTTGTTGTTGTCCGAGTTGTTTTTATATCGATTGTTATGCTTAAATTTTTTTGTTTACATTTGTGCTGATAGTCAAACGCAGCAATAAGTTAATTGACAGCGTTTGTTTAATGCTTCTAAATAAGATTACATAAACAAATGTTGTTGTACCTCGGGCCACACAGCACAAATCGCAGTCTAAGTTGAACTGCCGCATGTTATGTGCGATCCTCTATATGATATAGAAGTTTTTAATGTTAGAAATATTTATGCCTGCGATTTAGCTCAACTTTGCATTCGACTTGTTCAAAAATGCATACCATAGATAGCAAACAAACGGTGGTATTCACCCCTTTGTCGTCTCTCTCTGCCCACTTGTTTCAAATTAATCACTAAATAGACAAAGCGCGCACGGCAGTTCGTTGAACGAGTTTGTGACGACGATATCAAAACGAGGAAATATATTATAAAAATATTTAACATTCGGCACACACTTGAACTTGAGTGCCAAACAACAGAGCGGCGTCGCCATTAGTCTGTGGAGAAATAATTATTTATAACATTTGTTTTTGTACTTTTTTTTGTCGCAAAGAGCACCGCACAGCAACGACGCCAATTTATGCATTTGGGCAATTTGCCATTTTGCAAATATTGGGTTTTTTTTTCCTCCTTTTTATTTCTATTTTGCGCAAAGAATTAAGCGCAATTAGATTCGTATGTAAATGTGTGTGTGGGTGTTTAAAATGCTAAAATTAACGGCCGTAAATAAGATAAAAAATACTATAAAAATAATTGTGCAATTTTTAGTATCTAATCTATCTGGCAGATAACTGTTGCTCTAAGCAACCTCACATGTTTATGCGTATTTTGTTTTTTACATTATTTAATGGTTTTTTTGTTTTGTTTGCATTGCAGGTCACCGGCACCATTCGGGGCACAACGCCGGAACGCGTTGTGCCACGCTCGGCAACAATGTTGGCCTTATTCGGTATTGCGTTGTCCTCCTTCAGCCTGAAACAACTGTTGGCCAACAGCAACAATAAGGCGAGCGTACTACGAAAGCTCTAAAGCAACTTCTATTTAGCAAATAATCTACAAGCGCAACTCCCCCAAACTATAAAACAACAAATAACAGCAACAATAACATAAGTTAAACGTCGCAGCTAAAGTCGTGTGAGATGTTCCCAATTAAATATTCAACAATCTGCACAACCAGCGAAGCAACTACAATGAACATTGTGGACATGAGAGCGAATTTAGCAGCTAATTTGTTACTTGGCCAGCATTATTGTGAAGAATTCTGATGATTTCTTCCAAAGACGCAAACACCTCGTTGAATTAGTACAATTTTTCTTTTTCTTTCTAGTTTTGGTTTTTGCCATAACTAAGTTAAATATATTTTTTAACTATCCTTTAAACATAATTTATTATAAGCTTGTGTCATCCAACTACATTAGCAATTCTTAGTTCGCTCTCAGAACTTTATGCACCCGAAAATGAAGAAGTCCCAAATATTGAGTATATTTAAAACAGCAAAAAAAAAAAAAAAATGAAATTTTCTTAACTATAAAAAAATTTCCGTTTTCAAATATACTTTGCCGTCTGAAAGATAATTGAAAATTTGTGATAATCGTGTATGTATGCATGTGAAGCGTAGAAAATTTATTTGATTTTTGTCCAAAAAGTACTAATTTTATTTAAGTTTATATTAGAACGTAGCGAAAATTAATAAAATGATAAAAAAAATCGCAAAAAATTGAGTGTAACACGCAAAGTATAACAAACCATTTACATATTTCGTTTGATAGTATGCATGAATAAAGAAGAACAACAAACAATTTTAGAATTCCTTTTATTTTTATGGAAGTCAATTTCTGGATTTTATTTTCTTTATCCAAGAGTTTGAAACAGAGTAGGAAACATAGTTTATATATTTATTCCACTTTAGTTTACCTCAAGTAAGCTGCACTTCTATATTGTTCGTACAACAATTCTTATTATATTTAATTAATATCTTTCATAATTTCACAAAAACATAAGCAGGGAGAATTTTGCAATTTCAGCTTCAAATTACAATAAAGTAACTGAATTTCTTTAAATATACACTGAAAATTTCCTTTTATTAACAAATGTTAGCCATTTACAAATTTATTCAAATGTTAATTTGAATTTAAAATAAAAATTTCCCATATCTTAGGAATATCCCTTCTTTTTTTTAACGGTCAACAAAATTTCAGAATTAAACAATCTCAAGTGTCATCATAACAACATCTTAACATGCGACTCTTTATGACATTTTGCTTCTTACGATACAATAATGTACTATAAAACACCAGCGATTTGCATAATGACAGAACGGCAGCTCCAACTGTTTTACACTTAACTGCTAAAACATGACCAATCTGGTAACACTCAACGAAAACAGCTGGAAAACGCAAAATGTGTCAAATTGACGCAAAAGTGTCGGGAAAGCGGAAAAGAAGATAGCAAAAGTACAAGTCAAATCGCCAGCGAATGTAACGCGACATACGCTGAACCAATACTGCAAAGTCGTTTCATAATAGAGTCATCTTAACAGAGAATGTTTGTCTACATTTCGGCAGCATGCCTTCTCTTTCTCGCCTCCGTCAATAACATAAATACCGGCTGTTATCTAACATACTACTGTTACACAAATTGTGCTCTTAGTTGCAGCGTTGCCATTTTTTTTTTCTAAGTCGGGATTTTGAAACATTGATTTTTGAGTGAAAAAAGCGGTATTCTTTCGTCGAAAGCGGGACATAGTCAAAAACGTAAATAATCAGAAGCTTTTAAATATTTATCTTTTTATTTTAGTTTAAATTAAGTTAACTTTACGAAAGATAGCAAAAATCAACATAGAAATTGTATTTTAATATTAAACTGTATATTTCTCTGTACACTTAACTTCATTTAACGTTTCCTTTTCCTCTTTAATAAAAACAGAGATTTCTTCACAGGATAGCTGTAGATTAAACTGTATGAGTTATTCTGATTTAATTAAATTCACGGAGCATTTATTTCTGGCATCCGACCATTTTAAATTTCGAGGTTGGGGTTCGAAAAACATAAAACTAAAATAAAACTCAAAAGCAATTATTGAGTTTTCATGATCATATGGATTCAATTGCCATTTTATTGTCGAGTTATATCGAAAAAGCGGGACTGAGCCTGTCCCGCGCGGGACATTTAATTTTGACTTAAAAATCGGGACGTCTGGCAACGTTGCTTAGTTGGCACATTACTAAACTACAAATAATCCAACTTGGTAAATTTACCGACATTCGTTATTAATTTAGCAATTTTGACGTGGAATACGCGAAATGAACGATTTATTGACAAGAATTAGTCTGTAAGAAGAGCTAGAGAACTAGTAGTGAAATCAAAGAACAACAAACTGTTGTAAGTTGACTAGAGGAGCGGTAAACAAAAAATGGGTATCAACGTCAGCAGAAACGCTGACCTGGCGGGGAATGAGTCTTTGCAAAGGTTCGTCGGCCGCAAGCATATACCGCATGACGATGAAGAGTACTGGAATGGATTGCTTAACTATCACATTGCCTTGCCGGAAAACAGGTAGATTATATACACAGCCATTACGTTTAATTGCTTACTAAAAGACTGCCTTTTTAGTGAGGATCAGTTAAATTTGGATTCAAGGCTAGAGTCGCTATGCCAGTCATTTATAAGTAACAACCTCAAAACTGGCAACTTTGGTTCACTGATTACTGTATTCCTGGAAAGGGTTACCGAACTATTGTCGCTCTCCGATCAAGAGAGCAACTTGCATGTGTGGCAAACATTCAACGCACTCTTTATCATTCGATCACTGGTGAAGTACATTAACGAAACTGGCTCCGAATTTCAATTGTTGCAACATTTTGAAGCGATACCCAACGAAGAGGCATTGCGTGCTGAACAGGAAGCAGCCGAACGTCCAGACAGTGCAACAATTGCTATAGAGGCCACTGAATTGGCTGGTGGCGTTGCAAAGCCAATAACGGTGATAGTCGATGGCGCAAAATTCGAAACGTTTATCGATGCCTTGGTCAATTTGATTGTTGTAATACCGGTGAAGGAGTTTACATATCACCTGCACTTGGAGGCTGTCAATACGCTTATAACTTTGCTGTCAGTGCATCTGTTTTCACAGCAGCCGACGGACAAATCGATGGTCTTTGCAACCGTATACAAGTGCCAGCACGCTAATGTGCTAATGTCGGCGTTGTTGCACTTTGTGGCACGCATGGTCGAGGTACCACATACAATGTTCGGTTCGACATCGGCCGGCTCGTTTGTCTTTGGCATTGCCGAGTCGCTGATGTCTATATTTAGCTTCCGTAAACAGCAGGATGTACTGAAATTGAGTGGCACAACTGGCGGCGAACTATCTCAACAGTTTCGCGTACACTATCCTCTCGCAAATCAGAGTCTTCTGCTCATATTAATACTGACAAATCATTGCACAGCTAAGGAGAATGCATACCGTACAAGTCTGTTCACTTGCGCGGATTCAAAGGATTCGCCAAAAGAGGGTAGCAGTGCCATTTCCTTCCAGATTGACTTTTCCGCCGTTTACGAAACGCTTTGCCGCATTGTGACCATCGATCAAGCAACGCTGCTGTTGTACTTATTGCTGCATCGCAACGAACGCTTCTACAAGTTCGTAATGCAGCAAAACGATCTGGAACAGTTGGTTATACCAATATTACAGACGCTCTATCATGCGCCCGACAGCAATTCACATCACATTTACATGTCGCTTATTGTGCTGCTCATACTCAGCGAGGACGATAGCTTCAACAAGAATGTACACACGATTGTAAGTTGTTGTCGTTAGAAAAAATCCTTAATTATATTTATTATATTTTCTCATCACAGATTCTGAAAAATATTACATGGTATACGGAACGTACGATATCAGAGATATCGCTTGGCGGCATTCTCATACTTATTGTCATACGCACGATACAATACAACATGCTGAAAATGCGCGACAAATATCTTCATACGAATTGTCTGGCCGCTTTAGCAAATATGTCTGGCCAATTTCGTTCTTTGCATCCGTACGTGGCACAGCGCTTGGTCTCACTCTTCGAGACGTTAGCACGTAAGCACACACGACTGGACGCTCAACTGAAGGAACCTGTAAATAGTGCGGTCTTTGTGAATGTCTCTACAACGCCCGAAGATATGTTACAGGATCTGACAGTACTGGAAGAGGTCTTACGCATGGTCTTGGAGATACTCAACTCTTGCCTGTCCAATCAGTTGGCATACTGTCCGAATTTGGTATATACGTTGCTCTACAAACGCAGCGTCTTTGAGGGCTTCCGTAGTCATCATGCCTTCCAGGATGTCATACAAAACATTGATATGGTTGGTTTGATTTAATGTTATGCTAAAAACGCTGGTCTGTATTATTAATTATTCGACATTCAAATGACACACAGGTTGTTGGCTTTTTTTCGTCACGTTTGCAACGTGTGCAAGAGCAACGTGGCGAATTGGGCGTCAATGAGGTGCTTGAGGTGATATCAAAAGGCGCCAGTCAATGGTCAAGCGATCGGTTACGCGTAAGTTTTTTCATAATTATTTTAACATTTACATTTAAACTGAGCAATGTTTTCATACAAAAATGCAGAAATTTCCTGATCTGAAATTTAAATATGTTGAGGAGGATGCACCTGAGGAGTTTTTCATTCCGTACGTTTGGACATTGGTCTGCAAATATGGTTGCGTACACTTTAGCTCCGAAAGCGTTAAGAGCATAACAACGGATATAACATGCTGAGAATTGGCCCCCGATTCGCTCGAACTAATGAATTTCGAGTCGTCGATGGCACTCTAGTTGCATCTGTGAGCCTCTTAGAAAAATATGTGTTGCAATGCTAATATAATTTATTATAATTTTGTTTTTGGTTTCGTTTTTATTTCTTTATTTGAAATTTGCTTATCAATTCTTTAAATTTAATACCATTGCGTACGTTGAAGTTGAAGAAAAAATCGTGCTGCATAAAGCGAAACGTTGACTATAATTAAAAAAAAAAATAAATAAATCAATAATATTCAATGTTGATAAAACATATTTTTTGCTATGCTAATTGTAACAAAGTTAAGCTCTATAAAATTTATTGGATTACCAAATTATATAAAGATACATTTAAATATATATATTCATACATATTTATATGTATGTGTGTTAGATTATTATGTCTTGTATTTATCAAAAGCAAATCATAAAAAATATATACATATAAATACAAATTAAATTATGATGCGAATTTTGTTATTTTTATAAAAAAAAAGCAAACGTTGGGGAAGGTCAATTGTCACACTTTTTTTGTCTTAAATTAAACAAAACAGCTTGAAAACTTTAAACTGTAAATTTCTATTTTATTTTAACATTTGATGCATAATATATTTTTTTTGTCATTAGGCTTGACTTTGCGTTTCGCGGATCGTTTCAGTCGGGCGTTTAAACAAATAACCAACTAACGAGGCCAATTTGTACGTCACAAACAATACTCCGTTGTATTACGTCATTTTATGCTTAGCGTTAAATAAAAAAAGTAAACATAATGAAAAAAAAAAAAAAATCAAAAACAAACGAAAAATCGTGCAATATTTGCTAAGCGTTGCCCTTTCATGTCTCTATGAGTAATTGTAACAATGATTTACCCACAAATACAACAACAACAAAATAAATAACAACTATTTTGATGCATAAACCAAAATAAACGGTAATCGTAATCACTCAATGAATTAATACGTTACGTAGTGGGCAGTATGTTTACGTACATTACGTTTTAAACGAAAGCCCGAATATAGAATATTTAAATGAGCTTTAATGAAGCACAAAAAGCGCAAAAGCATTTAGTTAACTTTATTGAAACATCGTTTACATTTATTGTAAGACATTTGTTTTATTTACAATTCATTAACTATTTGTGTAGCGCATGCCGACAAACGTCAAAGTTCATTAACCCCTGCAACGTATGCAATTGTTAAAGAGTGATGGCAACACTGGCGTGTGTTGTTTTAATTGTTGCAATTGTATGACTGTTGCTGTTGCAGTTGCCGTTGAAGTTGTTATTGCAGTTGTTGTTATTGCATTTGTACGTGCTTTAAATAAATAAAAATTATTAGTTCGCAAATAATATTTATTTATAGTTATTCATTTTGCTTTTACTGTATTTGCAATACAAATGGTTTAATTTTTTTTGTTTTTATTTTTTATTTTGTAGCTTGTTTCTCTTTTTTTGCATTGCAAACGCGGAAAATTTGTGTTGCGCTTTTTTGCATTTTCATTTTTATTGTTGATTGATTCGTTTGCGTTGTGCATTTTAATTAAATTTGCTAAATTAACATTGCACTTTTCTATTGTTATGTTGTTTTTCTGTTGTGGTTAATTTGTACATACATACATACAGATATATACATGTATTTGTATGCGGGTTAAATTAGTTTATTGACTTTTATCATTTGTCGTTGTTTGTTAGTTTTTAGAGGCTGTTGACTTTTGTAAAAATAAGTTGTTGATAAAAATAAATTAAATGCAAAAAACGTTAATGATCGGTTAATTATTCAACAATGATCCAACAACGATGCACTTAAATAGCTACACATAAATCGAATAACGAAGATGAAAACAGTTTAATTAATGACTAAAAGATGGAGGATTAAGGTAAATAAAATAAAAATTTCCGTGCAGCAAATATGTAATTGTTGGTTGTGTAGATTTTTAATGATAGATTAATTAAGAAATATTCGGATAAATAAATTGATGTCGTGATATCTAACACGTTCAATTTTTTCTAGAACGTTTTTTTAAATATAATTTTAATTTTTTTAGTTATATTTCTAAGCATGATACTTCATGTTATAAAGCTTAAAATCATAAAAATTAAATTTTTATTGATTTTTTTTAATGACTAATCGTGGAATAATTCCAATTTCTGCTTCCTTTCGTATTTAAAATGTATATTATGATCAATAGTTTAGTTTAATGAAAATCAGCACCTTTACTAAACTCATTAAGCGTTGCCTGCTCACATTTTTGAATTAAGAATTTTTAAAAACCCAACTAAAAACACTTTATTATACAAAAAAGGTATATTCACGAACAAAAAACAAAAAGAAAAACAAGATTGCGCATACTCCACGGCTAAGAAACTTCAAGAAATTGCATAAAACGCAAAGTCAGACAACACTTTGTTTATTAATTTGCCAATTGTTGTTTTACGCAACGCAAAAACAAACAAAAGAAAAAAGACAACAATAAAAACTATAAAAACAAAAAATTATTACTAATAATTTATAATATTCAAAATGACAAATGAGTTACGCTTGACAGACGGGACACACGCCGGCGGCTTTAATGAAAGAAAAATCACAACAACAAAAACAAAAAACAGATAAAAACAATCAAAAAAAAAACTTCAAATGTTGCAATCCGTCTCTATAGTGTGGCGCATCGGTCATTGATCCAACTGCTCAGCCGCAACAACGAATTAGCTCAATCATCAATTGAGTTCGATCGAGTTTTGGCCAAATGCCAACGACAGCTTTGTTGTTATTGTTGTTGTTTGGACCGTTTTTTATGCCAGCGGCGTTGAAATTGTTAATTATTTTAATTTGTATTTTAAACTGATTCGCTTTGTTTGTTATTTTGATAATTATGTTTGTAAAAATGATAATTTGTAAAAAAAAAAAATTAATAAAAAAACACGATATATATAAATTTTATTCACAAGATTTTCGCACCTTTCAATTATTATCGCTGATGCTGTTTGGCCCGCTTTGTTATGATTTCATTTGTCTGATGCCGAGTGGTTTGCCTAGACCCAACTTACTAACCAACAAGCGTTTTATTGATGTATTTTTCGTTGATGAGCTGACGAGCGACCTTTGTTGAAGATCTCGTTCATTCGTTTGTTTATTTGTTTATACGTTTGTGCGCTTATTTTGTTGTCATTGTTAGACAAATAACGCTGTATCGAGAAATTGCGAGACTTGGTTGATTTCCAAGTGAAATCTATGAAAGTTTATTTGAGCAGAGTTCGTACTGTGTGGGCTTCGAGTGGTATATTCATTTTGGGACACAGATATGTGTGTGTTAGACAAAGATTGCTACATCGATAGATGGTTAAATTTATATTAAGATCCATTAAAATATATGTAAATAAAAAAAATGATTTGCTCGATGGAATTTTGCTACCAAAACATTCAGATAGATGAGACAAAGAGATAAAGTAGAGATCTAAACAACGCTGAAAAGATTCATCAAGATTTTCTATTGTACGATTGTAGATTAGAGAAGATTCTAGAAATAAATTTAAGCATAAAGCCAATAACAATTGAACAAAATCGAAAGAAGAACGGAAATGCCGACAAAAGGTTAAAATTAGCCATCAATGATCATAATAAATCTTTATTTTTTGTATATGAAAAAATAGTTTTTTGAATTTTTAAGTTGTTGTTTAACGTGTGCTAGATTTTAATCTATGAAACCGATGCTGTTCATTGAAGAGAAAAAGAAAAAGCAAACGTTTTTTTATAATATATAAAGTTATTTATTAAACATGAAAAGGTATCACAAGAAAACTTAAACTTAAAGCGCCAAAAAATAGTACAATAATGCAACTTAGAAACTATGAAATGATATGGAATGATATTTGAATGCATAAATATTAAAATAAATCGTAATATATTCGACGATATAATTAGTGCATGCAATGAAGACATTAAATGCTGCTTCAAGCCAACCGAAGCACTCCTTTGGCAATAGGTGCGTGCCAGCGCAACGCCAACAAAACGTACAAACACCGAATTGCTCACATGCCCTCGCAGGTGTCCATGCACTGTTTATAGCTGGGGAAGTTATTTTCGTTGCCATCACAGCCGCCAAACTTGAATTCGACGCACTTCTTCTTGTCGGGATCGTAGCGCCAGCGTGGTATGAGCGCACGACAGACGCCCTTACGTGCTGGCATCAAACAGAATTGCTCGGGATGTGTGTTACGGCCGGAGTCGACAACTTCATCCAACGAAATGGAACCGAAAAATTCGCCAACATCATCATACAGATCCATGGGACGTGCATTGCTTGACGGGCACAGCAACAACAGGCAACAGAGCCCGCTGGCGATGAGTGTGAGTATGGTCATTTGCATGGAACACTTCATTGTTGTAAATTTTTTTTTATTATGAATTTTTTGCACACTTTGTTTTTGTTTTCTTTTATTTATTTTTTTTTTGTATTTTATTGTATTTTAATCGTTTCACTTTTGAGCACTTTACTTGTCGCTTTTGCTAGGCCAACTGATTGCATTGCATGCGCCGCTTTCGGTTTTATACAAGTTGCAAAAATGCCTTTGCTTCTTCGCTACCTTTGCCTACTCTGTGTGATTGGCGAAACGTGACGTGACCGTCGATCAATCGGCGAATGTTCGTTCGTGCGCATGCGCGTGGCGCGGTCTTCGTGTATTTACTCGGGTGTTGTTTGTTTTTTTGTTTTTGTTTTTATTTTTATTTTTTTTGTTTTCATTTTGTTGCGCTCGCACACCTGCTGGCTAACTAACATATTGCTATCTTGCTCTTGGGGAATACCGATCGCTTGTTGCTCTGCGTTGCATTGGCGCGCGCGCTCTCTCTCTCTCTGCCTCGCCTCGCTCTCTGGCTTTGCTGTTGTTATTGCACGATATGCATGCGGGCGCTTTTCACAGCTTTGATGTTGCTAATTAGTTGTTGCTTTTTATGAAGAAATAAAAAAATAATGTTGATTCTTTTATTTTTTAATTAATTCTGTAATTATTGTAACTTCTTTATTGCTTCCTTCATAGTCTTGTAACAATAAAAACTGAAATTGAAATGTTAACATGTTTCTTTCAAGCAAACATTATCCGACTTAAGCTTGACACTCAACGCCATCCAACTGGCCAACGTTGCCGCCCCCGCGTTTACATACAAACGGCAGCAACAACCTGCTCGGCCAGTTGAGACATCACTTCGGTGATAAAACTTGCATGAACATGCACTTTTCGTTTTCTTCTTCTTCTGCCGCTGCTGCTGCTACTGCTTCATCGTCTTCTGTGCGCTATCTTTATGTGCAAGCCGCATTCGCTCAGGTTGTACGATTGTGGCAATGTGTGTGTGTGTCTGTGTGTGTGTGTGAGTGTCTGTGCATTTTTGCTCCCCAGTTGCAGTCAAATTTTCATTTTTCAGCTCACGTACTTCGATTAAATTCTCATTTTGGTCATAATTTTGCTGTTTTTACGTTTGTGTGGCAAAAACAGAAAATAAAAACAAACAACAAATTTGTTGCTTTTGCTGTCATGAGTTGCTGTTACCGTTATGACTTGAGCTGTTAGACTGAGAGCACTTTTTTTTACATCCCACCCACACTTTTTTTTTTTTATTTTGTCTCTCTATGGAAAAGATGAAGTTGTTGCGTGGAAGAAGAACTTGACTTTGTTAGCGAATAAAAGAAAGAAAGAAAACATTAACAAAATGAATAAGAAGTTCTGCTCCCGGCCTGAAGTAGTATTGATTTGCTTGTAATGATTTCAAAGTTGCAATTGTTGAGCGCATATAAATCAATTTATAACAAGAAATAAAGCCGCATGCGTGCGGCACAAAAGAGTGAGTGTGTGTGTGTGGGGGGTGGGGAAAAATAAATACATAAATCGGTAGAAAACTTATTGCAATAAATCCGTGTTCAAAGCGTTTGCACCTGATGTCGCTGTATCAATTTAGCTAATTTTCCTGCGCACAATTGCATGTCATCTTTGTAAGCACACACACACACACGCACACACACACATGCTCATAATCCTTTTGCAACAAAGCACGTCACAATATGGCAAATTCCCAGCGTGCATTGCACAGCAACAACAAAGCAGAGCAGAGCAGAGCTTTAGACAAGCCAACTCAAGCCAATGTTGCTGGCGCTCATAGCTTAACAATAAACTTTTGTTTCGCTTGCGTAATAAATTGAAAAATAGTAGCAACAACAACAACAACGACAACGACAACTATGGCTGAGCGGTAACGGCTTTTCGCAACTATTTCATATGTCAATGAAGATAAATGTTACCCAAAAGGCAAAGCAACAACATCCAGCAGTTCTCGTTGTGTCAATTGTCCCCTTTTCGATAGTCTAGACTATATCTCAACTATCGAATTTAGGACAAAATTTAGACAGTATCAAATTATATATATAACAAATATAATTAATAGTAAAAAAAAAGACAATTACTCAGTCCATCGCATTGGTTCCATTTTCTTTTTTTCGTATGCTCCAAACTGGTACGGCCGGACTAGTTCGGTAACTAGACAGAAGCGGTGTAATTGTGACAATTGACCCCTGCCTATGACAACCCCTAGTAAAACTCACCAGTTGAAAGCAGGGAGAGCAGATTGAGCTGGCATTAGTAATATTTACATTCGAACTAGTACCAACCTTAGTTCTACACTAGATCGAAGAACCGCTGGGCAACAACACGTTGCGAATGGCGCATAATATGTAGTCTACTTTTTGGCTACAACAATTTCCTAATAAAATTTGTTGCTTTTTTTTTCTTTTCTGCTCACTCTAACAACATAAAATACCAAGTGTACTGCGTAATTATTCGTTTATGCGTTAATTAATTTAATTATGCAAATATTTTCCAAAAATCAAATAAAATATCATAGAAAAAAAAAAAAAAAATTGCTGTTGACACTGCAAGCGACAGTGCAGCGAAACCCAAAAGGCAAGTGTGGCTTACAGCAAACGACCGCAAAAGCCGCTGTCAATAGGCGGATTATCACATCAATTACGGTTAATAAACAGCATTGCGTCGTTGGGCGTTGCTCTCTGACGAATGCCAATTGCTGTTGCATGTGCTTGTGTGTGTGTGTGTGTGTTGTGGTTGCTTGCATTCCCCAAGCGTTTGAATTTTATTAAATTTCCTTCATTCTGCGTGCGTGCGTGAAAGAGTGTGATGTGAGATGTGTCTGCCTGTCTGTCTGTGTGTGTGTGTGTGAGTGCATGTGTAAAAGTTTAAGGACAACAGTCCTGCTGTG
This sequence comes from Phortica okadai, assembly GCA_034638295.1. NCBI lineage: Eukaryota > Metazoa > Arthropoda > Insecta > Diptera > Drosophilidae > Phortica > Phortica okadai. The sequence goes on from CM067851.1 coordinate 7,190,780, forward strand.
CGTTAATTCTGTGGCGTAGTTGTAGCATTTGCGGTTGAAGCTGCCGTTGACATGCATTTACTGTAACAATGTATCGTAAGTTCAGTGCGTAAAACAAATTACAAAAACAAAGGAAAAAGACACGCAACCCTCAACATAACATAAGATAAATTTAGCAAACAAATAAAAAATCTACTATTATTGCTAATTGTAATTTTATTAAGTTGCTTTGCCTAAACAACTTGAAGTCTTGTTTCGCTCATCTCAAATGAATTTAACGAAAACAGCTGTACGGTATGCAACAGTATTTTTCACTTCATGCGCTGCTTACCGAAAATTGTAGCTTCGGTGTAGGGTTGCTTTTCCTATAAACGTGCGAGGGATGAATAACCGGCATTTCTTTTAGAAATTGTTTTCTCTTCTTGAAGTAACTGGATTGATTTAAGTTTATTTCGGCACATTTAATGTGCTTAACATGACTTGAATCAAATTGATTAACTTTGATTTGCTATTTGACTTAAAGCGCTCTAAAATGAAAGTCGAAAAGTGCTAAAAGGTTTAATAAGCAATGATTTTGTATTTTTCTAATTATCAAAACAAAAAAAAAAAAAACTCATTGTTCGCTGTTTAATGCTTGTGTGTTATGCAGACAAAATCATAACAATTTTTTTCCAAAACATTGCATATTTGATTATCCTTTGCCGCATTTAATTTTCTATGCCTTCACATTTTCAGCTCTCAAATTAACTCACAGCCGACCGTGCTCGTCGCCAGCTGAAGCAATTCCAAACGCATTCATGACCATTTGTGCGCTCATAAAAAGTCGTAACGCCTTCAAGTCAGGTCACAAGTAACTAAATTAATTCGATAATTGACTTCCTGCTGCTTTTTGCTCGCTTCTTTCCTTTTGTTTCGCTCCTTCGTTTCGTGTGTGTGTATGTGTGGTTGTTTGTTTGTTCGTCCTGCAAGTCCTGCCGTTTATGTCCTTCTGTGTTTGGCACATTCGTTATTTTATTTTTGTTATTACTTTTCTTATATTTTTTTTTGCCTTTTTTTTTTGGATACTAAAAAAAAGGGCCGGAAAAAAATAAGAATTCGCACGATTATTTTTTATGTTGGCTAGCAGGAAAAAAATTTAGTCATAAAATCGTCTGTTGCGTGTTGCATATGGAAAATTGCCAAAAAAAAAGGGGGAAAAATTGGAAAAAAAACGTTTGGAAAAAATTTCGAAAGAAATGTTGAAAAATAATGAAATAGTAAAAAGTCGTGCTTGTATGCTGTGCGTTTGTGTATGTGTGAGTGTGTGTGTGTGTGTGTGCAACAAAAACACTCAACCGGAAACGGAAATTGTTCGTAGAAGCGTGCCTAAACGTTTTCATATGACTTGGCAAGTGTATGTATATGATTTGTTTATGGTTTTTGAATGAAGTTCTCACAATTTAAGTTTTAATTTAATTTTCTTGACTTGTACTCGTATTTTTTTTTTTTTTTTGTAACGAAATTGCATTACGTTACGTTTGCCATTTCATTGCATTTCGTGTTTTATTTTGCGGCTCATGTTTATTTAATTTGATCAATTGCATGCGCATGTCACATAAACTTTAACTCAAATGTGCAAACGTACCAAATGCCAAATGAAATCGAACTGTTTATATAAAGGTATATGAGCATATGTATAGTTGAGTCAGCAAATTGAAAAAAAAAAAAAAATAAAAAAAGGACGTTTGCCACATGTATTTCAACACCTGACCAAAAGTTGTTCTTGGCATATCGCAACGCGAAGACAAACTGTAGCAAACAGGACAGGCCTGACTTTTATATGCAACAATTTGGTTGCATTTTGAGAAAATTGTTTTGTATTCGTGTGCACACTTAACTTCTCCCCAGTCCCTTACCACCTTACCCCCTGACCCATGCGCTCAATGCAACTTTGCTGTGTGAATGCCAAAATTGCTTTTAAATCAGTTGCCTGCAACATTCAACGTCAGGCAAGTATACCATGTCCTTGCTATCTATGTATTTGCGTCATCAACAAGCTCACATACACATACACTTATACACTCGTATGTGCATTCGTTCGTTTCGCTGTTCATAAATTATGCAAAATTTTTCGAGCATATTCGTTTGAACGTATTTGTATCTATGTGAGTGTGAGCCGTTCGCCTGTCGAAACATGTACGCCATTTGTTCATTTCGAGACCAATAAAATGAAATGTTTCAAGCTGTAAATATATTTCGTGTTTAGCACAAACGTACAAATGTACAAAAACAAAACAAAAAAAAAAAAAAAACCAACAACAAAAAACAAATTGTTTTTGTTCAACAGTTGCAACTGTTTAGTGGTTGCGTCTGTGGCTCATAAACTGTCGGGTCTTGACTTCAAGCGTTATTGCAAACTAGTCTGCGCCAACGTTAATGAATTGTTTGTTGCCGTTGCCATTGAAGTTACAACAAAGCCAACAAAAAAAAAAAACAAAAAAAAGCTGACAAAAAGATACAAAATTATTTCTAAAAAATTCTATGTTTTAATATGCGACTTTTGTTGTTGTTATTGTTGTTGGCGAAGGTGCAACAAAGGCGTCACTTTTATTTTTGTGACGTCGTTGTTGTCGCTTTTCGGTTCGTCATATTTTACTCAAGCAAAAATTTATAAAAAAATTCTTTTATTTCTTTTTTTGTATACACAATAAAAACAAAAAAAAAAAAATATTATTCAAAAAAAGAAATAATAATACGCTTGAGTCGCATCGCAGCTCACCGCTCAGCCATGCCAACCAATCGTGCTCGTATCTTAGCCAGCTCACTGACAGTTTTTTGGTGTTGGTAAAGCGCATGTTGTCCAAAATGTTTTTGTTATAAATGTCCCTGCACGAAATGTGAGCTCGTGACAAGGATGCATTAGCAGTGACGGCGTTGAGAAGTTGCTCGCTTTTGTTGCAGCGCGTGTGGGTGTGTGCGGACATGGCGTATACGTATTATTTTCAAAAGTATTTTTTTCCTTTCTTTCTTTGTTGTTGGTTTTTGTGTAATTTGTTGTTGTTTTTTTTCTGTGTAACAACAACAGCGCATTGGGGGAAAAAATTGCTGAAAACAGAAGACAATTCAAAATCGTTCAGGCATAAGTAAAAACTGATGTTTCTTTTGTTCTTTGACAAAGTTTTTATTTTTATTTTTTTTGTTTTTTTTTTCAAGTGCAAAAATTACATTTTTTACATTTCTGTAACAACAAATTCGGTGGTCATGGCAGAGTGGAAGAGTTTAGATATTAAGCATGCTGATGGACTTCATGAGTTTGCAATATTTTAATGTTGCTTGGCACAAATGCCTATGCCATAATATTTTTACAAGCTCGATACTGCAAAGTATAGCACTTGTATTTGGTCATAGATTTCACCCCGTTTGGGATCGAAGAGTAGCTATCACTAGCAGGAAGAGAACCTTAGTAGACGCAGCTCCTCTACCATATGGGGCCCAACGATCTATGATGGAATGTACATAGTTAATTTTTGAACCAACCACAACTTAACCATCTTTACACTACTTATATCAAGAACCTTAAATATTGATAATTTTATTTTTTTTTTTTAAATGACACACTTAGAATAGATTTGATACGAACAAACTATCCATTGATTTTTAATTTTATGATTTTATACATTTTTATAAATTATAATACTTATAAAAGAGTCACGAAATGACCCACAATTTTTTTTTTAATATTTTTTACATTTTTTATATGTATACATTTCATATTATAAATTTATAAACAGAAAATTTCCTGGTTAAATTCTTATATAATTGGAAACCAATTAAAGATAAATTACGTATGCTCATCTACGGCATACATGCCATTGAACTCAAGAACGAATTTATAGTGCTAGCCTGCCGTATGTGCTATGTGGTCTTTCAAAACATATGTCTATCTTAGCATTTTGTTATCAATTTCATATTAAAAGCTCATTTTCTAAAATCAAAAGTTATTAACGCACATTTTACTATAATCTTTCAACGTAACCAATACCAACGTTTGCCCTTCCAAGGCTCAACTGAAACTCAACTGTATGAAAGTTTCAATCAGAATTATTTATTGTTTGCGTACAAATAAATTGAAAAATTCAATAACGTACAACTGAAACCGCAAAAACTTTTAATTAACATAACGCGTTCGCATAATTGAATTAACAGCTAAAGCCAAAATGCAAATTGGCGGCAGTCTTTAGTGCGGTGCGTTACTCCTACCCATGTGTGTTCACCATATACCATATACAATGATACATACACTATTATTTTGCGAACAATTGTTCAAAAGTTTTAAACTAAACAACTCAATTGTTGTATATGTAGCTATATGTGTGTGCAATGCCGAGATAAAACACACATATACAAGCAAGGGAAATCGGAAATGTTATTGTTGCGCCAAAAGTTAGACTTTCAATTGTTTTCAAAAAAAAAAAAAAATAAAACAAGAAAAAAAAACAAAGCTTGAGTTGTGCATTTGCACCTACAAGAAGAACTTGAGTTGCCTACAACGTTGCTCGAAGACATCGACAATTGAGTGTACAAAGAAAATGGAAATAATTTGATTCTACATTGAAATCAAATGTAAAACAAAAGTGTTGAATTAAGTGTTGACGTGCATGTTGGCAACGTGAAGGGCGTTTGGGTTTTTGTCTTGTTTTGTACATGCATAGAACATAGTAAACGCATTGAGAGCAACAAGATACATACACAGATGTAAAACAAAGCGGCAAATGAAGAACGAAAACCAACAACAACAGAATTGAAAAAAAAAAAAATAAAAAACAAAAAAATGATGTTGACAACAGTTGTCGGAAGCGTTTGTGCAACAGCGTTGGCGTTGGCGATATCGCTCATGAAACTTTTTCAAATGGCAGCAATGTGTGTGTGTGTTGAAGTTTGAATATAACTGTACAAATGTTGTGCGTGTGTGTGGGCGTTAGAAAATGAAATGTTTTTGTTGTTATTATCAGACAGTCAACGCCAACGTATGCGGAAACATTGTCAAAGTTGTGACAGCAACAAAGAGTTTATCTAAAGGTGTAAGAAGAAATTGTAAATGTCACCTGTTGAGTGAATTATCTATCTCTCAGTGCAAAGGAGAGTGACACTTTTGTATACTATTCAAAAATGTCAAAGTTAACGTGGGCGACAGCATTTGGCGTATACTTCAAGTTGAGCACTTAAGGGGGTATTCTAGTCTAGAAGCCTCAATTTTAGTCAATTTTCATCGTATAATAAAAAAATATAAAAACATTTTTTGTATCGAGGTTTTTTCAAAATATTTATTGATATTTGGAGAATACAAGAAAATTTTTCCCAAAAAAATATCATTTCGATGCATCAAGTTATGATGTCGCGAAGTGGTTGACAAAAAAAAAAGTGGTGTCCTAGTTGACATGATTTAAATCCTCGTAGTGTCCGAAAAAAAAATACAAAAAATGGCAGTTATTCTCAGGAAAGATGTCGCTATAGTCCCTACCTAGGGTACAGAAACTAAATTTTTTTTTTACAAAATGGCGACGATTTAAAAATGAAAAACATTTTTTTAACACTTTTTTTTACATTCATGGATTTTTTAAAAATAGTAAAACTAATTATTTTTCAATATCCGAGGTACCGGCCATAGAGGAATCTATTAAGAAGCTTCACGTAAAATTTGAAGTTCATCGCATGATTAGAACTGGATATATCAGGTCGAAAAAAACGGCTATAATTCCGAAAATGCTCTGAATTTTTAAAAACCCTTATAAGCTGGTAAAAACAAAAAAACATTTTTTTTCAAAATCCTTAGTCTCTACATGTTTTGAGTGAAATTGAGAATTGAATGATTTGTACATTATTTTAAACAAGTAATTTAAGTAAGCATTGCCAATAGGCTCAAGTTTATTATTTAATGAGCAGGCTGTGCGAGAACACTTAAGATACAAATGCAATTAAAGCACAAATAGTTGACTAACAGTGTTTGTCAAACATTAGAAACATAACGCAACACAACCATCAATGATATTTTTACAAATCTGGTGGACCGTGCTTTTTTTGAGCGCCGACAGTCATGAGTCGCATACGCCAGTCGAGGTTAGTCCACAGTTGCGTCAGTTCAACGAAGAGTTCGCTCGCGTGAAGAGCGAGTTGCATGACATAAAAAACGCTTATGGCATCTTTCATGGCGCACAGCTATTGCGTCATCGACGCGAAGGCATAAACGAGCTGCTCGCACAATTTCAGAAGGAGAACGGCGGCAATGACAATGGACTGAAAAGCGCTGCCGATGCCTGGTACAATCAATTCCTTAAACGTCATCTGGCAACTAAACGAAAAGCGTCAACGCGTCGCAATGCCGAATACGCAGCTGATGAGGCGTACAGCATGCCACGCAAGACACCGGTCAAGAAATACATCAAGGATTACTACAAGGAATTGCAGAAGACGGAGATGAGTAAGGTGAAGAAGAAGTATGAGGGTCAAAGCGCAACATCGATATTAATGTCGACGCCAGTTAAACGACAACAGTTAATTAAATCAATGCCATTGCAACGTAAATTTTATAGTTTGCGTGGCAAAAGCCTTGAAACAGATACCGAGGAGAAGGACAACGATGAGGAGACGCAAACTCAAGCAGATCAAGGTGTTGATAGTGTGCCGGATCGTGTTTACAAACAGGCGCGTTCCCGTTTACATTATATGGATCCATCCGAAGAACAACATGAGCCAGTCATGCGTAATAATCTATCACACGAGGCCGAGTACAAGCTATCGAAGATTGAACAGGACGAGGCGGAGGCATCACGTCATCGTGCGCGTTGGAATCAAAGACCAAATGCGTACAAACGCAGCAGTGAATTCAATCCAATGAATGAAATAAAATTGAAGACAAGCCGTCGTTTGATGAGTCGTGGCTTTGGGCCATCGTTGCCAAGCAATTCGCTGGCCGATACGCAGCGTGATATGCTGGTCAATGATTTAATAAGGCGCAAAGAGAAACGTTTGGAAAATAATCAAGTGCAAAGTGAGGATGAAATGAGCGCTGGTGCGACTTTTTTGCGCACGTCGGACGGTTTTGGTATTGACAAACAGACAGACAGATTTGAGTATGCGCTGCCAGCGTATGACAATATGGACAATATGAACAATATTAACACGGCCGAAGCAACTGATTATCCAAAAGGACAATACTTGACAGACCTGGGCAACGATCCGGCTATGCCATTTGGCAACACAGATTACGGTGGCATGCGTACGAAGCGACTCAGCAAGGCTGAGCAAAGCAAGGCGAACGATAATGCAGAGGATGTGGTGGTGGATAAAAACGCGGCGGTAGCCAAAGAGCGGCAAGTTGAGGGCGTTGCAAATGAGAAGCATGAAGACGCTGCGAAATTGATTGCTAAAGATAACAAGTCAAATGACATTAACACGAATGAAATCAACACAAATGAAATTAATACAAATGAAATCGTTAAACTCGATGCGGAACAGAAGACGAAACATTTGAACGATGCGGCCAAAGTTGATGCCGAAACGAAAGCTGAGGAGGAAGTTAAGGTGGTGAATGAAGTGAAATTGGATAACGAGCCAAAAGCAGAGCTGAGCAATGGCAATGCCGATATTGTTGTTAAAACTGAGGATGAGTTGAAGACAGAAGGTAATACAAATGCCGAAAGCGTTGAGCCAAAAGCGCTTGGCGATGCGAGTAACAGCGTTAGTGGACAGGCCGCCGCTGCCGCCGCACCCGTCAAAAGCGATGCAGCACAGATTGTCAACCTGTTGGCGAAAGTGTTGCCAACGCAGGATGATAACAAGGATCGTGCCAAGCGGCATGCGGCCAAGCGACGTAAACACATACACAATCTTACGCGCATACCGATGAGTCGACGCAAGCGTTTCGTCCTAAGCGATACTGAACTATTTCAAAATAGTCGCGATTTCGATACATTTGAGCGTAATGAGGATGAGCAACGCGCCATGCGTGTGCGTCGCAGCGCTGAAAGTAAGCGTGACGCAACGCCGGCAGTCGTCAATCATACGATTGCTAAACGCATGACACGTTTGCTGGACGAAATGGAAGATCACAATGGCAATAAGCACAAGTATGGTAATCTGGGCAATGGCGCGTTGACGCTGGACGATAGTTATGAGCTGGCCAAAGCGGTGAGCGATGCGCGTGATAACAAAGAATTGAATTTTGCCAATTTTTTGAATGTATTTAGCTCCGACAAGGGCAAACAAACGCCGCAGAGCAATAGCCAAAATGTGCAAATCAACAAAACGAACAATGATAATGACAAAAACGCTTTAAGTTATCAAAATTATCTGAACAGTTTAACGATTAAAAATGATAAAACGCTCAATGCGAACGTAAATCAAAATAAAGGCCAAAATAATGCGCCGACTGGCTTGAGTTCAACATATTCCATTGCTGTGCTCGGTCATGGCGGCAACAAAAACAATGTAATTTAAGCACATATATAAAGCTAGAATGTCATATGTTTAATTTTAATGAATTTCAGACATTTTCGAATCAACAACATCAACAGCATCAACAATATCAACAGCAACAACAGCAACAACCACAACACCACCAACAACTGGCACAACAACAGTATCCAGACTGTGTTTCAATACCAAATATGAACAATTATCCCAATTCACCGAATCCCGCCAGTCAGTGCCGGCCACAGACTCATGATCCAATGAAACTTAACATCATGATAAATGCAAATGTACGCGGTGATCCAAAGTCAAAGTCGTTCTTTGGCAATGGCTCGATTAATGTGCAGCCAGGCATGCGTGAAGATCGTGTCACGCGTGCAATTTGGAGTCCATTCAGTGAGAGACGACAAGCAGATAATGACAAAACATTGAATGAGGTCGATAATGTAATACGGTCGGCAAAAGATGCTGATGCAAAAAAAACTAAAAAGTCTAAAGGATCAAGTGCCAAGAAAAAGAAGAAGAAAGGAAAATATGAACACCGAGATAGAATAATAATTTCAGCGCCGCCATTAGATCCATCAGTAAAAGAGGAGAACAAAGCACTATTTGATTGGTAATGTTCTGGTCTTGACCTCTACTTTTTTTTTATAATGTTAATTATTTTTTTTTTATTAAAAAAAATAACAGTAATCCACTTAAATATTCCAATATGAGTTATGATAAATTAATCACTGGACAATTATCGGCAGAAATCGTGAAGACTGCGATTGACTCACTGAGCAGAGATCCGAGCATGAAAATGCTTCATAAAGAGTTGAAACGAAATCGTTGTTGTCTTAGAAAAATGAAACAATTGGATGCCATGTGTCCCATAAACTATAAAAAGGTAACTTTCTAAGAACACCCCATATAGTAATGAAAACATCCAGACATTCGTTTGATTTAATTGTGCATTTCTACAAAATCTAAGGTAAAAGAAGCAAACAATTTTTACAACGCCTGTCAAGTATCATATTACAGGGTGTTCTCATATACTAATGTTTTATTTTGGTCCAACAAATTATTAGGTCAGTCAAGATGCCACAAAGCAGACCGAAGAATTACTAAATAGATTCATGATAGATATTAATAAAATTATTGATAATCAAGCAAACGCACAAGGTTGCATAACATTGCCACCGGCCTTACGAAATTTCTATGAGCTTATCCTCTCATCACTCAACAATGAGGAAAAAGCACGCGCTAAGCGTGAGAATATGGAAATTGGTCTGGCCGAAGAATTCAATAAAGAGGTGCGCAATATTGATCCAAACAAGGTTGAGCAAAAATCACGTATTGTTAAGAAACTTTTGCGACAGTACGAAGAATTGCCGCATGAAGATCAAATCGCAGCGGCAAGCATACGCGATGAACTGCTCATGGATCTCATCTATTTGCGACGCATGCTGGAAGATGCGCCGCGTGTCTCACGCACACCGAAAATGTCTGAGTTGCTTAAGAAAACGCGCAGCTATGATGAAAGTGCACTGAAAGAGTTTGAGGGCGAGTTCACCAGTCGCTTTTTAAAGTTAATTAAAGTTGCGGAAATATTCAAGGAGTCTGAGCTAGACGAACACATGACTGAGGATCAATTCGAGTTCATAAAAATTTAATTACAAAACAAAAAATATATTTTTTAAAAGTTTCTTTTCTTTGTAATTACATTTCAGTGTTTATATTCTTTTTTTAATAAAAAAAATTCAAAAAGAACAAATTTAAATCGATTTTTATTGCAACTTTTATAGCCAAAATCAAATGGCAAACAGACGTTGGCATAAAATCAAAACTGTTGGTTTTACCTTCAGACGAGATTCGAGATAGAATGCGTTTTTTGCACGTAAAAACAATCCAAAAACAACAAAAACAAAAATGTCACATTAAATGCGAAAAATTATGCGTTGTGCGAATTTTATAAAAGCTCTTGGTGTGCGTCGGGGGTTGAAGCATTTACATCCGGCTTGCACACTCCTTCACACATGACACGTACTTAAGTCAAAGTAATTTTGTTTTGTATTGTTGTTGTTGTTGTTGTTGTTGTTGTTGTTGTGACGCATTCATGTGCAAATTGTAAACATGTTTGTTTTCCGACTCGTTTTTAATCTAAATTAAAATGAAAACTTTGTAAATTTCATATATTCATTGATTTTAATGTGTTCACAGGCGTGTGTGTGTGTGTATGGTCTGTGTGCTTGCCCGAAATGTACTGTATGAGTTCGCATATGAATTTACACATCTGATTGTAATCGTGTTTCTATGTGTGTATGAGTGAAAAGTTCTTAACATTATTTGATATTTTGAAATTCAAATTCATTTTAATTAATTCTATGCGTTTTATAATTATTACGTTTTGTTTCAATTTTGTTGAAACGATGTTAAGCTGAGTTTTCGTCTTTTTTCTCGGATTTAAAAACGAAAACATTTTGTTTTTTGGCTTTCAAAATGGACATGTCTGTCGCTGTTGTGTGTTTGCTTTAATAAAAGCTTTGATAGCCTTAAGAGCATGGTAAGCTGTTTGAGCTGTGACTTTTAATTTAATGTTCACATATTTATTTATTTATTTGAAGGAGATTTTTATTGAAATTCATGGAATCTCTTGGAACAATCTGATGAATAAGTGCAAGTTGTTGCACGGTCAGCATGAAAGGTTATTTTTTTGAACATAGGAGTGTTCTATATTGTTATAATCAACAATATACATGAATCAAAAATCTATTTCTTTTTTCAAAATACTTTAAATGGTCAATTCCAGTCAATATCCAATCATATTAATATATGCAATCTGTTTTCTTCGAGCTACGTTTATTTCTGCTGCATTGTGCCATAGAAACGTTCAATCATCGGATTGCATTTTCAATGAAAAAAGGTCTATCAACTTAGCCTGAATGTTATTTCTCATATTATGACATCTCTTTGGTTATGATAACTGTACGCTTTCACTATATTAATAGATGAGTTTGCTGTTCCAGTTTCAAATTTCCACAACTCATAAACATTTCAAAGTTTCAATACAGAAAATAAACAATTAAAAACCAAAAGCAAAGCATAAAAAAACAAACAAAAATTTTAAAGCTGAGTTTACATTAAAGATTTTTTGTGTAGATTTAGAGAAATTCTAATTAGTTTTACTGTTTTTCAAACTGGAAAATGATAAAAACTAACTCGAAAACAATGAAAACTAACTGGAATTTCTCTAAATCTACACAAAAAATCTGTAATGTAAACTCAGCTTAAGAAATGTAAAAAAAAAAACTTAAGAACAAAAGTCAAACAGAAGTAAAACAATTTGTGCAACACGCCAAGCCAACAACTTGGCAATAAAGTCGTGTAACGTGTTTTTTTTTTGGCATGAGTCAGCAGAAGAAGGCAGAGAGCAGTCGGCAGTAGTCAAGAAGTGAATGCAGCAACAATTTTCGACAATAACAGCAACAACAACAAAGAAGTACAAACAGACAAACAGCAAGTTGTAATCTTTTTTTATAGTTAAAAAAAAAAAAAAACTGAAAACAGACATGAAAAATTACGAAGAAAAAAAGAGTATAGAAGAAAAAACGCGCCATTTTGTGACACCCAAAAGACTGCGAATAAGAAAAGGCGTATGGATTTTTTTCTTTCAATGTTTTAACTGTTTTGCTATGTACTCCTGTTGCTGTTGTTGCTGTTGTTGTTGCTAGCAAATGCAATAAAACATTTTGTTTAAGTGCAAAATAAATTTACGTAATGAGTTTGCAGCGTTTATGAGACTCAATTTTAAATATGCAACTGCAGTGTGAGCCAACGTCACCATCACCATCACCATTGCCAACCTCATTCTCATTCCCATCGCCAACGTCAATGCCGTGGCTGAGTTTATATTTGAGGCAAGCAAAAAGCTACTGAATTTAACTGTTGCATACTTAAGTGGGCAATAGCAGTTGTACGTTGTATTTGAGTCGTTAAATGCAGCAACAGCAACAGCAACAGTAACAACTACACTACTACAGCAGTGTTAGTAAACTAAAGTAGAAAAAGTAATAAAAAGAAAAACGAAAATTGCAGCAAATTCATACAAAATGCGCACGCATTCATTGCAATGTGCAAAGTGTAAAATAGTAGGTGAGTTCGTTCTATTTACTGTAATTTTTCGGCATATGTTTGTTGTTGTTGTTTTTGTTGTTGTTATTGACGGCACAAGTAACAAATACGCTTAGCAAGCAAGGCGTAAAGTTTATTTAAGTAAGTCGTTCATGCAATTTCCTTAAGTGCGAAACTCAATTCAATACAATAAACTTAAATTGATTAAGTAATCGTGTTATTTGTTACTTGAGCTGTTAAAAGCGGCAAGTAAATTATACGATTCATTACAACTGAAATGCTTCAACGTATGCCAAAAGGGTTTCGTTTGGTTTCGTCGTCTGGTCAGCAACTGTCAAACGCAAAGTAATAAACAAGCAAATTGATGCTTGCGATCAATCATTCTTAAAAGCACAAACACACAACAAATATTTTTCTAGCTTCACTTACGTGCTCATTAAGTTTGTGCATTATTTAGTTGTAAGCATCAATAAGTTTGGCGCGTAAGTTGAGACATTGCCACAGTTTGCACCAAAAAACAAAAAAAAAAACAAAATCAACTTAAGCCAAAACATTTCATTTGCATATTAAACAAACAGTAACCGCAACAGAGGCAACAATGACGCAGCAGCACAGAAAATGAACATTGAAAAAGAAAGTGCTAAAAGAAGAATTTGTGAGTGTTAGTAATAATAATCAAAAAAGAGAAATAAACGGTCAGAAAATGCAGTTGAGATTGCATGACTTCGACATACTCTGTACCTTCTATTTATAACGATTGTAAGAAGGCAAAGATTTCATTTCATTTCCACTCAATATCATTTATATCAATTTTTAATCTTCTGGATCAATTTGTACCAGAGATATAACGTAGGGAGCTTCCGAGGTAGCTTCAGTTAGTCAGACACGGCTAAATTGATTTCCTTTTCGATACCGATCCAGAATATACATACTTTATAGGGTCTGCCACGCCTCTTTTTACTATAAAACTAATAAACACTTTTCCCATAAAGTAGAGTGTATTAAACTAGTCAAATCACTGCGTTTAGTTTGTTGCCTCAAACCAATAGTGCAACATTATCTTGTTTGCTCATGACATGCCTCAGTCATGAAGCGTCTGCTGCGCGTTTGCCATCGTCATTCTGTCTACAGGCAGAAGTTTATCATGGATCTAACATCTTTGCTCTGCTTTCTGCTACGCTGTCCAGCATTGCATTATTCAATATTATTTGTGCTTCTGGCTTTTTGTTGATTTTCTTCTTGTGTTCGCAAGCGCGTCTTTATGTCTGTCTGTCTGTCTGTTCTAGCATGGCTGTTGGTTCTTAACTTGGCTATTTTTACACAATCTGCGTTATTGCGTTTCATAAGTCATTCGTGATTTAAGTCTTTTGCTTGTCAAAACAAACGAAATGAAGCGTTGAAATGACTTGAGGCGAAAAATAACTTGCTAAAATGTAATCACAGTCGCGGTTTCCTTTGTATATCCTTATTGACTAACGTTGGACAATGATCAACGTATTATTTTGACAGTTATTCAACGCGTAATTCCATTATTCGTTTTTGCATTTTTTTCCTTCAGCAACAAGCTGTTCAGTGATAAGAAGATGTTTGCGTTTTTTGTTATGCCAAAAATGTAATTTGATTAAATGTTTTTACTATTCATTTTATTGGCGTTATGTTCATTAAATTACAACGATAACTTTGGGAATATAATTTTTTGTCAGCTTCAGAACAGTGCAATAATATGGGTATATGAGAAAAACTTACTTCATAAAGGGTTTCAGCTTATTGAAATTCATACGGATAAGTGGGTCTGTTCAAAAGTACACGTAATTTTTTTTTTGTTTATCAAGATTCAAGATGGACGATGAAGTTAAGATGCTATAAATATGCGAGATAACTTCAAATTGAGTTATGTGAAAGAAATCTAAAGTGGAGATTATAAAAATAAACTATGGATGTATTTAAATTATTTGATTTATGAGCTCTAACTGATGACGATGAAGATCAGATGATCAAGCATTGAAGACAAAAAAGAATTGTAATATTCTGACAATTACCAACCGGACTCTTCAGAAGGTTTTTATGCTGTCTGAGTAACATAATAAGAATTCTATGAGAGTTGAAATCAATCAGCACATTATGCTTACTAAAGCTTCTTCAATGTACTTCTTAGCAAAACAATAAAAAGTACTTGATTATATTTATTAATGGTATCGCTTAGTCTACGCCAAGTTGCATGCCTTTGATCGCGCCAATGGCGGAATTTCCGTTTCAATTTGCATGCAACGCTCGTAGGCAAGAAATAAAGTGCGCGTTGATGCGCAGCTGCGCACAGTAAGAAATATTAATTTAATTTTGTACTAAAACTAAACAGCTTCGAAGGCGCACGACAAGAGCGAACCTTGAGTTGATCCCCGCCGGCGGAAATCTTATGAGGCTGTATTGTGTATGTGTATTGTGTTTTTAACTAACGGTATATTTGTCGCATGCACTTTGCGTTTAATGTCCTTTGATTTACATTAGTTGAGACATTGTTGTTGTTGTTGGCGAAACAAAAAAATATAAAAATAAAATAAAATTACGCGCACAAATTGAATTCGTGTCTTTTATTTTTGTTTCATGGTATTTTTTTTTTTTTTTTGTAGTTGACTTGACTTGAGTTGATTGTATGAACAAGATTATGATTACGATGGCACCAGCCGGCGCCAAGTGTTGCGCAAAATATGCAAATAATCTGCAAATTTATAGGCTTTTGTTCGCGTAGCTCTGGTGCGTCTGGTGTCGTTGTCGGTGACGGTGGCGGTGTCAGGGTTGCCTGCCCTGCTATTTTGTAAGCTTATTATTATCTTTTATAAAGCAAAGTTATTTCATTGGCTTACGCGTTAAGATTTTTCTGGCGTTGTTGCGTCTGCAATGATTGATTGACTTCAATGTCTGACAAAAACAAAAAAAAAATGCTGCCTACTTTTAAGCGTTTTGCTCAACAGTTGCTTAAATAGAAAATAAAATACAAAATAAATAAAAAAAAACTCAAGCCACATTTGACAACTTTAAAATAATGCGGCAATACATATTTTTACGTTGCTGTAATCATGCAAACATGCAACATCCTTTGTATGCGCCTAAAAGCAAACTTGACATTTTTTTTATGCTTTGTACGCGGCAAAAGTTCATTACTGAATGTCAAAAATGTGAAAAATGAAAATGTAGAAAAAAAAAATATTATAAAAAGCAAAAAGAAAACATCTTCTCATGCATGCTAGAATCCATTAAAACACTTGAGTCGCGGCGGCGCAAGACTTTGTTTCTTTGCCACTGACGCTTTCTTTTTAAGGCTTTTTTTTTTTTGCTTTTTTTTATGTTGCAAACAACACTCGAAAAATGCATTTCCGTTACGTTTTAGTGTTTTCAAAAGGAACTTGCTTTCAGACACGCGCAGCACTTCAGCTCTGGCAACAACATGCGTTTGTTGATATTGAAATTATAATATTTTGTGCAACTTTAAGCGACATTAAAAATTGAAAAAAAAAAGATACAACAACAAGCAGGCAAAAAAATAAAAAGAAAAAAACATATTTGAAAGCACAAAAAATGAAAAATAAAAAAAAAAAATCTTACAATCTGATGAGCTCCATCAATTGTCTGACTTTGTGTGTTGTTGCTTGCAAACACGAACAACATAGAGCGAAGATGCCACACTCGGATAACGACTAAACGATGCTCGAGGAAATGTTGAAGCATGCTTGGCCCATCAGCACCCAAACTATCTAACAGCACATCAGCAATTTTCGCTGTCAATGTGATAAGTCGAGTCATCTCCTTGTGGCTCGTCTCGAGTTGAGCCAATGTTGCCAATGTTGTTTGTAAACTCATAATTGGAATTAATTATGCATTCGCACTTTGTGGCAAACTTCAAGTGGCAGTGCCAATGGCTCTGGCTCTGGCAATGGCTGTGGCTGTGGGTTGCTGACAATCTTACGGACTCGAGAAGCACGTATGTTGTGCGTGAGTATGTGTATGAGTCTCTGTGTTTACTAGCTGGGGTGTTTAAATGGCTGTCTTATAGTGTTGTACTGTAATTGCTAAACTGCTGCCTGAGTGGCTGCCGTTGTCGACAACAAGAACAATCTACCAACCAGCCACCCATTGCCTTTTTACAAGCACTAAACCGAAACCACATAACTGTTCGTTCGTACGTTGGTTCGTTGTGTGTTTTGAGTTTTAGTCGCATAGACAAGTCAATGTGTGTGTCTTCAGACTTTTGGCTTTATGTGTACTTCTGTATATGTGTGCGTGTGTATGCGCTTTTTAAGTTACTTTAGAAGGGTTAAGTGCAAATTGCAGTTATCGTAATTTTTGCAAGTATTTTAAACTGTATTTTAGCTTACGAGTTTCGTTTTTAATAGCCAGCGAAATGATTCATGTTTAATAAATTTAAAACTTACTTTTAAACTCTTTCACTTTTAACAATAAAAATGTAATAAATGTGCAAATAATATGTTAAAATATACAAGTAAAAAATTACACAAAGTTTAAAGTCATCATTTATTTAAATACTTTTGTTTTTAAAACAAAATTAAAAGTTTTGTTTTAAAAAAATCTCACGCCTGTCTTATAATTGTTTATTTTGTTTTTTATGTACATTTTTGTTATTATCATTAATCATCTTTTAATTTGTATATATTTATTTTTGTAAAATAAAATTTTATTCAAAGCTTTTGTGCCACAATTTCATGCTTTCTTGCTGCCACAGCGCAAAGCATTCAATGCACCTGAGGCGCTTAATTACACTTTTTTTCTGCTTGTGTATTCACTTTTTACAAAAATGTATTGTTTACCTTATATTTTATACTTTATTTTTATTGTTATTCATTTTTTTTTTGCATGTTTTTTGACTTTGGTTGAAATTTTAATTTTCTGCATTTTGCTTATATTTATCATAATGCATGAAAGCGCTTTTCTTTGCTGTGTAAATATTTGTGATTTTTCAATGCACAAAATGTGCTTACATAATATTTATAATGTGTAATGGATATATGTATGTATGTAGTAACTTTTAATAAGGCGTTGTTTATAACACAGAATTTTGGCTCAAGCAGTAAAAGCTTTGAAGATCTATACAACAAAGTTTTTAATAAAAAATGTTGGCTAATATTTTTTTAGATGAAGGCAGTTGTTTAGTACGCCTGACAGAGTATGAGCTTAGGATGCTAATCAGTTAAGCGTTTGAATATTTATTGTTATTTTATAGGAAAGTGTTGTTCGTACTAAAAATAGAGCGCATAGTTCTACGACTATACAATGTTGGCAAATTAATAGGTTGGAAGGTGAATCTTGGGATTCCAGTGTATATTTCTAATAGCAAAAAAAAAAGTTTTGTCTGGGAAGCATTGTTCTGTATTCTAAGCATTTTATTAGGCACTGGAACTAATATATTTTTATTTAGAGCTCTTTGAGCAACTGTGAAACACCATCATCAGCTATCATTGCCTAATGATAAACCAATATTGAACATTTCTTTATGTTTAGCATGCTGATAAGCCGTCTGAGTATCATAAGTCATTAGAAGAAAACACCATGGAATGTCGTATTTATTTATCCTCTTACAAGTTAGTGTTGTTTTCGTTCTATGATGTTTAATACACAAAAGTGTAAGTATAGAAATGCTTGCCAGTTAATTATTGTATGTGAATTTACGCCAACTTATACAAAATGAACGTCTATCAATAAATATTGCACAGATTATTATATTAATTATGGTTATTAGTTGTAACGCGCATAAAATTTGATTGCCAAATGGACACCAATTACGCACGCAATCATGCTGAGCGTATCATGGCCAACAGTTTGGAACGCAACGAGTTTAATTCATACGCTAAATGACAGCGCTGACAAACGCCAATGGGAACAAATTGCCTTAAATCAATTTTAATGAAATTTCCATTGAAAATCAAACGAGCATGCATAAATTGAGCACAATTGAGCGAGCAACAAGCTGACAATATACCAAATAGTAAAAGGATAAAGGATGATACTATGCTATGGCGTATCAGTGACTCCATGTGTGTGTCTGTGTGAGTGTGTGTGAGTGTGTGTTATTGAAAGCATGCTGGACACTGCTTTATGCTAATCGGTGTATATTTTATTTGTACATGTGTGTATGTGTGTTAAGTGAACTGTTGAAGCTGTCAGCATGTGACAGTCGCTGTTGTAGAAAATGTCAAAAATGTAAAGAACTGTCAGTATAAGGGATAATTGTATTTTGGCATCTGTTGAAGTGACATTTGCAGCGCATATTTTTTTATCTTCTCTTCGCTGTTATATATTAATTTTATTGCAAAAAGCATTTTCCGTCTGTCCAATGACATTGAAGACACATTAGTTCTGTTATATGATAAATGAATCATTTTTGTGCTAAGCTCAAGATTTACTTAGTAATTTAAGTATTATTCGATTTTTGTGTATGACAAACAGATTTGTGTAATTTAATACTCATTACATAATCGAAAAGTTATGCAAACATAAGAAGCATCAAAAAAAAAAATTTTTTTTTGCTGAGCATGCTATTTGTATGAATATTAAAGCATATGCTAAGGCGTTTGCGGTTATAGTGTGTGTGTGTGTGCGATATCACACTCTATTAGGGGTTGCTTGCTAGTTAAGTCAAGTGCAAATATTTGCAGTCAAGTCAAAGTATTTTAAATGATTATGTATGCGTAAAACAGCAGCCGTAAATAATCAACACACACACACTCATACACACACATACAACCTCATGTTTCACGCAAAGTCAAACACTTTCTGCTGACTCCATTGATAGGCATGTATGTATGCATGTATGTATGTAACTTTACGTTTGTGCCATGCAAATATTTAGACGCTCATAAGTTAGTTAGCTAAAAGTATGTGTGTGTGTGTGTGTGTGAAAATCACGCTTTAATACTTCATTAAATGCTTTTTAAATGAGTCGACATTAAAATGAATGCAAGCTGTCGCTTTATATTGAAAAACTTGTACGAACTCAACATCTCGCTCATGTTCATGCTTTTTTAGCACGGCAATGTCATAAAAATCTCACAGCAAACTTTTCACATAAAATAAATTGCTGCCAAATAATAGTCAGCAACGTCGAAGGCGTCATTTAGCTCGTGGCTGAGATATGGCGCGACTTCCGGTTTTGCAGCAGCAGCAGCGGCAGCAGCAAGATGTCGATTTGAGCTGACAGGCAAAGGGGTTGCTTAGGCGGCTATACGATTTGACTTAGACATGTATTTCAGCTGTTTTGTTTATTTAATTACAAATAAATAATGAGACTGATGCCATAAATGAGTGAGTGAGTGAGTGACTTAAGAGGGTTGGTCGCTGTTTATTAAAAAGTTTTCGAAAGCAATTAACACTAAAAATTTGCCGGAAATCATTTGGCAGTTAAGTTAAATCCAATAAATATTTGCGTCTGTTATTAATGCTTTTGAGAAATTGCTTTTTAAAGTATTATTGAAACAAAAGGCTGACAAATTGTTGCCTTACTTTGTTGCTGTTCTTTTTTTCTGTTTTTTTTTTGTATTGTTTGAATGTGTCGACTTTGTTTTGCAGCCGCAAAAACCGTTGGCTGTCGACTACCGCTGTGTGCCCTGAATGCGGCAAACACAAGAACACAAATAGCAAACATTGGTAGCAACAGTAACGGTAACAGCAACAGCAACAACAGTCGGTCGACTTTAGTGTGTTGAATTTGTGGCCACAAATGAAAACCGCATTCAGAAGATTGCAGCAAAGTAAGTGAAACAGTCGCGCCAGAATTGCAGCCACAAATGAATTTGTATGGAAAAGCAAAAAGCAAAAGTACATATAGACATCATCACAAGCTGAGAAAAGCACAAAACAAAAAGAAGTAATATTTAATATAACAAAAAATATAAAACAAAGCCTTGTAGGCATTGAAACGGAAATTACAAATAATGAAAGCGCTTTTGTCCTGCGCTGTTTGTATTTTTGCACTACTTTATACAGTTAATGTTTGAGCATTTTTAAAAGTGACTTGCATGAAGGGCCGCCAACATATTACAACTAACGAGTGTACATAAATAATTGCTCAAAAGTGTTATAATGCTTACACGATTATGACACAAGCGTGCCTATTGAAGACTCTGCTATGAAGCTCACTATTGAGTATGCAGTTCATTTACACTTAATGGCTTTAAATTTAGGAGTAAATAATTATGTAGGATGTTCAAATTTGCACGTAATATAATAAAGGAGGCTGCCTTACTAACGTTAATCAAAGATCAAATGCTTAACTGGCGTAAGTGGCCTATAGTCTTGAACAACAAAGTAGTATGTAGTGTGATTTCTTATGATAGCAAAGGCTCAAATTCGATAGGCATAAAAATAACAATTATATTCACAATAATTATGAATGATAATTCCATTTTTATATCAGTGATTTTTTAATTAAAGATGATGATAAGTTAATGCTTTCAACATATCGAATTTCTTACCAAGATTTTCAATGAAATAATGATTTATTGTAAATTAAGTCTGTTTCTAAAATAAATTTTTAAGTTTTGTGTTTTCTGTAAAAACTGATGAAGATTAAAATCATCATTTACAGTTCGGTAATATAAATTATTAGACTATATGGCATATGTTTATCCCTTTAGAGATTCTTCTTTAAAATTTTTTAAAAAATTTCTGTGAATAAGAATATCAAATTTTCAAATCAATTGCAGTTAACACTGATAAGGTAAGATTATTTTAAGATCACTAATTATATATCACTGATCCAAGTAATGATTTTTTTCAGAATTCCTTTTTAAAATATTTTTTGTAGATTTCCTTTCACTAATTTGTATAAATTCGAATCTTTATAGGCAAACTAAAAGATTATTTTGAAAATGATACTTTTGTTTGTACAATATTATATTACATGTAACTTTTTTTTTGGGAAGATCAGAGACATTCTGTGCTACACTGACACTTTGTAGACAATATGCTTTCATTCAATTCACAAACACACGACTAGGCATTAAAGTCCGGTTGCTGTCACAATATTTGAAATGTATTTTTCATGTTATTTTTTGTCGTTTATTTTCATTTTCTGAATTTTATATATATATTTTTTATTTTTTTAACTTACAATAGCCACAACAGTTTGTGTGACTATTGCTGAGTGATAGTAAGTGAGTGAGTGAGGAGACTGGGTAGAATATATCTAAATGTTGGTGAGCGACGCCAAAGTTGCGCTTTGATTTGTCACTCCAAAGTAATCTTCCGCAGCGTCGACGTCAGTTTAGCTGTCCGCGCTTGTCCATGTCTGTCCAGTATTGCCGCTGGCTGATTTTTGATGAAAAGTTTTCAGTTTCACAGAGCAGAGCCGAGTCGAGTCGAGCCGAGCAGAACATGCAATGCAATGCGATGTGATTTTTTATTCAGACGTACATACATATAAAATATATATTTGTGTTTTTTTTTTACACCAACATGCTTTTTGTGTGCAACTGTGGCGTGAATAGACGCCGAGCATATTTTAATTTTGTGCAAATGGAAAATAATAATCACAATACAAATACAAATACAAATAATAAAAATATGGACGCAGGCGAAAAGGTGTTGGCATTATACTCTGCTATGCTTTGCAATGCTCGACAGTAAATACAAGGACAACAACAAATGCAAAGCAGTGTATACAAAAACAAAAACAAAAAGCGACTGCAGGGCAACATGGTCGCTAAACAGTAGTAAAAGAACGCATGGAGGCTGGCAAACGTGAAAGAGCGCAAGCGGGGCGAAAGACAATGGTAGAAGAAGAAGAAGAGGAAAAAAAATGTGCAGCATAACCCAAAGCGTTGCACGCGTTCATGCTTTGTTTAAAAAGTTATTATTATATATATATTTTTTTTTTTCTTTTTTTCTTTCTTTCCTTCTTTTTAACAAAGCGAAGCGCACTTAATATATGTTGAAATGCCCTTTACCGCTTTCAAAAGCACAAAGATACAACAGAACATGCCACACCCGCACACAAACCGTAGACGAAAGAAAAGAGCGTGTATGACAAAGTTTTTATGCACACATAAGTATCTTAAGTTGTCAACTTGAAAAGAAAGAAATCCTTTAATTTGCAGTAAATGCAAACTCAACGCCACTTTGTCAATCTGTGCAACTTAAGCTTCTTAGCTACGCCACTTCGTTGCACATTTGTCACATATGCATGCACTGGTAAATGTCTTTATGCGTGTGTGTGTGTGTAACGTGTGCAAATGCAACACGCAGCTTGATGCTCGGTATGCCAGCGCCTTAAGGTATGCAGTAAATTAAAATGCAGTGTGCCGGTTTCAATGTTGGGCTGTGGTTGACTGCGAAAAGGGTTGCCAGCGTCGTTTTCGCTTTATTTTTTGCATTGAAAACTTTGGCCGTTAGCTTTGTTCTACGCTCGTTTGCCTACGAAGAAAATGTTGCTGCCATGTCGAATTCGGTAAGATTTTTCTGCCATTTCACTGACATACTTGTACACTACGCCGTTCAATATATGTTTGGTTTTTAATGCTCGAACTAATTTAAATAACATTTTAATTTTTTTACGTGGATTTTGCGAGAATTTTTAAAAAATATAATATATTTAAAAAACCTTAATTTCCATTTATTTGCATTTCCATACCAAAATTCAAGTTTATTTTCAATCGAGTGTTGTGTTTCTAGTCGTTTATGCATTGAGTGTATTATCGACAGTCTTCAAAGAAACTTTCGTAACCTTCTCACTTTGCACGACTTCTTCAACGAAGTGTACGTCAGGAAACTTCAATTACATGCCCGCATATGCATACATGTCCGTCTGACTATGTGCGTCATATAGGAATACACGCAGAGTAAGTTCGAGTGGAGGAAAGTGTAGTCAGTAAGACTAAGAGAGATAAAAAGGACATCAACCGCAATCAACGTAATTTTGCATATGAATAGCAAGCAAGAAAATTATGGACTCGGCAACATGAAGCGCAGCGGTTATGGGACAGGCGCATGCTAATGGCAAACTAACTCATAAACTGTGCGCACATAAGGTGTAAATGAGCATGAGACAAGCCAGACGTGTAAGCTTTTATTGCTGGCTGATGGCTGGCGGACTGAAGGCAAGAGGAAAGACAGTGGTAGTAATAGAAACGAGTACCGGGCTTCGTTTCATTTTGTTTTCTTTTTTGTTTTTTTTTTCGACTTGTCGTGTGCGCTTGTATGAAACAAAATTTAGCGTCACTTTGAATTACGGCAACAGGCGAAGGACATGCAAAAGAATTACAAAATAATTCGTGCAGGCGCAGAGGCAAGAAAATGGTAATATAGTAATAAAAGAGCAGAAAGGGAGCTGTTTTCGGCTTGGCCGAAATTTATATACTCTTGCAAGCATTCTGATTGGAAAATCCAACGTAGAGTTTTTTGATAAAGATACAAATTTGTAAAAATTAAAGGGCGTAGCCATGCCCATGCCATAATTTATATGAAAGAAAAAAATGTAATCCTATCACACATGTTTTATTATTTTCTTCCGTCTTTTTATTATATATAGAAATCCAATATTTAAGTTTAGGCGGTGCCATGCCCTCATGACCGATTCTTATCAAACTTTAGATTATAGTCGAGCACTAACAAAAACACGCAATTGTAAAGTTTCGTATGTTTATATACAAGAACAACAAATTTTTTCGAACAAAAACTTTATTTTTGATTGATTGTTCCAGTGGGAGTTATAAGCTATAGTGGTCCGATCAAAAGTATTCTCATATATACAATGCCTGGGCCTATACCAAAATTTTCTACTCTTCATTGCAAACTTAATTTCAAAGTTAATATACTCATTTTGGAAGTGTAAAAAAAAAAGTCCAAAAAAGTATCCACTCGGATAGAAGAGCAGGAGCAGGCAGTAAGAACAGTAAGAGTTGTTGTTATTGTAAGCGGTTTGTAGACAATTGTAGATGGTTGGCGTTGTTGTTGTTGTTGTTGTTGTTGTTGTTGTAATGGGCAAAGCAGTTGCAGCAAAAAGTGTCACGCTTGTCACGTGACACATAACGGAACATTTAAAAGCAGTTTGAAGAAATTTGCCAAAGTCATAAAATCGTAAAAGGAGCAAAAAGTCAAAAGGCCTCTAATGATTATGGCTAAATTATGTGGCAGTCGAAGAAAATTAAAGCCAATAATATATAAGTATGAATAAGTGAATTGGCCAAGAAGAAGAATTGTGTGGTGTAAAAAAAAAAAAAAAAGACACTTTAAAGTGCAATTAACTCAACCGTAAAGCATTGTAAATCATGAAGTATAATGCGTGCAAAATGGCGACGTACACTTCCGGCAGCTGTGACCGTGCGCAATTTTTTTGTGTCGCTTGGCATTGGCATCTTTCGTTCTTTCACTTGTTGGCGGCATTAACATATTTGCGTTTGGGGCGTTGTAAATAAATTTTACGCTAAATCTCATTTTGTGGGATTTTAGAATTTCTGCATTTTCTGTTTTTCTTTTCTATTTTTTTTTCATTTTTTATACATATTTTTTATCGTACTGCTTATATATATTTTTTTTCTTTACAATTTACACGCTTTCGTGCCTCAAGTGTATAAAATGCACAATACCTGAGCTATGCAGGCGGCGGCGACGGCGGCGCCATCACTTTGGTTTGGCATTGAGCATTGTTGGCGCTTTACTTCAGTTTGGTTAGAGTATATATTTTGTTATTATTATTATAATAATTTTTTTCTCTTGCCTGCAACGATATCTTGGGCATTTCCGTTGTTGTCGTCAACGTTGTCGCGCGTTTAGCGGAAGTGCAGGCGCAATGCCAACTAAAGGCGGGTGCCAACAACCAATTTGTGTTCGCTACGAGTGGCTCAGGAATGAAGCTGCCTAATTATGCGATTCGCTTTGTTATTTATGAGTGCGCTTCAGCAAATGTGATGGTGTATGTATGTGTGTGTGTGTGTGTGTGTGTGTGTGTGTCTCGCTTTCATTATGCTACCCATGAGTCTAATTAGGCCTAAAGAGCGGCCATTGTGATGGGTTTGCTAAAAACCATTTGCTTGTTGTCATTGTTGCTTCCGTTGTTGGTGTTGTTGTTGTTGTTGTTGTCACTGTTGTTATTGGTTTTCGCTTATTTAGAACGCACTTCCGGCGCACATTTACAATTATGCATAATTCATGTGTTTACTTCAACTCTTATACAATGACATACATATATTCATATATGAAGAAGGTTTACTAATGGCTTGAGCGCAAAAGGCGCAAATATTTCTTATGACAACGTTTCTTTTCTTTTTTTAAGTTTTATTGCAAAAACTTTTAATTAAAATAACAAAACTTTTTATGCCGTTTGCCTTTTCAAACGCCAACATTGTCTCTTTGCAAACAATATGAACAACTTTCACAGGATTTGAGTGCTTTTTGCTGCCTTTCATTTTTGTATTGAATGGCATTGATGAAGGTGATGATGATGATGCTGATGCTGATGCTGTCGATGATGTTGATGTATGAAGATAACAACGATGAATGGAAAATGTTTTTTTAATTGAAAACAATAAACAAGCTGTTATGAATATTTAAAACAAAAACAAAAAATACAAAAAAGGAAGAAAAAATGGCAAAAACAATCTATTGAAATGCGCATTGAGCTTTCAGTGTATTCACTCAGAGATTTGTATTGTTACGGCAAGAATGATGACTTTCGATAGAGATACGCGGAAATAATGCGCACAAGTGATAATTAAAAATCGTGCAGTATGCATGCTTTAATTTTATCAATAGCAGCGTGTAAGAAGAAAACAAAACAAATACAAAACAAGTACAAAAATAACACAATGAGCAACGAGCAACGAGCAACGAGTGAGTGGAAAAAGACATTGTAATCAACATTTGCAGCGCAAACAGAAAAGTGTTCAATGCTGCAGATGCAGCAATAATGATTGACAGCATTTAAATGAGCATTGGCAGCGTGAATATATGCTGATTGAAGTAATGTGTGAGCAGCAAAGCACTGTACAGTGACTGACAGATAGATAAGCAGTCAGAGAAACGGATAGAAAGGCAGAAAGGCAGGCTGTCATACAGATAGACAAACAAAATGTTTGAGGGCGTAGGCATGTCAAGCAAAACGTAGGCATGCATAAAAGCAACAAAATAGAGCAAGCAATATTCATAAATACAGCAACATGCTAGTATATGTGCTTGGGTATTAATCGTTTGAAAGGTTTGAGTTCGAATTGTAGTCATGTGGAGACGGAAGATGACAGTCATGGTTTGTTTACGGCGTTGACAATTTTTAATGATAATTAAATGCAAAATCGATTACACAGCAATTTTCTATAAAATTAATTTTGCATTTCATAAGAAATCTAAAGCAGGCCATCCATTGTCGAATTTGTTTGACGAATTTGTTGTGTTTGACGAAATATTCGTCGTTAGTGGTAGTGTTCGTTTTCAAATTTTGTGTTTGATGTTTTGTTCGAGAAAAATAGAAATGATTCTATAGCAGGCCATCCATTGTCGAATTTGTTTGACGAATTTGTTGTGTTTGACGAAATATTCGTCGTTAGTGGTAGTGTTCGTTTTCAAATTTTGTGTTTGATGTTTTGTTCGAGAAAAATAGAAATGATTCTATCTTGGCTTTGTTTGTCGAACAAATTTGACAGTGGATGGCAATGTTCATTTGTAAAAAGTTTTCCTAGCGTGAAGACGTGTATAAAATGTCGAAAAAATTTTTGCTAGAATTTATTAATTGCCTGCAAAATGATGTTTGCAAACAATGTTTGAACTAGTTTGTGGCAAAATGATTTTTTGTTCGACAAACAGTTTTTCAAACAAAATCGACAATGGATGGCCTGCTTATCTTGGCTTTGTTTGTCGAACAAATTTGACAGTGGATGGCAATGTTCATTTGTAAAAAGTTTTCCTAGCGTGAAGACGTGTATAAAATGTCGAAAAAATTTTTGCTAGAATTTATTAATTGCCTGCAAAATGATGTTTGCAAACAATGTTTGAACTAGTTTGTGGCAAAATGATTTTTTGTTCGACAAACAGTTTTTCAAACAAATTCGACAATGGATGGCCTGCTTAAATGATTTTAGAAAGAGAAAAGCTTAAAGGCAAAAATTCATTATACAATACAATTTTCAAGAGGTATTTTTAGTTGTGTTAAAGTTTATTAATAATCACATAATGATTATTGAACTCAAACATAATTAAATCATTAACATTTTGTTTACTGTTGAAGCAAAGTTAATTAAAGCATTAAATAATTAAAAAGAAAAGTATTAAGTTGTTTTGTTTAATATTCTTTAATTAAAATGTGCAAGAAATTATAAAAATGTGAGGCTCATACAACAGAAACAGCTCATCATTTCTATTATGCTTGTCATAATTATGAAATCAATTTAAATATATGATTCATGTTGTTATTAAAAATTAAATTAAAACTATTCACATAATTAAGGAAACGCGTGTCTTGAAAAAAACACAGCGTTAAAACAACAAAAAATTTTATAAAAATTATCAAATACTTGATAATCTCAAGTAAATTTGTATAGCATGTTGTATATAAATGCTTACATAGGCAGTCAGTCGACGCTTAATCGCAATCGAAGAAAAAAAAAAAAAAAGAATGACGTGTAGTTCAAAGAACGCGAGCTTGAAATGAGCTGATCATTGCGTTGAGAGTGAAAGCTGAACAGTTTAAGTTAAACGCGCTGCGCTGCTGGTCAGACAAGCGAAGGAAAACGTGACGTGTAATGTTGTCAACGAAAGAAAATGTTCAACAGCAAAACGACGCAAAGATAAGCGTTGACTTGGACGAGCAAGAGAAAATTGTGCAGCTCTGGCAGGAAGGCGATGATGAACCAGCACAGTTTCCAGGGCTTTGGTTGCGCGACAATTGCCGCTGCGAAAAGTGCTACTATGCGAATGGCCAAAGTCGCTTGCCGCAAATGTGGAATAACTTTGATGTTAAAGTGAAAGTGAGGCAAATGAAATGGCACGATGATAGGCAACAATTGCACATAACTTGGTCAGATGAACATCAATCGGCATACGAATTGAATTGGTTGCGAGCGCATGATTTTTCGGCAGCAAATCGTGTACGTTATTTGGACGATTGGTATCGGCCGGCGGTGGCGCATTGGGGCAAAGAGGATTTCGAACGCATATTGCAATACTTTGATTATGTTGATGTAATGGAGAGCGATGAAGTGCTTGCGGCTTGGTTGCAAGCGCTTGCTGTGCATGGCGTTGCAATGCTAAAGAATGCACCACTTGATCTGCATGTCGTACAGACGTTGTGCCAACGCATTGGCTTCATACGCAAGACCACCTATGGCGAGGAATGGAGTGTACGCTCAACGCCGGATGCGAAAAATTACGCTTACTTAGCTGCGCCGCTGCCGTTGCACACAGATATGCCTTACTATGAATACAAGCCGAGCGTTACCATACTGCATACGCTCGAACAATCACAATCGGCGGGCGGTTGGAATTTACTGGCCGATGGCTTTAATGTCGCCGAACAGTTGCAGCGTGAACAGCCGGCGGCATTTAAGCTGCTCACAGAGACGCCGGTCGATTGGGCGGACATTGGCGTCGAAGAGGATCTGGCCTTTCATAATGTTTGGCGTGCGCCGGTCATTAAGTGAGCTTGCCACTTTTTTAATTGCTTTTTTTGTTGTTGTTCTAATTTGTTGTTTCATTCGCTCGATAGTCTCGATGCCAGTGGCAATCTTTTGCGCATAAATCACAGCATACCACAACGTGATAGTCACTTCAGCGTGCCCGTTGGACAGGTCGTGCCCTGGTATGAGGCCAATGCGCTGTTCGTGCGTTACGCTCAGTCACAAGCGGTCAGATTCAAGACCGCACCCGGCGATGTGCTTACCTTCAATAATTTGCGTGTGGTGCATGGCCGCACGGGCTATGATGACACGGCACAGAATGTGCGCCATCTTGTGGGCGGCTTCGTCGATTGGGATATTGTCTATTCGCGCATGCGTGTGCTCAAGCGCACGTTAAAGGATGGTTATCAGTTTCAGAACGTCAAAAAGCAATACTAATACTAATAAGTTGTACTATCATCTTCATTTTGCAATATAATTAAATAAATTTATTTTAAAAATGTCTTTAATTTAAAAAAAAATAATATGAAAGTCTTGTAAGTAATCATTGTTCCAGATGAAGACATATTTATAATCACTTAAATTAATATTCCTCATAAACAGCGTCAAAGTAAAGCAGATGTTACTTAAAAATTAATCTCAAGCTCTGTCACGCAATTAGGGAAGTATAATCCATACCAAATATTTTGATTATTTTATTAAATATAATATATTATAATAATTAGCCTTGAATATTTAATTCTCTTATCAATGATTTTTTTTTTCTACGGTTTTGTATTTGATTTTGCTATCACGTGTTTGATTCTAAACACTTTTTATGCTCTTCTGTATACAACAAATTACAAAAAAAAAAAAAGAAAATCACATCATTGGTGCTTATCAGCTCAAATGGGATTTTGTCTCAGTAAAATTGGCATTGGCTGTTTATCAATTTATGACTTGGTTAGACAAATATTGACAAACAGCATTTTAGTGTCACTGTAAATCACGCACAACCAACCAGTTGCATGAGACGCAGCACCCATACGGCTGTGGTACGCTTTTATTGCAGAACCGGCTGGGTAAGCCACTCGGAAGTTCACCCGCAGGTAAATCCAACGAAAATCTTTTTATTTATGTTACTGATGCTGTGTTCCGAACTCATACGCTTTGCTTTGACTTCAACTCTGTCTCACTCTCTGCCTCTACATGACTCTTTTCTTTTTGTATGTGTATTATTGTTGCTCATTTTGTGTCATTCTTTATTTTTACAAGACAAAAATTCGTTCACACATACAAACATACATACATGCCACAAATCCCTCTAATAATCCACATAATAAGCAACAGAAAACTCACAAGAAAAAAAATACAAAAAAAAAAAAAAATTAAGCAACAACAGTGGGTTGTGCTGGCAGACGAATATACACAAGGAACAAAAAAAAAAGGAACAAAAAAAAAAAGAAAAAGGGTTACTCAGCTTGTTTATAAGTTCATAAAAGTCAACGAGCCGCACAGAGTCGACTGAGTTGAGTCGCAAGTAGAACGAACGCATAAAATGAGTACACTTCAATGGGAAGCTGTCGACGTCAGCCTTTTGGCAGTTCACATTTTTAGGGTTGGCAGCGTGTAAATGCGTTTGCGGTAGCAACAAATTCTTTGCAGAAAATTTTGTATTTGTTCTTGTTTCTTTGCCAACATGCCATACTTGTCAACGTTCAATGTCGTTCGCATCGGTCGAGTCGTGTTAAAGTATATCGAAAGATGCCATAATGTGTAATTGAAAACCTGAGCTGTATTGCACCCAAGGGTCATGTATGTATATATGTGTGTATCTGTGTGTGTATCTGTGTGTGTGTGTTTCGTTATAAAAGGTTTTGTGGCCAGTGTCAAACGACCACAATGGCAATAGCTAGCGAACAGAATCAATGCCATAAGTAGCCAGGAGCGGTTAAATATCTGGCGGAGTCATGTGCTTAATGAACTTTTGCAATATGCTTTCATAAAAAGAGAATTAAAATATATTTATTAAATTTTGTAATTATTTGTTGATATATGTTAAAATATTTTAATTAATTTTAAATACAATTCAGCAACTAAAAAATATTGAACAAAATGTTTAAGCAAATATTTAAATATGCAAATGTTTACTTTATTTATTATTAGAAAGCAATTACAATTCTCACTTTTAAGTGCTTCAAATTAAATCTGAAAATTCCATGAACCGAAAATAACTGTTATTGGCAAAATTAAATGTAAAAAAATCACAACTAAAGAGATAAGCTATAATATTTTTGAAGACATCAAAATATTTGTTATTACTCCGCGATAAACTTTTTTTTTTGGCAACTTTTATCAAAAAAAATTTATTTTTGATTTTTATAATATTTTTCAAAAATAAAGTTAAATTCTAAAAATTTATATACTTTTTTATATATATTAATTTTTGTTCCAACAACAACCGCCTAGCCGGCCTTACTTTGCTCCTGCACTTAACCCTCTTTCAAAAAACGTTGACGGTCACACTTTTATGTGTGTATCGATGCCTTTATTATCTCGATCCTTGATATCCTCTTTCTTTTATTATATCGATACGCGTGTAATGTTGGCGCTATTATACATGTGTAATCACACTGATGCGAATGCGATTGATACAACACTGATACGGTGTTGGCGACCAGCAAGATATATGTATGCGATTTGATAGCTTGTTTTAATTTTTAATCACTTCGTTACTTGCAATTTTTAGTACATATAACAAGTTGATTTATATGCATGCAAAGCTTATCAAATATAGTACAGAAATGAAGAAAATTAAAAAAGAAAAAAAAAAAAAACATGTTTACATAATAAAGCACAATCACTTGAACCGTCGTCCATTGAACTGACTTAATCTTTACGTAATCTGACAGTGGGCAAACAATTTCCAACAAATTGTGTGACACTTGAGGCGCTCATTTTTTTGTGTGCAAAAATTTTACCCCTTTTTTGTGTTTGTGAATAATGCGTTCAATTTGTGTCGACAACAATTCAATTCGTGTTATACATTTAGACACATTTCGAATTTGTACAATTTCCGCAAACGGCGTGACAAACTGAATACATTATAATCATGAAAAAGATTTCACTCGCCAATGTTTGTGGCTTTGGCAATGACAATATCATCATGTCTTACATACATACATACAGATACATATATATACATATGTATTTGTGGCCTGGTTTAGCAGTTTGTTGGCTTTCCGCTGTCTTTGCTGTCGTTCAGAATTGACACAATGATAAACATGTGGCAATTGATGCTATCATTTTGCGCTCATTCACGCGCCGCCACAAATACGAAGACCATGAATTCTGTTTCTGAATTGAATTGAATTAAATGAACTCAAGTGCGACAATACAAAGTAGCGAAGTACTGCTTGTTCTCTGTGTGTGTGTGTGTGTGTGTGTGTGTGTTTGCTGACATTTGCAAAAGTAGGCAGTCGAGCGTTTGCTAAATTAATAGCTTGGTCATGCTTGTTGCTTTATTGCTGGCTGGCTTGCTTGCTTGTGATGAATATAGCAGTAAGTTTTGCCAATGCAAGCCAAATTATGGCAACATATAATTCTAATGTGTGTACGCCTTAAGTTATGCTATTGATTTTTCTTAGTACGCCGTCAGACGTCGCGCCACTCATTTCGCTTTCAGTAATGCCTATAATTCCGCTTGATTTTGATATGCCAGCATTAGTTGTCCTTATGTTATAGACGTCTTATTAGTATTATTTAACTCATGCTCTCTCTCTCTCACACTCGTGCCAACAGTAATATCCTTTCATTCAGCCTGCTTGTGTGTGCGCGCTCTTTGGTGTATAATAAATTTCGTGTGTGTGTTGGTGTGCTTGGCTGCAATTTCAAAGTTTATCACCGCAAGAATATAGAAACATGAACATGTATGTATGTTTGTTTACACCAAGACTGTTGTTGTTGGCCATGCCTGTGCTTACAGTCGTCTTCAATGTCATTTTCCATTTGGTGAATGGATTTGCAAGCAACTTACTCAAGGTTTGTGTTTATTTCCTTACTTGTTTTTGTTTGTATTTTTTTTTTGTGCGCTCTCAAGTCGCCTGCTGCCACCATCAACTTAAGCTACATCACTTTGTTGTTGCTGTTGCTGTTGTAATACGAAATCACATCGTAAAAATGTCCAAATGCTGCAAAGCTCATAAGTCCTGCGTTGCTGTCTCACCTGTCTAAACGTAACAGGGTCGTTGAAGCTGTTGAAGACTTTTTCGCGTTTTGCCAACAACCACAACTTTGGCACATTTTGAACCCTTTCACTTCTTTCACCACGAATTTATGTGCGACGCGCAAATAAATATTTATTTGTGTTGCATGCCGCAAATATTCAAGCCGTAGTCATCGTCTTCGTCGTTGTCGTCATACTTTTGCATCATTATATATTTTTATGTCTGTGCTTTGCCAGCGTGCGTTGTCGATGTCGATGTCTTAAAAAAAGCGTTCAATAAATATGCTTCCATTCGACTTCGCTTTGTAACTCGTTCCCCCCCGCTTAGAGATACACATAAGTCTGCTGCATTTTTTCAATAAACGAAAGTGGTTTTCTTTTGAAATCATCGTTGTCATGTGGCCTCGACACTCTGGGACTATGTTTATGGCCTTTAAATGTGCGCTTCATAAAACATTTTCCAAGAAAGCAAATAATATGCAAATAAATTAAAAAACAAAAAATGCCGCAATTCACCTTTGCATCTTTTAGTTTCAAATGTATTTGTTGAGCCATGTGCTTTTGAGGCAAGTATAGTAATTAATGAGAAAAATAGTTTTAAGCCATGATTATTTTTGCAAAGCTTTTACACATAGGAAAGGTAATTTATTTTTCTAAAAACATGAAAAATTTTGAGGCTGCTTTATTTATATGTAGATCTTATAATATATTTCAATTTATTTGCAATACTTAATTTCAGGAAAATAAAAAAAAAATTTAATTTTAATTGTAGAAAAGTAATTTTTAATTAAAATAAGCTCAACATGTCCAGAATCATCGATAAAAAATTCTGTTTGCAATATTTAATTACAGAAAAATAAAAAAAAAATTTATTTTAATTATAGAAAATTAATTTTTAATTAAAATAAGCTCAAAATGTCCAGAATCATCGTTAAAAAATTCCGTGTTCGATAGGAAAAATGACACGGGTTCCCTAAAGTAATCCCAATACACCGTTAAAAAACATAACCCCTTTGGAAATGCTTCTATTAAACCTTTTTGTATGTCCAGCATGCATGTAAGAAGCAACTTATTTCTTAATGGAGGTCTTAAGCACTGATTCAACTACAGATTTGCCTTAATTGTTCTAAGGTAAAATCAAGTTGTATTTAATTGTTCTTAAACGAGTTCTACACAACCACATGTCTAACAACGATTTGGTCAGTTTTTCCCTTTTGGAAATTATCGTTTTAACAAATCGGTTATGGGCCACAAAGATGCTACAACTTGTTTGTGGTTGCGTAGCTAACTCAACTTAAAGTTGAAACATTGTTTCTTGAGGTTGCATTAATGTGCAAGTATCTGCTGTGCTAATTTGTCTTAACTGAATTGATTTATCCGTTAAAAATCACAGTTTGCTGCGTTCGGTTTGCCAACAAGTAAGCAAAACACAAGCTGGTCAACTCTTATTTGCTCTTAAAATGCTTTGGCAGGTGTTGATGTTACTTCCACAATGCACTTGTGTGTGTGTGTGTGTGAGTTTGAGGATGTTGTAAATCTATACAAATAATTGGAATTAGTTCAAGTGAAAAGTGCAAAGTGTAAATGGTGAGAAACGTTGGTCTTTTCATTTGGTTTTGTTTGCTGGCCGACCATGTTGTAACCAGCAGCAATTTGTTGCAACATTAAACTAAATGGCATTGATGAAGATTTGCTTATGGACTTAAACGAGCATTTGTTTATTTGCACATTTACACAGTTGAAGTTGTAAACAAGAGAAAAGCAAAAATATTTCACTTGATTTTCACAATAGAGTTAAATATTTTCTGAAATTGTTAAAAGTAAAGAAGTATATTTTTATCTTCTTATATGAATATACATATATCATAATGGACACTTTGTGGCAAATGCAGTTTGTTAACATTGGCCAAGAACAGTGAGGAAATTACAGTACAGACAATAGTTAAATACTTACATACAAAACATGTACAAATAGTGTAAATAAATGACTAAAGTTGGCAATTGTTTCAAGCAAATAATTGAAATGCGACAACCAGAAAATACTCATAGTTCAACCAGACACACAAACACAACAACAAATATACATACATCTAGTCTAATATATATACAAGCTGAGATAAATGTTCATTGTGTATGCGGGCAACCGTAATGTCCATCACACGCAAGCTTTGACAATGAGCCAATTCAATTGTCCACCTTCCATTGCACTTCAATGATAGTACAATGCATTAGTGTATGTGTGTGTGTGTGTGTCTGTGTGAGCATGTTTGCTTTTACAGCTTATTTGTTATTGTGTGCACAAATTAGCCAATACTTATACAATTGTCTATTTGACAGTTGATCTGTCCAATTTGTCAGTACAAGTGAGTAAACGAAGCGAGTGTCCTGTGAAATGTTTGACAGTTTGGATCTTCAAAAATTAAACAATTTCTAAGAAATATAAAGAGTGTTCTAAGTGACCTGTGAAGAGTTTGACACAATTATTTCAATCAAATTTACTTCTAGCAGTTTGGATTTTCAAAAATTAAACAAATTCTAAGAAATAAAAAGATTGCTCCAAGAATGTTTTGAGTCCTTAGACATAACATTGTATACTCTTATGTCATAATGTGTCATGCAACACATACTGCAGTCTAATATGAAATTCGTAGCGAAAATTCGAATGCTAGACTGCCGTATGTGTTTTGTGTATCTTTGTAACTTAAATGATTTAGTCAAAAGTACTAAGTGAGTATTTATGTCATGGATGTTACTTTAAGATCTGAGAACTTTTTAAAAAATTCGAATGCTAGACTGTCGTATGTGCTTTGTGGATCCTTGTAACTTGTATCTCCTAGTCTAAAGTACTCAGTGAGTATTTATGTATGTAATGGATGAACTTTTGAAACTTCCACAAATATGCTTATTAAACTTGATTTCTTTAATGTTTACCTGAGGCATTTTCATTTGTATGCCATTATGGTTTATAATATAATCCAGTATTTCATGAAAATCAATTGACAACTAACAAATTTGGATTACACACAAGTGTACACACACACACGTAATGCTCTAAATTGCATTTTTGAGTGTGTGTGTGTGTGTAGGAGAATTGGTCATTTGTAGTTTTCAATGTTTAAATTTAATGCTTGCAAATCATGATTAGTTTGCTCACGTACAAGTATGTGTGTCTTATAGCATTGATAATAACCAAGCATTTGGCTCTCTTCTACTTTGTATGTACATATGTATGTATGTGTGCGTGTGTGTGCTAGAAAATCAAGCGTCAATTTGAATTGCAATTTCACTAATTGCATTACGTTCTATTTTATGTGTGTGTGTTTATGGAAATATATTCATGTCCTGCTTACTTGAAGCTTAGCATAATTTCATATTTTAGCTGCAATTAAACGATTTTTGCAAATATTTTCTACAAAGGTAACTTTTTTGCAAACATTTTCATTATAAAAACACAAACATTATGACTTTTCGACATTCTGCCTTTGCGTAATTTTCTCTGGCAATCATTTCATTGCCATCGACGACGACGAAGACGCCAACAACGATGTCACGTGTCGGTTGCAAACTTAACCCTTAATTTTTTTTATTTTCTTTATTTTTTTTTTTTGCTTTTTTTGTAGCCTCATTAGGCTTTGTTCGCCTTAGCTGTCGTTGCCTGCCTTGCGACTTCATATTGCAGCATCAATTTTCGGCAAAATAAAATTCAAGTTTTTATGTGCGCTCGTAAACTGAATTGAATTGGCAATGGCGACGACGACGACTACGATTCGTAGGCATAGGCCATGAGTAGCCAAGTGCGTGGGTCTGTGTCGCATATAGAAACGTGTGAGTTTATATGCGACTGTCGACACTATTTAGCATTGGCTCAGTAGTTTAGTTTACTTCGGGTTTGGATGTGTTTTTTTTCTTAATCCCCTCTGGCATTGTTGTTATTTCTATGGTATGTTGTCTACAAAGCAGCTTAACTACTTTTTATGTGCGTGTATCTATGGAATATGCACACAGTTACTTGCCTTTTTAATAGTTAACGAGCATGTTCTTTTTAAAGTAACAACTATTGTAGCAACAGCACGTTCAATCGAAGTGGGAAGTTTATTTTTCTAAGGGTTGCACTATTGTTGGTTGATTAAATTTAATATATATACATATATTTTTTTTGTAAATATAGAGAGTAAAAGTAACGCTGACAATGGCAACCGGAAATTACAAGTGTCCATTTTGTTCATGACACTATTGCAAGATTTCAAACTGCGATTAAAAAATGACAAAGGCTATAAGAAATTATGCTCTCAATTGTGATAAGTATTTGATTTACTAAAAAGAGAATGTATTTAGATTGTCGATGAAAGGACGTTATTTTCGGCTTTGCCAAAATTTGTGTACTTTTTGTTCAAAGTACGATTATATGTATGTATATATGTATGTACATATATAGTAACATTTTGTTAGTTTTTTTTTAAAGAAAAAGGAAGCCAAGCCCAGTTTACAGTTTATGCTAGCATTAGTAATAAAGTAATGCTATTGTAGATATTATGGGCGGTGCCTCGCCCTTTTATTAAACTTGGAAATATAAGAAATCATTTCAAAGCCTTGTCTGTTTATATAAACATATAAACAAATTTTTAAAACAATTTTCACATTTTTGACTTTTTGTTCCATCACATCTTCTGCAGATATATAAGTCCAAGACAACATTGTACAAATAATTAAGCTTTGATTGATCATTCCTACGACAGTTTTATGGTATAGAGATCCGATCAAGAGATTCTGACAATGATTATGTAAGAAAACTGTATGGCTTCAAATTTTTTAGATATCTTCAAAACTCTGGAATGAGCTGGGATTAAAACCGACAAGAGAGCTGATTCTGAACATGCAATATATACTTCATATGGGCAGATATGTTTCCTTCTGTGCGTTGCAAACATCATGACAAAGCTGATATACTCTTGAGAGAGCATAAGCGAATGTGTGTGTGAATGCGTGTGTGAATGCGTGTGTGTTGCTATATGAATTGGACGATTTGTATTGCGTATTGCACAAACATAGCCGACAGAAGCATCATAGTCAGCAACAACCATCGTAATTTGCTTGAATCTTCTCTTTTGGCATTTGTGTTAATTCACAAGCAACACGCTTGTTGT
The DNA here is from genome assembly GCA_034638295.1 of Phortica okadai. Lineage (NCBI taxonomy): Eukaryota > Metazoa > Arthropoda > Insecta > Diptera > Drosophilidae > Phortica > Phortica okadai. The sequence goes on from CM067851.1 coordinate 7,229,275, forward strand.
TGTTGTTGTTACAGCATGCATTGCTGTTACTGCTATATGTCTGAATTATGTTTTTGAATTTAGTTGACAATGAGCGACACAAATTTATTGTCCACAGCCAAAGCATTGTCAACAACAACAACCACAACAACAACATTGAAATTAACACTGCAACATGATCAACAACAGCTCCAACAGCAACAACAACAACAACAACGATAACAAAACACAATGACAGCAATAACAACAATCAGATGTGATTCGTTTTCAACAGGCAGAAACTCGAACTGAGCGTGGGCGTGGCAATGACAGTTACACTGCAGACCGTACTATAAAAGAGGCCTTAAACGAATTGTTAACTAAGTCAAACATGACTAACATTTTAAAGTGTTACTTTGAGTTGATTTAAAAAAAGAAAATACTAAAAATATATGAATTTTTTTTCTCAGGCAACAAAATAGAAAATATGTAAAAAAAAAAAAAAAATACAAAAACAAATCAAAAAACAAAAACTTCCACAAATTATAAACTCAACACTGCCAAGCGTTGACAACATAGAAAACCGAAAATTTTGATTTATAGCATTGCGTAAACTGCATTTGACGCTTGCTGCATGTTGTGTATACGCCCTGTGTGCACAAGCATGTCTATGTGTGTTGCCGTTTCCACAAGCCGTTGATGATGACTGCATACAAACAAAACTCACACGCGTTGTTGCAATGTTGCAATTGCAAACTCAAACAGTTTTAGGCGAACTTTAATTTAACGGCGTTGTGTGTGTGTGTGTGTGTGTCTGTTTATTTTCGCAATGGCAACGCAAACTTGCTCATTAGTCGCTTGCATTGAAATAGGCAACATTCAAGTTGTTCGCTGTTGTTGCTGTTGCTAAGGTTATTGTGCAATACATAAGTGTTAATGTTGCCCAGCCAAAGTAATCGTAGCTTAGTGTACGTATTAATAACGCCGTAGACAAAAAGAATTTAATGAGCTTTATGGCGAAGCTTAACACACAAAGTTCTTGCAAAAAAGAATATTTTGTATCCTTGACAGAAGACATTTAATAACTTATTTTTGAAGTGAATTTGCCTTCAATGATTTAAAAAGACATTTAATTAACAACATTCATAGAGTTTATATGGACTTGAAAGGATAAACCAAAACTTCAAATTTAAACGAAGAATATTGAAAAATAATCGGTAAGTGAATATATGTTCCGAATTGCAATAATTGTATCAAAAATAAGGAGAGCTCCTTTGGATAGTGAAACATTTTTTGGGCGACAAATAATAAGGGGACTATATTCATGTCCTCTCTGAGTTCTAGAGATTCGGATGTAACATGAGACCTCAGAAGACACTTAGATTGCCTCTAAGTCTGAAGATTTGAGTGGATAACAGGTAGAGGGTTCATTAAAGTAAGACTATCTGATGTCTTGTACATCAGTTTGAAAAAAGTAATTTCGAGATTTTTACTAAATATTTAAATAGGTTGGGTGATACGACTATATACGAATTTCTGTTTTGAAAAAGTTTTAACAAACGGTTTGTTTTGTTGTCATGTGTTGTCTTTCGTTGCAGATGAATTAGACGATTAATAAAATTTTTTTGCCAGCGTTGAGTCGAATTGAAAAACAAAAAAATCGTATTGAAGAAATAAAACATATTGGAAATATGTTGTTTATAATTAGAAAATTTAAATTTTCTTTTATTTTTTGACAAAGCTTGAAGGAGTATTAAATTCTATGCAATAAAAATGTTGTTTACACTGCAATCAACTGATTGGTTAAATTTCGAAACAAAACAAAAATAATAAAGAAATTCTTGTTCTTCAAACATTCAAATTTCTGCATATACTCTAAATTGCATAAATCACTTCATGATATTTTTGGCATATTGACTTAATTGATAAGTAAAATGTATTGAAATTATCATTAGACGAATTTCATCAATATAATTGACTTTTATGTGATTCATTTATCAGCCGCTTGCCTTCATAGGCGCCTAAATGAAGTTGAAACTAATGCAAAATATTTGTAGCACAATGCAAAGTGTTTGTGCAACTCTTTAATGAATATAACTGCGATAACGGCACGGAAAGTATTTTAATGAAAACTCAAGCATTGAGCGAAAAATGGAAAAAAGATAGAAGAAAAAAAGTCATTTTCGTAGATTTTTTTGTGGAAGGCATAGCAGACACTCCTACTTCGATGTGCGGAACAATATCATTTCGTAATGGGCCATTAATGCAACTCAGAGCTGTCATTTAATTTGTCTACAATTTCAGCATTTTTATAAGTAATGATTTTTGTTTTCTGTTGTTGTTGCAGCACTTTCTGTTATGCCCACTAAAAAAAAAAAAAAATACTCTCATTTCTTTTTTTTTTCTCCTCATTTTTTTTTTGTTGCTGAAATTTTTGTTTGTGGTGATTTTAACTTGAATGTGACTTGTGCAGTGAACGAAAAACAAAATCATGCGGCGTTGTGCATTGCAATAGGCAAATGAGTTCCTGTTGGGGGATTGTATGAAGAGGTAGAGTGTGTGGGTTTAGGTGGTTGAAGTCTTAAATGAATGAGAGTACAGTAGTGGAAAACAAATTTGTAATATTTTTAAAAATTCTAATGCCAAAAGCGAACGTTCTATGCTGACAATAGCAGCTCACAACGCTGGCCAACGTACTGTCAGTCTGCTTGCAAGCATCTCTCCTACTTTCTGCATTGCCTTGATGAACAAAAACCCAACCGCAAAGCATAATCAGCAACAAGCGTTGTTAACAAAAGATATTCTAGCAAAAAAAAGAAATGAAAAAAAATAAATGTGAGCAACTTAGTATGAAAAGTGTATCACAAATGCAAACAAACTTCCAAAAAAAAAAAAAAATGAGAGAAAAAAAAAAATACAAATAATAATAAAAATAATGCAAACAAAGTGAAGGCAATGCGAGTTGAGGCAAAGAAATGGCACAGCAGCAAATATTTTAAATGAATGTCAGCAAAGAGATGACAAAAACCAAAATGAATTCATTTGTTATGCATCAAAATGACTGAACTTGCACAGTTCCGGTGGCTGATGTGCTTGTCTGCATGTCTGCCTGCTGGCAACACCCAACTACCTGCTACTTAGGCTAATCTCTCAAGTAGCAAACGGATTTCGCTTGTATCAAGTGCATGCATGTGCATGTTCATTCATTGCTTTATTCATTTACCCACTCATACACTCATTGACTTATACATTGACGACTCATATACATATATATGTATGTATTTAAGCATGGCCTTATAGCTAACGTCAATTTTTGCCGACTTTTTGCCGACTAAAGCAGAAATATTTCAATGACAATGTCTTATTTAGAGTAGGTTCGAGTTTAATAACGTCAGCAATGCTGCTACTAAACTACTTGAAATTTAATTTAAAACAGAAAACAAAAAAAAAAAAATAGGATAAAAAAAAACCTGGAAAACAAAAACAACTCTGTTTGAGATTAAGTCGAGCTTTGCTCTCATTTCTTATACATTTTTTGTAGCATACTTTTCGGTTGCTATATGCAATTGCATGTAGCCAAACCTTAGCTCAGCAAACTCTGTATATGTATGCACATACACATACATACATATTTGTAATCCCTCATATTTATACCGCAAAATTATTTGTTTTGTCTGATTGCGGATTTGCAGTTGCATAGTTTGTACAGTTATTTGTGTAAGTGAAATTATTGCAGCAGAACTTTTTATGACCGAGACTTTCAGACATGAATGCCATGAATGCGGCTTATACTATGTGTACTATACTACGCTCAGTGTATCCCTATGTGTTTGTGTGTGTGTGTGTGTACGTCAAACGGAAAACCGTACTCATTTAATATGAAAGCAAATTGCATAAAATCGCACCTGCCTGCATGTAGCATGCAGCAGCACGTCAGTTGATGGTACGGAAATAAAAAGTACGTGCAACGCCTGCCAGAAAGCATAACAGACAAGGACACAAGACACTCTTCATACGCTCGTTGTCATATATGTATGTATGTACGTATCTTGTGTACGTTTGTTGTCCCGGGCAACGTGGCAAAGTATGCCTTTTGAAGCCTTTTGATTCCTTTTGCTGTGCTCTGCTCTGCTATGCTATGCAGTGCAAATATCGGCAAATCTTTTTGGCTCAAGCATATGCCTTCTATGTATGTATGTTTGTATGTATGTGAGTTTACTTTAGTTTAGAAAAATATTGCGACATTCACTTCATACAGCCTGAGCGGCTCACATTTATTTCTTAGACAACGTTTTGTGCCATGTGTAAAGCTTGGCAAGCAAAAACACGTTTATGAGCTTGTCTTACTCCTTGTGCAACATGTTGGCTCGCTCGCCCCGGTGTGAGTGTCAACGGTGTATTTGTCAATAGTAAATACGGGTTTAGGTGTTGTTTAACATACGCCCACCACGCACCACCACCACAAATGCACAGAGCGCATCAGCTAAGAGTTTATTACGTTGTCTCAAACTTTATGAGGCACACAAATAAAGTCATGAAATGTTCTGCAATATTCACGGTTGCAGTTATTGTAATTTTCAAGCACGTAGCATTTGTACATTGTACTTTTTGTACCTTCCACTTGATCTTAATGCTATTGCTTGCACTGTTGCATGGCATTGCAAATTTTGCAAGCAAATGACATAAGAATATACAAAAATTTCAATTGAATACACTGTCAAGCTATGAGATAACAACATCAACAATAAAAGGTATGTACACTGCATTAGGGTTGGGTATCGATCAACATAATATTGATTATTATTTTCTACTAACTAAATGAAACAACAATTATTTGTTATTTCCTAAATCGTAAAAGTATTTTATTCCGAAAATTTGGTTGTATTTTTTTTTTAATAAAAATACTGCAAAATCAATTATGGCCGACAGAAGAATTTGTTGTCTTTTACGAGTAAAAAATATATGTTTTTATTTTTTATTATCCGATTAATCGATAGAAAATAATTAAGAATATATTTACTATGCTTTACTTTCCTGAATGTCTCTTCTGTGTTAGAAAATCTTATTTCTTTTGTAGTTATCAATGATGTTCTGATAAGAGTAAATAAAAAAATTTTAAAAAAATTATTAAAAAGTCTATTGACTATTTAAATAGCAAAAACAGCTCAATATTATTGCCGCTTCTGCTCGCTCCTTGCAAGAGTTTTAAAAAAAATGTTTTTTCTTTTATTTTTATCTTCTTGCTTGCCAATGAACAAGCACACAAAGTAGCAATACAACACAACATACATACAAAGATATATTTTTAACACAGCATCAAGATTTTCCAATAGAATTAAGCCGCACAATGCGAAGCAATAAAGCCCCCAAGAAGCAACTCACTGTGTGATTTCTGTTAAACAAACTACAAATTTGCAATACTTTTTCCTACATTTGCTGCATCACTTTTTTGTTCCATTTTTTTTTTTCCTTGTGTTAGACTGCCGTCTTGTGGCTATCAGCGCCATCGATCTTTGGCTGTATGGCATGCAGTTGACAGATCAAAATTACAAATCGACAACAACGTGCATGTTGACATGCGCTTGGTTGGCCATTGGTGGTCAACGCAACTCGAGGCGTACAATGAAGTTTTTATGGTTAATTGAGTGGTCGTAGATTGTTGTGATTGTAAGCAACAATAAGAAGAATTAGAGAGAGAGAAAAAGAGAGAGAGTAGCTTTATAAAGCTTGCTCAAAATTATTATTTTGATTTTTTTTTTTTTGTATTTTCTTTTTTGTTATTTTGTATACAATAAACATGCCAATTTGGCAATGCTTTTGTAGGAATTGTGAAAAGCATTTTATCGGAATCAAAGTCCATGTATCATGAACAGTCTAAGTGATTTCCATTCATATTCAAAAAACGTCAAATCAAAAAATTTTTCATTCGTTATACTTCTATACATACTTAACTTTATTCTCACTTCCGTTTCCGCTTTCTCTGGCCTCTTCTTTTGCCACTGCCACTGCCAGTGCCACTTCAATGTAAATTGGCAGTTAAGCGATTTATTTTAATAATTCACACCGATTTATGCGCCAACAAAAACATCAAGCAGCGCAACGAAACGTCTCCCACCTGTCGTTTTGGTTTTTTTTTTTTCGGTCTTTCACTTTTTTTTTTGGCTGCTATTGCTGCTCTTTATTGACGCGTAGCGCACGAATTCACTTCAGCAATTTTTGGCTTTTTGTGCGCATCAAAGAAAGCAACGAAAAGTTGCAAACAGCGAAATTTTTCGCTTTATTTACAAATTTGGTTTTAATGTTAAAGTAAGAATGTTTTTTTTTTTTTTTTGCTTGCGTGAGCAACGTGCATGAAAATATTTGTTCATTGTATTTGGTTTGTTGTTTGCTGTTGTTGTGTTAGTGAAGGTGTGAGCTTGGCATCAAGTGGCGCTACTTCATTTGTATGCATTTGAGCACCGTGTGTGTATGTGTGTGTGAGTGTGCGAGGCCAGCAAAGTGCCATTAAGTGTTTTTACTGTACTTACTAAAAGTTGCAAAAAGTACTTGAAACATTTTTCAATGCATATTGTTGTTGTTGTTGTTGTGGTGTGCGTTAAATAAAGTTGGTTTATTTCTTATTTCAAATTAAATAAAAAAAATTAAATTACACGAAGCGGCTTTTCACTTTCACAAACACATAAATTTATTTCATTTCACAATTGTACATTTCAATAACAAATCAACATTGAATGCACACAAATTTGTCTCTGTTAATTAATAATTAAACAATTAATTAATTACACTTTCCATGCAACACTTTCTAAACACCAATTAACATCTAAAAGTTGATTAGAAAAGCAAATTTTATGTGTCAGTATTTAAATCACCTAAATGAGTGCACAATGTTGCAAATTCCTGTCACTTTTCGCCTGCAGAGAGGTCATTAACATTCGTACAACGAAAATGCAAAAAAAAAAAAGAAAAAAAGAGAAAAAAGGAAGGCGTAAAATCAGTAACGCTTTGTTCGATGCACATGTGTGTAGCGCCTATCGAAATGAGTGAGTCTGTGCTGGCATGTGTGTAGCCATGTAGCAGTGGCAGTGGCAGTCTAAAAAACCCATAAATGTGCGCAGGCGACTATTTATGGCCTGACCTCAACTAAATGAAACTGTAAATTAGAAAAAAGAAAGCAAAACGAAGCAACGCCAGAATGAAATGCACTGACAATGCAAAATTAAGTACAGAGTGGAAGAAAACAAAAAAAAAAGAAAACAAAAACAAGAAAGACAAAACGTATTACGAAAAAATAAAACGGAAAAAAAAAACAACAACATATAATCAAAGCCAAAATGTACGCGAACGCAAAGCTTTCAATAATTGCAGCACAGTCGTCGGTAATGAAACCGAGTGGCAAATTACAAAAAAAAAAGGAAAAATAAAAAAATACCAAAAAAAAACACAAAGTGGGGAAATGTTGCAGCCTCATTTGAGTGCAACGAAATGAACCTCGGAATGAACGCCAAAAGCCGAACACACGAACGAACAAACACAACTCGACGACGAAGTGGCACGACTGCGAAACGAGTCTAATACGAAGTGAAGAAGCTTTTGTGTGTAAGCTTTTTGGGACAAAGTGAGTCATGAGCAATTGATGCGTTTGTATGCTGCGCAGCATCCGATTGGTGGCGAGCTTTTCATACTGAAGGCGCACAAAAGGCAAATATTTTGCTTACAAATAATTTCCCCTGCAACAACAATCAAACAACAACGAAGACGACGTCGACAGCAGCAGCATGCCTGTAAGGCAGCATGATGCCAGGCAAGGCAAAAGAGTGTCTGCCGTTTACAATTTGCAGCCCTGCGCATGCACACATACAACGCACACACACAAACAAACACATACACATTGATATGCACACCCACAAGCATCGCTGTTGCTTCAACGCTTTGTGCTCTGCTGCTGTTCTCTGCCGCTGCCGCAGCCAGCATCAACTGCGCTCCTCCGCCCTTTGGTCAACCTCTTTTGCTAGCATTCGTTTACGACTCGTGCTATTTCTTTCGTTGCCTTGCATTCGTTTGCTGCTTAGCTTGATTTTGGTCCTTTTTGCATATCCCCACCCGGAAAATTCATCGGTCGCGCAACGCTGTGGTATAAAAACCCCCGCAACGTGAAACGTCGCTCATAAGTTGAAATCATTGCGTCCTGTGTGTGTCCTTTTACGCAGCTCAGCGCCAAATTCAATTCAATTCAATAAAATATTCCAGTTAACTGAAGTGTTGCGTGCGCCAAACATTCAACATAATTTTAACAAAAATTTTTACAAAATTCAACAATAAATAGAAAGAAAAAAAAAACACTAAACAAAATGAACAACATTAAACATTTAAATTTGTTAATAAAGTACAAGTTTTATATGAAAGACAATGAAAAAAGTGTGTGCAAAATAAAAACAAAAATATGGAAATGAAATCAAAATGTTGCTAAGCCTTAAGAGTTGCTGAGACTTGTCAATGCGCCTGATGTAAGCCGCCAACGCACTGGAGTGGAGTTGAGTACGTATAAATATAATAAAAAAAATATATATATAACTGTGTGTGTGTGTGTTAATTAATAAAACTCTATTTTATTATGTTGATCAAGTTGGGCTACTTTTTTTCTAATATATTTAAACATTTTCATTGCAAAATTGTTGTTGTTTCAATTGTGGTTAGCATAGTAAACAAATTAATTAAAAACTTGTACCAAAATGTATCAAAAAAAAAAAAATGAATAACAAGAAATTGAAATGGAAAACAATTGGCAAAACACAACAACACAAACCCGTCAACACACAAATTGTGGTAATCTGTGTTGCATGTTTGTTGTTATTGTTGTGTTCTGTTCTTGTTGTTTGCCACCTTTTTTAAGCCAATAATTCTGCGCAATACGCCTAACAGCATTTTGTTCTTGTTTTATATGTTTGCTGTTTTGTACAATTTGTGCAAAATAAATTTGCATATTTTTAGGCGCGTTGGTGTTGCAATTATTATTCAAACATTATTGTTGTACATTTTTTTTTGTAAAAATACATACATTGTTTTTCTGCTATTTTATTTGTCTCTCGCTCTCTCTCTCAATTTACACGCATAAAACTTTTTTCTGTTTGTCTGCGTGCTAATTTTAACACATTCGTTAAATAATTACATTAGTAATTATTATAAATGCAAAGTGTCATTAAACGTTATACACATGCCCAAACACACACATATATTTGCCTGTATGAGTGTGCTTGTGTGGCAAAAATGTTCACATTTGAAAATATAAATTTTAAATTACATTAAAATATATTATTGTTAATTGCATTTCATTGCAAAAAGAGCGAAACTTTTTAATTGCAACTGAAAAGTATTGAAAAAAAAATAGATTTAAATTCTATGTTGGCTTGTGTTGTCACCTTTGACTTATAGTAAGTTTATTTAATTTTAATAAAGCTCTGTTGATTTTTATATGTGAAAAAAATATCATGAGTTTTTAATTAGAGAAATAAATACTTACATTTGAATTTTATATGCAAATTAAATATAAAATATTGATGATGGAATAATGATTTCGTATAAAAAAAAGCTTGTCTTTTAGACACATGCAGTAATTTGTTAATCAACTTTCCATTTTGAAGATTTTCGCCAATTTTTGGTACTTGAATCCCGACTTCTGCTTACACTAAAAATACTTTAAAAACTGTTGGTCAATTTCAATGCCAAAAAGTACACAAGTCCTGAAAAGTCATACTGCTTCGGCACACAACTTCAAAATTGCTCTAAGAATCTCTATTCTTCCTTGATGAGTATTAATCCGAAAACTTCGATTTTTTGAAACTACAAGCGATATAAATGAAGAATTCCATTCTAAATGAGCGTCTACATCACAAAAATAGTCACTAAAGGAAATGTCAACTCTGTCGAAGCTAAATTTTTCAGAGATCTCTGGATCAGTCAGTGAGTGATTCAAGAATACATAGATTTCAGTATGTTATCATGTCAATTTTTGAACAAACTTTCGAACTTGGAAAATTGTGTATATCTTGAAACTTTTTCCAACTGAAATGATCACCAGTTAGGTATTATTCAATATTATAATATAAAAAATTGACTATCTGATCTTGCACCTCATATGAGATCATTGTTTGTTCAGAATATAAAAAATTCATAGCATAAACACAGCATTTAAAAGACTTGATATTATTCGAGTTTCATTCGTTTTGAAGATTGAGTAATTAAACGTTAATGAATAATTAATTTGCACAATGAATGCAAAAATGCGAAATAAATATTTGTATAGCTAAAGTAATCGCAATCATTTTTACATACGTTTGAATGACTTTTACGCATTTCAATTAAAGAATATTTTTACAAAAATGCAATTAAAAAAAAAAAAAAATAGCAAGTCACTTGCACACATGAGTTAATATTTTAAATACATATATTTTTATTAATAATCAAACTATGCGTAAAAAAGAAAAAAAAATTAAATACAAATATTCATAAGCAAAAGCTTACAAAAGTGATAATATTAATTTATTATATTACACAAAGAGATTAATTAAATGCAATTGAAAAATAAAAATAAAGCGAAAAATGGCACCGAAAAATGCAACGATAAAATATTCGAAAAATTGCAAATAATATAAAATAATAATAATATTGTAAGTTTAATTGAAATTAATTAAAAAATGAAACCAAATAGTTTTTTGGGGTAGCAAAAGAAATCTGAGAAGCTCAACTGAGCTGAACTGAACAGAACAGAACAGAGCATAAAATCCTATAATAGTTGAACATTTTTGCACGAAAAGTTTATTGCACGAAAATTGTTTGCTTGCAACAAAAAAAAAAAAAAAAGCGCTTGGCAAAGAGGTGCTCGATGCTTGCAGCTGCGCTAAAGGTGACTGCAAAGTATAACTTGTGTGTCTGTGTGCGTATGTGTGGCAAAATGTTACACGCATGTGTGTGCGTGTGTGGGCTGAGCGTTGGCATGTATGCACTTGCATAAAGCTGAAGCTGAGCAACCTTATGACAGAACGAGTATGCGCGATGGTTTTTCAAGCTTCAACAGAAAATTTTCGTTGCTCTTTTTCTTGGCTTTACACACTTTTGGTTTTTTTTGTTTTTATACCCTGTACACACACTGTGTATCAGGGTATATTAAGTTTGTTTGAGACGGTTTGTATGTAACGCATAGAAGGAGGGGAGGGGGACCCTATAAAGTATATATATTCTTGATCAGGATGACAAGACGAATTGATATAGCCCTGTCTGTCCGTCCGTCCGTCCGTCCGTCCGTCCGTCCGTCCGTCCGTCCGTCCGTCCGTCCTCACCAATGGTTCTCGAAAACTATAAGAGCTAGAGACTTGAAATTTGGTGGATAGACTCGTGAGGTCAAACGCTAGATCAAGTTTGAAGGATTTTTTGCCACGCCCACTCCTTCCCGCCCATCGAGCACCACCCATTTTTTCAAAAGGCTGTAGCTCGAAAACCTGATGAGTTAGAAACATGAAAATGAGTATGTAGACTCAGTATGTATAGCTCTACAAAACTGCATACCACATTTTTTCCCCCTCCCCTTCGTTTCCCCTCAAAAAGTTGTTTTCTTAAAATTGCTGTATCTCCTAAACTATAATAGATACAATGCTGAAATTTTGTATGCAAACTCAGTAAACATACCTTTTTAAAACTGCATACCACAAACTTTCATTTTTAACGCTGTGTGACAACGCAAAGACAAACAAGTTAAAATTTGGCATAAATTGCGCTTTGAACACTGCTTTATCCTATTTGTAACAAAAACCGTACTTAACACTGCGAAAACTATTAAAGCTAGAGACTTGAAATTTGGAAGATAGTCTCGTGTGGTCGAACACTAGATGAAGTTTGAAGGAATTTTTGCCACGCCCATTCCTTCCCGCCCATCGAGCACAACAAAAGGTCATTTTTTCTTAAAATTGCTGTATCTCCTAAAGTATAAAGAATACAATGCTGAAATTTTGTATGCAAACTCAGATAACATACCTTTTTAAAACTGCATACAACAAACTACCACTTTCCCCGCAAAGACCAACACACTAAAATTTTGCAGCAATGCTTTGTAGCAAAACCCGTACTAAAGCGCCATCTAATGGCAACATTGCACTGTGAGCCCTGCCTCACTATTAGCAAATACACAAACCATATCGTGGTACACTGCTTTTGCTGTCGGCGAATGTTTAACGTGTTATCAACATAGGTGTGTATACAGGGTATTATATAGTTGAGAATACTCAACTATACCGCCCTTACTGGTTTGTTTTTTGTTTTATGTTCTTGTTTTTGTTTGCGAGCAAAAATGCAAGTTGAGCACTTTAAATTCCAATTAAATGGAAAATGTGAATAATTGCAAAAAAGTCGCTGTTAGTTTGAGGCAACCGTTGCATTAGCAACAGCAACAGCTGCTGGCATTGCATTAGTTGAAGCGTAGTGGCACTTGAGTTGGAACTGTTGCCACTTGGTGCTGTTGAAATCTTTATAATTATGTTGGAAACAGAAATCGAAAAAAAATATTATTCAAAAAAAATTAAAAAGTTGCGAAAAATTTACTTTTTTTATAACGATTTGTACATTGTCGCAGTAGTCGTCGCTTTGTGGCGTTACATTTTTCGTGCTTGGCCAAGTGACATGTTGTGAAAAAATATAACGCAGCCGAAAGAAGCTGCAAGCGTTGCGATAAAGTGCAAATTTTGTTAATTATTCGATTCGTTCTTGTTGTTGTTCTTGTCTGCGGTCGCCGTTCAAAATGTTGAAAGAAAACTTTTCAAGTTTATTGCTCATAATTGCCACAATTTGTTGTTTTTCCACATTTTGTTTTTTTGTTTTTTCTTTGTTTTACAACATCGTTTGACTAACTGCCAAAGTCAACATGAGACTTGCATTGCATACTTTGCGGCGAACACTTTTGATTGCCATTTAGTTGGTTTGCCGCGGCACGGCAAAAAGCACAAGTGTCGCAAGTAAAATTTGTTACTGACATTCCAAGTTAGTTGCACGGAAAGTTGAAAAATATTGCCTTGCAACAACGTGCCACGTGCATGGCTGTGCGCCATTTTTTTTCTTATACCCTACACACACTTTGTCAGGGTATATAAGGATTGTTTGTTTGGGTTGTAAGACCCCACAAAGTTTATGTATATATATTAATGATCAGCATGATAAAAGAAGTCGATTAAGTCAGGTCAGACTATCCATCTTTCCAGCCATCTACCCTTTTTTTTATTCTCACCAATAGTTCTTCAAATCTATAATGTAGACTTGGACTTGGACTTCGAGGGCAGCCAGGCTATAACTTGAGTACCGGAAGAGATAGAAACATAAAAATGCAAAGATACAAACCTGAAACTGCGAAAATAAAATTCTTATATATCCCACATGAATCTTGACCGATTTCCTTGAAATTTTTAACAATATTGAAATGGAATTGTTCCATAAAATAATTCGGTTTAGGTTCGGGTTGGATGTAGAGTATTATATTGTCGCGTATACTCGACTTTAACGCCTTTATACATTTTTAAGTTGTTTTTCTTTTTGCGTTTGCTCTTTGTTTTTGCTTTCGTTCGTATTGGCGATGTTCAAAACATGATAAGAATTTTAATGAGCAAAAATTGATGAAAATTGGAAAATGGCAAAAAAAAAGAGCAACGCAAAAAAAGGGGGTGGGGTAAATGTCTTATATCAGGTGTGAAGTTTTTAATAATTTTGCAGCGAGTAAAAGAAAAATTATGACTCTTCTTATTAGCTTTTTGTGGCCATAAGTTTAATAAAAACTTCGCTCATTATTGCTTATTTTATTTTATGCTGTTGTTGTTCTTGTTATTGTTGCACGTTATGCCAAACTTGACTTTAATTACTTTCCTTGCAACAACTGCTGTATAGAACTTTGATTCAAAGCTTTAAATTTACAAACAAATCATTTGCTTTAATTGGAAAGAGGCAAAATAAGAAAAAGAGCATTACTTGCTTCTTCTTGAAATCACTTTTGTGTTATACAATTTTTCGACTTGTCAGCTCGCCAGCGAAAAAACTATAGAAACGCCTGTGCAAACACAAAAGCTTAAACAAATACAATAAATGAGCACATGTGTGTGTTGTAGCTTTATTTGCCTTGCCAGCAATTAGAGTTAATGCAGTTTACATTATTTAAATAAAGTGCAAATTTGCATATGTTAATGAGATACAAAAAAGGTGCAAACAATTTGAGCCAACGAAAATGCGCAATAAGCACAATTCAAAAAGAAATACAAAAGCAAAGAGCGAAAGAAAAAACACATGCTTTGTTAGAAATTAAACATTAAGTAACAAATTCTGGTTTTGCGCTATGCTGACCGAGAAAACCAGCACACACACACACACACAGACACAGACACACATTTTGAAGTCCAGCCAGTGAAGCCAGCATAGAATCAGTCAGTCAGTGTATGGTAAGCTTCAGCACATGCAATTTGTAAAAAATTGTAATGAATTAAGCAAAAAGAAGAAGAATTAAACATTCACACATTTTACATGCTTTCTATGTATGTGTGTGTGTGTGTGTTTTAGCTTTGAAACTGGCAAAAAGCTGAGTTTGCCTTATGCTAAACATAGACTTGATGATGATGGCTTTGCATGTCGCATACATAGACAAATTTCAACATTGACACTCATACATATGCAATGCTGCAAACAATTAAACAAGCTGTGCATAAATTATTTTGCACGTTGGCGTTCAAGCGCACACGCACACACACACACTCTCGCAGACACAACAAAAATAAAAGGTAAGAAGTATGAAAAACACATGTGCAGCTCAACAACTCCAACCGTGTTGGTTAAATGGCAAAAGAGCGCTACCAAGCAACATAATACTGTGTTTGTGTGTGTGTGTGGGTGTGGCAACGGTAATGTTGCTCATGTAGTCAAACAAACCACAGCGAAAAGTGAAAAGCGAAATAAACCTGCGAGCAGAAAAATGAAAATGAAAAAAGAATTTATATAAAATAAGAGAAAAGTCGTTGGTGTCGGCTCCTCGCTGTGCAGCACGTCGTTGTCGTCATATGCGTAATGTTGTTGCTTATAATATGTGAACTGCACACACACACACACACGCACACATACATCAGCCACATACAAGACGCATAGTCATGCTGCCACATGCTGGGCGATGCATGATATTTGCAATGAGTTAACCACACTTTTTTTTCGCCAATTTTGTTGGGTTTTCCTTGCCTTTTTTTTTTAACGAACATCATGCATATGAGCACATTTTCCGACTTGATTTTCACACGTGCTGCTACGCTGATATAGCAATTTATTTCGTTAGCCAACTGACAGTGAATTTTCCATGTTGTCTGAGCGGTTAGAAGCATAATAAAGTGTAAAAAAAAATTTCTACTTAAATTGAATTAATGAGTCTTTATTTGTGTTGTACTTTAAATTATATAATAATTGCTTAAAGCACAAAACGTTGACTTGAATGATTTGTTTTTGGCACATTCACAACTCATTCGATTTGTTTTCTGCATAATGTGTATTAAAGAAAACTTTCTAGAAGATCTAATAAGTTCTAAGTCACAAAATAATCAAGAATTTCAGAGTTCAGTATTGTCTTGCTGTTAAATTTCAAATAATGAACTAGATTCATGTAGATTATTGAGCCTTAATTTTCGATTAGTAAATTAGCCAGCATAATGTTACATGGTTGTACTTCTATAACACTAATTCTCATAGAGATCATGCAGTTCTTTTCTTACTCACTCATAATTTCTTGCATTAAAAACTTGTTGGCATTTTTGTTTATTCATACATAATAAAAACTTTTGTAAATAAACACAATTTAAGAATTTTCAATTATAAATTATTATGAGTTTGCATTTTCAATATTCATGTTCGCAATAAAACAAATATAATTTTACAAGTGTTGATCAAATATAATGAATATGCCAAAATAAACGAAATTTCTTTTATTTGTTAATAAACATGTGTTTGTTGTTGTATGAAATGCAAGTCAATATTTTCGTTATGATGGGGAAAAAAAATTATTACCAAATAACAACAAATTTTTTTCATTGCACATGTGCAAACAATTTCATCAACACCGAATTACAAAATTTGAATGCTTACGTTGGCAAATGAATGATAATTTGTGTGTTTTTCTCTTTTTTTTAACTTTATTTGTAAATAAAATTTTGTTGTTGTTCAAATAAATAAATGGCGCACGCGTTACTTTTATTACATTGGTAGTTCAATATTTTGGCACAACATGTCGTATACGTAAAAAAAAATTGTTATGAATTGTAAATGGCATGAAAAGTGCAAACGATGGCAAAGTTGAACTAATTAAATGTGTGCATGATATGCGCTAAAATATATAAATGTTAACCATGCACAAACTTTGTCAGGCAGTCGAATTAAATTGGACTTTTTAGAGAAGCTTCAATGGTTCACATTGCATGCTCAATGAACTTTTTCATAATTTAGCGCAATGGGCACATGTAATCCTTAAATTTGTATGATTACTAATGTAGGCAATGTTTGCATGACTTGCTTGCTTAATTAGGTGAAAATGCCGATCATTTCAGTGAAACAAGTATTTGTTGCCGAATCAATTTGGTATCATCATTATAAAGCTGAGAGCTAAAAGAAAAGCATTTTTTTAACCGTTGCCACATTTATTTGTTTCCATTTAATTTTATGAATAAATGCATAAAATATACATTGTGGTGTAAGTGAAATCTTTACTTTGAATTGTACTGATTCGTCCATGGCCGATGTTGCTCCATTTATATTACATGTAAGACGGCAGTTTGATCCTCGATTATAATTTCCTTCCACTTTCCCATAATCTTGTGACAGTCTGATGTATGTTGTTTGTTTGACAACCTGCGAGCGATGAGATTAATATACTTAGAAACTCTTAATTATTAAAATGAGTTGCCCAGCCCATCATTTAAACAGCGCCTTTGTCAGCAAGTGACAAGTTTAGAATTCATCTTACATATTTACCTTTCACTCCCTTTGCTCATGTAGCTTACTTTATATATTTATGAAACTCTTATTGATTTAAGCTAATGAAATTGTTTCGACCTCAAAAACTATATTTTTTTTTGCCTTTTTGCTTAGATATTTTTTTTTTGCTTTTGCATTGATTGCATTTCCATAAATAGTTTTGCTTACATACGAAACGAATTTTATAAATATTTTAATATGTGCTTCTGTAGCTTCAACCAACATTTTGAAATGATAAAATTGCTGTCAGTTTGTTGGAATTGCAAATAAACATGTGTGTTGCAATATAGAAAATTTCCATGCAATATTTCAATGACTTTTATAAGGAGTTACACACACACACACACGACAGCACTAACAATCAAGGCCAAGCAAGCTAAGCTGTTTCTTAGCTCAAGAATTTCACTATTTTTTTTGCTGTGTGTGCAACATGAATAAATACTTAATGCTTAAGAAGTTTATGCATTTGTGTTGGCTTGTGATAAGCGTGAAAATTTCAATGCAATAAACTTTTTTTTTCATCTTGTTTGCTTACTGGCACTCGTCGTGCTTATAAACTTGAGCACCTTGTCTGCAAATATTTCTTTTATTTAGTTCTCATTTTAGCAAAAATCGTTACTTTTCAACAATTTTAAACTTTGTTTTTCGTTTGTTTCGTATTTTGTCGACTTTTAAAAAAATGTTTTTTTTTGTTTTACAGCAGATAATTTGTGTAGCTTTTCTTTCAACAAACTGCTGCACTTTGAATCTATAGAAAAGAAATTGTTGCAAATATGTTCATAAAAAGGTTTAAAAGCCCAAAAACTTTTACCAAAAAGAATTTGTTTAAATGCGGCGAACAAAAGTTCAGTATTTACTGCAGTTAAGAGTGTTCGACTTTGAAATACGCTTTAATTTTAATTATGGACAACCGTTGTGTGGGAAAATGAAATTAAGAAGAAACTCGAAGGCAGTCAACAAACAAGTGCAAAAACCGACAACTCAAGAGTTTCAACTAGAGTTTCAGCATGAGATGAACTTCATTTTAACAAAAGACTTGCAACCGTTTCAATGAGCGTAAGAGACGTAGACAGAGAAAGAAACGAAGAGCGAAACAAATGTTAAAAAAAATAAAAATAAATAAATAAAAATAAAAACAAACTTTGAGAGAAAAAGATTAAAACTTGAAAATAATTGTAATTTTATATATAAAGAAAATTCGTTTATTTTTTTTATTCGTCTTCTATACATTATACACTATTTGCAATTTGCTTTCAAGCAACATTCATGAGTGTTTATTGAATGACTGACAAACTGAAAGACGAAGAGCGGTAAAAGCCAAATACGTAAAGAAAACTGTAACAAATGAAAAAAAAAGTAGAAGAAAATAAATCAACATTTTGTTTTCAAAAGAAAAACTTCAACAATTCTGCATAAATTTTGAATGTTTCTGTTTTCCGCTTTTCTGAAGTTTTTCATGGTGCTACAACGCTGACTGAGTGAGACAACTGCCTCAAGTAGTGCTCAAGTAGTATGCTTGTTTCGGACCCACTTTAAACTTAAGCCACAAAACATGAAATTAAATAAATAAAAAAAAAAATAAAAATCAAAATAAAATAGTTACAGAAAGGGTCAAACGGGAAAGGTTTGCAATGCCTCAAGTGTCGTTCCGCTTTTGGCTTGTTTGTCAACTAAAATCAGGACTCTGTAGTGGCTCAGCGAAGCATTTGTGGTTGGAAATACTTAGCTTATTTTTAAAGTGATTAAAATAAGTTTTAACTAAACTAAAACATTTCGACATTTTCACTTTTAGTCATACCTTGGCTGCTAACAGAGTAAGAGCACTCAAAATATTTCTAAAAAAATTCCCCAAAAGTATGCTACATATATTTTTTCTTTCTTATTTATGAAATTGTATTACATACCAACTTTTTACACAAAATTTGCTCGCAAAATGTATGCATATTAATGTCGACTTGCCATCACACATACACACACATGCATGCTTCATTGCCCAAATTTATTGTTTAACAAATATGTTGCGCAAAAATATGTCTTTTTCTATATTTTATTTGCCTCTGACAATTTTGACAATTGCAGAGACACTGAATTTTCAAAATACTTCGTTTATTGAATTCTTGTTTACTATCCTTAATGCATATTGAAATTGCATCAAGCTATTTAGGCGTAAAGATATTCCACTTCACTTACTGATATCAAATTCGAATTTCATATTCAAAAATCAAGCAATTTATGCGTTTATTGCTTAATTTGTATGCAAAATCGTATGATTTTATATGTTAATTGTACTTAAGGCAAGTTAATGTAAATATTTTTGAAATAATGTTTCTAAAATTTTCAGTATTAATTGTGTATATATATGCATTAATAAATAGGACAAGTTGAAAACCAACAAAGATGCAACAAAAGATAAATTATCAACCTACTTTTCAATTATCTTTACAGTGCGCCTGCAACGCTTTTCTTGGCCTGACTAACGAATTAGTCCTTGCATATAACCTACGTAGATATGCATAACTAAACTGAACAGCTGAGACAGCAAAGGTACCTTTTGGCACTGTAATAATAACAACAACAACAACAGCAAACACAACCCAAATAACAAGAACGACTGAGTAAGAAATAACAAAGAATATTGTGCAATGTCGACGGCGCACATACAACAAGAAGGACGATGATGATGATGATAACAACAATGCTAAGACCAAAGCAAGCGAACGGTGAGTGCATTTAGCTGAGTTACTGCTGCAGTCCTTTATAGTTACATATCCTTGCTGCTGCTTAAGGGCGTATACATAGACATATATATATACAAACAAACATTTTGGAACAATACCTTGGCCAAATACAACTACAACTACAAGAAAAACAGCTTCACTGTTTTGTAACCGCTTTCATAGCGCAATGCAATGACTTGGTGGCATGAAGTGAGTGCCCAAGTTGAGTTGAGTTGAGAGCGTGCGTACGTTGAGTAGCTGCAAGTAGTCTATCAGTGTAGAGTACAACATGCATGACTAAATGCCTGAATGTACGTGTAAGAGAATGAATGAGTAAAGTAAAGTAAAGTGAAGTGCACTGTATGACGTCGAAGTGGGTGAAGGCCTTAACTAAAGTATAGTCTCTCATAGTTAGGCCACACAGACGCACACACTGGTTATATTCTGTTGCTTTTGTTAGGAAAGACAGATACGACGATGTACATACATACATACCATATAGAGGCCATTATGTTTCTGTGAAAGGCCACTCAATGCATTCACAAAGTGGCTATAAGATCTAATTCAAGTGCTTTGAATTGCCGCCGCCATACTCGTTGTCGTTGTTGGCGCTGTCACCATCGTCGTTGTCATTGCTGTCGACGCTTTGTATGTGCAACTAACACGTCACATGCGGGCTTTTGAAATGGTTTCTTTGGCCTTTGCCGTACAGCCCATAGTTTTTGGTTTAAATGAGCTTTTGGATTTGTTGTGAATAGAACGCTTAATTTTGTCGAAAAATCTAATTGGCTTTCATGCGTTCCGAGGGCAGCATTAAGTTGATTAGCACGCCAAAAAAAAAAAAGAAAGACGCTCTAAGTAGGCCAGGCCAATTAAGTGCAATAGTGCGCTGTGCAGCTCATTAACGAAGCGTTGAGTAGTCTATTCAGTGTTCAATTAGTAGATAAGGCAATGATTGTAAGTTGCTTTGAAAGTGTTTCATGTGCATTTAATTCAATTAAATAAATGTTCTACACTTCTCTTGGCATGCATTTAGTTACTTTTACGATACGACAAACTTTGACAATTATTATCAAAACCAAAAGTCAACCAAAAACTAATGAAGTAAGCAACATGCATTTGAAAGCGCTAAAAATGTAAAAAAAAAATGCAAAAATAGAGTCAAAAATGAAACTAACCATGAAAGCGCAACGCTTTTGTTCTAAATTAAAAACTATCATGGAAAAATCGTAAAATGTAAGCAGAAAAGCGGTCCCAGGGCAGAGCATAAATTATGTCAGTTGCACTCGCGCGTCCGGCAGGAGAGCTCATTAGCGTTTTGCGATATCAAAAGTAAATGACCAAAGCGGCTTCAAGTGCACTGTAAAGAGAAACAAATAATCATCATAATAATAATAATTGTAATGCAAAGGAAAAGGCAGACAACAACTGTGCAGGCTTTAACGGAAGTGAGTTGCTTGCGTTGTTGTTAAAATTAAACATAAATAATTACATTGTGTAATAATAGTATACAAAAGCGCATTAAAAAAAAAAAAAATAGTTGACTAAATAAAGTAAAATGTAAAAAGTAATCAAAATACGCTTAAAGCAATTTGGTGAATCATTATAAGATATATTGAAATAAATTGCATGTCGATAAATATATTTTGATTTTTAACGTTTTCTTCAATATTAATGATTATTTTTAAGTAATTTAATAAAAATTAGACCATAATCATAATTTTTGAGCAAAAAAAAAAAAAAAAACTCAAAAATAATTATTACTTACTTTTGTATTTATGTTTTTTTATTTCTTTCGATCAAAATAAAACTCAGCTGTGAATATTGATTTATATTTTTTCTAATACTTATTAGTATTAAATATTACAAAAAACACTTTCGACAATGACTCATCAGCAATGCTGCGTCTTGTATCTGTAAGCATCATTTTGAGGACTGAAATCGAACCTTTTTTTGCTCAAATATGATAATGGTCAGAGTTTTATTAAATCGCTTATAAGTAATTATTAACACTAAAGGAAAACGTGTGAACTCATAAATTTAAAAATCAATTGTTCGTTCAAAAAGATTAATTTTGGTGTAATTCATTTCATTTTAGGTCTATTCTAAGTGTGTGATTATTTTACTTTAAAAAATAAAAATAATCATTATTTACGATCCCTGATTAAATTCGATTTTGTCTGTGTATTTGTATATGTGTGTGTATGATTCAAATTACAATTTGCACAAAAATTAAGTTCAATTGTTGGCACATCACTGTACAAATGTAACAATTGAACAATCAAAAACAAGTTTCATTTAAGTGCAGAGACAAGTTGAAATCGTTCGATTGTGCGAGGCTTACATATAATGACGATAGACAAGAATCGTGAAGTTTTTTAATCAAATTGTTTGTTGTGCTACAATTTCTACATAAAAAAAAAAAAAGTCATGCAATGAACAACTTGTCCTGTCATTCTTATTAGACTTGAACAGCACTTAAATTACAATGAAGACGCTTTGCGCTGACGCCAATGAAGCCGTCGCCAATAACTCATGATTGTAGACATTACACGTTATTTTGTTGTTGTTGTTGTTGGTTTTTTTTTTATTATTATTTGATTGAACTTTAGTTTAAGACACATACAATGTAAGCAACGCCGCGACAACATTTCTTAACGCTTACCACATAAGCAGACTACAATTTCATCACATCGTCATCGTCATCCTCATCATCATCGTATTTATCCTCAACTGATTACCGCACGCTGCTGGCGGTCGACGCCTTGTTAGTGTGACTTTTAGTATAGTTTGAAGTTAATTAAAAGCGTCGCCAAATTGACACGCCACCTAAAGTTGTAACTTTCGATTTAATACATTATATCTTTGGTGCGCTCGAAGTCGTTTTTGGTTGAGGACTTTGGCGAACGTGCTGAATTTGTTGCTGTAAAGTGCAAAGCCTTGTTTCGGCGCTAATGTTCAGCGACTACTAATTTATTTTTTTTTTTTCATTGCAGTTTTGTGGCTTGTATAGTTTTCTTCCTTCTTTCCTGTTCTTATTTTATTTGGTTTCTACTTTAACGTTCATGTATACTGCTCGATTTTACCATCTCCTAGTTGTCGCTTTCTTTATTTATTTCTTTTTTTTTGTTTAGTTTTCTGTCGTTTATCTCTGTCTAATTGAGTTCCGCAAAGTACATGTTCTTAATTGCATTCGATACCGCCGTCTTCAACGTTGTCAGCGTCGTTAAAAAACTGTGCGCTCCGACACACGTACAAAGTCATTGGTCGCTGCTCAATTGAGGCGATAAAAATTGCACACGAAATAATTAAATTTATTTGTAGCTTGTAAATTTATACGACAAGACATTGCTGCCGTGCACAACTACCTTCATGCCTTCTAAGTTTTCGTTTTTAATTAAAGAATTACTAACTTGTGCGATGACTCACACAACTGTGTTTAAAGTTTTGATATCTTTAAACATGGAAAGACAAAACAAAGTTGACTCACCTCATGTGTCAATTTGTAGTCAAATCCTTATAAACTTTTAAATATCTAGCATCGAAGAGCTCGAATCGAAAATGGCAACTATTGATAGCTGGTATTCACCGCCAATTACCAGAAGCATCACAAGATTATTGAATAACAAATTACGGGAACATGATGAGACGTGCGCCATTTGTTGGGAAGAATTGAACGAACCAATTCTGTTTCGGTGCTTGCACCAATTTTGTAAACATTGTATAAATACTTATATAGAAAGTTGCTCATATCATCCCTGTCCGTTGTGCAAGCGACGCTTGGTAAAAATATCGAATGAGATCAAGAAGAAGCCCAAGACTTGCAATCAAACAGACGAGCGTGTTAGTCAAAGTAAGTTCGAAATAACTATTGGAATAGTGAGAGAGCAAAAGTTGTTGTTGTTGAGTAATTATTAAATTTTTTTTTGTTTTAAAACGCTATTTTTCTTACCTTCATATAGATGTTCCGGTTCGTTCCGGCATTTTTAAACAATTTTTATCACGTATTTTTTAATTTTTGCCTAAGCAATCATAATTTCAATGCTCAAAATTTAGTTTTACAAAAGCGAAAAACAAGACAAAATAATTTTAATAAAACAATAATAACAAAAAAAAAAAAAAATTCATAATAAGAGGAAACAAAGACGATTGCAATGTCGAATAAAAATTTTAAGCGTATTCAAAATCTCAAAGTAAGAAATCCAAAAAAATGTTTCCATCCGAAATGCACAGAACCATTAAGAATTTCAAATAGTTTGGAGCAAAGCGATAATTCAGATCTATGCGCCATTTGCTTGGAGCGCAAAAACAGTCCCATACAGATTGATTGTCGTCACTCGTTCTGCAAAAAATGTCTTGATAGATACTTAGAAGAGCGAAGTTGGAAAGCAACGTTGTGTCCACTTTGCCGAAGACCACTGAATTTTGTCAAATCTTTTCCCGTATGTATTTTGTGCATCATAAACATTTTAATTGATTTATTTACTTGTTAAAATATGATTTTAGTCTTGGCAATTATTACTTAAAATTGGCATTTTGGTTGCTTTGCTGAGCTTGGGATCATTCTTTCTACTCATACTCTATTGGTGAAGTAGAACTTGTTAAAGCAATGAGACAAACGTTGGCACATACACTCATATATATATATTTTTTTAAGCAAGTTTACAAAGTTGTAAGTTTAATAAATGAATTTGGCGCATGAAAAGAGTTGAGTTAAGAAAAAAGAGAGTAGTAAATAAACAAAAAAATAAAAAAACACGATAACTGTGAGCGGCTTTATTTTGAATGTTGTTGTTTGTCTTTTGAAATAAGTTATTGTGCTATTATTGTGGCAATGCCATCTACAATAGCTACATATGTTGCATGCAAAATGTTGCATAAGTTAAATGGACTTAATCAATTTCATACTGCGTGTGCGAAGCTAAGCTATTTCTCGCTCCGTCTCGCCTCAAAATAAGTCTTGTTTTGCTATTTCCTTGATACGCTAACAAAACAGGATTTATTTAAACATAAATGTAATGTGCATATCCTTTTTATTTGACATGCTTGCCAAGCCAATACAAACACCAAGACACACAGTATAGCTTAAATTGCTTTCAATTTGTAACGGTTTTGCACAGTAAATGCCAACAGTGCTGCTGGCTGAGCTGGTCTGTTGAGTGTGCCGGATTGTGGATTATTTTTGTACAACTTCTGTTTATTTACTATTGCAACATGTTAGCAGAAAACATGATTTTTATTTAAACATTTATGTATGTTTGTAGTTGAATTGTATTGCAGGAAAATACAAATAATAATCTTTGTTGAAAATGTTTAAGAACTGTTGAAAACGAAAACGAAATCTATAGCAGATAAATTATTGTCTAATAAATGTCTTTAGAGGTAAATATTTTATTTTCATACAACATTTTTCATTTGACAAATTTAATTATATTTGAAATGTAAAATTGTTGATTTTCTATAGAAATTCAAAGATACATTTTTCAAGAGTACTAAAACTATCATGAAATGGTTTAAACTCAAGTAAATTTTTAAAATTTATATTTAATTAAAAGTGAAGATTATTTGCACATTTCATTTGATTAGTTTGAAGCACAATTATTGTAATTAAAAGTAAAAAAAACTGCTACAGAGTGCAGAGAGTCAAGACATACAATTGAATCAAAGTAAAAAAGAAAAGATCTTTCCGCATATATGAAAGGAAGTTTAGTTTTTATGAGGAAATGAGTGTCGGCTTAAATATAAAAAAAAAAGGTAGCATAGTTATAAGCGCAAAATGAAATTGTGGACTAACTTTACTTAGCACGAATGCATCGGATGACCATACAAATACACTGAAAAATCATACCAAAGGCAATCTTTTCATTATGTCTTGTATGCTTTTGTGTAAATTTCAATTATTGTCCGCTTTGGCTCAATTTAAAATAAGAAAACTTTTCGCTTGCTCTTGCGCACAGAGACGCTCAACATAATTAGTTTTGTAAGTAGATTTACCTGCCAAAATGTGCCATTATCAAAGAAATAAACCAACCGAGCGATAGTAAAGAGCATGTGGCATACAAAAAGACTGCGACTGCGACTGCAAATGGCGTTGCATGCAATTGCATAGCAAACGGAAATGGCAAGGAATGAACTGTGCAATATATCCTCAAGCAATGGGCACATTTTCTTTTCTTTTTTTTTTTTTCTTTTTAATAAAAGCAAAGTTTGCGCTCATTTACCTTACTGTATACCTGATATGCTTTTACTACATACATACATATTTCGCTCGACTTTTGCTTTCAGTTCGCTGCTCTTTCAGCATTCATTTGTTTGGCTTGAGCTCAAGCTCATCTTCAGCTGCTGCTGCTGGTTGATAGTTTGCTTCTGGCCTTTATGTCTTTGCACACGACGTGTGCGTGTGTGTGTGTGTGTGCATTTAAAGGACGTTCTGCCAAGTACAATTATAATGACTGCTTGTTGTGTGTTCATGCAAACTCTCATTCAAGTCGTCTGCGCTCTAGCGCCGCCGCTGCCACATTGCAAAGTTCACTAGTTAAGTAACACACAAGCAGCAGCAAAAAGTACTTGGGCGTGGCAATTTCCGCACGAACAAGTTAAAACAGATATTTTTGCCTCAAATACAAAATATGAAACTGGCACAGCCTTTTTTAAAGTCGCTGCAAAAATTTGCTGTCAGTCTCATGATGCTAAGCAAAATCTTTAATGTTTTATGCTTTTAATTGCAAAACTTTTGCACAAAATTTGTTGATGTATCGTATTGTTTTTGTTTTTTTCCTTGTCATAAATTTATTAGCCCAACTTATAGTATGATTTACTTACATTGCTGTCGGCATAAATAAATCTATTTTCGTGCGTGCAAACAGCTGCGCTGCTACACTGAAAAAATAAGAAAAAAAAAAAAACAAACAAACACATGATTACACAAAACAAAAATGTGTAAAAAATCTGTGCCATAAATCATCATCAGTAATGCTAAAAAATTGTTTAATATCATTTTTTTTTTTCTTCTACATTTCCGTGTGCTACAATATTATTTACAGTTGAAAAAATTCGTACGCCTTCAATGTGCCAAGTCAGTGCGTTATTTTCAATTAAATGCATTTTAGTTGATGCTTTTTTCATTGACGCAAATATTTTGCTATTTTCAAGTGAACACAAAATAGTAAATGAAGCATTTATTTAAAAAAAAATATATATACATATGTATAAAAAATACAAATCGTTGTGGCAAAAACATTTGAAAATAATTTGAAATCGTAACAAAAACTTTGGTCTCACTCATGTGTGCATTGCTCGTGCGCTTATTTGTTTGCCATGTGCCACATTGCACAGTAATATCCTTGCACAAACACACAAACACAGCCACATGCATACATACAAATATGTACGAAACAATATTGCAGCCACAATGCTTTTAGATTTTATGCAATGATAGTATTTTCGTTTTGTTATGCACGATTCTTTCGAATGTTGCGGTTGCAAATGGCTCAATATTGAAATGCTGTAAATAAAAGTGAGACAGACAGATGGACAGACATTGAGCGTATTGAATGTAAGTGTTATACAATGTCATGAGTGTCTTACTACAGTGAAACACAAACAAAGCTGATTGAAGAATTTGTTATTGTATGACATAGTATATTATAAACGGCTGATCCTGAACTCTTATGTTCACCGGTTTGCATTGTTGGTTTTTGCTAAATGTCTACCACATGATTTGTTTTAGTTATTGTAACCAGTATAAATTTTAGAAAATATCAAACTTTATACTTTCGACATTTAACACAATTTCTTCATTTTGCTATGACTTGAAAAAGTGAAAAATAATAATGAAGCTTGCGTGACTGTGTCATTTCAGCATAGAGCAAAAAAAAATATTGAACAACCGTGCACAAACGAGTACTTGATGAAAAAATATCTGACCTCTTCTCTTCTATGTTTGAGTGACTTTGTTCACTGATTTTCCAAAAGATAAAATAATAAAAAAAAAAAAATGAAGGAAAAGGAAAGTAAATATACCATGTTAAAAAGTTGTCGTTCATTGGCACTCTTTTGTTACGCTGTCGGCGCTTTCAAAGCCTTCAAACAGGATATGAAAACTGTACGTCACTTTTTTTCTTTTAGGCTCTTGCGTTTTTTATGTCGATTTGTATGGACACTTTGTTGCTTTGTGTCTATAGATTGTTTTTTTTTTTTGCTATTTTTTATTTGCAGCTAACTTTATTTCGATAGCCTCAATATATCTTTTTTTTCTCTACTTTTTTTTGTTATCAACAACGAAATGCAAATTGAAACGTTTGCCACGTTGGCATTTCATTGACTTGTTTGGCATTTGGTTGTTGATTTTTGACACCCTGTAATTGAAAGTTTTTGTTTGGCCAGCATTGAGTTTCGTTTATTTAGAAACGGTCGTGGCATGACATTTGATATAACAAAGGCGCAATTGTTGTTTCAACTGTTATTTTTTCAACTCTTATATGTGCGCTTGACAAATAATCATACATATTAAAAAACATTATATGTAAAATGGATTTGAATATAAATTTCGTTCGAAATATTTTTATTCATGCAATTCATTTGAGTTGTTTGTAATTTTTGATAATTCCTCAAAAGAAATAAAACGAAATGTTGTTAACGCATAAAAAATGTAAATGGATATATATTTCAATTACAATTTTCATTGTGGTAGCTCATCTGGTGCCAGAGCTGTGGATATTGTTGATTTCGGCTATTAGTGAGTGGTGCAGTATACATTTTTTGTTCAAAATAGTTCGCTCGCCTTACTAGGAACATAAATCTTGAGTTTGAAGTTAATTCGTAACGAAACAAAAAAGTTTTTCATAGAAGGTTTTAAAAATTTTCAAGATCGCTCTGTGAGAGTTCGCTTTCTAAGATTTCTAGGGGTTGGATTTTTTTTAGAGCTAATACATATTAAGTCACGGTATGCTAGAAGACAAAATTTTTAAGATTACAGACCACTTTCTTAAAAAACTAAGAGTTTTTCACATAACCACTTCAGTTATGTTCATTTTACTGCTCTTTTTTGCATGAGGACTGCCAGTGTCAGTGGTCCGGACTGTGAGAGACAAACAAATGTTTATATCAACTCGTCTTGTAAGCTGATTAGGAATTTATAAATTGTATATAATCAAAAATGTTTTCTTCTATACTTGAATAATAAAAAAAGTCCAATGAATGATTATACCTAAAGTCATATCACCATCGACTTTGCACGTGTACAATATTTCGGCAATTACTGTACTTAATTGCTTATTTGTGCCTTGAACAAGCAATGATAGCAAGACGTGTCAATAAATTGAAATGTTCAACTTTTTTTCAAGTAACCAAAAATTGCATCATACCAAAAAAAACAACACCTTAAAGTAAGCTACATAAAAACAAGTTTCGAGTTTGAAAGGAAACGAGCTGACAAAATTTGCTGCAGCTTTGCCTTACATGTTGTCACATATTGGCACATTTCTGTGCTACTTGATAAGCAACGAGAAACCGCAAAAAAAAAAGGAAGCAGAAAATTCGTTTAAGTGAAAAGAAAATGTCACTGCGAAAGAACGGAACGGAATGGAAAAAAAAACAGAAGCGCAAAGAAACTTCAGCGGAAGTGCAATTATATCCTTTTTCCGTTGCAAAGCTTTGGGATTTGCAAAATGACGAATGAACGGAAGCCACTTTGAAGGATGATGCCAGGACGCAAAGCGCTGTGAAAACTTTCAACAAAGTTTTTTTTGTCACATTTTGTTTTTTCTTTTTTTGAAATTTTTTTTCGGTTTTTCTTCTTCTGGAATTTTACAGTTTTGCGGTCAATTTTTACGCGCTTTTCGGTACGACAACTTAAATCCGATTTTTTTTTCCGTTTGCTGTTCGTTGGTTGACTTGTCACTGGGTCACAGAAGGTAACTGCATTTCGCTATGTCTGTGTGTGTGTGTGCCTGCATAAAAAATGACATGTACATGCCAAATGACATTGTGCAAATGAAAAATTAAATTTTAAAATAATTCCAACATATTTTTTATTTGTGTAAAATTTTTTATTTGGCATTTTTTTTGGTTTTTTTTTTTTTGTGAATCAAGCGGTCGAAATTTTTTACTGCTTGTGCATTGAAAATTAATCCTTATGTCATCGCAGTGCAGTGCATGCTTAATTAATTTTTACAACTTTGCCGCTCGTTTCCTGCCATTTTTACAGCCTCTGTCATTGCTGCTCCTGCTTTGACTCTGTATGTGCATTTGAAAACCTTATCAATGGCATACATTCATGACATGACTGTACACCTACACACACACACACACAGTGAGCGAGTGAGTGAGAGTGAGAGAAAAAAGGCGTGATATATAATGAGTAAGTGTGTATGAGAGTAAAGAGGCGACTTTATCGCCAAAAAGCACCTCATGTTCATTGGCATCACAACTGTATGACAGCTTTATAACCGCCAAAGCTGATGGTGATGCTCGCTTGTTGTTTTTGCTGTTGCTGCTGCTTCTGTGGCAACGACAGTGCCACATTTTCATCGATATGGCTCAGCTGCATAACCACACACACACACACAGAGTGGGATACCATCATATATATATATATAGACGTACAGATACATGTGCCAGTTGATATTCCATGCTGGCACTGTGCCAATGCATTGTGTGATTATTTCGCCGTTATTTTCCACACCATATTCGCTCATCAGCTTGCTTGTACTATCATGCAAGCCTCTTTTCTCACCCACACCTTTTTTACTTTACTTTACTTTCATATTACATTTTTGTCACTTTGCCATGTTTGTTCATTCGTTTCTTTTGCTTTCATTTCATTTCGCTTCGCTTTAACTCAACTCGTTTTACCTTCTTCTTTTGTTGCCACACTATCGTTGCCTCGCATGTCCTCCATTAATTTCGCCTATCGCCGACGCGTTGCCAATTCTCTGTGTGTCTGCCCGTCAGTCTTCTACAAACGCCCACACAGGACACACGCTTCACTCTTTCACTCTCTGTCTCTCTCTCTCCCTCTGTGCGCCACTCTGCACTGACATTTTGCAGTAAATTGGCTGCTTTTCAACACACAAATGCAACATCTGTTTCACTTCAAATTCACTTGTTTGTCTTTAGCTTTGTGCTGGCGTTCAACTATGAGCGTTCAGCTTTTGGCATTAGCCATGATGGTTTCCTATGGTCGGTCCTTCAAGGCTCACTCAAATGACACGCTCGTCTTTCTTACAGTGCTCCGTCCGTCTGTCCGTCTGTCTGTCGGTCTGTTGCTCTGTTTTTGACTACTCGTATTTTCATGGACGACTATTGTCGCGTGTGCTTCTGTCTCTCTATGTGTGTGTGTGTGTGTGTGTGTCTGTGTTTTGGCATACATTGCACATTTTCCTTAACTAAAATTGTTACTAAATTGCATGCCATCCATATTATTACATGTGTTGGTGTACATATGTACATATATATTTCAAAAGCTGCTTGTCGTAGTTGTGGCAAGTGCTCAGACACACACGCATACATGCACAGCGTCATGCATATGAATGTTGTGTCGCGAAACCAAACCGAGCGTATTTATTATGTCAAAATGTTCTTATTACTTGGCTTTGTTTTCTCTCTGCTTTGGTCCTTTTCGCTGGCCTTGCACCTACGTCTTGCATGCCTTGGCAGACCATCAATTGTACGTAACTTACGTATGTACATGTTTGTCTTGCTTGTAGACAAAAGATAACATTTCGTTTATTTTATTAAATTGTTGAACATAAAACTACGAATATATTTGTCTATGTATGTGCGTGTGTGTGTTTGTAAATAATTGGCAAAAATATATTTTCAAAACAAAATGATTTTTGTAATTTAAAACTTGTATGAATAAAAGAAATTATTTACATTTAAAGATGATGGCAAAATTAGACAAAAGGAAGCATTTTTTTTTTTTAATCAAGGAAAAAAATTTTAAAAATCATTTAATAAAGTTCCAGTAGTTAATTTTTGGAATATGATAGCTCTGATAAAATTTTTCATATAAATATGAATTTTTTTTAATATGAAGAATTGACTTGATCAGAGCTCCAAAATCTTGCTTAATAACAAAGACTTAAAGCGTACATGAGTTACATAATGTATTAAAGACGTTAACTTAAAAAATTTAATGCCCAAATGAATAACAAAATATTCATAAATGTCTACAAGCAGAAAACTTCATCAAAAAAAACAAAAATAATGTGAATCTTTGACACGAAAAGTTTTTATTTTTTCAATTCACTCCGGTCTTAACACACATAAACAACATATGACAAACATGTGTTATATATAAGAGTATAAATGCATATGTGTGTATGTGTGAATCAAAGTCTGAGCCTCTGCTGAGCTCTTCTGAGCAGTTTTGTCTTCACTTGTTTGTTGTTTGTCTTTTGTTGCTTTACGAGTTCCATTTTGATTTTTTTTTTTTTTTTTTTTTTTTGTTGAGCTCTTGTTTTCTTGTTTTTCTCTTGTATTTGTATTTGTATTTGTATTAATATTTGTTTTTGTATTTTCTTTTTCATATATACATACATACATGCAAGTCGGGGCGTACATATTTGCATGTGTGTGTGTGTAGGTGTTGTAGCACAAAATGTTTAATATCTTGCTGGTGAGAATAAATGCTGTTATTTGTACGTTGCCCATCTCTATCTGTTTTTCTATCTTTATTCCCATTGCTGTTGCTTCGCCAACTTTTGACTTTTTTTTTTTTCATTTGTATGTTTTTTTGCTTTGTTTCAATAGCGCAGCAAATATTTACTTCGTCTGCTCTTACCAAGAGTTCTATGGAATTCAAGCACGCACGCATTTTAAGTCCACCTGAAGCTATCAAGCTATCAAGTGATCAAATGCGCTTTTACAATGCTCTGCTCTTGCTACTCTTCATGGCAATCAGCTTGATTTCCGGTGTTGTTGTTGCACGGCATTTTGAGATATGCAAGCAACTCTTGACGCAACTTAATGAAACTTGATTCGTGGCACGTTTAACCTTAAATTCGATGCTTGCAACACAATTGTTGTTAATACTGTCTGACTTGTGCTTGTGCTTCTTTTTGTGCTTCTTCTTGTGCATTACATGCCTGCAGTTAGCTGCGTACACAGCTCATAGCTACGACCTCTGAGCGTTTGTCAAAGATTAGCCAAACTTACACACACACGCACACACTGTCTCATGCACATGTAACAGTACGTGCAAGCAGTCACCTGAGCAACGTTGCGACCAAACGGAGACAAACGTTGCATACAAATTGCATAATAAATTCACTTTTAATTTAGTAAATGTGTTTCGCTTTTCGCTTAAATGTCTTCTATGTACGACAAATTAGCACTCATTGTTGTTGTTGTTCATGTGCTTGCATTGCATAACAACTTCCGTGGGTCAAGTGGAGTTGACTTTATATTCAATTATACAAAATTTTATTTGCTTCTTCATTTTCATACCATTTATCACAGAAACACGAAAAGGAAGTTATAGTCTAAAATTTTTGCCACTCCCCCACATTACCCCAAATGTAGTAGTACTCTTAAAAGTGCTATAACTCCAAAACTATATGAGCTACGAGCTTGAAATTTTGTATGTAAGCTCAGTAAATGTGTATCTTTAAAACCTCATACCACAAAACACCCCTCTCTATCGTGGCTGCCCCTCAAAGACTATCAAACTTTATTTTTTTTTATATATTATTATAAATTTTTTTTTTTCGATTTTCTTGAGATTTTGATCATTAAAAAAATTAGTAATGCCAGATATCACAGAAGCACGAAATGGAAGTAATGGTCTAAAATTTTTGCCCCTCCTCCACATTACCTTAAATGTAGTAGTACTCTTAGAAATGCTATATCTTCAAAACTACAAAAGCTACGAGCCTGAAATTTTTAATGTAGGTTCAGTAAATATGCTTTTTTAAAACCTTATACCTCAAAATATCCCTCTCTATCGTGGTTGCCCCTCAAAGACTATGAAATTGTAATTTTTGATAAATTTTTATTTTTTTGACGATTTTCTTAAGATTTTGATCATTATAAAAATTAGTAATGCCAGATATATATATATTTTTTAGATTTCGGTGCCTACAGTGTATTATATTGTCGCGTATACTCGTCAATATAGCCCTTACATTTTTTTTTCTTGGCCAAATGAAATGCGTTTTTGGTTATTTGCCGCAAATGATTTGTTTTTGCGGTTTATTTCTATGTGCGCCGCAATTTCCGGTCATTAGGGTCATACACATGTTGCCACATGAAGCAAACCGAAAACTGAATTTTATCAAGCGTCAACCGGCGCCATCATCATCATCATCATGGTCATCGTCATTGTCATGGTCATCATCATCAACGCATAAATTGCGCGTGCAACATGTGTTGCAACATTCGAATATTACTTTATTAATTGCATTTTTATGCAACTCAAAGAAAAAAATCAAAATGTCCAAATACAAAACTTTACAAAACTAACAAGGGAACTCATACACTGACTAACTGACCAACTAAGTGACTGACTGACTGACTGGCTGACCGACTGTCTAACAAACAACTGTCAAATGCAATCAAATTACTGGTTTTGTACAAAATTAAACTCATTAAATATTACCAAATTATTCATGAAATCATTTCGGCTTAAAATGCTGACGCAGACCACCTGCTGTGCCATTATTTCATATTAACCCAGTTAAATTTACGCAAGCAGGTTTGTCATTTTTGTATCATGTATCCATGTATCTGTCTTGTGTCGAGTAAACCAACATCAAACACACACATATATGTGCACATATGGCACACAATTACACGCTGACATATTATAACCACAAAATGACTCATACACATACACATCCACATCATGATCATCAAGCTCATCATACGAATTATGCCCTGTTGGCGTTTAATTATGTGTCGATTTAGTTTTTGACTTTGTTGAAACTTGACTTATTTTCGGTCAATTTGTTATACAAGAAGGCGTATCCTTGCATATTAAAACATTCCGCCTTGCACACCCATGAGATTTCAACGAGATAATATAACATGTTGTAAGCACATTTGTGGCTTGCCTGAAATGTTTCTCGAATTTATTTATTTATTTTCATATATATATATATTTTTTTTTTTTGTATTTTGTCTTAATGCATTAAATTGTTATGTTCATGTATGCAAAAACGTTTTAAAATTTTATACGCTTGATAAAATTCTAATGCCAAATTAAGTATTTCATGCCAAATGTCGGAATTGAAATCGCAACAAATATTTATTTAAAAAATTGTCCGTTTTGGCTAAGAAATGTTATTGTGTGGCATAAAACTGAAAGAGAGAATTAATTTAAGCTTCAAATGAATGAAAAATTTGCAAAATATTTAATTTTTGCTTTTTTAATTAATTAAAAATAAAAGAATTAACAACATTTTGAACTGCAAGAGGAAATGAGCTGCTAAATAAATAATGCATTGCATACTTCTTGGCTGCTTTTTTTAATATTTGTACTTTCGCAATATCTTAACAAATGAGTTGAAAACTCTGACATAATGAAGTTTAATGGATTGTTCCTTGTAACAAGACTTCCTTACACAATTAAAGCATATTTTGGTGCAATCTCAACCAGCGGTTAATTTAATCAACTCGGAATTTCTGATTACAACTGTCATTTTGAGCAGACAACTGTACTATCTGGCTAGTTGAAATCATCACATGAAATCAAATCAGTCGCATTCCGTAGACAGACAGACAGACAGACACACATATGCGCCATCATTGTAAACTGACAACAACGAAGTTTGATTAGTTATGCAACGGAATTGCTCCCCGGTGTTGACCAAAGGAACATTGCAAAGTGCACCACAAAACCCACGCAACACAACTCAACTCAACTCAACTTCAAGCGCAACACATACACACACACACACACACACATATACACAACGCAGGACAACCCTCTTTTA
Organism: Phortica okadai; assembly: GCA_034638295.1. NCBI lineage: Eukaryota > Metazoa > Arthropoda > Insecta > Diptera > Drosophilidae > Phortica > Phortica okadai. The sequence goes on from CM067851.1 coordinate 7,264,913, forward strand.
TGTTGGTCGTAAGCGACCAAAGCCAAAGTGAAAACCCAACACAACACTTTGTTGGTTATAAAATATCCAATTAGGTTTCTGGTATGAGTGATGTGAATTTTGTTGTTGTTACTGCTTATTTTACTGCTTATGTTGTTGTAATAAGCTTTTGCCTTTCATTGTTCGTTGTGCTGTGGCAGCTATAATCATAGCGCTAAAAAACGCCAATCAATTTTTAATGAATTTAAAATTGAGATTTTTCGTTGCGAAATAACAAATTATATTGAAGATTTTGTAAGGACATTAGTTGAAATTTTAGTTCTTTTTGTGGCCTAATTAAACTGGCCAATTGCCTGTTGCCAACAACAACAATAACAACAACGCTGACTCATTTCAAAGTCACATTCAATTAACAACTGTTGCCAATATTGAACACGTTAACGAGTCAAACGTTCTTTGGGTTGGTGAAAAGGGCGCCTGGCGGGAGGTTTGTGACAGTTGTTGGTTAAGTCAGTTGGCAGTTGTCTTAATTGGCACTGTTGGATGGCAGCAACAAAAAACAAATGTAGTTAACTAAATACATGAAACAAAAGTATAAGTTTTATATATGTATCACCAACAACAGCAACAAAACAAAGCAACAAGAACAAGAACAAGAAAGAAAAAAAAAAAGTCCAGAGTCCGGATATAGTGTGGCAGCCATTTTTGTTGGCATAGCGCAACTTTCAACACGTACACAAACGCATTCAACCGCACACACACACACACAGCATGGCTGAAATGTAGAGGAAATATAGCATAAAGCAGAGCACAGCAGGTGGTATCTGTGGCATTCCTCAGCAATTTTAATGCCTTCTAATCCCAACTGTAAACATCATTAGCCAATATTATATGCATTAAATTTAATGTTAAAACTCACTCTGGCAATGTTTTCTACTTGTATCAGTGTGTGTGTTTGTATGTGTGTGTGTGTGTGAGCATAAGCACAGTTGTTATGCTGTTGCGCCATTGTCGTTGGCGCGGTTTGCTTAAGTTTAAGTTTGAGTTGGGTTCGGTTCGGTTCGCTTCGGCTTCAGTTTACTTTGGTTTGTTCGGTTTGAGTTTTGGGTTTGGGTTTTTCGGATTGTATGTTGGTCACTGTAAAATGTTTTCATACTTTTGCGTTTTCTTTTTCTCCTTTTTTTTTTGTAAATTTCTGTTTATTTTTTTTTTTTTTTTCGTAAAGTTTGTTTAGTGTAAAAATGTAAACATCAGTTGTGGCTTAATGCGGGCGTTGTTGTTGGCTCTGTTGCCTTGAATCATGTTACGTTACTTTCATTACAGTTCAGTTCAGTTCAGTTGAGCGCATTTTATATCGTTTGCTGCTACCTACTAATGCTGTTGAGCCTGTTGACTGTTATCTGTGCTTAAGTTAGTTCACATTTATAAAGCATGGCTAAAAGTCGGCAATTAAACACGCATTGAACTTGTTTACGACCGCAAAAGGACAAAGAAAACTTTTTACTGATGTCGTTCTGACTGACCAACCTGAAATCTTCTACGCATTGCTTAGTTTCACAGCTTCATTTACTTCGCACATTTGATTCACTCACGTGAAACGCACACTTCATTCATTATACGCCAATTTTGGTTTTTTTTTTGTCTAGAGGTCTCATGAATGCATTCAAAACGGCAAATGAGTGCAAATGAATGCTTATATTTTCTTATTTGAATATGAATGAATGTTGTATGCGTGACTACATTGTCAAATAGTGTACTCTACACACACGTTGTACAGCAAATTTCTTTTACAATTTACTCACTGCACAGTAAATGAATGTGAATGTGAGTCAATGAGTTTTGAAAGCCTTTTAGTAATTAAAGAAACATAATGATCAGTTTTGTACACTATTGAACTCATATACTCATTTTATTTTCACTGTAGTACTTATAAATTTATTTGATGTACTCACAATACAACATAGCATTCACTGATTGTGAGTAAACTAATGATTTGTACTACAACTCTTTGGCTTATATGAGTGCACTGTACAGCATTAGAAGAGTACACTCAATATGAGAACTCATATGCTCATTTTATTTTCACTGTACTCATAAATTTATTTGGTTTACTCATAAATTTATTTGGTGTACTCACAATATAACATAGCATTCACTGATTGTGAGTAAATTAATGATTTGTACTTATATGAGTGCACTGTACAGCATTAGAAGAGTACACTCAATATGAGTAACTCATAGTAGTGTGGCCTTTGAAATGAATGCATTCATGCAGACCTCGTGACCTTCTCAACACATCACAAATATCGACACAATGAACTTACTTGCGTCACACGTGTGTCTCCAATCATGTCTCAGCTTGCAACCTTTGTGTCCTTCGACGTTTAAACGTTGCACTTTGTCAACGTTAACATTATTAACTTTTGTTGCATACTTTACGGTTGCACTTGCTTAATGACATTGAATATCACGCTTTTGGCTTCCTTTGTTCGCACACCTTAGCCTTGCATGGCATATATATATGTATGTACGTCGCCTGGTGCTCTTTCATAATGCACATGCTTGTTGTACCCTAAGCTTAGTTAAAATTCAAATACACTACCGTTTGCTTTTTGCATATTTCAAGTAAATGTGCAAAGTTTAAATTGTTTTCTAAATACATTTTCATGTTTGAAGCGTTTGTTACTTTACCGTTTGCCAGCATTTCATATGCGAACATTTTCAAATGACTTTCAAAGTTTTATTGTGTAAGCTCAGTGTTGGGCATGTGTCTGTCTGTCTGTCCTTACTGTTTGGACACAAAGTGGCTTAAACTTTTCTAATGATGTCACTTTATGTTTATTTTACTTTAGTTTATTTTTTGTTACCTTAACTGAAATTTTGTGTTTTTATTTTTTCTTTTTTTCTTTAATTAATTACATAAAATATGCGCAACGCAGCAAAGTATGCTACAGCATTTTGTTATGCTTCATTGCAGCTGAGACTGTGGTTAAGATTGCTGTCGTTTTTCTTGTTGTTCTTCTTGTTGTTGTTGTAGTCGTTAGAGTTGTTGTCGTTGGGGTGTGTTTTGAAACGATTTGACATGAGGCGTTCATGGTTAAATTCTGTTCTTGTGTAGTGAAGCATAGCAAGTTTTAATTACAGGAAACCACAGCAAAAGCGAGATTTTATACTCAAACTATAAAACCGCAAGTCTTCGGAGGCAGCAGCGACGTCAACGTCGACGTCAGCATCGGCCATAAAGTAGTGCAGGACAGCAAGTTTATGCAATTCTTTTTTGTTATTCTTGTTGTTGTTGTTGTGCACTTATTTGCTCTTAGAAGCGGATGTTTTTTTGGGCGTGAGACACAGGTGGGCGCATAAAACTGTTACAATTGCAAGAGGACAAAAAAAAGAAATAAAAAAAACAAAAATTGTTGAAAATATTTTATAAAAACTATGCGAACATTTTTCTGTGCCAGCCGATTATAACATGTACGCATGTATCTGTGTGTGCGACTCTCACTCTGTGTGTATGTGTGTGTGTGTTTGCATGGAATTTAATTAAATTGCGCTTGTACGCGCGAAAAAGGACATTAAGTTTTTGCTTTTTATCCTTTTTTGCTTGTTTTTTTTTCATTTTTTTTTTATAAATAAGTGTTCATGTGTATGTATTTCCGCTTGTTAACCTCATTTTGTGTTGCTCAGTGTATGTGTGTGTCTGCGTTATAAAAGTTTTATATTATTATTTACTTTATCATTTCCGCTTTGTTATTCTTTTCTGACTTCTTTTTCTCTTTTTTTACAGTCAAAATGCGCTTTATGTTCTGTCATACTATACTGGCTAATTAATAAACGCCAACGACGACGCCAACAACAATAACAACAACAACAACTGTTGCAGCAGTCCAACCGGTAAGTACAAAATAACTTTTGACATACTAACTTCTTTTTTTTATTTTATTCTTTCTGTCTTTGTTTTTTAATTTGTTTGCTGCAAATACACAAGAAACAAGTTGATACTCTTTTTTGTGCTTGTGTATGTGCATAGAGTTGCCTTCTCATTTCGCTCCGTTTTTTCTACGGTTTTATTTACACGTTTTTTTTTTGTTGTTTTTTGTGCGCTTCACGTTCGTTTAAGTAAATATTTACACATGTTTAACATGTTCGGCGTATACTTTTTGCGCTTACTGTCCTGCAATGCTTTGAGCGAGCAACACTCGTTGGCAACACTTTAGACGCTTTTATTTAAATATTTGCAGTGCCAATGTTGTCAAACGCTTACGCTTTCACACGCAAAATGGGAGCGAATTTTGTTATTTCTTTTTTTCACTCCTTTTTTCGTAGTTTTTATTTAAACAAAAACTATGAACATTAATTTTTGAACAACGTCGTGAAAATGAAAGCAAAATAAAAGTATCAAGCAAAAATATCAAAGGTCTTTTGAGTATATTTGAATTTTGTCAATGAAAGTGTAGAAAATTTTCTCTAGAAAAGAATGTTCTTTTGAGATCGTTGTGTAACGTAGAATTTCTGACTTACTCGAATACATTGGAGATCGTCTTAAGAGCATTATTTTGAGCTGCTTAAAATCAAAATCTTTGCCTCCACTCAAAGAGGTCTTCTCTCTCCCTCAAACGGCTTCCCCACTTATAATAGATCTAAATAGTTTAATCAACTGATTTTTAATCCAGTTTAGAATTTTCTTTTATTTACACAATAATGTTTTATGGCTTTTTAGGCTGATCAACGTTTTTTTTTTTTTACTTTCACTCAATGGAAATAAGTTTGATTTAAAAAATAGCCAGTAATTGTTTATATGGTACATATGTATGTTCTAAATCAAATCAAATTTCAAACCAAAAGTTTTAGTAAATGAAATTAAAAATTTCTGCTTAATTTTTATTCCCAGCTTTTGCGATTATATTGTATAATATTAAATTAAATAAAAAGCAGAAAAAAATGTTTAAAAAAATACTGTTTTATCTTAAATTAGTAATTTTTCTTTTTTTGCTCACTCATATCCTCTTAGCTAGTGAGCAACCTGTTTTGCTTCACTTTTCTTTAACTTTCATTCCTTTTTATTTACTTCTGTTTTTGGTTTTTTATTTATTGTCCTGCGCTTTCATCAAATCTCAGAGCGGTGTGAGTGAGTGTGTGTGTGTGTCTCATGTTGTGGTGTTGCAAAAAGTCGACACAGATGAATGACACAAATATGCTCATTAATCATTTTGCGTGCAAAGCCAAAGAATACAACATAACAGACGCTCTGAGACATTGGCCATAAAGCACACACACATAGACAAATATTAAGTCTAAATATTATGAAAATACATGCAAGAAAAACACATGCTCAAAGTGTTCTTTAAGTAACTCAAATGTTGTTATTTGAGTTCTTTGCTATACGCTTGGACAGACATAATTCGAACGTAACACTTTTTATCATATTTTGACCAACTTTTGGTTGCTTTGCTTGTGGCTTTGGTTTCGTTTGAAGCGTTAAAGCGTTTGTGGCAAATTTTCAAAACAAATGCAAACAACAAAGTTCAATATTTTGCACATCATCAATTACAGCACCTAAGCTAACTTGTCCTTGCCACACGCACACGCACACACACGCACACATCGGCAGCCAACATATGGCGGTCACTTTAAGGCAAGCAGGCTGGCTGGCACGCACGTAGCAGCAACAACAACAAAAAGGCACACTGCGTGCCAAAGTATAATTTAACCTTCTTTTAGCTTTTTCACACTTTCATTTTTTGTTTGGAAATGATTTTTTCTGCTGCTGCCAACAGCTTGACAAAAACAAAATGCTTGACAGTCGTTAGCAAAGGCATGGACCAAAACAAAAACAAAAACAAAATCATGAAAAATGAAAACAAAAAAAATTATTACAAAAATGCCAGAAAGCACAGTAAATGTATCATTGTGCACGTTTCATGTTGCTGTCTCATTTCCGTTTCCGTTTTAATTTCTTGTCAACAATAATAATGAGACGAACGATGAGCGAGCGTTCAAACACGCAGCCATGCATTAGTGACAATGTGCATGTGTGTGTGTGTATGTGTTTGATTGTGACTATCATATTACGTAAAAGCAGAAATAAGTTGTAGAAGCAAAACAATCGAAATTAAGCGCTTTTTTCGGTTTTGAGCAAACTTATATACTCTTGCAAGCATTATTCTTATTGGCAAATCCTGTTTAGAGTTTTTCCAACAAGAAATATTCTAGTTTTTTTTTTTAAATAAAGAGGCGTAGCCACGCCCAGTTTCTTATAATTATTAAAGAAAGCAATGCAGTCATACTACATTTCATGTTAGAATCTTCTAACTTGTTTGCTTATAGAGAAATTCCATTTTTAAGGTTTTCTCTATATGGGCGGTGTCTCGAACTTATGTCTGATTGTTTTAAAACTCTGGGATATTGTCAAGCAGTAATAAAAATACGAATTTGCAATGTCACTTCTCTTTATATTCAAGAACAAAAAAAGATTCTTATAAAAATCTCTTTTTTTTTTTTACCAATCGATCCAATGGAGTTTTATGTTATAGTTGTCCGATCTTCACAAATCTCGCACACTGCCTGAATTTATATCCAAGCAGTTTTTGTGCTTAATATTAATATAAAAGCCCATTTTCGATCAATCTAATCTTTTAGGTTTCCGATCAATCTGAAAAAAACTCTATTATAATAATATATTCTTCGTTTAATTTTTCTATCTTATATATTTAAAACTAAACGAAAAATTCGCATTAAAACAGACTGACGGACAGACGAACTTAGTTATATCTACTTTCTGTTAAAGAACATATAGTATATAGATAGATTTAGTGAGATATGTATATCTTCTACCTTCTCTGCATTACAAACTTCATGATAAAACTAATATACTTTTTTCCGAGAGTATAAAACGTAGAAAAATAATGCAGCAAAGCTAAGATCGAAAACAAGTGAAGAGCGAAAAATTTGTACCAATTAAGCTTTGCGTTGTGCGAATGGCGGCAATGGCAGAATGGCGGCATCGCGATAAGAAGGACAACGGTGGCTCATTTTTGTGGCTTTGATTAATGTGAGCGGCAACGGAATGCATGAACGGGGCGACCTCAGTCACGGTTCCGGGTCAGTTGTTCACTTCTACTGCCTTCATTTTTTTTCATTCTTCCTTCTTTACTTTTCGAGTGCTTTTGTTGCTTGAATTTGGCTTTGTTTTTGTGCGTTTTTTTTTTTGGTTTTTCTTTTGTTATTTTCGATGGCTTTCGTTACGTGCCGCACTTGGCTAACAAATTTGCGTCCATTTAGTGTTTGACGAATGTTTGAACCCAAATTAAAGGCGCACTCAGATTACAGATTGTCCGTCCGAGCGGAAAAAAGCAATCCAGACAATTTCTTTTCTTTTGTTTTTGTCTTTATTTCTTTTCTTTTTTGTCATACAAGTTAAGTACACATTTTGGTTTGATTGTTGTGGAGCGGCGGAGGCGCAAGTATTACCGTTTGACAGCCGAAATCTATGCTACATTTTTTTTCTTTCCGTCTTTTTATTGCTATCATTTGGTTATGTTGTTCAGAGCAGCTGCTCTGCTCTGCTGCTGTCGTAAAGTGGCTTTTAAAATATTATGCGTCGTTAAGAGATGACTGTGATAAAAAATCAAAAACAAAAAAAAAAAACAAGAAACAAAGAAGCTACCATTAATTAAAATAATTGCAAGCCGTTTATGCGCTTTTAATTTAATTGAAAACACTTGGCAAATAAATAAATATTTAAATTGGTAAAATGGCGTTAAAAGAAAATGAATATTTAGAATACACTTAACTCTGCCGACTGGCACGTTCCGTCGGTTGTACGAAATGTACGACCATCATCCATCTGTCCTAAGGCCTGTGCAGCGGCAAGCTGTCGCAGTAGGCAACGTTCACGTGCAGCCGCGCCTGTGCCGCAGAAAGAGGTCACTAGCCTTGTCAGGCGTGGAACGCTGCTAAAGAAAGCGAGTTGCAGCAACAACGGCAACAACAATCGTCGCTGTCGGCAGCGCTGTCACCGTCGCAGTAACAGACAACGCATGTATGTAAGACTTCGGCATAGAAGAAAAGCGAAAATTTTAAGCATTCGTAATGCATTTTCAGTATAAACGACGACGTCGACGTCAACGACAACAGCGACAGCGTAGACGACAACGACAACGAGAATTTTGACGATGTGGACAACAACAAAATCACCCACAATGAGCTGCACGCGCACCTTCGTTAAAAGTGCTTCGGTTACATTTACTTTGCTTCGCGAAGCCTTGTTCCCCTTTCGATTGCTTATTTTTTTTTGGAGTTGTGCGCGCTCTTGTACTTTTTGCTCTGTTGCTGCGCTGCTCAAATATGCAAGCGGTGGCTAATTAAATGCCTCGCAGCATTGTTTCATGGCATAGCATAAATATGTACATATGTATATGTGTCTAACAGACAGTGGCCAACCAAACATACATACATACATTTATTATATATTGTCAACGTTCCAACCGCAAAAACCCAACAAACATTTGTCAAACCTCCTCACATCCCACCGTACCGCATTCGCATATAATTTCATTACAGTTTGTTTACACTTCCCCTGCGTGTAAATGCAATTATACGCTCACACTCACTCACACCCACTAACAACAACAATGCGTGCTCACTCTCAAATACGCTCTCTCGGCAGCGTCTATCTCACTTAGTCACAAAAAACACAACAAAATTCGTGCGCTCTCGTTAAAAACAGCATCACTTGATGGTCCGTACCGAAGTGAGCTTTTCACGCACTTCGTGTGCGTTTCTCCTGCGCTCGTGCAGACGTCAATCGACGAAGCTTTCGCCCTTTTCATTACAACGTTCGGTTTTCGGTTTGGCTCGGTTCGGCTGCTGTGCTGACGCAGACGTCGCCGTCATTGCCATTGCCGATGACGACAGGTCACAGCATCTTTGGCAATTCACTCAAATTCATTTAGTAGCAGCAATCGTACGTGTCAAGTTGTGTCCGCGGCAAAACATCATTTTATATATTTGTATATGAGTGAGTGAAAAAGGGCTTTCATTACAAATTTTCTGCTACTGTGTAGTGATATATATATAAATGTATATATATATATAAGTACTTTTAGGCGTCTACTAAGCACAACTGTGCAAGTGTATTGAACAGCAATTGAGTTTGTGAAGCAACAGCCGCCGGCACTTGACGTACTTTAAGCTATTGTTTGTGTGAGAAAATTAGTGCTTATAAATTCAAATAAATCAAAACTAAGACATTTATTACAAAAAAAACAAAAAAAAAAACATTAAAGTCATAAGTACACGTTTAATGAACATTTAATTAGCATCAAGCTTTGCTGTCTTCATGGTCACTTTCAACGTCAACATGCCTTTAACGCAGCACAGCATAATCAACATCAAATACGCCTTCAAGCAGACGGCGCACAGACAAAGCGACAGTAGTATGTATGAATTGAACGTTAGAAGCGACACAAACACACACACAGACACACACACAAGTGCACAGTCAGCGCCGGAAGTTGTTTGCGGAAATTGGAAAATGTATGTGTGGAGCGTGAAGTATGCCAACACTTTGCTTAATGTGAGAGCATATAAAATATGACTGTAAGTATATATTTATGTGTGTGCGTGTGTGTGTGTGTGTGTGTGCCAGCCAGACTGCAACCGTTTTACAGTTTCAAGAACGACTTCAAGTCAGTGTGAGTATAAGCAACATTTCTCTTACAAACATACTTAAAGTCTTGACTAAGCACACACATACATAGATACATATTTATATATATATATGTATTAAAATATGTATATATGTATGTATGTTTAAGATTTAGCGCACTTTTAAGCTGTTGCGAAAATATATGAGCATCATTCGCAAAACCACGCAAAACTACTAAACTAAATCATACACATACACAGGCACAGATACTTAAGTATTGCCATGACTTGGCATGACTCTCAGTGTATGTACATATGCGTGTGTATGTGCGGTTTTTGTCATTGACTGTGCAAAACTTATGGCCTTTAAATATTTATCTACCAAGTTTTTATAGACACTGAAAAATAGTTCCTTTACATGTGAAGTGTTTTTCTTTCTTTTCATAGCTAAAGGATTCGCTTCTCTAGCTTTTATAAAGTTGAAACGTAAAAAAAAGAAAGAAAAGCTTAGCTTTTGAACTCTTTGAGATTTATGCAGATTTTGTGGCAGCACCGAACTTTGTTTGTCATATTTCGTTTAAATCATGTTTAATTCAAGCGTTCATTTTTTTTGCTGACAAAGACGATTTATGTACATTTTTTTTATATATTTTAAGTGAGGAACGAACAGTTTAAAGATATGCGTTTTTATTCATTTTTTGTTGAGCAAAGCATTTCTTTCTTTCTTTCCATATCATAAATTATTAATAAAAACAATTAAAAAATGTTTTAATAATTGAAAAAACAAGTTCTCCAAATATTTCGATCCACCGAACTTCAAGATCCATCGAGCGTTTTTTTTTTCTGGTCTTCGAGCTACAGACATTTAAAAGAGTAAATGTCAGTGGATAGGTGAGAAGTAATAGGCGTGACACAAATCCATTCAAACAGGAGGAGCTGACCATAATTTGACTCTCTAGTACCAAGAATCATTGTTGAATCTTGAACTTTTCTATGTGTACTTTATGGGATTTTATTTCCTATCTTTTATGCGTTCAATACTTTTCTAAACTAATCTAATATACCATCTTAAAATCTGTAGGACCATGTGTAAGCCATAGTCGATTGATCCTTGATTCATATTTGCAGCAAATAATGTATTTAAATGTTTATTATAATTGTTATTGCAGCTTTCATTTCCATGACAATCAAAGTAAGTAAACAAAAATAATCAAAGAAAAATATTCAAGTACTCAAGTGATCTCATCTGAAAAGAATTGATTAAAATTGCGCATGTAAAAAGCAAAAAAAATAATAATGATAATAAACTTTATAATAAAAATTCTTAGCATTTTTAAAACATAAAAGCAAATAAATCGACTTGACTTGATTTCTTTTTTTTTTGCTAAAGAGAAAAAATACTTTACAAAATAATTAACAGCAATTAAATATGATGCGAAAGCAATTGAATACAAGGCAAAATACAAATTATGCAGATAACAGTTGAGCGTAAAGAAAAGTGAAAAAGTTTGTTGTATAAAAAAAAAAAAAAAGAAGAAGAATAACATCAAATAAGATACAAATAACAAACAAAAGCGCGTGAGAAAACAAATTGAATTGCTTGACGCACACAAACGCACACACACACACACACATATATGTATATATATGTATATATAATCACAGCCCAAAGCGAAAAAGAATGCCTGATGGTTAAATTCTCTTGCATGGAGCATGCCTTCTCTCTTCTTCTAATTTCGGATGACATTAACACGGCCTCCTGCCGTCTTTGCCATGCATAGAGTTTTGCACGCTTTCAGCATGACTTATTGTTGTAACGTTTTGCTACTATTATACGTTGCGTTTCATCTCCCAGACGTTAAACGCACCCCCGCTAACTCTTTGTCCAAGCTATTAACTCATGTAATTCGCATTGTGTCTTTGCATGCATGCGACTTTTTACCGCTGGGATGTTGTATCTCAACATTTTGCAAGCATGCTTATATGTATTATTAGTGTTCGTGTGTGTGTTTGTGTGTGTGTGTGTTGCTAAATACATTATCATACATACATTTATGCCATTGAAACGTACACTATAATTGCGCGGGGTTGGGCTAACCTGATGTATGACGATTGCTCGACAACGTTCGACTCCCCCAAAAAATAATTGGGGGGTGCACATGTATATGTTTTTTCCTTTTCGTTTTCGTTTTCTTCATCAGTGTTTGTTGCTGTTGTTGTTGTTGTAGACGCGGTTTGGATAAAATTTCATAGCAATTTATTTGCTCAAGTACGAGTGCGAATATCTCAAAGTTTTGTGCATGCCAAGCTTAAGAGCTTCGCATATTTTAATCTACTTTTTTCATCATCTTCTTCTTCTGCTTCTTCTTCTTCTTCTTTTGCACTCATACGTTTTTGTTGCTATTTGTTTGTTTGTTTGTGTTTTGGTGTCTCAACTTAGTGGCGCGCATCTTATAACGCAGCTAAGTGTTTTTCTTGTTGCGTTTTCCACATTTCATTTCATTTCGTCGTTGAGTCGTTTCATTTCATTTCATTCAACGTTTTAGTGTGTATGTGTGCGTATGTGTGGCTTATGAGTTGTGCTACAAGGTGTACTTATGATTGTATGCGCGTATGATTATGCCTCCCATTTGGTTTTGCATTTGCCACGTTGAACTCTTGTCTTCTACTATATAAGTATACATATGTATATTTGTAGTTGTATAGATGTAGATAAATGCCTTTGTGTTTAAGTGTATTTGCATACTAAGAGCTGTAGATACACGCACACACACAGATACAAGCATGCCCGATATGCCAAGCCAAACCAAACAAACTGTAACGGCATCAGCAACTGACTTGTAGTTTGGTGTGGCAAGCAGAGGAGTCAAACAAAAAAAAAAAAAAAAAACAACAGGCATACATGTGCATACATTAAGCACACACACACACACAATGTAGATACAGAATCTCATATATGTATGTAACTGACTTACTGTTGGTGCGTTCCAATGTACAGACGAGCAGTGAACAGCATCATTATTTATTTATGATTATTTTATTACATTTCGTGCGTAAGACCACGTTAAGACAGCAAACTCAAATCAGCACGCTCATTCTATCATCTCAATCACAATTACACGCACACATTCTTCCACACTATCTCTCTCATTCACACGCACACGCACACTGTCACTCACGCCCTCTTCGATGTTTGTTCATTGTTTGTGCGCTTTTATGTTTGTGAGTGGCAAGCATAATGTTTTTGTTGCTTGTCTGAGTTTGAGTTGTTTGTTTTTGCACTGCCATTTACAATAATGCCCCCTCAAGCCCCCTTCTTGACTTTATCTACGCCGAACACAATGCCTATCTATCTATCTGTCTATCTGTGTATTATAATGCCAGCCTATATTCTTCTTAATGAGCTCATATATCATAACACATTTTAATTATATTAATTATTGAACAAAATCAACTTGATATTATTTACAAGCACTCTTCATTAGTGTCAGTAATGTGCAAACGAACAAGTACTCATGCAAATTAAATGCATACTAAGATTGATTAAATGACAATTAGTATTAAAATTTTCACATTTGCAATTTAATATTTGCAAAAAAAAATATATATTTCTTTTTCGGACAAATTTAAAGAAGTTCCAGAGTTTTTTTTTTTCATTTAATATAATAATCGCTTGGGATTTAAGTCATGCCATTGTCATCGTCGTAGTTTTTTATTGACCATTGCCGTCGTTCGTGTTGCTCATATAGAACGTTTGTTCCCAAAAGGATAATGTTACTTTTGCTCTTTGACATTTCGTGCACGTATATTTCGTACAAATGTACAAACACACACACACACACAGACACACACAATTGCTTGATATTCATGCTTTATCCTTTTGTTGGGCCTTTTTCTTTTTACTGAGTCGTCGTCGCTGGTTATCCTTACTGTCGTTCAATTGGTTCGCAAGGCTTCTTCCACTTGTTGATTGATTTTATTTATTTATATTTCGTTCGTTCGTTTTTATTTTCGTTCTTTGTTTTTATTGTATTTGCACATTGTTTTTTTTTTTTTGTTTGCTTCTTGTTTGCAGACATCTTTTATGACCGCCTTTTTATTTGCTTTGGCGCACTTTTGGCTCAGATCTTGAATTGATTTGCCAAACAGATTTTCTTCGGCAATTTTTTGTTCTTTAATTTTATTAAATGTCCTCTTATGCTTTTAAGCGTTGTCTAACAATATTTTTTTTACCATCGACGTGTGTATCTGTTTAACTAAAGTGCGTTGGCAATGATACTGAGAGGGTTTTTTGAACGACCTGTGATTTTTAACGAAAGAGCACCACTGGATAACGGTTTTCGACGAGGATCCAGGAGGTATTTTTTTTATGTGAAAGCGTTTGTCAAGATAGAAGGCCTAGAAGCTATTTAATAACAGTGCATTGATCGCAAGACCGTCTAATCTGATTGCAGTGAGATATTTAAGGTGATTGTGCACATCCGCGTATGGGAAGGCTGTATAAGCAAACGAATGAATCCATTTTCATTTGAGAGTGAACTTAATCGAAAATTTTCTAACCAACGCTTTAAGAACATATTTCCAATACTAGATACTCTTATGTTACATATAATCACAAGCAACATACGGCAGTATAGCGTTCACTTGAATACCAGAATTTTTAAAAAATTGTTCTACTTTCTTTTAACTTTTTATAGTTTGCTTATATCATTTATTTTATTTAATTTAATTTTATCTTTTTCATGCACAGCTTCGACCCTTCACTTCCGCAGCGTCAACACTGATAAGTCCCTATTATTTGTTAAGCGCTTTGCTGCTGACATTCAGACAACGACGATTAACACCCGCACACACACACACGCATACACATAAAAAGATACAAATATTCGTAGCTGAAATCTCAGTCAGTAACAGCATCATTTCAATTGTAATACTCATTTGTGCTTTGTCGTACAATCACATAGTTTTAGAGCTGAAGCGGTGCATAGATACACTCAACAGCATCAGCATCAGCATCAGCAACATTCTCATCATCAACCGAATGCATATGAACATTAACAATAAAATGTTCTGCTGATGAAGAACAAGCGATGAAACCCTCACAGCTGACTGACTGAAAATATTTAAATGTGCCAATCAGCTCAATCTGTGTGTAGCAACATTTGAAAAATTCTTTTTTTTTTTTTGTATCTTTGTGTCTGCAACTCATTGTCGCATTTATGCGTTCCCACATAAACCGTCATTGCCTCACGCAACCAACCTAAGGCTCATTGTCTTTGTTTCGATGATTTAAATAGACAAGCGGAAGTACTTTATTGAACTCAAAATCTCATTAATAATTATGCACACAGACACATTTATTTCAATTACTATTAAGTCAACATTGACGTAAGTAAGTTTGAGGCTTCAACTAAAATATAATTTATGTTTAATTTAGCAATTGTTTGCATTAATTTTCCATATGAATAAAGTTCGATATTTTAATGCAAACCCAATGAGAATTCGCAGCGCTCAATACTCATCTCTCTTTCTCTCTCTCTGGCATAGCTCGGCAATGCTGGTGGCAGGAAATCAATGCTGTTTTCTGAATCATTGCCTCGGCATTAGTAACAATTGACTTGATGTGCTTCAAAAACAATGAACCACAAAAAAACTCTGCCCCGCAAATGTTAAAAAGGAGCTGAGCACACAAAAAACCAACAACGAACTCAAATGTGAGTTATGCGCTTGGTTGCCTAATCCCATTTGGTTTACGAACGTTGTTCAGAACTTATTTTTTGTTGATTTTGTTTAATTTTTTTTTGTCTATTTTGTTGCTGAGTTTCCAAATAGAAGTGTCGCTGACTTACCTCAGTAAAACTATTTATTGTATCTATGTAGGGCGCTTAAGCAACAACAATGATGAACTTTAACCCGTTAGCAAAATACTTAAAAGTATTTAAGGCTTCTTGAGGTGCAAAGAAAATCTTTGCGGTTACATTTTGTTCGAAAATAATCAAACAACTAAAATAACAAAATAAATAAATATGAGGAAATAAAGTTCTGCAAATGTTTTTCAAGAACCTCAACAGAAATGGCGTCTCTGTGTTGGTGTGAAAATGTATTGGCATGCAATAAATTCTCATAACTTTTTAACAAACTAAATTCACATGCAACAACAAACAAGCAACAGTTTAATGCATGCGCGTCAAAAGTTTCGCCATTTTTCTCAATCAGTTAAGTGTGTATGTGTGTGTGTTTGAGTGTACATGCCAAAAGAAAAATGAGTGTTAAAGCTGCTGCCAACACCCGTTACATTTATAACGGCACTGACATCGTACAAATTGTTGCAAGCCGGAAACTCCAAGTGCAAATTTTCACGCCATACCTTTTTTCTGAGATTTTTCATTTGCCTTGCACTCATTGGCCAATAAATACTTAAATAACGATATAAAATGTGGTATTGTTAAGTATACTCAACGTTCTAAAAGGAATAACAATTTTACAACTGACAAGAAAATCCTTTAAACGAATTCACAAGAAGGAAGTTTGGTTGATCGAATCTTATACCTTCCACATTATATTCTAATATTATATATTATATACTTAATTTGTTCGAAACATACTCATATCTGTCAAATTCGGCTATCTTATCTGGTGTTCTCATACATAATCATTGTTCAAATACTAGTCCCGAATTCGACAGTTGAGAACTATAGAAATTATAGTAATTAACAAAAATGAACTGTTCACTCTTGTCTATCTCTTCATTTCTACATCTGCTTTAAATGCAACATACTTTTGGTTTGGTTTGCACTGTGAGTGAAAGATATAAAAACCTCAGAGTTTCGAGACAGATGAAGCGATCCTATTTTTCTTTTCCATGTTTAAAAGCTGACTTAATCAAGTGTGATCTAAGCTTTATTTGAACAA
Source organism: Phortica okadai (assembly GCA_034638295.1). Classification (NCBI taxonomy): domain Eukaryota; kingdom Metazoa; phylum Arthropoda; class Insecta; order Diptera; family Drosophilidae; genus Phortica; species Phortica okadai. Next base: position 7,281,452 of record CM067851.1, read on the forward strand.
AATTGGTTCAATAAGTTCTAAATATATGTATATGAAATCAATTTCAAAAGTGTTATCCTAAAATTGAGACTTCATATAAAAAAATGTAACAATTTCTTAGTTTAATTACACTTAAAGTATTTAAACCATTAAAATGTTTAATTATTCAAATCCGTATTTGGCTTTTAAACTCAAAAAATTAAATTTGCAAGCGAAAAATCTTATTTTTTAACTTCTTCACTTTTGAAAGCGTAAAAAAATCTTTGCTATTGTTTGATTTGCCCTAACACAGTGACTCAGTAAGAAAGTCATGATTGTTGAAAAAGCTGACAGCGAAGATGAGCAACAACAAAAGCGAATATGAATAAGAAGCCAGACAAAAACAAAATGGCGACGCATATGAATATAAAATGCACATGTAATGATGCTTTGTTATTGCATTTGCTGCTGTTGATGTTGAAATTGCATAAATTTTTGCTGCGTTGACTGCAACAGCAACAGCAATAACAACAACGAACATGCTTTACTAAAGAACACAAGAAGAGATAAGCACAAAAATTGCGTTTGCTGTTGAAGTTGGCAAAAGTGATGCTGACGATGATGATGATGACATTGTTGTTGATAATGATGATGTTGATTGCTGACACATGCATTTTTCAACGCGCAAAATATCATTCATAGAAGAAATAATAAAATATTTGTAGTGAAACTTTTTATTTCGAACTTTTTTTTTTTTTAGAATAAAAATTGTTATGAAAATGATTTGATTTGCGTCATTACAGTTTTTGTTGTCGCTGTCAAGGACACTTTGGTGCGCCTGCAGTTATGCAACAGTTTTCGCATTTGAAATGCCAAGAAGCGAAATTTCATTATATTTTCTCTGCCACTCTGCCACTCTCCTCGCTTTGCTTTCCTTCCGCTTTAGATAAAACTCTTTTCAACATTTTGTTAGTGACATGCATACATATATTTTTTTTTTAAATTTTTTTCTATATATATTTTTTTGTTATTCTGTTTTTTATCTATTGAAAAATATTGTTGTTTTTTTTTTTCTTCTCGAGCAAAGTTTTTCTGACTTTTTTATATATTTTTTTTTTAAATCAACTTTTATTTTACACTGAAAACGCCGCAAGTGTGGCGTTTCCCTTGCCCTCGCGTCGCCTGCGCGCATTCAACGGAAGTATTTCCGTTTTTGAAATGTCAAACGGATGTTAAATTTCGAGTAAATTAACGTTAATTAACGGAAACTGGCGACGAGCAACAAACCGTTATACAACACGCAACGCAGGTGCGTAATAATGTTGATGATGATGATAATGCTGATATGAAACAATTGAGTTTTAAAGATTGAAAGATTTTTAAATATTTATAAGCAAATAATTTAAAGCTTTAATGCAAAAAAAAAAAAAAAAACGCTGCATATAAAGCAAGTGACAGCTGCACAAAGTCAGCCAGCCTGTTGATGATGTCATCGTCATTATCATCATCATTATTATTATGTATTATCAACAGCGCAATCACCATCACCATTAACAATCATCATTATCGCGTTCATGTACATCATCTTCATCAACGTTGTCGTCATCTCGACTCGACTCGACTCGAGTACTTTGACGCAATCACTCACGCGCACACTTGGCTTGCATTTTGTGACTTGTTCGCAAGTCTTTTCGTGCTTTTCGACATGCTTTGCTCAACAAAAACCCTTCGACCGCTGGCCTGTGTCCCCTCGTTGGTCTTGGGCCTGGTCTGAGTCTGCGTCTGTGTCTGTGTGTGTGTAGAACAAAAGACAAAAGAACTTATAAAATACTTCAAACCCTTGTAAACAATGAAGGCGAACAATTGAAATCTCTGTCTTTTGTTTTAGCGAACCTTTCATTTTTGTTTTTTATCCTCCTTTTTCAGCATTGAAATAAATGCAAAATGTTCGAAATACAAAGAAAATTAATCAGAAAAAAAGAAGAGGAAGCAGCAGCGGCAACAAATAGCTGAAATTTGCACACCCTTCCGCTGTCGCTGTCGCTGTCGCAGCTGCTCATGTTTTTGGCCAGCCAGCGAGCGAGCGAGCGAGCAAATTTGTGTTCGGTTTTGGTTCGTTAATTTTACGCATTTAGCACTCGGCATTATTATTATCCTTTTAGGCAAAGTCCTTTTTTTTTTTCTCATTCCTACAATTTTGCTGCTCTGCAAATAAAACAAATGCGCATATACGTATGCATGAGAGGCATGAGCGGCGCGAAGAAGTGCGCCGATTACTGAAGCCGAAAAAAAAAGAATGAGTGTAGTAAAGGAAGTGAAGGACGAGTTGAGTTGTGGCGAGGCGCATGTATCAGCGCACAATGCAGGAATTAAAAGCGTAGCGTAATAGAAGCACAAAACGTTGGCTTGGAATTGAAAAAAAATCGCTAAAAAACAATGAATTTATATATTGTTTTTTTTTTTTGTTGTTTGTCCGTTGAACAAAAGGCATGGCTTGGTGGCAAAAAAAAAAAAAAAAAAAAACCAACAAAGTCCTTTAAACGCATTTGTGTGTGTCTGTGTGTGTGTTTGGCAAAGTAGTTTGTATGAGAAATTAATTATCGCATAATTTTATGGCTCACTGACGATTTAAGAGTTTCATTTACAAGCCTTTGACATTTTCGCTTTCTTTTCTTTTTTAATAAATATTTTTTCACAACTTTTCGCATTGTTGGATATTTCGCACAGTTGTGCTGCTGCCTAAAGGTCTTGATGATTTTTTTTTTTTTTTTTTTTTTTGATTACAACTGAGATTAAATTAATACATGACTGAATTTGTAGTTTAAAAATGAATATTTCAAAGCTGATGACAAAATTTGAAATTTATTTACAAATCATGTTGTTGCTTTTAGACATTTAATTAGTGCGCTTTTGTAAGCATATCTTTTTATCTTTATTTGCTCAAGCCTTCTATATATATTTTAATAAATTAGTGAACCAATCACTCATATTTGAATAATTTCATTGGCAAAGAGTTCAAAAAGCAAAACAAAACTTTCTCAATGCCAAGTTCTTTTACTCTGCAAACTTTTTCATTTTCATTTTGTATTTAATTTTCTGTGTTTTTCCTTTTTTTTGTTGTTCAATCGTTTTGCTATGTTTGTTGCTATACGAACGATAAAAACATATGTGCGTTTATTTGTATGTGTGTGTGCATACAGCTTCGTTCAAAAAAATAATAAGAATACTCATGAAAAGATATGAAAAATTAATGCAAAAATGCTTTTAATTAATTCTATTTAAGATTGATTGAGAAGTATCAACTGTTTTCTTAACAACACACATCGAATTCTTGATGATATTAAGTTCTCGAGACTCATCTGGAGACTATTTCATTAGATTTCAACTTTCTCCTTTGCTATGTCCTATTAGAAGACCCAAATCAGTGACATATATTTACAGGATTATCACAGCATGACTTTTCTGTCCCCAGATGCATTTACATGACATCCTCGTTTAATAAAAGTTTTGTCGACTGATGTTTTCGAACAGTATTCTCACTATAGACTTAATTAGATACTCAGCCATCAATCAGAACAGTTTTGAACAATTTGAATAGTGATAGGTTTGAAAAAAATTGAGGAATACCTATAATTATTCGCAGCACTATTAATTTTTTGACCTCAACTGTAAGAGCCACTATTCTTTCATTCTTCTACGTATTCGATTTTATATTTTTCTTTCATTCTTTTATAACGCGATATTCAACAGATGCTGTAATTGCTCATAAAACTTGATGACGCTCGCATGTCGGAGCATAACAAAAAAAAAAAAAAAAACAAAAACAATGCCAAAGCAAATGTTGAGTAGAATTCTGTTGAGTTGAGATGAGCCAGTGTAGATACAAAGATGCTCTGTTGCTGAGAGACAAAAAAAATTGTTGAATATACTATTCACTGACACAGACAGAGCGCCAACACAGATTGAATTGTATTTAAAATTGAAATTGAAAGCACACACACACAATCAGCAAAAGTATCTCAATGAGTTTTGTGCTGTGTTGTATTGTTGTTGTTGTTTATGAAATTGTTTTTGCATTAGAAAGATGCTTTGAGTGAAGCTAAACGAACAAAACAGTGCCTGCGCAACAGTAAAGGACAACTCATGACTAACACTGTGCAGTGGGGGCAGTGGGAAGGGGCGAAGACGACACTTTTCTTTCATGTAAAATTTCAATTTTTTTTTTTTTTTTTGAGAGCAGAAAGAAGAATTTTGGGGTTTTGAACAAAGTAAAAAAAAAAATAAAATATCACAAAGCATTTCGTCATTCACTGCGCCGTTGATTAAGATACTGATGATGATGCTATGATGATGAAGATGATATGACGATGATGATGATGAGTAATTTTTGCCAAACGTTGCTGTCCTTGCACATCATGCTGAGTGTGTATGTGTGTGTGTGTGTCTGTATGAATGTGAACAAAAGACTTTGTTGCATTTTTATTTTTATTTTTCTTTTCCATTTTCATTTCTCGCTCTTTGTGACAGTTGAGCTATGAGCAAAAACTGCGGGCTGCAGACACACATATGCACATGCCATTGACACATGTCCCGCAAATGTTCAACTTGATGGCTTTGTGCACAACAGCAATGTTAAAGATTTGCACAAAGAGACATTTTTCGACTTTTGCAAAAAGAGTACATTAACTTTGTCATGTTGTTTGCAACGCAGAGACAAATTTGTCTATAAAAGTATATATGTAGATACATATATGTATTCTTGATAAGCATGATAAGACGAGTTGATAAAGCCACTTCTCTATGTCCGTCTGTTTCAATGCAAACGGATCACTATAGCACATAGCTCCCATACGAACGATCCGTCAAAAAAAACTTTATTGTTCCTGAAAATAAACAGATGAAACTTTAAAATTACGTTTTTTTTTAATGCTTACTTATATTATAAAGTTTTATAAAAAACAAACATAAGGGCGCGGCACTACTCATGTAGAATAAAACTTAAAGATAGAATTTCTCTATAAGCAAGCTCGTCTGCTTATAGAACATGATGTGTAATATGATTGGTATGATTTTCTTGAAGAAAAATTCGAAAATGGGAGTGGCTGCGCATCTTTCTCCTTAGTGTTACTTATTGGAAAAATAATAAAAAGGGTATTCTAATAAGAACAATTGGAACAATGCTTCCAAGAGCATATAAGTTTCATCAAAGCCGAAAAGAGCTTCTTTTCTTGTTTGTTTTTCTTCTTTTTGCTGACGAATTTTGCAATTTGTTGTTAGCTTAGTGATAATGTGCAAGAAATGACACAATAGAGTTTTGTATTTGTGCGCACAAATTACTCATCCAAATGTCACAATAGTTTTACTCATAAATGTACAAACAAATCTAAAAAAAAACAACGAATAAAACTGTTAGAATCGTTAGTTTTAAATTGTCAACAATTTAATGGCAACAACATTTTACACTCACATTGATTAATAAATTTCAATGCGCGCTCATTGAATAAATTATTGTGAATTTTATGAAAAGTCAGCGATTGATACCAACAACAATGCAAACGAGTCAGAATGCGAGAGGGAGCGCACATATTGCAATGTGTACGAAAATTCTGATCGCAACGCAGTCAACGCAAGCAGCGCTGACGGCGACGACGACGTCAACTTTTGATAAGCGACAAAAACAAACAAGAAACGAACAAATGCGCGCCTTTGTGTATGTACATTTTTGTTGTTGCCTACGTATGTGCGATATGAAGACAATTCCACTCATACCACATGCTCTTTCGCATACACGCTCTCTCACTCTCTTGTCTATATGTACTCATACTTTTGCCTGCGTGCCTTACGTGGCTGTGTCGTTGTTGTTGTTCCCGCTTCTTTCACTTGTCGACGACCCTTGTACGACATTTAATTTTGTTTTCCATTTCATTTTCAACATACACTCGCACGTACGCTCGCCTGCTCGGTCGGTCGTTTGTTCGCTTGCCTCTCTCGCTCATTTCATTCAATGAATGCGAATCTTTTTCATACGCTAAATACAAAAAAGAATATTTTTTATTCATTCTTTTTTTGGCCGCGGTGGCGGCAGGAACGCGTTGTGTGCGGTGGCAAAATAAAAGAAAAAAAAAAGGAAAAACAAATACAAAATGTAAAAAATAAAAAAAAGAAAGACAGTGAAAAGGATTAAAGTGCATTAAATAATAAGTAGCAGAGACAAGGATATTCATATTTACAGACATGTGTGCAAAGCCTCATAAACGATAAATCAAATAATACGCTTAATATTTAAAGCGTATGTGTGTGTGTGTACTTATATACGTATATACTTAATTTCGTACGCGTAGCTTAACTGAACAACATTTCAATAAATTGGTCTCAATCGATGTTAATTGATTGGCGTATATTATAACGTAAAAACCGTTAGCAAAACGATTTACTGCTACAATATGTTGACACCAAACGCGTTTCAATACATTTGTGTGGTCACTTTTAACGTAAGCCACGCCATACAAAACGCACGCTGATTAACATTAATTAAAAGGGCAGAAATACATACATACATACGTACATATTTATGTACATTAGATGATGCTGCATGGCAACACTGGCGCGCTTATTAATTAAATTTAATTTTGTTCATTGCCACAAAAAAAAAAAATAAAACACAAAAAAAAAGGGTGAGTGATCTTAAATAAAGCCAACAACAAAAACAACAACAACTTGTTGCTATACGGCGATAACTATTGTAACTCATTGCCACATTGGCATGCAAACACTTTCCGTACAACGACAACGACAATAATACGCTTATCTCGCTCAGCTGATAAGACAACTTCAAAATGTGTGAAATAAAAGCATTAAAAAAAATATAAATACACTACGTTAACCAATAATGCTATAATTAAGTACAAAAACGCCTCTAAACCGCAAAAAAAATGTAAAAAAATAAAAACATGAAGAAAAAACGCCCTAGTTTTTTTTTCCGCACACCTTTCATAGTCATGACTAAGTATTATGTATGTCAGCATGTATCCTCCATAAGCTCATTGTGTGCATGTACAGGATTTTCAGGTTTTTTACGCAATACAAATTATATTACGTTCTTTACTAATAATTCGAGCACAAATTTCCGGTTTCTACACAACAATATGCTGTGTGCTTCACAAACTGTACAGTGCCTTTAAAACCGTGCAACTGCTTTGCAACTGTAAAATGTATGCTTGCCCTTGGCAATTGTTTTAACATGTGATCATGTAAATTATATGCGTTTTAAACAATAAAAAAATAAAAAAAATTATAAATACAAATTTCACAAAATTTTTCAAATGTTATAATTTAAAGGAATCTGTTTTTAGTATGATTAATATTCTTGACAAGCCTTGATTCATACTTTAAAACTAATGTGTTCCCTTTTCCACATTTTTTTTATTTTATTGTTATTTTTTTTCTAGTTTTTTATCTCCTTTCATTTAGTCACAAAAATGTTATCCAAAGACAACAAACGATAACGCTCGAAATGACATATTAAATATATTTATGTACTTTCATGCATATACACGAGCACATTTGTTTATATACATGTATATATGTATGTATTTATGTAGATTTGTTTAGTTGTGTCTGTGCATAACAGCAATAACGGTTAATTTATTCCAATTAAGGGATTTTCCTGTTGAATATACATTTATATATGTAGTATATATGCGCACATCGCTTTCAGTGTCGCTACTTTGGCTTCGCTACGTTGCTAGTTTGTGCTCAGTTTTTTTTTTTTTTTTGCTTGGATTGCATGCCCCACACCCTTGCAACAAACGTACCTGCGTTGCGAAGGTTCTTAAATCCCACGACAGACATTTTTTGTAATAAATATAAAAATTTTGTTTTCTTTGTGACGTCATAAACCTAATGAATGAATGAATGAAGGCACAGACAATGTTGTACGTGTTTAAACATGTTTGCAAAGTTTTATTTTTGTACTATTCAAAATACCCAAAAGATTTACATAGCATTCATGCACACATACATACATACATACATGCATACGTAAAGCCACATAAATATGTAAAGCCACAAATAAATGAAAACAGCTCGCAGCCTTAATTGAATGAAAAAGTGACAAAATCTACAATGAAAATACAAAATCAAAATGGTTTAAATTAAGTTAGAGTTTCTGGCTCACGTTTGTTGAGCTTCATTTGTATTTGTTGGTAATTTTATTAAATTTTTAGCAACTTTGGCAACTTTAATGGGCACTGTTAATGTTAACAGTCTATTAAATAAATGGAAACATAAGCAAATTCTGAAAAATAATCCTCCCTGACTAAAATTTAGCAATTATAATTATTTTAAAAAACGTTTGCATAAATTTAAATATATTATATATTAGAAAATCGATAAGCCACTTGAAGCCGTAAGATTATAATTTATAAAAAAATAGATTTATTTGCCATTCAAAACTCCACTGGGCTTTAAGAAAAAAGAAGAAGCAGTATTTTGTGTTGAAAAAGTATAGCTAACAGTCAATCAAACAAAAGAACTTAATAGAACTTACACTAGTATATAAAATCTATTAATTTTTCTATTAATGAAACTGTTCAAAACCATCTATTAATTCTTTTAATAGAGTTTCTTGAAAAAGAAGTGTAAAAAACCAATGTCAGGCAAACAATCTCTGAACTCAACACATCAATCAACACATTCACATTCACATAGTGACCTTCTGCAAAAACCGTTTGCAATGTAAGCCAATTAACGCTGCCATTGACTAAAACAACAAAAACTTAAAAATTTTATATATTTTGCATAGAAAATTTATCACATGATAAATTCTTATACAATGTTTTGCCACTGAGCGTACTTAGTTCAATAAGAAAATAAACCAAAATGGCGTTAAATCATTCATGCTAATTTATAGCTTTCAAAATAAAAATAAAAAAATGAAGAAATAAGAAAATATATAAAAAAAAAAAAAAATTCATTAACAATTTCAAGTATTATTTATTTATAAATTCAAGTTGCGCGCTATTCTGCAGAATTATTTAGCGACATAAATCGTCACTCATATTCTTTATTTTCGTTGTTGTTTTTTCTCTATTATTTGTTTTTATCACAACAAGGGAAGGAAGTGAAAATTTTACGAAATAAAGTTTATGTTGAAAAAAAATAACAACAACAATAAAAAGCACAAAAAATTGCTTAGAAATGAAAAACTAATTGAAATTCGTATGCGCTTATTTCTTCGCGACTATGCGTGCGTGCGTGCGTGAGTGAGTGAGAACTTTGAAACTTCCTCTCAAATATTATAGCGCTTTCTTTTTCTAACACATGTGAGCAAGTGAGCCACACACAGAGAAAATCAAAAGCAGTTTATCATGATCGACAACAACAACAATAACGACGCGAACGACGTTGTTGTGTTCAATTGAAATCGTTTAAAGTGAGTTGTGCGCGCACATGCTCTTCATACGCTGCTTCTTCTCTTGCCTTCACACGTGTGACGCTCTTTTGTTATTGCTGTTGCTGTTGTTGTTGGCGTCGTCGTCGTTGTGCGTTGCTTGGTTTACTCATTTGCATTTGCCTGCGCCGCCGTCGCTGTTCTGCTTGTTGCTTCCGTTATGCGGGACATACATGCATACGTACATGGAGCAAGGCAGGAAGTGAACAGTTAAATGAACGTACGACCGCATTGCGCGTCGGCCCATATTCGCCAAACGATCATTTCAACGTTTATTTTTTCAAATAACATTTTGTTTTTTTATTTATTTATTTTTCTTCGTATTTAATAATTCGTATTTGCCTTCAACGCGCGCCATTCACTCATTTGCCTCAACAGTTGGTTGCGTGTGTTTATACAAAACTTTTGCGGCAGCTGCGTCTGATTTTGTTATCGTTAATCATGCTTACTTATTCTCACACTATTGCTTTCTCACTTTAGTGCGCACAACATCAACAATTTTTTTTTATTATCGTTGCTGTTGAAATTTTTATACGCCCGCAGATGGCTTCTCTAGCCTTCAGACAGCCAGGCAATCATTTGCTTTGACTTTGTTGCTTGTATCTGCAAATGTATTTACATATTTATTTGCTTGTCTAATTATTATTTTTTTTTTGTGTGCGCACATTATGACTTCATCTGTTCGAAGCAAAGCATGTAAGACACATGGCTTAACCGCCGACATGGCTCAAGCGACATTAAACCGACAATGCAATGCAATTAATCACAAATTTTCGGCACCAAACTCACTTAAAGTAATTTCGTAAATTATTCGTCCTTTTGCGAAGACTTCTTTTGCCTTCTTTATGTGTAATCTGTCAAATTATTCATGCAAATCACATGCGCAAAGCATAAAACCATAGAAAATCCGCAATGAAATCTTCCAGAAACACACTCACACACACACATAGAAACATATCATAGCAAAAGGACATGCCATCAATTATATTGTAGCATTTCTCACACACACTCTCTTGGTCCTACTCGCTCTTTCTACTCAGGCAGAGACGTACATACATCACCACCAGTATGATTAATTAGCGTCTTAGCAGCGCAGCCACCACCGTAAACTTCCAATTGATTGACTTTTTTCTGCTTCTTTCGGTTGTTTCATTTCAACATTAACTGAAAACAATTACAGAAATTGGCCAAGTAGCGCACATAAGTTGCGTCGTGCAATTTATTCCCAACTCACCATTTGTGATATTCTAATTGAGCGTTTAAATTATCGGCAGACATTTGCCATTAGTTGTTGTTGTAGCGGCCATTGCTGCTTGATTGGTCTCTATGCGCGCTCGAAGGCACTTCAAATGTCTGCCTGCCTGCCTGTCTGTCTGTCTGTCCGTAACCACAAAATGATATGCCAATTTTTCGTTAGAAAACCGAAGCCAAAGCAAAATCGAAGTGAAATTGAAGCGAAGCGAAGCGAACACAAGTCATAATCAAATCCCAAAGGCGCACAATGACTGCAATTGATTTGCAATGTGTGTGTGTGTGTGTGTGTGTGTGTGCATGTGTGTGTGTGCTTATCTTAACTTTGCTTATCGTGCATTGCGTTCTTTATGTTAATCATCATCAGCAGCAGCAGCAGCAGCAACGTCATTATCATTATACTAAACAACATCAACATTATCGTTTATCAGGCTTAACATATTTGTTTATACGCTCTCTCTATCACTCTCTTTGCCTCTTTGTTTTTCTAAACGAAATTTTCATAGAAATTTTCACATTTTTCTATGAGTTACACTTTTATTTTCTTGTTTATATTCTATTTAACTGTTCTATTATTCAAATAGTAATGAAACTCTGAACAGGAACGCTTTGTTGTCTCTCTCTCTCTAACTATAAGTATTTATGTTTGCATAGTGTTATCGCATGTTGTGTTGGCATTTGCTATTCTGGTTTTGAGCGCTTGTTTGGCCTCCTTGTTTCCATGTATAAATATATGCGCGATAAGCATTTGTCCAACGACCAGAATGGAATTTCATACAAGCATTTTCCAATGAAATGAAACTTGCATTTTTATCTCAACTGTGAGATTTCCTTATGGGTTTTTCTATTCGTTATTTATTTATTTTTTTTTTTTTTTGTTTTTTGCGATAAGAAATTGTCGCAGGTTTAATAATTTGTATTTTTGCTTTTGAAGTTTTGAAAAAAAAAAAAAAAATTATGTACAATATAGAAAATATTTTAACATTTGCTCTACAAATAAAAATGTAACAACAATTTACGAAAGTACAAAAAATAGCAAAATGTAACACAAAAAATATTTGCATTCCAGCATCGCAACAAACACTCAAACGAACTCAATGAAAAAAAAAAAATCCAAAAATTTGTGCAAACCTCAGCAAAATTGTTTTAAAATCTGTTGCAAATATGATAAAGTAATTTTGGTTTCATATTTCGTTGCTTTCAAAAAATAAAATTGTGCCAAAAAAAATGTTTGTAAAACAAAGAAACAAAAAAATAAATATTTACGGAATTCATATTCGTTGAAATTAATTTAATTTTATTTATTACTCAATTGTTTAAAAAAAAAAATTATAAAAATAATGTTCTGAATATTGGTTAAAAGCATGTTTAATTGAATTTGATTTTGCACTGATTTTTATTTTTTCTTGCTCAGTTAAAAAATCAACCGAAATTTGTGTCCACTCACTTTGAGAGTATGAAAGAAAATTACATGATACTTTAATGAAATATGAAACATATTGTAATGCATATTACTGCATTAATAATTCAATTATTTGAGTCTTCACGTAAAAGTGCAATTCGTTGATATCGTTGTGCATATTAAATAATATTTATGAATAAATGTCCAACCACTGTTAAATGTAACTTAAATCTGTATTTGATAATGCATACACTAAGCAATGCGTACTATAACGAATCATGCCACAAACAACAACATTAATTGAAACAATGAATTACAATTTTATTTGTTTTTGCATTTATCGCGTGCACAAATGTCAATTGCGGCTTTCCGCAACAAATCCGTGCCATGAACTGCAACGGCAATCAACTAAAATATTAATTATGATTTAATAGTAATTGCATAATTCACACACGCACGCACGCACACACACACACACACACACAAGCCTTGTCCGGCTTCAGTTTGAGTCTTGTGTTGGGCGTTGGCGAGGAGAAGGTTTGGCATTTTGTAATTACTAAACCGATGTTTGGAAAATTTGCATAGTTTTGGTTAATTACATTTGCCAAGCACAAACACAACAACCAAACTGTATGTGTGTATGTGTGTGTGTGTGGGTGTGTGAGTTGCAAATATTTACATTTCATTGTTATTAGTCATAATTCATGTACATTTTTGGCATAATTACAAATATTATTTTAACGCATATCAACAAATTATTTGGCCTATTATAGAAAAGCGACAGACACGCTTACATACATATGTATATTGTTAATTAATCATAGGCATATTTTACACATGAATGAACACACATACTCGTATGCATTTGAAAATATATATATGTATGTGTATGCCATGACTGTACTCAACAGTTTCGTTTGATTATGTAAATCCTTTCAAAATATTTTCAGTTCAATTCGTTTCAATTGCATTTTCAATGAACTTTCGAAAATCTGTAAGCCGATAAACGATAATATTTTCGATTTTTAATTTGTTGCCTGTCACCAATTCTCGTTTGTGATGTTTTTTCTATCAAAGTTGTTGTTTTTATATTGTTTGTTTTGTGTCAATTTGTGTTTTAGTTTCAATGAAATTAACAGAAACGAAAAAGTTCATTTGAAATTTTTGGTATTTGCATTCGATTCGATTCGATTCGATTCGATGCGACATTAAATAAAATAGAACACAAAGCCTGTCATTGAAAGCAATATTTACATATGCAATATATGTGCATATTTCAGTGCCATATATGTATGTATAGTTGTGGTCAATAAAATAGTCATACTACTTAGACTCATGTTTTTTTGAAATGCTTTCAAACCAAACTGATCCAAATTGTATTGATGATGGATGAGGATCTTTTTTATACTTTATATGACCCAATCAAAATTTTAGTCTAGGATAGGATACTAGAATACTTCTTTTATAAGAAGGTTGGATAAATATGTTGGGTTAAGAGAGCCTTGCAAATACATCTGTGGTCAAATATGATGTAGTAACTCAAGCTGGTATATTCCATTAAGAATATGCCATTGAATTGAGTCTTCTAATAGAACAAAATAGGTTCCGAAATGTTGATTTGTAGTCATCAGCTGAACTATTTTGGAATTGTCTCCAGATGAATGTTCAGATCTCAATAGAATTATGAAATTGATATGTCTCCTTCAGAAAATAATTATCTCTTGCCCAGCAATTAGTAATATAAACAATTTTAAGATGTGTGAACATCCATTTTGTGATAAGATTAGCACAGCTATTTATTTGACCACAACTGTACATATGTACGCATATGTAAATGAGCCTTTATTCCATGCACAAACGTTGCGGTCAAAGGTTGCACTCTGCACTCTTTTATTTATACAAATGTCGTTTGGTTCGTTGCTTTCTTCAGACAATTTTGTTGCTTTGCTTTTAATGTTGTCAGCTCAGAATTTTTTAAAACAATACACGCTTCAAGCAACGACAGATTTTGTTTGTTGTTTCGTTTCACAAGAATTTTGTCGTAAAGTTCAAGTTGTGCTTTACCAAATGACTTGCCTGAACTTGTGTCAAAGGTAATTTGTAGATTTTATGCTTTTATATTTGTTGTAACAAATAAATTCTAAGAAACTAATGTTATTTTTTCTTGCTTTTTGCAGATTGTTTTTGCGTAAATGTTACTTTTATGCAGAAGTAACGCACAAGTAAATCTTGTCAAAGTCTTCAAGGTAAGTTTTGATTTATTTCTTTTGAAATATTATTTTGTTTCATTTTAAATCTCTTACAAAGACAAATTGTTTTCTATGCGAAATTTGTCGAATGTCACAAAAAAATGAAATCATGTAATTGTTTAACAGAAAACTTCTGTTCTTCAGCTGTCAAAATAGACAACAAATAAATGCTTACAAAAATAATACAACAACATATTTCAATTATGTTCTATACATCGTTGAATATTGCTTACACTTTCGGCATTTGTATTTGTTTGCTACAATTATGTTCGTCTAATGTCTAAGACAACAAATATTGAGTCATCTACGACAAAGACTGCATGACGCTCATCGCTTATTAGAGCAACAACAAGCGACATGAGTAAACTGTTGTATTAAGTTATGTGTATATGTGTGTGTGTGTGTGTGTGTATATATGCGTTTGCTCATACTAAATATGTATAGAAGGCAGCATGACTGATCGAAACTGACGCATTGAATTTGAAATCGTGCCAAGAGCGAAAAAAACATAAAAATACAAAAACAAAAAAAAGAAAAGAAAATTTATGAAAGAAAAACTATGCAAGCGTAAATACATTTTCACACGTTTGGAAAAAAATAACAAAAAAAATATAAAAATAAAAATAATAATCGAAAAAAATACAAAATTCATTGAAATGAAGTAAAAAAAAAAAAATTTTGCCCTTAAACTATTCAATATGCAAAGTCTCTCAAACATAAAACTGTATCAATATTCATAACGATGCTCTAAAGGCAGTCAAAAGCGGCCATCAACGCTATTTTCAACACACACACTCACACACACACACACACACACACACACATAAGAGCAGCAGAACGGCGGAAACAACTAATGTTGCGATACGATAAAAGTTTAGCCTGCAGCACAAAAACAAAAAAAGAGGCAGTAAAAAAAACAGATTAGAAAAAAAACAATCATTTTTTTTATTTTGCCTACGTTCATTTCGCTAACACTAACAACAACATAGGCGTGAGTTTGTGCTTGCGGTTGCTGCTAATATATACATATGTGTGTCTGTGTGTGTGTGTGCATGGGCGTATTGGTCAACATGCTTTGTTTAAGGGCCGGAATTTCGAACACCTGCAACAGCATGTGCTGATAACGTGAAAATAAACGACAAAAGCGCAACTAAGCCGCAGGCAGCATTGGCAACACTGGCCGTCGAGCTTATTTTTTCTAACAATTTGCATGTGTGTGTGTGTGTGTGTCTTTGTGTGCTTTTGAATGTGTTCGCCTGCCGGCAATGGCCATTATTGGTTAGCCAAAGCGTGCGCACAATGGCACAAATGGCCAAGCAAATGTCAACTGTGGCAAAGAACAAAAACAAAAAAAATAGAGTATTGAAAATGAAAATAAAAATCATGAAGCGCATAAAATAGCAATACAAATGGAAAAACTAAAAATAAACAACAAAACAACAGCAGCTGCAAAACCGATAAGCGGCAAACTCGTTTGCATAGCTTAATTTCTGCCAAGCATAAAAACACAAAAATGACAAAAAATCCTTCCTACAATATGAATACGCAAGTAGCAATAAATTACACTTGAAAAGTATTACAAAAACAACAACAAATAACGCTTCAATTAATGTTTAAAAATTCAATTTGTATTAAACGTTTCAAGCGTGCGTGATTTTTAAAGCAGTGCAAATATTTTGTTGCATACTTGCAGGGGTTACTTGAAATTAAATCAAAAGCCAAAAATACCAAAAAAAAAAAGGAAATTTACCACAAATATGTTTGCACACTTTCTTTGCATTCTTGTTTCGCTTTTTTTTTTGCTTTATTTATGTTCATGTTCGTATTTGTGTTGTTGTTTTTTTGTGTCTTACATTTTTGATGTTCTGTTGTTATTGCAGTTGCTTTAATCTCGCATGTTTTGTTGGCTCTTTTACGCAGCTCAGCTCTTTCACTTCCACCGGAAGAATTTATGTGTATGTTGAATTTAGTAGTAAACCACAAGAGGCAGAGTAATGCTTACATGTATGTATGTGTGCGTTTGTACTAAAGATTAAAACCATGTGTCCGGTTTGCTCGACGCTTCCGTGCCGCACTAACAGTCAAGCACTCCAACTCGTTGTGTGTGTGTGTTGTGTAATAAAAGTGCAAATCCAAAAAAAAAAAAAAAAAATTGAAACATAAATAAAAAAACCTACTATAGTTGTTTGTTTATTTGTGAAGGTATTTCGAGGAGATAAAAAAGACACATAAGCAATATGGGTCACACTGCAAACACGCTGATAAGCACGCTTGCTCGCTGAGTTGCTGAGTTGCTATTGTATGTATGTATGTATCTATAAGCCCACCTGAAACAAAGTGAACAACTTTTGATTTATTTAAAAATCATTGCAAAAATTAATAAAGTTTTATATAAAAAACAGTGTAGTTGTTTCTTTGCTACAACAGCTGCTGTTTGTATTATGTTAAGCATTAAGTAAACAATGACTTTTGCTACTCATTAATAAATTAATTAAATGTTGAGCGAAAGCAAAAACAAACACTTTCATATGAGGATGCCTTGTGGCTACTTTTGTTTAAACAAACATTAAACAAGAAAACGAATTTGACTTGCTCATTTATTTAAAGTGAAAATACCTGCATTTGTGCCTTTGCCTTTGGCTGAACAACTGAAATTGTCTGAAAAACAATAAGCATATTTTATGGCAAAGCTAAAATTTATAACACACACATGTGCACAAACAGCAAAACAGACGTCAACATTGTGGTCTCATATTTCGTCAGCGTCTGGCAACTTTGTCAACAATAATGCTATTAATATTATCATCATCATCATCATCGTCGTCGCAGTTGCCAAGACTTGTCACAGTCGCGTTTGTTGTGCAGCATTAAAATGTTTGCCGCAGCGAAATCAAGACAAGTTTCTACTTGACTCAACATGAAATACAAAACGACAAACATGACTTTGTATGTACATGTATATGTTCAATGCAACAAATGTCTGAAATAATGCTAATAAAATGAAAATATGCGCATATGCAAGACCAAGTGCAATTCAACGTTGACAAGACAGTGCACAAGTGACGTCACAAGTGATTTTCATCAAGCAATGAACAACGTACTACAAAATTGACGAAATATGCATAAAGTGTTATTTGATTTGCGTAGCACTTTGCTTGCAAAAATGCCACTGAAGCTCAGAGGTAAAGCAGCTTAAAAGAACACGAAAGTGCAAATGCTTTTCAAGCGGCATGAATATGACAAAA
Source organism: Phortica okadai (assembly GCA_034638295.1). NCBI lineage: Eukaryota > Metazoa > Arthropoda > Insecta > Diptera > Drosophilidae > Phortica > Phortica okadai. The sequence continues at coordinate 7,299,008 of CM067851.1, forward strand.
ACAGACAACAAGCCGGCAAAGTGTGAAGCAAAGCCATCAACAAAGCCAAAGCCAAAGCAGCTTAACATGTCTGCTGAGTGCTTCAGTTGCTTTTCGATTTGCAAGCAAAAATTTCAACAAAATTTCAAATTTATGAACATTTAATCATTTAAAGTAAAATTGAATATTTCATAAAATCGTTTAAAACAAACAAATGTTTGTTTGTCTTTTTTTTATTGAAACATAAACAAATCAATTATTTAATCAAATGAAAACCAAAAACGCAAAATTGCACAAATTTATTTAGCCCTTTTGACTTTTGTATAAAAAAAACCTCAAATTTTTTTTTCTTTTTGGCATTTTAGTAGTTTCGTGCACAGGCAAACGTTTAATGATTGCATGAAGTGCACTTGTCTAGAAACGCCGTTTCGATTTTTCAAAAAAAAAAAACACACAAATTTGCTTTGAACACTTTGCGTATAAATTCAGTCAACTGGCAAACAAATCAAATCAAACCATGAAAATCAAAACTACTCAATTTCAGCAACCATTCACACACACACACACACACACAAATACACATAGAACACACAGAAACGAGCGCGCATAAGCAACCCAATCAATGCACTTTAAGTGCGCACATAAAAGTATGCAATAGAATTTTGTTTATTATTTTTCTCTTTATTTTTTCGAACGAGCATTTTTTCATGCCTTTTTGGACTTTACTGCGTTATGTGCGAGCATAAACTCTATGCAGCACAGTTGACTGAGCAATCGTCAAGCGTTATTTTCATGAATTTCATTTTCTTTATAGAAATTTTTGGCACATACATATGTATATGTGTGTGTGTGTATGTATAAAAAACCCAACCAAAACCAAATATTCAAACTTTGCACTTTGAGCGGTTTGTTTTATAAATTTTTCGTTTATTATGTTTTTCTTTCTTGATTTTTTTTTTTTTTCTATTTTATTGTTTTCAAGTTGCTGTGCTGCATGTTTATACAAAGCGTGCGTCAACACTTGAATTATTTATAGACAAAAGTTATGCAAATCATATGTGAGTCGCATTCATTTGTAAATTAGTGTGACATTCTCTGCTTTTATATATATTTTTTTGTTTTAACACTGCGAACAGCAAAGAAAAAATATCGTAAGCAAAAAAAAAAAAAAAAATTGAAGCCAACCAAAAACAAAGCTACATTTATTTACTTTATTTTTTTTAAACTTTGATTTCGATCTGTTGCATGCAAAATGTAATATTTTGTGCGCAATAAATTTGCAATTATCATGATGCGCTCAATAGACACACGTACACACACACACACACATATATAGAGAAGCGCAAATGGCCGAGGTGTTGGACAAAACGTTTAAATGACACCAACGTGAGTCATCAATTGCATATATAAGTAACATCAATGAAAGCAATTGTAAATATTTTCAGCCATTTAACGCACACACATACACATATGTGTATATAGAACGACACACATACAAGGTTACATTCATATCCGTTGCTCAGTGCTTTCGATTTATTTCAATGCTTCCTCATTTTACTGTTACCTCTTTTTTTTCACAGCTTTTTGGTCATTTTTATCGCACATCCGTTTTTCTCTTATTTTTTTTCTCCACAGGCCATTTGCCCCGCCAGTAGCGAGCAGACCAGCAGCGCTGTGTTGACCCAAATGATTGATTGACAGTTGCGAAATCGATGGGGAGCAAGCAGGACGCGGGTGAAGAACGCAGTTGGACGTGGATGGATGTGTATGTGGATGTGTGTCAGTGCTGCCACCGCTTGTTGATTAAATAAAAATAATTGCCAAACGGATTCCGGCTTGCATTTATCATGTTTCGCTTCGTTTTGCAAATGACGCAACAGTTTTTTTCTCATGCTTTCAAAATGGCTTCCACAACCAAAGTAATGCCAACGTATCAAGTTAATTATACCGTTACTTTTTTTTTTTTATTTCTCTCTCTTTGTTTTGTTATCGAGTAACGGGTGTATTCGTACCCTTATCATTCTCGCGCCCCGTGTGCTTTAACTACAACTGGACGGAGAACTGATAAGGGCTCGTATCACCGAATCAACTGGAATTGAAGTGAACTACAAATAAAATACAAAAAAAAAAAAAACATGTTATGAATCGACAATCAAGAAAATTATAAATTATGCAAAGTTTTATTGTGAAAACCAAATTTTAATAAAATAGTTGTTATGTAAACTGAAAATAAATTGTTAATAAAATTAATATGAATTAATAATATAATTTTTTTGTACGTACATTCTTTTTTTAATGAAATTGAATTAAATTTTTAAACTTTATACAAACTTCTTTTGACGTCTCAATATGTGTTGCGACGTTAGATTTCTTATATGAATCTAAAAAAAGGATTTTTCAGAAAAACATTTCATACAATTATGTAAAAAACATATTTCGAAAGAATCCTACGTACAGATTTAGAGTACAGCCCAAAAAAGATTTCTACAGAGTTTAAGGCCAACCCGATATGAAGATTCGATGGAAAAACGCGATAAACGTATTATTTTTAGATGTTAGAGGTTGTGTTCCAACCTGAGAGCGGCACGAAACAAAGTTAGCGAGAACCTATAAATTATAAAAATTCAAAGAGATTTTTATTGAAATGCAAAGTGTGAAAAAAAAAGATTCATGGAAAATGGTGACTTCATAATTTTTAACTTGTGCCTTATATTTTCTTTCATATCTCTTTTTTATTAATTTAATGAGAAAATCGTTCCAATTTCATTTTATGTTATATTATTTATGGAAAATGAAGTTTTTTCTACAAAATAAATCTAACAACAATGAGATTGCCCTTTTTCGCGTTTATGCTCAATTGAGCCAAGAGCATTGAATAAGTTAATGGCTTATTATTATTTCATGCTCACTAACAGCCCTCGAGCATAGCAAGCTGGCTTAGGTAACAGTGGAAACACATTATGATGAACAAAATGAAATAAACTAGCATCGTAAAGTCTTGACTATGAGAACGAACAGAGAGTGAGAGAGAGAATAATAAACATGGAAAGTTGCATAAGGGCGATGCTTGTGCATTGGCTTTGAAAAACCGAAAAAGAGGGCGAAGGAAAAGAGCAACAAATAAAAAAATGTTTTATGTATTATTTATGATTAAAGATTCATTGGCAAAACGTCCGAAGGCGAATGTATGCAAAGCTAAAAACATTTTTAAATTAGTGAAAATAATGAATAAATTTTTCATAGAAAAACAAAAACTTTAATTTTTTTCTTTTGCTTTAATATTATTTTTTTCAAGCAATTTTGTCTTGCAGACCATTAAAATACGCACTTTAATTGTATGCGCCTTAACGGCCGTGATATGTGCGAGAAATCTGCAAAAACCAAAAAAAAATAATAATAATAAAAAAGGAAGAAAGAAAAATCGGTCATACAGTTTTAATGCCAAACGCAGCAATTGGAATGGCACGGCAAAATGAATGAAGCGTGCGCCAAACAACAACAACAATAAGAACAACTGTCAGCGTATGAGGAGAGACAAGCAAGCAAATGACGACAAAACAATTCAACATTCATTTATTATTTAATATGTAAACGCAATTCGTGCATTCACCTGGAAACCATCAACAAACGTCACCAGCGGGAATACAACAACAGTAACAGAACGGCAGGACAACCGACCAAACAAATGGCCAACCGTGATAACGAAAGCAATGACGTTGGCATTGGAGAGCAGAGCAGAGCAAAGAACAAAGACCAGAACAAAGTCATGAAAACGGTCAACGATGCGTGGCAACAACAGTCTTGCATACAAATTTCATACAGCCTGCGTAAGTGTTCATCGACTTGATGCCTGACTGACTGTAGAAACTGTTGAAGAAGGGTGGTGAGCAGTGGGCAGAGAGTGGTAAGAGAGTGAAATAAAATGAAATTTTCGCAAATTGAAATTTTATTTCAGCAAAATATCTTGAGCAACAAACAAGTGAGCTTCTGCTCAGCTCAGCTCAGCTCAGCACAGCGCCGCTAACGTTAATGTACGTGCAACAAGCAACAAACAACAAGCAATACAACACAAACACAAACACAATACTTTGAACTCCGCTGAGACATGGCGTATCACTACTTTGGCCTTAAGTGAAAACTTAAGTTGTGCGATTTGTTGCGCGGTTGCTCATTCGATCGTCTGTATTCGTCCTTTGGCAATGCAATGCCTGACTATGTGTTTGTGTGAGACATTTTGGTTTCGTCAGTTTCGCTTGGCTGCACACACATACACACACACACACTCACATCTCATGGTTGCCTGCTGTGTTCATAACCAACTCCCGATGGCATTGCGCTTTCTTTAATTTTGCTTTTCTTTTTTTTTTTTATTATTTCTTAGTATTTTCTTTTGCTGTATTTCTTGTTGCATTGTTTGTGCTCATGACACCTGTGCTGCTGCTGCTGTGTCGTTGTGCGTTGAACTGTGCTGTGCATTGCAATTTTGGTGCAACTTGTACATGCAATCGATGAGCAAAACTTAAGCAATTGAAATAAAAATTGCAAAAACAAATAAATACCAAAAGTCTTATGGATGTATGTATTATAGTATTGTATTTATTTATTATAGTACTACAAGTGGGGGAGTAACTAAAGTGTTATTGTTTCTTTGTTTTTCGCGTTGGCGCAAAGTTGAAGTGCTACGGTTGCTTGGGGTAAGTTGTATGCCTTGGGGAAAACAATGTCAACTTATCACTACAACTGCAAATAAAATGCGCAAACAATGTGCAAGTGGCAGCAACAAAAAATAGCAGCTAAAACAAGTGAAATAAAAGAGGCGAACCAAATCAAATCGAAGAAAACTAAGGCAACAGAGGCGCATAAAAATTGCCGCAAGAAATGTCAGCAGTTTGGCTATAATACGCATACGACACGTGTACTTATGAGGCTGAGTGTATATGAAAAAATAAAACAACTGACAGCAAAGACTGTTTCCTTTGAAAGACCACTGACAATGGCCAAAAGTAATGAATCTTTTATTGTATATCAATGAACAAAACCCAATCTGATTAAATGACAAAACAGAAAAAGTGAAAAAGACATGTTTCAGTCTATCAGAGTAGCATTTTCTACTTACTTCCTTCTAAAGCAGTTGCAAAATGCAATTTCAAATTAATGTAAAACACCTTTTTGAGATTCACTGCTGAATTATTGTATGATATATATAAAGTTGGCGAATTGCAAGATATACCTTTTTTTTAAGTTTTTACCTTTTTTATAAGTTTTATACAATTGAAATATATTGATTTTTTCATAACTCTAAGTCACATTTTCAACTTTGAGTGCTCTAAGATAAATAGACAGGAGATCTCCTCTAGAAAATATAATATTTATTAGAAATATTGAAATATTTAAATTTGTTGAGAAGGTCATAAAGTAGGAGGAGTAAAATTTCAAGCTGTTAAATGCATCTCAACTCGTTTTTGATTAGGAATATGATTTTTTTTTATTTATCATGACTAGTTTAGAGAAAATATATTAAAACAGGCCGTATACATCTCTATACACTGGCTCTCTGCTCTTTGAGAATATCGTCTCGTTCTCTCATGATCATAACCGGCCATAAGTCAGTCAAAGCTTCATAGTGAAACAAGACAGTTGGTAATAAGCTGAAGCAATTGTTGGATGTGTTAATTGGGACTTTGCTTATAGTCGGGGAGCCGACGATGCTAAAATGTGATTTACTCCTGCGTCGTTGGGAGTGGTTGCATTTTGAAGATTAAATAATTTAAAGTAGAAAAGATTCTATGAACTTTTTTCATTTAGCGGTGGGTTCGACCGCCATAAGGCTTTATATATTGTATACCGCGGAATAAAGAAGGTTTCTCCATATAACTGTTAGATTATGGAACAGTACGACTAGGAGATCATGCTGAGCCACCTGTATGAGAAACTGACGCACAGGGCTAACTAAATTTGACGGTTTTAGTTTGGAAGTTTGAAACCCTCCCATTCCCTTACGTCTTACTCAAAATGGCTGATTAGCGAAATGGAGACTTATAAGCATGTAATAAACCTACCTTATCTTAGTCTGCCCTACGCGCGCGTCACCACTTAGAAATCTCATACTTGGGGAATCTACTCATTGAGTATAAACTATCTCCCATATTCTAATCTGCCACGCAGGAGTAACTACGAAAATCCCCGCTTGGGCTCCCATACTATTATGGGGATGGGAATTTTTCCTCGTATTCAATCAAATATATACAAATCTAAAGCATACTTCTGGGTGCAGTCATTTTAATAAATTAAAATTTTAAGTAATGTTCAATATAATATTAAACTATCTCATGAACTCCTCACTTAAACAACAAGAAACTTTAGCTCAAAAATTTAATCTTACATAAATTCCAAAAATACAATTTTCATTTGCATTTGAACTCTGTGAATGCAAATAATTTCAGATTTGTTCATTTTGCAGCAACAACAATGCTATGAGAATTGTCGCACAGACAATTCAACAAGAGGTCTAGAAGAGCGATTATTAACTCGAAAAACTAAGTAAACTCTTTGTGGTTACCTGAACGTAAAAGCATACAAACCGCAAAATCCATTTTGGCAAGCGAACAAAAAGTTGTACGAAAATTTATGGCAAACGCGATTACATTGCAACACAAAAGCAGACAAGACGCGATGCGATGCGATGCGATGCAAGGTGATGCGATGCGATGCGACTAGTAAAGTCAGTTTCGTCGACTCTGTGCAAGTGCAAGTGCAAGTAGTTGCAGTACTTTTGTAACTTCCGGCTTGAGCAACTCAATGCCTTGCCAAGCGTATTTAGTCGCAACAAGGTGAGGTGCCGAGCAGGTAAAGGCAACAGCAAAATGCGTTGGCAAACTAAGACACTTGTAGAAGTTTTAAGCAAGTTCAAAGTTTAAATGAGTAGTAGTAGTAGAGGACGACGACAAGGACACACTTTCAACAGCTAATTTGCGCAGGCTGTGCAACATTTTTGTTCTTATTTTTGTTTTTCTATTTTTTTTTAGACTTTACAGATTGTGCATGTGCAATGGTAAAATTGTGTAGAAGTATGTATATTTTTTTTTTTGCTTTTATTTTTGTTGTAACAAAAATATTTGCGCGCATTTTGACACTTTGTTGGCAAATAACGGAAATGAACGAAAATGGCAATGACAGGCAAACGGAAATACGTTGAAATGATGGCGGCAATTGTAATCTAACAGTAAATATTTTGAAATCACAAACACACACACGCACAATGTTGTGTGTCTTGAAAAACCAACAATTCACTTTTGTGACTTTGAAGCCAAGTTGAGTAAAAGTTTTATTTCAACACCAAAACAATTTTAGTCTCTGCGTCTTAAAGCATAAACGCGTATGTGTGTGTGTGTGTGTGTGCTGCAATGCTATGACTTTGCACTTTCACCGCCGTCAACGTCAGACATTCTTACATGAGTTTGTAGTTTCTTTTTTTCTTCTTTTTTACTGTTTCTTTTTTATACAGTTTTCTTCAACTTTGCTTGAAAATCGTTCGACTGACATTGTAAGTTGCGCAAAATAAGTTGTTTTCATTAAATTTTGCGCTTGAAGCGTTTGCAAAGTCAAAAACGGAAATCATGTTAAATCACATTAAAAATGGGTTAACTTTTTTGCTGTTTTTTTTTGTTTTTGTTGCAATGCATTTCTCTCATTCGATCATGATTTCAGTTTTGTGCATGCGAAAAATAAAAACAAAAACAACAACGTCGGAAATTGCATGTGTCAGCAACAGCGAACGTAAAAATATGGAACAACTCTGAGTCGACATATGACTTTGGTAGCCAAATTGAACTAATTTTGTGTCACCGAATGCGAAATACAAAAAAAAGAAAAAAACAACAACAAATACATACATATGTAAGTACATGTGTGCGCTACAGGGGGTCTGTGTCTGTGTGTGTGTATGTTTGTGTGCCCCATGTTGCACATAAAATGTAACACCTCGAGAGGGTTTTTTTTTTTGTTTTTGTTTTATCTGTACACAATGCCTGCTGATTTAGTTGTGCGTCATTGAAGAAGGCATCGATGGCGTCAGCGCTGTGCAGCGCCCCGGGAGCGCTGTAAATGAACAAGCAGCAATAAAGACAGTCAGACAGACAGACACATGTAAACGCTCAAACAGTCAGTCAGTCAGTCAGTCAGACATTTAGTCATTTAGTCAGCACAACTCAATGTCCGTTTGTCTGTCCGTTCAACAGCAACTGAATCGCTCAATCAGTCAATCAATTCAACAATCATTCACTCAATCAACATTCATTTCGCATCGACATATGCAAGTCGACTTGACTCGTTTGCTATTTGTTCTGCCTTGCCGGCCCACCAACTTCGACTGTTGATGACAACAATTTGCGTAAATCGTGCTACGAAAGTGCTGCCGGATACAGTCCGACTAATGGAGCGGAAGTTTTGCGCCAAGGCATTTGTACATTTTTCAAACCACGCCCATATTGTATGGCGGACAATTCGAATGGCTGAACGAACAAACCAAACGTTCATTTATTTGCTCGTTTTAACTGAATTTAGATGACTTGTTTAGCGATGGCAAATAATGAAGTTGTCGTTGTTGTCGTTGTTGTTCTTGCTGACTGCTTGGCATGCAAAACGGCGAGCTGAGCAGAGCCCAGCATCGTTGCAATTAAATGTTGCGTATACGTCGCGTCGCACTTTCCTTCTCTAACTCACTCGCTCTTGCAAATTTATTTCACATAATATTTTTGTTTGAAATTTTCTTAAACTATAATTGCATTAGACATTTAAGAAATGCATTTATGCAAGTGGCCACAAATTGAATTTAATGTAATTTAAATATTTACACAACTTTCTTTGCGCTTCTCAACATTGCATAATGTTGTTCATTGTACATTAAACTAACGACCATCAAACTGACAACGTGTAATCATGGCTGGCATAGAGCAAATAGAAGTGCTAGAAAAAGGTCATTATTGTCATAAAAAGGATAACGATATAACACAATATGAGTAAGCATTAAAATGCTTTGTGTGCGAAAGGCAAAAGTTTCAGTTTACAATTTTACTCAATAAAAAAAAATTTTAACTTCATTTGATTACTACAACAACAACAACAAGCGCACAAACTGCCCCATTAAGGATGTAAAGCATATACAAAAAAGGACATGCACAGGATGTTCCGAACGTTGTTGCTGCTAGTGCGGATGTTGTCCTTGTTGTTGCTTGTGCGCACGATAGCATTTGTGCTAGTTGTTGTTGTTGTTGTTGTGGTGGTGAGTCTTTGTGGTGGTGGTGATGGTGGTTGTTGTTGTTGTTGTCGCATCGCATATCCTTTATGCCAGCGCTCTAAAATTGTAAATTATGTCACCAGTGTCGCCATCACCATCGCCATCATCATCGTCGTCGCTCTAAACCGCCTGACGCTCTCTATTTTTCAAATGCGCGCATTCAAGTGCAAATGTTTTCTCTATGCGTGTACTAAAACAAAAACAAAAAAAATAAAGGGGGTTAAATTGAGTTTTGCTCGGTTGGTTTGGTCTAAGGTGTTTGGATATGTTTTATGCCCCTGGCGTATAACACAAAAGCTAATGAAAATTTATTGATAATGATAATAAATTAAAGTTGTCCTTTGAGTTTTGAATGTCATACATATGTGCAAGTTTACATGTTCGATGTGTGGCACAGCATCAACAGTGTGAGTGTGTTTGTTCATGTTTAATTAGTTTTCAAACATTTTGCAAATGGGTGGAAAAAAAAACTTATGCTTTTTATATTTTTATTTTTTTTGCTTAAGTGCACTTGTTTCTGCTAGAAAAGTATTGAAAGCTTTGCTCAACTGCATTAAAATATAATATGCAACCAAATTATATTCAACCAAGACCGAAAGAGTTGACAATGTTTGATGTTGTGGCAGCAAACAACCAAAGGTTTCACTGCTTTTACTTATCAACAGCTTCAGTATATATAATGATCAATTACTGACATTTAAAGTTTTGTGGAACTATTAGAATTGTTATTAAGTATATTTACTAAAAGGTATTTAAAAAATAATGATCACACAAGCGACTAAAAGGCACACTGATAATAGAAACAAATAGCTCAACGATATTGAGTCCTTAACATATACTAAAAAAAGAAGCTGTTAGTGTGGACTTACGTCCTGGCTAACCAACAATAGCCTTTCAATACTATAAAAACAGATAATGTCAGCTGAATAAGACGGACAGACGATAGTGAGCAGACTTGAGAATTGATCGAAGTTGGATTACCAAAGCGAGAAGACGGCATCACGATCAAAAAATGATCTTCCAACGACGCAAGAATTGAATAGGAATTTTAAATACGAAGGCAATGATTTAGCAACGATAATCAAAATGATGAAACAAGTTGATTCTATGAAGAAAATATTCAATGACGTATTAAATTCTACAATTCCTTATCTAAACCAAATTTAATATGAATCTAAGCTTTTGTTCATGAGACTACAAAACAATATATTAAATCCTACATTATTTTGTATTAAGAATCCCAAAAATTTTTCGCAATTATTTTTTGAAGATTTCTTGAAGAACTTTTCTTTAGATTTTTTAATTTTAATTTTATATTTTTTGAAACATATACATACCTTTATAAAATTGATTTTTTTTTTATTTTTTTACCATTTTCTAAAAAATAATGTCGAATTTTTTGATATCCCATACTTAGTCAAAAGGTGTTCCTTGAATGAATGATATTTGAACTGTTTTTAAAATGGTTTATGAACCATTGGTAATTTATGTCAAAACCATATAATGCTTGACTGAAATAATCCGAGTTTGTACATGAGCGCGACCCGCAGTCATGCAATACACAAAGCGTTAAGTGAGCAGCGTCAACACACACGCACAGACATTGACATATACACATGTAGACAGACACTCCATCAACGTTGTGTCATCGTCTCCCAATGTGGCGCGTCATTTCTTATCTGAGATCTCAATTGAAGCGTTTGACAGCACACACCAACACGCTGTTGACATTTCATTGAGTTAAACACAAACTTCATTATCCTTGAAGCGCATTTGCTATGCTCTGACTGACTAACTGACTGACTGAGTGACTGGCTGGCTGTTTTTCTGAGTGTCTGAGCTTGCCATAACGGCGTTCACTTCAACTGAGACCCGCATAAAAATGCTCAACATAATATGCTGCCTTTTTCTCAGTTGACACAAACAAACAAACTCTTTTCGCATGCATACATCTATATGTATGTGTGTGCACTTGTATGCGTCTCAGTTTGTTTGCATAACCTATTTGTATAAATATTTTCTTTATGCTGATATTTTCATCGCATTTTGTGTGTTGTCGCATGCCAAGTTAAGTCAAAGTCATGTCGAGCTGTGTCGAGTTTAGTCGAGTCAAGTTGAGTTGAGTCAAGTAGATGAGTCAACTTAAAACTAACAACAAACTCAGCTCAGCACATGTCCTTTAACTAAGATTTCACTCTCTTTTCTCGGCAGCTTAGTACTTTTCTTTTGTTTTTGTTGTTGTTGCTGTTTGCATTACTTGCTGTTGTGAAGGTGATAACAATGTTTATATTTGTTTCTACAACAACAAATTTTTGGCAAAAGTTTTCTTATATTATATTTTCACTTTAATGTCATGCCTTTTTCATGTATCTGTATCTGTAAGCATGTATGTATGTATCTGTGTGCATATTTATGAAACTTTTCGGTGCAGAGCCTTTTGTCTATATGTGTGTGTAATTATGTCAAAGATTTTAACAAATTTTGTTGTTTTGGATTAAATAGTTTTAACTTGCTCAACTTGCAAAAAGTATTTTGCATTAAATAATAAATTTTTGTGCAATTTTCAACACTTTAAGTACTTTGTTGTTGTTACTTAACGTTTGGAAAATCAAATATTATGTATTGCTATTGATTTTGTGCTATCAAAAGGCTGCCATAGCACAAAACAACAGCGTGGGTGAAGCACTTAACATGCCTGTCAAATCCTTATTAACTGTTTGCATAAGTCAACTTAATGCCGCAGATTTGTTGACATTTGAGGCGATACGTAACACAAACTCAAACACAAACAGCAAGCTTAACTAACTAATTTGCATATGCCTTTTGCTTAAGCTACGAAAATAATAGCAAATCAACGAAGTACAACAGTGGAGCGAAGAGGCAACAACACATTTTGTTTTTGTCAAAAGGTAATGAATTGTCAAATACTTTGAGCTATTAAACGCAAAGCAGTGCAAGTACACAGAGTGTGAGAGACAGACAGACAGGCTTAGAAACCAAATAGCATCACTTTGTCAACACTTAAAGATTTTGTAGTCTATTTCAAGGCGTTTACCTGAAGTTTGTTCAAAAGTTTACTTACGCCAAAGACAGATTTATTCAACAACAACAAACACAAATAAAAATCTTGCCAATAACAATGTGAAGAAAAAAAATAAAGAAGATACTTTCAGTTTGCCTTCACATTGCTGTGACTTGTGCGCTCAGATTGTTGACAACAGCGAAAAGTTGAGCTGAGTGTGAAGGTGTTTATGTTAACCGGAAGACATAAAAGTCGTAATACAACATTCAATAGACTCACACACACACACATACACACACATATGCTACCGAGCGTAAAAAAATGAAAAAGAAAGTACCCGGAAATCCACTTTAGACTTGCCACGCACAAAGCGCTCAGTTCGACTTGAGTTGCAACAATCGACGTTGTGTGCAAAGTACAAAACAAGTGAGTGTATGTATCTGTGTATTTGTTTGTATGTGTATATACTTGCATGCGTGTAGTGATAAAACGCTCAATATGTTGGCTGAAATAAAGCATTCTTGTGGCTTGATATTTTCCACTTGCAAGTGGCGCCACTTCAATATGGTCGAGTGCACGCGCTCAAAGGCGCACAGTACGAGTTCAAAGCTCTGGCAAACTCAAGTGATTTCACACTATAACACAAGGCTACACACAGACACAGATACACACACTTATATACATATGTATATGCAACGGCATGGCGTAAAAAGTGCGCAGCTTCATTTAATGAAATTTTCAGTGCTTAACACTTAGTGAAATTAAGTTAATAAAGCGTTGCTATATTTTGGAAGTTAAATTTTCGAGATCGACCATTTGATATCAGCAGTAAAGCGGCTTAAAGCAGCAAGGCGAAAAATTGCAAAGCAAACAAAATAATAAAAGATATTTAATTGACGCATTTTTTGGAAAAAAAAAAGGAAAAATATGAACGAACTAAGCAGTAAGCGAAGTTTTTATTATAAAAAAAAATTACACAAAAATAAGAAAAATAAAATAGCCAAAAAAAAAAGCAGCTTCAAAATGTGACCAACTTAATACAAAAAAAATAAAAATAAATAGCACAAAACGACAAAAGACGAAAAAAATAATCCAAGTTAAAAATCAATTCGTGGCAAACTGAAAGCTGATTTATGGCTGAATTTATGAAATGGTCCAAAAGCAAGTCGCAGTTGCTCTAACCAAAAACGCACAAAAATTGGCAAACGGATGAAAGTAAGAAGTAAGAAGTAAAAGAAAATTCTTGTACAAAAGCGTCTACTATAAAGGATATATGTAAGTCACACCACACCGCACCACCAATCCGAAGCAAACGTTACTGTTTCCTGCACGAAATGAGAAATAACGAAATAAGTGATTGAGAATTATAACGACCAACAACAAATTTACTGGAAAATTGACTTTTTCTGTTGCGAATTAAAGCGCAGCAAAGCAAAGCATTTGGGCGTCGACAATTTTTTGATATGTGTGTGTGTGTGTGTATGTGTGTGCGTGAAAGTTTGTGGCACAAAACTTGTCAGCGAAATTGACTCTTGTTGAAAATTGAAATTAAATGAAATTGAACGAAGCCGAAGGTGAAATAAGTAGCGACGGTTTTAGTTTGCGCGCAACTCGAGTGGCCATGATGGTTGTTAAACCGAAATTCCGAAACAATAAACTACAATTTTGATGTTATTACTTTTTTTTTTCTATTTGTATTTCTTTATTTGTTATTTTTCCGCTTTGCTCTCATCTATATTTCAGTTTTTCATTTATTTATTTTTTTGTTTTTATTTTTTTTTACACATTTTGCAGTACGGCAAAAAGTTGTAACTGCAAATTAAATTGGCAAAAATGTTGTTTTGCTGCGGCACACAAACTGCACTTAAGTGGCAGCGCTTTGCGAAATTTTTCGCAACGCAGGCAAACGAAAAGAAAAACAAACAAAAAATACAAACGCAAAAAACATGAAAAGAAAAAAAGAAAAAAGGATTGAAAACGTTAGCAAAGCAAGAAAAAATTGCAAAACTGTAAGAACTGTAAGTCAAAAATGTTGAGTGTGGCATGGAAGGCGCTGAAACGGTGTTGTTGTTGTTTTTGTTGTTGCTGTAAAAACTCGTGACTGCTTGAAAATCGTAAGTAAAGCATAAAGAAGCAACAACTGTGCGTATTGAGTGTGCGAATTATATACACAGAGAGCAAGAGAGAAAAATATGTAAGGATATACAGTGGCAACGGAAATGGCAGCAGAAGGGTAATGCAGAAGGGTAAGAAAGTTAAGTTGTTATATTTGTAATCATTATCACAAAAAATAAAAATAAAAACAACAACAAAAAAAACTATACTTGGCTTTGACGAAACTTCTATGCCCTTGAGTCAATCAAAGTAAAAGCAGACTAAACAACTTTCACTTACCAATTTGCTCAATAATCTAAAAAGCATGTTGCTACAGAAAGTTCTTTAAACTATCATCATATAATTCCAGAATTCTATGTGTTACACTTTATTAAATCAAAGTTTCCTATGAGATATAAAAAAGAGGCTTAAAAACGATCTTCAAGGCCTATTTTATGAAGTAATAATTGGCCAGTATTAAATCAATAGAACACTTTCAATTTAAGTCCTTAAATAGTATTATATAAAACAATCTATTATTTCTAAAATATGTACATATAAGTATAACAAATTTAAACGCTGGAATGCCTTATGTAACATGCAGATGTTTGAAACATACGTTAAATCACCATTTAAAAAACGTTCTTGAAACATAATTAAGAACTCTTCAGTTTGAGATAACTTCAAAACCACACGTTCATTTGTGTACAATTCGATGTCGTTATTATTTCAAGCATCTTGGCAAAGTGATAATCCTTCTACACAACTTGAAGTGTATTGAAAACTTCTATTGCTCATTTCAAGTTGCTCGCGTAGTTTGCGCTCTGTGCACTTCATTCCAATTGACCGCACATAGTTGGACACTATTGCGACAACAACAAAACCAACAACAACACAAACCACAACAACAACAATAACAAGAAGAACGTTTGACAGTTTTGCTTTGCGCGCTCATTGTTCAATTAATGAGACTCTTGACAGTTTTCTACCTCAACTAAGCCAACTCGCCAACAACAAGGAGAACGAGGCCAGTGAGTAACAGCGCAAAAACAAAATAAGACCTCAACTCATCTTGCTGTTGAGTTTGTAATTTATAAAAGCAACATTTTTTGTATTTTTTTTTTTTTTATAGAGGTTTTTTTCTTTTTTAGGTCAGCGTATATTTTGAAAGCGAAGTCAACTCATTGCCTTTGCTTGGTTATCGATTGTGCTGCTGACATTGTTTCGTTTCGTTAATGAGAAAGTTGCCAAACTGTTAAAAGCAAAAAAAAAGAAACAAAAATTATTTTCTTTTAAGCGAAAATTTGCCGTGCAAAATTTGACGAAATTTTAGACTCATCATTATTGGCATAAGTACGCAAAAAACTTCTAAAAATTAAACAATAGCAATTTTGAACAGAAAAGAAACAAATGCTTTGTAAAGAACACCGACGGGAACCGACAAAAAATCTGTCAGCATTAATTAGCGCACACATGCAGCAAACCTTGAAGCACACCGTCGTTCCGTCAGTTGGTCTGACGTTTGGCAAAGGACTTGTCTTTCATAATGTTGTTTTTTTAATTTTTGTCTTCTAAGAACTTCCAACTCAGGCACTCAAAACAAGAATTATGCTTTTAAAAAGAAATTTTCGTCAACTTGATGCTTGAGCGCAAAGTTTTGAGTGTAGTGTAAAAAGTGATGATTAAAAAGTGTTTTGGAAAAGAAGGATTGCAAGGATGAGGACAAAATGTTTGCTTGTAGAGTGTTTAAAGACGTTGTATTTTCAGCTTCACTTGCTGTTGTAGTTGTTTTTGTAATTGTTGTCAGTATTAATTGCTGTTCATAATGATGATGGTGTTGATTATGATGTTGATGTTGATGTTGATGACGTGATGTGTTGATGTTTGCGTTGGCGTTGACGTTCTACATGTTGTAGTTAATGTTAAAGATGTTGATGACAGCGACAAGCAACGCTGGCATAACAACAATTAGTGAACGTTGACGTCATGTGACGATGTCTTGCCATAAACACTTAATGCATTTAATGCAAAAAGCATAAAATTTCATTAGTTTAGAAAGACAAATTTAATCAGTTAGAAATTGTCTAAATCTCGCGCTTAATAAAAATAACGTTGACTGCTTTTGGAGTTTTTCAGAACACACCTGATTTATATAGAGAATATTTAATAAAAACATAAAGTTTATTTCTTGATAATTAATTATTAAAAACATCTTAAAACAAGACGATTTTATAACTGTTTGAAATTCAATTTAGAGATTTCTGTGACACCAAAACTTCTCTTTTAATTGTTTTTACAATGAAATCACCAATTAGACATATTTGACACATCACACATTAAAACAATATCATTTTATTTTTATCGTTTAAAAAAACGTAAAAAATTAATAATAAAAGTAAGAAGAAGCAAAATAGTACCAACGACCGCGCCCATGTTTGCGACTTAAAACTGCATTCCACGGTCTGTCAGTCTGTCTGTCTTTAGAGCGCAAAATAAAAAAATGAAAAAAAAAAATAATAAAAACTCATACTCAGTCCCTTTTAATGCTCGAATGACTTGCAGCCATTTTTTTATGCACATTTTTCCCAATGATTCGACGCCGTTCTGCTTTAGTTTTATTTTCATAAATTTTTTTTTGCATTTTTCCAATGAACGTGATGCACCAACACATGCATATAACTTGCGTGAGCGGTGCGCGGTTTGTTGAATATTTCTCATGTTGTTTGGCGCCATTATTAATAAAGTTCACGAATGCAATGAGCGTGCATTATCACACACACACACACACACACACACACACACACACACACCCCGTAGCACGCATGTTGCTAACGTGTTAGTAGTGCTCATTACAAACAGCAGCCGCTCCCAGCAGCAATAGCAACAGCAACGGCAACGGCAGCAGCAAAAGATACATTTCGAAATTTATATGGCGCTACTAACCCGCCCATGCCAGCGTGGCAACATTAACTTTGTTGGCTTAACTATTGTGCGACGCCCTCGCTTATGCTCTACGCTCCTCTGCTCTGCTCTGCTCTACACTCACTTGTTAAGTCTTTCGCTATCATGCTGTAATGCAAATGCTTTTTTCGTCAGCCGCTCTCATTTTTATCATCTCATACCATTTACAAAGCGACCGTTAGCTCAGTAGGCTCAACGTCCTTGTCTAACTACATACATATCTGTATATATACATATATAAGCCATAATGGTATACTACTCACACACACAGGCATATAGCACACATGAGCGCGTATCTGCGCGTTTATGTGAACTGGTGATGATGCCTACTCGCATACAAGTATATATTAAACAAGCGCTGAGTTGTTGATGCGCCTCGAGTTGTGTCGAGTGCGGCTTTTGTGGGAAAAATTAAAAATTTCAAGTGGTCCGCGAGTGGTTTCAAGGATTTGCATTAAGCTCGACGATACGAACGTACGAACGAATGAGTGAAGAAACTGTTGTACGGCCGAGCGGTCGGAGGTGCGGCTTGTGCAACTGTTGAGCCCAACTGCAAATATGCCCGTTAAGCAATTGTGCCGTTAAAAGCGGCTTTAATAACTGTTATCAAAGCGTCTGTACGAGTGATGAATTGCCGCTGTATTGCAATCGGAAAAGTATCTATACAAAACCTTACTTAACCTCTACCTAAATCCTTAAGCCTTTTTTTTAGTTTTGTGTCGTCCTTTGTTACACAAAAGGTAAGCAATAAAATGTTAGGCAAATAAATAAAATTTTCTTGGCAACAACTCGAGAACAATGCAACGTTTTTTTGCTTCATAGACAATATATATAAATTTAGGTTAGTTCAATAAACAACAGTACATATTGTAAATAAAAAGTTATAGAGCTTTGATTTATAAGGAAATTTCTGTGTATTTATTTTAATTCCAATTAAATTTTATTTTTTATTTCATTAAAATCGATTTCCCTTCGTGTGATAACTCAAACCTGAAATTAGAACATCAGAGAATTTTAAGCGATCACGTTTGATTCAAAAATTCAGAGAATACTGGATTATTTATTGTCATAAATATAGGAAGTCTTTAAGCAATAATCGAATAATCATCTATAAACGATAATACAAAAAAAACTTGCCTCAAAGTTTGTTTCTAGTGGCATTTGAACACTTGCCAAGCGTTAAACAAACATAACAAATGAACAAAACAAAAAAATAAATAAAGAAAAACATTTCAAACGAAAGAAAAACTATAAAAAAATTTCTTTTTTTCAATCGAATCTTTTGTGGAACACAAGTTGAAAATGTCAAACAGATCTCTTTAAACTGTGCTCAACGACCAAACAGATGCCATCAAGTGGGCAGTGGGTAGGGGGTAGGTGGTGCTGCGATGGTCAAGCAGTTACATGCACGTATTTCCTAATTTCCTTTTGCGTTCGCTGACTCCACTTTGGCAACATCATCCTGTTGTGCATCCTGTGAGCTGCACATGCGGGTCGAAACCAATAACAAAAAAAAAAAAAAAAGAAAACAACTTTATAGTCCGAAAAAAAAGAGGAAATGGCAAAAGCGACGAAATCAAAAAGTTTGAAACAATTTCATCGTAAATCTTCGAAAATAGTTTTTCACATGCCCATAGACAAAACACAAAAAAACTGTTTGAAAGACCAAAGAGAGTACAAGCGGAGCAGTAAGAAGATAACGCATATCAGAACATACACACATACATATGTACAGTAAGAACCGACACCCGCGTACAAACAACAAACACACACAGATATACACACAGATATACACACACACACACATGGAAAAAAAATGAAAAGAACAACAAAAACATTGAGAAGAGAAGAGTTAGAAAATGTCAGGCTAAAGTATCAAAATGCAATTTCACATTTCTAAGCCATAAAGTTTCGCATAAAAATTCCTGTTTGACTTCTTTGCCACTGCCTGGGCTTAAGTGGGCGTGGCAGACTGATTTGTTACAATGCATAAAGAAACTATGTTCGTTTTTGTATAATTGTCAGCTTTTTAAATGTCACACCAACAACTCTCACACACACACACACACACAAACCCACTAAAGTGTTTTGTGTGCGCCCGCACAATCAACCACGGAAGTGTAAACAGCCAACAGTCAACATGAAATGCCACAAAACACCGAACAGCAAATAAATTCAAAGTAAAGATTTAAAATTTGTTGTTGAAAATCTGATGAAAGCCTTAGGTGCTAACGCGAGCAGAGGCCGAGCGAGCAGAAGTGCAGAACAACGCAAGAAAATGCGGCAAATTGTCGAGTTTAGCCAACTCGAACTGTGCGACTAATGCCGGCACTAATTTAATTACAAAAAAAAATATATATAAAAAGAGAAAAAAATAGAAAATAAAACGCAAAAAGTGTCGTTTGCCGGCACTTTGTTGCTGTCGCACAATCTAAGCGTCGTTACCGCAAAGCGACCCAAAGGGTAAAAGCGACGAAGCTGAGCGAAAATTAAACCAACTTCGCTTTAATTGAGCATCATTGTGGCTATAAATGTTTTGGGTATGTGCAACTGTGTTCAAGTGCCAACAAATAAGCGAATTTGTCTAAACGTATTAAAATAAAAAAAAAAAAACTCTTTAATTTAATTAAGTATTTTTGAAATCGACACGTTTAATGCTTTTAAAACTTTGTGCACTTAAAACTGAAATAATTAAAGTAACCAAATGTGTTAAATAGTTAAAAGTTGAAAACCAAAACTTGTAATTTGTTAAATTTATTTTTTCGGTATTTGTTTCTGTACGTAAATGCAGATAAACTTTACCGTTATTATCTTTTAAGGCTGCCTAACGGCAATTGCAACTCTGATCGATGGGAAAAGACTAAACTGGCTGGTGGAATGGTCATGTGTTGGTCATGATGGGATTTTTGGGAAAATTTCGCTTACTAGGAATTATTGTGTAACTTTTATTTGTTGCTTAAAAGTACAGTGAACGCTCAAAAAAATAAATAAATACAATAACACACTTTCTGTTAATTTAATAGAATTTGTAGATTTTTTGGGAATTAAATATCTTTTGGTAATCAGAAATTCTGCTCAAAATGAATTGTTCCCATTTCTGAGCAGTTACTGAAATAAGATTTTGCACTCAAGCATAACAAGTAATCAATATTTTGAGATAAACTAATATTTTTCTGGGATAAGGCGTTAAAATCATTTTCAATACAGTTTTTGATAAACTTCAATTATTAGAGTTCCCTTTGGCTAAAGAAGAGTAATTGAGATTTCAGTAAAAACTCTTATAAAACGCAAAAATGTTTACTTTAAAAGATGGCAAATCATTTTTAGCAAGATTTGCTTTCATTTTGTCGTGCTGAGTAAGTTGTTGGCAGTCGTCAACGCACAGTCAAGTAACTTATTAGGGTCAAAAGCATTTAAGCAATTAGTTTTATGTAAAATTCGATTGACGTGTCGTTTAAATTGAAATGAGTTGCCGGATATTGATGTAATTACTGGCCATGTATGGCAGACAAGTTGCAAAAGCACAACACAGCATATGCTAAGTAATTGAGAGAATGAAATACAAAAAAAAAAAAAAAAAAAAAAAAACTGTAAACTCAGAAGCAATTTTAATTTAAACGAAGGCAACACGAAGGCAAAAGGACGAACAAGAAGCATTGCCAATGGACATGCATGCAATACGGCAGTTCAATAGTGCAAAACGCTCAAAGCGTACAATATTTTCCGGCAATTTTCATGTTACTGTGCCGTTTACAACATACATACATGTATGTATGTATGTATGTACTGCAGCCAAAAGTGGCAAAGAGGCTGAATAAGGGAAACCGACATAGACACAAACACATAGATACATATGTATGTGTTATATATTTATATATAGCTATAGGTTTACTTATATAAATTGCAGCCTACATGTATCTTTGCTAAACTGTGCCTCAAATGAAAAATCGATTTTAGTTTTAAATTAACATCCTTCAAAATGACAAACATTGGCACTTGCGCTCATTCACACATACACACACACACACAAACACACACACAGTGGCTATAGCAAAAATGGCAAGCGATTGGGGCACCATGTCTATTGATGTATGTATTTTTTTGATATTGGCCTAAGAGTGTTTGTACTACGATTGCTGGCCTACCGATGCAATGCACAGGATATTGCATATTTGCACACATACACATGCAATATACATACATATGTGTTAGTGTGAAAGAGCGCGAAAAAAGTGCTTGAAAGAGATAACAAAGGACACACATACATGGTCCCAAATGAAAAATGGTTTCTTAAATACAAATGTGCGCCCAAATGGGCATCAAACACTCACACACACATACATGGCTAGCATAATAACTTGCATGCGTGCTATAAGGCCCTGCCAGCCTCTCATTTCTCTAGATCAGTTGAAATGCCAGGCGAGCAAGCGAGTCGGGCAAGGCAACGTAACAAAAACAATTTGCTTTGCCTTTGCATACTTCTTGGCGTTAGGCAAATTTTCACATGCGTGTTGCAGTTGCAGGCTATACACAAGCTACGCACATTACAAACCAAATGACAATGCCACCAAAAAGTGCACTCACTGTTTGGTTATGGGTTCCGAATATGAGACAAGCAATCGAGCCAGTTACAGCCATATGACAATCACATGCTTGTCCACGTCGATGTGGCTGGCAAATGAATACGAAAAATCGTAAACCACTTCGTTCATTTGTCAGACTCTCTCTGTGTGTGTGTGTGTGTGTGCCGGATATGTGTTACAAGCATTGAGCAACTGTTTCGTCATGTTGCAATGCCAAAGTGCAATCGGTTTTATTGTGCCCTCTGCTAGTATTGACTGCCTGCCACATGCGTCTGTCAGTCGACAATTGTATTGCATGTTTGTTTGTTGCAAACGGAAATAAGAAGCCCATGCCTGTCTGTCTGTCTGTCTGTTTGATCATCGGTTGTAACGAAAAATCAATCAATGCAAAACGTTCTCATTATGCCAAAAATAGACTCTTATAGCCTTTTGTTCGGCAAAGGAGTAAAATATGCTATGAGAAACTATGAAAAGCTTGTAAGTATATTGAGTGATTATCTTTGACTTCTTGTAAAGTAAACTCCTTTGATATTTTTTTCGATTTTCTGTGTGGGTTGTCTATGCCCAACAACCGCAAGAATGCACTTCTATGTCAATGTTAATTGTGGTCTAATTAAAATCATTTGCTGTGTGGCTTTTGACAATAATAAACTTTGGTATTTCGTTGACACAAAAACAAATATGTCGCCTGCTTAGTCTGAAGCCTAAATTTTAGTCGCTTTTCATCGTTTGAATAAAAAAAAGAAAAAAAACTTTTTGTGTATCCACTTTTTTACAAAATATTTATTGAAATTTAAAGAATACAATATAATTTCCCCCAAAAAAAAAAACGTTTTAATTCAACGAGTTATGATGCCGTGAAGTGGAGGGCAAAAAAAAGAAAAATTGGTGTCATGGTTGGCGTTTTTCCAATCCTTGTAGTGTTCGAAAAAAAAACAAAAACTCAATTATTCTCAGGAAAGACTTCGCTATAGCCCTAATCCTGGGTAAAAAACTGAAAAAAAAATTTCACAAAATGGCGACGATTGAAAAATGAACAATGATTTTTTACCTCCTTTTTTTTAATCTTCAAGGATTTTTTAAAAATATTAAAACTAATTATTTTTCAATATCCGAAAAGAAAATGTAAAAAAAAAATCGATTTTTTTAAAATCCTAGTCTAGAATACCCCTTTATAATATTATAATGCACCTTTAAGTCTTAAATTTCATGCAAAAACATGCTCTTCGACTTGTGCATAATTTATATAACACATTTTCGTTAAACGTGAGGCCTTGAACCCGCGCGGTATGCAATATTTTAATGCTATGTGCGTTGGAAGCAAAATAGTTGTAGCCAAAATACAAAAAAAAAACCCACAAATTTTGCTAAGAAAAAAAGGAGAAAAAACATTTCCACGTATATATTGAAATAGAATGCATGACTTGAGTAAATTTGCGAGCGAAGCGTGTCTGCGCACTCGACTCAACTCGCCTCAGCTCGACTCGACACTACTTGACGCACATTTTGCCGCTATTAATAATGCAAAAGCCGCAATTCAATGAATTTTTGACTCTTTCGGTTTAGTTTATATTTGCCTAAGTCAAAAGAAAAGAAAGCGAAAACGACGCTACATAATTTTTGCTATCTGATGAACCTTTTAGTCGCTACTCAAGTAGCCGTATCAGGCTAGCTGGCTGGGAACTATTGCCTGCAACCCTTACGTGCGACAAATTTACGACTTCAAACAAAACACACACACACACACACACATACATACAGCAAAAATGAAACGAAACGAAAACGAAAAGTGCTTACGTCAATTTGTCTGTTTGTGTGTTTAGCATCTTAGCAGAGTATCGCCTTTGTTACCTTTTTTTCAGGTCAAAGTGCGCTCATGTTCGTTTGCATATGTTGGCCGCCCAACAAACCTGGCAAAAGCAACAAAACAGACGCACGTACAAAACACACCGAGAGTGATATTCATGCATAAGTGTATTCGTATATGAGTCTCCCAGTGTGTATGTGTGTGTGTGTGTGTGTATGTAATACATGTCCAGAACATTTATTTTTGCACACATCTGCATATTCAACCGCTTTGCTCACTCACTCGCTTTTGTTTGTCTTTGCACATCATATCAACCATGCCCCCACACCAACCGCCCAACTAACACACACGCTTAACCATTAACACACACATATACACAAACTTATACAAATGTCCATTACATAAATATTTTATTTCAATAAAACGTGAGCAATTTTTATGAATTCTATCGGTTTTTCATGCAGTTAGCTCGTTTTGCACTTTACAGTCGCTTAGAGGCATCGCAAAGTAACCGCTTACCGCACTGTCTCACCGACCAAGCCAAGCACGTCCATTGATGTATGAAACATTTGATTGAATTGACAGCAATTCTGACATTCAATGGCTTTGTTGGCCGCCAGGTATGCCAATTCCTGAACCGAACGCTGAGCGCATCAAATTTCATTGCAAAATGGCAAACAAACGCTTAAAAAAAAAACAACAACAAAAAAAAATTGTCATAAATTCATGACGCCATTTTGTGCAAATAATTTTTTTTGTTTTTTTTTCTCTTTGTTTTTGTTTTTTGTAACGCTTTGCACATTAGCTTCATTTTTTAATGTGCCTTTTATGAACATTAGCTTAATTGAAAAAGAAAAAAGCACAAACAAAGCAACAGAAACAAAAACAAACGTGCCTACGTGTGTTCGTAGCAAATATAAGCACAGCCCAAAAATATGCTATGGTTTTTTTTTCAAATTTCATGTTTGGCTTATTTAATTTTATGCAAAATGTTGCTGACTTAAAAATCTTAAACTTTTACTCAAATTGTGTCAAAAATTCTGCTCTTCCGGCATCACTGGCAGCATAAAACAATGCTGTATATGTGTGTGTGTGTGTGTGGCATGTCTATGCTTTATTGGCCGCATGCAAAAACATTAATCTCCGTTTGCCATTTAGCCGCAGCAAATATGCCAACAACAGCAACAAAAACAAGAACAACAACAGCAGCCCAAGAATCAAAACCCATGCCGGCAACCTCAGAAAACAGCCGCAATACCTAAAATGTCCTCAACCAAAATATACAACGTTGCTATCGCTATCGCTTACAATGCTGATTGCTAATGCACGTTTACATCTTGTGCCGCCCCAACCAGCCAAACAACAAATGACGGACGCACTGGCTATATAACTGACGAACGGACGGACAGCCGGACAGACTAAACAAACAAAAACCAACAATGGCAAACAGCGTAAACTTGAGCAATCGCGCGGCAGTGAAAAGACTTCAAATTGAATTTGGTTTTTTTTTTTTGTTTTTTTAATCTCTGTCAAAAAGCGGAAACACGCTCGACAACAACAACAACAACGACAACGACAATCACAGGCACAAAAACAAGAAATGCCGAAGAAAACCAAAAGTGATAAGCTAACAACAACAATGACAGACTTGACGACATCACAGCAACAACAGCAATAAGACCAACAAAAGCCTTAAGAAGAACAACAAGGCACTCATTGATGTATAGCAGTTTGAAATGATGCCGTACCAAAATGCAAAGAGACACACAAATTCAAGCAAAACTGCCTGATGGTTTAGTTTGTGACATTAAAATTAAGTTTAATTGTTTTAAGGACATTTGAAAAGTTGCTAAGCTATTTCAGTCATTCTTGTCCACTTGCGAATTAGTTTGAAATGTTTTCAAATTAAAGTTAAATGCCTAAAAGTCATTTATTATACTCGTCCAATGACGATAAAATCACTGCTTTCACTTTGCAAATACTTGTACAAGAACACGAAACTGGGGAGCAACTACACTTCATATCTATTGTTTGGGTAACAGATGGACATGGTTCGTTGAATATTGGAACTGTTAGTGGTTACAAGCCACGTTGATCTGCTGCTACTGCCATTTCAGTAGTGACATTTTGGAAGAGAAGAAACTTTCGTTAAATTTCATATTTAATTTTTTTAAAATATTAAAATTCTTACAACAATAGCAAAAAGTATCACAGATGTGTGCAAGTCTTTATCTGTCAAACAGTCTTGTTAAAAAATTATTCAATACGATTTTTGAAAGCCTATAATATGTAATGATGTTGTTGAATGTCATTGATAGTTGTTGAGAGGTATAAAATTATTTTAAAAAATATTTGAAAGTGTTTAAAAATAATCGAAATTAATGAAAATGTTTATCTATCAGTTCAAACGCTTTAAAGTGATGAATTACATACGTAAGTCTTTGAATGTGACTTTAAAAATTGAACTTTGAAAAATAAATGAAATAAATAAAATATTTTAAAAGTGCTTTAACTCATAAATGGTAATTGAAAATGTGCTTGAAAGTTTTAACACATTTGTAGTAATTAAAAGTGATTGAAGACAATTAAAAGTTGTGATTGAAAATTGATAAAGTACGAAAACGAATAATAATAAAAAAACTTGTGCCAAAATTTATTAATACTTTATTATTTTAATTGTTCAATGCTTCAAGCAACTTCAAATTCGCAACTTTATTTAAAAAATTAAGGTTAATAAGTTCAGCTCAGGCGAAGCCAAAACAACACACGTTCCGACATCAAATTCATTTGCAATTAGAATATTTATTGTATTTGCTATGCATCATTTAGTAGTTACGCTTTTTTCCTTTTCACACTTGTCTAAACAAAGCAACGCCGGCAGCAGGCAGGTCAATTACGATGTTAGATGATGACGATGATGATGATGATGATGATGCTGTTTTGTTTCAACGAAAGCGCCAATGAACTTTTGAAAGCTGATTTCTAATTTAATCTAATAATTAACAACACCATAAAAGCTTACATGCCGAGCGCGTTTAAAGACAAAAGGCAAGTCATCTTGCTTGACGAGGGTGGATGATGGACAAAAACAAAAAACAAAATCTCATTTAAGGTAAGCAAACAAACGTTTGGAGACGGTCTTAATTTCGTGCAACATCATAAACTCGGTTACATTTCCGTCACCAATGTTGGCAACAACGTTGATGTTCATGTTGATGTTCATGTTGTTGGTGATGAGCTTAATGATGGCGTTGGCGCTGGCGTTGGCGCTGGCGTTGGCGCTGGCGATATGACGGCGTTCTCTTGATTATTTTCATTAAATTCTTACGCCTTTTGTGTGTTTGTATGTATGTATGTATGTATACATGTGTATAAAAGCAAACGTCCGCAAACACAAATACATATATAGCAGCGTGTGAAAACATTGCCATGAGCTTTCATTTCCTTTGACTTTTCTTTTTTTTCAGTTTTTTTTTTCACTTATTCAACATTGCCTGGCACAGTTTGCCTTACAGTCTGTCTGTCTGTCTGTTTGTCTGTCCGTCTGCTTGTCATGCTGCAGTTAACTTTGTATTTTTATCGTTATTTCTGTTGTACACGCATACTTAACGCCACATACACACACACGCACACGCACAGGCAGCAAAATAAATGAGCAACATTGACAGCCTTAGCAACAGCAACAACAACAACATCACCAGAAGTTGCAAAAGCTGTGGTAACCTTAGCCAACATCATCCTTGCGCACAATATGGCCAAATTCTCATCAAAATTTTATGCTGAAATTAACAAATCTGTTTACAAATTTATTAAAACGTTCCTGCGTTCTTGCTCATTTGCACAATACGCTTTCGTTTACTTATTTACCAAATCCTCACTGTGTGTGTGTGTGTGTGTGTGTGAGTCTATGGTAAATTTATGCTTGTCTGTGTTGCGGTTAAATTGATGTCATGACACTCGCTTCTCACTTGCTTAGACCATTTGAACCCTTTGTACATGCTCTCATTACATTTGTGCTCAAATTGCACAGACAAATACAAAATTTAAACTCACACAACGATGAAACGTCTGCTGGTGATAATGTGACTAACGTCATTGATACTGATTATGATAACGCTGAGAATGAGAAGAAATGAATACTGAGCTTGTTTTTTTTCATTATATAAGATTCTATTTTGTATTATTTTCAAGTGAAAGTTTTAATAATTTAAAGCTCAACAAAGATATGCAAATACACACCTTCATTGCGGATGCTATAAAGTAAAAGTTTTAATAAACTTTAATCAAAAAGTTAAGAAATTTCAACAAACGCTTTTGCAACTTAGCTGATCTCACAAATCTTATCTATAAATTTATTTATGCAGAAAACTTTAGCCTCGATTTCGGGTCGTTTAAAGAGGGAGATAATTCTCAAGAACTGCAGTTGGGAGACATATGAAACAGTTAAGGTTCATTAACAAATAAATGATTCGATAGGCTTACCAAACTAAGGAAAAACTCTATAAGAGAGCTCAGAGAGCAAGTAAGTAATACTGAAATTCTGTTGATTCTCAGACCTAGAGTTAGTTTTTTCGATTCACATACTTACAGATGGTCTTACGGTTTAGAAACAATGACTTAGGCAAGCATATAAAGAACTCTTAAGTAAAAAAAAGTCTATTGAGTTAAGCTTGACATTTGTTTAGCCAAACCGACTCATAGATGATCTGTAATGAAGCTCTGTGCGAGCCATCGCAGATCAAACTTTTCACAACATCCAATAAAGCAGACTGTCTGAAATTCTTCATGTCTCTCTTTGCTGACTTCATTTAAGTTTAGTTGTCAGAAAACTAACGCATGGAATTTTTTAGTTGCCCCAATATGCATATTAGAAGATCGCTCATCTCTGTATTTCATGCATAATAAGCATTTACGATTAGCACATTATTTTCCAAAAATATCACCAAAAGTCAAAACAAACGTATTTAAATTCAATTTATATTTAGTAAGCAAACACTTTGGTCGATGGCGAACACTTAGCATTGCCACCTACACGATGGCCACTCACGCACGCACGCATGCACGCATTGTGGTAATTATTACAATCAATAATTGTTCATATAGCAGATATACGATACAGTGACTAAAACAAACGCGATTTGCATATTTGAAGTGACCGCCAAACAAAGTAAAGAAACTTTCACAAATATTTACTTGATTTATGTCATTGCTCATCCGCCCCCCTTTCTCGCTTTTCACGGTAGCATGTGACTAAAATTATTACTGATGCTGACTGTTCTGCCAAAAATGTCATGTTAAGTCAACAGTTGAGTATGTTGATGATGTTGTTGTTGATACCAAAAAAGGTTACGTGCTTTTAACATGCAATGCAACATTAGCGACTAAAGACGTGTGCCAACGATTTGTATTGCAGTTGTAGCGCTTTTTCTGTGGAGCGTATAAGCTTGAAAAGGTTTGTGAGCAGTTATCATGTCACAAGTGAAAATAACAAATGAAGATATTTTTAAATTTGTGTCTTGTTGTTGCTGTATATGACATATTTAATCATAATGCCTCACATGCATAACGGCATTTTTAATCAGTTAATTGTTAACGATGTCGATGACGATGACGACCAAACGTGTAATGGTTAATGAGTAAACTCCAACGATGGATCGTGTTCTTGTATATTCGTTTGTGGTTGATATGAAAACATATTTTTTTTTTTTAATTAATAAACACAACAATTTACACAGCATTACACACACACACACACAGCGAGCGATATCGTGAAATTTTTTCAGTCTGCAGAAATGGCAAGCAGTAAGGCTGTATATTTGAGCGTAAAGCATCAATATTTAAAAGCCGTTATCAAGCCACAATAACCTCAAAATTTATTCACTTTATTGTTAATGCAATAAGTTGTGCGTCTGTGTTGTCTGTGTCTGTGTGTGTGTGTGTGTGTGTGTGTGCATTTAAACAAATTCAGCTGCTTGCATTTTTTTCCGCAATTTTAATTTTTCAGCTCACTTTTGTTGCATACTTTCTGGCAGTCTTATTTACATGATTTTTTGTACAGTGAAAACTCGTTTTTTTGAATATTGAAGTTTGAAAAACACTCTTTGAAAAATAAATATTAATTGGATTACAAATTTATTATTTGCAATACTTTTTTTTTTTTATGTTAAATGAATAAACAATTGTTGTGAAACAAATTGAATATGTTATTTTGGGGCTTACTGTACTTGCTTATGTGTTATGATTGATAACAATACGGCAGATGATTTCTGTTGCACATTTATTTTGCTACTTCGTTGTGTTTTTTAAGAATTACAATTAAAAAGATTGCTCATGAACTTAAAAAAAAAAATCGTGTAGATTTACAATTTAAGCGGCTTTATGTACGTTGTTGGCTAAAAGAAAAATTACTTAAAAAAATACTCTTAAAAAGCTGAAAAATTTGAGAGTAAATAAATAAAAATAAAGTTATGTCAATAATACAAAAATTTCGCTACTCACACACTCAACTGATTAAAGCGTCACTTAGATCACTTAAATGCCATGGCTTAGTGTTGCTGACCAATGTAAGCAACAAACTGACATGGTCGCAAAATCGGCACAACGCCTCGTAGTACACTTAAAAGCATAAAGGCACTCAAGGCAAATAGAAGCACAGCTAAAGTGGCGGCATCAATATTTTCATTTCATTTCATTGCGGTTCATATATGTATGTATGTAGCTGTGCGTATGACGACAATGCGTTGATAAGCGCGCACACTGCCTGTAAAAGGAAGCACATGTACGGCACACACACACACACACACAGGCGTACATATATTACACTTCCGTTTTACAAGCTCTCAGCACACCATGGCAGGCCATGACATTGCTTGCTGGCTTTTTTTTGCTGTCAATGTATGCGTGTGTGTGTGTGTGTGTGTTTTTTTTCATTGTATTCGCTGTTTTGGTACGCTGGGTTCACTTGTTCGTTCGGTGCTGTCAACACTGATCCACTTTTGCATACATTTGCACACTTAACGGTCAATTGTCCTGAATTGAATGTGGGCGTGCAAAACATTCGTTCATTCGTTCGTAACGTTGTATGTTGTTGCCTTGTTGTATTTGTTTGTATGGTCAACAAATTGACGTTGTCTAGGGCATGGCGTACACACACACACACGCTTATTAGCCAACTGACTTCGCAGACACAAAGTAAAGCATACTTTAAGGCGACAAAACACATGAAGCTTTAAGTCATAGTACTTGTTGTTGTTGTTATCAACATTTTGATTTTCCTTTAACTGACTTTTTACACTTCTTCTTCTTCTTCTTCTTTGGCTGTTTCTACAGATATGCTGACTTTGCGCTGACTTCCGGTTGCACTCCATTTAGGACACCATATTGTGGCGTTGGCACTTTTTCGCATATTTTGCAAAATCATTACTTAAATACACAAAAAAAAATGAAAAAAAATTTTAAAATAAAACGAGTAAACGAGCACAGACCAAACAACCAACGACAACAGCAACAACAACAACGTTGACAGCAACTCGGCAATGGCGACTTGCAGCACTTCCGGTCTGATCCCTACCAGTCCGGTTCAGTCCAGTCTTGTTCTTTACTGTACTATACTCTCCTGTCCAGTTCGTTCCGACATGCTTCGCCTGGCTTGCCCATTACCATTGCTCTTGCCCCCCGCACCACACCCATTGCACAATGTCAACGTTGTCGTTAACTTCTTTGGCGACGATGGCATCGCGCAAAATGCATTTTCGCTTATTTGACTGCAGCTGCGCCGAAATAGTGTCAGTTCTCTTCTTTATTTTTTTTTTTTTCTCCTTACCCTTTTACACTTTTACCCTTTTACACTTTTACATAGCAGCCAAGCAGCCAAGCAAGCCAGCTAGCTGCCCTTAACCCTAAGCAAAGTGCGCTCAGTTGTCTGCAGCATGTAAAGTGCTGACGATGAAACTATAGTGTTGCCTTTGCATCCTTTGCTCGGTCTTATTTGTTGCTTCGCTCACGGCCAGAGACGGACACGGGCCAAGTGCTAATTTATGGCAACATTTAGTAGTTTTGTATTAAGTTTCGTTGGTTGTTGGTGATGTTTGGAATTCTATGATATTTTTTTGCATATTAACAAATGCTCACTTATGTATTTTGTGTTGTTGTTTTTTTTTTTTTTTTTTAGCCTTCAATTTTGTACTACATTTCTTCTTTTTTAAAATATAAAATATAAGTATTCTGTATCTGCCATGGCTAGCATTAAACAATGTTTTAACTTGTTGTTCGCAAGTTGTGCATAAATTATTACATTATTGTTGCATTAGTACGATACACAAATATTTGCAGCTCGCCAAGGTTGTTCTTTCAATGATTGGTTCAGTTAAGTTTACAAAAAACACTTTATACTTTAGGAATTGAAAAGAAATAAAAACTTTAAGTTTATTACTTCTTAACATTTATAATTTTAAGCATATTTAATTACAGGTAATTAATTTTCTTTGCTTATTTATTAGTTGTTTTTTCTTTAATAATCACAAATTCATTGAAAATCGTACCGTTATCACTTATAAGTCTGATGAATAAAACTTCAAAGTGCACTTAACACATTCAACAACCGTAAACGTGGCACATTTCACTACTGTAGAAGCAACAACTTACATATGAATGTATCTAAGTACATTGAGCTACGCTTCGTTGTCATTCAATGCGCTCTGACACCTATCAACTAACACCTTAATCGGTATCTAATCTCTTCATTAGCCTCTCAACACGTTTCAAGTGATTTTACTCAAAACCAGTAAGTGCGGTATAGTCGAGTATACTCGACAATATAATACCCTGCACTCATGGTAGGCGGTGCCACACCCTCAATCTACAAAAACATATTGATCTGACGTCGCCTTTTCAAATAGTGTTCAAAATATCAAGTAAATCGGTCAAAAAATGTGGATTTTACGAAAAATTTAAGTTTGTAGGTCTCTGAGGGGTAGCCGTCAAAGAGAGGGGAAATTTGTGGTATGCAGTTTTTAAGATGTGTTATCACTGAGCTTGTATACAAAATTTCAGGTTCATACCTTTGTTAATTTTAGAGATATAGCAATTTAGATAAAATTACTAGGGGAGGGGAAATGAAAATGAGGGGGGGATTTTGTGGTATGCAGTTTTGTAGAGCCACTTATACTGAGTCTACATACCGACTTTCATGTTTCTATCTCTTTGGATGTTTGAGTTATAGCGATTTAAAAAAGTGGGTAGGGCTGGATGGGCGGGAAGGAGTGGGCGTGGCACAAAAAAAAAATAAACTTGATCTGCTGCCAAGCATCACGAGTTTACCCTCCAAATTTCAAGTCTCTAGCTCTTACAGTTTCCGAGATCCATTGGTGAATACAGACGGACGGACGGACGGACGGACGGACAGACGGACGGACATGGCTCAATCAATTTCTCTTGTCGTCCTGATCAAGAATATATATACTTTATGGGGTCCCCCTCCCTTCCTTCTGTGCGTTACATACATTTCGTTCAAACAAACTTAATATACCCTGACACACTGTATGTGCAGGGTATAAAAAAAAAAAAAAAAAAATTAAACGAAACGATAAGAAACGCATAGAGGGAGCAAATGTACAACAACATTACCAACAGAGCGTTAAACCAATAAGAAAAGGTGTCGAATAACAAAAACAACAAATAACAAAAACAACAAATAACAAAAACAACAACAAAAGCGCTGCGAGCATGATAACCGATCAAACAAATCGCCCAATTCAATATTTGCTCAGACGTTACGCATCAATGCCCAACGAGCAATTACAAACTCAAATCAAATTGTCAGTAAATGAAAAAAGCCAAAAATCAGAATCAAGAGTTGAACGTTGAATTTTCTGTGTTGAAAACTAAATGAATACAGTGTTCGCACAGAAATGAGAACACTTCGATTTCAATGATATCTAAATTATCCGAAAAAATATAATTTTGAATGTATAATTTTGTGATTAAGTTGAATACTTATTTGACTTGTTTTATAAGTCAATCTAATCTTGAGAATCTTATCCGACAATAGTAATGCCAATTACTTGGGTCTGGGTATATGAATGTTGTTTGAGAACAAATGTATGTAACACCTATAAGGAGAGAACTAAGATCCCAAAAAGTATATTCTTTTCTATCCGTCCTCACTAATAATTTTCGGAAACCCTTAGAGTCAAAAACCTGAAATTCGGATCGTAGAATTATAAGATCTTGTGATATTTCAAGTACTATGGAATGTTTCCCTCGCCCACTACTTCCCAACAGCCGATGCCCAAAGAAAAACTATAGTTCAAACACCAGAAGTCATAGAAACATGATGGAAGACTCAGTAATCAAGCAATAGGTATGTCAAAAAAAATTCCTCTTTTCGCATTGTTGCGTCTCAAAGACACTTGAATAGAAATTTTACATAAATTCGAAAAATTTGAGCGATTTCTTTCTTTGCATGTGCAGGGTATTATATTGTGGATTATGCCCAACATTCTCGTTTTAAATTTATGGACTTTGTGTTTTTTGAGCGACTACTGTAACAAAAATATATTTGCCAAACCATATTTCTAAGTCTCTTCCTCTCTCTCTCTCTCTCACTTCTCTATAGCGCTCTTTAAATAACACAAATTTCTATTTGAAGTTAAAGTGCTGTACTATTTTTTTTTTTTTTATTTAATTTGGCCACGCCTCTCATCACTTAAAGTGCTTTAATTAACGCGTTCATGCTTTGGCTGCCGTTGCCATATTTGCGTAGAAGAATGCGATAAAAGTGCTTTTCTTATGCTCAGTTGAAGCGTTTTAATGACCAACTAACTAAGCAAATTTGTCCAGCAAACTTTATGCACACACACCACACCACACAACAACAACAACAATAACAGCAACAGGCAACAAATACCGTTAGAAGCTTTTATTTGCTATACTCTTCGGCATTATTAGAGAAACAGCGTGGGAATATTTTTTTTTCGCCAACAATGCGAATATATACATGAATGTTTGGTATGTATAAATATATAAATATTATTTTAATAATTTTTTTTTTTTTTTTTTGTTTCTAATATAACACAGTTTACTTCTATCACACTAATAACAACTAAAAGGATATTCATGTCACAAACGCATTTAACTTTTGTCCTTGCTCGGAACACAAATGTTGTTAATGCGTTTCGCCAATTTAGACAAGTTATTATGTAGCATATTTTTTTCTTTTTCACATTTTTGCCACATTTTTGGCTAACATCTCAAAATATTCAACGATTTTTATGCGTTTTAAGAGTGAATTGTTTCGCTTTTCTATCTTATAATATTATAAATTTGAAGTAACAATCAAAAGATTGCAGTTTATTTCGCAAGTAGCTAATTAAGAAAACATTTAATAATTTTCTTGAATCAATAAGAAAGTAATTTGTTTATTAAAAATGTTAATTTACACAAAAATACAACTAACCAAGCCTCGCATACTAAAACTACATGTAATTGTTGTTAAATAATTCACAAGAATAAATAATTTTATCAACTAAAAGTAGCATTTTTCTAAAAAAAAAAAAAAAAACCGCTTAAAGAATTGAGGATCTCAAGCGATACGTCAAACTGAAGCCAGTCTCCAATGTGGCATCATAAAGACGTTCATCGCTTGAAAAGTGCATGATAAAAGGCGGATAGGCTGTAATAAAATACATGAAATACATATGAGAATATATACAAGAGAGTTACAAACCATAAACAATCATATTATTATTGACGCCGCAATAATAAGTCGGCTGATATTCGCTCAGCATGCCATTCTGCGATAGAATTGACTGCGGTATCATTAGATAGTCTTCGATGCGACCCTCGGTGTGTATGCTGGCATGACAAGACTCATCGTAGGCGGGCGCTGCAGTCAGACTTTGTGTGGCCATGGCGAATTGAGTAAAAGAGTATCTGAAATGAAGTTTAATTATATGAAAAAAAAAAAAAAAACGAAGAATTTCTAAATAATTACTCAATCATGCTGGCGCCCTGCGATGCCTGAACGCAAATCGTATAATGCAGTTCCGGCATATAGACGGTATTCTGGCCAACCTTATAGTTGAAGCTCTTAATGTTGCCCGTCAACGCCGTGTAGTACTGATCACAGCCCACGGGCGCCAATAGATCGTAATCGGCGTGATGTGATGCAAATATTGTCCGCAAATCTTGTAGATTATTTGATGGCACACCAAAAGCGCCCAATGTGCTCATTTTGCGCTTCGACGTCACCGGCGCTTCCAACTGTGTGACAATGAGACGCCAATTGGTTTGCGCCCAATGCGAGGGTATGTTGAACTCAAGCGTTACTGTCTCAATGCCAGCGCCCACATTGAAGGGCAAATAAATATGCTGACCCGAATTTTCGCCGCACAATTTAAATTTACCGGCCATAAAGTAATCCGTGCAGTCAACAAGTGTGCTATCAACAGCATCGATGGTCGGCTGTTGCAGCTCAAATTGTTCGAAATCGATGCGCAATTGACGCACATTCGTACTATAAGCCTCGATCGTATACTGACAGACATCGTTCGTAAGGACGGCTGGATTTTTGATGATGGTGCGCTTAAGACGTGACGTCAAGCCACATTGCATATTTGCTGTAATCAAAAAAAATCACAAATTACAAATTGCACTGCTTTGATTCGACAATCGTACGCACTTTCACAACAGACGCCATAGGTGCCACAATAACCGTTAACCGTGCCGCTTTGGCGCATGCACTTGAAGCGCGTCATACAAGTGCCCGTGGTGCCGGCATTAGTCAAGCAACTATCCACCAAGGCATTCGATCGACGTGCCTCACGCGCACTTGCAGTGATATTTAAAACCGAATTATTATTATTAATATTTGCGAAATGTTCAGGCGCCTGTAACTGTGCTTGCGCCACTTGGGCCAGCAAGTGCAATACGATTAATCCACTCAGCACATTGAACGCCATCTTCCAACACGAAATTCGTTTAATCAATATCTGTGTACCAGCAACGCGCACGTTTCAATAGACTCTGAGCCATGGACCGCGCTTTCAACACCTTTTTATATGCGCCGCCATACTTGCCGCACTGTGCGATGTGCGCTGATGTGATTTTCGTGTACGAAAGCAGCTTGTGTAAATATTTGTAAGAATTTTAAATGGGCTGCAAAGGCGCTCGGAGACTTTTTTTTTTTTTTTTGTTAAATATTTTTCTATGCTTTGGCAACAGATTCTTTTACAGAATTCTTTTGATGTGCAAATTAAGTCAATGACCGTACGACTGGACAGGCATTTGAGTTCAGTCGTGTGTGTTCCTCAGCTTTATTACACTAATAAAATCATCATCACTCACATCATCATCATCATCAATAGCACAAGCGCGCGTTACTCACTTTTCTTGAATTTAGTAACAAGTTTTGCTTAACTGGGTTATGTTTACACAGTTAATGTTTGTCACTTACTCAGCACACTGCTTCCCGAGACTTCATAATCATTATCACTATCATCATTATCATTTATCATTTATCATTATAGAAATGAAAATTTAATAATGAAATTTCATTATTACTAACATTCTAATGGCAAACAACTAAATTATGATATCATACAGCTCATGTCGAAAGAAGTACATACAATTTGAAGTGAAATCGAAAACGACATATGAACGATGTCTCTGATAAGCGACATTGTGCCATTTCAAAGAATTATTTTCAGTGTCTCAGGTTTTAAAATTAAAAAAAAAAAAAAAAAACAAGAAAAATAAATACTTATCACAAATTCTAAGGGAAAATTTGCTTGCCTGTAAGTGTGCCCTTTGGTCGATTATAGCCTTGATTATGTTTAGTGCTTTTGCCCTCATAATATCTTCAATAGTTTTATAGCATAAAGCACAGTCATAATTTATTTGAATCAGCACATAAAACGTCTAAAGGCAAACGACACGACAAATTTGAAATATTCTTCAATAAAACATTTACAGGTAAACAAGTAAGGAGGGTGTCTTCAGCCTTGCTGAAGGTTATATACTCTTCACGTTCTTTTTTGTGCCACGCCCATTTATTTGTTGAATCTTATTTGTCTTTATCTTAATAGCCTATATACCAAAATTATTGATTTTTGCTTAAGTGGGGTTAGCCATGCCCATTGCTTCCCTTCCACTTCTTCATTTGGTATGGCTGGTACCAGTTCCAGTGGTCCGATCTCAATGACACTTTTAGGCATTAAGTCTGGGAACTAGTAGTTGTGAAATTTCAGACCTCTATCTTCCAAAACAAAAAAGATTTTCAAGTTTTTTTTTAGTCCGATCGTGCCGGTGCCGAGAAATGATTTGATCGCTCAAAAAAGAAGGCTTGTTACAAAATATCAGCTCGATAACTTCAAAACTGTGGGAGGAGATTGTATATAACAGACAGATGAACAGACGGACTTGGCTCTATCAACTCCTCTTGTCGTCCTGATCAAGAATACATATGTATACTTTGTATTGTCGGAAACATATATTTCGATCTGTTACAAGCTTCAGCACAAAGTTATAATAGTTTTCTCTGCATGAAGAGTATAAAAATCGGCACTATTGAACATGTTCATAGATAAGATAAGCCTATTAAACACTATGATTAAGGTCTAGCTACCTCACTTATTATTACTTAAGCTTTATGCTTGAATGCGACGCGTGCTGCCATTGTGATAAAGGTGTTCTTTTGGTATTTCGGCGCAGTTACCCCACGCGTCGTCTCGTGCGAATACACGTCTTTCAAACAGTACTCATAGTGAGCGGAAATCTTAATTAAAACATAGTTTAAATTTCCAAAATAAACGAAAAATTATATTTTTATTAAGTGCAATTAATCAAGGGTGCTTTGATAGGCCCCTCTTCCAAGACAGACAAACAATTAGAACACCTGCAATTTGTCCAACCAAACAGTTGATAGATAAGAGCCTATCGCACTCACTTACATACAACAACAGTCATTTATTGTGCGAAAGCAGGCATTAATTAGCATTTGTGAATTTTTTGTTTTTTTCCAATTTTTGTCACTTTATTTTCCAATAAATAGTAAAATCAATTAGAAGACGAAAAACAGTACTCAAGCAAACGTTAGAATGCACGGACTTGTGACATTATCATTATTGGTGCTCTGTGTGGCCATTGCTCAGGCAGCTTCGGTGGCCAAGCCCAGTTGTGGCGCGACTGCCTCCTCGAAGAATATACAATTGCTGACGCCCTCAAATCCGCCAGTCGATTGCGTTTACACGATCAAAGCCACAAGCAGTTATGTTTGTCAATTGCGCATCGATTTCACTATGAATTTGGCCCAACCCGCCATTGTGAGCAATCAGCGGACCGGTGTCGATTATGCTGAATGTCAGGACGATGTCTTCAAGGTGCATAATCTGAGATTGTGCGGCGTTGAGACACAACAACACATCTATGTGCCGCTCAATCGCAGCGCTGGCATTACGACCGTTGACCTCTCCTTCAAGACGGCCAGTCGTGCCGGCGGCAGTCAGTTGGAGCCGGTCAGCTGGGATGTGCTCATCACGCAGCTGGAATGTCCAACGGGCGCTTCTGTGCGCAATCTCGGTGATGAGCAGATTGTGGCGGCCAGTGTCAGTGCCAGTGATGGCTTTTTGGTGGCGCCACCAGGCTGCCTGCAATATTTCCCAGACATCTCAGGCACAGTTACCTCGTTTAATCTGAACAATGGTCGTGGCATCTATCCGGCCAACTTGAACTATGCCATTTGCTTCCGTCGCGATACGCGCACCGCTGGCTTGCAGTAAGTTGTGTCATTAAATCACTAAACATTTTATTATTTAACTTTAATTCGTACAGAATGAAGACAACTTACTTCCACATTGGCGATGCATCGAACGCTGCCACGACCTTGGAGACTGACAAGTCTTGTTTC
Organism: Phortica okadai; assembly: GCA_034638295.1. NCBI lineage: Eukaryota > Metazoa > Arthropoda > Insecta > Diptera > Drosophilidae > Phortica > Phortica okadai. The sequence continues at coordinate 7,338,653 of CM067851.1, forward strand.
ACCAGCAACCGTGTGGATGAAGGCACCGTTGACTATCTCATGGTGCCACAAGCATCGCTTTGGGAAACCGATACACGTGCGACTTACTTCTGCGGCAACAGCGCCAAAACCGTCACCATACGCAGTACGTATCCAACTCACCACACATTTCAATTATATTTACCACGTTTTTCATTCCAACCTTTCATTTCAAGGCACGAGTCCTGGACCACTCTATGTGCTCTTCAACAGCGACGGCATCTATCGGCAGAACGAAGCTGGCTTTTCCTTTACTTACAACATTTTGTAAATTTGTTTTTAATAATAAAAGCTCAGAAGATATAAAAGTGTATAATGTTCACACAGCAGTACTGCAATTCTCTACTGCGCAGTTCACTAATGCGTTTGGTGCGAATTTGTACTCTGTCAGAATTCGGTAAAAGTCGGCCCTCTATAGTGAATTTTTTGCACAATTTCAGTTATACGACAGGTGTGCTCATGGAAATTGCTGCAAGCTTTTTTCAGAATGTTGCAGTAAAAGCTTCTTGGCAAGCAACAGGTACTTTTAACAAAAACTTTGGGGCCGTTTTGTGTCAAACAGGTTTGATTGTCGCACTTGTTGCAACCATCATACAACATCTTCATCAGTGCTGCCAAATTAGACATTTCTAGAATAATTTGTACTGTTATTCAATAATGCCTGTTGGAAAATTGATAAAAATAGACAATCTCTCATTATACCAACTTAGTTTTATCGTTTTTAGTTACGTAGATTTTGCACAAGTGCTTTTCCGGCAAAATACAATAAAAACAAATTTATGCATCAGACAGTGGCAGCACTCAACTTGATTAACAGCGCCAGCTCACAGAGAGTTTATAGCTGTTAAAAAAAAATTCAGCGCTCTTTATTTGAGTTTTGCGGCAGATCCACCTAATTTTCTGTTAGGTTGACAGTCGTTGCTGGCTTGACTTATGTTTACTTAAAATATTCCAAATACATGAAACAGTTCAATGTTGATTATGTGATGCGCTTCATAAAATTTAACAGTTTTAAAATCACTGCAGTTCCGGTGAAAATGCGTTGTACTCTTTGAAAGATCATCGAGCAAGAAATTACAAAGATCTCAGAGAGCGTGATAATACATGTCTCATGCACTCGTGGGCCGGTATGATATTGTCATATTTCGATTAGCTCACAGCCTCCTCGGAAGCTTAAAGAATTATGAATTAAATTAAATTGTTCAAAATGGCATCTCAAAGATATAAAATATCGATATGATATTTAGAATATTGAATTGAAAAATATTTTTGACTTGTTGTATTTTATACTACATCTGCAAATATTAAAACTACTTAATCTTTTCAACAATATACGATGAAAATAAAAATCGTATTTGAAAAAAGAAAAATTAACTTTTCTAGTAAGAGATGTTTTAGTTTCATATCAATTTTGTAATCAAATCTTTCAAGAGGTCTTATCAAAACACACCATGCTTAAATAATGAACTCAAGCATGTTGTAATGTAACTTGACGAAACATAAGCCTATTAGATACACAGTATCTGTACTGTACTGTAATCAATGCTGTTGCGATTTTTCATTCATTCGAGGTTGTGAAACATTGCGCGTTACTACAAACCGGCAGTTGAGATTCAAACGCCGCGCAAACCAAAAGCATAAACTGGATGAATCAAAGACGAGAAGATTTCATTGCAAAAAAAAAGAATTAAAAAAAAAAAATAAATAAACAAAATAGTTCAAAACGTTTGAGTGAAATTAAAAATCAAAACAATTAAAATGTTTGTTTAAAAATTAACAAAATTCTTAAAGTTTAAACATTTAAGTTCGCTCGTTGCTAAAGTAAGCCATAAATAAAATAATAAATATATTTTTTTTGAGCCGCTAAAAATAACAATTACAGTACTAAAAATAAAATGTGAAATAATTAATGTACAAACTGACACATAATCAATTAGATACCAATTAGATGAAAAAGGTGCTAAAACTGAAAATTGAAATCAAATACTTGAAAAAACAAATAACTTACACGATTTTGCTGACAAGATTATGCATGTGGGCCACGCGCACGCCGTTGCGTATGCGAAAAATTTCAATAAATTATCAACAAATTCAATTAAACTCTGACAAAGTCAAAGGCAGCAGTGACAAGTCGCGCGTGATATAAACGAAAGTACTCATAACGAAGACAGCATCAGTGAGGCATCTCCGCCAACACCGCACACGTTCGTCATTGCAACCAAAAAGAAGAAGAAACCAAACAAAAAAAAAAAAAAACGAACAAGAAGACAAACACTGTCTTACAACCACAAAGGACAAATATCATTGCCGCTAAAGGATATGCGGCATATGGCTGAAGGCTGTAAATGAACACAGGAACGGTCGTGGAGACACGCAGGTGCGGACAAAGGAAGTGTTTTCATACCGTGCCGTGTATCTTAATGCCAAAGTGTTTCGTATAAGTGTGTGTATGTGTGTGTGTCTGATTCAGCGTTATTATTTAAAGAAAATCGTACAAACAACACAACTGAAGTACATTCTTAAGTTGACACACAACTCCCTCCTACACTCGACGCTTTACTCTGCTCTGCTCTGTTGTGCCGTGCTGAGCTGTGCTGTCCCGCACCGTACATTTGCTGGACTGCTTACTTGAGTCGGGTAAGTATGCGTGCATTGGCTCAATTATGAAACCGGAAATTATGAACGGGATATACTTTGCACTTAGCGAAAGTTTATGGGTTCTTCAGTGCAACTTTAAGAAATGCTCGTACTTTCCTCCTTTTTGAGTAAATTAGATCAACTTTGTTGCAAAGAAAACTTCTTCTTGTCCTCATTTTCGTTTCGCTTGCAATGACAATTGAAATGACTTTCTCTTATCAGCTTCCTGCTGACGGCATTTTGTTGCTGTTGTTGCTGTCGTCCTTGTCGAAGAATGTTTAGCTTTAATTGAATTTAGCTGATTTTGTCCTTCATTATTAGCACACTTTTGCTGTTCTGATTTAAGGCAACAACAGCAATAAAAACTCAATTCCTTTTAGACACATTTTTTTATTTTTTTTTCTTTTCATCTTTGATTTAAGTCAGTTTGTTGTACACACTTACACACACACACATATATACTTAATTTTTATTACTTTGCTTATCATTCAGTGTTGAAAGGAAATGCCATTTTATGCAAATATATTTCCGTCCTTGATTTCAGTTTTAAATTTATTTCCTCTTTTTCTGATTTCGGGTCTGTTGTGTGAAAATTCTCGTATCTTAATGTGCAAAAGATTTAAAGAAATCCAGCAAAAGATTTACAAACTTGTTGTCCAAGCCCCTTTGATTTATTCTTTTGAGTTTTAACTTTATAAAAGAGTTACATTTCAAAAGTAAATTAAATAACTAAATTTACTACGCTGCTTCGAATGATAATGTATATCAGCATAAGAAAACTTGTGTTTCTTGACTAACAATTGAAAGACTCAAGGTTGTATGTAACTATATGCTAAAATGCTTATATTTACTTTGCAAAAGTGATGATGCTATTTTATTTAGCGATAATTTCTATAAATAAAAACTGAATTGAAGCAACAACTACGAAGATTGATAGCTGCAAATTACTTGAGTTGAGGATGATCGCCATTAATTACATGAAGTGTTTTTCTAATAATTTTCACCTCTACCTCCACCTTGATGAGATTTGTTAAATTGTTCTTCCTTCATGTTAGATTTACTCTATTAAATTAAATAATTAAATATTTTTATTTAATTCGACTCAATTTAAGATATTCAATGACCCCCGGACTTTCATTGAATAAGATTTGATGAGATTTTGCTGGCTCTCTCTCTACACATTTTTAGCTCTTTTGATTACTATACGTCCCCAGAGCTATAACAGCCTTTAAGAGATGTTTCTAAAAAAATCTTCTCATTGTACAATAAACAAGAAATTTGTATTTCAAACTTCATATGCAGTTGATCTTTAAGGCTTTAAGTATGACTCATTTTTATTCGAATGAAGTGTATAAATTTTCAGTTTTTCTTGCCAACGCTGTGTCATTCAATACGCCTCCTTGTACATCTCCTATACACATTTGCCAAACTTTAATCTCATGCGCACTTTTGGCAACAAGTGCGCATTTATTCTCAACAATTTCGCACCATAAACTTAATGATTTTCGAATATCTCGCACAGACAACGCCAGCAGCGAAGTCACGCTGTGTGAATTAATTTCGATTGGAAAACACGCGCCGGCGTCAACGTCGATACGAAGAATTCGCCCAGTAATTTGTCACTTTCAAATGAGTATCGTAGAGGCTAATTTGTTACGCTGCCCCTAAATGCTAAGTAAATAAAAAATGTTTTATTGTCTATTTGCGATTAGTACGTATAAAATTGTTTGTTTACTTAGTTAGTTGTCATTAATTCAAATGACACAATGAAAGAAGACAAACGAGAAACGACATTTTTTTGCTTTTGTTTTTGTCATGCTAAGTCAATTTGCACACTCATAAATTTGTCAGTTTTTCGGGCTTAAATGAGACTGCAACTAATGCCAAAAGTAGGCGCCAACGCAAAGACCTCAGCGGTCTCTTCCTTAAGTGGGTGCGAGGCAAAAGTGCAATGCAAATTATTAAAATTTTTTTTTTTTTTCATTTTAACTGAAACACATAAATCAAATGCAAAAAGCAAATAATGCAACCGCAAATGCAGATAAGTTTACAGTGTTTACAACAAGTTACTACTCGACAAAAAATAATAAATGAAAAAAAAAAAAATAAATCGCTTGATAAAACTAAAGCCAAACAAAAGTCAGTGGCGATTTGTGGCTTTTATAGTTTTATAAAAATGTTGTTGTCTATTTTCGTGCAGACAGTAGCAATTTTCAATTTATAATTAGCAATAATAGAATTTTTAGACATTAAATTTACGCAAATTATAAACAAAATTTAGCGCTCGGCAAATATTTTGTTGATTGAGCGATCTACATGGCGCATCAAATAATTGCCGTGTTTGGTTTTATTTGCAATTTTTCATCTTTTTTTTTTTTGATATTTTTTTAAACAAATTTTTTATTTTTTTTTACAAACGCTTTGCAATTAATTTTCATCCACAAAGATAAGCATTTATTTATTAATGCTTTGCTTTTATATAACACATGCGCAAATTAAAATTAATTGTTATTAACGGCAATAAAAGCATGTGGTGGTTGTATTCATTAAGTACGAAATGCCGGCAAGCCCGAAATACGATTTAAGTGCAATAAAAACGTTAGAAATACTCATTTATCGCACCCTAAACGCTTGAGAAAAACGCGCGAAAATAAAATACACAAAATGAGCGCTACAAAAAAAATAATCAAGCAAGCAAAACATGAAATTTGCAAAAAATGCTGGCAAACTATAAAAAAAAAACAAGAATCGCACACAAAACGCGCACAAAAAACGCTCACAAAACGCGCAAAAAACGCGCATAAATCGCGTTGTTTCAGTCGAACAGTCGTTGCCAACGCAACTCTGTTTAGCGTTAAAAAAATAAAACTAAGTAATACAAAATAATAAATATGTATAGTAAATGAACAGTAGCAGTCACAGACAACAAAAACAACAACCAGAAAGTAACACGTCATCAACCGGCAAACGTGTGCAGCGTGTCGACTTCAATGTAACACAACGTTGACGTACAAACACGGCACTCACCTGGCTGTTTGCCGCCATTATTGGTTGTCTGTATGCGGGTTCAATTAACGCAACGACATGCTGTTGACAGCGCCTTAAAAGGACAAACGCGCCGGGCCATGACCAGCTAACAAAACGTCGTCATAACCAACAACATTGGCCAAGTCAACTTCTTCTACGTCTTGGTCTTGGTCTTCGTCCAAACGGCTTATGTATGTTGCTACAGCATTGGGAAAAAGTTGTTAATTGGAATTTAACAAGCACTAAAAGCGACTAATGGGATCTCAAGCAACTTACTTGTTTATTTCTATGATTGCAACGTTCTGCCATTTGCTGATCTATCGCAACTGCCCACCGTTTGACAGCCTAAGCGACTTACTGCTCGTCTACCTGTTTTCCCACACAACATTTAGCATTAAAACATATCAAACGATACGAATAATAGCAAAATGCAGAAATTAAGTTTGTATATTTCGCCAATCAACGTTGTCAAGATCGCTTAGTAATCTTAAGAGTTTTGCCAACGTCAACGTTAAATTCTTCAGTACCAGTTCGAGTCATGGCCATTTTAAGACTTTCCTTTGATAGTCAGCGACTTACATTGTTAGCCAAGTACGCTGGCAGCCAGTCAATCAGCGTGTGAGCAAAACGGCGACAGCGGCGGCGGTGGCGGCATTGAATTAGCCAAAGCCAAGGCATTTCGACAGTCAGTCGTGCATATTTTTTGCCTAGATAAAGCTTTGAATTGGCTCTGACTTCAGATGCTTTTGCCATTTGTGCATAAGAAAAAAAAAATGCAGTTAGTTTAAAATATTTTCACATTTTTTTTTTTTTTTTGTAGTTTTCTGTGCCAAGCCAAAAGTCAGAGCCATTTGTGATATTTGCTTTGTGTTTTGTGACACCCACATGAGACATGACATCATCATCATCATCATAATCATCACCATCTCCATCATCATAGTCATCAACATTAGCAACTGTTTGGCTTAATAAGTCAGCGACTTTGCCTACGCGTCTATATTAACATCTGGCTAATGAATCTGCATTCTCTGCACTCTGCACAAACAAACAAACAAACAAAAAATACTTCATTGCCACACAACATAAACCGTTGCATGCCACGCGTGCCACAGCACATTTGCGTTGGATAAACAAAAGCCTTAAGCAAACCTGTTTTAGCGCGAGTTAAAAGTGTGCAAAACTTTGCTTGCAAGAAAAAATTCGCATACATTCCCAACAGAGCGACGTACGTATGATCATCATTAATCAATGGCAGCGTACACAGCAGGATATCTCCACATGCTGCACGCGCATGGTTTTCTTTTTCGCGATCTTTTAAGTGTCATGCACTTGCCTGCCGCTGTGCCGCACACAACGCTGCTACGTATGTACATACGTATTGGCTTCGTCTGCTTGAGTGTTAACATGCAACGACACCTTGTCTACTGATTTAAATTATTAATGTTTGCTTTATTACACTTTGCGCTTGTTGTTGTGGTTGGCAAAGCAACTTGTTCGCTTCAGCGCAATTTATCACACACTTGTTTATTTATATACCCTACAAATGTGCAGACGTGTAATGTGATTGACTTTAAAACGCATTTAATGACCAATATAAAATTTAGTTGGCATTATATTAAACTTTTGGCTTGTACAACAAATTGTGCCAAAGTCAACTTTAAGGCGAAGAAAAATAAATATGAAATTATAGTTAAAACTTTTAAATTCTACTAAATAAAAATTATTTTTTCAAGCTCAAAGCAATCAAAAATAATAAAATAAATACAAAGCTTTAATCTGCGCAAATTTTGATTTAATTTAAAAACATTTTGTATTATAAAATTTGAGTTTGGCGACCTATTTATTAATTAATTATAATTTTTAGCAGGCTCGAGGTTGTTTTTGGTATTATTTTTAAAAAAGAAAAAACTCAAATTATTTCTATTCTCTTTTAAATAATATTAATCGTCTTCAGAGGCTTAAAGGTCTTTACAGTTCGTCACGGAGTTAGTCATTTTATCATTTAAAAAAAAAACCATTAATAACTACATGTAGGGTATCGCCTGTCATACAGTTAATCCTTACACATGTCAAAGTTGCATATTGTGCCTGTTGGCTCAAGCACGCGACATTGACAATAAATCAAAAGCCATCAAATGATTGCATGTTAAACGCAGCAACTGTTTGTGGTATCGTAACTTATAGACACTCATGTTGTTTTTGTTGTTATTATCGCTGGTTGATTTGCCCCAAAAGACTCATTACGAAAGGGTGCAGTGATTCACAAGCAAGCTTTAACAGTAAATAATCATTTAACCACATTGTCGACGTGCCATCAACATAAATTATGTATTTAAAATGATTGACGCACGGAGAGCGTGCGACAAACTTATGCGCCTCAATGGTTGATTGAATGTTTTCTGAAGTCTGAATGAGTGCAAAATTTTACTTATGACACGTAACTTTATCATTTCGTTGCTGTCAGTGAAGTGAACACAACACAACTTAAGGCGGAAGTTTGAAACAACAAAAGAAAAGAACAAAAAACAAATTGAAGACTTAAAGTGTAACATTTGACAAGCGCGTACAAATTTAACGGCTGACTCAGTGAAAATAAATTTGCGCACAGTGCCAAGGTTAAGTGAGTTGATTTTTTTTTTTCTGTTTTTTTGGGGTCGTGACAGTCGTGATGGCAAACGAGTGACGCCTCCGCAACTGCCACAGGTCATAAAAGACAATTTCAGGCGCAACAGCGCTATAAAAAAAAAAAAGAAACAAAAACAACATGAGCTGAGACATCTGCAAAAACAACAATGCTGACGATGATGATGAAAATATACGGAATTGTGTCGAAAAAGTTTTGTGGCAAATGCTGTCACATTAAAGTAGCAATTGTTGAGCAACGAAATGATGAAGTTATGTGAAGGTGTTGCAGACGACGTAGGACAACAACAACAACAACACTTTACACAATAAAGTACAAATAAAGATAATTTTTGTTTGTTATTCTACGCTTTTATTGGAAATGGCATGTGTAAAGCGTAACGAAATGAAGAACAATACAAAAAGTTTTCAAATTTTCAAATAAGCAATTTGATAAGAAGTATGCTGTGCCATTTTTTGTTTGTTGTTGTTTTTGGTATATGAAATTTTCTTGTTTTAGCATTAATTTATTTAAGTTTCGTTTGGTCTTGCTTTGAGCCTTTTCTGCACGATTGAACTTTTACATTTGGCAGCGATTGACAAACAAACACGCACATATATTGAATGAACTGGCTGTATTGAGACATTTGTCAGAGTGAATTATGCAGTCGTGTGTAAAACGAGTGGCAAAGTTTGCCAAACTGAGTAAATGCAATGTTTTATGTATTTTATGCAAAGTGGTTACTACATAAAAACAACGACAAGCGCACAGCATGTGTCGAGAAACACTAAAAAAAAATCAAACAAAAAAAAAAAATCATGGAAAAGAAAAAAAAAATACACATTACTCGTTACTGCACTACTCGACGTATACGTGATATTCTTTTACTATTTTTTATTTTCTTCTTACTTTACGCCACTCACATATGGATTTTCATGCTGCTGCTACTGCTTCTGCTGCTGCCTTTTGGCTTTTCTCTGACATAACCACGTCGGTTTTTGTTTGGTGTTAAGCTGTCAGCTGCGATTATGCCGCCCTGCATTACGCCCGGCGAGACAACAACTGCACTGCGTGCGCTTGGCCGCACATGTGGCACACGTCCAAAATTTTGTGGCAACTCAAGTTATTTGCACACTGCCAGTGGCTGGCAGGTTCACTCGCCTACCTACCAAAGCAACGCAACGCAATGCTACGCAATAAAGAAGCTGAGAATTTAATTTTCTTATTTTTTCAATTTTTTTTTTTTTTTTTAATACATAAATAAATATACATTGCGACTTCATCACCAAGATTTTTCATGCTTTACTTCATTTTTTTTTTTTTTCTTTTCTTTCATTTTTCATATTGGCAACCGGCTGTGAGTTTCCCGCCGGCATTCTCTATGCAAATTAAATTTGTTTTTCCACGCACAACATGAAAATTGCATTAGAATAGAAAGAGAAACGCCGACGACAACAAATACCGTTGCAAATTGCGGCATATTTCATAGTTTTTTTTTTTTTGTTTTTCATTACTGCCGATCGCACGCTGCTTAAATACCGTTTATGCGCAATTTAAGTCTTCATAACTCAATTAAAAATGAAAAATGTTCATTAACTAAAAAGAAAAAAAGGTCATCATTTTTCAATTCCAACTAATTAGTTGAATTTCATCAAAATTTACACAAAACGGTTTTGATTCTTTTTCAAAAAAAAAAAAACTTTGCATTTCTGTTTACAGCTACTTTTTTACAAAGGAATGGCAAGCGTCCAAAATGCATTTCTGTTTTCATTCAGCAGGAAAACAGAAGCAAAAATTTCACAATCTAAAAATAATGTCGACGTTTTTCTTCAATTTTTGATTTAATGCTGGCCAAAAATCAAGAACACGTGCTGAGCTATAAATTCGTTCGATGACAATTCATTGTGACGGCATAAAAGTTCTGTTAACAGAGAAGAATTATTTCGCCGTCCTTTATTTTGAAGTTAAGCAATATAAATCACACTTATGTTAGTTCAAATGTCATGATATTTTCGGAAAACTACAATAAAGAATTTGTTTTCTATACTGAAATTTTATTTGCCACAAAATGTAAAACAAAATTTTGCTTCGGTCAACAAATGATGATAAATTGTTTCAATGCGAATTTGAATCAAATGCTACAGAACTGATGTTGGCAATAGTTGAATTGAAGATTTATGATGCACATGCTTTTTAAATCATTATTTGACTAAAAGATTTATAATTTATGTTAAACCAAGTCTAATGCACATATTTTGCTCAAACAAACAAAGAACAAAGTTACAAATGAAAAACGCTTCAACAGAATTGCGAAGAAAAATGATTAATATCAGAAATCTGTCATCGAAACCATTCGCCGGCGTCATGTTTCTTCTGTATTGATGCTTCAAAGCACTCACATAATTAGTTGAGGAGAACATCAAATGGTCATATTACTGGACATAGTATAGGTGCTTGCACACTTGAATAGTCTCGAACATTGTCCACAACAAGCAATGAGATCTTTTGCTTAGGTTCAATAGCGTCTGACTCACCATACGAATTTCTGCCTAGACTGGCGTCATGTTACTCAGTACGTAAACACAAAGAGCTTGCAATGTAAAAATTGCCTCGTCATATTGTTAATCACATATAATTAATTGATTTGCTTGCCGCAAATTTTTCTACCAACAAATAATACTTACATGAAAGTTAAACAGAATTGCAGCTGAGAAAAATTTTCTTTTTGATAATGAAAACAAACAACAAGAATAGGAGATATGACAACCATCATCTATAAAAGTCGATAGCAGACATTATTAAACAAAAGCTTTTCCATTTTGAATTAATCTCAAGTCTTTTGAATGAATGAAGAGCTTGAATGCGAAATCAATTTCAAGTCAGCAATGGAATTGAAAAACAAATGCCAAACGGACTGCTTAACTCACAACTAATCCAATCGATAAATGACATTCGAAATGTCAACGAGCAAACGTTTTAGACAAATGTCGGTTGATGGTTTCTAAAGATGCTGACCAACAAGTTGGGCGGTGCATCTAATGCCATTTTATAGGGAGATAAGTCAATGTGACCATGACAGTGACTTTGTTAGTGTCCGACTTATGTAGCTTGTTGACAAATAGTTCAATAGCAAAAGTAAAATAAAATTAAATTTAACAAATCTTTTATTAAACTTGCACAAATCAATGGCAGCAAAATTTGATTTGTAGTCATGAGCCACGAAGGCAAAATAGTAGCAAACTCATTGCGACGTATTGATGGTGAAGTACGTTGGGGTGTATGTAAGGCAAACAGAAACTGTACAAACAAAATGAAATGTGAGCTAATGAGGTCAAATGTATGTCAGCTAAACAGCATGGCTCATTTGTTTAAATAAAAGTAGCAAAACGTTGGCGCAAAGAAATATGACTAAAAAGAAAGTGCCCAAGGCAAACAAGTGTTGAACAAATTTGGTCAAGAGATACTCGAGTTTGGGCAGCTCGACTGTCGGACTGACGGTCTGACTTATTGACAATAAGCGCAACTGACAGGCACCCCAAGGGAATGTGTTGTTAAGCTGCCCCATTGGCGTTAAATAAATGACAAATGCTGGCATGTTTTTGTCCTTCGTTATGATCCTTAATACTTGTTATGCAGACAAATTATTTTGATTGCAAAGTGTCTGTTCTATGTCGTTTTGGTTTCTATTTTGTTTTGTTTGCCTTTGGCATGTCATTTCTAAAACAAAGAGATTGAACACGCACTCGTAATTACTAACCTATGAAAGTAAATAGTTCAAATCAAAGTCTGTCATCGAAATGTCGCCGAAACATAAATGTAAAGAATAGCAATAACAAAGCAGTGACAATATTTGCTAACTTTCTTTATTTGTGGCTATTGTATGCATACCAAAAAAAAAAAAAAATATATCTTTATATGTAGTGTGATGTCCTTAATCGACCGGATGCCCCTACCCAGACTGGTTGCCTTTTTACACGCTAACTTTAATTATGTTCGACACTAGTACGTACTCAAAAACACCCACACATACACACGCACACATATATACACACAACCAGCCATTTTGACCTTTCCGCTTTCAGAGCCATTTCGCCCATTTCGTAGACGTCATGGCTTTTGGTTGAAATTCAGCTTACAGCAAATTCGAAAATAGTGCGTGGCAAAGTATTCTAATTGGAATTCCTACGCTCGATTGGGTTTCTATTTCAAAGCAAATGCTTGAATATTTAAACTTTGTTGTAAACCAAATCGATAGAAAGCCGAACGGAAGCAATTTAAGTTTACAAGTTTCTGTTAAATCAGTTGAAGTTTTATGAAAACATGCACGCACGCACGCACGGACGCAAACATCAATTTGGTGCTTTTCCATTGGTTTCTACTCATGCCAGCAATTGTTACTCGTAGCGTGCCATATCCTCTATGTGAATTCATTCATTCAAGATTATTGTTTAACGGCCGATTTCATGCTATTGAAATAATCTGACTGATAACGAGAAGAGCTTGTCATCTCATTTTTAAATTAATATAATATTTTAAACACAAAGTATTTTAATTAATTTGGTTCTATTTTTAAAATATTCTCTTATCGACGCATTATTTGAAATTTATTTATTTAATTTTTAATTTTATTTATGTACGCATTATTTAGATTGCTTGTCTTTTAAAGCGATAAGTGACGACAAGTCTAAAGTATTTTTTTTTTAGTACTAATTTTATAATAATATGAGAGTTTTATGAATGTTATATTTTAGCTAAACAAAAAATCTCTACAAAATATTTAATTCATTTTTTTTAACTAACGATAAAGCTTACGAATGCCTCATATCTACAACTTCAAAAACATCGCACTTCAACAAACACTTGCACAATGTTTCTATCTGAATTCCTCACGCTTCATGCAGCCATTAACTTTTTGCACTTGCATAAAATACCAAGCCAACTGTCATATTTCATTAATTTAGCTTGCCAACCCAAAACTGCCTTCTGTTGATTATTCAACCTCTCGTACTGTACACAAACCACTACGCGCCCAATTATGTCAAGTTTGACGATAAGCATGCTCACATTTTGCAAAGCTTAAGTATAGTACTGTTTATTGTGCGCCGTCGAGAATGCTTATTAAATATCCGTTAATAAAATACAAACAATTGCTATGACGCCACAGATCTATTGCGTTAAGCAGTCGCTTAAGCGGATATTATGTGAAAGGATGCCAAAGCTTATAACTTTGCAGACAGACATGCTGGTTGTTTTTTCGCTTAAATTATTATAAGTTTATCTATTTGTTGGCTTTAATAAAGGCGCAACGAGGAAAACCCGTGTCACGTGGCAAAAGAAAATAAAAGATAAATCATAAAAAAAAAAAAGTGTTGAGCGCATCGTTGCGACTTTTAGCGCTAACGGCTTTATAAAGCCATAAAACAAAGCACAACACAACACAAAAACACTAAAAGCTATGAAATTAAAATGAAGGACATTATTTTTCTGACTCCCAACATTTTTTTTTTTTTGTTTTCTTTCATTTAATATTATATTTTCCAGCTTAACCACTTTTAAGCTGTGCGCCTTTTGCTTTCTTATCTTTGTTTTTGTATATAAGTCTTTGCAACTAATTAAGCTACTTGGGCAACAAAGGCTTCAAGACCGTCGTATAAATTATTTGCCAGACAAAAAACAAAAATTTTCATATTTCTGCGCTTTGCGCACTTGAGCGTTGTTGTCTTAAAAACAAAAGCGCTGAAAAAGGTAAAAATCATTTACCTTTAGCACAATTTTATTAATGACATTTCTTTGTCTATGTGACTGTCAATATTTCAAGAGCCTCATTTGTAGAGATTGTAAAAATTAATAAAACGGAAAATCATATCAAAGATTTTAACGCGAGCGCACACGTCACGAAATTGTGGCACGTAAACATTGTCGAAAAACATGCTCTTCCGTTCTTTGCACATTTGGTAAATGTATGTATGTAGTATGTATCTTTATCTATCAAACTGATTTATTTTGATGCCGACAATGTGTTTTTGAAGAGCTCAACCGGCAAAACTCGCGTAAAACTTATTTGTCTACACTTTTCTTTTCTTTCCTTTTTTCTTATTTTTTTTTTTTTTTTTATGTATTCATTTTTGTAGCTGCGCAAAGCTTTATTGATGTTTATGCTGATGATTTTATTTTTTTTAATTTTTTTTTTTGTATGCTGTCTTTCTTGTTTCACATTTATTTCGTTGCTGTTGTTGAATAACTTCTCGTACACACAAAATTGTTACACGATGAAAAAACACGCTGCAGTAAAAGTTTTTCATTACAAATATCGTAGCAAAACTTATCAGCATTCAAATAATCCACTGCATTGCAGTTGAGCGTGCACATCATTATCATTATGAACACAATCATTATGATCATTGTCGTTGTCTTTACGGCAATGCTGTTGCAACGACACACGTCTTCGTTTATAAATACAAAGATTATAATAATTTCCCATAAACACAAACGGCAGTCGACACTCTTAATGTCCGTCCGTCCGTCCGTACGCCGGTTCGCATCTTCAGACGAACGCATGTGTCTATTGCATTTAATGCCATGCCACACTAGTTGCCGCATTTGTGCGATTGTCTTTTAAGCGTTATCGTGCCGCATGACTGTCTGCCAACGCATTGCAATTCGTTAGATATTTATTGACATCCATACATATATGTATATATATACATATATATATGTGTGCACAGTGTACTTGCAAAGCTATAAAAAGTATGGAATTTGTTGAAGAGTTTAACTGCTTTTTCATTCTAAACTAAAGAACATCATTTATCTGAGTTTGTGTGCTTCAGGTGAAATTGCTTTAAATGTATCTGAAGTGTTTGCTTTAAAAACAGCAATCAAAATAAATTGTTTTTTTTGCAGATAACACACACTGTACAACAACAATTTGTCACACAGTGCGATGCTATCAGCATTGCTTAGCCTAATGGACATAAATTTTACGCTTTATTGAGTTGGCAGACCAAATGACCACTGTGCGTGCAATTTGTAAAATTAGAATATGTTCGCGCCTATGCGTGCTTTGCAGCCGGACGCGATCGCTCAAATGCATTCAACATGCCATGCGACAAGGATTTTTTTTTTTTTTTTTGTATATAACTTTATGCATAAAATAAGCGTTTTTTTTTCATTTTAATTGGCATAAAAATGCACAATAGAAACAATTTAAAAAACTTGACGTTTAAGAAAAAACTAACAACAACAAAATCTATAGGAAATAACAAAGTGTATCTTTTGTAAATCACTAAAGCCGCATGCGAAGCATGTTGTGGCATATATAAGCATATACAAACAGGCGGACAAGCATCTGATAAGAAATGGCAAAGAGCGCAACAGAGGAGCTAAGGTCAGATACGAAGCACAGCGGCCAACCAGCCAGCCAGCCAGCCGACCGACCACCGAACGCAATGTCATGTTAGTCGTTGTCGTTGTCGTCGTCGTTGAACGCAGCTGGATTTTTCGGTTGAAAACAACAACAAAAGCACAATTGTAGCGCATAATAATGAAGATGTGATTGTATCTTACAGATACTTGTACATTTTCGTTGCTTTAGGTAACCAAAATCATGCCAAACCAAGATTTGAGTTGAGTTGATCCGAAAATTCAACTTAATGGTTTATCCATATGTGTGTGTGTGTGCGTGTGTGTGAATATATACGCACACATTTCTTAAGATTTATGCTTATTTGGCGCATGTTTGTTTGCATTCATTTGGTTTTTACTTGTTTCTTTGAGCTTCCTGAACAAGATGTTTAATTAAGCTAGAAAACAAGTTTTGCCAGAAATTACATTTGAATTAATTAACTTGACTTGACTTGTGTTGAGTTGAGTTCAGTTGACTTTGCTTGTATAACTCAATGATGGCGCCGCAAACTTTATTAAGTAATGCTCAATTGTTGTCAACTGCCACAAAAAAGGGGGGGGGGGGGGGGTGAGCGGGCGCAAATTAACACCCACAACACAAAACCAAAGACCAGCGGCAACAAACTCGATTACGAACATCAAAGCATTGCTTGGAAAATAAGTACTACTGTCTTGACAGCAGAAAAGCATCTTTTTTGTGCATACTACAATGAAATACAATTTCTGTTGCAGCGCTTAAAGAACACAACAAACAAAGATTGTTCATGGAACGCTTATTTTCATGTACTTGCATGTTGTGGCACAACAATTCAAACAGCAACAGAGGCAAACAACATTTCAATTAATTCTTAACTGAGCTCATTTGACTGCATTACTGCGGTTAGAGATGTGCTGATGTGCAATTCTCAAAAAGTATCATTGATTGTTTAGTCTTTATATTGTTAGAGTAGAGAAATCATAAAATCAAGTTCAACATAGCAAAGAGAAAAAATTAGAGGAGGGCGGGTTCAGCAAAATCCCACCAAATCTCACTGGAAATCACTCTGGAGGGGCGTTCATCGAACATCTTATGTGAACTTTTTAGTCCATTGATTTACAATTTTTTTGGAAAATTTTAAGCAAATTCCAAAAAAAATTTAATTTATTTTCACAATTTTAAGAAAAATCTCATGTGTGATACAGAGGGGTTCGTTAAAATCTTACTAAATCTCACCAAGAGGGGATAGGTGTCTAAATTTCTAAAAAAAAAACCTCACGTCATTTACAGACGTCCCTCAAAGTATATTTTGTTTTAACAAATCTCAATGGAAATAACACGACCCCACTATAGATGGCGCTGTAAAACTTTTAATTTGAATTACAAATTGTCATTCCATATTTTTTATTACTCAGCTTACATTAATAGTTCTTAAATTCTCTATAAAAACTTTAAGATTCATTCAGATTTAAATATTGAATGAATATTACTATCATGTTTATATAGTCATGTCCTATTATTTTGCCAGCTACACTGCTCTGCTCTGTGTATTGTATCACCCCTAATAGCTTACAAGGAAAAAAACGTCTACGTTTAATGCTTGAACAAAGGTACTTTGATTGTAAGTATCTTGTTCAAGTGCGACGAACTGCAACTGTCGTGCGCTCGTGCCCTGCTCATTGAGTCACTTGTGCAGTTCAATTAGTTGGTTGCACACATTTAAGGCATGCACAAAAACAAGACAACAACAAGAAAAACAATAATTAAAGTCCGTAAAGAGTAAGTTTCAAGTGGCATACAATTTTTAATTTAAATTAAAAACTTTAAATAAGTTTTTAACAAAGAAAAAAAATCAATTACTAAATTTAATTCATCAACATAAGTTTAGCTATTTGTTGGTTGCTTGAATTCGAAAAAAAAATCATATAGAACGGTAACAATTTTATTAATCCAAATAAAAATAAAGTCGTAAGTGAAGTATATATATAAAATGTAAGCGATTAAGACTTAAATGTGAATAAAATGCGTTGGTCGACACTGAACAGTATCTTTAGCTCGTCTCAGATATGCATATGTACTTATACAGTTGTTGTAAACGGAATTGAACGCGTCTTTTAGGCGTTTTCAGCGCGTTTTTTACGCGTTTTTGTAACTTTTATTGAATTGAAATGTAAAGTTTCACTGTCGATGGACATTTTTCAATGCTAGTCGCGTCTTCTATAAAAAAATTTATATTTGTAGTGATTAATTTAAAAAGTAACTATTTAAGACAAACCTTCTTGAGACAACTCGTCGTACGATCATCTCGTGTTATTTCGTACGGATCCAAAATATTGCGATACGCGGGATGAGCTTGCAACTGCTCGCGCAATTCACCGCCATTTAGTAAGCGATAGTGCGTGTTGCTGCCGCCATCTTCGCGTCTTTGTGGTGCTAGTGGCAAGCACATGGGCACGCTACCCACACGTTTCACTTGGCGACGACAATTAAACATATGCGCGCGATTCTCTAAGCGATGTGGCTTGCTTAGAAAACCCAGACCAGGCGCTGGCGCAACACGATTCGGTCCGTCACGCTCCTGTCGATAATGCCGACTGAGAAACGCATTCGGCTTATGAACATGATATAAATATGGTGTTTTGCTCAATTCATCGTCCATCAGTTCACGATTCAGCAACAACTTCGTCGTGCCACGCACAGCGTATTCCGGTCTTAGCACCTCCTTGGGCAAATTATTTTGACGCGCACGTAAACTGTAACGCGTATTGAGCCCAAAGACTTCGTTGGCTTTACGCAGCGTTGGTTGGAACTGCCTTTCATTGCCGTAACTTACATGAGACATGGGTTGGCTGTGCTGTGTTGGACCGCTCGACTGGTACATATACTTTTCGACAAACTTATTGCCGGGATAGCAATTGAGAAGGCCATTTGCATTATTAGCATTCGCACGATATGCCCTTTGGCTGAATGTTTGTTGCTCTTTACCATTTCTCATGATGCGTTGATTTTTTTTTTGTGTTTTGTTTTAATATAATTTTTTTTCTGTAATTTTATGAAATAAATTTTGCAGTCCGAAAGAAGAAAAACAATATAGTATATAATATACTTTGTCAAAACTTACTTTGTGTAAAAATTCTTTAATTTTCTTGAGTACTTTTATTTTATTGTTGTTCGCAGCGCACGTCTAAGCGCAAGTTATGAACTTTATTTAAGCTTCAATTGTGCTTGTGTATTATTGACTTAAGAATGCATAAATAAGCATAAGTATTTCCAAAGCCAATCAAAAGTTTACACAAAATACATAAACTTTGACTGTGTTAAATAAGTTGACAACACAAACAAAAAGCACATTTGAAAAAAATCTGTGAAAAATATCTTTACGCGGTTTTGAGCAATTTCGATACAAAAGAAAAACGTATACAAAAGAACGAACGTACGTTGGACATATTGTTGATGTTTTTATGTATGTACGTACAGCAATCTGTGCAACAATAGGCTGAAGAAGACATAGTCACACTTCATTATGCACAATGGCACAAACACAGATACTAACACACATTGACTACTACAGACACATACATACATGTATATTGCATAAATTTCCATGTGAATGACAACAATTGCTTAGCATTGGCATAGCTTCAATAGACATATGCTTTGTTATTGTACATTTCGTAGAATAAATTTCAGGAAAAGCAAAGAATTTGATAAATGAATGAGAAGCGAATAATAACAACAACAACAATAAGTATTTGAAGTATAAAAATTCAAAATTGACTACATTTGTAATTTATATTATTATCTTCCAACCATCTATCTGTCAATCTAGCTATCAATCAAACTAAAATTGTTTATATTGTTTCTTATATAATGTATTTCATTGAGTCTACCTGTCAATGGTTTTTTTATAAAACTCAATCAGTACATCTATCTACGCATGAATCTGTATTAAAACAGTCAATCGTTAGCTAATTTTTATCTACACGCCTAATTTGCATGATTAACGCTCAAGATGCCATCAATTTATCTCGCCTCTAACCATTTGACATTAAGCATATGTACAGCAAATTTGTTAAGCCAAATCTTTAACAGATGAGCTTGCCTTCAATTTTGGTTTTCCACAACTTATTAACTAAGCCACTTAGTTTTTATAGGCACTTATAATACACATAAATATGTAAGAACGACATTGCCAAATCGAGTGTAATCAAGTCAAAAAATCGCCCAACAGCATTTGCACAACAAAGTCAAGTCGACCCAAACGAACTTAAGCCAGCACATAGATGACAGAGCCCAATTGTCGACGCAACACTTCAGCGTCGAACAAGTGAAGTCAATTGTAAAAAAATATTTTACACAAAACTCACTGAAACGTGAGCAAAGAAAATTTTTATTATTTCTATTTTCCTTTTTTTTTCCACACTGTTTTTTTTTTTTAAAGGTAAAACGTAGGCGTGTGAAATTTGCTTTTAAGGCAGCTTCAACGCCATTTTAACAGCAAATATTGTTATTGATATGAATTGGCTTTATTTCTGGCTTTTTTTATCGTGGTTAAGTCGTTTCTGTTTTTAAGTCTGTATTAAATAAATTCCAAGAAATAAAGGGTGTTTCAGAATACATGAAATATATTAATTTCTGTTTTATGAATGCCATAAATATCTGTCAATCAAAATAATAAATTATAAAATTTTTAGAAATGGTACTGAAAAAATAACATTATTTATGCCAATGTTACGCAGAACCAGTGAAAATATACGCATTTCAACTAAAGTTTCGAAGAAGTATGTAGTGTGATTTTCTCTTTAATACATAACCAACGCAAAATTCAAAGAATTGGCACACCCTTTTATAGCTAAAAATAAGCAAGGCTCGAAAACGTTTGGGACACGTTGAAAATATGCCTTAATGAACTGAATAATATATGATTAAAAGTTGTTTTTAACCTTTTTTTTCTCTTTTTTTTATATTAACATATTTGATGTAAAACATTTACTCAAAGGCATGAAAATTTAATGAAAACGGTTTAAGAGCACTTAAAACACAATTTAACTCATTTGCACAAAGCCAAAGTAAAATATTGAAAAAAGTACATACATACATACATATATATGCTGATAGTGTTGTACATACATATATAGAAATATGTATGTATATGTAAAGCTTGGTTGCTGGTGTTGGTTGCTCGTTGGCTGTCATGAATGCTTTATTTTACTTTTCGCTTGATTAAACACAAGCAGGCGGCGGATGTGAAACACGAATTCCTTTTGCGTGTGGCGAGCAAAATTAAAATTCTATAAAGCAGCATGCTCAACGACTCCAGCTATTTCACCATTGGACGAAAGCACAAAAAGATACAAGGTTAAATATTAAACGGGCAAAAAATATACAATTTTCATTTTTTTTTGTTTTTTTTTTTTTTGTATATTAGCTAAGCCAATAGTTAACACGTACGCAACTGACTTTTGAGATGCAAAGTAGAGATTTCATGTATTTTTTGTGTTTAACTTAACATAAAGAAGGGAAAAGTTCTTTAAGAAAGTTGAGACAACAAAATATGCGTTGTTAAAAACTGTCACAATGTGTAAAAGGATATGCTTGCAAGGCGACATGTGTGCGTGCGTGCGTGCTCGTGTTTTTATTTGACAACCACGAGACAAGCCATGAAAAACAAAATTTAACAAAGCTCAAATTTCAAAAGCAATGCTAAATTTGGGTTTATTTTTTTTCTTATTATTATTATTATTTTGTTTTTCAGTTTGTTTTACTTGCGACAAATGCAAATTTTAGCAAACAATTTGTGCAATTGTTGTTAGCAAACAGACAGAGAGAACAAAAACAAAATTTAAAACAAAAAGAAAATGAAACAAAATGCTGACTAAAAGCGTATTTATCACTTGCTACACGTATTTCATTTTACAAGTACACAACGGGACGTATGCGCAATAACAACGCTGGCAAAAGGTGACAACGAACAACAGCAAAGTTAAAAAATAAAAGAGAATGAATGAGCAAAAAACGCACGCGTTTTAAAGCGTAAGTAAGCAATTTAAGTTGAGCACGTATGCAAGTTCATTTGTTTGCTGACCAGAAAATAGCTTAAAACATTTGGAAGACAAAAAAACAAAAAAAACAGCGAAAAGTAACATAAAATTGCACGAAGGAATGTTGCAAAATTGCCAAAAAAAAAACAAGCAGCAAAGAGAAATCGAAGCACGTAGCAAATGGTGTTTGCTTATGTGGTTAAAGTGTAGTAAAAAAAAAACAAAGAAAAAGGTAAATATATTTTAAAAAACAACACCAAAAACGACAAAACAATAAAGGTAAGCAACAGCAAAAAGGCAAAGCTCAAAGCATTAAAACGTACGCCAACGCATGCAGATTGTGAACTTCCGTTTCCGGTGCTGCTCTTTTGTTGCTCTTTTATTGGCCTAACTGTTGAGAGTCACCTTTGTACCCTTCATACGCCTGTCATGTTTGAGTCATTTCATTTTGCGTCCCCTTCTATTATATTATCAACTCAACACAACTCTTCTCTTCTGTCCTGTCCTGTCCTGTTCTGTGCTCCAGCTATGACGCACTGAAAGCAGCCAACACTTGCCTTTAATCCTTTTGCATTGTTCTGACTTTTATATGAAGTCATTGTATTAAAATATTTCTTTTTTTTTTATTTTCTCGTTTTGTGTTGTTATGCTCAACATAAACATGCAACAAATACGCATACACAGGCAGACGCTTAACACTTGTACGCCGTGATTTTATGCTTTTATATTGAAAATAAACTCGTTTCATCTTTGGTTCGTTGCAGATTTATTAAATATTCTATTAAGTTGACTCTTGAAAGTACAAATTTATCGCAACCACCACGATTTTTTCTTTTATTTCACCATATATTTTAACACACACGCGTGTATTTATGACTTTGGCATTTTTTTTTCGCGTATTTATGAAGCCGTAAACTGGAAACGCATGAAAAATGTGTAATTCAAAAGGTTTTCTTTTGTTGTACTCGTATGATATTTTCAAATATCTTTTTACACATAACAATAAATTGTTCGTATTATTTTTTATTTATTTATTGCAAACCATATCTTTCAGCTGACAATAAGGAGTCGTTCTAACAGGCAAAACCAACAACACTTTTTTCTATAAAGAAAAATAAACTCAATTGTTGACAAACTTTATGTTGGCTAAGGATTTTTTCTCTTTTGAAATACTTGTTGGTAGTTTTTTTAACTTTTGCAACTTGTTGACTAGTGACACAAATTTTTTTTTTTTAATTTGATTCCTCAAAGTGTACAAATTGAGCAAAAAATAAGACAAATACATTACTAGCTTACCCATTGAATCATTGGTAATGATATTAATCATTAGATAAAAATTTCATTTCAACTAGAAGAACTACAGCTATGAACATTCGTACGTAACTTCGGTAAATATACCTCTTTAAGACTGCATAACACAAAATACTTGATTGTTGCGCCACAAAACCCTTCAAATTGAATTTTATTTTAGATTTGTGTTCCATTGACTATAATGTATGGAAACCCAACGGAGTAAAATATTTTTTAAAGAAAGATGAGTAAATGAAATAAGAACCAATCATATATTTATATTAGTATGCTACAACAATTAAATAAATTGAATTTAACAGTCAACATTCCAATATTTGTAATAAAAACAATTAAATGCCAAAGCAAATCACAGCAAATTTTAAATAAAATGCTGCACTGACGTCAGGCAAAGTTTTTCAGATATACTCAATCAAGCATATTTGATTTATTTAAACCACTTGAACAAAATTTCTGAGTCTGCATGATTGATGTTATTTTAGTTTAGTTCAGCGCAGAGTTAAGCAAAAAAAAAAAAAATAAAAACAAAAAAAAAAAACTAACTAAAAACGAAAACTAAAATTTAAACAAATAAAAGAATATTTTCAAATGTTATGCGTTTGAAATACAATTACATTGGCGCCGTGCAAAATATATACATGATTAAGTGCGCACGAATTTGTTTAAGAAACGCTTTCAATTATTTACAAATAATGATTAAGTAGCGGGGGGAAAAAAATTTTATCTTAAACAAACATAAGGAATTTTATGCATTTCGGTAAATGGCAATTTTATGGCATATTCAATATGAAATGTGTTTATTCTTATGTGCACAATTTTAATAGCTCATTAATAACAACAATATTGAGTAATGGTGAAGTGCGATTGAATAAAAAGATAAAAATTAAACAAGCAACACGAATGAGTAAATGAAAAAGATAACAACATATAAGGAAAAATAAATAAATTGCGTTTTTTTTTTTTAATTTGCACATTAAGCAAACATTAAAATTATGCAAAGCCGACAGCACTTCATGCGTGTGTGTGTGTGTGAGTGTGTCAACTCAAAAGACTGTGTGTGTTTATTTTCAGTTTGTAATGAACAAAAAAAAATAAGAAAAAAAATGAATGAAGCGAAAAAAGTTTTAAAAACATGCGAAAAACAACAAAGGAAAATTAAGAAAAAGTAAGTTGAGTGTGAGTGACAATGACATAACTGCATTACTCATACGCAACGTAAGCGTTTTGTGCTTTCTGCTGCACAAGCGGATTTCATTTAGACAAAAACACACATAAGCATTTTATGCAATTTCAATTATTATAAATCAACAATTTGGCAAGAAGACATTAATCGAAACAGTGCCAACTTATACGAGACTCGTAAAATTCTTGAAAAGTTTTTCGTTATAATACGTGCAGTGCATGTATAAGCCAATAAAGTCATAAACTTGCCTATACATACTCACTCAATTACTCACTCATTAACACACGCACTCACTGACGGACGAGTGATTTTTTTTTTTTCTTTTTTTTTTTAAATATAGTATTATTAACTTTGTTGTATTTGTTACTTCTTATTTATCGCTGTAAACTTCTAACAGAAGTCATTTAGTCAACATTATCGCGATCATGCTACCAATCTTCATAATCATTGTCAAGCATGTGTAGCATATTTCCCGGCGCTTAGGTATTTTATTACTAATTTGTTTCATTGTCACTTACGGCTTACGCTGTCATAAAAAGATTTTTTATTAGCGTGCAAACGCATGCCTTCGACACTTCGGAGACTTTTGTCAAACGCCTACACACGCTTAGACGCGTGAACGGCTTGCTTGCATTCAACGTTTTTAATAATTTTTCGCTCAAGCGTTTGCTCGTAAATTCGCATTTATTGCTGAGGCTAGGCGCCCCCAAAAGCAATGCTCGCATATCAAGTAGGCAACTTGTGTCATACGAAATATGATATAAGCGCGTGTGCTGTAAAGCATTTTAAATTAAGAGTTTATACGCGAAAACCAAAAAAAAAAAACTACGTAGAAACAGCAGTCAGTCCGTCTGTAAAATAAAACCGACAACCACAAGTTCAATGCTATACACATACTTACATATATATATGTAAGCTCAGACGCCATGGTAAAACAAGATTTAAAATATTTAAGCACACACATATATACTTACAATACATACATATATGCAAACTTGATTCAAATGGCAGCTTTAATTGCCTTTGCTCTTTCACAGACTGCTGCCAAATTAGTCTTGAATTTATGACCGCAGCAATTGCACTAAGTAACCAAATTTGTTGAAAGCCACTTGAGTTAAATGATGCATTCACTAATGACGTCGTTGATGCTCATGATGATGATGATAATGATAATGATGATACTTGTTGTTGCTCATGATGATGCGTACCAAAGCAATCACCAACTAAGATACACTATAAATATTAAATTATATAACATAACATAAAATGTTCAATTTTCATATAAGTAAAATCAAATAATGCATACATGTAAGTGGCGTCATATGCAGACAAACAAACGCCTTAGCCTCTCAGGCCCCTTGCGCACAAGAAGTTAAGTGAACCATATGAGTATTACTTACGTTTATCTGATTGTCTGCTGCTCTGCTACTGCGACGATAGTAAGCAGTAAAGTGCTAAAGTGGCTGTACAAACATGTAAAAGCAAACAGACAACCAACAGACAGACAATCGAGTATGTGAAAGAATGAAAAATGTATGTATGAGCGAGATAGACAGTTTGGTTGCATTTAAGCGTGTAAACGCATAGCAGCAATTTCTTAGATTAGATTACATTGCAAGTCTGCGGGTTATCATCACATCATGCGTGACAAGCTTGCCAAACCAAAACATTTTTCTTGTATGAACACAACTTAACGGAAACTAACCAGTTTTATAAAGGGTAAAATTTGAGCGCGAAGTGGAATTACTTAAAAACTTAATTTATCATTTTTATACAAAGCAAGACATATTGTTAATAAAGTGAAATCAGTATTAATCTGAAAATCTTACAAGCCTTATTATTTTATGATAAAGATAATCTACATATGAAATCTTTGTTGAAAGCCATGCTGGCATGAAATAAATTACGAGTCATTGAGTCAATGAGCATTGCTTTGCTTATCTTTCAACAATTAAGTTATTTTACAACTAAGTATTTCAATAATAAATAAATAAAAACTTAAAAAAAAATGTAAATACTTTCGAACATTCATTCAAATCGTTTGCCAATTTTAAGACCGATTACCATTTTTGTAATGTTTCTGAACAATTTCGGCACTGATTAAAAAAAAAACATAACATTTGATATGAATTGCGTCTCAGATTGTTTTGTTACAATTTTTTTGTTCAATGAACTTGTACCAAATGGTCAAAATAACTGACCAGAATACATACATATGTATACTCCATAGTCGTTACTCACTAACTGCAATCTGCATGACTATAATACATTCAAAAAAGACAATAAAATGCAAATTTCTATGAAGTTTAGTTTGAAATTTTGCTGTTACATTGCAAAAATCTAAAATGCTTTCATGCAATAAATATCCGTTGCATATGTTAAAGTTGTGCTTTTCTGTTTAAGACAAAATAACGACAAAAACAGAAATTTACTTTTGTTACAACATCAAAGCCGTTTAACTACATACATATACACATAAAAAATGATTGCATAGAAAATAATAAAACGTCTAGCAAAACATAAATCCGACGGTATGAGTACTAAACAAATGGCAAAGTGCCAAGCCAATTGCAAACATGAGCAAAACCAATTAAACGCGGCCTACAGCATCACACAGACATAAAACTGACAAAGTCTGTATGTGTGTGTGTGTGCTGAAAATACATTCAAGCTTTGCGAATTTCGAATCATTGCCAAATACAAACATTTGCAATAAAATGTCCAAATTGCCGACACTGAATGTTCTAGGTCCTTCACTAAGTGAAGTAAAATTGTGCCTTGTGCTCATGTTGAATAAAGTATGTATGTATGTATAAAAAAAATGTATTCATATGTGCAACATTTGCCACAGCCATGACTGCTTTGCTGTACAAACACATGCCTTTACATGTTGTTGAGCTAAACAGCTTTTGCTATTTAAGTAAAAAAAAAAAAAAAATAATAAAGTAAGAGCAAAAAAGCCAATTGAATTCGTATTGCATACGAAATCCCTCACAATTGGCGCTACTGAGTGTAAAGCAAAGCCTTTAAAATGTTCTTTTTAATTTTTTTTTTCTTTTTATTTATCTTTATGTGTTGAACGCTTTACAAACTTGCAGACAAAAGGTTGAAAATGAACTCAAGCCCTTGAATGAACTTTCGAACCCTTTGATAAATGTTACTCAAATCAACTTAAACCATTAAAAATATCTTTGGATTTGAAATAACTTCTTTTCCTTTTATTCCGTTTTCAAACAAAACTTCGAAGTCTCATCAATGCCTCAATGTGATCTATTAACTGTGCGCCAGGCAATACTATTCTATACTTTTTACATATACATTTGCTACTCCAAATAAAAACAGCAAACTATTGTAAAACGATTGAAAAAATATCTCTTTTGCAGAGTCACTGAACTGAAACTTAAATAACAAACAAAAACCGTTCGGTATTAAACTTAATTCAACGCGAACTGCATATGAAACACTTATTTCGCCAACACACCAAGTACAACAAAGATGAGTGAGAGCATTAACGGAAGCTCACACAATGCCAACAGCGACAATGTTGCCGAAAGCTCGAACAATCTTGTGGCAGGACCGCCATCGGAAGAAATGCTGCGTGCGGAATGCTATGAGCGTCTAAATGCGAGCACCAATAACTTCATGCAAGGTGAGTTGTGTTTATTGTTGTTGTTGGTGACTTGCATACAAATTGCGCATAAAACTTTAAGTAGTAACTTTAATGACAACGATTACTCTTAACTTTGTTTCGCAGGCGAATTTTGTGCCGGCACATTTGATGGTTGGCTTTGTTGGCCAGATACAGCCGCAGGCACTTCGGCCTATGAACGTTGTCCAGCGTTCATAACGGGCTTTGATCCCACAAGTAAGTATACAATACAATGCCAAGTGATGAGGGTGAGTGTAGCTACCAAAAAAAAAAAAGAAAACAGAAAACAACAAAAAAGCAAGCAACCGCAGAAGCAAAATGGCCGCAACTAAGTTACCCATTTCCTGTCATGTCTTTTTCTGCATAACTCTGTGTGTGGCATTGTCATTAAATAATACGATTAAAAGGCAACGGCAAAAGGCAAAGAGGCGAGTTGATAAAAAATGTTGACCCTGTCAGATGTTGTACAAGTATGGCAAACAAAAAAAGCGAAACCAAAAATAATTTCATACTTAACTGTTTTTGTACTTTGATATTAAATGCGTAGGCGAACAAGACCGAAATGCAAAATAACAAAGCAACATTTTTTGCCAGCCTATTAATGAAGCGTGTCTGCCCTGTGTATGACCGCAGGCCAGCAGATTACAACGTTATTAAAGGAAGCCACAAACCGAATCGAAAACGAAAACGAAAACGAAAACCAAAAGGAAATGGAAATCGAAATACCAAGCATACAAATGAAAACCAACACTCTAATTGGTGACATCTCAATTTAAGGTAGCAGCAAATCTTGCCATAAATTTGAGCAGACATATGCGTTACTTACAGCCTAACATTTGGGCTTCACTACATTAAACGCACAGCCAGGCGACTTATTGAAAGCGCCTCAAGCTAAGCAAATAAGCAAACGCAAATCAATTGGAAAACGTATGCCATTGGTTGCTGTTGTCGTTAACCTAATTGCTACGTATTTTGTGCTCTGTGTTTTGTTTGTGGCAGCTGCTGTGGCCAGAGGCAACTTTTTGGCAGAGATGAAACGATATTGCACAAGTTGTTGCTAGTTGGCAGCTTAAGTCATTTATTAAGCTGCGTACACGATAAAATATTTGCGCACATTTTAATGTTTGACTTTTAATTTATGAAACAAAGCAACTAATGTTGTAGTAAACTGAAGGAATGGCACTGATTTTCACATCCAAAAAATCATAATTCAATACTAATCTACTTAAAAAAATTTCAAGATACCCTGTAGACATGTTTGTCAATATCCTCCATTCTTAAAAATTTAAGAATAAAATTTCTCAATTTCTTTTTTTATCGCACAATTAGCTCATCATCCTTTAAAATTCAACAAACCAAAACTATTGTTTTCAAAGTTGATTTAAAAATGTTGAAAAATTAATACTTTAAAATAATTTGTGATTTTCACGTATTTTTTTTTTTTTTTTGACGAGAGTTGAGTTTTTGAAAAAAATAAATACATTTTTTCCCCCGATTTTGTATTATTTTAATGAACAAATCATTAAATAATCAAACAATTTAAACTCACCCTGAAAATTGAATTTGTTTATATTTATAATTACAATTGTAATTAAAAATGCAACGCCTTCGGTGCAAATTGAACGTAATGCAAATAATTACAAAATTAGCATGCATATGTTTTACATGTTTTTGGTTGTTTATTTTATTTATTTTTTATTTGCGTGACAGCGTCGACCACGCAAACAAACAGGAGAAATACAAATAAATGCAATAATGTCAGCGCAACAAATATGCAAAATGTCAAGCAACGCAAAATGAGTGTACGACATGAATCACTCACTCACCCACTCACTTGCTCGAAAAAACGTCAGAAGTCAAAATGCCAATCAATGTGAAAAATTAAATGGTGCACGTTGGCGTATGCGCAATATGTCAATAAAGTTGGTGTTGTTCAAGTATCGAAAAAAAAAATTTTAAATGTGACGTATTTTGAAAAAGTAAGCAAAATACGTTTTTTTTTTTTTTTTTTTTGCTTAAAATACTGAACAAAGTTTAGTTTGAGAACTTAAGTTAAAGTTGTCGATTTGACAGCAGGGAAATAAAACCTAATTAAAACATGCTGAGCGACATTGTTGTTTGGTCGTTGGCTTATTGGCACTTTCAGCCTAAACGTAGGCAACATAAAAGAAAACGAAATGAAGAGCTTCTCGCTCAGACTTCATACAGCTTATTGACCTCTGCGACGTGTTCGTGCATACTCGTCTGCGATAGCATATGTATAGCAAAATGTCGATGGCCGCTGCGGCATTATTATTGC
Source organism: Phortica okadai (assembly GCA_034638295.1). Classification (NCBI taxonomy): domain Eukaryota; kingdom Metazoa; phylum Arthropoda; class Insecta; order Diptera; family Drosophilidae; genus Phortica; species Phortica okadai. Next base: position 7,368,816 of record CM067851.1, read on the forward strand.
TGCCATTAACTTTTATGGCACTTCCGGGTAACGGATGTTAAACTGGTATGCCGTTCGACGGTTGTATGCGTGATTTTTTTTCTTAGTTGAAGCAGGCACATTCAGCAAGTTTCTTTCGTATTCTTTTCTTTCTACTTTTAACTTACGTCTGAGCAAAATTTTCACTATTAAAAAGTGATTTCTGTAAAAGAACATCATATTGCTTGTTGTACTATTTTTTTAATTATACTATTAATGGCATTTTTATTAGAGTTTTTATTCGCTTTTGAACAACATGTTTGGAACGTTGAGATTTTCAGAAGCATGAATGTTTTTAAGTCTCAGAAATAAACTCGTCGTTGCAATCAATACGCAATTGAGTAAAACATTTATAGCATTTGTTTACACTTTTGCATTTTCCATTTTTCAACGAATCAAGCAACTGCAAGCATAAGAAAGACAACAGAATTCACCGTAAACAATTTTATTCTTTAGCATTTTGTTTTATTGTTTTATGTGTTTTAACTGTATAAGCAACTTTGGGTTGTTTACGATCGAATAGACAAAAGCGCAATCCTTGTTATTTACGACCAATTGGCATAATTCTATTTGGGTCTTGGTAACTGTTCTGTTATTTTCTTCATTTCAATTTTGTTTTTCTTGCTGCAAAAGTTGTGCAATATTTTACGAAAACTCTATAAAAGATAGAAAGTGTTAAACAGGGTTGTCAACAATTGTGCGGCTATCGAAATTAAGTTTGTGTGTCTGTGTTCTATAGGCATTGCACACCATGATTGGTTGACAAACAGGCGCTGCATTGCATAAATTATAAATGATATGATTTATTAAAGTGACACACTGCGTATGTATAATGTAATTATTTAGACTTGCGGTGGTGGTAAACAAATTTCAAATGCGCTGACATGATTAACGCACAAAAACTCTTAGTTTTGTTGAAATATTTTAGTATTTATTCATTATAATGGGGAGTATTTTGGACTTCATAAAATTGAAGTAAAATATTTGAAATAAACTTCACTTTAGTTCTATATTATGAACTGAAAGCAAACTATTTCATTGACAAAGCGACGTTCTACACTTTGTTGCAATAAAACTAAATAAAGTTACAACGAATTTTTGCGAAAACTTTTGAATAAATGATATACAAAAATTGTTTGAGTAAAAAGACATAAATCAGAAAAGGATGAATCCTAGTGTTGTGGACATTTGGACTGAATGAAGTAAACTTTGTGCTGTAGTTGCATTATATTTACATTCGCTTTTTATATAATTATATTTAAAAATCTTTATTCATAAGAAATGAAGCCATCTTGAATCTCCTAACTCCCAAACGAATGCAAAGAAAAACATATAATTTCTTTCAACAACGAAAACAAAACTAAACAAGTTCAACAAGATCAATACAATGAACTCTAAAAATGTTTTGTAAATGAAGTGAAAAAGATTATAAGTATTTTTGTTAAAAGTTAAAGCCAACGAAATGCAAACATCTGTGGTTGATGTGCTCTTAGTGCGCTCCAATGTAAATACGTCAGATATATCATAATTTAGACAAGCATAATTAATGGAAAATTTTGAACAATTCTCTTTACTTTGCAGGATATGCCCACAAGGAATGCGGCAGCGATGGCAGTTGGTTCAAGCATCCGCTTAACAACAGAACTTGGTCGAATTACACAACCTGCGTGAACATTGCAGACTTGGAGGTAACACCGACAGAATGACAGACAGACAGACAAAATCAATTAATTATTTGCTAAATGCGCATATTTCATTGACTTCATTTTATTAACACTCTTGTTACTTGTATTGAATTTCTTTTCAGTGGAAGCACAATGTCAATCTCATTTACGAGGTTGGTTACAGCATATCGCTGCTGGCCATATTACTATCCTTGGCCATTTTGGGTTACTTCAAGTAAGTTTGTCGCTTGTTAATTACATTTTTAAATACTCTTGCTTGATTAAATAACTTTGTCCGATAAAGTATATATAGATAATGCTTGTTCTCGTTTTAATTAAAATTCTGTCAAAAGCAAGTAACTTTGCAATTAAATTATACCAATTATAAAAAACCAAAAAAAATAAAATGTCACTAATCAACAAAATTTCGGCTAATTGATTGCCCCAATGCAAACTGCATTGCTCATTTTATTGAAACTCGAAATTGATTCATTGGGTTTGATTTTGTTGTCTAACTCTGTAGCAACAAAATCAATATCCTGTTGCAAAAATTCTAACTAAAATTTCTACCAATGAAATGCTGATTGGCATGCGAACAGCAATGCTGACATTCGTATTTAGTTTCTATTATATGAAACGTTTTTTTTTTTTCTACCTTTCAAGCATTTCTAAAGAAATAATTGCGAATATCAAAGAGCGAGAAAGTGAAAAAAGTGAATGAAAGAGTTGTTCTTCGAATAACTTGTTAAGTGGGTGTATACGTAAGTGTACTTAATGTGCATTCGCTTGTTTGCTTATTTGAGTACTACAAATAGGAGCCATGTAACATAGACTTTGTGTCGCACCAACGCTGAGTAAACAGCAAAATGAAACTGATTACTAGTTTCACATTGTTTCCCCGTAAGCAAGCTCTTGCGAAAAATAAAACAAATACAACTGAATATATAAATACGACAGCAAAAACTCACACGCACGCACAAACAGATAAGCTTATGAGCAAAGAAGAAATACATGCATATACATACATATACATACATACATTATTTTCTTATTCTACTTGTTTTTATAGTCTTGCAAAATGAGTACATTAACTTTATCATGTTGTTTGTAAAGTATAGAATCTATATAGAATATTTGTAGAGTAGCATTTCGAAAATCCGTACAATTGACGATCGAACCATATCCTAATTGTCGGAATTACTTAATTCTTCATGATTGTTGAATATTTCTTTTGAGTACTTTTCAACAAATTATGTTTATATAATTTAATATAATATTTTACATTGAACTTATTTAATTGTATTATCGAAAGAAGTATTTTATTTTCTGATATTAGTGTTCGAATTACTGGAACGTCCAGATTATCTAAGTTCTACTGAATGTACATATATTCTTGATCATTATATTGTAAAATGTAGGAAAATGTGATAATTTTAATAGAAATTAGAAAAAAATATTTCTCATTGCATAAACTGCAAGAGGGTTTACCCATCATTATATTTGGTACACTGCTTCGAACAGTATACAAGTTTCGAAAACATCGAAAAAATTTCCTTTCCTCTTTTTTTTTTTTTATGAAAAGTGGCGCCAATTTGTTTATTCAGCGTACATTTTACACACAAAGACACAGATAATGTTCTTGTATTTGTGCAAATTTATCATCTTTTCGCACTTCCTGCTCCCCCCTCTTCATGCATTACTAACTGTATTGTAAACGTTGCTCTTGTCAGTTTACTAATTACGGATATGAGAAAATATGTTTTTGTCGCTTTCTATACGCTGTTTTTTATTCTTTCATCGATTATCTCTTTCGATGAACTTTTTTTTTCTTATTTCATTTCATTTTTTTTTTATTGACTATTCAAGGAAATGAAATGAGGAAATTCCTTGCTTGTATACATACCACTCAATGAATGAGCAACATTTTTCAGTTTATTTTGCTCGTCTGCTTGAAATGACAGAAATTTCTTTTGTTATATTTCTTGCCACTGTATGTGTGTGTGTGTGTGTTTGTTGCTTGTATTTCTTCAGTTTTATAATTAAAGTGATGGAAAATTCTAGTTTAAAATTGAAAATTTGCACGCTTTTTTAGTGACCTCTGATTAGCACAATTTTAGTTAAAGAAATGAGTTAAAATTTTAACAATAGTCAAATTTTCAGTAATTGCGTGTTGTGAGTGTCATGATTGACCAAGCTGATTGAGTTGATATGTTGCTCAAAACCAAATTGACATATTTAAGGCTCCAACAGCAGACAACAATAACTTCAGAACGGTTTTTTGAGTTTCAGAGACAACAAACTCTAAAAATCGAATCATAAAAGTTTTATTAATATAAGCAAAGCAAAATCTAAAATTCTATTATAACTTTCAATGACAAAACACACATTGACAAACTTTTGTAACTCTTTTCTATTATTCAGATCGTTGAAATGCGCGCGCATAACATTGCACATGAATCTATTCACATCATTCGCGGCAAACAATTCGCTCTGGTTGATTTGGTACCTTGTCGTGATGCCCGACTCAGAGCTATTACACCAAAGCCCGGTAAGTGACGACAACAAAGTATAATTAACAACGATTGCTGATGCACAACTTAAACATAAAACTATTGTTTCATATATGCGCTTGCTCCTTCTTACACCCTAGGGTTCCTGCATTACATTGCACATCATATTACAATACTTTTTACTAACGAACTATTCATGGATGCTGTGCGAAGGCTTTTATCTGCACACTGTGCTCGTTTCGGCATTCATATCCGAAAAGAAACTGGTTAAATGGCTGATTGCTTTTGGCTGGGGCTCACCGGCGCTAATCATACTCATTTATGGACTGGCACGCGGTCTCAGCGGCAGCGACGATCAACTTGTACAGTGAGTAATTGAATAAGTTGTGTGTGCATAAAAGATGGCCTCATAAATAATGTGTGTGTGTGTGTGTGTGTGTGTGCGTGCACATTTAAATTGCGCGCACGTGCAAAATTTACAAAAAATTATGTAAACTTAATCTTTGAAAAAACAAAAAAAAAAAAATGTTTTTTTTTAATATTTAATAGTAATTCTTTTGCTTGTTTATATGCTTCTCTCTCTCTCTCGCACTACTACAGCTGCTGGATGGAAAGCACTGATTATGACAACATACTCATTGTACCTGTTTGCATTTCAATGTTCCTGAATTTGTTATTCCTGTGCAATATTGTGCGCGTTGTGTTGCTTAAGCTGAAGGCGCCCGCAGGCGTACAAGGTAGCTGCGGACCATCGCGCACCGTCCTGCAGGCATTTCGGTAAGTAAAAAAGCATTATGTAACGGCAGTAAAACAACTAAGCAAACAGCAAATTCAAACAAATCGTAAGAAAAAAAAAAAAACAACTGAAAAATGTAATTTCGTAATGCTATAAATATAAAAGCGGCACTAAAAACAACAAAAAAAAAAAAAAAAGAAAACAAAAAATGAGAAGCACAAAAATAAGAACGAAAAAAATTTAATTCAATAATAATCATAAAAGAGCAAGAAGAAGAAGAAGAAGAAATCGTGAGGGCGGCAGAGTTCGCCAACGGCGCGTATGCATAATTATAATTTTCATTTGACTGCTTCGAAGTTGCGTATGCAAAACTTTTACACAAAATAAAAAAAAAACTCACAAAAAAAAAAAGAAATGAAATAAAATTTATAATTCCATTTGAAATTACGGAGCGCCATGCGCCATACGCGTTTGCGAGTGCATTAAAGAAAGAAAAAAAAAAAAAACAATAAAAACAACAACAACAACTAAAACAAGTCACTTTCATTTAGTTTTTACATATATTCTCTAAGCTACTTCAAAGTGAATCTTTCCTTTTGCTGCTTGCAGTGCCACATTACTGCTGGTGCCATTGCTCGGCCTTCAGTACATTGTCACGCCGTTTCGTCCGGCTCCTGGCCATCCTTGGGAGAATACATACGAAGTTATCTCAGCATTCACGGCCTCATTTCAAGTGAGTACTTTAATAATTGTCGTCATTTGCATGTCACTTTTTTTTTCTTTTTTTTTTTTTGTCTACATACAAAACTTACCACAAAATGTTGTCAACACTGTGCACGAGTTAATGTGCACGTCCGGCGGCGTCATAAAACACAAACCAAAAAAAAAAAAAAGAAATGTATACACAATTGTCATGTCCTTTTTGGCGCTATCTACGCTTGTTAGCCTCATAATGCGTTGCCATTTAAAGGACACTCAATTTGCCATCATCAACATTAATGCGTTGCTCAACTTATGAAATTAAAATTACTTTTGCATAATTTCGTAGACTTTAAGCGTGAAAAATTCGTTTTTCATAATACAAACAAAAAATTTATTGACTTAAAATTGTTGTTTACACATAAGTAATACACAAAAATATTTTCGCTTGTGAAATTTTCAAGTTCCTAAATATTTGACCAAACCACGACTTGACTTGTTTTGAATTTTGGTATTTTATTTTTTTTTAAATCTGTCTTAAACCAACAATCAGTAAAGCCAGACAAATACTTGCCGTGGTTGCCGCTTGCTTAATACTTCAAAGTTGATTTGAGAATTATTCATATTTGCTTGCGCACGCAAAATCAATAACATGTGAAATCATGTGAAAATGTTAAAACTGTGTTTTACATCTCGCTTAAAATAACAATTTTGCGTGCAAATCTGCGTACACACAGAAAATGAAGGCACGTATACGTGATTTTTTTTAATATACTTATATACATGTACATATATATGTATATTTGGCGGGCAAATATGGATTAATGTTTGTGCAAAGTAAGTCTGTAAACAAACAAAACCGGCAGAGCGTAAAAATAAACTCAACTAAGCTTTTTGCATGTGGCAAAGAAAAAGGTAACACTTAAGCCGACAAAACATCAACACATGTGAAAGGCAAACGTAAAAAAAAAAATAAAAATAAATAAAAATATAAATAAATAAATAAACTGCAAGCAAGTGAAATGGAAAGTAGCAAATGAATGAGCACAAACAAAAAAGGAAAACATTAGAAAGGTACGAAAGCAGAAGATGCTAAGCAGAAGGCGTAATGGCAGAAGAAATTTAAAAACAACAAAGCAAACCTAACTTATATGAATGTATGCCAAAATGTAGAAGAACTGCCAGCTGCACAAATACAAATGTCCTAGAAAAACTGAACGCACTGAAATGTTTGCTAACACTTACACACACATTTACATCAGCTGAGTCAAGAGTAGAACGTTGCCAAACGAACGCGTGAAAATATAAGGCACAAAAACTGACCTACAAAACTGTTCTAAACAAAACAAGCGCCCATAAAGTGTTCAAAAGTGTGTGTGTATCCAACATATGTGCACACATATGTAAATGCATGCAGTTGATAAATTATTTCATGCTGAAATTGACTCGTATTCGAATTTCTGCATTACGCCCTCAAATGAAGCGGTGAGTTGATGATTTATTTCATAAGGTTTTTCTGACATTGATAAAGCTTTTCCGACAGTACAGTCAATATTTTGTTGTTAAGACTTGGCATGAGAACAAAACAAATAATCATAATTTCGTAGTTTGTTGGCTTGTGGCTGGCAGAAGCAATATTCCTATAACTAAACTGCTTCAAAAGAATAGGACGATGTAGAAAATTATCTTTAAATATTAAAGACAAAATTAAAGCATCTTTGTTGAAATTTATAAATTAAAATGCAACCAATTCATCTTTGGATGAATGTCGTTGCACTCAAATGAAGAGCTTAAAGTGCTAATGTTAATTTTTTACTCTTTGAATATAATAATATAATTATGATATAAAAATCAAGTTTTTATAGCACGCATAACATAAAATATCTTATAGTACCGTAATATACAAAACGATATGAGTATGTTATAAAAAATGTAACTATAAAAGTTTTCTACACATAACTTTTTTTTGATTGAGTTATAAAGTTAGTTGATTATCATCTTTCGAAACTCACATTTATATTTGTATTTTTCATATACAAAAATTATTGCATGTGTTACCATTTTTCAGTTTGAAATTCATGTGCAAATTATGTCAATTATGTCAAATCAACCGAAAGCCAACTTCTATTAGAACACCCTTTTTTGGCATGTATGTATAACATGTTATGAACCTTAAAAGCAAAATGTTGTCCACATGCTGACAAACAAAAAAAAAATATACAAACGCAATAAACAATAAACTTTTTAATATGTAAAACGAAAAGCAAAGTTTACTGTAATGTAAACTCTGGCAATAAAAGTTTGTCAGCTTTGCTGCTTTGCCATGAAGATGTGCAGATAAACTGAATGCAACATGAACACATTTAAGTTAAAAGTTATAAAAGCAAATATAAAGCATCGAAGCGCCAAATTCGCATGACATAACATAATTTGTACTGACAGAACATGTATGTATCTAATATCATTTTAACTATATGCAAAAGATAAACGCATAAGGGTAAACTTTTTAAGTTGTAAAATATAAAATATCAAAGTGGCCAAGGAATATTTAATTAAAACAACTCTTTGATTGGCTCTAAAAGTTTAAATACGAACTTGGCTAAATAAAATTATGTGGGGTTTAAGGTTTGGTTTTTTATAATAATAGTTGTTTAATGTTAAAGTTTGATTAAGTAATACAAATACATAGATTAAAACAAGTTAAGTTAAGTGGACCGTCTGTCCTTTGTCGCCGATAGCGGACCGTCTGTCCTTTGTCGCCGATAGCGGACCGTCTGTCCTACGTCGAATGTTTTAGCCGCGGTCGTCGTTCGCGGAACTTCGCAATTGCTTTCTCGTCAAATGTCAACTGCTTCTCGGTTGATCGCCAAATATCAACTGATGATCTTCGATGCTTCTGCGTTGACCATCGAATGTCAACTCCTCGTCGGTTGATCGTCAAGTATCAACTGTCTCGTTTTTGTCGTTGTCTAGGTTCTTCTCTGTCATCTTCTTCTTCTACTTATGGTCAAGGTGACCATTTATTGTGCACTAAACGCACCAATCCCACATTCGGCCATACTGACTAAACATTCGCCTCGAATGTTTCGGCCTGGTTGTCGTCATCGTCATCCTGTGAGTACGTTGACCAAGGCTTTAAATACTCGGCACATGTTGATGTGTTTTTCGGTCTTTCGTTGTTGCCTACTTTTTGCACATCGTATGCATTGTTGTGTTTAACTTTTACGACTTGATATGGTCCCAAAAACTTAGGCTTAAGTTTTAGACCACTACCAAACTGAGTTCGCTTCACAGCCACCAAATCTCCAACATCATACCGTCTAGCTGCTTTGCGTCGAAGGTTGTACGTCTTTCTGTTTTCGTCTTGTACTTTCGCAATCTGTGATTTTGCCTTTGTACGTAGATCATTTCGGTCATTATCAAATGCGGTCTTCATCTCTTTGTTGATTATTTCTTGCAGTTGGTGATCTTCTGGTGTGCGCTTTCGTAGATCTATCATCACTTCAAATGGCGTTGAATCAATGTTTCGTGTAAACGTCGAGTTGATCGCTTGTTGTACTTTATTAACATGCTTATAGTACTCATTGCAAACCAATTTTTTCGTTTTCTTTTTTGTGGAATGCCCTCTCTCATGGTTATAGTACTCTTTCATCTTCTTTTTTGTGGAATGCCCTCTTTCATGTGCGTTGTTCTGGATAAATTGTTTTTGCCTTTCAGCTGAGTCGACAATTAATTCTGCATCATTCGCCAACTTGTGACGAATACCCGCTTTAATATAGTAGTCGTCGTACATCGAGTCGCCATTACTGATGACTTCTTTGATTGCTTTAATTCTCTCATCACGGTTCTTCGCGTTTTGTGTGCCAATTCTTACACCGTCATCAGTTTGGGTCATAACAGGGTATCTTCTATGCGCGTCAACATGCCTCACTTGTGTGCCGTAGCGATGCTCATTTGTGACTGCTAATCTACGAGGTCGCGAAAATACTGGAGTTTCGTCTGTTACTATTATACGCCTCTCGATATTTGTTGTTTTAACTTTCTTTGGTTCATATTGCGAAATACGTCGATGCACTTCGTTTTTGGCTTCTGCACTCGCTGGTTCGCTTATATGAAACTTCTCGTCGTCATTTACAGCTTCTATTTTCATCATGTTGCTCTCTTCAGTCGCGTCATTTCTTGCTTTACGTACTGTCACACCTTTTGCATTAAATACAATTTCGGCCTGAGTAGCAAGTTCTTCACCGATTACCAACTCTGCATCAAGGTATCTAACTGGAACTACATGAAAATCCAATAAGAATTCGTCGTCGTCAATGCAAACGTGTTCTTCGAAATGCCCGTATGGTTTTATTTTATTCGCGTTGCGATCATTTCCAAAACCAATAAGTGTTATATTGCTGTTTTTTAACTTCGGCTTGTTCATTTCACCATACAAATCTTCTCGAATTAGGCAGTATTTGCTTCCCGTGTCAAACAAAGCTAAGCACTTTTTGTCTCTGATGCACACTTCTTTGTTTGTTAAATCATTTCCCGACTTCACATTACGCGTATTCGTTTTTAGTTCTTCGGTTTTCTCGTTGGTCTGACAATCTTTAGAGATGTGTCCAAATCGATGACACTTATAACACTTTCTGCCTTTATCTTTGTTCTGACAGTTGTTCGACAAATGCCCTTTTTCTCCACAGTTATAACAGTTTACTTCTTTTTTGGCATTTTTGTTCACACTCACTTTTTTGTCTTTTGAACTTATTTCAGCGCCTTTTATTTTGTCGTTCTCACTTCGTTTTTCTTTGTCACTCATTGTTTTGTAGCATTTTAATTTGTTTTTAAATTCACTCAAATCTTTTGCGTTGTATAAAATCGTTTTGTTTGAAATTTTGTCATCTACGCCGTCTATAACGTATTGCATCAATGCGTCGTCTGAAATTTGTCCTCGCGTGGCAATGCTTTTTAGTCTATAAAAATATTCAAACACACACTCGTTTCTATCGCGTTTGCTTCGAGAAAGTTCTTCATGTATTTGCTTGCTGCTCACTTTTGCTTCAAATTCGCTAAGCAATGCTTTCTTCAGAATGATCCACGACGTTATACCTCTTTCGCTTTGCACGAACAGTTTCGCGATTCCTAATAATGACTTCTTTGCAAACACCAATTTTTGTAACTCGCTCCAATACATAAGTGTCGCCTGTTCTTCAAATTCTTCTATCCAAGTTTCCACCGAAATAACGTTTGTTCCGTCGAATTTGCGTATGCTGTCTTCAATGTCTCGAAAATTCATATCGAATCGTGGAGTAACGGCTCCATTAACTTCGTTGTAGACACCAATGTTGTTGTTTCTGCTATTGTCGCTATGCATATTCACGTCGCTTCTGTTTTGCGTTCTACCTCTCGTTGTTGTTGTTGCCACAGTTGAATTGTGCAAACTTCGTTGTTCTATTTCTTCGAATTCGTCGTTTGATTCGTCGTCTACTTCGTCGTCTGAGGCTTCTGTATTCGACGCCAGCAGCGTCTGCTTTTGTAAATTATTAAAAATGTGTACCATCAAATTTTGTACATTATACGCTATGCGTAATACACCACATATCGACACTAAGTCTGCTTGTGTTAAATTTGCTTCCACGAATCGCTTCTTTGCTGCAAATTTTTCGTCAGTTTCGGCGAAGTCAAATCCCGAAAATTCTCGTAGTCGCTGTCGATTACTTCTGTCTCCCTCTTGCTCGAAAACGAACATATGTAGAGCTTTGATACTCTCTCTTTTGCTTGAGCGCAGACTCGAGCTTATTAAATCGTTTAATGTATGCATCGTTGTTGCAAAAAAATTTAATTTTTATTTTGCCAAACTCCTCAATTTTTAATATTGTTCACCGTATTTTGTTCTTGTTTAATCGCACTATCACTTCACTCAATTACTTAATCATTCACTCACGGACGAGCGCCCAAAATGTGGGGTTTAAGGTTTGGTTTTTTATAATAATAGTTGTTTAATGTTAAAGTTTGATTAAGTAATACAAATACATAGATTAAAACAAGTTAAGTTAAGTGGACCGTCTGTCCTTTGTCGCCGATAGCGGACCGTCTGTCCTTTGTCGCCGATAGCGGACCGTCTGTCCTACGTCGAATGTTTTAGCCGCGGTCGTCGTTCGCGGAACTTCGCAATTGCTTTCTCGTCAAATGTCAACTGCTTCTCGGTTGATCGCCAAATATCAACTGATGATCTTCGATGCTTCTGCGTTGACCATCGAATGTCAACTCCTCGTCGGTTGATCGTCAAGTATCAACTGTCTCGTTTTTGTCGTTGTCTAGGTTCTTCTCTGTCATCTTCTTCTTCTACTTATGGTCAAGGTGACCATTTATTGTGCACTAAACGCACCAATCCCACAATTATAAAAATTATTTGAGTTTAGTGCTTTGGGATAATGTATCATGGCCATGAGTGTGTGTGTGTATGACTTCAAATAAAGTTAACAATTTACAATTTTATATTTTGACATTGCTTTGTTAACAATATGACAGCAGCTTAGCGTTGAAACGTAACTGAAAGCATTGAGCTTAGCAAAGTTTATTTGAAATGCAGATAAGCTGCTTGGCTTGTGCCAAAGTCTTGACTTAAAGACGCACTTAAGAAAAAGTTAATATATAACATGCAAGTTTTGGAATCTTATGACTACTTCTACCACACGCTACACAATGAAGTTGCAACATGATAAAGATTACGCCACTTTGTGCTATGTACGTTGCATGAAAGACAAAATTCCTAAGACAAAAATTTCAATAAAGAAATTTTGCAAATTTTTTTGTTTGCTATTTTTTTTTTTACCCGTCTTTTTTATGAAATTTTAATAAGAATTTTTGCATTTTTACTCATACCATTTAAAGTTGTCACACAGTATGCTCTAACAAAATAACAAATGACAATGAAATTGCGTATACGCCTTGTGGACAATTGCTAATGGCAAAACATTTGACTTTTAGTATTTTAGTAAAAATTCTGGCAAATAATGTTAATTAAGCTCAACTAATATTTTTTTTTTACATTCATTATTATTTTCATACCACATGTAGTTTATTGGCTTTCATTTTGTTTAAGTTCTTGCAAAATAATATCAAAACTTTCAAGTCAAACAATATTCATACAAATTAGACTCGACAAGCCACAATTTAAAGTAAAAATATGCAAGAAAAATAAATTCTTCAACTCGAAATGCCGCAACGAATTTCATCAAGCGCACAATGTGAGTTTCAATGCAATTACTAACACTAACACAAAACTGAATAAAATGAAACAAAATACAACAATTATTCAAGTCAAAAATAACACAAAATTTCCATTCCTATGCGTGGTTGAAGTCTACGTTACACGCTTGATTGCTCTGCATGCTGAAACATTTGAATTTTTTGTAGACCGCAGTAAATTATTTAAAACAACATGTTGAAATAACTGAAAACCAAATAGGAAAGATCATAAAAAATTTAAATATGTTTGTTTAAACACGCTTGGGGAGTTAAATAATAAATAGAATTTGTATGGAAAATATTATGAGTAGCAAAGCACACTCGTAAAATGTACAATAAAATAGGCAGACAATTATTATGGATTATAAAACGGGCTTAGTTAAGTAACAAATGCTGTATGAAATTAATTTAATTGCTACAAGGAGGCTTATTTATAAGCTGGCAATTCTACTATTCAAAATATAACAAATATGCCGAAATTATGCTTTTTTATTTATCATACTATTTGAGCAAAGTAAAAAAAACATTCCAACCGTATAACTTCACTTAGCAACAAGCAAATATTTTCTTTTTTATTTTTTGCGAAAACCTTTTCAAATGTTCACAATTTAAATAAACTCAATTTATTGCCTAACAAAATCCAATTTTGATTTTTTTGTATTTGTTTGTTTTTTTCTTTTTTCTACTTTTACTTTCTTTTTTAACCCAGTTTGCCTAATACATTTTTTCACACGTCGCTCGGTTATGAAAAGTGTGCGAAAACTCTCAGCTGTCAATCAACAGAAGCCTTTTTTTCACATCAATATTCTGTCAACCAAATGATAATAGCAAGAAGGAGTTTGTTAGCAGACTTACAAGAACAAAGTGTGAAATATAATCACTTTTAGACACCCACACACACACACATAACGCTGTCACTAAGCAAATAGACAAAAAAATGAAAGCGAGAAATACAGATAGACAGTCAGTATCGATTAAACGCAAGCACACCGAGAAACCCTTTAGCAAAATGTGTGTGATAAGCAAATATTGAGGAAAAAAATCGCCTGTGGCTATCAAATGATAGAAAATATGAATGCAAAGGCCTCAATGAAGCATATTGCAACAAAATGAGCGTAGCTAAATGCTTGTGAAACGACAGCCGAAATAGCTGAAAGTCGAAAGACAGACTGACACAGACTGATTGACAGGCAACAAGACAGCATAGATAAATGAAATTGGTAGACCAGCAAGAGGAAATGTTTTACTATATGAGTATAAGTGTAGCACGTCTCGCATATAATGGCTGCAAATTGAGTTTACACGCACACAGACAAGAGACTTTGCTAAACAAAAATACAAACAGGCAACAAGATACTTTGGCTTGGCAGCAGCAGCATAAAGTTAAAGTAGCTGCCATGGTAGAAATGAATTGCAAATTGTCAAGCACGCATACCAAATGAAAAATAAACACAAAATTATGTTATATCTGAGACGCGTTTGCAATACTTTCAATGATGAAAATGAGCGCACGCAATTGTATTTTATTTAATAAATATAAGAACACATTAAATTGCCTAGCGTACGAGACGATTTTATACGATATATTATTTGTTGTACATTTGACTAAGATGTTGACAATTTTGTAATTTCTCTTCTTCTTTCTTTACAGGGTCTTTGCGTTGCGACGCTCTTCTGCTTTTGCAATGGCGAGGTTGTGGCACAAATTAAACGTAAATGGCGCATGATATGCTTCAGCAATCGACCGCGTGCAAATTCTTATACAGCCACTCAGGTCTCGGTAAGATTTTATGCTATGTCCGCTTTGTTGTTGTTCTTCTCTCTCAGTGTTTTTGCTCTTTATAACAAATGGCTGACGGCGCGTACTTACCTAACTAACACTAACTACAATTATGTTAATACAACAATTGGCGTTTACATTTTGTCAGTTCATTTGCTTACTATGTCTATACTACTTGTTCTACTACCACGAATATTTGCTTTTAATTAGTTGCCAATTAGCACAACTCATTGTGCTACGTACATACATCTCTGAATGCATATGAAGCAACCAAAAAAAAAAAAAAAAGTGCAGTAAGAGTTGTAATGAAATTTCCATTGTGTGCAACTTTATGCTTTGAAAGTCATTGTTGAGCACACAAAATGCTTATAAGCCACTAAACAAAAAGGTGAAATACATTTGTATATATGTGTGTGTGTCTAAAAGCCACAAAACTTTTGTTAGTTTTTTTAAAAGGAAAGTTCATTTGTTACATTTTACGTGCGCGAACTTTTACTGCACTGTTTAAGCGCTTTATTAAAATTTCACATTGTTTTTTTTTTTTATTTGCCGCTTTTATGTATTTTGTTAAGAAAAGAAAAAAGAAAAATAAATTCAAAACACAAACCTTACCCGCGCACCGTTGCCAACCCTTAGACCATGATAGCAAATTCTCAGTTCTTTTGATTGTAGTTCGTACGCTGTGGACCGCCAATGCCCGGCGAGGAGAAAGTATGACTAAAGGACATGTCAACGGCAGCATTGAGACGCGCATCAGCGGCAGCAAGCAGCAGCAGCAGCGCCGCCACAAGCGCGAACATTAGTCGTGAGCAACATAAACGCCTACGCAGTCAAAGCACTTATGCGCCCGCGACTAGTTCGACAGCATTAACAATGACAACGACAGCGACAGCAACAGCGACAACAACAACAACAACAGCGGCATCAAATGCTATTATCAACGGCTTGCGTAAAATGCATTTCCTACGGCGTAAATCCAATGACAATTCGCGTATACGGCAGCCCTTGATGGAGGAAGCGGCAATGTCGCTAACAGCTGACGGCAGTCGAGAAAATGTGCGTATTGTGGCAGCAAACGAGGCGTTAACGACAACGGTAGCGACCGCAAGCCAACCAATGCCAATGACGACAATTGTCGAGCATGCAAACGAACGTGCAACAAACTCAACAAACTGCAACAACACACAAACAATTGCAACATCCAACAATAGTATTAAAAATGGCATTGGCAACATGAGACAACAGCAGCAACAGCAGCAGCAAACTGGCGTTGTTATTGTTACCACACACAACGATAGCTTGGATGGCAATCACATTGCCGATGAAGCGCTTTAAGCACACACAACTTGCTTAAATAACTACAACAACTCTTTGAATGTAATATGAGCATACCAAAAATAAAAAAACATATAATTATTAATTGCTTTCAATTTACGCACACACACACACACACATGTCCATTAATTTACATATAGTTACTAAATACGATAATAGTCGCAAATCACATGGTAATCTCATAAATTAAGTTTTACTAAGAGTCAAAAGCGCAGTCAATACAATTATTTATTGAATTAATTAAGTATAGAAAAAAAAAAAAAAAAACATGAAAATGCATTGCAGTGTTGTCAACTTCACAAAAGTCGGGCTTTAAGTTTGGTGACATTTCAAATATAAAATTTATTATTTAATATATTCTATAAGAAAATCATAAATATGATAATTAAGAATTTAAATGGATATAAAATATCGTTGTTGTATTTATTGTACGTGTATGAGTTGTAATTTATTAAACTATAAACGTAAACGATTTATCAATTAAGCTATAATAATTTTATTAATTGCATTATTGAATTCTTCTTTTAAATGTGTAGCTGAATAAAATGTAAGGCTTTTTGTGTAAATAAATGCGTGGAATTAAAACAACATTTGTTTTCTTCAAAAAAATAATTTTCATTGAAGGGCAAGTAATGAGTAAACAAAAAAGATATAAAAAAAAAAAACAACAAGTCCTTTGTGTAAATTAGCAAAACTTATTTTAAACTTTTAATAATTATTTAACAAAAAATATGTTTACTCTTGTTTAAGAGTTAATCCTCAAAGTATGTCAGCAAAAGTTCATTAAAACTCATTTACACAAATCCAACAAGCCAAATTGTTCTATGCGCGTTATAGTATGAACACACACACACACACACACACACATACAAGCAGACCATCAAACGCGCCCACGCTTCTATCAAATCACAAAAGTTTCAAAGCAACAAAAATTATCACGTTGGTTGCCATTGTATGGCACAACAGGCCCTCAAGATAATAACACGTATACGCCGCGTCGTCTGGCAATGCGACATAAACAACGCACACAGCTAACAACTTAAACGTAATTAGCATATAACCGCGTTTACATTACTGACTTTATATACTCGCACTTTAAAGCGGGCTAAAAGTAAGCCGGCAGCAGTCGACAGGCATGCCGCAAGGTTCTACTTGTCTCTATGACTATCTGCCTATCTGTCTGTTTGTCTGACAATCTGTCTGCCTGTCAGTCTGTACATTTGTCTATCTGTCAGTCCCTTAGCAATGTTGAAACTTTACACACTGATAATTACTACGCAGTCTACTTGTACTTTTTTAATGAATTCCATTTGAAGTGCTTTCATTTCAACACTTTGAAAAGCTTGCGCCATAAATTACAACATGATGATGATGATGTTGATGTTGACGCTCTCTACTTTAGCCAACATTTAACACTGACATCTGTGTCTGTGAATGGTAAATGGTAAATTTCGTTCGCGGCGTTAATAGTTGTCGACATCATGTGCGCTACTTGATACCTTTGTCCTCTACTAGTTGTTTTGCTGTTGTGTAACTGAGGTAGGTTGTAATTATTAAAATCGAAGTAAACGCAGTCGGCATATTTTGTCGAAGACAAAACAAATTACACTTTCATTGAACTTTCAATAGATTTCAAGTCAGTTGAATGTCCTTTTTGTCGCAAAGCTTTTAACGACGAATTACCATATTGTCGCGGCGCAATTTGTGATCGTATTCATGCGATTTAAATTCCTTTTGTAGTTCATTGCCTCCGGCACGTTTGCCATGAACACGTTTGAACGCTTACTGGCACGAGGCATCAACTTAATTGAAATCGGATTTATTAAAAACAGCTTCAAGCACTGCACTCAAATATTTAAAATGTTTAGTCACTTTTGCTTAACACTCAAACATGAGTTGAGACATAAACAATTAACAAAACTTTATACTTTTTATATTGACATATGTGTCGTATACTTTATTTCACTGCCTTAGCTGCAATAATATGTCTAAAAGTATGCAACACAATAAAGTTAAGTCAATTTTTTGAAGATTCGCAGTAGTTCAGCAAACTTATACGGAACTAATGAAGACTGGTTACACTTGCACAGAGTAATTGTTTTTATTTTTTATTATTATTATTTATTTAATAAACATTAAACTTTGATTTAACACACCAAACCCTGAGCCACAGCAGGCGACATAAATATGTAATGATGAAACGATAAACTTTTTTCAAATGCAATAAAATTAAATACTTAAAAAAAAATTAAGTTAAACCAATTTTAATGCAATAAAATGCAAATAAACTTTTATTTGTTTAAAATTTATGTGCATTTAAATTGTTATTTTTATAATAAATACACACATGCATATAACCAACCTGATATGCATATAGAAGTGCGTATTCGTGTGTGTCGCATTAAGTAGCATTTTATTGCTTCTTGAAAATAAAATGCGAAAAGAAAATAAAATTACTTTTTTAAAAAAAAACATTTTTTTACGCTTGCGTACATATGAAGGATATTTGTCATGATGTGAATCATTTTTTGTGCGCATAAGTGGAAATTTTGCTGATGCCACAGCGCAGATTTTCTTCTTTTTTATCATTTATTGCACATAAAGATAACGTATACGTTGCATATGCCAACAAAGTGACAACCGCAAAGTTGTTAATTGCGCTGTGCAAATGTGTACGTTAACATTAGCAATTCAGCTCACGACATGCACTCACATTTATTGCATTTTTGCTGTCATCAACAGTGCTATTTATTTGCTTTGATTTTTCTTTACTTACATACATTATTTTAATAGATTTTTCAACATTTCATGCACAGATTTAACCTTTCGCTACAATAGCAACAAGTTTAACACTTGTTTCTTTCGTTTAACACTTTGTTAAAGTGCATGTCAGCTCGTGTCTTGTGCATGTCATGTGCTGTTTTAATACAAATAAGTTGGCTACACGTTGGACAATGAAATATGTATGTGTGTAACGTACAGAATGAAGAGTCCTGCGGCAGCAAAGGCAAAAATTTAATAACAAATACATTTTCAGTTATTTTTGTGACCAAAGGAATGCATGTTTTGTCTTTGGTATGTCGTTTTTGTCTGGTTTATTTATAAAAAATGTAAAATTATTTTTCCGATTTTGTCTTCACTTTAGTCTGCCATACAATTTTAGTTTCTTAACTCTGTGCTAAGGGACAAAGCTAAGAATAAAACTTCAACGTTGCACACTTGACAATAAGAAAGCTGCTTTTGGTGTCGAAAAATCATGAATTTTTGCAAAGTCAACATACAAATAATGCAAATAGAAAATGCATAACAAAAATGAAAAGCCATTTGCATTTTCTTTTTTACTTCTAACTTGTTTCAGAGTTCTTTATAATTTAATAAAAGTATATACTTTCTCAACGCATAACAGTAGACATATGAACTATAAAGAATATATACATTCCTCAACAATTCGTTGAAACTTGTTAATATAATCATTTTATTCGCTTTTATTTAACTTGCACTGTATTTAGCTGGGAAATTTGAATAATTAACACTCTATAAGATAATTATGAAAACTATTTCTTATTTTCCCGCCTTGACAAACTTTGAAATATGCTCTTTGACCATTGAAATCCGTTGCTATTTTAAGAGAAAAGTTTGCCAACACACAAAAGTTAAACTCAACTCAGTTGAAGTCCAATTAAGATTAGCTTAATAACTTTTTAACGACAATTTATTTCAAACAAGTTATAAAGCACAAGCATGAAACTGTATTGAAGCAACGAATCAAGTGATAAATTGGCAGTTTTTAATGTAATAATAACAAAATGATTCGCTATTTTGTATCTGATGTTTGTAGCTTCTCCAAAAGATGCTGCTTGGCCAACAATTGTATACGCTTCTCGATCAGACCGAGCGGTTTGCCTGGCACCAAATGACACGTTGATTGCCTATCGAATACAACATATGAATTTGGTTTGTCTTCTGATATTGTTCAATGCATTGCTTACTTGTAAATAATTTTCTCCCGATCCGCCCAGGGCCATGCACGCTCCATGTTGTCTAATTTAAACAGCACCTGCGCTCAAAGAATCGGAGTTAATGTTAATTCATGTAAAGCATAATAATACTAAAAGCAAGTTGTGTTACCTTTTGAGCTGTCTCCAAAGCAGTTGGCTTCGCATCGTCTTCAGTGACGCCACTGCCATTGGCATCGTCGTCATCGTCGTCGTCGTCATTTTTGTTTTGGATGTTTTCGCTGTGCGCAGCTTGTGGCGTTTGTTGTATTGAGGTTATGCTATTGTCGACGTTCTTAGTATTGCAACGTTGTTCGATATTCAATGTCAAGTCGATTTCATCGTATTCATCATTTAAACGCAACTTTGGTACATTGCGTAAATTCCATGTATAAGTGGTGCTTAAAAAGTCGCCATCGGCAGCGTCGTTCTCATCATCATCATCATCATCATCGTCCTCATCCTCATCGTTATAGACATCGTCAATGTCTTCAACATCGCTAGTGACTGATGGCAGCTTTAGGTAAAACACGGCTTCATTATCAAACGTTACGTTTTCAATATTTCGTTCAAGTGTTGTTGTTATTGTTTCCACGTTGATTTCATCTTCAGCTGCTTCATCAAAACTGCACGCTGTGTCATTGTCATAGTCACTTTCGCTATCGCTTTGCGTCTCCTCATGCTCCTCATTTAACGGATAATTGGCTTCAGAAGCATAATCCGATTCTGGCGTGACATCCTTTAGCTTTGATTGTGCATAACGCAGTTGTTCGCTTATGTTTACATCACCTATTGACACATCATTAGCATCATCAAAATCATCATCATCATCATCGTCATCATCATTGCTATCGTCATCACTCTCATACAGCTCCTCTACTTCCTGCACCGCTGACAACTCGTAATCAATGGCATCCTCATCGTACGAGTACTTCCGGTGCGCATATCCGCCGAAAGCCTTCTGCTGCTGTTGCCGTTCATGCTGTTGTTCCTGCTCTGCTGGTATTAACTTATCAAATGTCTGCGACACTGTGGCAAGTGTCGATGAAAGGATTTTTGGTATCTCAGCAATTGCTGACAGTTTCCGTTGCATTTCACGCAGGCGCGCCTCAATCGAAGCTGCTGCAATGCGTCCGCTTGAGTGGCCGCCCACTTGCAATTGACAAAGAAAATGCAAATTGTTGCAAGTGTTGTGAATGTTTTTAGATTTTCTTTTTTTTTTTTATTCAATATTGTATAATAAAAAGAAAAATTATTATAATAATAAGAGTAATTGTAAATTGTAAATTGAGTTTTCCATTAGATATTTACATACACTCAAACTCAAATGTGTTAATGTGTTAAATTGTTGAATTACATATTTTTTTTTTTTTTTTTTGTTGCATGCCTCACTTCACTTCGTCGTTCTGGATGCGCTCGGCAGAGCGAGCAGCATATTCTCGATGGTGCTGTTCTTCAGCTCCGTGTTGTCGCCAACCTCCGCAAAGAAGCGGCGTATGTTGCGCATTATGCGATGGTGTGGCAACTCCTGCCACAACATGCAGAAGTTATCGTTCGGGGTATGGGAAAAATAATAATAAACAATAATAGGTTAAGTTGATTGTGTTTTTTTTTTTTTTTTTTTGCTTGCATTGACGTTGTTGGCATAAGCGCAGATTTTTCCAGTGAAAATAAAGTTTTTAAAGTTTAATAAAAAATACTTAGAAAGCTTGTTAAAACAACTGGAAATATTTGCGCTTTAAAAGAAATAAGAGAATTTCATGCACGAAATCACCTTCTCTTCCTCATCGGAGGATTCATCCTCACTCAATTCAATAACTACTTCGTTGCCCTCCTCATCGATTTCGGTTTTAGTTTTCTTTTTCTTTGGTTTTGGTGGCTCTGGTGGATCATGCCACATAATTGGATGCCAACAACGGGATCCAAGCAATGGGGTTGGATTGAACTCTATAATAAGATAGAGAAAAAAAATACAACAACAAAAAAAAACACACAAAAAGAAAATTGCAAAAATGAACAAATGCACAAATGAACAAATGACAGTAAAGTGGTTAGATACATTCAAATGAATAGAATGTCATGTCTGATTATTGAGTATTTGTATGATTGTTTGCGTCAGTGCGTTTCGTGACAAAATAGCATGCAAAAATGCAAGTGACACATTTCTTATTTCCTTTTTATTTTCCTTTACATTCTTCTTTTTCACTTTGATAACGAAGTTTTCACTCGATTTACCTTTCTCCGGCAATGGCTTTGGCACTCGCATTACAATCGATTTCTCTTCACCAGCCGCATACATGCCCATGGGATCGTCTTCCTCCATGCTGCAAATAAATATGCACACCGTGTGCTGTATTACAACAACAATAATGCGAAAAAAAAATAACCAACCCACTTTTTCAATCGGAAATGTATTTTCTTTCCCGATGCGTCGATTTTTTCGTGTGCCTGGGCCAACGTTAGCTGCGTGGCGTCTTCCTCGTTTATTTCGAGTATGATGTCGCCCAGACGTATGCCGTTTTTATCCGCCAAACTGTCTGGTTTTACCTATCAATACAAATATATACAAAACACGGATTTAAAGCAACTTCTAATTCCTGCTATAAATGTATATTTTTTTAAAGGATTTCAGTTTCTATACACTTTTTTTCGAAATATGATTTTCTTTTCTTTTTCCGCTCCACTAACCAATCGCACAATTCGAACGACAAGGCGCAATTGCTGAAAAAAACTTATCTGGCTTAAAATGAAATGAAGTATATACATATGTAAGAATATATTTTTTCAAAAATACAATATGTTTTGTGATTTGTGAAATTTACTATATAATCGCAGCCAAATAGTACAGTGAAAACTTCGGTTAGGTTGACAACTTTATTGCCTACGCAGTGATTTGTTATACTCGAAATTTATTTATGTTCTTCAAATAATTTAAACTAATAATAAAAAAATAAAATAAATAATTTAATTTAAATTTTTGTATTAATTTTAAAACATTGCAACCGAATTAAAAAAAAAAAATACAACAGTTTTTGTATGATTTCTTCAATTTTAATATTTATCAATTTGATTTATAAAACTTAAAAAAAAATTTTAGACATCATAAAAAAACTCTTCTATTCTCTAGGAAAATTTTTCGTTCGAAGATAAATTCGAAAAAAAAATGAAACTATACCGCAAAGTATGAATATATACAGTGAATACGCCAATAGCGAACACTTCCAGTTGTTCTATAAATTAATTTATTTTTAATAGTATTTTTAGAACAAAAATATCTCAGTCCAAATAATATTGGAAACGGCGCTGTTTGTCTGCGCGAGCTTTCACTGTACATATATGTATATACATATATACTATTGTGTTTTATTGCGCAAAAACTTATTTGTATTGCTTAAATTTTTGATATTTTGTTTTGTTTTTTTTTTATATTGTAACCCAAATACAACAATAATAACGACGCGCAACAATTGTCGCACATACGCCGCAGTCAGTTTATTTTGTTTTTCTTTTTTCAAAATTTTGTTATTTTATATTTCTGTGCCGACAGAAAATGAAAAACAATAAAAACTCATTTCGATTTCGTTTGAATGCGTCTAAAAATGATTTGTTTTCTTGTACTACTGCGTTGTTTTGCCGACTCAAGAGTTCTGAATGATGAACGCTTATTGACATATGTACTTATGATGACGATGGCAAAAGACGGCGCTTTGTATGTCTATTATTTTTTTTATTTTTGTAAAAATTTTTGATAAATGCAACTGTCGGCATACGTCAGAATTTTGTCTGTTTAAACAAATTGCTGAACGCATTTGTGTTTAAGTCAAATGTAGACAACAACGACTGACAAGTGTACGTGTGTGCCTTTAGCAAAAACAACTATTTGTGTTAACATGTGTGTATCTAGTTTGCGAAGCACTCGACCGGCAAGACGCACATTGACGGCTGACCACATACGCCGATGCAATGGATTTATGTATAAATGAAATTATGGTTTCTATGGCGTATACGCGATATCAAAAACTATCACAGACGCCATAAACGTCAAGCAGCATACCTGATGGCAAAAGCAACCATAGTACAAAAGCTCAGCCAAGTGTGAATTACAAAAACAACAACAAAAAAACAGACAACAACAACAACAACAAAAAAGGCACATAAACATTAAGTGAACTCACCTGGAAAACCGTCAATGGCATATGAAATTCAGCGCCGCCAGTTATTAGAAAGCCCCACTTGGGATCATCCTTATTAGCGTATGTATCTGAATCCGAATCGAAGGCAGGATAGCCATCCGTATCACCAATGGCGCATGAGAGTTTGATGATGGGCGCCTTTTTAGGCGGTTCCGGCGTCCAAAACATACCGTAATTCGCCTCTGGCATTATTTTCTAGCTGACTGCGTCTTTTTTTTCCCGCCTATTTCTTTGCTCTTTTCGCTGTTCTGTTAGCTTTATGTTATTTATGCTGTCGAAATTGTTTTATCTTTTTACGCTTTCAACGTTTCTCTGCACACACACAGATACACGTACACTCAATCTCAAACACTTCTGTGCCTGTCGTGCTCTTTAAAGCAGTCGACCTTTTGCTTTGCGTAATCTCTGACAAAAATTCTATGCACGTCGCGTTTCTCGTTACTCTTCTTTTTTTTTTTTTTTGGTTTTTACTCTTTTCTTTTTTTTTTAATTTTTTTGTGCAATGTGCAAGTGAAAGAGCAAAATTTTTGGCTTACATAAATTTGAGATTACTCTTTGTTCACACACAAAAATGTATTTAAAGTATTTGCTTGGTTTTCTTACGCCTGTCAAAAATTTGTCAAGCAAGTTTTTCCGGCTCTTTTGTGATTTATTTGTGCATCAAAACTTTTGCATATTTTGTTAAAATTCTCTGCTTGCCGGCATTTTACAAACAAGCTCTCAAACTCGTTTAACAATTTTCGAAAATACTTGTTATATAATAAAACGACAAATTGCACAATTATAAAATGTTTACTTCAACAAAACTTTTTCACAAGATTTTGCCAGAAAAATTCAGTAATTTTAAGTAACAGCCAACAAACTCATTACTTATTGAGCTATTATATACATATATATATTTTTTTATTTTTTTATTTTTTTGCTTTAGTTTAGTTTTTCAAAAACTTTCCAATGTCTAGAATCTTGCAATCTGATGATGTTGCTGTTCCTATTGCACTTTCTTGGCGACTGAATGTTATGCGTTTGTCGATTTAGTTCGGTTAGTTTCTTCTCTATGTGAAGTTTTTCATCGCAATTGCTTTTGTCTTTCAGCGCTGTTTTTTGTACGCTTTCAACATCGGTTCAACCGCTCTTGCTTCTGTTGCAATTTCTTGTTGCTTTAATTTCTTTAAGTATTTTTTATTTTTTTATTTTTTTTTCTTTTCTTATTTTTTGGGATAGGTCCACTACTCTCGGCAGTCGGCGGCGGCAGACGTTTGTTTTATTTTTAGTTTAAGTGTAAGATGTTTTTTTTTTTCCGCTACTTGTTTATTTTTATAATCTTAAAAAAAATCTGTATAAGTACATACAAACAACAAATCGTGCACTGCCCGTGCTGCACAATTTATACAGTAGATATAAGTTTTTTTTCTTTTTTTTGAGTCACTGTGCGTTTATGTGCACACATGCGTAAGTTGATTGCTTTTGCAAGTTGGAACATGGGAATACTTGAGACTTTTTATTTTTTAATTCTATATTGCGTTTGAGAATTACAGTAACAAAATAGAACTGTATACAATATTAAAAAGTATATGCATAAATTATACGCAACAAAACTCATAATTTATTTTAATACATTTTTTTTATGTGAAATTTCGGTACCTTATAGACATACATACATATGTAGTACATCGAAGGCGAACAAAAAATCGAATACAGTATGAATATAGCTATCTAAATATATTTACTTCACACCATTGAAAGCTCTTGGAGTCTACTGTATTTGGGTCAATTTAAAGTTTTTTTTTTGGATTTTGGCTTCATTCTATGTTTGCTTATAAAAAAAAAAGTATTGCTCGCAAAATAGATATTTATAAATAAGACTTCATCAAAGTAGACAAGTCTAAATATTTGTTATTGGAAGTTGAAAGTATTAGCATCTATGGCAATGAATTAAACTGACTTCAATAATTGCAAATATAATGATATATATATATATATACATTTTTTGGTATCATTCCACAAGCCCAACATTTTTGTCAAAAAGTATGACATTGTCAACAAGCTATCTTTGAAATTTATTATATCAACTGATTTTATTTTTACTTTTAAATGCGAAATCGTTGAGCTCTCACGTTGGCAGCAACATTTCTTATCGCACAGAAAACAAAAAGTCCCATGATGACGGCCAAGGCAGAGCGAAGCCCATCACTGGTAATCTTACAACAGTGACAAGGCAAGGAGATTTTGTTATAAGTTGTATTTGTTTGTGTTCATGTATGTCCATATATGTGATAAGAAAATATGAACTCGGTAGTAAGTAAGTAGTGAGACATGCTGATAAGCAAGTTATTCTGGTTACACAAACAAATGTCAAAGTTGCCATTATTATTAAAAATATATTGTGTATCTTCGTCGTTGTTTCTTTGTATTTTACATATTTATTACTTAAATAAAAAACAAACCGTTTAAAATACAATAATTAAATATATGCAACTGCAATAACGACGCTGAATTACTTTGAGTAATTATAAGTCTGTGCAACATTAACGCTTATCCGTTATGTAAGTTGTCTCATTGGCCTCATTCGAATCGGGTTCCATGACTTCGCAGCCCTGTACATAATCTTCAACCGAATTCAAAATGTTTTGCTTCAATTGCTCAGCAGATTTTGCTTGCACATCATTATCTTTAGCGATCTCATCACTATTTTCGACTTCCAACTGCACATTATCCGCTTTTTGCACATCTTCCTCCGGCGTCTCATCGCTTTGGTTGTCCTCCTGCACTTCTGCTGATTTCAACTCTATGCTATTTGCTAACACAGCTTGTCTTCTTTTACGGCTTGCAGCTGTCTCCGTTTTGGTTGCTTCCTGCTTTTTATCACCATGCTCTTCAGATGAAGAATCATCAGCTTTTTTATTTTCTTTGTTCTCTGCGCTCTCCTCTGAACTCTGTTTAGAAGACGCATCACGCTTCTGAAGGTGTTTGCCATGTTTGTGTTGCTTCTCTTCCGAAGAACCTCTGCTGCCATCCGAGGCACTACGTCTTTCACGTAAGTTTTGTTTCAAATGTACCTTTGATTCTTGCAACACATTATCCTCCTCTTCGGATGACGATGACGAAGATTTCGATAGCTTTTTCTCTGGCACATGTCTTACTGTCCGCTCATTGCTATGTATATCCGAAATGACATCGTATTGATTTCCCTTGGCCGCAATAAAACTTTCATCGTATAAATTCGATGAACGTAAGAGCAAAGTTTTATCCGACTGATCATCACTCAACTCACTATCCTCATGCTTGACAAATCGCTTCTCGTTGCTATTGCTTTCATTGCTTTCGCTGTTGTCATTGCTGCTCGATGAGTTGGCCAATTCAGCTTCCACTTCAGTTGCCTCCTGTAACTCCATTTTAAGCTGCTCCTCATTATCATAATTATCATGCAGCAAGGACTCATCGCTATGCACGGCTGCTTCATGCACGGGTAACGCGCAGTTGCAGACAAACATCGCTGCAAGCAGCGCCGTCAACAGCATTAAATGCATTTTTTCAAAATATAATATTTTATTTAATCCTTGCTATATACACGTTTTATATTATTGATTTAAATAATTTCGTTTTGTTTCGTTCGTTAGCTTTGTGATTTTGATATTTTTATAGGACGCCTTCAACTGCGCGCCAACAATTGCGAATACCAACTGACGATCGCAAACGTCAACCGAACATTATGAACTTCCTCAAATACTGCGAAAATTATCGCTCTCGCTGGCGCTTTGCCTACACTTTCGTCGCTGCATTGTTGTTGTTACCTCACCGCCATTTGAATATAATACTTTAAATTGTTATATGTTTGATAAGTCAGACAGGCTTAGTCACTTTTAGCAGCGACGCTTTGACATCAGTTTGGAGAAAGCATTTAATGCTCATTAGCTTTTAAGAAGATTTCTCTTGCCGTATGCAAAATGAGAGTATGACAAACCTTTTTAAGACTGCGCAATTTGCCAATTATTTTGTTTTCAATTTTTTGTTTTATTTTTTTGTTTTTTTTTGCGCTTTTCAAAATATTATCAATCACACTTACATAAAAATAATACACGGCACTGATCAAATCAGAACGGATCAGCATCGCTCGAATCAACATCACATAAGTGATAAGCTGCATTGGAGAGTTCAAATGGTCAGTCGCACAACCGATCGACCAGTCGGGCCTGATATGTATGTATGTCGAGCACTTACATACGTCGAATTTACAATTATCGCAAAATATGCGATGCAAAAATTGACCGGCACGAATAACTAACTAAAGATTGCATTGAGACGAAATACTCATTTGTATTTGTATTTTTTTTTTTTTTTTGTATTAAGTTATAATAATAAACCCAAAATCAAAAACCGAATCTCTCTTAATGCTCGATTCCAAGAATACTCATTAATTTTTAATACAAACATATAAGACAAGAACAAAAAAAAGACCACAAATACTTCCAGGAAATTGTCGTATTCGCTTTTCAATTAAATTGCTTATTGACTTGTGCGATGACATCGACAGACTGTCATGCAGTTTATGTCATCAATGGCAGATAATTTCAATCAAACTCAATGACGAAATGTTTTCAATTTCATAGTCAAATGCAATTTCTGCGCAATAAAGTAAGCAAATCAAATATTCAATAAATACTTCATGTCGTTTGATTGTTGCACATTTGGCATAGGTCAAAACAAGTTCATTGTGCTAGAAATGCAACAACAACAACAAAGTCACAAGGGAAAAAATTGACATGAATTTATTTCAAATAAGTATAGTACATAAATATCTAATGATAGCTTATTTACTTTTACAATGTGTTTTAGCGATAGTCACGCAAAGTTGCTCAATACTCTACATTTATAGTGAAATGGGTGTGTAGGTGTGTGTCTGAGTCATGCTTTAAATAAAACAAAGTATAGAATATCAAATTATTCGAAGACAACATGACAATCATTTTAACTTTGCTTCGTCTAAATAAATATCTTTAATAAAAATGCAAAGAACAAAAATAATATTCTCTAAGATCAAATTAGTATGTAAAAAGTTGATGGTTATAGCAGCGTTTCCAATTGTTGTTGAAACCTGTGTTGGAAGTGTCATGAGGATAACACAAGTCCATCGATAAGATAAGCAGGCAAATCATATCACTTAAGTAAAAATATAAAAAAAATATTACGGTCAGTCTTTACTACAAACACACGCCATGTCATGCACATGAAATGCACTTTTCGTACTTTGCTTTGATGTTTTTTTTTTTTTTATTTATTTATTTATTTTAATGCTTTCGTTATTATTTACCCGTGAACAATAAAATTGATTGCTTGTGCATTTTGAGCATGAAAAGCTTTCAGCAAAGTGAATGAAACGATAATAAAAATGTAACTGACAAAGCGACTGACAGCAACGACAACGAAGTTGATGCTCTCAACATTATTATAGCAATGACAAAAAGTGGTGACAAATACCTGTGCCTCAACCTTTTGACATTCAATTGTGCATTGAGCGCTTCGAAAGATAACTATTGAAGTTAAACGATATACTTAAATAAAAAGAAACTTATTTAGTACAGTTATTTTTTTTAGAAGAAGTAGGAGAATATGCATCTGTATAATGTTTTTTGATAAAAGTTTATGTGCTAAGCATTTTTACAGACAGAACAATTTTGGTTTAATACTTGAATAAAATTTATAAAAACAATTTTACCCCAAAAAGTAAACGACACACAAAATTCGATTTGTGACAATGCAACAGAATTATGCAAATACTTAAACATAATATAAATAAAAACACTCAAAAGCAAAAGCCGCAGCAATAGGTTGTTGTATCCTCATCAAAATATGCTAAATATTTGGCAACATTTTGTCATATTTATGAAATATTAATCAATGTCAGAAAGTTTACAAAATGCTGTATAGCCAAAACGAAATGCTTTAAGACAAGCGACACACTATGGCCAACCAACAGTAATCAATCAACATTTTACACGAATAACAGTTTGATATAAAAAATAAAACAAAAAAGAATATAAATAAAAGAGCTGACGGTCGAGCAGCTCAGGTGAAATATGTATTTTATACAACTGCCTAAGGGTAGGCAACACAATTTTTATGTGCATGCCACGAAAATTGCGGCAATTTTAAATAAATTCTATTTTTTTAAACTTTATGTGTGAGAATAAATTATTGCAATATATATTGATTTCATCATAAATGCCATTTAATTATGGCAATATTGAATGTTATTAGTGGGTTTC
Source organism: Phortica okadai (assembly GCA_034638295.1). Classification (NCBI taxonomy): domain Eukaryota; kingdom Metazoa; phylum Arthropoda; class Insecta; order Diptera; family Drosophilidae; genus Phortica; species Phortica okadai. Next base: position 7,399,245 of record CM067851.1, read on the forward strand.
AGGAGTGTCATTATAAATGAAAGGCACAATTAATATTAATAGACCGGCAGAAGTATGCAAATTTAAACTCAAAAGTTTTGTTTTTGTGTGTTTATAATATTTCAATTATATTTTTTGGTAATTTTATTATCACTTTTTTTTTGGAATCTCAGTTTTCTATAATCAAATTTTTTTTTTTGTATGTATAGTTACAGCTCAGCGGCATGTACTTCTTCGTATTGACAGTCTACTGAACTCGTCTTTTAGCTTTTGTTGAATATTCTTAAGTTCTTTAATAGTATCGATTGTATTATCATAATCACGCATCAGACTTGGCTTGTCAAGCAGACCAGCCGACCAACTTAAGTCAGAAAGCTTCATACCCAAAGTCGAGTGTATAATTTTACTTCGATGTAGGCGTTCACAAAGTTTATGATGATTTCTTTTGATACCTCTATAAACTTTGTTATCATATCTCGTTTGACAAAAAACAATATGACGTTTCTCTCGTATGTGTGCAAGTAAATGTAATATATTACGGTACTGAATCGTGGTCTTGTTAATCGACTGAATTATTTCTGAAACAGATAAAGAATATTTAATAAAATATATTTCATTGCAACAGATGCATAGACAAATGTAAAATACTTAATACATAATTTAATTTTGTTGTATTAATTTTTTTTCGGATTACATACCATCATTTATATCGCCAAGTTTCATAATATGAGCAGAAAGTCGCTCATAGTCCGTCATCGTATATTCCGGCGTTACAAACTCGGTGCGTTTTAATGTCTGTGTTGGGCATAAATTAAAATTACTTAAATGATAAATTACTTCATATGTCACACCTCTGTTAAATCCGCTATAGTATGTTGCAGCTTTATCACACTTATTCGTTCCTTAGAAATCTTATTGCGTTCTGCAGCCAATTTTTGAAGTGAATTATCTACATGCTGTTTCCACTTGGATGGCGAATTCACTTTGACAATCGTATTATGAACAACATCTTCATATTCTCTTTCCTTGTCGGACACAAACAATTCTAATTCCTTCAATTCTCGATTCTCTATTTCAGCTAAACTATTTTGCGTTTCAATGACATTGTGCTCTTTATGCAGTGCAGTATCCAATTTATTTAATACTTCTATATATGGCCAAAAAGTTCGGGACCAATTTTGTGATGCATCAGATGAAATCGTTCGGAACATTTTCTTTTTATAATAATATTCAACCGTTCTAAGGTTTAAAACTCTATTTTTTTGTCGTTCAACTTCTATATTAATGACATCATCAAGCATTTTTTTAAGCATTTTCACTTTGTCAAGCGATGCGATTAAAATTTTTTTTGGATCGACAAACTCAACCACATCCACAGCAGTTTTTATTAAGTTATCAACAAATCTCTCAATTGACTGTTTCAACTCTAATTGTTGTGCAAGCATTTTTTCCCTTCTCAGCTGATCTAAGTCAACGTCATCAACAATACTCACATGAGGTACCATTTTTAAAACTACATCGTCTTCTTCATCATCTATTGCAGTCTTTTTATCATCGATACTTTTAATACTTGCAATCGACAACCAATCTTCTGCATCTGATGACATTTTTGTTTCTTCGCCTTCGCCATGGACATCTTCTTCATCAAAGTCACTATCTGACGTACTTTCACTACTCGATAGCTCGTCACCCGTTAATGGATTCACAAAAGAGCCATAAAGTTCCTTGCGCTCCACTTCAGATTCAACTGTAAGTCTTTGCATATTTTCTTCTTCTTCTTCCGGTGTAAGTTCCATTTCCGAAATACTTGGTAATCCTTCCATAAACGTGAAAAAAGTTTGCACTGTGCTCACATTTTTCTGCAGCAAATAATCCAAGTCAGGTGGTAAACTATCAACGCTTACGACATCATCTTCTTCACCAACAAGATCAACATTCAAATCAAGACCAACCTTCAAATCAAGATCATCCGCATTCGGTAAAGCTTCTCCACCCGAAACCTTCCCAATTGTTTCACTGCTTTTTATAGTGGTCATTAATGACGCTTCGTCGTCAACATTCAACTTTTTCGATTCGGCTGGATCGATGGTTACAACTTTATCCTTAATTTTGACATGGCTATCCTCAATTATCGTTGCCTGATCAGCGGCCAAATCAGCGTTTAACCCAGCGCTTTGATCCGCACCAGCCAAGTCCTCAACTAGAGTATTACCTTCATCGTCATTATTATCTAATGGAGCGTCTAACCCATCGCCGTGATCCGCACTAGCCAATTGACTTTCCTCAACTAGATTATTACCTTTCTCATCATTACCTTCTAATGGAGCGGCTAAACCATCGCTTTGATCCGCACCAGCCAATTGACTTTCTTCAACTAAACCCTTATCGTCATTATTTTCCAATGTAGCTTGCTTGACTGCATCAACATCTTCAGCAATTTCCAAATTGTCTTGTTCTGTCGTCATAAAATATATTTAGAGTTCACCTTTATAAAAGATATACAGTGTTTTGCATTAAAAATTGTGCAGACTTAAAAATGGATGATCAGCTCTCGTTGCAGAAAATATTCGTATTTGACAAATTTGATTTAATTGAATAGTTTGAAAATTATAGCAAGGTTTGCTAAAAGAAATTAGGCTTTAAAGCAAAACTTACATATCAAAGAATGCGTTGCAATTGAAATAACTTTCGAAATATGTCTATAAAAAAATAGTTACATACATATATCTATTCAGAGAATTTAGGTTAGCAGTAGGAATATTTAAAACTGAAAAATAAAAAAAAAATCATATATTTAATACAACTAACTAACAAAGCTATGTCAAATACCGCTATGGAGAACCCAGACAAAGAAGTTATATCTTCTACAATAGAAAAATCAGTAGATGAAAAGGACGCTGATAAAAAACCAATAGAAGAAAAGGCGGATTATGAAAAACCAATAGAAGAAAAGGCAATTGGAGAAAAAGCCGTTGATGAAAAGCCAATAGTAGAACAGCCAATAGAAGAGAACCCAATAGAAGAAAAGCCAATAATAGAAGAGACAATAGAAGAAAAGCTTGAAAATGAACATCCAGTAGTTGATCAGCTAGTAGAAGAAGAACAATCAGAAAAATATCAAATACATTTCGAAGAAGCATCGGATGTTAGTAAGCAAATGCGTCGACAAATCAGACGCGAAAAACGAAATCATCGTTTAGAAGCTCAAGATCGAAGAAACAGGGCTAGTCTAAGTACGATAGAACAAAGTAAAGGATCACTTTCAATAAATTCAAAACAATCAATTAATGCAACTATGCGAATTTCTCAGCAATGTTTTAATGAAGATAAACTAGGAGATAAAATAAAACCGGACAGATCAACGATGCTTTTAGATGATGCTTATGAAACCGCTCTCATAGAAGCGGCAATGGAAGAAGAATCGAGTTCATCAGAAACAAAAATTAGTCAAGAATATTGTTCGGTACACTTTAAAGACACCTTTTTGGAATTTTTTGAAGATTTACCAAGTTTGTCGGAAATAAGCCTCGATGAACCAGAAGAAGATGTTATGTTGTCATCTTTTGTTCAAGATGAATCTGACGAAATTGAAATAAAAGATGTTGGTGATTTTGTTCATCCCATAACAGGTGAAATATTATCAAGCTCATCATCATCATATGTATCAACCGATGGAGTGGCTGAAGCACTCTATGAAGAACAGGATACAGATGACGTTGAACTTCTATCAACGCATACTTCATTTGAATTCGTTGAAAAGCAAGAAGACTTGGAATTTGATGCTCTTGTTAACTTCGAAAATGTCATAATCCTTGATTATGAACTTATGGACGAATTGGAAAGCGAAGCAAAAATTCATGCCCGAATAACATCACAAATCACTAAAGAGTTTATAAACGATCTGATCAAAAATGTGGTTATAAATGCTGAATTAATTAGTGAAAAAGTCATGCTAGCGAAGAATATCGATAAACAAAAACTTTATGTGGCATTAGTTGAGGCAATCAGTGATTTGTCGAGCGTAAAATACCTAAATCAAGAGCTTAATAAAAAAGTTGTGGAGTATTATAAGCGCCGTCGATATTTTCGTTCCATTCAACCACTATCGCATGCTGAAGAAGAAAAAGAACAAAAGAGATATGAAATGAGACTGAGATATTATGATCACTTATTAAAAAAAGAAGACGATTATAAAAAGCACCACGCTATGCGAAAAGCCGAACTTCAGAAAAATATTGATAAACACCAAAAACTATCATTGGAAAGCGAACAACAATTGGAAGCTACAATACGAAATACATTTTCGGACAGACAATTCGACGAATATCGAACAAAAATTGAAGGCTTTTTAAAAATTATGCGTAAGAAACGCGAAGACATCAGCGCAATACGTTTAATACTTATACAAAGGCAACACACAATGGCCACACTGCTCGAGGTAAGCCAAAATTTCACTTATTTATTATTATAAACAACTTCTACAAAACTTATTTTTATACAGGAATTAGATAATTTGGGAAAAATCAATTCAAACTTACTTATGAATACCTTTGTTAGTACACAAACCGAAATATTGGCTTTAGAAAAGAAAATTGAAGGTACTTACTTTATATTTGGAATTTTTTTTTAACTGAATTATTCATAAATCTTATTAACCTTAACAGAGCGCAATAACGAGTTAAATAAACTGCGTACTTCTTGTAATGCAGAATTGATAAATGCAGCACATCTTCGAGAAAGAATAGATTTGTTTCAGAAAATGATAAAAAATGAAATGGGAAAGTACAAAATATTATCTAAAAAACATCGCGAAAAACGTGAACATCTCTCTAAGATAAAAGTCGAACATGTACGCATGCGTAAACTTATTGTAGACAAAAGCTTTCAGGGTGGTTTACTAGATAAACCGTTACTAATGTATGACTTTGATGAAACGGTCGAAGCAATTGAAGCGCAACGCACCAAAATTAATATCATGCGTGAGAATCTCCAAACGATTTCACATAAAATTAATATGGCCGAAAAATTGTATGCTTCTCGAATATGATCTTTCACTAATACTAACAAATAAGCACTATTTAAATAAACATTGTGTTAACCTCATACAAAAGATTGCATCCGTTGTCTCTAATAAATAATTGTAGACTTTTCTTCAAGTGAAAGTTGTTAAATTTTGTAAAAATAAAATATTGTTTTAAAAACAATTAATAATTTGTAATAAGTTTTTATTTGCTCGTTGATCACTACAAATTTTGAAATTATTTTCTAGTTATTAACTCAATCTTGTTCATAAGTTCTGCTAGCACTGTTTTTAGTTTGCTTACATGTGTACGTAATTCCGCAACTTTATCACTCGTTTCATCGTAATCAACCATGAGAGTTGGCTTATCCAAAAGACCGCCTTGCTGACTCACTTCGATCATCTCTTGACGCAGTCTGTTGCGCAAGAGTTTCTCGCTAAAGAGTTGCTCGCGCACCTTTTGTCGCTGCTTGCGCAATAAATTCAAATTTAAAGTTTTCGCATGCAAATCTTTAGAAAGTAACTCTTGCTTCTCCCGCATATGTGTCAAGATATGCAAATTGGCATTACAACCACCACGCAAGCGATTCAGTTCAGTGTTGCGTTCTAAAAGGCAAAAATTGTTGTATTCAAATGTTGCACAATATATAAATGTATTTATATACCTTCGATTTTTTTGCCTAACGCTTGAATTTCAGTCTGCATATGCATGAAGCCTGACATGGTTAAAGAATCACTAAAGTTCTCAAGCTCATTCATTTTCTGTACCGTTAATTGTCATTAGTTTTATTTGAACCTGCTTGTGTCAGCTACATTTTCATACTCACCGCATGCAAATTGGCTAATTTATGTTGACGGAAAAGCACCTTTAAACGTAATTCACTTATTTCAGCACGTTTCGCTTCCATTTTTTTTAGTTCTCTGTCGACAACCCTTGGCAAAAAGTTAAAATTATTATGTATCAATGTTTTTCGCACAAGTTCCTCAAATTCAATTTCTCGTTGCTCCATCTCTGATTCCATAGCAGCAACATCAATATTAGCATTTGCTATTACTTCGACTTGATGTGACGTCAGCTCCATTTCCTTTTGAAGCAATGTGTCATAATTTATTAAAAACTCATCATACTTCAACTTTTCTGCATGCTCAAGATGATGGTGTAGTGGCGTGATTGCACGTATATTTTTGTTACGCTTATAGTGTTCAATCATCTTACGATTTAGTAAACGGTTTATGCCTAAAACACCTTCATATCGTGTGGATAATAATTTTAATTCGTTCCAGAGTCGTTTCTTGTCCAACGAGGCAGCCATTTTAGCACGGGCATCTTTGTACTCAGCCGTGTGAACAACTTCATTAAATAATTCATGTAGAAAATCGATTGTCATTGTTCGTAAGGCAGCAGCCTCTTGTGCAAGTTGTCTTGCGTTCATTAAATCATCTTCATCATCCACCACAATCGCCTTTTCCATATCCAACATTGCAGTAGAGGCATCTACCTCTTGTTCTCTTTCATCTGCCTTTGAATCTAAAATGATGTCAATTGATTTAAGATCTAGTTCAGTTTCTAAATCGTTGGCTTCTTCTTCTAACATTTCTTTTTCCTCCTCTTCTGGCAACTGCGTATATGATATACTATCCGACACGCTAACCGTTTGTAATGAACCGCTAGTAATAGTTTTGACAAAACGTCCATCATCACGTATTTCACTTGCCTCTTCTGATACGCGACCAAAATCGAAAGTTGTAGAGCTAGTGCTTAGGATATCAGAAAGAGCAGGAAGATCTTCAAACTCTCTTAAAAATGCGCTTTTTAAACGCAAAGTGTCATAAGCCTCCTTATCTTCTTCGCTAGTGGCAGAATCGTACGAACTTTCATCTTCCGATTTAAGTACAAATTCAGGTTCAGGTACAGCTACAGCTGTTACCATCTTGTGCGATATTCTGCTACTAAATGATCTCTGGCTTATTGATTCGATATCGGGTTGCGCAGCGTGATAAGAACGCTTACGTGCTTTACGCACTCTACGCCATTTCTTCTTCCTTTTTCTTCTTTTTTTTTTCATAATCGTTTTTGGTTCTTCCGTTTTTTTCGCTTCCAATGACGCTCTAGTTTCAGGAATGTCCAACTCGTTCATTTCTTCAGCTTTGTTTTCATCTTTGTTTTCATCTTTTTGTAAATCTTGTTGTGATTCATCGGTTGATAAATCGCTCTCATGTGATTCATATGCAGTCACGATAACATTCTCTGCTGGCTCAATTGCCGAATTAATTTTAGCGAACATTTTATCAAATTCATACTCAAATCGCTTCCCTTGAACATATTTCTTTTTCTTTTTTTTTACTGTTTCAACTGCCGTACTTTCAGATTCATCAATACTTGTATGAGTGTCTAAAGCCTCTTCCTCATCGATTGCCGGCGCCTCTTCAGTTTCGGAATTTGAACCTGCCACCGAAATTTTCGAGCCATCTCTGCTTGTTCCAAACTTTGTAGAACTTTGTTTTTTTGGCATATTATCATCATTCTTTTTGACTGTCTTTCTTTTGGCAAGATCACCTGTAACGCTTGACGGTTTTTTTCTAGGTGTTTTTGATACTCTCTCAGTAGACTTTTTGTCTTCCTTTTTTTTGTTAGCAACGCTCTTTGAACGTTTAGTTTTTGGCACATCTTTGTCAGTCTGTTTGGCCGATTTAATTTTATCAGTAGCAGTTTTTGTAGTCCTTTTTGTTTTTGCAGCTTTCGGCTCCTTTTCGTTTGATTTATTAGCCGTCTTACTTTTGTCTTGAGCAAGTGAACCAGCAGCGCTTGGTCTCGGCTTTTCCAGAGTTTCTATCGTCTTTTGTTCTGAATTTTGATTATCACTTTTTACTGACAAATTATCAGTCTCTGCTTTTTCATCTATATTCTGACTGTCGGAGGGACCTAATTCTTCTTTTACCAAATTTTCGATTTGAACTTTGTCTTCCTCTCTAACTTCTTGTTTGATTTCCTCTTTGATTTCTTCTTTGTCCTCTACTTTGATCTCTACTTTGCTCTCTTCTTTTACCTCTTCAATGACCTCTTCTTTAACTTCTTCGGTTGCCATTTTTTTTTTTATTTAATTACCGAACGCAAGAAAATATAAGCTCCGAAATAAATATGTGTGTATTTGTCGTTAAAAACAGAATATATTATGAATAATAAACTTCAGCGACAATTAAAGCAAAGAATTTTAAGTTTCTATAATAAAAAGACATTTGGGACAACAGAACTTGGTTTTCTTAGAATCGGAATAATATTCCATCGGGAGTCAGAGTTTTATCACAATTTTATGTTTTATGACTTTCAAAAGCAAAACTCTTTTTATATAATTTCAATGCCATTTCCAATGTTCTCATCATCTCATTCTATTGTGCAAATTCGTAAATATTTGCTTTTCATTTAACAAATAAGCAATGTTCATTGCAAAACTTGAAAAAGATTACGACACGTATACGTAATTTGTGTAATAAATTTAAAATTTCATTATAATGTCCGAATTAATTAAATGTAGCAATAAATATTAATTATGGTATAGAAACACGTGTTTGCATTTATACATGCAATTTTTTGCTACACCGAAAATCTTTAAAATCCAAGGCGATACTTTTCACACACAACACATACAAAGCGCTTAGAAAATGGGCAACGTAAATAATGAATAACAATATTTAGAGAATTTTTTCACACCTGCATGTCATGAATAATAGAATTAAGTATAAGAAATTCTCAACATATTTCCAATTTAATCTTTGAGATTTAGTTTATGCAAGAGTATGAAGAATTTTATTCAGAGAATTTCTCACAGCTGCATTAATGGCGAATCGTATCAACAAAAGTTAAGTAGGTTTAATTCAAAACGCACGAATGTTCGTTAAACGAAGCAAAATAGATAATAAACAAAAATTGTTATTTTAAATTTAACATTTAAGCAGAAAATTTATAAAAATTTCCTTCTGTCAACATGAACAAAATTTATACAAAAACGTGATGATGTCATTTTCATACTTACTACGCAGTATCAAAGTGTTGAATATGATCAGAAAAATATTCGACAAAATATCAAAAACTCTTTTGCCTCTTAGCAAGTGACCTCGACACGGTTTAATGGAAATTTTTTCATCGAAGAACATTTGTAAACAATTTTGTTTATATGAAGATTCGTCATTATGAATACACACCGTGCAATCTCATATCCTCTACGCAAATACGTAATTTGTATGATCAAAATTTAGTGACTAAAAGGCAATAAAACAAAAACTTACACCCACACAAACACATGCACAACACTACAAATTCGCAATAGAAAAATAAAAGTCAAAATCGTTTCTTGTTTGAAGGTTAAAAAGGTGAAAAAGAAAAATCTGGAATTTCCAATGATATCATTTCCGTTTTCTTTGCATGTCTAAATTTTGTTAAAATTGAAATTATCGGAATTATTTATGTTTTTTGGAAACGCGTTTCTTTATTACATATTTTTTTTTTTTTTTCTAATTTCTCATTATAAAATATTTATATATCTTAAGCGTATACTTAAGTAACTAATTAAGACTTGTTTGTTTTACTATTTTTTTCCCTTTAAGTACGACTACAAAAATTTGCAACCCTTGCGAGTTTTGTGTGCGTGTTTGTTGCGTGTATGTACATACGTGTATAAGTAGTGTTTGAGGAATAACTGTTTAATAGCAGTTTAACTTATAAAATAATATCAAATAATAAGACCAAAATAATAAAGCTTTCCGCATTTGTTGTTGTTGTTGTATAGCGCGGAGCTCAAAGCGATTTACTTGCCGAGCAAGATTTTGCGGCCAGCGCCAAGATTTTGGCCAGCCTGTGTGGCGCCCTTGTTGGAACCAGCTTGCAGACCAACAATGGTTTGACCGGCCTTCAATTGCTCCTCAGTGAAGTCGCGCTTGCACTCATCAGCAGGCTTGGGGCCTAGGAATGGACCCTTGAAGTCGTCGTGCTTATAGCACTGTACATTGTGGATAGTAGAAATTAGTATGCCGATAACACAACAGTTAAAATGTGATTATAAAATTTACTTACAGCACGGCCCAAAGCGAAAATGGTGTTGGTGACCTGTGCAATATCCTTCTTCTCATACAGATCAACGGTCTGGAAGACATCCAAATCGGGTACACCGTATGCCTTAAGCGCCTTTTGGAAGTTGTTGATGTTTTCCATGAACTTGAACTGGCCACCGCTGGAGTTGATCTTTGGCACGGCATCGGGCGACAATTTGTTGATCAAACGGCACAAGACCTGACCGTCCTTGAGCACATCCTCGTAGTCCTGACCAGCGGGGAATTTCTCATTAAGGATAGCTTCAACCCATTCCTGGGCCTCCTTGTCCATCTCGGGATTGCGCTTGCCGGCAATCTATGAAGATGAAGAGTTGAATTTACTCATGTTAACACCAAAAATTGCACAAACTCAAAAAAATTATTTATGTAATTATATTTTTCTTTTATTTTTAATTTATTCTTGTTTGATTTTTTTTTTTTTTGGTATTTTCACTATAATTTTCCACACTTAATCACCTTGGCACGAATAGCACGTTCTAGAGACATATTGCTTAGTTTTGTTTTAGTTTTGAGATTTCCTTGTGATCTTCACTTGAAGACTGACAACCGTACAATGATGCCTGTCCGTTGAATGCGTTCGGCTTTTAAAGCAAGAGAGCGTCTTTTCCACCATAATTACGCTCGCTCGGAATAAAATTCTTCACGAATTTTCCAAAAATATCCGAATTCGGAGTCATGCAAGAAAATTAAAAAAAAAAAAAAACAGAAAAAGAAAAAGAAAATCTCAGCGCTATTCGCGTTATAGAATTGCGTGGGCGTGAACTCGACAAGTTGTCAGCGTGTAAGGAGACTACGGTCGGTGTTGTTGTTGCTGTTGTTGAGTGTTTCTGTTTAAATTTAGCAAAAAAAATAACACAAATAATCAAAAAAACTAACAAACAAAACAAAAATAAAATAAATTTTCATTATTTTAATAATTTTACACATATTTCGAAAATAGACGCGCGCCGTTTCGCGTTTGTTTAATTTCATCATTCGATTCCAATAATTTTCAACTATTTGTTTATGTTAAAAAAAGCATGCTGATTGCAATTCCGTTATATGCTCTTTTTCTCTAGACAATCGCACAATAAATTTGCCATTTTTTATAAAATTTGTGCTTTTTTGTAATTTTTTTTTTCATTTCCACTTAAACTGATGGTAATTATTGAAATATTTATTTATTTGTTAATTAACTTTGTGAAAGCAATTTTGCGTACTTTTTTCTTCTGATCAACAATGTCAAACCTTCATTTATTTTTCTATAAATTTTCAATTCAAAGTCATACGAAAATAAATAAAACATAAATTTCAACAAATATGTTTGTGTTCGTATAATTCATTTTATTTATTAACCATTAACGTTATTTATTAGCATTATTCAGAGGTTGAAATGTATTCATTGTGAAAATATAAAAATAATTTTAAAAAATTTTAAAAACAACTTGATTAATGCTAAAAAGAACCTTGTTAATTTGTCTGTTATTAATTTTTTACTGGATTTCTAGTCAAATCTCCAAACATTTTAACCAAGTTAATATGGAGTTTAGTTGGTTGCAACAATATTTGTTGCCATACAATTATGAACCAAGCGTAATTTATAATATAAAAATAAAATATCAACGAACATTTATTGAGATTTAGGGTTTCTATATAAAAGATGAGTACTTATTCTTTACTTTATCTTTATATTACAATAGTCCGAATTATTACAATCACATTCTCTCTCATTCTCATTAGCATCTTATGTGGAATATATACGAGTATGCATTCGAAATCTCAAGTTTTATTCCAAAGGTGTTCATAGGGCATCAAAATGTAGAGGATTTTCAAAAAAATTGAGTTTATTGTCTAAATTCAGTTATTTTTGAAAAACTAATCACGAAATCAAATCAATATTTTCACCATTTAAAATACTGCATTATGTAATCAAAATATTTCTCTTTTATTCTTGAAGCTGTTTCATATCTTCCAAATTGAAATATGAAACTTACCACAATATCTTCAAAATCTAAAAATATGCAATTTTATTGTAAACAACTTTTAAGTATATATTTTCTTAAAATAAAAAATTGTGTCATATAGATTTCATGCGAAAATTCTACATAATATCTCACAAAAATAAGAAAATACACTCATGCGCATGTGCTAATATTCGTTTATTTATAAGATTATTTGAAATCTTCAGATTTGTATACAAACGCCTTAAACTGTATTAGAACAGGCTAAGCATTTTACCGAAATGGTAGGGTATTAAAGCAAAGTAATTAATGAGCACGTCTGCCATTCGAAGCACTTTCAAGGTCAGTCATAAAACAAGGGATTTTCCAAATAAATTTTTTGACTTTGACAATGAAAAGACGGTTTACTGAAAGTGTCTTGCAATCGCATATAATCGCATGAGCAAGTGGAATTTAAATCATTAAAAATACATATGTAAAATAACCTTGCTCGAGCAGATATGATTTCCAACACCAAAAAGAAGACACAAGAAGAAAAACTAAAAACAAAAAATATGTTCGATAGTGAAGTGTTGCTATTTTTAGAGCGTGCCTCACGCCATATGCGCAAACTCACGATATTAAACAGGTGGAAAAATGAATTTAACGTTAAAAATAACCATGCTGCGTCATCTTTGCCTGAGACTTTCCAGTCGTTGGCGATCGAAATAAACAAACTAGCAGATAGACAGTCGGCATTTGGATTAAGTAAACGTTCAGAAAAATTTAAGTAGCACATTTCATTGAAATTACGCATACGACGCATTGTGCCCAAGTGTTAATTAACTAATTGAGAATCCCTTTCGTTTACGTTACAGAGTTTTTAGTAGAATATTAGAAACCCTTTTTACGTGTCAGAGAAACCATTTATCAATCTGACTAAATTAAAAAAAAATATATAATGTTTTTTTAAACAAATTGTATTAAATAAAAGCAAACGTGCAAAAATTCAATAAAACGTTTTATAATTGAATTGTAGTGAAAAAATACAATTAAACACGTTCTAAATGAAAAATGGTTCATGACAAAACAAAAAGGATAAAGCAAAAATTGCTTACAAATACAAATATTACAATACGAGTGAGGCCTTTGTTTGTATCGGCAACAATTTGAAAAACACAAATACATAAGTTCACGTTGAAATAGATACATATATAAAGTTTTGCTTAAACAGAGTATAACTTTCAATTTGTGCTTTGTTATTGTTTGAATACAAAGCATAACAAAATGGCTGCCAAGCGACGACCATTGGCGGCATAAAAGGACAACGGACAATTGTTAAGACGCCATTTTGTGCAATAACAATGAAAATAGCTTTACTCTGGCTTCAAATGGCTTAATTCGAAATATCTTCGTTTCAGCAACTTTCAAGTAATTTCTATTATAAAATGCTTTGAAATTTATCGAAAACACTGTTGATTGTATAAATGCTAAGCAACTTAAGTAGAAGAGAAGTAAATACTTCATCGTTTGCGTATAGATACAACACGAAACAATTTCTGAATTTATATTTAAAATGTTTAGACTCTTCTTGTTTAAATTATTATTTATTATAATGAAGTTCTACCGAATTTACTTTAGTTTAAGACTTGTTGCAAGTTTGTTAGATACGCTTGTGTAGAATATTTTGTAATACGCATAAAATCAAAGTTAATTACCATAGCAAGTTACTTTGCTAGCAATTTCATATGGCACACGCACAATTACAATATTTTACATAACTAAAGTGGGGATTATTTACAGAAGATCATGCATTATTCATAATAATAAGCGCTACAACTAGCACACGTTATTACATAATGCTATTATGATAAATTAACTCAATGTGTTTCCATTTATTGCATCTCGTATGATATGATATGCCATGTCATGGGATTTGCAATGCCGCTGGCCACACAATGTTCTCTTGGGCTCGAACTGTTTGAGTTGCTGGCAAACCACTTGAAGCGAAATTCAACAGGATTATTTGCACATAAATCAACACAAAAGAAAACAAAGCTTAGGACATATCATAGTAAAGCAACAGCAAGAAGTGTTGGCAATGGCAATAGGCATAAAAAAAGGCACAAGGCACGGAATTGCGGTCCACTTGTGGCATCAACATCAACAATTTTGGCTCTGCGCATTTTAGTTTTGTTTTTTTTTTATTTTTTTCTAGCCGAAATACGTGCGTGCGTGTGTCAGTCTGAATGACCTGCCACCCGGCATGTCTGTGCCCTTATCTATTTTTATTGTGTTCACTTTTTATGTGACAATCACGAACGCAACTACTGATACCGACAATGATGATGTTGACGTTTTTATTTCCGGCAGATTTTTATGCCTATTCGCACAAAACGAATGCAAAAAAAAATATAATTTTTGCATTACATATGTATTTGATTTAAGTTAGTTCAGTAACTAAATCGTGCCTCTAACTTATATACAAAAATTTTTCATACAATTTGTTTTTTTGTTTTTTTTTTGGTTAAGAAAATAAACAAAATATTTTTCATATGATTTGTACATGCTAAAAATAAAACTTTCTTCATTTTCGCACAACAAAGTAAATTTTTAATTGTTAATTTACGCATCAATGTCGTCACTACGGCGCCGTTTGCCAACAGCTCATAGCGCTCATACGTCCAGTTAGCCACAATTCATATGATATTCACACTTCTAGACAGTTCGAATAGATTATGTGGGCGTTTTGCTACGCTGTGCAAACACTGAACACTTGAATGTTTATTTATTTATATACAACATTGTCATTTATGTATAAATAAACTGAAGAATAACACTTGGAATGCCGCCTAATGTAAATTCACATTGAAGACGCGTGCATAAAATTATTACACTTTAATATTTTTACGAGTTCGATTAACGTATAAAATTCTGTATTACACAACGACAATATTTAAGCAATGAAAGATGTCAAATAATCTTAAATATATATAATTATAATTCAAAGGAAAACTATGCAAATTCTGTTAACAAAACTGCAGCGCCTTTTGCACAATAAATTTCTTATTTTCTACAAACAACAATTGCTGTATTTAAAAATATATATACCTAACAAAACTCATTTAAAGTCATAAAGAAAAAAAAAGGAAAACTTTTTAAAAGCCGAAAACATAGAAATGACTTAAGTATCTGCCTTAGTTTGCTCAACATTTATTTATTAACATTAATTATGTATTTTTTTAGGGCATGTCGTTATTGCTTGTGTAGGTTCAAAAAGTTTTTCTTGCCGCTTCATTAAAAAGTTAATTAAAGAAATTCATACAAAAAAAAAATAAGAAGCGGAAGCAAAAAAAGTATTCTAACCCACTTAAGCACGTCAAATGAAAAAAAGGTTCTACAATTACATTCAACTCAACACAAATTGACCAATATTGATACCCATTGAGGCAAACAACATTAAAATTCAACCCCAAAAAGCTTTCAATCGCAAAAGCAAGCAAAATAGGAAAGTAAAAAAAATAAAAAGAAACAAAAACCGAAACAGAAAAAGAAAAAGAAAAAATGAAGTGTTGAGAATCTCAGTTAACCTTAATTGTAGATGTGGTGAAGCAAATGGCAAAGATCTTCGTTGTGCATTAATACCGACTTTGATAAATAATTCAGACAGTTTGAATAAGAGCTTGTTTCAATGGCATTGTATATCTGTTTTTCGTAGTATTTTTCTCTGACGGCCAACGACAGGCGAGAGATTGTTTTTATTTGTGGCGACACGAGCAATCTTTCTATCTATGTATCTACATGTGTGCATACAATCACTTTTGTGTGCGTGTGTGTGTGTGTTTGTGTATGTTTCAATAGTTGCTAGACATCATAGCAGACAATCATGCAGACAGACAACCAGTCTGTTTGAATAGATTATCTAGTTTGACCTAGTCACACAAAAAAAAAACAAATCAAATAATACACCGCCGCAAATAATGCTCGTACGTACGATGCTCTATAGCTGTGCATATAGTTCTATCTACACTTAATTAAATTTGCCTGTAGAGATTTTGGTTTTGGCGCACAAAATCATGCCACGTTGAATCGATGCCGTTTGCCAATAACGGTCAAAGTTTCAATTTTAATAAATTGTGCAAACTGAACTTTGCAACATTTTGATTTTTCAATCGAAGCCATTCAAAATACGGCGCACACACTTTGTTTTCATCAAATTGCCATATAATATAATGCAATCTTTTACCCAAAAATAATATAAAAAAAAATAAAAAATAAAAAAACCTGAAAAGTGCTATACAAAGTTCAAAGCCTCGTCGCACTAAATCAATTTGTGAAAAGTATCTTTTGACATTAAGTTCGCAACACAAGCGCAGGTCAAAGTTATTTCTCCTTTTGTCGCCTTCAGGTTGTCAAGTACAAGCCGCTGGGGAACTCTTGAAACAAAGATTTTCAGTAACTTTTCATTGACGGCGTTGCCTTCGGCATTATTGTTGTTATGTCTTGTCGCCCTCAATACACGTACGTATTTTTGTATGTATGTATGTATGTGTGCAGTTATTTTAAAAGTTCGAAACACGTTTGATGGTGTACAAGCATCGTTGTTGGATATAATTTTAACAGCTTAAAATTCACATTATTACATTAAATTAAATTCATTTAAAATTTTGAAGAGAGCTTTGCTAATTTTGTGCATAACATGCTTAATTATTATGATGATATGCTTTTGCTGAGGCACAAATTTCACACATGAACTGAGACAGCGCGCTTGCACAAACAAAACTGCGGGTGTACGTCGATGCCAGAGCTAACAGTTTCTGTATATATGTATGTATATGTATGCAGGAATATGTCATTGTAGCACACTTCGCTCACTTCGAATCTCATGTCACCTTTTTAATTAAATAATTAGGTTATAATTGCAAAATTTGAAGAAAAACTTTACGTGTGATAAGCAAAGGGGAGCAAATGGATTGTAATTTAAAGAACACATCTTAGTGAGCATCCAAATTAGGTGAGATAAAATTAGAGAGAGGGTCCAGTAAAATCGTAAGAAACCTCAACAAGGAGGAAAAATTAAAAATCACACATCAATTTTTTTTTGTCCTTTAATTTTGTAATTATTTCAAGCATTTAAGAACAATTTCAGTTGAGTTATATAAAGTAATTCGTTAAAATCTCATTGCTTAAATTTCATAAAGAAAACCTCACATAATTTACGAACGTCCGCTTGTCAAGAGATTAAAATCCATTAGAAACTCGATTATCCGGAACAATTAAAACCAGGGGTATGCCGTATAAACGAAAATCGGGATAATTGATTTTGTAGACAAATTATATTGTAGAATTTGCTACATCATATATTTGGGCCAAGCATGAATTAATTATTAAAACAACATAAGTCAGTTACCAACAACATGGTCCGGATAATCGAAAATCCGTATAATTGAGTTTCTACTGTACTCTGACTTTAATTTAATTTATTTTGGACATTAAATTAAACTTTTTTAATAGCAACTCTTTCGTTTTGTCTAATGTATAATGTAAACAAAATCGTTGATTGTTTTTATACCCTGCACATACAGTGTGTCAGGGTATATTAAGTTTGTTTGAACGAAATGTATGTAACGCACAGAAGGAGGGGAGGGGGACCCCATAAAGTATATATATTCTTGATCAGGATGACAAGAGAAATCGATTGAGCCCTGTCCGTCTGTCCGTCCGTCCGTCCGTCCGTCCGTCTGTATTCACCAATGGTTCTCGGAAACTGTAAAAGCTAGAGACTTGAAATTTGGAGGGTAGACTCGTGATGCTTGGCACTACATCAAGTTTAAACGGTTTTGTGCCACGCCCACTCCTTCCCGCCCAACCAGCACCGCCCACTTTTTTACAACGTTGTAACTCGAACACCCGAAGAGATAGAAACATGGAAGTCGGTATGTAGACTCAGCATGAACAGCGCTACAAAACTGCATACCACAATTTTTCCCCCTCCCTTTGATTTCCCCTCACCGAGTTGTTTTCTCTCAAAAGCAATATCTCCAAAACTAATAAAGATATGAACATGAAATTTTGTATACAAGCTCAGTAAATATATATCTTTAAAACTGCATACCACAAAATTCCCCTCTGTTTGAAAGTTACCCCTCAATGACCTACAAACTCAAATTTTTCGTAAATTCCACTTTTTTTGAACAATTTACTTGATATTTTGATCACTAATTGATCGGGCGATGTCAAATCAACATTTTTTTGTAGATTTAAGGTGTTGCACCACCTACTGTGTGTGCAGGGTATTATATTGTCGAGTATACTCGACTATACCGCCCTTACTGGTTTTTTCGTATATTTTCTCTCAGCGGATATTGCATATGTTAGCATTATTCTGCATTTCAATGATTCAATTAAAACTGTTTGCGGTAAATTTTGCTCTTTGAATTTTATTACTTTGTAAAAATAAAGCAAAGCATAAAATAAAAACGAAAAATTTTCCATTGACACTTTTAAATAAGTTTATTTGTTAAAATTTCTTTAATTTATCTATTTTTAAGACTTCACTGCATTGTTGCTTAGTAACAATAAATGAAATATTTTAATTGAATTATTTAACTTTATGCTTTCATTTTTTATTAATTCGACAATGCCATTGTAAATAAACTTTGCTTCAAATAAATTCAACTGTTCATTTTAATTGAAACAAACGAAACGAATAACGGAACAAAATAATTATTTCACTTTGTTTATTAAACGTAATTAATTGTGCAAAAACTCTTAAAAAAAAAAGGGTGAGCATACAACTGTAAATTAGCTGAAAATTAAACTATTGAAGTTGTTGCCAAAGGCGTTTGTTGATTGGCCACGTTAAATTAAAAGCCGGCCAAGTGTGCAAATGAAATGGCGGGTTGGCCAGAATGTTAATTGAATCGAATCGTAGTTGAAATACGAATTGTAAACAACAAATAATAAATGAGCAACGTTTTAAATGTTAACCTTAGATAAACTTGTGTACGTGTTAAGTAGCTAAGCGACTTGAATTTGTTGAAGCAGCTTAAGCGTTGCGCTGCAGCAGTCATGCTCTTCGGTGAGAATATTTGGTAAGTCGAATTTAGCAAACTAAAAATATTAGATTGCACGTACATAAAAGTTTGACGCTGATTTTGGCGCTTCTTATTCCCACTCGTTGCAGGATTTGCGCAGCTATAGAAGTTGACGTGCTAACTTGCAACAACTTTACACAGATTGCGAATTAAAGTGAAAGTTTTGGCGTAAAGTTTTTGCAAAGAAATTTGACAGCTGATAACGCATTTCCGCTTACATCACGAAATTGACCGCAACTGGCCAACATGTGGTATGCGTGATACTAATATTTAATAAGCATTAAATTACACAACTGATGTATGTACATTTGTCATTCTTTTTTTTTTTTTTTTGGCAATTAAAATGTACTTTAAGCAGAGACAAACCCTTTTTATGCGCAAACACATGTATTCAATGGCCATTAGTGTCAGCAATGTCATTAGGCTGTAAGGAGAATCAACATAGGTCAACGTTAGGCGGGTGAGAGTAAGACCGACTGTGACTGCAAACAAATGCCTACGCTGTTGACAATTGTCATTAAAACGCGTTTATAAAAAAAAAGAAAACAACAACAACATTCTTTGGCACACACACTTTGGCCGTATTTGTATTATTTTAATGATATGCAAAGTGTTATACAAATAAATTAAGCGCCCATTACCTGCCATCTGATCTTGTCTTCTGTGTCCTCCGTCAATGCCAAATGTCGCTCTGGTTAATTAGTGAAACAAGTGTCAACAACCACTTTTCATAGACTCAAGTGTGCTTGTTTGCATTTGGCAACGCTTAATCAGCCTTATTTGTTGTCGGAAACTTAAATTTACCAATTTCCTCTAACTTTAAGCGTAATTTCTCCAAACCTTCACCATTATGTTTTTCGTAGCCGGGCAGTAACACTTGCATTTGCTCGAACCAGTCACGCAAACGCGGCCAACGTGAGACGCCCGCTTCATTGACCGCCACCACAGGAAACATGAGATTCACAGTACTCAATGTTGTAACAATTGAAATGTCAGCCAGCGTTAGCTGAAAAACGAATTAAATGACAATACAAACTGTAATTAAAACTAATCATCATTTGATTTTGTGGTTTTGCGCACTTTATTGGTCGCCATGTACTTGTGCATGCCCAAATAATGTTCCAGCACATCATAGGCTTCGTGCAATTTTCGTTCATGATAAGCTAAATCGACGTTGGCAAATTCTTTGCGTACTATCTCGCTCTAAAAAGTGGCAGGAAATAAATTTTTAATAATTAACAGACATTACTCCAAGAGTTAGTTTGAGCGTACCATAAAATCGCTGTCACGACGAAATAGAAACGAGCATTCAAAGAGTAGCTTATTCAGCACATTCATACGTGCGTTGTAATCGTTCGCTTTTGGCCACAATACTTCACCGGCGCTCTCGTCTTCAAACCGCTCGCACAAATGTATGAGTATAGCATGACTATCGGTCAGGACCAGATCCCCATCGACAAGTGTTGGCACGCTGTGTTGCGGGTTCAGCTGTTGGGAAATCATTTTAAGCTAGATTTGTTTTTGTCCAGTGCCGAATCTGCTTACTTCCAAAAACTCTGCATGGAACTGACCACCTTTAAATAAGTCAAGGAAGCGCTTCTCGACTTCAATTTTGAGCCATTCGATAAGTAACAGACAACTGCGTACTGGCGGACTGCGGTCGTCATAGTATAGTATCGGCTTAGACATTATCTCAGCCAACGACGACTCACTTGAAAATGATCGTTTGAAGCCGAGAAGATCACAATCTAACCCGACTGAATCTGAGCTGAGTGTTGCCAAATCAGATGATTTCCCGCCATATCTGACTTTGTTAAAGACTTGTTTCATGGAGTGGGCGGGAAGTTGGGACTTTGTTTATACCAAATGTACCAAATGGAAGGTGGGGAGGGAGTGTCCGTAAAGTATATACATACATTCTAAATCAGGACGACAAGAGAAATCATTCTCCCTCTCCCTCTTGCTGAACTTCTCCCACCCTGCTTTATCACACGTAAGATTTTAGTTGTAATTTTGAAATAATTAGTTACATCAATTTACTACTTTTTTGCGCCAAATTCTACTCCTTTTTTGATAGTGTTGGCTGAGAGCACCCAAATTTGTGCTCAGTAGCCGACAAAAAAGGTTACCCTCTGCTGAATTTGAGAGAGTCCCCCATATTGACCTAGCCCAAGTGACCGTGCATCTACAAGCGACATAGAGCGTGTTTTTTTAGTTGGCCCTTTTCCGTTTCATCGTGTCAGCTGCGTCAATTTGTATCGATATATCAAAGTATCGATAATTTCTCGATTGAATTGCTTCTTCTTCTGGTCTAATTGACTCTGTTATGAACCGCAACTGCAGTATTGGCTTAGCGTATGTTGCGGTACATTCCATGGGGATATGCCCCCGTGATTTCTTCTCTTCTGGTCGTGGATGCATTTGCGGCAATTTGCGACACTTTTGAGCAAATTTGGCTCTTTCTTGCTAATTTCCGAACAAAACCGATAACTCTCCACAATTAGTCTAATTATTATGTTCTTTTCTTCTTCCTTTCTTTCCGACCGGTTGAATAATTCGAGAAATTTTGAATAAAAACAAAAATTACAAATAATAAAAGAAATCTACATCGAAAAGACTAAAAATGTATCTTGCACGCCGGTTGAACAAATTGCCAAAAATAAATATCGCGCAGGGCATATCAACCATCGATGTCAAGCATTACACAAGCAGCAGCGGTAGTGCCTCTGGCTCCACTGGAGATCAGTGCATTGAAATTCCAAAACGCATACCGCGCTCACCTACAGACATTCTACAGGCCCTCGCTAGCACGGTAGGACGCGATCCTACGGCACCACATTACAAGTATCATGATGATCCTTACCTTACACCGATGTCGAATGTAGCAAAGCGTACTTTTGCCATGGCTCAGGAGTCCGGACGGAAAGCAGCGAAATGGATAAAAGAAGAGCACCGTGATTTGTTTTTGGTGTGTTGTTAAATGATAATTCTTAAATAACTACTTTAACATTGTAATTTTTTTAGCATCAAGAGGCACAACCTCCTATTAATGAGTTTGCACCACGAATGATCTACAACGAAGAATCGGAAGTTGATGTTTCATCGTTGGAGCAATTGATTGCTAATGGCGAAATCACCGATGCAGTATTGGTCTACAATCTAATGCAACAGAAAAATATAGAAGTCAGTTCAGAGCTAAAACAAAGTTTGTTGGAGTTGGTTGCCTTCTACAATAACGAAGAACCTGTGCCGGCAGAGTTCATTGAAGAACGATGGTTTACGCAAAACAGCGCTGTTCGTGAACGACATCGCAAAACTTGGAATGATGGCGACCTTGCAGAAAAGTTATTCGGCGAAATCGAACCAAAGAATGCTAAAACTTACGCAGCACTGATACGCGGCATGGCCAAATATTACCAGAGTGAACGTGCTTATGCGTTGCTGCAGGAAGCGGCTGAAAAACAGCTGGAACTGGATACGGAAACATTTAATGCCATAATAACAAACGTTAACTTTCTCAGGGAGACTGCCGACCAACGCTGGGAGTTATGCAGCGAGCTACTGCAACAAATGGCTCAACAAAAACTTAAGCCTAATTTAGGTACACTGAACAGCTTGCTGGAGTGCATTAGTAGCTTCGGTAATTATAAATTTGCACGCAGCTCAGCACTTAAGGTACTTGCAGAATTCAAACAACTTGGTATTGAACCTAGCCTGGGTACCTATTACTATGTACTCATAATTTTCTGCCGCGACCGATCACCAGTTTCACATGTGATTGTCGATATATTGAACGAGATTTCCGGAAAGGAATTTACGATAAGGCATCCCAAAGACACTTTCTTCTTTGCAACCGCTATGGATGTTTGTCGCAATCATCTGCATGACAAAGTGCTGGCAAAAAAAGTTTGCGAACTGCTTCATACTGGCAATAATTACGATTTAATTGGCGATTCATTTAAAGAATCTGTCTACTATCGTCACTACTTGGCTTTACTATGCCAAACGGAAACTATTGAAGATTTCATGCGCACTTACGACTTACTTGTACCTAATATCTACACACCCGAGCCGGGCATTATGGAAGAAATTTTGAAGGCAATAGAAGCTAATGCCGCTAATGATCTTATGCCGCGCATTTGGTCAGACATGGTAATATTCGATCATACGAATCGCGAAAGTCTATTACTGCGCGTTCTACGCATTTTAGTTGATAACAAACCAAATTTGGAAAACCCCGCTCAACAAAATTTACCCAAACAATTTGCGAAAATAGCACTGGACATCTTTCAAAAGACTGAAGACTCCGTTCGGCGCACCAAAGTTTCTTTTACTGGCCAAATGATTGGCGACATTTTGACACTGCTCGTGCGTGGAGATAATTTTGAAAAGGCCGTTGAAGTGTTTAACCATATCGATAAAAATCAACATCGCATACCGGGCACACCATCGGAAACAGCACTCTTAGAGTTTGTAGAATGTTGCATAGCTCACAAGTCGCCTAGTCAGGCCATAAGTGCAGTGGAATATGCAGTCGAGAATTCCATGGAAACGACAGCGTTAGCGCAAAAGGTGCACGATGGTTTTACATTAAATGAGGCACATTTATCTAAGCTGAAAGTTCTTGTAGGGGATATTTTTCATAGTAAATAAAAAAAAAAAAACTATTATTTGAATGTTTTCTATAAATAAATTTGTTCAACAAGTGTATATGCTTATTGCTTACAAAATTTCATTTATACTATTAAATGCCACTATAGATTTCAAATTCAATAACTTTAACGTACAAATACTCATATGACTAGAACCACTAAATACCTCTAGGCATGATTATCGATGCTTGATCGGCTCCCAATCAACACCGTTGTGCGGCAAATCACTTTTTATGAATGGCGATAGCCATGTGAGATACATACGTTTGCCCAACAACATTTCCAAATTACGCTTAAAACCCAAATCATACTTTGCGATGCCATGCTCATGTGACAATGCGCCGCTTGCAACTATTGGCGCGTGAAATACAATGAGACTGGCACACATTAAAAATGCAATTATGCAAAGTTCATAAAGAAGCAACAAAAAATTGGGCCACGACCAATCAATGAAAAAGAACATCATTGGAAATACCATTTTTAACGCTGTGTAGGGCGTCGCATAATAGTCCCCGTGCAAATACCAGATGTAAAAACTGTTATAGGCTAAGGCATAGGCTGATCCGATACACAAGTACACCAGGAAGTAAAAGAAAAAGCGATAGTTGTGATGGCCAATACAACAGCCAGTGAACTTGCAATGATGATCGCGTTTCAAAATGCAAGTGTTGCACCATTGACAGTGCCAGGAGCGTGGTGGTGCTAATACCTGACAATCATTACACAAACGCCAAAGTCTTCGTAATTCCGGCTCTGTTGGTGGCTTCAGAAGTTCATCTGAAATAGCATGAAATTGTTTTACCTTCCCTTCCACAAAGCCAATAAAAAAAACTCACTTTTTATACTTGTTTCAACCATCATGCACGCAAGAAAGTTGCCAATTAGGTTAAACAACAGAAAGAGTCCAGCAAACCATGTGAAATTGTAATAGAAGCTTCCCACTTCGTGCATTTCCGGAAGGACCCATGACATCTCAACAATATAACCCAGAGGCACAAAGATAGCCATGAGCAGAAAGCAGGCAATATCACTCACATGACGCGGAAAGATCCGGTTAAATGGGCGAAGTAACATTTCGAAAGGTTTACTAATCTAGTACTTATCCTGACTTTTTAAGTAACCAACAATATATTTACTATTTATGTTTATAAATCCAGTAACACTGTAATTTCCGTTTTGTTTGTTTGTTTTATTTAATGTCAATCAAAGGAGTGGGTGTTTGTTTTGTCAGATATAGTGCTTCCCAGCTTAAACGGCAGAACATCAATTTGAAACTTTGAATGATGAAATGACATCCGAACGAAGTGAAAAGTTTATGAA
Source organism: Phortica okadai (assembly GCA_034638295.1). Taxonomy (NCBI): domain Eukaryota; kingdom Metazoa; phylum Arthropoda; class Insecta; order Diptera; family Drosophilidae; genus Phortica; species Phortica okadai. The sequence continues at coordinate 7,424,338 of CM067851.1, forward strand.
AGTTGCGTTGTTGCTGTTTAATGTTATATTAACTGAACATTATAAACGAAACTTCGTTGGAGCATCAGGTCCAGTTTGAGCCGATTTCATATAAAACATGCAGTTACCTACTAAGAACTTCAAAACTGAAGGTGGTCCTTTCAAGCTGGGAGGCACTGTATGTTCTAAGGTTGACTAGTTTCTTAAAGCACAACTTTGATATTAATTATTTTCGAAATAGCCCTCGCTCTTGGAAATGTAAAAGTAATAGATATATAAATGTAAAAAAGTAACAATGCTAATTATTTTCGTCTATACTGCGAAACATTTAAATAAATCGATGTAATTGTTTTGATAGCAGTGTTGCCAATTTTCCAGAAGCAAACAAGCTACTTCTGCGCAATTATGTGCAATATCCGCGTCGGAGTCTCAAAAAAGTCAGAAACAGTGAGAAAGAGGCTGATTTGGTAACACTGGAAGAAGAAGAATGGAAGTGGCATTCTGATAGTTTTTTTTTGGAAAAGTCCAATTTAATTAAGTAAAATGTGGTCGAAATTGGTAATTAACTCGAAAAATATGCATCAGTTGAATTGAAGTAGTCAGAGATAGTACTTATACTAAAAAAAATATATAGAATTTCTATTAAAAAAATAGTTAAATGGCACCAAACAAAACTTGTTGAAACGGCGTCTACTTTATGCGAACTCCACCCTCCCCGCTGTGTACATCATTGAGCCTGTGAAAACCTGCTGCAATTACAGTTAAAACTAGACGATCAAACGACTTCCAAGCGCATAATTAGAAAATAAGTCTAAGTGCTTGAAGTTCGTGTGAGTGTGAACACGACGCCCACTCACAAGTGAGTTTTTGCCATGGAAAACGAATCCGTCAAATCAGAACATAGTGGACGTTCAAGGCGCTCAAGAAATCATAATAACAATAGTAGTAGTGGTGGTGGTGGCGGTGGCGGTGGTACAATTAATAACGGCTACCATAGAGATCGCACACGACACTCGCATCGCAGTACGCACTCCTCGAAATCAGGTAAAAGCAGCGGCCAACGCAGCGATATGGCGCCGCCATACCAGACAAGTGTAAACATGACAGGTGCGTTTGAAAAAGTAATGGGTATATAAAACAGTGTAGTGAACATAAAATTTGTTTCTTTTAGGTGATGAAAACCGTGACGGCCAAGAAGTCATTGAAGTGCAAATATTGCCACAAGATGAGAACTGGGGAGAGAATACAACGGCCGTAACCGGCAACACATCTGAACAAAGCATATCAATGGAAGATATCAACAATGCCTGGCATCGTGAAAATGAAAAAGGCTTCGGCTTTGCCTGTCGTCGTTATATGGAGTCTACATTTTGTTTCTTACTCGGATGTGGTGCTTTTTTCTCACCTGTAGCAATGGTTGTAATGCCACGCATTGGTTTCTTTCCATCGGCATTCGAACATCCAGAGATGACACAAACCCAGCGTACACTACTTCTCGCTTGCAGCGAACAATGCAAGGGACTGCTGGTCTCACTAGCTGCACGTTTATTACTTTTGGCAATTGGATTATGGGCAGTATTTATGAGACGCACAACTGCTACGATGCCACGCATATTTTTATATAGAGCAATAGTTTTACTACTTATAACTATATGCACATTTGCCTATTGGCTATTCTACATCGTGCAGGTCACGAATGGTGCTAAAATAGTGGTTGAAACCAATGGCGATGGTGTAAACTACAAATCACTTGTGGCCTATGCTACTAACTTTGTGGATACTCTACTATTCATACATTATATTGCTGTAGTCTTACTGGAACTGCGACATCAACAGCCAATGTACTATATTAAAATCATACGTTCGCCGGACGGCGTATCGCGTTCCTACATGCTTGGTCAATTGAGCATACAACGCGCTGCAGTATGGGTGCTACAACACTACTATGTCGATTTTCCAATTTTCAATCCGTACTTGGAACGTATACCGATCTCAAAATCACAGCGAAACAAAATCTCAACAAGTTTTAAATACTATGAAGTGGATGGTGTTAGTAATGCCCAACAGCAGAGTCAAAGTCGTGCAGTGTTAGCTGCCAACGCTCGCCGTCGTGATTCTTCACATAATGAACGATTTTATGAGGAACATGAATATGAACGACGCGTCAAAAAGCGTCGTGCTCGTCTTATCACAGCGGCCGAAGAAGCATTCACCCATATTAAACGCATACACAATGAACCAGCGCCTGCACTACCGTTAGATCCACAGGAGGCCGCTCAGGCTGTATTTCCATCAATGGCACGTGCTTTACAGAAATATTTACGCGTAACACGCCAACAGCCACGGCACACATTCGAGAGCATTTTGAAACATCTTGCACACTGCCTAAAACATGATTTGTCGCCACGCGCCTTTCTTGAGCCCTATCTAATCGAATCTCCGATAATGCAAAGTGAAAAAGAACGTCGTTGGGTGCAATCATGGTCACTTATTTGCGATGACATAGTTGCACGACCCATATCAAGTGAGTGTACCTTCCAGCTCATACAAAACGATGTATCATTGATGGTGACCATACATAAGCTGCCGCACTTCAACATTGCCGAGGAGGTAGTTGACCCAAAGAGCAACAAATTTGTATTGAAACTTAACTCTGAGACCTCAGTATGACAACACCATGGTGGAGGGATAACACCTACAATAATCAATACGCCTACACATAGCAGTCAGACACAGTCGTCATATTTGCACGTCTTTGTCTGAGAATCGTTTAAGTACTAAACAAAATTTTTTGTTTTGTTTCTTTTTTTAAGTTTTTATTATGCACATTTTAGTTAAGGTACATGCATATATCAGTGCTCAAATCCCAGTGTATCCTAATCCGACACATATCATAACACAATGAGTAATAATCCCTTCCGGACGCACATCCATTCACATAGCGAAACAGAAGTTCCCAAAGCGTTAGTTTTAAGATCATTTTCGAAATATGTTTTAAATGCACAATATTTAGCCTAAGTAGCATGTGGGGTTCGGGATTAGCAGAAAAAATTGGGGGCAAACATTTTTATATATATGATAGAAATTAGTTTAAGAGATCACAAGTATTCTATAAGCCAGTACTTAGTGATAAGGTATATACAATTTGAAAAAGGCTAACTTTTCTCGCCAAACAAAGCTCCTACAAAACAAACTGACTTTTAATGCAGCTAATTTATAATATAATATATTAGCCAAACTCGAATAGCCAATAATAATAAAGCAACAAGAAAAAAAAGTAACTCAAATGCAACTCATGACAAATAAGATTAGAAAAACTGAGACTGCCCAAGCGCATTTTAATAAAAACAAAAAATACATTTTTATGGAACCTCTGGCATCAAATATTGTACTTTTAGATAACGAAAGCCAGTGCATAATCATTTAGTATTCCATAAGACGCAAAATAGCTTAACAACGTTTTTAACAATACGAGAACTATTTGTAAAACTATTTTAATTTTTAGATAAATGCTTTTAATATTAGCAGCGACATTTTAATGCACAATTAAGTCAATCAATGTACGCATACATACATACATACATATATCAACTGTAAGCAATTTTATATACTTGTATTTGTATAACCGGAAGTCGTAGACGATCAAAAGGTGCGACAGCCCAACAAAAATAAATTAATGCTACTATCTTTTCGAACAGCTTTAAACAAATCGTTCTTATCTATAATTGTTATGCCACTTCAGCGAAATTAATATGAGAAATGACATGGCCAATCAAACTAATCGTGATTGTGATCGATATCGCCGACCCCACACCAACCGCGTACTTGAAATGAGAGACATGTTGCTAACTTAAATTTCAAATTAACTGATAATTTTTATTTATTATGTGGTGGTATGTGTTAAGACAGCTATGCATAAAAATTGCTAGGCGTTGTATAACAATTGCGCGTCACATTACTAGTCTAGTTTATTAAGTAAACAACACTTTAGCACTTACAAACTAAACTTGAGAAGTACTTGTTGGTACATGAAGCAAATGCACTGACAAGAGGAATGCACTGCAATTTCAACTCAGATTCAATCAGCTGAGCGCGGCTTGAGATTATTAATTTCGGGTTGCAGGAATTCCTCTACAACAGCTTGTGTCATGCGCTGTAGCTTGTCCTTAAGTTCTTCCCAATTCTTTTCTTCCGGTAAGCCGCACATTTCAGCGTAATATTTGATTTTTGGTTCTGTGCCGCTGGTACGCAAAGTAATCACCATTCCGTTGGTGAATGTAAAAGTAATCATTTGCGTGCTGTTGCTTACTGGTAATCGTGCCTTTCGATCAGGATATGCAGTATCTACGCCTGTCGTCAAATCGCGTACGCTTTTTACTTCAAATTCGCCGTCCAGTATACAACTTGGATATGTGCCCTCCAGACCATTGTCAAATGTACGTAAACGATCGAACAATTGTTTAATGACTTCCGCATCATAACAGTTGTAGTATGAATTGTTGGTGCAATGAAAACCGTATGTGTCATAGATTTCGTAAAGTTTCTCAATGAGCGTAATGCGTCGTGTGGTCCGTAAATGGCTTGCCATTGTGGCCAAATGTGTGGCAGCACTGACGCCATCCTTATCTATGACATTCATGGAGACCATATAACCGATAGATTCCTCAAATGCAAGCAGTACTGTACGACCTTTTTCGGTCAATTCAACCGCCTTGTTGCCCATCCACTTGAATCCGGTCAATGTTTCAACGAAAACAAAGCCCTCGGCTTTGGCCATTGACGCTAGAATCTTTGAGCTAACTGTGCTTGCAATCATCACACAATTTGATATATCTGCATTAGGTAAGCGTGTCTTATAGCTTTCCAAAGCCCACCATCCGAGCAATGCACCAAGTTCGTTGCCAGTGAAAACTTTCCATTTGCATTTACGATCTAACTCAGCGGCTGCCATACGATCGGCATCCGGATCATTTGCCAATATCATAGTGCAGTGCTCGTCGTTAGCTAACTTAATTGCAAGATCAAGGGAACTCTTACCCTCCTCTGGATTGGGATACTTGACTGTAGGAAATTCTGGATCCGGATCGCGTTGTTCGGGGACCGCAATAACTGGATGCAATTTTGCCTTGTAAAATGCTTCCTTAACATAAGGATAGCCAACACCATGCATAGCAGTATACACGATCTTCAATTGACTACACTCATTGCTCTCCAAATATTGTGGAGCTATTTGATTGATCAAATCTTTATAATACAGTGGAAATATTTCGGTATATGGATCTACCAACAGTTTGTGTCCGCACACCATCTCTTCATCCCATGAAGAGACTTTCGGTTCAAGGTTTCTTAAAATACTTTCCTGTATAGCTTTATCGTGTGGTGATATAATCTGTGTGGCATTTGTCCAGTAGACTTTATAACCGTTGTCCTCTTTTGGATTGTGCGATGCAGTTACCATAATGCCAGCAAGGCAGTTTAGTTGTTTGATGGTGTACGGCACAAAGGGTGTAGCCACTGTCCGGTGAAAGAGGTAAACCTTAAAGTTAGCTGACAAAAACACAGCAGATGACAACAAGGCAAAACGTTTGCTATTATAACGTCCATCATAGCCGATGACAATACCGCATGTTTCACGTTTCTCTATGCTTGGATACTGATTCATTAGGTATTCACTTAGGCCCTGTGCCGTCTGTATGACTATTAGATCATTCATTGAATCAAAGCCGGCTCTCATGCAAGCACGCAAGCCGGCAGTGCCGAAAGAAATACGATCACATAGCCGTGCGCGTAGTCTAAAATTTAAAAATAATAAAAATAGTGTATATTATTAAGTTTTGTTTCAATTTAAAACACTTACGTCGACCAATCTTTCTTCTCGACAGCATCAATTATCTGCTCTCTAGTTTTCTCGTTTTTGTCCCATTTCATCCAATTTTTTATCTGATTATCGAGATCTTCTTCGCCAGACAATTCAAGTTCTTTTTTATTTATAACCAACATTTTTCCACCAGTTGTTATTGCTTAAAATAAATTGAGCTGATTAGCAAAAATTTCACAACACATGGGGGGTATTAATTAATTAAACAAAGGTCAAGAACGGCGGACAACAGCATCACACCCATCCGTGTGTGTCAGTGTGTTCGTGTGTTTCCGGATGAATGCGAACCGCCCAAGACAGCTGTTGTTGTTGTTTAAAAAATGACAACTTAAAACATCGCTTTGTTTAAAAAAATACACTCGAAATCACGTCATCTTCTTTCACAAAACACTCGCTTTATCAATCAAAATCATATCAATTCCACAAATTGCTTACCAATTTACAAACCGAACAAGCAGTCGAACGCACAATTCGCAATACAGTTTTCCAATAAGAAAACGCTGATCCGCGCCAGCTACCCTCTTCGAAAGCGAATTTTAGGGTTGTTAGGTGTTTCACAGAAAATTTTGCAGCTGCATGAATTAGCATGAAGTAAAATTGGATTGTCGTTTCTGAATTTGTTTATGAAATTAATTTTTTTAGGGAGAAAATATTAAAAATTGAAATAAACAAAAACTGATTGTTTTTATTTACTAATTTTTAGTGGAACAATGGAAAATAATCGAAATGGCAAGTTATCGAAAGTAAACCACCTTCATCGATTGAATCAAGAAGAAGCATATTTTCGCGTCGCCGTCATTTTCGTTTTATTCAGCGATTTGTTTATATTAATTAACTCGATTTGCAGCTACAATCATAATAAATAAGCATGGCTGATGTACTAGATATCGACAACGCCGAAGAATTTGAAGTGGACGAAGATGGAGACCGTGAGTAACACTTAATGTCGTTGCCGGCATGTGCATGTGTGTATATTAATTGTCTTTTTTTCTTGCTTTCACCCACACACATACAGAGGGTATTGTACGTCTAAAGGAGAAGGCAAAACATCGGAAAGGACGCGGTTTCGGCAACGAGAGCAACACGCGTGAATCCATTCAAAGTTATGAACGCGTGCGTCACGAGGATGATGATGAATTAGAACCTGGACCCCAGCGGTCGGTCGAAGGTTGGATTCTGTTTGTAACATCGATTCATGAAGAGGCACAAGAAGATGAAATCCAAGAGAAATTCTGTGACTATGGAGAGATTAAGAACATTCACTTGAATCTCGATCGTCGCACTGGCTTTTCCAAGGGATATGCTTTGGTTGAATATGAGACGCACAAACAGGCCTTAGCCGCAAAAGATGCTTTAAATGGTGCAGAAATAATGGGCCAGACTATACAAGTTGACTGGTGCTTTGTTAAAGGGCCAAAGCGCGTCAAGAAGTCGGAAAAGCGACGTAGATAGAACATAGCATCTGAACACACACGCGGAAAATGCAAACAAAAATGGCGTTTTCTTCAAAATAATACGTCATAGTATAAAAGAATTGAAACACTTAACGTAAATATATAGAATATATATATTATATAAAATAGAATTTGAAATATTACAGAAAATTACACAACTAACAATTGTTATTTCATTTTCTTCTGTAGTAGAAGGTGCTTACGCATTGCCTGCTGTTTGTCTTTAAAACTTTTCTTTACCTTGGATCTCGCTTTCTGTCTCAACATGCCGAAATTTTTGTTCTTTCTTTTCTCACGATTCGTTTTAGACGAAAATTCATTTTTACGTCCGTCTTTCCAACCAAAACGTTCACGTCCTTCACGACCCGCTTGCACAGTTTCAAGACGTGACTCCTTGTCGTGTTTTCGCTTTTTGTAAATCATCTCGATATTGTCCAGTTTGACAAATTCGGATCGTTCCTGCTCTAATGGCCGTTTACGAGCATTTGTAACAGTCTTCTTCAGATTGGCTGCGTTTATGCGTTTAAAATCTTCATCTGTAAATATGCGTGTCAAAGCTAGCTCATGCGCAGCTTCTTTCTGGTTTAACAGCTTTGCGTTCACCTTTGAGCTGCTTTCTGATTTAACATCGGTCTCCGGATCACTTTCATCTTCACCATCCTCATCATCGTCCGAATCCACATCTTCTTCATCACTGCCACTCTGTTCTTCATCGCTTCCATCATCTTCAGTATCGCTGCCAACATCGACACCCTCTCCATCACTGTGCGAAACACTGACCCACTCACCATCATTCGAATCTGTGTCATCGTCACTACCCAAGTCGATTGTTTTTGAGTTTTTAAGCAACGTTTCGGCACCAGGTACTGTATCGTATACAGCTTGTTCACCATATGCGCGAACTTTGCGTTCAGCTTGTGCTTCTGTTTGCCGTCCCCGATCCTTCTTATGCAGCATTGCTGGTAGTTGCTCGCGATAGAGCGTGATCAGTGAACGGGCCGCCATCATAACAGATTTCTCTTTATATGTTTTGTACATTGCCAAATCCTGTAAGAGATCTTCACCCATTGCCAGTGGGCAACGCATGCAAATTTCACGAGTTGCATTCAGACCGATGGCCATTACATCACTTGAGTTACGCTCAGTAATAAAGTTGTTGGCGATAGTCTTCAGAATTGGCTCTATAATATCGCCGGGTACTAACTCATGAGATGCCTGTGCCGCAAATTGTAGTATGCGCGTTACTTGACGCTGATGTGGCTGTAGGAAACGGGTTATATATGGATAGTAACCAAAGAGAAACAATTCATGTATGCCAATTAGACGTGATATCACATCCAAATGCATAAGCTTAACTTCAAATCGTTCGTTGGTCGCCTGCAGTTGCTTAAAAAGACCTTCAGCCAGACCTTGAGGATTGTGCACTAAATGTATACCCGAAAAATTAAAAGCTGGTGCATTTTTCTTCTTCTTTTGAGCCTTAATCGCCTGTTTTTTTATCTGATCTAATTGTTTCTGACGTTTTTTGGTCTTCTTGTTGACGCGATTTACCATTAGGGCACCTTTAAGATCAACGGTCTCGTTATCGCTGTCCGAGTCTGACTTATCCTCGTCATCGTGGCCAAGAAAGAACTTCAGTGAGGCAACTAACACCTTTGTAAATTTTGAAAAACAACCAACAGTTGCTATTACATTAACAGTTTTGGCGTCATTCCAAATATTCTTCTTGTATAATTCAATCATTATGTCCACTGACATTTTGGAAGCTTTTGGATTTGCATCTTTCAGCATGGAATACATGAAGTTTTGGAGCCCCTATATAAATAAAATTACATTTTAATTAAACATATGCATTAATTCAAATAGTAAACTTCTACGAACCGAATTTAGTTTCATGTCCTTGTGCTTGGCATTCATGTTCTTGATATCCGTAATAATGTGGTTTTGCAGAAAGGTACGTAAATTTTTGTCCTGGCATCGTAACAACTCAAAGAACAACTCGAGTAGGTCTAGTGCAGGAATTAGGTTTTTATTGCGCAGCAACACCAAAGCTTTAACAAAGCAATTTCTCATTGCTGGATCCAATGTTGTTGCCTGATTTTTTAGCAGATCGACCAAGTGTTGTGGAAACTGCATACACACAACTGGATAACATTGAGCTACCTGCGCTATAAACATGATCAACTCATCCAAAGATTTGTTTTCTTCGGTTGGATTTAGGGCGAACACCTCGAGAGTGCTCAGAAAATGTCGGTATTGCTGCTGAAATTCGTCATTATACGAATCCGGATCGCGTTTTATCAAGTTTTGTAATTGCGGCAGATTATCTGGCAGTTGGTTGTTGTGTCGCACCATTTTAAAGGTGCTATTTGTTATAAATTATAACAAAATTCGAAAATAAAAAAAAAAAGAAGCGGCCACGTGCCTTCTTCTTCTTGCACTACTGTCGTTCACCAGATCAACTTGAAGTGACCGTGTAATGGGCCCTTAAATTTATGTTGCCATATTTTTTAGGTGATATCAGCTGGTTTGGACCAAAGCTGCCACTTAGCCTAGTAGTTTTCTTGATCGGGAGTGTAAAATTGTGTACGAGAAATAAGGACTTGTCTGCCGTTCGGTTCGATTTGCCCTAGTTTTTATTACAAAATTCAATTCCTAGGTCTAGTTGTACGGAGTGAGAGAAGGAGCAATTAAAGCGCAATAAAATCAAACAGTTAAACTAAAATACAAATTACAGCAGCGTCCAACTTATTAGTCCCGCTTTGGTGCAGTTTGCTGTGTTTGCTGAGAAATAAATTCAAGGAATCTTTTAACTTCAAAACTTTAATTTTCTGAGCATTGCGAATTGAAATTGAAAAAAAATGCAATCATAGTTTTTTTACGCTCGATGTGACCTTTCGACTGTAAATAAGTGGCATCACTGATTGGGATTGCAATTTTTGGGATCTGTCGCCGACGCGAAATGATGATGGCTAACGAGATTGACCTGGAAGACGGAGAGGTAAATGTATGACATATTTATGGAAACAATTAATCCAAGGTACTGTTTCAGTTGACAGACAGCGGTGACGATGAAGTTTACACGCCGTTGCAGCGGCCGGCACCATTAAGCTGTGAAAGGGTTGCAACAACTGCAAGCCCTCTCGCAGCACGCCATCAGATACAGAGGGACTTGGTCGACGATGATGAATCTCAGACCAACAGCGATGATTACACTTCGTCCGGTGGTTCATCTTCAGAAGGTTGTATAAAGAAGTTACGTTCTGATGAACAAACACATCAGCCGAAACAACGTAAACGCAAGAAGCGCATACAAAGAACTGTCATGGTACGCGTGGAACCCTCTGTTAATGACATGCAACCAAGTCGTGCACGTTTTAAGAAGTATAATGTCTGGACGGCTGCACTACAAGAAGATGCGCTCACTGAAACGATGCGAGGCTGTGATGTAACTCATAATGCATCCAGCGACCGGAATGTAGAAAATTACGACTTTTCGTTAAAGTACAGACTTAATGGAGAAAATAGCCTTAAACGGCGTCTTTCTAACAACTCGACAGATGATGAGTTACCACCGGCCAATAAGCGGGGGCGCCCATCGGGTCGAGATGCAAACGAATATTCACAACGTCGATCAGTAAAGAGCCGATTAGGCTATCGATCTCGTGGCAGACGAAGTCAGCGTGGATCTTCATCGGCTAGTGGTTCAGACAATTCATGTGAACCACGACACTTATTAGACTTAAATGACACAGCTGGACGAGAGCCCTTCGATGTAGCGCGAGAAATGGCCAACAAATTGCAAGAAGAAAAAGACGAATTATTGTGTAAGTTTAAATTAGTAAGCACATTAACTGACGGTAATGTTTGTTTATTACAAATTTTAGTAAGGGTGGTTGAGGAGTTAGGAGTCGAATTGCCAGTGGAAATCTACAAAGAGACACAACGCATAGAAGCTGATGGTGGAATGATGATCAATGTAATGTTATTGTATTTTTTTTTAAAACTCTGCAACCTTTAAATAACCTGTGTTTCCAATTCAACAGAATGGTAAGCGACGTCGCACTGCAGGTGGTGTATTCTTCTTTCTACTAAAGCATCATGACAGTCTGACGCCTGAGCAACAAAAATCAATATTTGTTACGGATCGCCAACATGCGAATAAAACGCGTAAAGAAATTGAATCCATGATGCGTGATCGCAAGGTCGAAGAACTAAAAAAACGCCTCAGTGAACAAGGCAATGAATTGCCCACATTAAATACACGTAAAGATCATTTTCTTCTCGGCTCCGATTTGAGCACCGAACATCAAGTAGCCAACTGTAAGCCGTAATCTTTGTTATTTTGTTGAAACATAAATAAAGCTTTACATTTCAGTATCCAACCCACCACCATCGCCAGTGGGTCATGACCAAAGTAGTCCGGAATACAAGACACATGCGATTAACCACGTTACGGCAGAGTCGCCGACAACCTCAGCTGCTGCAGCAGCTGCCTTTAAAGTTACAGCTGAATTAGTTAGTTATGATGACGATTTTTTAGATGTGAATTGCGGCGAGATGGATTTATTTTAAAGTGTTCGTACGCATGAATCAAAGATTCGTTTGATTTATATATATATTTTTTATATAGTTAATTACATATTTGTACACTCAAAATAATAAAATGAAAAACTATTGGCGTGACAATTGATTTTGTAACACGACCAGTTTCACTGACATGTTACACTTTTGCAACTTTATTTAGAACAATTTCTGGACCCTATAAAATTCTGGTTCGCTCCAAAACAAATCCGTTACAATTCGAATAATTATTCAAGACCTTGCAAGATTTGTCATTCCTCTTCAGTATTGGTAGAAGATTCGGATGATTCACTCATTAAGTGCTAGCCAGCCTGATGTTTACAGCCAAAGCGACTGCGTTGGAGGCATTTAATTATTCTCAAAATTTGCATTTTCATAAAAAAAAACACTATTTAACCAACAAGGTGGCAACACATCTCAGAGTGCTGTTCTAGTGCGCGGCCTCTCCTGATATTTAGAACCACTATTTTTCGCAACACTACTAAATTTTTTTTAGAACACAACTGTTTCCAGAAGAATTAGAAAACGGTCTCCCTAATTTTATTTAATATTAAAAAAAAATGTACCACCAAGAACCCGCCGCGGAAAATTTCCCATTTTCCCATGCTTGAGTTTCTGAGAGGTCAGAAAACTTAAGAGGAAAATAAGCATGGGTTCCAAAAAATTGTCACAATTTAATTAGATTTTTAGTTTAATTTCGATTGTCATAATAAAAATACGTTTTTTCTTCCAAGTCCGAAAATTTTATCCACATTTCCCAATATTTTGTTCTAAAAAGTTCTAAGTATTTTCGGAGTTACAGCTATTTTTCTGATATAAAGTACTTTATCGCTTCACACTTAACGAACCTTTAACAGTAATTTTCTCGAAACACTAATATGTTGTATGTCTTTTTTTTTTTTAGTGTGCAAAAAACGACTAAAAATAAAGGCTTTTAGACCAGAATACCTCCTTAATGTTCAGTTGGTTGTTTCTTGAGAGTTGGTAACACTGAGTTGCTTGTCGGCTGTCGTGGTGCCCGGTTGCGCGCGGATGGCTAATTTTATATGTTCGGGTGTGTGTTTTAATTTGTTTACGTATAAAGTTGACAAAAATAGAATACGCAAATATCGTTTAGTAAACGGCATTTTGCGGAGAAAATAAAATAAATATTTCCCTTTTTTTTGCATTATCTGTGCTGTTTCGTGATAGTGACAGCACTGGCAGTTCTGTTCAGCTGCCGCACGGGATGATTTTATCGGACGCGTTGTTTCAATAACATCGGTGTTTATTTTTTTTTTTCAAAATCGTTTTTGTGTGTTAAAATATGTTTGTTGTTTGTTATGTTAGTTTAATTTGAATGCAATTATAAACAGAGTACATACTGTTCGAAGCTTGTAACGATAATAGAAATTGTAATGCGAAAAACTCGATCTCAGACACAAGCGGAGAACGCAATCAATTCGCGTACTCCAGCCGCAGCGCCTGAGGCACACCGCGTGGATAGAACTACAACAGCCACAACACCAACTGCTCCTGTTCTTAACAATCATTTCGTGGACGAAGCAAAACAGTTTAAGGTAATTAATAGTAGTGTTTTAAATATCTTTAATATTTCGGGGAATTGCTAAAATAAATTATTTATGAGTCGGCGATGCCAACTCGCTGCAAAATTTTGGTTATTGCCCCACTGTTCGTATTGACTATTGAACTTATTAATGGTTTAGCATTATTCGTTTGTACATGATTGTAAATGTGTTTATTCCATCGCAAAGTTTTATTTGTTTGCTAGTTTTTGTTGGAAATTTCGCTGAAAATTTATTCGCTATTTCTATGCCTTTTAGTTTAACTTGGGTTGACAGGCCTTTTTATCAGTAAATTTCCCTGTATATCAACAAAGCGTGTGCGAATATGGGGATTAAACCGCCGCCGCCATGTTTCTCAGAATTCAGACAGATTTTTAGGCTGCCGAAAGACGTCGTCGCAAGAAGTTTCTTTATCGAGTTTATTTATTTATTTGTGGTGATAGCAGTCATATATTTTGAAAACTGCATGCCTCGGCGGTCACTGCTAACGTGTGTTAGAAAAGCAAAATTTGAATAAACTAAAAAATTGTGCTATTTGTGACTTTAAATCGGCATGTTTTTGCACAATGCAAACGCCATTTTCAGCTAGGTAAAAAAAAAAAAAAAAAATTGCACGAGTTGTAAACGATGTTGAAAGTTTTGTGTGAAATAAATTAGGCACTCTAATTAAAAGAGTTTTGCCTCTTTAAAATACATGCTGTGATTTCAATAAATATTAATTTGGTTCTTTCAACTGCCATAGTTCAGCAAAAACAGTATAGCAAAATTTGTGTCCTACCTACTACCGTTTTTATTTGTCGGGGGAGGCCCGGACCTGCCACGAATACTGCATCACCGAACTGAACTCTTCGTTCGGACGAATTAAAAAAAAATGTTTTCTGATAACCGAAATACGGTTTAATTTACAACTATTTTCTAAATAGCTTCTGTTTTCTTTTACAGGAATATGAGCAAATGGTGCAAATGCTTCGCGTTGTAGAATTACAAAAAATATTGTCTTTTTTAAAAAGTTCCTTCGCTGGACGAAAAACCGAATTGCAGGCACGCATTCTCACACTGTTGCGCAAAAATTTTGATTTGCTGTCTACAAAAATAAAAGAAGTTTATAATCAGTCACTGGCAGAACAAACGGCCATGTATTCACACATGCAAATGCCGGCAGTGCCACCGAATCCGGCAGCAATTGTTGGCGGTCAAACGGCAGCTACACAAATGGTAGGCGCACCGGGTGTTGTTTCAACGGTTACCGGACAACCTGGAAACGTATTGCCTTATATGCCGCACACCATTCCAACACAGATGCCCATACATCCGGATGTTCGTTTGAAGAAACTTGCCTTCTATGATGTTCTCGGTACATTGATTAAACCGTCATCACTTGTACCGCGCAACACGCAACGTCTTCAAGAAGTGCCTTTTTATTTTACACTTACACCACAACAGGCCACAGAAATTGCAACTAACCGCGATATACGCAATAGCTCAAAAGTCGAGCACGCAATTCAGGTTCAGTTGCGATTCTGTTTGCTTGAAACTTCATGCGATCAGGAAGACTGTTTTCCACCAAATGTTACTGTAAAGGTGAACAACAAACTTTGCCAACTGCCGGTAAGTTAATTTAAATCCTTTAATTTGTCCTTTTTCGTTTTACAAAACTAAATTCATTGCAGAATGTCATACCTACAAATCGACCAAATGTTGAGCCAAAAAGACCACCACGGCCAGTGAATGTTACCTCAAATGTCAAGTTATCGCCGACTGTAACAAATACCATTACGGTTACATGGTGTCCGGACTACACACGAAGCTACTGCATTGCTGTCTACCTAGTTAAGAAGCTAACGTCCGCACAACTTTTACAGCGCATGAAAACCAAAGGTGTTAAACCAGCCGACTATACACGGGCCTTAAGTAAGCAATCAACGCCGCAAATTCATGTCATTCAAAAATTGTTTATTTATTTTTTGTGTCATATTTCAGTTAAAGAAAAGCTCGCAGAAGACGCAGACTGTGAAATAGCTACAACAATGCTGAAAGTTTCCCTCAATTGTCCGTTGGGTAAACTGAAGATGTCGCTACCATGTCGTGCCTCAACATGTTCACATTTGCAATGCTTTGACGCCAACCTCTATCTGCAGATGAATGAACGCAAGCCTACATGGAATTGCCCTGTGTGTGACAAGCCTGCTATCTACGAGCATCTTGTGATTGACGGGTACGCTTTTGCTAATCAAAATATGTGAATATTTGTAACATATTATTTTACTTTAGCTATTTCCAAGAAGTCTTATCCTCGCCGCTGCTTAAGAGTGATGATGTTGAGATACAACTGCACAAAGATGGCTCCTGGAGCACACCAAGTCTGCGTAGTGAATTACAGTACATGGATACGCCAACAAAGCCCGTACAAAAAATTGAGGTCATTTCGGATGATATTGGTATGTTTCATTATTGTGTTTCTAATGTGTATGATTTTAATTTTTTATTTCTTTTAAAGAACTTATTACAACGGAAGACGTTAAACCGATTAAGACGGATGCATCATCTGCGCAAGAACAACCGACATCTACTTCCGGCCAGGGTGAAACTGTAAGCATTAATATTAATTAACATTTTAATTTGAAAACTAATAACATATATTTTAAAATGAATAGGTTGATCTTACTCTAAGCGATTCCGATGATGATTTGCCGCTGGCTAAACGACGCCCGCCATCGAGTAATAGCAAAATGGTGACTACATCCGCGGCCAGCTCAACTTCGAATTTGAATGGTGGTGCACAGCGTAACATGTTCAATTCGCAACCACATAAAACTGGTACGTTAGATGCATTTTCGTACTAACTTATCAGTTTATCACAACATAAACATTATACAAACGAGTGCTAAGAAGTGTGTGTGTGTAGCTAAAGCAAAAACCACTGCCAATCTATTTCATCTAACACATGCATATCACATGCTAGTTGCATTTTGTTCATTTTGTGTTTGAAATTTTATGGCCAACTTTTCTTTTAAGGTGCCTTTGTTTTGTTTTTATTTCTTTTGGTCTTTTTTTTTTTTTTTTTTTTTTTTTGTATAAGTTAGCCATGTCTTGCTTTTCTGGTTAAAAACTCCATATGTAATTTAGTAACTCAGTTCTACACTTCTTTTTACATTACTCAAATATCAAATAATTTTTCGGAAATCAAAATTCTAAAGTATAATTAGTCAAATATGGATCGCCGATTTTTGGAATCAATTCTTATACTGATTGTCGGTTTACTTTTGCATAACAGCAACATAAACTTGATTTCATTGATCACCACAGATGCGCCAATTCTTGAATCCAACTACGCTTCAATCATATTCACAACATCAATGCTGATTCTTTTCTCGAATTATCGTCCTCTATGGTCGGTCTCAACAGTTAGCAATTATAGTGAACGCATTGTTTTCTTTCTGCTCGAAATGGTCGTCATATTGTATATTGTGGACGTGGTGCTTTTTCAGATGTGGGTGCCGATGCTAAAGTTATTAGACGCAGCCTGTTACTATCTTGGCGAATATTTCATTGCCATGCACGAGTTCTATATAACCAATGGTGCAGAAAAATTCTCAGATTGGTTGCGCAATGACTTGTTCTTTGTTATACGCTTTTTGCTATCAATTGTGACATTTCTATTTGTGTTGGACGTTGTTGGATTATTGAGCAAGTTGATTATCTTTAGCAAGTTTGCCTATAGATTTGCCCGTATTAGATTTGCACAGTATATGAGAAGCATTGGTCAACAAGGGCCCAACAATTCAACAAAATTGACATTTTCGGTCAAAAATAAACGGCTAATTAGCAAGCAAACAAAACGTAATAGACGACGACAGGCCGAGCAAATAAATAGCGCTGTAACAAGTGAAATTGATGCTGCTGCAAACGTAGATTCAACGAACGCAATGGAAATGCCGCTTGATTTGGGCAAAAAAGTTTTGCTTAATGATGCTACAAGTAATGAGGAACACAATTGTTAGTTAGGTTAGGGATTGCACAATGTCAACAGCCTTCTAACGTGTGACCCTGTGAAGTGTAGGGTGTCGGTAGAATAAATAATGTTATTGCATTTTTGGTTACACAATGTTTTTTTCTTTTGTTTTATGCCTCATCTTTTTACAGAGCTTGCGAAAAAAACAGTCGCAAAGATGGTTTTTAAAATTGGCATTAATGTGGCTTATAATGCCGCAAGCGACTATGCAAAAAGACGCTTTAGAGGGTAAGCGGTGTATAGACAGATTTAATGGCTGGTTGCCTTTTTGGGGGAATGGTGTAGTTTTCATTTTCTATATTGAAAGTACATACATATATACATTAAATATGAGCTAACACAATGCCATTTCCTCAAGCAGCGCATTTTTGCCTAACAGTCTTAAAGTACAACATCTTTGTGGTTTGCTTTTAGAAAAACTGATTTTTTTCTAGCGATTCCAACAACAATGATGTCGTTTGTGAAAAAAAATCACGCTTTTAAACGCTGGCAGCTCTTAAGGCGATTATTTTTTTTGTATTTTGTATGTGTATGAAATTATTAATGTTAATTGATTTATACGTTTTTTTATTTATGGAAAGTGTTATGCTCGGCAGATAATCTTTTTTACATTATCACTTTTTTTTTTTTTCTTTTTGTAATGTTCTTAAAATTCTGTTCAATTTATTTATTTTTTTATTTATTTGTCAGAGAAATTTTATTGTAATAATTTTATTGTCACAAATTAAACTTAACTTAAACACATCTCAATCGCTCATCTATAATCATAATTAGACCAAAATTTAAGCATAAACAATATTCTGTCTCTCTATTTAATTGTGCTCTGTCCGCCATCACTCATGATGATTGATTGATTTTATGATGACGCTTGATTGTTTGTAAAGAAATACTCGATGAGCACGAGCAACTACAGCAGCAGCAACTACAACTAATTTCCCAACATGAACAACAGCAGCAACAACTGGCGGCAGCGCATGCAAATCTACTGGACAACGCCATGGCAGCTGCAGAACAATTGGCATTATTTCAACGTTTGGAGCATGTGGCGGCCGCTGTATCGCCATTAAATGCTCTACAACAACAGCAACCGCAGTAGCATTAGGCATAGTAGTCGTTATTTTTTGTGTAATTGTTGTAAATTTGTTTGTTTGTTATGTGCGTGCATTTCTAACTGATTTTGTGTTAGTTAAGAGAAAAAGAAAAAAAATAACCACAAAAAAAAAAAAAAAAATGAGCTCTCACACACTCAGTTATTGTAGTCGTCTATCTATTGAGAAAACAAAACTCTACACAATGCTTTGCTCTCCTTTCAGTTTGTTTTTTTTTTTTAGCTTAGTTGCGCGTACTAAGTTAATGTGTTTTAACTATTCTTTTATTTTAGCAAACAATCCATGTCCTAATCAGTTTATAAAGAGGCTAATGCATTTGTTCATACCTTGACTTCTTGCTTTTTACGTTATACTCACACAAGCTTCTACTCTTACCTGCATTGACTTAATGCATGTGTGTGCTCTTTGGTTTTCTTTCCACCTTTCAAATAATAATCCAACAATTCAATTTGATGTGTTTCTTTGAAATTAATACCAAATTCCACAACTCAAACCCATTTGCAGAATCTTATAATTTATAGAATGTTACATTGCTAAGTAATGTAACATTAAATTATTTTCGTTTTAATTTAGCCCTCAACGCTTCTTAGCCCAACTAGAAAAAAAAAACTATTAGTTTTATTTGTAATTTTAAAAAAGTAATAATTTTTTATTTAAGAAAAATTAAATAAGCATCGAAACAAATAGAAAACCAATAATTTATTAATATACTAATTGTCTTTTTAAGCGTAGTTTTTGTTTTTTTGTTTACACAAATTAAAGAATACAAAACTACAAATAAACTTATATATACAATAAGTAATCTGTAAGAAAGTCATTTCGTCATTGATGTGATTTGATTTGGCATACAGAAAAAAATAGAACATACTTAACTAATTAAGCATTAACTTAATTTATTTTTCCTTATTATACATTAAATTTAATACTGCACATATTTTATAATTTACATTAATTTATACACATCATTTAGGCCAAATAAAAGAAAAAACGCTGGATAATTATTTCATTGTAAAACCGCAACGCACGTAAAATGAGGGCTGACATACATATATGTAAAAAAAAAGTATTTGAATGAATACGTAAAAAAAAAATAAATGAAATACAAAACAGATTATGTAAATTATATGTTAAGTTGTTCACATAAACAAGACAAACAAATCTATGTATTTAGAAATACGTATATGACATGCTGCATAGTACTATAATTTCAAAGTTAGACACTTAAATTAATTCAAGAAGAATACAAAATACAATTAAATAAAACAAAACAAAAAAGTAAATATAATAATGTGCTCTGCAAAAAAAGAATATTAAGATTAAATATATGTTTTTTGTATATAAAAATTCGTTGCGACAAAGCTATTCAGCAACTTTAATCAGTCTAATAAACATTATAATAATAAACAAACGGCAAACTTAAATATAAACATTATATATATACACATAAAGTATAAGTACACATGAATGAATACATATTAAAAACAAAAAAAAAAAAGTTATATAAAATTGTTGTTTTATTTGAAAGTGTGTAAATATATTTTGAGAACATTGATGGCTTTCAGTTTTTTTTTTTAAGTATCACTGTATATATTTATATTTTTATTTATTGTTCTGCACATAATTAGCTCATTTCAACATTTCATGTCACTCGTATAAACTTTTATAAATATTTTTTTTTTTTTTATAATTAAAAATTGTTTGTTTTTTAATTTTATTTGTTAAATATTCTATTGCAGAAGTTGGTGGCAGCTGCACGCCGGAGCATGTTTCTGATTCGATTATTTGTTTGGACTCGCCAACGCCACCCGGAAGTCCAGGTGCTGATACAACTGCTACTTAGGCAACTAATTCTGTAAATTTTTTTGGTGTTTAAGAAAAAATTTTATTCGAAGCCATCGCAACAAATTGCAGTGTCTGCAATAACGGAATTTCCATTACCAAAAAGCAAAACAAAAGAAAATATAAAGAAAAACAAAAATACAAATGAATAAAAAACAAAGACAGTATTTGGCACGAAAAGACGCGTTAACCAAAAAGAAATATATTTTAGCATTACTTTATGACAAATTGTTCACGTTTTCATTTTAAGAATTAAGCTAAGCCTAAAAGAATTTCTGAAGTTTGCCCTTTTCTTATTTGTGTTATGATTTTTCATAAAAATTTATTAAACTTAGCAAACTTCATAGATAAGTTGAAATATGATTATTTTAATAAAGAAAAAGGTTAAATTTTTCAAACTTTTTTTTTTTTTTGAATTTGTATTCCGGCCGTTACATAATAAAAAGCCGAACACTTACCAGCACTACAGAACAGCTGAATCGAAGTGAATTTTGCAACACTTATACATACACAAAACAGTCGCAAAAGCGGAAGAAGAAGACAGTAAAAGGGCAAAAGTCCGTTGTGCGTTTGTTGCTTCAGCTTTCAATTTTTTACTACAATTCTAACAAATTATTGTTATATCTGTACACTTAAATAAAATAGACACCATGTCCACTAAGCCGACGCTCTATTATGCGCTCTTCAGTCCACCAGCGCGTGCCTGCATGCTAACTGCAAAACTGATTGGTCTCGATTTGGAGCTCAAGTGAGTAAAAGTATAAATATCCGTTTAAAAAACGCAATTCGATGCCTACATTTTTGTAGACCCGTAGATTTTTCAAAGAAAGAACACCTCAGCGAAGAATTTCTTAAGGTGAGTAGCGTCTATTAGCACGAATTAGTTGTTGTCACTGGCTACTGACTATTTTAGCTTAATCCCCAACATCAGATACCGGTTTTTGTTGATGACGGTGAGGCGTTTGTAGACAGGTACATTGTATACTTGTTGCATTCGATGTGAAGTACATATTTCTTTTGCATACACATAGCCACGCCATTATCTGTTATATGGTTGGTAAATACGCCAAGGACGATGCGCTTTATCCGAAGGATTTGAAAACGCGTGCTCATATTGATCATCGCCTACACTTCGAAAATGGTGTATTATTTCAAGTGATAAAGGATATTGTTGCGCGTAACATTTATGGCGGTGAAGGTGAACTTAACGCCAAATCCTTGGAACTATGTAATAATGCATACGGTACACTCGAACATTTTCTCAACCAAAGCGATTTCGTTGTGGGCAACACTTTGTCTGTGGCCGATATTTCTATACACACAACACTTATTACCTTGAATCTTTTAATACCAGTGGATCCGACGCGGTAAAGAATTAAAAGTTTTATATATTAAATTAAAATAAATAAACTATTTTGTCTGTGCAGTTACCCGCATATTATCACTTGGCTCGCACGTATGCAGACTTCTCTCATAGATGATGAAGAGGTAAATCTTAAAGGCGCTCAAGCGTTAGAAGCACGCATTAAAGGCTGTATGGCGGATAATAAGGCGAAGGCATAAATAAATAGACGTGTGAAAATATTCTACGCAAAAAGTGTTTATTAAATTGTGTATTTTGTTTTTTTCTTGCTAATTTGTTCTGACTTACGTACATTTGACACTAAACTGAACTTAACTAACGCACGTGCGCTTGTCTTTTGATGTGTGTTTGTGTATTTGGAAGTACATTTTTAATTTTCTATTCATTTGGCTTTTCTATTTTTTTTTTTTTTATATATTATCAGCACTTGTTTAACAATTATATACAATTGAAATGATTACTTGTTCTATTTTGTATAAATCATAATTATTTGTTTTCTTTTAAAATAGTTTTGTTGGGCAGCAAATTTTCTTTAATATTTACAACTTTAGTACTTAAAATGTCTTAAATCGAAATCGTTGCACATTACGCTGCATTTTATTTTTCGTTATATGAGTAATTTAAAGCAACGCGCTATCGCTTATCGATCATAAATTACATACTATATGTATGTCTGTGCTCAATTATACAAGTTCTTTACAAAAAAAATATATATATATAATACATGCCAACAAAATACAATTAAATCTGACGCACTAAGCAAACTTTTACAAATAATATCATATTTAAATAAGAAAAAAAATATATATGTATATACAACATAAACGCATAAATTTCGCATCTGCTTTACTTTAGTCGAATGTCGTCCAATTGCTCATGCCTCCACCTCTAACGCCGCCCACCGAATTAGTCGTTGTTGCCGTCACAGCCGTCGATGTCGATTGTGCTGAATTGTTTGCATTCAGCGTCGTAAATTGATCAAGACCATATTTACGTAGCAATTCAAAATCATCGTCTGCCGGTGGCATTGATGGTGGCAATGTTTTGGGTAACGGTGGCGGTTTTACAGCCATTCTATTATGCTGTGGCGTAAAGTAGGGATACAATGGATTACTAACACTGCTGTTGACAGCTGTTGAATTCACTTTTGTTGTTGTCGGTATAAGACCTGCTGGCAATGTTGTAGATTTTTTATTGAATGCCTTATTCAACGTTGGTAGTGGTCGTGCATTCTGATTAAGCGGATCAAAATCCTCCAAATCGAAACTGGTATTATTGCTATCGTCCAGCGATATTAGATCATTCATAGTATCATCCGGTGAAGGTGGCGTTTTGTTATCGACAGCGTCATGTTGATTAGGTTTAGTGCACGTGTGTGTTGGCTGCAGGGAACGTACCGACTGCGGGTTGGAATAGAGGACAAAAGCGTGTGTTAGTTTAATACAATGTTAGATTTTAGACTTTAGGTTCATTGTTAGACAAGCAACCTAAAACTATTTTAAGATTTACGTGTTATTATAGACTTTGCGCAAAGGAAACATACAACAACTACAACAAATTGACAAAATAAATAAAAATACAAAAAAAAAAAAAATACATGGTTGGTGTTAGTATACGTAAGTGATAGGACGCAAAACAGACAATTTGAGTTATATGTGCTAAATGCATTTACGGTGCTTGTGGTGTTTGTGTACCTCTTTCTTGAAACGCGGCGCTGGCATCGGTGGCGATTCTGTGCCCAGCGGTGAGCTGTTTAGGTGCGAAAACGTTGATGCGGCGGTAACGAATGAAGCAGTCGAACATGATGAACTTGATGAGTTATTCGAGGATGATGAGTTACGCATTGACAATGAGCCATTATGATGTGTATGTTGTATGGCATAATCTTGCCAACAATTGCGCTCCAAACGATTTATGCCCGCACAGACAGCGGCTGCTGTCGCAGCAACGGCATTGACGCTACACTGACGTCGCGGTGGTATTGGCGGTGATTGCATTTCCGGTGGATTGTCATAACTGGAATCGGTAGTTGTTAGTTGTTGTTGCTGCTGCTGCTGCTGCAACTGTAGTTGTTGTTGTACTATGAGTTTGTGCGGCGTCGATGTATGTGATGGTTGTGCATGTTCGTGATTAGGTTTGTGTATGGTCGTACCAATGGGTAAACGCGGCACAATTGGTGGTTTGGATTCAACGTGCGGATGCTGAGATGCATATGGATGATTATAATATGAAGCCGGTGCAATTGTCCGTTGTGCATTCAATTGTTTGCTTGTGGCAATCGCTGCTATTGGTGGCGGCGGACGTGCCGGCGGTTGGCAATTGTTGTTGCTGCTACTGATGCTGCTGCCGTAAGTCAAAGTGCGCGAGCGCGTCTGCAGATCAAAGCTATTGCTTGGCTTGAGCTGTTGATGTTTTTGTGTAAGAGGCGTTTTTTGTTTTTTTTTTTTTTTGTTTTTTATATGAGATGATAACATTGAGTGTAAATTTATATAGACATGTGCGACACAAACATAAAAATAAAGAAAGAAAAATACAAAACAATATAAAAAAATAAAACACACACATTAAAACACATAGCCAAAGCTGCAAGGCGTCAACATTGAATATATATAAAAAAAAGAGCAACAACGGCACCAAAGGCGCCATGAACTTACGCTGCGATCCACAATGGGCGTCTTGAAGAGCGGATGATTTTGCAATTCCTGCGACAAATTCATCTCCGATGAACAGAGCGAACTCGCCGGACTGACAGTAGGAGACGCAGCCATATTAGCGCCAAGATGAGCAACAGAATGCGCACTGTGCGCATAACCGTTCGGCTGTATATGACTGCTCGAGCTAGACATGGCCAAGGGCGCCGGTCCGCGCCGGAATGTCTGTGCGTTGGTACCATTTATTACTTCCGGCGGACAATAAGCAACGCCAATAGCGCTGCCGATACGTTTCGTGAACACGGGTGAACTGGGCGCCGAATGTGGACCACTGGCGAAGCCGCCAACCTTGCCACGTGCGTAACCACTAAAACGACTATTGCCGCCGACGCCGCCGTCTGGTCGTTCCGAATGTTGTGGCGAATTCGAGCCCAAATTAAAGTGAAAATGTGCGCCGCTTGGTGGTGTTATATCACGAAATTTTGATTTGAGATCTTTATAGGCGGTCTTAACGCCACGTGAACTTTCTTTAACCTATACAGAAACGAAACCGATCAAAAAAAAAAAAACCAAAGGCAATAGAAAGAAATCTCATATTAATGTTGATATTTAAGCTAAGCTTAAGCGTTAGACAGATAATTATTAAACAAGTATGTTATTCTACATTTAATTTAAGTAAATGTTTAAGAAAAACCAAATAAAATATAAAGCCACTCACCGATTTGACCGCAGACTTAACAGCAGGATTAGTCTGCAAAGGTTAGCGTTCAGTTATAAATGATTTCGTGTTGTTTTTATTTTTTGATATTTTTACACGCAAATTGCAACAGTTCAACAAACAACAACAACAAATACAATAAGCGAGCAATATCGAAATAATCATTTAAACGTTGAAATCCAACGGAGGCACAACGTTGATCCAAGTTAATTATTATTATTTTTTTTTTTTTTGTAATTATATTTGGATGATGAAAAGCACATATGAAAAAAGATAGCATAAAAAAATGAGTTTAAATTTTTTTTTCGTTCATATACTAAATATTTTATAATAATCTGTAATTATCAGATATGACATTGTTGTTTACTACGTTTAATGATGCTTGGATATAAGCCAAAGGTATATGAAATGGTCTAACGGTTTTGTGAGGAAAGTTTGTTAATAGTTTATGGCTTCAATAATGTTAGTAACATATACAGTGATGTGCAATAAAATTGAGACAAATTTCTACATTGATTTTCTGTGATTCTTTTTGAATACGACAACAAATAATATTATTTACGAGTTAATTTTTGTTTTGGCGTTAATTGAGTTTGGCAATTGGTAGGAAACCACTGATTAGAATTAAGTACAAACTAGCTACGGCAGTGAGTGGGACTAAGTAAGGTCAGAAAAAGTTCAAACAAAACTTTGGTGCCATTAATTGTTACAAAAAGTAATTATTTTAAAAAAATAGATTGCAATTGATATATTATACGAACATTTTCTTCATTTTGCATTTTTTTTTAAATACATAGGTTTGTAAACTAGTGACTGGGTGTAAGCTTTGGCTGCGTTGGATTTATTGGTTTTATTTATTTATTTATTTTATTGGCACTAAAATTGTTTAAAACTTGTACTTTGGACGTTATTGTGTGATATTGAGATTATAAGTCTTTGCAAAGACTTGCGAAAGATTTCGCTTTCCAAAATAATACTGTAAAAATAATAAATAAGAAACATTTTTCAAATAAAATTAAAAACAAAATTAAATTTAAAAAAATATAATTTAAGAAAAATTAATACTTATTGACGGCTAAGCTAAAAGGCAACATTGGACCAGCATTTAACACATTTTTTTTTTTTTTGGTTTATGAAATGTTGTAGTTTATTGGAAAGCGTTTTAATGTTAGACACACGCTCACCGTTTGACGACTTCGCAACCAAAAGGAGTTTAGTTTAAGCTTTAAAACATAAAATGTGTAAATTTTAAATAAAATTTGTGATCAGGACAACATTTTGGAAAAAGAATTTCGCGAAACTAA
Source organism: Phortica okadai (assembly GCA_034638295.1). Lineage (NCBI taxonomy): Eukaryota > Metazoa > Arthropoda > Insecta > Diptera > Drosophilidae > Phortica > Phortica okadai. Next base: position 7,450,794 of record CM067851.1, read on the forward strand.
CAAAAAGTTGATTTTGAAAAAGAAAAACAAAAAAACAAACAAAATTTTGTACAATGCTTAAGGTAATGTAAAATTCGTAGTGTGAAAACCTTTTGCCATAGAAGTGTATAACTGATTTCAGTTTTATATACAAAGAAGAACATTATATAAACCTTCGAATGACGAGAACGCAACAAGCTAAGCAATTTTTGTTTTTAAACGTGATTAACTTACAATTTTTAAGATAAACTTTAGCTCACCTTTTCTTTGACATTTTTTAAGAATGCATAGTTGCGACCACGTTTCTTCATCTTCTCCGCATAGCGTACAGTCTCCAATTCGAATTCATCAGAGAAGCCCAGACCAGAGTTTAGCATATCCAAGCGTTCATCGATGAATTGTTGAAAAATTTGCAATTCCATCATTTTAGCGAGAAATGGACGCAAATGCGTTGGCCGTGACTCAATGAATTTGTCACGATTAAATGTTTTGCCCGTATCACGAAATTCAACAGCATCACGATAGCCGCCAATAAGCTGTACAAGTGCGCCAAGGAATATTTTTGAAACACGATCACCGACATGCTCATTAGACTGACTCATCTGTTTCTTTAGCTGTGAGACAATCTCAGCGGGTAATGAATGTACATCATCAAAAGGACTTTCAAAGATTTTCGTATCACAGTTTAAAATCACAACTTCGCCCAATTCATCAGACGTCATCTAAAATAGAGTTGTAAATATTAGTTAAGAACAAATAAAAAATAATTGAAAACATACAGTTTCCAGCACCGGTTCGGGCACACCGATTAGATATGGCATAGGCGCGCTAAGATAATCTTTAAGTTTCATTGGCAATACCGGTATGAAAATATGCTGCCAGACCATGGGATATAGAAATGCATTAGCTGCTTGCACACAACTCGACAAACGGTCCAAGCGACGCGATGTAAAAATAATACGACGTTCCGCAAGCATTGCAGCAAAGACGGCAATCATGTTCTTTGGCTCAACAAAGTTATAGTACAAATTCAAATTGTGCTGTAAGAACAAATTTAATTTGATTAGACAAGTGTTTATTGCAAAAATTGCTTACTTAAACTTACATTTCCCGGTATGCTAGGCAATTGAAACTGCACTGGCCGCTCGAAAATGAAGTGCTGCAAAGATAAAATGTTTATTAAAATAATTTAAGATGTAATTTATTCAGTTAAGTACTTACACTCTGTCCGCCATGATAGAACAACGTTAAATTGCCGCCCAAAACTGGCACGCCGGGATTATAGGCATCGGCTAAAAATTTACGAAAATCATTGACATCGCCGCGCTTCAGCTCCGCCAGCACGGGTAGCAAACGCACAAATGTATCATGCCATGGCAAGTATGTAATGATAACCATAGCGGTTTGCGTTTTCGGATCGTGCCGACAGAAGCCATACCGCCATTTCGAATCATCGGTGGTGAGCACAAAGGAAAACGTTTGCACTAAATCGCTACAAATGAGAACAACAAACAAAGTTGAAAAACATTTAACAAGTTCACTATTTACTAACACAGATCAAAACAAATAATGCAAATGTGAAATCAACAGTAACCAGCATACCGCAACATCCGTTCAAGCAGTGGTCAGACACATTGAGCACACAAATTTTTTTTTTATTTAAACTAACACAAACTGAGACATTTTATAGGATTACGCTCAATAAACGATTTCGTAATGTGTTGTTTCAATTTAGCTTTAAAAAAACTGTGTCTGTAAGGCATATTGCACCTGGTCAGTACTGTAATTTACTACATTTGTTTTTAATGAAAATTTGCTTTGTTATTGTTGTTTGTAACCCAAATAAACAGAAGATGGATTTCGCAGAAATACCCAATAGCATAAAAATAACGCGTTTGTGATTCATACACACTTTCGTGAATGCGGCTAATTAAAAAAACATACAAATAAAATTTGAATTGATTAACACGTTGTGGCGAACCAAAAGACAGACGACTTCGTATTTCGAGCAGAGCATATTATGACATATCATGTCCGGCCTCTTGTGCTGTTAAGCTTCAAGCTCGTCAAACTTGCATAATATTGTTTTATGGGTTTTATGGCACATTCAATGACAAACGATTTTCCTCGTCTACTCGTTTCGTATGCAAGTCAGCAGTAAACAAACCAAAAATGTATTTAACGGTGCGGCGTATATTGAGTAATTAGGCAAAACAACTGTTTGTTTGAAAATATTTCTTCGAGTACATTGACACTTGTCTGCTTATTATAGATTTTTGAACAACTAAACTTGTGTGTACGTTGAACTAAGCACAAACTGCCTTGGCTTGTGCCAATCAAAGAAGTTGTGATTGTAAAAGTGTTTCGTTTGCGTTTAAAACATAATTTTTATTTGTTTATTTTGCTTGATAAGCGAGTTATTGAAGGGAAACACAACAAGAGCTCAGCCAATGATATTTAGTTATAAAAATAATTAATCGCCTCTGAGTGTCATGGCTTTTATATCGTTTGTTTCGTTTGCTTTATACCAATTTGAAAGTCGCTCATAGTATTAAGGTCAAATTACGAGGAACGGTTTGTGATAAGAAGGAAATATTTTTTATATGAGTATATAGAATGACAATTGTCTCAAATAACGTGCAATCGTTTTTTGTTGTTTTTAGCTTGTTTATTTTACAAGCTAACAAAGATGACAAAAATTTGCTTCGCTTACGAAATATCAATGCCAAAAATGAACAGACAAACAACTGAAAATGAAAATAAACAACAGGTTGTAGTTACTTAAGATATTCACATACATATGTACATATATGAAGGAGCTTGTAGTGCAAAGTTGGTATAACATTATCGATGAATCATCACCGGCACTGGCAGTGACGCTGTCGTCATCATCAATGACTACTGCTGTGTTTATCTAATACACGAGTTGTATATTAGGCCAAACACACCTGATACATGTTTAAATTTTTACAAGAACATGAATGAAGCAATGCAAACAATAATATAGAAACAAACGAGAGTAAATCCGGAAATAGCTGCTTAACCGCCCGACACACCTGCTTTGTGTACCCGCGTTCCTATTTATTACAAAGTTTTGTGTTGCTAAATACGAGCATGATAGAAAAAAAAGAACAATTACCTTTCAAATTCGCAGGGGAACGCAAATGTTGGTATATCGTTGAGAGTCTTCTGATCACGAAAGTTTTCCGGAAAGCTCTCCAAGATGATACCAGCGGGCATAGCAGCTCCAGCTCGAGTACTGCGATCAATGCCCCGATTTGGTGCTACTTCGCACCAGAACTCAAAGAGTTTCTTGACGTCGTTTCTGTTGCGATAAAGTAGCATGCGATAAAGTGTAAATTAATATAATCACCATTTTTACTAGCTTAAGTACCAATTGCACAGTCGTATGTAAAACAGTGGTGAGGCAAAACGTCATATGCGGTCAGGCATAACGCCCACTGCAGACGTTGTCCAATATGCACACCCCACCGCTAGCACACAATCTTTTCATACTCACTTGTTACGCGAACTCATTTGGCTGCTGTTGGTTTTATTTATTAGGATTTTTATTTGAATAATATTTTTAACACATGTTTTTATTTAATTTTTTTATCTTATTTGCAATGTTAGTTAGTTTACGCGTCGTTTCAATTTGCGCTTTGTATGCTTGATTCGACGGGCTTGCTATATGATTCGCGACGTCATTGAAACATTTTGTTGCGGAATCATTCACACTCGTTTTGTACGCACTGAAATATATTTAAATATTTAGGTTTATTGGCTTCTTACAGTTGCATTGCACTTTTCAGTAGGTGTATTTTTAGATATGTAATTTTCGTTTTTTTATTTTGCGTTGCTTTTCACGCAATTTTTTTAATTAAGTAAGACGAGACAACAACACAACCGTTCAACACAAAAACAACAATACACTGATAAAGCCGCCAACTTATTCTGTTCACTTTCATACTATAAATGGCACTCGTTTTGTGTGCCGAGCTAATTAGAATATGTTGTAAGGTGTTGTATGTAGACATAGGAATTTCCTAAAAATGCCCTGTTTTTGGTATATTATGTAAGTGGCAGTTCCATTTAAACGAATATTTTTAAACGCTCATATTTGATATGTGATTTTAAGACAGATTTATCTTCTAAATTTTGATTTGTTATTAGCAAAATTTAATACAAAATAATACATACACTTAGTAGCATTGCAACTGCTTATTTTTTCTTTTAATATTTAAATATGTACATATGTATAAACCACAATCCCAACTACTACATAACAACTGCCTTCAGGTGCGGCTTTTGACCAATTGTTTAATTTAGCGCCCTTTCGTTGAAAATCTTCAGATAATGTTTTTGACTTAAATTAATCTTAAATTCAGTACTCTAAAACTAATAACTAAACAAATACAAATAAGTTCCATAACTACTTTGTATCCATCCATCTAATATTTTAAATTTTTCTTTTAAAACGGCCTACGTTACGCACCTGATTTCAACTTGGCTGTCGTTTTATGAATGAACTTAACTAAAATTAGTTATACTGTGTTGGTGGCGTTGGTGGTAAGGTAGCACGTTGAATAACAATCAATACAAAACATCAAAAGGCACCTGCTTCAACTGTGTCGCTACCATGCACAGATGTGATCATAGTAAAATCCTTGGCATTCTTAAAGGACATCGAATTTAAAGGTAAAAACTAATGTTTCGTTACTAATTAAAAAAAAAAAAAAATGTAAGTTAGAACAGTGAATTATGAAATACATAATTAGTTGAATTTTTAGTTTTACTGTTTAAAGTCGTTTGTAGGTGTTTCATAATTTTATCGATTTTACTATATTGCGGAAAAATCCAGCTTAATTCAATTATAATTTTAGGCCTCCACGCAGGATTTAATGTCATTTTTAAACAAATAAGTTTTTAAATTGCTTTCGAATGAGTCTAAATTAATCATAAATTAAAAAAAAAAAAAAAATACAAAAAAATTTAATAAGGTAAGGGCTATGGAATTATATAACTGCGGTCTTCATTGTATCGTATTATTTACAATAATTTGATAAGCGTTCAATCACGTCTGTGTCATGCTGACCATAGCAATGATGAACGATGCACCAGCGGTCAAAGTACAATTTTGTTGAACTGTAAAATAGCGCTACTGTCTATTCTCTGAGAGCGCACACTACTTAGTCATCTTAGTCATGAGAACAGCGAACCAGTTTTCCTGAGGTTGTTTGTCTTTAACCTGGTGAGACGGGCGAAGATCAGCTACGATTTTAAATAAACGTCCATATATGAATATAAACACATACACATAAATGAGAAAAAAATAATGAGATAAGCGTATAGGAATCTAATTAAAAGACATGTTCACGTCATGTTTCTCAATAAATTTCACAGCACAGCAGTTGCCTCGGAAACTTCTGTGCACGCGCTAGGTGCAAAATATTAGTTTTATAAGATATGCGATAAGATATAAACAAAGGCGGTCGTAAGCAAACTACTTGCCCACTTGGCAATGGTAACATATAAAAATCGTATAACCCATCTTATCATACACAGCGTATTTTTTTCTTTTTTGCAGTTTTGAAAAATCCAAAAATAAAAAAAATTTTAAATTTCCTGTGTAAATGCAAAATGTTTTACTCCATGTACAACTACTTGTCCAACATGCCACGCCTACATGTGGTGGGCTTTGCATTGATTGCCTACGTTGTGTATTATATTGTACAGGTTGTCAAGGTAAGTTGCCGACATGACGACATAGACCTACTGTTGCAACAAAGTTAATACTGAATTTTTAAATAGCGTCCGATAATTGCCTGTTCGGACGGGCCATTTAAGCTGTTTTTGATGAAGAAAATGCCCACACTTGAACAAAAATACTGGCCAACATTTTGGTGTGTTGAGAGCCGTGCACAGACGGTAATGGCGAACCTGCTGCGTTCTAAAATAATGCCACACATGGATTACAGAAGGTACTTTTAAATACTTAAGTCAAATTGAAAATACTTTAACAGTATAATTTGTCTATACGTACAGAGAAATTCTAACTCTTAAGGATGGCGGTGAGGTGGCCCTGGATTGGATGGAGGAGGGTTGTAGTGCTGATGCACCCTGTATTATTATTTTACCCGGTTTAACAGGCGAATCACAGGCCGAATATATCAAATGTCTCGTTTGTGCCGCTCACGCAGTTGGCATACGCGTTGTTGTATTTAATAATCGTGGACTGGGTGGCATTGAGCTGAAAACGCCACGATTGTATTGTGCAGCCAATTGTGAAGATCTTTGTGAAGTAATAAAACACGTCAGAACCATCTTACCGCATTGCAAACTAGGGGCCACGGGCATTTCCATGGGTGGTTTAATTCTAGGTAATTCAGATATTTAAAAGTCTTTTATCTACGTACATTTTCAAAATTTGTTTCAAAATAGGCAATTATCTTGCGCGTAAAAGTGATGAGGCGCGCATGAACCTTGTTGCTGCTAAAATTATTTCTGTACCATGGGATGTGCACAAGGGCTGTGCTAGCATTGAGAAACCAATTATTAATAATCTTTTAGGACGTCACCTTGCAAGCAGTCTCTGCCGCACACTGCGCACTCATTTGGACATCTATAAGGAACTTTACAAGGATGCTGACATCGATATACAACGTATTTTGGAGTGCAAAACCATTAAAGAGTTTGACGCACTTTTTACATCTAAGCAATTTGGTTATGCACACGTCAATGATTACTACTCGGACGCAACACTGCATAATAAACTCGATCATATTTCTGTGCCGTTGCTGTGCCTAAGCGCAGCTGATGACCCGTTTCAGCCATTCGATGCTATACCGATTAAGGCTGCAAAGGAGTGCACACATGTTGCTATTGTCATTACATGTCGTGGCGGTCATATTGGCTTTTTGGAGGGCTGGTGGCCATCAACTAAAGATCAGTACATGTGTCGTATCTTTGTTGAATACTTCAAGAAAGCTCTTTTTGACGAAGATGGTGAATTCCAACGTGCTTCTAATAAAATGAACGAATACTTTGTGGCCAAGCAGATGATGAACGAAAACTTAAATGTAGATATGCCTAAGGTAAACGTCACTGAGCAGTGTGAAGACGGCGAGAAACTCAAGTTGTTGTAAACGGTTGGCATATTTTAAAATTACCCACAATCTACGTGACCTTAATGCAATGCTTTAACTTAGTAAAATATAAACTCTAGCAGACATCAGAAAAGCAATTAATAATATTTTAAGCTATTGTGATAATTGAACAAAATTTTTAAGTGATAAATATAATTTAGACATATCAAATTGGTAAACATTCTAAATTCAGTATAATTTGTAATTAACTAACCAATAATCCAAAGCAATAAATCTGCTCAAAAAATTCTAGGCAAGAAAAAAACGATATACTAATCAGTGTTAAATAAAGTACAAGAATAAATAATTTAATAGTACATATATATATATATAGTTTGTATAATTTGTTAACAAGCTTATAGAGCTGAAAATAATTAATTAAGGACACGAAACACCAGCCACCATTTAAGAATCGCCATTGCGAGACATCATTTTTTGTTTTCAGCATGGAGGTCGTTAAAGAATTGAAAATTACGCAAAAAGAACGTTTATAACAATAATAATTGATTTTTCCGCACATTTAAATGGGTTTGTACAGCAAAGTGGTAACATATTTCTTGCGGTAGCGATGCGTTGCGCTCAGTACCATGACACCGTCTTTGATGGAAAGCGCATACAAATGATTCAACATAACATGATTCGGTTCCGGCAGCAATGTGGGCTCGCACTGAAACAAACACATATAGGATAATAGATGAACGTGTTTTTATTTTACACTTTTTTGTACACTTACCGACAATGGCGTATCTTTGTTGAGTATAACTTGTAGCAAGTGTGGCGGCAACACCGGCGGTCCAGTTACTTTTTCCCATGGTTTCACCTCTGGCACGTCTTGAGAATACTCGCGTTCCGCATAGTTTGGCACATTCTCACTGTCCTTAGCGAGCGCTTGGAACACCTCAAAGTCAGAGGCGCGCACTGATACCAAATTGTTCTTGTCGCCTTGATCATTTTCAACACTTTTCTATAATGTTCAAACACAATACAATTGCGTTATAAAATAAATCAATTGCGCTCTAATTTGCTTCAATTAGCTCGCATTGAAAGCGACAGCTTACGTACGATTACACAACAGTGACTTCAATGGAAATTAGTTACTGCGTCATCAGTACAAAATTTTTCGCACAGATAAGAGTTTTTTGTTTATTGATTTTCCGCACATTGTTTACTTACCAGTTTCGGATCGTGTTTCCATTCGCCATCTACGTAGAACTTGTACTCATGGTCTCCTTCAGGTAAGTCAATAATGGTCACAAAGTTTCCGTGACTACGTACCATTGGTATGGGTTTCCATTTGGAGAATGTACCCGAAATCATTACATTTCTACCGCCACCGTCCCAGCGAAGTACTGTCGGCAACGCAGTTGTTTTGTCAGCTGCCTGATCCTCTCCAGATTGAATTTGTTTTTCATTTTCATCATTTACTGCGTTATCTTCTTTTGTTGACATTTCGCTTGCTGAGCTACGTAGTACCGCTGTCGTTGTTGTGCCTTCTGATACTGTGCTTGAACGTTTGCGCGGTGCGGGCGTACCGAACTCGGGATCAGCTGTTGATGTATTCGCTCCAGTCGTTGCCGTTGTTGTTGGCTGTTTCGTGTAGTATGGCTCTTCGTCTTCTTGCGACGAGCCCCCGTGTATAACTGTCGTCTGTTTTTTGTCGAACGAGAATGCTTGGCCGCCCGCTCCTACACCTACAGATACTACGGCCCCTCCACCACCAGCAGCACCAACAGATGCTATAGATTCACGAAAATTTGCTGGAGAGCTTGGCGTAGAGAGCTCACTAGATTTATGTCTCTCTCGTTGCAATGTCGTTGATGTGCTGCCTGCGTTACCCATTCTTTTTTTTTTGTTTGTTTTTTTTTTTAAGTGGTTCGGATTAAATTGTTGCTAATTCTTCTTCTTTTGCGGAAGAGAGTGTTCTTTATTTTGACGGACTTTTCGTTGTTGCTGTTGTTCTTATTTGGTGTGTTTTTATTTTTCGACTTTGGCGTTTTTGTTGCGTCGCAATTATGCAAATTCTCACTCAAATACTTATTGTATTAATATTATTGATTGGCAATATATTGAACACTTTGTTACTTTATTAGTTTATCCAATTAAATATACGCTTTTCTATTTTCACTTAATCTAAGCACTGAATATTCCTATTTTTGTTAGTTTTTGCGCGACTTCTCAGACCACACAAGCACCTGCTGAGTTTCTAGTTGCCAGACTTTTTTGCTGGTGTATAAATGACATAGTGACAAATGATAACTCAATTCCTCAACTGGCAAACATGTGTGAGAGGACTTCTCAGGACTTTGTTAATAAATAGAATAATAATATTAAATATTGCGCGCAACTGCCGTTATTCGCGGCAGCATTGCCCATTCGCCCGTTCGGCGACGTGTGTCAAAAATGACGCGATTGATGCAATGACGCGCTCGAGTGTCTCGAAAGTACTGGTCTGGCCAATGTCGCTCCAGTTGCCGACCCACTTGAGCCGAGTCAATATTGGTGACTCCCCCTCATTCGGCGGTGTTAATTGACTCTAAAAAGCTGTGAGTGCTGGCTTGCTCCATGTCGCTTGGAGTTGCACTGCACTTAGGTCAAGTCAATATTGATCGCAACAAAATAATGCGTCCACCCATTATAATAATACCAGGAGTCGACAACTCTGGTCGGCTCTCGTGAGAGTCAAAATAACTGCCGCAAATTTTCAGTTTGAAATTTCCGGATTTCAAAATTATTTATTAAAGTTTTCTGGCTTTTGTTATGTTAGTTCGGCGATAAATTATTTATAATGCTCTAGTAGAACCAAATATGATGTATAAAACTTTTATTTTAAAAACAAAATGCTTTTAAAGTCTATAATCCAAACATTAATCTGCTTTTGTTTCTTTTAAACGTGTCCATTTCTCACTGACTGACCACAGCCATTTTCCTGTTTGCACGTCAGTGGCTGCTGGTGCAACGTCCTTAAAATTACAATCACTGAAATATTTCCCAGTAATGTTCTCCAAATCACGATCAAGTGCAGCAAACAATGTTGTTTGTGCACCATTTTTAGCTGTTTTAGTAAATGGCCAAAACAGTGGCTTGAATATTAGACTACAAAAAAAAATAATAATAAAACTATTAGCTTCTATACACTTTTGATTATAAAGACTTACTTAGCAAAAAAGCTTTTAAAGAACGCCATGTGTCTAAATAGTTCAGTATCAACGATGCCAGGATGCAGTGCGTTGACTGTGACGCCAGTACCTTAAAACAAGCAAATAATTAATAAGGAAATTAATTTAATAAGAATCTTATACCTTCAAGACGTTTGGCCAACTCCCGCGTGAACATGACGTTGGCCAATTTGCTCTGATTATACGCTTTGCCCTCATCGTAGCTGCGTTCGCTGTTCAAATCGCTTGTATTGATTTCGCCACGCATATGCGCTAAACTAGAAACGTTTACTATCCTACTAGGCGCAGAATTCTATGAGCAAGTGGTTGACATTATATGTATGTTGGGTTTAAAGGAAAGCGATTTAATTTACCTTTAAAGTATCTAACAGCAAATTTGTAAGTAAAAAGTGACCTAAGTGATTTACACCCAGCTGTAATTCAAAACCATCTTTCGTTAGCATACGCGGACAACGCATAACGCCAGCATTATTAATGAGAATATTAAGTTTGGACTGCTCGCTTTTAAAACTGTGTGTACATTACAGAAGAAAGTGGCTGTCAAGTTGTAAAACTGTTGTTGCATTACTTGAACTCACCTACTGACAAATTTACGTATGGAATCCAAGGAAGACAAATCACATTCACGGCAATAAACGTATTTGTTACGTGTTTCAAGCACAATTTCTTCGCGAGCCTAGAAAATTCAAGTACGATCGATTTAAGGACACAAAGCCAAAATAATCACAAGTCATACCGTTTCACACTTCTTCATGTCCCGACATGCCATATAGACAGTCGCTCCACGCTTAGCCAATTCACGTACGGTTTCTTTACCAATGCCCGTATTGCACCCAGTCACGATTACGACTTTGCCCGTTTCATCAGTTTGTTTTTCGAATTTTCCACCTTGCATCAAGTCCCTAAATTATTCAAAAAGAAATAAATGTTAGCCATAGAATGCTTCAGAGCATAATTAACAAACTTTAGAAAACATGCAACGCCAATTGTTGTTCCTGAAACGCTAATCCAGAACACTGGACGGCTCTTTAAAAAGGAAAAAATACCACTCATGTTGGTATGATATAGCCGAGCGGAGTATCTGTAAGTAACTTTGTTTCTTTTGTATCTTTGTTATTATGTAAAATGCGGCAACTTAAAATGCCGAAAACACAAAACAGCTGAGATACAGTAAGCGTTACTCAAATGCTCCCTCACGGGCACAGTACAAAGTGCAAGTTTGATTTTTTAAAGATTGGGGCGTTGCACCAAAAAATAAAACTATAACTTACTTTATAGAATAAACTATTGCGGCAATCACAGCTAATATGGAAACCCATAGCATGGGTGGAGTAAGTAGAAAATCGAGGAAAATACACATGGTTCAACTGCTTTGATGCTTCACTGACGGCAATCTAATTTCAACTAGTAAAGTTAGCGATATATTGTACGTACTACGTAGATAGTGTATACATATACACACAGTATACCTCAAATGTGCTTTTTGTTTGATATTTAATACCCGGATTGCTTCGTTTAATAAATACATACATACATTTGGTGTAATATGCACAAATTTTATTGAAATTTTTTTAATACAACGTTAAATGCAATTCAGTTAAATAGAATCGGTTGGCGAATCAACGAATGCACCGGCGAAAAGTATATTTTTTTTGTTCCAAATTAAGTAAAGGAATGGATGATCGGCCTCAAATTGTAGCGGCAGCAGTAACATACGCGTCATTACAATCATACCCGTTGCTGCAGCAGCCTCAGTGCCCTCTTCGTTGACTTCTATACACGCCTTGTGCACAACTTTTGAAACGAAAACATTTTCCGGGGAATCCAACATATTATCTAATTCGGCAGCATCCGTAAACAGTTTCTTGACGCCGAGCTAAAATAAAACGAGATGAAAACATGAATAAATAAACAAAATCTTAATATTCAAACAAACAAATGAATAGTTCACATATTGCAATGATCGTTTAATTAATTAATTGTGAGGTTGACGGTGATGAGATTCATCTTGAGATGATATCATCATGGAAATTTCTAATAAATATTTTTCGTATTTTGTGTTGAAGTAACTCACCGCCTTTAATTTCTCGGCTAATTCGATTGTGTAGTCTACCTTAAATTTGGGGAACTTTACTTGCACATCTTCCTCATACATTTTATCAGCCAAATCAATCAAATTGACAGTTTTCAATTTCTCCGCAAGCGTTTTCAAGCCTTCTCGTTCAAATGGCAACAAAACTAACATTGATAAATCCGAGTCTTTGTAGGGCATTTCCAATGCACTGCAACCCAAATCCTCAAAGTAACCATGGCCAAATTTAGCTTTTTGATACATGTATTGCACTTTTACCGATTCCTCAGCGTTGATCCAAAAATTATCATTCGCCGTTCGAGATTCATCGAATTTGTGTATCCAAGAACCTTTGAAATGTAACGCATTAAGCAAAACCAGACGAGTATCACCGTTTAAGCTGTCCGATGATATCAACTCTTTGATTTTGTCAGCGGTTTTCGCGGCCACCCACTCATTAATTGCGCCAGCAGCGGCCACATTTTTCGCAAAGTCTACAGACTCAACTTCCGAGTAGTAGTGTTCTTTAATATTCGCTTCATAGTCAGACTTTATTTGCTTGCCTTGTTGCACGTAAATCTTATTTGCTATTTTGAGCAAATCACTATTCTGATAACGTTCCAATACATTTTCGAAAGATTGAGCAACTTCTGGTTGTACGTTGGAGATGAAATGCAGTGCCCTGACAATTTCATCGGCTGTTTCACCTTTAGCGCCAGCAAAGGCCAAAGCTAGACATGTTTGTATTGAGAAAGGTGAAAATATGATGTTTTGAGCTACACCACCAGCAGCCAACAAATTGAAAAGATCAGCTGTGAAATTAGCACCACCACGGGCAAATTCTATGTCCAAATCACACATGATTTCTAGTTTCTCTACGGTTTTAGTGGGTGTATAAAGAAATTTCACTTTCAGAAAACACGTCCAACACTCAATGATGTCTATACTTGAATGCTTAAATTACGCTTTTGGCCCACAACAAACATGTCGTTATGACTCATCACATCAAGCATTACTTTACGTATAGTAAGCAGTCGCTAGACTTGTTTATGTGCTCATTTCGACTGACTGAGAAAAGATGACAATTTTGGATATTTGATTATTGTTGTTACGGCAGAAACAAATTCAATTCTCATTTATTTTTCCTTAGGTAATTGTACGAAAAGTCTAATTTAACTTTTATTATACATATGTATGTACAGGATACATTGATACTTAATTACTAGAAACAATTAAAATTTGCTATACTATCTAATTCAATCCTCCTCTTCGGACTCTTCCTCGTCTTGTTCCATTGCTTCGTCTTCTTCCAATTCATCGCCCTGACCACTATCCGGTAAGTCTTCTTCTTCATCCTTAACATCATCTTCAACATGTAATTCAAAACCATCTGCCTTTGTCCATGAACACTTCATTGTCAGTTGAAACTTGGCCATTGGTTTAGCTACCAGTTTCAATATACGCGCTTGCTCTGGCGTCAGCACTTTGCCTTCTTCGCAGACTGTATAATCGCTGTATAATGTAATAACACCCTTTTGCAATTTGGTTGGCAGGCCAAGTGAACGTAAATGTGGCTCCATTGAATGTGTGAAATCCTCAAGTGGTCCTTCTGGTAGCACAACTGTTTCTGTTGCCACAAAACCGCTACGCGCATACTCAACCGCCCAATAGTTTTTGGCCCATTCAAGCACTTCCTCTTTGGATTGCTCAGTGAAAAGAAGACCAACTTGTCCCGTTAATCTACGCGATAGCTACAAGTGATTGTATTGTTTAAAAAAAAGTCAATTATCCTTAATTATGTGTTATTACCTTGTGCAGATCTTCTTCAACTTCTTCAGCCTTTGTGCGGCCGAGACCGATTTGCATGATGCGGTTTTTTCCAAAGATAAACCGAGAGTTTTTCTTCCATTCTTGACGTAAATCTTTAAGCAAATTATTGCGCATATTCTGCACCTGGAAAACAAATATATTGGGGTACTTTTCCACACAATGCCGGATGTCATCTATAATCTTCTGCTTCCAAGCAAGACCCTTGCGGTCGGTTTTGGTCAACGAAACTATCAAGAGATTAAAATTAGGTAATTCATATACGCTCAAAGAAGTCAGATTGTTATTTACCTTTCTTATCTCTTTTGGAACGTGGCATTTTATGTTATTTATAAAATTTATTTAAAAAAACGAGTAAAACGATGGAAACAATTCAACACGCGGTTCTCTAGTGTTGTTAAACAATTTGATTCATTTTCTTGGCACATGCTAGCCCTGGCGGCATCAACCGGCCTTGGACTGAAGTGTTGAAAGATTTTTGGAAATTATTGTGAGGCCCCGACATGTGTTTATGCTTTCTTAACAGTAAATTGCCTTACGCGGCTTGTATCGCAATGCAACTTAGGCGTAACTAATATTAGAAATTATGAATTTGGCAGAGTAAATTATGCAGGCTTACGCAAAACTTGGGGTAATTATTTGTTGATTTTGTATTGCTGGGCTTTGTTTTGCATAATTTATGGTATAGCCGATAGCCTAGGGGTCAATTGGCCGAAACACCGTGCCAACAGGGAAAATGGCTGATTTGGTAGCACTGGACCTGACATATATTTCGACATTGTTTAGCACCAAATTAACTAACTTTACGATTTTCCCAGCACTGTTAAAGTTCATTAAAAATTTGTCGTGCGTGTTTAAATTTTCGTCCGTTTTCGGTAATTTATTGGCTATAATTTCCAGTATTTTCATACAAATTGTAGCTGAGTAAGTTATCATTCTTGTTATATTCCAACTCGCAGATTGAATTAATATCCACGTGTACAGCTAACGACTTTGCCACCGACGAACTTTGTATGTGTATGAGCGAGAATAAAAGAATGTCAACGGCGGCGTCATGCCGTCGGACGCATTTTCTCAAAAAAAGAGTATAAAATAAGCCAAATTAGTGCGCAAATTGAATTGTTTTATGACTAAACATCCGTTTGGTGTTTGAAAAATCGGTGAAAGTGTTTGACTAATATGATTAGATTGTATTTACATAAATTGCGCATTAGATGTGTTGTGGGAAGAAAGCTTTCTCTCACAATTTGCTGAAAGCGTGTAATCCTTGATTGCGGGAGGTGTGTTGGGGTGATTAATTTGCGCTATGTTGCGTTTCAAGTTCATCTATTAGCCGAGTTTGTCAATAAAATATATATATATATTATTCGATGACGTAATTTTCAGTTGTGTGAGAATCGGCAGCAGTGACATTTTGTGTTGCCAGACTGAGCGATTTCGTAATGCAGTTACCGGCATACAAAATCGTTGGGGATATTGAAAATATGTGAGTCGAATTAGTTACTATGTCATTTAAAATGACTTCAATAAACTCGAAAACATGTTATACATGGTTGATCTAAATTAAAACTTTTCTGGCTGCCGGCACGTTATCACTTTTGTGATTCGAAGTTTGCTGATAAGCACACTTAACTGACTGAAGGAGTGATGGCTCGTTAAACTAATCAAATTTGAGATAAGCGGCGCTTAAAGCTTTCAACAGGTAGCAAATATGTCATCTTTAGCCGACAATTTTATGTATTCTTCAAGAGTTTGTATTAAAAATAGCTTATTCACTTGCTACATTATATAATTGAATCTTGAGCCTCAGTCAACCTGTCACCACACAGACCATTTTTAGTTAAGGCCATTTGATTTCGTTGAATAATGAATGCTCTAAATTAAACCTTATCTGTTACTCTGTGCTTTATCAGGCGTGGTGTTTTTGTTTATCGTGCAACATTTAATTGCAAATGGCTCCGAAGTGTTTACCCTTTACACATTAAAATGTATCTTTGACTTTTTGGCGACCCTATTAGTCAATTGAATTCATATATGGACTATAAAGTTTACATGAGATTTTCAATGAACGATGAAGATTTAGCTGAAACCCCTTCTCCTAATTTTATCTCACTTAATTTATGGATTTCTCCTTAGGTTTTGAACTTGGCTTGCATAGCAGATTTTACAACTTTTACTTTAAAATCAAAATTTTAACGGAAAGTTGAGTGATGTTGAAGCTTACAGTGTGAAAGCAGTGCGGAAATGGAAATTACTTGGCTTATGTTCGCTTCAAAATGTCAAGTGGCATGAGTCGGTACAAGAGCAAGTCTGTAGTTTCGTATCGACGATACTGGCGAACACATGCCGATACTAGCAGAGAAAATTTTAGAAAATCGGTTTTCTAAGGATCACCGACATTTTGTAGGTCGGTGCTGTGGCTTATGTAAGAAGTATTAATACACCCCCTTCCCTATGTAAGAAAAAATAAGACATGCTCGAACCTCCTCCCCCTTAATCATCTTACGTATGTATGAATGGCCCCTCGTTTGCAGCAGCATAAAAATTCCAATTCACCATCCAGCAGCAGATTTATTTGTTTTTTTTTTTCGTTGACTGTAATTATACCCTGTACCTTATGGTATAAGGGCATATTAGTTTTGTGCACATCGACAATATATGTAACACATAAAAGGAGGCGTGGCAGACCCGATATCACCCTAGATCCTAGTTTATTTCCTCCGGGACTTAGTTTAGAGGTGAAGGGAAAATAACTGAAGCTATCTCGGGTAAAAAAATTACGAAAGCCGTATTTTCTCGGTTGTCTTTTGAGATAGGATGGTGTGTATATAGCTGACTCAAATCTCAACAAGATACATTAGAAAAATGGGCAGGGCAACGCGCTATTGGAATAAAAATTTAAGGTACAGGGTATGACGAAGTCGAGTACTCTCGACTGAAATTTCTTACTGGTTTTTATCTACACTTGTGTGCTTGTGCGCTTTCATACCAATGAGCTGAGTGTGTTTCTCTCTATGTATATATATATGTATGTATGTGCGCGATTTCTCTTTCTCACTCTCGTAAATTTGCGGCATATGCACTCTTTCTACAAAGGCATTCAGAACTTTGCTCTCACTATCTTTCTATAAAAGTGTGTTCGTTCACAAATACACATACACACATTGAAACTCTTATGGTATCCATCTATTCGGTGTGCGCGATTCATCGTCATTTTTAGTTGTTCGCCTTTCGTTCGTTGGTAGTCGTCGTCGTCGTTTCAAGTGAATCAAATGTAAGTAAAAATCTTCAAGTCTTCTCTTAAAAAAAAAAAAAATAAAATTATTATTTTAAATGGAATTAAAGACGAGTAATCATTACAAAAATATATTGAATTTAAATTCAATGTGTGAGTGTATGTGTGCCTGCATAAAATGCGTAAATAGAAATTATTTCATGACGAAAAAAATATTGTACGGAAAAGTCTTCTACACACGGCCGTTCAACGATCGATAAAAATACTACGCAAAAAAAAAAAAGGAAAAAAGAACGTACGAAAGAAAAAAAAGTTGAAAACAGATTTTGTGCAAATTTCCCATTTGGTTGTTCGTTGTCGGATAGTCGGTCGGCTGCTTATTCGGTGTAGTTCGGTTGGTGTTCGGCTGAGGCAGCCGACGAATATCTTTATGGATGAGACGTATGTACGTCGGTACGGTTGTGTGTTAGCAGGCGGGTGTGCGGAGTCAGTTGCTAGCTAGCAACAACACTGAATGGGGCTGCGGCTTTTTTGTCTTATTGGATTGATTCTAACTAGTAGTAGATAATTGGTTACATTACACAATTAGAATACTGCATTCTTCAAAGCAAGCAAGAAAGAAATAAATAAAATGAAGTAAAAAACTGCAACGACTTAATTGGCAGACTTGTGTGTGAGTGTGTGTGTAAAGTATGATGAAATTATTTAAAATATTTGAGTTTCTCAAAATTATTTTGGTCAATAAATATTCTTCTACTTGTACTTCACATGCGCGCGTGTATATAAATATAATTTTATAATCGAATAATTCTTTTAATACGGTTATTCACCACAGTTGTCTCGCCTGTGTGTTGCAATTCAACACGGCTGTGGTGTGTACGGCAGACACAGATACGAACTCTCATTTGTGTGCGTTGCTGTGTGTGTGTGTGTGCTCTGTTCTATCGTTGTTCTTTTTATACACTCTTTCTTTCTTCATAAGCCAGCCACAAGTCGCCGATACTACCGCTGTTTATTTTGTACTTGAGATACATTTTATATGTCAATGTATGTATGTATGTATGTATGTATGTATTGGTGTAGCACGCTACATGCGTTGCCGCTAGTTACGTTTGCGAGCCAACTTTTAAAGCAGCCGCCGTTGTTGCCATTCGGTCTTAACCTCACTTGGCGCGTCATTGTCGTCTGCCGTCGCACTTGTTTTTTACTTATGATACTTCTCTCGTTCTCTCTTTCACAATCGCTCTTTGCACACATTTTATGCTCTGTGCTGGTATTTTATTGCACACCATTAGTGCGCATGTCGCTATCGCCCTCCCCCTGAACCGACGCGCACACGTGTATTTGTATGATGGAATTGTGTCGCATTCGTATATGCAGCAACTTCGAAAAACACGACATGAAATTCGTCGTCGTCGTCGTCGTCGTTGTTGTATTTTCTCTCATTCGCTTCGTATGTAATGTCTCGCTCTAACACATGTTTTTGCGAATTGCTGCTCTTGTTGTAAACGGGGCAATTGACGGTTTCAATTCTCTACAAGTTTTAGAATTTGTTCACAGTTTCGGCTAAGTTGTGAACAAATACGCTGTCGTATTTCTCCACACTTACGCTGGTGTAGAGTTGAAAATACGTTTTGACGTATGTACTTCCAATGAAACATAATTTCATTTTAAGCTCTTAATTTTTTTTCTGTTCTCTATGCGAACGTTTCTCTTTCTTTTTGGGTTTTTTTTTATACATATATATTTTTTTTTTATGACGCATATTTGTCTGCTTTAGCTTTGTAGTGGGAGTGGTTCCGTTGATCTCCGGGCAGTTTTTTTTTTTTGTGTTTGTTTTTTTTTCCGTTCTGCACTGCTTATTTTAGCTTTTGGTAATAAACTGTTTGATTTTCTACTAAGTAAAACGTGTATTATCATAGAAAAAAAAGAAAAATAAGTAAATTGACCTACAAACGTATGGCGCCGAAAAAAAATGACTAAAATAAAAGTATCTGCAAAAAAAAAAAATAAAAATGTAACAATAGCAACAGAAAATTCCGATTTTACTCTCCCACATAGCCAAAGGGTCAATGATTTTTTTTGTTTCTTTGTTTTGGCAGCTGATCTTGCTGCACACACACACACAGACACACATACATGCAGACAGATTTTTACACTGGCCTGTTATATTTAAATTAGCCGGCGAATATTTTACTTTTTGTCAATGAATATTTAAAACAATTTTTTGTTCGTTTATTATTTGTTTTGCATTGATCAATAACACACCCTGTTTTCTTTTTAATTTAATTATTTACATGCCCCATCTTCTATTATTGAATGCTAAACCCGATCAATGATCATCATATAACCTCTCTCACTAACAACATGTGTACTCATTCATACACATACACTTATGCTACGTGCTCCTCAGACATTCTGTGTTCATATTCTTTTTCAGACTTCTTTACTTTATTTCTTACTGTTTAATGACTTGAATGAATTTATCAATACTTATTTGATATTTTTTCAACACTCGCATTAGTTCTCTTTCGTAAGCCTCATGTTCATCAATTTATTTTTAGCTTTGCCGTCAATGAATGTTTTCTCTATTTTTTCTTATTTGAATTATTTGTGCTATTGCTGTTTTCAACTTGGCGCTGTGTGTTCCACTCAAATACAAAAAAGTCTCGAAAAATCTAAATGGTTGAAACAGAAATGTTTGTTGCTCATTGTTGTGCAATTTTAATGATTGATTTACTGATTAATCATAGTGCTATGTTGCGACGCATGTTTTGAATACCAATTGTCAATAAATTAGTTACCACTATTGACAAAAAGTGTTGTCAACATACTAGAAAAAAAAAAAAACAAATTCCACACAGCAAAATTCACGTTCAAGGCGAAAAATGCTTTATTGTTGTTGCTATATTTGTTGTTGAAAAAAAAACGCATATGTAAAACAATTACAAGTGTTTTATGTACAATGTGACATTGACACGCATGTCTTGCACACACAAACACATACACATGCTTTCTTTAATTTTACATTAACTTGTTTACAACAATGAACAACTGTTAATAGCATACGTTACATGCAGCGACAACAGCTGCTAATAACAGCAACTGTTCGCAAATTTTCGCTATGGCAAATTTGTTTTTTTCTTTTTTGCTTGTTTCATGTTGCTTTCACTTGCGTTTTTTATTTTTTTTTGTTTGTCACTGCAAATTGCAGTTGTGTAGTTAAAAAGTTACTTTACTGATTTAATTATACCTTAAAATAAACGATTTAATTTGTAATGAATTTAAGTGTTATTATGTTAAAAAAAAAAAAAAAAAACTCCATTAAACTTGTCAACTTCATCATCTTCTGAAATTTTTCGTTTTTACAATTTGCAAAGCGTATTAAATTTTGCATTAGCCGAACCTTTCTTTTGAAATGATTATGATAACTTGTTAGTCATAAATATTTTGGCTTACTCATAATGTTGTTGTTGCTTAATAATTAACAGTTAATTAAATATAAACAGCGTTAATTGCTTATGACAACAAGTTGAAATTCACTTTTGTTTTTTCCAAAGGCATTTGAAAGATATTTTATCCATGTTATTTTAACTGGAAAAACTGCTATTAAATTTAAATAAAGTTAAATAAAGACATAAATTTGCCTTAAAATAATCTATAAGCTAAACAGAGACACAAGATTATGTCGTTGATAAAAGATATAGTGTGATGACAACAAGAATCCATACAAAGAAAATGAAAAATGTATCCACAAATAGATTGTAAGCTGTGCTGAGAATATGTACGCATGGAAATATTCATAACTCAGTAGCAATGCAGCAGCAGTAGTAGCTTAAAAACATGCTTTGCGTATTGAAACGTAAAAAACCACCAGTAGAGCACAATTGTGCTAAAGTGTGGGGGCGAGGAGAAGTTGGGAGTCAAAGGAGCAGATTGGGCACGTGGTGGATGTATATCGTTGTACAAATACCGACTGAGCACGTAGCACGAGGACAAAAGAACGACAAAATATAAGCTTTCCAGGCTTCATTGAGAATATAAGCCTTGACGACCAACCAACCAAACAACTAATCGACCGACCACCCAAACGCCCAACTAAGCAACACGAGTGTTTTAGAAATACATAAATTTATATTTGTGTTCTAGAAGCAACGTGTTGTTGTATACACACAAATTTTATCGATACCACACTCATGTCTAAAGTTGAAGAGTATTTTTGTATTTTATATACCTTTAGCGCGGCTTTTAAATCACAGCTTTGAACAAGGACACCTTATTGATTATATTTTATGCACATCGTCATCATCATCATCATCACTAAATCATTTACTTTTTTCATAACCAGCCAGTCAGGCGCTAATCAACAGAACGGCACAAATTATTGGATCGTTTCGTTTTAAGCTGAAGATTGTAACTTTTTTGCGCTTGCAGGTTTTTATATTTGTTATTTTTGGTTTTCGTATCGTTGCCTCAGATAGCTTTATACGATGTTATTATTATTTGTCATGTGCACACAGTTGAATGAGCACAAAGGATATTCCGGACGACACAACACAAATGTGTTCGCTTCGAACTAAATTCGCGCAACACAGAGAAACCTTCAAAATTTTGTACAAAGTATAAGCTTAAGCTTATTGTGGCCGTTGTTGAAATTTTCAGCTTCAATCTTAAGTGTTGTGTGTCCTGTTGCTACTTAAATTTATCGTTTCTTTATTGTTATATTTTTAGTTTTACTGACTCAACTCAACTTAAATGCCGTCGTGCGGCTAATGTGGTCAACTGAGCCCGAGCGCTGTGCCATGTTCATGTTTGGTTGTAAAAATAATACCAAATAAGCTTTATGTTCAATAATTTTATGCGCATGTGTTATTTGTCTTTCGACTTGGCTAAATTCTTATTATTGTGGTCAACTTTTATTACAAATTTTCTTTTATGTGTAACGTTTAAGGCAAACAAAAAGGGACACAAGTCAATAAAATTGTTCTTTTGAGCTGGAAAATTTTATTAGGACATTTTAGACATTTTAATTTGTAACTACAAATTATTTTGAAGGATAGTTTGAAAGTAGAAGCTTCCCAGTACTACACCAAACTAGTACAGAACTAAAGAATATACGTGAGCGACATAAAGTTTCTATATTTGAAACATTTTTGTTCAGACCAGTGCCATCATGCATCACCTTTGACCAGTTCTTGTACTAGTTTCGAATTCATTAATAAGTTAATTATTTGCATATAGGAATTTATATATTATATTATATTATGAATTTTGGGCTATATTATTTTAAACTAGCCCAAAATTCATCAGTTGAGTACTAGTTCCAAATCATCAAAAAACAACACGCACACAAAGTGAACTACTGGGTAGTTTATTTTATTTTGTATTGCATACTTTGTGCTGCACTCGCTGTCTCACTTCGCAACTATTTTACAATTAAAATGTCACCTATTTCTACTTTTACGTTACGTAACCGCAACGTTGTCGTCAACATTAAAAAAGGCATCTAATTTTCAATTCACTTTTGTGTTTTGAACATTTACTCTGCACTCTGTCGTGACTGCCTGTGTGTGTAGTTAACTATTAGAGCGCATCCTTGGGGAGCTACAACGCATTTGCGAAATGGCCGTAAGGCATAATTGAGTTGTGTTGTGCTTTTTGCTAAGTTTTTTTTGTGCAAACTGTTCCTTTTTTTTTTTTTTTTGTTTTGTCGCCGTGTTTACACAGATGATGTCGAGTGTTGTATATTGACAAAAGAGTACGTGTTCCGTGCGAGGTCGCTTTTCCATGTTTTGTTTGTTCTGAATTCTTTTTTTTTCACTTTTCACTTCTCTACCGGCAGCAGATCATTTGACAAACAATGCGTGGCGCATTTACATTCACTGCGTTTTAAAACAGGATACTGCAACACAACACGCGCGCACACAAGCTCACACATATAAAAGCAGACACATTTGGGATTACCGACATGCGATTATCATTGCTCAGAACTTGTTTTTTTTCCCCCTATTTTGTTTGTGTGTTCGTGCTTCTAACGCATTCGGCCGTATTGAAGCTAAGCCGCCTATGTGCGCAACGTAGTCAGTCCCTATTGTTAGTTTACGGCTCGTCAACTCTTTGTATGTGGGTATGTGGCTTTGTATAGCAAAAGACCTTGTCCTTTTGCCATGTAAATGTGCTAACACCTTTTAGCTAACCACAAAGTCGAGCCTTACATTTGTATAAATGCACTGAGTTGCAATGCTCATGATGATGATGATGATTACAATGATGATGAATAAGAAAATGAGTCAAGCTGCGCAATTATTATTTAGAATTGAGCTTGGTTTCTTTATGTATCTTTATTTTTTTTTTTTTTTTGGTGTGGAAAAAATCCTCTATTTTGTGTTATTGATTTCTTTTTTTGTATTTTCTTTTGTTTTTAGCTTATTGTAGTTTCTTTTGCATTACTTTGTCATTTGTTATGCATTTGAGTTGATTGTTTTCTTTCTAATGTTGTATTTGCATACTTTTATAAAGCAGTCAAGTAAATAGCAATTTTAATTGCTAAATGTTGTTTTGCACACAAAATTCAACTTTGACTTTGTTGTTGTTGTGTTTACCTGACCCAATTCAGTTGCCTTGTACATATATATTATATATAATTTACAATCAACATCGAAAACAAAAGTTTCTTTTTATTTTTTTTGTATTTTTTTTTTTTTTAGACCATGTGGGCACAAGAAAGGTTGTTATTCAACTCAGCCCATTTATACTACTCCTTGTAAAAAAAAAAAAATGCTTACTTTTCTGGCGTTGTTCCACGACGACAGTCAGTCTGAAACAAGCGACCGACCGACTGACTGACTGACTCAGTTACCTCATTTTGTTGTCAACCAAAGCATATAAATTTCTACTGTAAACACCCTCATGGACAATATCGACTGCGCTGTGCACATACTTATATACATATATCAACGCATAGGGCTGTGGCATGCCACTTGGCGTGCTACCATGAAGATGAAGTGTTTTTCTGTCGTTCAACTTTTGAGCTACTTTAAAAGCTGACAATTGAACAATGTATAGAAAACAAAGTCCTTCTTGCTTGCAGTTTATTTGCTAACTAGCATGTTAGATGCAACTTTCACTAGCATTAAATAATGTTGTTTGTGTCAAGTTTTGTTTATAGAACTTTGTCAGCTGTCGTAAATCACTTTGTCGCTTTTCAAAAAAGTTCAATGTGCTAATTAAACTAATTTTAAAAGTTGTACAACTAAAAATATTGCAACATGAGTCAACAAATTTATTAGTATATGAAATTATATTTTAAATAAAAGATGCTTCAAGTATATTACATTGCTAATTGATTGAAAATCAATGCAAAATAATGTATCTTTAATTAAGTTAACTTAAAAGCGTTTGCAGTTTGTTAAATGAACAAATAATTTAGCACAAAAAAAAAAGCTTTCAATGAAAGTAACAGTTCAATTACACTCGCTGTTGTTGTTGTTGTTCTTGAGCGGAAAGAGCTAATTTTTCTGCGAATGCGAATCAGCTTGAACACGTTCGCACGCGACACACCCACCGTGGCATGCCACGCCACGCTAGGCTATTATACGCCACTTTGAAACGCAGTTGCACAAACACAATTAGAAGCAATCAAATAAACGAAGCGTCGAATGAGCGACTGAGTGACTTGAGTGAGTTGAATCAATGACAATGACAACAACAGAGGGCGACGTCAGAGCGCGTAACATGTTAGACGCGCGTGCACACCCACAAACGGGCGTGCAGAATTAGCTTAAAAGTAACATGGCGGTTAGAATGTAACGAGACCAAAACAACATCAAACCAAAACCAAACCCAAGTTGTGCCATTGAAAACATTATCGTGGCAACAACTATTGCTGTACTTCTCCTTCTTCTTCTTCTCCACCTCTTGCACATTGCTCTGCTCCACGCGTTTGTATGTGTTTGTGTCACTGTCATATTGAACAATTTTCGCTTCATTTTCTTTCATTTTTTTTTCTCTTTTTTTTCTCATCTCGTTCATTTATTGCTTTGTGCTATTCAATTTCTAATATGCATTTTGCTTGTCTTCAACAGACACAGTGTGTGTATGTGTGTGAGAGAGAAAGAAATAGAGTTTTCAATTAAGTTTCGTTGCCTCGATCGATGTTTGTTTGTTGGTTCAATGTTTGTGTTCAGTTTTTTTTTTTTTTTTTTGAGTCTTTTGTAGCTTTTCAATTGCTACTGCTGCTGCCCGAAGTTATGCGAGATTTGCTTTTGAACCACTTTGGTCTGCTTTTGTGTTTTTGTATATGTATTTTCCTTTTGTAATGTTGATGTAGTTAAAAGAAAAGCGCACATGATGATATTTTTGCTATACAAGCATGTATGCATTTCTTTTGGTCAATTTACATATGAATTTCAATGACATTTGTTTGGCTAGTAATAGAATATGCTGCCGCGCCCCTTTGGCCTTGGCTCTGCTGCTAACTTTTATCTTTGTTTAAAGCTCAGCTTTATTGAATTTTACTGACGCATTGACAATGAGTTTGCATATGAGCAGAGGATATAATACAGAAGCGTATTTGAGTGACTTTTTCTTTCATTTATTGCTGCCACTTGTTGTCACTCTGACTCTCTCTTTTTCGCCAACCATGTTGCTGAACATGGTTTAATTAAAATTGGCAAATAATACATGGAAAAACATTAATTTTATACAATACATACATAAGAGACTCTAAAAAAGGTCGCCAGCAATAAGAAAACAGTCAAATGTTTCTGCTTATTTTTAAGACAATTAAATTTGAATTAAATTTTGTATTCTTTTTGCGGTAAGTGAAGTGTCGACTTAATCCTCAAGTTGTATGTATTTTCTGTGTGAGTAATTAGTAAAATATCTGTATATAAATAATTGAACATGACACACACACACACACACACATGCATAGATATGTATATATTTTTAAACATTTTTCTTGACAATTTTCTGCAACGAACTTTTGTGTTTTCGCAAAGTTTTGAATTTCTTTTTTGGGGTTTTTCGTTTTTCTTAATTTACGCAAACAAATTTTGTTGATAAATTCTTGTTGTTGTTGTTGATGTGTTGACAGTGTTGGTACAACAAGGATTTTGCTCATGTCTATGTATATATGTACATATATTTAAGTATGTGGGCGTGTGTGAGTGGGCAACAAACTTGAAGCATTACGTTTGCTTGTATGCGAGTTTTTTTTTTCTTCCTTTTTCTTTAAGAACAACCAACAATATGCTTGTTTTGTTGTTCTATTTTATAGATATCGCGTGTAGGTGTATATGTATACATACAGATAAAAGTGTACCTTCATACATACATACGCAAAAGATGCACCCACCCATCATCATCATCATCCAGGTTTAATTATACAACAACTGCGCACACTTCTCTTTTTTTTTTGACTTGGCTTGACTACCGAACATATTTCTCTATGGCAGACTCTGCCTCAGCCTGCCAACCTGCCTCCTACTTTTGTATCCTGCCACAATTTTGTTCGTTGCTGCGCACGGCAACAATATCTCGTCGTTATCGTCGTTGCTGTTGCTTTTGCCGTTGCCGTTGCCATCGTCGATTTCATTGGATGCCTTTTGCCATTTGCGCATACACCAACACTTTTCAGTTGTGTTTTGAACTCTGTCAGCGTCGTGTCAACAGCGCTGTTGGTGGTGGCATTATATTTGCTTGGCTTGTTACAAGTATCTTGTATCTTTCACAAGCTTTTACTACTTAACTCATAACAACTGGCTGTTGTTTGTGTGCCCGTGTGTGTTATCTAGTCACAAATTATATAAAAATGTGCGTATTTTATTATTATTTATATATATTATATATGTTTTAGCACAAAAAACAAAATAAAATCAGATAGTATAGAAATTTGTGTACTGATTTGTTTCTATACAGTCTTTTGTGTCTGTGCTTTAAGTAAGAAAGTCAAAAAACGAAATTAATGTTATTAAAAAGACTTTAATGTGTTGCATCTAAAAGTTGCTTAAAAGTGAAAGAGCAAAATAAACATAATTTAAACTTTATTTATTAAACTGAAAGAAGTTTCTAGTTCTATTTATTCTATTGACTGTTTGTTGAGTGTTTTGTTATGAAGTGCTGAAAGTTGCATCAACAGTTGAGCATTCTTTTACTTACTTTCTTTGTGTATTGTTTTACTAATGGAAAAAGTTTCATTTTCGAAAAAAAAACTATTGTATTATATCTATCTATCTGTGTGAATGTGTTTGATTCGACTCAGTGTAGTTTAATTAAATATTTCCAACTGTGTTGGCTTTGATCTTTTACGGCTTAGTAACTTCAATTTAGCATGGAAGGAAAAAAATGTTGAATTACAACAAATTACGGCAAGCTTAATTAAATGAGACGCGCATAACAACATTATTTATTTTTCGTATACATATTTTATTTTATATTAAAAAAAAAATGAACTGAATTTCGGCCTTAGGCTTAATAATAGAGCCGCGATTACTTTGTTTTGCAATTCGTTTTAAAAAAAATTTCTGAAAATTTCAAATTAGATTTGTTCTGTTGATGACAGTGTTGGTTTGAGGAGACAGGGGGCGTGGCATGGCTTAACACAAATAATAAAGCATAATAAAATATGCAAATTACATTTGTTTGTAAAATTTTGTGCTTTTTGCACAAGAATAATAACAATAAAAAAAAAAATAAAAATGAAACCCCGACGGATGAAGCCGAAAAGTTAAGTCAGGATAATTGAACTCGCTTCAAATTCTTGGTATTTTTAATTATGATTCTTTTCGAAAAGTTATTATAAAAATTGCTATTGATTTTTCTTGTAATATGAAACAATAATTGTGTAGCAAAATATCTAGAAAAATATCTAAAATTACAACGTTTTGTTGTTGTACTATAAGCTGAGCGCATCTCAAATTGTATGTGCCTTTTTCTTAGAACCGTATTATCATCCATTACAAAGCTGCTGCTTGCTCTACCTACGTCATTTGATTTTCATTTGATACGCCATGCTAAAATTCATTGAACAACTTGTTTTTCTTGTGGGGGGACGTTAGAGATGAGTAGAAAATGTCATTTGTTGTCTCTTAGCAGCTCTCACTCGCACACGCCCACGTTCACTATAAGACACAGACACACACACGCCACACAAACGCCTTCGTTTATTTGTGTGTGTTGGTAGTGTGGTGGGCGCATTGAAAATGATGCTGTTGCTGCTGTGCTGTGATGCTGCTGCTGCTGACACCTACGCAAATTTATCCATTTTCCGTTTTAGTTTGATTTTGTTGCACAGAAATTTACGCTTGTGTTGAGTTCGATGTGCATGCAACTCTCTATTCATGCTTATAGTATATTTCCAATGAAATGACTTTTCTTATGATTGAGCTTTGCGCGTGGTTCGGAGCTTATTAAAATCATAACTATCGCATAGCAACCATGTTTCTGGTTATCTTTATTTGAGTAATACTGCAGAATTTTATGCTTATTGGCGTTGACTTTCGCCCACCAGACACATTCAGCAGCAGAAAATGCGCTTTGAAATGATTTTATGGTAAAACACATTTCCAAGGAAATGAAAAGTTACGTTGTAAAATTACTTAATTGCTTTCTGCTGAAATAATTCATAAAATATACAATTTTGTTGTCTGTCAAGGTTATGTTTTTGTACAAAGCACATGGTCATGAAATTTTCATTAGCTAAGCAATGTGCGTTAGCTTCCATTGGTTTTGTAAGCTTAAGCTTTAATGCAAAGCTAATGAATTATTAAATAAATATTAAAAATGCATTTCTCCCACAATGTGTAGCCAAATAGCCACGCCACGTCGATAAGCAACACAAACATTTATCGATCTGAAAACAAACCAAATCGATATATCAATAGTTGCTCATCTCTGATAGACTTGTCCCCATATGACTTAAGTTTATTGAATAAAATAACGTTTTTTTGACGCTTTCAACTAATCGTGACTCTTTTTATACATTTAAATATGTGGAAATAAATATAATGAAAATAAAATTTATATTTTATATATTTTTTTTTTGGCTAATTAATTATGAATGCACACGTGTCATTTGAATTGATCATTGATTATAAAGTAATCATACTCAAACACATAAATCCTTATTTATTTAAAATATAATATTATAAAGCATATTTCTATATACAATGCATTAGGATTTTCAGTGTAATTTGAATTAATGAAATATTTTTCACATCGAATTTTTTCTTTACGTCATATTTGTTGTACAAATTCCTATCCTATTAGGAATTTAATTGAAAATTATACATGTGTGTGTGTGTGTGCATTTTATTATTGTTCTGCTTTGTTGAGTTCATAATTTGGCCTCCGGCGGCCGATGAGTTAGCTGGCGTGCATTCTTTTGCTCTGAGTTAGTTATGGTAGAATGTTGTGGTGATTTCAATTTAATTAACTGAATGTGTTTTATTGTATTATTATTATTATTGCATTTCAAATTGAACGCATTTCAATAACTTCAATTATTCTACACAAAAGACTTTAAATGCATAATTCATTAAGTGTTTTTTCAGATTTCGTTTGCCATGATCTATGTTGTTGTTTTTGTTTAAGTCCGTAGACGTTATGACATTTAAGATTCATGCGTCATGGCGGTCAATTCGCGTATGCGTCATTCCAGTGGGCAAAATTCTTATTTGCTTGCGCATTAAAAGCAATTAAATCATAATTACATTCATATTATTTTGCACACGTACGTGAGTACAGGCAAAAAATACTATATACACAAACGCTCTGTCTCTGGCGTCCGTCGTATGCAAATTAGCAATTATTTCAAATTATTTATTTGACTGGCTGGCGAATTGGCAAAAAAAAAACACATTTAACAACAACATTCAACTGTTGTTTGGGGCGGCAAATCGACTGACACTGTTGTCAATGCTGTTGATTCTTTTTTTTTTTTTTTTTGTTTTATTTTGTTTGTCAATTAGCAGTGCACAATGAGTTCAAGCTCGTTTATTTTGGCTGTTAAAGGGGCCAGCAACCCAGACATTAACTCAAAGCGACACATGCGTCGTATGCGTTATGTTATTTTTAGTATGCGGCATCATAAAGTTAGGCGTTCCATTACAACATGCAATCGTTTGAAAATAAACAAACAAATGCAAATTTTTACATGCATTAAATGTTTGTTAGTGTGACATCAAGCGTAAACTTAACATATTTTTGCTGTGTCCAAATCCATGCATGGCTCAACGCGTGCTTTGAAAATTACGGCTTCACACTGTTACTGTTAAGTTTGCTGCAGGTTTTAACATTTTCTTTTTAAAATAGTGTGTGAGTGAGAGAGAGTCTGTCAGCATGCAGAAATTGCATTCTATACAAGAGAATAGAAAAAGAAAAATTTGTATTAAATTCATTTCTTGGCTTCTCTTGCATTCTTGAACGCATAGTTTTTAAAATAAGTACACGCATCATGCATGCATATTTTTGTTATTTTTTTTTTTTTTTTTTGTCTTGTTTGCTGTTTGTAATTCCATGCCAGCGTTGCATTTCATTTCATTCTATTTTAGTTTACATTCTACACTCATCGTCGTCGTCATTTGGCAATGTCGTTGCTCATGACTCACACGATCACATTGCTGAGGCGCCGACGCCGCTGTCGGCACGTTACGCTATTGCACATTAGCTCACTTGTGCCTGAGGCGATTTAAGTAGCGTTGACTTTGTCTTAAGCCATGCGCTCTATTTCTCTTCATTGCTTTGCCATTTGCCGTTCTTTATAATGCATTTCCACACTCCGCCCTTTTTGCTTTCTTTGCGTACTTAATTTTTTTTGTAGTTTCATTATTTGATTGATGCAATGTAAAGTCTCTGGTGGACGACAAAAGTACATGCATCTTCTAATTGCATTTGACCTTTTGCACATTTTTTTATTGTTAATTTTTATGGGAATTTTTGTTTTTTATATTTATTCTACCTGAACTTGAAATTGCATACGCGAGTTTGTTGAACGACGTAAACGTGTCTTGACTAACTGTCGATGCGAATGTTTGCCTGAGAACGTGAATTTACATAGGCGAGTGAGTTCGTTGATTTGATGAGATTTTTCATTGTTTGCTTGTACGCTTTGCATAGCAAGATGCATATTTTTTTGTTGTTGTTAACTTTTTCATTTATTGTCAAGAAAAGCAAAACTTCTATTTTACTTATAAATTGCAAAAAAAATATTATTTTGCGCAAAATTTAAATTTTTCAATAGTGAAAATAATTTACAAAATTTTATTATTGGCGAAAGTTTATACAGAATTTTGATATCTGTATGCGAAAAATGTTTTTCACGACTAATTTTATGGTCGAAACGTGCACAAAAGACGAGCGATCAATACTTTTGAGAAGATGGTCGGCGGCGAGCACATCTGCCTGATGCCAATTCGTGTACGTGCAAGGTGGCAACGGGCGACGCGTGTCGTCGGGTATGGCAACGCCGCATAAATAACAAAATCACATGACTTGACGCTGAAACTTATCTCGCACAGCAACAACAAATAATATAACCATGTAGATGAAACAATGTCAAGATTATTATGATTAGGCTATAAATTAAACTGTGTTGTGCGTAGTAAAAAGAAAAAAAAAAGCACAAAAAAAGTTTAAAAAAAAATCACATGGCATAAAGAGTAAAAGCAACAAAAGTAATAAACGCTCGCACTTTAATGCAACGTCATGTAACAGCTTCAGATAAACTTTTGTAAACAATATTAATTAAAGAAGAAGAAGTGAAAACAGAAGAAAAGAATCTTGAAACCATTTTTGAAACTTAGAACTTTACATTTTTGTTGAGTCGTTGTCGTTGTTGTTGTCGTTGGTGATATTCTTGTCATTGGCATTAATAATCATGACAATCATTATAATTATTGTTAATCATTTGTGCGTGAAAGTGAAGGAAACACTTTTGCTTCTTAGCGACAACAACAAAATGTATCATTACGCTAATTAACAGATTAGCGCGCAGAAAGTGAAATTGTTGTTATGCAGATTACTCGAATGAATTTAAATATTCTTTGTTTTTTTTTTTTTTTTTCGTATATAGTTCAAGGTCAATGAGCACACGCACAGAAAGTAATCAGCAACAACAATTCATTATGTTACTTAATTTGCCTTGTCTATCGAGCCGTTGTTCGTTTTTTCGGTCTCCTTTTTTTTATTATTTTTCTTAAAATTATTTGTTTTAATTGTTGTTATTCTTATTTGCTTTCATTACAGATTAGTCACACTGTGCGCGACGCATTCAGTTTTAGATTCCTTACGTTAAACAAACTCTCTCACTTGGTGGTGTGCGCAATAAGCGGGTCTAACCCAAGCGAAGAAACAGATTTCTATATATATATTTTGTCAAACTAGCTAAAACAAGCAACACATAAAAATGTCGACAGTCGATAAAGAGGAATTGGTCCAGAAGGCGAAGTTGGCCGAACAATCGGAAAGGTAAGCTTCAAAAAATTTCTTTCTCTAATCATGTAATAATATTTAAATTCTATTTTAGATACGATGACATGGCTCAGGCCATGAAATCTGTCACAGAGACCGGTGTCGAACTGTCAAATGAGGAAAGAAATCTGCTCTCCGTTGCCTACAAAAATGTTGTTGGTGCGCGCAGGTGTGTATGACTTTTTAGGCTCTTTTATTTCGTTATTAGTTCAGTAAGGAAGTAGTTTTACCTGGAAAGTTTTGCGGGAGTGTCGCAAATTGGCATCTATATGGATTTTGGGCTGCTTTTTCCGAATTTCCACTTTGCGACCTTCTACGACCGCCGCTCGAGCCGCCATTTTGAAAAAATGGCGTCCAAAATCACTTTTTTCACCATATCTCCATTTTGGCTCATTTTACGGCAAAAACATCTCTATACTAAATTAAACTAGAAGAAATTTCCAACAAATTATGTTTTAAGCTTTTTTTTCGTAAGACTAATAGTTTAGGCGTATGAGCGCCGCAAAGTGTACAACTTTGGTACTATGGTTTTCATACATTTTGTATGGGATTTTAATTAATCCAAATTTTGAAAATTTGCTTAATTTGTTGTGTTTGATGCTAATATTTAATATTTTACTTGTCTTATATTCAAGTAAACACAACGTTCCCAACCCGTCAACAGACTTACAGGCCCAGAACCATGCTAGTGTTACTTGCCTCTTTCATAAGAAAACGTAAATTTTTGATGAAAAAACGGTTGGTTTGGATTTGTAAATTTGCACTTGAATTTGGAACGTTTTTATTATAATTGATGATTAATATAACATTAAATCTCAACACCAAACACAATAAAAGTTAGTGAAATCTAAATCACTTGGACTGAGAGTAAGACTATCATTCAAAACAATACCAAATCCCATACAAAATGTATGAAAACCATTGTACCAAAGTTGAACACTTTGCTCCGTTCGTACGCCTAAACTATTAGTCCTACGAAAAAAAAGGTTAGAACATTATTTGTTGGAAATTTCCTCTAGTTTAGTTTAGTATAGAGATGTTTTTGCCGTTAAATGAGCCAAAATGGAGATATGGTGAAAAAAGTGATTTTGGACGCCATTTTTTCAAAATGGCGGCTCGAGCGGCGGTCGTAGAAGGTCGCAAAGTGGAAATTCGGAAAGAGCAGCCCAAAATCCATATAGATGCCAATTTTCAAAACTCCCGCAAAACTTTCCAGGTAACCCCCTTTTTTACGACTTCCTTACTGTACTATATATTTAAACTGTTTTTATTGATTATTATTATTTCTATTGGCAGATCATCGTGGCGTGTAATTTCATCAATTGAGCAGAAAACCGAAGCCTCCGCAAGAAAACAACAACTCGCCCGCGAGTACAGAGAGCGCGTTGAGAAGGAGCTTAGGGAAATTTGCTATGAAGTTTTGGTAAGTAACAATGAATGAATGAATGAATTAATTAAACAACAAAGTAGAAGTATATGAGCCTAAAAGCACAACTGTGCCAACAAAGATTTAATGATGCATAGCAACAGCTCAACATTCTCAGCCATATTTAAGTGGCAAAGTTCTTTTTGTTGTTAGTATAAAATATAAAGCAGTTGGGCAAATGACACACGACTGCGCATGATTGAATTGAGGTGCAGCGTTTAGCGTATAATATGGCCTATTAGGGCACACACAGATACACACTCAGACACAGAAAATATAAATGTAAGAAACAACACAACCCCAAGTGTAATAATAATTGTAATTATACTTATGCCTCAAGTATTTTGTAGACATTTTCCTTTAATTTTTTTTTTTTTTTTTGGACTCTCTGACATTTCAAAGGCTGCCGAATGTTGCGACCGACCTCCTCTAAGTTGGTTAGGTTTATAAGCTTCAAGTAGGCACTTTATCTCTTATACGCCAAAAAATACTTTTGAAGTTGAAGCGTTGAGCTCGCTTGTTGCTAACAGTCAACGTAGACGTTGTCGTCGTCGTCGTCGTTGTCGGATTCGATACAGACACGCCTTAGTTTCTTGCTACTTTCCACCAATGCGCAAAGTTAGCTTCTTTGTATTGGCGCTTGTGTATATGTGAGTCTGTGTTTCTTTGCTTGGCGTCGTTGTCGTTGTTGTCGTCTTCGCCCCAAACACACGAAAATTGTAATTCAATCAATAAATCTATTTTTAAAATAGAATTTTCCATTTTCTCTCTGAAACGACGACGCTCATTCGGTTTTTCGCTCATTCGCTTTCGTTGTTGTCTAACCGTCTGTCTGTCTGTATCAAATAATTGCTTAGACTCGTCGCTCATGCTTTGTCTTTGCTTTTGACTTGTTGTGTCTCTCTAGTCTTGTGTGTTGCTACTTTGACTGATTTGACTAAAACACAATGTTGGGCACATGGCTCGTATATCTCAGAGACACATGTATGTATATCTGTGTGTTAGTGTGTGTGGTACATGTGTACATATTAAATTCATGTCTTTCTTTGTCATGACAGCACTGCTGACACTTGACAAATTTATCAATGTCAGTTTCCATTGAAAAAGTTACCTTGCAAAAAGTCGACGTTTGTCGTAAGTGTGTACGCAAACATTGATTTATTTAACATACACACTACAGTAGTTTATGCTATGCCTATGTCTGTGCCGTCCTTCGAACATGATTTGATTGGCAATCGTGCCACTTTGCCACTTCCGCTTTGCAATGCGCGCAAAAATCAATTTCCGCTTACAAACGGATGTCAATTAAAGACCTTTAAGAAGTACTAAGCTAAAATGAACTGACATTTAACAAAGCATATTTTTAGGCTTTATTTTTTTCGCTTTTTAAACAAGTTAGTTATTTATATTTAGTTGCGATTTTCTAATAGACTTTTTGTGCTATTTAATAATGTTATAAGATCAATTTTTGCTTTGATCTGAGTCAAGCAACCGTGAAAAACGTTTGCCTTTCTTTTTTTTTTTTTTCTTAGAAGCTACAAATAGAACTCTATTGACGCAATAGCACAGCAACAACAAAAAAAACCTTTGAAAACAACATTAATATGCAACATTTCCGTTATGTTAGAAAGGACGAAATGCTATGAACGCACACCCACATACACACACACATAAACCCCTTGCCACACGCACGCACACTCAAGTTGATATGTCTGGTTTGTAGGTCGCTTCTGCGTGTGTCCTGTGCACTTGAGTGGTTCTCGATTGAGGACAGCCTGCGCTATGATATGTGTCAACCCACATATGTATATTTGTATGTGTATTCAACTGCGTATCTTGCGGTTATTTTGCACTCATGTGCATTGATTTCCCAACATTCAACCACAACGTTTTGTTAGTGTCACTGTCGCATACACTATAATCTCAGCTGAGCTGAGCACACACGTTGCGTAGCGTCATAATATATCAGTAATGAGTCTTGTATTACTGTTTCAATGTTATTCATTCATTTGTTTGTTTGTTTGTTGTGAGCTTCAAAACAAGTCATAACATAACATTGAGCAAGGATATTCGACTTATGTAATGTAAGCCTTATTGATGTGTGCAATTATTTTCTAATTTGTGTTATTTAACGCAATAGACAAGTGTTAAATAACTTTACGCTTACTTGCGTATTTCTTCAATTCAATTATAATTGATTTTCCAATTTGTTTCGATTGAGTGCAATATATTTATTAAAATATAAAATGATTAATGAGGGCGGTTTGTTTGAGCATTGAATGAGGACACGCCAACAGAATTTATGCAAGAGTTGTGCTTTGCCAAAGTCAGCCAACTTTAACAAATTTGGATGGCAAGAGTGAAAAACCCGTTTAATCATAGACTAACGTACGCTTTCATTGTCGGAGTCTATTTCATGCCCGGGTAACAAAACCAATGAAAGTAGCTTATTCTTTGTCACGCAATCTTGCAAAAACAAAGCAAAACAATAAAAACATTTCATTTACGTCAAAGGCAAAGACGACAACCGTCACGTGTCAATGTCGTTGCCTTTATTAAGCAATCAGATCAATTAATTTAAATTGTATTTGTGCCATTAAAACTTATTTTTGGTATTATTTTTGTAATTTTTTTACAGGGACTTCTGGACAAGTACCTTATTCCAAAAGCGAGCAATCCAGAGAGCAAGGTTTTCTATTTAAAAATGAAGGGAGATTACTACAGGTATTTAGCTGAGGTGGCCACAGGAGACGCACGCAACAGTAAGTATCTTAAAATATATATATATATATTTATTTATATAACTATAAAGACAATTGGTCCAAAAACACTACAAAAAAAAAAAAAAAACAAATGAGATATTATTCACGATGACGACGACGAAGATGATGATATTCATGATGTTCCCATTGAATATGAAACGTGAAGAGATATTTGATAAATGCTAATGTTGTGTTTTGTTTTATTTATTTATTTTTATTACCCATTTTGCTGCGTAACTTGAATATTTTGTGCAGCCGTTGTTGACGACTCCCAAACCGCTTACCAGGATGCATTTGAAATAAGCAAGGGTAAAATGCAGCCAACACATCCCATACGCTTGGGTCTTGCACTTAATTTCTCAGTCTTCTACTATGAGATACTGAACTCTCCAGACAAAGCTTGCCAATTGGCCAAACAGGTTAATATATATATACATATAATATATATACACGCCGATTCGATTGTCGAGTACAAAGAACGACAACTGAGTTCAAAAGCAAGCAAAACAAGCCAAGACGCAAAAGCATTTCAATTCAATAATTTTGCAAACTTTTTTGAGTTTAGCGAGCGAAAGATATCACGCTACAATATTAAATTTAATATTAAGATTTTTTTTATTATTATTTTTATAAGAATGGAAACAAAATTCGTATTTCGTATTTTAATTTATAATTTTTATTATTCTTTATTTTCATTAATGTTATTTATGAAAAATCGAAAAAAATGAAAACAAACCATAAACAAAAATTACAAAACGAATAAAAAGCTGTCGTTGAGGATTCGAAGAAAGCCTATCAGGAGGCATTTGATATTGCGAAAACCAAAATGCAGCCAACACATCCAATCAGATTAGGTCTTGCACTCAACTTTTCCGTCTTCTATTACGAAATAATCAATTCACCAGCGCGGGCTTGTCATTTAGCGAAACAGGTTCAGTTCAGTTCGTTTCATATACTTTTCTGCTTTTTTTTTTTTTAATAATTTGACCAAAACTAACTTTTTTCGGTCTTCTGCGTTTGCGTTTTATTGATTTTTTTTTTAATACGGTTGTTTCGCAAACTAACAACATCAGTTTGGCCGAAAACCTTGACTCTGACCCTTGATATATGCAATAATAATTTTAATCGTTGTGTCCTTGTTTTGTTTTATTGCTTTTACCTTACATACTTACTTACTAACACATATTTATGTTATAAATAATTTCGTACTGTTATGATTTGCGTGCGGCTTACTATTAACCTTTATTTATTTCCGGTTTGCCTACAAATCTTAACCTAAATTTAATTATTATATGTAGTGCAGTTTATATAAAAATAACTAATCATAAACCATAATATCTAAAGTAACAACACTGCGAAATTTTTGAAGTTTATGGAGCCAGTGAAGATAAGGAAAATTTTTATATTTTTCTTAAATATATGTTTTTTTAATTCTCATTTATATTATTTTATTTCATATTATTTTTGTATATATTATTTTCGATGTTTTATTTATTTTTATTGTAAAGAATATTTTTTTATTTCATTTTATTATATATTCTTTATTTATGTTATATTTTTTTTTTATTTATATTGTATACATATTTTTTAAATCTATTTATTTTTTGTTTTAGATGTATATTTTTTTATATTTATTTTGCAATTATTATTTTACGGTGCAAGTAGATTAGTAATTAATGTATATTTATTTTATTTAAAAATTGTTTTTTCTATATTTTTGTATTTTATATTTCTTTCTATTATTTTTTATCAAAAGTTTTTTTTTTCAAATAGTAATATTTCGCTTGGTAAAATCAATAGTAATCATATAGAATTATTTTCAAAATTTTTCTTACCCTTTTTTTTTTACTGTTAATAATTAAAAAATTATTATTATCAAATTGAAAATAATGATACAACAACGTGTATGTTTTCAACAGAATACTGAAAATCAAAAGATAATATATTTACTAATAACAATTTTGAGTGTGCGTGTGTTTTAAGTTCCTGAACATTGAATTGAAATGCTTTACTATGCTTTTGAACAGTTTTCGTTTTAAACAATCGGTTTACTTAATTGTTCATTGAACTAATATATTTTTTTATTGTTTAATTGCGCTGCTGCAGGCATTCGATGATGCG
Source organism: Phortica okadai (assembly GCA_034638295.1). Taxonomy (NCBI): domain Eukaryota; kingdom Metazoa; phylum Arthropoda; class Insecta; order Diptera; family Drosophilidae; genus Phortica; species Phortica okadai. The sequence continues at coordinate 7,490,007 of CM067851.1, forward strand.
ATAGCTGAACTGGATACACTCAATGAGGACTCATACAAAGACTCAACACTTATCATGCAATTGTTGAGAGACAACCTGACCCTCTGGACATCCGATACGCAAGGGGACGGCGATGAGCCACAGGAGGGTGGCGACAACTAACCAAACTAACTTGTTTCCTTTTTGACTATGCAAATATTAATTAATACAAAAACAAAAAAAATAAGAAGAAACCTTAAAAAAATCTACAACCAAACAACAACATGTATAAACAGTCAGCTACAACAACTTCAGCTACCGAGGCACGAACAACGTGATGATAATGATGACCATCATGCGCAGGAAGATAATTATTACGATGATGAGTATGATGACGAAGAGCACCAACACTTATGCAGATCGAATTCAACTTCAAGTTAAGCCGAGCAAAGAAGTGCTGCAGATGCGCAGATCAAAGAGTATGCTAAAGAACAACAAGAACAACAACACTCATCAAAGAAACAGCAAAATAAGAGATCATTAAATATAAATCCATAAAGCGAAATATGCGAAATTGCGGTACGAGAAAAAAAAGCAACAAAATTCTGTTGCGCAGAATTTACGCATATTTCGTTTGAGAAAATTATTTAAATTTAAAATACCTTCCTATCTATAAAACAACAAAAACAAAAAGCTAAAGAAACAACAACTGTATTGATATAAATTTATAAAAAAACAAAAACAAAAAACAACTAAAGCTGATTGAACATTATCCATTTTCTTTCTTAGTTTGCCAATATTTTTTTTTCTTATACCCGAAAAGGAGAGAAAAAATAGTGAAAACAAAATTCATTTTTTTTTACGTAAAATTTTTTGTTAGGCAGAGATCATTATACATATTATATTATTTATTATTTTTTAATAAATAATTAAAAAATTTGTTTTTATATTAACACACAAACAAAAAAAAAAACCAAAAAAAAACGTCAAAAATTATTTGTGTGTACTTTTTCATTTTGCTGCAACTTTTATTTGTTGTACATTATACTTTTTGGTGTCGTTTTAGTTTCTTGAGCGAATGAGCACAAAATGGGTTCTATGTGTTGTTGCACACGCACACATTTGTTTGTTTCATTTGTCAATACTTCCATTTATCTGTTGTTAACCGCTTTGTATGTTTTTCTTTTGTTTTGAGGCGTAGTGTTGCCATATGGACATTTTGCGTTGTTAATGTCAACTCGGCGGCTGCTGGCAACGTCGACGAGCGCGACAATTAAATACAATTTCTTTAAATACAATTTTCATTGCATGTTAACAGTTGAACGCTAAAAAAAATTTAAAACAAATAAGCAAATCTTAAGAATCAATTTGCAATTTTCATGTAAACTTAACTCTTTGTGCAGAATTTACGTCTAATTACAAATGAAACAACATAAAAAACAAGAAACTAAAAGAAAAAACAAAATACAAAATCTATGTACGGTATTTCAATGTGCAAAATAAAATATGATTTACTCCATCCATACAATTTCGTGCTATTTGTATAATATTTCATTACTTTGCGGCAAAGTAATTTTATTTTTAAATTTAATTTTGCTAAGTTCGTTTCGTCTAAACATCAATAAAATTCGGCGCATCATGCGCTTTAAAAGCTATTTTCTCAAATCTGTAAAACCTCTGCTAGCTCTGAAATTACAAATTTTCGATTGAACTGACTGACGACACTTGCTAAACTATTTTTACATCTGTTCTGCAACGTGCGCACAGGCACATGACACTTCGACTGAATGCATGACCCCAAAATTTGAAAATGAAAATGCTAAATGCCAAAATTTAGCATGCTTTTGGGCATAATTGACTCATTTCAAGCGCTGTTACCACACTGTTACCTCAATGTTACCTCCCATTTTAATTCAGGGTCTCTCAATTTCTCTCTTTAGCCCTGTTAAAATTCTGTTGCTCTCTCAAAAACTCGAGAGTGCATGTAATTTATTATTTCATATTTTTGGGCTGCGCTTAAAATTGATTATTTTGAAACAACAAAACTCATTCATTCATAAATAAATTATTTGAAATTATTTTGAAAATGGCTTAAAATAGATAAAGGATATCTCTTAAAAATGACTTCGTTGATTAAAATGTATCAGCGCAGTTATTTCTAAATAGAAATAAAAAATAAAGTTATTTAAATAACCAATTAATAATAAAAAAAAGCAAGTATGAAAGATGAGAACGGTAAACATTTTCTTCAAATGTTGCAGGTACATGTTGTTTGTTGGCATCAGCGTTTTTATTGCCTCTTTAATTAATTTTATTTTCTTTTTTGTTTAAATAACATTGCATGAACACAACACACCTTGCCATGTGCCCCTACCTATGCCTTCCAAACAAACAATCGAATTCAAATCCAAATAACATTTGTGTTCCATTTAAAGTCAATTGTTTTGAAGATAAAAATCGCAAATGAATTTTGTTTTTCATTGTTAAAAACAAAATAGAAAAAATACACAAAAAAAATATTGTACAAGTCTGGCGGCCGAGAGAAATGGCTGAACAGCAAATTCTTCGAAATTACGGGTTCTATGTGTGTTACTGTGTACCAACATCGGACAGCGCGCAATCATCGTACAGATTAATGGGATTGCGTGCGCGATTTGTTGTATTTGTCGTAATTTTAAATCAATATCTTTTTGCAATTCAATTACGTATACGTTTCTAATGCACTACACCAATTACAGTTCGAAAACACATATATAAGATAAAAAAAAAAAACAAAATAATACAGATTATTCACATATAATAAGGCTTTCGGTGTATGTTTGTTATTTGTATGTGTCGCAATCTCAGTGTATTTGTTGTATGTGTGCTAATTGTAATTTGTAGAGTATTCTACAGAATTAAACAACCAAAAACAAAAAAATCCACAACATATTTATACAGTTTTTGATCTGATGAAGCGGTAATCAACACAACTTCAAGCCTTCACTTTTTCTCATACCTTTTTCACACATTTGTTTGAAAACGTTTCCAATTTATTTTCAAAGCCAATTGACTTTAAAAAACCTTATTTTCAACCGCTTCTTTCTGCTTCGTATACAATTAATATGACATGCTTTTCACCACGATCCATTCTCTATTTCAGAAACATATATTAAAAAAGAAATATCTTAACTCAATAAATTTGTTATTTAAAAATAAAAATACAAAAATCACAATTCGAAAAAAAAAATCCAGTCTATATTTTAAATTCAAGCAAATGAAAAGGATGCTAACATCTAATTAAATTACTTATTATCTAATTGTATTCAATTTTAATTACCAAAAAAAAAAAAGTAAACAAAACAAAAAAAATTGTATTAATTAATGCCATGGTAAAAACAAAAAAACTTCTTACATGAAGAAGTATAATTGATAAAAATAATAATAAATAAAAAATATTATAAATGTAAATGTATTGCAGAATATATCGGAATGAGATTGAAGCGCGAGGATTTAAGTTTATTGAAATTACAGTTTCTTAATTAACAAAAAAATGAATAAAACGATAAAAAAGTGAAAATTATTCGGTTTTATTTATTAAAAAAGTATAAAATATCATCCATACAGATTTCGTAGCTAACCTGTCTCATGTACGCACTATCTTCAAGAAGACATACGCCAGAAATTCATGTTTCGCGCAAACTTTTCCAAGTCGATTCGACTTAAGGGAGAAATTCCAATTTAAGCGCTTGTATCAGCAAAACACGCAGTGATTTTTTGTTTTCCGCATTGAAATGCCCTATGTCCCCAGGCGATACACGATGACATACGCGGGGGGGGGGGAAATAAACGCGATTTTTGAATTTTTTGAAAAAAGTGAGCTGAAAATGGGGAATTGAGGGGAATTCAGCGCTGATTACGCTAGAGAGGGTCTAGGGGCATTTTTTTTTTTTTAATTTTTGTGTGTTTTATTTGGAAAAGAGAAAAAAGAGTGAATTAGATAAAATTTCTTCTCTTTTCGCCGCGTAGATTACCAGACTCGCTTTCAGTTTTCTTCTTTGCTTTCAATAAAAATATTGACTATGAAATTGATTTATCCGGATCTTCGATTACACGGAATACCCTTGGTTTTAATTGATCCGGATAATCGAGTTTCTACTGTACCACTTTAACCATTTTCAACATCAAGGTGCCGTAAGGGTAATCAGGATTCAGTGAAAACATGCGGCTCTTGAATTCCGAAAATCGAAAAAGCTTACGAATCGTTGAGTTTATTTTTATTTGTAGCAAAGCACACAGCCCATTTCATATACAGAGTCGCATAAAACTACTACACTTTAGCCAAATGCTACCTTTCCATTGCATCGAACTCATGACTATGCTGATGTTTTGACAACTCTGCCGTTAAAGCTCAGACACCAGCTGGTCTGGAAGGTAAACAAAGATTAGGGTAATCACCTTCTTGCAAACTGCTATCTGCAAATTTTTCATTATTTGGTTTGGAACCATAACCGAATTTTATAAATGAAACTATTATTCATTTTTTAATGGCATTTTACTGTTTGGTTTTTGACCATAACAAGTGCTAGAAGCATTTATAAACCCCAATGTAAATGTTTTTGTCCGCAGTAACAAGAGAGCTGTATACCCTGCTAAAGGTCACCTTGAAACCTACAAACACACACACGAACTCACACAAGCGCCGAAAAAGTTGTCGTTTGGCAGCAAGCAAGATTGAAAAAATTTCGCAAATCGTTTTTAAACTTACCACAAATTCCCGTCGCATAAAATAACTCCAGAGCAGCGAGCGTGTGTGCATCACATCACGGAATCGTTTTAAACTCAGCAGCAGAGAATTGATGCGAGCCAAAGACCTGTCGAACCGTTTAAAGAGTGCAACAACAGCAGCGGCCAATTGAGTTGAGTTTTTGTTGCCGGAATACTAAGTTTTTTTGAACTAAGCAAAGTGTATCAAGTGTTATTTGACCGTTGGTTTTTTCAATTTCGAATTCGGTGTTAATTTTTCTGTGCTTGCTCCGTTAATTAGTTAAGTGCAAAGTGTAACCATGACTTCTGTCGACTATGAGGTAAAGCAACATTTCCTGGCTCGCGGCTCCCAAAAGGGTCGCGGCATGGCCGTCTTCACCAGCGGTGGTGACTCGCCTGGCATGAATGCGGCGGTACGCGCTTGTGTACGCATGGCCATATATCTGGGCTGCAAGGTGAGTGTGCTTACATATGTGTTAATGTAAATCAATGACTATATATGCGTGGGTGCGCTTTATCAGGCCGTTACTTAACGCCTTCCGTTTGCATACGAAACGAGTGCATTGATCTCAATGATATCAAGCAGCGTTGATATGTTTTATCTCCTGTCTGTCTGCCTGTCTGTAATTGACTTTAAGTGTTTGTACTAATTGGTGACAATTACTGGCCTGAGTCGCCAAGCAGACGTTAGATAACCTCTAAGTGTACTCAAAACAGAAAAGAAAATGCTCACATTGGCATTGAGTTTATTTCGGGCAATTTTCATTTAATTTTAATTTTAGTGTCGCGCTTTTGATATTTTCTCAATTTTCCTCTCTTTTTTTTTTTTTGCTATAGAATTGTTATTCGTGGCTCGTGCCCGAGTCTTGCGTTTAGCTTTTTTAATCTCTTCATTAGCCATTAAACATTTTATAAAAAAATGTTTTCTTTATTTTTCGTAACGAATGAGTGCTCTTAATCAGCGTTGAGGAAAGTGATTACAAATATGTATGTTGATGACGTTTAATTGTTTATTAAGTAATTGTAGCAACAACAACGATAAGAAATCAGTTGCAAATATGTATGTTTATTTATTATTTTATTGTAATGTATATTGATTAATAGCTTAGCGCAGGAATGATTAAATTTTATGCACAATATAAAATGTCCATTAGTGTTTCGGTTCCAACTGAATAGTAATAAGTATAAACAATGCAAATAAGTGAAAATGAATAATAATTCAAATAAATAAAAATTTCTGAATAATACCGTTATATCAAGTGTCCCACTATTCACAAACATCCCAGACAGCTTAGGCAACACATTCTTGAATGTTACACTGACGTATGTAATGTTAACTCTCATGTGACATACGCTATATTAGAAGTCAAAAGTCCAAGTTGGCCTTTGGAATCCCCTTGTTATCAACCTTCTTCTTTTATGTTTAAATAAGTTCACTGAAATTCATGAATAATGGTAAAAATATAAGTTGACTCAGAGTGACGTCACAGTAGTTTTGTATGACGAAAGTTTTTCTGTCGTTTTGTTTTTGCAAATCTGAACAGAATTTCAAAACTTTGATGAGTAAAAAATAATAAGTCTAAATTTTTTTAAAAGTTATTAGCATATCAAGGCAAGTTTTGTGCTTTAAAGTTAAGCTTTAACCAGTATTTCAAATGAACAAAGTTGAATCTTCTACAAACTGTGTTAATTGATGATAGACTTCTGATTACTAAAACAATGACGAATCATACGAAATCGTTGAATTTCAGAAAATTGAACTTTGGCTTTCAGCCAAATCATGTCAAAAAAGTGATATTAAATAATCAAAAAAGTCATTTAAACAATACGTAATGCGCATTTATGGCTAGTTAGCTAATGTGAACTTATGTTGCATAGAAACACACACTACATGCAATAACTCAGCTCTCACTTGAAAACACCAACCATGAATGTCGTATGCCCTGTGTGGCTGTTTGCAACATTGGTGTTTCTAGCATTGAAAATGGACTTCAATATTCTCGCAGAAATCGAAAGTTTCGTTGTCAACTGAGCTGAATTTTTTTATTGGTTTCAATTGTTTAAAAGCATTTTACGTTGACCTTTTTTTTGCACTAACCGCCAAACAATTGACTAATAGAATTGACTTTGTTATTTCATTGGTATACAATAGGTCTATTTCATTCATGAAGGCTATCAGGGCATGGTCGATGGCGGTAGCAATATCGTTGAAGCAAATTGGGCGTCTGTATCGTCAATCATTCATCGCGGTGGCACCATTATCGGCTCGGCGCGTTGCATGGACTTCAAGGAGCGTTGGGGTCGCTTGAAGGCTGCCAAAAATCTTATTGAAAAAGGCATTTCAAATTTGGTTGTCATCGGTGGTGATGGTTCGCTAACTGGCGCCAATCTCTTCCGCGTTGAATGGTCTGGCTTGTTGGATGAGCTGCTCAAGAACAAGGAAATTACAGGCGAGCAAAGGGATAAGTACAAAGTACTCCACATTGTGGGCATGGTAAGTGAGACGAATAGATTTTTAACTAAATCAAAACATAAGTCTTAATTATATGTATTTTACACACGCTTAGGTCGGTTCCATCGATAATGATTTCTGCGGCACCGACATGACCATCGGCACTGACTCAGCGCTGCATCGTATTATTGAGGCCATTGATGCTATTGTGAGCACAGCGTACTCGCATCAGCGCACCTTCATCATGGAGGTTATGGGTCGTCATTGCGGGTAAGTACGAACGTAAGCACAATGCACTCCGTGCTGTGTTTATTGAAATCTATTTCTAAGTTAATTTTTTGAATTAGTTTTACGGACAAAAAAAAAAAGTGTTTTGTTATTGAAACTGGAAATTTACCTTAATCAACAGTTATTTGCCCGTTGTAGCCGGCGTCATATCCGAGGCAGATTTTGTCTTTTGTCCTGAGGCGCCACCGCCCAGCGATTGGCCGAATAAACTTACCAAAAAATTGGAACAGGCAAGCGGCCAACAATTGAAATTTTGTGTATTTTTCATGTTTTCATTGTGAAATTTCGACAATCAGCAAAATTTTCAAAAGCACTCCTTTCTCTTTTCCTGAAAAAACATTTCTCGAAACAACTACAACAATAACAGAAACAACATGAATCAGACAATTTCAAGGTTTCAGTATTCAACTTTGTAATCATTTTATTGTAATTGAGCTGTTTTGTTTAACAAAATGTATCTATTTTTAAACGAAACATTGATGATGCCAGCGTTAAATAACATTATACGAATAATTATTTAATTTATTAAACAAAATGTTCATGTAAACTTTGATGTCGGTAATGTTTACTACTGTTAACAATTTAATTCTTCATATTCAAGCGCGTTCCTAGCAGTCGGTTCTCTACCCCAGTGATTGATTGATTTGTGGCAACGAAAAATTTTAGGAACTTTAGAATATGAAGATATAAATTGACATCAATGCTGACTGTTGTTGACTTTCTTCTCTGTTTTATTCGAGTCAATTGAAATCCAATAAGCCTTACTATTGTTTTACAGTTATCTAGCACTAGTCGGTGGCTTGTCCTGTGAAGCTGATTATATTTTTATACCAGAATCGCCACCAAGTGTGGATTGGAAAGAAAAACTTTGCAATAATTTGTCGCAGGCAAGAATCTTATTTATGCACATAAAAATTTTATTTTTCGTTTCCCAAAATCGGCGAAAAACAATATTTTTATTAAAAGCAAATTTGTAGAAGTTGGCAACAACATATATTCAAAATTGAAAAAACAATCACTCATTTGGCTTATTTTTATTTTTTTTAAATTTTGTTTATTTTATATTCATGCATAATTGGCCATAAATTATACACCAAGTTATTTATTTATAATTTTTTTTTTTCTTTTTTCAACACTTATTGTTTTTGTTTTTTTTTTCTACATATTCTCTCAAAATACACTCATGTTGCACAACAATACAACAAACTCTTGAGTTATGCACACATTTTTTTTAGGTCACGCCTGAGCTTCTCGTTCTCAGATCGTTCTTCCACTTTGCCTGTCTTTTAAATATTTTTTTTTCGATATATTTCCATATATCTTCGTTATATATTCTCATACAGGTTTACGGTTTCCGGATCAAGCAATTGACTACCATATTCTTCCACTTTTACTCTCTCTTTATTATTGTGTTTTATCTTTAAGTCATAAGTGTTTAACTTTGTGTGTTAAAAAAAATCTTTTTCTCTGTCCACTTGAAACAACTCGAAGAGCTTGAGAAGAATAACTCCTCTCTAACTCAAACATTCCGTTCATTTTATGTGTCCTACGTTTACAACATGTTTATTTGTTATTCTAGATACTTAGCCATATCAGCGGCATTAGCTTCTGAGGCTGATTTTATATTTATACCAGAAGAGCCGGCGCCCACTGACTGGCAGGATAAACTATGCAATAAACTACTGCAGGTCAGCAAACAGACGCTGAGATTTCTTATCAAAATTGCAGTTTGCCAAAATTTCTTTCTTTAAGTTGTTATAATTTTTCTGTACAATTAATTTGGTCTTTGGTTTTATATGTTTTTTTTTTCGTTTTAATTAACTAACCAATTTACTTTTCTATTAATTTGGTAAAGGTTCAAAAAAAGCGATGTTGCGGCTGCTTTCATCTAAAGTACAAAAACAAAACACATTTCCGGTTATATTTTAACACAATGTTACTCATTATACAAAACAAATTGGGTTATCGTTTATTGGTTCAACATAAAAAACAAAAATTCGTACAAAATTGTGCAAGATTGTTACAAAATTTGCTTGTCCACATAAAAGAATTCCATAGTTCTCTACAATTTGTCTATAAACCAAATATACAATCAAAAAAAAAATCGAAATTAATTGTTTTCTCATGGCAAATATGGAACTGTTTCAAGGCTCTATCCAAATTTTCAATTCATCCAACAACATTCATTGCTACTTTACACTTTTACATCGCTCAAAACTTCTTCATACTACTTCATCGGCTTCGCGCTTTATAAATGTTACGCATAGTTTAGTTTGTCTCATCCAGAACGTTTCATTTCACATTCGTTATCATCTTTATTCTTCAGCTTCATGCGTTTATTGCCTTTATTATACGCTTTTGTTCTGTGGCTTTTTTTTAGCTTTCGTTTTCAAATCATGTTTATCTATAATTTTCATATTATTTTATATAGCTATTTAAACTTAATTATTATTCATTGTACAAAAACAAAAATGTTCATTTACTCATATGTGCACTTGTAGATAGAAACAGAGATCAATTTTCAAATGCAAATATTAAATTGGTTTGTAATTATACACAAAGGTTTTGGTCTAAAAAGTCAAGTATTTATTTATTTATAATGAAGTAATCAATGTGTAGACGTCAATTAAGTCTTATAAGTGGTAAATTGTGACAAGTTGAGTTGTATTAAATTATTATTATTAAATACTAAAATGATTAAATGTCAGATGAAATATCCCAAATTAGTCGCTTCATAACATGAAGCAAATCGTTAGCAAAATACAAGTTAAACTAGCGCATGTTTGGGTATGCAAGCACTTTGTTTGCTTGTCAGAATATATTTACATAGAGCAACTTGCTATGAAATAATAAAAAAATGGACAATATTGCACGTTCGGACACTTCTATTTGCATGTGTAATGTATAAATCGTCTTGTATTCAAAGCAGCAACAACTTTCAATAGAAGTTGGTATACCGTATACCTTTTCTTATTTGGCATTTGAAAATTGATTTAATCATCTTATTGCTTAAACAAATAATGGGTTTTTATTAACATATGATTGAAATTTGCAATTGAAACAGGAACGTTCGCAAGGTCAGCGTCTGAACATTGTCATCGTCGCTGAGGGTGCAATTGATCGTGATGGTAATCCGATTACAGCTGAGGAGGTTAGGAAAGTTGTCACCGAAAGATTGAATCATGATGCACGTGTCACTGTACTGGGTCATGTGCAACGCGGTGGTAATCCAAGCGCATTCGATCGTATTCTGGTTAGTCAATTTTTTTTCACTATGAACATTAGTAAAAAATCAATGTTCTTTATTTCTTAAAGGGTTGCCGTATGGGCGCCGAGGCTACGCTGGCAATTATGGAGGCCGATGATGATACATTGCCGGTTGTTGTATCCTTGGATGGCAATCAAGCTGTGCGTGTGCCACTTATGGAGTGCGTTGAACGTACTAAGGCTGTTGCCAAAGCAATGGCTGAGAAAAATTGGGATTTGGCGGTTAAATTGCGAGGTCGTTCCTTTGAGCGTAACTTGGAGACATACAAGATGTTGACACGCTTGAAGCCACCAAAGGGCGCTTTCACCGAGGATGGCCAGGGCAAAGAGGGTTACACGCTTGCTGTCATGCATATTGGCGCGCCCGCTTGTGGCATGAATGCTGCCGTGCGCAGTTTTGTGCGTAATGTCATCTATCGTGGTGATACCGCCTTGGGCATTAACGATGGTATCGAGGGTCTCATTGCAGGCAATGTGAAGAAATTGGATTGGTATGTTATGCATTTGGCTTTGCGGAGCTTTAATATAGTTTGCATTTCGACTACAGGTCCGATGTCACCGGTTGGGTTGGCCAGGGTGGCGCTTTCCTTGGCACTAAGCGTACACTGCCAGAGGGTAAATTCAAAGAGATAGCTGCGCGTCTGAAGGAATTCAAGGTTCAAGGTTTACTCATTATTGGCGGTTTTGAATCCTATCATGCTGCTGGTCAAATCGCCGATCAGCGTGACAACTATCCAGAGTTCCGTATACCAATTGTTGTAATACCGTCGACTATTTCAAACAACGTGCCCGGCACGGAATTCTCGCTTGGCTGCGATACGGGTCTCAATGAGATTACCGAAATCTGCGATCGCATACGTCAATCGGCGCAGGGTACCAAGCGACGCGTTTTCGTAATCGAGACCATGGGCGGTTATTGTGGCTATTTGGCCACACTTGCCGGTCTGGCTGGCGGCGCTGATGCCGCTTACATATATGAGGAGAAGTTTTCCATTAAAGATTTGCAACAGGATGTCTATCATATAGCCTCGAAAATGGCTGAAGGCGTTTCTCGCGGTTTGATTTTGCGCAATGAGAAAGCAAGCGAAAATTATTCCACCGATTTCATCTTCCGTCTTTACTCGGAAGAGGGCAAAGGCTTGTTCAGCTGTCGTCAAAACATTTTGGGACACATGCAACAGGGCGGTTCGCCAACACCCTTCGATCGTAACATGGGCACCAAAATGGCAGCCAAGTGTGTTGATTGGTTAGTCAATCAAATCAAGGAGAACATTAACGCCGATGGTGTTGTCAACTGCACATCAAACGATTCGGCCACATTGCTGGGCATTGTACGTCGTCAGTATCGTTTCACACCGTTGATTGAATTGATTGCCGAGACTAACTTTGAGTAAGTTGGAAAACAACAAATCAAAATATGTAAAAACCAAATTAAACTCATTTTCACAATCCTTTTCAGTCAACGCATACCAAAACGCCAGTGGTGGCTGAGACTGCGTCCATTGCTCAGAATTTTGGCCAAGCATGATTCAGCCTACGAGGAGGAGGGTATGTACATTACCGTTGAAGAGGAGTGCGCTACCGATGCCGTTGCTTAAATATGCGCCAGTCATCATCGTTGCCAGTGTTGCATATAGCCAATACTTCTCTACACATATGCATGCATCTATATCAATGTTGATGTTCTACTTGCTGACGTCAATTTTTATTTGATTGTATAATTTTTTTTATTTTTATTCATAAGATTTATGAATTTATATATATTTTGTTTATAAATTGCATATTTTATTGTTCTTCCGTTATAAGCTTCAAAACACAACACAAGTTTACACAAAAATGAATGAAAAAATGTGCTAAAATTATTAAAAATTTAATTGAACTCAGGGGTTGCATCAGCACACGTGCACAAAACAAGAACAAACACACACACATACAACAGCACACAAAAATCTCTACAAAGAAACAAGTTGTAATGCGCCCAATTATTTATGTAAAATTGTTTTTTAATTTTGTTTTATAAAAAAATTGTTATTCACATTAAATTGTTAAGTTTTAAAGCCATGTCAAGATCACTCATACGACTTACATTGATAAAATTCATATTCATTGCGCATGTTTTGTTTAGCTTTAAACAAAGAAATAAAACATACAATATATTTATTATTTATGCTTTAGTCGCTTTATTTATATAATAGTATTTTCATTTATTGTGAACAAATAAAACAATAGTTTCGATCAATCATTTTCTTATTTAATTATGATAATTTAGTTTTGCTGTTTAATATTCGAAAGTATGTTCTAAAAAAACAATTTAAATTAAATTTTATTCATGCAGTCGTTACTCAAGGACTTATAAACGAAATGAAAATAAAATAGTTAAAAAAAGAATACTCAAAAAAAAATTACAATACATTGTTGAAAAATATCAATAATTAAAGCCATAGTATTAAAGTTAGCAAATTCAGAAATCCGATGCAAAAACTTGAATAATATATTTGTTGTTGCAATGAGGAAAAAAAAAATAGTTGTTAAATTGAGTAAAAGAAATATCAAAGCATGTTTATATTTTTAAAACAAATAATAAACAATAATAAGTTTAATAAATCAAACCCGCCTTTATTATTGGATTTTAATGTAAGAGAGAAAAATGTGATCATCACTTATATAAACTAATTTTGTTAATTAATTTAGAATATTCGTTCGATATTGAAGTGAGTTATTGAACACTTAAAGCCAAGCCAATTCCTAATAAACTCGTGAACTTCGTATTAAGTTCAATTCAATTTTTACTCTTTTTTCAGTCGCTCAAAATGAAAGTAATTGGCGAAAGAATCTATCCAATAGAAAATGAATGCCAATACTCAAGTGTTTCAAGCTCCAAATGTGTATATTTAAAATGTTTATCAAAACATGTATGTGTAATGAAATCCGTCTGATAGGATCGTTGTTTAATTCGTGATAAGGCACGTAGTAAACATTGATGTACAACACATTCGATGTACATATGTGTAATGTTCTAAGACGAGTTTAAGTAAATGGCGTTGGCATTTCCGAACGTTGCGTAGCAAAACGAACGTACACAAAGGACTGACTCATGTCGGTTTGCCGATTGAGCTGTGGAAAATGTGCGATTATTTGTAAATCACACGCTCAGTCAATTTTTTTTTTTTTTGTATTTTGTTGTCTTTATCTAAAAACATTTTAATGTTTGTTGACTGAGCAATTAAAATGAATCAGTTATACTCAAGATGTCAGACGATCCCAACGCATTTGAAACGCTGATGGCTAAGAATCGTCGTCAGTACGGTTCATTTGAATCCACTCAAGATGACAGCAGAAGCATTGCAAGCACGGCTGGCTCAAGCGTGACGCTTCCAACGGCTTCCGATACGGAAGCTTTAGCGTCTACGGCAGTCAGTACGAGGGAAACATTCTGTTACAAACTGCGTTGTTGTCTACTGGAGCCGATGGTGTTCATTTTATTTTTTGCATACAATTTTTCATGTAAGTTGTTTTTTGCAAACTCAACAAGAGTTTCTCACTTTTTTTTGTCATCTACAGCAACTGTCTTAAAGAATCAGATCATTTATCAGACTTGCACAGTTATTTTTGGCTATAATGAGAGCGATTGTCATTTGCTGGGCACGGGCAATGAGAGCGCTCACACAAAGGTGAGTTCAGCAATGATAATTGTTTTTGCATAAAGAAAATTGTTGAAAAACTCACGTATATTTAGGATATCGAAACCAATGTGCAGCCGTATGCGGCGCGCATTATGATGACAATGAACTTGGTGCAGAGTCTGGTGCCGGCGTTTTTTGGCATATTCATTGGCGCCTGGTCGGATCGTTATGGCCGTAAGCCATTGCTGTTGGTCGCATTCTTGGGTATGTTGTTCATGGTGTTATTGTTGTAATCAGCACTAATTAACAAGCTTTCTTAGGCTTCTCGTTGCAGTATATTTTCTGTGCGGGCATCGCGTACACTGACACGAAGCAAGCCGTGAATCCTTGGTACTTTGTCGCCACTGTTGTGCCGCTGGCCGCGATCGGTGGTTCACTATCTTTTACTGTCGCTGCATTTTGCTTTATCGCTGATGTGACAACGCCACAAACACGCTCTTATAGGCATGTCTATATGCGATATATTAAAAATTAATGCCAGTTTAGTTTTGTCATAATCTTCGCAGAATGATGTGCTACCAGATTGGCCTTTATATGGGTCTCATGTTTGGTTCCTTTGGCTCCGGCTACGTATTTGAGGCAACAAACTCGTACACTGTTTTTTCAATATCTGCGTGTGCGCTGCTTGGCGCATTCTTTGTCTTGGCCATATTTCTGCCAGAAAGTTTGTCTGATAGTAATGCAGCAAATGCCAGTGGCTTTAATGCCGATGCTCCAAATGCGGATGACTTTGGTTGCGATTACATTTTTGGCTTGCTCAAGGATCTTTGGTCAACATGCACCAAGCCACGTGAATTTAATGATCGCGCCGTCATTGGTTTGCTTATGGCGACACTGCTTATAAGTGAATTTGTTGCGGGTAAGCACAGCCACATAACTTATAAACACTTGTCTTACTGACGCACAGTTGTGCCTGGCACACAGATGGCAGCAATGCGGTTTTCTATCTCTTTATACGCGAACAGTTCCATTGGTCAGTGCGTGAATTCACAACCTACGAAACAATCAGCATTTTGGTGCCTGCCATTGCCGGCTGCGGTGGCCTGCTGTTTCTATGGCTCCTGCGTCAGTGCACAAACACGTCGTTACTGCTGTTGGCGATCATTTCATTGCTCAGCCACGCGGCCAGCAGTCTGATGAAGGCCTTTGCCATTGCCAATTGGCAAATCTACTGTGCGATTGCTTTGGGCGTTTTCAAATCACTCGGCAATCCGATGTGCCATTCGATCATCACGAATCTCGTGCCAACCGATGAGCGTGGTGTGTTTGTTATAAACTTTGCTTACTTGTCATTATCAATAAACAATAAATATTTTGCTTTTAAGGCAAAATCTTCTCACTTCTGGCTGTGCTCACATCATTGATGCCGTTCGCCTCCTCCACTGCTTATACAATAATCTATAGTATTTCAATTAGCAGCTTTCCCGGCCTTTTCAACTTCATTAGTGCAAATCTATATCTCGTCGGCATCATGTTACTGCTGTAAGTATTGTTTGTATTTGTTTTGTTTTGTTTTGTTTTCCAACCGTGTACTTTTTTGCCATAACTTTAGAGTAGTTAAAATTTAATTGTGCTTGTCTGTTCACTTGCAGCGTTATTTGTCGCAAAAAACAAGCTCATACGGAACATTACGCAGCCATTTTCAAATAAAATCGCAAAATAAATTAAAAATTATAACAATGTGTTTGACAACTGCAAATCAATTACAGGAAACTATCGCAATTTTCGATATTGAATTACGGCGAGGATGTAAAAATAAATTATGATTTTAAATAATTTAAATTGTTATTTTAATAAGCGGACGTTGTTTTTTTAAATATTAAATATAAACAAAACTAGTTATTTTCTCTTTGACCTATCAACAATTCGCGACGAAATTTTTTACAAAAATAAACAACAAAGAAATCAAGTTTGCAAGTCATTGGTTATATTTATATTTTCTATATTTGAATATCTCTGTGGTTTACATTGTTATTGTTGGCATCATTTCGCATGAAAGTGACAAATTATGATATTTTAAAATGGAAATTTCATCAAAAGTGCCAACTAAAGATCAAAAAAGTTGTTTTTACTTTCGGTGGAGGAGGATCACACATGAAAGCACAACACACTGCTAATGTCGACCGGGAAATTTTCAAAAAGTGCATAATATATAATATATAATATATGTAAATTATCTGTATTCTCTGATGTACGGCTATTCAATGTATTTATATTATTGAGACGCTGTTAGTTCTAACATCTTTATTATTCATAGATTTTGTATGATAAGACATGATAACTTATGGAATAAATTTGATGAATGTTAATCGCGATGAGTTGTTAATTATTTTACTATTTTAAACTTAAAGCATGCTACATACTGCACATCCCTCTTAGTGATTTACGAAAAGTATTTACATTTTAGACCGGTTTTTGGTATTAGGAATCGTGGTCGTGTCATTTGCCAATTCAATGGCACAGACACTTACTTTACTTTGGCAAAACAGATGCCAAATACAAAAGTCAATTGCGATATAAAAATAAAAAATACAAATTTCAAAAAGAAAGAAAACAAATAAACAAACATATTCTAAACAGCTAACGTAAGACTTCGTTAATGTTGTATCGAAGCTGTTGTCGCTTCGTGCAAGCAAACGAAGCGTCAACCAAACAACCAACCAACAACAAAGCCTAATAAATCTGTTCGTGCAATGAGTTGCGGGTGGCGCGGCTGGCAAACTGTCGCCGAGTGAATTTATAAATTCCCCGAATGGAACGGCTTGCTGCCAAAAACTTATTTAAGCCGGTTGCAAAGTGAAAATCATAGTAAATGATAAACAACAAGCTCAAGCTTTAAACGAACTTGATCCAACGCAATCGCAGATCCGTTTTCGATTCATGAGAATAAATCTCACATTGGACAAATGAATATTGACGTTGTATTAAACTATAATTATTGTTGTTGTAGTTATTATTGTAAATGTGTTTGTTATTATAGGCTAAACTCTAATTGCGTATAATAATAGTTGAATCGCGCCAGTGAATACGCGTCAATCAAAGTTTACAAAGAAAGATTGAACAAAGTACGTTTGTTGATAAAAACACCAAACACATACACGAAATTATAAGCAAAAATTAAAAAAAAATATATAACTATTTAATTTCAAAGTGATCTAAAACAAAATAGTTTGATAATTAATAAAAAGGAAAACAAAATTTTGGCTATATAAACTACAAAGTTAAAAGTGCAAAATTTCAATGTCAACGGAAGTAAAGTGATTTTTTTTTGTTATTAAATCAGCAACATTTTCAATAATAATTGAAACAAATTACGTGACATGAAAAATTTATAACTTTAAAACCAAAAAAAGAAAACAAAAAAATTTGTGCACGAATTAATGTATGCCAAACTAAGACGAAAAAAAAAACTCATACGCACCGTGACCTTTGTGAAGCGCACAAAACAAACACACAAACCAAAAACAAGTTTGAGTGACTGAAATAAAAATAAAATAAAAAAACACAACAAATAAATTAAATAAACTTCAAAATGGTGGAAAGTGCTGTTAACTTTTCGCTGGAGCGACTAAAAAATTTGGAATGGCAACGAATTTTTCGCATGTTTTACATTGAACCCATCGTCTTCATGCTGCTCTTCTCGCACACCTTGTCGGGTGAGTGCGCGCACTACAACATGTACTTACATGCATATGTATTAATTTCTTTCTTCTCATCGGTTAAAAAAAAAAGGAACAATAATGCGTAATCAGATAATATACCAGACCTGCACAACGATCTTTAATTACAATGAAAGCGATTGCGCGCTACTCGACTCTAAGAACGCCAGCGCAGAAGTGAATGTACGTGATGTTTTGTACACTAAATGCAATAAAATTAAGTGCATTTGTTTTTTTGTTTTATAGGCCATAGAAACCGAATTACAGCCTTATGTCGCGAATCTGTTTTTGTCGCGAACGCTACTTGAAAGTATTGTACCGGCATTTTGTGGCTTATTCATCGGTTCTTGGTCCGATCATTACGGTCGTAAACCATTGTTGGTTGTCTCGATGATCGGTGAGTGTCTGACTGTGTGTGAAATTATTGCGCATTGTTTATTTATTTAAGTCTTTCAAAAGGTTTCGCTCTTACATTCATTGTGACGGCAATCATTTGTGAGCTGTCCAGTTATTATGTCGTCAATCCATGGTGGTACATTCTGGCTGTCGTGCCGCACTCGGTGCTCGGCGGCAATTGTGTATTCTCGGTGGCCGCATTTTGTTTCATCTCTGACGTAACCGATACCAAAGCACGACCTTATAGGTAAATGTATCAATTAATATTTCCACAAGACACACATTAAAAATGTTTGCGTTTTTTCACAGAATGATCTTTATGGAGTCATTGTTCTTCATTGGTCTCACAAGCGGCTCATTGCTCTCGAGTTTTGTGTATGAAGCGACAAACGCAACATTCACCATTGGCCTGTCGGGTCTCATTGTCACGCTGGCGCTGCTCTTCATAATTTTCTTTGTGCCCGAAAGCTTACGTTATCGCATCGAAGAGGATGAAAAAGCGGATACGAAGGCGGCCGAGTTGCCAACGGCTTGTGATTTGCAGCTTGACTGTAAAACTACTATTGCCGCGATTGAGCTGCAAACAAGCGGCAAGCTTAATCAGAAATCAATTGATCAAAGCAATGAAAAGAGTGAACAGAACGGCGATGAGAAAAAAACGAGCCTCTTTTCGTACGTGCATGTAAAGGAGATGCTAAAGACATGTTTCAGGAAGCGCGAACACAATGCACGTGCCATCATTTGGCTTGTCACCTTGGCCATGTTTCTGTCTATATTTGTGTTTGGTGAGTCAACGATCTGCCAGCGACAATTAGTACAGGCACTTAAGCCTGAAATTAACTATACATTTTTTTTACAGATGGCGTGGTTGGCGTCATGTATTTGTTTGTACGTGAGAAATTCCATTGGTCTGTGCGCGACTTTACCTTCTTCGAAACGGTTAGCCACTTGGTGCCGATGTGTGGCGCACTAATTGGTTTTCTTATACTGCGCAAGGTAACAAAACAGATTTGTACATTTTTTGTGTATTTTCTTTATTTATATTTATATTATTTACAGGTGTTTAGCATGTCGGTTGTAACGCTTGCGTTATTAGCATTTTTCTCAGAAATACTAAATAATCTGGCCAAGGGATTTGCTACACAGACCTGGCATATGTATCTATCCGTGGCTTTAGGGTCCTTTCGTTCAATAGGCGGTCCAATGTGTCGCACAATTGTCTCTAACATTGTGCCACCCACGGATTTAGGTGAGTGTCACAACTCAAAACGTTAAATAAAACATTCTATGTCATAGCGAAAAGCTAGTAAGCATACGACAATTCTATACAAAGCCCTATGTTTGCTACCATTTCGCGATGATATACAATGCTTGTATATTGAACGCTTTGGTTGATTTTTACTCAGATTGTTTGATGCTCTGCAATTTCGTTACATTTGGTTTATTTTTACTTTCAGGAAAAATATTTTCAATCAAGAATGTTTTGCAATCGTTTGCACCTTTTGTTGCCGCACCGCTTTACACCTTCATCTACAAACAGTCGCTGACCACGTATCCGGGCCTATTTAATTTTGTGAGCTCATTTCTCTACCTGCTGTCATTTATATTCATTATGTAAGTTCGTGACAGAAAAAAAAGTACTTTTATTTTTTTAATCACTTTTTAAAAACACAATATTTTAGCTTTGTGCTACGCATCAAAACAACGTACAAGGATCATTACGCAACCATTTTAAAATGAATGTTGGTTTTTAATGCATTTAATTAGGCAATTATATAAAAATTTGTATTTCTAGTTGATATGTATGTAGTGTATGTGATTTTTTAATAAAACTACAGTAGAAACTCGATTAACCGGACCTTGATTACACGGATCTTCGATTATCCGGACTCATTCCCTGCACGAATTTTCACCGCGGTTTTATATGTTTAAATTATGGAAAAATAGGTTGAAACTGTTTATTTTTTGTTGACAATTAATAACTTTTAACATTCGCCAATTCGAAAAGCATAAAAGCAGTTCGCTAACAGTGCAATACAAGAATGTTAAATTCAAGTTTGGAAATGGACTGGCGTATGTTCGCTTGAAATAATAGTATGACATAAGTCACGTCAATAGTAAATACCTATTTTCGGATCTAACAGAGATTTTACAGATGTTGGAAGAGTTTAAAATTGGACTGACGTATGTTCGCTTAAAATAATAGTATGACATAAGTCACTTCAATACTAAATACTTAATTTCGGATCTAACAGAGATTTTACAGATGTTGGAAGCTTTTAAAATTGGACTGACGTATGTTCGCTTGAAATAATAGTATGACATAAGTCACTTCAATAGTAAATACTTAATTTCGGATCTAACAGAGATTTTACAGATGTTGGAAGAGTTTAAAAATGGACTGACGTATGTTCGCTAGAAATTATAGTATGACATAAGGCACTTCAATAGTAAATACTTAATTTCGGATCTAACAGAGATTTTACAGATGTTGGAAGAGTTTAAAATTGGACTGACGTATGTTCGCTTGAAATTATTGTATGACATAAGTCACTTCAATAGTAAATACTTAATTTCGGATCAAACAGAGATTTTACAGATGTTGGAAGAGTTTAAAATTGGACTGACGTATGTTCGCTTGAAATTATAGTATGACATAAGTCACTTCAATAATAAATACTTAATTTCGGATCTAACAGAGGCTTTACAGATGTTGGAAAATTGTATAAAAAGGGCGATGCAAAATGTTAAATCGCAGTCGGATCGCTGCTGCGGGGGTGTGATGACGTGTCTGGGTTTGGTCCATGCTGATGTTGTTGTTTTTCTTACATGTATTGTTGTTGCATATGTTGTTGCATATGTTATTGTTGTTGTTGCTTATGTTGTTGTTGTTGTTGCTTATGTTGTTGTTGTTGTTGCTTATGTTGTTGTTGTTGTTGCTTATGTTGTTGTTTTTGTTGCTTATGTTGTTGGTTTTGTTGCTTATGTTGTTGTTGTTGTTGCGTATGTTGTTGTTGCTTATGTTGTTGTTGCTTATGTTGTTGTTGTTGTTGCTTATGTTGTTGTTGTTGTTGCTTATGTTGTTGTTGTTGTTGCTTATGTTGTTGTTGTTGTTGCTTATGTTGTTGTTGTTGTTGCTTATGTTGTTGTTGTTGTTGCTTATGTTGTTGTTGCGTATGTTGTTGTTGTTGTTGTTGTTGCTTATGTTGTTGTTGTTGTTGCTTATGTTGTTGGTTTTGTTGCTTATGTTGTTGTTGTTGTTGCGTATGTTGTTGTTGCTTATGTTGTTGTTGCTTATGTTGTTGTTGTTGTTGCTTATGTTGTTGTTGTTGTTGCTTATGTTGTTGTTGTTGTTGCTTATGTTGTTGTTGCTGCTGCTTATGTTGCGGTTGCATTCGTCCGGATAATCGAATTTCTACTGAATATGTTTGTTTGTTTTTTTTTAGTCTTTTTACCCCCATTTTTGTTTTATTCAAGCTTCGGGTTAGCGCTAGCTGTGCCTATGTTCGCTTTAACAGTGGGGCCATTGCGCCATTTCAGGAAAGCAAAGTACATATTATAAATATTTAATAATTTTAATCTTTTTTGGTATTTTTTATTGTTTTAAAAATTGTATAAAAACTCGTCATTTTATACATTAACATATGTATTTAAATAATTAACAATAAAATTTTATACTTCTCACTGTACAAAGTTTCCAATAATACTCAATTATCCATGCTGAATGGAAGCTCATTAAAATATTTGCTAATTATGCAGTATATACAATATAAGATCAAAAACAAATACGTAATATATTTTTTATAGACTAACTGCTGATCGCTTGATAGGTTACAGTGTCGCCCAGCGATTTTTGTATGCCAAAAATTGCACTGGAAAATAGTTAAAATATCACATTTAATAACATATAATTAGTGGTAATAAGGCAAAAAAAAAAAAGCGAAAAACTTACGAAATTAAAGTGTAGCACAACAAATATAAGCCGACGCTGATAAAGTTAAATGCACCTGGATAATATTCGAGAGTAGTATTGTACACAAAGGTGTACAGTGGCGCCGCGATCAATGGTGATACGGATTCCAGCGACGTTGTCAATGCGAAAATTTTACCTAAAATCAAATAAAATAAAATGAAGTAAATAAACAAATAACAAGCAAATTATTAAAATCGAAATTTATTGGCCACTTACCAACTTCTGAAGCGGGCGCAACATGCGATAGTATCGCACGACACATTGGACCCATAACGCCGCGCATTATGCCCAATATCATGCCCAGATACATTTCCCAGGAGTATACCGCTGTTGCGCGAACAACGCTCTCCAAGACGCAACAGGCTAAAGCGATCATAGACATCGTGATAATGGAGAATTTTAAAACACGACGCAAAAGAATCATGCCAAAAATGCTACCAACAATTTGTATGACAATGCGTCCTGCAATAAAAATACTAAATTCTTCAATAGTCCAATTAAACTGTTTGCGCAGAAAGAGGTAATTTACATTACCCTCGCCCTCTAAAAAAGAAAGTAAAAAACAAATTACAAATGCAAAAAAATGATTATTTAAGTGTAAGAAAACAAACCCATTGTAAAAATGGCAATCGTCAGTGCGATCATTGTCAGCCAAATAATAGCGCGATCGAAGTTTGGACGTCGCTGGAAACATGTGCGCACCAGGTCTTTGACCAGATCAATGCGAAAGAATTCACGTATACGTGACTTATGGAAAATGGAAAAGAAAAAGTACGTATGTAATTTAAATGCATATAGAATATGAGAAAGTAACACTTACGCCCGTCTGTAACTGATCCGGTTTTATGCTCTCCGGCACAAACATAAAAACAAACGCCAAAGCAAGCAACATGAGGCCAGTCGCAATGCTAAAGAGCGTAAAAGCATCCGTTGCCGCATAGATAAAGCCGCTCGCGACATTGCCAACCATCATACCAGCACAAATTGAAGCTTCATTAAGTACCATGCTTTTGATCGATTTTTTTTTTGTATTATAATTTCAAATGAATGAATTTAGCGCTTACCGTAAGGCACGTTTACGTTCTTTTGCCACATCGGATATATAGCAATAGATGCCCGTTATCAATGCACAAGTGCCGCCACTTAAAACCGATGGCACGGATGAAAGTACAAACCACCAAGGATTAATCGTTGTCTGTGTCGTTATGAATGTAATGATTGTCAAAATTATTGCACCAAAAAGATAGCCTAAGAATATAATGGAAAATATAAAACTCTTATTTAATGTCATAGTAAACAAAGGGTATTTAAGAGAGTCTGGACTGTGTAATGCAATTTAATATCTAAATCTTAAATTTGGCTCACCGCTAAAAGTTGTCAGTAGAATTGGCCTTCTGCCAAACTTATCCGACCAAGGACCAAGAAATAAACTCACGAACGCGGGTATTATACTATCTAACAATGAATTGTACATGAGTATTTTAGCGACATATGGTTGAACTTTGGTTTCAATCAACTGGAAAAAAAAAACAAATGTAGTAAGTTCATTAATCACTTGCATGGCAAATTTGTATGTAAGTATGTGTATAACAAAGCACTAACAAAACAAAAAAATATAAATAAACAAAAACATTTTTTTTAATATACATTTTAGCGTATCTGTGCCATGAGTCACCATGGCAGAAAACGCATGTTGGTATATTTTTATCGGCATTTAAGTTTACTTCAAACCTTAATAATCCTTTTTTCTCACATTAATTATTACATACAATTTTTGATTGCTAACATGAAGACAGTTGGCCCAGCGCTGACAACTGATAAGAATTAGAATGAGTACACTTGTTTTGCATTTTGTACTGTACTCAACTAAATTGTCGCGACAGCTGCAGACAACAATAACAGTGTAAACATTGCCTTTGTTTGAAATCATGTCACTCACACAGTTAAACAATAGTTTAAGGCCTTATAGATTTTCATTTTACTTAAAAGACGTCGCTGTGTCTCCTCATATCAAAGTAAAATATGACTCAGCTCATTTTTGCATACAAAAAGATAAATGTCTGGCACTTTTTTACTTAAAACAATTTCAATACATGTGTGAATAAGAACATTTCCGGGTCTGTTACTTTGCATGAATGGAGTTTATTGTTTTTATATACTAGCCCTTTGTAAAATAACAGTTTTAATAATTATTTACATTCCTATACTCAACCTTGAATTACAATGGACAATTCTATTTGGGTTACTTTAGTTAATTTAACAAAGCGGAATGACAAAGGAATTATACTATAAAAAAGATTGTACAAATTCTCACAAACTATTGCTTTGTGATAAAAAAGTTAGTTAAATTTTAAATAAAAACAATTTGTTCCGCAAATCTTAAAAAAATTCGAATCATTCTATAACCATACATTAACATTTGTTTAGCGGTAATGCGATTAGAATAAAACAACAAAATTATGTGTCTCACTATTGTTCTGATTACTTACTTTTGCCTCCTCCGTCTCGCGGTTGATACCCAGCAGTGGCTGGCACTGTGTTTCATTGTAGTGGTATATAACAACGCAGGTTTGATACAACACTTGATTTTGATAGACCGCCCCTAAAAAAGATGCGACAGCGTTGACATGAATTTGATTATTAGGAAAATAAGTTGACGACGAAATCTTACCTATTAAATAGCGCGCAAAAAATATCAGAAAAACCGCTGGTTCTAAGATGAACCAACGTAAACTATGACAGCTTCCGCCCCCATTTTCACTTAATGTAGGCGGTGATGGTGCTCGAAAATCACTGATTGAATCGGTGTCACCGTTTGCAGTTTCATTGGCATTGTTTGAGTTAGAAGATGCGTTCTGACTGTGTATGCTGGTGTCTGTGGCAGTGACATTTGCAGCGTCTAAATTTCTTACATTGGCGGTGTCTGTGTTGCCGTCCAGCAAACTGTCTTCATCCTCGAATCGCATCCTCGTTTGTTTAATTTCAAAATCGCTTCTTTAAACGCAACTCAATCAGCAATTTTATACATACTAAAACTACGTTTCACTAATATTTATTAGATAATTATACTAATACTACTTGACAGTCACTTGTTGAATTTCACTTTTACACTTGCGTTCAGCAAGAAAGGCTGCATCGAAATAAAATTTCGCTGACGCAGCACATAAACAAGTTGATTTTACGTTTTTCCTTCCCACTAAATGAGCTAAGCACAAAGTCTACGTCTCTTTTATACTTGAGTTAACTAATTATGTGTCATTGGAGTAATCATTTAATACTGTTTAAGTTTAATTAAGTATTGGAGTTTGTTGGGTTTTAATTTAAAAAAAAAGTTTATGTTTTCAAAACAAACTGTGTCGTAAGAGCAGAGTGGGAGAGAATTCTCTCTTATTCTTCATGACTCTATGTTTCATTGACACGACACTGCAATGTTGGTTTAGCAGATGTTGCAGTGCATTGGCTAGGGATTTGTCTTTCACAAATTTTCACATTTGAATCGAAGATGTGGCATATTGGCGCTGAAATGTCGAACTGAGTCAAGAAAGAGAAAGAAGGGGGAAAATGCATCAAAATGGAATTATCTCACTTGTCAACAGCGAACATAAAACGACATAGGCCATACCAACAGTTTCCACAATCAGTGCTGCCAATCTTTCACAAGCAAAAAGTATGTTTTCAGCTTACGTTTTTTATTTGTTTTTCAACCTTTTTTAAAATCATGTCTTCATCCACATTTTTATCGTGTAGTCCCACGAATCGAAATACTGACACGACTTGATTGAAATATTTTCGTTCGAACGCGTATACAAGCTTGCACCCTGTATGCATTTATATTTGCTCGGTGCTTTCAATGAGATATATTTGGTGTATTTTAGTACATTCCGATTGAATAAATGCACCTGTCGCGAGTAACGCTCGGCTGGATAGAAAGTTGTTGTTTGCAAAAAACATCGTTAATCAAATTACACAGCCATATTAAAAAGCATTCCAAATGCGGTAAAATTATACTGAAAAGCTTATCCACGTATTATTAAAAAAAAATGCTGCGAAGATTGCAGTTGATAGTTTTCGGACTGCTCGCTTCATTTGCCGCTGCGGCTGTTCCTTTGCAGCGCTACGAAGCGCTAATGAAACAACAATCCGAAGAATTGGGCCTTTACAACGCCAGCGATAAAGTGGTAAAATTGACTGAGGTTAATTTCAACGAGACCGTTCTGGATCAAAATCATGCTTCCCTAGTTGAATTTTATAACACCTACTGTGGACGTGCGTAACGAAATTTTTAAATATATGTATGTTTTACTTTTTAAACAAATTCAACGGTTCATTATTTCGACAGATTGCAAGCGTTTTGCACCTTATTATAAACAGTTAGCGGATCGTTTGCATCCTTGGCGTGAGGTGCTTATGGTTGCTGCTATAGATTGCGCGGCGGAGGAAAACAATGCATTATGTAGACAATATGAGGTAAAAAACGTTACGAATTTAAAGAAAAAAAATTTATACTGAATATGTCTTTGCCCTATTTAACAAGGTGATGAGCTATCCTACGTTAAGATATATGGGACCAGGTTTTCAACCGAACGAGAAGCAATATGGACTCAGCATTGAAACACAAAATATTGACGAGATAAGTTCAGCCTTGGCAAATTTTATAGCTGCCGAGAATCGAACGACAAAGACAATCTGGCCTAATTTACAGCCACTTACGGACAATGACAACGCAGCTAATATTTTTGACGGTCTGAGCAATGAACAAAAGTATGTGGTTGTTGTATACGAACCGGAAAATTCCACTATTGGCACTGAGACTGCATTGACGTTATTACCTTGGCCGGCGGTGAAAGTGCGACGCGTTAGTGACTCAAGTATTGCGGAAAAGTTTAAGATCGATGGAACACAATACAAACTTTCAACAGTCGATCGAAATGGCAAAGTTGTGCCATATAAACCAGCTGAGGAAGGCGCAAAATCCTACGCCAATACAATTGAAGATGTATTGCGGGCGGAGCATTTGACACAAGTACCTGAAAAAGCAAGTAGCACAACCCCAAAAGGGGAAGCAATAAAGGCCATCGAAACACAGACAAAGGAAATCGTTGCTGAAGTGCATCGTAACAAGCATTTAGTCTATCAGGCTGACCTTGAAATGGCAATACGTAATGTGCTGTACAACGAAGTGCCCAAAGTGAGTAATATTAGCGGTGATCGTTTGCTGGCGCTACAGCGTTTTTTAACGGTATTGAAACGTTATAATCCACTGGGCTCAAATGGCAAACAACTGGTATCAAAGCTAAATGAATATGTTGTTCAGTTCAATCAACACATAACTGGCAACGAATATGAAATTGAACTCAAGCGATTAGAACAAAAACTTCAACCAATATTTTCAACCAATCATTATGTTGGCTGCACAGGCTCGCGTCATGGATTACGTGGCTTTACTTGCTCGCTTTGGCAGCTCTTTCATTACATGACCGTCGCTGCAGTGCGAAATGAGGAAGCACAAGATCCGCTCGAGGTTCTTCAGGCCATGCACGGCTACATTAAGTATTTCTTTGGCTGTACAAATTGCGCTGAACATTTTCAGGTAAGTCACAAATTATATTTTCTCAACTAATTTTGCTTGGCAAGATAATAACGTACTCTATTCATATACTATAACAATGTGTTGTGTTGATTAGCAAAGCGTGAAGTGAAAGCTCTATGACATCAGAATTACTTTAAACTGAACACAAAGCCACACAATCACAACCAATCAACAATAAGAATTGTTGTAGATAATTTGTTGTGTTAAAGTAACAAATCACAGCTCAAAAATAATAAAGCTTGAAAACAAGTTTAATGCTGTGGTCACGTGTTCTCAACAGTTCGTCGACAACTCAAAATTTCACCGACTTTAACCCGTTATGCAATAACAAATGTTGTCATTAGCTGCACAATTCTGCTGTTTCATATTATTGAACCATATTTACATAAATGCAGCTGTTTAAATAGATATTAACATGAATAACAATATCAATGATAAAATTTGTATTTTTTTACGTTTTACTAGGAAATGGCATCGCGGCGTAAGATCTGGAGCGTGCCGAACAAAGATGACGCTGTGCTCTGGCTATGGTTAGCTCACAACGAAGTCAATCAACGCTTAGCTGGCGACTCGACGGAAGATCCAGAATTTCCAAAAATACAATTTCCAAGCCAAACAAGCTGCAGTGAGTGCTACAAGCAACCGGTGTCATCGTCAACCAAATTGGAATCAAATTGGAATAAGGATGGTGTGTTAGCATTTCTTCAGCGTATATACAATCCAGAGAACATAAGTCGGTACGGCGTCCAACGTGAAGAATTATTGAATCAAACATTGGACAAAATACGTCAAAAAAGACAAATAGCAAATGTTTTCTCGGATGTAGATATGCGAATGGGCATGTTGCTCTATGGATTTTGTATTGTAATGATGGTCATTGCATTCAAGTTATTTGTATTCAAGGGCTACCGCAAGAAGCCATATGGTCATGATATGCTCGGCAAGGTTTAAGCTAATTAAACCGATTAAAGAATAGCAGACAATATTACAAACCGTCATATCGACCGCTGGCCATTCATACTTGCGTCTTTCTAACGACATTTAAAAAAAAAAATGATTGACGATAACATTCAAAGTTTCTACTTCATTGACATATTTTTAAGACTAAAATGTTTTTGTATGTGCAAACCTAAGTACATACAAATGCATGTACATACATATATACAAATGGACAAAGTGTATAACCAGTTTCTAAATGTATATGACCTTCCATATTTCTTGTTCGTTTGAACATTTACGTATATTCATAAATGCATATGTGATTTTTTTATACCATTTAATAAAACGATATCAATTACTATCAGCTGCTGTTCGCTTTGTTGTTTGCACTCACTTCTAACTGACATTGTGAGACACGTTAGATAACAGTTGGTACACGATGTAAAATAACTTCTTTGTTTGGTTTCGTATATTTCATTTATTACAAGAAAATAGTTTTGTAAAATGAACGTACACAATGCACACACTTCAAAGTGTCGTTGTTTATACATTTAAACATTTTTTGTATTTTGTTCTTATAAAATAGTGGTTTAGTAAATATAAAAAATGCTTGATTTTATTATACAAAAAAAATTGTATTGCAAGTGTTAATTAGAACAAGGGAAGTTGAGTATAAAAAGAAGCTCTATTCAACTTAATTGAAATGCATAAAGTGCCAACTTCTGGGCATATATGGTTACATATGGCATATGTTCATTCGAAAAACGTTTTACATTTGCATGTTTTATTCGATCTCAAAAGTTATTTAAATTTGTTACATACATAAATATTAAATAAAACTGTAATAAATTGCCAATTGAAAAAGGTTATATCTTTAATTCCGTTTTTTTTTTTTTTTTTTTTGAAAACTCAATTAGAAATTTAGCCGGCATGCACAGACTGAAACGAAAAGAAGAAATTAAATTGAACATAATGAATTAAAATCGAACTGAAAAGTACAAAAAAACTATCGGATACAGAATGCGTTGGGAGATATTTTCATTGTTCGTATATTAAACTCTTTGTAAAATTTTCAAGTCTTTTGATTGTTAAAGGTTTTGTTGTTGTTATTATTGATTAATGCAAATTTGTTCATTAATTTCGCGTCGATTTATATAAATTCAGAATTAGGACGTACCCTGGCAATGTCTACGCCGGTTATGTTTTTAACCAATTCTGGCACTTTGTTTACGATCTGCAATACTTCGCCGGTCAACTTAGCAGCGCCGATCTCACCCTGTCCGCTCGATATCATTGTGATTTTCTTAGCTTGCGAAAGTGGCGCAGCGACTTCTGCCGCAACCTGTAAATTGAAGATATTTATAGTAATGCTCATAATTATCATTTGAATATTGTTACCTTTGGTAATGTATCAAGCAGCATTTCAACCATCGCTGCTTCACGATATTCACGCCATGCTTCGGCTTTTTGTGCCATTTGTTCCGCTTCGGCTTTGGCTTTTGCCGCAATTGCAAATGCTTCGGCTTCACCGCGAATCTTAATGGATTCAGCTTCGGCCTCGGCTTCCATAACAACACGTAGCTTATTGGCTTCAGCCAATTTTTCTAAACGATATTTTTCAGCCTCGGCTGGACGACGTATAGTTGCTTCAAGTTCTTTTTCACGTCTCATTATCTCCTGCTCATTAACGGCAATCTCTTGCGTACGCTCTACAACTTTAATTTGCATTTGTTCCTCCTTGATGCGTTGTTTGGTCTTTGCGGCTTGCAGTTCATAGGCCATCTCGGCTTCGGCTTTTTTGGTCTGAACTTCAACGTCGTATGCTGCCTTTTTGAGTTCAAAATCACGTTGGGCCTTAGCAATCTCAGTATCGTTTAGAAAACGCGAGGCCATGCGTTGCTCCTCAGCGATCGCTTCCTTGATCGTTGCTTCGCAACGAGCTTCTGCTTCGCCAATGCGTGCGTCACGTTTTACCTCAGCAGTGCGAGCCATGCCAAGCGATTTAAGGTATCCCTGCAAATGATTAATTATTTAATTAGGTCTTTTTTTGTAGTAATTATTCAACAAACAAAAATGTAAAATAAAAATAAAAACAAATTATCTTATTTTTTTTAGTAAAAATAAAAGACGACACATAATTGTACGCAAATTATACGACATACCTTTGAGTCGCCCTGAGTTTGTGACAAACACAAAATCCGTGAACAAGTACATGCAATAATAATGTACATACGTAATTCAAAACAAAAATATCCTCAAAAATAATTAAGTTAATATAGTAATCTATATAGAACTGCAAATAATCCAACATGTTCAAACCCTAAATACAATGTTTACCTCCTCATCACGGATATCCTTGATAGTGTATGAGACAACAGTTATGCCCATGTTAGCAAGGTCCGAAGATGCAACCTCGAACACTTGTTTGCTAAACTTCTTGCGATCTTTGTAAATCTCTTCAACCGTCATGGAACCCATAATTGCACGCTGGTGCCCTTCCAATGTAACCAGAGCAATATGTTGTATTTCACCTTCAGATTTGCCCAGAAATTGTTCACAAGCGGTAAGCAGCATGTCTTCGTTTTGGCCCTGAACCTTCACCTGCGCAATGCCGGTAACAGAGATTGGAACGCCTTGACTAGTATAGACGCATGGGCTCTCTACCTGAAGAGTCATGGTGTTTAGTGAGATTCTAAAAAAAAAATTGGTCGTTATTTTTATTTAGCAAGTGGGTTGTTGGTCGGTTTAACTTACCTTTGAACTTGTTGAATTGAAGGCCACACAAAGGCGCGTCCGCCTGGCACTAACAGTGGTTTCATGTAGCAGCATCCTTTAGAAACAAACAAATAAAATTAGTCAGTTATAGATATAAGAACGTTTATGGCGAGAACATTGTGTTTATATCAGGTTTCTCTCAATTTACTGTGTACGGTTTTTTATTCACATATTGCCACTGTGCTTAGCATCGACAGTGGAGCCCTGGGCAATTATATATACATACACACACACACACACACACTGAACAGAAAATCGATTATGACGTCAGAAGGGTGGTTCAATTGACCAATTTACTTTTTTTTTAGATTTGTTTGAATTCATTTAAATTAATAACCGTAACATTACTTACCACTGACTACTAAGGCCTCATTTGGCCCACATGTTACAAATCCCCAGGTCATTTTTAATTAATTGTACTTTATCGAATTGTGCGTTTGTTTTCTATTGGTTTTGTGCGGTCGTTTCTTATTCGTTTTTCGTTTGTCCTCGTTTGTGGAAATCTCTTCGAACCGCAGTTGTTAATAAACAACGTTATCAAAAATAAAATTATTTAAAATTAATGATGCAAAAACGCGACCGGCGGCGACAAACGAAAATAATATTTTCGACGACGCCAAATATTTTGATGGGTGGTGGGTGGTTAACATTCAAGAATGTTAATAGCACCAATTTATGTTATTAACAGAGGCGAGAAAGAGACGGCATTCGAAAAAAAAGAAATGTAGGCCAACAGAGCTGCTAAGGCCGTATGTTAAACCGAAAAAATATCACTTGGCGTATGTTCGCTTAAAAATGTGAAGTGACATGAGTTGGTACACTTGCACGTGACCGATTGCAAGACTTGCCCATAAGATCTGGTAATTCAGAAAATTTTCGTACAATGGCAGCATTACTAACTGTTTACACTTGCAGCTGGCAGTGCCGCCCAACATCTGTTTTAGTTTAGAAGAAGAAGAGTAAAACACTCTTCGGCGGCGGCGTCTTTCGGGTTTGTTTGGTTTATTTTTTATTAAAATGGCAAATCGCACGGTGAAAGAGGCAAAAAACGTACACGGCACAAATCCACAGTACCTCATAGAGAAGATTATACGCTCGCGCATTTATGATTCGAAATTTTGGAAGGAACAATGTTTTGCGCTTACGGCAGAACTGTTGGTGGATAAAGCGATGGAGTTGCGTTTTGTTGGAGGTGTTTATGGCAATATCAAACCAACACAATTTCTCTGCCTCACATTGAAGATGCTGCAAATACAACCAGAGAAAGATATCATTGTCGAGTTCATTAAGAACGAGGAATTTAAATATGTACGTGCACTAGGAGCATTTTACTTGCGGCTTACGGGAACGGCGTCAGATTGTTATAAATATTTGGAGCCATTGTATATCGACAATCGGAAGTTACGCTGTCAAAATCGTGCGGGTCAATTTGAAATAATGTACATGGATGACTTTATTGACGAACTGTTACGCAGTGATCGAGTGTGCGACATTATATTGCCTCGCATACAGAAACGCTCCATATTGGAGGAGAACAACGAGCTGGACCCCAAAGTATCTGTGCTCGATGAGGACTTGGACGATGATGTCGCTAGTGATGATGACGTTAAAGATGAAGAACCAGTAGAAATTAATGCAAAAAGTAGACAAAGTCCAACCACCTTTGGCAAGAAGTCACGGCGAAATAGATCTGGCTCACGATCTCGTAGTCGCTCAAGAGACCGTGACCGAAGAGATGGTCGGTCTAGAGACTACTATAAGGAATTGGAAGATTATGAGCGACAAAGGAATCGAACTCGTACAAGGGATTACAATGATGACGGTGATCAGTATGATAGACACCGAAATCGTGGCGAAAGAGATAGATACGATCGGCGTGACAAAGACTATGAGAGAGGCGACTACGATAGAAGTCGTGGTGGCGGTGGCAGCCGTTATGATAGCCGTGATTCACGAGGAGAACGGGAACGCGACCGAAGGCGATACTGAAATAATTCAATCATGTCATTTTTACGTCTAATAAAAGAATTTAGATTTACAGTATACACATGTATTTCTTGCCATGATGTAGAATTCAGGTAGGGTGAATTGTTAGTCACTGCAACTTAATCAAATTTAATAAAATACTACACTTAAAGTGTATGTGTTATGTGATTGCTTGTAACATACGAGTAAACGCCACTTGACACTTGTGAGTCGAAGAGGCACTTGCGTCAGCAGATTGACGTTAATAATGGTCGGCTCAAAGCCGCTAGTAGTTGCACCAGCACTTGAAGCACAAGAGTGCCTGGACCAACTTTTGCATTCGAGCTGAATGTCGAACGAAGAAGAAGAAAAATTCGCTAATATTTTTTTTTGTCCATGACTCATGTCATTTTACATGTTTAAGCGAACATACGCCAAGTGACTTCCACTGTAAGACTTAACAGCATGTTTTCTATTGCTCTTTCAAGCCCCGTCTCTTTCTCGCCTCTGTTAACAACATAAATATTGATGTTATTAACATTCTGAATGTGGTCACCCACCACCCATCAAAATATTCGGTAATAGTTTTTTTTTGTCGATAAATATTTATTTAATATTATTAATCAATTTAAGAAAGTATTCTATAAATACACAACACAATAAAGCGAAACCAATCGAAAATAATTGTGAGACACTTGAAGAAGCCACTGCTGCCGTTCGGGGTCTAGTTGGCAGTCAGACAACGAGTGAATGAGTAATGGCTGAATCGATAGTGCAAGATTGGTTGGCCGACTTTGAACGTGTGCGAGGTCAACCAGGGGAAACGTCGGCTTTTGCTATTCAACATGAGACAGACCCTGAAATCGCGGAGGCCATTCACACAATTTTTAATGAACGACCGCGCAATGAGTCTCTGGTTCATGACATTTGCCAACAACTGTTAGCGTTCTATCGCGCCTCCGAGGATCAACTACGAAAATTTCCATTGCAATTTATACCTGTGTTAATCTACACGTACCTGCATGCTGTGGCGGCGGGCGACAAAAAGGCCGCCCGCGGCATTGAAACGCTACTTATATGCATTTATAATGGTGAAGTTTCAACTGATGATGGAGGACAGCGAATTGTAGCTTTTCGAATGCCAATACTGGCGCAAGCTTCTGTCTATCACGAAGAGAAAAACCTTCCAATGACCGACCTACGTCGTTGGGAGGAGAACTGCAACCGTGAGGTGAAATGGGGTCCTCACATACAAATCGAAGCCATTACAGCCCAGAATCGGATGCGAATCATGACTGCGTTATTATTTTGCTATAATCAAGAGGTTAATCTTACCAAAAAAGCGTCATTAATCCACTTGTGTCGCGTTGCTTCGCAATTGGTTAATCAGGGGTTTTCTGGTAAAATAGGACATGCTCACAGACATTCATACGGGTAAACGACAAGATTAACTTGTTTAAGAATATTATATAACCTGAAATATATTTACAGTTCAGATCCAACGACGGGCGGAACGTTTCCTAAACCTTCAACGCCACGTATACCACTTTCATCGCCTTTTTTGGTGGAGATTGTGCATGCTATTTATTTTGCAATGTTCAATGGATTTGGAACTGTAGCAATACAAACCCTGGAGGATATTCACAGCCGTGCATGCTACGAAATGTACACGGAGCTTATTTTAGTAACCAGTGCAATACGCAATTCATTGCACGCAAATCCTTCGGGTCAACCAAGTGACGGGCCGATGGGATTAAGTGTAGCACTTACGCCGGCTACCAATACAGTGACAACTTCCGTTTCGAAATCAATGATAACAAACGCTTCATTCCGAACGAAAAAACTGCCTGATGATATACCCATTCAAATGCAGGATCTAACGATGCATCAGGTACCACAACAATTGGCAAGTGTGTCGGAAGAATCTGAGCAAGGTGTAAAAGAAGCTAATTCCGGAAAAGAAAGTCAAACGATGAGGAACTCCATAATTCGGCCTAGCATGGAAGGCATTAAGGCGCAGGCACATAAAGCGCTCATTGCTGGCTTCAAAAAGTCCAAGGACAAAGAGAAGGATAAGGAAGGTAGATCAGCGGAACCGCCTAAGCCACCTTTACGAAAGTTCGATAAACATACGCAGCGTAATTCACTGCTACAGCTCCAAATCGACAATAGCGGCGATCACGAAAAAAGTCCAACCGCTGCGTCAAAAGTAAAAGTATATGACGCAATGGAGACCACCGAAATGCTGCCCATGCAAACTTTGAACCTGAATGAAAACTCAAGCAACAGTTTTAGCATAGATTTAGACAGCGAAGTCAACGATGGTGGTGGCGGCATTAATGCAATTCCGCCAACCATTAGCACCACTACGACCAGCAGTGACATGATGACCAAGAGCTTCGACTCTAGCATTGAACTGACACCGGTTGGAACTAGCATCACCAATGGTGGTAAACTTGGGGAGCATACATTGGACTAGTGTGTACAAATGATGTATTGCTGATGCCAATTGTGGAGCCAATTAGCCAAATCTACAAGTATGACACACTTGTTAAGTTTGACATTGTCTTAGCAACACACCTCATGGGTATTTTATGTACGTATTACTACTCGAGTCACCTTCAATCAGGCTTTTGAAGTCTATTTTAATCGTTGTCATTTAAAAATTTATTATTGTTATTATATTATGGAATTGTTGGTAACAAGCTTAATAATTTACTTAGGCCTAAGTGTACATTAATTTTCATGAACAAATAATGCTAGACTCCGAATTTCTTAATTTAAATACATACACACATACATAATTAAATTATCTTTTAAACTGATTGCGAATCACTATTAAACTTAAAGTCGGTTAAGAGTCGAGTAAATGTAACGCATTCAAAGAAGTACGACCGTCACACAACTTAATCTACATTCACTTTAACGCCATATATTTGAATATATATATAAAGATATTAACTAAAATATATATTGTATTTATTTAATGTTGACAAATCCAAAACATGTTAAATTGAAACAAATATATACATATATATTGTAAAAATCGGATTAATATGATCGTTTTCTAAACTTGCCTTGCAAAAATATGCGAGGCACATCGATGCCCTCCTTAACATTTAGAGTTCTTCGGTGCACATAATCATTTTCAATTACATCAAATCCGTGTTCAATAAATAACCGAGCCAACTCGGATTCGGCAAAGTAGTAACTTCTGGTGCCATCCTGGCGCATATAGAAGTTTTCTGAAATTTTATTTCCTGGTTTAAATCGCAATTGTGCCATGTCGTACAAGCCATAATCTCGAAACAGAACAACGCCATTTGGTTTTAATACTCGCCACAGATTTTGTACCACAGAGGCAAACTTGTCAGGATGTATGGCCGAGAGCACAAAGATCAGTGTACAAACATCTAGACTGGCCTCATCAATGTGCTCGTGCAGCTGTTGTGTTGTAATGTCACACTGAAAGGCCTTAACTCGGCTTTCATCGTATAAGGGATTGTTGCGTACAAACTCTACGGCACGTGGTGAGAAGTCGCATGCGTAGAAATAAAATCCAATTGTCTCTGCGTTTCCAGCTTGTTCTTCGAGCAGAGGATAGATGAGATTGCCGACTCCACATCCTACTTCCAGTAGCGTTCGGCGACTTTTTTGCCCAGGAAATTTATCATCATCAAGTAACTCTTTGAATTCGCGTGTTGTCCAGTGCCGATCTTTGAAGAAACGTGTCTCGTTACGCTTATAGAAAATGTCCCAGTGACGTTGTGCGTCTATTTCTAATTTACGTGCTTTAAATTCCGACACCAAACGTGTGTTTTGCGCTTGGAGACGTTGCTTCTCTTCATCTGTCAGAGATTTTGTTGTTTTTGTAAAAAAGTCATCCTCCAATTTAACAGATTCTTGGACGTTTCCCATCGTGTCCATACTTTTCGACAACAGGTGTGCAGGTGTATGTATTTTAGAAAACACCTCAAGACCGCGAGGGTACTTCCTTTTGGGGTAAAACTTAACGGTTTTGATAAATTTTGCAAAATTACTTAAAATTCGACCTGCCTCTCATTCAGAAGCGGCTTCTTGTTGTAAAAGTGGGCATTTGTTCAACAAATCGACGCAGTTGCTGCAGAAAACGCGATTACCAGGTCGAGGGCCAACGGAAAAACTCGCGTTAATAATGGCCAACTCAAAGTCGCTTGGAGTTGCACAGGCACTTGGGCTAGGTCAATATGGATGACTGCATCAAATACGGCGGTGGGTAACCTTTTTTGTAGGCTATCGAGTACAAATTTGGCCAGCACTGTCGACGAGGAGAATTATCGATGTTGGCCTAACAACATCGATGATAGCGGTATTTTGTTCGATTTAAAATACAATTTGAATATTTCTCCACATATCGTTTAAAAAAGAATTGTTAATAATTAGATCTATACAGCCCGCTTACTTAAAAAAAAAGAGTAATACGATTCCTATTTTCCACTTATTATTTATTGCAAAGTCAATTACACAAAACGGTATTTTAATTTATTGTTTTTATTCATTTAAATTAAATTAATTTCTTTATTTTATGCTTAAGCTTTACAAATGTCTTATTTAAATTACATGAACTTGTAAATTAACAAACTTAACATTTAACAAATAACAAAAAATATTACTTTTCTTTATATATAAGAAAAAAGCAACCACGCGTGTGATTGATTGTCTTGGTCTTTAGGAGAGTGTGACTAGGATAGATTGCACAAAGCGTAAGTTTCAATTATTCCGACAAATAATCAACAGTTTATCTGCCCATTTGAATGGGCTCATCTGCCATTGCCAGTTCGTCATTTGGTGCCTTTGCTCCTTTCTTCTTGCCGGAATACCAAAGGAACATGATACCGCAGATTAGATTAACAAAGAACACGAACCAAGCCAAATAAACACCGTAACCATAGCTGAAAATGGTCTTTGGTTAATTAATCTAAATCTCATGTATTTGCATTAAATTACGTCAATTCTGCGCCGTGCGGATACACAAATTCCAACTTCTCGTCCGTATAGGTAACTGATGAGAATAAAACTTGTAGAACAACGAATGCTGTTGAGGCTGCCACCAAATGTATGCCACCAGCCAAACGTTTGAACATATAACGTGGATTCATAAACGTGTAGAATGAGAACACAGCGCCCAGGCACATAACAAAGACAGTAATGCAGGCGAATGAAGCTTGCGTTCGAATATAATCTGAAATTTTAACTTCAACAATTTTAAAATCCGTTACAGAAAATCACTAGATGACTTACCCATCAATTCATCATCAAAGCCGAGGTCAGAGCGGAGACCGATGGCATTTGGAAACATATCAATGTATTTACAGCGTCCTAGAACGACATATTGACATCATCAACATGAGTTGATGTCGTGTTAGGAAGCAATTAAACCGTTATATTTTCAAGTGTACTCACGATTTGGCACATACTCATAGCCATTCGCATGACGTCCTTTTTGGGGCGGACGTGGCGGCCTCAGCGCGAGTATAACACGTTCATCATTTAAAACATATGCTGGTACACCGACATCACGCGCATAAGGATAAAGTAACTTTGCCACGTTGAGGTTATCGCTCCAATTACTGAAAATTGCCAACTGAGCCACTTCGGGTACGACAAAGTAAACAGTCGTCGAATTCAAT
This sequence comes from Phortica okadai, assembly GCA_034638295.1. Lineage (NCBI taxonomy): Eukaryota > Metazoa > Arthropoda > Insecta > Diptera > Drosophilidae > Phortica > Phortica okadai. The sequence continues at coordinate 7,529,367 of CM067851.1, forward strand.
GTTATCTCAAGCAAAGCAGTACCAAAGGTGCGACGTGTTTTAATGCCACCGACATCCAAGGCATTAATTGGTATAGGCGGTGCGGCAATCGGATTTATTTCGCTTTGTGCACTTGGCGTGTTTACTACCAAATTATGAAAGGCGGTACGTAAGGCTTGAAATTCACGTTCATCACTGCGTGCCCAGTGTGCAAACATGCGACGTCTGGCTGCCTCTGTGAAATTTACCATAGGGTCTTCGATTTTTTCCTCTGCAAATTGCTTAATGAACTCCATGTTGGTTAAATTTCGCTTCAAATCGTTTATGACCGTGGGATTAACGGGTGCAATCGATGTAAAATTGCGTACGACATTTGCATTCGGTTGTGGACTTGGTATAATTGTATTACGACAATGCCGCCACAGACCAGAATGTGAAGACATGAAAAATCGTCTCGTCTCCGGTAGGAATATACCTAATGTAAGTACAACAGGTATTTCGTACATATCTATGTTACAATTATTGTTGTTAACAACTTACCGCCACCGCCGGATATGATAATCCAATGATCGGTCGAAATGGCCACTATCCAGACGACCAATGATAGCACCATGACTATGCTGCAGCAGAAGAGCACACGACGCTGAAACATATATGCCTCCATGAGCGGTTTACGTTCTTCATCGCGTCCGATTGTGGACGTCGAAACGTCGCGTTTCATATTGAATTTGCTACTGTTTGTCTTATGCTAGAGCCGCCAACTAACTACGTAAGCGTGTATCTGTCTGCGCTCATATGCGGCGAACAGGTGCCGCCGTTAGCGTGTGTATGTTCACTATGTGTAGGAATGGCTCCCTTGACGATGAGTATCCGACACGCACACCATATGCACGTCGTTCCTACATTGTTGGAATTGGAAGAGTGGTGGCAGAGTGATGGGAAAGAAAATTAGTTGTCAGCATTTAGCAGATCTTAATGAAGGCATAATAATTTTTTGTATTTGGACTAACTAACAAAAACAATTTTAAATATATTTAATAAAAAACTAAATTAATGCATACATTAGTTTATACACAGAGGCATTTTACGTAGATATTTAATTTAATTTATAGTTATAACATTTGCGACACGGTCATAATTCAGCAGGTGTTAAAAATATTTTTGCGCGCATTTGCTCCCAAAACCAAATCACCTACACACATTTCAAAAGGCGTTTTGTTTGTATTAATGACTTTTGATAAAAAAAAAATTGTTTTGTTTAATCAATAATGTTGTTGGTCACTTGACCAGGATTTAAACTGCTTAGAGCTTCAATGTTTGATAGATGATTATTATAGCCATAATAAGAAAGCAAGCAAATTATTGTTTTAAAATTATGTACAAAGAAAAAATTAAATAAATCAAACAACATTGACTTTGTTTTGTATCAATTTGTAGCGCATACACTTTCGTCAACATCCAATTAGAACCTGTTGAATTTTATTGTGTTCTTGTTTATTTATTTTATTTGTTTTTGGTTTTTATTTTTTTTAAATGTTGATTTGGAGAATTTCGACATAGTTTGGTTACATGTTGCTGTTGGCGATGCCTTTGATTTTATTTGGTGACTTTGTTTGGCCGTCACACGAGGCAACAAAATATTTAAAAATAATTTGAGTTTTTAATTTTTTTTGGGTTTTTTTTTTGATATTTTTTTTGACAAAATATTAAATTTTTTTTTTTTTGTTTTTTTTTTAAAGAAAAACGTGTATAAATTTTGTGATGTTTTGATTTTCATGATTTGTGTTTTTTCCCCCTTTTTTTACTGCTGCTGTCGTTGCTTTATTTTCATCTGCATTTTGCATTTTAATACAAAATAAAAATGAAAAGTCTTTAAAAAGAAAATGCCTGCTTCGTGTAGGCTGATTTCTTGCTGAAGCAGTTTATTTTTAAACAAATCTGCACTCTTAATGCAACATTTTGCTTCAAGTGCGTGGAGTTGATTTTATTTTGCCTCACCTCCTCCAGTTGGCCAGTTTCGGTCTTAGAGTTTTCACACTGCCTCTTTACCAATGAAGACCCCCCAGACGTTTTTAGTTTTAGTTTTCCTTGTTTCTGTCAGTTTGTTTTTTTTTTTTTTGTTTTCGTTGAAAATTTGTCTTATTTTTATCTAAAAATACATTCTTCTACACATTCCGCACGACAAACTGAATAATGATGTGTTCTCTAGCTTTCACAAAAATTTTCTTCATTGTCTTGGCGCTTATTGACACTTTTGACATAACAAAAAAAATATATATATATATACATATACATTTTTCAAAAATTTCGCAATTTGTTCTTTGGTTTTCAAAACATTTCTTTCTTTTTTTTATTTTGTGTTTGGCACAGTGAAGACTTTTTAGACTTGTGGACATATATTAATGTACAATCACAAATTTCTTTATTGTTTATTATCCTTTTTTTTTTTTTATTTATTTATTATTATAATTATTTTTCACATGGCTATTGTTTAAAACAAAACATGAGTGTGTTGGTTTTAAAGAAAAACTAACATAAATTCACAAAAAAATGTTTCAAATATTCAATTTGGCCAACAATAATTCGTCGACATTAACTAAATTTAATATTTAAACAATTCCATTATGTCAACGGCACAGACAAAATGGCGGATTTAAAAAATATGCTGACACGTTGCTTAAGCTGTCGCAATAAACAATAATCGTAAATCATTGTTTTTATTACATAATTAAAAAATAGTTAAATCAAAAACGAAAAATTTACATTGATTTATTTATTGTTAACTATTAAAATTTTTTTTTTTATTATTTTCTTTTTCTTAATTTATTTTATTACTTTACCATTAAATCCGAAGAAACGTAACTGAATATTTCGTTTTATTTTCACAGTAAAAACAAAAAAAAAAAACTTTTATTTTCAATATATTTGTTTGTGTGTGTGTGTGTTTTTTTTCGTTTTTGTTTTTATTTTCACACTGCACTTGCAGCAGCACGATGTTGTTGCAGTTTGCTTTCTTTTGTTGTTGAGTCTTGGCGGTTCGTTATTTTACGAAATGTTTAAAAGTAAATTTTACGGTTTTTCTGTTGCACTGTTTCTAAATTTAATTTGCGAATTTCTTTTAGGCAACGGAACAGAAATACACAGAGACGTTCCTATTCTTATTTAATATTTATTTTGTTTTTTTTTTTTGTTTTTACTTTTTTCCGTTTGTACGTTCGTTCTTTTCAGAATATAAGAGCGAGTGAAAGCAATTAGCACAGGTTGTTGTTGTTGTTGCTATGGTTGCTGACTTTCGTGCCGCAAGAATTTGCCATACAAGCGAAAAACCAAAAGAACTTTTGTGTGTACGTGCACACAGCGCGAGACAGCACTTGACTTCTTGTCAAACGCGGTCAGAATCAAACACTGACTGTTTGAATTGTTGGCTAGCTCGTAGCTGCCTACATGACTAGCAGAGACTTTAATAGCACCAGCAGCAGCAGCAGCTGAACAACAGAGATGCTTACCGCCGCCATGAGCTATCTGTGTATGTATGGAGCAGCCACAGCAGCAGCAACGGGAGCACCAACAACAGAAACATACACAACACATTGAGGGTTGTTGCAGAATAGAACAATACCCCACATTTTATAATTGATATATGATAAATTCTTTAAATGGTTGCCAAATAAAAGAGCATGAGTGAATGCTGTGCTCCCTCCCTAAGCAAATCACATTCATAGTCCTCGATATCGGCATCTTTTCCGTGCTGCTGGTGCTTGTCATGCTATGCTTTGTTATGATTTATCCCCGTCCGCCCAAACATTGGCGTGCAACACGCGCATGAATGTACTCACAAACACACTCACACACACACACACTAAGTATAATGCGGCAGCATTGGCCCGATACAAACGGACGTATTTATATCTCTTAGCTCGGAGCAACAAGTAAATGAATTATAATACCATGAGGAAATCTAAACATAAACAATTCATCTCTTTACTAGCTTACTTCGTTTATTCATAAACATATATGCTGTTGGCTGCCACCTGAGCGAACAAAATATTGAATGAGCAAGCAAACGTACATACTTACTAATAGAAACCTCCATTCAGCATATACATATGTACTTTGTATGCACGCCAACGTCATCATTGAGTTTTAATTGCTCTTTAACTCGATTTTCCGTTAAAAGCTATTCGCACAAACATAAATAATTAAATCGAATCTCGTTGGCCACGCTAAGTAATCTAAAATTTTTAGATTATAGTTTATGCTTGTACTCAGCTATTTTTATATATTGTTATGGTTTTTTTATTATTATTATTTTTTTTTGCAAAAAAAAGGCATAATATTAAAGTCTATTTAATGTTGACAAGATGCTTTTATGTTTGTCGCTTGCCTGACTGACTGACGAACTGTCTTTTTGTGTGTTGTGCTTATATCATTCGACATGTTATTAGCGCTTCATTAACGAATTTTTCGGATTTAATGTGCAATTCGTTGTTGGCATGAGTATGTTGTGGCATGTATAAGAAAAGATCGCCGCGTACGTGCTTGTATGGATGATGACGTAGCAACTATGACGCTTTCGTTGAGAAAAACCACTAACCACTTGTTGGCAACCAATGCGGGCGTTGATTGACATTTTTAAATCAGACCAAAATTTTACGATTTATCTGCTGTTATACGCAGTGCTCCCAATTCGAGATTGAGTTCGCTGAGAATGTCATTTTTAGCTCTCCCTTGCATAGTAAGATTAGCTATGATTTGCTGGATTTCAGGACAATCAATACAGGCATTTCGTATGGCCAAAATACTCCATTCACGCATCACTATAAAAAAGAGAAATTATTCTTAATATAGTAGTGAAAATTATATTTTGCATTACTTACAGGGATTGCGTCCATCCATTGTTGTGCACTCTAGAAGTGCAGGGATTAGTTGCGTATCCAGAGAATATTGCTTATTAACATTGTTCTTATAAAGTAAATTCGCTGTGCAACGTACGAGCAAAGTTTTCAATTCGAAAGAAACATCATGTTCAAACTCTGTTGGTATATTTGAAGTCAATGCCACTTCCTCTAACTTGGTCATTGGCATTGGTAAGCCGCCGCCGTCCGGTGATTTGCTAGCTTCTACCAAGCAGCGCAACAAACTACTTACGTTGAGGAATAACGCATGATCTGATGTATACATCTCCGTGTATTTCTCACTGCCGCTTATATTTGCTATAATTCGCAATAATGTGTGTACCTCACGCGGATGGAGCTGATTACTTTGCTGTGCACTTTGTTTCAGTATGCAATCAGACTTTATTTTGAATTCCTTTGAGATATATTGCAGTAGGAATGTACTGAGTTGTCCATTTGGACTGTCATTACGCAAATAATTTGTTATATAATTCAGAAATGCAATACGATCCTCAACATTAAGTTTACTGTAGCAACGTACTGTGGTCCGTCCACTTTGAACGAGAAAATGTTCAAAGAAAAAGTGTAGAAATTCAAAGTTGTATTCACACTTTTCCGTAATTATAGTTTGCCATATCTGTAAGCATGTAAGGAACGCCAGTTGGTCAGATATTGCGCCGGATTCCCCTTGGTATATGTTGTACATTATCATGAGTAATATATCGTTTGTTTTGCCCAAAGGTGGTTTATTTGCCAGAGAAATAATCCATGTGCCATGTTGCGACCAAATGAGTCTTTGTGTTGTAGCGTTATTAACAATGCTGTTGGCCATTACCTGCAAAGCCATTAATTGTAACGCCGAGGGTTGCTCGTTAAGGGACGATTCTACAATTATGTGTTTGAGTAGTTCATTGAAATCATGATGATTAGCTATGGTTTCCTGGTTGAGGTTGCCATGTGCGCACAAATTTCGTAGTGTCTTCAGTCCAACAAGCAACGCATCTGCGTTTTGATCAGCAAACGCTTGATTGACTAATTCGATCTGAGTTTGTGCCTCATTAACCTAGCAAAAAAGTCATTAAATACATTTTCACTGGAATTATATTCGTAACTTACCTCCATCGCATTGTATCAAATCCAGAGCCAGTACCAACGTTATCGGCGACCAAAAAAAAGATATCAAATTGATAAATTTGATAAAACAGCACGAGCAGGTGTTACAATTTGTGGAACAGTGGCGCTACATTAGTATGTTAAATAACAGTCGGTATTTCTGTTATTGAAAGAGGCGAGAAAGAGACGGCATTTGAAAAAAGAGACAAAATTGTAAACAAAAACAACTGTTTGCCATTCACATCGACAGCAGTAACCTTGCCAGACGGAAAATGTTCCAATTCCTTCTGTCGACAAGAAATTTCTGCTAGCTGGTGAATAGTCAAAGGCCCCTCTGAAGGAAATTAGCTCATAAATATGTTGTTCAAACTTTTCTCCTGGACTGTGAGTAAAATCACCTTTTGTAAATTACTCCTGTACAATATTAAAAAATTCGAAATAACCCGACAGCTCTGCCAGATTGAGTCAAACTAGAGCAGGGAAAACATCGATGATGCCGATGAAATGTCTCGGCCACTGATGTTTTACCAGCTCTAGTTCAACACATTTTTGATATTTTTTGTTTTGTCAAGTTGCATCCACTCGGTTGTGTGCAACTTGCAACAACGCATCTGTTCTATGAACTTGGATCAACTCGACAAGTGTTACGGAACTCCGGAATCATGCACGTTGAATCTAAATACAAAATAAAAAAGGTTGACAAGAAGCAAAAACGTTGCTTGGCTATCATCGAGAAGGATTTTGGAGTTCAGGGCAGTGAAGTCGCCACACTTTATTTGGCCGTACTTAATGCCGGACTTGCCAATGCACTTACGGAAGAGAAGTTATTGGCCGCGGCCTCGTTGTGCGGATGTGTAACGGAAGTCGTAATGCTGCCTGGAAAATCATATTGCTTCCTTAAAGCCGCTTCGCTGATTGATGCAGAACAAATATTTGCCGGTATGCATAATATAGCACACATTGGTCAGAAAGATACAGTGGCATACTTAAGCTATGTTAAGCAGTTACCGAAAGTAGCGGAAAACATTTGGAACAAACCGTTACCACCGGGACTTATTCTAGTCGAAGATTTTGTGTCTGAAGATGAAGAGATATTGCTACTGAAAGCCATTAATATGTCTGATACGCCAAGCGACAGAGAATTAAAGCACAGAAGAGTAAAACACTTTGGTTTTGAATTTTTGTATGGCACAAACACTGTTGATGAAACAAGTGCCCTAGAAAGAAAAATACCTGTGGAATGTGAAATACTCTGGGAACGAGTTAAAAATGTTACAAAACATAACTCGGAATGGCATGTGCCAGATCAACTCACGGTTAACGAATATCAGCCGGGTCAAGGCATACCCGCGCATGTAGACACACACAGTGCATTTTTGGATCCAATTTTATCATTATCGCTTGAAGACGATGTCGTTATGGATTTTCGCAAAGGACGTGAACGCAGATCGGTTGTGCTACCACGTCGCTCATTGCTTATAATGTCTGGTGAATCACGATATGATTGGATGCATGGTATAACACCAAAACACTATGATGTCATACCCACCACTGCCGGCACACTGACAACAAAGGCAAGAGCTCAACGCACTTCATTGACATTTCGACATTTGCGTAGAGGCCCATGTAATTGTACGTTTCCCACTCTTTGTGACACAAATTCAACAACAACGACGACGACGACATTAAATGAGATTGTTCAAACGTTGGCGCAAGATGCTGTTGCAATTGAAGAACAAAATGTGCATCAAATCTATGACAAAATAGCGAATCATTTCAGTGAAACTCGGCACACACCATGGCCGAAAGTTGTTGACTTTATCAATAGTTTTGCGGCGCCATCTGTCATCTTGGATGTTGGCTGTGGCAATGGTAAATATCTTAATTGCAATGAAAATCTACTAGCGATTGGTTGTGATCGCTCAGTAGGCTTACTTGATGTTTGCACCGAACGTGGTAATAATGTTTTTCGATGCGATTGCCTGCAGCTGCCTGTACGTGATGGTTCGATTGATGGTTGCATTAGCATTGCCGTTATACACCATCTGGCTACGCCGGAACGACGTATGTCAGCTGTACGTGAGATGGCACGCATATTACGACCAGGAGGCCGCGCGCTAATCTACGTTTGGGCTAAGAATCAGAAAAATGATAAAAATAAATCAAGTTATTTGTTACAAAACAAAGCAATCAACAAACATCGTGCGACCGAGCAGGAACAGCGACAGCGTACCGCGCAGGAATTGGAATTGCAGCAACAGGAAACTGTTGTTAAATTACCCATACACACAAATCGTACTGAATTTCAGGCACAGGATGTGCTTGTACCATGGAAGACAAAGGATGAGAACAAGCAAACCCTTCTGCGCTATTATCATGTTTTCGAGGAGCGTGAATTGGAATTGTTAGTAACTAACAGTCTATCCGATTGTGTTGAATTAGAGAATAGCTATTATGATCAGGGCAATCATTGTGTAATTTTTAGACGGAAATAAATTAAAAATTATTTACGAGACAATTTCGACAATTTATTTGATTTGATTTCAAAGAATATATGCGCTTAAGTTAAACATATTAAAGAGAACTTTAATTCTTAACGAACATTTAGACTAAAATTACAATAGCTTAGTTAAAATCCATTTTTTAATGGATGTGTGTATATATAATATTTTTTTTTATTTATTTCTTTTTTTAATTTTGTTTCTTTTCGTTTTCCTTTTTAACATCCTTTTAAAAGTAAATGTTATTGTAGCTTGGACCATAAATTGACAATTCCTTAATTTGTAAACAAGTTTTCGGATTAAGAATCACTTAGGCTTACTTGGGTTTCGAACCGGTCAAAGTGCATACAGTTTTAAAACTAACATCTAGATTTTTAATTTCAATAAAAATATAAATTAAAATGAAATATTTATTAGATAGTTCACAGGTGTAAAATGTTCATCATTAAATATGTAGATTTGGGTGTTTAAATATATATTACTATTTGAATTTCTAATTTTCTATCTCAATACAAAATAAAGCTTTCGCCATTTTTTTTTTTTCTTTTTTTACAATTACAAGTGATTTTGTAAATAGACATAAATAATGTTTGAAACTTTTAAAATTCTCTTAACAATTAAGTCTATAATTACAAGGATGTGTACACTTACATATAAATGTTTAATAAAACACACTTATAACGATTAAAACCTTTGCAATTAGATGTGTAGATCTGCAACGCTTATATAAACTACGTATGTTTGTTGTTCGTTCTGCAATTTTTGTTCTTAACAACATTTCAATGTTGAATTTTGGTCGTACATGATTTGTTTTTTGTTGTTTTTTTTTTTTTTTATTTGATATGCTTATAATAATAGTTAATATGTATGTATGCATGTATTTTATGTAGTAAATATGTATAGGCGATTGATCTTCAAGTCTAAAGAACAAAAACAGGAAACTCGTGGTTTTTGTAACAGTTTGTGAGCTTAAGACTAAATTATACAAGAAATTCATCATATTAAAGCCTGATAGTTCTCATATTATTATACATATTATGTATATTATTTAAAGCTGTTCCGTTTTAGTTCATATATACTTACATATGTATATATATAACTGTGTGTTTGTATGTTTATGTATGTATATGTATTTCAGTCATTGTTGAATATACAAAGCCTTCGTCAACATAATAATTTCCTTAACATTTCTTTTTCATATTAGCCCGAAACATTTTTTTTTTTTTTGAGCAGCTGGCATACTTGTTAGTACATATCCTTAATAAAGTTTCAAATCGCATGCTTAATTCGTCGTGTAGTCGTGTATGTGTGTGTGTGTGTGCTGTTGTGATACTACGCTCCTTTGCCAATTTACACTTTACAATTTGATGCTGTTATTGTTGTTCTTGTTGTTGTTGTTCGTTCAGTTATTGCGTGCCCTTAGATAAATGTTTCGGTTGCCATTTGTTACAAGCATTCAGCGAGTGGTGGCTTCTCGACTGGTGGCGAAGGACCCGACACCGAAACCATTGGCACAGAGCTTATTTTAGGTTTGATTATTTTTAGGCCAAGATTTTTGGGACTGCCCTGTGGCGAGGACGATGCAGTTGATGAACGCTGATGGACAAGTACACGCGGTCGAGTTTCGACACAAACTGGTATTTGTATAAGTTTACTTTCAACATTTTCAATGGAATCTTGTGATGATGTTGCATAATGATTCGTTAAATCATTATGCTGCTGCTGCTGCTGTTGATTATAATCGTCCTTCATATGTGAGGGTGGCGCCTCCAGCGAAATGCTACCAACGACAATATTTGATGTGGTAATGGCGGCTGAGCGTGCTAGCATGCTGGTAACTGCTGTGGTTGGCGATTTTGGTTCATGGTTTGCTCTTATTACGGCAAGTGTGTGCGATTCGCTGGCGGTGCCGCCACATTCCTTGAGCTCAATGTCATTCTGCGCATTGTCGTCTTCGTCTGTGCGCCAGTGGCGTTTCTCGGCAAAACTTTTCTGTAATATTCATAAAATTTCAAGCCGTTAGTGTTATGTGTTGGCATGTGTCTTATTTAATACCTTTCGTCCATTGTCTGTGATATTTTCGGCGCTCTTCGCTTTGCGACAGAGCACGCTTTGTGAGCCGTGCCGACGTAGGAATTCAATAGAGTCGAAACCTCTGCCCTCGGATGAGACGAATATTGCCGAATTAATTCGGCTGCGTGTACAGCGTTCCGATAACGATACTGAATGCTCCTCCGGCAGCATGTGTATGTGCTGAAAGATATTAACATTTAAAGTCTGCACTAATTGGCGGTGTGCGTGATACGACATAAGGCTTACTCGACTATTGCAGTGCAACGTTGGGTAAGCAATGGTGCCGCCACATTCACTGCTGTCGAACTGGAAGATTTGTGTGTATATTTCACAAAAAAGTTATCAAGAGAGAGAGTGAGAGCAATAGAAAGAGAACGGAGAAGAAGAGAGCGTAGTTAAAGTGTGAGTTTTAACCAACACATCACACATACACTAAGCGCTCGAGCTCAAAATCACAAAACACATTCAATTATCCGTCTAATTTTTCCTCAAAAAACATTAGCAAAAACAATTGACAAACCTAAAGTAAATAAGCAACAAGCACAATTTGTATGAATTTAGCTTTTTCGTCATGACTTTTGTTTTTGTATAATACAAAGCGAAGGATTTTTCGCTTAATCTTGAATGAATTCTTCGATGTGACGAACGGGTAAGTAAGCCAAGCTATCGTTGCTGTTCTTTGCTGTACAGGTATGCAGAGAGAGAGAGAAAGAGATTGCGAGCTTAGGTGATGTGTTGTGCTGCTGATGATTTATTGTGCGTTGTGGTGCTGAAATTCATACAAGTAACTCTGGCCAATAACATATGCATTTTGTTGATGGATGAATCGACACAGGCAAAGATACAAGTACAAGTACACATGTACAGATGTTTCATGTATGATTATTTGGTGCTGGCAAACGGTGCAAAATTGCAATTGTTATATATTTTTTTTTCTGGAAACAAAACGATTCCGGTGCTGATATACTCGTAGCTGTAAGACTACATAGTTAAAGAAGTGTTTGAGAAGCAACTTACGCTGGCTGGTTCGCTGTGATTGTTCGTGTAATTGTTAATGGATGAATCGGTATTGATGGTATCACTGGCGACCATGCCCCGATACTTGCACAACGACGAGGACTCACGACTCTCGCGCGAGCCCTCGCGACTTCGTTCGGCACATGAGTATTGACGTCGATATTGACGGCGTCGTCGGAAGGCATTCGCACCTGTTGCACCAATGCCGGCAGCGCCACCATAGCCGTTTGTGTAATCAACGCATGCCATCTGTCCAATTGGTAACGGATGCGGACGAAAGTAACTCGGATCATAGCTAAATTGACGACGACGCCACTGTTCATACTGACGATAATGACTAAACAGACGACGTCGTCGTAATATTATCTGTTTCTTAGCCTCGAGCAATTCATGCTCATCCGGTGTACATTCCGTTGAGTTCTTCAATATGCTACGCTGTTGTGTAAATTTTCTCTGTTTTCTCTGTATCATTGTTGGTTTCAGTTGTTGTTGTTGTTGCTGTTGCTGTTGCTCGAGCATATTTCGTTGCTGTTGTTTGTCATGTGACTGTATTAGATCATCTCTGTCATCGGTATCATGCGAATCAGTTTGATTGTTGTCCAGTACAGCGTCTTCGGCCTCCTCCTCGGGCATTGTGCCATTCACTATGGACTGATTATCGACACTAATACCGCGCACATAGGTGCTCGATGGCGATGCAACGCCACCGTCATGCGCTGGTTGCTAGCTTTCAGCTTCCGCTTTATGCAGTAGCGCAAATTGACAACCGCAATCGCGTTCCAGTTCACGGCGTGGATACTGGAAACAGCGATCGAACAAGCCGCAACCCTCACAACGGGGCAAACACTATATGTGAATGAATGATTTTTCAGAGATCAGTGTATCTGAAGGTCTGGTACGCAAACTCATCATCACAGGGGTTCACAGCATAAATCTATATACACTTTTGTATCACCAATTTCATTTGAATGCTTTAACAACATTATCATCATGGCTAACATTTCACACTACCCTACATAAGTATACTCATTATACATACATAGATTCATCTCGTCAACCTCTGTGTTGTTGTACTAAAGAACACAGTGTAATAAAATGGCTGAGCCTTTGCTATAGTAAAATGCAACTATTTCTAAGAAAACAACTTCATAGTTGATTAACAAAACAGAAAAAAAAATGCATTGGGTTAACAAAACAGAAGAAAAAATAATAACAACTTCTAAGTTAATGTAATTAAAACAAGAAAATATTGTGCATGCATTCATTCTAATAAAAAACTTAAACAAAAACAAGAATTATTTTTTACGGCTTTGCCATAAATTTTATACTCTTGCAAGGTCTGTTCAAACTTAGACTTAGTAACTTCAAGAAACTTTGTAGATATTTAGAAGGAGATTATGCATCGACCATAGGCCAGATTTTTATAAGAGTTTCTAATTTGGTGAATTAATAAAGTGTTCTTTATTATTTTCTTATCAACAAAATTTTTTTTGATCAACCAGTCGTATGATTAATGTCATATTGACTACTTTACCACCAAATATTCGATCGATTGGCCGTATAATATAGTAATCTGCTTACCAGCAAATATTCCTCCGATCTAAGCTATAGTGATCCGACTATTCTATAACTTAGAATGCTGTTCATATTGAAACAGACAGACAAGACCACACTAAGCTGAACCACATTATACAGATTATTCACCATAACTAGATTTAATTAATGTAGACGTGAATTAATTCTCCAGCGCATTGCAAAGAGTATAAGAAATTTGTGACCGCCAATCTGTTCATAAAAATTTGAATTGTGTTTTCGAAATGTTATAAGTATGTGCTCAAACTCAATCAAGTATAGAAAAAGTAACAAAAACCAACTATAAAACCAAAAAAAGAATAAAAAGTTGTCTTAATTGAACCAAAAAAAGAGAACTAAATTCTACAAATTTAACGTATATTTATGTTATATAAGAATACCTGCGCAAACAATTCGGTATGAAGGTTCTAAAATAAGAAAATATATTTTCAATTGTATTATTTTTGTTTGCTTCAGAATCAACAACATACGAATACTAATAAAAACACACGAACGCGAACAAACTCAACACATTTTATGTTCAATTTGAATTTGAAGAAAGTTAAAGAAATCCCCAGAAAATCAGCTAACTCGATTAGTTGAATGTTTGTTAATATGTTTGTTGTTGTAATGTTAATGGAACGCGATTGATAATGAATTATATGTATGGTATATATTATTGAAATGTGAGGCTTTTAAGTAATGTACCTGATGTGAATGCTGACCATTGCAACCGCCGGCACTGCACACACCTGTGCCCGGCACCTTCAGTTGTTCGTGCTTATAATCCGGCTGATAGGGCAACAGCATGCGTATTTTACCCCAACGATTGAAGAAGAGCGCTATTGCGCCAGCCCATACCATTAGCACGATGAGCACAATACCGATCTCAACGCCGCGTATCTAAAAATAAGCAAAATAATACAACAAAAACCATAACAAAAAATTTCATTCAAAGCAAATACTGTTTTTGGCATTCTCTTCTTCTTACCGTGGGCAACTCACGTGTTGCGCCATGTGTGAGTGTATTTGTTGCCGTTGAGGTTACATCATCGCCATAGACGCTCGCATTAACACTTTTGCCTTGTGCGTTTACGCCATTGCCGCCTGCATAGAGACCCGGCGGATATTCCTGTTGTGTGATATTTTTGGGCAAATCTACACACAAAAAAAGATTTAAAAATAAATTCATGTGTTTGCGTGTAAATGACAACGAGTTGAACTTACCAAGTGTACGAAATATAACCTGACGACTGCGATACTTCTTTCCCAGCCAGATCGCAGTAACTGTAATTGAGTATTGTGTGCTGGGCGATAGACGATCCAATATGACAGCCTCGCTATTGCCAGCGACGTCCTGTACAACTCTGTAACTTAAATTAATTCAATTACGACTCTAGGCCAGCTACTAAGTATGTCGGAGGAGTGAATATATTGATCTAGATCCAATTAAAAATGCAATTGCAAAGTGCATGACCTTCTACTGCTCAGTCATTATCGTGACATGTGCATGTACACACACACACACACACACACACATACATATTGTTGGGGTATGAACAATCAAGATTAATTAAAATTCAATTTGAAGCGATCAATTTTAATTAAACGTTGCTGAAAAGTTTTCAAGTAAAGTGTACACTATAGTGCCAGGATGTAGACAGGGGCACATTGGTAACAGCCTTCCCCTTAGATAACATAATACATTTCAACTTCGAAATTTGTTCAGAGTTTGAAAGAAAATAAGAACAGTAACAACATCTTGGGGGATGTCAACAAAGATTATATAAGATAAGTTAAGGGCGTTAGGGTTCTAGGCAAATATTACCAAAGGGAAAGAGGATCATCGAAAACCTTATATCAACTAACTAGTCAATTAATTAACTAGCTATTTCAACATTTTTAAGGAAAACTCCACGTGAGATACAGTTCGGAGTTTGTCAGAATTGCAAAAAAAGCCCACAAAAACTAAATTTAACGAAAAAATCTGTAAAAGTTATCTAAAAAAAAAGTCTCTAATAAAACAAATAACAACGACATTTAGCGTATAAGCCCTTTTGTAAAGAGTCTGGCTACGCCTTTGGTTACTACAATATAAGAATGTTGGTTGGTAAGTTTTTTTTTTGTTTTTAAATAATTTGCATTGCCATTAGCGGATTTTTTTTTTTTTTTAACTTTTTTGCTGCCTTCTTAATTATTAAAACGTTCGGCGCTGTTGAAGTCTAATGAACTTATCGATTATATGTCTGCAATATAAATTTGATAGAGAATTTATACATTTTTATATTTTTTTTCCAAGTCAACTATGCAAATATTAATAAACAATGAAATTCTTTAATTAACGACGATAATTTTTTTTTTGCTTTTTTGTGTTTTATTCAAACTTTTCGTGATCCGTTAACTGTTTTACTATTATTTATTTATTTTTATTTTTTATTATTATTAATTATTAAATTTTGTTGTCTTGAAAAAAGCTGTCTGTATGTATTTTATGTGATTTGACGTTAAAATTTTCACATTAACGCATTTTCGAAACAAACTAAAATGACAAACGTACAAACAACATTTACGCATTTCCACAACTTGTCCTACGTTGAGTCAAAAAGACTAACACACACACACACACACACACACACAGCGACAACAGTACACACATTTATATGACTTTTTATTGAACTTGTGCCAGGCTGAACTTTGTTTTGTTTTTGGCTTTTTTTGTTTTTTTTTTTTTGTGGCCGTCATTACTAACAAGTGCGTAGCCTAACATTTACTGCCTTCACGCACTGTCATTTCGGTTGCTTTACAAGCTGCTATTATGGATTTTTGTCTAGTGTTACAAAAAGCGCGCACACACACGCACATACACAAGAGTATGCGCCTAAATGTATACAAAGAAAAAGAAGCCAGGCTGACAAAAATGATTCATTATGCATACAAACCCGGCCCTTAGATACATTTTGTGCAAGTGTATGCGTTGTTTGTATGAAATTCCCAACAGATTACATGTAGCAAATCCCGAAGTTGGGGTAGTACATTTATTCAACAAGCAAGGAGCATATGTGCGTTTAGAATTTCAACATATTTAAATTTCAGTGCTTGGAAAAACGACTCTGTCCTTATGTTGTTGGCTAATGACAGAGACCTATGCGCTTTTCATATGTTATACAGCAACAACTACTATTGAAGGCAAAATGTTGACAGTAATTGTTATTTATTGTTTTATTGACAAATTGAAATACTGATGAAAGACAGTGTGAATGTGAGAGAGAGAGAGCGAAGAATATATATGTATAATAGATCTATTTAGGTTCTATACACAAACTGTCTATCATATTGACATATTTGTCAGTATACGAAGCTAGACAATAAATCATATAATTTCGATGTATTCGATTTTCTGGAAAATTTCGACGGTTGACTAGAACAGCCTGTTGTCTAATGCCAAGTTCTTTGTGCTTGTTGTTGTTGTTGTTGCTAACGGGTTGACTCGTCTTAGTCAGGCAATGAATACGTGCAACGAGTGTCAACTTAGCGAGCATTCATTAATGATTCATTAACAACAAACACAAGTTAAAACAGACAGACAGACAGAGATGGTGAGAGAGAGCGTGGGCTAGGACGAGCGAGAAAGAAAATAAAATACGTGTACTTTGATGATGAGTTAAATGTCAAAAACTTACAACAAAATGTGTAATAAAATGTTAGAACAATACACTCAACAAACAAAACTTATTTGGCTCAAAGAAAAGAAAAGAAAAAAGAAAAAAAAAAAATCAATATTAAATTGAAAACAAAAACTTAACTTAAACTTAACAACAATAAATTTTTATTTAACTTTAAAGAGCAAACATGCAAGAGCAAAGTAAAACGCGCAATAGGCGTGTGTTTAAATAGAGGATACAGCGGACAGCGGACAGGACATCAGTTGGTTTTGGTGTGAGTCGAATTGCGTCAAGTCGAGTCAATTTAGTACGAATGGTGGCATAAAACTTAAAGTATTAAAAATGTATGCAGCAAGGCAAGCAAGAAAAAACCTTGGCCTAAGCCAACAGCGCGCCTAAATGCGCTACTTGAGGACACAAGTGGCGTACTTGACTTGGCGTGGCTTGTTTGTTGGTTTTTTTTTTTTTTTTGTTATACCCTTACAAAAGGGCATTATAGCTTTGTCATGCAATTTGCTACGCATGACAAGAATAGATGATGTGAAATAAGTATTATGGAATATGAATTATCGTAACGTGAAACTTGATGATGTCTGTGGACTCGTCCCACTGTCTGTCTTCTATAAATTTCAATAAGAATTCCTTTCTGACGATCCTTTGCCCATCCATCTATTTTTCTATCCTACTTAATGCTCTTTAAATTAAAAGCTTTTTATAATTACAAAAAGCGTCTTGATCGGATTACTATATTAAATAGAATTAGTAATGATTGGTCCAAAATGATATGTTTCTTACGAAGACTGGCGGATTAGGTAAAGATAATAGAACGAAAAAAAAAAATATATAAGTATGTATGTATGATAATGACAAAACTATAGTCCGCTTAAAAAGTAGGCAATGCCACGCCTTTACAAAATAAAAAACTACAATAAACATGTTGCTGTTTCTACACGATTTAAGGGTATATAAGTTTCTGCTTTGCCGAAAATTTTGTTTAGTTTTTGTCTTTTATATTTGTTTTTTTTTTTTATTTCGTTGACGTAAAAGAAATCTAAGCGTTTAAGTGGTTCAGGAAACGCGCAAGATTGTAGCGCGTCATGCTATGAAACGTAATGTAAGCAAAACAAAGAAAACCGCAGTCTAAGCCACTTTTAGTAGCTGTGGAAAAGTCGAGTGTCTTTACACGAGTATCGCAAAAGCGGCTCAAAATGAGAAAAGCGGCCAAATTATTCATAACGGAAGTGCTTCGTTGTATAAAACGAAGAACGAATTACAAAAATAACAACACCGTCAACAGAAACAACAACAATTGCTATTACTTCAACTAAATGTGCAACGTTATTAAATGAGCATACAATTATAACAAAGGTAAAGAATATATTTCAGTTTGAACGAAATCCTAATAACCTTCATTTTGAATTATTTTTAGACTTGAGTAGTATAAATTTTCTTTCTGTCGAATGTTGTTAAAAATCAATTTTTTTTTATAAAAAACTATGTGATGATTCTCGGGATCAACCGGCATAACCTAACCTAGCCTAAGCTATTGGTAATATTGCACAAATATTTCTCTAAAAATCTCATTTTAACGAGCCTTTCATAAATTACGTATCGTTTTTTTTATAACTTATATACGTGGAAATATACAAAAAAAAAACTATCTATTATATTAGTAAATATTATAAAAAATATTTTAAGAAAAATCATATTCTTGGAGCTATGACATTTTTCAAATAAATGAAAATTTGTGTTTTAATAATTTTTAATTTTTTATAAAATTTAGTTCTTAATCTTTTAATGAAAATTTTTGCTGACTTGACAATTTTTCTGCAGATTATATTATCTTTAAGCTTAATCAACACAAGTGTTTAATAATATAAATAAGCATGCCAACACAATTTGATAAATATTAAATAAGCTTATAAAGTTGTCATAACATTTACAATGTTTTTAAGTCAAATGCGCTCAAATGTGTACTGACATGTCGACCAGCAAACGACATCAGTATAATACTAACATATGTATGAGCACATATTTGCATACATAGAAATGTAGATGGTCTCTGAGTGTTTTAACGCTAAGCAAGTTACGTTGTTCTACACTTTCAGTCGTGTGAACGGTAACAAAATGTGTATAAAATGCACAAAGACACGAAAAAAAAAAAAAAGAAAAGTACGTTGGTTAACCGCAAGTAACAAAAGCAACTACAGCGACAATATCAACAAGGTAAAGTAAGTGGAAAAACGAAATAATAATGATTACAAGTAGATTTAATGTTGCCACCATGCCCATGCCGTGCTCTTGCCGTCAGCCATTTTTTATGCCGCCCTGCCAACTGAAGGAGTCCTCCTTTATTGCCGTAAATTTCACAACGACGTTGGTGACTTCTTTTGTTTTTGAACGTGCACGTTTACTTTGAATTTTGGTATTTAGCTCATGGCCGCAAGCAGACAAACAAACACATACCAACACACAGACACACACACACACAGAACTTTTCTTTTTTTTTTTTTACAAACACAAATAAACGACAAGTGTCAATTCATGAGTTTTGCGCACTTATTCCATTGCTTTTTTTTTTTTTGTTGGTGTTTTATTATTTTTTATTTCATACAAAATTTTTTATTCCTTCTTATTTTTTTGTTATTTCTTTTCACTGTGGCAAGACATCAATTGGCATCGTTATTGTTATTTGTTAATATTGTTGTTGTCGTTGTCTTGTACGTTGTCGTCATCGCTCAAATACAAAAGACACAGAGATAATAATAATAATTGCAAGTCGACTGCATAACCTTTTAAAAAGCGACTGCATAAGTGGCTCAGATAATTTTCATTTCATTTTCATTTGTTCGCTTGTTCTTGTTCTTATTGTTTTTTTTTATTGTTTGTCGAAATGTTACGTTGACATTTTTGTCGTTCTTGCTTTTGTTATTCGACATTTATTTGCTAATATTATGAACTATTCGACCATAACAGCAACAGCATGTCGCACACACACACACACACAGACACAGACACAGAGATATACAGGACACACGTACTATATATATGTAAATTAAAACCAATATACATCTACACTTACCTGTCATCGGTTGGCTTATAGGTAACAATGTATTTCTCTACCGGATGAGCATTTAAATCGATCATTGTCTGCCAGGAAACTCGTACAGATGTCGGTGTAAGAAAGGTTATCGTTATGTTCTCAGGCGTTGCGGGTATCGTACCTGTATTTGTGTGTGTGTGTATGTGTGTGCATGTACAAAGAGAAAGAAATTATACAATTATGAATATTTTATAGTTTACTTTTGGCTTATAAACTTCAATTTAGAGCAATATTATCATTTCGTTTTGTTTTTTTTTTTTGCTTTTGGCAATGTTTTATTAAAATGTATTTAATGAGTTCGCCATTAACATTTTCTTAATCGCAAAGCATTAATATTTCATGAATTAACGAACGTAAACTTCAAATGAGCATGCGATATTAAAGTTAGTCAAGAAATTAGTTGAGCAATATTTTCATAGAAGAAATAAAATCATCATTGAGGCAAATACATTTCAGCGGGTTGTTAAGAACTTGAATAAAATTTTCAACTCAAATTTAAAAAAAAAAAAAAAATCGTTTAGCTTCCGCCAGTTCTCTACAAAGATCTACAATATTTATATTATTATAGCGTTGAAAATGAACTCATAATTTATCAGCTATTGAGGCATTCTTTTTGTAGTTCGGTGTAAAAATTTGTGGTATTTCGTATTATCTTTGCATTACAAAAACATTGAAAAAAAATTGTTTTTTTGCCTAAAAATACTTTTTTAATCGTAAAGAATCAGTCCTATTCTATGTATAAGCTTAACTTTCATTGCATTCTCTTGAAAATTAATTTTTTATTAAATTCCTTCGACAATTTTTATCGGATTAATCGTTTTTTCCTTTAGTGAACGAAGGGTAGTTCGTTATTATAACGTCTTGCACCTAGTTGATGCACACTAAATATTCACTGATTCATCTTGCGTCCATCTCAAGGTCTGAAACATCTTGAAGGGAATTACATCTATTTAAATCGCTTTCTGGCTTACCCACTTTAAGCTCTAGATAACTGCAAAATGTTGTTGTTTCATTGAGGACGTGGTGTCCTCTTCTCAAATTTTCTTTACTAATCTAACTGCGCTAATCTGCTTGAGTATATTTATTTGTTTTTAAAAATGTATTATTACTTTAGTAGATAAATTTTTGAATCGAAAAATTTTTAGCAATAAATTCCAACAGCTGCAATACTGTAAGTAAATCATTCATACGCCCCGTGATGCTTTTTAGTGAATGAGTTAGATTGAAGTTCGAATTGTCATATCACTTTGCATGCAATTTATATTCGGAAATAACAAAACCAAAAAAATATATATTAAATAAAAATTGTCGCGTGACAATTGAGTACACATGTGCGTCTGTACAAGTGACACAAAATGTCACACTGCCACCGTAAAGAGAAACATTTTGACCTAAATTTACGTTAAATGACTTATAAAATATTCTCCGACAGTTCACAGACAGACAGGCAAACAGACAAGGTTGCTATTCCTTCTAAAACACATTTTGAGCACAATTTAAAGAGTGAGGAACCCTTTTCGTTCAAACACTTTTCTATTCACGAAATATTCAATTACGTTTGCCTTTATGGAACACAAATTGAATAACTTCAAAACTGTAAACATATTAAAAATGAAAATTTCAGCCACAAAAACGTTGAAATTCAATAAGTCAATTTCATTGACAGCCAAGTCTTCTTGTCTGTAGTCTGTTGTCTGTTGTCTGTTGCTCAACTATGACATGGGTCGTGTTGGCGTAAAGTCGACAAAAAATAAATAAGAAGAAAAATAAGTCGCACACACACATAGAGTTAAATTTATTTAAAAATGAATGAGACCAGCAGCTGGGTCATGATGTGCTCGAATGCTGTTGTTGTTGTCGACACTTCAGGACAACAACAGCAACAAAATAAAAAAATAAAAACCACAATATCAAATGTACAAAGAAACTGAAGTTTCCCAATTAAGAAAGAAGCAAGGCAAATGAAAAATTATCTTAAACTTTTAAGGTGCTTTGTCGAGCTGTGTGTGTGTGTGTGTGTGCTTGTACGTGTTGTTTATTTGATATGTCCTAAGGTAGAAATAAACTTTGCAAACACTTAACTTACCGGCAAGACAGGCATTCACAAAAAGCACAGCAATGAATACCAACATTTTGTTGTTATTATTCTTGGCGCAATGTGAACTCTTTTTATGTATTATGTCTGTCGTTTTCTTAAACTGTTGTAGCTGTTGTTGTTGTGGTTATCGTTGTTGTTGTTATTTTTGTTGTATCTGACTTTATAACAATGTTTGTATTTCAGATTTGTTTTTTATTATTTTTGCATTTTATTATCGCAATGACGTTCATGCATAATAATTTGAAAATAAGCTAACTAAACATAAAATCAGTCTTGATCATAGATTTTTGTTGTTGTTGTTAATAGTTGTTTGTTGTTCCCGAAATCGAAAGCTTTTAAGTTTACGCAGAACGAAAGAAATTAATTGTGTTTTGTTTTTACGAATTATTATTTTTATTTATTGTATTTTTTTTTTTTTGTTTTTTTCTTTTTTTATGTGAAAGTTGTTTGCTGTACTTTTAATTGACTTTGAAATGTTTGAAATTTATTTATTTTTTTCTTATTTTTTTTTTATTTATTTGTAAGTTTTAATGCAAGTTTATCTTTCATCATTCATATTCATTTATCATCTTTTTTTTTTATATTTCTTTGGTCTGGTAATGAATTCACCATAGCTTTATTATTATTACGAAAATAAAAACTTTCCATTTATATTCGTTACAATTTATTGTTGTCATTGTATTTAATAATAGACTATAATTCTTAGTATTATTATATTTATTTATTTTTTTTTAATATGTTTTTCTTGCAGATAAAATCAATAGAAAACGTTTGTTCTGTTGTTGTTGTTGTTGTTGCACTTAATGTATACGTATTGGTTGTGCTAGCGTCAGGTAACGGTAAAATTATCGCCTGCCGTTTGCTGTCTGACAGCTTGAAGGAAGTTCAACTCAATTGGCGACGATTTGATTAAATTAAATTGAATGAATTTGCGACAACGGACGTAATTATTTGTTTCTCCCTCTTTTTTCTTTTTTCATGTTTCATTTAATTCGTTGTATTCGTTTTTATTTTTGTTTTTGTTTTGTATTTCCTGCTCTGCTGCTGTTGCTGTCGTTGTTTATGTTGTTGTTGTTGTGTTGACGAAGAAATAACAAAAAAAATAAATATTCGTGCATTTATTTTAATTTTATGCGTTGCGGATTTTGTAAACAACGTTTGCTTAATTGCCAAAACATTTGAACAATTTGTGTACCTGGCGGCGATCTGTTTTATTTTTCTGTTTTTTTTTTTTTTTTTTTTGCTGTTGTTTTTGTTGTTCTTTTTGTTGGTTCTTTAATCTTGCGCCTTGCTGTTTGCGGCGCTACGAATGGTTAAGTCAAAGCCAAATCTTTTTGCCGCAAGCGCGCTGTAAAGAAAATGAACAAAAAGACAATTTTAATTAAAATAATTACCATAATTATTTGTTTTTAAAGCGAAAAAAAAATCAACAATTTTCTGTTTATTCAATACATTAAACATTATTGCATACTTTACGGGGCCTCTAATGAATTTCGTATACGACCGTGTGTTCTACACGTCGTATGCGTGTTATAAGAACACAAAGCGCAAACTAATAAAGCAAAATTATTATTATTATAATTATTATGTTTATTTTTATATGATTTTCAATATTTTTTTTTATTATTTTCGAAGAAAATTACGATGATAATTTTACGACGTGCCTGGCAGCGTCCATGAGCGATTTACGTATATGTGTATGTGTGTGTATTGGAATACACACATGTGTTTGTCAGACACAATTTGTCGTCTTCTTTGCTTTGCTTTGATTTTCTTGTTGTATTCTTTTGCTTTCATAACTAAACTAAAACGCAAGAGACAAAGTCGTCAAAGACGCTTACATATATTGACTTTCAATAACGTTGCTTGCATACATAATCACGGCCAATTCGTTGTCAGAGACAACGGCATTTTAACAGTTCAAACGCAATACGCAAAAAAAAAAAGCAACTAAAGTTAACAAGCCACCCGTGCATACATAAATACAGACCGACAGACAGACAGACAGAGAGACATTCATACATGCACAGCGACTGGCATATCTTCTGCGTGTATTCATCATTGTATTTTCCAAAAGATTATTTTTGTACTGTTCTGTGTTCTATTTTCTGTTTTTTTTCCCGTGTGTCATAAAAGTAAAGTTATTAAGTTGGTGAGATTTGTTTTCGTTGCTAAAGTGACAGCGGCTATGTAAATGGCAATTGCTGCCGTTTGGTAATTATGATGATGACGCTCGCACGTGCCTATAAAGAAAGGCAAATAGCTGTAAATGTATCAATCAATGTCTCATATCAGAACAATTCAGCAGCGCACTGAGTGACGCAACATTGCCTCAAGTCTTGTTATTGCATGTTAATAACTTTAATTATGCTTTTGAGTTGAATATTATTCATATAAACATTATGCTCAAAGTAATTAATTCATTTCTTAGAGAAGCATTAATTTTAATCCTGCTTAGCTACATTGAATTTATGTTATTGTTACTAGAAATTGCAATAACTGTACAGAAATAGACAACTTTTTGCTTTAATATGCTTGTTTTTCTTCAAAAAAAGAATATAACACTTTCATAAAGTTTTAAACGCTCAAAGATTATGTGGAAAACACAAGAAAACCTCTTAGAAAATTCCAACATTTCTGTTTGTATTTTTTATTAAACAAATCATAAACTTATATAATCTAATCGAAGCGAATCTCTTTTCACCATTAAGCATATTAATTATGCAAACGGAATGCAAAATAAAAGACATGACATTGTAGCCGAAGAGCATAAATGCATTTTCGTGTTTTTTAAAATTCAATTCTGTCCATGTCGAAATCGCTACGGAAAAGTTAAGCCTTGAGTAACTTTTTGAGAGTATAAATGTATGTATGTGTGTTAATTTGAAGGTTATTAACTTTTTTCATGGATTAACATTTCCGAGGGATTACGTGTAAGTGCACAACAATTTCGATATATTTGTAGTGTGTGTCGTTCTCGTTATAACGAATGTTCCTCAACAGCGCACACTGTTTGCAAATCTCATGCATTTTTCTCATGTTAGAAACATTTTTTTTCAATACATAATTCCGAATAGAAAACTATATAACATAGTCTCCAGCAAATTCGTTATAGAGAAGTTCAACTATATAAATAATAATCAAATCACCGATTTGTGCTTGTTTGTATGAACTCAACAAATATGAATGATTAAGAAACTTTGCTCTGAATGATGAATACCTATCATATAATATAAAGACTCTTTAAAAGTCAGTTTGATCAAACTACTGCATTACATGGCTGCCAAAGAACCGATCGGCAGTAAACGGATTTAAAAAAACGTCTTATTTATGCAAATCTCTTTCACTTGGCATAGAGTAGCTAAATTTCGGCAATGCCGAAAATGACTTGCTCAATTGTTTTTCTCAATTTTTCCATTTTTCGTTTTTATACGTTGAAGAGCAAGGTCACAAAGCATGACTTTTGTCATTTTTGTGTTCAATTAGTTTATTAAAAATGTCAAATTCAGTCTGACAATGCATACTCACACATATACTCATTTATGACTGCACTAAAACAATGAATGCAATAATAAAAACCAAAATAAAATTACTAAAACTCAAGTTGAATTATGATTAATGTTGCAGGCAAAGTCACACAATAGCAGAGCAGCATAAAAATGGTTTGATCTTTGACAAATGATTTTGTTGGAGCGTTTTAATACAAACCGCCTTATTTATGATTACGTTTGATGAAATTCGATACGATTCGATTGGAGTTATTGGCTTTTATTTTGACTACAAATTCAATTAAGTTTATTTTTGACAGCCCGAAGCGACTACAAGAATTTAATAGCAATAAAAGCAAGTGGCACTAGTGAATAATTGATGTGTATGCCGTTGTACAAACGTCGAGGTTGATGAAGCACAAAACGAACGAAAATGAAAAAAATAGAAAAAAAAATAAAATTCATATAAAAAAAAATAACCAAGAGGCAAAGCACGAACAATGAATGGTTTATGTTTGAATTTATGTATTTTAGTGTTGTCGTTGACGTTGCTGTTGCTGTTGCTACTTCTTCGCTGTCTGAAACAGAAACAGGAACAGGAGCAATGGCAGTGGCAGTGGCAAACACGCTCACACTACGACCAACAGCATTGCTAGCAGCTGAGAACAATGCGAGTACAAGCAACCACTACAACAATTGCAAAGGCATGTGTTTGGGTTTGTAAAAGGAGTAAATGAACTTTCGTACGAACAGAAATACAATTTCGTATATATATATATATATATGTATGTATCTGTATATGTATGTGTGCAATATGGTATAGAGAGAGAGAGAAAATAAGACGAAAAAAAAAGAAAATAAAACAACAAATTACTCCGCTGACAGTTAGTTGATTTTGTTGAAACAAAAGCGCTTCATATGAACATGAACACGTATACATACATACAACTAATAAAAGCTGTATGTATGATGTGTGGAATTCCTCTGTGTGCAGTTGCACTTTAAATTATTCTTGTAAGCTTTAAATATTCAGAAAGACGCGATACAACTTGGCTGCTACATAATGAATTTACTGTTGACATAGGTTCCAATATGAACAGAGCGCTGTACTACTGTACTGCACTACACTGTATTGTGCTGCATAAATTGAATAATATTCTTGAAGCAGCAACAGCAGCAACAGCAGCAGTCGTGAAGCACATTAACTAAAAATAACTTTAAGGCGATTTTACAAAAATGGCACAACAACAACGGCCAATCTCAGCTGCCACCGATGAAGACAAACTGCTGAGCATGTGGCAAAGCAAACGGTATGCAATTGAGCGTACAACAACACTTCTTGCGCTTGCTTTTGTTTGTATATAAAAATATACATACATACATACATACATACATACATACATACATACATATATGTATACGTATAAGGATGACCTCTTTTAAAAGTTTCTTTCGCAATTAAATTGTTGTTTTTTTCCAACTTAATTCAGTTAAAACAATGCAATTTCGTTCATAAAAAATTCGT
Organism: Phortica okadai; assembly: GCA_034638295.1. Lineage (NCBI taxonomy): Eukaryota > Metazoa > Arthropoda > Insecta > Diptera > Drosophilidae > Phortica > Phortica okadai. The sequence goes on from CM067851.1 coordinate 7,556,393, forward strand.
GTGCTTTTGCTGCTTTAGCTATGCAGAAGTCCATAAAAGCGGATTTATGGAGACATAAAGAAAAACATTAAAATTCAAAAGACAGCAAAACATCAAAATGTTAAATAAAATGAAAATCAAATTTTTAATAGCTCACTCACCTCTTGGCTGCTGCTCTCTGTCTTAGTTATATGCAGACACAGTGAAATTTCGTTGTTGTTCTTGTTGTTACACTGGTAGAAGTTGAAGTTATTCAAAGTGTGTTAAAACCAAGTTTTATTTATCAAAGAATATACATTTTTTTTGTGTTTTTTTACAGTACACTTTCATTTACGCACAGATACAAAATACGCGTACACACACACGCACATACACATGCATGCATACTGATTTTGATTGGTTGTTTTTTGGTATATTCATTATAACGCGCTTTTGTTTGTGTATTTGTATTTGTATTTGTTTTAACGCGCGCCGCACTAAAAAGGAAACAAAAAAGAAAACTAACATAAAACTTTTCTAAATTACACTTTTGTTTTAGACTAACAGTTTCACTGTTATTGTTGTTGTTGCTGTTGTTGTTTGTATTCGTTGTTATCGCACACTGCACACTGCCTTGGAGTACATATTTATTATCAATCAGTAGCCTAAATGTAAACCGTCAACGACGTCTTTCACAAAGACACGACAGCGACAGCGACAACGATGACTGTGACTGCGACTGCGACGGCAATGTAGACGACAATGGTTTAAAAGTAACAGCAAAAATAATAACAAAAAATTTTACAAATACGCCTTGGCTATCCGTGTTATCGTTGTGTTGTGGCCGCCGCGTTAACTACTACTGAAAATTTGTTGTTGTGTGAAGGAAAAAATTACAGGAAAAATCAAAAGTCAAACGAATGTGCGAGCAGCACCTGCGGCTACCGCAAGCGCCAAGCACAAGCCATTGCGAGAGAGTGTTTTCCAAAGACAGAGAGAGAGAGAGAGAGAGCAAGCAAACATAAAAGAAAACACTGCGCCGCCATGAAGCTAAAACATAAAATTCTACTATCGTTAATGAAAAGTCGAATTATTTTATTTGAAATTTCTACTAACAAATTCTAAAATCGAAATGAGTTAATTAATTTCACTACGATAAGAATATATTAAAACAGGGAACAATGATGTATTAAAATGTGTATTTGAGAATATTGCAGCGTACACAATGTTTAAATATAAATAGTTTTTAGATATACTAATTTAAAAACACACTTTGTTTGAAGAATCTTTTTTGTAAATTAATTTCATAATTTGCGAACCACTGTGCCTGCCTCTGTCTTGAAATAAGAGCACACCAGTGCAGTTAAGAGCAAATATTCTCAATCGTTGGAATAAACTTTCATTTATTTTCTCGCAAAAAGTTCAATAAACGACCAAAATTTATGAGAAAACCAGTAAGGGCGGTATAGTCGAGTATACTCGACAATATAATACCCTGCACACATAGTGGGCAGTGCCACACCCTCAATCTATAAAAACGTATTGATCTGACGTCGCCTATTCAAATAGTGTTCAAAATATCAAGAAAATCGCTCAAAAAATGTGGATTTTACGAAAAATTTAAGTTTGTTGGTCTCTGAGGGGTAGCCATCAAAGAGAGGGGAATTTTGTGGTATGCAGTTTTTAAGATGTATTATCACTGAGCTTGTATACAAAATTTCAGGTTCATACCTTTGTTAGTTTTGGAGATATAGCTTTTTTAAGAAAAATTCTAAAGGAGGGGAAATTAAGGGGAGGGGGTAAAATTGTGGTATGCAGTTTTGTAGAGTTACTCATACTGAGTCTTCATACCAACTTTCATGTTTCTATCTCTTTGGATGCTCGAGTTATAGCGTTTTCAAAAAGTGGGCGGTGCTGGATGGGCGAGAAGGAGTGGGCGTGGCACAAAACCATTCAAACTTGATCTGCTGCCGAGCATTACGAGTCTACCCACCAAATTTCAAGTCTCTAGCTCTTATAGTTTCCGAGAACCATTGGTGAGGACGGACGGACGGACGGACGGACAAACGGACGGACATGGCTTAATCAACTTCTCTTGTCGTCCCGATCAAGAATATATATACTTTATGGGGTCCCCCGACCCTCCTTCTATGCGTTAAATACATTTGGCTTTTGCACAAACACAATATACCCTGACACAGTATGTGTACAGGGTATAAAAAAATGCCGCCACCAAAAACCACAAAAGACAGATAAACTAAGAAAATGCAAGCGGTTTTCTGAATGAAAAGCGATGAGCATTGACGGAAAAGCTTTTTACAGATTATGAACAAAAAGAATATTTAAAATTGTGAGGTTCTCCGGTATTCCGTTTGGCGAATTATGATTTCTAAAGGAATTTTCTTAGTACACTTGAGAGATTTCAACGTCCTTAAGTAAGTACCGCTAGATTATGAATAAAAGCTCTTTCTTAGCACCATTCAAAGGCAGACACTTGTTAGCCTGATTTCTTTTGTTGTCAAAGTAATATTTTTTTATTTGATCAATGTTTATTGCCCAGTGACCGAAACTATAGAAAGTTGTGTTGAAAATTGTAACAAGTATAATTATATTTTTTATTTTTGAGCTTCAAAAAAAGTACAATTAAACAAAATGGCTATGGAGGATACAAGACCTTCACTGGGCGGGCCAGTTACGGTACGACCACGTTACATTTACGGTTTGCGTACGGATGTGCTTGGCAACATACAGTTCAACTTGAGTCAAGAAGTCATCTATCCGGTCGAAGGTGTTTTAGCTTTTCACGATTATGTGCGTCAGAAGCAGCGTTTCTTGCGCTTTCCGGAAGGCACGTTCCCTGAAATAATTGCCATAAGTTCACACCGCAAATTGCTTGCGATTTATGAACGTAACGCTAAAAAGTATGCTGCGAAATTTATAAAACTTTAGTTCATTAACAAATTATGATTTGACAAATTTATTATTTATTAGCGATCGCTTCATTTCGGTTTATGAACTTTCAACACTTAAAAAACGTCGAAATTTGGAATTACCCGAAAACTACAAGAATGCCGAAATCAATCAAATGATATTTACACAAGACTCGAGAGGCTTGATATTGATCACAAAACCGCCCGACGAAATGGTCTTCTTGTTGATCATGGATAAAACGTGCAGCATCTTCGAGGGACGTGCGACAACGCCTGGTTCACACGGTGGGGCCGAGTGTATTGCAGCTAATCCCCAGGATTGCGGTTTTATCGCCGTGGGCGGAAAACATACATTGCTATTAATGACCAAATCCGAGCGTGGTTTCACCATCAATAATAATATCAAATGCACTTTTCATATAACCTCGATGGCGTTTATTGCTATGGATCTGCTGTTGGTCGGTACCAGTGAAGATGAACTCATACTGGTGGAGAACGGTGAATTGAAGCTGCGCCAAAAGGCAAGCGAAGCTGATACGGTCGACTTAATTGTCGACCAGGAGCAATTTGACCGCGAACGTGAAGTGGCTGAACACAGGTTCTTGTACTCAACGGCACTAAAACTGAACGATTTTCGTGTATTGTGCCTGACGACATTCACGAAGGGCTTTGCCTATGTCATGTTCAATCGTGTCTTTGTGTTTGAGCGTGTTTCAAAGTTTAAATTTGAACGCAAAACAATATTGACCGTGCCGACGACACTTTATGCTGAACATACCTATCAGATAACGAATATGGCCATAGATCATAAGCAGGAAACCGTTATTGTGACAACATCGCATGCTCAGATATATGTCGGAATTCTGATTGTTCCGGAAACATTGAAAACAAAGTATTTGAAGTTTGAGCCACTTGGCGTGCTCATACATTCCGGCGATATTATTGATTTGTCAGTCTGTCTTTGGAAACCGATTATAATGACTGCTTGTAAGTGCACAATGAATTTAATAGTTATAGAAATCTGTTTGATAATTCTGACCTCATTTAAGCGCGTGACCAAACCATACGCATCTGGAACTATGAGACGAATAAAGTGGAGCTTGTTCGCAAATTTCAGGTGGACGTCAACATTGTAGAGCTTAATTCTACAGGTCTTATGGCGGCAATTGGTTTTTCAGATCAACTACGTGTAACGCAGATCTTCATGGACGATTTGAACGTAAGTATTTGAAGTGCCTAGTGAGCTATAGAATATTTTAATTCTTTTTTGTCGCACAGATTGTAAAAACATATAACTTTCCGCACTGTCAATCAGTGCGTTATTCAAATCTTGGCCATTACATGGCGGCGGCTTTCGATAACAATATTACTGTTACATCTACTTATAATTTGTCGATTGTAAATAATCTTAAAGGTCACAATGGCACGGTGCTAACGGTTTGTTGGACTAAAACCGATAAATATCTGATTTCCGGTGGTGCTGAAGGCGCTATATATCAATGGGATATTGAAACAGGCGCTCGCATACAGGAAATTGTGCAAAAAGGCACCGAATATATATCGGTAGCAGTGACCTCACACGATCCATTAACAATATTTGCTGCTACGCAATACAGTATACTGCGTGAATTTCAAAATTCCGAGATTGTGCGTGAAATTGCTATACCGTCAAAATCTAAGGGTCGCTTAACCGATGTCTGTCTAACGGCATCCGATTTAATAATGTTTGTGGTCGATGACGAAGGCGGTTTATACAATATACAGTTGCCCTTCTTAGATGCCGGCGGTGGCATGTGCACAAATTTCCGTTTCTTTGACGGTCAGGTGAACAAGCTACGCTTTACAAAAGATGGCACAATGTTGATTGCGATAAGTAAGTCTGGGACTTTGGCAATTTGGTCTTTGGATAATATCGAAGGTAAAGTGGCGCCAATTGATTCCGATCTTTTGAAAAGTCAAGAAATCTTAATACCACGCAATCAATTAAATGATAAAAATGAACAAATTGCAAACTTAGAACTTCGACTTAAACAACAAGCCGAAGAGTTCCAATATCAATTGAGTCAGAATGAAATTTTCGATGGTCAGCAATTAGCTGAAGTACATAAAAGCTATTGTACAGCGCTGGAGGAACTGAAGGAGATGAACAATGAAAGTGAGGCGCGACATACAGAGGAAATGAATCAAATATCATTTCAAATAACCGATATAAGAGAAGAACATCGCAAGCAATTGGAACTTTTATCGAATCAGTATTCAGAGCGTATGCTCATAGAATATCAGAAATTTACGAAATTGCGCGAAAGTATGTTGGAGTTACGGGAAAGTTACGAGAACAAATTGCGTAACTCTACGGGCACGTTGCAAGAAACAGTAGAGGCGCTTGAAAACGACTACAACAAACAGTTGGACGAGCGCAAGAATTTGATACGCGAATTGATGGAGGAGGTACAAGAAAAGAAACATGAATTTACAGAATACTGTCGAGAAGTTGAGGAGGAAAATGATCGTAATATGATCACCATGCAAACAATGTACGAAAATAAGTTGACCGATCAACGCAACGAAACTGAAATGTGGCGAGGCAAGTCTGGTGTCCTTCAGAAAAAATATGAAAGCCTCAGTCGTGAAATTGATAATTTGTTAGAAGAAGTTGAAACATTAAAAGAGGAGCACAATAAATCACAAAGAACGATACAAAAATTATCGCGTAATATTGAAGATTTGCAAAAGGATATTTCAGATCGTGATTACGCCATCAATTCGAAAGAGAAACGTATACAGGATTTATTACATAAGAATCAGGAACTTGATAAGTACAAACAAGTTTTAACACATAAAATTGCCGAGTTGAAGGCACAAATTGAGCCACGCGAATTCCAAATCAATGACAAACGTAAACATATATTGGAATTGGAAAGTGAACTGGAGGGACTTAATCAGAACAATATACAGCTAGAATTGCAGCTAAAGGAAATGAAGGATAAATATCTAAGTAATGTGTCCGAATTGAATGTTGAACGACATCGAGCTCGAGCTGCGCGTGAATGTATTCATTCTATATGCTCTGATATTTATTATGTAGCTGGAAAAATAAATTCAGCAGAAGGCCTTAAGAATGCCGTCAAGGATTTGTTTCATAAACATGCAAGTGATGACGAATTGAAACGTTTTGTATCTTTGGATGCACAGGTTCGCGATGAATTTCTACGACAACGCGTGCATATTGAAACTGTTTTGGAAAGTTATAAAAATAAGGCTGAAGACAAAACAATGCAAAAGAAATACGATAAATTGTTTAAAGAAAACCTTGAACTTGTGGCTGCAGTGGATAGTCTTCGCGAGGACAATAAGTACTTACGATCTCGGGTAAAGGGGGACATAAAAAAGAAGGAGAAGGAAAGGCAAAGGGAAAAAGTAAAGGAGAGTATATTTTAAACAATTAATGTTTGTTATAAATTGAAGTGAAGTGTATTTAATTTAATTTATAAATACAAAATGTTTATATTTATACACAAATGATAAGGGTATTCACGGAAATTCGTAAACTGCATATAAATACGATGCATAAAGAAACTGATTTCAAATTCCTTACAAAAAAAATTACGAGATTATCACATATCGCACCTGTTTAAAACTAAACTGTCACAACTCAAAATTTGTCATTTTCGAGTTTTCATGTCGTATGCAAATTTTCTACTATATTAAGATATTAACAAATCTCAATTTCGAGGCAAGTTTTCGTGAACACTAACTTTTTTTGCTGAGTGCGCTAAGTGCTGTCACGAAAGAAGTTAAAAGAAGTTGCAGCACTGACGATTGTTGGATCATGTAAACAAACAGGTGTAGTCTGTCTGTCTGTCTGTTAAAAAAAAAAAATTTAAAAAAAACAATCCAAAATGCTGCCGGGCGTGGGCGTCTTTGGAACTGGCGAAATAGCAAGCGTCCTGGTACCTCTGCTTCGAGAAAAAGGATTCGACGTACGCGCAATATGGGGTCGGACGCTGAAAGAAGCTAAGGAAAATGCTGCGGCACAACGAATTCCCTTTCATACAAGTGTTATTGACGAAGTTCTGCTGCGCAAAGATGTCGATTTAGTTTTTATAGTTTGTCAGCCATTCCTGCATGCGGAAATATCCGTAAAAGCACTAGGTATCGGCAAGCATGTCGTGTGCGACAAACCGGCAGGCTTGCATCAGGTGGATGCTATGAAGATGGTGCGTGCATCTCAGTATTATCCTACATTGATATCGCTGGTGAATCATTCATTACGTTTTTTGCCCGCTTTTACGCATATGAAACGATGCCTTCAAGAAGACTTAATTGGACCTCTAAACGAAATTTCTTTGGTCGATGTACGCGTACAAATGGGCACATTGTTTCCAGAAAAATTTAACTGGATGTGTGACGCGGCAATGGGTGGCGGTGCACTCAATTTGGTGGGTAGCCATGTTGTCGATCTAGTAAATTTTCTACTGCAACAGCAGGCCGTACGTGTACATGGCGTACTCAAATCGTACACTAAGACTACAAAAGCTATCAATGGCATACGCCAGATAACTGCACCGGACTTTTGCAATTTTCAAATGGAGTTGGTCAGTGGAACACTTGTCACAGTTTCGATCCACAGCCATACGCTGCCGGGCAAAGGTATATCTTAACTTTTAATCATAACAGGCCTCTGTTTTTGACCATTGTTGTTTTTAGGATTCTCCCAAGAGGTATTAGTATTCGGTAGCAAGGGCCATTTGGTTGTGCGTGGAGGAGATCTTTTTGTTCTTAAGCACAATCAAACTACCGATGCGCCCCAAAAAGAAGAAGCTATCTATGTGGATGTACAAGACCTGCATTTTTCAACAACAGACTCATTATTGCCACGCCCTTATATAAAAGGAATATGTAAGATGGTTGGCGCATTAAAGGAAGCATTTGGTAGTAAGGAATCAACTTGGATCAAGGCGCCCGTTTCTGCGGCTGCCACATTCGAAGATGGCTTATATGTTCAAGCCGTCCTTGAAGCCATACGTAAATCAAACGAGACAAAACTGTGGCAGCGTGTACAAATCACATCTGACGCTCCATCCAATCACGAACAAATAATGAGATTCGCACGAATGTCGACAATGTAGAGTCTGCGCAATTCAAAAAATTTATTTTAATTTGGATTAAGAAATAATCGTATTTATACTTGACATTATCTGCTTATTTATAAAACGGCATTTACAATAATAATATATACTCACGAATGAAGGACCTCTTTTGATTCAAATAATATCAGACAACCCATCTGATTTTATGGCATTAGTTAAAAATCTAATCGGGGATTCCATGCAACAATGAAGGTCTTTACAGTTTAAACAGTACATTTTACATTTAGAATAAGTAAAAAATCGTATTTATTTTTCATAAAAATTTATACAATAACATAAAATGGCATTTACAAAAATAACACAAGCGCGTGAATAAAACAAATGGCTTTAAGCCTCCACCAAAACTTTCTTTGTCTTAGTACGTGTTGCGCTTGCAGGATCTGCCTCTTTGGTATCAATAGTTTCCTCTGTTGCTGTTGGCAGATTATCCGAAGGCACATTCGGCAATTTAATATCCTCTTCTTCTGCTACAAGCGCATCTAACTCGGCTAATACGTCGTCCTCATCCTGTGACGTTAGCACATCTGACAATATCGTGTCAATTTCCTGTTGCTTTTCAATGCCTTCACGAGTTTCATCCATAATCTTTTCAATTTCATTTATGTCCAGTATATCGTGCACCTTCTTAAGCGCCTCGTTACCTCGTTTAAGGCCATCCAACACTTTCAACTCAACCTGCGCAAATTCAAGATCAGCTGCAAGTTTTTCTAAATTCTCCAATTGCTTGTCCGCGTTTGAAAGCAAACCCTCTTGATATTTCTTTTTGCGTAAAAGTAGCTTAGCACGACTAGAATGAAATTATTTATATTTTTTTCATTTAATCTTATAACACACAAAAATTACTTACTCCTTCCGGCCTTGTTGCAGACATTTTTTGGCCAGTTGTCTATCGCTTTCCAACTGCAATTCGATGCGCTTTTGATATTGTTTTAAGCGGTCACGCTGTTGCTTCAATTGCTGTAGAATCATAATATGCATACATTCAAGCTGCCACACACTAATCTTTAAGTGCTTACCAAAACGGCTTTATCCTGCTCTGTTATGCGACTTGGAGGCTTTTTATTTTTTCCAAACAAAGCACCCATTTCTTTTCTTCAGTTACACTAGTCTTAAAATTATTTTTTTGTTTTGCTTCAGTCGCCTCTCGCACGACTACCCAGACCACTCAGGTACTGAGACTTCAAATGGCAGGCAATTGATGTCCACAATGACAGGATGACAGTCGTTGGGCGATCCCACTGTTTGTTGATGCTGGAGCCAGCTGATAACGAGCGAGGTTGTTCCAGTCGTTGGCTTGCTTCTGATCTAACGAAGTTTTTGTTTTTGGAGTCCCTATTATGATCGTGAGATCGACGAGATCATATAGTTCGGTGTGGTGAGAGCGCCCCGAGTACAAATTATCCAAATCGACGTGTGGTTAAATAAACTTTAAAAAAGATAAAAGGGAATGTGTCATCGGAAAATAATTGTGTGTCGAGTGGTGCATTTGCGTCTCGAACCAAAGGGAAGAAGAGGCAGACCAGCTTACTTCAGAAACTACTAGTTTCGCATATGTCTGGGTAAAATTCTGCAGTTCATGAGCCAATTCAATATTATTGAATAATTTGTCGAAAAGTAACCAAATTGTGTGTCTTGTGAAGAAGAAGCACGAAAAACTTAAATGCGGACATGCATTTGTGATTACTCCAAGTCATGAGCCACTTCAATATTGAATAAGTTAATTAAAGCAATGCCAACGCTTTTTAAATGCAACATCATAAAAACAGATTTATTAAAAAACTATTGACCGTTAAATTAATTTACAGCTTTGCTTTGAGCTTCTTATAATATTCGGGACGATATGAATTATACATATTACGCCAAAATTGAACACGTTCGCCATCAGGATTCTGTCGCATTTCGCAATATCTGTCTAAAGCTAAGTAGTCCAATTGAAAATCTTCGTCGCCACTTGGCCTTTTGACTGGATTCCATTTGCAATCATCTGATGATGGATTACCGTTACGGGCAAAGTTCGCCCAAAGTTGGCATAAGCGTTTCGACATGCGTGCATCGTCGTCAGAGACCGGTGTGTCATCGGCAGCCATTTGGAATAAATAGAAGAGCTCATCACCATGGCATGCGCCGTGTAAATGTTCAACTTGGAACATTCGTTTGTACATGTTACGGTCACCCACATAGTCGAAACGATAAAAATATAGCGGTGACGAACTTTGGTTGCGTGCATGAATTTCAGCAGCGTGTTGCATATCCAAGTTAAAGTGATAATCCGTAAAAAGTGCGGCCAAAGAATTTAATTGATCATCAGTTATTTTGCCACCTTTAAAGTAATAGTCACGTATATTTGATATCACCTTTAATGTCGCTGGATCGTTCAAATCCGATATGAGGTTTTTTGGCACCAGTCGTGCTAAATCATTGTCGTATATACTCAAATTGCGTGTTGCATAAAATAGAAACGCAAGACCTTCTGCGGAAGTATAGCCCATGAGAAGTGGTAAGTTGCCAAGTCGATCTTTCTCATTCATTAAAGTCATAATAGGCGCATCAATAAAACTGTCTGGGCTCGTAGCATCTTCAACGACTGGTTTAAAAGTAAGTGGCAAATCACGTCGGCGCTCATCGACAGTCAGTACAGCTAAAGTCTTGGAAAGTATATCATTTGGAGTTACTTTATCTGACTGCAAAAAATCTAGCAACTCGCTCGTATTACTACTAGCTGAAGGTGTATAGCCAAGCAATTCAGCTAAACGACGTGTTTTAGTAGCAGCGTTTGACTGAAACACCCATCCCATATTGGCTGTGCCGCTTTGCATAATGGCTTTGTGAAAAAGCTTTTTAGCGTGCCTTGAGTAGGAATGTAGATGAACGGAGGAGCCGCCCGCACTCTCTCCAAAAATAGTTACGTTGTTGGGATCACCATTAAAATTGGCGATATTTTCCTGCACCCATTGCAGTGCTAAACGCTGTAGTAATATTGAGAGATTATATTGTAATTAATCCATAATTTTCTTTACCAAATTAGTACCTGATCTTTCAGACCGGCATTGCCGTAAATACCCTCCTCTGGCAGATAAAGGAAACCAAGTGCACCTAAGCGGTAATTTAGAGTTACAACAATGACTTCTTCTTCCATTAAAGTCGCTGGAAAAAAGCTAAAATATATACATAAGTCAAATGTACACAAATTTAACATAATCAAAATGAACAAACTTACTATTCACTGTTGCCATTACCAAACCAGTAACCACCACCATGTATCCACACCATTACTGGTAGTGGTTTATGCTGCTTCGTTTTGGGAACATAAACATTCAAGAAGAGACAATTTTCGGAGCCTTCTATTTTACCCTTTAAAGGATCCTTTTGGTGTGAAATGTTACCATCCTTACTACAGTCTAATTCTGGCACATCAAATCGTTCTATTGGAACCGGACTCTATTTTATTGTCAAAAGTGTTTATAAAATACTTTGAAAAACATATACAGCGGTTCTCAGTCAAAATGAACCATTTCCATTTTTCAACTTTGAGTGACTATATCTTTTGAACGAAGAGAAAAATCGACAAAGTACAAAGGGAAGACTTGTAGATTGAAGTTTCAGCTTTAAAATGATATACAATTTTATTTTAAAAAAGTAATTTTTAAAAATGTTGTGGCTATAAAACCAAAAAAAGTCACAAAAAAAGTCACAGCGAACTTGAACCAGTTTGGACTGATTAGGCCTGTATCTTAATTTCATGGCGATTTTTTTTAATTGTATACTCCATGTGGACTTTCCTTTATTTATTGAATATTCCTACTCATGTTACCATTGATTCCGATCCAGATTTTTGGAGTTTGAAGGCGATTTTCGTACCAAAACCCCAAAATAATCACTTCCATACATTTTGTATGGAATTTGCCAATGGTGTAGTAAAATTCTTACCCTATGTCCGAATTTTTGTAATTTTATTGCCTTTTTTGTCTTTAGTGTTTAGGTTTAATCTTATAGTAACCGTCTATTAAAAAAAAACATCCGTTCCAACACCGAGTGGAGAATTTCACACCTAATCAATCCAAACCAACAATTTTTTCATAAAAAATGTCACTTTTCCATACAAAACACGCATGTATGGAGTAACACATTTTGGGTTGGGCTTGAACATCGGCACTCGGTATTGGATCGGATGTTTTTTTGTAATAGATGTTTAATATAACATTCAAACTCAACACAAAGCACAAAATATATGGTAAAATTCTCAAAATTTGGACACAGGGAAGGATTTTCATAACAACCAAAGAAAATTCCACACAATATGTATGGAAGTAAGTATTTTGGGATTTTGGTACGAAAATCGCCTTCAAACTCCAAAAATCTGGATCGGAATCAATGGTAACATGAGTAGGAATATTCAATAAATAAAGGAAAGTCCACATGGAGTATACAATTAAAAAAAATCGCCATGAAATTAAGATACAGGCCTAATCAGTCCAAACTGGTTCAAGTTCGCTGTGACTTTTTTTGTGACTTTTTTTGGTTTTATAGCCACAACATTTTTAAAAATTACTTTTTTAAAATAAAATTGTATATCATTTTAAAGCTGAAACTTCAATCTACAAGTCTTCCCTTTGTACTTTGTCGATTTTTCTCTTCGTTCAAAAGATATAGTCACTCAAAGTTGAAAAATGGAAGTGGTTCATTTTGACTGAGAACCGCTGTACATATAGAGTATGTAGTTCCTGAATAAATAATACTTACCCTGTACCTTAACTTGCCTAATGGCGGTAAAGCGTACGGAACACCTTGGAAACTTTGGAATTCTAAACCGCTTGGCAGACGACGTTGCAACCCAACAAGTGTGCCTTGCTTAACCGAAACTTTCACCGGATTACTTAACTATGGCGTGAACATTATTTACAATATACAAATCTTCTATGTGTTATAAGAAAACCTTACCATTGCGCTGTTTAAAAACCGACGAAGAACACAAAAAGGAAATTTACTTTGCAGTGGCGCAAGACGGTGGAACATTGCAAATTGAAGTCGGACAGACAAACCTTTTAAAACTATCTAATCACTAAATATTCAGATACATATGTATTATGATTTGTTTTGAACTTCGCTCCCGCAACTAAACGAGAGATTAACAGCTGTTCATACAGGGTGCTTTGTGGGGTAATCTACCGCGATTTAACGTAAGCAAATCTTTTGTTTTAAATTTCCGCTGGGATCCACTGGAATTTGATTTGGTTTAAATCGGCGATTGGTGTAGTTTTCTATAACACTGAAGTTATCAGGCTATTTTCCTTAGGGAGAAACAAACAATTTTCGCGCCAACTAATGAGTACCAAATTGTCGTCCAAAAAGCTCAAGTTCATGTTGATATGTATTTGATTTAATTTTACCGGTTTTCGTTTGATAACAAATGTATCAAATACTTGTATCCAAAAGACTGGAAATTGCTATAGTCTATGCCAAGTTAGTGATAAGGATGGTGGTTTAGTAAAGGATGTTGGATAGTAATAAGTTAGCGAAATTGGTTATTCACATTTAAAATGTTTCTAATATTTATTTGACTAGTTTCATTGCATAAACATTAATACAAGATTTTTTTTCAAGATTTGTACACATACATATATATAATATGAATATACCGTTAAAACATTTATGATAAATTGGTGTTTTTGTAACAGTTCTGCAAATTATGTTTATCCTCAGTATAAAGGACAACATTTTGAGCGTTCTTTTCTTTACTAATTTTCTAAGAATTATCCAATAAATTACATTTATAAAATTGAATAAGTTATACATTAATTTAAGGTTCATTTAGTTAAAGGTTAAGCGTAAATACACACAAAACATACAAATAAATATACATACATACAACAAACACATACATACATTTAATAAGCTAACTGCTTTTCTTTTTTTTTTTTTTAACATCAATAAACACTTAAATCCAGCTATCGGATAGTGACAATCCTTAAAGGAGAAATATTGACTTGGCTCTTCAAGGTAAATAACACAACCACAACCAGTGTCAGTATTAATTTAAAAACGCCTTAGAGCAAGCGTACGCTTTAGATAGAGGCAAGCTGCCCGATGTATGAGTTCGTATTGCTCGGAGTTTTGTACCATGCCACCGCGTTGCAATCGCAAATTGCACACAATACCAAGTATGTCCACATAAATGTCTGGCATTTTTGGTAATCTATGAAATGCGGGTGTAAACTGTTTCGTCGTTGTCATTTCAACATCGTCTGCAACGTTTGCCGTTGTCACCGTACTTTTATAGTCTTGGGTTGCTCTAATGATGTGCTTCATGTGCAACATGGTATTGCGTGTAAAACTACTATCGGCGTCATTACCCTCTATAAATAAAGATGCTTCCGGTAGTTCGGCCGTTGTCAAAGCTCGTGGAGACATTGCAGTCAATGAGTAGGCCAGTGACTGGCGTAATTGCCGTACAGCATTAAGAATTGCTGTGAAGCAACCGGTGCGTCCAATGCCAGCCGAACAGTGTATGACTGGCAACGGCTGTACAGCGTTAAAGATATCCTGTTTATAGAGTTCCAAACGTTGCGCATTCAAATGAGCATTACGGGTGTTTGTTGTATCATCGTAGTTATCAAACTCCGATTCGCATTTGCCCAAATTCAATAAGTGTAAACTTGTATCAAGCAGCGTATTAATGTCACGCGGCGAATGATGATCCGGCCAGTCTGGATACCAGTAATGGTAGCAATAGATTTTTTGCAAATAATATTCTTCAGTTTTTGTAACATTGATGCAATAAAGTAATGCAAATTTGCGTATTGAATAACCGTTTCGTCGCACAATTCCGATATTCTTGATGAGAAAGAAGTTACTATAGGCGGCAGGTAAATCTTTAATGCATTCCATGCTCAATTTTACTTTAAACGATTCAACATTGATGTTAGTTGTACTGGCATCTTTATCGTCGAACTTTATAATTAGATTACTAATCGCGCTGCCGCTTAAATATGTATCAAAGAATTGCTTCAAATTGTTGCTGAGTTGAAAAATTTCTTGTTTGGCCGCAACTGCCAAAATTTCGTTTAGCTCCACCGGAAAGTATATTGCACACTTTTGTCGGCTATTTTCGGTAAAATTAGTTAGCATAATAATTTTCTGGTAATACTGCTGTAATATGAGTTGTTTGTCCACATGAGGACTGCTGCTGCTACCGCCGTCAACGGCTTTGCGCATATAGCGCTGTGTATTTTGATAAATCATTAGCCAAAAATCAAATATTGTATTAGGCATGGGTCCTTGGGTAGCCACATAGCACTTTGAGACATAGTCGGGCCCCTGCAGAAAACAAACGAGAATTAATTAACTATTAAAAAGGAAGACGAAATCTTTTGTAAAACAAACCTTAATATAATTAGCATTTATGTAAAGTGCATCATCACCGACCACTAAGGACTTTGCTTCGCTTACAGCATCTTCGAGTGGTGCAACACCAATGCCAGCTTGTTCGAGATTCTGTAATTCTTTTTCCTCGGATTCGAGTATCACACGCGAATGCTCATTGGGTAGTATAGTTTTGTAACGATTTTTCGTCTGTGAACCAAATACCATTGGTTTCTCTTGATGATTAAGCGGCAGATCCCAGAACTCCTTGTGTAAATCGCGAAATATACGCTTTTGTTCATTTTCATCCAGTTGCGGCAGAGCTGGCGCGATTTGTTCAACAATTGACTGATACAGTGCCTGTAGTTCACAATCCTCAGATGTAACCGGCTGTTGGCCAGTTGGCGTCTCGTTGTCACGGTTAGTATTTAATATCGGTGGCTCGATTACATTTTTAATAGACTTGTAACTGTGATCAAAGACATAGTTCAACTTCATTAAGTCATACTGGTTGAGTGCGTTCGACGCACTCTGTAACATTTGGATGCCAGCCAAATAGATTTTAAACTCTTCGCTGGTCGTCTGCGGGGAAAGCGGTCGAGTCATAATATTACGAACACCGCCAGCACATGTGCATACAGTTGTATTCACGCTTTCTGTCTGTGTTGTTCCACCAATGTCTGACTCAACGGTATATTCACTGGGTTTTAGATCTGATGCTGAACCAAAACACAATTGTTTGGAATTGTAATCATAGAATTGTTGAGTTCCTCGATTTGCGTGTAAGTTCTCAGTGCTAAAAAATTTTCTTTGGTTGGTTGCTTGGGAGGCTGCACATGTACAGATCTGACCTGGCATTGTCTGTTGATTGACACCCTCTCCCATAGTTATGTCACCGAGATGCTGAGTACTCGAACCCAAAATATTACTCATGTTGAGTGTAAGACTCTGATTCGATCCGCGACGCTCCAGGAGCCCACGCTTTGGTGTTCCTGAATTACTATTTACGTTACTGGTAGATGTAATGGACGAGGTTCTCGATATATTTGGGCAATTAAGACGGTATTTATCTGCAGTCGATAAATTTTGGCTTAGAGAATTCAATTCACCACACGATATTGCTGTGTGACCCTTTAAAGTGATTGCGTGATTGGAGCCACGTCGGCGAAACAAGCTCTGCCTGGTACCCTGGTTAATATTGGTATTCATGCCATGTAGCGCTGATGGGTGTGCTTGAGACTGAGGAGCATTCATGTCCAGATTGCAACTGGACTTCGAGTTCAGTATTGTATTAAAATTGCTTGTGGATCCAAGATTATAATTGGAAGCGCTCAGCCCACTGTTTATAAGGTTGCCACAGGAATTGTGTAGATTTAGTGTTAGGCTGTGGTTGGAGCCACGTCGCTGTAGCAAGTTCATTGACGACGACTGGGCGTGCTTCGACTGCAAGGTTGGTAAATTCGTGTGTGTGGTAGGTGGTAGCTCCATAGACTTTTGCTTAAATGGACCGGGACTGTTAGATGTGGAGAACTCGACTAGAGTCAAACACTCTGGGAGTGTTTTAAGATTTGTGCTCGACGAGTGTAACATTTGATTGTGTTTGTGTATTCCACGAGGTGTTAAAGTGCTTCCTGGTGTTGGAGTTGGCATCAGTGTCGGCCCAAATTTCCCGCTGTCCACGCTCGTTGCTGACTTTAGTTCACAACTTCTTCTCTGCGGCGAATCATGGCCAAACTCAAAAATATCCGAGTCCAATGAGCTTTGCGCTGTATTGCTCTCTAGCTTTAAGTTCTGGGGCAGGTTATATGGATTATGTTTACGGTGGTAAGCCATCCAGTCGCTGTTACTAACGCCTGGTGATTTTCGGCGAGACAAACGTTTAACTCCCAACAATGAGGATGTGCTTGCGTTGTGAGCATCCAGATGTGAAAGGGAGGTTGAGTATTTGCTTACGGGAATTGGTTTGGCTAAGTTGTCCGAAAGAAGACGTACATTAAGCGTGGATACACGATTGTTATGTAATGCGGTGTGTCCATCGGCTGGAATTTGTGCATCTATCTCATCACAACTGCCGTGAGATTCATTTATGTGTTGAACAATAATTGATAGTTCATTATCATGAATATTAGCTGAATCGAGTGAACGAGCTTTCTCCTTAATAGTTGGCGTTTTAGGTTTTGCCGCAGGCGACATTTTAGCTGTTGGGCTTCTTGCCGGGACATCCGTAATTTGTATTGTAAGATTATTCTTATTTTTGCGACTTTTTCTATTACCACCTCTGCTAATTGGCATATTTGCAGAATCTATATCAATAACCAGATCTGATTCTCCTTGACTTTGTAGCTGTATTTGTTGCCGCATGTTGTCTGTCGGTGGCAATTTTGAAGTTTCACCCATTTCGACACTGCTTGTAGTTCGTAGGCGGGATTTTTGATTTGTAGCATAGTTAGTGGGTGATAAGTTCTCAATCTTTTCACTTATTTGATATTTTTGTCGTCCACGTAATTGGTTGTCCAAAAAGTGAGTTCGTGTATCTTCCGTAGAAGACGGGTCTATTATAACACAATCCTGTACGACATGGTCAATTTCGGGAAACCTAAAAAAGTTGCCATTTTTGTAGCCCGCCGAGCTTATAAGTCCCAACGGCGAACCTGATATATTCAGGTTGTTAATCGATGCCAACAATTTTGGTGAAAAATTTAAACGACTGGCATCATTAAGCGTATCATCTTTTAATGAAATAGGTGAATTATGCCCACTGTTCGACAAATACAGAATGCCATCATCAATTTTTTTCTCACTAAACTTGGGTACAGTGTTCTCCTTGTTGTCCACCACCTTACGATCTGCATTTTCAATGCGCTCTTCCAAAGACGTAGATGTGCTCCGTGATGGCAAATGTGGTGAACAGGATCTACGGTCATAGAGTGAAAGACGCTGGTACCTACGTCCAACAGATGGGGAACGTGGAACCAGTTGTTGTTTTGGTGTTGCAATTGTATATGTTTTTGATGTTATTATGCGTGGTGATTCTTCATTATCAGTTGTTTGCGATGATGAATAAATTTCCAAATCCACAAACTCTAATGGTGCATTTTTGTCTGCATCTTGAACTGTACTTGTTGTGTCTAACGCTTCGGCCTTGACTTGAATATGCGTTGGTGTTTCCGTAGTGGGCGATGGAAATTCGAAGGATGTTTGCAAAAACTCCAGGGGTGTATAGTAGGGGGTGCTTTTATTGCTCTCTGCATCCTCGCTCTCTGGTTCGGCGGGGTAAGCGTATTCAAATGATGCAACAGCATTTTCCTTGTTGTTGTTAGTACTCAGTTTGTCCATTATATACACACAAAACTACATAAGCGGGGGCGATCACTTCTCCCTCTATTGCATTTGTTTTTGCTATTGCTGTAGCTACTGCTGCCTTGCTGGTCAGTTTACTCGCAACGTACAGCAAAAGTCTTGTTTTTTTTTCACTAACAATTATCCATTATTGCTGTTGTAGTTATCGTTTTTAATTGCACAATTAATTGTTATATTTAAAATCTACACTTATTTTGGCAGCGTCGTGTGTTGTTTGGTGTTGTTGATGAACATCATTTTACTTATTTTTACAAATTATAAACCAAAGAACTTTAAAACGAACTTCTTAAAATACGAGTGCTTCTTTTTCACTTTTTTTAATGCGAAAAACGCAAATGAGCCCAAATTCGCTCAAAAGTGCCAAATTGGCGCAGAAGCGTCTACGACCAGAAGAAGAAGAACGACAAAACAGGACGTATTCCCATGGAATATACTACAACATACGCTAAACCAATGCTGCACTTGCGGTTCATAACAGAGTCAAAGAAGAAGAAGAATTAAAATTATTCGGCCGATCTTCTTCTTGCTTATGTCACGACACAACGACACCGTCAGCGTTCGCTTATGTGCTGTGTACTGCAAGGCAACATAGGCATACCGCGTGGTGACAATTAAATGGTTACGCTTTGGCGGGCAACTGGCTCAAACTTTAAAAAACAGAAATATTCCAGGAATTTTTAAAAGCTCATGCGGATATAATGGTACCATGAGAACATAGTATGTTTGTGGAATTGCTGTCAGCCAGGCGTTGTACGTCGAGATACAATTTTTATATACAGCCGCTCACAGCTCAAATGAACCACTTGACTTTTTTCAACTTTGAGTGAAAAATGAAAGTGGTTCAATTCAATGAGATTCAGTTACTAATATTCCAGGGATTGAAGACAACATGTCTTTAATAAGTACCATTTTAAGTTTTATTAAAGTAATATAAAAAAGTTTTATTTGAACTCCAAAAATATAGATAATATTTGATTTGACTGTTAAGTAATATTGAACAGATTTAAGCTTAATTTTATTAACCTTTTATTTCTGTTTACAAGTTAGTTTGCGATAAAGATTAAGAGAAATGCACTTTGCGGTTTTCTTTGTTCATGTTTTCGTTAGTGGTTCAATTATTCATCTTTTTATCATTCATTTCTACATGCATCGATTAAATTTCTTAAGTCTGTTTCCCTTAGATAGCTAAATATTTTGTCAGTGCAGACGAGTAGTAATTCAGGCATGTTGGAAAAGACAATGTGGGAGACATTATTGCATTGCTCTATTAACTTTTTTCTCTCCAAACCTTTTTCGATTTGACTTTTCATATCGTTAGCGTATATAGGAAACTTTGTTAAATATTCACCTGCTGTAAGTGCATGAACTATGTTCGTATTCCTCAAACATTTTGACAAAGAGTTTGGACTTTTTGTTAGGACGTTGTAATACGAAATATTTGAATTGTTAATTTTTTCACTTCTCATCCAAGCTATTTCTCGTTCACATTCATTTTTATAATCTTTCAAGTCCTCACTGCTACTCATTAAAAGTAAATTATTTTCATTCACATATATATTTTCGGTTTTCATTTTAATTATGTGGCGTTGCAGTAATTTAAGTACTCTCTTTAACTTCGAACTAACAAGCCCATATATTGAAATGTCGTCATTATCAATATCATCATCGTCTTCCTCAGGCTCAAAATTGTCGTAAGTAGAATCTTCACCAGCTTCTTGCCATCTATTTAATGCAATTAATCCATCCATAGCTCGTTCAAGAGGTGTTCTATCATTTTTATTCGTAATATTTAAATCTGATCCAAACTCTACCAGAGCTTCTGCAACTTTAATACGTCCGTTTCGAGAAGCAATGTGAAGTGCTGTTTCGCCATTTTCATCTCTGGAGTCAATGTCGGCCCCAAATTTCAATAATATCGCAATAATTTTCTTATAACTTTGTCCAGCAGCCAAGTGTAATGGCGTTGAACCATCATCCATTTTCGAATTTACTTGGGCACCATATTCTAGCAATAATTTTGTAATTTCTTCTTCTCCAATTCGAGTTGCAACGTGCAGTGCCGTAGTTCCATCCATTTGCTTAGCGTTTACATCAACTCCTTTATTCAAGGCTAGTTTGGTAATTTCCACATTTCCGCTTCCAGCAGAAAAGTGAAGGAGTGTTCTTCCACTATTTAATGAACAGTGAACATTTGCATTATATTCCAAAAGAATATCAATAACTTCTTTATGTGCTCTTTCAACGGCATAATGAAGAGCTGTTCTACCATCTTTATTATGACCGTCTATATTAGCACCTTTATCCACTAGCCATTTTGTAATTTCTGGTTTATTTCTTATAGCACTACAATGTAATGCTGTCATTCCCTCTCGATCGCAAGCATTTATATCAATATTCCATTCATAGAGCGCTTCAATGATTTTAATGTTCCCTTTTTCAACAGCTAATTGTAATAGACCAAAATCGTCCCTTACATTAGCTCCACTATTTAAAAGCAGCTTGGCCATTGGTAAATCGTCATTTTCGATAGCATAAAATATTGGGACTTTTGTTTCCCTATATTGATAATTTACATTCGCATTATTTTTTATCAATAATTTTGCTATTTCTTCCTGTTTGTATTTAACCGCATTGTGCAAAGGTGTCAAACTTTTATGGCGACCATCGAGCAATAAAAAATTTACTAAGGGTAATGCCATGTCATGCATAGGACCTCTGGAGTTGATTAAACTTGAGTAACCATATTCAATATTGTTTAAACTGTACAGCATGTTGACATCAGCGCCATTGTGTAATAGGTACTCAACAATTTGGAAATAACCTTTTTTAATAGCACCATTAAATATCACCTTATTTTTCGCATCTTCGGGTCTGACGTGAAAACCATAGTTTAGAAGTGAATCAATAATCGTTGTGTAATTTTGACCAGAGTTTTGCATTGCGATTTCAAGGGACTTTCTATTGCCCAGATTATCAACATCAGGACCATGTTTTAAAACTTCCTCAACCATTATCAAATCTCCTTTTTCAACAGCGTAATTGAGTGCGGTTCTGCCATTTTTATCCTCCTTATCAACTTGAGCACCATGCTGTAGAAGCAGACTTACAATTTTTTCTTTTTTTTTCTTGGTAGCACAGTGAAGTGGTGTTAAATTGTCCATTGTAGTAGCAATATTTATATCAGCACCTTTACTCAAATACAATTTTACGACACCAAAATTACCTTCTTCAGAAGCAATATGTAGTGGCGTATACCCTTCCTTCAATGAAAATGAATCTATGCTAGCACCATGATTAAGAAGTAGTTCGTTTACACGTGTGTTATCCATGACTGCAGCAATATGTAGAGGGGTCAAATCAATAGACGATTTAGCATTAACATTGGCGCCATAATTCAACAGCATGGTGATCATTTCTTCATTAGCGTTTTGAACAACAAGATGTAATAATGTGAATTTTTTTTTTAAATTTAAAACTTCGACACCGTTAACATTTACTCCACTTTTTAAAATATTCTCAAACATTACCAAATCTCCCTTTTCAACAGCATCAAATACTTGGTCTCGATCATATGCAACTAAATTATGGTCCATTTCTTCCTCCATATCAGATCCGTTTTTTAATCAGCGCGAAATTCCACGAATTCGTATAATGTACTATGATGAAATAAGCACATATTAAAAATAATACATATACGTATACTTACGTATATCAACACACATATGAACTTGCGATATGAAATAAGATTTAACTTACTTGTTGTAGTCGAAGCTAATACTTTTGAAATATTTTTGGACTATACCGGCCCAGCTGGTACCACCGATGTAGTTTGCAAGCGTGCTCCACGAATTGAAATACTGACAAGACTTGTAAGAAATGTTTCCGTTGCGAATTTAAAAAACGAGCTTAGCGAACCCTGTATGGGTTTATGTTGCAGGGCTGCGAAGACTTGCAATGAAATGCAAGGTGTTTTCAAATGATAAGCGAGATGAAATATTGCGTTTTCGCGAAATGTTGCAGCTAGTGATGGCAAAATTTGTAAAATTTAATCGGTTAGAAAATCTAAAAATTTATGATTCATGGAACGATTTACATATAAGCGAGGAGATATTTGCAACTTTTATTCAAGTAATCCCACTGGTTATTTGTGGACGGAAGCCTGCTGAGTACTAGCACTTTTTCTTCTGAAAAATTGGGAACACTAGTTAGTAGCGAGAAAATTGTGGTGCCCTGGGCTGGAAATGGAGTTTCGTATGTTCCGAGAGACAATAGAGTGACATGAGACAGTTTAATTGTAAATTGTTAATTCACCTCTGCAGATTCACTTAAACATTTCCAATATTAGGTACGCATATGTTACTCATGTCCCACATAACACAAAAGACACTTTTATGTTTAAGCCTGATGAAAGCTAAAGTATAATTGGCGGATGAAATGGACCAAGTGTGGAAAAAGACACAATAGCGAAAAAATTTGTGGTTTAGGTGTAATGTGTCCGAGAAAGGACACAAATCTGACCAAAACGAAATTGTGGTGCAGTACTGGCACGCTCATTTGAAAATTATCAGTATAAAAGTGTCTTATGTGTTGTGTCGAGCTGTGTAAACAAGGCGATCTTGCGCCGACTAATGAACGCAAAGTAAAGGAATTCACCGTTTTGCGTAGGCTGTCCCAAAATTTGGAAAATTTGCTACATTTACACACCTGGTTTTATTTGGTTCGGATAATCGAGTTTCTACTGTACTTCAATTTGGTTGTGATGGACAAAGGCCCCTTTTCTTTGTTTAGTGCAGTGTTGTTGTGGATTTAATTTGTTGACAACGAAAAACGCTTGAGAAATTGTTTCTTAAGTTCGTTATTAAATTGGGCTCAGGTACTTGAATTTGGCTGTAAGGAAATATAACTTTCGGGAGGACTTACGTTTTCAAGTGCAAATTGCGCATGGCTTCCGAACGGAATAAGCAAGATAAAAATGTGTAGTGAAAAATGATTTCGTTTCCCTTTTCTTTCATCATCATCAATTCAGCTCATTGAGCGTAAATACTGGCTAATATAGTGACTAAGTGTTTGTGTTTGCGTCTGTGCATGTGATATGGTGTAAATTGCTTTTTGCGTTTTCAGATTAAATGAATTAAATATGGATTTGGTTGATATCGATCAAGTTTTGGATAATCTGGAGTTAAGTGTAGCAGCTGATGAGAGAGAACGGGCTAAAACAATATCTGTACAAGCATCGTCAAGACCAGCAGTACATACGGCGCCTGCTTCAGCGGTATCAGGAGGGGATATTGCAGTTTCGCCTACGGAGGCGAGAATATTGGGCGATGGTGCAACTAGTCGTAGTGGTTCAAAGAACTTTGTAGGCGTATCACAAGTTTTTAATAGCCTAGACGACTATCGAAATAATGTAAAATCGTTAGAAACGACTGCAACTCAAGCATATGACTGGAAGCAAAAAGATGAAGAAGAAGCAGTGTCCACAACGGTAAACGTAAACAAGGAAGAAATAGTTAATGAACGAATTTTGAAAACTGATGTTGTTGCCAATTGTTCTGATGATAATTTGGAGGATGATGACGAGTTAGGCAATAGCACCGACATACACAAATTCAAAGAGCGAAATGGTGTACTCAGAACTTCTACGATAGGTGGTGACGCTTCGGAACCAGCTGTTTCAACACCCGAGTCGTTAACAACGTCTTCATGTTCCACTTTTTCATCTGGTCCCTCACCGGGTAATGCCTCTAACACTGAAGAAATCTCAACACCGCCGCCATCACCCGACGAAAGTGCACGGGAAGTCTTGACTAAGCCGCAGGAAGTGCCAAAACCAACGTGTAAAGAAACTAATCTAAATGAAAGTGAAAATGCTTGCGCTGTGTTGGACAATAAGAAATCGATGTTGGAAGATTTGGCAGTTGGATTGTCGTCGATATCTATAACCACTGATTCACAGTCCATCTTACCTTGCGAGGTGACTGCATCGTCGGCGTTGGGAAAGGTGCTAAATGAACTTTCTGAAACGGAAGAAATCACTTCACAAAGTGCAATTCCCCAAAGCACCAAAGAGTTTGCAGTTACAGATTCGGAAGTATGTGTGGTAACGGAAGTAAGTAAAGTTAACTATTTTGATTTCCAATGCAAACATTTAATAATAATGTTTCCCATTAGGAAAGTAAAAGAGCACCAGAAGTTGTTGCTGAACCTTTGAAGAGCCGAAACATCGATATACGTAATAAAATTGCGGCCAAGCAGCCAATAACATTCTGTTCGACAATGGATGACATTTCGGATGCAGAACTGGATAGCATGCTACAAGAGATTGACGTTGACGATGTTGCTGAACAAACCAGTCATAGAATTCTCTCAAAAATAACACAAGAACAAACCAATGAAATTCATACCGTACCAGTATCCACTCTCGATGAGACTGTTGAGGTGACCTCGGAACCAGAGACATCGCAATCTGGAGATCACATAAATGCTGACAATTTTTCGCAGGCATCAACAGTTGAATTTGCAGAAATAAAAGTGGAAGCTGCAGAAGATCCAATCGATAGAGAAGCAGAAGAGGCGACATCATCTTATACAAGTACGGATTCAGAGTCAATGTCAGAAAAAAAAGGAAATGAAGAGATAGTTAATTGTGATGAAGACACCCAACAAAGACCAGCACGTCCTAATACACTTGATGTGACCGCATACAACTCACAGATGTATAGTAATGCCGGCCAGACACCTCCAGGAGTTGAAGAAACCGGTGAAGGTCAATTGAGTGAGAGTAAAGCTGATGTTGGAGAACAATTCGACGGTACAAATCAAGGTACATATATAAAAATGAAAATTATAGCTTATAAGAGAAGCTAAATTTGTGCTATATTCGTTTACTTTTAGAGGAATTAGTGGCCACGAATGAAGACGACTCAGAGAGCATTTCCGAAGCAGTTGGTTACAGTGATCCGCATGCTAATTTAGGCAAAGTGCCACCAATATGGGTGCCTGATAATATGGCCGCCGGTTGTATGCAATGCCAACAGAAGTTTACGATGATCAAGCGCCGTCATCATTGCCGCGCTTGTGGCAAAGTTCTCTGTTCCGTTTGCTGTTCACAAAAAATTAAACTTGAATTTTTGCCGGATCCAGAATCACGTGTGTGCGTTCAATGTTTTTTAATATTAACAGAACGTCACGATGCTCAACTGGGTGGTACAAATAATTGTTGTGATAATGATGACATAGCTAACGCACGCGAAGATCAATTACAAAACCTACCGCCAACGCCAATGCGTTCACCAAATCCGAATAATCCAATGGAATATTGTTCCACAATACCACCGCATAGACAAGTGAACGCTGTTACAAGCGCGCCACCACCGAGCGTGATAGTGCCTGTTGGTGTACTAAAAAAAGACGGCAGCTATTCATCGAACTCATCGAGCTCCAGTGGCCAAAAAGTACGTAAACGCAAAAGTGTGATGTTCAGCGATGGTATTGCTCCTGGCAGCGAGTTGGCTAGCAGTATGGAACAACAGTGGGCCGATGCGAAGCAAGCGCGCCGTGGTCACCAATCTGACAAAAATAAAATAAACACAAATAATAAACCATCGACGCCGGCAAGCAATGAAACCCGTAGCATGGACAGTACCACAATGGGTCTCATGGCGCAGTTATTCCGTGGTTCCATACCACCTAGCGCAGCTGCAGCTACAGTGGCCGCAGTACAGAGTGCCAGTGAACGAGAAAAAGGTATAAGAACCATATAATATAATTCTCAAGTCTTAATAATTGTTACGCATGGTTTTTTAATAACAGAATCCAAAGCTCGCACTAATAATTCGCCAAGGAGAAAAGTCGACACGCAGCGTTCAAAAAAATTACCTTCTGGCAGTGATCCGCAAGGTTGTTTTATACCTTATGAAGAGAACGCATTACCACCAATATGCATGCCAAGTCGTGAGAATACCAGCTGTGACTATGACTACAAGGAAGTTAAAAACGATTTTGATCTAGTGGAGCGGTTGAAAAAGGAGACACTCAAATTTATGATCAGAAACAATTTTTATGTCTACGTGAAGATTGTGAATTGTGAGTACAACTTTACGTTAACTTTATTAAGTGAAATTTATATACAAGATTAATTGTTTTGTTTTTTTCTCATAGTGAACTGTTGCATGAATCGCACAGTAATCAATTTTACAACTTGCGGCATGCATCACGTGGGCAACGATGAAATAATCATTTTACTAGAATACAAACCGGTCGCAAAGCGCGAGGAATTTTTGGAACCAGGCATACCTAAGGACATTTTTTCGCATCTACACGAAATCTATTGTGAATCTGAACATGGCAGACCAATCGCTGAACTTTCGTATACCAGCCCAAGGAATAGCAGTTTTCTGAACTCGCGTGAATATGGTGGCTTTATTTATATAAGAGCAAGCTATCAATGCTTACAAGAAGTGATTTTGCCGGAGAACCCTTATTTGGTTGGTGTACTCATACATCGACATGAAATACCATGGGCGAAGATATTCCCGTTGCGTTTAGTATTGCGTCTGGGTGCACAATATCGCTACTATCCATGTCCACTTATTTCCATACGTAATCGTGAATCGGTGTACGCAGAAATAGCACAGACAATAATAAACTTTTTGGCGGTAAGTGCTAATCTTACAATTAAAATTAAATGATGCTAAATAAAACATTTCTTACATGCTAGGATTTCCGTAATTATTCCTATACATTGCCGACAATACGTGGCATGTACATTCATATGGAAGATCGTCAGACAACTGTTTTAATACCGCGCAATCGTCAGGAGGATGTGAACAAAGCTATTAACAACGCTAGTGATCACATTTTGGCATTTGGCGGTAATTTTTCCAAAACTGCTGATGGTCACTTGGTCTGCATGCAGAATGTCAATGATGACCAGACGGAGTTATATGCTTACTCGACGCAGGCCATTAATATACAAGGCCATCCACGTAAGGTGACTGGCGCCAGTTTTTTTGTGCTCAATGAGTCGTTGAAAACCACCAGCGGTCTGTCTGGTAAATGTAGTATTGTCGAAGATGGTCTCATGGTACAAATATTGCCGGCTAAAATGGAAGAGGTACGCAATGCTCTGCGCAACCAAACCGATGTAGACATTGTGTGTGGGCCAGTCGAGCCAAACGAACAACAATCAGAGACAGTAAGCATCAAATGGGTAGAGAACGATCGCGATTTTAATATAGGGTACGTATGCAGCGCAACGTCAACAACATTAATTAAAATTAATTTTACAATTAACATTTTAGTGTAAAATCGCCAATTGATGAAAAATCCATGGAGGGCATTTCCAGCATGCGAGTGCATGCGAGTTTTAATTATTCCAATGACAACTATTCAATACGATTAACTGATATATATATTTTAAAGGTATGTTTCATAATTATCATATTTACGTTTATATTTAAATTTCCATATTTAATTATTATAGTTCGATGATTGGTACAATGCAACCCAGGCAACATTAGCCACAAGCTCATCAGATATAACCAGAATATCGGAACAGATCGCAAGAAGTGCCTCGATGGCATTAATACCATTCTTAGATTTGCTTGCTGCGGCGGGCATAACAAAGTTAGCATTACGTGCAACATTAGATCAGGAAAATGTAAGTTTGAATATTTAATACATGAAAATATATAATTTTATTTCATTTTCGGTTTACAGGTTTGCTATGAAGCTGGCGCACGCGGCGCCAAGTTGCCGCCACTGTATATGAATGCTTTGGATAACCATTTAATCCCGACACTACATAATGAATCAACGGGCATTGATGAAGCTATTGTCCTTGAGCTTGTGTTTTACATATTAAACGTTTAGGGTTCATTGCGTAAATGCGTACGTCTTAAGCTTGAATCGGACTAGTGCAATTAAAGCGGTGCCGCATCCAATATCAGCATTAGCTGATTTCAATTGAATACAATAATACAATACCTTCCTATCGTATATTAATGCTATATTACCAGCAGTATGTAAGGTGAATACAAGATTGGCCTAATGCTTCGTAGTCGTATTATGTTATGGGCGCGGCCGTTAAGGAATGTTGTTATGTACAGTTGTACATACAAAATAGACTTGGCCAATGGCACAGTGACGGGAAAAGTAGTTTACTTGATGCTGAGCAACCCAAAAAGCTGTTTTTTTTTAATCTAATCATAGCAAAAAATTGTTTTCTGTTTGTTTGTATATATATAAAGAATGTATGTACGTATATAAATGAGGGAATAAATATAATAAATTACATGTTAAAAAAAAACACATTTTCTACTCATTTGATATTTAGGGTTATGTTTAAAAAAGCGTAGTTGTTATTAAATAATAAATTTATTTATTCATTCATTCATTAAAAATTGTTTTTTATTTTGTTATTGGGTTGAGTGCCTTAATCTTGATTACGTCGACGACACAACATAGAAATTAAACAACTTTATAACAACCTATAAATATATGTAAAAAAGTTTCTTATATTTTTTGTTAATATATTTTTGTTTTTGTTGGATGTTTTTTTTTTTATTTAATTTAAACTATTCCTAAACGAAAGTGGAAGAGAAAGCATAGAGTGGAGTGATGTTGTTGTATGGGTTCTTTGCTCTCTGCAGAAGGAGAACTTATCAAATGATATTGAGCTATGTATATATGTAGATGTAGATATATAATTTGATATGTATATATGCGTGTATATATACAAAAATCATTTTTCCATATTTTTTATATAAAATGTTTCAAGCGCCTCGCATTCATAACGTCAATACTGGGCGTCAGTCCACTCGTTTAAGTTTTGGAATTTGTTTTTGTTTTCCTTATTTTTTTTTTTTTTTTAATTAAGTATATTTTTTTGCTGCAGTTTTCACAGCTCGTCGTGTTTGGGTCCGGAGAACTCTTCATGTGAAATGAAGCCATTCTTGTCCTTATCTTCATGTTGGAAAATCTCCTCAACAAGCTTATCATTCTCCTGCAACATATTTTTAAGTTCCTCGGAGTCCTGACCTTCAACGGCGGTCATTTGCTTCTTAAGATATTCGCTGACCTGTTAAGAATTAAGATTATAATATCAGTTAATATGGAAAAAGTAAATAATTGTTTAAGGTAATTCTTAACAGTGCACGGTTAGTAAATTTTTGAAAGAAATTGCTTTTTTTTTCTTGTTAATTGTACAAACCACGCCAACGGATATAAACATGCCAAAGAAGAGGCAAAGAAAAAAAAATGAAAACTGAAAAAGTGCGATCCATACATAAAGGTTTACCTCATCGCGACTCAGTTGCTTGTCATTGTTGTCATCGATTTCCTTGAAAACATTTGTGGTTGGTGGACTGGCGCCAATATTGATGAGTTCAACATCAAAGACGAGCGTTGCCTTCGGTGGAATAACATTGCCGGCACCTTGATCGCCATAGCCGAGCTGTGGTGGAATGACAAGTTTACGTTTTTCACCTAGAAAAAATTATGCATCATCAATAGTCATGTATGTATCTAAGTGCAATTTGATAACATACCGACACACATGTCCAGCAGGCCTTGATCCCAGCCCTTAATCACTTGTCCGGCGCCAATTTGGAATGTAAATGGTTGGTCACGGTCGAAACTGTAATGTGCACAAAAAAGTTTATGATTAACAAATTTGAAATTTTGCAAAAGTTTTCTATTTCAAAATTTCACTACAACAAGGTGCATGTGTGTAGACTCGTACTTTATATAATGCAGAGGCAACATTTTGACAATAAAGTTGACAAAAAAAAAAAAATAAAAATATTAAACAAATTGCAGTTGACAACATTTGTCATATAATTTGTGGCAGCACAATTCTCACATACTTGTTCTTGTAAGCCTTCAAAGTTTGTTTGTGGTTGTTTTTTTTTAACAATACATCATTTTTTATATTGTCTGCATTTTGGAGGGCAATCACATGGGGTTGTTTCTACTACTACTTTAAAAATAAGCACGAAAAGTATGTGGGAAATATTTTATTGAGTTTTAACGCGCCTCTTGTGTCTTTTCACACACATACATACATATGTACATATATTTGTGTATATTTGCAGCGATTACGACATTTTTTAAAGCATTTACGTTACGTTAATTCATTTCGCACGTCCGCCCATTGCCAGTTATGCCGTTAAAACGCCCACCTGTTCAGATATGCATGAAACCTTCGCTCATACGCTCATACGCTTGTTCGCTCGAATGAAGATGTATGATGATGTGCTGTCTTGGCGCACTTTTTCTGAATGAAGTAGCTATGAAGTTGCTTATGGCTTTGTTTAGCTTAATTTGAATATGAATAATGTGCGAAGCAATAACACATAAAAAATTAAATAAAAAAAATGCTTAAAATATGCATTTATTTAAGTTTAATTTTATGCATAAATTTTGTTCATTAAAATTTATAAAATTATCACAAATTACAAAAAAGTATCTGCATTTTTAAATATTTGATAAAGTGTTTTCGACTTTTATTACTTTCGACAAAACTTTTGTCTGTCCGCTGATCAGTTTATAATGAGCTGAACTTTATACAATTTCTTTGTCTAATGCTCCCTTGCGCCTGTGTGTGTGTATTAGCAGAAAACAATAACCAAGCGGCGATGTCGCCATGTCCTCCCGTGAGAGTAACAATGATGATACTTTAGGCGCGGTTGACGCAAACTTTTGGCACGTAACTCTTGAATTTGTTTCATGTTCATGCATATTTGCAGTTATGTTGTCTGCTCGGTTGTTCTTCTTTTTTTTTTTTATGCGTTTTTTTTTTTTTTTTCTTAGGTTAAGCTAGAAACAAGCTCTTAAATATTTTATTTGCATCTCTTGAGCTTTGTGCGCGCGGCAGCAACAATTCAAAAAATAACATTTTACATATATATATATTTTTTTTTTTTGGTGTTCAAGTAACTTGTGCAACATCATGATGAGTTGAGATGCCGCGACATAATCCGCGCTGCGGCAGTCGAAACGAAGCATTGCTAAAGTGGCAAATCTCTTGATAAAATAAAATAAAAAACAAAGCACAAACAAGTGCCAACAAACAAACAAGGCGTATAAACAAGTTGCGACTGTCAAATCGCAAACAACAAACTTTACAACAACAGTAACAGTAACAGTAACAACAGCAACAATAACAATAACAACAGCAAGCAGACGTTTAACGACAGCAGCGTTGAGCTTTTGGCTAAGGTGACTGTGTCATAGTATGTGCATGTGTGTGTGTGTGTGTGCGGGTGGCGTAGTATTGCCTCCCATCATGTTTACCAACGTCTGCCAACTCAGCCCGTTTAAGACGTTGCTTTGAATTTTTATTGCATTATTTTCCATGAATTTCTAGTAATATGTGCAAATTTTATAGCATTACAGATACATTTGTATCGTTATAAGATGACTTGCAAAGCGCACAACCAACCAACAAGGTACCTCAAGTACAAATTCAATGCGGTTCAAATATGGTTAAGCTTTGTTAACTTTTTATCCTTGAACACTTTTTTTGATTTATGCTGATCTCAACTTGCACTCACATGTGTATATACCCAGAACGAAAATTGAGAATATTTTGACAGAAAAGACGTTCCAAAAAGCTTTGTTTTAATACTTAGGGTGAACCATTTACCTTTGAAGGTGTTTTGAAACAAGCAAGGAAGGATTTTTACATCAAGAAGACAAATTTAAGTATCACTAAACCTTTCTAAAACATATATTTTAATAACGAAATTACAGCACATGCCCTTCAGCATTTTTAGAAATGTAAAGGGAAGATTCACCTGATTTTTGAAGGTATTTAGCAAGCTGCCATGAAGAAATTCAACATTCCATTCAAAAAAAAGTCCTACCGAACACCTTTTAAACCGGTTTAATTTCTCTCTGGATACAACAATAGTGCTCTGAATAATTTTCGCTTATTTTTATTGTTTAAAAACTTGAAAAGGAAATAATAAATATAAATTGCTTTAACAATATAAAAAGTCGCTTGTTCAATTGTTTCTGTTGTCGTTTGTCTATTTGCTATTGTTAAACATTAAACGTACCAAATGTCCAAGACATCAAATATTCATAGAGCACATCAATGCTTCGAGCTCAAGCCGTACTGCAATGACAATCAACGGGCAGAGAAGTCCGCAGAGCGCATTTCACAATTGCCGCGACAAAAGTTAAACACAACTGTTTTTTTTTTTTGTTTTGTTGTTTATTTCAAATATTATCGCATTATTTGTACTTAATGAGCAAATTGCTTATGTAATTAGTTAGTTATTTGTGTTAAATATAATGATCAATAGCAATGGCCAAATGAAAGCGAACCAATTTGCGTTCGGTTTTTTATATTTATTTAAAACGATTAATGCACTTGATCCTTGTTAGTTTTTTTTAAAAACAATTAATTGTAAAAGTAAAAATTTCTATCGAAACTTTTGAAGTATTCACAATTTAAATTTGCGCAAAAAAGCATGCTACAATTTTTTTAATGCAATTTTCACAAATATGCATTTTTTCATTCAATTTCATTTAATTTATTATAAAAATTAAATTATTAATACATTCATGTAAAATAACAAATAAATTAGAGAAGAATATGAAATTGTAAAAATTTAAATATTCATTTTCTAAACTTTATGCTGATTAAATACTTAGTTGAGTGAAACTATCTTCTTCATATAAAGTACAAAGAACTGTTCCTGGCGGCGGCGTGCGTACAATGACATATGCAAAAAAGTAATCTTAGACACAAAATGCCTTATGGCAGCTAAATTGCCATTGGCCCCCGAAGACGAGTCAAACCAAAGACAACTTTCTTTTGCGCCTTTTGCAGCAGAGTCATGACTTATGCCTTCTCCTCCACATACTCGGCACGCTCTTCTGCACGAAACACATGAGAATAAATGCCTGCAACATTCGTTGCTATTGTAAATAATTAATGAGACCAAAGAAACACTTTCTGCAGACGACTTCTCAAAATTTACAACATTTTTTACATTTAACTGTGAGTTTTTTTTTTTTGGCGGATAAGAGTAGAACGCGACTGCGGACAACAACGATGCCTTCCAACATAAGAGCTGTTGAGCATGGAACGTGGCCAACGGTGGGTATACGTGCTGACTACGTTCTCGTCATAAATTCCAACTGACGTTGCCGTAAAAAACAAAAAAAAAAAATAAAAAATGCGAAGCAACTTCAAGTTTTGAACTTTTTCTATTACACGTTTTTTGACACTTCGCTATACACCGTTTGCAATATTCCTTTTAACCGACCATGAGTCAAAAGTTTAGCCGAGAATTATTCACACATTGGCGCAAGCATGGCCAAGTATTATTCGTGGCAAATTAATCCCCAGTTGTGTGTTTTGTTGCCTTGTTGGGCTTGATCATTGAGTTGTTGGTCGGTCGGTCGGTCGGAAGTCTTTAGCAACAATTCGTTAGATATTTTTGCACGAATTTTATCTGTCGTCTTGTGGTCAAAGCAAAATTACAAGATTTTTTATTATACTTTTTTCCTTTTCCTTCTTCAAGTGCAGTTCATAAAAACATCACTTGTGTGTGTGTGAGTGTGTGTGAGTGTATGAAATTCAACTTTCTTTGTAAATGAACTCTTTAGAATCACATTTTAGCCGCTCTCCACCCCCCTTGATGCGCACATAACCAGTCAACAACAACAACAATAACAAGTTTTATAGTTGTTTTTGTTGTTGTTGGTGCTTGTGATTGCGCTTCAAAAAGGATTCAATTTGATTGGATTGAAGCATATGATTTGCTCATCCTTTTTACGTATGTATTTCCACACGTGGAATTGCTTTCTTACTTCAAAACCTCACACACCAATCCAGACCAACCCCATGCCCCCCGCCGTTTGGCATACAGAAACAGCAGCTGTGTGCGCTTGAATCACGTTTACCGCCGCCGTAATGGCAGCGGTAAACGGATGTTTTTTCGCCCGTTGTGGTACATTTTTAATGCCGATGCGTTCGATGGACTCTGGGACCGACATGCTGAATGTTTACATTTCAAATAAGTTGTTGTGGAATGCATAAAAAAGCACACACACAAGGAAAGAGGAAAGAACAAACATTGGTTTGTCTGCGCGTCCATTTGTGCTTCCACAGTTGGCTCTTGTTATTCGAATGAAATCGAAACTTATTAAATATTTAGTGGCACAATCGAGCGAAAAAAATGAGTTTACATTTTTTGTTTGACTTTATGATAATGTGTCGGCAAATACAAAAAAAACTTACAAAACGGAAAAATAAAAATAAAAATCCGGTAATAAACAAAGGATGCGAACACGTCGATTGACTGCCAAATGAAATCAACTTGTTTTTCGGCGTTTCGCATCTCGTGTGACTTTCTACTTATGTTTGACTGAACTCATCTTGTTGGCGAAATAAATTACAAGGACTCAAGTCACATGTTTAGATATCAAAATTGATACATGTTAAAGAGAAAGTTGGAAAGAATTTACGGTGTTCTTTCGGCTCTCACTCATTTGAACACTGAAATCAATCTAAATTGCGCTTAAATGTTAATTAATTTATTTAAAAAATGTTTAAATCTGATTTTTCATTAAAAGCAAAAGTAAAAATTAAAAAATAAAAACTTCCAACACAAAATACTTTAAATTTAAGTTTTAATACTCCTATGTAACAAAGCTCTATTCGCAACATACAGCAGTCTAGCAGCGACAAGCAGACTAATTGAACACTAGACAGCCGTAAGTGTGCGTTAGCTGCTTCTAACATATGGCTAGTCATTATTGCGCAATTTTCATGAAATAGAAATAAGAACACGCATGATTTAGTGGCATTTCAAAAATCTGTAAAATTCCTTAATATAATTTTTAAATATAGCTACAAATTTACACAGTTATGTATAATTTATGAGCAAATTTAAAAATCTTCGAACTTTGCTCAACGAAAATCATATTTTCCAACTTGTAAATGCTTTGAGCAACACTTGAGTAATGCAACATTTTGAAGCCAATACTCTTCACTATAAAAAAAAAAAAAAAAAAACAACCAAAGTGGTCACACTTGTTTGAACATATGAAATGCGCTTCCTGGCCAACTGTGTCAAGGCAACGAAGCGCCATCGCCAACTCGACAACAAGCCACGTCTCGAGCACAAGCGATCGCAGGGTCAAATCCGAGTGCAAAAGTATAAATTAATGTTGCTTAAAGATCATGCGTATGATTACAAAATGTTGTTATGTAATCACAACTTTTTTGCAGATCATTTGGCTTTGTCGTTTATGATGTAGATAAACTTCCGTTTAGTGTTTTTCAGCCTCTTTTTAGTTACCTAACGTGGCTTTCAATAATTGCTTTTTTGTCATTGTTGTTTGTGCTTGAATGAAGCACTATTTATGTGTGTGTGTGAGTGTGTGCGAGTGTGAGTACTTTTGCGACAATAAAGAGTAACAGTCAAGGTTGATTTTTTGTTGCCTTTTGGCCTTACCGCGTGTTATTGCAACGTTGGCTGAGATGATTTTACACTCAAGTGGCAAAACTTTCACTTGAAAACGTTTTAATAAACATTTTTATTTTTTATTTTTATCGTTGTTGTTTTGTTGGTCATTAAATTTTGTACTCTTGAACGAGGCAGACACATGTCTGTCGTTGGCGTGCCGCATTCAAGGGAAGGGTGCGCAATGCGACAATTATGAAACATGTTTGCAACATTTTTGTTTTGGCGCGCTTTTTTTTATTTTTTTTATTTTTAGCTGCTTCAGTTTGTCAGCATAACTCTCACGGTCTTACAGTCGCTTGACTTGTCCTTTCATAGTATTTTTTTTTTTTGCTACTTTTTGCTCAAGTAACACTTGAAGTCATCTCAGTTTGGCAAAAAGGCAAAAAAAAAGCCTGGGCTAATAAAGTGCGCCTCAGCTTGCGTGCATTGCGCGCTTGAGTTATGCATGCGGCGGTTGTTGTTGTTGTTGTTTTTTTCACAACACTAACAAATTAATATCAGGTTGTCTACAATAACAAGTTGGCACGGCTCACGGGGCAAGCATGATGAGTGCTGCGCTCATAAATTTGTGCCACATGATAATAAACACGTTGACTTTGTTGTTGTACGTTTTGCCGCAAAAAAAAAAAAAAAACAACGAAAAAAAAAAGAAAATGTCATTCAAGAGGCATGTAGCATGTCATACTGATTAGAATATAGCGAATGTTGCATGAGTTCGCTCCGATGTCATTTTATCTTGCTTGCATAATTTATGCGCGCTTCAACAATGAAGGTCTGCGGGTCAGTAGTAAAGTAATGTTACTAAAGACGCCTTCGGTTAATATTCGAACGAAACTTGTTGCCAACGAAGATGAAGAAGAAGAAGAAGAAGAAGAAGAAGAAGAAGAAGAACAACAACACTGAACAACAAAGAACACGTTGGTAACTAAAATGTAGTCAATTTTATTGTTGTAAATCAACAAGAGAAGTACAAAACAAAAAACAAAAAGTGTTACAAAAGAAAATTAGAGCACGCACGTGTCCGACGAGCAACAAATGATGACAGGTACACATCATCGAAGACAACAACAACAACAACTTCTACAATGAGCATAAAAGATGACGAGCACGTGACACGAACCGACACACTCATTATTAAATTGCTCTAAGATAGGCAGACTTGTAAAGCAAATGAATGAGTAAATTTCAAGTGCTCTCGGCCAAACGAGAATCAAACTAAAAACAGTAAGAGTGGTATATAAGTGACACTTGAATACACTGCACACGATGCAATGCACTAAAACTAAAAAGAAATATTATATATCCAACATTGCTCAATTAAATATTTTTGTAAATTTCAAGAAAATCGTTCAAAATATGTTGAATTTATTAAAAATATCACTTTGTTGGTCTTTGTGGGGTAATAATAAAGGAATGGGGGGTATTTTATGGCTTGCTGTTTTTAAGAGGTATTTTTATTAAGCCTACATATACTTTATCACGTTCGTATTTCTTATAGTTAATAAGTTATATGAAATTGTCTCTAAAGAATCTCCATTATTCATGTTTCTATAGCTTTTGATGTTTTTTGTAGATGCTGAGTGGTTCGAAAGAAGTTTACTAAACTCCAATAAATCCAATAAAATTTGATCTTCTGCCGAACCTCACGAGCCTAACCACCAAATTACAAAACTATAGCTCTTACAGTTGCTGAGAACCATTGGTGAATACGGACATGTTTCAATCGATTTCTCTTGTCATTCTGATTATTCAATGAAACTTAATATAACCGACACACTGTATGTGCAGGGTATACACATGAATAGTGAAAAAAATAATTGAAAAAAACAAAGAAGTAAGTATTTCATTGAAGTTGAAGAATATGTAGGTATGTTTTTGGCTGCCATATAATCCTTTTTATTATAAATCAGTCACGTAAGCAGACAATTTTTCATTGACCGTTCGTTCGGGCATTTTA
Source organism: Phortica okadai (assembly GCA_034638295.1). Taxonomy (NCBI): domain Eukaryota; kingdom Metazoa; phylum Arthropoda; class Insecta; order Diptera; family Drosophilidae; genus Phortica; species Phortica okadai. The sequence continues at coordinate 7,594,596 of CM067851.1, forward strand.
ATTAGTTAGACAAAGAACCAAAAAAAAAAAAACAAAAAAAAAACGAATGAATTGAAATATTGTTTGAATATTTCTGGCATGATTGAAATTCTCTTAAGGGTTAAAACAAATGAATTTCGCTGTGCTTTTGCTGGCGCCGACAGTTTGTCTGTGTTGTGCTTGTAGTCACTTGTTAGGATATTCTTTAGTGACACAAAAGCCTCAAATGCCTGTCAAATGCAAGAAACCGTCTTTTGTCAATGAAAGTAACTGACAATATAGCAGATACATTTATAAATTTGTATATGATAAGATTGGAATGCAGATTTGTTTAAAAATAAAACAAAACTTCAAGTTTAATTGTCTCTAAATAGACTTCAACTCAACTGATTCAACATTTAACAATATCGTTGGATTTGTATTATTTTCTTAATATATTTCTAGTTGATGAAGTGAGGGTATGTGTGTGCGCCAGTGTGTGTGTGTTAATAACTGCAGAAAATAATAAGAATTTTCTGCAAGTTTAAGTCGTTGCGCTCAAAAGGAAAAAGCGGAAATGGGAAAGTTCAAATAACGTTGCATACGCACCGGCGCTGTTTTTGAGGTAGCTTTTGTTTTAACCATAGTTTGTCAAATTAATGCAACAAAAAAACATTTAAAGACGGTATAGACGAGTATACTCGACAAATTAATAACCTGCAACAAAATAAAATTTATTTTCATATTTTTATTGCTTCTGGTGCTCGAGTTGTAGCTGTTTGATAAAATGGGCGTCACTGGTTTGGCGGAAAGGAGTGGATGTTGCAAAGAACCATTCAAATTTGATCTTATGCCGAACCTCTACCTAATGCCAATCTCTAGCACTTATATTTTTCCAAAACCGGTGGTGAATAAGGATGTACGTACAGATGGACGGATATGTCTTAATCAATTTCTCTTGTCTCGATGTCTCTTGAACATAATTATGTATATAGAGACTTTATGAGATCTTTTACTATTAATATACCCTTTTAATATATCCAGACACACTTTATGTGCAGGGTATAATAACAACAACAACAGTAATGTAATAAGCCAAGTTTTTAAAGGCACTTTAGCAAGCAATTTATAATTTCCGGTGCAAAAATCAGCGCAGCGTTAAACTTGTGCCGCTCAGTGTTGCTTAAAGATATTTCACATTGCGGCAACATAGCATAGCTGAACATCGTTTACCACTTTTTTCATGCGTTGTCGAAGCTTGCCAAAGGCAACCATCTTTAAGTGTTGTCTCATTGCTAAGCTGACATCAAAGCGCATTCTGGCGCAAAAGTATCTAAAAGCTTGACTCAACTAAAGTACCTGTCTGTCTGTCTGTCTCTCTGTCTGCATGTCCGCTCGACTGCCCGTCTTGCTGACGGACTTACATACACTCACGCTAAAAAGATGTCTCCTGCCACAAGCTAAATTAGTGCATTTGAGTGCTTGTGTGTTGTATTGTGTTGTGTTGAAAGTGGAAGACGAAGCAGAAGAAGCAGCAAGAATGTTGCAGCAGCGTTTGCATGACGGAAGCAACAAGTGTTGTTGCTGCTGTCGGCACTTTGCGTGTTGCTCTTATTTGACTTTTGTGGCATGGTAAATTAAACAGCAATCGAAAACTTGTGCCTTAACATAATTTGCGAACATGCCCAAACATACACACACACACACCCACACACACAGAGACACATGCATGCACGCTATATCTTTGAAGCATGACCAAATTTGAAGTAGGAAATAGAAATTGCGACAAAAGTCGTTGACATTTTGCTGAGTTTATTTAAATTTTCATATATAAAGTAAATTAAATCAAATAAATGTTATAGCACAAAGACTTAAAACCTAATCATAAAGCAATTTGTCATGCACAAATTCAATTTGATATATTCTACAGGTGCGAAAGAGACACAAGAACAAACTTTCTTGCATTGGACAGCAAAAGTGAGTTTGTAAAATGAATTGAATTTCAACATATGCTCAAGGCAGCTGATAAAGGTTGCTTTGACATAATCACACACACACACACACTCAAACATACACTTGTATTGAGTTACATTTTCTTATCTACATACGTTTCAAATGTCCATGTTTCTTGTTATCAGTGAATTTACATGCATCCATTTTCATTGCCCAAAAAGATTCTATGCTCAGCATTGAATATTTATATTTTTTTTTAAGACTAACAAGAAGAAATTGGAAACTGCGCGAGTATCGACTATGATGTGTGTGTGTGCTTGTGTAAAGCGATAGCAACATTTTAATTACATCGTTAGCGCATAACTCTAAAGGGATGCATAAATCTTGAGGGCACAAAACAGGACTCAACTGACAAACGAACCGCAGAACAGAACATTTTGAGTTTAGGCAATGGTGGCTTGTTTTTTTTTTTGTTTTTGTTTTAAAGCAATGCATTAAAGGTTAAAATCCATGTGAGTATGTATAATTAAAAGCAGCAGCAGCAGCAGCAGAGTTGTCAATGCGTCGCCACATGCAGTAAAATGCAACAGTAAACGTGACAAAAATCCATGTGGCAACAAAAAGATGGCTTATCAGTGCGCGTCTAATTTACGACAATGAGCCGACGACAACAACAACAACAACTACAACAAAGGCAGCATCAACAGCAACAATAAATGTACAACCGCAGCAGGAGACAGGCGACGGAACAAACAACAACAACATTGACTGTGATTCTGTTGAATATGTATTTTTTCCTTTCAATCTTAAACTTTAGCATGTTTTTGTAATGAAGTACTTTGTAGTTACATAATTTCCAAAAGTTCAAATGAATTGATTTAAGCTTTAAAGCACATAGCATACAACTTACCTTGAGTCGAATTTCTTGCCATCAGCTTGCAGTGTGCCCGTGTAGTGCATCGTTAATGTATCGCCGCTCTTGGACTTTTGTTCGCACACTTCTGGCTTGCTGACGACATCGACCTTCAGCTCCTGTGCGCAGGTGGCGGCCACAAGAAGGCACGAGGCAATAAGCACCGATTTGAACATAGCTGAAAGTGGAAAAGCGTTGAAGTTGTTTGTAATTCAATAGTAGAACTTTGATAGTGCAGACAATAATTATAAATATGGCAATTTGATTGTCTGTTGGATTTTTCATTTGCGCTTTAAATTATATTTTGATATATAATTTATTTTAGGAGTTTTTTTTTATTAATAAAGATAATTATCGGATTTTTTTTTGTGTTTAAAGAAATAATTCAATAAAAAAACTTTTATTTTTATATTTATGGTCCACATGTATGATCTTATATCGGAACAACTGTAACTTCAATAACTTCTCGGTGTTATAAAGGATTTATTATTCATATATAAGGTAAACGTTCCAGTCATGGATCAGTTAAGAATTAATTTGATTTCTATTCGTCTGAGAAAATATACAATCAAAATGTTTTATTTTATTTGGACATTTAATTCAATTTATTATACGTTTTATTAATCAATTTTATTTATTTCATAATCCTAGTATTTTTTCCCAGATCCTCTTGTCCTAGTTTAATAAAATCTTTTATTGAAATTTTCTATTAATTTATATCGAATATCGAATGTTTGATGTACTGATCTGTAATTGGGGCGTTTATCTGAAGTCTTCTTATTTAAACATTACTTTTCTGTTCTCACAATTCTAGAAACATCTTTGATCTATAAGTGATCTCAGAATATACGAACACAGACACAGTGGGATATTAGATTATATCTCAAGGTAATTTTGAGCTGCAGTATTTCTTAATAAACTAAAAATAAACAAATTTATTTAAGTTGTGCAATAAAATGCTTGAATCCAAATTTCAATTAATTTACAACAAATTTTGATAAATTAAAAGTTTAATCGTTGGTTTTCCTTCAGTTTGTTTTGTTAAATTGCACTTTAACCAGTTTAAAACAAAAAAGAAAAAAATGCAATTAACAAAAAAAAAATAAATAAATAAATAAATAAATAAAAACAAATATCAAAGTTCAATAGAAACAAATTCATTTTTTGCCCAAACCATCAATTGACATCATGGAGTCAACACTTAATTGCGAGTGTGTGTGTGTGCGTGTGTGTGTGTGTGTAATATATATGAGTGCGTGTACAGGTCTCATGGATTATGCAAATTTTGTAATTCATTTAACGATTATGCAATGAATTTGGCGAACGTTGCGAATCGAATGTTTAAGCAATTTCGACAACTCATCGAATTGACACTCAAATAACAACAACAACAACAACAACAACGTACATCTGCAAATGTTTGCAACGTTGCAATGCATTTACATAAATTGCGGACATGAGCGAAGCTTTAATAATTGCTTAATACATTTTTTATTATTTGTCTTCATTTTTTTTATAATTTTTATTTTTTTTTTTGCTTTTTTGCTTAAAGAAAGTGTTGCTGTTTGTCATTGTTATGCGCGTTTTCCCTTCACTACAAATTGTGGGCGTACATTGACTATTTACGGTGGCATCATCATACGCGCAAACATCATCATCTGCATCATTATTATGTTCATTAGCAAACGTGTATGAATAAGACAAAATTGCACAAATGAAAGTTTCATTCGTTTTCTTATAAAACTCACACAGAAAAAAAACAACAAAACAAAATCAAAAGCATTCAAAATAATTTTTTGGCACTCATGGTTATAAATCACTTTGTTGAATTGTGTAAGATGACCAAAAAAAATTGGTTTTGGTCAACGCTTTGAAGATAGACGTGTGTTATGAAGATCCAAGAGAAAAAACAAATTGGTGCACTTTCACTGTTTCATAGATTGAACATGATTTTTTTTTAGAAAATAATCATTTTGTAACCCAAAAAATTGTAACGGCACAAAAACATGTTCAAAATTAATTTCTTTTTTTCTACTTCTTCTTCTTCTTGCCTTTTTGATAAATGTGACGTCGTTTGCCGTCGAGTTGGTAATTTCTTTAATACAACAAAAGCGTTCATTGAACTCGCTTCAAGTTGCTGCGCATGCGTAACGCGTTTTGTACCGTTATAGCTTCTTTTACACATTTTTTTTTGTTTTTGTTTACAATATGTATATTTTTAGAGCTTGCAGCTTGAAACTGAGACCTAATTTCGTAAAGAAAAACAAACTGCAACTAAAATTCAGTTGCAGTTGAAGTTGTGTTGATCTTCATGGTTTAGTTTTTTCTTTTCTTTTGTTATTGTGAGTTGCTAATTTACGTCAATGTGTTAATTAGGCAACGGTCAACGTTTTCGTTCGTTCGTTTTCAACACGTCATTACAAAAAATCTAACTAAAATACATTTTCAACCGGATGAGAGAGCTAAATCAAATGAAAATCAAGTGTACATTATCAGCTTATATGTATGTAAGTAAGTATTTTTATATGTATGTTTGTATTAGTTTGTTAGCGAGCCGGCATGAAAATGACAGAAAAAAAAATGTCTCAACTGAGCAAGTACGCCGACGATATATGCACAACAACAGCAACAACGAGAGCAACAATAATAAAATGAGCAACCAACAAAAAAAACTGGCCGTGCGATAAGCAACAACGAGTTCATTTCATGTTTTTTTCTTTCTTTCTTTCTTTACAATTCTAAACTCTCACCACAAGTTCTTTGCACTTGTTACGCTCTCATGCGCTCTCGCCGTTGCTTGTGATGATGTGTCAATGACAACCAACGGCAACGAGTAAAAAAACAACAAATACAAATTAAATTTGTTAATGAACTCAAAACAATTCTTTTACAATAGTAGGAATGTTTATACTTTTTTTTATACAATTAAAAAAAAGTCTGCATAAATTAAAAGCACAAAATACCTTTTTGTTTAATTTTTTTTTTGGTTTCACTTGAAATATATATGTATTTTATATATGTATGTATAATTTCTCCTTTGGTTTAGAGAGCAGCGCGCGTTTTTTTCTTGAACAAAACGAACAACAACAAGTGTAAAGCGGTGCCAGAGCAGACCAAACTAAACCAACCACTCCGATCAACGTTTAAAAATCGACTGTGAAAAATATCGGCGTGTGTGAAAGAAGGAGAGCTCGCTCGCATGTCGTAGGAGACTAAGTGCATACAACAACAAAAACTAACTAACAAAAAGCACAAACAACGCTGACCGAGCGTATGAACAAAAAGCTTAAAAACAGAAAGAAGAATATAAAAACTACTCAAACATGTTGTTGTAGTCATTGGACGTCGAAGATTAAATACACTACACTACTTTAATTATATAGAAGCAGCACCTGTGCAATTATACAATGCAATAGATTATTATGTCATACAAAAATAAAGTGACCAAGATGGACTATTTGAAACTAATAAAACACAGAATTTTTATGTTGTTTTTACAAATGTTGTATTATCGCGCTTAACACTAATATGCCCTTTTGCATTAACATGTGTCTGTAGGGCACAAACACTTGACCACGTATGTAGAATAATAAAATTGCTTTTGAGCAGTTTTGGAAGCTTTTAAGATCGTCAATTTTTAAGCGTGTTTTGAGTATTTTTCTTATTGGAATCTGACATGAGAAATTCATACTTACTTTCTGAAGAAAACTCAAGTTTGACTGACACGATCAGTTTTTAAACTGTTATTTATTATAGAAATGCTTAATTTATTTACTTAATGATTTTGTGTTTTCGAAAAAATGTTTGAATATCGTTTTTTGTGAAATGAAAGTTAATTTCAAACTTCTAAATAATAATTGCCAAAAATGAACAACAAAAACTTTTTAGAAATAATCAGCACTAACACAGACACACAACCAAATAAGCCACTGTCTAAAAGAATACTACAAGTTATTCTTCAGCATCCTTTTACCGAAATGCACGGAAGGATGTTGATGCTAGCAACAATGTATCTCAACATTTGAAGCGCCGCCTTTTGAGGGACATGCGCAGTGCCTTCGTGGGCGGAGTTTCGTATTAAATTTGTCATTTATTTAAAACAATTTTAACATATTCCAAAGACAAACATTGTTTTTAAAGTTCCTTTAAGTTAAAAATAAAAATCATTTATTTGTGACGTTTTCAAAGATGTTATTTAAAATTCTTTTACTGATTTTCGACACTTTAATTTCTCAATTTATGCTCATGATAGCTTAAAGATAAGATTTGAATTCCTATACAGTCTTTCGCATTTCTGTAAGTCAGTTAATTGTTTATAATTAGGGTGAGTATTTGTTGCTGTTGAGATTAAACAGAAAATATTAAATTTAATATCATTTTTTACAAAAATACCAAAAGCGCTAAAGCAAATTCGCGTTAATCGGTGCAATACTGTATATGCACTCAAAAATTAACAATAATAATAAAAAAATATTTTATCATCAATATGATGCCATAAAATCATTAATATGAAACGCTTTTGCATTAATTTTGCTCATTAAAATGTCAAATGATCAAATTAATAAATATATAATTAAACTATCCAATTTCACTTAGTTTAATTAGAACCGCCCATAGTAAAGCTTAATAATGTTTGCAAATAATATAGAGGATTGTAAAATGGGATATTTGTTGCTGCCGTTAAGTCAAATTGATAGATGGGTGTGAAATCACACTTTGTCTATAAGAAATTTATATAATCTATAAGAAAATTTTATAGAATCTTTTCAACTTTAAATTATTTAATCTTCAAAATGCAACCACTCCCAACGACGCAGGAGTAAATCACGTTTTAGTTTTGTCGGCTCCCCGATTATTAATTGATAAACATTCTCAGATGTGTTTTCCTAGGAATATTATAAGAATCGGTAAAGTTGAAAAGCAAGGAAGTTTTATTTATTTCAATTTTATTTCAAGTTGGTCCTATAACTCTAGTACGTCTACAATGACAATTATTAGAATATTATTATGGATTGATAAATTCGGGTATCCAATAAAAATTTCTATTTAAGTCTTGACATCATTATTTTACGAAATTCGTTGTTCAGATTCGAGCCAACTTGAAACTACTCCTTTTTAGTATGATAATAAAAGATATGATAAAACAGTAGCTCCTCAGATACACAGACAGCCTCCATTGGTATTCGATTAATGGAAATATCACTGTACATAATTAAAAATAGAAAAATCCCTTTTATTACTTTTTATTTATTGCGAAAAGCTTCACGATTTTTTTTAGCTCTCAATTTATTCAATGACCCTGACTAATAAATAAAACTCATCATTCACGGAGACAATCTATGTGCATGTAAGCTACTTAATTTCTTAGAAATTTTTACTAATCGCAAATGCAATAGTAAATTTAATGACAAACGCGTCTTGGCTGTTGAACGAAAGAGTTTACTGAAGCTCAGCTCGTGAAAGAAATTTCAATACGATATATTTTTACAAAATTACTTTTAAAACTTTGTCAGTAAATCAGTAAACAAAATTTCGTTTTTTGTTTAAGCAAAAAAAAAAAAAAATAAAAATGTGCAAATAGAACGAACGCCGCGCGGATAACTCGAATATAATAGAAGAGCTGAAATGTTTTCATTAAACCGCAAACGATAACGCCGACGTTGACGCAGATGCAGACGCAGATTCACACACACACACACGCACACACACCACATAATCGCCGTTTGCATACAATTGGCTATTAGATCTCGATAATAGTCGATGGATGCAAATGCTCAATGAGCATGTTTGACTAACCGTCGTTTGGAACTGTGTCGTTTTTAATTGTCTGATTATACGCCCCAATGATTTCGTCTAAATTAGTAATGTTTAATCATTGAACGATACAAATAAATTCAATTAAATGTGCGACAGTCGAGCAAAATGTACGAAACTGCGTGAGTTACTGTGATTTAGTCAATATTCGTAAGGCATCGCGATCGGTTTTAAATGCAAAAAATTTAAAAAAATTAAACATAAATAAATACTTGTAACCAAAAAAAAAATTGTCCTTGTGTGCTGTTGAAAATGTTGCAAGAAGTGATGAAAATGCCAGCGATATATCTGAGGGAACGCGAATTTGCTCAGCAGAAGTCCGTGGAAGGCTTCGTGAATCCGGGCTATGAGCCGGATTTGGATTGTTCTGGCGGAGTTATTGCACAATCGATATGGTAAGTTAACGAAACATTCTAATATGTATGTATGTAAATGTATAACTATGGCGCAGAAAAGATGGCGTACAAATTGTACAAAACGGTATTGTATTTTTTTCACGACTAGTAAATTTATATTTTTAAATTTATCGTGCAAACTTGCAGTATAATGAAAAGTGTTGTAAGCAAATATTATAAGGTAATCTAAGAAAATGTTTGTTTGGTTTAACTGTTGTTAACTTAATTAGTATGACTGTTTAAAAAAACAAAATCGTTAATTAAATGCGATTTTGCTGAAATTTAAATATATAAAAATGTGCGCTGCGTTTATTGAGCATTTGTAGCCCTGCAACGTTTCGTCAAGCTAACGGTCGGGAATTGACAAGAGCACATTCGAGTCAAAACGGTCATGTGCTTGCGTCAAAAAATATCATGACCACCCTTGTCACAAAAATTTAGAAACGGAAAACTTACTGTGTTAGCTAGTTGGTGTGGTAAAGCGCCCTCTTTTGACAATAACCTGCAGTAGGTAGCGCTTTCCGTAAACGGTTCTGTCAACTCGTCAGGAACTGACCTACGTTTTTTAAAAGACGTAAATATTTATTTATCCAATGATTTTTAAGGTTCGGTTGAACATTTGCCGCTTTACTTTACAACGAGCCTGCTGTGGAAGCAAACAAATTTGTGTAGCAAAGTGTGACACATTCGATTGCTCATCGATTTTTTGCGAAAGAGGGTGTTGGCAGTCTACAAGAAATTGTTAGTCTAATTTTTCAGTATTGTATTGCGGAATTTTGTAATGTGATAACTTGACACATAGCTGCCGGATCAATTAAATTGAAATTTTTTCTCAACCAATGTGACCCTTTGAGTTGAATTTATTTTTGGCTGCTATTAATATTTAAACATCTAAATATAAGAACATAGCAAAATATTACTTTCTCATAATTGTATCTATCAATTTAACAGTAATTTCAATTAAATTAGTTATAAATTAACCGGTACCTTTTAGTATTGAGTACTCGAATGATTTTATATGTTGTTGTGAGAACATATGCCACATTCATTATGAAGAGCACTTTTTGATATATACTGTGGTATTCTTTAGGTACATAAATTTAAAATAAGTTTTCACCTTTCGGAATCGCGACACTCGATTCCAAAGTTACCAACTTAGGGGTTTTCTCACTAAATTTAGTGGTTTAAAGAGTCGAATGGTATTTTTTAGAGGTATTTTCATCAACTTGATAAATAAAATGAATAAAATCGTACATTAAATTGATAATTTGAATTAATATTACCATTGGGTGAGAAACACAAAAGGGCCAAATTGACGCAAAAGTGTCGGCAGAGTGTCGACAGAAGTGGAAGAAGAAGAAAAAAAAAATACTTCGAATTGGGGGTATGGATAAAATCGCCAGCGGAGGCAGCGGAACATACGTTTAATCAATACTCCATTGTTGTGCCACAAACAAATGACACGGGAGAGTAAAAATTCTCGCTCTGCTCTCACGATGCAGAGCTGTCAAATCACCGTTCACCGTAAATTCTGCATTGTCTTACGTATTTTTACGGATTTTTTCGCGTATTTTTGTGTGAAAAATTTTTTAAGGAGCTTCTTGCCACCTCTTTTGTCTGTTTACAATAATATTTGTTTAGGTGTTTTTGGTTGGAGTTTAGGGTGAACCAGTTTCGAATGTTGGTAACACTGCCTTTCGAAATCGCCACTCGATTGCTGAAACGGTTTAGGACGGACGTGTTTTTCGTCGGTGTGACGATTACTAACATAAATTCTATTAAACTCATTCTTAAAGTATTTTTGTCTTATTCACTCATGAGCCGGCAATAGCAGCTGTGAACGTGTGTCAGTCAGTGTGATATACATCAAATAGAACAAATTTTAAATAATAATAAAAATATAAAAAATTTTAGCTTAAATTCTGTCAAAATTTGTTTAAATGTAAAACAACGAAATCGTGTTCAAAACAAACAAGCAATAAATCCAGTTTATCGGTATAAGTGGCTTCGTGTAAGTGTGTGCGTTTACGAAAAAGCAACAACAAACTTTTATATATCTACATACATATTACACAAGTGCAGAATAGAAGACGTAAAGAAAAAACAAAAAAAAGAAAAAGAAAAATCGACCACACCAAAACGACGAAAAAAATTATTGATTTTTCAAAACGAAGCAATATTTGCAAATAGTTCATAAAACATTTTATTCAAGCAAAAGTAACAAATCAACCGCGTTAAAAGTGTTCAAATAAGCAGATACTTATCAAAACCATCGAAGTTTAATTCAAGTCAGGTAAGTTTTCAAAAAATTTCATTTTTCTATTTTACTTTTTGATTTTTTTTGTTGGTATTAATAAAGTGCATTAAGAAATAATGTTGGGGGGAATTGGCCAAGGGTGCCAGCGCGCCGTTGTTGGTAACATTTATACTTATACATTAACATACATACTCATAGATACGAGCGCATACAGCTACAAATGCACTTGCATATTTACACATAATAATGGTTAAAAGCCAAACGAAAGAAGCGCATGTGCCCTTGTCTCTTCCCCCTTGCCTTTTGGCCAGCAACGCATTGCATATATGCGGGTGGGCTGCACTTTTCTTTCTTTTCTTTACTCTTTTTATTTTATTTTTGACACACACACACTTACATATGTCTACATTTATACATACTTACATGCTCTTAACTTTCACATCTCTCACTTACTCACCCACTCGCTCACTCACTCGTTCACTTACTTGGCCGCGTCCCTCACCTGCATTTCTGTTTTTTTTTTTTATCATTTGCATCCATGTAAGTTGCATTTACATTAATTAGCACATGCTCGTTACACTTTGAGTAGTTTAATTAAATTCGTAGCCTGTCTGGTGTTGGTGTCATCACTGTTGTTGTTATTATTTACGCCTTTGTTGCTTACTACTATTTGCGTACTTATGCTAATGATTTTGTTTTTGTTTTTTTTTTAGGTTTTTGCATGCCATTATTTAACATAACTTTAATAATTATTTTAGATTTGAAAAATTTTTTTGTTGTTGTACTCATTCTTTGTTCTCTATGATGACCCTTTGTTGCTACTGTATTTTCTCTATGCCTAGACTTGCTTGGCCCAAACAGTTCATATGGCCAACCGGTCTGACGTAATGCCATACTTTTCTGCGCTAGTTTTGGCCTCCAACTTCAGATGTTGTTGGCTTTTGTTGTTGTTGTGTTCTGTTTAGTTTGGTTCAGTTTTGGTTTGGGCTGAAAGTGTTGTTGTGTGAGGGTTGCTTTTGATACAGTTTTTTGTTGTGCCATTGCCGCATTTAACCTGTCGCCATGGATGACCTTTCAAAGTGGGCCACACATACAATTGTAAGCTGTTCTATGGGTCACTCGATTGTTTGTTCGGCCATCGTCGGCGCCGCCATTAGTTGCTTTGTTGTCTCTAGGATGCCATTAAACCGTTATTTAGCCTCAATTGCTATTTTTTTTTGTTTTATTGTTGATTTTTGAACCATGAATATTTTACGACAAGGTGCGTTTAGTATATTTTTTTTTCTCCATTTTATTTACAAGCGATAACTTTGGTCATTTTACGCGTAGGCATGACCTGAAGACTATCCTTTTGTTTTGGCGAATTTAATTCTCTCTTTTTTTTATTATTTGTATTTTTTGTTCTTTGTTTATTTGTGCGCTACTTTATATAACTTTTAAATCGATGCCAAACACGATTCACGTAACAACTAAGCTCCAAACTCACAGATACTTGCATAGTTTTGCACACACACACACATACACAACACTCCACTTGACTCAACTCAACTCGACCTGACTTGATTGCTGTAGCATGTCTAGCGCTATCTCGCTCTTCCTATCATTTCCTTTGACGTGCGGTGGTCGGCAAACACCTCCTACTCTCATATATGTATGTATGTATATGCCTCTCACTCAACGTGTTTGCTTGCGGCTGGCATAGCGTGACATTTCCTTTTTTTTGTTTGTGATTTTCCTGTGCCTATTCTGCAATTTTTACATATTTGCTTTACATCGTCATTAACGACAAAACACAGCAACAAACACAAAAACTGTCTCAGCACAGGATATATTGTATTGTATTGTACATGTGCGACGTTAGACATCCTTGAAATTATTGACAAATTATGCTAAAACTATATTTCTCTCCTAACAAAGCACACGTACAAGTTTTGCATTCGCCTATGCGTGTGTGTGTGTCTTGGCAATAATAATGTCAATCATTTTGATTTCATACAATTTTGGCATCAATAATTACTGCCAACAAAATGTTTTTCGTAATTACAATTCAAGAAAATTACTTTTATTTCATTATAGATAAGCAATTAAGTCAAAAAGCAAATTTACTTTTGCCCTTGGCGTAAAAATTATAGTTTTATTGTTTATATATACAAATATATGTACATACGTATATTTATACAAATGTCATGACCGTTGCAGTTTTTGTTTGTGTTTTCTGCAACTTTCAACATTTCATATTAGTTTTGATTATATTTTCTTTAGTTATATAAATTAAAGTTTATTTACAATAGTTACTTAAGTTTGTTCAGTGAATTTGAGTGCAATAATATCATTGTTCGCGCTGCGCCTTCGCCCTCTTATTATCATTAATTTGCTCAGCAAAGTACGACAATTCAAAGCTGTTGTGTATACAACACACACGCTCAGAACAATTTGAAAACACAAAAAAAATAAACAACAAATAGCAATAATAACAAAATTTCAGGCCTGCTGTCAAGTGCAAATCTCTGGCGTAGTTGTGCCTTTGTAATAAAACCGTGTGCTCTGTTATTATATTAATGCATATAACTATAAATATTTTTCACACACACATGAGTTGTTGTTTATTGTAATCATGATTGTACACAACTGTTAATCAGCAATGCAATGCAGCAGAAAATGCGACTTGATATTTTCTAGACGCTTAAATTAAAGCGTTTTAGGTAATTTTCCAGTTGAAATCGCACATTAGTTGTGTTGTTGCATGCATGTGGCAAATAATAATTTGTACAAATAAAGCTGAAAGCAGCTTAAAGACAATGAATGCTTAGTTAGCATTGACAATGTGCCTGTCTTTTCACTGTCATGTTATTTTTTCATATTTGAACTTGATAATTTTCTTCTCAAATATTTATGTTTACCTCTAACAACTTCAAATAATGTTTTTCATATACTTTTATATAAGTTGAGTCCTAACTTAGATAACCAAATTCAAATGCTAACAATTTTTCATGTCAGGAAAAGTGAAATTCATTTCGGAACGTCTTTTATCTGACACACTTGATGAATGTTGTATAAATGGAGATTATATGTTAATTTGTTGCTCAGGATTCATTGCTTAGCAACTCAATACATAACGTATGATTAATTTCGAGTTTTATGTCCTAACAACTAGCGCCCATAATGGATAGTTCACATAGCCAAATTACATCCATAATCTTGAAAATACATTTTTAAAAATATTTATCAGAGCAAATAAATTCTCGTAATTGAGCGAAGGACGTAGACATTCTATTTTACTAGACTTTGTCCAAAGCAGCTCTTAAGCATCTCTGTTTTTTTTAAGCGTCAACGCTGTCGAATCTTTGGATCAATAGTTGACGTAATTTTGAACTGAAGAAATATTATCTAACATTTATGTTGATGGTTACAATATCATTTTAATGTCTGGAAAATTTGACGTCTGTCACTATGAGGGATGCTGAAAATTGTGTCGTCATTTCTAAAATCTTGCCAACATACAAATGAAATAATGCCAAGTATATTGAGGCCAGAAGACAAACTCAACAACGTTAGTTTTGTTATTAGAATAAAGTGCTGAAAAAGAAGAGCACATTGGGTGAGGTTAGATAGACAGAAAGAGAGTATAAAGTGTAACATTTACGCATATTTATTAAAAGTGTGTGAAGCGTGGAGGGTGACCACGTGCGCAAACAAGAAATCCTCTCATATCAGCAGCCATATATAAGTTATAAAATGGTATTTACTTTTCTTGAGAGATAAATTTATGATACAAGTTTATCTTTACAACTGAGACTGTGTGAGATGATTGTGTGTGTGTGTGTGTGTGTGTGTAAGAATGATTATTATAAATTCATTTTTTGTAGGGCGGCCCTTTTTGAGAGTCTTAAGACAAGTTATGAAATGAGTTTTGTGCTTATTTATAATGGAAATTGTTTTTGCGCAGTCACATTTTTTGCGCTGACATTTTTATACATTTTCGTCTGTCGATTTCTTCTTCTTTGTTGTAAAAAGTTTGTATTTTTTATTTTTTTTTTACATTATTGCGTAAATAAAGAGCGAAAATTACTTTGATAATTTATGAATTTGACTTTATGTGCAATAAAACTCTCAATTTGACTTTGCTATTATATATTTTCAAAGTATGACTTTGTAAAAATAACAAAATTATTATTCATTCTACTTCTGCTTTTGTTTAGTTATATATGGAAACGAGTTTTTGCTTTAATGGCTCTGTGTGTGTGTGTATCTGTTTATAAGTTTTTTTTTTTTAATATATTTGGCCCTACCAAATAGTGTTTGTGTGTGTGTGTTGTTGTCCTTGGTGCTGCGTCATCGACATGTATGATAATTTGTTGATAAGCTTGTTAGACAAGTATGAGCATCATGGGGCGGTGGGCAATGTAAGGGGTGTCAGGGTATGAGTAAATGATTGATTTTCAATTAAAATGGCGTAGATAAAATAATTTTGTTATAACCATGATTACACACACAGACACACATACATACATACATATATATAAGCAATTTTCATTCATGCATGTGCGCATGAAAATTCATAAGTTATTTATGTGTGTCTGTGTGTGTAAAAGAGACCCCTGCGGTGGGCGCACAGTAGGCCGCAATGCCAGCATGCATAAACTGGGTTAATGTAATGCAATTGTTGTATCTTTTTGTTGTTGTATAGAGTTGATTATCAAGTGTTGTCTCTAAGCATGACGCTGCGTATACGTAATCTCAAGTACTTTGTACTTTGCATGTTGTTGTGGTATAATTTTTTTTATACTAATTTTTTTTCAAAATTTTTTTTTTTTTGGTTTTTATTTTAATATCTGATTTCATTATGAACTTGTAACTGCATTGCGCTTATTTGTGACTCTTGTGGTGTACATCGATTGCGCAATTGCCATTATTTTAATATATTTATAACTTTTACAAACAGCATAATTTATTTATATATTATTTTCATTTGAATATTTTTTAATTATTATATTTTAATTTCAACTTCTTTTCATTTTTGGTTTTTTTTTGCGCTGACGCTGCAAAACAAACAAACAAACAAAAACAAAATGTAAAATAAAAAAAAACAATGCATTAAACTATAAATAATTGAACGACACAATAATAAAAACAAAAAAACATGTATAAATTAAATTATGAATTTATGCATTGCCCGCCTGCTGCTGATGATGATGATGATTATATTGATAATGATGACGAAAAAACATGTTAATGATATTTGCTGACGTTTGATGAATCACATTGCGTAAATGTAAAAAAAAAAATATCAACAACAACAATGAATTAAAAAAAAAAACATAAATTAAACATAATTGCCTCGCCGCACACACACACACACATCTACACACATACACTTGAACGCTCTCGCATGCTTGCGCTCTTTTTAACTCTTTGTCTTGCTCGCTCTTTCTCGCTCTCGTTCGCTCGCTCGCAATGTGTTACATTGGATAATAATTGCATGCAATAAACAAATAACAGTAAAGCACGAATACGAATCAAGCACAAGCGGAAGTCAACAAAGAGAAGGAAGAAGCAAAAAAAAAATAAGAAAGAAAGAAAGAAATATAAATCCGTCAGTTAGACAGGCAGACAGAAAGACAGTCGTGTGCAGGCTAAGTATTTAAAGTACTCATACACAAGCATAAGTCATCAAACGAGCCACACACCAACACACATACATATACACCCACAAGAACGTCAATACGCAAAGTGCAATAAAATAAACAAATATGCCACAATCAGAAGGCGGTTATATTTCGCTGCCGGGCGCCGCTACTAATGGTAATGGCAGCGCCATCTATCAGTCAACAACAGAGCCGACGGCAACACATTCGGTTTTTGAATCTGTCAAACGCGCAATCGGTCAGGCGATAAAGCCAAACACTGCAGCGGCGGCAGAGGAACATGATGAGCAGCTTGTGACGCGCTCCGAACGTCAGGCGGTCATCATTGGCGCCAGGTAAGTGCAGACCAACCAATCAACCAACAACAAAAGCAACAAAAACTAATCACAAAAAATACTCAATAATAAACAACAAATAACAAAAGGCGAAAAAAGTAATGAGCTTTAATTTTTTTTCTTTCACTTGCTGAATTTTTGCTGTCAAATCAAACTTTGTCGTTTTAGTGTGCGCATTTTTGTTCAGTGTATTTATGTATGTACGTCAATTGTTAGCTTTATTGAGCTCTTGTTGTTGTTGTTGTTGTTGTCGTCGCTGTTTTAGCATAAATGTTGTCATTTGTCAAAGGGTACCAAGCACAAATGCAGCAAAAAAAAACAAAAATCTATCATTTTGCATGACTGCCTTTTTGCTACGAAACTCACGCATATATACACAAACAAACACACGTACAACTACACACAGATATACACACACATACATACATATAGAAGTCTTAACTGCTGCTGAAAATTTTGTTATTTTCTTTGTTGATTTTAAGATTTCATAACTTATGGCAAACTTTTTCTTAACTTTTCTCATATTTATTGCGCTTTTGAATTGATTTCATTGCTGTTTGTTTGTTGTTGTTGGTGTTGCTGTTGTTGTTTTTTACGTGCATTGCTGCAGTGTCAATAAATGCAATATGTCAACTGTGCAGTTCAAGGTCAGAGTCCTTTATTTATTTTGTTATTGTACTCTTTGCCAGCACAAATGTGTTTTGTCAATAAATTAAAATTATTACATTTATATTTTATTTGCAAAGTTGCAAATAGTTTAGTTTCATTTCGAACACGTTGTGCGACAATTCTAACAGTGACGGCGACCTAGTTTATACATATTTCTATCTTATTGTTAAATAAGAGTAATTTCACTTCATCTTTTAATTAGTATTTCCTGCTAGCATTTTTTTTGTTTTTTTTTTTTTGTTGCTCACACTGATTTAGTTCAATTAATATTCGTGCATACCAAATTGCTGAGCCAACAACAACATATCAAATTGTGTATCACTTGCTGTTGTTGTTGTTGTTGTGGCTGCTGTGATTGCGATAAAGCTCTGTAGCACAAATCTGAAATTCAGTTTTATGTGTTGGCACAAAAAAAGATGCAATAAATGCTATCTTAATCATGCTTACTTATACACATTCACACACGTCGAACATCTTTCATTCTCAGTCGAACCGTCTTTTAGTTCAAGTCGTACTTTTCTTTCCAACGCCGGTTAATGCCGGTTTGCTACTAAATATTTCAAGATAAATTCAGCTTACAGAAGGCATAAATAACAATTTCAGTAGGTACAACAACAACAGCGACAACGGCGTGCAAATATAATCAACAAACAATAATAAATATTAAAATTTATTAACGATTTTCGGCTCATTGTCATTTTCATAGGCGTTGTGCTGTGAGTACTTTTTTCTTTGTATTTTAATCATAATTCAATAGATAGAAAATATTTTAAATGAAAATTTGTTTTAGTACCAAAATGTTCCTACATTATGGAAATGTTAAAAGTCAAATTATTATATTATTTAATAAATTTCGAAATATTTCAATGAAAGTGTTCAGTTAATTGTGTAAAAGTGTAAAAAAAAAGTACAATATTTTGTGCTGAATGAAATTTACGCAATGGCTCTTGTGTAATTTTACACAAAACAACATAAAATATCATTAAAATAGCCTTAATTTATTTGATATATTTGTTGGTATAATTCAGTAATGACAGTGTAAAGTGTGAGTGTGGTAGATGTTAAATTTTTGAAGGACAGTTTTCAATCGCCCGTGTTTTTATTCCATAGGATAATTATCCCAATTATCTAAACACTTTAAAAATCTATAATTGATGGTTTTAAAGAGCATTTTTTTTTTCACAAAAATTTGCTGTCACCGAAATATCAATAAAAATAAGTGCAAAATTCTCTTCACATTTGTTAGTCTTGAAAAACTGCACAAGCGCATCGTTGCTCTTCAGCGTGAACACTATTAATCTGTGTCTTTAACTTCTTAGTGATTCATTTATGTGTAATTATACAAAAAAGTGGTTGCCAGTGCTCAGCTTTGCACGTGTAATACACAAATATATAGATAAATATCTATATTTCTATAGATTTAAATCGTTTGCCCTTTTTTGGGTTAATTTTCTTTTTTCCATCGAAACCAAAATAGTTGTTTTCCCAGTCGACAAGTCATAAGTATTGTTGTATATAACATAAAATACAAAAAAAAAAAAAAAAAAAAATAATAATAAAACGAAAGCCGTTTAATTCTTATATTTAGTTACATTTGTACATGTAGATAAATATATAATTATGTACATAGTGGTGGCACATGTCATGTTGTGCCTGTGTCGGATTGAGTGCCGTTTTTAGTTTTAATTTGTGCTTGGCGCCACTTGTTTACGCCAAAAAGACGTTTACCCCAAATGTCCTTGCGTGACTCACTTATTTACGTTTTACGTAACGTAACGAAGCAAGCGCTCATGTTGAGTTCATGTTGACTTTCGTGCTCTTTCGTACTTTTACACTTGTCGCGTTCGTTCGTTCGTTCGTTCGTTGGCTCTCTTTCAATTGTGCGACATTGTCTGGCTTGCTGCACTCTCTTACTCAGACATGTCATTGTTCGAAAGTGCCGTTGCTTTTTTGGTTTGGTTAGTTGAGTTTATGCTGCGCTGGAATTAATTTTTTTTTTACCGACAAAATAAATTACGAAAATACAAATCAGATATCACAGTGTTAATATCCAATTACGTACATGCATTTCAAAATCAACACACAAAAACAACAGTAACAAAAATTTATAAACAACAAACAAAGAAAGAAAGAACGAGTTAAGCGTATAAGGGGGAAGGGTCGGGGGTTGTGTGAGAGCGCACAAATTCATGCTCACGTTGCACCAAAAAAAATTTTTTAGTCACATTCCAAAAATAATTCATTTACATTCGTTTGTTGTTTCATTTGTACGATTTTTTTTTTGTGTTTTTTTATTGTTCATTTATCTGATTGTTTGTTCGCTCATTCAAACACTCATGCCTTTGTCATATTTGTTTCTTCTTCTACTACTTCTTGTATAAAAGTTTTATTCTTCTTCCACAACAACTTCTTCTATTAATATTATTTACTTTTATATAACAAAAAAAAAAAAAGAAAATATAGAAAAGATTTTGTTTTTTTTTTGTGTTATTTGCGATATTTCTGTTGCCTTTAATAACATTATTATAAGTTATAAAGTGCAAGCAAAAATTTGCAGAAAATCGTAAAGAAAATCTAAAAATTAAAAAAAGAAAATCTTTGAAGAAAAAACAAAACAAAAGAAAAGCAAAGCAAAGCCTCTCTTCTTTTTCGTTTTTGCTTGCATGCTCATAGTATTTATTTCAGAGACCGGGACAAAATTGGTAAGACACTAAACACGAAGATGCCGTCAGCACCAATACACATTGCCGAGGAGGCACATCTGCTTGGGTAAGCGACAAAACTCCTCCCTACCAAAACGAACGAGTTCAAAAATAAAAACAAAAACAAAAGAAAAATTCCAAAACTAAATAAAGATATTTTGAAAGTGAAGAAAAAAAAAACAACAATGCATTTAACCCACACATTTACACAACTCAAATCACAATTCACAAAAAAAAAAAATAAAAAAATAATACTAAAAAGCAGAAGTTCTTAAAAGCATAATGATTTTGTAAAGAAATCTTAATTGATTTGCTTTAAAAAAAAAAGAATCTTAATTTTTTAATTTAGGCACAAATCATTACATAATTTTTTAATATATATTTTCATATAGTTTTTTTTTTAAATTATATTTTTTTGTTTTTATTAAAAAGAATATATATTTTTGTTGTTTTTTTTTTTAAATTAATAGTTAGTGTAGTAGGAAATTAGCAACGATTTAGCAACTAAACTGAGATGAGCATCCAACATTAACTTGTGAACTTGTATGTTTAAATTAAGGCAAACTTGTATATTTTTTTTAATAGATTTTTTTTTATTAATTTTATTTAATTATCTTTTTTTTTTTTTATAAATAAATTTGCATTTGAATTGTGTTGTAGTTATGCGCGTAGCATAAAAGTACGAGTATCTAAAAACCCAACTAGTTTTCAATATAAATTTAAGTTATTTTTATTAAAAATTTATACTTTTGTTTTTGTTCTTCGTACATATTTTTGAACAGTTAAACGCGTTTGGGCGTATAACGCGTTTATAAACAAAATTTGTACGCCATAACTTTGTGCCTTAGTTGTATATACAAACAGTTGAACAAACAAACAAACAAACATTTTATGATTTTTTTTTATAATTATATTGTTATTGTATAACAGTTTTTGTACAACATTTCGTTGAGTTAAATTTATACAAAGCATTTGAAACTATTTCGCCTCAGCAGCACGATGCCCGTTGATCCCTTGGACGATATTGAGTTGCGTTCGGTGCAATTGCAATTTCCGAATGCCCGTGGCTCCATATTGGAGGCCTGCGAGCAACGTCGCGTGCCCACAGACAAGGGTGACATACATGTTGCCATACAGGGTGACACCTCTAAGCCGGCAATAGTGACGTATCACGATTTAGGACTCAACTGTATGTTATAATTGATGATTGTTTGTTTTATTGCTTGATTGATTGACTTAATGGAATGTTATTTATTACTCATTTTAGATGCCACCAGTTTTGCTGGTTTCTTTAACTATCCGGTTATGCGTGGCCTTTTGGAGAACTTTTGCGTCTATCATGTCACTGCGCCTGGTCAGGAGGAGGGTGCACCAACTTTGCCGGAAGAGTAAACGCATTAAAAAACGCACACACACAAAAGTTATTGGCATTCATTTTCTTTTTATTTTTTTAACACATGTACAGTTATGTCTATCCAACCATGGACGATTTGGCCGCACAGCTGCTCTTCGTGTTGTCGCATTTTGGCCTGAAGTCTGTGATTGGTTTTGGCGTTGGCGCTGGCGCCAATATATTGGCGCGTTTCGCTCACGTCAATCCGGACAAGGTTGGCGCATTGTGTCTCATCAATTGTGTGTCAACGCAATCGGGCTGGATTGAATGGGGCTATCAGAGCTTCAATGCGCGTTTCTTGCGTACAAAGGGCATGACTCAAGGCGTTATCGATTACTTGATGTGGCATCATTTCGGTCGTAATCCGGAGGAGCGTAATCATGATTTGGTGCAAATGTATAAACAGCATTTTGAGCGTGGCGTTAATCCAACCAATTTGGCAATGTTCATAAATGCTTATATACATCGCAACGATTTGAATATTGCGCGCACACCGCCAGGCACACCGGGCACAGAGCCATCGGCCACCACACTGAAAATGCCAGTTATCAATGTAACGGGCTCATTGTCGCCACATGTCGATGATACGGTCACTTTCAATGGTCGTCTGGATCCGACAAATTCGTCATGGATGAAGGTTCATAATGTCAAATAATTTATTTAAACAAAATTCTCTCTTTCTTATTTGCATTTAAATTAATCATCGACTTTTCTTTTTCTTTTTTCCTACGCTGTTAATCATTTTAGATTTCCGACTGTGCAATGGTGTTGGAGGAACAGCCGGCCAAGCTGGCTGAGGCCTTCCGGCTCTTCTTGCAGGGCGAAGGCTATGGTAAGTGTTGAAAATAGCTGAATTTGAAATTAGTGTTAGCGCCTATATTTCAACCAACTAGTCTAAATACAATAACTAATCACATTTTCAAAAAAAAATATATATAAAAATAAAAAAAAAAACGGTACAAACACGACAACAGTAAAGTTACGTTTAAAATTAAAGTCTAGAATTGCAAAGTTAATCATACGTCTCTGAGTTCAAAAACAAATCAGATCAGATCAAATCAAAAATCAAAAATCAAAATAAATCAAATGAGAGATTAATCCAATCCAATTCCGTGTGCAGTGCAGTGCAGTTCAGTTCAATACAAATTCAGTCAGTGTCAGTCAAAGAAATCAAAATTTTGTCTTCATGCATTATTCGATATTTTTGGCAAATAAAAACTACTTATAATAACTCAATCAATGAATTTATCTTTTTTTTTTGTAACTAAAAGCCAAAACACAACTCAGTACAAAAACATAAGCATATGGTATACAGTGAAAGCTCTATTCACTCTCTCTATTGGCCAGACTAATTTTAAAGACATAGTGACATATCTACGCAATGTAAATTTAGCGGGCGGTATCAGTAGCTTAATCAAAGGACGGTATAGTATGCAGAATGCCATCTCGGTCCCGGGTCCAAGTGGTTTTAAGCTCGGGATAAAAAAAATTTAATAGATTTTTACAATCTTAAATACGGAGAATAATTCTAATCTTGTTACAAACTATACAAGATATTTATTAAAATGAAATTATCCAGAGAGCCTTAAATTTGCCAAGGGCTCTCTAGATGGCATAGGTCCGCTTATGGGCGAAGTTATGACGTTTGTTAAACGGTGGAGATATGTTGTTATGTCATTGTCCAATAAAAATAAAGATCTTTCGCACACAAGAGCTTTCACTGTATATGTGTATATATATACATCAATAATTAACATTCACAATCAGCCAATATCGCGTGCTCACAAACTAACAGAACATCAAAACCCTTTGCTGCTAATAATCGAACAATAACAACAACAATTACTTGCATGTTAAATCAAGCAAGCGCTCTGTCAGCTCATTTACAGTCGTCCAATTTATTGAGTTCAGTACTGAACTGAGCTGAACTGTACTGATCTGAGCTGAATCAGCAGCGTGTCTGTCACCGTTACTTGCATTCATAACAAACATAAATCTTGCTTTATACTATTCGTACTCACCGCATACAATGCAGGTTATATAGACAAAGGCTCATATTATCATTATTAGTATTATGCAATAATAAAAACAAAAACAATGAAAAAATATAATGAAAGCTTCACTTTTGCGTTTTATGACGTAAAACAACAAACAAATAGTATACATTTTATACAATATTAAAGAAAGAATACCAGTAAGGGAGCTATTTTCGGCTTTACCGAAATTTATATACTCTTGCAAGCATTGTCTGAATTATGATTATTTGAAAAAGCTTTCTTATAATCTTTTTTAATAAAAACAACGTATAAGTTTTTAAAGACAACATTTTTAGAGTGAATAGTTTAAAGAAAGCTGTTGCATTGATACTACACTACATTATACAATCTTCTATTTCGTCTGCTTAAAGAGAAACCTTCATGAAACTTTGCAATATAGTTAAGAACCTTTATATTCAAGAAGAAGCATTTTTTTTCTAACAAAAACATAATATTTGATGGAATGTTCACTTCATTTTTAATCGTCTGAGCTTGACCAAGTAGAATTTCAGACGGACGAACATAATTTTAGAAGAATTTATAAACTTTATATAGTCGACGCTGTTTCCTTCTGTGCATTGCAAACCACATGACAGACTTAATATGCTCTTGCAAGAGTATAAAATCGGCGTAATTAACGCACAAACATTTCTCAGTTTTTCAACTACTTTTTGTATTTGAAAAGTTATAAAAAAATTCAAATATTAAGAAATATTGGCAAACGGAATTCGATTTAATAAAAAAATATATATACACACATGTATAATTGGCTTAAAAGTCTAAAAAAATTATTTAATATAAAAAATTTATAATGAACTCAAAATTCAATTTGTATTTGAAATGAAATGACATGAAATTTGTTTAATAAACGAAATGAAAAGTTGTTGAAAATTAAGCGTTTCTCATTTAACTCCTTTTTTTTTTGTTGTTGGGCCGTGTTTGAAAGCTTTAGTAATTAGCAAAGATACAGTTACTGATGATAGAACAAAATAGAAAAGTGGGATTGTTTTTTTTTTTAGTACTAACAGAATTTGTTTTTGAAAATAAGAACAAAAACAACAAAGAAACAAATTTTTTCAAAATAGTTAAATCTTTTTATCATTTTTATTTCTTTTTCCTTTTTCTCTAACTCGGCAAAATGATGCTCATAAATAAACACGTTAAAAATAAAATAAAACAAAAAAAAAAATGTATAAATTAAAAAATAAAAAATTTACACACACACACCTTCCTGCTCTCTCTCTCTCTCTTCCTTTCTATTTTATATCGTTTATATTTTTTCACGCGCGTCTCGTGCACATGTCATGCATTTTTATTTTCTTACGCATATCAATTTGCATTAATAAAAAAAATCAAAAAAATCATTTAAAAATATTTAAAAAAAACAAAAAATGTCGCTTCAAAATAATTGATTCTCTTTAATGAAAAATAATTTGAAAAATTTACTTTTTAAAACGAATTTTTTCATGTTTATTTATACGACGTTAATTTATAAATGGTATGTATATTTGTTCGAAAACAAATGCTGAACGCGCACACGCCCCGCTCCCCGCTCGTTCCTACGTATTGTATGTTATGCACATTCACGCAAAATTAGTCTCTGAGAAAACTCAATAATTCTGTTTTACGAACTAATAATAACAACAATAATAATTATAAACACATTGAACCGTAGTTGATTGAATGCTAATTTTAGTTAATAAACTTACAGTTTTATTGATAATAAAAAAAACAAAATAAAATCAAACACATTTAATTGCTTAGATTGACACAAACAGTAGTTTTCTGTGCTTATTCATAACAAAAGAAAAATTATTGTAGTCAAAAAAAAAAAAAAAAAAAATCGCTTTTGCTGCAAATTACGCAAATTCTTCACTTTTTCTATAATAAAAAAAAAAGAAAAATTTTTTAATACTTTTATTTGTATTTGTTTCTGTTTTTTTCTTAATTATACAACACAATTTTATTATTATTATTTAAATTATGTTTGTTTGTTTACTTTGTTGTTTTTTTTATATATTTTTTATATGTTTAGCTGTTGGTTCACTGCAAAAATTAGGACGCAAAATCTCAACGGCAAGTCGGAGCAGTTCCAGTCAGATTGAATTGTGTGTCCAATGATCAGCTTTATGAACAAAAGTATACACAGCTACAGTATATATCTCTATATAAATATGTACACGTCAACTAAACCATGTCTACACATACACACACACAACCACACACGACAGCACACATCTTCACATAACCAGAGTGACACACACACGCAATTTTGTTATAGCATTAAATTGTATTTGTATTATCTTCAATATATTTTTATTATTTAAAAGGAAAAAAAAAATTTACTCTTGTGCGTTTTTAGTTTTTAGTAATATTTTGTTTTTATTTTTATTGTATTTAAATAAATAATAAGTTATAATTTTAACAAAAAGAAACTTGTTTTTATTTAATTTTTTGTCAGTCTGTGCAATGCGGCGTATACGCAACCCAAATAAATATTACGTATACGTCAATGTTCTAATTTTTTATATAGAAATATTCTAATTTAATTTAATTTTTTTGTTTGTATTTACAAATGAAATGATTATTTGTTTTAGTTTTATTTATTATTATTCTTGTTATATGTTGTTTGCCCTCACAATTACACACGCAATGCTTGAAGCTGCTTTACACGGCTGTATATGTAATGAAGCAATTAAATCAAGCAACACAGATATACATACATAAATAAATGACAAAAAAAATAAAAATTTCAATTACAAACAAAAAAGGAAGAAAGATAACAAAAACAACATTTTAATAAATTATTGCATTCCTGTAAGCTTTTCGTGTGTTTATTAAAAAATCATAATAAATATTAATGAATGCAATTTATAAATAAATTATACAAATTTAAAACAATTTACAAATAAATGAAAATAAAAAACAAAAAAAAAAAAAGATTTTTGGCAAAGCAAAACGAAAAAAAAAAAAAAAAAATCTTCAAATTTTGAGGCGTCAAGTTCTTGAAACAAGAAGCAGCAGCCAATAGCGGACAAGTGCAGTGTAAAATGTCATTTTGAAGCATGCATCAACAAGTTTAGCATCATCATCATTATCATCATTTGCGACATCATCATGACGTTAACAAGTAAACCATCGTTCAAAATGCGAAAAGTAACCACAATCATCAATCAACTAACTTAATTATTATCATCATTGACGACGCCCATGGAACGGCTGAGAATATTTTTTTTTTGCAAGCATAATAATTCAGCTTTTTTTCCCTACCACCACTGAAAGGCATTAAGCAAAGAAGCACAGGATCAGCTCATCAACGAAACATATCATCATTTAAAATGCACACACACAATACACATATACATACATACATACACTGCCAGTTATACAATACAATAAATAAATAAAACAACAACAATTAACTACTCCTACTACTACAACTGCAACAACAACAATAAGAAACATACGTCGGTTAACTGACTTTCTGTTGTATAAAACACTTTCAATCAACACACGTACAACTCTAGACACATGATCAAAATAACGTAACGTAAATAACAAAAGCAAAACTACTACTTCCAACCTCCCCCCCCATTCCACAATTGCGTAACGTGCGGGCAACAACAACGACAACGACAACAACAACTACTACGATTGCAAATATACAATACATAATTTTGCAACAGCAACGCCATTATCGACGCCAGCAAGCTCACCGTGCGGCACCAAATATCACACCTATTCATCGATATTCTTTGCCAATTTTCGGGAGCAACAATTGCAGGCAGCACAAGAACGTGAGCGTGATCGTGAACGACAACGACATCGTCAATTGAGCATGCGTTTGAGCGGCAATCGTTTGCGTGAGACTGCCATCAACAACAACAACAACAATAACACCGATGTTAATAACATTGACAATGATGATATCGATGAGGCTGACAATGCTGATGAACACAATCGTGATGATTATGAGAATGAGACCACAGACAATGAGAATACTGTCAATGGCAATGGCAATGGCAATCAAGCGTTTGTGACCACGGATAGCTCGACTACGGGTACGCTCTATTTTGGCGCACAAGCCAATAAAATACGTATCACTGAGAATCCACTGCCGGAGCCGGTTAGCTCTTAGACGCGCACCTACCAATAAAATGGAAACAACAAAATGCAAAACAAAATACTAAAAACCAAAACAATTCAAATATTAGTCTTAATGTTGTTGTTATTGTACACAAAATTAAATTCAGAGAAAAAAAAAATAGAAAAAAATAATAATAATAATAATACATAACAGCAAAGCGTATAACACGAGCGCCATGATGAATCATTGCCGCACGCGCCGCCAGTGCAAAGCTTTGTGCAAGCCTAGCCCAGCCAGCCAGCCAGCGCCATCTAGTTGTAGTATTTTGCTGAGCCGAGCTTAGCGCACACAAATATGAAAGCAGAAGAAGAAGTCACACAAAACGCGTTTACTACACTGATTTTGTTATAATTCAGTACACAATTGTTAAACAAGTGAATAAAGCAAAACAATATTGACAAAAAAAAAAAAAACAAAAAAACAAGAAACAAAAAACGTAAACAATGAAGAAATTTTATACACTTTGTGCCTGAGAGAATTAAATAATACTTATATACATAAATACATAAATAAATTGTAACAGTTACCATTTTATTGATAATTTTTTCTAAAGTAAAAGAAAAACAAAAAGAAGAAAATTTAAGAATACACATATTAATTTAAGCATTGAGTGGCATTAAGAGCTTGCTTAGTTGTGAAAAAAAAAACAAAAGAAAAAACAAAATGGAATTATCTATTGTAAAAGAATAAAACAAACATATGTATTTGCTTATTGTTAATGAAGTGTTACAATGAAATCAAGTAATATAATAACCAAAAATTACATGAGATACTTTCGTACTCGTAGCATATCAAAAAACACATACACAGTTTTTTAAAAACAAAAAGACACATACAAATAAAAATAATTAAAAAATTATATAAACCAAATTGTTAAATAACAAAGTAAACACATAATAACTTTAGCTAAATAATAAAGGCAAAAATAAATAATAATAATAATAACAAAAAAATCACTGTGAATTGAAGTAAATCAAAGTTAGTTAAAGTAAAAATTTCAATGCGCTATCAAGACAAATAACTAAAAGAATTATTAGGCTAAACACAAACACATTAATGATCGAAAAATAAAGCATAGCAAAGCAATGTTGAAATTCAAACCAAATCAGTATACAAATTATAACAAGAGTTTTGCAACAAAAAAAAAAAAAAATAACAATTCAAATTCCATTCAATAAACGTTTTAGAAGCTTGAAATTGTTTGTGCGTTTCATTTATTGGTTTAATTTTTCTTAGCTTTAAGATACTCCTTGTCGAAGTGTCTGATAGATAATTTTATGGCTGAATCCATAATTCATAATTCTTTCAAATTTGGTTCTGCAAAATTTCTCTGTGATCAAATTTGTACTTCAACTATGGCGAAAACTTTCTAGATTTATAGGAATGTCAGGAATTTATTAGATTTGTTGGAACTTACTTATTCGCAACTTCGTATTATTGCTGGAAACACATTTAATAATAATAACAAGTGATCTTAGTTAAGACAAATAAGTATGTTCCATTATATAAACATTAATTTAAGAGGTCATTTTATATTTTAAAACATTTTAGTTTCTTGTGGTTTCTATTGTGAGTGTGAGAACATATTTATTTTAACATAGAATATTTCTAATCAGTGCGAGCAGAGGAATTCATATAGCCATGTCCGTCTATCTGTTTTATTGCTTTCTTGTTTTTAGGTATACCGTTTTAAATATATGAAATATTCAACAATTAGTTGTTTTTCTGGGCTCTCCGACTATTATTAGACAGATAGACATGTAGACAGATGGAAAGAAAGACAAACAATGAGTGAACTCTCATTGGAAGCTAAATTTTATTAATTTTTCAAAAGTGTTTTGAATAATTTTCAATTTCAACTTCATGCTAAGTTCATTGTGCCAATTTCTACTAATCTTTCCATCAAAATATGGCGCCATATGCAAACGCCCTACCGCATGCCATGCACTCACACACACAGTCGACATACATATATCGTGTTACCAACTGGTGTCCAATGCAGCACAGCGACTTGTATGCCTGTAATAAGATATTAACACAAACATCCTTGTCATGGTCGAAAAGGCTTATATACCCTTTTTTGTTGTTCTTGAAATTTGAGGAATTCAGGAAGAAGCAGCTGAGTTTAAGCGCTCATTGAAGTCCAAGTTCAAGTAAAGG
Source organism: Phortica okadai (assembly GCA_034638295.1). Lineage (NCBI taxonomy): Eukaryota > Metazoa > Arthropoda > Insecta > Diptera > Drosophilidae > Phortica > Phortica okadai. Next base: position 7,624,973 of record CM067851.1, read on the forward strand.
CGATACACTTACAAATTGAAGCCACTTAGAATTATGTAATGGCTCAAAATTTGCAAGTTTGCATTACAACTTCCGCTTACAAAGTTGTGTGGTCGTCGTCTGTCAGGTGTAGCTAGCAACTTGTTATCCATAAATCAACGGCCTAACAAACAAACAAACAGGCAATAAAATATGCGATTTCTCTGAAATAGGCCTATAAAAATGTTCACTTACATAAGAGACAATTCTTGAGAATAACTTTGTCAAACGTACCAAATCAAGCTCAACTTTAACCCAACAGTTAAGACTTTGCATTAATTTTCACACGCTACTGCGGCGGCACTTGTAAGTTGATATTTTATATTTTGGCGCTATTTTTTCTTATCTTATTTTTTGTTTATGGCTCATAATTATTCTATGTACATGCTTATACTTGGCTTGGAATGTGCACGCGTGTGCGTGTGTGTGTGTGTGTGTGTGCGTTAAGCTTGGTGTTGTAGGAAGTCTATAAGAAACAGAGCAGCACAAAACCGACCGAACTTGACCGTTGATGAAACAGTTTATATATATGTATATGTAATAGTAATAATAACTTGAAGCGCGCTTTGTGGTGGCAAACCGGTTATGTGATTTATAGTTACGCACAAGCGTACAAATCCAATTAGATGGCAGTAAGCGCGATCGGCTGCAGTCGCCATAGCACAAGCAGTGATATTTTTTATTTTTTTGTTATAGTTTGTTGCAGCGTCTTAACGATGACGACAAAGTCGAAAACAAAGATGAAGAAGAAGTGAGCGCATTTTTTTGCTTTGGTTTTGAGCGTTTTCATAGGCCGTTGTTTACATCATTCCGGAACTCTATGCATTGTGGAATGTATCGTTTATTCAATTCAATTTACAAAATTTGTCGCCGATTGCAACTTCGTTGGGCTTCGTTGGTGGCGATCGCTTGTTTACAGTGGCGCAGAGGGCAGTTTGGCCACTCGACTGTGGCTTGTTTGTTTCTTTCTTTCATTTTGAACTATTTTTAGCTAATAACTTAAATAAATTTCTGTCTGTCTGTCTGTCGTTGGTTCATAATGAGGTCGGCGCGACAAATGCAACAAAGCCAAAAAAAAAAAAAAAAAACCCATGCAAATTTAGTGGCATTTGTCTTGCTCGCGTGCGTTTGCCTCATTTAAAATATAATTTGTGTTTATTATTAGCCAAGCGCATAGCTTTTTGGCCAACATTAACATCTGCCGCGTTTTTCGTTTGCTTTGATCGTTTGCAAATTGGAACACTCACGGTTTTTATGCCGTTTTCTTTATATTTTTATTTATTAGCAGACAGTTGTTGTTGGTGTGGTTCTGGTGCCTGTGTAATAATGCATTGTCATGTGTCGCACGTAATGGCTGACAGCGCGCCAAGGCACAATCGTTCGACTGGACGTGTTGTAATGAACATTTCAACTGAATTTCTCGATTCCCACGTTAAGTGGGAGCGATCGTTATCAATGCTTATGCCTGTTGAACGATGGGCGTGTAAGGTTGCATCAAGGACATTCGTTGTGGGTGCGTAACATAAAAGTTTAGTTGTTGGTTTGAAGAGTATTAATCTAAATCGATATCGAATCTTTGCAGAAAATTATTTCATATTAGATTGTTATTGCTCAATGTGATATTCGACCCAAAAACAACTCAACGTAATATTACTAATTAATTTTCAATTTTAGATAACAGTCGTTCTACAACTTGGTAACATTTCGACACCTCAACTAATTAAGCATCACCAGCCTTTTGGCCAAATCGAATAATCGAGTTTAAACCAAAATTCATAACACTTTTCAATCGCATCTTTGATTCGTTTCAGTTTGTAACTCTTTTCAGTTAAAGAGCCAATTACATACATGCATATATCATTAAATGATTGGCGTAAAAAGATCGTCGCTTTGTTAATTGATTGATAGTCAAGGCACATACCAAGATATTTTTTTTTTTCGGGGAAAACTTGTTTCTACGAAGAACTGTTCAAATGCCAAATCTTTATAGTGAGTGTATGCGCACCAACAACAACAACAATGAATCAATAATTGAGCGAAAAAAGCGATGCGATTATTAATTGGCGTAGACATATACATACATGTGTGTGCACATACATACATAATCTCATGATTTGACTCGAGTCGTTAAATTTGTTTGTCTTGTCTTGGGTCAGCAACAACTACAAAGAAGGCATTATTATAACATTTAATCGCAAGTTTTCTGACTCAACAGACGAGAATCTGAGGCAAACCATGCAGATGATACCAAAAGAAATACAAGATTCGTCAAATTACTTCTACAGAAAATTCCAACTTTCAAATATCAACTGGAAAAAAATCAGACTAATTTTGTCACATTCAAATCGGTTAAGTCACAACGTCACACAGAAGTATTTTTGGATACGTACAAGAAAATTAACTCTCCTCCTGATGCGGAAAATGCGACCATCTACTAGAATTCCAAAAAAAAGCTTGACTTTGACCATGGCTATTATATAAGCTGAGTATGCAGCTCTGGCAGTGTGTTCATACCACATGTTTATTGACCTTTTCCACTTAGTCTGAGTCATGAGCTCGCCAAGATTTGTCTGATAGTCGGCCTAATAGTTAGAATTGTCGTAGAGCGCTTAGACATTTTGGTATTTATCAATAGTGAGCAGTTTTTTTTAAAGCGCCAGCCGCTCTAATCAGCTTCTTATCTGCAATGCTCGTGCTACTTCCGATTTGTGTAATTCCACTGACATTGAAATCGCCGGCGCCCACTTCATGCCGTGTTATCACATACTCTTCTCTGAATGATTATAAGTATGATTTCGTACGCGCGATTTTAACAAGCTGTGTTAGTTTATTTGCCTACAAACTTGTGTTGACTTATCAATCGCTTGAACTCTTAACACTTACATTGGTTCCAAATTTTAAACGGGCGATGCGAGGCGAAATATAGAATTTGAATTCTAGGCTGGCATTTTTTGTAGTTTGATTGTGTTGCGTGCGATAACCTGGGCGATCTAAATTCGCTTTAAGTGCCGTTTGGAAATTATTTAAACAGCGCAATAATTATGGAATTTATAACAGTTGTTCTTAATCCGCGAAACGTTAAACAATCCGGAATTAATGTAGCACCGATAATTTTTCAAGACGATGAATAAATTGTGCTTTCTGTTAGCAGTTGTCCTATTAATCGCATTTGCAAAAGGTGCGGTAGGGCGTAAATTAAATAAAAAAAAGGTCCGTCTAGATACCAGTTATGAGATGCAATTGTATATGAACATGAGCGTTGATCCGTGTGTTAATTTTTATAATTTCGCTTGTGGCAATTGGGCAAATGCAGTTGATTATCAATCCAGCGATCCTTTCGATTCATTAGAAATGAAATTGAATAAAAAATTAGAGAGAATTTTAAAAGCCGAAACGGATAACATTGACACTGACGACGACAAACAGATTAAACAATTTTACAAGTCGTGCGTCAATATTCCCAATTTGAAGAAAAAATACAACGAACAAGTAAAGGCTCTTATCGGCGAATTTGGTGAAATGCCCGCATTGTACGGTGATCAATGGGACGAAAATAAGTTCGATTGGGTGGATGTGGTTGGACGTATTTCTTTTAATTACGGTAATGACATTTTATTGTCATATTTCATAGAGCCGGATTTAACAAACAACACGTTTAATAGATTTATAATTGGTCAGCCAGAGTTACACTTCGAAACAAAAGTTATGTATCAGAGTAACTCCACAGCTCATTACAGAGAAGATTGGCGTAAGACAATCAAAACACATTTAATCGACTTTTTAGATCTCGATGAGGAGCCTGCCTCAAATGTCGCCAATGAAATTGTACAATTTGAAATTTCGTTGGCAGATGGTATGATTGATGATACTATGGGCTTGGACATCCTCAAGTTGATGCGATTAACAACCGTAGAGAAAATGCACCATCGCTATGCGCCGACAATCGACATGAATCGTCTGGTCACCTTAATGATGGGCAAACCAATAAATGAGCCTATTTACGAATTTGTCAAACAGTATCAGAAGAATTTAAAGAAAGTACTGAGTACTACACCGAAACGAACCGTCGCAAACTATGTGTTTTACAAGTTGTTGGTTGAATTCATAGAGTATCCTTCAGATACGGCTGAAGAACAGGAAACTGACTGCGTAGCTGTCACAAAACGATACTATGATCTGGATAGCATATTTTACAGGCGATACAGATCAGTGACAACCGAAAATAGCATTGATTTTATTTGGGAGAGAATGAAATCAAGATTCAAAAAGAATCTTGACTCGGATCGGATGAGTTGGATGAAAGAGGAGACACGCCAATATGCTAAACAGAAATTGGATGCCATGAATCTTAAATTAAACTATGAAGAGGAGAGTTCCTCTGAGGAGAGTTCCAATAAATCCAATGCGTTGGTTTTGGACAATGAAGAATTTGTCATAAACTTGGCCAACATACGTAAGGTTAAGGCTCGGAAGTATCGTGAGCAACTGTATGAGCCACCCATTTCATCACGTGGTGAAAGCTACACTCCGGTATACAAGGCTGTTGAGAATACAATTTGGTTGCCCATATTGTTGCTGCAAAAATACTATTTATGGTCTGGTAGCAGCCCGAATGCAGTCAAATTTGGTGCCTTGGGATCAACATTAGGACACGAGCTCATACACGGTTTCGACGATTTTTGCCGTATGTATGACAAAGATGGCAATATTAAAGACTGGTGGGATGAACAATCGGCAGCCTCCTTTAAAAAACGTAAGGAATGTTTTACTAATCAATACGCACAATATAAGTTCAATGGTCATCTGCTGCCCAGACTCGAATCACAAGGCGAGAATATTGCGGACAATGGCGGCTTACCCCTTGCATATGCGGCTTACCTAGACTGGTATGAGGAGGCGGTACACACGAATCGAAATCTTAGCTCGGAGATGCTACCAAATTTGAACTTTACCAGCAAGCAGCTCTTCTTTATCAGTTATGCTCAGACCGATTGCAGCAATATGAACTCAGAAGACCTTGACTATCAGATATTGACGGATCCACATTTGCCTTATGAAACTCGTGTCATTGGATCTCTATCGAACTTTCCCGAATTTGCCAAGGAGTTCAACTGTGAAGCAGGCAAGCCAATGAATCCAATCAACAAATGTAAAATATATTGAAAACTACTACAAATATTTCAATTTAAAAGCAGCTTGTACATATGAATGTTTATAAAAAATTGTATCTTTCCAAAATTACAGCGAATTAAACAAATATATATGTTTATACGTACAAATGTACTAACTTACAAGTTTTAAATCAAAAAGAATCGAACTATTTAAATCAGTCAACTCATTCGTATCACACTATGTCGCACAGAAGTATTTTTGGATACGTAGAAGAAAAGTAACCCTCCTCCTGATGCGGAAAATAAGACAATCTTCTAGAATTCCAAAAACAGCTTGATTTTGACCATGGATATCATGTAAGTTGAGTATAACGGCTTTGGCAGTGTGTTCGAATTCAATCATACCACATGTTTATTGACCTTTTCCACTTCATCTGAGTCGTAAGCTCGCCAAGATTTGTCTGATAGTCAGCCTAATAGAATTGTTCGTAGAGCGCTTAGACATTTTGGTATTTATCAATAGTGAGCAGTTTTTTTTTAAAGCGCCAGCCGCTCTAATCAGCTTCTTATCTGCAATGCTCGTGCTACTTCCGATTTGTGTAATTCCACTGACGTTGAAATCGCCGGCGCCCACATTCATGCCGTGTTATCATATACTCTTCTCGGAATAATTACAAGTATGATTTCGTGCGCGCGATTTTAGCAAGCTGTGTTAGTTTATTTGCCTACAAATGCAGCACGTGAAGCGCGAAGCGAATAACGCAATTAATCGTCGTTTGAAAATTATTTAAACAGCGCAATAATTCTGGAACTTATAACAGTTTTTCTTAATCCGCGAAACGTTAAACAATCCGGAATAAGTGAAGCACCGATAATTTTTCTTAACGATGAATAAGTTGTGCTTTCTGATGGCAGTTGTCCTATTAATCGCATTTGCAAAAGGTGCCGTAGGGCGTAAAGGAAATAAAAAAAAAGTCCATCTAGATACCAGTGATGAGATGAAATTGTATATGAACATGAGCGTTGATCCGTGCGATAATTTTTATAAATTCGCTTGTGGCAATTGGGCAAATGAGGTTGGTATTCAATCGAGCGATCCGTTCGATTCATTAGAAATGGAATTGAATAAAAAATTGGAGAGAATTTTAAAATCCGAAACGGATAACATTGACACTGACGACGACAAACAGATTAAACAATTTTACAAGTCGTGCGTCAATATTCCCAATTTGAAGAAAAAATACAACGAACAAGTGAAAACTCTTATTGGCGAATTTGGTGAAATGCCCGCATTGTACGGTGATCAATGGGACGAAAATAAGTTCGATTGGGTGGATGTGGTTGGACGTATTTCTTTTAAATACCGTACCGAAATTTTATTGTCATATGACATAGAACCGGATTTAACAAACAACACGTTTAATAGGTTTATGATTGGTCAGCCAAAGTTACACTTCGAAACAAAAGTTATGTATCAGAGTAACTCCACAGCTCGTTACAGAGAAGTTTGGCATGAGACAATCAAAACACATTTAATCGACTTTTTAGATCTCGATGAGGAGCCTGCCTCAAATGTCGCCAGTGAAATTGTACAATTTGAAATTTCGTTGGCAGATGGTATGATTGATGATACTATGGGCTTGGACATCCTCAAGTTGATGCGATTAACAACCGTAGAGAAAATGCACCATCGCTATGCGCCGGCAATCGACATGAATCGTCTGGTCACATTAATGATGGGCAAACCAATAAGTGAACCTATTTACGAATATGTCAAACAGTATCAGAAGAATTTAAAGAAAGTACTGAGTACTACACCGAAACGAACCGTCGCAAACTATGTGTTTTACAAGTTGTTGGTTGAATTCATAGAGTATCCTTCAGATACGGCTGAAGAACAGGAAACTGATTGCGTAGCTGTCACAAAACAATACTTTGATCTGGATAGCATATTTTACAGGCGATACAGATCAGTGACAACCGAAAATAATATTGATTTTATTTGGCAGAGAATGAAATCAAGATTCAAAAAGAATCTTGACTCGGTTCGGATGAGTTGGATGAAAGAGGAGACACGCCAACATGCTAGACAGAAATTGGATGCCATGAATCTTAAATTAAACTATGAAGAGGAGAGTTCCTCTGAGGAGAGTTCCAATAAATCCAATGCGTTGGCTTTGGACAATGAAGAATTTGTCATAAATTTGGCCAACATACGTAAGGTTAAGGCTCGGAAGTATCGTGAGCAACTGTATGAGCCACCCATTTCATCACGTGGTGAAAGCTACACGCCGGTATACAAGGCTTTTGAGAATACAATTTGGATGCCCATATTGTTGCTGCAAAAATACTATCTATGGTCTGATAGCAGCCCGAATGCAGTCAAATTTGGTGCCTTGGGATCAACATTAGGACACGAGCTCATACATGGTTTCGACGATTATTGCCGTATGTATGACAAAGATGGCAACATTAAAGACTGGTGGGATGAACAATCGGCAGCCTCCTTCATAAAACGTAAGGAATGTTTTATTAATCAATACGCACAATATAAGTTCAATGGTCATCTGCTGCCCAGACTCGAATCACAAGGCGAGAATATTGCGGACAATGGCGGCTTACCCCTTGCATATGCGGCTTACCTAGACTGGTATGAGGAGGCGGTACACACGAATCGAAATCTTAGCTCGGAGATGCTACCAAATTTGAACTTTACCAGCAAGCAGCTCTTCTTTATCAGTTACGCTCAGACCGATTGCAGCAATATGAACTCAGAAGACCATGACTATCAGATATTGGCGGATACACATTTGCCTTATGAAATTCGTATCATTGGATCGCTATCGAACGTTCCCGAATTTGCCAAGGAGTTCAACTGTGAAGCAGGCAAGCCAATGAATCCTATCAACAAATGCGAATTATATTGAAGACTTTTATTGTACTTACTTACTTTACACATTTAAAACAAGTTCTCTCTTATTTATAACATTGCTCTTATCAACTAAACTCTGTTTTTCCTTTTTAGATTTAAAATTGAATGTACAAATTCTGGGTTAAATAAATAATTGAATCGAATATGCATAAGTGAAGCAAATTGTTGTAGTAACTAGTGGTAAAAAGGCGGCAGTATATGTGTGGATCTCTAGTTTCCTAGTTTCCAAACCAATTGGATGAACCGATTTCGTTTTTTAGCTTAATCAAAAATGATATCTGTTCAATAATGCTTGGACACATGTTTAATAAGGACAAACAACACATTCGGTAGTCTAGTAAAGTCGGCGCTTCTTGGTAGCAATTTGTTTGGACTCGCCTTATCGTGTGGAACTTATTACAAAAACACGTGGCAAATGAAAATCATTAGTGGGGAAACATTTTTCAAAGTCCTACACATAGACTTCTGATCTTATCATTTGATTTGGCCAAATTTTGCAGTTTATTTGTGCGACTGTTATTAATTTAAAATCGGTTAACGAACCGCGCTATTTCAGTGATGATGCTTGAAGACACACACATACACACATACACAGTAACACAAAATAAACTAGAACGCCGATCAGAATGAATGGTAGCTGAGAAACATTCACCGTTGGTATTTGCCCATTGTTTCTTTATGTTTCGTGTATCTTTTGTTACGCTTAAATATTTGTGCAAATAACTAATAAATTTGATTATTATTGTGCGCACAATCGATGAAAATATGCAAATGCAAATGAATAGCGGCATTGTTGTTGTTCGATATATGAGAGCGCGCAGAAAACCGTTAAGTCGCGTGAATTAAACGCTTATTAACTGATTCGTTTTGTTTGTTAACTTAGATTTTTTTTTTTTTTATGTATTTTTATTTCTTGCATAAATTAGCTAAGCAAATAAGTCATTAACACTTTGTTGGTGCGACAAGTTAAAGTTAAAGTCCGGCAGCGGGTCAAGTTCGCAAGTGGCATAACAGACCTCACACAAACAGCTCGAATTTCAAGTAACGTGTATCCTGCTGATAATGCTTAAAAGCAATTTACCGAAAGTGCCAAAATATCATAAATCAAATATTGTATTACTTTGCCAAATACATTCTTTTCAACTACCCCCTTCTCGCTGCCTCTCTCTCTCTCTCTCTTTCTCTCACAGTCTTGTTGAAACTTACTGAGTGCCTCAGACATATCTTTCGCTTCTTTAGGCCTATTTGCTTTCGCTTTTTGTATATACGCCAGAAGAATTGATGACTCTGTCCGTCTTTGGTCAGTTCTTTTTTTGTATTTAAGTTGTTTTTGTTTTTCGTTTTATTAATTCTTGGTTTTCGGCTTGTGCGTTGCGAGCAAAGCCAAAGGTATGAAAGTAATTGTGGTCTTGGCGCGCTCTTCTCTTTCGCTCGCAACAGGTTCTGGTTCTGATAATCATGTGTGTGCGTGTATGTGTGTGTGTGTGTAGGTTGACTCAACCTAATGCGGTATCTGTGTGTTGGACTTTGTGGCAGGCAGATTAAATGTGTTTGTGTGTGGCAAAAGTCGTTGTGACTGGACACAAATACATACATAATCTGTTACTCACTACACACGTTGTTGATAAGCCAAGGTGAGGAGTCAATATATAAAGTCAACTTGTCTTATTACTAATTTATTAATAACATAAAATTATGTTTTATTGTTTATATTTATTGAATTTTTTTTACATTAAACATGCATCAGTATGTGTGATAATGAGTGATCGTGCATGCAAATACGAATTTCCTACAGGGTCTTTTTCAAGTAATCTCGAGTCTGAGTCTTTAAATTTTGTTGTTTTGCGTGTGCATGTGTGTGCGTGAGAGCGCTCGATTTATGCTTCTTTACCTGTTTGTTTAGTGCGACTCAGTTTGGTTACGCTCTCAGCTAACGTTCGATAAATTTTTCCTTTTATTTGTTTTTTTCTTATTTCGAACTGGCTCAGTTCCAAGTTACAACGTGTTGCCACTGATCATCGAGTAGTCAGTCAAGGGACCAACGAGCGAAAGGTGCGGAAAAATGTACAAATTTCTCGTTTGAAACTATTTTGTGAGCGTATATTTCTAAAGGTGTTCCGGAGCACTCCCATTTTCGCAATCGCGGTTCTATGTGTGTGTGTGTGTGTGTGTGTGTTTTTTAGTGTATGAGCCATGAGCAAGTGGCTAACAGAGAGAAATAATAGTTATTTTCATGTTGAATCACTCTAAGTGATGGGAATTTGTATGAAATATATCACTTTTTAAAAATTACTTCATTTAAAAAGTAAAAAAACAGAGAGCAAAATGTGCGCTCTCGCCTCATATTCATGTTATCAATCACTGCATTATAGATATTGAACTGTCTTATTTGTAGACGAATATCAAGTAACAAATGTCATTACAAGACTAACGTTTCTTTTCATTTGTTTTATTGCGATATATTTGTAGTGAACTATGGCAAAAAAAGAACATCAGCATTGAGCTAACGTATGTTCAGTAGTTTCTTAATTTTTACATTAGTTCAAGAAATGCACATGCTTTTGAAAATTGTGTGATACTGCTTAATCACTTCTTTTGTCTTATGTTTTCACGTACGCGTGTTATCACTTAGAGTGATTCAGACGTGAAAACATGTTTCACTGTTTTCATTCTCACCGTACCACTAACGGTGTACACGGTTTTCAATTCTCTGCATCTTATGTCGCGCTACAAAGACAGTCGATATGCGTTTGTTGAATGCCAATTTTTGTGTTAGCTTAATTTGAACACTTTAAAACGACTAACAAGGCTCTTAAAGGTGGTTAAGAAAAGACGTTAAGAGGTTAAGAAAGCTCTGTGCGCACACAAACGAGTTGAACGTGAGGCGCGCGCGACCGCAAACTGTTGCTCTTAAAGAAGACAAATAAAATTACATATTTTTTAATGTTTTCAATGTGAAGCAAAATTGTAAGTGGATTTGTCTAAATATTGCATTCGGTTGCTTTGCTCGCTGTGCTATTTCGTGTGCCATATTGAATAATATATACATAATTAAAAAAATCTACACATATGTACATGCATACAAACAAATCAACGAGTGCTTTAACAATCACGCGTCGCTGAAGCCGCTGAACCGCGTTAACAAACAAAAGCGTTAAATGAAATGCATATAAAAAAAAATTATTGTTATTATTGTTGTTGTGCAAATAAATGAGTTATAAATGAAATGAAATACATATATATATATTTTTTTAAGTGCATTGTTGTTATTGTGTTTTGCTTGTGTTTTGTTTGTGTTTTGCTGCAGTCTCATTTAATTGAATATTGAAATGTGTAAAATGTTAAAAAGGGCATGAACAAATAGTAATAAAAATTCTTTTCGCGTTGCACATATTCACACAGATACACAACCACCCGCAACTATTTGTTTTTTTTTTTTTGTTTTTCTTTTTTATATAGAGTTGCTTTATAAGCGCAATGCTGCTGTACATTTAGTTTAGACTTGAATTTTCATTGGTTTGTGCTCAGTTCAGCGGCATTTTCTTCAACGTCTAAAACAACAACAACACCAAGATGCACACTCAGTGGCAAGAGCAACCAACGTGCAAGCAAAAGTCATGATGCCAAGTAACAAGCTTGGCTCAAACAAACTTGTTGCCAGCATACTTATTGCAATTTTCTGTAGTTGTTGCTGCTGCAGCTGCCTCTTTAGTTGAATATTTGTTGTTATTGTTTTCTTTTGCTATATATTTTTTACAGATTTTTTTTATTCATGTCGTCAGTTCTTTTTTTTTTTTTTACTTCTGAGTTTACCTTGCCTTACCAGCAATATTTGTCTTCTTCTTACAATATATATTTTTTTTTTGCCATTTTAAACACAAATGGCGACTCGTTTTGGCACTCGTTGAGAACACGCGCGCTCACGTAATTTTCAAGCGCTCTCAACTTCGGCCTAAGAATCAAAGAAATAAAAAAAAAAAACAAAAAACAAAGGAAACGTACAGTGTAATGTGCTTGTGCTTGCGTGTGTGTGTGTGTGTATGGAAGTGAGCAAGCAGCACAGTGGGCGCATAGAAAATAGAAACTTTTCGTTGTTTGACTTTGTTTCCTCTTTGGTGACATTGTGTGTTTGTCCATTGGTGCACAAAAGAATTTCAACAAACAATAATTAATTAATTCAATAAATAACGAAATTTAATTTATAAAAAACAATAATAATTGACTTTGGGATTACTTTCAACGCGACAATACGCAAATATGCAACGTGCAGAAAAGGTAAGTTTAAGAAAAACAAAAAAAAAATAAAAATTTTCGTTAAAAAAAAAACGAAAATAATATTTATCATAAACTACCATGTGGGGAGACATTTGTGTGGAAAATTTACAAACACACATACATAGGCAAATAGATAAATCTTGCGATAAAAAGTTAATCATTCGGCTTAAAACAAATATTGAATTAGCTTTAGATTAGGTTGACAAGCAAAGCTGCACAAATAATACAAAAAAAAAAAATTATTATAATAATAATAAAAAAACATATTTCGCCTGAGAAACAAAGCATTTTAAGCCAATAATACAAAACGTGTTTTTTTCTGCTTTTATTTTTTGGTTTTCTTTGTTTTATTTCGTTGTTGTTATTATTGTTTAGTTCATTACTCCGAAACAATAACAAAAATTAAAAAAAAAAAGGTTATTAATACATAATTTCAGGCGTGTGTGTAGGTGTATGTGTCGTGTGTGTGTGATAACCAACATGAGAGTTGAGTCAATAATAAGCAAAAATTATTTAATTAAAAATCATGTTATTTTCTGTCTATAATCGAAATAAAGCAGCTTGTCACGACGACCTTGCCGTATAAGGCAGACACTTTTGTTGTTGTTGTGGAATTTAAGACACAGACAGACAGACACACACACACACACATAAACTTATTTCGCACTTTGCAAATTTCGTACAACTTTGAACAAATTCATTTAGTCTCTTTATCTTATCAAAGATGACACTCACACACACACACACACACACACACACACACACTAAGTCATATTTAATCTTATCGCAGCGCAGCGTTTGCAAGACACATCCGTGGCTATCACACAAACCTTCAAACAAATTTCGTGCAATTTTTATTTACATTTAAACATTTCGTAATAATTCTTATGCGATAACTTCAACTTGAGCATCTTTCTAATGCTAACGCTCTTTTTTTATTTAAATCTTTACTTTTTATATCATTTACTATTATAGTAAAAGTAACGTACCTTCATTTTTCACAGTGTATGTTATTAAATAATTGTTTTTTTTTTTCGTTTTTGTCTGTCATAATGGAATGCGAAATGCAAACATTTAATTTCAAGTCAACGCAAATGTTTTCACATTTATAAATATATTTTTTTGTGTTGTATTAATTGTTATAAAATATACGAGTTCAAGCGCAGCAATTGTACTTTGAGTACAATTACATTGAGTACATTCAACTGCAAAAGAAACATACAAAGTTTAATTAAATTCACAAAAGGCGCACAAGGACATGTGTCAATTATTTGCATACAAAAGAAAAGGGAATTTTCCATATTTACCAACGAAAATTCGTCTTACTTTAATAACATGTTTTTTTTTTTTAATACATGAAAAATTTTTGTCTAATAGTTTGAATTCTCTGGAATAGTCGGCGATTTTGTTTACTTTTGTCTCCATTTATGCTCATAAAATGTAAAATTATAAAAACTACAACCTCCTGAGCCATATTTTAGTTGTAAAGGACAATAATCTGAACTCTCTTTATCGAATATCATAACTTAAACATTGTAATACCAACACTACGCGAACAAAATTGAATTGAATTGAATTCTCTTGAAGATCAAGACAGTTTGGATACTTGAAAATGTATTCGTTCCAGGTTTTATTGTTCTTGAAATTAATTCAATCAATAAATAATGCACGAAAGAAAAATGTTATCATTAAAGCCCTTAAGATAAATTTTCATTGTTAAAATAGAATTCTCTCAAATGGATCAGTAAATCAGAGTTAATTATAATTAGTAAATACGTATATTCCTTTTACTTAAAAGGGTTGTCAAATTGTGCATTCGCATAATAAATTCTCTCAGAATTTTTAACATGTTGTAACTTGTCAATGAACAGAGCACAAAAACAACCAAAAATCAGTCTAAACGAAGTGGTAGACAAAACGACCTTCAAATCCTATCATATTTAAGCATTGTTGCCATCAAATTCTCAGTAAACGGAAATATAATTTCAACGACCTTTGAATGAGCGAAAAAAAAGAGAGAGAAGAAGCAGAGACAAACAAATTATAAACCGAAAAGAACACAACGACGGACGAACGGACAAGAAAAACTCTTCGAAGTACCTGTTGACAAATCCAGATGAGTTTTAATTTTTATGAGGATGCCGCACGCAAATACATACAAACTAAATACAATACGACATTGCTGTTGTTGTTGTTGGTGTTTTTATTGTTTGCTTGGGAATTTTTAAATCATTGAAGTGTGTATGAATTGTTGTTGTTGCTTAAGTTGCACCGTTGAAGTATTATTGTTTGTAGGAAACAAGATTTGTACTTGCAGATATGAAAATGCTTTGTTGTTGCTGTTCTCGTTGGTGTCAGTGTTGTTGTTGTTTAGGTTGAACTTGTTGTTCGGTGGCAAAGCAAAAGAGAACGACAGCCGACAATAACAAAATGCATGTAAACCAGAAGCGTTTCTGTTCCAACAACATAAGTGAAGAAAAAAAAAATCAGCAAACAATTTAAATTAAATTGTAAATTTATGCGTACTGAGGTGTGTATAAGTATCTGTGTGTCTGTGTGTGTGTGTGTATTTGTGTGTGAATATTTCAAAGCGTTACTGCAAGCATGCGCATTGCATCTGAGGTGAGTAAGTGTGTGAAATGGCGACAAAATCGCGATCTAACGTACAACCAAGCGTAAAGTAATGCAAACAATTTCTTTAGATTCCAAAAGAGAAAAATAAGATAGACAAAAAACTAGTAAGAAACTCTATTCGGTCTTGCTGAAGATTTAATACTCTTCACGTGGTCTTTTTCCCATTTTTTTGTGACGACTCATCTCTTCTCTATCTTAATATACTACATACCAATTAAATTCGGTTTGTTATGAATACCAGAGTTATAGAAATTGCTGATTTTAACTATAAGTGGGCGGTGGTACGCCCATTTTTTAAACAAAATATTTTTCACGGCGAACTCATAACATAAGTGATATCTTTCAAGAGAATTTGTAAAGAAACAAATAAGTTTCTCCAACAAGGATTTCAAAATCTTCAAACTCCTCTTTGGGAGATACCTTTTTTAACAGTCGGAGCTCAATGGTACTAACATACACTCAGCCTAGGTGTATTAGAAGACTTATTTTTAATACCGAAATATAAAATATCATTTTTTATGGTATCTTCCACTTCCAGTGGTCCGTTCATGTCCATTCCGAAAAATTACTGAACCTTAAACAAAAGAAAATATATGAAACTGTTTAGAAGTAAACAACTTATGAGTAATCAGACTAAGTAGAAACTTTTTTTATCTAATCGGCATATTTTTAAAAGAGCATCATCCATCAGCTAATCAGAAAATGGCTTATTGGTTTAAAATGCTTTGTTTGCAATAAATATATAATTTTTTCTTTCTTGGACTGTTTTAATTACTACCCAAAGAGTATATATTTTTTTTAAGTTCGACCAAATTAAAGATATTTCAATGTTGTTAATAATTATTTCGAAGCTTTTCGAACGTTTTGGCACTTAATCATCAACAACGAATAAAGAAAATAACAAAAAAATAAAAACAAATCCACCAAAGTTGGTCGAAATTTTGCTCATGTCTGCAGTGTCCAATTTCGCTTTTAGCGCAATAAAAAAGTGGCAAAAAAGAGTGTGGCATACCTGTTAGTAGTGAAAATTGTTTTTTAAACAAAGTCATCTGAAAACTACCTAAGCAAAAACCAGTAACAACAACAAGCACAACAACAAAATAGTGAAATATTTATTTGAAATCGGCAGCGAGTAAAATGGCTCAAGGCGTTTAAATCATAAAATCATAATCGGCGACGAATCAATGAAAAATTGGGCCATTGGAATACTTTTGCTAAACAAGACTCGATCAATGGAGCTTGTAAACTTTCAGTTGCGTATTTGTGGACACGTTTGTATTTATTTATTTATCGTCATCTGTCGCTGCAAGGCATCATTTGTTAGTAATCAAAAAAAAAGTAGTCAAAATAAATATTGCCAAACTTTTTCCACTTTCAGTGAAGTAAAAAAATGTCTTTATATTAAAAAATGTTATAACAAATTTCCAAAATGTTGCGAACTTCGAAATTTTGTTTCTATTTTTGACAGAACGCTTGGATAATCATGCTTATAATTAATTGTAGACGTTGGGTTGTTCGTCTTAGTAATTGAATTCTAAGAGAATTTATATGCTCTCCGTTTGGTTCATATGCTTATCAACAGACGTAACTCATGGCTTAACTCAGGGATCAATTTTTAAAATAATAGATTTAAATATCATTAAAAGATCTGTAAAGCCAAGTCACAAATCACTCGACTGATCTATCGCAAAGTACAGCGGTATTATACAGTTTTTGTTTTTAGATTTAGCTCAAGATCTTTATTTGGAAAACAGATAAATCTTAGGGATGAGCTGCTCACTTTTACTAATAAAACTTTTGACTTTAAAATGATGAAATTTCCGTTCTAAGAAAAGTGGATTTGATATAATTAATTTGTCCTGTCCTAATGCCAAGTAAAGATGAATATGTCTTCCGTTTCGTAGCAAATATTTCCAATGTCTTTTGGCAATGTGCCAAGCAACAATATAATAGAAGTATAATTGATATAATTTATAAACACACACAAATTATTACTGCAAATTCTTCCATTTTTCGCACCTTATTATTGCTGAACATTTCCAAGAGAAAATGATATATGTAATTGCTGAAAATTGCATTTCTTTGCCATAATTTATACTTTGTTGTTTCAAATTAACAAGCAAAATAATAATTATTATTTGTAAAACATTTTCCAATGCGTTTAATTTTCACCTTATTACACAAGTTAAATGTGTGTGTGTGTGTGTGTGTGTGAGAGCAATGACGTCACTGTCTTGTCTTGTCTTGGCACAGAAAATGCCATTTGAATGACAACAAATCAATATGGCATTTTCAATTTGCTACTTTTGCTTGTAATAAAAATAAGTTTAAATAATGTTTGAGACACAAAATACAAATACAAAAGAGACATAAAAAAAAAATATAAAAAAATCATAGAAAAATGCGGCATAAATAATGCATTTGCATATGTGACAAAGACAACGGCAACAACAACAACACTAACAACTTATATGCATTTATCTCTACGTATATATATAGAAATATGTTTATATATATGTATGTTTGTTCGTATAGCAAATAAAGCCAAAGCGCAACAAGATGAGTGTTGTAGATTGCAGGCATGTAAAAGACAGAAAGAGAGAAGCAGGAATGATGGCGTGTGTATGTGTGTGTGTATGAGCAACGAAATGAAGGGGAACAGGTCGGTCAGTATGGCGACATTTTGTATATGTACATGCATTTGCAGTTGCAGCTTCAATTTTTGTTGTCTTTGTTGTTGTTGTTGTTGTCAGTGTTGTATTTTTCGTGTGCAAAACGCGTGGGATCCAAAAGCCCAGTCGAACCTCAAACGTAAGAAGGCAAAACTAATTGAATTCAAAGCTCAAACGGCAGCAAAAACAAATCGCATTTGAAAAAAACTTGTTTATTGGCTTAGTGAACCGTTTGCTGGCCAAGTCTTGGATGGTCTAAAAGTAGCAAAAAGCAATAGCGACAACGACAACAACAACGACAACGACGACGACGATGAGTAGCAAAGTTGTGTTAAATGTGACGGCGTTGGGGTCAATGTTATGTAAACCTCGTTCAGTTAATGCTGCGATGCGATACGATGCGATGCTGTTACCAATTTGTTACACTCGTGCAAATGAACGAACACAAATGTTGTTGCAACAAACAAAAATACAAAAAAAAAATGTACAAAAAAAATCGATAAAGAAATAACAACAAATTTATACTTAACACACATATTTTTTAACCCCCTTTTTTTTTGTGTGTCGATTTCGATACTAAATATTTTCTCTGTTTCTTTTAACTGCATTTCAGATTTGAGTTGATAAGAAAAGTGCACCAAGCCAACACAACACAATAACAACAACGGCAGCAACAACACAATGATGACAACAATGTGTGTGTGTGTGTGAGTGTGTTAATAATTTAAACGGCATAAATAACAACAAAAGCAATTAAGCAAAGAAATGTGTCGTAAAGCGTCAAAGCAAAGACGATATTAATACAAAAACACACACGGCGTATGCGTAACATTAACAAAAACATATATTTATATCATTTTGGATTACTTGTGTTGCCATTTCTTTTAAAAAAAGACTATTAATATTAAAAAAAAATAAGTGAAAAAAGAAGAAAAATGTGTAACGTGTTTAACACAAAGTCAAAATAGCAGAAAATATTTTATATTTATTTATTTTTTTTTTCTGTGTCATTCACAATTTCGCTATCAGTTGCATTCACTGTGACTGCCACTTATGCAATACAATAATTGCTTTGTTCGTGAAAATTACCAAAAAAAACAAAAAAAATACCAACAAAAAAAAAACAATATCAGCGTAAAAGCACGCGAGATTCGCTTCTTCTTTAGTTTTTAATTTTGTTTGCTGTTTTTTAAAGTTTTATTAAATTTGTTATCATTAAAATGTGCATTATTATCTTAATTGAATGCATTAAAAAATAGAATCATAACAAATAATAATAAAAAAAATACAAAAAATTAATGATAATTGTGTCAAATATTAAAAAAAAAAAAATATTAAAATTGCTTTTTAAAGGTGTTGAAACAGTTATTTCATAACTGAAGCAGCAGCCGTCTTTGAGCGAGTGAGATCGTCTTGAAAAATATCAACAACAACAATTATAACGAAAGAAAATTATATGAAGAAGAAAAACTCAACAAGTTCCGAAAATAATAATCATAATAATTAAGTAAAATTTGAGTTCATAAAGAAAGCGGAAATAGCGAACAATTACGATTGCAATTCAGCTCTATCAGCAGACGTCTAAAAAAAAAAAATAAAAAACACAATACAACAAAAAAGAAGACAAAGTGGCAGCAACAGCCGCCACAACAACATAATGTCAGCGCCGATTACAACAACATTGAAGACAACAGCAAGAATATCACCTTCATCAGCAGCTGCAGCAGCAGCACCGTTGGCAGCGCCAGCAACAGTGACAGCAGT
Source organism: Phortica okadai (assembly GCA_034638295.1). Lineage (NCBI taxonomy): Eukaryota > Metazoa > Arthropoda > Insecta > Diptera > Drosophilidae > Phortica > Phortica okadai. Next base: position 7,644,379 of record CM067851.1, read on the forward strand.
CGACACAGTGGCAACACTGGCAGCTGCTGTTAATGCGCCAGCATCAACAACAGCACCACCACCACCAACAACATCATCAACATTATTAAAGGCCTGCTCAATTAGTGATGAGCCACAAAAACAACAACAAACTAAAAGTAATAATAACAACAATAATATTAACAATAAAAACAATAGTAATAATAATAATAACAACAACAATAAGCAAATAATTGCAAATAACTCAATAGTTGATGATAAAGCAAAAATGGTGCATGATTCTCACAAATCCGCAACGAATGTTGTTAACGCCAACGCAAAGGATAATAATAATGCCAACAACAATACGAGCAATCACAATCTGTCCAATACCAACAACAATATTACAAATAGTGGCAGTAGTAATAATAACAACAACAACAACAATACAACATTCGCCTACTTGCCACGCAGGCCCAGTCAATTTACGCCCATGTCCGATGCAAGCAATGCAAGTTTTAGTTCCGCATCAGTTGCTGGCTCCATACAGGTAAATATCTCTCTTTCTTTATTGCCATTCTTTATTTTTTTCACTTTTTTCTTCTGCTTCTTCTTTACGTTTTTTGCGTTTCTTGTTGGTTGTTTTTTTCGTTTTTTTTCGCAGTCGCTCATTTATTAAATTTATATTCTCAAGTGTGGCTGCCAACCGGTTTCTGCATAGTCAGGATTTTTTTTTTTTTTTTGCTTTTTTATTATTTTATTTCCACTTTTTTATTTCGCTTCGTTTCGTTCGTTTATTATTCTTATTAAGCAAACTACAAACGCGTATCTCAATCAGACTTGAAGCCATTTTATGATTGACTCATACACGAAAAGTCACTGGAAATTTAAAAAAAAAAAAAAAAAAGACTAAGACCATTAAAAAAAGAACTTGTATCCGTTCGAAATTAAAAATTAACATGAAAAGAAACAACAACAAAAATGAAAACAATAAAAAACAAAAACTATTTTGGAATGTGCTCCAAAAAAAAATTGCTTGGCCCACGCATGTGCAAAAAGTTAAGCAAGGTCCATGCGGCTGATGTGTCTGTCGCTCCCTCTGTTCGTCCGTCCGTCTGTCTGTCCGTCCCTCTGTCTCATGTATCTGTTTGTATCGGGAACTGCAGCGTTCGTTACCTTTCTCAGATACAGGTTCGTAATTGAATTATGACCGCATTGATTTAACATGAATTTCGTATTTTTTTGGCTTCTGGGTCAGTCGAATATGCCCGAAAAACACACAGATACACAAACACACAAACACCAAGCCAAAAAAAATGTTTCTCTTTCGTGTTCAAAGGCCATAAAAATACTTGATACCGAAAAAATAAAATAAAAGCTTTAAGAAAACAAGAATATCGCTTTTTAAAGAATGCATCTGGCTTTTTATGACACATTCAAAAGGATTTTATTCATTGATTGAAAATCGGAGATATTAATTCACTTAAACAGAGATAAAAATACAAAAGAAACAAATGATTAGCATTTGAGAACTGTTTCAAGGCTGTGTGGCTTTGTGTTTGATTAATGAGTTTAACATTTTGTAGTGAAGACCGAATGTTTGCTTAATGACGCTTCAAATTTCTGTCAGACATGTGAATTGAGTACATATCGTAAAGAGGTACTTGCAAAAATGAAATTAATTTAATGCTCAAACAGACTAACGGTATAAGTTTATATAACCATGTCCGACTGAGCGTTAGTCTCATAATAATACATAAAGTATTCCTTAGTAAGTTGTCGTTTTCTTAAGTCTTGTAAATGTCAAATGTATCATGCAATGGTAGACTGCCGTATGTGACGTTTGTTCGCATGTAACATAAGCTTTTCTTTATTGAAAGGTATTCAGATAGAAGTTTATACTTGTCATTAAGTCCTATGGTACACAGGACAACGTTTCCACGACGAATTTTCGGCCAAGTAAAAAGTTATTACACCGAACACACGAAAAAATAATCACAAACTGTTTATTTTATAAACTTTATTGCAAAATGAACTTTAAAACAATCAAATAGTTATTTAAATTGTTTTAATTTATTTGTTAACATGATGTTAACATTAATTAAACAAAAGTCACGTATTTGTAGTGCAAGATACTTCTTTAATAATCAGCAAGCTTTGCTTGTCATTTCAATTGCAACAAAGACTTGTTGAACATATTAAATAAACTAAAAAAATAAATGTATATATAAAATATACATTTGTGCGCATATCTTTCTTAGCTTTATGTATCTGCTGATTTAGTTGATTACTTTAACCTTTCATTATAAACAATCACAAACGCAGATTGCTTTTTAATGACGAGTCTCAGCACATTAGAGAAATCCAAGAAAATGCAAAGCCAAGCAAAGCAATTCGGTACCAAACTATTCAATGTCAAGCAAATGAACTCGCTCAACATTAAATGCAAAATAATTTACCAAATTAACGGTACTATTATCAATCAATCAAACTGAGACTGATCAATTTCATTTCGCCTGAAAGCAGAAAGACCGAAAGTTCAAAAACAATAAAGAAAACCAAAAAAAAATAAAATAAAAAAAATACCACTGAAAATTTCACAAATCCACAATAAAGAGGCAGAAGTCAGACAGGGGTATACGTTCATATATGGATTGATGACTGGAACAACCTGATTGAGCTTAGAATGTTGAAAACAAGAAGCTTTCAAGCGAAACAAATGGCAATAGAAGTAGACGAGAAGCAAAGAAAAGAAACCGATTTGACCTTATCACTGTACGTGTCCGTCCACCCATATTTGAACGACGACAACTCGTTTCATTTCGTTTCGAATGTGAACGATCGCAAAGGCGATAAATTTATCATAAATCAATAACTTTCAACGCATCGTAACGTTGAATTGAACATTTATTTGTAAAATCGCATACAGAATAATGCCTTAAAGCATTGGTAGTTTAGTCAAAATATCGTATGTGTATAGAAGAACACAAGCGAAGAAGAAGTATATGAGAACACGTCATCGGGTTAATGAACCACATCAGATAACGGCAAACATAAGCGATAACTCAAATGTACATTTTGTGCGATTGATCAACCGACTGGCTGACTGACTGACTGACTGACAGACAGAAAGACAAAATAACCAAACAACCGATCGAACGAACGAATGAACGAACTATTGACAGAACGTTGGGTCGTTCGTACATTTATGGTATTTGTAACACATTAACAAACGTGTCTTCTTTACCGTTCGACAATCTTTGCCGCTTCAATGAACGCTTTTTCCACGCATGCGCTCTCATTCTTTTATGTAGAATTCCTTTTTATACCCTGTACACACACTGTGTATCAGGGTATATTAAGTTTGTTTGAGTCGGTTTGTATGTAACGCATAGAAGGAGGGGAGGGGGACCCTATAAAGTATATATATTCTTGATCAGGATGACAAGACGAATTGATATAGCCCTGTCTGTCCGTCCGTCCGTCCGTCCTCACCAATGGTTCTCGAAAACTATAAGAGCTAGAGACTTGAAATTTGGTGGATAGACTCGTGAGGTCAAACGCTAGATCAAGTTTGAAGGATTTTTTGCCACGCCCACTCCTTCCCGCCCATCGAGCACCACCCATTTTTTCAAAAGGCTGTAGCTCGAAAACCTGATGAGTTAGAAACATGAAAATGAGTATGTAGACTCAGTATGTATAGCTCTACAAAACTGCATACCACATTTTTTCCCCCTCTCCTTCGTTTCCCCTCAAAAAGTTGTTTTCTTAAAATTGCTGTATCTCCTAAACTATAACAGATACAATGCTGAAATTTTGTATGCAAACTCAGTAAACATACCTTTTTAAAACTGCATACCACAAATATTCATTTTTAACGCTGTGTGACAACGGACACTGCTTTATCCTATTTGAAAAAAAAACCGTACTTAACACTGCGAAAACTATTAAAGCTAGAGACTTGAAATTTGGAAGATAGTCTCGTGTAGTCGAACACTAGATGAAGTTTGAAGGAATTTTTGCCACGCCCATTCCTTCCCGCCCATTGAGCACAACAAAAGATAATTTTTTTCTTAAAATTGCTGTATCTCCTAAAGTATAAAGAATACAATGCTGAAATTTGGTATGCAAACTCAGATAACATACCTTTTTAAAACTGCATACAACAAACTACCACTTTCCCCGCAAAGACCAACACACTAAAATTTTGCAGCAATGCTTTGTAACAAAATCCGTACTAAAGCGCCATCTAATGGCAACATTGCACTGTGAGCCCTGCCTCACTATTAGCAAATACACAAACCATATCGTGATACACTGCTTTTGCTGTCGGCGAATGTTTAACGTGTTATCAACATAGGTGTGTGTACAGGGTATTATATAGTTGAGAATACTCAACTATACCGCCCTTACTGGTTTTCTTTTGTTTCTTTTTTTTTTTTTGTTACCTTAAATGTTGTTTAATTTCAATTATTAAGCGTAAATATTTTATATTGACACCAAAGTTGAACGGCAATGAAGTTTAGTCATTAGACAAAAAACAAAAACAACAATGACGGTGGTCCGAAAATGCGCATTTAAGCAAAGCACTGCGGGCATCATAAAAATAGCATTACTGCGCATCAATGATCGTCGCATCATGTTACGTACACATGTGTCTAATGACAGTTAATTGCCAATAGAATCTTATTTATACACCAATTCAGTCTGTTGCTCTGCTCGGCACTACTCTGCTTTGAGCTGAGCTGAGCACTGTGCGATTTTGATAGCGGCATGCATAAATTTGCTTACGAAAGACCACGAGAAAAATCTTGCTAGAGTAGTTTTATTGTTGTTGTTGGTTTTGTGCTTTTTCATAGGCTTGCGCGCATTGAAATATTTCGCACCAATAAACTCATTAAAACGAGTTTTTCAACGATTAGTTACATTCCACTTGCTGAGCTTCGAAAGCGCCGCGGTTCATGTTGATGATGATGATGACGATGACGACGATGATGATGATGTTGGCGGTGCGGTTAGCTGGTTTGTGTTTGGCTGAATTTCGAACGGCGTTGTACGATAAGTAGGCAGGCAAGCAGCAAGGCAGTCAGGCAGGATGCTGCATTGCTGACGACTGAAATGGTGCAAAGGCGAGGCGGACAGCTCGGAATGCTTGTTCGCTCACTCGCTGGCTGACTGGCTGGCTGGCTCGGCATGCCGTCTGTCGTAGTTATTTATAGACTTACTTTGTTGCCATAACCATAGATACTTATGTATCTATGTAGCTTTTAAGTATTTGTCTAAGTGTGCGTTTGTGCATATTTTGCGCATACGCTTTGTCAGTTCTTTTTTTTATCTTAGATATTTGCCCTTTAGCTGTGCGTGTGTATGTGTAACACACCCAAAAGCTTAAGCAAGCGTGTGATCGCCGCTGAAACAACAATTAAAGTAATTACAAGCGTGCTAATAATTATAAATATAAGTATATTTCTTTTCGTCTTCTCTATAGCCTTATATGTATGTATATTAGCCTGTGTGTGTTAGTATATCAATGGTTCATGAAATTTTAAAAGATCGATCGTTCTATATAAATATTTATTTATCTATCTATCGAGCTTGTTTGTGCAGTATCATTTTGGGAATCGGGCCATTCCACTAATTTGGATACTTATTTGGTTCTTTTTTTGGTATAAAGTCAAAAAAGTTGAAGATAAAAACATTTTTTTTTTAAATTATTAACTAAACTCGTTAAAAAATAATTCAAATATAGTAATTGTCATTATATCACTTAAGGAGAATCTAGTAATTCGAATAATAAAGTTTTTTGAAAACTATTTGGTCTCTAATTGTCTGGATTATCGAAGTTCTAGGTAGGTAAGCATACTGTCCGAGCCAATTTGTCCCCCAATGAGCTCTATAGTGCCGTTTTGTTGCCATAATCTCGCGTGTAGATTGCCGTGGGCGACATCCTCAGTGCCAACCTGTCTGGTTTATGAAAGAGATGACGTTGAATTGCTTGAAATTGCTAAGATCGCTTAGTGAGTTGACGAAATAAGAGTTACCTGCCTGAGCTAGCATTCTCTGCCGATTCTTTGCAGTTTCTGCAGAACAGATTGTGTGGGATACCCATCCTTTCTGTGAGCGTGCCTATAGAGCAGTCTCTCATAATCGTTGCATTTAGCTTAGTAATGAAGTTATTAGTTCTGGATATAAGAACGCTTGATTGTCGACAGCTATAAATCGGTCACACAGCCCTGAGATGTTCTGGCAGAAATTCCTTCTGTACTGTCTTATTTTATATATTTTATATCTATATATCTTTATTTTCACTATCTATCAATATCTGTATATTTCCCCTTTATTTCTTCAATAATGTTTTGTCGTTTCCAATTCAAAAATATCTTCTTAACATTAACATTTAAGCCTAAGCAAAGCAATCCACAAATCAAAATATCTACAACACCAAAAATCTCAACGCGGCCTTAACAAATATTTTTGGTTTTTCTAATTGTTTCTTATGAAATTGTCGGTACTCCAAATTATGTTTAATCAGCAAACATTACGTTTATAATTTACATAAGACAATTTTAAATTATGTATGCATATGCATATGTGTGCGTGCTACGATAAGTATCTGTGTGTGTGTGTGTGTGTGTGCGAGTTGGCCATGCATGACGACTGCCCACAAGTTGCCTTTACACCTCAATAATTTAAATACGCGCATGAGATTTGTGTTGAATTGAACTTTTCAAAAAGGGTCGTACACACACGCACACTCACACACATACTCAAGCAGAGCAATGAAACGATAGTCAGACGGTTGGACAGATCGCTCAACGAAGCAAACAACAACAACAACAACCGGACCTCACTCAAGAGGCAAGAGGCACTTTGCAACATGTTTAAATGTAACCAAGTGTATGGCAAAGAATGAGCAAACGAAAGATCGTCAAGTGTGTTGAGTGCCAGAGACAAGACGAACTGAAACGAAAAGATACTGACAGATAGACCGACAGACAGACAGACAGACGGACAGATACAGACAAATTTACTTCACTATCACGGTTGGTCAAAACAAAGTGGCAATTGTAGTGGCAGAGGCAGAGAGCCAGCGACAGAGGGCAGTCGATAAGGCAGTTGAATAAGAGTTTTACTTGCCATTAAAGGCACACATAGAGCATAAAAGCGTCATAATCGAGCATAAAATTTCGTTGTTTAGTGGAAAATTTTTCAAATGTGCAACAACAACGAGAATAAATGTTGAAAATTATTACGAACAAATGAACCTGGGCGTTATGTGTAGGCTTTGTCTGTGGCAAGTCATGTATGTATGTATGTACTTACACTATAAAGGAGATTGACTTGTATGTTGGGCAAGCCAACGAAGCCAACGTAGCAAAAGATAAACTTCAATGCACTTTGCAAAAGTTGTCTTACTGTTTAACACACCCAGTAGCAGTTCATCAGACAGACAGACAGATATAATGCATAAATATTATAAGAATTATAAACATTTCATTTCATACATGCAACCCTCTCTCTTTCTTTCGATATATCTCTCACTCTGCCTAGCAGGAAGTTAATGACATTTAAACATATTATTTAATTCTTAGCAAGTTATTTGCTCTTGGCTCGCTGAACAAGTCCGGGTAATTAAAAGCATTTTACGCGCCGGAACGCAAAATAAAAAAAAAAAAGATAAAAATTAAGTCTGGTCAACAGCAAAGTGTCGGGTCAAAGAACGCGGCACACAAAGGTGTTATATAGCGCTCTCTAATTTTAGAAACATTCATTCATTATTTGCTAATAATTTTCTAATTTTTTTTTTTGTTGCTTAAGGTTTCACTTATGTTTCGACATAATTCCTGAGCACAAACAACAATAAAAAAAAAATAGTTGTAATAATAATATAAACTAAAAAAGAAGTATTAAAGCAAAGCAAAGCAGAACATAGCGAAACGGCATGAAGTTGAACATGTACACTTGTGGTCAATAAAATAGAAGTGCTTCAAAGAAATATAACATGTTTGAATAACAAAACATTATGTCCTCTTTTTATTTCCAAATTGTTGGCAATGGTCAACTGTTTTCTGGAGATCTGGAGACTTATAAGCCATTCCAAGGGCTTTAAACTGACGACTACAAATCGATCTTTCGAAAAACAGCATGACTTTCTATATAATTTTCTTCCTTAGGGCAGATAAAATAAGGATGGTGAGATTCCGCAAATTCTCGCCAAGGGGAGTTGGGGTATAGTTGAAAATCTCGAGGCAATTTTGTAATCCTTTATTATTTTTTACAATAAATTTTTTTTTTTTAATATATTAAGCAAAATCTCGGGTATGATAGATTGAAAATCTTATCAATATTAAGAAAAAAGTCGTTATATAACTTATGAAAGTCTCCTTAATCGAAACGGTATACTTAAGTCAAACTATCAATCAATATTACACTCAGCTGGCATTCAGAACCATTTTGGATAGTTAAGATTATGAAAACGGCGTATTCATTTATTACAAAAGAGGGGGAAGGGGCTTAGCCATGTCTTATTTTTATTTATTTTTCCTATACGGCTTATATAATTTTTTTTACATAGGAAGGGAGAGGGTCAAAAAGTTCAAGAGCCATCATACACAATAAATGAATGGTCCCAAAGCATTTTGGAGAACATGAGAACACTAAACTATTTGTTACTATTTTTTTGACCGCAACTGTATGTGTGTTAGTGATTGTGTGTATGTAGCAAGCACATTCCATTTTATGTTGCGACGCTGAGCGCTTCACGAGCAGACAAACTTCAACTCGAACTCGTTCTCACAATGGCTACAATTAATTAAAGCTTTTGGCATTTAATCTTCTTGTTATTGTTGTTGTTGTTATATTTGTTGTAGTTGTTGGTAGCAAAGTAGACGGGAAAACAATTGGCACCAGCGCGTCGCTTGGTCGCTCAGTCCGTTTTGTTTTTGCAAGACATGCCAAAGAATTCTATCTTCACTTCTTAGTAAAATGTTTAAGTAAATTGTTGCTGTTGTTATTGTTGCTGTTGCTGTTGCTGTTGTTGTTGTTGTTGCGCATTCGTTCGCTTCACTGCGCAAATTTGAAGCATTTCGCTTTGAACTTGAACCGCCAATGAATTCTTACTTGTCTTTGCTTTTACTCCTTCTCAGCCCCCAACCAAGTACGTTGAAGCTGAAGTTTATCGCACAAAATGCTGATCGTTTACATATTTTGCATTTAAGCGGTGATCCATTACAACAGAGCGAAATAACAAAAACAACAAAAAAAGAAAATGCTTTTAGCGTAGTTCTGCACTTTGCTATTTTTCAATGGAAAAATGAAGCGTTGCTCATTGTGTGAGTCGGAGTGGCGGCATCAATTTTAAGTTCAACAGGTGTTTCCGCTTTTATTTCATTTAATATATATTTTTTTATTTATAATTCTTAGCAGCTAATTGAAAAGCAAAATAATTGTTTATCAGAAGCAGAAGGAAAAAAATTCAAAATTCATATATAATACAAAAGTGAAATTATATGATAACTTTATTTTGAATAGCGCTTATAGCTAAAATAAACATTTCAAAATTTTCATATCCTGTTTTCATATATTATTTATTCTATGTTAATTAAAAATCAAATAATTTTTCACATCGCACACAAACAAAAACAAAGAAAAAGAAGAAGAAGCGTGCGCTTTTGCTGCATTGTGAAAAATGCAAAGATTTCTACAAAGAAAGAAGAAAATTTTCTCTTTCAACGAAAAAAAAGCAAAAAAAAACTGCGAAAAAAAAAAAATAACAAAAATAAAACAGAGCAATAGAGTAAACGAGAGAGGTAGAGCAGTGCACATTGCTGCAACAACTACAATAACAACAACAACCATTGTTTTTAAGAGCATCGGCCGTCGTGCAATAAACGGCTTAGCATAGCGAAGAAGAAGAGAAGACGAGAGCGAACACAGAATATGCAAAAGTGCTTGCAGTGAGTTCGTGTGCAACAACAACAGCAATAACAACAAATAAGTTTAGTGTGCAATGAAATTTTATTTTGTTTTAATTAAAAACAAAAAATATGTACTTACACTTTTTTCACATTTCTTGGCCATAATGATACCAAGAAGACATAAATTTGTTGTTGTTTTAGCCAAAGTAGCGCATTAATTAATTAACATTAATGAGCAACGGTCTTGTTGTTGTTAGTGTTGGTGGTAGAAAGTGCATGGCATATTTTTTTTTATTTACATTTTGTTTTGTTTCGTTTTCGAGTTTGTGCTTTAAGAATCATTGAAACGAACGTCGAAACAGGTCAACATGAAGGCGCTCTGCGTAGGCGCATGTGCAACGACTGCCGAAATTGGAAAATAAATAAATGAGAAGAAAAACAAAAAACCAAAAACAAGAAAAGAAAAGAAAACAAAAGAAAAATGTTGACCTGCAGGCTTACTTTTACTTTTGGCTACACTATCAGCCAACAAACGAAGTTCTTCAATGCTGCTGTGACTGTGACTGCGACTGACGATGCTTTATCTCACTTTTTTGGCTCTTAGACTTACATATATGTATGTGTGTGTGTGCTTTTTTAATGCCACTTTTAACTTGTAGAATTTTAAAAGCCAAAAGTTTCACTTTTCCCAAAAAAATAAAAAAAAAACGATGCGAGGCCAGTTATGAACATACATTTATTATATGTATGTACATACATATGTGTGTATGTATTTTCCATTTCAGTGCTAACGAAGTGAAGAGCTCAAAGACAACAACAATAACAACAACAACAGCACCAACAGTTACAAAAGAAAAGTTCTTCATCACTCAAAGCAAAAATATAAAAATACAAGTTTGTAATAAGAGACAAGCGACATGTGAAGATAATGTTGGTCGAAATCTTATAGTTGTGTTAGACTAACATGTATCTGTGTGAGTGTTTGTGTGTTTGAGTGCGGCAATCGAATACGAACAAAGCCAACAATATCAACATTTATAATAATAATAATAACAACAACGCTGTTGGCATTTTGTTCGTTGTCGTTGTCATGTTTGTCGTCATCATCATCATCATCGTTATTACGATCAACATTGTCATTGAAGCGCATTAGCAACAGCGGTCATTGAAATGATCATCAACGTTCGTCGCTAAAATGTAATTTAATGCCATCAAACTATTATTAATATTTGCGGTTATTATTGTCATAGTTGTCGTCTTCTTACTTAATGTTGGTTTTATTGCTTCAAACTAGTTTTCACTGAATGCGCCATCTATAATATTCTTAAGTTCTCATTTATTTTAATATTTAAAATGCTTACAACAAATAAAATTTTATTTGTTTGCTATTTTTAGAGCCAACATTTAAATATTGCCACCCATTTAAAGCATAATTTTTCTATGCAATCACATGTTTTGCTCTAGAAAGCTACTTTTTTGTTTTTGCCACAATGCGGCATAAAGATCAACGAATCCAATTTGGCTGAGCGCGCACACTGACCGCATAACGTGATGTGCGCTACCAGTCAATCAACACAATGGCCGCCTTCCAGTCATGGCGACCTCTGGCAATTGCTTTGCCAGTGATGTTACTTCTTTTTTTTCGACAATTGCTGCGGCAGTGATGATACTTGCTTTTTTTGACAATTGCTTTGCCTGTGATGATCTTCAGTATTTTGTTTTTGTTTTGTTTTTGTTTTGCTACTTGACCGGCAGCTTAAATTTTGAAGCGTCATTATTTGATGAGTAGCGAAAAAAATTTAAGTCTAAATAATAAAAGAAAGGAAGATGGTAAAAAAAAATTTAGATTAAGAATTGAACGCGTTTATGTTTGCCTTGTCTTCAAATGAAAGTTAATGTTGCGCACTCTAAAAAAAACAACAACAGCCAAAAAAACGTATAATAAATAAATGAAATTTTGTGAAAATAGGCAAAAAAAAAATAAACAACAGCAACAAAACTTGTCAATTTTAATGCGTACAGAATTCGGCTATGTTATTAACTTACATTTCAAATTATACACATCAAAAAATGATGAAAAAAAAAGTCATTAAAGAGTGAAAAAGTGAAAATCTTATTTTTCATGCAAAAACTTTCGTTGCCGAGACAAAATGTATTCTGTAATTATTATTATTTTTTTTTATTTGTATTTTTTGGTCAACTTTTGTCAATATTAATTTATAAGCGAGTTTCGTGCAAATTAAATCATTCGGCCGAATTAGCGATTTGCACTAATAAATCGCAATTGCTTTAACGCTTAATGAGTCTGATGGAAACAACTGGACACAGAGCATAAGCATATATATATCTATACATATATACATATGCCACATGCCACACACTACAAGTTTTGCAAAAATAAAAATAATTTTTTAAGCGCTTTTTAGTATTTAACGCTTAAGGCATTAAACTCGCCAACAAACCACAACAACAACAACGACAATAATAATCATAAAGCTGCAGTCGTAATTTTAGCTTTATGTGTTGCCGTAAGTAAGGAAATGACCTTCAGAGTGACGAATAAGCAGAAGTAGTAAACAAAAGTCCAAGAACAAGAACGGGCCTTAAGAAATTTATGTATTGTAGCAGCAGCAGCAGCAGCAAAGAAGAGCAAGAAGAAGCAGAGATGCTTGATGTTGCGGTCGAAACAGAAGAAACAAGCAAAATGCAGGAGAGCCTAACAGCAGAAGAAGAAGAAGAAGACGATCTTGTACATAACATCACTGTGAGCGTAGTCAACTGTTTAAGGCAAAAGATTTTTCATGTTAACCTGTTGCGACCTGTTAGTTGCCTCCTGCCTTCACTTCGTTGCCTCCCACCTGATAGCTTTAGCTATTGCGAGCTGTTGTTGTTGTTGTTGTTGTTGTTGCAGCGACTCCTGCTGCCAAACTAGTTTAACTTTTAGTTGCCAGTTAAAAGAGTTTGACTGTAGTCGGATTTGGCTGTAGTTGTTGTATACATATGTACATACATATAAAAGTTCTTTGTCCATCACAACTGGTTTTCTCTTGCCACTTTTTATTATTATATATATACATACATATATATATGTATATTTGTACATATATTTGCGTTTTTTTTTTACTTCTTTCTGTAGTCAACTTCATTGGCGCTGCTGCTGCCGCTTCATTGCAACAACAACAACAACACAGTCTGTTACAGATTGGCATCCTTGTGTGGCAGCCTGAAAATTTTTCTTTTTTCGCATTATTGTTGTTGTTGTTAGTGACTTTTTTTTGGTTCCTTAGAATTTTAACTTTATTTTCTTACTCGGTTCACTTATTTTGTTGTCGCATAAGTTTAAGCCTGTCTGACTTGCTTGATCTTTTGCTGGCTTCAAACTGTTGTTGGTATACTCGTTGTTGTTTTAAAAAAAAAAAAAAAAAAAAGTTTTTCACTTAAGCAACGTTTGGTTCGTTATATTAGGATCTGACACTAGAACGACAACAGGGCACAGCAACAAACACAAATAACAAAAACAAAAAAAAAAAAAAAAAAACAAATAGAAAAAAATTGCAGTCGTCGTCGCCAATGTTGTTATTGCCTAGCATGTCTATAACTTATCACTGACAATAAATCTTATTGCCCGCTTTGCAAGCCATTTTGACTTGTCTCTTTCTCTTTCGTACTAAAATTCAAAACATTGCAAAAACTTAGACAACATTTACACACGCACAGACACACACACACACACACACATAAATATAGATATATATATATAGCATATGCGATAGATACATATGTATCTGTACATTGGCTTCGCGCATACCAACATTTTTAACCGAAGCCAACAAGCAGCCTGCAAACCGCGTGCAAGCCGCCTGCACGCATTCCAGTTCGGTTCAGTTCAACTTGCTTTTGATCAAATCAAATTTGCGTTTTATTTTCTTGTTGTTCTTGTCTTACTTACATTTTTATCTGCCGCCATAGTTTTTGAGTATTGAGTACTATGAGTATTAATTTTGCGCAATTTGAGGTCAAGGATAAAATAGTCAGGGCGTCGTGTTTAAGTAATGACAGTGACTAAAATTCTAAACTTTGATTAAATGATTCATTTTTCTTTATTTATTTATAATATTTTTAAATGATTTTTCCGACAGCAACATATTTTTTGCGTGTTCTTTACTTCTGAGTAACATTTGTCAAGATAGCCATGTTCAAGGCTCTTGTACAATAAAGCAATTTCATGATTTTTTAAACTAAAGTGCTAAAAATCCATTAAACCGCAAAGTTTGAAATTTTGGACCCCAACACGGTCTCTAATTGTCCAGATTTTTTAATTTCCTGCATTTACTTCAGTAATTGATAACAGTTGGCAGCGCCTCGGACCGACATATATGAGTATAGGGTTTGTTGTGGGTCAAATATTATAAGCTGTACTTGAAGCCCTTCTCGGAGAGAGAGAGAGTTCAATTTAGCTGAAATTTTTGTAACTCATGTAAGTCCAATAAGAATGCAATGCAATGGTATCCAAGTTTGGTATACAATTTTTATATTAAAAGATCTATTTAAAAAACAGAATCACATTTTTTTTTTTTTTTTTGTATGTGTAATGTTGGATCATTTTAATTTAAAGGAAACTTCAATATATCCCAATTTGCCTATCAAACTGACCAAGGATATAATGTTTGTACAGAACTTTTCTTTCATTCAATTTTAGCGATTTTCTGCTCGTAAATAATTGGTTGTATTTTATTGTTAAAAGCTCCAGTTGTTGTATGTTTAATCGTTCGATGATTTTTTGCCCCCAAAAGCTGCTAAAGCAATGCAATAATAGTTTTAAAGCGTTTTTAAAATGTACTTAAGACGGAAAGCTGACATTAAAAACAGCGGCAATTTTTTTAAATACGTTTTAGTTTAATTAACGCCTCATCGCCAACATGTAATCTTTTAGTCTTTTAGCACAGACGGCAGACAATAAAAGACAATGAAAAGTGCACTCAAGTTGGCACAGACAAATTGCGCAATCATCTTTACCGAAACGAACCGATCCGAACCGATCTGAACTGATCTGATCTGTTACAAAACTTTCAATAATACATAAATAATGCAATAAAAGTCTTTTGAATGAATGCTGTTTTATGACGTTTCTGGCCATATAAGACGACCTTTAAATCAGTAATCATTACTAATGAACTCATAAAGATGCAAATTGCATTGAAAACGAAAATGAAAATGAAAATAAGAAAGCCTACCAACGTTAATGAAAGCTGAACAACAACAACAGTTGCTGACAGTTGGCGAACAAGATGACTGCGTGTGGTGAAAGGCGATTAACGCCTTGTAACTGTTAGCATACTTTGCCACAGTTAAAAATGCAATGAATTCAAGGATTCCGCTGAATTATTTCATTTTGAAGTGTTTGCACATTATTTTTTTATGTTTAATCACGTCTCAAGTTGTGTGTGAGTGTGTATTAAAAGCTTAAGCAAATTGTGTCAGTCAAAAGAAATCATAACAATTCACACACACGCACACACTGATACAATCACACGCTCTGCATTGAATTTACAACGCCAACGGGTGGTTTTAACACCAAAACTGAAAATTAAAGTCAAAGTAAGCGAAAGAGTAAGAAAAAGTAAGAAAGAAAGAGACCTCAAGTTGAAAGAAGCGTCTGCGCATTATGGACCTCATTCACGTTTTTCATTTATGCCAAATCGAGTCAGCATTCTTTAGGCCATTAAAAAAAAAAAAAAAACAGTAAGAAATAACAACAATGCAGAAGTAGAAGAGGAAAACAAAAAGCATAAAATAACAAATAAAAATAAAAACAAAATAAATACGAAAGCTCAGTCAGTCACAACATAACGGTTTCATATTTTCAATATATGCCGAAGAAGAGCGCAACGCATTGCCCAACGCCACGTTCATTAATATTATTGATTGAATCTATTTCACGACGGGATTCTTGTGTCTT
Source organism: Phortica okadai (assembly GCA_034638295.1). Taxonomy (NCBI): domain Eukaryota; kingdom Metazoa; phylum Arthropoda; class Insecta; order Diptera; family Drosophilidae; genus Phortica; species Phortica okadai. Next base: position 7,660,213 of record CM067851.1, read on the forward strand.
CTATCGACATATCGTTTATTTAAGCAATATTAATAAATATATATTTTTCGATTTTACTTTATTTTCAATTTGATTGCTCAAACTCAAACACAATTTTCACCGATTTTCAAAGAAAAATCTGCGACTTGTAGTCACCGTCTCTGACTGACCGTTCGACTGTGATCCGGACTGCGCTCAGAGTTGGCACATGCGTGCGTATTGTCAATAATAAGACACGCATTGGCAGCAGCAACAGACCTCAGGCTATTCGTTAGACCATACAATTGTCTGTCCGTTTGTACAATAGTTCATCGATGCTTACATTCGCTTGTTTGTTGTATGAAAATTGCACTTTTAGTTGTTGTCTACCGTTTTGTGACTGTGTCCAATTTAAGTCGAGATTGACAGCGATATGTGCTTATTTTGACGATAAATGCGCAATATTGCACGCAAGCGTGCAGACAGACATACACATACATATATACAGTCATGTACATGTATATGTATATAGCTAGACTGATATGACGATAGCCGAAAAAGCGCAGCCAAGCCAAAGAGCCGTCGTCGCCATCGTTCTTATAACAGGCAATCAGCTTAACCGTTGTCGTATTGTTTACTGGCCTTTTTTTTTTTTGGTTTTTTGTATTGTATTTTTTGTTATTTTAAGTTATTTTTTTATTTTTATTTTTCGGTATTTTGCAAGTCAATTCTAATTCGACTGCGGCCCGAAGCAAATGAACAAATGAATGAATGAATGATTTCGTGGCCTTTCGAATTGCAATATCTTGGCACGATCGCACAGTTGGAGTGAGTCTAACTCTGTGTCTAAGCTTGGCTCTAACGCTAACACTAAAAAGCTAAAGCTGAGACTGAGGCTGAGGCTGAAACCAAAGACTGAAGCTGACGCTGACGCTGAAGTTGAAGCGTGATTCCGGCAACTGACACGTTTGCTCGCATTTTGATTGCAATTTCTATTCGTATTTTCTTGCCATTTTCTTCAACTCGGACGTTGTCGTTTTATTCGCTTTGTTTTCGCTTTTCCCTGAGATTTGTTTGTTGTTTTTTTTTTTTGTATTTTTGCGCATTTGGATTTTCTTGTGAAAATTCAAAGAAGCAACCACGATCAAGAGATTTGTTTAATGAAATGTGCCGGCGTGAGTGCGCGAGCAAAGAAAGAGGCTTAAATCAAAAATGAAATTTCGTCACGATATCCGCTGGTCGCTCGTTGCCGAAAATGTCAATTCGTATATATTAAGAGTTGTATATAATTTGTGTCTGTGTGTGTGTGTGTGACTGTGCATTCTTATTCGTCCTAAGAAATATTTTCGCACAGTTTGAAGAAATATGCAAGAAAATTAGTTTTCTTCGGTTTTATCGAAACTTACATACATACTTACAACTCCAATATAAACTGCTCGAAGATAAAGTAAAACTTTAGTTAAACAGTCGCACCGAAGTACTTGTCAAGATCAATCTCTTCGAGAAGAACACATTTATGTATATCTATTTTTAATACACTTGCAATAGAACAAAGAAGCCCAGACATTTATCATATCTACAACAATTCATTCTTACAGTGTAATTGAAAGTCTTGAAACTTTATTGTATTCTATTTAAGGCTATACCAAATTTTAAATTTTATATCACTCATACTTCCGGTCATTGTCAAAAATTTGATTAAATAAACCTTATTTGACTAAAATCTGTTTCATAGAATTGCTTAGAATTTTATAAAGGCGGAATCTGTCAACGATGGATGTGGTTTAATAGTGATATCGCCGGCTTTAATACCTAAATGTATTTTTAATAATGATGTTTATTTCCGAAAATTTATACTTTCTGAAAGTTATCGGATCGCCAACAATTCTTGCCTTGTTTTATATGTTGATATTTTTCTACCAAGCATGTTATTCTTCAAAATTATATTTGACAAAACATTTTCATGATTAAAAATTAGCTAACAGAGCCTTTCTCTAAACTAAAAAAATTATTATGTTCTCAAAAACAAAAACACAAAAAAAAAACACATTCCGATAAGAATTGAAAAACGTGTCTAATGCGACACAGTAATTGATTTATTGTACAACAACTCATCGTCATTATTATTGAAAAGTGTGGCCATTTGACCCACTAAGAAGTCATTTTGTGTACGCCTGCATTCTAAACGCATGCGCAGCTGTGCACAACAAGACTTATTCGACTTTGGCCATAATTGCGCTTTGTTGGTACTCTTTTTTTGTTTGAACATTTATTTTTTTTGGTTTTGGACGTTCTTTGAATTGTTAATGGCAAAGTAAAGGGTTTCATTTAGCCGTGGGACATTGATTTCAATTCGTGTTAGACAAGATAATTATGCCAATTGGCCATTGTGAGTTAGTTAACAGAAAATCAAGACAAAGAATGAACACTTATCTCCAGTTTTTTTTTTTTTTTTTTGTCTGCCATTTGGTTTCCTTTTTACGCTATTTCACTATTTATTTGTTGTTTTTGTTTTTCTTTTTCGGCAAACCAATAAAAACGAGTCTTGAGAAATAGCACACGACTTTGGCAAATGAAAATGATGTTCCCTAAGGCGGCAGCAGAGAACGAAAAGAAGTCATTAGTCATTTTGCATTGGCCAATAGGAAAAGTGCAGTTAAATGCGCTCCACATTGTTCTCAGATGCATTGAAATTGACCCAGTAACGAAAATTGTCAATTATTTTGCAATTACCTTATTGAATGACGTCAACATACTTTACGGTGCGCTCAATAATCGTTTATTTTAAAGAATTTAGTTTGTTTTTTTTTTTTTTCTTCGATTTTTCTGCGCAAAACTTTTTGGCGCCTCTGTGACAGAGTGTATAATAAAATGAAAGAAAAACCGGCGCCAAAGTCAAAACCAGAAAAAAGTGTCAACCCACGCACGCGTCTGAGTGACTCTCGTTGCTTTATTGCTTCACACATTTGTTTAGCTGACACATAATAAAATGAAATAAAAACTCATAATCATCATAATCCCACTATAAAAAAAACAATACAAAAAAATAAGAAAAAGAGACAAAAAAAAATAAAATTGAAAACGTTTGCACTCCAACAACTAACAAGTGGCTCAGAGGCTTGGCCACGTTAACGCGACGACCGCAAGCGTTTGGCATGAAACGAAGCTTACGGAAATTATTGTTATTTAATTTGTCTTTTCAAATGTTCAAAATTGTATGTTTTATTATGCAAGTCGTTAGAAATGCGTTTGCGTTTGTGTGGTGGGAAAAAAATGCGCAAAAAATACCACTTTCGCCTTTTAACTCTTTTTAAATATAACATTTTGCTTATTTTTCACTAATTTTCTTTTAATTACCAACGAACCAATGCGAATTTAGCTTTAAAATCATCAATTTATTTACATTTTGTCGATTTCGTTGAAGTCTTTTTCGATTTTACGCTAACTGGTCAGCTTAACACAATAGGCAGACCAGTTGGTGGAATGTTGTTCGTGCTTTGCTGTTGTTGCCGTCGATTGCGTTCGATCGTTTGTTTGTTTTGTTATGTCGTTCGACATTATCATGAAACATATATTTCATGTTTGTTTACCAGCATTCTTTTTGAACGTCTTTTAACTTGTTTTGCTTTTGATTGCATTTGCAGGATGATCTGAATGAACGCTGCAGTCTGACGCAAGCCGGTCTGGAGGAATATAACATACGCTATCAGCCGGTGTTGTTTCACCATCAGAAGCAATCATCGTATGCACAGTCCGAAGGCTACCACAGTTATGTCTCCAGTTCGGATTCAAGTTCAGCTACGCCATTATTGGATCGGTAAGTTGTCGAACGTCGCAAAGTGGAACAACAGCTACGAGCATCTGCTTTTGGTTTGCTTTGCTTTGCTACTCTACTGATTGGCATGTGTGACAAACGCATTTTAATGACAACGGAAATAACAAAGATTTTTCAATGTTGTTTGTTCTGTTTTTTCTTCATTCCTTTTTTTTCTTGTTTTATTTATTGAATCGTGCTTTAGATTGCGTCAGGAGAGCGATTTGTTATCGCGTCAATCGCATCATTGGTCACAAAATGATCTGACCTCGGTGTCAAGTCTATCTGTGGCTTCCTCCTCACCAACGCCGTTGCTCTTAGGCATGAATGGCAGCGATGCGAGTAATGGTCTGTCAAAACAAACAGCCGGCAGTAGCGGCAAGAACAACAATAACAATAGTTCCGAAAGTACCTCATCAACGGAGACGCTGAAATGGTTGGGCTCGATGAGTGACGTTTCAGAGGCCAGTCATGCGACAGGATATTCAGCTATAGCCGAATCGGGTAAGTTGTGCAATGGGTGTGCGCTTAGTTGAGCACGTAATCTATGTGTAATGGCAACCTTCAAACCTTTGTTCGCCAATTGGCAACTGGCTGGCCACCTTCACATTTTTATGTTGCCACAAGCGCCGTTCGAATTGCATGTCTTATATTCATAGAACGGCGCATATTTGGCCAAATAAGCTTTAGAATGCAAATTGTTTGTGCATAATCATGTAGTATGTGTGTGTGTGTGTTGAACGGGCGTTAGTCAGATTAATCACCCACAACGAATTGAATACAAGGACACGCCAGACTAATGAGCGTTGCAGCAAATTTTGAAAATGAATGTAATAAATTTTGAATTTTCATTTGCAGTTTCCTCATCGCAACTAATCGTGCACAGTTCCCGTGTGCTGACACCAAAGCGACATCACAGCGAAAGCGTGCTCTATCTGAAAGAGAACGAAGAGCTGACAACGGCAACGAGCAAGCAGCAAAGCAACGGTGCGACAATGACGACGTCAATGACGGCAATGATGCCGTCGGCCGTTAAAGCGCAATTGCAGCCTGCGTTGATGGCAACGCAACCAAATCATCGACACAGTCCCAGCTATCCGCCCGTGCACACGACATCAGCTTCGACGCAAGCGTATCACAAGAAACAGCAAGCATTCTATACACGCGAAGATGCTACGAAATGTTCCTTAATAACTGCTGTATCCGCGGGCGCACTCTATAGTGGCAGTGGTGGTGGAGGCGGTGGCGGTGGTATGCAGCAAAAAAATGAACACGAGCCACGTAAATCACTTGGCCAGTCACAGTCAACGGGCGACTTGCAGCAGCAACAACATAACTACCATCAGCAGCAACAGCAGCAACAACAACTGCATAAATCAAGCATATCTGTGAAAATTTCAAACAGCGAAGCTGTGCTCACAATTGCGCCACAGCCACCGATTAAACCAGCAGCAGCAGCAACACTGGCAACAACAACAACAACAGCAGCTGCCACAACCGCGGCAGTAGCACAGAAATTAAATCTGAGCAATGATGCATCGCAGCTGCTGCTGCCGTTGCCGATGCTAAGCAAGACTGACACTGAATTAAGCAGCAGTGCACCGAATGTGGCCAGCCACAGCCACAGTGCTGACGTCACAGCGTGCGGGAGCAACAGCAGCTCCAACAGCACCAGCAGCAGCACCAGCAGCAGCAGTAATGATTCGTATCGCAACAATCATCGCCTGTTTCCTGTCAGCACATACACGGAGCCTGTGCAGAGTAATACCTCGCATTATGTACACCATCCGAAGCCGCAGTACAGCGTTGGTTTGCCCAAAGCGGCGAGTCTGAAGGGAAAGAGTAACTCGGCTGGTACACTGAGCATCAGTCACTCAAAGTAAGTACTATAAAATTGTATGTATTTAAATTTTACTTACCTCGCTCTCTTTCTCCTACTCATGTGCACACACACGCACATTTTTCAGTTTACCTACATTACCCGCTGGTGGAGCACAGCCGACGTGGCAATCGGTGGCCGAACTGATCAATGATTTTGAGAAAACGAGTAACGATCAACTGCCACAACAACAACAGCAGCAGCATCAGCAGCAACAGCAACAGCAGCTGCAACAACACCCACAGAAATACGCTTACCTGGAACCAAGCAAGACGCATCGTGTCTCTAATCCAGCATTGAAGGCCTTTCAAAAGAACGCAGTGCAATCCTATTTCGAACGTCAGCAACAACAGCTTTCACGCGAGAACAGTCTCGGCCCGAAACCGCATGCGGCGAACGCCACAACAGCCAACACAGCCACGATGCGTCACTCGCCGTCGGAGCAGCAACTACTGCGTACGCAATCATACCAAGCGTCAGCCGGCTTGCCGAAAAGTCACGACGATCAACAAGTGCTGCGCAAGTCATTGCCGAATTCGTTTGCCAAGCCGAATGTGCTTGGCATACCGACTGGCGCGGAGTTGTTGGAAAACGGCGGGAAGCCGCCATCGCCTGCGCCGCCACCGCCACCACCGCGTTCACGTTCGCTAATGCCGTCGCTGTTGCGACGCTCCTCATCAGCATCGGATTATGCTGATTTTCGAGAGCAATATCACAGCAGCAACAACAACAGCAGCAGTAGCAGCAGCAACATTAGCAGCAGCGGCAGCAGCAAATTGCCAGAGCCAACAACAATGTTGGTCAAGAATATTAGCAACGCTGAGAAAAACTCCTTCAACGACTGTGGCATGCCGCCGCCGCCGCCACCACCGCGCAATGCCGCCTCGCTGCCCGTACGACGCACATCTTCGGCTTCGGAGTATGCGGCCATGCGCGACAAATTAATACTAAAACAAGCTGCTGCATTGGCGCACCAGCAACATCATCCGCAACAGCATGCACACAGTCCGGTGATCAGTGGCAATGCAGCTGGTTATTACATGCTGCCACCGCCGGCGCCAGCAATCTGTTGGGCACCGGAACGTCCGCCAAAGAATCCCAACTTACGCGTGCCATCACCAGACTTGCCGCCACCACCTAACGCTGAGCTGGACGCTAGTTTTCACTTCTGCGACGAACCGCTGCCGCCGCCACCGCCGGAACTGTTGCATCGCCAGCAATTTGCCGAACCAATGCAGAACGCATTGTCGCCAAATAGACGCAACAGCTTTGCTGGCTCCTCGACACGCAAGCCAACGACAAATGCGAATGCCTTCTATGGCCGCTGCACATCGACAACGCAAAATGATGCACAAACCAAAGTACCGCCGTTGGTGCCAAAGAAGCCGACAACTTTGCTGCAGGTAAGCGATAACATATTTCTGGCACGTAACGTTCAATTCAATTAATAAACAAAATCATGCGCTTTTGCAGGTCGCACGTCCGGCCTCCAGTTTGGCACAGCAGCCGCAGCACCAGCAAACGAACAAGGCGCACAAGTTTGCGCTGAACGGTTCGTTGCCTGAACTGCAACAGGCACAGCCGCAACAGCCGCCGAAAATGTCGTCCTCGAACACACGCAAACGGCCACACAATCCGGCCGTGATCAGCGTGCCGCCAATCATGGAGAATGTTAACATTAATTTGGATAAGTCAAATAAACTGTCGCCAACATCGACAAAGCCACCGATTGCACCAATAACGAATATGAAAACAAAAGCATCACCGCCGCCGCCGCCACTGATGCCGCGCATGCTGAACAGCTATCAACCGCAACAACAACAATCGCCATCGTCCAGGTAAGTGCAACAACAATTATTATTAACTAATCTGTTTGTTCGTTCATTGCTTGTTAAGACAAGTAGTTTTTTTTTTTTTTTGCTTGAGCGCTCGTTCGTGGCTTATGTAGTTGCGTAATTAATCATTCGTTCATGCGTTCAGTCAGTTAGACAGGTCGTCAAGGTAAACAGTGTGCAGCTCACTTAAAGAGCAACTGCCAAATTCAACCTTGACCTATGTGCTGGTCAAGCGCTTCTAAATCAGCACTCTCTCACTTAGCCAATGTCAATAAATAAAAGGCAAATCATAATTAACTTTTAATGCTTTCAATATTAAGCCAAGATTAAATATTACATTTGAATCTGCACAGCTTGTGTAGCATTTAAGAGAATGACTTTAGCTTAGGACACAGAACGGTATAGTGGCGGACGTGGCTCAAAACTATCTCAAATTTGTCACTGGTTGTTTTATTCATGTATACCAATAAAAGTTGTTATTCGTTATAGTTTATTACATAATGTATAGTCAAACGACTCGACTGTCGACCAAAATTACCAACTTCAGCTGCCACTCAGTCTGGCCGAAGCTGTCATCTATTGTGGTTACATATTTCGTTTAATTGGATTATGAAATTAATTGACAATGAAGTCTTTCTTACAAAACCAAAGAAAACAAAACAAAGTGAAACAATTACAATTCATTGGAAGCCAAGCAAACTCACTCTTTTTTTTTTGTGAGCTTTCTTGCCAACGACAAAGAATGACATTTTTACTGTTTTGATTTTCAATATTTCTGTGTCGCTTGACAGCTTGTAATGTTGACCAAGCAAGCACCAGTGTTGACCCACTCCCTCAAACTATGCATGCATGTAGGTAGTGACAATATTTCATATGCTTCTGTATGTGTAAATGCCCCCTTTCCAATTGTGGTTTTAATGCGCGGATTTTGGTTTATAACATGTTATGAAATCGAAGTATTCGGCGCTGTAATAATTGATGCCGTCAGCATTGCTCTCGGATCAGACGGTCGTTCAATACAATCAGGTGGCGGCGTGGGGCGTTGGCAATTGTTCTGATTGCATGTGTGTGTTTGCATGTGTGTGGCAATGCGAAACAATCAATGCGGTGTTGGCAGTGATAGATGAATATAACTGAACGCGATCATTAGCGTACTTTGCCGCCCTTCCGACCCCCAACACGTTGAGGCAAATATTTTATAACAACATACTACATTTTTGTTTCTATTTGTTTAATATTTCGTTGCGGTCAATAAGCGAGAGCGGGTGCAAATTGCTCAGATTGACAATTGGGTCGCGCACTTTTGTATATTTGTTATTTTTATAGGTTGTCATGTCACATTTTTTTTTTTTTTTGTCTTTGTTTAGTTTGTGCTTTGAACATTTTTTTGCATGTCATTTTCTTAGACGCTGTTGCAACATTGCGCATAGATCCGATCCCCATTGATTACAACGCTTTCGGAGCGAGCCATTTGTGACACTAGTCTGAGACCTTTAAAGCACGATTTATTGCACAAAGCTTTGCTTAGCAAAAATAAACATGAAATCTCGTTGTATTTTTGTATGGCTTTGTATATGTTTAATATAATAAATGAACTGTAAAGATCCTGGACAGCAGACATGCAAACTATAAAAAAAAAAAAACAACAAAAATAAACAACTATCGATATAATTTCTTTGTGGCTTCGGTTTGTCAATTCGCGTTTTACGCTTTTTCTCCCTCTCCCACCGCACCCTCTCGTTCCAACTAAGTGTGGTCTTAGCAAACGTGATGCTATGCTAATTTGAAAGTCAAAGCGACCTGCACAACGAAAGCGAGCCATGCAATTCACTTTGTCTGTTGTAAATGAAATATTGTTCGACCTCTGACACGAAATCGTATTCTACTTTTCAATTACATATTATTTATTAGACTTGAGTTGCATGCGGCATTCGCTTGAGGCTGAACCGCTTTTCTTTCACTGTAATTGCAAAAAGTTCTTCCATACATACATATAAGTTTTCATAGAGAATTTTAAATGCTTAATTTAAACATATATTATTAGGAATTCGAAAAAAGATACAAAATAGGCGATCTTGCTCCGACCAATAAACGCAAGGCGCAGCAATTCACCGTTTTGCGTAAGCGACTCCCAAACGTCATAAATTTGCTTCATTTTCACAATAAATTTTTCATCACTTCGCAAAATCATTTAGCTTTTTTAAAAATTCATATATTTTTATCAGCACTAAAGTGTTGTATGTGCTGTGGGCAAGTGTCTAACATATGCGATCTTAGCAATTAAAACGCCGTCCAATAACGAGCTGATGGTGGTTTTTCGCACAAGGATCAGAAGTATTCGTGCTTCGGTGGTGGAAAGTTGTGTTTGCGTATGAAAGTAGTTTGATGTCCCTTTCACTTTTCTTCTTTGCTTTGAATAAAAATTGACTATGAAATCATTATCCTGATTTTCGATTATACGGAATACCCCTGGTTTTGATTGATCCGGATAATCGAGTTTCTACTGCAACTTTTAACATTCGCCAATTCGAAAAGCTGTGTCAAAATGATGTTACGCCACTGCAAATAATAAAAGAAGCAATAAAAGGCGTGGAAATGCATTTAACAGGCTGTAGTTTTAAAATTTAGTTAGAGAGTGTTAATTAGCTTGTTAACAGTTCGCTAACAGTGCAATACAAGAATGTTAAATTTAAGTTTGGAAATGGACTGGCGTATGTTCACTTGAAATATTAGTATGACATAAGTCACGTCAATACTAAATACTTAAATTCGTATGTAAAAGAGGTGTTACAGTTGTTGGAAAATAGTATAAAAAGGGTGATGCAAAATGTTAAATCGCAGTCGGTTAGCTGCTGCGGGGGTGTAATGACGTGTTTGGGTCTGGTCCCTGCTGATGTTGTTGTTGCACATATTTTTGTTGTTGTTGTTGCTTATATTTTTGTTGTTGTTGTTGCTTATACTTTTGTTGTTGTTGTTGCTTATATTTTTGTTGTTGTTGTTGCATATGTTGTTGTTGTTGTTGCATATGTTGTTGTTGTTACATATGATGTTGTTGTTGTTTTTGCATATTTTGTTGTTGTTACATATGTTGTTGTTGCATGCGTTGTTGTTGTTACATATGTTGCTGTTGTTGTTGCATATGTTGTTGTTGTTACGTATGTTTTTGTTGCATGCGTTGTTGTTGTTACATATGTTGTTGTTGTTGCATATGTTTTTGTTGTTATTGTTACATAGGTTGTTGTTGTTGCATATGTTGTTGTTGTTGTTACATATGATGTTGTTGTTGTTGTTACATATGTTGTTGTTGTTGTTGCATATGTTGTTGTTGTTACGTATGTTGTTGTTGCATATGTTGTTGTTGTTACGTATGTTGTTGTTGCATACGTTGTTGATGTTGTTGTTGCATATGTTCTTGTTGTTGTTGTTACATAGGTTGTTGTTGTTGCATATGTTGTTGTTTATACATGTGTTGTTGTTGTTGTTATTGTTGCATATGTTTTTTTTGTTGTTGCATATATTGTTATTGTTGTTGCATATATTGTTATTGTTGTTGCATATATTGTTGTTGTTTTTGTTATATTCATTGCCCTATTTTCTCCTTTAATCTCTCCGTGCTCTTTTTTGTAAAATAACTATTAGTCCAAATTTTATTTTTGAAACATTGCAAGTAGACCTTGAGTTCCGAGAAACATGCGGCTTTTTGATGTTGGCTTTACAAACATTTGCCTAATTTCAAGACATTTTATATTTTTGGTCATGTATTCTCTGACGCTTACATTCAGACGGAAAATAGTTTTCCGTCATGCCGCGTCACATGACCATAACTGAAACGGAATAATCGTGAGCCATGACCAATAGATAACTTCCTCTCGAAGCCATGCACATTGAACTGTCTTAAGTGTTAGGTAACTGCTCGCAATTTAAAGCAATAAATAGTATATCCGCTTTTAACAGTGTCTTTTGACCAACATATTTTTAACAGACTCTGAGTGCGGTTGTTAACGAAGTTGAGTGTTGCTCCTTTTAATTGCGTGAATTAGTATACTTATATTTACTGAACCCAAACTTAAGTAACACATGAATAGGAAAATAAACATAATTTTAAGTTTAGAAAATAGAGATTTTGGCAATTTTAAATTGATTTTCTGGGAAAAGATCAGTGGTAATGAGTGGAAAATGATTCGAATTTAGAAAACAGGGAGTGGCAACACTGATGTTTTGATCTCTCTCAAAATAAGTGTTGCGCTCATTCGACGACTTTGTCTCACGGTGAGCGGATATATGTAAGAGTTAAGGAGAGTTGATTTGCCGAGAGTTGAAAATGCATAAAGTTGGTAACACTGTCGTTGTCATCGGTCTGAGTTGTTGAGGAACCGTTAAAGTGTACGGACGTTTGAGCGGACGACAAGAAAGCAATTGGCGCGTACTTTGGTTAACAATTAACAGAAAGTAGTTAGCGAAATAAATTTAACACTTGTTATTTTTAATATCGCATAAATTCAATACACACACATGTGTTTAAACATAACGCTGACAAACAAAAAAAAATAATTCGAGTAAAAACCCAAAATAAATCAAATAAAAAAAAAAAATTAAAGCGAAAAGAATTTTGTATGTTTTTGAAAAAGTGTGACAAGTGTTTAAAAAATTGTCGACGACAACAACAACAACAAAAACAACAATTGAAGCTATAACAACAACTGGCATGTGTAACTTTCCCCTTCGTATGGCACATCGTATGTCTGCTATTTGACACTGCGTAAATGACAAGGCAAAAGACACAGATGCAGTTACAGATACAATGCAACAACAACAGCAGCAACAACAACAACAATAATAAGAAAAGTGAAGATGCAATACAGTAACAGCTGCCACCGCTGCAAATTGTTGTTGTTATTGTTGTAACCTAGACATTTGTATGTATGTTTGTACGTGAGTGAGTGAATAAGTGAATGATATACCAGCCGAACTTGGGCATAAAACTCAATTGAATTTCATTGAAAAACCGGTAAAACAAAAGCCTTACAACAACAATAACAACAAAACAGACTTACATACGAAGAAATTGTTTTTTGTTGTAAAAAAAAATTAAACATCACTAAGAAGGCAAATAAAAACAAAAAGAAAACACAAAAGTCGAAGAAAGTGCAAACAAGGAAGCAAGTCAAGTCAAGTTAAGACCACAAGTTCCTTGAGCGACTCTTTGTGCGACTTTAGACATTGCAAACAACAACAACAACAACAAAAGTAGTGTTTCCAAATAACAACAACAACAATAATAAATCAACGAACGGCAAATTGCCGAAATAAGCAGATTGGATCTCACCATACTGGACACCGTGCATCAACTAAAGATGGTTTTTGGCGGGAAATTTCGTATAAGAAGGTAAAACAAGACCTAATTAAATATATATAAATAATTTTTTAGTTTATTTAACAAAAAAATTGTTAATAAAAACGTTTAAAAATAATACACAGACGGATACATATGTATATAGAGCTATAGACAAAGAAATAGCAAATTTTTCAAAACTTACATGGAAGTTTTAATTAAACTCCAAACTATACAATATTTAATTTGATCTGTTTATGTTTTTTATTAATGCTAATATAAAAGAAAACATTTTTTTTTTAGCAAACTTCGATTAAACATATTGATTATTTAATCTATAAAGCATTTTATATCATTATGGGCAAATGTGCTATTTCTTTGGTCATAGCTGTAAGTCGAATGATGTCGTTGTTGATAACATTCGACAATCATGTGTGTGTGTGTGTGTGCGTTCATGAAGTTGTATATTTAATCGCAAAGGTCAGTTTAGCGCAATGCATCAAAGTCGACGCCGCCAACGTTGTTCTGAAATCTGAAATCTAACACCGCAAAAAATGCCATAATTAACAGTGCGACAAACTCTAATAAGAACGCTTCAAGTGCAGCAGCAACAACAACAACTGCACTGAGCGTCACTGAAAGCGAGTTGGCATCTGTTGTGTCTGAGTTGGCGGCTTACTTCAGTGAAACCATATTTAGTATATTCAATGCCCGTCGCTAATGACGAAAGCTGTGGCAGCATTGCTAACTGCACATAGCTCACTTTCAGCATACACACAGCATAGTGCTAGATACATACATACAGCAGACAGATGCATTTACATTTAACAGATAAATAGTTAGTTAGATACATATGCCAAATACATGTGGTGTCTATGTGTGTGTGTGTAGAGCCAAAGTGATAACTTGTCGTGACAAACGTTCAACCGCCATGGCTGTCAATATATGTACACATTGACTCCCTGTTGTTGTTGTTATTGTTGTTACTTTTACTGCTCGCTTATAGCCTGTTCATTGTTTATATACATACATGTATATGTATTTTTTTGTTACTTTTATTGCATGCAATCTGACAATTTAAGCAACTGCCGTTCTAGATACTTTGCCATACGCACAAAAGGTGTAATACACTTGACTACACTTGCAAAACAAATATTTCCTGATTCAAATTTACACAGCCAACATATTCTAATTAAGCTTTGTCTGTCTGTCCGTCCGTCTAACTGCCGGTCTGTCCTAATTAGATATACAAAGTTCATACATTATTCATACATGATTATTCATTCATTTCAATTAAATTTAGTGACGTTTTAACTGTGAATTTCTTCCCTCTTTGCGCTTATTTTGTGGGCGGTTTATTTACTTTTTTTTTTCTTATCAAATAAACTCAAAACTTATCAAAGCTCACGCGTTCCTTTTGCACTTCGATGGAATTGAACAAAGAAGCTCATTGAGGCTTGTTCTGTCATCATTTGTTCATTAAATTGACTGTGGCCGAGTTGATTTTTTATTTATTCTTTTATGTCAATGATCAATTACATTTGGCAAAGGAGATTTTGCTGAAAATTTAAATTGAAGTTTGTCAAATAAAATTGTAAATAATAAAAAATATACTCTCATTTAGACAAACAGATGTTGAGTACAGAGTCACTTCAAATGACTCAGACGTATGTTCATTTCGTCAATATCTTCTTAGAGCACTCTCAACGTCGCTCGTTACTCAACATGCACAAAGCCTTGCTGACTCATTTATCAGCAGAAGAAAATAAAAAAAAAAACAAAAAGCACAGAGCATCTTATTTTTCTTGAAAATGTACAAAAGATTTCCTGGTCGACGTAGAATTGCACTTGCTGATTGCTCCGGCGTTATGAAAGTTGTATTTGAAAAAGTTTTTCAAGGTGTTGCACGCACAAATATTTTCATAAAAAAAATATTTCAAATTTAATTCGTGCATAATATTATTTTTTCATTTGCCAAAAAGGTGTGCCTCATTAAGTCAAACGCAAGAAAATTATATAAATTATAATATTAAAAAAAAAAAACGCTTCAAAATACAAGCAAAATTATGAATTTCATGCCAAATTTTTCAGCGCATTTTATAATATAAAAAAAAAAAGTTTATAACAAAAAAAAGCAATTTTCAGTTTGCTTTTTGTTTTCTGTTTACTGTTTTCGCTTTACAACTTTTTACTTTAATTTATGCCAATTTCAACACACATAAAACTGAATTCCAAACATTTCCATTGGCAAAAAAATAAAATAAAAACAAAAACAAAAACGAGCGCGTGTTAATTAAATATTAACACGCGACTATTCAACGCTAACACACCGCCGACAACCCCCGTGTTAATAAAGCATAAGGGTGGCTATGGTGCTGAAAAATGAGGTCGAATTTGTACAATTAACAAATAAACTAACATGTAAGAAAAAATGTAAGTCAGCAATGTTGTTAATCGTTGGCCAAACAAGCCAAACAAGAAGTTCAAAGCCGAAAAATTTCATGCGCCGCAAACAAACGAATTAAAGACAACCGAAAAATAAAAAACGCTTAAATAAACAACTACAAAAATTAATACATATACAACATAAGAAGCATAAATATAAATTAAAAAAAAAAGTATCAATAACATTTAAAATAATTTAAAGGCAACATTCGCAAAAGAATATTGCAAGACAACAATAAACAATTACTTTAACCTTCGACTGGCAAACGGAAATTGTTACGCATCGATTTCGTAAGGTTTCAAAGAACAAACAATACAACAACAATAAAAAATGATCTATATATTTTTTGTTTGCTTTTTTTTTAAATAAAATATACAATAAAATGTGCGCGTTGACTTCTTTTGTGCTTTAATTTTCATTGCCAATTATTGTGCATGAAAAAAGTACAATAAAAAATACAAATAGAAAAAGATACAACAAAAAAAAATTAAGCAAAACTGTCTAAACATTTGCGCGTAAAATGTCTAAATTTTGACGTTGTCACTTTTTTTCTTTTATTGTTATTATCATCAACAATCAAATGGTTTCAATTAACACTTTATAAGCTTTATGATTATTTTATGAGTTCGGCCTTTTGCGTTGATTTGTTGTTGTTTTTATTTATTTTTTTTTTCTCACTTCAATGTTCAATTTGTTTGTCACAAAACGTTTGATCAACTATTAAATATTTATTGCACGCAATGAATGAAGTTTTCATAAATAAAAGCAAACCGATCGACACTTTTCACAAAAGTTAACACATAAGAATAAAATACCGTAAATAAATACGACATTGAAAGCATACGTCATTAGTTTAGGCGTAGTATTCTTAAGAGGGTCGTTCAATACGTATTCAAAAAACATTTTAGACCTTGTCTGTTTTTCTGCTTCACTGCAAAAAGTACAAAATCAACTTTATTACATTCGAACATATAAAAAATTATATCCTGTGGCTTTACAATCGATGCCACTTTCTTTGTTTTCTTCGATGCAAATTCATACAACATAAATACATTGATTTTGTCCTTCATACGGTGATTGATGTGAAAATAATTATTAATTTCGTTCAAAGAGGTTCCAACCCGAAGGGAACCAACAGATCCAAGCCTCCTAAGCCTTTCTTACACTTCGTTTGCAAACAAAATGAATATTGATCATCGTTGCTCATTATTTTAAACCAAGTTTCAGATAATTTTCGTGTTCCAGCTCATGTCATGTCAAAATATTTGCTTATTTCGCTTAAAGAGGTTACAATGCAGAGCCAACCATCTTATTCAACCCTTCCAAGCCTTTCTTACACTTCGTTTGCGAACAAAATGAATATAGATCATCGTTGCTTATTACTTTTAAACAACTCTCAGGCAATTTTCATATACCAAATCATGTCAGACCGTACAGAACAAACGAATACTTATTGTTCGACCCTCGTATTACAATCTATGCTAATTGGCATGTAATAAAATTAAAGCAGCAATGAGAGACAATTCGGACGTGTAAATTGAAAGTATCTTCACATTTGAATTTGTTTTAGAACGAACGCATGCCTCGATTACGTGAAACTGTCAGTTGGCGGCGACATGACGTCGTCGATGGCGATTGCATTTGATAAAACAATTACGTTGTTGCATTTAAGTATGTAAATTTTTTACAGTTGTTGTTCGTTTGTTTGTTGGCTTGTGTAATAAGAACGCATTTCGATTTGAAGAACGTACGCTGTGTGACGTCTGAGACAGCACAGAACAGAATAATTCAAGACAATTACACGTTGGCACGAAGTGATAGCCATAATTGATAGTTGTTTGAGCTTAATGCATGTGGGAATAAGTATGACTTAGCTAAAAAAAAAAATATATATATGAAAAAAAAATACAGCAATTGTTGTTGTCGAAATAGTGACACAATTACCAATGTATTTGTATTTTGTTCTAAATCTTATTAAACTCAAACGTAGTGAAATTTTTAGATACAAATTTTTTTTTGTGTGTATGTGTGTGTGTGAGAGTTTATTAGAAGCTTTAAATGTGCGCATAGCAATTACAATTTTCTTTCTTTTCATTTTTTATTCTTTTACTGATAATTCTTTGTTCAAAAGTAAAAATCTAACTGTAATAAGAGACAAGCGCAGTCATTAGCAGAACAACAACACAAACAAAAAACACCTCAAAAGGAAAAAAAAAAAAAAAGTACGCAATTTGTTGTACTTTCCCAACTTTATCTGAAAGTGAACACAGCTGAGTTAAGCTGAAGTAAGCTTACACACACACACACAAACACTCATAGATACAAGTCAATTTGCATGCGAGAAAAAAGTGCTTAATTGCTGAATCGAAAAAAAAAAAAAATGAGGAAGAAATGCGACAATAAGAATAAAAAATTGTATTGTTTTTACCTTTTACACTTTACACTCACACACACACACACACATACTTACATATATTATAATAAATGCATACATGAAGAACTTTTGCATAAATGACAACGACAAGCCTTATAAACGAGGGCACGGCACTCAGATACTCACAGACAGGTGCAATAACTGACTGACAGACAGACAGACAGACAGACGGACATAAAAGACAAAGGGACAGACAGACCGAGAGAAAAGCAGGTGTAATCTTTTGTACTTACATTCTACAATAAATGAAGTTGTACCGCAAAGTCAAATGAATAAATACCGCAAGTGTTGCTTTTCCTTTTTCTTTTAGTGTTTTTTGTTTGTTGTTGTTGTTGTTGTTGTGGTTATTATGTGGCTGGCAGATAACACAAAATAAGAGAAAAGCTGCACAAGAAGCCACTGACACAAGCAAAAGGTTAACATCTTTGAATGCGGGTTCGTTTTAAAAGTTCAGATAAAATAAAAGAAATAAAAAAAAAAAATAGAAAAAAAAGATAGAAACAAATTGGGTTACAAATTAAAGTCTTTTTCTTATTTTACGAAATACGTTTTTATTTATTTTCATATACATATGTATGTAACACACAAAAAATTAATTTAAAACTCATTATGAGCACAGATGAAAGAACATGAATGTAGATCAGCTCAAACATGCATGCTCGTAAAGGCGCGGTGGAAGGTCAAGGTTGAGTAAGAATCTAAATGGAAAAAAACACCAACAACAAAAACAATTTTTGAACTTAAGCCAAGTAACGGAAGAACAGAAATTAAATGCTCTAGTAACCTCCACAAATTTTCAGACATTATTTTTTTTTTTGCTTGTTTATTTATTTTGTGTTAATTGTTTTATACGTATTTGGCGCCCTGTGGTATAACTTCCTATATGTTGAGAAAAATTAATAACAAAATAAGCGAAAAATGTCGAAAAAAAACACAGAAATAAGATTAAAGTCAAATATTATCATCAGTCAACTTAATACTTAATTGAAGTCACATGAAATTGCAAAATACACGCAAAAATTTATACAAATTCTACTTTTATTTATATAATTCTATTTAATTGTTTTTAATTTAAAAAATGCGCATTTCAAAATTGTTTGAATACAAATTCATTTTAATAGAAATTAATATTGTTTGAATAATATTTTTTTGTGGGTATGTCAATTGAAGTTGCTCAGCACATAAAGCAATATCACATAAACTAACACAAGCTGAGCTGAGTTAACGCTAAAGTTATCGATAACTTAAAATTGGCTCATCTTTGGTTAAAAGTGTTAGTTCGTTAATGTTTTGTGAAATATAATTAATTAATAATAATATTATTACCAAGCATTTGAGCAGTTGTTTTTGTAAATGAATAAAACATAAAAAAAGAAGAAAATTCTTCGTGAGTTATAAATTCTTTGAGTGCATTAGAAAGTTTTCATTAAACAATCTATGCAATTTGAAAAATAATTTATTTTCTTTCTTTATTTGGTTTTTTTTTTGTATTTTCTTTTTGTAATTACAGACAAGTGTTGTTGCTCGCTATCGCATCAGACTTCAATTACAGCTTTTTCTTTTTTTTTTTCATGCGTACACGAAAATTATTTTTGACACAATTTTTTCGTCTTCTTAGTTTTTTTTTTTTTTTGTTTTGTTTTTTAATTTGGTTTTTTTTTGTTGTTGTTCGTGTTATTAGCAACCTCATTTAATGGGTCATGCGCGCATGCATGTAAGTATTGTTGTTGTTGTTGCCGCGGTTGCTGATAACATCAAATCGGGACATGCGCAAGCGCAGCTACAACAACAAAGCGAACTAATTTCTTGTCTTACATACATATTGGCCAAGTTTTTCCTTCATTTAAAAAGCTATACATTTTTTTATGTGCACTTTTTTGTTGTTTTATTTTTTTTGTTGTGTCAAACGTGCTGCTGTGGCACAATATAACATGTATCCAAGGCAATGAACTTTTATGCGCTTACAAAAATTTGCAATTGCACAAGAAGCCTTTGCCGCCTTTGTGCAATATTTGCACTCACTCGCTCGCTTGCTTGCTGGCTTGCTCAAGAGCTTAGCTTGTAAATTAAACACACAAAAAAAAAAAAAAAATC
This sequence comes from Phortica okadai, assembly GCA_034638295.1. Lineage (NCBI taxonomy): Eukaryota > Metazoa > Arthropoda > Insecta > Diptera > Drosophilidae > Phortica > Phortica okadai. The sequence goes on from CM067851.1 coordinate 7,680,005, forward strand.
ATAAAATATTTGCTGCTAAAGTGAAGAAAGATTTTCAATCAATCTTTTGTGGCAGAGCAATTTCATTCTTTATGGTTTAAAATTGTCCGCTTTGGTGAAAGCGTTCATTCGTTCCAACGATCCTGCGAGCGCTTTGCTGTTGTTGTTGTTGTTGTTGTTGCTGCTGTTGTGCTCTGCATAATAATTGCCTTGAAGTCACTTACATACATGGTCTGTTGTGCACAGAAGCCAATAACCTTTGCTCAGAAAATACAAAAAAAAAAAATAATAATAAAATAAAGTAAAGCAAGAATGAACTGAACAATCAAATGAAGAAAAAAAAAAACTACGTTTGCAAATTTTTTTATTCAAATTTCGTTCATAATTTAAAAACGTTGAAAAATTGCTAAGCAAAAAAAACAATTATTATTATTTTTTTTTATGCAACTCACATTTTTTGGCGATTTAAAAATTTTGGGCATACATCAACAAAAAAAAAAAAACAATAATAACAATAATAATATGCAAAAAAAGAGCAACAAATGAGGCACATTTTTGTTTCGCTTCTCTTTACATTAACGGCACATTCTTTTGCCATCATTGTGCAATTATTTGACACCGTTTTTTATTTGTTTTTGTTTTTTTTTTTCATTTTCGGCTTATTTACAATTTACGCTTTATTTACTTATGTATTATGTGAATTTGAATATTATTGTTTTATTGTTGTTGTTGGTTTTTATTAGTGTAAATAAATTAAAGAACATGAATCAAGTACCATAAAAAATGTAACAAAATGGCGTCTCAGTGGAGAACGAATGACAAATACCGTTAGAGCTGCGCGAATGAGCCCGGAATTTAATTAGTAACACTTCAGCTTTGATGCTTCTTCTTCTACTGTTATTTTTTTTGGGTATTTTGAAATTTTTTTTGTTTTTATTTATTGTATTTTTTTTTTTTTGTATTTGTTTACATTTCATGTTCATTCTGTGCTCCATTCTGCGTTCATTTTTGTGTCTCGACAGCTAATGACAAAAATCATTAAAAAAAAAAAACAACAACTGACTTTTTTTTTTTTTTTTGTTTTTATTGCTGTGTCTTTTAACACTCACAGCATGTTGTTAAGCTCAAATCAATGTTGAGAACTAAAGTTGTTCTTAGAGCGTAGTGACTTTTATTCATGTGTGTGTGTGTCTGTCCAAGGAAAATTGTTTAATTTCTTTTATGAGAAGTTCATTTGTAGCAACGAAGTATAACATGCTCGTGGGAAAAAAGAAAAAAATTATGTTTTGTCGGCTATTAAATTCTTATTAGTTATTCTTATTAGTTTCGTGTTTATTGGATTTCATTTGACTGCTACTGACTTGAATTTTAATTTGAAGCATAAAAAAACAATTATTTCTTAAATAAAATGTCGGTCGGAAATGTTAGCAAGACAAATTAATACGGTTTAATGGTAATGATGGCATGGCTTGAGGCGTCAATAAAGTCTGATTGATTAGCTTTAGTTAGACGACTGTAAATGAGCTACAAAAGTATTATATGAAGCAAAGTTTACGTAAGCAGATTGGAAGCGGCAAAGTTGCAAGCTTCAACGTGATGACATAAAGCACACATAATAAAATCAATAACAAAGTGCCTCATGTTGTTAAGTAAAACGGACGCACATACATTGTTGCATTTCATTTGTAGCGTACAGTGTTCCTATTCAACATGTTTCTTGCACACGGCTGTATATTTGATATGCTGAACAGGATGCATTGAATCTGGAATAAATGCGATAATGAGTGCACTAATTTGCATACTGCACTCGTTAACCTTTCACTGCATTCATTGTGCGCGCTTGTGTGCAGTAAAAAGTTGCTTGCTTCAATGAGATCACCTATCAATGTGAATAGACTGCAGTCAATTTGAGATCCGTATAGTAATGTAGGTATTGAAGCAATAAATGTGAATGTATTCATATGGTTGTGAATTTCTTTTCTTATTATTAATTGCATTTTAGCGTAATGTTGGGTTTTTTTCAAATTTATTTCTTACAAATGACTAACTTTTAATTTTTATATAATTAATTGACAACGATGACGCATAAGACTTTTGTGCACAGCTGCCTTGAGCCTAATAATATTTGCTTTTAGTTGCAACAAATTAAAAAAAAAATAAAAATATTTATTTGATTTTGCAAAAGTTCTAAAATTAATTAATCAAGTGAATGCAACACAAATAACAACAATGCGAAATCTTTCGTTTTCTTGACAAACGCGTCTAGACTCTAGACACAAAGCGCACACAGACACACACACACGCACACTCACACTGACACTTGAAGCCAATGAATGGCGCAGCAAACTCATGTGCGCTTCTTGCCAATAACGCTGAGCACGAATCAATTTCATTGCATTTTCAATTCTCACAATGCAAATGAAATTGCAATTGTTTTTTTTTTTTTTTTTGTATATTTTGTTTTGTTATTACAATACGCAAATACAGCAAAAAATAAAAAAAAAAACCCCGCGTGTCCACGCTTGCACGTTCGAATAACGATCGATCGCCAACTAATAAGACAAATACGGACAGACAGACAGACAGATAGAGAGTCCGTCACTCAGTCAGACAGACAGTCAGTCAGATTTTCTTGAGTGTTTGTATCTGTCTCTCTGACTATGTGTATCTGTAGCTGTATTTGTTTGTTCATAAAACACACGGTCATTGTTAGTTGCATTAACTTTTAACTTCATGTTAAGCTTAGCCTGCGATTTTGCTTTCATTTCAATGCAGCACGTTCGCTCGCGCAGCACAGCTCAAGGCCGCCGTCAGCAGCAGCCGCAGCCGCAGCAGCGTCGATGATGTTGTCGTTGACGTTGAGCGTTCTCGTTTGTCATTGCGACGACGATGCGTTGCATTCAATTTTGTTGCGTTCTTTTTCATGTTGTTTTTGTGCAAAAAAAATAATAAAAAAACAAAATAAATGCTAAGCTAAGCATTATTATTATTACTACATGTTGTTGTTGTTGTTGGCTTTGCTTGTTGTGCGCAATTCGCTTTCTTATTTGCAGTCGCGTAGACTGACGAAGGCATGATGAATTACTTATGTATGTATGTATGCAGAACTATGAGGCACAAAGCGCAAACTTGAATTTAATGCCAACAACAATCGAAAGACGAAAGACCGACCGACCACAAATATGCAACGTATATCCTTTCTTTCTTTGTTCGTATATCTGTGCATGCCATAAAAGCCACGTCGTCGTCGCCATGGTCAATAATCAAGTGATGAATACATTTGTAGTCTTCTTGTTTTCCATATTCCCCCCGTCACGCCTTTCCGGTGCTTTATTACATTCGATCGTTCGTTTGTTCTTGTTCTTTTTGGGAAACAAAACCAAATGATACAAACGAACAATGAGAAAAATTTCAATTTACCACAAAAATGCTGCAACAGCAAACTGCAATAATGCAAAACCAACGACATCGACATTTTGTTCGGTGAATTCGTTTCATTTCGTCGTTTGCCTAACATGTAATGTTAATGCAACTCTGCAGCGACGGTGATGGCGGCGGCAGTGTTGCCACACCTTATTTTGCAATTTGATGCGAGCAACGCATTTATTGTTGTAAACTTGCATTGTTACTGCATGTTAACTAAAGGCAACAACAAACATTAACAAGTGTTGACTTGCAGTGTAAGCATCATCATTATCATCATTACTAACAAACTCTTCTTCATGCTCAACACAACGAAATGGTATAAAACGAAAAAAAAAAATGAAAATGGTTAAAGAAACAAATTAATGCAAATTGCCACTGTTGCCTTGCCGTCAAACAGAGTGCGTGCGTGTGTGTGCGAGTGAGCGCGGCAGAGTGGGGAAAAAGTGTGTGAGAGTAAAGAAGAATCATTGAATTCCAATTAGCAGCTGCATTAGTTGTGCAATTTTGACGCATTCCTTAACCAAATGTTTCACACTATGCAAGCATACATCACTGTTTGATTTATATACGTAAGTGGTAACTAAATAGTCAAACATCTAATAAACACAAATGCCATACAACTTGACAAACACTCACGCATTCACACACAATTGCTGATACAGCCCAATGTAACAAAGCACAAAAATAAAAGGAGACCTGACATAGATAAATAAAAAACGATGTCGTCTGCATGTCACGCCTCCTGTGTAGCCATAAGATTCTTACAACAGCAACAACAAAGTCAAAATGCATGCAAAATACGCATTCAATAATAAATGCCTTAATATTTGTGTTAGCATTTATGTCTAATTTGTTGGCTAATCATGTCAACGACGCCAGACGACAGACGTGAGACATTCACCGCCAACCCAGGCCACAGATGCCGCCAATGAACACACACACACACACGCACACAGCGTCAACAAATACGAATTGCACAGAAGTTGTTCGCATAGTTGAAAATTTATTACAAGACGTTTGTTTTGGCGTCAAAAATCTGCGGCTCGCATTCTAAAAACGCTCGTATCTATGTGGCTTTCTGTATGTGTGTGTATGAAATTGGAACATTTTGTTGATCTGGCGCCTTTAGATGATCCCCGTTGACATTTGCACACACACACGTATACTAAATGTATTTTTTTTTTTTTTTTTTGTGTTGGCATGTGTCTTTTATTTGACCGAAATATAATTTATTTGTCCCATTTATTGTCATATTTAATATTGTTATTTTGTTGCTTCATAACTTTATTGCGTTTTATTAATTTTCCAATTCTCATCAACTCATCGAAGCAGAAAATTATCATTTGTTAAATTGTTTTTGTTCATAGAAAGAATTTAATTTACAAAAATTTGCAAGAAGAAGAAAGTAATACAAATTGCAAAAATATAAAATTTGAAAGAAAGAAATGAGTAAGAAAAATATCCAACAACGATAATCCGTTGTAATCGGTCAATCAAAAATTTTCGGTGATATCGATTTTTTGCTTTTCATTGTTCTTGTTCTTTTGATATTTGCAAATAAAATTGCACAATGCTGTCTTGTACTAAACCAACACTGCAACCCTGATCGAATGAGTTCACTTTTGACACGCCAGCCCTCAATTAAAAACTTAACATTATTGTTTTTTTTTAGAAAGTATTAATAAATTCATTATTCATTAAAATCTTCTTCCATTTTTTTTTTTATTACCAATTTTTCTTTGAAGTTTACTTTTTAAATCAATTAAAGAAAAGTCTTCGATAGTTTTATGAATTATTTGCACATTTAGTTTACTTTCACAGCAAACAAAATTGATGTTCTTGAAATTTCTTATTGGAACTAAGCAAATTTGCCGAACCCGTCTAAACATATTTTATACGCTCGCCGTGAGCAAACATTAAACGATTTGAATATCTCATAAAATGTTGAAATGAGTGAAAATCCATTTGAGAAATTTCGAATTCGGTTTTTGCTCAATGAAATGTCGAATATTCGAATAGTTTTTGCGCGAAAGTCAAAGCCGACGCTTTTTCGTGTGATGATATTTTTAGCATTATTTAAAAAATTCTTAATGAAATCATATTAAAGTAATTAAAAGGAATAAATTGTGCATAAAATGACAAATTTATTAAAATGTTTCAATGATATTGGTTTGAGGTAATTACATGTGTGTCTGTGTGTGGAAGAGTAGCTTCTTTGTTGTGTCAATACAGTTGTTAATTGAGGAGCGCACGCCGTTAATGGCATCAGCGCACAAAAATAAATGATATTAAAAATAACAATTTTGTTGACAAAGAAGAAGAGAAGACACAACTGTTTTGTTTGTGTTTTTTTGTAGTGTTGGTTGAATTTGCTCGATATGAACCAAGTTGCCAATTGGCGCCGCGTCAGTCAACTTATTTGGCGACAAAAAAAAAAAAAAAAAATACAAAAACTAACCTTGAAAACGCCGCATCATTTTCAAAGTCACTAACTGCTTGGCCTTGCGCTCGTTTTGCCTGCAAATTTTCCAAAATGTCAATTTGAAATTTTTTATTTGAAAATGTTTTTTGTTTAATCTTTTTTAGCTCTTAATTTTTTCTTTGTTTTGCTTTTTTTTTTTTTCTTTACGCACGAACGCACAAACCAAACTGCACTCTTGGCTGCACTTGGCAAACGACAAGCCAAACGTACGCAAACGTCGACCCGTCCAATGTACACACACACACACACGCACATGCATAGACAAACAACATCATTCAATGCATTTCCAGCTGTTCGTACGTTCGTTCGTTCGTCACACTCCCCCATCAAAGCCAACCCCATCAAACCGTTTCATGTCTCTGAAACTTCAAACGGTTGCTGTTGTTGCTTTTGTTGTTGTTGACGTTGCCGGTGCAGTTTTTCGAGTTCGTTGTCACATAACAAATTTTTGTTTTTGATTTTTTTTTTTTTGTTCGTCGCTGTCCGCAACCTGCTGCAAATATGGCGGCTGCTCCATGCATTAAGGTTTGATGGCATCGCTTGTTCGTCATCACTTGTACTCGTCGTTGTTGTTTTGAATGTCATGCGGAATGCGGAATAATTTCACGCTTCAGTAAGTTGGCGGCGAATGAACTAAGAAAACAACCGAAAAATGAAGTCGCATAACATTTGTGATAACATTATTGCGCATATTTCATAAGACAACCCTCCGCACTTTTCTGCCTGCCGCTCCAGCACTGTTTTATCAATACGCCATTATTGATTATTAATAGTAAAATTTTGTTGTTATTGTTTAAATTTTGGCTTTAACTTCAGGTCGCAGCTAAGCTAAGTTAAATATTACTCGAGCATTTGAATGCGATTGGCGTCGCTTTTGTATTTGTTAGCTGAAAACAATATGCGGATGTGCTTTGCTGATGCTTTTTTTTTTATTGTTTTTTGCGACTTCACTCTAGGAGTGGCTCGCTCTGTTTGCTTTAATGTCAGCTTTATGTACCTTCTATCCCACCAAGCACCCGCTCAGCTGAGACGCAACAATAGCTTCGCCACACAGCCACAAAAGTTAATAAAAACAATCGATACAGTCCAACGCTGTTTTGCGATCTGTTGCTGCGTGGGTGTGTACATCCAGCAGATAGTATTACTACTATGCTGCTCCACAAGCCCTAAATACTGTAAATTCGGTGCTTTAGCGCTTTACCGGACGATGACTACAACAAAGCCTAATGGCAAAAACAAAGAAGGGGGAAAAATAATGAGTTGAAAATGTTTAATGTTATTTGAATCTTAAATAAATACAGATGTGTACTGTTCTGTTCTGTTCTCTGCTTTTGCGAGCAATTAGAATTTCATCGTGAAGTGTACTTGAAGGTCTGTTGTTTTAATGAGACCCTCAACATAAGGTTTCCTTTGTTTTATTGGAAATTTAATTTAAACCAAATATTTCTTCTACGCAATTTATTAAATTAGATTTTAAATTTTTTTTGTAAAAAAGGAGCTTTTGATAACCGAGATCAATTACACAAATATAAAAAGATTAGTTAATACAATAAAAAAAATTGAAGTGGCAGCACTGTTTACTGTCAATTGCAATTTTGTATGGAAACTTTATGCACGATTATTTCGCAAGTTAAACCAAAGCTTTAAAAATGGTAATCAAATTAATTATTAATTTGTTTAAGACCAATTAACTAACCTAATTGTCGGATCAGTAGCGCCGTGGAGGTCAAAATCTTGCCAATTTGTACAACAAATTCGGCATTTTTACTCACTTGTTACTTTACTAGTTATTTCTATTATTGAATATATTAATACACATTAATATTCATTAATTTATGCAATTTTGTTAACATTTTCGCAGCCATGAAAAATGTTTATAGTTTACAGACTCTTCTATGAACTTATAATCATTCGATTTCTTTAAAAAAAAATGTATTTCTGTTTGAAACTCAAGGCATGCAAACAAGCTAACAAAGTTTATTCTAGTTATAGATGCAAATTGTGCTTAAACAACAACAAACATAATCAATTACCAACAAGTCGCGACAAGTTCATTCTTAGACAATAATTCAGTACGTTTGCTTAGCGGACCACAAACCGAAGCGTGAGAATTTTTTCACGTTCACACACATTAAAAAGAAGCAGAAAAAGAAGCTAATAAAGATAAAGAAAAAAAAATACTACTAAAAATGCAAATCAGCGTAGCTTATTTATTGTTGTATTTTATTTAAATTTAAGAAATAAGCGCGTCAAAATTCAAGTGATATGCGTGGAAGGTCTGCAAGTAATACGATATTTTCACAAAATGCTACCGTTTTGCATAGAAACTAAATAAATACATACATATATAAGTATTTGTATAATTATGCCAATATATGTCGTTAATATCGAAAGCGCGTACGATCGTCATTATCGGCAAAGTCATCAATCTGCAACTTTCATCTGTCTGTTTGTCCGTCTTGCAACAATTACCGGCAGGGAAATCCATGGTTATGGTTTCCGATTTGTACGCTCAAAAATGTCAACACATAAATGTCACTTAACATTGTTGTTGTTACTGTTGTTGGTTTTGAGTTTTTTTTTTTTTTTGCACCATTGTAGTTGTTGTTTGTTTGTTTTACATGCTGCCCTTTTTAAGCGTTTTTCGTTGTTATTGTTAGCGGCAAACATTTCAGCAAATCAAATTCCAAAAGCGCTCGACGCAAAGACAAGAGTAACAGCAACAGAAAAAACAAAAACAAATAAACTCATGCAAAGTAAATTGTACAAAGTTAATCAAATCCGTATTCAGAGCAGTCACATTTGCCATGTTGCTTGTAATATAAATGTGGAAATTAGTCAAGCTTTGATTTCGTTAGCATTTGTCATGCGAAACTTGGTTTGCGTTTGTTGCTCATTTGATACTTTGTTACAGCAAAAAAACAAAAACAAAATGAAAAAAAAAACCCAAAAAAAATAAACAATAAAACGCAATTGAAACGCGACAACAATAAAATTGGCACATGCAAAATAAAAAACAAAAAAGCGTACAATTTTAACGCAAAGCGCATAAATTTGTATAACACAAAAACAACATGCAACAACAATAAAACATTGGTTAAAAATTGTCATTTGCTTTAAAATTATTGTTGACTTTTGACGACTCCTTTCTCGCTCATACATCATTGTATATTATTCTCTTTAATAGTATACACTGTGTTGAGCACGCTCAAGTTTTTGAGTTGTACTGCTCGTCCGTGATCGGACGCATCTTTATTTAAAGCAATTTCTGCGCTGAGTTACAGCGCAGCAGGAAGTTTAATCTTAACTTCTAATTTTAGATTTACACTTAGTTTTAGTTATCTTATGCTAACACTGCGTTTGTCGAACGGCTGTGTAAACTAACCCTTGTGACCTGCTGTAGCGGCCGCACAAACAACCGCTGCTTACACCCGTTCGTCTTATCTGCCGCCTGCTGCGTAGGTCGCATGAATCACTATCTGCGACCTTCGACCCGTTGATCTTGTCAAACGGTTGCAGCTGTCGATCATAACGCGTTTATTTGTTTCTTATTTCTAAATATAAGATTACTTATCTACTAAACCTCGCTATTCCATGTTCATCCATGAACATTCTGCGGGCGGCCAGTCAGGTTGACTCGAATCATTTCTCGAGACTTGCAGTATCGGTATGCACAAATCATCAGAAGTACCACGATCGTTATAATGCAAATCGTCAGAGACAGGTAGCCGCTGTAGTGGTGGAACTGCAACTTCTTCAATGGCAGCTTTTCGTTGCGCAGACCAGCTAGCTTGTCTTCCAGATGCTTGGAGTCCTGGTCGTAATTTGGCTGGGTGATATTGATCCGGGCTATTCTGTCCTCTGAAGTATTCTTGATGATAGCCACAATTGGATCTGGTAGGTCGCTGATCCTTTCTTCGGCCTCAAATTTCTGAAGACTGGTCAGTATTACGCCCTTGGCTTGAGGTTTTTCACGCCATTTCCTCCAAAGTTTATACCTCAGCGTTTCGCATCTGTCCATCTGATTGAAGATGGATTCGTTTTCCTCGATTTGTTTTGGTGGACTGTAGTTGTCATTGATTCGATTTTCATTTTTCATTCCTGATTTCGATATATCTTCCTCAAGAGATCTTCCCAGGGGGAAATGCTGGCAATTGTCAGCGTACTCCGTTCTTATTTTAACGGTATTTAATAACTCGTCCATGCTTTTTGCTTCTTCTTTTTCGACGACAGCATCCTTCGCACCAACTTCCGCAATGCCTGTTTCAACTGTGGATAGATTCACTGCCTCAACTTCTTCTAATTTGGCTTTTACTCCGCCCTCGTCATGTTGATTTACATCATGCTCATTTGCATCCTCATGAAAACCAGATTCTTCGTCGGTTATTTCTTCGTTCAGCTGTTTAGTTTGCAACTGAACTTTGTTTCTATGATTGAAGACTTCTCCAGACTCCGATAATGTAACGCTCTTCTCAAAAAAGCGACTTCTTTGCCTGGATGCCTCCACACCCCGTCTAGCCTGAGCCACAAGCCTCTCGGTTCTCACTATTTCTTCGAAAGTTCGTTTTCTTAATGTGATAAACCCATCCCGTCTATACACCTCGGCTTCTAAACCTTCATACTTCACCCTGATCTCGTCAACCAAATCGTAGCCCTTGTTGCATACGTTGTCCACTTCTCTGGTGAGTATGTAGTTGCTGTATGTACTTTCCAACGTGTCAAGGATCTCCTCAGTGTCCTTCAGTAGCATGCTCAATTCAGCTTTGCACCGAACAACTTCTGCACTAACACCATGTGCCATGTGTTCGCGGACTTCCTTGATTTGTTGCTCTACTCGCATTGTCAATCTCAATGCCTTCTCCAACTGATATTGTTCGTCCATGTCTTTAGATGACAACATATTCGCAGGATTCGCACTCAACTCCATGTAAACTCAATGTTTGATTTGCAATTCTGTACTCTTTTTTATACAGAACCACTGTTTATCTGTTGTTAAAAGCCACAGATAACGCTTTTCTCCGTTCTACACTTTACTTGTGTAATTCTAAGAGCCTAAAGAACCTTGTGTTCTTTATCCGGCTCGAAGGACCAAAAATGTATATTATTCTCTTTAATAGTATACACTGTGTTGAGCACGCTCAAGTTTTTGAGTTGTACTGCTCGTCCGTGATCGGACGCATCTTTATTTAAAGCAATTTCTGCGCTGAGTTACAGCGCAGCAGGAAGTTTAATCTTAACTTCTAATTTTAGATTTACACTTAGTTTTAGTTATCTTATGCTAACACTGCGTTTGTCGAACGGCTGTGTAAACTAACCCTTGTGACCTGCTGTAGCGGCCGCACAAACAACCGCTGCTTACACCCGTTCGTCTTATCTGCCGCCTGCTGCGTAGGTCGCATGAATCACTATCTGCGACCTTCGACCCGTTGATCTTGTCAAACGGTTGCAGCTGTCGATCATAACGCGTTTATTTGTTTCTTATTTCTAAATATAAGATTACTTATCTACTAAACCTCGCTATTCCATGTTCATCCATGAACATCATACTTGTGCATAAAGGCAATTGCTATTTAAATACAATAAGCCCGGACTAACAACAACAAAGCGTGCAAAAACCCGACAACTCTTTCGAAATGCGGGAGCAAAAAAAAAAAAACAAAAACAATTATAAAAAAAGGGCAACAGCTTAAAGGTGAATGCAGGTTGTGTGTTAGTGTTGCTGTTGGTCAGAAACAAAAAAAGCACTAAAAGAGCCAACAACTTTTGTCGTGACTGTTTTTGATCGTTGAGTGTTGTAAAAGAAGCTGCCCTCATGTTCGTTCATGTTACAGTTGGTTGCTTCTGGGCTCTTTTGTTCTTCGAATTAACATCGTTGTCGTTATTGTTGTGTTTGTTGTTGTTGACGATGTTGCTTCTTGTTATTTGTTAATTGTTATGACGCTTAATCACAACTTAATTGCCGCCAGCAACAGTAGCAATAATAACAATAACAACAACACTAACAACGACTGAAATTTTTTGTTAATTCACAAAAAAAAAAGTAGCCATACATGTGTTTGCCTTACACCGTAGGCAACAAATTGTTTGCCAACACAAAGAAATGCACTAAAAAAAAAAAATGTTGCTTCGATCAAAATGTACTCAAGTGTACTCAGAATTGATTGTAAAAGTTATGAAATTAATTTTACATTAATTCTTGCATAATTTTTATTCTTTTTTAATGCATTTTCATTTGATTGGCACTAGAAAAACAGACAGAGACAAAGTTTTAGCTGACAGACAGACGGACAGGATGAGTTTTGTGCAAGAAGCACTCAAAAGTGTGCCTGCTGTGCTGTATCTGGCATTAGATTTGATTGCATTAACGATGAGCAGATACATTTTGAAATTGTTGCTTGAAAGAAATAAGAAAAAAAAATAAATTCTTGTTTGATTTGTTGTTCACCTCACGAAAACGCCAACAACTGACGTCACTTTGTGCAAGTGAAAATGTAAAAAAATCCGGTTTTATTTTTGACAATTTTTTCAAACTTTTTCTTAAACATGCCGCGCACAATGCCATGCATAAAGATGATAATAAAAAAGACAAACACACACACACACTCATAGTGAGTAAGAGCAAGAAAGAGCGAGATAGATTTGTGTAACGCGTTTGAAGCGCAAAACGTGATTTCCATGCGGCATATTTAAATACTTTTACTATCTACGAAAACTAGTCTCACTTATGCGCGTGAATGATCATCAACAACATAATCATTGGCTTCAACTAACAGCAGCCGCCAACAACAACAACAACAACAACAATAAACAATAACGTGCCGGTTCAGTTTAAGCCGCAACCAGATTCAGATTCAAATTCAGTCAAAAATGCCAACCAACTTTAACTTCATTGGCAACTGCGCTTGTACCGCAGCCACAGCCTGAGTCGCAGCCTCAGCCGTTGTCAAACTAACAAACTATGAAGCTACGCAACCATGGAGAGGCCACTGACATAGTCGAGAGAGATTTTTGTGCGTTTGCGCAGTTTTTTTTTTCTTCTTTTTTTTTCAATTTTATATACATTTAATGGCCGCAATGATTAAACTTTTTTTACACTTTTCTACACGACAAAAAAAAGCAGCAGAAGAAATCAAAGTATGAAGTAAAATTTCGAGTTGCTTGTCGTTGTGTTAACATGTTTGTTTTGTTTGTTTTTTTTTTCGTTTTTAAGCCAAGTGTTATAACTGCTTCTGCTTCTGTTGCTTTGTATATGAGTATATTTTTCATTGACAAGAAGAAAAAAATAAAAATAAACACAAACACATAATCAAAATCTAACGGTCTTTATTGTAAAAAGGTTATAAGGCGAAAAGTTCGTTTATTATTTATACATTTCTTTTTTAATGCATTGATTTGTTCGTTTGTCTGTTGCGTCATAATGACAGACACATACATGGCTTTTTTCTTCTTTCTTTTTCTTTAGTCATAATTTGCATTATAAGCTTTTGATTGTGCTGATTATCGATTATACAATATAACAAATAAACATATATTTGTGTCTTTTTGTTGCCAAAAACAATATACAATTAACCATATAACAGTAACCGTGAAATAACGTCAATCAAACGAATTAATTTTTCAAATGAATTCACAAAAAATCAAGTAATTTAGATTGATGGTCATTGATCGTAAAGCGAACTCACCAATAGACTAAAGTTGAAATGAATAAAAAATACGATTAGCACTTAAAGAAGTTACTACGCCTTAACTCAAAATAGCAGATTAGAATGGAATTTTTAATCGAACTCACTTTTGTTTAATTGAATTGTGTCTGAATCATCAATCACTATCAATTTTTTATCAAGAGTTGATTTTAATAATTAAATTTAATACAATTTGCCAAATTTTCTCTCATGTCACTTAAATAGCTTGAACAACATGCATCAATCTAACTCTCACTTACACTCATTGTCATCTTTCACTAGCTGAGTGCAGCATTTTGTGGTCTTTGAGTCTTGGATTGGTTGTGAAGGGTTTTCTTTTAAATTCATTTATTAATATATAACTTTCTACGATCTATGTGTTTATATAATTCACTTAAAGCTCAGCAGAAAATGTACTTTAATGTAAAAAACTAAAGATCAATTGTTCCCCGGAATTTTGGTCTGAGATCGAAACCATTTAAATGTTTTTTTTTTATTAAAATATTTATTTTATATTTAAACAACAACTTACTATTGGAAAACTTGAAGTAATGACTAAATTCGCCACAAGCTCTTAAACAAAGAACAGTAATTATAAAATATGGCAAATTTGCACATTGCATAAGATCAGCGACTTATAATCAAGACCAATTATTGTTTCATATTTGCAAAAACACAAAACAAAATAAAGCAAAAACAAACAGTGCATAATTACAGACAACTTCGTTTGGTTTGTAACCATAAAAGTATAAAAATCATTATTAAGAATTTGTCAAGTAAAATATGCAAATACAACAACGAGTGTGTAATTTGAATGAAAGCAACACATTAATCTGATACATATATAAACAAATAAAGCGCATAAAATATGCAAACATTACTCAATCCAAACCACGACGGAAGTTATTAAGAGATCTCTTAAAAAAGAGGAAAAGAAAAAAAAACACAGATGAGTGAATGAGCGAATTCATACAAAAGACACAGCGACAGCTTAGAAAACAAACGTAATAAAAGATACAAAAAATACAAGAAAAAAAGAAATGTATCGGAAGATATAAACAATAAAAACAACACATTTTATATGCAGACAGATTCAGCGCTCTAATGGAGATGCTACAGGTTGTTGTTGTTGTTGTCGTTGTCGTTGCTATTTGATGATCGCGCGTCGTTCATGTTGTTGATTATAATGATCATGATGATGTAACTTGAACGGATGCTTTATAATTTATGCATAAAACAAAAAAAAAAAAAAAAATACAAAGCCAAAATCCGTATGGCAATTTCTTTCTTTCCTTCATTCAAACATTTCTTTCTTTAATTTTTTTTTTTTTGTTTGTACATTTCAATGCTTTGTCGCTTTTCATCGAATTGAAAAACAATAAAAATGCATTTAGTTCATAACATAAAATAGCGAGTTGTTGTTTTTATTAATACATATTTATTTTGGCCTTTAAATTTTACTAAGAATTGTATTTGAAAATGTCAAAAAAATAAATTAAAGTTACCAATGCAAAAATTTGAAAGATACAAATGTTTAATGAGCATGTGGCACACCCGCTGTGAATTTATTTATTAAAGTTACTTTGATTTAATATTTTTATTTTAATGATTTCATTATTTTATTTTTTTATAATTTGTACATTTGTGAACTTGTTAAAATTTTAACTTATATATTTGTATCTGCGAATTTGTTTTTTCTACTTTTTTTTTTACTTATTAAAAGTCTCAAATTTGAAAGTTGAAGTTATTAAAAATGCTGGCATCATATTTCAACTGCACTGAGCCTGAATAACAACAACAAAACCAATAACTTTTTATATATGTATGCACGTACTGTATTCATACTTATACAAATACATACGTACATATATTTTATTTAACAAAAGTGTAAGCAATAAAAAAAAAAAAAAAAAAACATTTTTAAGTTGTTGTTGTCGCTTTAAGACATAAAACATTTTATAACTGGAACATAATAGTCGCCGCCGACGCTGATGCCGACGCCATTAAAAAAAAAAAACACAATAACAACGAAAAACAAAACTTTTCACTTTTAGTTTCGTTCATTGTTTTTTTTTTGCATTTAATTTTTTCTGTCTTTCTTTCTTTCATCATTTTCTGCTAACGTGCTTAGAATATTTATTAAATCGTTGTTGTAACTATGCTGCTGCTTTGTGCGTGTGCGTTTGCGTGTGTGTGTTTAAGTGTTGCTTCTGTGCATTAAAAGCATTTGGTGGCGTCTTGCATTTGTGATAAAGCAGAGTTCAATGCGCATTTCTAACCTCAGATCGTTGGGCGGTGAAATCAGTTTGGTTTAAAATGCACATTTCGTTTAAATGATTTTCAACTTTCGATTTTCATTTGAACTTTTGTAAATCGCAACAGCTTAAAAACTGTAATTTTCAGTGATATCTTTATATCTAACATTTTTTTTTCTGAACAAATGTTTGATTGCGGAAATTGATAAACAAAAAAAAAACGCTTTTATATTTGCATACATAAAACACAACAACGCTTTTCGTGAAAATGCTTGAGTTTTCATACATCTTAGTAGCGGCGGCGTGATTGTGTCGCCAAAGCAAAAATTATATGCAAAAACACACCAAAAGAAAAACTGAACTTGCGAAACAAACGCCACGATTTGCGACACAATGCTCTAAAGTTGACCTCCAGACCCGAATTTGACATTTTCCATGCACGACACATGTCATTTGAAGGCGGTCGGGCTGTCGGCACAATGCGGTTAAGGAACAACAGCAACAACGAAAGCAAAAGCAAAAGCGACGACGCTGATCATGTCAATTGTCGCTCAAAATGTTTGAACTTATTACAATGGCGCAGGCATGATCAGTACCGTGGCGCTATCATTACGTCATCTGAACGGAACAATGAGAATGAACTAATGAACGACGCTTTTAAAAATTCAAAAACTATTAATTATGTTAATTTCATCGAATTAACTCACATTTACTTTTTTTTTTTTGCATTACAGATGTAATTCCAAGGCATCATATCTGCCACGACAGAGCCTCGACAAGTTGAATAACACGGATCCAGACCATGGCAGCTATAAGCTGACACTAACATCGAACGAAGATCTGGTGGCGCACACGAAGCCAACACAACACAAATATGATATCATGGCAAGTAGCGGCAATGGCAAATTGTCAACGCACAATGTCTTGCCCGATGTGCTGCCGCTGGGCGTTAAACTGCAACCTCAGTCGTCCTCACCCAGTTTGGCAAACGAACATGTGACAATGCGCTACGGCTCCAACAATAATCTATCAACAACAACAACGAGCACAACGAACAATTCGCCGACACATCAAATGTCCTACGGCATGTTGTATCCAGGCGCACAGCAATCGTTGCCGCCACCGCAGGCACATCGGTACTCAACGCCGACCATGGGCATGAATGTCGTCCCGTCGTCCAACTATGCAAGATCTCATTCGTATGACATTAATGGCAGCACGCATACCAGTAGTCCAACGAAATTCATAACGCAGTCAACCGTTGATCTTAAGAAAACCGCTTATAACCTCGAGACGACATTGGAACAGCATGCGGAATGTGCCAGCATCAAGAGCAATAGCAGCAATAGCAGCTCAAAGCTGATCTCGCCGGCACAATCGAACTGTAGCCTGAGCAGCAATGGCAGCAGCAGCACCGGCCATGTGCGTGGCAGTTTAAGCACATTGGAGTCAACGGACTGCGGTCCGCCCGATTATAATGAACGTGACCGTGCTGGCCACAATGATGGACGCATCTTTCGTGCCGAGTTAGTCAATACATCGCTGAGCACATCGCCGGCCAGTGGTAATGTCAACAACAAAACGATGCTAAAGTCACCGGTTAATCGTCAGGACTCATTGCGCGAAAATATTGAGAAGATTACACAGTTGCAGTCACAGCTGATGTCGACGCACTTGTGTGATTCATTGCTGAACAGCTATGGCAGCAATAAGCTTGGCAATCAAACACCAACGGTGCCAAGCATAACCGAGGAAACGCATGCTGTGGTGTGCGAGAAAGTCAGCAATGTTGGCACGCAGAGCGAACTTGTACCCGTCGAACCGGCAGCCACAACTACACCGGAACCGCCACCGACCCCTGAAGCGAACACCAAGTGCATTTCAACTGTTCCGTTAGACACAAAGACAAACAACAACACCGACATCGATGGCCTAAAACTTGTACAACGCAGCGAACTAATTTTACGCGTTAATCCAACAACCGTTGAGACAGCCTGCCAGACCGATGACCTGCCCGATTGCGATATGGGTCGTTTGACATTGCATGCCAACAAGGAGGAGTCGGAGACGTCACAGCGTACAACTCTGCAGCCACGACAACAGCAACCTATCGAATTGGAGTACGAAAAGTTAGTGCAAGAATTCATCAAACTGTTTGCGCCAAATCAAAAACTAACAGACATACTAAAACCAAAAACGTGTAAACCAACGTCGGCGTATGTCAGTAATCTATTTAATCCGAGTGTACCAATGCGGCCGACAAAACGCGACGTTGGCACATCGACGTTAATGCGCATGCGTGGCCAACATGATCCGTCCGCGGAACGTAACGTGGTCGCTGTCGAACTGCAATTTGCCGAACTCGATATTGCGATTATTCATGGTACTGAGGATCCTGAACAGACGAATTTAATTAAACAGAAATTGGTAAGTTTAATGCATTTAATTTTGAAAATAATTTTTAAACATTTATTATTTACAGAATGAACTGATGAAGCAACTGAACCAAAAGATCAGAACGCTGACACGTGAACAGCAAACGATGACTGAGGAAAGCGCCGTGAATGACAAATTGGGCAAAACTCTTCTCGACAAGCTCTCGGAGAAGGTGCGGCCCAGTGAGGCGTCTAAAATACGCACATACATTGATGATGTGGGCCACATAACAAGTCTATTGCTTTCGCTCTCTGAGCGTCTGTCGCAAACGGAAGCCAGTCTCGTCGCATTGCCGTTGGCCAACAACAACAGCAGCAGCAGCAATTTCGAAAAGGTGAGAGCGATCACACATTACAATATTGCGTCAATGTCAAGGCTAATCAAATTTCTATATAAATTCATTAACAATTTGCAGACGAATCTAGAAACGAAACGCGAACGCCTTTTCGAGCAGCTGGATGAAGCCAAGCGACTCAAGGTTTGTTGTACAACAATAGAATTTTTCTTATGAATTTTGATTAACATTAATTCATTTCAATTGACTTCCAGGCGGACATTGATCGTCGAGGCAACAGCATTGCGCAACTATTCGAAAAGCATCTTAACGGTGATGATTGCGCCGACTATGATTATTTCATTAATATGAAAGCGAAGCTGATTGCGGATACGCGTGACATTTCACAGCGAGTCAAGGACAGCGAAGAACAATTGAACTCACTCAAAGAGACACTTGTTCAGAGCGATTGTTAGAAACTTGCCGTTTTTGTTGGCTTCGAGTTGGATTGTTTTTTGTCATTATACGCCACAGGCTTGCAGATTTTCCACGCTTTCAATTACAAGTTGAGAGACTTTTACGTGAGAATTATTCATATTTATTGCTGTGCTGCATTCGATATTGACAGTCCTTCCTCCGTCCGCCAATTGATTCATACGCACGGATGCTGCTCTTTAATTATTACCGTGCAAAGTGATATTGCGTAAAGTTCCCGGAACGATTTCACGGCGTTGCTATATTTATGTTTGTGTATTTATAAAACAGTTTTTTTTTCTTTCATTTATGTGTAACTTAATTTGTGTGTGCTTAACGATGAGTTAAAGAAGAAAATACTACAATATGAATATAATTTTGTGATTCTATATTAGTTCTTAAGTCATTAGTTTATCAGAATGCATTAAAACTACGCATGTAAATCGTAGCCTAAACTTATTCATAGATTTAAGATGTTTTTTCTAAAATAAAGTGAAAAATATAATTGCAAAAACCATAAAAATTAATTGACGTATTGTTGCTTTGTGTTTGGATTTATTTGGCTTTGACCACCAGTCAATAAGACCGCTATTAAATTACACAAGCAAATCGATCGAGACTTTTTGGCATTGAACAGACAAAAAATTTGAATTTAAATTTTCAAGATGGCGCTAGACTTAGAGGAAAACGGAAACAGAAGGAGGCCCATCAAAAAATGCACCAAAATGGGAGTAGCTCCTTTGTCTAGAGCGAAAATACCGCGACATAAGAGAAATCGATACCGAAAAATGGCTGACAGACAGACAACCTAGTGCTGGAAAGTTGTTCGCGGGATTTTTAACAGCTGGCATTGAAAACACTTGCAACACTTGTTTGTAACATTGTACCAATGTCTTAAATTTGGACAGAATCCCGATCCTGGTTTTCCCATATGTTTTATCCTTTTCCGATATTTTTGCTGTTGTATTTTCCGCTGCTAAAAATGCATTCACATTAACATTGTTGTTGTTGACGCCCGAATAATCTGTTATTAATAGGTGCTAACTTACTCCTGTTCAGCAAGTAGCCACAGGGCTGCCAACTTGGGGGGGTTTTTGAGTTGAATGGGTTTTTTTTTAGGGGTGCTATGTATTAAGGGGTATTTTTAGAGTTTTTTTTTTAAACTTTGTTATTATTATAATAAAGGTGATCACGCCCAACTCGGTGACGGGCCATTCATTAATTTACGGTAAGGCGATTTTTTTTTTAATAAAAACGCAAAGTACATCTGGCAACGTTGCAAACTTCACTCGAGAGCAACAGAATTTTAACAGGGCTAAAGAGAGGAATTGAGAGATCTTGATTATTTACTGTGCGGTAAGAGGGGGATAACAGCGCTGTTAAACCGATAATAGAAATCAAGTGCCGCATGTTCGCTTGAAATTTTAGGTAGACATGAGGTGGTACACCTTCAATTGGTTAAGAAACGCAAACGGGCCATTTGACACAAAAGTGTCACCGACGTCGGCAGAGTGTCGGCAGAAGTGGAAGAACAAGAAAAATAAACATGCGCTTTGTCAATAGTGAAATATGTTCGTTCACACAACAGTGACGCAACAGTGACTCGAATCCTCTCTCTCTCAATTGAGCGAACATCATCTTGCTCTCAATCTGATTTTCACCGCGTTGTTTGCCTTATGTTTTCATATAGAACCCCGTCACTTGAACGATGATTATGTGATTATGAAAGTGAGTGAGTGTCAGAGTATCTGTGTGTGAAGAACTGGCAAAGTAACTGACAAAAATTTAAAGACCATTTTTTTTACGTAAAAATCTCACTACGCAGAGCTGTCTAATCACCGTAATCAGCATAAATTTTTTTTTAATGAATTTTTCAATTGTTTAGACGAATCCAATTTAGAAAAATTAAATAATTCGAATAATGATTTTCTAGAAATTGTATGGTTTTTAGGGGTTTTTGGTTTGTGTTTAGGGGGAAACAGTTTTGAAAGTTGGTAACACTGGGTAGCAACTTGCACTTTTTTGTTTTGATGGTCTGAGGAACTACCGACAGGTTTGCGCGCACTTCTTCGCCAGTTAATGGGGGAGTAACTAACTAAAAAGTGGAACAAAAACAACAACAAAAGATTACACGTCGACGCAAAGCTTATAGGTGTAGTTACAAAGTATACACATTCTGTTTGCTATGTTCAAAAATAAAACAATATATCGCTGGATACGGAATACGTTAAATAATTCAAGTAGCACGGGTTCAGGAATATCTACGGTCAAACCGATATCGACTACACAAAGCGAGTTTGGTTTGTTATCACTCAATCAACAAACAAGTAGTTGGCGAGACCTTGGTTCAGACAAAACTTTGACGTGAGTTTAACGTATATAGTATACAATAAACTTGTATGTTGTCATTTTCTAACAATTATTTATGATTTGTAAAACCTAAGTATACGCACCTGTTGTCGCAGCATGTCCGATGAAGCAGGTGCTTCGAAGCCCCACAAGCATACAAATAGATTGGCGCAATCCAAGTCGCCATATCTTTTGCAACATGCCCACAACCCAGTTGACTGGTATGTATTTTTTTTAGTAATAAAAACAATCATATGTTAAGACGAGATTTGCTATTTCAGGTATCCATGGTGCGAAGAAGCGTTTGAACGTGCCCGAAGTGAAAACAAACTGATTTTCCTCTCAGTTGGCTACTCAACATGTCACTGGTGTCATGTAATGGAACACGAATCATTTGAGGACGAAGAGACTGCAGCGATTATGAACGATGTTTTCATAAACATTAAAGTTGACCGAGAAGAACGTCCCGATATTGACAAGATTTATATGCAGTTTCTGCTCATGACAAAAGGCAGTGGCGGTTGGCCAATGAGCGTATGGCTTACCCCTGATTTGACACCTATACTGGCAGGAACTTATTTTCCACCAAAAAAACGGTAACACATGATCGTTCATTAAAAGCTTCAACTTGTCTCATACTGACATAAACTGATACTTTCAGTTATGGTATGCCATCATTCACTTCAGTGATCTACAATGTCGCTTACAAATGGAAAACCGATGCTGAAACCCTGAAGACAGCAGGCAACACACTTATTTCAGCTATGGAGCGTTCCATTAGTGAGTCGACTGTGGGGTCGGACAGTTTGTTTGAACCTGACAGTGTCGAAGAACTTTTGACACAATCATTGAATGTATACAAGCAACGATACGATAAGACGCACGGTGGATTTGGTGTACATCCGAAATTTCCTGAAGTGTCACGTCTTAATTTTCTCTTCCATTCGTACATTATGACCAAAGACATCGATGTCCTTGATATGGTGTTACAAACACTCGATCATATTGGGCGTGGTGGCATTAATGACCACGTTTTTGGGGGTTTTGCACGTTACTCTGTTGACAAGAATTGGCATATACCACACTTTGAGAAGATGCTCTACGACCAAGGACAACTTATGAGCGCATACGCAAATGCCTATAAACTTACGCACAGCACAAAATTTCTGGATTATGCTGATAGTATATTTCGTTATTTGATGAAAGATCTTCGTCATCCAGCTGGTGGCTTTTATGCTGGCGAAGATGCGGATTCGCTGCCTACTCACGATGCAACAGTTAAAATTGAGGGCGCATTCTATGCATGGACATGGGCTGAGGTGAAGGAGGCAATTGTAAAAAATGCATCTCGTTTCAATGAAGTTGATGCGGCGCGTGCATTTGTGTTATACTCATATCACTATGGCATGCTGCCGAACGGAAATGTTCCGCCGACCAGCGATCCTCATGAACATCTAACTGGAAAAAATATATTAATTGTGCGCGGCTCCGAAGAGGAAACTTGCGGTAATTTTAACCTTTCAGAAGAAGAATTGGCAACGGTGTTACGTACTACAAATGAAATCCTGCATGAAGTAAGACAAACTCGACCTCGACCACATTTAGATACGAAAATTATTTGCTCTTGGAATGGTTTGGTTCTGTCGGGCCTCTCAAAATTAGCCAATTGCGGTAGTGCTAAGCGCGAAGAATATCTGCAAGCCGCTAAGAGCTTGGTTGACTTCGCACGTAAACACTTCTTTGATTCAGAGCGTAAACTCTTGCTCCGGTCTTGCTATGGTAAAAGTGTTGACAATGAGATATTGGAAAATAATGAGTAAGTACTAATTTACCATCCGTAGTTCAATCTGACTAGTTTTTTATTTCTTAAGCGAACGCATCGATGGCTTTTTGGACGATTATGCATTCTTGATAAAAGGCTTGTTGGATTATTATAAAGCTTCACTTGATTGTAGTGTGTTGCGCTGGGCAAAAGAGCTTCAGGACATACAAGATAAACTCTTCTGGGATGAGACAAACGGCGCTTATTACTTTTCGCAAGCGAATTCTCCAAACGTCATTCTACGCATGAAAGAAGGTATGTTTGTATACAATTTCATACTTTGTGCAGTAATTTTTATAACAACATTAAAATATCATAGATCATGATGGAGCGGAACCTAGTGGCAATAGTGTTTCATCACGGAATCTCATACTCCTCTCACACTACTATGATGATGAGAGTTATCAAAAACGCGCTGAGAAGCTCTTCAGTTATTTTGAAAATGTTTCTGTGTTTGGACACGTATTGCCGGAGATGATGTCGGCGCTTCTGCTGCACGATCAAGGTCTTGATCTTGTCGCTGTAGTTGGACCCGATTCGCCGGACACAAAACGTTTCGTTGAGATATGTCGAAAGTTTTACATACCGGGCATGATTATTTTACATGTGGATCCTTTACATCCGGATGAAGCGAGCAATCAACGTGTACAGAAGAAATTTAAAATGGTAAATGGCAAAACAACTGTTTATATTTGTCACGATCGGGTTTGTCAAATGCCTGTCACAGATCCTAAAAAACTGGAGCAGAATTTAATGGAAAATTTCTTCCGTGAAAAAATCTAAGCTGTATGTTTAAGGTTTAATGTTATATTTCCTTTAAGTCGTAGTTATTAGGTCAGCTTCAAAAGCAAATTTAAATGTTTTGCTTACATTGTTTCTTGAATCTTGTTGTTTTCCTTAAAAAAAAAAAAAAAAGTGTGGTTACTTCACACATTACAGTCATAAATAAAACAAATATATATGTTGTATTTGTTCAAAGCGTTTTGCACTCTTGTTTTGTCTTTATTTATATTAAATATTATTTTTTTTTTTATTCTCTTTTTGCAAAACTATTAATAGTTAATTTGAGAAACAAAAAGACGCGCGTTAATAACGTTTCCATAATTAAAACACATTTTGTGCATTTATTGGAATAAGTTTTGCTTGTGGCGCACTTACGGCAAGTATACAACAAATACAATTACATAGAATGTTTGCCGTGCTCCACACTCACACGCATCGTAGACACTTAACTAAACTAAATGCAGATGCCTCACTGCTTTTCGCTCGAATACATTTTTCATATTCAAATTAAATTCTATTTTCTTTAGCAAATAAAATTAAATGTACGGAGAACAGTAATCGTAATCATAATTATAATAATAATAATAGTAGTAGTTGTAATAATAATTTAGTAGAAATTCACAATCATCACATTGGTTAACTCGTTTTAGTGCACGTGGGCACGAGTAAACCATAACTTTCAGCAGCATCTCAGGCTTCGTTGAAGCTCATGGCTGCATCAAAGCTGTCGACGATTGTCTCCATGCGCTCTTGATGCTCAAATCGAGCAAATTTGCGTTCGCGTCTCGTTCTCCAAATTCCTGTAGACTTGTAGCGCCAGAAACGTCGACGTCGCATTCGATCCTCTTCCTCTGTATCATATTCCGGCGCTGAGACCGAATCTTCGTCAGGTTCTCGTAGAAATTCTTTCGGGTTTCGGTGGATTTTAAATATTTTTGTTGCACCATTTAGCTTGGATATGGTGCGAGATGCACTGCGTATGCCACGATCGCTCAAATGTTTGTTCGTGCGGTGTCTTACGCTGGTGCTGGCGCCATTCGTCGCTAAGCGATTAGTAATGGTGACAACGTTGAAGAGTTCCGAAAGTTCTGCTTCACTGCAACGTGAATCTCGGTGTAGATTTTTTGAGCTCGTTACGTAGAAGAACTGATTGAATCGGTTGCTATCTGACACAGTAGCTGTGCCAGCCGTAGCATTTCCATTCGCCGGAATCGGTGATGTGCTTTCAGCACTTACACTCGCATTTGATGTTAACAAAGTAGGAGTGGACGGCGGCGCAGGTGGTGGTGGTGACACATGCGACATTGTATATCGCCGGCGGCGAAATTCTCGTAGTGGTTGGGTTTTATACCTAGCAGGTCCCTGTTCTGTCCAAATACTACCATCAGCTATTGATGGTGGTGAAGTTGATACTTCAAAATCTTCATGGTCTGAATTCGCCATCATCAACTAAATTTGTCGGTGTACACAATTTGGAAAAAAAAATATATATATAATATGTATGAACTATGTTGTTTAGGTTACTACGATGTACTATTATGCCCACCTGTGGTAAATGAAAACCTTTCCAATTAAACTATATTTTCGGTTCGACGAAGGCGGTGGAAACACCTCAACCAGGTTGAACAAAAATAAACAAAAACAAAGTGAATCAAGAGATGACCAGTGTTGCCATATTGGCAATTTTTTGGCTGTCTTTAGCCATTTTTCCGACTCGACAGGCAACAGCCAATATTTTGACCATTTTAAACAATGTTTTCAGCCTTTTCTTTTTGAAAAACGGCTATAGTCTATTTTAATGATTTACCGATAGTACCGTAAGTCGTGGGTGCGTTTTAACTCGTATAGGCTATGTGCATAGCTAAATTAGCAACAAGCCATGTTGGGTCTGTGTTTCGGACGGCACCCTGGCTCAGCCACCTAACCTTTAAGGACGTGGCTTATCAAACAATTTGTGTACAAAACAAACGGAAGTTTAATTTGTCTCAAGTACTGTGTATGCCTTGATCCCAATTTACTCCGTTAATTTCGGCATTCCTAATTTCACGTACGCCTAAGTTGTGAGCACCTAACCGTCGAACACTTTTACTCTATAGGACATGCAATTGAGTAAGAATCCATGATTAGTTTCTGTAAAGGGCATGCTCCAATCGGAAAAATTAAGTGAACGTGACGGGACTTTCATTTGTTCCTTTGCACCATTGTGCGCTGGACTTAAAATTGAGCATATCACTTTTAGAGAAATATAAATAATAAAATAATGACGATCCATCGTTTTTTTTTTGTTTGCTATATTTTTGGCTGTTTGATAAAATTACTAGTCCAAATAATTAAATGAAATTGGTTTAATTTTATGAAAGACTAAAATATGTATTTTAGTAAATTACGTTATTATTATATATTTTGATAGTAAAAATTGTAGCACAATATTGCATTTTAGGGTATTTTGCATTTGTATTTAGGGTACTTGATAAAAAAAAAAAAAAACGAAAAAGAGATTAGTTTTACATTCATATTAACAACAAACACACTTCTTATTTTGTTTAAAACAAGCGGAAACTACCAGGGAAAGCAGATATGGTCATACGTTCCACTACAGTCTTAACGTGTTCGTATCCCAAAGCACTAGCAATCAGTCCCAGTTCCTCGAAGTTCTCACGAGTGCGTTTATCTTCCATGAGTTTGGTTAATAATTTGTACATACGACCGTAATGATTATTTGCGTAAGCATGCCAAAGTGAAAAGCTTATGACCTGGAAGAAAAATAATAACTTCATAAGAAACACCATAAAAAATTGTTTTCGAGAACAAACCTTAGTATCAGTGGCATCGGCAAATTTAATAATTTCGGTATAAATATTGTTCAAATCTTCTAAACGATCTTTAGTGTTGTTGTCCAGCACACTGAGCTTTGTTACAGCAGTGCCCTTTTTGACCAGAGCCTCCAATAAGTTATTTTTTTGCTTGTCCATATTTCTATGCAAAAAAGACATAATATTAATGACCTGTCAAATATTGAGGAATACAATGCTTACGTCTTTATTTTAGCGGCATCGCTGCGAGTATCAGTTTTCATGCCGTAGTACGAAAGTAGCTCATCTTTATCTGTGTCTTTAATAACAATATCGGCCAGCTTTATAATGCGCTCCAAGGCATCACGCGTCTTCTGTTGTTCACCTTTCAGTTTCTCCTCATTGTTGTCGCCTATTGCAGGTTTTTGAGCATTCACAAAAGATAATGGCAATTGTGCTTTCAATTCGGACGAATCGATATTTTGTGCGAGCATCAAATGAGCAACCAAGTGCTTTGGATGCGCGGCAATAACTTCATTGTATATCTTCTCAGCTTGCTCAAGATCTTCGGACAAAAAAAACAATAATACATGATACAATAGACACAAAATAAAAGTTGTTATTTCATTGTATTACTTACCACATTTGGTGATGTGTGAACACTGGAAATCCCGCAAACTTTCGATATAATCCTCGACGCTAGCCTTTCCTTTTTTTGGAGATGATGGTGTAGCGGTTGGGGTAGTTGTAGCCTCACCTTGTACATTCGCACCATCACCGGATGCAGCATTCGCAGCCGTTGTGACGCTACCGTTCTCTATTGTTGCTGGATTCTTGATTTTTAATGCATTGGTAGCTGCAACTTGATTGGCATTTGCTGATCCCGCATTGCCATTGCCATTTCCTGGTTTCTTTTCAGTTGGTGTCAACATATATGTAAAATCAAATAAATTGGCACGACGGCCAGCATCGTCTTTGGGTAACGAGAACACGCCAGACAACCAAGCGCACTGAGCCGGTAAGTAAGCCTTGTTATGTTTTTCTTGTGCAATAGGCGCGGTGTAGAGAACTTTAGGCGGCGATTCTTTGATAACGGCACTCGTAAATTTTCGACCA
Source organism: Phortica okadai (assembly GCA_034638295.1). Lineage (NCBI taxonomy): Eukaryota > Metazoa > Arthropoda > Insecta > Diptera > Drosophilidae > Phortica > Phortica okadai. The sequence continues at coordinate 7,707,875 of CM067851.1, forward strand.
TTCACCACACATTGATTATAACTGTCATAAAGGTCTAAACTTATAACGGCCGCTAGCTTGAACTGTGCTATCAGAGTTGCCTCTGAGATTTTTTCAAGCGCATCCCTTTTTTCATGACGTATTTGCAATTTAATGGTATATTCACCCTTATCAAGCTTTGTGTAGAAGGAGCGAGAATGTGCGTCGCCAGTGGCAATAAGTGCTTTATTCGTGTCAAATAACATCCATAATTGCGACTCGAATTCAGATTCGTAAAGCAGATCATTGAAAATAGGTGCGTACAAGGCGACTTCATATGCTTTTGTTATGTTAAGAGTGTATGTCAAAAGATTCTGGTATATTTGACGGCCATCTGGTATGACATCGCGAGTCGCGCTGAGTGGTGATATTTTCGACTCAGTGGGTTTTAATACTACCGACGCCTGTTTCAATTGCAATTGCGGCTGAATTTCCTCTGAGACAAGTGAGCTCACTTCAAACTTGTGAATGCCACGGCCAGCGTGCATCACATCTGTCGATGGAAATGAATATTAAGTTTTATAACTCGACAATAATTTTGTACAGACTTACATGCATCGCGATTGACTGCTTCAACACCACGGAATTCCAAACTATATCTAAGATTACTTTGCCCATAATTTGACCAATATTTAGCAATACATAGCTCAATTATTTGATCGCCCCGAACTCTAAACGATGACGTTGTTTCATACTCTGAGTTAACTGGCAAAATTTTCATAGTCTCCATTTTCCGACATGAAGATTTTGGCAATAATTGATTAGTATGTACAAAGAATTTTGCTAATTCCTTGTCACGCTTAGTGTCAGTTGAACGTAAATGTAATACTGTAATAAATATATATAATGATTGTATATTAATTTGAAACTTGACTACGGACCTGCCCATGTCGCTTTCTTAGGCACTAGAATAAAATCTCTTGTAATTGTATTCGGCTGGTACTCAATGCTGCCATCATTTTTGCTCGATGTTGGTTGGAAGACAGGGATATTATCGCCTTCCAATACATGAGGCTGTATGATAGTGATTGGAATTTCAAACAGGGATCCTTTTTGCACGTTGTCAGAGTCATAAGCGCGTACACTAAAAACAATATTTATATAAATTTTTAAACAAATTTTAACATAGTGTTTGTAACTTACACGGCAGAGTGCACACCCGGCGGCAAACTAGTTGGATCGACACGAACCACTAACGATCGCGGACCATAACTCAAATCGAGGAAAGCGCCGCATTGAACAAATGGATGAGATGGTATCAAATTTAAGCGCACATTGAAGTTGAATTTTTTTTTTGGTTCTGCAAACAAACTGTAAAAAGAAAGCAAATCTAATGGGTTTTATTGTACATACCAACTTCCTTGTCATTAAGAAAAACTGGTTCAATAGTCACACTATAATCGACGTATTTTTTAAGAACAGTCGTGCGCAAGTGTATACCCTTCGCTTGATTTAGACCAACACGCACAGAATACCTAAAAATATGTACATATATGAATGCTTTATTAAAAACCAAAATTTATTTAAATACGGCAGTTTACCTAATCATGTTATCTTCATTCTTTTTGTTCTGTTCCAAATGTTCAAATGCTTTTTCAACATTCAACAAACCATGACCCTGTGCAAATGGATCCACGTAGCTTAATTTATTGGCAGTTACACTTATAGCTTGCTTAATGCTGTATGGCGAATACTCAATGTTGCTCTGTTTAAGCGCAGAAATAAGCAAAGCTGTACAAAAAATGTAAGATGAAAAGAAAATAGAATAATATTTTGTATTATTATTAGTTACCAATAGCACCGGCGACATGTGGCGCAGCCATGCTTGTTCCGTTCATTAATTGTGACTTGCTCATAGTAAACTGAGGCACAGAGGTAATAGCTCCACCGGGCGCACAGACTGTCACTCCTTGGCCACCATCAATGCATGGATCACGTGATGTCCAGGTGTACACATTGCCTGGCAATTTTTCGCGCATCGTATACTCAGCTTCCATCATCTGCGGCGAAACATAGGCACCCACACCAATAAGTGTCGGCTGACTGATATCGGGTGGTGTACCAACGGTGCTAAGCGCAGGACCATGATTGCCGGCAGAGGCAACCCAGACGACACCATATTTGTTAACGACTTCATTCATTAACTCGCCTAAACGACTGTAATACGAATATATTATTTATTTATATGATAATATTAACTAAAGGATACCACATATAACTTAATACATATTAGGAAGCTTACAAACGCATAAGTGTACCTATTTATCAATTTGGTTGAGGAGAAACATAAGTTAGTGCCACTTTAACACCGGTGAAGCATTGTATAATTGTTTGGATAGACTACATACTGAATATGATTATTGTCAGTCACTGTTTATCGCAGAAATGTGAGTTTACGGTATAAAATATACAGATAAAATTACCTCTGTTCAGGTATTTTTTTTCTGCGTTTCTTATCGGGACTTAAAGTGCAATCATCGTACTTGCTAAAGTTCAAATGCATTTTCAATTTGTTTCAGTTTAGTTTTTCCCGTTGTCCCCGTCGCACATGCAGACAATTTTTACACATTTACGTATTACTTATTTACTTATAAAAATATATAAATATGCAAAGTTCGGACCGGACCCGCGCTTACCCAGAATTAGACCAGTTAGCATGCTCTCCGTAACTCATGTTAATCACATCGACTTTTCGTCCAGAGCGGCAAAGCTCGATTACTTTCATCATAGCTCGTATTAAAGCAGTTCCTGTCTCCATTGAGCCCAGACGTCCATCTCCAATAGTTAACGATACGATTTTCGCATTCGGAGCCACACCATCAAATTCACGAGATGAATGATTACCGCTAGCTATTGAAGCGACATGGGTACCATGTGAGGCTACAGTAAAAAAAGGGGGAAAAAAATGTTATCAAGTGCATAAGGATATTTTACATGCCACTCACAGCACATGCCAACGACCTCCAGTACATTGCCTTCGTCGTGGACGTTTATTGAAATTGATAAATAATCATCCACATTTTTGGTCTCATGTGTTCTTGTGTATTCTTCAATATGTAAGGCATTCTCCAGATCCCCATTCTCTGTCACATCAATGACTGCGTGCCAGCCCGACTCAGTGGAATAAAGTATGCAGTCATACGAGGTCTTAATATCATTATATATTTTCTCATAATTGTTGAGCAATTCCAAAGTATTATCCAAGTTATCTTTGATCAATTTCTTGTCCCATGGAAGTTTGGTTGTTTCTAGTTATGTTATAAATGAGTATGTAATTTGTATGACCTATTTCAGAATAAAAGTTGTTGCATACCAGTATTTTGAGTCTCGAATTCTACAGCCTTGCGGGTTGCCTCAGCAATTGCAATTTTGTGTTGTTTATCCCAATTTTTAAACTTAGCTGCATTGTTGATGTTTTCACGAATTTTCGAGGGACACAAATCATGAAAGGATTTGAGACCAATACGAAATTCGCCGTTGTTGGCTTTGTTTGTATCAATCATTTCCTTCGTCAACTTCAACTGACGACCCGAAATACCCTTTAAGAAGCCCTTCTCATCGGCAGTGACTTTTTTGCTGACGTCGACATCGCCACAACCGGTGCAGTCGAATCGTTCGATGACCTTAACGGTTTTTCCGTCACAAAGCGTCTAAGAGTCAAATAAAATTTTTATGCATTAAATTTTTTTGTTTTTAAAAACTGCCAACTCACCTGAAGGCCAGTAGCTCGCGGGTCAACCCCAGAATCAAAGATTGCTATTGTCACATCGCGACCATCAAATTCAGGATACTTTTGCAGGAAATTCAGAACACCCGTTTCAGCCTTAGGTACTAAGGCGCCAGTTGGAAACGAAGCCTCTATTATACCACTGCCTACGTTGCTGGCCATTGCTGCTGATTCTTCTAAGATGCTTTTTGTTTGTTCAATATTGCTCTCAAGTTGCGGCTTTTGTGACAATTCGTTCTCGCGGAATTCCAATATCTCTTCTTTCTCGGTTTTGCAATAAGTAGAATTTGATCTTTTCACGATACTATGTAAATTATTTTTTTCTGAAATGACGAAATTATAATTAGAAATATCCTTTCACACGTACGCAGAACAGAAAGCCAGAAGAACTGTTCTTGTCAATAATTTGCCGAATAATGAAGGCCAGAAAATGAATGCATACAGCATGTTGGTATTACCAATTCGGAATGATTAAGCGGAACAACTGCCATTGTTGCCTAACGAAATTTCGATACGGGCTATTTACCATTTTGTTAATTATTTTATTTTAATTTAATAGCTGATAAAACGAATAGCCACACGCAACTAATGCAAATTGTTGGTAAATAATAATTATTTAAACAATTATTAATGATTGTAGCGATAACAGTAAATTTTTCGATATGACTATAATTATAACATTTTACCTGCATTTAATTTTTTTAGTAATTATTAAAAAAAAGAGCAAACAATTCATTAATAAATTTATACCATTTTTTTACAAAATATTTTTATTTTTTGATTTGGCAGATAGTAACTGAGGTAACTGAGTAGTCGTGTACACGAAAGAGGCACTTGCGTCAACAAATTGTATCAAATATGGCAACTCGTTACTGACAGCACCTGTCAACTCGTCTCGTCGAAATCAAATCAAACCGAATCACAAAATAATTTGTTTTTAAAAGCCGAATACGAAATTTCGTCAGGCGATATGTGGTTCGAAATCCTACCTTCGGCGGCTATTATCACGGTGGCGCTTTCTGTGCCAATATACGCAATGTATGGCCTGCAGAAGCTCACTCTGGGCAATGTAAGTTTTTGTATTAGATTTTTTCCAATTGTCTTATATAATCCTAAATTATGTTGCACTTTATTTAAAACTCGAATCATATTTATTTGATTACTAACGATAAACACAATTTTTTCCTACGATTTTACTAATTTCCTTTAATTATTTCAGGCCTATCGCCGCAACATGGACGAGCGCTTTGACCGTGTTATGTACCAACGCGATTTCCGACTAACAAACAATCCATACATCATGAACGTAAGTATTTTTAGTGTTATCACACAGCCAATATGAAAATGGGGAACTATCATTCATCTAATCATAAATAATCTTCATTTAATCATTACTAATTTAAATTGTTAATGCATTAACTGTCATTTTCATTGGATTTTTCGACTTACCAGCAACTTCCAATTTTCTTTTAAGAAGTGACAATTGTTGCTTATTTAAGGTCGTCCACGCATTAATATTTTGGTCCGTCAATGTTCGTTTATTTTCCAGGGTCTAGATGCTGTTCCTGATGCAAAGAAAGCTTAAACATAGTCAAAATTAATTGATACTATTTTTAAGTTTAAAAAGTGAATAAATCAACAAAACGAAACAACAAAGAGTTACACTTTGACTTCTTTAAAATCAGTTTTAAGTGTAGGTGTTTATTTTTAGGGTCTTGATGAAGTGCCAGATGAGGAGGTGAAAAAAGAAGAAGCGAAGGAAGAAGCGCAAAAAGAAGCACCCACATAAACTATTTACGCACTTTCAAATCTGTTTTTAAGACAAGTTATTATTGCACTCAGTGGTTGAGAGTATAACAACCCTGTTCTTTTGATGCCACGCATGTATGTATGTATGTGTGAATTTAAACCACCCCTAAGGACTTTTCTCCCTGTTATCCTGTTAGTATTATTGTGAAAAAGGCGTCGACAGAGGAAAGTCAAAATTATTTCGCATATAAATATATAAATATTGCAAAAATAATTGTTATTTAATTTGTGGAAATGTTTAAATAATTTTTAAAGATAAATTACGCCAACAAAATGTGTGGATATAATACATGAAATACAAAAAAAATAAAAAAAATAAAAAAAAAAAATCAAAAGAGCGCAGCCACAAAAAGCGGTGCAGAATGTTAGTTTGGGGCAGTTGCGATAGCTCAAAGGGAGTTTGGAGCTTTCTTGGGTGTTCGAGAAGTTTTATAACTTTTTGCGTTGTTCTGCTTTGCGTATTTTTATTTACAAATATTAGCGAAGTAGGTGCAAGTTCAATGAATGCCATTGAAGAGCCGCAGAGGCGTCACCACCAACGACATCGCAACATGGAACATGAGCAAACAATGCAGGAGGAGAAGGGATACTGTGCACCATACAATGGTAAGGTATGTAAACAGTACATAAGCGGCCAGGTCTGGTATAGTCTCGAAGATCCCAATGGTGGCTGGAAGAATGAACAAATTACGACTGCACTGTGGGAGGAGCTAATATCGGATTTGACAGGCTTATGTCGAGAAGCGGCAGAGGTGAGTTTTCATAATTATGGTCTTTTAAGAGTGCTTAGAATCAAATGACAATTTATTCATAGAAAATGCTCTGCGCATATGCGTTTCCCCGATGTCATATGGAGAGTGGACGAACAATAAAGGTGCCGCTCTGCTATGAGGATTGCACAGCCACACACTTGCAGTATTGCTACAATGATTGGGTTTTGATTGAGGAAAAAAAGGAACGCAATATTTTCATAAAGAGTAGAGGTCACTTTAGACTGCCTAATTGCTCCGTGCTGCCGCATTATAACAATACAGCCAAACGTCCAAACTGTTCATACATTGGTTTAACGGAAATAAACGAGACGGAAGTAACATGTAATTAATATAATTTTTATTTCCAAATTTGTACTAAAATATTGTTTCTACATTAGATGATTGTCGCAACGGCAACGGTCGTTACTATCTAGGCCCAGTAAATGTCAGTAAGTCGGGCATACCCTGTCAGCGTTGGGATACACAACATCCGCACAAACATATTCAGCCACCTTTAGTTTTTCCACAAATAATCGAGGGAGAAAACTATTGTAGAAACGCGGGCGGCGAGGAGCCATATCCATGGTGCTACACCATTGATGAGTCTGTACGTTGGCAACATTGCGATATTCCTTTGTGTCGTAAGTAATCCAAAAATTCTTGTTACAACCGATTATAAGAATATGCTTTCTTTACTTTTTAGCTGATTACATAGATCCAAATTCAAAAGATTTGAACACACCAATTAAAATGGAAACGTTCTTTACACCATCGATGATTTTTTTATTAGCAGGCATTGGATTTATTGGCATTGTTGCACTCCATCTGATCATTTTACTCGCCTACAAGCTGTCAAAGCACAAAGAATATACGCCACAATCACAAGCAGCGCCAAATACATCTGATTGCAACGCATCTACGCGCGGTGATTGCAATTTGAATGCAAGTCGAGAAACTTTAGGCTCACATGCGGTCGTATTCAGCAACAAATGTGGCACTATACGTAGCACTGCAACAATTCATAGCAATAGCATTGTTGCCATCGCTGAGCCGAAGTCAAATCTGAATACGCGGTTGGAGAAACTTGAATATCCACGTGGTGACATTGTTTACGTACGGTCATTGGGTCAGGGCGCATTTGGGCGTGTCTTCCAAGCAAAAGCTCCTGGACTTGTATCTAACAACGATGACTTATTAGTGGCCGTGAAAATGCTCAAAGATGACGCCAGCGATCAGATGCAAATGGATTTTGAACGTGAGGCTTGTCTACTTGCAGAATTTGATCATCCAAATATTGTTAAATTGCTTGGTGTATGCGCTCTTGGACGTCCCATGTGTTTGCTTTTCGAATTTATGTCGCCCGGTGATTTAAATGAGTATCTACGCGCTTGTTCGCCATATGCGACACATCAAATACAACCGATTAATCGCTTAGAAATTAACGAGGGCCAAATGCTTCAGATGGCAGCGCATATTGCCGCCGGTATGCTATATCTTTCCGAACGTAAGTTCGTACATCGTGATCTTGCCACACGTAATTGTCTCATTAATGAACAAATGGTTGTCAAAATTGCCGATTTCGGACTATCACATAAAATTTACTTGCAAGACTACTACAAAGGAGATGAGAATGATGTCATACCAATACGTTGGATGCCATTGGAAAGTATTCTGTATAATAAGTTCTCCATTGAATCGGATGTATGGGCGTTTGGTATCTGCTTGTGGGAAATATTTTCCTTTGCTCTGCAACCTTACTTCGGTATGACACACGAGGAAGTCATCAAGTTTATTAAGGAAGGCAATGTGCTTAGCTGCCCAGATAATACGCCACTATCGGTCTATGCATTAATGCGGCGCTGTTGGAATCGCAAACCAATCGAACGGCCAGGCTTTGCGGAAATAAATCATTGCATACAGCATAGCATTGCGGAATTCGAGTGCAAGGCAATGTTATAAGCGAATGTCCTTAAACTGGAATTGAATTGAATGAACATGTTTTTCAAAACACACACAAATTGTAATCACTCCGTCGAGTTAAAGCCACGTTTTTTTTTCGACAAGAATACGACGACATTCTTCCTGATTTTTTATTACAAACACAGCAACGATCTCTTAAAAATTTAGTTTGTAAGCGACCGCTTTCGGTTGTACTCATATTCATATCTAGTCAGTAGACACTATTTTGCATAGTTTTCGACGTCTAGACGTCACTGTAGCAACACTTCATTAATGAAACACCGAAGACCATCAATACAATGAATATATCAAATAATATATTTTATCACAACACAACGATATTGTAAGATTATTTAACTTTGTAATAATGTTTATAAAATTGTAAAATATTATATAATCGATAAAAGAAAACAAACAACTTTGGTATTTTAATAGTGGTAACCGTAAATGTCATCATAATGCGCTCCTCGATCGGAATATGGCACAACTATTGGCACAAAGCTCAAGCCTCTACGCCTTAAACCTGGTCTGCGATGGCCACGACGTCCAAAACCGTTGCCTGGACCTGGACCAAGTCCTCCGAATCCCGAATGACCAAGACCGGGTCTTCCAAGTCCGACGAATCCACCGGAACCGCCTCGATCACCACCGCCTCTGCCTCCTCTACCTCCACCTCCTCCACGTCCACCACCACCATGTCCACCACCACCGTGGCCACCACCACCTCCATGTCCACCACCGCCGCCTCCACCTCTAGCCCATCCAATATTTATTATACTCGACAGGAGCGTAAACAAAATTAATAACGACATTTTACACCTCATCTTTACACACCCAATAACTAACAAGTTGCAATCCCAACTGAAGTATCGTCTCCGTGCACTGCCGGGAAATATATACCCAAATTTCCCTTGTTTAATTCATTAGTATAACCATATTAATTGATTAGAATCAATGACTGTCTTAATAATTTCACAAACAAATGTGATTGCATTTTTTGTTCTTTTTTTTATTTAACGATGTACGTCGAAGCTGACTTATATATATACAAGTGACGTAACTCTTAATATGTTCCTCACGATATCACAGAAGCCTAAAAATACTAAATTCTCGTCTCACTTAAAATTACTCACATACAAAATACTCTAATAAATATTAAATATCGATTGTGTGGGTTGCGAATTCAATACGAATTAATCTACAATACTTCCGGACAATTTTTATTCTTGCTGAGCACAAGACGTTCTGGATCAAGTCCAAGCTTCTTGAGTACATCATAGATTTTTGAGCGTATATCAACTAGAAAATCACGTTCACGTCCTAGAATCCATATTTGATCTGAATAGCCGAGTGAACCAATACTACCACAGGACCAGAGTATTGCGAAATTGTCGTAGTCCGTGTAAAGAACTTGATACTTGCCGGAACCGGGAAGTAGCCGTGAAATAACTTCCGGGAAGCGTGTATTGAACTAAAATTAAATATGTTAAACAAAGAACATTAAACATAACTCGGGATCTTCATCTTACCTTAAAATCCATGATGGAACTCTTGCGATTCTCAGGTGTTGCAAAGCCAATATTTATGCTCGGATTTCCGGTTCTATCAAACATGAAGTGAATAAATTGTTTGAATGAGGACAACAAATTAATCATTTTGCCGACTTACATGCGATTTATTGTCTTGATGGCCACTTCGAGCTTAAAGTTATTAAACTTTGATAGATCGGCTTTATTGTATGGCTGAAACTCAAGAGTTGTGCAACCCGATGCAATCTCAGGCAAATAGAACGACCGCTCAACTTCAAACCAATGGCCGAGTACCTGCAAATGAGAAGTTTAAAAATATTATAAAATATTTATACATTTAAATAGCAACTAAAATTGAATACAAGTTTTTACACTCTTATATTACTGATATCAGAATCAAGATCAAATGCCTGGCTGCCTTTTGTGGATCTTTGTTTATTCAGCATTGAACAGAATTAAAAATTACAAAGTCAAATTAAAAAGGAAAACAATTAAAGTCGGCTTATCCTTTTGGGAGCTATGATGCAACTGTCTGATAATCTATCCCAAATCGAGGGAATGCTGACTCAGCTCGAATATTGTTTATGCGAAATTCAAGTTTGTTCTCGTCTGCCCAAAAGATGACCAAGATAGTTTGTTGTTGTGCCTGAACTGCGATGTGTTGTGTTGTGTTGTAAACAAAAGCGAAAATTGAAATTGGGTTAACAATAAATACGCAAACAAAATAAAAATAATGTGTGATAACTGGTTTTCACCAAACCTCAAAGTTGGCCGCAAGATAAATATCGAAATGCCAACTTTAAAACAAGATGACAAATCAATATTTAAATCGAATTGAATACTTTTAAATAAAAATTAGATTAGTCTATTCTATTTTCTATTAAAATTAGTATTATTAATAAACTTTTTATTTTAATTTCTGCATGTATTCAATATTGTTGTAATTTTTCTTTGCCATGACAAACACATGTGATGTTTTGTTGAATACACGGTGGAGGTCTTTGCACTTCCGATGCGCAAACGCTGTGGTCCAAATTGAACAATGACTTGGACCCTGTATGCATACGAGCATGTCACACACAGCGAATTTTCTATCAAATTAAAAATAATAAAAACATAAAAAACAGAAACCGACAACAACGAAATGTGTTAAACATAAAACATTTGGCACGCTCAAAGAGCTGCCTCAACGCTTGTCAACAACTCAATTTGGGTCTCAATTAGGCTGAATCTCACTTTGTTCATTTATGTATGAATGTAAATTGTTATTTGTATAAATAAAAAACTACATATGCATAAAAATGCTTGCCAACGAGGCGGTCAACGATCGTTTATATGTATGAGTGCATTCAATTTGCCGTGTCATGGCTCAGATCGTGTTTATCATTCATTGACGTTTTGAACTTTGTACAGAATTCTGTTCGGTGCATTGTTGATGCTGCATTTTAAATTGAAATGAAAAACAATTTACTCTGCTAAGTATATGAATGCAGCGAGCAAAGTTGAATTGATTAATTTAATTTTAGTTGGCATAGATACCACTCCATACATAGATAGATGCAAAAGTGATCGTTCAATTACATACCATCGACCATCAAAGTCTGCAGGTGCAAAACGCTTCAATCTGATTTTTTTTTTCATTATTTGTTTATGTATTTATTGCTGTTGTCCTTGAAGTCCAATGACGTTGAATATTCAAGTTTGTTTCTTATGCAGCGTTTTGTTAAATAAATGATTTCTTTCTTGTATTTAATACAAATGAAACTACAGATGAAATCACTATCACAACTTTATTAAGGCAGTTTTCAATGCTTTGGCATTAAATGAAACAAGTTCAAGTAAACATGAGTTTTTAACTAAAAGCTCTGACATATAAAAGAAGAGCACTAACAATATTTGTACTTTATTATTGTTTTTTTTTTGTATGATTTAATACTTTTAAAATTATTTTTAAATGAAGCTGTAAAGTTATGTTGACTTAAATGACTTTGCGGATATTATTAAATTGTTTATTTTGTTGAGAAAAGCTGCAATAGAAAATAATTTAATAACTAAACTGGCACACAAATAAAAATACTTGAAGATATTAGCAAAATTATTCTCTAAAAAGAGAGTTTTTTGTCTTAATAGAATTTCAATATTTTTTTATGTAATATTTATGTATATAATTGCTTACCCGACTCATATTGAACTTTGGCATCGATGGATACTTTGGACAACGACCGAAGCCCACAGCATCGACTTGGCCCAAAGTAACGATGGCAAGAAGTGAGATTCCGACTATTTGATAAGCAAGTTGTTCACACATTTTCACACTTTTTTTATATATATTTTAATAGTTTTATAATTGATTGTTTAATGTCACTTTATCGCTAATTGTTGACAACTTGCAAATTATGTCAATCTCGTCTTAAGCTTGATTGAAGTTTGCTTTGTTTTCGAGAATTTGTCATGAGCAAAAACATATATAAATTTATTAAATATTCAAATTGTTTCTGTAAAAAAAAGCGCACAAATATTAAAAAGTTGTTTTTTTTATATATATATATATATTTTTAATATGCATTGTGGTCGGCTTTCGGAACTGGTGTCAGTGTACTAACTTGGCCGCCGTCCGCCGCCGGCAGTTCACTTGGCCAATGAACGATGAACGAATGAGCGAACGAATGCACGAACACGAACTTGCACTAAAATGGGCACACGAAATGATTTCCTCATCGGACGTATTTGCGGGTGTTCGTTCAGTTAGTTTATAGTTTAATAAAGTATTTGTAGTCTGTGTTGTTGTTGTTTAATTGCCATTAATATGCACGAAGGAAGCGTTGTCAGTAAACACGTAATTTTCATTTTTTTTTTTCTTTTATTATTTGTTTTTATTTTCCTTTTTTTTTTTTCTTTTCGTTGTTGTTTTTGTTGTGTGTGTTTTGTGTGCGTTGCAAGTGCAATTATTGAAGTGTAGTAAAAATATTATACAAATTTCTCAAATACACTTGTATCGTATTTGTTGTTTGCCAATGGCCGGCAAGCGATACAGGTTTTTGACGCAAGTTATATAAACAATATTAAAATATGCACATGCAAATGATCGGTGAGCAAAAATGTGTCTCATTTTGGCAAAAATACGCAACTGAAAGAAACTACTGCGCTAAAAAGCCACTAATTGGCTGTGCAAGTAACATGCAACCGCACAAAAATGATAAATAAATAAATAAAAGATGTTGCAACAGGCTAAAAATAGTGGAAAATAGAAAGGAAAAATCGGCGTTGCAATCGCGCGTTTGTGCAGCATGAAATATGTGCATTGCGTGCATGTGGTAATCGATGTTGCAAGCATTGTTGTTGCTGTTATAGTTAGCAAGTAGCTGCAACAATAATATCTGCAATTTCGATACTATTGAACGCAATTGGTGGTGGCGCCTTCAAGTTCAAGTTAGGCGCGCGGCATGTAAATAAGTGCAATTGCCACAGTGCACTTAGCCGTGGCAACGAAAATAAACAACAACAACAAAAATTCAGGAAGCAAAAATCTATGGTAAATTGATTTCGCAACAATAACAACAACAATAACACACTATTGGCGTTAAGTGAGTATTTTGTGGCGCTTGGTTGCGCAGGCGCGAATTCATTACGCGCGTTCAAATCACCGACGATTTGAAAATTGACAGCAAAACGCGTAAACTATTTGACGAACTCACTTTGGATGTACTCAAAGCAAAGAAAGCCACAAAAAAAAAATATATATATATATGTGTAAATTAGCGTCTGTTTATTTGTTTAAAGCGCCACAGACAAACAACAGACAATTTGACGATAACACAAATTTCCTATTACTTTAGGAAATTAGCCAATAAGTTGCGAAACACACGGAAAATTTTTTTAAAAAATATTTTCAAACTTATTTTCTTAAAGAAGAAAAAACCAATCACCGCCGTTGTATATATTTTTATCTTTGAAGCGTTCACTAATAATTTATTCTATACTCATTTACTTGTAACTTTCAACCGTCACTGACAGACCGGCACAACAACTACACGTCTCGACTGCACAACGAAGAATGATTGCATGAATGAAAGCTATCTTGCTTAGCCCACCGCCACTGAAATACATGAGTATCTTTTACGCTCGCTCTATTTCTATTTCACTTGCCGTTAAAATTCAATTTCAATATTTATTTGTTTCGGAAATTCGGTTTTGAAATTTTGTTCGAGTTGGAGAAAATTCTTAATCTGAATTGTATCGATAATAACAACTCCTCTCTCTATTCTCAATATCGCTTCTCTATGATCTTAATCGTAGAGCGAGAGAGTTTTGAGAGCGCAAATAGTTGAGCGATAATATTAGTAGGGTCATGCTGATACATGTATACCCTTCATACGTAAAACTAACGTTGTTTGAGTACCAACTCTTCTTTAAGCTTACTGGCAGCGTCTCACGGTTCGACAAATTTAAAATGGCGAATAGAAAACATGTGAGTAGCGCATTGAAATCTCTTAATAAAAGTCAATTATTTCTCTTAAATTGCTTGCACGCTTGAATTAAGAGAAATATCAAGTTTCGGCTTGGCTGACAGTCTTAATACTCTTCACTTTACTTGGTTTTTTTTAAATTTCTTGGTACAGCTAATACGAAATTTTCAGGGATGCGTTTTCCGCTCATTGAGAAATTTCATGCCTTTCATACTATAGACTCTTTGAAAATCTTGAAATGGAAACCGGGAAAATGGGAAATTCCATCAAACTTTCGATATTAACCTTTGAATATGTATAATTCCAAGTTTTGAATTAAATCAGTTAGAGAATTATTAAAATGTTATAAATGATTTATGTATTCATTTTGATTACAAATACTAAATCAAATGTTTTGTCGCCGGAAATTTATTTAAAAAGATATTTTTTAAATATGAAACGACTAATTATCAAAAATTATCAACAACGAAGAAATTCGACCAATTGAAAACGTGGTATAGTAGAATTTCAGTAATTCGGGCCCTTGATTATACCTACGATCTAACATTTCGGATACTGTTTATTAGTTCCATCGAGTTAAAGTCAAAGAAACAATAAAAACATGACTATTAGTTATCATATTGTGTAATTTAAGTAAACTTAAAAATCCTGATAGATTCCGATATAGAATCCCTCACGATCTGACAACGGTTTTAGGTTAATTGTCCAAAAGTCAGACGAAACTGTTCTGTACCAATATTCTAGTTTTCGTTTAGATTTTCAGATATTCGAACTTAAATTTTCAATAAATTGCGAGAAAATTTGAAAGTACACCAGTAAGGCCACGAATATCGGAATCTTGCCAATTCAGTAATCCGAAAAAGTCGATAATTTCAATTGTTCGGATTATTGTATTGATATGTGAAAATCTTCTGAGCCGTCCCTAAATTCAGATCGTTATAACTTTGGAATAGTATGAGCTGTAAGAAGTACTTTTGTTGTATTGCATCACACGTTGCAATAGCTTTACAGATACTTAAAGATACAGGGTGCTGTATCAAAACTGACGAACAATTCATAAAATTCTCAATTGAAAACAAAATAATAAATCAGTTGACTTGGTCACGGTCAAAAGGCATAAATGAAAAGAAGAAAGTGTATTTTACATATAAATAAATAAAAAAACATTTATTGTGTAAATTCAATTAAGGTATTACATGCTTCTTATATATTGCTTAGCGTTATACATATAAAATACATACAGACACAAAAACTTGTACAAATATCAATCAATATAGACATCGATCATTTGAATTTCGAAATGCATGATGTGTTTGTTATATTCACCGTTATGTCGTTACCGACTTTATTTATTTCATCGTGTAACTTAGTACATTTATCAAAATATTTCTACTACAATACAAATATCGCATAAGACTTACGAATAATAAATTTTGATTTTTCAATATTGGTTCTGGCTGGCATTTTTCAAGTGTCTAATCGAAATTCGTAAGATACTATATAATTTACGACTCGGACATACATAAGTCTACAATTAGTCGAGGGGCGTTGAACACCATTTTTAAATGTACTCACTTGTAGAAGGTCGGTTTGAGATTCAGATATCTAAGCAACTACTTTTCATTTGCATATATCAAAGCATATAATTTTTTTTTTTTTTTTTTTTTGGCATATTTAAGATTTTTTTCTGCTTTATAGTTTTTACTTTTAGTAGGGAATATAGCGAAAATGTTCGTATTAATGCGTACAATAGGGAGGATAGTAATATCTGAAAGATATAAAATCGCAAAAAATGCGATAATTTATATAGATATATGTATATATATAAATTAGTGAACAAAATTGCATAATGCATGTTTGTATGTAAACTTAATGTAGAACGTGAAAACATTATTGCTTCACTGGCTGTTGTTTGGATCCTCACTAGGGCTAGATCGATCTGCAGAGGCGTTCCCATGGGCCCATTTAAATGCGTTCGGTTACATAGACCTTGGCGCTGGTTGGCGCATTCGATCTTCGGACAGCAAATGTGACAATGACGCCAATGATCACCAGCACAATGCCGATAACGCTCATGATCATCTCCTCGACCATACGATTGTTGTCACTAAAAGGGGGAAATGGAATATAATAGTATATTTAACGGAATGAAAAATTATACTCTTACCTTAAGTTTGGATCTTCCTTGGAATGTTTGCCCTTCTCAATCAGTCCCGTGATGCCAGTCAAGATAGCCAACCAGAAATTTGCAACGCCAAAACTTGCGTGTATTGGCACCATAGCCGAGCGACATTTGTAAGTTTTATTCTCACAGCAGAGCAGCACCAGAAAACTGCAAGCAAAGCAACAGTAAATTAAAGTATCTATTAACAAATTTCAATTTCCAAATCCGTCATCAACCATAATTAGGCAGCTGTGTGTGTGTGTGTGTGTGTGGGAACGCACCTTAATGCCATCAGTTGTGCGAGTATTACCACCTACCTGAAGAAACCGATGATGAATTGCATTGCAAACATGCCCATTGTTACAAGACCGAGCCACGAATGCAAACTTTCAAAATTGATTTTTTGTAGAGCATTATGCGATTCGAAGACGGAGAGGAAACCCAACGCCACACATGGTATGGCACAAGCATGAAAGAACATGTGCGCTAGCTTCACATAGATTTTCTTCAGACAACGGCAGAGACGATAAATTAAAATGGCTGCAATCAAAATGTCATTATTGTATGTATGAGCAAACCTTCATTTCATTTCAATTCAGTTCAGTTCACATTCGTTTTGCAAAAACAACACTTACAAAATCCCGAAAGCGTTACAAAGCCCGCAATCATGAGTATCGGATGCAAGTTGAATTGCAATGCTGGATTATCGGACCAAGCGAGACCGCCACGATAGAACATCACCCAGAAGAGCGTTAACACCAAAACGCCCACAAGCAATATCGTGGACAAGATGATGATTAGCAGATACTCAAACCAACTGCAACAGTTCCAGACATTGTCCGAGTCCTCTTCATAACGCCTGCAAGTATATATAAACAAAACGAGGAATTTCGATCAGATTTTGTGAAATTAGCGGGCAACAACAAAAAAAGTTACTTCGAATTACGTCGTGTTGGCCCCTTACGGAACAACATCCGATTCAGCTCATCAACAAAGTCTTGATTTATGGATTTCATATTATTATCACCTTTAACAACATCATCAATATTGACCTTAATGCAATTGGCTTGACAATCTTTTGTCCTGTATAATCAAAAATTTTGCTTACGTTGAATAGAACTTTTTCTTATTTTCTGTTCTGTTTTGTTTGTTTTTTTTTAATTTTTTTTATTTCAAATTTGATGTAATTCTCTTCTTGATTTATTTCTTGCCCTAACAAATACAACAAGTCAGTCTGACAGTCTCAATTATGTAAGTCGTGCCTATTTCTATTGGATAATTGTGCCCTCAAGTCACGCAAATTGTATTCTTGTCTCTATAAGTATGTATGTTTGTATCTGTGTGTGCTTTTGTCTGGTTGTGACGTCACACAGACATTAGCGTAGATTGTATAATTATGGAAATTTCACTTTAATCTCGCGTCTTTCAAATCCGTCTCTCTGTCGTTGTCTCTGTCACTGAGCGCGTACGTCTTTCTAAATATTTACTAATTGCAAGTTGAATAAGCTGAAACTCAGCTTAATTGATTTATAAAGCAAGAAATCTGCGCGCATTTTGAGGTTAAGAAAGTTCGCAATTAGCTAATTTGCAAAGCAAATTTCATGCAGATACAAAAAATTGTTATTTTCACAGCGACTCAATAAAAATATGTCTGTGTGTTTGTGTGTGTAATTTAGCACATTAGATATCCTATTCTAAAAAATTGCTGCAATTTTTGTCTCGTATTTCGCTAAATTGGAAAGTCTTCTTAAAAAACAACTTACGTGCGTTGCCATTTCTTAACTTCCTCAACTTTTGGCTGCTCTTTGAAGGGCAGATTTTTTATTACATTTCCCATTAATAAGCTAATGTATTTCAATAAATAAAATAAAAACGATTTAAACTTTGTTACACTGTGTAAAATTGTGCTTTTATTTGATTAAAGTTGTCTGCGTTTGACAGATTCAAATTTGACATTAAAGTCAATGCTCTGTGTAAAAAATCTATAAAATTTATAGATTGAGAAGAATGAGTATTGCTCAGTAGAATTTAAAGCAAAGAAATAATTCAAATCTCGTAGTTCAAATGGCAGAGAACGTTTCTATCAACTGATTGAACAGATAACAGATCAAGATCGATTTCATGTGATGATACTATGTTTTTAGAACTTTCGAATACTTGTAGAAACACACAAATGTTTGGATCAGTTTATATAGCAACTTTTGTTAATATGTTGACATTAATTTAAAGTATCTTAATGAAATTTTTGCTTATCGTTTAAAAAGCGATCAATTTCATTGAGACTCATGAGCTCAACACTTAAAATGTGCCATCAACGAGACATATCACCACATGGAGCGCTCTTCATTGTATGAGAGATACAAGTCATCATGCGTTTAACAGATGTTTCAATGTACTTCAAAGTGGGTTTTGCGGTTTATAATTACACACTGAAATGCGACCAGTAGGCTTAATGTTAATAATATATATATAAAAAAAAAAAAAAAATTCGAAACCACATTAATTGCAACATTTGCGGCAAATGAAACGTTTAATAAGCTGCACTTGAAGCTACAAATTATCATAATCAAGCACAACAATATGCATAAGCGAAATCGCACAAAATTATAATATGTATAATGTATCTGTATCTGTATCTTTTAAAATAAAGTGAGACCATAATTACATTGAAAATAAGTAAAAGCAAAAGCGTAAACATTATTATTTAATTAATGAATGTACAATGGAAATGTTTAAACCAGACAACAAAAAAAAAAAAAAAAAATAACAAACTTTAATCGCTCCTTCTATCACACTGTGGCATTCCCAGGGTGTGCGTGTGTGTCTGTCTGGCTCGATTGCAATTGCACATTCACTCACTCGCTCGCACTCACTTACATCATGTTAATAATAAGCGCAATCGGTCTAATTTACATCACGACGAGGCACAGCAGCAGCAGCAGCGGCAGCCAATGCAGAAGTTTGCCGTCGCCCACCATCATTATCATTATCATTATCATCATCGTCATCATCATTATCATTACCACTGCTGCTTGACAGCGGCTGACAATTTCATTAAATGCTGC
Organism: Phortica okadai; assembly: GCA_034638295.1. Classification (NCBI taxonomy): domain Eukaryota; kingdom Metazoa; phylum Arthropoda; class Insecta; order Diptera; family Drosophilidae; genus Phortica; species Phortica okadai. Next base: position 7,727,364 of record CM067851.1, read on the forward strand.
GCTGAGACACACAATGATGGTAATAATAATAATGACGATGATGACGATAATGATGATGATGATGATGATGATGATGACGTGGTTGTCAGTGCGGTGTATTCATTTGTTGATGTCAATGAACGGTGAAAGAGTGAGCAAGAAATAGAAAGAAAGAAATGCCAGCATACAACAACAACAACAACAACAACATAGAGTAAGGACAGACACTTGCTATGTACCGTTTTGTTTTTTAACTAAAAATTGTGCGCCTCATATGCGTTTCACTTGTTGTTGTTGTTTTAAAAATGAGAAGAAAAAAACACACACACACACACACACACATTCTGCTGCTGCTGCAACTGTTAATGCAGCAAGTATTGCACCCGGGCCGCAGTCGACTTCGCTGTCAGCAGACAGACGAGCGCAAAATTGTTAATGTATCTTTCACTTTTAACTGATAGACTTGTATTGGTGTGTGTATCTGTGTGCGTATTTGTATGAGAAAATTTCGCTTTAAGCATTTTTTTTAACTTGTTTTTTTTTTTTTTTTCTTTCTTTTCATTTGAGTCTTTCTTTTGATCGCTTTCATGCTTTCGCGGTGAGCAAGTGCAGCAAATGACATGATGAGTTTGTGTGCTTCTTGTTGTTGTTGCTGTGTTTGTTGTGAAAAACTTGTTTTGGAAGTTCATGCATCAAGGTGCTTTGTGGCACAGCCTTCCCTCAGCCTTTCCAATCATCATCACACATTGCCACATTGGTCGCCCGTTCATTGCGGTTTATACGACAGACACTCGACTCAACTCAACTCAACTCGACTCGGCTCAGTGACGGTCTGAAATTAAACCTGAATCAGCAAGCCGCCTGCACCCGCCCTCAGCTTTGTATCTATTATGCATTTTAGTCGTTAATGGTTCAATGGCTATGCAAACGCAATGCAATATTTTTTTTTCTTTCTTTCTTTCCTTTCTTGCAGGCTTCATCAATGTGTCTGTCATTGGGCTTATGTATATCGTATTATAGACCGCCTAGCGCCAAATTGTTTTCAATAAAAGAAAGCGCATTATTGTTGCTTTGCTACCAAAATCAATCTGCGTTTGCTTAATGCAACAACAACAAAAAAAAAAAAAAAAAAAAAAATTAAAGAAAAACGAGAGAGAGTGTCTTATTGGACATTTGCATCGACTGCCGCTGCGGCGAGTCTTTGTTATAATCGTTTTGTTGTTTGTCCTAAGGCGACAACAATTTTGCAATTTTTACTTTTTGTTTTCTTTAAAAATATTTTCAATTTTCAAATGATATACATATAAAATTTCTGCGCAACTTTGACAAAGGTCTAAGTTCAATTTTCACACACATCGAGAGCTTATTTTACCAGAAGTTGCATCTTGCATGCCTTTGTTAAGGGGTTGGGCCACTTTAGAGCAGGAAAAAAATAGACTGTTTTTGAATTTTTTTTCTAGAAAAATTACAAAATAAATCGAAATGCCAATGATGAACATTTATTGTATTTCTTATTAGCTATTTACAAAAATGGCGGCTGCACAGAATTTTTCCTGACAACGTTTTCACTTTTAGAGGTCTACGGCCGGATCAACAGCTCTTGTAATTTTTGAATTATAACTAGCAAGTTTGGTTTTTTTTTTAAATCTATACACTCACAGCTAGAGAAGTACCTAGGGGTTTTTTGTTATTTTAATTTTCTGCAAAATGGCGCACTTTCAGAGTGAAAAATGCAAAATTTGCCTTAAAAATCATCAAATAATTGTTAATAACAAATGAACTATTCAATTTAAAAAAAAGATCCTACGTACTTCTCTAGACAATGATTTTTCCAAGTTATGTTCAAGATTTCAAGTTAATCGGATGAAAATTGTACGAGTCTTGTACTAAAATTCAAAAATCAAGTACTTAGAAATTTTTCCCAGCTCTAATCTTTTGACACATCATTTTTAAGGTCTTAAGGGACAGTTAAAACAACAACAAAAAAACAATGATTTTTCAAAAATTCTAGAGTGGCCTTAAGCAGTAGCTACAAACAGTCAAAGTACTTCGGTTAGCAAGCTGCAGCAATCTGTAGAATGATGACTAATTATGGTAAACGGCCGTTGAGCAAATGAGCACAAATGAGTGCAGTTAAACCTGTTCTAAGTATAAAACGTTAGATAGCAAGATACAAAGGCAGGCAGTAAGTTAAAATCAAACGGTAAGCGCGGGCAGCTGCCAAAAGAAGCTAAGCAGAGCAGTTGTATCTGCAATTGCATGCTTCGTCAATGTTGTTGTTCCAATTTGATTGCTTCGAAGATTTAATTGTCAAAGCAAATGAAGTACAAAATTCTCAAAGAGGATGTAACAAATTAACATGTACTTAGATACATTTATTAAAATTTAGGCAGCATGAAAAAGATACATCATCAAAGTAATCTAATTAAGGCAGCAAATTGAAATGAATATAAGCTTTGTTTGTCAGTCGCAAAGACATATCCTGCGGGTCAATTATTACTATGTATCTGAGAGACGTTGCATAGTGTGTATCTGTGTGTATCTGTGCGTTACATGGTGCTTACGCAATTGTTTACTTGTCTGCTGTACGGCAGCAGCAGCAGCACGCATCAAGTATCTATCAGATACTCAAGTGAAAATTTCAATTGAAAGAATTGTGGTAGGGAGCGTGCAAAGCGCTACAAAATGTTTAAATATGTGTAAATAGTACGCGCGACCGATGTCGGCAACGAGCATGTACATATATGAAATTGTATCTTCAAGATACAATCGAAGAATTCGCAGTACACTCTATTACTTGACACAAAACAAATACGCCAGTCGACAACAACCACAACAACAACAACAACAATGACAAAGACAACAACAACAAAGACGTCGTTGATGGCGTAATTTATTCATTGAATTATTATATATTTATATATGACTCTTCTTCTTTTTTTTGTTGCTTTTTTTTGGTTTATGATGAATTTAAATTAACTGTAAACGATGCGCACATTTACTATGTGTGTATCTATGTATCTGTGCATCTTCAACTAGGATAATCAACACTTTGTTTGGATTTGCATGCATTAAGTGTTGTTGTTGTTTTTATTGTTAGTAAGTGTATCTCTAAAAACAAAATTTTAATGTATCTTAAGTGTTTTTTTTTTTTTTTAACTTACGCTGTTGTTGTACCACCACGCGGCATTTTGCCCAAATGACGTTCGCGCATTTAACAAGCTACAACAAAATGTATCGCAGCAATGTTTAAGCAATATATACAACAAGATACTTCTTAGGCGCTGATTAGTCACAAAGTGAAAAGAGCTCTCTGGCACAATGCGCGTATTTTCCACACCTAAAATAAACATATAATAGATGGCGAATTTTCATTGAGACGCATTGTATCTTTTTGCCGTTCAATCAAAATCGTTGCCAAATGAAAGTCGAAAATGTACGAAGAATGCTGACGCGTTAATTAATTTCGGTATTAGTACTAAATAAACGCTTAATTTAATGCGCTGTGTATCTCTGTATCTGTGTATCTCTACTGTTACTGTATTTGATGACAATTGTTACTAATCAGCAGCGAGAGCGCTATGGGAGTATGATCAAGTGATCTCAGGCAAAGCAACACAGATAGAACAACAACAACAACAACAACAGTGAAAGATACTACAGTGAAATTAATGTTTGTATTTAGTTGTTGTTGTTGGTATTGTTATTAAAAGCAAAGGCAGCACGAGTAAAAGCCAAAAATTTCACACGCGATCAAGCGATTTTTGCACAAGCAAATGTAAATGCAAATATTTTACATTATAAATTAAGTCTTTTGTTTCAGAGTTTCATTTCAAGATTTATTCAATTTTTTTCAAATAAAGTTACAACGTCCGACACTTTCATCTTCTTCACCATTAACGATTTGTATATATTGCTTGTATTGTATTGGAAAACACTTTTGTTATTCTTAAAACTTTTGGCAGGTTGTTGTTTGCTTATGCTATATGTATTTATATATTTGTATATTTTCGAATTTTGAAATTAACAAAACATTTCTCTTCAACGCTCGTTTTTACCGAAACAAACAAACAGACAGATCACGATCAGTTCAGCACCGTTATCAAACTTAAATTCAGCAAAAAAACTTGTAACTACTTCAGTGTTTTCAAATTTTATTGTCAGTTTGCTTTGCCAGTTCTTCATAATCGCATAATCGTTCACGCGACGGGGTTCTATATGTAAACATAAGTCAAACAACGCGGTGAAAATCAGATTGAGAGCAAGAGATGATGTTCGGTCAATTAAGAGCGAGAGAGGATTCGTGACACTTTTGTGTCACTATTGTGTCACGGACACATTTGACAATGTTAACAGTCTGCACATGATCATTATTATTACAGGGCATTATGTCGCTTCAGATACCATATAAACATGCGCCAGCTTTTTTGGCGCTGTTATATTTCGTTTGCAGCGTGTGTGGGCGCTGCCAACTTAAAAAATAAAACTATTGTAAAGCACATGATCACTTTTGTGTTGGTCTTTTTAGCGTTGACACAAACCAATTCCTTTACTTTTATATGTAAGAATGTCGCATGTGATATGAAAGCATTTGAATTTAGAGATGATTTGATATTGAAAATTGATTAAAACGTACAAAACACTTATTTGGTGGTTTTTAGAATCTTTTCAGATTTGATATTGGGTCAATACAACATGTGTCAGGTTATTAAATTATTATATTACGTCCCTAATTAATATTAATATACTAAATTTATTGAAGAATAATTTTCTTTCAATTTCAGTTTTCTCATTCCCTTTAATTTTGTTGTAGATAAACTAATAACTAAATTGTGACTGTTTTCATTAAATAACACTGCTAAATAAGGCAACAAATAACCCCAAAATACTTTATTCATGTAAGCAATCAAGAAATGAAATTAGTTGTGTTCGAACGTATTGAGTAAAATAGTAATTTACTAAAAATCTAATCAAGTCACCTGCATTGCATTTCAACTGTTAACCCAAATCGGAAATGTTTTTGATTAATAATGTTTTTTTGAGTGAAAAGTTTTACTTCTAAAATTGTATTAAGTTCAACATTTGACAACAACAAGGACACAACACACACAAAACGCGACAAATGGCTTTAATTAGACCAACACACACACACACACACACTCACAGTAAGTGAGCAACTCCTTTAACGTTAAGAATTTACGATTTTCCCTGTATAAAATTTAATGAAAAACAAAGCGAAAAGGTTAAAACAACAAACAGACTATAATTACATGAACTTGCTCACACACAGACACACACACACAACCTCATCAATACATCAAATTGGGCACAGTCAGCCCCACAGTATCGTTCGCAGCGCCATCTAAGGGCAAAGAAAATATTTGGAGCAGCAGTCAGTGTGTACAAATATTAGCGTTGGCCTCGCACGCGATCAACTGTTGAATGTGTCGATTCGGTTGGTACGCTTGTTGGGCAGGTCAATCCGAGCATGCCAAAGGATGCGCCCACATCGCACCGACTTTGTGTACTGTTGTTGATTCGCTTTTGCTGTGTCTCCTTTGTCACTCACCTCGCTTCGCGCGTAATCACATTAAATTAAAATTTACGACTTCAAGGATATTAGGATATTAACGAGAGCCAAAAGGGATAGTACAGCTCGATGTGCGCCAACAAATACTTTCATTTTTGTATGTGTTTTTAGTTCGCGCGACTTTTTTCTCACTTTTTTTTTTGTTGCTATTTTTATTTTGTTTTTGGATAAAGTTGAAGGTGTGTAACAAATGTTTTTGTTTTTTTAATTAGACGCACGCAAAAGGAATTGTATTGAATACAACAAATACTAGTGTATATTATATAAGCTATTTTCAACACATTAGTATGTAAATGTCATGCATACGCAGTGGTGAGCGACACTCGCCTGCGGCACGTTAACGATTACATTGGCGGCCTTTGTTTTTGGAAGTAACCGTTGTGAGCCAAGCATGTATATTTTTATACACTATGCGTTGTAATTCAACCTAGTTTCGGTACAATAAAATGTCTGTGTCAAAAGTGGAATAAATGTCTCCTGTATTGGCAAATGGCCAGTACAAGCCGTTGGTTAAAATTAGTCAGCGTGACAATAATTAAAGCTACAATTTTGTTCACTTATTTAAGAACCCAGCAGTTCTTCGATCTATTACAGAACTAAGGTCGGAACTAGTTTGAATGTAAATACTACTAGTGCCAGCTCAATCTACTCTCAATGCTTTCAACTGGTGAGTTTTACTAGGGGATGTCATAGGCAGGGGTCAATTGTCACAATTCTACCACTTTCGTCTAGTTACCGAACTAGTCCTGCCGGACCAGTTTGGGGTATACGAAAAAAAGAAAATGAAACCGTCTTAAGTGACCGAGTAATTGCTTTTTTTTATTATTAATTATTAATTGGTTAATAACAATTAAATTCCGGTGGCGCTGGGGTTTGAACCTCTTACCTTCGGTTCCATAGTCCTACACACTAAACTCAGAGCTAGAGCAGGCGACATAGAAACATTTGATATTTGATAAATTTTATTTATTTGAAATTGTTCTGATCAGACTGGTGCCTTTATGCTTAACTCTGTCGGATTCAAATATTAGTCTTCAAATCTCCTTTAGAAATAACTGCGCTGATACATTTTAATCAACGAAGTCATTTTTAAGAGATATCCTTTATCTATTTTAAGCCATTTTCAAAATAATTTCAAATAATTTAATAAATTATGAATGAATGAATTTTGTTGTTGAAAAATAATCAATTTTAAGCGCAGCCCAAAAATATGGAATAATAAATTACATGCACTCTCGAGTTTTTGAGAGAGCAACAGAATTTTAACAGGGCTTAAGAGAGAAATTGAGAGACCCTGAATTAAAACGGGAGGTAACATTGAGGTAACATTGAGGTAACATTGAGGTAACAGTGTGGTAACAGTGTGGTAACAGCGCTTGAAATGAGTCAATTATGCCCAAAAGCATGCTAAATTTTGGCATTTAGCATTTTCATTTTCACATTTTGGGGTCATGCGTTCAGTCGAAGTGTCATGTGCCTGTGTGGCATTGCAGAATAGATGTAGACATAGTTTAGGAAGTGTCATCAGTCAGTTCAATCGAAAATTTGTAATTTCAGAGCTAGCAGAGGTTTTGCAGATTTTAGAAAATAGTTTCTAAAGCGCGGTCAAGATGTAAATATTTTCCGACTCGGTGTTGATGCAGCATGCGCTGAATTTTATTGATGTTTAGACGAAACGAACTTAGCAAAATTAAATTTAAAAATAAAAATGTAGTTCGGATTGGAAATAGACTCGGCGTAAGCATGGTCTTGTTGTATTAAAATACAACGCACCATTTTCATATTGGGAACACTGGCTTTCACAAGCTATATATGCTTTCATGCTATCCAGTCACTACGTAGGTGTTATCTGTACGAATACGACATTTGGGTACTAGTTTGCTAATAGAAGTACTCTATATAATTTGATACTGTCTAAATTCTGTCCTAAATTCGATAGTTGAGATACAGTCTAGACTATCGAAAAGTGGACAATTGACACAACGAGAACTGCTGGGCAATTTCACTGCGCCAATTGTTGTTTATTTGCGCTTTATATTGCCGTAAGTGTTTGTCAAAGCAGTGTTTACATACGCTAATTTAATTGCAAAATATTGCGTTGCAGTGTCAAAGTCACCCTTTTTCATTCAATTATTAGGATTGCTTTTATTACAAACATTGTACAAACAAAATAAATAATAAACTTCGAACTAACTTGGGTTCATCGACTGTTTTTCAAAATATTAAATATTTAACACAACAACAACAATTCCCGACAGTACATTTTCAAGCAAAGTGTCAATCGTCAAACACATTTTAGCTTTGCTATCCAAATGAAAGTGACACAATTCATTTAAATATTTATACGCAAATATCTTGAAATTTGTGTTGATTAGATGATTGTCTGTGCTGACTGAAGCGCACACACACACACACACACAGACAGACCAGCAGACAAGCACCAGCGTGGAATTGACGGTCGTTCATTTCGTAATACATTGTGATAAAACTAAAAACAACGTACTAAGAAATGAGCAAACCGTTTAAGCTCAAAAGGCACTTACTGATTTTGCGTAATTTGGGTCAGACCATCCGTCCGTCCGTCCGTCAGTCCAGTCTGAGCACTTAACTAACGGAAAGGAAATTACGAGTAAAAAGTGTATTTGTCAATTTGTTCCAATTTCGCTGCTCAATTAATGAGATCACGCTTATCAAATGGAAAGTTTGCGTTTAATTGTTTGGCGACAAATTTTTGTTGTTGTTGGTATTTGTATTGATGATGGGGCAGCACTTACTTTTCGTCCGGCGGCGGTGGCATCTCAGTGGTGAGCGGCGTGCCGGGCGGCGTTTTCTCCGTCTCCATCATGGCAAGTGGCGCTTCCGGCGGCGGCAAAGGACTCACTGAATTTGATTCCATGCTTATGCAAGAAATGTTGCTTGTTGTTTTCAAACACGTTTAATTTATGTCTGTAAGAGTGTAAAGAGCAAAAACACAATTTGTTAGAACGATAAAAAGTGAGAGAAAGGGAGTGAATGAGTTTACTTCAATTAATTTGCATAAAACAAAGACTTCTAATAACTTGAGCAACAAAGCGTTTGTTGGATAAACACACAGCATTTCCCTACAGACTTGTTGACTTTCCAATGCTTATCAGCAAATCCCAACGTAACGTCAACAAAAATATGTTATCATGTCTATTAACTTAGTGTAATCTATACGCTGCACTTTAGTCCAATGAGTACATTAGTGCGTTCGCAGCAAAAAAAAAAAAAAAAAGAACTTCAAATGAGAAAGAAAAACTAAGCAAACTTTGTCAATTTAACTTCACAAAAAAGTTGTTGAGTTCGCGGCTGCCAAAGTGCAACGAAGCATGCTTTTGTGTGTGTAGCGCACATTCTGCGCTGCTTCTAAAAATACAAGGCAGCGACTGAGGCAGTGACAGAGGCAGCGGCAGCGGCGGCATATTGAAGTTTTGCACTTTATAAGCGTGGGAGCTGTGATGATGCTGCAGGCGGCAATGCTATAGACAGAGGCGTGGCGCAGCGGGGGCTGTTTGTGCCCCTAATGCGGCCGTTTTCATTTCGCGTTGATTTCTTTATTTCTTCTTCTGCCATCTTGTTGTTTTTTTATTCTTTTTTTGCAACAACTCCCTATGCAAATTTATTCCTGGCACTCTTTCAACACCAATTCCTTGCTGCTGCTGCTTCTGCTGCTGCCTCTGCTGCTGTAAATGCATTTTTGCGGTGTACTGAGATTCATATTTTTCATTTTTCCTTTTTTCTCTTTGCTCGCATTATGTTTTGATACCATTTATTTTTCACTTTTTATGAGTTTGTTGTTTGTGTTTACTTTTTTTTTATCTTTTTTTTTCATTTTGCATGGAAATGGAAATTGACTTTTATTTTCGGTAAGCAGAATAATGCAACGTCGACGTTTGCAAAAGTGCAATGCACTTGAGCTGCTTTTCATGCACACACACATACATATGTCCGTCCATCGAACGTGTAAAAACCTTTGGCCAACATCTGCTGTGAATGTGCCAAAACACATTTATAACTAAACACACACACACACATGTGTATGCACATTCATTCAATTGCTTGGCAGTGCCAATTTTATGTTTGCCTTCAATGAATTGAAATCTAAAGCAGAAAAAGAACAACAACAACGATTTGAGTGTCGCTTCTTGTCGCGTCTTCTTCTTGCTTCAATCTTTACAATTATGCCAACAACAACAATGACAATTACAAACGTTAGTTTATTGAACTCGACGCGGAAATTGTTGATTGTCTTTGATACACACGCACACACGCACACATTCTCACCAATGCCTCATGACGCCTACAAGGGTTCTGCTTTATTCCAGTTGAATGTTGGACAAGCTAATGCACAACAAATGCCTAAATCAATACAACTAACAAAAGATTATTCATTCGATATGCACCTGTACGTCCTGCCCACTCGTCGCGAATTGAACATGTTGTTTATTAAGCACCTGCTTCTTCTTCTGCTACTTCATGTGTTGAGTTCTCACGTTCAATTACGAATTTATCAATACCGAAGTCTTTGCACTGAGATACTGTTATTTGTAAAGGAACCCCATTAACGCATCAATTAATTATTGCCTTCAAAGCGTCTCGTCTCGTCTTCAGTCTGCCATGCTATTATTAGTAACTTGAACTAAAGTTCATGTGTTGGCCAAAGTTGATTGACATTTCGATTGCTGGCAAAGCACATTGATGAGTTTCTGCAGTTGGCAAGACACACACGAACAACAAAATGTCATTCGAAATGTGCTTATAAATATAAAGGATATATATAATATTTTTATACGTTATCATTAAATTGCTCAATGTTTTCATATAAGCAACCTCAACGTACAATACTGAAAACAAGTCCGTTAAATTCATAAATCAAAACAAAGTATGATTTGACATATCGCTTGCTTACTGCAAGACTGTCATAACTCGAAAAATGCGATTTTCGAGTTAATTATGCAGAAATGGTCATTAACTAAAGCTTTATATTGTGTCAAAGTTTCATGTTTGTATTGTTAATAGTTTCTGAGTTATGCAATTTTTAGTTTTTCATTCTTTATGGAAGTAAGTCCAACTTGAAAACTTTAAACGCGTTTTTCTCGAAACGGCAAATTTTAAGTTATGCCGGTCTTGCAGTAAGCAAGCGATATGATTTTTAACAGCTCAAATGACATGAGTTTGCGTGTGCTAATGAACTCATAACCTATAATTATTATAATTCGAGGCATACGTGTCCGTCAGACATGTCTCTGTGTAAACAACAATTGTAACTGTTCCCCCGCCCCCACGGGCCTCTTCATAAGCAACATTGGTCAACATAACTTCAATGTAATGTTTTCATGGAATTTTTATTTTGTTAACAAAAATATTTGCCTTAAACAAAGCGAAGTTTTGCCTCTACATAAACCTCCTTATTGGTTTGAAAAAGTTGTAGAACATTTTCTGTCAATATTTTATTGCATAGTGCAATTAATTAAAAAGATTTTTTTTTTGTTCTTGCTTTATTAAATGAAATATTTTGCGGCGACATGAAACTTGAGCTGGAAGACATATGGCATAGTTTGCAGAGTCGCGCATGTCAATTTTTAACTTGAATTTTATTATTTATTTAAAAAATTTATTTTACACAAAAAGGCATTTAATAAAAACAACAAAAAAAGCAGAAAAACAACAAAGAACAAAAAAAAAAAAAAGAAGAAAGGAAGTGTTGCAACACAAATGCACATCCGTCGTCACTTATTCAAATGTATCGAAACATGCATAGCGCAATAACAAAGATACAATATCTACGCCCATATCTGCAGCCGAAAAATAATATGGTACACAATTGAAAAAAAAAAACCAAAAACAAAATTATTGTCGTATACTTACAGCGGTAGGGGGCAGCAGCAGCGGCGGCTGTGATCGCCCGGATGCGTGACTTTTGTGTGAATGCCGTAGCTCAATTTAATAATTTATGCTCGAAAACGTTCGACGATGCTTCACTTCGTTGGCCAATTAAAAAACAATGAAAATTCCGTTGTTGATTTTTCCTTAAAAAATTGTTTCTCTGCGGCTCCTTTAACATATGAATGTACATATGTATATATATGTATATATGTCTGTGTGTATTTCGTAATAATCGCTTAATGAAAAGTTCGTACTCTTGCATAAAATCTCAATTTATAAACCATAAATCACAGTTGGTTTTAAGTATATTATTCACTGGCACAAGAAATAACAGAAGAAAAAAAAAAAAAGAAATGAAATGAAACTAAACGAAAAGGGCGGCAACTTAAAGTGCGAAACACACACACACACACACAGCAACAATCGCAGTTGGCAATGATGTTAATGATGATGATGGTGAATGGTGATTATGATGTAGCTACTGCTACTGCTCTATTTAAGTTTTTGCCCAAACGCCCGCAAACAAGAGTGAGCTTGAGTGAACTGAGCCGAGAAAAAGGCAAACACTTTATGGCTTTATCTGTCGTACGCTTAATTTCGTTTCACTGACAAACTGACAAACGATTCCGTTATGTTTAGTGGTTCTTTTAACTGATTTTGCTCGTTGCCTTGCAAACAGATACACACACACACACACAGTCGCTCTGACGATGTTGCCGGAAACGGATATCGGAGTGCACAAGAGTTGTTGTTGTTGTTGTTGACTGTGATGCTGCTGCGGCATAACCTACCCCAAGCACAAACACCTTGGTTTAGTTTCAAATAAGCACCAATAAGGATTTTATAAAACTACTTTTATATTTGTGGATTTCGTTTTTTTTTTTTCTTTTTCAAACGTTGTTTTTGTTCTGTTTTTATTTTTTATTTCAAGCGCAATTTTCACTGATTTTCAATACCGGCCGGTCGACACAAAACGCACCAAATTCACACGAATGCACAAAACGACAGCGCTGCTCTGTGCTGCGAGCCGAAATCCATGGACGCTAAAATGAGATTGATACAAAAAAGTTTTCCATAGAAAAACCAAAAACCCACGGCATTTGTATCGACCTCTTATGTATACATACAATTCCTAACAACATATGCTACTTATGGATAAAACTAAAAACTTTATTTCTGCTGTTAACCAACTGTAAAACAACAGAAGCTTTGCAGAACCGTACTATTCGCCTCTGAATTGCTCTATGCTTCGAATGATTCACTTAGTACATAAACCAATAGGTATATGTAGTGTCTTTTTTTAATAAAACTATTTTAAATTCTTTTTTCCTATGTTTAATAATTTTACTACTTTACTATTTTATGACTAAAAAACTAAATTCGAAGTTTTCGGATTTTTTTGTGCGTACAGCAATGGCGGCAAGTTTGTAATGTTACTTTTTTTTTGGTCGGTTTGTAAATGAAAAAATAAAGCTTTAAGCTATATTTCATCTAATAAACAAACCAGTGTAAAAACTGTGTGAAAATAAAATTATTCGTAACATAGCAACAAAAGCGGGACTTTTCCGTTATTATAAATGTTTATAAAACATATAACAGAAATTTGTTTAGGTAAAAATAGTTTAGAAAATGCTTGAATTTGTTTCCAGAAAGCAATTTAAACCTTATACCTTTTAAGTTAAGAAAACGTTCTTCAAATAAATGTGCAGCTTTCGTTACCATAACTTTTATTTCAATTGACTTTAGAATAGTAATAGACATTACATACAATAAATACAATACATAATACATCGATATGCTTAAACTGTTAATCAACTCAATTTTTGGTTTGACGGAAAGCTCAATTGATTAAATTGGTTCTTTTTTCTTGGAAAAAAATAATGAAAACGAAAATTGAATCAATCATGAAATAAAACAATGCTTACTAATAAAGCCTATAATCAATCATGATATTTTCAATGATTTTTGTTGATCAGGCATGAAGGAGCTCTATCTTTCATACTGATTAAATGGTATCTTGATCTAATTTTCATAACTCACAAATTCTTTTCGAATTGTAATTGAACATGTAATCGATATTTATTTGTGTGTAAATATTTTATAAGAGATCTTAAATTTTATCAAACATTATTGTCTTCATTACACTCTTCAGATTGTTTAATTTCATTAATTGCAATTAGAAACTCAGCTTTTCGTTTATTTTCTTTATTATTGTTATTGTTTGTATATTTTTTTTAAATGCCTAAAGCCGTTTCGCTTATCCTCAGCCTAACTATTCCAATGATTACATTAAGTGAACTTAAGACTTTTATTTGTCGAAATAAGAAATTATATCTAAACTACAATACATTCCATGGAAAAGGTGTCGGCTCTATCAGGAACTAATGCCGTAATTCGAGTGTATTTTGGAACAGAACTGAATAGAATAATACAGATTTGCATGACGAGACGCGAGCTAACAAAATCCTTAACTAAACTATCAAAATAAATAATTACATTAAAAAATAAAGTAGGTTTCACAGTTAGTAAATAAGGAGTTGTTAAGCCAAATTCTTGTAAATCGCAAGAGATTCTCTGGTCTATAACAACGCTGCCGAATTCACAGGCCGGGCTTGGTCTTGTCATCGCTGCAGTAGCTTGTTGTGCTCGCGCAGCTGTTATCCGAAGGAGTTGGGCTTGCAGACTCACTGCGCGCTGCAAACACGGGCGTGATTTCCTATGTGGGACAAGAAGACAAACACCAATTAATAATTGTGATTTTAGCACATCGACAGTGTATAAACTTACCTCATCTGCAACCGTGTTTTTGATTATAGCTTCGCCGACGGCTTCCTGTGGCTCATCTTTCATCTTTTCGGCCCATGATTTCAGATATTCAACAATATTAGCATGACCGAAGTTCTCCGCCTCGTCAACTGGCATATTGCCCCAACGATCCTTTGGATTGTGCGGTACATGACATTGCTGCAGCAAAAATTTCACACAGTCCAAATGGCCCTCGGATGCGGCCAAGTGCAATGCAGTGCGTCCATCATAATCGGCCAGTGTGATATCCATGCCAGACAAGCGATGACGACGCAATGCGGTCACATCGCCACTTGCAGCCGAAAACAAAAGATTCACAATCGAGAGACCTTTGGTCTCATAACGATGTTTGCGTGGATCTTTCTTGTTGGACAAATGCTTCAGATTATCATAACGATGAAAGTTGAACATGTTGACGAGTTCCTCGCAAAACTGCAGACCACGTACAGTGTTGCCGAGCTGATCGAGTGGCGGCGACCAGGCGAATATGCCCATTACATTTGGTATGACCAACATCATGCCGCCGCTGACGCCCGACTTGGCCGGCAGACCGACTTTGAAGGCAAACTGGCCAGAGTAGTCATATGTGCCACAGGAATGCATTATGGAGAGCACATCGCGTATAACCTCCGGCCGGAAAATCTTTTCCTCTGTGGTGGGACAAATGCCGCCATTGGCCAAACTAGCGGCTATTACGGCCATCGCTTCGCAATTCGTTTCCATTGCGCAACACTGAAATGCCGGAAAGGAAATTAGTATTTATAAATGAATAAACCAATAGACAAACACACCTGGAAATAATAATCCATAACTTCCTTGAGATTCGTGCGCTTCGGGAAACATTTGTTTTCGCGCATGTAGAAGCCCAGCGCATAATTACGATCGGCAGCCTCGCGTTCCGACAAGAAGACAGCATTATTGAAGCCAATGTTCTCGCCGCCGGACAAACGCTTGAACCACGACATCGTGTAGTCGAAGATCTCAGCCGATGTCATGTCCGGCTTGACCAGCGCCTGCATCAATGAACAGGTAAGTATCGCGCCAGCATTTATCATCGGATTGTGTGGTTTTTCTATA
Organism: Phortica okadai; assembly: GCA_034638295.1. Taxonomy (NCBI): domain Eukaryota; kingdom Metazoa; phylum Arthropoda; class Insecta; order Diptera; family Drosophilidae; genus Phortica; species Phortica okadai. The sequence continues at coordinate 7,742,722 of CM067851.1, forward strand.
CAAAGTGAGCATTGTAGAAATTAAAACTGCAACTGTTTGGCATAAGCACAAGTGTACATACTATTTTGATCGAGTATCAATTCATTGAAGATGCGACCGCTTGGCTCTTGACCCACATACGAGTGCACCACCTTGGGGCCAAGTTTCTCAAGCGCGATGGCATAAGTCAACGGCTTGCTGCAACTTTGTAGTGTGAAGGGCTCCTCGACGTCGCCAATTGAGAAGCGTTGACCGTCAATGGTGCAAATGCTCAAGCCCCAACAGTCGGGATTATAGCGCGCCAGCTGCGGAATGTAATCAGCCAATTTGCCTAATGTGTTTGTCTTGCACTTGTAGTAGATGTCCTCAATGTCCTTAACGAAACCGGAAAAATCGGGTATAACAAATTGCTGGCGAAACGCTTTGGCAATCAGCACGATATTTGGCGTTACAATGCTGCAATAAAATGTTTAATTAAATAAAACTGTCTACTGATCAAAAGTGTGCCAACTCACGCTTTGAATGTCTCACGATTGAGATTCTGCGTTTCAGGTGACGAACCGGTCTCATAGTTGTTCAATTTGTGCACCTTCTTGAGATTATCCATCAACTCACGTACGCGTGGATCGGTGCGTCGTATGCCCGTTTGCTTGAGGCCCGACAGAAATTTGCCCATCGAAATGAGGCCCGTCTCCTCGTTGCAGAACATATCGAAGAGCACATCTTCGGCATTGCGTTGCTCTAGTTCACGGTGGCTGTTTGAGTAAAGAGTGTGTTTATAGCACAATTAGCGAAATGCTACAACAATGAACATGTGTTAAAATGTAAAATGTATATATGTAGATACATAGGTAAACAACGTGCTTTGATAGTGCGCTAATTAAATTTTCAAGTCTGGCACATGCTTAACACGCTCCCCGCCAAAGTGTAGGCGACAAAACTCTTAAAAAGCTTTTCGATATAAAAAACAGCAACACAACAACAACAATAATATTATACTATTTTCACACACAAACCTAAGATTTGTGGTTGCAAACACATTAAAGTTTAAATATTTTGCATTTTTGTATATAAAAATAACAATTTTTTAACACGTTTAATGATTGTTTTGTGTCTACGCATTTGTTATTTCATTTTATTTTGCATATTTAAAAAGAAACTTTAGTTTGATGTTCTTTTTGTTTGTAAATTTCATTAAAAAAAAACATTTCTTTGAAAAACTTAAGTCTCTTCAAAAAAACTACAAATATTTCAAGCCTCAATTAATGCCAATGAAACATGTCAATTAATTTATTGGTCGACAAATGTCTGTATACAATTTTGGTTTCTAAACGTTTGTAGCAAAACTATAAAGGGAAAAAAATAACAAAGAACAGCACAGCGTTAGAAACTACTCACGGTCGCATTGAGTAAAATCGTCTCTGTTGGCTAAATTGTTTTATAGAAGAAAAATGCCATTACAAAAATTTTTTTAACATGACACACAATAATTGAACAATAAATAAACTCATTAAAAACCGAAAAAAATTAAAACAAAATCACCAAAAACATTTGAGAGAATTCTGACTTTTATATTCCTTCGGCTCATCAAACCTTTACGAGCTTTATATTTAATTATATCTGTTATAAACAACGTACAATCCAACCAACATTTTCACATCTATTACCTTATAATTGCAGATATTGTACGAACAATTGTGCCGCGTCGACTTTGTAATGAGATGCCCTCAATGATCTCCTCAATGATTTGTGCCGTTTCGGTTGTTTCTTGTTCTTTCTCTTTGCGATAGGATTCCTCACGCTGTTTCACCTGATTATCTTCGCTTTGGCGTTTCAGTGCACCCATTTCTTCTGTCGACACCATGGCGTATATGAAGTATCTTTTATCTTATTCGCGTTTTAAATACTACCAATTCGAAATTATTGTTTATCCTTTTTCAATTTCAAATTCTACCAACTCTTAATTATTGTTTATCTTTAATTTTCTCTGTCCTCGGCGTTCAACGTTTGTGCGCCTAATGAAAATAGCACAGCATTCGAACGGATTTATATACAACAGCACAAAACCCGATTTATAGTCACACTCGCTCAGTGAGTCAATAAGCGTTTGTCTATATATTATAATATAATAAAAGTTGAGTATTGACTTTCTACACTCAAATAGTATATATTTATGTATATACACGCGTTCGATATTTGAGCGATATCAGCAAATTATAAGTGCTAATTTCTAAATCATGTTATTGCCAATAAAATAAATTCATTAACTCCCTTTTGTATTGCCTCGCGGGTGTACCATAATTAGATACATACTTTGTACGGGACGTATGAGTAATATTAATATTTTATGCACACACTCAACTTAAAGTATATAAAAAAGCGTGTAGCAATTTGTTCCAAATATTTGTTTTATTTTTTTTTTTCAAACTTCTTTAAAATGATGCAATTCATTTCGAGTTCAGCTTAGAAACTGTTAACTGTTAACTTTTAAATATGATTTATTTTTTATTAGCAAATCTTTTGAATTGAAATTATAGTTAAAAACTTTAAAAAACTCTACAGAGTTGGATAAGCATTAAAAAAAAATTCTCTAATAAAAATCAGAATTTATTTTCAGCTTCCAGAACGTTTATTTCTAACAAACAAATGTCTGAGGAAAGCTTCATAAATCTTTAAGTTTAAGGTGGAATTTCGTTTATCTTATTTCAAGCAAGCCTATTGCAAATAGAGGCGTGTCAATGTGATAGACAACTTTTAACTGTGAAATGGAAAGTAATCTAATGTGTTTTGAAGACATTGCGCACAAAAAATGTACTCAACAATCAAAGCAACGTCATTTGGCACGAGTTCCAGAGACACTTGATTTTGTTATCTTTTATTAATCATCAGTCGTTGGCAACGGTTTTCAGTTAATTTCTCCATGTGATGCAGATAATGTTGTTGAATATTTTTAAAATTGTTATCAGTAATATAAATAAAGTAGTGAGGGGTGTGTTTCATATCTGCGTACAAGCTAAATTAAGGCCATAAATTGTATGTTTAATGTGATTTTGCAACTATCGCGAGTTTTTGTGCAATGCAAAGCAAACTGAAGTGCTTCAACGCAAATAACTCAAGTTCAAGTTTGTTTTTATAGTTATGAAAACTTGTTTAAAGTCGCATACAAGTCATAAAGATAAAAACTGCTCTTTGTTTCTAATGAAAACAATTTTATTTAACTTTCGACTTAAAAATATATCACTGAATGAATTTAATTTATCAATGAAAACTCGAAAATGTGCAAATTGTTTATAATTCATACACTCATTGATTCATTCATGTCGACAGTTACCTTATATATTTCTTAATGACATTAATGAACGTCGATTTTTGATTTTTCGTACAAATGCCGCTAACCATTTCGGCAATGATGTCGCCATCGATAAGTTCGCTTTCATCACTCAAATCTACACTTTTGTCACTTTCACAGGCCTTAGTGTCATTGAGACAAGCATTATCCTTGACAAGTTGCAAGAGTTCATCACTGCTCATTGCTTTCAAATCGCTTACAATCTTTTCGCGTATTGTATCCTTGAATTCAGCAGCCTTTTCGACTGTCCACGCATCCACCGGCAATGGCGGCCGTTCAATGTCCGCGACATATTGAAATAATCTCGAACTGCGTTCACTCATAATCGTTGCTATGCTTCACGTATGCGTGATTGTAATGAACTGATAAAACTCACGAAGGCACTTTGCATAAAAACTGACCGAACAACATGCCAAAACTGAGCCATCGGCATACTTTGCCATCAGTTTTATAGTCAAAAACTATAAAAAAGGAAAAAAAAACTCGCCAAAAATCAAAGGAATTGAGTGAATTTGATTTTTATCTTACTTAATAGATGTGTTAATTTATTTTTATACGCACTCAAATTGATGGCAATCAACAGTTATGTGCATAAGAGCGAAGAAGATACCATGCTCAGATACAGATATACCACTGTATCACTGCAACAACAACAAAGTACACACAATTGAGCGATCTAACTTTATTCTGTTTGTTCTGCTTATACATATATAAGTTGTACATATGTACAACGAATTCGTAACAGTTTTTTGATCTATTAGATATATTTTGGCGCGTGCAGGCAACAATAACAATGCTTGTTTTTTATTAACGCGGCATTAGCATTTATTAACATTATGTTGTAAAAATTATTACAACCAAAATGGCCAATATAAAATAATAATAATAGTGACGCTGAATGTTATTCAATTTGTTTTTTATTGATACTAAAATAGTAAAGATCGTGCATAAGGTACTTCATTATTAACTTTTGTTTTTAATTTAGAAAAAAATTCCCTTATTTGGCATATGTTCAAATATTAGAAGTGTTAATTGTTTTGTGCTAAAATTGTACATTTATTTATTATTGTTTTTATTCTCGTGTTGTTTATAAAGCGACAATTCGCGACCGGCACTAAAATAGCTAAGATCGTGCATTGCGAAATTAAAGTAAACTCAAAACAATGTTATAGTTAAATAATAACAAATTAAATATTAACTTAAAATTGTTTTTATCAAACGGAAATAAAAAGAGAAAGTATGCTTTTATCCGCTGTTGCACTTACCGTACATTATCCTCGCCGCTCAGCTTGCTTGGTGCACCGTGTGTGTCATAAAATGAAAGCTTCCGGTTGGCAAAGACAAGGTTCATCAATGGCGGCGCTCGCAACATTCGCTGCAAATATATAAAAAAAATAAACATTATTAATAAATGACGTAAACGCAACAAAAAGGAAGAATATAATAACCTGCAAAAGAGTTCATTAGACTAAAACGTTTTTGTCATTAAGGTATCGTGTATTGCGCTAATGCAAAATTTCAATTATCTTAAAGAAAATAAGTTATGATACTTGTAGTTGTTCAACTAAGTAGAATTTCAAAGGAGACCATCACAAATTAAACGTTAATTAATGCAAATAATTATAATTGAATAAAAATAAGGAACCCAAACAATTCTTTTCAGACTATCCGACTATCTATTCAGGTTTTTTTCTAATTTATTGTTAAGTAAAACTTTTTAAATAATTTAAGAATAAAAATAGATTTCGCAAACTTCGAGAGACACAATATTAATCTTATGGCTTTGATGAAATAATCGTAAAACATAATAATTATAATGAAGACAAAAAATTTGAACAAAAAATTTGAAATTTGAGCCGATCTTCAAGCATAAAAATCTAAAATTTATCGTTCTCACACAGAGCTTTCAGAATTCGTCTCATTTCTATAAAGCTCGAAATTTTGCTCACCCTGTTTCACTTATTAACAATAAAAAACTTTATTAGTTAAATTATAACTTTAAGCTTGACGACAATGTGTTAATTCCTCTAACAAATAATAAATATTTTTCTAGCGAAGAAATTGTCACCATGCACACACACACACACCTCATTGTTGGAAAAGGTATAATGATCTTGTTTACTACACATTCCGTAGCTGTACCAAAAACAATAATATGAAAGTGCGTAGATACAAACATATGTATCTGTATCTGATTATACAACACGTGATACTTGCATATTTATGCATACATACATACATGTTCTATTTGCTTGCAAAAATAATTTTGGCAAGATATTTTTTGCCAAAAAGTTTTTAAAGAAAGACAATTATGAAAAAAATATAAACGAAAACAAACAAAAATCGCACACGCCAAGACAACAAAAAAACAACCTTCAATATCACAAGTTGAATCTATGTGAATACACTCATTATTATATACGGTAGTACATACTGGTTTTTGTTTTGCATTATTATTGCGAATTTCGGTCATGAGATCAATAAGCAAAGATTTTTTTTTTTGTATTCTAAAAATCTCAAAACAAAAATATCTCATTTGATTGACAACAGACAAATTTTTTCTAAATCAAAAATTTTGGTACTAAAAAATTTATTTTTTGAAACAATTTTGCACAAATAATTCTCATTCATATAACGCGAAGATTCTATAAGTAAAATGTGTATATATACACATGTGAGGGGCTTGTTTGCGATTTATTATTTTATTTAATTATTTTTTTTCACACATTTGTCGTTGATACCCTACACACAATTCTAAGATTGTATCAGTTAAGCCAATTGGCGGACTCATGCTAATCATCCGAACGTTTCTAACGCCTGTTTAGCATATAGCAACATGCTTTCTTTTTCTTTCATGCTGCTTTTGTTTGTTTTTTTGCCAATGACTGACAGCTCTTCACATGATTATGATGATGATGATGCTCGAATGTTGTCAGGTAACTTTCTTAGATGTGCTCTGTCAATTTGTTTCGCGGTTGCCACGCCATTTTTCGGACTAATGCTAAAGATGTTTTATTTTTAGTAAATTTTTACGACTTGTTTTTGTTATAAAAACCGCAAAAATTGTTTTTAAGAATTTTTTTTAAATAAAATTTTCGTGTGTTTAAAAAATTAACGCACGTGATGAATAATAAAAAAATTTGTTAAATTGTTATATTTTGTGCAATAAAATAATATGCAGTAAATTAATATAAATTTATAAATTCCGTTACGGAGTAAAAATAATCGAAATATTTAACGATTTTGTAGTAAAATATTTTACAATCTTTTTTTTTTTTTTTTTTCCTCAATCGAAATCAATTTCAAAGTCACGGTCACGCACGCTCGTAAAATTTGACTAGCCCAAGTTTTATATGCTGTTTTGAACGATTGTTTTACGTCGGAAAATTTCATAGATTTCATTAGCATATAAAATGTGTATGGCATGTAGAAATATTCATAAAACATGTGCCAACGATCACAGAATCATTTGTTTAAACAATGATTAGCGGCAAACTGCGTGATGATCATCATGGCAATTTCTTTGCAATTCTCCGCGTTTAATCTGTGGTTCAGTAGCTGATGTCAACGACTAGACTAATTATATTGACTTTACTTGATAAGATAACAGAAAGCACAACATTACGAAATTGGTAGTTGAACAGCTCAGCTAAGGGAGCTCAATTTACAAATGTCATATCATTGCGATTCATGCGTTTTTTTTTTTTATCTTCTATCTTGTTTAATTAAAACGTCATGCAGATATTTGAAACTCTTTCAACATTTTAGTTGCGCCCTGTTGGGTTTGTTTTTATCAACATTTTATTTCTAGCTTGCGTCATACAATATGTTCTCGAAACGATTTTTAATAAAATTACAAAAAACGAAAAAATTTAAACAAAAACAAATTGCCAGGTTGGACGAGGAGAAGCTCTTGTGTTGAAGAATATAATTCTGATAAAAATTGCCAACAATTTATGCAAGAATGTATTTTCAGTACATGAAAATTGTTTTATTTATAGATTTTTTTTCATTTATTTCTGTTTTTGCATACTTTTCAGATACTTCAGTCGATGACTCAGTTTTTTAAATTAAAAAATTATTGTGTTAAAACTATGTAAACAGATTTCGCAAAGCAAATATTTCATTATCAAAGATTTACTAAATAATCTTGTACAATCTTCTATTATTATTCGTATCTAAATTATACGAAATCAAGGCCAGCACGGCTTTTAATTGTTTGATGTCCCCATAGACTGACACAAGGCGGTAAATTTAATGTGCCACAAAATCGATAGCATTACGCAAGGCTATCAAAAAAACTAACACCCACCAAGCGGCAGCCAGTCAAGTAACCGACAGAACTCGCACCCACACAAAAAACCGTTAATGAGTACACTAAAAATGTTAACGCGCAAAGGTTTTGTTCAAAAAAAAAAAAAAAAAAACTGACAAATGGTGCATAACTCACCTCACTTGCGATTTTCTCCTTTAGCTCTTTGCCCGTGTGTCCAAACTTGGTGCGATCCAGTGACTCCACGCTATCAGCTGCTGTGACCAACTTGTTCGTTGCACCCTCCGATACATTTCGAACGGCTGCAGGCTTATCTGGTGCAATGAAATCCTCTGCTACGTTGACGGCTGCTGCTTTACCGCGTCGCGTCAACAAAATGCCATTGAAGAAATCTGCTAAATCGGATGCGGACGACTTGCTCCTCAACAAACGTGTGTTAGTTAGCGTTGAAACACCTTTAATCATTATTTTTTACACAAAGTTCTTGCCAAAAGAAATATTCGTTTTTCTACTTTTTATTTATTTGTTTGCTTATCTACTTTTGAAAGCTTGCCTTGATAGATTCAACTTTGTAACCGCTAGCAACGCGGCAGTATCGTTGGTTTTATGGTTTTTTTTTTTTTTGCTACTTTTTCTTTAAATTTTTTATAGTTCAATCTAACACAACACCACTCTTTTTATCGCTGCGAAGAACAAACGCTCGCCTTGGCTTCCACAAATGAACTGCGGCTGTGTCTTGTGGCTGCAAAACGTGTTGGTCTGCCAATGTGAGTCGAGTGCTGCTGGCCAAAAGATAATCAGTAAGCGTTGACTGCGGCTGCTTCTTTGGTGAGTAAGACTTCTGTGCGAATGTTTTTTGTGCTTTTAGCGTGGTGTGAACAACATGTGCGTTCTTATCGCATTTCTGTGAAAGAGAGCGTTTGCAGTTTGCGTTCTAGCAGAGAGCGAGGGTGTGTATGTATGTACTTGCAACCAATCAAATAGGTGTTTTTGAAATTTCTAAATTTTAAATATATTAAATAAATTTTGATTTTTTTTTTTATACAAGCCAGTTTTTTGTTTTAGATCAAAAAGTAAATAAAAATACATTGAAACAAACGTTTTTATTTGAAGCAAAAGCTCTCTCTCTATCGGAAATGTATTGTTTCTCTATGCTCGACACATTTGCTCTCGCTCATGTTAATGCACGAGTGGGTGTTTTGGGGGCTCGTCCCATTTTTCTTTACATTTTACTTGTTTTGTTAACCTTACTTTCAATTTCAATTCAGAGCTTTTATGCATACATACGAACATTTGAATGCATTTTAATGTTTATTACAAAATGTATGAAATATTTATAAAAATAAATTACTATAAAGTTCTTAACAGGAGTTAGCTTTAATCGTTTTGACAAATCACATTGAAGATAATGGATAGTAAATGTAAATAATCCTCCTCCACGAATTTTACATACGAGAGCGGTGAGTAGCAATTTTGAAATTCTTCCGGCGCAATTTCATCAACTTCTTCATCGAGATGAGCACGCTTCATATAATCGAATGGCACTAACGCGTTATCGGTTTCTTCGTTTTGACGACGCAATGAAGGCCGTGCCAGATGCGGTGTTGAGGATATGGCTTCTACTTGATTAGAAGTGGATGCTATAGGTTCTTTATCAGCACTGCTGGTGTGCGTAATGGGACTCAACACACGTGACATCTCAAAGTTTCCATGTGGTTGCTGTCGTTCCAGCTGCTGCTGCTGCTGCTGACTTTGCAGATGCAAACGACGCACCACGTTTACACGCATGGAATTACGCACATCCAATGAATGACGCCGTTGTGAGTCAGTGGTAGATCGTGTGCTTGATGAACTAACGGGTACAATTGGATCTGATATCGATTGTATTTGCTGCATCAACACTTGTCCATGTTTGCGACGCATGTATTTACTACGATGTTCCCGATAATCGACAATTACCTTGCGACGCACAAACTCATGGAAATGCAGCAATTCACCGGCAATCTCACGTCGCACGATTTGTTTCTCTCGTGTGCTTAGACCGCTGGTCTTTAATGTGAATATAGTTTGGGAGGCGACTAGCGTCAGTATGTGCTCCAAGGCAATGAGACAAATTTCGCTGTCAAGATTTGATAACAATTCATTCGATGGACAGGCAGCCGATGAGATGGACACGGTGGACAAAGATTTCGAGTACTGTCGTTGACTAACATTCGTTACATTAGACGCGCTGCTTGCACCATAATGTCCAGCTGTTGTACTGTCGTGTGTCGGATCCGTTGCCAGCTTCGGCAATGTATTTAAGGGTATTTCACTGAAGGCGTAATTTTGCTGTTGAATTTCTGTTAGTTTCTGTCCCATAAATTACCATGTTCTATACATACCAAATTAAGCACCTTTACATAAACGCTAACGATGCTCAGAACCAAACCAAAGGTTAGCTGTATGTTTGCTTCGCTCAGCTTGGGCGCGCCAAAATGTATCTCAAAAACAGGTTCCCATTTGTGTGAGTCTACATAGGAATCACACAGCAGATTTATCAAATCCGGACTGAATTTTTGCAGCGCTTTCACACAGAGCACAATGATTTCCGTAAGACTGTTAATTAAATATTCAATTAGTGTCACAAATATTCGTAGAAAAAAATTGTTATTGTTGTGCTTACTCATTTAAAGCGGTGACAACTTCATCTGTAAAACCTGCTTGTTCATTATCATGCATAAGCTCCAATTGTGAACGACTGCCAGAGATCAGCCATTTCAAATTACGGGGCTGATGGAACATGGTTATCGAATGACCCATCAGACATTGCACCGAACGCTGTTAAGTAAACGTTTTGTTATATAACTGCAGTTGTTTTTTTTTCACACAATCTCACCATGATATTAAATAACGATTGCCCATGTTCCTCGCGCCACTGTTTGTGATGGGTCGAAAGTTTCGCTATTAAAGTAATCACACTCTTTATAAGATGTATAGATAGCGGTTCTAAGGATTGTTTGCCTAAAAGCAATGAATCTACCAAATACTGTTCGTGTATGCCAACAAACTGTAATGTCTCCTTTAGAAAGAAATTGCTGTGCTTCTCATACAATATGGTGATAAATGTTATACCGCGTGAATAAATTGGCCACCATTTCTCAGCTGTCCATACATCATTATTTGGCTTTGTAAAATCGTATTTGGCTTGTAACAATTCGCGTGGCGGCAATAAGTTAAGCCATAAAAATTCGCCGACATCACAATGCAGAAACTCGGCGGAACAATGTCCTTCCGCAAAGACAATGAGCACGTCGAGCAATTGAATTGAAAGGTTTTGTTTGTTGTGCATTTGGAGTATAGTCGCAGTACAGTTTAACAGACGTTGGAACAGACGCGCAGATACAAATGGTAAATCCCAATTAACTGGACCATCATTATCAAATATTGTCGCCATGGTCTTCAACAGATTGAGACTTAGAACCAATGAATTTGTAGAAATGTTTAATTCGCTTTCCTTAGGTTTTTTTGCGTACAATTCAATGTTTACCGAGTTCTCCAAACTCTTTAGTTCAATGCTAATTATGCTAACGACAGAATTTAAAAATCGTAGAGCAATAGATGTATCATCGACCAATAACTCTCTATGGAGTTGAGCAACCTTAATGGTAATGGTGAGACAAGCCTCTTTTGCACGGATATGAAGATCTTCGTAACAGGAACCGATGCTATCGAGCATTTCTAAAAGTTTTTCCATTAGTTCACGTTCCTCCGATTTGCTTTTTGTGTACGAGTGTGGAAAACTCAATAGGATAAAGAGATATAATTCGGAAAGTAATATAAATGGCCGCATGTCGTCGACGTATGTTACACGATCAACAAGTGCATCTAAACTCCGCTGGGCTAATAACTTGTACTGTTCACAAGGAATTTCTATAAATTTTGGTTGCTTTTTCAGTAGTACAATCAGGAAATCCTTGAAAGCTTGCAAACGGCAAATCCAATCTGGCATTTCATCATTAATCGTGATATCAGCAGCAGGCAATTTAGGCATGTCAAATATATATTCCAGCCATGGTGTGAAATATTTGTTTTCGAAAAATTTTGACACAACTTCCTTTAAGTCGGTGTTATTTTTGTTTGGCGTGCAGTAAACTTCAATGGCAAGCATATTGAGTAACTGTGTATAAACACGTTGTTGAGGTAACAACTCATTAAAGAGAGGACTACATATTTTTTTCCAAAAATTTGGTTTTTCCATTAATTTATCGATTAACATTTGTAGATTATGCTTCCAAAGCGAATGAAATAGGTTCATTATTTTGCAGGGCAGAGCGTGATCGAAAGTAATTGGTGTCTTTTCGCTAGCATCAAGAAATTCGGCCATATATGTGACAATACTTGCAAAGATTTGGGGTGTGCACTCTTTGCCAAACATGGTTCGTTTTTTCTGACCGTAATCAACTTTAAAGAATGCCTCCGTAACGCCTGGTTGATTTTCAATACAGGCTTCGACAAGTTCAAGAATGGCAATTTTTACCGAATCACTTTCAAATTCATCTGGTAACTTTTGAAGAAAAGTAAGTCGTATTTGATCTGGTTCCATATCTAAGCAAGCAAGTAAAGACATATTGAATTCCAATGCAATCCGTTTTAACAGACGACATGATAAAATAGGTAGCCAACGATCGAATATATTGCTCATATAGCTTGTAACGATTGGAATTATGCGCAATGTATCACGCTGCTTAGGCTGTGTGTAAATAAGAGTTTCTAATGGCGAAACGGCATCGGCGGGAAAAATGTTACGTCGCAAACGTAATAACTGCATCAATATACGCATCGATAAACGTACCAAAACCATTAGATTATGTTGCTTTTGTACCATCCAATTGGTCTGCAGCTCCATGGTATGTTGAAGAAAAGCGTTACCAAGACCGATATACCTGAAGAAGGAAAAATTTAATTGACTTACAAATATAACAAATATTAATATATTTACCTCAATAATATCAAACCATTTTCCAAGTTTAGTAAACTGTAAACACAAATATCGCGTAACAGTTTCTGACACTTGTCAGCTGATATTAGACAATGTTTGTCCTCAATGCTAGATACATTATCCAAAGTTTGGCATATGAAGCTTAAAATCTCGAATACGATCTTGTTCTTGTCTTCTTGGTTATTGAAATGCCAAGTGTGTATATTTGGCAACACGTCACGAAGTATGAAAATCAAACCCGGTATTTCCATTTGAAAATATCGATTACGTTGAAGCTGAAAAAATAAGTATTAATACTGCGTATTTATTAAGGGTCTTAAGCTACAGACGAACCTTCGAGTATGTGCGTAGATACCCCAGATAGGCTTGTAGAAAATCAAAGCGCTGCAGCTTTTTTTCTACATCATCAATATAGCAGCTTAGCAGACGCGGATCGAAACACACACCATGTGCATATTTTTTGTAATCATTAAGGCTGTCATTCGTTAACACTGGCAGTATATTTAGGTTATAAACACGTGTAAATATTTCCTCATCTGCCAAGGGAAGTAGCGCTGTGCAAACATTCAAGCAATTGGCGAGCAATTTAATGGGCGGACACTGAACATTTTTAAATTTTTGAAGGATGTCAATGCACATTTCAGTCGGCTGCACCATCTCATGAGAAATACTTGAGATGGACTTGAGACGTTGCACAGCAACATTCAAAAAGTTGAAGCCATTTTCGACACGTTGAATTCGTTCGTTCGTCTCGAAATCTGCTTGCAGTTGTGTTGTCTCTTTTAGCAAACAGTTGATTTCGTGATGCAGAACATCGAAATAGTTTACTGCCGTACGGAAATGTATGTAACAAACATCAGACCGAGTCATAACACAGGCCGAGGTGCCGGAACTAATTACAAAGTCGATGTGAGGAAACGGTTGCAAATCTGCAGTCAATACAAATTCATCGTCACCGAGAGCGCGAATTTTATGTTTTGTCTCATCGTAAGCAACAGTTAGTATGGGCAGTGATTTTAGTTGGTTTTGAATCTATATAAATTAAAAATTAAAAACAAAACATCATATGTATATAGAAGCATTTAAATAACTTACATAGTTGCCCTGACCCCCTTTAGTTAAAGCATACGCCAACATGGACATGTGGGTGAAATCAAGTGGGAATGTCTCCACTAGTGTGTTGTATAAAGAGCGAACTCCACCTTCTAAATATATAAAATTTATAGTAAGATAATGAATTAATTGTGTTAAACTAACCTTCATTGCAACAAAATTCTCTGGCTAAATGTGGCCATGAAACTAGCTCGCAGAGCAACTCGAATAGATAGGCATGTCGAGCACAAGATCCATCCTCGTCAAAAATATCGCACATATGACATAATAGATTGTAAATCGTTTTTCTAACTACTCGCGACACAAGACTGTCATCCTGAAACATGCTATGCATCACAATGCGATACAAATATTCAAAACATTTCAAGTTCAAAGCACGTTGGCCAAACTGCTGACAACGACGTTGACATTCTTCATCATCCGTACCGGAGTTACATCGTGTGTCCAAAATCATCCAACTAAGTAATATTGGTCCATGTTCAGGACTGTGGTGAATGACAGTGAGATCGTTCTGAAGTGTCTTTAATATGGACCCAATTAATGTAATCGATTCTTGTAGGTTCTCGATATCCATACATTTGAGCATCAACATAACCTCTGAATATGAAATGCAAGTAATTAACTCACAATGATAACTATTTGCGCCGTCTAAGTGACTCTGCACTTTGCCAAAGGAGTGCAATTTAAAACAATAAAATAGTTTTGACACAATTAATTCATTAATTGGCAAATGTTCGCAGATTAACAGCAAAATATGCAGCACTTCATTGATTTCACGCGCGGTACGTTCAGACCAATTAACAATTTTGGCCTCATAGTTGAAACACTCTCCTGCGACCAATTTACTAGGTGGACTTGCGTTAACTAAATGCTCTAATTGTTTCAAGTATGAATCACGTAATTTCTGTAATGAAATGTTTTCGACGATCTGTTTATATTCACTATGATAGGGATGGTTGGACACGTTGTAAAAAATCAACAAATTCTTCACGATCTTTAGCACAATCATACGCTCCAACGAATAATAACCCCAAATCTCATCCAGAAGTTTGGCCATATTATTTTCCGTTGCTATGAGTGTCGTAAGAAAACTTGCTGAGCCACGATATTCTTTTGTTAAATAAAAACATAATATCTCCCAACATTGCGTAGACTCAAGATCCAGCAGCTCCTGCAACCGTCGTGTAAATGGCAGAAGTTTTTCTTGTTTCTTCTGCATTAACAAATTCTCTAAATTTACATTAGAGGCGCTCTTTGGCTCGAACTGCAGTAGACCGTCTTGAAGTTCCTTTGTAACGTTCAACAACTCCTTCAAGACAGTGTCCTCCGGCGTTTCATAATGTATGCCAGACACAATTTGCCAAAGACGCTTCCAATCGGTTCTGCAAGATGGTTGATAGTAAGCAACAGGTTGTGTAAATGTTTCTGTAACTTACATTGCGCAGTTCTCTGATGCGGACATTTTCTAAGCCAATACAATCAATAATAAAAAATACTAATCCAATATCAATAATATCGGCAAAACCAAAAAAAATAACAAAAACACACGCGACCGGCGCGAAAAGTGTCTTCTTCTTGTTTTTGTCATTCAGCGTGCGTCAGAAGCCTTAGCCACGAAACCAGCTGTTGCTGCGCCGTTTAAAATAATAACGGCTTGTTGTTATATTCGAATTTAGGTTAAGGCATTTATCAAAAAATGCGTTACTTAATCTATAAACTATTTGGCTATTTAAAAATGTTGAACAAAATGTCTATATTTTTCAGTAGAAGCAACTCTGTCACATTTGCTTTATTATTATTATGCTAGTAAAATAAATTACATTTCATAACACTTTTAGCAAAGTTTTATTAACAAAACAGAGCAAGGGTAGTTTTGAAGACCTTGCGAAATCATCATTTCGTGGGATTTAAAACTAAGTTACCCCTCCCTTTTCAGCATGTTTATATCGACAAATGCGCTTGAGTTTGAAATTTGTGCGCACATTATAAACTAGAAAATCACGGCACTGGTCGTCAGCGAAAACAACAAGCATTGAATGTCCTTCAGCAGATCTGCGAGAGCTTAAATTGAGAGTAAACGAGAGAGCACACATGACGCGAGGAGTCGTACAGCTAAGATGCTGCGTCAGGACTCGTTTTAGTAGCTGCAAACTATCGAGACAGTATAGGTCTAACAATTTTGGGTCTGTAAAGGCAAACTAGATACTAGTGAAGAAAAAAGTGCTGAATTTTTGGGCACATGGCTGAACAACTGACAGAAATTGTTGATACAAATACCAGCACTAATAATAATGCTCCTGAAAGTAAGTGTTTTTAATATAATAATTAAAAGCTACTCAGATTATGTGAAAACATTGTTGTGTGTGCAAAAAGTCTTTGTGTGTGTATATCTGCAACTGTTAGTTGTCATACAGCCTCAGCAGAGGCAGAGCTAGCATCCTACATTTGTTTGGGTGGCTGAAGCTTATTCTGTGGGTTGGGTTTTGGGGTGGAATACACGCAAATTGAGTAAGTCGAAACGAGAAGGTACAAAATATAAGAGAGAGCAATAGAAATTGCGCATTTAATAAGTTTAAGTTGGAATAGAGCGAGTCGCTAACTTAGGGGTTGCGCCGGTGCTCTTATACTTCAACAGGTGTCCATTGTTGCAACAGTTGTTATTTGAGTATTTTTATACTAATAAAAGATATTTTTTTTAGATTCCTATCAAATCAGTGAGATAGACCTGGACGAGTGCGAAAATCTGGAGGATGACTGTCTACTGGAAGAAAGTTCAGAATTGCCAAGCATATCGAATGGAGGACGTGGACCGTATGAACGTGCATGGACAACAGAAGCTACACGTGCGCTTATTCATATACGCGGTCCAATGGAGGAAAACTTCACCGAGGGTAGACAGAAACGTACTGCGCTCTGGTTATACTGTACACGTCAATTGCAACGAATGGGCTTTCGTTACAGTGCCGCAAAGGTGCAGAAAAAGTGGCATAATATACTCATCACCTACAACAAAAATCTGAGTAAGAAATATTTGTCGGGATATGTACACTGGGAATTCTTCGAAGAGATGTTCAAATATCTACAAGGCAAGAAGGCGGATTTTGAAATGCAGCAGCAACATCAATTGCATCAACAGCAAATACAGGAGCTGCAGCAACAACAACAGCTACAGGATCAAAATGTGCAGCAACCGGAAATGTCAAAACAGCAAGAGGAGCAAATAAAACAACAACCATCGGACAGTCAGCCGTATATCAGTCATGTGGATCAGAAATTGTTTCAGACACAGCTACCTTTGGCAACAAAGTCGACTGATGACTTCGATGATGATGACGATGATAGTACAACAATGTCCGAGTTACGCCAGCCGAAGATAGAATATGATGAAGATGCAGAGCAGTCACCGAATTTGTTGCTTGGTCAGAATGTCTCCGCTTTTGAGGAACAGAACAGCCATCAGGACATAATGCCAAGCATGCAAGATAGCCAGGAAACCGTTTGGTGGAAAGATTATTTCGAGCGGAAATTGCAAATGGACCGTGAAAAAATTGACTTGCAACGCAGCATACATCGTGAACAGTTACAAGTAAACAAGATGGCTTTAATGCAGCAAGAACGTATTGAACGGTTGAAAATAGATGCCATCAACAGTCTAACGGCGACTCTGCAAAAACTTGTTGAAATCAGAAATCGTAAGGCTTAGTTAGCACTAATGATGAAAAGAAAGGAGAAAACAACTTCTGAACTATTACCATAAGTATTGAATATTTTAATAACTCGTTTACTATAAGTTGTATGTAATTTAACACTGAAGTAATTGTAAGCGGAAATACAGTGGTATTCTATCAATGTGTACAAGTAAAGCGTTCCTTAAAACTGCCAATCAATTTCGAGCACAGTAGCAATTGAAGTTTGTGTGTCACTGTCTTCGGAGAGACGACGTACGCCATAGCTGAGACGCCACAAATCCGACGAAAAAATTAAGCACTCACCAGCGTTGAAACGCACATTGATCATTGGACATTCATTGTCACACGGCTGCTTCGGATTTAATTGAATATCAAAATGTCCGCTAAGTTGCTGAACAAAAATCAAGCCTCTTAGGTAGATAGCTGCCTGTGGACGCACAATGTTATGCGACATGAGCAACCAGCTAGAGTAGTAAGGTTCAAGATGTGGCGGATAAAAGTATGGACGACTCATAAACAAACGCGATGACTTCACAGCGCTGAAACGGCAATTTCGCAGTTGAAGGAACCAACGTTCCAAAGGACTCATTGTGCGTATTCGCTGTATGGCAGTTTCCAAATTGAAGAACTTGCGGAGCAACAGATTTGAGTTTAGGTCACATGGTTCACTATTTAGAAATGTATGCGCTTTCTCTTGCATCAAATCGAGTAAGTTGGTGAGATTTTGTTGCACATTAGCATCTGTGACTATTACAGGTAAGCCACGTTCCAAGTAGTTTGTTTCCAGCATAGCGTAGGTAACATTCGACATGGTCGGCATGTGTTCTGTGCGAAAAATGTTTGTAAAATTGGCATAAAAATTAAAAAAAAAAATATTTACCCAATCCATCGCAGAGCGCACAATTGTCCGGATCTGTTTCATAGCCGCCGAACTTCGAGGACTCTACATTGCTGTTGGGCATGTCTACTGTCCTTTCAATGAGACATTTGGCGTTGTACAACTGCGTCCAATCCCAGTAAGGCAGCACTTGCATCAGCATAAGACGACCAAGTGCGCTCATTGTCCAGGCAAAGCTGTCACAATAGCACCAAACCGCGTATAGTAATAGAGAGATAATCACTGCTACAGCCATGTGTTTGATGCGGCGTACACGTTGCCAACGGACCAACGGCTGACATATAGTTTTAAGCTGCTGAGCATTGAAGCCCTGCTTTTGACATAAGCTGAAAAAGTCCTCAAATTCGCGTTCAATCGCTTCCATGGCGCTACGTCTGTTTCACTTGAGTTACAATGATGATATGACGAACATTGTTAGAGGATGTGCTAAGCTTAGCAACTGGCCTCATGAGCAGCACATGCGCGATCTGTCAATGTGTGCGCCTATGTATGTTGCACTGATAAGACATTCAAGCGAAAAACTAATTTTCTATTTCATTGAGTTTTAAATGGGGGAAATGTGGCACAACTGATGTCCATGTTTCTATACGTCTAAGTGAATATTTAGAAATGACAAATGCTGATAAAAAGCTTTGCAACTTAAATATTTAATGCCAATCGATAAAATTTTTATTAAATTTACATCAATTGTGAATTGTTTGATAAAAAATATTTTTTTAAATTGTCCTTAAGACTTTAACCCATTGAACGTTCCATTGAGCCCTTTTGTGGCTTACAATTGGTCATGTGCTCGCGCATGTTGTTACATTGCTGGCTGCCATTCCAAAGTGAGGTTGGACAATTGATGAAGGATGTCTTCTTTACACAACCAATGAGACGCATGGCCTTAGTTGGACACTGTGGGGGCATTGGAAACTGCCGTTGATTATTGTTTTCAGATACTTTGGTAGCGCAATTTTGAAAAGATTCCTGCACAATTGGTATCATTGCCGGAGCGCTGCTTAAAGTCGTCTGTACATAACTGCGCATGTTGGCGTCATTGAGCACTTCATTTACTAAGATGTTGGTCGAATTTAAAATGCATGACAAAAAGCACTAAAACAGAATTATTAAATAACATTGTTTCTCTTAAGAAAATTAATTTGAGTGCTTACAGGTGATGGATGAGGATGTCCGTTTGCACTCGCTGGCATTTCGAACTCTTTGCATTTGGCCTTGACATCATCAGTTATTAACTTTGGTGCTTTACAGCATGTACCAAAATCCTGTTTGACGAATTCTCGTGATTAGAGTATTTAATAATATTATTCCATACTTACAACATGCTCCGGATGCTTGTTGCAGTCTACATCGGCGTTGGTCGTGTTCTATTTTAAAATGGTTATTGACAGTATTAACATCATTTCTTATCCTTTTTACTTACCAAATAAAACACAACAAATGCCAATAAAAATATAAGTTTGTTAAGCATTTTCATTGTTCGTTGGCAACTTCAACGTGTACTGTTGGAGAAATTTGAAGTTATAAACATTTTATTCGCTGAGAAAGGCTTACAAAAACTAATGATTTTGCATGCTCGAATGCTTCAACAAATTTATGGTTTTGGCACTTAGTTACGAAAATTACTTTATTTTCTAATTATTACTTATTATTTATAATTTCGAATGTGTTCTGTTCCGAATTTCGCAGTTAATTAAATAGAAAGTGCGAAAAAATAAAATTAATTGGATTGAGTTCAAAGAACATTGAGAAATTTTTTTTAAATATTAACAAAAATTCATCAAACATTTTTTTTCTAAACTATGTGTAAAAATATATCAAATAAATTTTCGTAGACGCGTTGGTTTGTACCGAAAAACTTACAGTGATCTAGAATTTTATTTTGGGAACTAAGATCAAATCTTAAGTTACATTTATTTATTTTTTAATTTAAAAAAAAAAATGATGAATTTTTCGCTTACCTTATCTTGTTTTTTACTGATAGATCTACACGGCTTAAATTTCCGAGTTGTGGGACACCCTTTAAATTAAATATATACAAAAATACAAACAATGTATTTGATAGACACTAAAACTGTAAAACGGCTTGATCGATTTGAATAATTTTGTTTTGTAACGGAAAAAGTAGTATGGATTCAATGGCTCAACTGGGGACCGTGGCATGTTTTCAGACTCTCTTCATATAAATGAGCTTTAGGTTGAAAATATTTTTAATAATCTGTTTTTTTTTTAGCTTTCTTTTTTGCAAAAGCATTAACAAAATTTAAATTTCGGTAGAATTTTTCGGTGAAGAGAAAAGCCTATTTACTTAGCTTAATCAGTGAGCCCATTAAATTTCTTTAATAATTTTTTATTATTGTATATTAATTTTAAAAATGATCTCTCAGCACTTAACTATGACTATAATTCTGGAAAAGACTTCAGGAAAGCAACAACAAATACAATTTTTTTGTGTGGTTAAGGTTAGGTCGAGATTAATTTGAATAGTTCCTAAACAAACAATTGGATACTTATTAGTAAGTAAGAAAACTTATTCAGATGTCGAAAAATACCGACCTGCCGTAATAATGTTTGTCGATTGTTTATGGCAAAATGAACATTACGATTTGTTATTTATTTAAATTATATAATTGAAGTTAATTAAATGAAAATGCCATTAATCTTATCGCAGATTAGCACTAATGACAATTTTTTTTATAAACCAATTTTTCATTTTTTTAATAATTACAGTTTATATTGAAGGTGACCTGATTTAAATTACAAAATTAAATTAACTTTAAATTAAATAATTTAAAAAAAAAAACATAAAGTTGCCAAACAAAATACATATTTATTTTTCAATTTATAAGAGTTACATTTACATATCTGTAACCTCTTCGGGAGACATTGATGGACCATGTGGGCCATGTGGACCATGTGAATGTTTGCAGTTTTCAAAATGTTCGCGCAAGTCATTACACTCTTGATTGTCATTCCAGATCGATTTGGGACAGTTCTTGAAGGTCGTCTTGAAGACACAACCCATTAGTTTGCCAGCGCTGTGAGGACAAAATTGAGGTGGCGTGAAGTTCTGATCACCGCTTGGTGGTGGTGGTGGCGGCGGTGGGTGTGGATGACCCTTAGACTGTTCTATTTTAGCAGCACATGTGGTAAAAGATTCCTGAACAGCAGTTTGTAATTCTGCCGACTCCTTGAGCACAATCGCTAGGTAACTCTTCAGTTTGTCCGCATCCAAAGTCTTATTTACATAAATGCCGGTCTCGTTGAATACGCACGAAGCAAAGCACTGAAATTTTGTTTTTTTTTTTTGCCTTTAGTTTGTTGTTTTCGCTAAATTCGCGTATGTTTAAAACTCACCGGATTATGATGGTGATGATGATGATGCTTTCTGCCACGTTGTGTCACGTTGTTGGCTTCATTGCTCGTCGCCTCATCTGACATGCCTGGTGGCGGCGGTGGCGGTGTCGTGTCATAAGCCTTGCATTTCTCCTTTATCTCATCGCTGATCAATTCGGGTATGGGGCAACATATTTTAGGATTCACACGTTCGGGTCGTTTGCTGCAATCCACATCGGCAGCAACAAGACCAGCGCTCTGTAATCACATGAATATATTAAATTACATTTGTGTTTACTCACATCAAATTACCCAATCAGTTATACACACCAAATAAAGCACAACGCTGAGAATTAGAATTTGTAATTTAAAAATCATATTGCGTTTCGTCAAAATTCAACAAAATACTGACTACTCAGATGGCTGTTGATTGCTCTTTATATAGCAAGCATGTTGAGCTTTTGCAATAATGAAAAAAAAAAAAACAAAAAATAATACACAAAAAAACAAAATCAAGTGATGATAATGGCTCATGTCGCTTTATTATACATGATTGTTTATTTCGTTAATCAATTTACATTAACAAATACATGCATATTGTTTCAAAATAGGGTATTTGCTTGATGTCTAGGCATGTGTGTATGTGTGTGTTTTGTATCTGTGATTGAATAAGTATGAAATTCGAATAGTGCTACCTGTTGTTTCAAACGTTTATTCTTGTCTGACTTCCGAGTAAGTTTTCATGTTCTTCTGCATTTGCCAGAGGCATCTACTTGTGAGGCACAATAATTAGCAAAAGATTATTGCTTATCTCTGACCTCTGCTATGAACATTTTTTATACGTAAATTAACTTATACCTTTTAAAATTAATTTGTCACAACCAGAAGGAATCATCTTAGGCTATACAAAATATATATATTATTGATCCGCGGGATAAGAAGAGGCAATTTGAACACGGTTTAGAATATACGACTTTCAAAAATAGGCATTGATACATGCAATATTAGATCTATACATATTTTTACATATATGTACTTACAACGAATTCGTTCGTATTGATTCGTTATCCTGTGTTTTACTGTACTTCCTTTTTTTTTCCTCAAACAAAAAACTTCTCTGTATTTTAGTGGTTCCCCGAAGTGGAATGTCAACACGAACGGTGATAAATTCATATAGTTTTTTAATGAGAAAATCGTGACTAACCTTTTTGTCAAAACTCTCAAAGCTTTTTTAATGAATATGAAGAGTTTTAGCTTTCAAAATTATATAGAAAATATACAATAAAATTAAATACAACTCTCATTTAAAAACTACACCCATAAGCAAATAAAACGTCTCAGACTAAAGAACTAAGCAGCTCCTTAGTTCCCATCTTTGAGCTAGTTTTATGTGTTTAAGTAAATAAATAAATAAGTGTATCAAAAAGTCGAATATAACTGACTTAAAAAAATGAGTAAACAAATTACGAACCGTAGTCTGTTTTTGTACAATTCTAATTAAAAAAGGTTCATTTTGTTTTTGCTTTCTTAGAAAAACGCCTGTGATTTTTTACATTTATTATTTAACCAAATCATAATAATTTGACATTTGCAAATTGTTTATGAAATAAGCATTAAATAATTTGTGGTCAACTGTTGATTCAAACTAAGTGAACAAAAGCTGCTAAAACTGTTTACAATTTGATGCCATTTTGAGCATATAAATCTCGTTTTTTTAACCATAAAGTATCTGTTTCATTTCCAAACGCAATCGCATCATCATTGTATATTAAAATATTATTAATTTCGGCTATTCATATTGGCTTAACATTTTAATTAAATACACATCTGTCATGACACCTATTGACGCATAAATATTAATTAAGCACGTATGTTTGCAATTTATTAGTTGCGATAAAAACAAAATTTGTTTTTCTATTTAATTTCATCATTTAAATTTTTTGGAATAAAGGAAAAAAATCACATGAATAAAAACTTTATGCAATTATAATTTAAAGTTAATTTTTTATATAGAAAAACACATATTTTTGTCTTCCTAAAATATTTCATAATGTGTGAAATAAATAATTATTAATAAAAAAAATTATATTGTATTGTGTTTTGCAGGAAACGAATAACTATTGTCATATTAAAGTTTTACTCATAGTCACATGAGTAAAACTATGGTTTTTTTTTTTTGTTAAAGAAAAGTACTTTAGAAAAGAATGAACAAAAAACAATAAAAATGAAAAATAATAAACAAAACTGAACTCATTGTTGAAATCTCTATATCACTACATAGAACAAATAATTTCCACCTGACAAGAGTCTTCTATCTTATTCAATTTTGGTTGTCAGCTTTCTACAGTTTTTTTTTTTTTTTTCAAATTTATTATTGGATAAACAGATGTGCAGACGAAACTGATCAAAAATACGTGCATACTCTTCAGATACTTTATTTCACTAACTTGTCTAGAAACTTTGTGATAAATTTATTTAATTTCTACTCTGTGAAGTTGGTGTATACTCTGCACAAGTATCTATACCATACATCTATGGAAGTTACAAGCGAATTTCTTGAAGTAGAAAAAGTTGATGCATTTACACAGAATTTTTCTTTTGAATAAAACTTTTCGTTAATTTAGCTTTGTTCAATATAAGTTCTTTGTTCCGTGGCTGTAAAAGTTGTTGGTGCTTGGTGCTTGTATCTATAATGTACATGCACATGTATGTAAATGCGAATTAGTGCGCTTTGAAGCGTACAGACATTATTGCAGAGTATAAAATAAATGAGCAAAAACTATTTTTAAATCAGCACTAAAAATGTGAATTACTCACAGTGAAAGTGTTCTGCTTGGTGTGACAACAACAACTCTAGTGACTTTATTTGATTTCATATACATGTAAATCTGTTTGGCTTTCCATATAATTGACAATGAATTGCGGCATAAAACTTTAACCATCACAATGTGTGTGCCTCTTGCTTGACAAACAGTTTGTGAAGTTCTTTGAGCGCACATGAGCTCATTTACAAATTTACTATGTATAATCGTACAAGTGTAGCGCTCTATTTGCGTTTAAAGCCAAGTTCAAGTACAAGTGCAACGATAAACGTGTCTCGCAAAAGTCATAGAAAACTCATTTGCATACACTACTCACTCACTCGCTTTTTTTTTTATTCACTCACGCCTCACTCACTCCTCACTCACTCCTCACTCATGCTCTCGTCACAGACTGCCTACCTTGTCGCCGCTGTCGCATATTAACAAAACGTTATTGGTTTGGGCCCTGCGCTCGGGCCTTGGATCTGACACTGGGCGTCATTGTGGTATATGTCGTGAAATTTTATGTTGCGCTTTGAAAACGTGGTTGAAATTTGCATTAATCGTAGCCGTTATTATTGTGCTTCATTGAGTGAAAATAGAGTAAGCAAAAGCAAATGGTAAATGGTAAATGGCAAAAGGGCAATAATTATAGCGTCTAGTCTAGTCGTAGACGTTGCTTTTATCTCTAATTTTAATCACGATACATGTACATCATATATATATTGCATACATTTGCATTAATGCGTTTTCGGTAGGAGAAAGTAGCAACGATTTTATTGATTTCTTTTTTTTTTTTTTGTATTTATTCTGAGCAAAGTTAATTAAAGTAACTAATTTGGGGCATATTGTCAACTTAATTGGCTTTTGAAAATTTAAGTCGAATTGTCAAAAAACTACCAACCAAAACACAGATACACTTGTACAACAGAAAAACAATGCAATTTGATAAGCGTTGCAAAAACTTTCGAGACACAAAAATTATAAATGCAAAATGTATTTCATTGGCAAACAATGGCAAAAGGATGCGACATCAGTGCGGTTGCAAGTATGACAATGGCAGACAGAGCGACAGACAGATAGATATGTATGTATGTCTATAGATACAAGACGTATGACAGTCTGAGAGATAACAAACGATACGACCGAATAGTCGCAATGTAGCATGCGACAAACAGATACAATTGCATTCGAATTCAAAGTTAAAAGTAGACGCGACAAAGTTTTTGCGGCTTCGTTTTTGCGCAATCTTCTTCATGGCTTGATATGCACTTCCGGCATGCACATCAAGCAGTCAATATTAATTAAGATACAGCAAGTACAACAGTTTGATGAATAAAAAATAAAAAATAAAATAAATAAGACCATTTATGTTCAAGTTAAACATCAAAGGCTACTGAATGATGCAGCGAAGTCAATGGCACTAAATGCCAAATAGATGACGGCTATAAACAAGATTTGTTTGTGTTGGTGTTGAAGTGTGGGCGTGTAGGCGTGTCAGCTGTCATTCAAATGCGTTGGTGTGCGTTTGTGCAAACAACAACAACAATTGTGCAAAATACAAACAGAACTACAAAAAATTTGCATACAAACTATGAGTTTATGAAATTAAAGTGCAAACTGTCATCGCCAATGCACAAGCACAGATACATTTTTGAGATAAAAATAAAAAAAAATAAAATTCATCTGGAACTTTTCATGATTTCTGCGGTTCCACCGCACTCGACTTTGACAGTTTTACGATATGTTGGCTCGATTTGTTGCTCTCTGTCTCGGTCTGACTCTCTCGTTGGGCCAATTCGAGACCCAACTCTTTGCAACGGGCCGCTGCGCACTTTGAAGGTGGTCGGTCATTTCAGTTGTGAGTTTTGACAACTCGCTTTACCGTAAATGACATTTTCGTTTCGCGTTGAGTTATGACACACAGTCTGACTTCTCATATGCAGACAGAGTTCAATAAACTGTCGCTGAAATGTGTTGTATCTGCTGTTGAAAATATGTATCTGAGTTGTTTTCAATATTTAAGCGCATAAAATGGCTTACATATATGAGCTTATGTAAATAGTTTGGGAATGAACATAAAGCAGCAAGAAAACTGTAATGAGAACAGTTTGAACTCAGCATTTTATGTAATCTGACTAAAGAAACAAATGAAATTTCAATAATAAAGATATCTTTTTAAAGTCTAATATTTTTTTTCACCATTTTGTAGTAATTTTCAGCGTATTTATTGAAATGCATTATGTGCCACTTTGCCTTTAGTCAATCATCGTTAGCATAATTTGGCCACTTAACGTTTCGTGGCTCAATTCGCCACTTTAAAATCTTAAGGCAAGCCTGAGTAGCTCCTGAGTTGGCGAATAAGCGTTTTTTTCCATTACTCTGCCCTGTACACACATCAATTTTTTTGAGCAATCAGCATTTTGACTTTCGCCAAGAAGAGCCAATAAGAAGTTGCTGCTGATGAAGAAGCACAACATTCAAAGCGCTTAAGCTCGAAAATGTAATGATGACAGCAGTTGACTCACATAAATTGTGCGATTATTGTAATTTCTCTTATGCATTATTTCTTTCTATCCATGATAACTTTGCACATTTCACATTTTCATGCTTATGCATTTCTTTTTTGTTTTGTAAATCTTTTGATAGACGAGTGGCACTAATGAGTTTTCATTCCAAAATTCCTTGAATTAAACTAAACTGCAATAAAAAAAAAATAGAAAAGAAAATTCCTAAAATCGCTGATTGTTGATATCTTCTATGCTTTTTTTTGAAAGAAATACAGAATCAAAAAAAAAATAATAATAAAGCTGAGAAAAGTTCAAAAGCATCGTAAACAATCTGCGCACATATCGCGTAGACAATTTGTCTGCAATAAACCGAACTGGGTCAGACAAGCCGGCGTCGTCGTCAAAGATTTTTACGTTATTTCTGTGTGTGTGTGTGTGTATGTGTGTGTGTGTGTGTGCGTGTCGTCATCATTGATGACGCCTTCTTGCTGACTTCTTCGTCGTTTTTCCTTATGTATTTCGCACTGAGGTAACCAAAAACTTGTTGTAAAGCTATTGAGGTCAAAAGTCATACGCAAGAAAATCATTTGTCACAATGTGTGTTTTTTTTGCGTTGTTTTTCGTATTTTTATTATTATATCTTTTTTTATTAATATTTGTTGTATTAAAAATCAATTTTTATATTTTTTTACCGCAAAGAAAATCTTTTTATTTTTGTGTTTATTGTTCTGTTGTTGTGCTTTAGAAAAGTAACATGAAATGGCACAATTAAGCGTTCATTTATTGCATTAGATACAAGATACTATTTGCGCTTTGTAGTTGCTTTGATGTTTCTTTTGTGCGCCAATTGATAAGCAGGAAGCAATGAGTGCTGCTAACTTCTTTGCATGAATTTTGTCACACACACACTAACATTAAACGGATATGAGCGCTCGTGCGAATCATGATCTTTCAGCACACGCCAAGATCAAAGCACGCCAAGTCACTTCAACACTCGATTAACATTTAATTTCATTTTAAATTGAAAATTTCTATTTGTGCTCAAAATTTAATGCACTCACGATTCGCATTGCAGCTAAAATGTTGGCTGTGGAAACTTGTTTATTACAACTATTAGTATTTTGTGCGGCATACATGGTGAAAATTCAATGCATTATTCAAGGCACAGCAAATTGAGTGTGTATGTGTGTGTATGCATTCAATCACTCACCTACTTTCCAAGTGTTAAATCTGATTTTGCACTTGTTAGACGTCAATTGTGATAACTTTACAGATATCGAGTATGCAGCAATCATTGCATGTATGAATCAATGAATGAATGAATGAGTGAATGAACAATTGAATCAATCACTGAATGCATGAAACCTCATCAAATTGCCACGATATAAGAGCGCGGTTGTTGTTGCTTCATGCATCCGGCAAGTTGTGATAGGTGTTGTTGTTGCTGTAGCTAAAGCTGCTGACGTTGTATGGTTGCGCTATCGATACATTTATGACCAATCAAATAATATGAACGCTCTGCTGCACCTGCCGAACGGTCAATATGAACACCATTTCAAAAGCAATTGTTGCACTTCAGGCTTTCATTGCAAGTTGTTGTTGTTGGTCTTGCTTCGTTGCTGCTGAGTTGCGAGACTCATTGCTTTTCACTGGGTTCATTTGATTTGATTATATTGTCAACCTGTGCAATTGTATGTTTTGCCGCTTTTTATGCTTCTTGTCTTAGCTACATAGCAGATACAATTTGCAGCTTAGTCATTGCTGGCACGGCTTGTGTATAACGGTAATAAAACCTTGTGGGATTTCTTTCTGCCTTTACTGTTACACAGAGATACACTAGAATTTCACAAAATCACATTTTAGACTCTTTCGCTCTACAAAGTATTGCTAAAGCTGTAAAGTAAAGCACACACGCCTTGAACGCGCTCAGGGTCATGATATGCTCATCAATCAATCAATCAATCTGTCAGTCAGTCCGTCAGTCAGCTGCAGATGCGTCGACAGCAGCTTGCAGGACAACTTCATTTCGCTGGTCATCACCATCACCATCATCATCATCATCATCATCAACAAAAACAACAAAGGCAAAATCAAAAATATTTTTTTTTTCTGTAGCAGAAAACTTTCAGCACTTTGTCGCCTCCCCTCTCTAATTGCATATCGCCTTGGACGTTGACATTGTTCCGCTATCATTTTCAGACGTGTGTCGTTCCCTTGTGCGATTGTTGTTCCAGCAGCAACATCAAGCTTCCTTTCTTCCTTTCGGTTGTTCAAACTCATTTACAGCGTTTAAATGGTAATGACAAGATAAGAGCAGCTGCGTTGTGGGGCGACTGCTTTATGGCAGGACGTGTTTAAAAGTTGGCTACGAAGCAATTACCGCCTGCGTTTTACTCAAAAAATATTTTTTTTTTTAAATTACTTTAATTAGTGTGAATTTATTCGCATTTTACTTTAATAAACAATCATTTTTTAATAAATTGTTGGAATAATAAAACTGTAGACGAGTGTATTCGACTACGAAACGCCCTGTATTAGCAACTTTGCAAAGCAGTTGGTTTTTTATGTTAAATTCTCTTAAGTTACAAGTAACAATACTGAAACATACGACTTATTAAATAAACTTCATCAAGACAAGTGTTTTTATTTGGAAAATAAGTCATGATTTGACTTTATTTTGGGATTCTATTGATTTTTTTTAATAGCCACTCATATGTATGTAGAAGTCTAAACGGACTTATCTAAAATAACTTGCCTTTGATGCTAAACTGAACGTCTTCAGATCCGTCCACTTGTTACAAACATTTCTATAAAGTTGGCATGCCATCTATAGCTGAAGTCTATAAAAATGTCCATATGCAAATACAAGTTAACTGAATTTTTCACACCTGCCGCTGCTTCAGTTGGCTATGCCACATTTAAGGCAGCGCGGTTGAACAGTTTTAAAGGCATATGCAGCGGCAGCAGTGGCAAAGGCAACGTCAGCCAGTTTTAGGCACATGTGCGACAAGGCTAAAACGTTGCATGAAAATGTGTAAATTAATTAGGCTGTTAATATTTATGTTTAAATGGTGCTGCATGTGCTGTGCCGTTGACGAGAATGTCCTTCGTGCTTACCGGCAATTAAAAGTGCCCACAAGTATAATTCATATTTGACGCTAAGCCGTTGGTGCAAAACTCTATTTAAACTGGCAAATGCCTAAAAACAAGTAAATAAATATATAAATAATAATAAAAGGGTAAATAGTAAGCAAGAGCGAAAATAGTTGGCCATAAATTAGGCCGATGTAAACCAATGCTTGTCATATGCCTTTTGCTTAAATTTAATACCGCCAGACATGACATATGACACGTACTATTGCCATGTGTGTGTGTGTGCTCATATCTATCGTGACTATGTTGGCATAAAACATTCGTTAGCGCATATTCATAACTTGGCATTGAATTAATTATTAAATTCATTCAAACAGTTTCATTATGCAAAGGCAACGCGCTTCAAGTCAATCAACGTTTGCTTAAACTGCTTTGGATTTGATATTTTTGTTTTTTTTGCATATTACAACATGCTACATGATATACTCGCAATAACATAAAATGAGCACAACACGCACTTCCTTGCCTAATGCAAGACTCCGAGTCACACACAAACACACACTTTGAGATACAAATAACAAAATGTTGCTGCAAGCGGCCTCACTTGTCAGTGACATGCCACTGATAAAAAAAGCCATGTATCTGACACAGTTTTCCCGGTGTTTTGTGTGTGTGTGTTTGTTTGTTTGCGTGTGAGTGTGCGGCTTTGCATTCTTTCATAACGGCAAATGCTCTCAAAATGCAACCCAATTCTCGAGGCACCGACTTTGTTGTTGATAGTGTGCTCATGTGTTATGCACTTTCAACACTTTTGTTGCATTTAAGCATTACAAATATATATATATATATACTTTTTTTGTGATTATTACTTTTTATAAACAACAATAAAATGTCAAAGTTTGCATATTTATTCATGATTTGGCAAAATAATGAAATCGTTCAATGACTTCTTTAATGCGAAAAATTGTACACAGCATTGGTGATGATGAATAACGTTCAATATGATGAAGAATTGTGTATATTCATTGATATCTCTTTTTTTCGATTATATATTAATTATAGTTAATCAAGTTTTGCTCAGTAATTAATGTAATTAACTTGCATAAGTAAATGTACTTTCACTGCATGAATATGCATTATACATTCTCATCGTGTGACGGGCAACTTTTCATAATCGTTTCAAGCGAAAAAAAAATTAAAAATATTTACAGCTCTACAAAGTACAAAGAATTTTCATGGAAATGAGAGCATTGCAATTATTTTTAAAGCTATTAAATCGTAATTAAATCGATTTACTATCAGTGTGTCTTAAAATTGCATTTAAGACATCGATTTGCACACTACATCATCAATAATAATATACACCGTTTTTTCCAAAAAAAAGAACACCTTCGCTTCTAATCAGCATCAACACATCATAAAATAACATAAATAACATACAACACACTTGTTCGTGTGTTAATTAGTTGATTGTCGACTGAAAGATATAATTTTAGGAAATTAAAGGTATTAATACAACTCTTTGATGAGATTAGTGAGCATAGACAAAAAGGCAAAGCACACAGAAATCGGTTAGAAATTGAGAAATGAAAAAGCGCATAAGTAAATATTGAAGTGCCGTATACCATGACATAAAGCAGTTATATATTAAAGCACACACAAATCGGTTAAGATCGAACTGAGAAATGGAAATAAGTTAATATTGAAGTGCCGTATGTCTGCTGGTATTATACCGATCGAACTGAGAAATGGAAATAAGTAAATATTGAAATGCCTTATGTCTGCTGGTATTATACCGTGACATAGACCACTTATATATTAAAGCACACAGAAATCGGTTGAGATCGAACTGAGAAATGGAAAAGCGCATAAGTAAATATTGAAGTGCCTTATGTCTGCTGGTATTATACCGTGACATAGAGCACTTATATATTAAAGCACACAGAAATCGGTTTAGATCGAACTGAGAAATGGAAATAAGTTAATATTGAAGTGCCGTATGTCTGCTGGTATTATACCGTGACATAGAGCACTTATATATTAAAGCACACAGAAATCGGTTGAGATCGAACTGAGAAATGGAAATAAGTTAATATTGAAGTGCCTTATGTCTGCTGGTATTATACCGTGACATAGAGCACTTATATATTAAAGCCCACAGAAATCGGTTGAGATCGAACTGAGAAATGGAAAAGCGCATAAGTAAATATTGAAGTGCCGTATGTCTGCTGGTATTATACCGTGACATAGAGCACTTATATATTAAAGCACACAGAAATCGGTTGAGATCGAACTGAGAAATGGAAAAGCGCATAAGTAAATATTGAAGTGCCGTATGTCTGGTGGTATTATACCATGACATAGGGCACTTATATATTAAAGCACATAGAAATCTGTGAAGATCGAAGTGAGAAATGGAAAAGCGCATAAGTAAATATTGAAGTGCCGTATGTCTGCTGGTATTATACCGTGACATAGAGCACTTATATATTAAAGCACACAGAAATCGGTTAGGATCGAACTGAGAAATGGAAAAACGCATAAGTAAATATTGAAGTGCCTTATGTCTGCTGGTATTATACCGTGACATAGAGCACTTATATATTAAAGCCCACAGAAATCGGTTTAGATCGAACTGAGAAATGGAAAAGCGCATAAGTAAATATTGAAGTGCCGTATGTCTGCTGGTATTATACCGTGACATAGAGCACTTATATATTAAAGCACACAGAAATCGGTTGAGATCGAACTGAGAAATGGAAATAAGTTAATATTGAAGTGCCTTATGTCTGCTGGTATTATACCGTGACATAGAGCACTTATATATTGAAGCATACACGAATCGGTTAAGATCGAACTGAGAAATGGAAAAACGCATAAGTAAATATTGAAGTGCCGTATGTCTGCCTGTAGGTGTTATAGATAAATTGAAGAGTTTTTAGCATAAAATCATTATGACAAGCGAAGTTTATAAAGATAGAATGGCACAAGAGCTTGGTGCCACATAGATTTTGGTCATTATTATCAACAAAACCATGAATCATTCAGATTACTAGTGACACGGATTTAATGAATAATATTTAATTCGAGGAGTTCTAACCTGCATAGTGTCGATGATTACACCATTTGTCATCCATTTGTCTCCGTTTTGAATACCAGTTTTTCGTATTTAGAACGATTTGTATGAGAACAGTTCAGAACAGTTTACTTAGGGAGAGTTCAACAATTACGTGAGGTAAAATTTCGATTCATTAACTGATTCATTAACATAAATTATTCAGCACTTTAATGTAATCACAAATAATACTTCTAAAATACATTTAAAAATGGTGTCTATTAAATTCGCATTCAAAATGAATTAGTCATTATTTTTCTATTTTGTATGGAATCTTTATTCACATTTAAAATAATCCTGAATAATACTAAATTAGTCAATTGTAACTTTCAAGATTCTTAGCATGTTGCTCTCGGACTTCTACCTAAAAGCGTTCTTAGTTTTTCAACTTATTATAACGACAATAACTGCAAAAGTAAATATCAAAACTGAATAAACAATAGACAATATACAATACGTTTTTATATTTTATATTTTCTTAACATAAGGTTGAGCGTTATCGGATAAAATATAATTCAACGGACTGCATAGAAAATCCGGATTATGTCGCTAACTGTAAATTTACTATCGAGGAGCCAAAACGAAATGAAATTAATATTGAACTGGACTTTTTACGAAAACTCGAGCCGTTGTATGCAAAATTTTCATTATTAAATTATAATCCAATCATAAAGGATTACAGCACAGCATATTCATATGAAATAAATCTTTGCGATTTTTTGAAAAACAGTAACAAGCGTCCCTTGGTAAATGCAATTTTGAAAAACTTTTATAAGGAAAACTATCCTAGTATACGTTGTCCTTTTTATGTAAGTTTTTGCAATACCTATGAAAATTTTGTTCATTATTATTTTTTTATTTTTTAAAGGGCTACTACAGATTCGAAAATGTTAACTTTTTGAAGGATTTACCAGCCGTTTTACCAGAGATAAAGTTTAAAATTATGATTGACTATTTTTTAGATAACAAAACAGATATCTTTCAAGTAGAAGTCACTGGTGAAGTTGCAAAAAACATTATACGCTAAATGTCAAACCCAGTTCTAATTGATGGCGATTGATTTATTGAGTTGAAAAAAAAAAAAAAAAATTCATTGAAATTATTGTTCAAAGTTGTGTAATCTTAGAAAAATATATTATCTGGATCAAATTTACCTCAGGACTCAATTCTCCTAAAGGTTTTACGTCCTCAATCACATAATGCTATACGAATAGAGTTTATCCATTTTGTACCGTATCGCTTATTAAATTCCAATTCAAAACACATAAGCTTCCTTTTTAAGTATTAATATCGAAACATTTTGCTTGAATTTGTAATTAATGTTGAACGATCCCAAGATTCTCATGTTGATATTGAAATTCAATTAAGTTAATGTAAAAATAATGGATCGCTTCTGATTTAGCAATTTGTGATTTTAAAAATTGGTTTTCTCTCTCTGATTTGACTTTTAAACTTATTAAACACATATCCAAAATTCATTATTTGTCATTATTGAGCATTGAAGTGAAAACTTTTTAAAATTTAAAATCAATGCTAATATGTATAAACAAAATTAGTCATTTTTGAGGTTTAGTCTTCTCAACATGTTGCTATCGAAGTTATTTTTAAAAGCTTTTTTAATTTGTCAATTTATGGTGACAATTTTAGCAGCAAAAGTAAGAATTGAAACTTAAAATTCATTTCGTTTAAATTTTCTCTTTCGCATTTTCTTTCCGATCTAAGGTTGCGAGCAATCGTTTTAAGCTAATTTCAACGGAATTCACAGCGAATCCTGATTATGTGGCCAACTGTAAATTTACAATCACAGAACCTAATCGAGATCAATTCTCACTTGAATATGACTATATACGAAAACTGAAACCGTACTATGCAATATTTTCATTATTGATATTCAACCCTGCCACACAGGACTTCACCACAACATTTTCATATCAACTTAATCTTTGCGACTTTTTTAAAAACGGCTACAAAAGGCCATTTGTAAATGTGATTTTTAGAAACTTGTATAAAGCAAGCAATCGAAGCATTCAGTGTCCACTTTATGTAAGTATTTCTACACTCTTCAAAATTATATAAATCATTATTAATCAATATTTTTTATAGGGTCATTACAGCTTCCAGAATGTTTATATGATTGAAGACTTACCAGCCCTTTTACCGGAGTCAAAGTTTCAAGTTCGAGTTGAACATTTCTTAGTGAACAAAACTCATGTTATAACTATAAAAGCAATGGGTGAATTAAAAAAAGGCGTTAAAGCTCCAACGACAAGCCCAGTTCCAAGAAGTTTATTGACTTAACATTTTAAACATAAATTAAAATTACTGTTCCAAGTTTTATTATGGATTTGAGTTAAATACAAAACTTAATAAAACGACGAATGGAACAGTGAAAATTACTTAAATTGTTTACAGCTAAATGATAATTAATATCAGCTTTAAACGGAACAACAACGGTGTAGACTTAAAAAATTATATCATCTGGATCAAATTTACCTCAGCACTCAATTCCCTTAAAGGTTTTACGTCCTCAATCACATTAAGTGGTCGAGGTCCACACACGTATCCATTTTGTATTACTTCGCCTATTAAATTCAAATTCAAAACACATTAACTTAATTTTTGTGTATTAATTTCGAAACATTTTGTTTGAATTTTGTTGTAATTAATGCTCTTTTAATTTATCAATGCGATCGTAATTTGTGATTCCAAAATTAGTCGTTTGTGAGGTTTAGTATTCTCAACATGTTGCTATCGAAGTTCTTTTTAAAAACATTTTTAAATTATCAATTGATGACGATGATTTTAGCAGCAAACGTGAGAATTGAAACTAAACAATCTTTCCATTTAAATAAATTAATATAATAATAAATAAATTAATAATTAAATTTCCTCATTCACACTTACTTTCCAAACTAAGGTTGCGAGCAATCGTTTAAAACTAATTCTAATTTCAACGGAATTCACAGCGAATCCTGATTACGTGGCCAACTGTAAATTTACAATCACAGAACCAAATCGAGATCGAATTTCACTTGAATACGATTACACACGAAAACTGGTACAATACTATGCAATATTTTCATTATTGATATTCAACCCTACCACACAGGACTTCACCACAAAATTTTCATATCAACTTAATCTTTGCGATTTTTTTAAAAACGGCTACAAAAGACCATTTGTAAATGTGATTTTTAGAAACTTGTATAAAGCAAGCAATCGAAACATTCAGTGTCCACTTTATGTATGTATTTCTACACTCTTCAAAATTATATAAATAATTATTAATAAATATTTTTTATAGGGTCATTACAGCTTCCAGAATGTTTATATGTTGGATGACTTACCAGCACTTATACCGGAAGTTAAGTTTCAAATTCTGGTTAAACATTTCTTAGTGAACAAAACTCATGTTATTACAATAAAAGCTATGGGTGAATTAAAAAGAGTCGTTAAAGCCCCAACGCCAAGCCCAGTTCCAAGAAGTAGATATTAATTTATTGACTTAACATTTTGTATTATTTTTTGTTTGGAGATCTGTATATGTATTTGAGTATGTAACAACTTCATGCTAAGCTAATTATTATAATCTTTTCATTAGAGATAATAGATTTAAATACTTATGTATTCCGATATACTGTAAAATATTTACTATTGCCAAAATCTATGATAAACTTTTCAGTTTTGAACTTAAATATTTATAATAATAATTTAAATAAAAACGCTTCTTACTTTGGTTCTCTATAAAAATCATGTTAGAATAGTTCCATAAACTCATCTTTCACATTTTGTCAGTTGAACAATTGTAGCAAATAAACTACTGCAGTCAGTTAAGAAACAAAAACAACAAAAGATAGAGCAAGGGGTGGAGAGTTTGGTGGAAATATGTGTATATCATTGGTCAAAACTCGGTCATTGTTCCATGAATACGCATGAATGGCGCTCATTATTTTTGGCGCATTTACAAAACACTTGACAAAATAGCAACCGGCGAGGCACGGAACACTTGCCACAACAAGCCGCACGGAGGCTATTTGCACTCTGTGAATAGACCATGTGGCACAGCGAAATTAGGACAATGTCCTAGGCATTTTAGAAGCCGTTGGTTGCTTGTAGTTGTGTGTTGTTTAGGTTATTCAACTCGTAGGCACAGTAAGAAACTGTTATTTTGTGCTTTTTTTATAGCTTCTTTTGCAAGTTGCTTGTATTTAAGGCATATAAAAGCACACACACACATATATAGCAGAAAAGAAGGCTTGCATTCACATATCTTAGCAGAATATGTGAGACTTATGTATATTTTGCATTGCGTTTTGTATCTAACGCATGTGTCAGTAAGTCCGCAAGTAACTGGAAACTGTTTCATTATATTCTTTGATTCACATGCAGATGCAGCACGTGTCCAA
Source organism: Phortica okadai (assembly GCA_034638295.1). Classification (NCBI taxonomy): domain Eukaryota; kingdom Metazoa; phylum Arthropoda; class Insecta; order Diptera; family Drosophilidae; genus Phortica; species Phortica okadai. The sequence continues at coordinate 7,780,265 of CM067851.1, forward strand.
CACAAAGTGTCAAACCAAGTGCAATTCTTGCAACATAAAGTCGCCTTAATAGATCTGAAATGGGGGGAACTTGCAGGAAAATGAAAAGAAAACCAACAACATTAAACGAACTTCAACAGACAAAAAGCATTTGAGTGAAAACGAGTAACTTTGTTAATTTGCATGCAATGCAAAGTCAAAGAAATTGTTTACTCTTGTTACAAAAAAAACAACAAAAAAAAAAAAAAAACACACGCGAAAACGAAAAACGTTAAACAAAGCAAAAATGATACTTTCAATGTTGAACTTTGAACATAAAAATAACAAATAAACATTGCGAACGAGCAAACAAATATTGCCTACAAAGGATAACGATGCGTTGTCCTTTGTATGGCAGCGCACATACGAAGTTTTTGGAAAAAAAAAAGAACCGGAATGTGAAAAAAAGAAGAGACAATGACTTTGCCCATAATCCAGTATGGCTGTAAGCAGACACGTGCGATAGCAACTTCACGCACACCCACGCGCCAGACTGACTCACTGACTGTCTGTTTGTTTGTTTGTCTGTTTGTGTGCCTCTGACATTTGCAGTGCAGTGGCGCGCTGTTGTTGACACCCACAAGCGTGTAATGGTCGTTTCAGTCCCCCTGAAAAATCGCCTGACTGAAGGTAAATGTTTGCCTGTATTAATGATGGATTGCTTACAAGCATACCAAGTCGACCAAATAACGTTTCCTAATAGCCGTTCTACTCGACATTGACTTCGACGACAAGTTGCGCAATGTGATCCCTTTTAACGGCAGCCAGTTAGCCTAACCTCAGAGTTTATAAACGCCATTGTAACACACACACACACACACACCGTTGTCACCAAATACACACACACACAGTTACAAATTTCAGCCGAAATTTGCATAACAAACTAACTTTGCAGTTCAGTTTTTAATCAGTGTCACCCCAAATTCAATATGGCATTTCCGCCATTTACGTCGAGCCACATTCACGGCCTTTGTACGAAGGGCTCGGCCTGAACTTGTGCTGACGGCAGGTGCGGCACGCTGGTGGCAACGTTGGCAATAGCGAGACGACGCAGGACGTGATTTCATTGTGACAATTAATTTCGTACAGCTCATTAAGCCGAAATGCTTAGAGTTCGAGTTGAATTGAAGTTTTCAGCAAATGCGCGCAGTTTGATATGAAGCGCGTTGGGGTCGGTGTGCTCCAAAAACAATTTGAAGTTAATGGTTTTGGCGCTTTATTGGCTGTGCGTGCGGGCATCGATAAAATTTAATGAATTTTACTCTAAATTTACAGTACATAAATACATCGGCTTCAACACACAACTTTCGTCCAAACTCGCTTTTGTTTGACTTTAAGTCTGTTTATTTCTGAAAACAAGAAATTCTTTCACTTTTCAACTCAACGCTTTAATACAATATTAATGTAATCAATATTTCTTTATCGCGCGTTTATTCATGTGGAAATGCATAAAGGAAACCACAAAATTTATACGCCAATGAATGACCAAAGATACCCGCATTTATGGCCAATACTGTTGCCAATATGTTTGGCGTGCGTGACCGTTGTGCAGGCGAAAGTTATGCATATCGATTTCGCTTTGATTATGACCTCGTTCAGAATATGCTTTATGTCAATAATAACAGGTAAAATGTTTGTGTATAAGAAACCCTTTCGCTTCTGGTCATGCTCTCGCACTAAACATACGAAAAATTTATTATAATTAGACCAAAGAAAAATAATTCATTTGTAATTCGTTGGTTTTATGCATGAACAATTTTGAAAATGCCTTTGATTTGAATCTATAAAAATCTAGACAGTGAAATCTGTCATAGAAAACCCTCTTCTTCAAAACCAGTCAACATATTTTGTTGACAACTCTGCAGGTAAGCTTCTTCTTCAAAATCTGTTGACAACTCTGCAAGTAATAAAAACAACAATTAACAATTTCACTTCGTGCGAAAAATTCAGAATTGAATTGAATTTGCAACGCAAAAAGTGAAAAAAGTTAAAAAATGTCAAAATCAAGTGCAAAAAACAAAACCAAGGCTGAGCAAAAAGCCGATGCGCAAAAAGAATTAATGGAGTCGATTTTCATGACCGAAAATTATGATGATTACATTAAAGATGAAGAACAACGACTTTTGGGTGAGCGCACATATTTATTCTAAGGAATTTTCATGCATAAAATATGTATTTCTTACATATTGATAGAGTTAAGTTCGATGAGCAACTTTGAGATAAATTTGTATGCTCAGAAATTGGAAAATGAATTATATGAGCTGAGCAGACGTGAGGCAAAGGAGTTGGTGCGCGGCAAATATTTGCATTTGATTGGCAATGGCCGAAGGAAGTACAAAATAAAGTAGTTGAGTGCAAAATGAAATGAAATGTAAAAAAAAAACAAAAAATAATAAAGCTACCAAAGTAGTGGAGAGCACATTAAGCTACTTACTTGCCGAGCTGTTTACATATGCAATGTTCAGAGTGTTGTATTAAGATAGCGATGTCATTGGCGATGTCAAACGACGATATGAAAGCCGCTTACATGCTTAATTTCCTGAAATGGACATTTGAGCATGAAGTTGAATCGAATACTTCCGTTCTTTTATTGTAACATCAAACACACTAATGATCAACATCAACCCATGGACATTGTGGGGACAGCGTTATTGGGGATTCATCAAAGCAATGCCAACGGTATGAAAGTATCTGCCAAGTCAATGCGCTGAACAGAACATTAATCGGGCATTAAGTAAAACTACTTATATGTACAATGTTCTGACTTCACGCCTGCCTGACTGCCTTCCTGAATATTGACTCTAAGTCATGTCTGACTGTCTGTCTGTCTGTCTGCGTCTGCAATGCCAACTGTCTTCGTGCATAGCTGCTCGTTTGTTGTTTGCTCTGTGCACACTTCCTTTTGGCTATTGACCTATTGTCTATCCCATTAGTAACTCAATTCAATGTAAATAGTTAGTTTATGTGATTAACATGAAGTGTAATTTATTTCTTTTGTTTTTTTTTTTTTCTACAGTACGGTAAAAGTAAAAGTCTTTATAACAGAAATTGCTACGCTCATTGGCAAAGTGTTACAATGATTAAATTTCGTGACGCTTGTCTGCGGTTTTCAATTACTTAAAAGCCACGAATGCATAATGCCACAACAAAAAAAAAAAAAAGGAAAAATTTATTACATTTTTTGCTTCCGTCAATGTTGAAGCTTTGTTGACAACACTTCAAAATGTCATTTATCAATCGCAGTTGTTCAAAAAACAACAACTGTAAACTGTATTCAATCAACCCCTTTTGTTTTTGTTGTCGTCGTTTTTTGGTGAGATTTGTCAGCTTTGTGTTAGTCTTATTTGGGCGTTGTTTGTTTGCAGGGGGGATAATGCAACGTTGCCGGGTGTAAATGGTTAACATCTTCAAAAGGATTTTTCATCATCAGTTTTGCTGATTTGGGGTTTGTCAAAACATGGCTTTACAACAACAATAACAACTTGCAATGCAACATGTGTCCTGAAGCCTATAAGGATTTCACTGTTTTCTGGTTAATTTTCAACGCATTGTTTAAGCAGCAACAACAAAAAAAATACCACCCTTAAGTTGCCTTCGGACATATTTCAACCCTATTTATGACATTTGTAAGCCGTCGCGTGTTTATTCTCAACAACAACAACATTATATATATGTATGTATGCTCATTATGGGATTTACTTGAGTGTATTTCAATGTCGTTTGCGCTAACTAAATTATAGTAAATGTATTCATGCAATAATTTAATACATTCATTCATGCTTAGCTGAAGTTGACTGTGAAATATTTTGAATAAACATTATGCCGTTAGACATTAGAAAACTGAAAGGGTTGATTGAAAGCTGAGATTTTCAATTTAAATGCGTAGTTGAAAAGTCTGTGGTATATTTTTAGGGGCACAGCATAGTAGTGCGTAGAACTTTTCTTTTTTTTAGAAATGATAATAGAAGAAGTAGCTTATTTTTTTATTTTTTTCCGTTTAGCGGACGTTTTTTTCTTAAATTCCTCTCCAAATTTAATGCAATGATTCAATTCTATTGACTTTTTAGACTATTTGATTTATGTTTACATGTTACGCTCATTGAATTCGCATTAAATTAGCATTAAATGCGAGAAACCACAAAAAATTTGACAAACGTAAAAACTTTTCGGTTCAATCTTGTGCATAACTCATGCACGTTCTTGTATTTGGCCATTGTCTGCGTGCAATGCCTGTGGATTTCAATTGCATGGCAGCAACAGCAACATCCTAAGCAACAAGCTAAGCAGCAGACACAAAGACTTGCTGTGGAAAAGTTCAGCGGCATTGCAAGCTTTGTCTGTCTGGCTTGATGTCTCGGCTGCGCCGCTGACGCCTTTTGTTGGAGTTCACTGATCTAACGCTTTTTGGTATACAACACACAAGAAAAGAAAATCATTTCGCATCCTTTCTTGGTTTGTTTTTTTTTTTGTCGTATTTCGTTTTTCCTAAAATGCGCGTTTCAGTAAAAGTTGTTGTATCTTGTGAAAGGTGTTCAACTGTAAACGCATCGCAGACAATATGCGAATGATAATATAGTTGTTATACTCTGTTGTTGCTTATTTGTCGTTTTATTTGTGTTGGCATATTCTTCTTATTATATTTGCATTGTCTATTCAAATATTCCATTTTCGAAGTGAAGTTTTAACAGCTCACTTGTGCACGATTAAGCGCAATTTGACTTTGTTACTGTACTTAAAAGACTTTATGTATATTTGCATTTGTTACGCATACGCAACGTTGTCCCGTTAGCTTAACTATAATACAAAACTTTAACAAATATGCTTTAATAACTAATGAGCAAAGAAGCAAGACATATTTACATACTTAAACGAGCGTCATGTCCTTATACACACATGTATGCAGACAGCAACGACATATAAACATCATTATTATAATCATCATCATGACCATTACAGACTGCTGACATGAAAAATATATATGATTTTCTTGTATTACTTTGAAATTTTCAACATCATTTCAGCTTGTGCTGACAGTCGACAGTTGTCTTAGGTTAAAAAACTCATTAAGTCGACCGGAAATTAAAGAAAATCCTATTAAGCGCCCTATTTGCCCGTTTGTGGTATTTTTAGTTGAAATACTTACATATTTTAATTTATGAATTTTTTTTTATGACTCTCTGTTTAAGATGTCTGCAAAATGACATAAAAGTGTGCAACAAAGCAAAGCAAATAAAATAAAAAAAAAAAGGAAAATTTGCGTTTAACCAAAGTACAAGCTTAGAAGAAAAAAAAAAGTGAAATTAATAAAGCAATATATCTTTTTTACGGACTGTAAAAATGTTTTATAGCGCAAAGATACAATTTTTTTTTGTATTTTGTTGTTGCTCGCAGCGATTTTGTTGACTTGCAGGTGCAACTTGTCAACAACAAGCATGTGTGTGTGTGTGTGTGTGCTTGCTTGCAACTTGGTCGCTCTAATGCCACTTGATGAAGTCGCTGAGATTATGTATCTGCATATATATTTTTAACTTTTAACACATCGATGATCAAAAAGATTTTGCGTGCCTTGTGTGGCTTCATTTTTCAATTTATTTCTGATTTTTTTTCGCTCATATTTTTTTTTTGCCTCAAACAAATCTGCAACGACAATTGATAACAACAAAATGAAAATATGTTCGTCAACGTTCGACAGCACAGATTGCGCCAAAGACTCCCCAGTGGCATGGTCACTTAAGTGCACAAGATTCTATGCTAATATATATTTAACTTGTATGAAAATGCTGTCGGCGGCATAAAATTTTAAATGTTAACTTTGCTAATTTGCATAAACCACAAAAATGCCAACAAAAACAAAAAAAATAAAAAGAAAGGATTTTCCTATTTGATTTTTGTTTGTGTTTTGCAAGGGCGAACCTTACAAATTTGTTGCTCCTGCCGCCGCCACATGTAACCGCAGCAATTGCAACTGACACACTGACAAACGAAGCGAAGGCGAAGCAATTCCAACGAGGCCAAAGCAAAGAAAACACCGAAAGTGTATCTACAACGCCATCCGTGTAAATATCAAAATGTGTGTGTGTGTGTACGAGTTGGCGAGTTTGCGTTCGCAAGAGACCACGTCTCACTTTCAGTTTTCAGCTAGACTATGACGAAGCATTCGCTGTAATCCTCAACAAATGGCAGCAGACACGTGCAAGACAACAATCGTGTTTGGGGAGATGCCGCCGGTTCAAACCGCCCAGTTCAGCTATGCAGACAGCGCCCGACCCATGCCCAAGCAAAGCACAGTTGCTGTGGCGTCCATTTGCGAGTCAAGGGCCGCAAACGTTGAGCAGTGAAGCCGAGAGAAAGGCAACCGAAAGGACATGCAATGCGCTGAACTGAGTTTAATGGCGCGGCGGCGACTCACACCGCCGAATTGTAAACGTCTGCGAGTTCCTTCCTTCTGCCGCTGGAACGGAAGTGAATGCGATAATGATGGATTGTTTACAACAAAGAAGTGCATTTGTTTTTTTTTTTTTCGTTTTTGGTGTTTGTTCTTTGTAAAATGTAACAAAATATTTTTGGGTTTGGCTAACATAATTTTACTAACGTGTTTTGGTAAAAGATATTTTATTGGCGGCACAGTCAAGTGGGAGTTTTGAAAAATCAAAGTGGATTTGAGTTGGAATCATTAGAGGGAAATTATTTAATATTGAAATGCCTTTAATAATACGAATTTTGTTTATTTTGATTTTAGTAATATTTAATTTTAAAAAATGTTAATCATTACATTAAAAAATAATAATAATATAAAATGCACAATAAAAAATTTTAGCAATTGAATAGACTTTTTCAATTAAAATTGAACATACATTTCAATCGCAAAAAGCCGGTCGTTCAACCAATCAGTTGTTCTGCTGTTAGCTTTAACAGAAGTTCGAAACTGCTAACATTGCGCTTAACAGCTCCTGTTACAAAAAATCAGAATTACAGAAGTTCGAAACTGCTGCCTTTTTCGAACAGGATTTTGTTGTTATTTTAACATCGCATTTAACGGCTATTATCACAAAAAATCTGAATTACTTATTATTAATACAATAAATAAAATAATTATACGTTTATTATCAATTAGTATTTAAAACTCTCATAAAAATAGTAATAAAACTAACAGCAAGTGTAAAATATTATGATTTTAAACGGAAAACAACTGTCAGTGCACTGTAATCAAGCTGTTGTTTAACATAACCTTATCAGCGTCTGTAGATATATTTTACGAACGGTTTTACTTTATGTAATAGTATATTGGTAACAACACATGAAGCTCACGCACATTTTCTGTAATGAAAAAAGCAAGCTGTTTTAAGGAATAATCAACATTGCCTTAACTCATGTCATACTTAAATTGACTCAAACATAAGCTAAGCTAGCTTTTTAAATATCTTTTCGGTGTCTGTAAAGTTTAATAAACTTTAAGGAATACTCAACATCGCCTTAACGCATGTCACACTTAAATTCACTGAAACATAAGCTAGGCTAGCTTTTTAAATATCTTTTCGGTGTCTATAAAGTTAAATAAACGCGGCATTTCATGTTTTGAGTTGTCGGTCGTCGGTTGTGTCGCGCTGCTTCTGTTCAATTAGCCGTTTGTTATAACGATGTAATTTATTTTGAAAACAGCTGCAAAAACGAAAATATACAAAAAACACCTGCCACAGTCTGTTGCAGTGTTTTATTGCTGTTGTTGTTGTTGCAATTGAGCGCCGGTGAACAATTTGTGTTGTGAAAGAAAGAAAAAAAGAAAACAAAAATTGACATGCTTGTTTTGCGGTTTCTCGTATTGCTAACGTGAAAAATTGATTGCAATTACGGATTGAAAGTGCATAAATGCAAAAGTCAAATAAAATTGTGCAAAGTTGTTGTGTTTGAAGAAATGTTTGAAACGTTTTATTGAACAGAAACTTATATAAAACGATGTTTTTGTTTTTGGATTATTGGATTAAAACGACGGATTAAAAAAAAACATTTGAAACTGAATTGTAAGTAGAGTGGCACATAAATATATGTATAAGTATGTATATTTGTATCTACAAGTCCAGTCAAATCAAGTTCAACGACTTGTCGCAACGATCAGCGATCAGCGTCACTTAAAAAAACTGTTGATAACTCGTTTCACTAGTTTGTTTAACAAAATTTACTATAATGTTTATTTAAAAGCAATTTGAAAACCATGGCGTGTTTTGAAAAAAAAAAAAAACAAACAACAAACCATTTTGCATTAAATATGGCCTGAGCCTAACATTTGACTTTTTTAATATGTTAATGTGACAACATTATCAGTGTAGACATTACAAATAAGTGTTGAATATTAAACACTATCACTTTTTACGCTACCGATCGTTTTTGTCGCTTGTTTCCGCCCTTTCGCCCTCACACACACACACACACACAGACGCAAAGTCGTCGCCACGCGTTTAACAAAACATTTCATAGGCCTTCTTAATACTCAAAAAAAAAAAAAGAAAAAAAAAGAAAGAAGAAGCAAAGCAAGTTTCCAAATGAACTTGTCAATTGCTCAATGATTGTTGTCATTGTCGTCGTTTACTTTCTGTTGAATTGTCGTCGTTGTTGTTGTTGTTGTTATTGTTATTGTCGTTGCTTTGGCGCTACGCCATGATAAAAATGCACAAACGTTGGCAGCGCTATCGCTGCTCATCACTTCTCAGCGCAATTGTTTTTGTTGTCCCTAACTCGTCATACGATATCAATTACTGATAGCAGCAGAACAACAGTGTTGCTGCGGTGAGGGGCAAGGGCAAAGGCAACAACGATGAGTTCGATTTAACATTGATATGTGCATAATATTTTATACATCACTGTTGTATGGTTTATGTATTTTGATGTGCGCCTTTGTCTTTCAACACATAAAATCAATAAGTTTCCTTACGCATTCATTATTGCTCTCTAAAAAAGGAAATATAAAAAATCACTTATCATTTGTTTATAATCATTGCTGTCTCTGTCTCTGTCTGGCTCTCCCTCCCACTGTCTCTTGGGCGCAATTTTTTTGTTATATTTATTTTTAATTTTTTTTGTGAATAAAGTGAATAATATCTGATTTCGCTATTGCAAAACGTGAGTAATTAAAGTTTGTGTGCTTATTCCATGAAAAGTGGCGCCGCCTTGCAGAAATTATTTATTGTGATAAGAAAATGTGTGCATTTCACTAAAAAAAAAACAACAACAACAGACTTTGTTCCGGTAATAAAATTGTTTCTAACACAAATAATCGAAAAGTGTGCAAAAAAAAAAAAAAGAAAACAGAACACTTTATTAAAGTAATCAATCAATTGTATAACAAAAATGATTGTTTCTATGCAAACATAAATTTACTATTTATAATTTCTCAACTTTTGTGAGTTCAATGCTTTAATAAATTTTTTTTTTTACATTTCAACACGCATGTTCATACAAGAAACTTGTTTTAATAATTTTTTTAAGCAATTTACATTTCATACATAATTGAAAATACCTTCAAAAAGTCACGCATTTGACATTTGAGCCAAGCACAGCTTATGTAAGCTGAAAGTAAGCAAAGTTGTTGTAAAACTTCTTCTTCTTGTTTGGCATAACAAATTCAATTTTAGAAACTAAACAACATTTCTAACGCACGTGCTGCTTCCGCTTTCTCCTTTTCTCCTACACTTCATCGTCGCCTGCGCACAGAAAGTCATTAACAACAAATTAAAAATCCGTAACAGAATTTATACAAATACAAAGCATAAATAATAGCCAAATTAATGAAGGCGTGTCTGTCTTTGTGTCTGTGAATCGTGACAAAAGCACCCACACACACACACACACACACACACACAGGCACGCACGTACGCAAGCACTCATAAACAAAAAGTTACTATTAAATTTGCATAATAAATTAAGTCATTTATAAATTTAACACAAATAAATACAAAACATAATTAGAAACACAACAAAGTAGACAAAAACAAAACAAAAATCATTAACAAAAAAGCATATATTTTTATATATATAAAACCAAAACAAAACCGTGAATTTTTATGGCCATAAATTGTTCAAGTGTGTTTGATTAGTTTGCTCATTGAGGCTGAAGTCAAGTGCAGATTTGTTTAATATCAAATCGGATAAGATCACATCAAGTGGCCAACATAGAAGCTCAAATAAACACACAAAAATTTAGCAATTAAATTGTAAAAGTTTTTGTTTACTTTTTCTCGCTTATTTTTTGTGTAATAAAAACTTAAAAATGTTAACTGCACGCATACACATACACATAAAGATACAATCAGAAAATACGCCAAAAAAAAAAAAAAACGAACTAAATTTGCTGAATAAAATGCGAAACAAAAACAAAAAAAGAAGGGTAAACTGTAAACGAGACAATGTACGGTTTTAGCCTAATCTATGTCGCGTATAAGATGCACACACATACACCCACACACACACATAAGCGCATAATAGAGCTAATAAGCCTATGGCAATGTTTGTATTACTTTATGCTTTGGTACTGACATATAAAACGCCCAACAGCGCCATCTAGCGGCTGCCGTGACGCAATGAAATAAATTCTATGAGTCGCTGAACAAATTCTCATACAAACAAACACACATACATACATACATGCTTACATATGATTAGAAGCGCCAGTTTATTTATATATATACAAATATAAACATAATATGTTTGGCATTGCTGTCATTATCCCAGCCATAGATCTAGGCAAATAGTCATTCAACCTTACATTCATTCACTCACTCACTCAGTCACTCATTCATTCATTCATTCATTTGTTGTGCTTATGTGTTGTTGTTACTTGACAGCGACAAACAAACAAACATACTCGGAAGCATATCTCATACGTTTATGCGAAAAGCTCGTAAATTTAGAGCCAAAGTTGACAGCGAACGACAACGAACGTCGAACAACTCCTTTTTTGCATGTCTCATGTTGAGCTGAGCTACTTTTGTGCGTTGACGACATTATAATTTTGTTTATATGTGTGTGTGTATTTGCCTGATATAAGAAGGGTACATATAAGTAAAAAAAAAAAAAAACAAATTTAGACACGAACTAATTTTGCAAATGTTGCTGATACCAACTGTTGTCAGCGGCCTGCTCATCCTCATCATCATCATGTTGATATATTCATGTCACTGACAGACTTTCAGCGATAAGCAACGTCAGCTGCGTTAATAAAGATACACACATACAGACATACATACGAGCACAGTTAATAGACCGACAAATGTTATTTATTTAATTTGGTTGTAAAATGTCTAAAAAAGAAACAGAAGACAAAACAAGTAAATTAATTTATATGTTAAGTTATAACATAAAGCCAACTTGAAGGCCAATCTTGGCTTATATGAAAAACTTAAAATTTAGCGCTCATTTTATGCCAACAAAATTGAATTCAACACCTTCTTTGTTTGCCCAAAGAAACAATCATAATATGTATAAAAAAAAAACACAAAAAAATAAATAAGAATTAAAAAAATACAAAAAACAGACAAATTGAAAACTGGTTTGGGTTTTTTTTTGTTGTATTTATAAACTAAAAAAAAAAAAAACTAAATGCTTTTAGCTGTGTGTAAAGCAGCTGCTCTAAAATATATATTTTTTTCAAGATATCTCTTAATGATTTTTTTTGCCAAAAATTTATGCATTTTTTTCAAAGATTTTATTTTCTTTTTTTTTATACTTTTTTAATCCTCGAAATGTCAAACAGGTTCGTTTGTTGTCACTCATGACTTCAGCTTCTTGTTAAATTTATTGAAATTCTTCCGCATTTATCTACAAATATTAAGCAAAGCGTCGCATTGTTGTGCGCGTATCTTTGAGCTAAATATTTACACTAATTAGAACAGTTGACAAGGCAGCCACTTGAGTGAGTTTTATGACTGGCAAATAAATACGCACATAATTTTCAATGTTAAGCCAGTGTAGTTAGTTAGTAAATTGTGGCTGTCTGTCTGTCTGTCTGTCAGCCACGAGGCTAAAACGAAAAGCGCAGCAAAAGATACAAATAAAAAAAAAAGCGTATAATATGTATAAACAAGAAAATGTTTGCGTTTAGCATTTTGGTTGGTTGGTTGGTATTTTATTTTGGCTGCCTTGGCATAGTTCGCTTTATCGCAAAAAGAATAAAATAAAAAAAAAAAAGCAGCAAAGCCAGAAAACAGAAATAAAATGAAAATAAAAGCAATTTACTTGAGATAAAGCCGGACTGATTTATAACAAAGGGTGTGCATGGCGCATAAAAACGCTTAGATACACAGAACTTTATAAAAAAAGTGGCAGAAAGAACTTTGCTTTTTAGTTGTCTAAAGTTTGCTTTATATATTATTTTATTTTGCTAAAAAAAATATCAAAATAAAATGCAACTTTATTTCGTGTAATGACTTTTGATAAGGAAAATCAATCAATCGAACGTGTGTACATTCAATCAATTAACTTGTTCAACAACAGTTTGGCAAATGTGAAATACATCAGCCAAGCAAGCAACATACAACGTGACACACATACAGTACATACTATAGACAGCTGTGGTCCAAAAGATAGTAACGTTTGCTCCAATGAGATCTTACATGTTTGAAAAAATGTGCAAATGTTTAATGAATGTCGAAGTACTTTTAATTTGTTATAATGTCAAGAAACAACTTTTTTGAAAAAACTACTTAGGGAATTTTTAAAAAACTTCGATGAAGCTCTTTCCTCTTTGTGAGATCTTCTGAGATTTTGGTAAACACTCCACCCCTTATTTCATCTCATGTAATTTGTGGACATTACCTTGTCGAATTCTCAATTCTGTTAAGATCTGGAGAATATATTAGACATTTTGATAGATTGAAATTGTTGGCTAAAAAAGTACTTTCGGATTATTGCACGTGAGCTTTGATTTGTCCTATTATAAGATCCAAATCAGTGATATATGCTTACTAGAATACAACAGCAAGGTTTCCAACATGATTTTGGCCAAAAATTTAATTTTGACGAAATCTTTAAGCCAACTTAATCTTGTCTTTATAGTTATTTGGCAAACTTTGTTAGGAGACTGTCCATAAATTTCAAGAAAAAACCTCGTCGCCTTATAAGAGTAGCTCCCAAATCATAACAACAAATTCGTTGAATGATGTTTTCCACCAGAGTTTTGACTGTGCAGTTATATGAAATATTATAAGATCACAATTATCCGCAAGTACGATTTGGACAATTTAAATTGTGAAGAGCTTTCGTAAAAATCTAACCATAGCTACTATTTTTTTCACCACAACTGTCCATACAAGCAGTGTACAGTGTGCAGTCTGCATGCGTCATGTCTGTTGAAGACGTTAAGCACCGTAACGTAAGGCAATGTAACGTAACGTCTGCTGAGGTTGAGCACCTGTGCAGGTTGCTTGCGCTTATTAGAAAGGCGCGCAGTAACATGTGTTGCTACTGCTGATGTTGTTTTTGTTGTTGTTGCTGAAGATTTGATTATGCTGCCAACATGTATCGAAATTTTGCATTCATAAAGTTGAAATTGCGCTTCAAATTTCTTAACACGCCATTTTATTGACAGTTACTGCTGAAGCATGTTTGCGCAAGATTAATGAACTCTTGTTGGTTGGTTGTTGTTATTGTTGTTGAAATTTTGACAACTCCTTACGAACATTAAACACGTTGACTATTGAACAAGTAACTTAAGCAAAGTCTAATACAAGACTTCGACTAATTTGACACTCACATATGTGAATGTATTATTAATGTATGTATGTATGTATGTATCTGTGTTTGTTGGTTGGCTGTTGATGGTAAATGAAGACTTTGCATAAATTACACGCCAGGATGTCTGGCGCTGCGCACAATTTAATTATGTTGAAAACATGAGTTTGAAGTTTTTCATTTAATTACAATTTGGGTTAAATAAATGACAGCAAACGAAATGCGCACAAATCAAGTCAAAATCCATCATGAGTACATGAGTGAGGAATCTCAACAGAAGCGTTGCAATGTTGAAAATAAATTTCATAACGTGAAATTAGCGCACATAACTCAAATGCAAATGCAATTTGCCTTGTAAAAATGTTCACGCACAAAAACAACAAAACAGAAAAAAAAAAAAAACAAAAAAAAAAAAGAATTTAACATGAAATGCTATTTGTATGTACAAGCATTATGTTGCTGCCGATGTGATGGCAACACGCAACATTTATAAATGAAAAACAAAAAAAAAAAACAAAATTGAAATCCAAAAAACGACAACAACAACAACAACAAATAAGCCTTTCAATCGCAACGCGTCTGTAGCGTATTTGCATTCACATACGCATTAATGCGGCTGAACTCTGGCCTCTCAGCCACCCCCTCGGCAACCTTACGTGCACACGTATTCAGAGCGTGTGAGCGAGACAACGTGCATGGCAATATCAGCGACGCTCGTCTCGTTGGTCTGCCATAAGTTTATAATTAAAACGCACACACACACATGCATATGTACGCAGCAGAGCTGCATAAGCCTCACGTATATGCAATTAATGCAAACGAAATGAGAAGAGGCAAAAATAAGATGAAGAAGAAGCACAACTACAACAACAGTTACGCGAAATGCTCTGATTCTGATTTTTTAATTCGTATTCAGTTGATTTCGCTGCCAACAGCGACGGCGACAGCGACAGAGGCTGCTGACAGCGCATTAAAAAAAATTTGTTTTTTTTTTTGTAAAATCAGTTTTGCTGATTTTTGGATTTCTTGCGGCTTTTCATAATTTTACTGTTTGCTTTTTCTTTTACTTTCTGCTTTGCTTTTTTTTTTATTTATTTATATTTATTATTTTTTTTTTTTGCATTGCAATTGATTTGCAACGCAGAGTCGAATGTCAACAGCGCGAAAGTAGCAAATATTGTTTGTTAGCCACTTGGTTGGCAAAAAAAAAAATAAAAAATTATACGAAAAGATACACAAAAAACTAAACGTCGACAAAATGTCGACGACGGCATCGTTGCGGCAAATAAAAAAAAAAAAGTAAAAGAGCAAAAAACAAACAAATCATAAATCTTGCAAAGACTTGCCTTGCCATCGCCACATACTCATACTCATACTCATAGCCGTACTCGCACTCGTCGCCTGTACAGGCACGGCCACCCAAAAGTTACTTTTACAATTCTATATGTTCTTGTACTTACACATTTATGCATCTTTCATGCATGTCAATATGTGCTTCGGCTTCATTTTTTTTCCTTCTTGTGGTCGCTGTGGTCTTCTTAGCCACAGTCGTTGTTTTTGTTGTTGTTTTTGTTGTCGTTGTGTTGAAGCATCATAAACCGCAAATTGTCATCACAATATTTTAACATAATTTAGGTGCACACAGCTTTGAAATTTAATAGTTGCAGATACTTTATGCTTTTCTTATATTTTACGAGTTACAATTAACACGCACAGCGAACATTTTTACTCATTAAGATTATTGCTAAAATAAGAGGTGAGAATTTAAATAAGTTCTCAAAGAAATAGGAGGACATTCCAATTTTTTATATTATTTAAAAAACATTTATTAGTCTTAGAGGCTATAAAATATTCAAATTAATTAATTAAAATAAGAATAATTGCAGAAAAAATTTGGAAATTGAAAAAAAAGAAATTCTATAACCATAGAAAGTTTTATTCCCATAATATATTATAAAAAACCTTCTCATTTAAATAAAAAAAAAATTTCTACAGCTACATTGCTTCAATTGTTATCAATATACACATCTATCTATCTAAGTGCCCAACAAACATTCAGCCATGGTCTTTTCAAGGGCCAACAAGCGTACCAGTAATAGAAACAATCTGACTCAATAAGCTTTTAATTGCAACATATTGAATGATAACAAAACAAACTAAATTCGCTTCACTTTCCTTAATGCCAACAATAATAAACAACAAAAGCACACAGATACAAATACAGTTACGAATTCGTTAAGTTTGCATATTTTTACGTTTTCTGCGCAACAAATTCACTTAACAAAGTAAACACACACACACACAAAGCCATGTATCTTTTCTAAGTAGACCAAAGCTTTGCTTTATGACGCAAATTTTACTGTGATTTACTGTGATTTCATTGTAATATGATTAAAGTGAACTCTCGGTAGCTCTGTATGTACATATCTATGAGACTTTATAAAGTTGTTTATTGTTGTTTAACATTAGAAAAGCAAATAAACAAGAAAATATCAGCAGCAAAGATGTTGCATAGATTGAATTACAAAGAACAAGAACAACGGCGTCATGCCAGAACAATTTGACTTTCATACTGACGTTGATGAGCTGTGATTGTGAGAGAAAAGCAAAAGAAAAAAAAACATCGTTGACGATGAAGGCGTTGAAGTGTAATGTATCTACAGCGCCAAGTAATGATAGAAACACAAGTAACTGCACTAAAGTATCAACTTATGGTGGGAGCGGAGTGGGAGATAGGCAAAGGGATAGAAAGATGAACTGAAAGATAAAGTTGGAGAAAAGTACGAGCACCCTAAGCAACATGCTTCAGTTAGAAATCATTGTTTCGTAAAAAAAAACAAATATAAAGATTTATTTTCAAAGCTAAAGTCATGGCATTGTTGTTACTATTGTTGTTTGTTGACTGCTGTTGCTGCTGCTGCTGCAACTAATTGCTAAGCCATGCCACAGATACATGCATAAATAAATAGCTAGCTAGTTATAGTTTGCTCGTTTGCTATAATTACAGATACTTTTGCTTATACGTTAGATATGCAAGTAGTGCGCTTGCTACTTATACAGCTATAGACAAATAAATAGTACACTTTACATAAAATGTTAAAAACCGGGAATATTTGTATATTTAAACTTTTTCTTTGGCAAAAAATAGCCAAGACACATTATTTTCACTCAGGCACTCATGACTTGACCTATTCACGTAATTTTCTCTATTAATTTTTGATTTTATTGGTCGGCAGGACTTGAACACTCAAGCTTACTCTTTCAGAGCCCAACCCTTATAGATTAATTATTGATTTTGCATCGGCGACGATCGATTTTTTTTCGCTCTGAAACATATTTACGTAGGATCTAAGATTATTATTCTTTAATAAAAAAGTATTATTTTTGAATTTTTCGTACTTTTTCCAACTTTTTGGTAAAATCTACAAATTTTTAATCTTAATATCGATTAAAAATTAAAGAAAATAATGTAAAAAAAGAATTTAAAAAACAAATTGACTGTCTCAGTTGATGATCGATATCGAGAAGTGGTCTACTTCTGTGTCCATAGCTGTACATGCATATATTTTTTATAAAATTGTTTTGTTTTGGGAAAGTAGTGCTTTATCTTTGAGTGTGTGTGTGTCTGTGTGTGTCTTAATATTTGCTCATTTGATGAGAACTACAACTGCCACTTTGTCTACTTTCGCGCTTTGTCTTCTGTCTTCTGCTTCTGTCTTTTGTCTTCATTTTTCTATTTTCTATTTTCCGCCTCAACTTCAGACTTCACTTTGCTACTTCTTCTGTCAAAGCAGCTGTGCTGCAATTCATAGAGTTGATTTCTCCCTGTTTTCATATTTTCTTGTTGTTGTTGCTGTTGTTGCTTTTTTGTTTTTTGCGGCCGATTCCCGCGTCTGCGGTAATTGCATGCGCGGTGGAGCGTATCTTATGTTGCAGGTTTCCGTTAAAAACGGGAGAAACGACCTAAAATAGCACCGAAACCAAATGCGGAACACACGAATGAACCAAACGAACACAACATGGTAGGCAGCGTCAACAGCAGCAATACCTTTGTAGCATTAACAATTGTACGTGTTGCAATCTAATAGATACAACCCAACAGATACAATACAACATTATATACGTTCTATAAGCTATGCTCTTCAATCGGCATTGCGTTGCTTTGCGTTACTTTTCGCTGCTCAGTACGTTCATTCGTTCCGTTCGCATGTAAACATGTTCTTTGTCATGCTTCACTGTATGTATGATGTTTTATTATGGTTGTCTGTATTTATGTATGTATGCATACAAAAAGATACATTCATGCACACGCACATCGTACATTGTGTGAGATACATTGATGCATAGGTATTTGTGTTTCTGAGCCAAGTGCACTCGGACCGTGTCTGTCCGTCTGGCCATCTGTGCTGCTGGTAACAAAATATGCCATTAAGGCCTCAGAATAATTACTTTTTTGTGTTAAATGAGCATTTCGTAATGCTGATGAGCTTTTTTTTTTTGTTTTCTTCTTATATCTTTTGTCTGCATTGCGATGGACGGAGATTTTTCCTCTCGGTTTATTCGCTGGTGTGGCATATGATTTAATCAATGATTGATGCAAGTGCTTGCCTACAGGGAAGCTATCAAGCACTAGTTGTAGACACTACTGTTGTTGTTGTTGTTGTTGTTGATAGCCTTCTGTTTGTATAAATCATCATCAATTGTACCGTTAAATTCTCATTAAGTTATTGTACTCATATGGCATGAAATTCTTATATGAATACACTCAATTGAACATACGACACGTGTTTTTTATACCCTGTACACATACTGTGTATCGGGGTATATTGTGTTTGTTTGAGCGAAATGTATGTAACACACAGAAATATTCACTTGCGACTATATAAAGTATATATATTCTTGATCAGGATGACAAGAGAAATTGATTAAGCCATGTCCGTCCGTCTGTCCGTCCGTATTCACCAATGGTTCTCAGAAACTATAATAGCTAGAGTCTTGAAATTTGGAGGGTAGACTCGTGATGCTCGGCAGCAGATCATGTTTGAACGGTTTTGTGCCACGCCCACTCCTTCCCGCCCATCCAGCACCGCCCACTTTTTTAAAACGCTATAACTCGAACATCCAAAGAGATAGAAACATTAAAGTCGGTATGTAGACTCAGTATAAGTAGCACTACAAAACTGCATACCACAATTTTTCCCCCTCCTCTTTATTTCCCCTCCCCCAGTTGTTTTCTATAAAAAGCAATATCTCCAAAACTAACAAAGGTATGAACCTGAAATTTTGTATACAAGCTCAGTGATAATACATCTTAAAAACTGCATACCACAAATTTCCCCTCCCTTTGATGGCTACCCCTCAGAGGCCTACAAACTTAAATTTTTCGTAAAATCCACATTTTTTGCCCGGTTTTCTTGATATTTTGAACACTATTTGAATAGGCGACGTCAGATCAATATGTTTTTGTAGATTGAGGGTGTGGCACCGCCTACCATGTGTGCAGGGTATTATATTGTCGAGTATACTCGACTATACCGCCCTTACTGGTTTTAAATTTATTTTTCAATTGTTTAAGTGTTTTAAATACAAACATTCGTTAGTAATAACAACAACTTCACTCAGTGCGGACACCTGTTGCATGCTATAGATGTAAATGAATATATGATATTTTGTTAAATAAGATAAAATAGTTGGAGAGCCCAAGATGCTCAAATCTCGTTGGGAGAGGTTGCATTTCGAAGATTAAATAGGATAAAGAAAAAGGGTTCTTAGAAAATGGGTCATATAGCGGTGGTTTGAACTCATAAGATGTTTAAAAATGCAAACCGACCGAGAAAGAAAGTCCCTCCATATAATTGTTAGATTATGGAACAGCACGACTGATGCTGAATTATCTATAATGAAATCTACCCCGCTTGGGTTCCCATACTAAGATGATTTGAAATCAGTTGGAAGTCTCCTTTAAAAATTATCTTCATTATCGTTCAAATTGAGCACATTTTAGTAAACAACTTAAAACTTCAATACGAAATAATTTTAAAAATGTTCAGCTTTGCATATAAGCAATATTTGCAAATATGCGATCAGTACCTTCTTTATATACCAAGATCCGAACAAAGCTTAAGCCTTCAGTCATATTAATTTTATTTTTTCCCATAAAAGTAAACATTTCTGTGGCTTTGTTGCTGCATTGAAGCTTGTTTCATGTTAAATGTTAAGCAATAAATCTTTGCTTATTTCGCTAACGCCTCATTTTTTTTTTCATTTGTCACTCGACACTTCATTAAATAAATCGTTTATTTAACAACGGCTGTTGTAAGCAGGCAGCCTCCCCCCACTTTCACGCACTACTGACATACAAGATACAAAACTTTCACAGTCCAATGTAATCACATGAACTTGTGGCGCCCCAAAAACAACAACGACAACAACATAAAAAAAAAACAAAAACAAAGCATAAAAAATATGTTGTTTTATATTCAAGTTGCATTGTTGGTGTTTTCTTTATTGCTTATGTTTTGTTTTGTTTTAAAAATGCATAAATAAATTTTAGAAAATAATGTGTGAATTTTCTTTGAATCGTTTCAGCT
Source organism: Phortica okadai (assembly GCA_034638295.1). NCBI lineage: Eukaryota > Metazoa > Arthropoda > Insecta > Diptera > Drosophilidae > Phortica > Phortica okadai. Next base: position 7,800,592 of record CM067851.1, read on the forward strand.
TTTGCCGCCGCCGTCAGTCTATCAACGCCGTTTGGTGTTGCATGCAACAAATGCTGCAGTCGAGTCAAGACAAATTGTCAAACGAAAAGTAAATAAAAAATAAATCATCACAGCAACGTTCATGTGTGTGTGTGTGTGTGTGCGTTGAAATGCGAATACGAAACGAATGAAAAAAAAAAAAACAAATCTTAAAAAAAATATGACAAATATTTGTGTTGAAGAAAAATAATTCGGCTCAGTTGATTGAAGCAGCGACAGCAGCAGCATCCTTTGGTTGTGTGCGTGTGCGTAAGTATCTGTGCCTGTGTATCTGTGAAGTGAGAAATATAAAGTGCGCAATCACCGCAAGAAAATCAAGAAGATACAAAAAGTTGAAAAATAAATACAAAAAAAAATATATTGAAATGAAATTGTTGAAAGAAATATTACGAAAAAATGCGTACGATGCGTTTTTAATTGAGACGCAAAGCAAACGTTAAAAAAATCATATGAAATCATAAATAAAACCGACTTTAATTAAAAAAATAAAAAAAAAAAAAAACCAACACAACGAAACAAATTAAGCAATATCAAGAATCAATTTATTAAAAATCATTTTCATAAAGAAAAAAATAATTGAATTGAATTCAATAAACGTCAAAGTGTCAGTCGAAGTGCCAACGCGTCTGGCGTGTCTTATAACGCCTTCATTATCGCTCCGATTGCCCGATCAACCCAAAAATAATCAACTTATTTCGCTTTTTTTCGTTTCGTTTCTTTTATTTGCTTTGTTTTCTTTTTCAATCTTCCATGACGCGAAATGCCGACCGAACACAAACAACAACAATTTTGCATCGTACAACGCCTTGAATCCTTGAAATCCTTGTGCGAATTCGTTTGCGTGTTTAATTAATTTTAAGTGATTTTATTTTTCTTTTCTTCTTAATTGTTGTTGTGCATTTTGAAAAAAAAAAAAGTCACCAATTTAATTTACAATTTGCTGCTCAGTCATTCGCAGCCAAAGTCGCACGAGCAACGTGTAAAAAGAGCGCTGATAAAAACCGACAACAACAACAACAAAAACAAAAAAAATAACCACGTTAAAGGACAAACTGCAAAATAAAGGAAACAAGAAAATGTTTGCTGGCATTCGAAAACGTTTGGCGCGAAAGTAAGTATCTTTTGGAACATTTCTTTTTGTATATTTAGTATATGGCACAGTAGAACTTGCCTAAAATGAACCAGAAATTGTATAAGAGTTAAAGCGATCGAAGCATAGAACATTTGATGACAATTCTGTAAAATAATTATTAATGATTATATGGGAATTAAAGCTCTAGCATGAAATCTCCTGAAAACAATAGAGATTTGAGGTGCCTCTTATAACTCATCATTGGATTACTATTCCATATATTCGTTAGTTGTTCTTCCAGCGACTTCAAAATCAACGAAAAATTAAAAGAAAGTCGACCCTTAAAGAAATCTCAAATCTTCTCTTATTCTTCAAGTAAATTTTCTATCACTTTTCAACACATTCACATTACATTAATACTCATTTGGAAAAGATTCTTAGACATCAATTGACAGAGAAATTATTCGCAATGTAGGTTACTCATCCGTTCATCAATTATTAACCGCTTTTTCTTCAACATTCAACACGACCTTGTAAATTTGCATTAGCACTTTCTTCCTATAAAATTTTTATGAGAAATATTATGCATTTTTTTTTTTAATTCATCTCTTCAGTCTTAGCTCGCTTTGAAGTTTTTTATTATAGTAAAGACTTCTTTATAAAAATGTTCTTAATAGCGAAGTTCGACTGTGTTGTTTTTCTCTTTATGTATTATTTTTATTTGTTGCTTTTTTTTTTTTTTTTTTCTTTGGCCCTTTTTACTGTAATTTTATGTTGCAACAAATGCTTTGGCACTCATTTACTGCCACTCCCATCGGCCCGCAGCCGCCCTTTTCGGACCGCCACGCTTTCAATTGTGGCCCCAATTCGTGCGAATCGTACTTAAGTTACGTTAATGACTTTCGCGATAAAGGTCAATGGAGACTTATTCTACTTATTCCTATGCTCATTCCTTGTCCTCACCTCAGCTCCTCTCACTTATGCCAACCCATTGCACAGACATTTATTTCATTTCTCTTGCTTGTCGCTCAATTTGTTTTTTGTTATTGTATTTTTTTTTCTCTCTTTTCTTTTTTTTTCAATTTGTCGTTGGCTGTAAAAATTTTACATTCCCCACAGTTGACAAAAAATCTTGTCTTCTGTTCAGTCATTTAATTAAAATGTGAACGTTGAATTATGCAAAATAAAATAAAATTTCTATTTGTTCTTTTTATTATTATTATAATTTTTTTTTTTTTTTAAGAAAAACAATTAACTTTGATTTTTTTTCTTCTTATTTTCGGATCGCTTGACCTTTTCATAGCTGTTAAAAAAAACAAACGTTGCCAAAAGATAGCAAAAATTTGTATTTTCATCTTTGGCATTGAAGCAAATTTAAACTAAAATAAAATAAGTTTGCTGACTTAAACGGTTTTTGTTAAATTTGTTTGTGTTTTTGGCACGTTTTTGTTATTATTTTATGACTTCATTTATCATAATATTTTTTTTTAATGAGCCAATTAGCTAAAACTCTATTATTAAATTGCTTTGAAAACGAGTTTCACGTTCACTTAATTGAATCGTTGGCAACCCAACAACAGAACACAAATGATTGTTGTAAAATTTCATACGAGAAATAAGTATTTGAAGGTACAAATACGCTTTTATGGCAGGAAATTAATTATGTTTCTAATCAAGTGTCATACACAAGAGTTAACAACAAATCTCAGCGATAGAAGAGTACACTGCATGAATGTAAGTATGAAGTGAATATATTCATGCAGACCTCTAATACATGTAGGGTTTGTTTGTACTGAGATCAAACTCTATGTATGTACTGGATTTCCTTCAGAAGCATTATTAATCTCTCTCGATTTAATATATTATTGATTTATATTTAGAATGAATCTTCTGCTTTGTGCTTCACTTTTTTAAGACTACCCACCTATGTATTTCTCACTACTTAACTGGTTGGTGTTACCAGCCTTTTTTATCTATATATGTACATACATTGTATAAACGCATCATGATGTGCTAATTGCAACGCCGTGTAGCAAAAAGTACATTAACATACAAAATGTTTAACACTTTTTTCATGCATTGTAACTAACAAACTTTTCAATTTTCAATTTCGTGCGCTAAGACACCTGAACAAATAGAAACTACGAGGCCAAAACAACAAAAACAACAACAACGATGTATTGTTGACTTGAAATGACTTGAAATTAAAATCCCACACAGAAAAATGTTAGACAAAAAAAAAACAGTAATAATATCTTAGTTGCTGCAGAGAGGAAATGTGTTGCAATCATGTGTAACAAGTTTAGGGAAAAACCCAAAAAAACATTTAACAAATATGAAATATTTGTTGTAATATTGAAAACAAAAAAATACACAAACAAAAACATTGAGTAAATGCAACAGGAAACTGTTATGCTTCGACTTAATTAGAACAGAGTTACTTAAGATAGTAGTTTATATTTCTTACATGAATTAACTTACACACACACACACACACACTGATAATGAATGTAACTGAATTTATGCAAGCGTCGATAAATGTTCTTGGCAGCATATCTTAACGAGTGTCTTACACTTAATTATGATTGATATTGTCGTGATATTCTTCACTATTCATATATGCCGATGCGACTTGCATTGTTGTTGGCTTTATGACATGTTTTTTTTTTTTTTATGTGCAATTCTCGTGTAAACAGCTCGTTAAATAAATTAAACGTCATTCCAGCAACAAAATACATAAACTATAATAAAATTGTAGGCAAGAAATTAAAAAAAAAAATGCATATGAGCGCTTATTTTAGTTACGCCCTCACAGATACAAATACAATTGACCCTTTTCGACGCTTTGTGCTTGTGACAGCAAAATACTTCAATGACATTTGATAATTTTTTCATGAAATTTCTTTCAATCTAAAAATAAAACACAACTGACATGTTCTTCTTGTCAGCGTCCCTCAAGCAACTTTAGTCAAAACTATTTGGTTGCATTTCAAGTACGTAAAGTGTCAGAGCACCTAAAGTGTCAATTCAATCATGTGTATGCGCAGCTACGTATGTATCTTGTATCGATCGTGTGTGTGCAGGCAGGCAGGCGGCAGGCGAAAAACAAAAGACGAAAATATATTGTAAAATTTCAAAAAAGTGACAATAACGTAAAAGGCGAAATGCATTTGACAGGAAACACGCACACACAAACACACACACAGGCAACTGCAATTGGCAGCAAATCTTGTGGCAAGACGCAACTTCAGCCAATCAGTTGCGCTGCGGGTTGGGTGTGCCAACGCCACCAACAACAACAACAACAGCGGCAATCTCTCTCAACTGGCATCCTCCAGCTGCCTTGTGCGACAATCGGGAGCTCACAGTCGCATGTTGTTATGATGAATACCTTTTTAATGAGCGGCTGACACATGAATATGAATTGCTTGACACATTGAATGGCATCGTTGCATTTAAAGCCTCAACGTTGGCCATACAAATGCTTCTTTCATAGCAATTTATTAAGATTGTTTTTGTTTTCTGTTTTTTTTTTTCACATTTATTTGCCAAGCTATAAAAACGCGCCGTGTGCTCAAAGATACTCATATATTTATGTATGTGTGTGTGCTTGTATGCTATGAGTGACCCTAACCTACCCAAAAATAAAATTTTATTTTATTGCAACATGCAAAAATGAAGTAAAAACATGTTTTTACACAAAAATATGTTTTTTTTTACACATTTCTATAACGCAAAATACACTTTGTATACACTTAAAAAAATTATTTCTTATTTTTTTACGCTTTTTTCCAAACGCGCTTTTTGTACTTGTTTTCTAATTAAAAGTTTTTTTCCGCTAACGTTTGCTTTAAACGCAAACTTTTTCGAGTCTCAATGGAAACAACAACAAAAAAAAAAAAAACAGAAAAAAAAGCAACAAACAAATGCGAAATAGCCAAACAACATTGAGGGGCACAGAACTTAACACGCCCTATTTGGGGCGCGTTTTTACAACCGCGCTGTGCCGGCTTGCCTTTGTTTTTATACACACGCCGGAGCATATTGATTTTGTCATGAAGTTTGTAACACACAGAAGGAGACATTACCGACCATATAAAGTAAATACCATATATGTATGTATGCTTGATCAGCTCGAACAGACGAATTTATAAAGTCATGTCTATCTGCCTGTCTGTTTTAGTAAAAATCCTACGAGAGTTTTAAAGCTATCGTAAAAATTTAAATGCAGAAGTTTTTTATATAAGTCCAGACATTATATAACTCAGAATTATCTTGTTCAAATCACTATAGAATAGAGCTGCGATAGGAATGATTTGTCAAAAATAAGAATTTTGCTCGAAAAAAGTTTTATTTTTTAAACTAGTTAACAACGCATAAGAACTTCTTGGACATAGATTGGAGATTGGTGAAGGTTGGGCGACTATAACATAAATTTGCCATAGAAACGATCGGTCAAAAATAAGGTTTTTGTTAGGGAACATTTCTTGTTCTCGAATATAAACAGAGAAAACTTTGCAATGACATGTTTTTATTAATGCTTAACTATATTGGAAAGTCTTATAAGTATGGCACATAAGGGCGTGGCACCGCCCATACAGAATAAAGCTTAAAAATATAGTGGAATATGATTAGACAGGCTTTCTTTAAGATAAATTAGGAAATGGGCGTGACTGCGTCGCTTCCACTTGAAAAAAATTAAACTTACTATAAGAAAGGTTTTCCAATAAGAATAATTGGGTCAATGCAAGAGTATATAAATGTCTGTATAACCGCAAATAGCTCCCTCACTGGTTGTTTTTTTTTCTGGTTTTTGCTTTGTTATACTTTGATAAATAGAAGCTATCGTATTTTTGGCATGGCAGGTGAACGCGCTTGTGCGCCACACAATACAAAAGCCCGAATCCAACTAACTAATAAAATACCCAATTTTCAGCCTTAAAAACAGAAAATGGAAAAAAAAAATTCTATGTTGTTATCTAAGAGCGAATAAACCATTAAAAGCTTGTTTATGTACGCGCACGCACAGCGGAATTTAACAAAAAAAAAAAAAAAAAAAAAAAACAACAATAAACAATGCAACATTAACATGAAATACATGTTGTTGTTGTTGTTTCTTTTACTCATGATATTTAAAAATAAATATTTGACATTTACAAATATTTGGCATTCATATTTCACTTAATGCTTTACATATTATCGTGTTGTTGTAATTAGCATACAAAGCGCACCATTTAAGTTTGACCACAAAGAAAAGAAAAAAAAAAAAAACTTATATTTTATTTTGCTGAGTAGGAAACAAAAACAAACACTTACTTAAAGCTTTGATTATCCGCTTTGGCAAAGTGCCAAAGACGAATGCAAATGACTTGTTGTTGTTGTTGTTGTTGCTTTTGCTTTTGCCATTACAACGCCGGACACCAGACTGCACCTTGACGGCTTCCTTTTGAAAGTAAACATGCCACAAATGCATACAAATAACAAGAGACAAAACAGGCAAATCAAATGAAAGGCTTACAGAAATGTTCAAGTTAAAGTCCAAGCAGAAGAAACCAAAGCAAAAGAAGAAGAAGAAAAAGAAGCAAATACGATAAATGTAAACCTTAGGAAATCATCAAGTCTTTGCTTTGCCGCAATCAGTTAAGTAAAGTGCTTGAGGAGGCAAACACAAAGTGTCCACTTGACTTGACTTCCGTTTGTGGTTTCTTGTGTCCAGCAAATTCTCGGAATCATCGTTGTATGCATGTATATATGAGTGTGTGTGTGTGTGTGATGTAATGTGTGTGATTTCATAAAAACTAAAATAAAAATAACTAAAAAACAGTTATTTGCATAAATATCATTTTCCTTTTTACAATCTGTGCGTCACTTCAAATAAAGTTGGTAAGCGTTGAGTTGGGTGTTTCTCTTTAAAGTTAACTGATGATGATTTATATTATATCATTAAGAACTCAAAATTATTGTAGGTAGTTTTTTTTTAAATTCTTATATATAATTATATTTTTAAAACATTTATTTTACTATCCAAGTCCAACTTTAGTGCAATGGCTTTGAATATGTAAAGAACTTGAGCTCTTAGAATTTATTTTACGATTTCAATGCGAAGCCTCCTGGAAAATGTCCAGACAACCTACAATTTATTGTTCAAATTAGAACAATCGATGCTTTTTTCCAAACCCTTTGAAGATACTAACAATGGAAAGCCCGAAATGGTTATAAATTTGTGTCCTTGCTGGAGATATTCTTCGAATCTGTAATGTTCTTTACCGTCTTCACTAAGAGTTCCTTAAAATTATATTTAATCTAAATTTGTCTCGAAGTTTCTGTTGTGCTACCCTCCTTTTAATTATATTACAACATGTGATTAGATAAAACTTTCTTATCAATCACACTTCTTGAGGTGCAAAAGCATAAATTTCTTCAAATCCCGACACTCCCTTTAGTTGTATATTTTTACGCAATAATAGAAAGAGTCTTTTATTTGAGAATAACCGAAAATTCCTTCGACCACAACTCAAGAATCAAAAACTTCTAACAACATTTTTGAAAGTTGAACTTATTCAATAATATTTAGAGGCGATTTTGAACTGTTGTACATAAATTAACTAACTAACTAATAAAAAAAAAATAATGCAACAACATAAAAACGATAAATAATAACTTACATGCAACCAAAAGAGGTCACAACAACAGCAAATAATTTATGGAAAAACTGTCGAAAATAATTTTTGCCAAGCAAATGGACTATCATTAACAACAAGTACACTTTATTGAATGCACTTCGATGCACACTAACACACATGCAAATGCGCTGAAGAGCGTTATGTGCATGAGTGTGGGTGTTTAGCCGAGTAGAGTTGAGTTGTGTTGAGTCAGCGTGGCGCGTAGGCCGCTTAAGCCATAGTCAGACTTTATATGATTTAGCTGACCACACGCAAAGTCAAACAGTCGACAGCATCCTCAGTGCCAGCTCCAGACCCAGTCACAGACGCAGACTCCGACACGGATCGATAGCGGCAAATGATGTTAGTTTCAGTCACTGTGTGGTATTTATGTGTAAGCATACTTTTTGTTGCTACTGTTGGCAAAAATTTAGCTACATGACATTTAAATAGATATAAAAAATGTTATTAAATAAAAATAAAAATACGATATTTTAAATTGCAAAAATTGAATACTTAACCAACAATTATTGATCAACCATAAAAGCTTTTTTTTTTTTGTGGTGCGCAATTGAAAATAACAACAACAAAATATTGTGTGAGAACAATACATAAAGTCCGATTGAGGGAGCCAACCGCTCCTTAAATACATGCTTGTGAAAATAGGCGCGTTTGCATTGTTGGAGTTCTGTTTCAGAACTGTTTGTGCTCCACTTGTCAATACTTAAGTACATGTGTGTGTGTGTGTGTGTGTGTGTGTATTGTCAGGAAAACAGTTTCACAGCAATTGTTAATTTATTCATGAGCGCACATATTCGAGCACAACAAGTTAGCATACAAACATTATAAGCGCCATAATCCAAGCTTAACACGCTCCGTTAAACATTTGTGTGCCCCTCGCGGTCTCAGTGGGCATGGCAACTCAAGTGCTTCTGTTTTTGATTTTCATTTTTTTTTTTTTTTTCGGAATACAATAAAAACGTTCTGTTAAAACTTAAAATCGCACAAACACACACATGATGCTATGACAACGGCTTAGTTACATACTGAAGTACATACATTGCAAGAGATATTCTCATCGACAGCACAAGTGTGAAACGCTTACGCAAAGTGTAGTTTTCAACAGGCAAATAAGCGCATTGGCAAACAAACAAGTTTTCTAAAAGCGCTTAAAAACTTATTCATACAGGGTGCTGCACAATTAACGTAAGTTACAGCAAAAAGGTTACTTAAAAGTAGAAAAAGAACATATATTGTCTTATGTTTAATACAGCCGCACAGCACATACAGCAATCTAGCATTAAGCACTAAGGCTAAGTTCAAATGCTAGTTTGTCTCATGTGTCATGCGCTCGTATGTAACATTTGCTTTATTTTATTTTTAAGTAAATTTTATTGCACAAATGACGTGAATTTCTGCTTCATTAATGGAACACCCTTTATATGTATGTACGTTTGGCACAATGTTTGTAGTGTAATTACAAGTCAAGGCCTCATTTGCAGGCAGACTTCTTGGCAGTCTGTCTGTCTGTCTGTCTGAGTTTCTGTCCGTCTGCCTGTCGTTGATTTTAGCTTTGCTGTTGAAATTGATGCTTTGTTAGTTGTGTCGTGCATATTCGTCACATTTTAATCAAGTCAAACCAATGCGGAAGATTGTGGGTGTGATTAATGAACGTATGCACATATGTCTGTCTCTCTGTCTGTCTGTCTGTTTGTACGAACGGTTGAACAACTGCAGCGAAAGTCAAATGGATGCTTCGACGCGTCGTAGTCTTCAACATCATCATCAACAGCAGCAGCAGCCGCAGCAGCATCTCATTTCAACACTCCTTTTGTATCGCATCGATGCTATCGATGACCTAAATCTTTAAATATTTGAGATACACTACAACTTCACCAAATGCTCAGACAGCGGTGCACAACACAAGACTTTCAAATCCTACACATGAACGTCACAAATTTGCATAATTCAACTTCAACGAGTAAGTAAGACGAGATTTTATGCTGAAAAATTGTTTTGGGCAACGTTATACATACACATATGCCTGCATGCATATAAAGTTATAATCATTTGAGCGCTTAACTGATAAGAATCGCTAAATTTGACGCTGATTGGGTTTTGATGAAAATTACATAGAAGGCTTAGCCGTAGACATGGGCTCGGGCTCGGGTTCAGACACAGGCATATCCATTTAGATTGAAGCAGTCTTGTAATTATGTTTGTTGGAAGAGAGTTCCTTAAAATACTAAGCTTAGGCAAATTTCGTATCTTATCTCATACATTTGATCAACGAGGGGCGTAAAAAAGTATTAAAAATGGGTCACGTAAGTTTTTCTAAGTTTGTCGCCTAAGTCTCTGAGTGACGGTTCAACAGATCTTGAAGTTTTAGATAACTGAAAAATCTGTTTGGTTTTTATTTAAATATAAAAAATGTTAATTATAACATATACAATAATTTTATAATCACTTGTAGTTCCCATGACACAAAAAAAAAAATTCTTACAGTAAAAATTGTGCGCATTTCATTATAATGCGTTATCATATAATATATATAAAAAAAAACTCAACTTACAAAACCAGAAAACATCCGTTGGCAGTAATTCCAACATACATTGTGTTTTTTTTGTTGTTATTGTTGATATTAAATACAAAAGCGCTTTAAAAATATCAACAAACGATATCAGTGCTATAAACATGACGAGCCGCTGCCAACACTTGTTGAACGCAACGATTAACGGAAGTTTCTGTGCGACAAGACAAAAGTACATGAACGCGTATTGCAAAAGGGTCTGACACATCGATTGTGCAACAAGCCAACAACAACAAACAATGTTGAAGCAAAGACAAAAACAACAACAACAACCAAAAAGAGACAAAAGTCAAGTAAATAAAAACGAAGCGGAAGCATGCAACTTAACTTTACGCCATTGAATGTCACCGCAGGCAAGTCTCTCTAATGACTCAGTTGCACCTTCTTCAGCTACTCGCTGCCTTGCCCGGGCGCTGGCACGTTGCGGCTGATTGCACTTTGCGCACATTCTGCTTTGGGGGGTAATTTTTCGCTACTGCTTTAATTAATTAAAGCAGCGCAATGTCATTAGTTGCCCTTTTGACTTGCTGCCTGTCGGCGTGTCTGTCCGTCCGTCCGTCCGTCTGACTGCCTGTGTCATTTCACTTTTGCGTTAATTGAATTTGTTGCCTTCTGTTTTCTGTTGATTTTTATTGCCATTTATACGCCATGAGTCACGGCAGCAAGACAGCAAATCGAATTATTGTACTTAAAGCAATACAACACAAAGTGCTTTCATCGATAGATACTTTTGACTTTGTTTTAATTGCTGTTAAAAAATCTAATAACAATTTTAGAAAGAAAATTTATTGAAAAATTAAAGTCATAAATTAGGCTTGTTGGTTTTTTATTTATTTATAAATTTTATTGTATTTTTTGTGATTTTTTTAAATATAAACAAAAAACACGTAGGCTGAAATAAATATTTGAATGGCATGGCAGCACCGGCAATAGATATCAATTGAACATGCAACATGCTGCAAGATTGTGCAAAAAAAAAAATGGTACAAAAACAAAAATTGTTCTTACAAACAGTGCAGCAACAACAACAGCAACAATAATAATGTAGCGGAGATCTTTGACTATTTTGCGCTGCCCACTTGGTGTCAACTGCAAAGACCACAGCAACAACACCAACAAAAACAGTAATAGTAACAACACGAAACGAAACATTTACGCGATTAGGATGTAAGATTGTTTTTTTTTTTTTTTTGTTTTTTCTCAGTTTTTCTTGTGTCTTTATTTTCTATAAGTGCGCATAAACTTTGAGTTTGACAAACTGGATTTGCGACAGTTGAATGGACCGTGTAAACGAACTGACAAACAGACAGACGCACTCAAACATACGTGTGCACATGTGCATGATTTGATACACACACACACACACACACAGTCCACAAGTACGATCGCACAAACATTCGCCGGGCTGCCCACTCGTTTGCTGACGCCGCCAAGTGCCAATTTATCGAATTATTTGCACTTAACTCGCAAATTCAATTGGAAAGAGCACAAATATCAATATAAGCAGCAACAGTAAAGCATAACAACAACAACAATCAAATGGTATAAAATTCAATTGATATCTTTTTCGATTTTATTGGGTCGTGTCAATAATGCCGCAAGGTGCCAAACCAACTTGATTTGCTAGCTCAGCTATTTCGTATTAGATTATATACACACACACACACACACATGCATTCACACATTCGTTTTGTTGTCGTTTTTATTTATTTTTGCTTTCCTTCTTTGCAACTCTGTTACAACAACAACGACAACAACAATTGTGTGTCAGTGAGTTAAGATTATGAAAATGCAATAGATTTGGTGGGTTTGGCAACAACAACAACGACAAACAACTTGTCTACATTTTTTATGCCTTTTCGACAAAATATCTTGAGTCTGATTCGCACCATGTTATTAGAAGCAACTGCACTATTTGGCACTAACTTGTGGGTATGAAGTTGATTATAGATTAAAGTGTAACTGACGTACATATTTCTCGTTGGCAAACAACAACAAAATTTTCATGCAAGTTGTGAAATAAATTTTAAAAATAAAAAAATTATTTATCAAAATATATATTAAAGAAGTGAAATTTCTTAAAACAAAATTTTTTATCAAACATATTTGAAGAAAACATATGCAATAAAATCTTAACTTATTACTCATTGAATTAAATAATGGCCTAAACAAGTACACAAAAATTTATGAAAATTTATATGCGTCAATTAATATTTTTTTTTTTTTTGATTCATTTATGCAGTCAAATGCTAAAGTCATGCCTACGCATGCGTACAGCAAAGATACAATAACAACACCAACAACAAAAACTACAAGTTTGTGGTAAACAAATCAACAAAAAAAAAAAAGTACTAAAAAAGAACTCGTCAAACAAGTTAACATTTGGCAGCATTGATTTTCATGCCAGACTTGCAGACTGCAGGTGCTCAACGAAGAAGAAGCAAATGCAAAAAAAATTGCACCACAAAACATTTGATTTTTGTACTCTTTTATTGTTATTATTATTTTCTGTAACTAAACTTTTAACTCGTTTTCTTTGCAGGCAACTTGAAAAGGATTGCGATGACGATGACAAGGATGATTTGCACGACTTTGGGCCACCGCCGAATTATATACAAATATCACAGGGCAAAATTCAACTCGTGCATCAAACACGTTCGCTTGAGAATGAGCCAACAACGCTCGTGCAGGACAGACACGACAAGGTGAGTGAGTACGCGAAATACACACACACACACACGCATACATACACACACTGCAACAAATATGTATACAAACAACGTAGATCAACGCTAAGTCATCATGGTGTCGGCTTCTTGTAGTGCTAAATAAAAAAATATTACAAAAATAAAACAAAAAAATAATGAAATTAATTTTGCACTGTGTAAAACATGTTGTTGTGCTTCGCTTTGGTAAAATCAAACATGTACAAATACATGCGCCATTCATCAACGTCATCATCATCAACTATTAACTAATTTTATGCTTAAAACTTGAAATACACTCAAATCTACAACAACAAAAGCATTGAAATTATAGACAACAACAACAACTGACACCCCAACACGATTTTCTTAACAAATTATATATTGTTTGTACGGGTTGTTAACCCAATTTGTTTATACATGTTCAACACTAACCAAGCAGAAAGCTGCTTTATCTGTATCTGTGTATCTGTATCGGTCGTGAACTGTCGAGCACTTCATTTGCCTTTTGCTTATGCCCGTCGACATGCGATCTTTTATGCTTGCCTGCAAACCTTTGAACTCGCAATGCTGACTTTGAAAACTTTTGTGTGAATAGCGACACTTGAACTCGTTAAAGTTGCATTTAAGACATCACTTTATGCCGAGATTGATGAGCCCATCATAAAAGGCAAATGCACGCTTGGCATGCATGCTGAACTACACAAGAACTCAGCAGTAAAGCACGAATGGGAACACAGAAAGTCTACAAAAAAACCGAATCTTGTCAAAATCTCATTAAAATTACAATTAAATTGTCAAACAGAAAAAAATCGAATATAAAAACGGTTGATTATGATTCGTGCTCATATCTGCTGCCGTAAAACAAAAACAATTTTAGATGATTTTCAAGAATTGTCATAAAAACTTGCAGTCCCATTTATAACATACAGATTTTTATCTAACAAACGAATTCTAGAAATTTATTTCAGTTTTCTACACATAAATAAGTTCAAAGTTGGACACAGGCAGGCAAATAATTAAGAGGTTGTCTTGATGATCTTACAGATTAAAATAAAAATTTCGAACATGCCATCACAGATAACAAAATTTGTGCTCTAGCTCTACGGGAAACTACTAATATTATTACTAATGTCGAAAAATAACATAATAAAGTTTAGAATAAGGATCTCTGAAGGTTTTTTAATTTACAGTCATTATAGAGTATTCAATAAAATGTTCGAATGTTCAAGAGTGCTTAACTTTCCTAAAATTTTCTTGAATTATTTATTTTATAGTATATTTTATAATAAAAAAAAGTCATGTGTGTAAATTTTAAAGCGATTAACCATCCCGAAAATAAATAACTTTCCTGGGAATCAACGTATGCAAGAACTTACGGTATTTGCTGCGACTTCATTGTAGTCTATAACTGTACATATAAGTGAATATTTTTTTTTTAAACATTACTTTCCATTTTATCATATTTGTACATATGTATATTTTCACCGTTTTGGAAATAAAACATGTAAGAAAAAAAAACAAACATTCATTGTAGTTGTCACACCCCATATTCCGCATTTAGTATCTTCCATATTGGCCAGTGGCCACTGTCCAGACACATAACACGCGTTCCCATCGCTACCGACCCCAGTCAACCGATCACGTTTTGACTTCCGTGACGTTTTAATAGCGCTCAGTTTGCTTGATTTATGACACGTCGAATGTGCTCTTTTTTTTTTTTTGCTGCCACTGTCATTCCCTCTGCTCCCACCGCTGCTGCTGTTGCAGTCTTGTTTACTTTCAATACAAACGCACTCATTCTTTCTCTCTCTCTCTCTAACCCCTCCCAGTCAACCAAGCAGTGCTGCCAAGCATAATTTATGTAAATTTTACATAATTCCAAAGAAGTTGAACATTTCGTGTTAAATGTGCTGAGGAAAAGTTCTAAAAGGTTAAATAAAGCTTGTGAAAAAATAAAATAAAATTAAAGAAGGAAATTTTTCTAACAAACAGGTTAACAAGATCTTTGTAAGGTAAATAAAATACAAAAAAAAAAAAAAAAAACAACCATCATTGGCAAAGTCGCCGACAGTCACACTAAACGGCAGTTGAATAATTCTCAGCCTTGTTTGCTTGAAGAAGGCACGCAATGCCGTTGTTGCTCTTAATGTAACATACATAAGTGGCAGTAAGTGCTTAAGAGAGATACTTTTATATCTGTAGCACTTGAATGCGGGCTTGGCACAACGTAGTGAACGTACGCTACAGCAACAACAGCAACAACAACTTGCTAATTGCAACGCAAACGCGCACGGAACGCAGCTGGTGGCTTGTTTTTAATCTTTCGATTTTTCTAAAATACGCATGCGTGTCTAACGTCTTGTGTGGATACAAATACATGTGTGTAAGCGTTGATGCATGTATGTATCTATACATACACATATGTTGGTTACTCATGCGCAATTGTTTAGATTTTGCACGAATCACGCCGACGTTGTGGCTGCGTGTGTATCGATTACCAGCAATTTAATGAGATACTTTTATTTCTGCAGATACACAACACACAATGTGTCGGTATATGTACGTACGTTTCAGCATGTCTTTATATAAAGAATATAGTTTTTTTTTTTTTTGTATTTATTTTTGTTTCTCATATCATGACAAAAACAAATAGCCAGCAACATGTTGTTGTTGCTAGAAAAAGCCATCATCAGCATGCAGGCAACGTTTAAGCTACGGCCAGCTATCGTATTGCCCTAACCGACACCCCCACGGGCCATTAAGTGCAGCAGACAGCAGCAATCGTCGTCTATGAATACACTAAATGGCATCTCGATTATTGTCCAAACACGCCGGCAATCGTACAAATGGACAGACCGGCGGACAGACAAGCAGTCGGTCAGTGAGTGAGTTGCACAAGCGCAAGATGATGATTGCATTGACTTCACACATACAGAGAGAAGTTTTGCTTTTCTTTTGGCAATCGGCAGGCAAACGACACAATGCATCCAACAACAACAACGACAACAACAGCAACAGCAGCTGCCACTATCATGAGAACTTTGTCTGTCCGTGCATCTGTCTGTCTATCTGTCAGTCAGTCAGTCGGTCGGCCAGTCACGTTCTTTACGTTTATTGCGTGGATGCCACTTATGTCGTCGCAATTTCGCGACGTGATTGAAAAAGTTCATTGAACGTCAGACAATTTACTTGCAACATTTGTTGACTGTTTGCGCTGCACTATCTGCTTTTTTCTGTCCATCTGTCTGTCTGTCGTCTTTCGACAATTGCTCACCACATGCGCTGTGATAATTCCTCTTATAAATATTGTCTATTTGATCATGTTTCTTTTTCACTGATTTGCTTACATTTGCATAAGTTACTCGTTACCCAATGCGGTTACTCAATAACGAATCGTGGCATTATAGTAATTTCCTGCTACAAATCATTGTTCTCTAAGCTGCTTTACTTGCGTGTTTGTTGGTTTTTTTCTTCTCATATGCATGATTCATGTTTTCATACATATTTGGCATCATAAATTACTTTACACTTTTCTTTAGTTATGATTTTTTGTTTGGCTTAACAACAAATATGTTTTGCCTTTGTTGTTGTCGTTTTTACCTTTATCAATTTCCGAGACGCTTAAAAAGTTTAAAGTAATAAAAATGTTTTACAACTTCCACAAGTAATTTGAATTACACAAATATTTGTTAGTTTTAATCTTTAGCAAGTTGTTTTGTTTTTTTTTGTTTTTTTTTTTTTATGACTTAAGTTGTTGGCCATTTTCGTTTACTTCTTGTCTTTGTGTACTAAAAATTTTATGGCTTTGAGACCTTGTCATGTATGTAAACGTAATGATGAAAAACTATAAATAATATTTATAGCCATATTGACTTTCAAATGCTGAAAACTTTTACTCATCGACTACCCATGTTGTTTGTTGAAGAAAGTTTTAAATTATTATAGGACAACCATAACAAAAATATAAAAGGATTATTACTTTACGGATCAAACGTTGCTGTAATTAATACAAACAGCTTAATCAAAAGAGAGAGTTTTCATAGCTGAGGAATATGAGATCAAACAAAGTTTTCAGTTTTTAGATCAATTTATGACCACTTTCTATACCAATATGAATAACTTTAGTACCAATTTTACTACTTCTTCTACTACTTATGTGTGCCAATTTTTTTATTATAACAATTTAATAGCATTAAAATTTTAAGCTTTTATATGAGAACTTTAAATAAGAACTTTAAAGTTCTACTTAAATAAAATCCTCTCTATAAAAGAATATTTTTAATAGGTTTACATCGTGTAAATTCACACATACTCAAGTTTGAACTTTCGCTGAATTTTATTTGTACATTTTTTTATTTTTAGTGTATTTAAATTACTTTTAATTTACTTCGTGCAGCAAATTTTGCAGCACGCGACGTCGACGCCTCGTAAATAATTGACTGTGCACACCTGTAATGCTTGCGCGGGGGGTTGGGGGCAGCGGTGGTGAGCGCCATGCATTCATTCGACAACACATTGTTGTCCTTGTCGTTGCCATCGTCGTCGTCGTCGTCGTCTGATTTTAATGCATTTCGTGCAATTTTCATGCAAACGACATGACTTTTTTGCTAAATTAGCTTTGTTTTTTTTTGTTCTTTTTATTATTATTTTGCTCACAAAAGTTCAATGAGTTCGTTAACACTTTTAATGCAATTAAAAAAATATCAAATTAAATAAAGTACAAACAACTTTAATTAATTACGTTGAGTTGCAACAAAAACTTAACTTAAGCGAGACATTATTTTTGTATGGTTTTTAATATTAAGTGGGCTTTTTTTCTTTTGTTATAATTTAACGACTTAATTGGCTTTATTTCATTTCATATACACAACGCACTCGCCTCTCTTTCACACACACACACATACACATATATATAAACACACACGAAATCAATCATCATTTGCTTACAATTATGTGTTGGTGCTTTCACATTTCCATGCAATTACACGCAACAACAACACACTATTTGTTGTTGTGAGTGCTTTTTACTTTGTTTTGTGCAATTTTATTGTGTTTTGTTTTTATTTTGTATTTTTGTTCATTTGATTTGTTTGTTTATCTCGACAGGCCTTGTTGGAAAAGCGCATATTCGAGCTTGAAGGCGCACTGCTGCGTTTGCAGGAGCAGTTCAGCAATGTGAGTATAGTGCAGCGCAATAAACAAAATTATAATGTATTTTGTTGTTGTTGTTGTATGAATTAAGTACCATCATCAGGCTAAGCAATAAGACATAAACGCGTGTCTGTCTGCTTGTGAAATGTTATCAGCCCAAACAGCAATGACAGAGTCTATGCGGCTATGACTGTAATTTCCTCTATGATGAGTCGATGTGGTCGTAAGTCGTTTTAATTTCCTGTATTGTAGACTCACTACACAACACAAAAGTATACACACACACACACACACACAGATGGATTTATCTGCGAGATTGTCATATCCTGTAGCAGTTGCCATGCGTGGTTAAGTCATTGTCACAGTGCGGCATCATGTGTCGCTATGCGTATCCTGTGGGCGTTCCAAAGGGACTTTTGCTTTGCCCAACTGCGGTTTTTGTGGCATACACACATACAAACACATGCACTCTTTAAACTGTAAGCCAAATGGCCTACAACAAGGTCATGTACACTCTAATTAAAAGGTTTGGTTTAACTCCTTTCCGCTCGGCTTGCCTCGGCTTGGTTTGCTTTCAAATTACACGCTCATAAAGTTTGTGTATACACGAGAAATTAAATCAGCAGATACATTTAACCCTATTGCGTAGTTTACATCCTTTTTTTTTGTCTTTGTTGTTGTTTTTATCATTCTATTTGCCTTCTTTATCTGCTGCCCGTCAATGAAAGTTACTCATACGCAAAGTTATCAGCGTACGGTTCAACTTCAAAAGTCGGTTGTCGGCTCAATGCGTACGTATTTCCGGCTAAAATGTAATTGAATCTAGAACACATTTTTGGCACACGCCGACAATGTTGACGGCATCCGTGTTTGTGTTGGCGTTCGGCGACAGTGCAAGCAACCATCCGACCGTCTGTCCATCACATTCAAGATGCTGCAGATATACTTTTTTTGCTATCCGAAATAATAAAAGAAATGCTACTACTTAGCATCGAATTTTATGGTGTGAAAACTCACAGCGTGCCTCTAAATGTGTACTAAGCCAAAATAAAGCTTCAATTTGAGACGACTTTGGGCGAGTTGTGCTCACTTGGAGCCGTTTGAGTATAAAAATAAGTAAGAAAGGAAAAAAAAATCAGATTTCCGCAATGAAATTGCTTATAGGACGCCCCCAACTTAGTTGCTGCCAACAAAAAGACAAAATAAAGCAACTCTGCGAACATTGCAGGCGGCTTAAAGTACATTTTGGCTGATTTCTTTTGCCGCGTTGTCATTTTTACGCCTTCAGCCTTGAACGAAAAAAGAAAAAGAAGAAAAAAAAAAAAAACAACACCGAAACGAAACGAAAAGGAAGGCAAAGGAAAAAATGAAGTAAATTTATCGCTAAAGTTGCCACTGACGCTGTTTAGTAACAGAGTGCCACTATTGCCACCCTTCGCGCACACCCACGCGCAATGTTAACACACAGCCACTTTTGCAGTTCGCTGGCTGACAGACAGACAGAGACAAACTGACTGACTGACAGACAGACAGCCAAGGCAGGCATGTAGAATCATGCATAGGAATCCGATTACGGTCATTTATTGTGCAAGTATGCGAAATTTGCTCAGTTTTTTTTTGTTTTTCCATTTATGCTTTCTGCTTTTCGTCTTACATAACAGCACAGCAGAGCAAAGACATCGATGTCGACAATATTTCTGCACATTATCTGTCTGTAAATAACGATTAACTGCGTTTTGGGCGTTTGATGGTAATGGCTTCAATGAGGGGCGGGGGTTGTAAGTGTATGTGTAAGTGTGTGTGCATGTGCTTTATGGTTATTGGCATATCAGTAGCGTCACTTAGACTCGTGTGAGTGTGTATATGTCTGTCTATATAATTCAATGCTATTCCTATAACATCTCATCTGTTTCTAATTCAGCAAAATTGTATTGTAGCAACAAAACAAATGGCAACCATCAGTTTTTGTTTTTTTTTTTTCTTTGCCACAATGGCGTCTAAAGTGTTTACGAATTTACTGTTAGAACGTGTATATGTATTTGTGATTAAGTGTAATTGATTCTGTGCGTTGTCGACATTTGTCATTTATCACATCTTAACGCCGCCGCCTCTGCCGCCCGCTGCTCTTGATCCTGCTGCACATGAACTTAACTTGACATTTTTATTGTATATTTGTGTAAGTATGCGTGTGTGTGTGCGTCTGAGGCTCATCTCGTCTGATTTCACTTTGACCGCAACAATAAAACAGAATTCTTTTTGTATCTATAACTATTTGTATGTGCATATCTTTGTATCTGTATATCTGACATTGTCACAAAGCTTGTCAGTTATGCAAAAGAAAAAAAACCACATAACCGCACAGTAAGGAAGTTAAATAAAAAAAAATATCATATAACTGTTGAATGAAATGAGCACATTTTCTGACAACTGTCATTGACTCAAATTGATTATAAAATACAAAATGTAATACTTAGTTGAATAATTCCCAGGCAAAAGATTGCTCAAGTTACGCATAACCTTAAATTGTTGTATCAAAACTTAGGAAAAATAAAATATTCTTTACACATAAGTTTATCTCATGAATTTCAATACAATTTGCTGAAATTGAAATACTTTTCAAAGTTATATTTCCGCTTGTACAACATACAAAGTAACTGTAGAATTTTTCTAAATGTTTCAACGCAAAATTTCCTAAAATGTCACAACATGTCATACATACATACATTCTTTATGATTTTCAACGAAAAGTTGTGACTCCGCATTCGTTTATTTCCGTACATTTGACCGAGTCAGTTGAGTGTGCCTTTCGATAACATGGACTATGAAAGTCAGACAGCAAATCAAGACAAATGCCATGCAATGTGTATGTTTGTGCTTTGGCTTTGACAACTTTGGTTAACTTTATCATTTGCTGCAACAGTCGAAAAGATTTTACGCAACTTCTGAGTTCCGTACCCTTCTCAAATTGCTGACAGCTGTTGCCGTTAGACGGTTGCACCAGCTGAGCTTTGCCGGTCGTATGACGCTTAATCCTTTCAAGTCTAATTGGAAGCGTTGAAGTAATCGTTAAATATTTGCCCTTTCTTTTTTTTTATAACAACTCTAAGAGCTTAAAATGGTGCTTGTTTTTCGAAGGTATTATAAAAATCCAATTGCATATGCAGCTTTGAAACAAATATTTGTCAGATCAGCGCCATTTGTCAGTTTGTCAACAAATATTGAACTGCATGATTGACACTGATTGAATGCTTCAATTGAAAAACGAAGGGAAAAAAGCAAATTTAAGCTGAAATTTGAGTGAAAGCAAAAAAAAAAGATTAAAACCAATTAAAATGGCTTTTTTTTTACGTAAAACAAATTAATAATATTAAAGTGTAATTGGCTTGACAGAATTTTCAATGAGTTTTCAATAATAAATCAACGACCCAAACACTTAAAGCCAAAAAATATGCTGCAAAGCAAATGTTCGAAAAGCCAATTTTGGTGGTTTTTTTTTTTCTTGCTGACAACCAAAGCAGCCAATTTGCTAATGAAGCAGAAAAATATGGAAAAACATTTTGAAGTATTTTGTTGGCAGCTTATTATGAAATATTTATTAGCTGCAGTTGTCATAGCAACAATGCAGCTGCCAAACCGATGCCGTCTGACAAACATACTTGTTAAAGCTTGAACAATGCTGAAATTTGAATAATTCAAATTGAAATTGGCAAGCAAAATAAAAGCACGTTGACGTTTAGCGGAGTTGTTATCCTGACACTGAATGCCATGTCACGCTCCTGGCAGGCGACACTCCAAATGCTTGGTTGAATGAACCAATGAACAAAAGAGGCAGCATTGGTTGAGTGTCAGCAGAGTCGCCATGACGTTGGAGACTTGAAAGTACGAAAAAATGAAAGAGAAATAAAAAAAAAAAAATAACAGTGAATTGCTTTGTTTAATTTAGTTAGGCATAGCATACAAGCAACAGTAGCAGTAACAACAACAACAACAAACAACACCAATGTAGCCATTGCCATTGCTATTGCTGTTCGTGTCAACTGAGCACAGCGGGCAAAGGGCAGAGTGCAATTTGTTGGAAAGGTGCTGGCCGCGGCAACAACCTCGGCACGTGCTCAATTTTTAATTCGAAAGACAGCTCAGACGCTCACACACACACACACCAATGGTTGGAGGCAAATCTCTGCTTTAATAAGCTCAGCTGCATGTGGCATAAAACAAACCAACAACAAAAAGTAACACGAAAAAAAAAATAAGCAAAGCGTCTGTAAGGAAACAAGAAAAATTGAAAAGCATAAAAAACTGTCACTGTCAAGGCGTTGATGGTTGGTGGCAACTCTCAAGTGGCAGCACTTCCTACAACAACAACAAGCCGCCAGACGGGCGCAACGATATAACGCAACATGAGCACTTTTTATTATTACACATTTTTGTATGCGTGTGTGTGTGTGTCGAGTGAGTATGGGTGTGTGGCTTTATTGTATACCACTGAAGTTTATTTCTCTTGAATTACTAATAATTTCGTCACAAACGTTTGATGCTGCTCCACTCACTTGGAAGTGATGATGGTCGCTTGCGTTTTGGCCCTTCGGCTTTTCAGGTTATGTTTACTTATAGTACATTGAGTGTCATAGCGTTGCTTCACTGTCGCTGTCAGTTCGCCTTGGGTAGCGCAAGCACACTTGATTGAATGCTGCATATTTAAGTGGTTTACAAGAGAAGAAAAGAATGAACAAAAAGTAGATGCAACTTCACATAAGCAGACATTTTCAATGTCAATGCGATCTTATATGCATTTTTTTTTGTATTTATTTATTTTTCAGTTGCTCATGTTTGTTTGTTCAGTGCGCACATGATTAATATTATGAAATCTGCACAGTTTTAATGAAGAAATATGTATGTTCATAACGCAAATACAATTTTATAAACTTTATCAGTTTTCAATGACTGCAAAATGTATTGTTAGTGCGTCATTCTTGGCATACCAAGAATTTCATACGTCAACTTATGTATATTTTCATTACAAATTCTTGACATTACATTATAAATTCGCTGCTGAATTTCTAATGAAATCACCCAACCTTTTAGACTCGATGAATCACACGCTCATACAAACCACTTGAAAAACTTTTTGACTATTTTCTGATATCAAAAACTACCACCAATTGTGAATAACTTGTAGAACCCTCGCGCAAAAAAGTGCAATTAATTTCGCGCATATGTACTTACCTATGTACTGTTTTTTTTTTTTCTATTATATGCGAATTTATGCGCGAAATTATTGAAATGCGAAAAGGGATAGCAATGCGCATATGACCTGACCTTTCTCTCCCCCCCAACGCAGACAGCGGCAAGCATTTGAAGTGACATCAAAGTGACGTTTAGTGTTGTTGTAGGTAGAATACGCGCATAGAACACAACTCAGCTCAATAAAACGTTGTCTACCCTCGGGGCAATGTCAACCCTTCGCATTGTTGCAAACATCATTTTTGACAAAATATAAACGCACTGTGACTATCATCGGTCCGTTTGTCCCAACGAAACGAAACGAACGTTGCGGCTCATTAAATTAAAAACAGCCAATTCACAGCGGAATGAGCGTAATTCATCAAATAAGCAACCAAGCCAACACAAAAAAACACACACACACGCATACAAAAACAGAAAAGGACGATTTTTCAATAAGGGGTTTTCATGCTGCTCCGGTTCTACGTCCCTCAACTCAAACAGCTTAACACATACACACGCACAGCCTCACAGCTGATTTTGTGAATTTGGACAACGCTGCAGTCGTCGTGTGCGCATTGTTTGCTTTTGTTGTGTCTGTTGTCGTTATATGTAAGTTTTTTTCATGACAGCACAACAAAAATATTATCCTGCAGCAAATGTTTATTTTTTTGTCGGCACTCTCCGCGCCCCTCACACACACACACACACCCAAGATTCATTCATTCATTTCCACTGAATTCTCTCTCACTCAGCATGCCGGCTGCCGGCAAAATATTCGTTTGGCCATACGCGCACTCTCTTTTACTCTCACTCTCTCAGACTCTCTCTGGCTCAGTGTTCAGTCGTATTTTGCTTTTGTCGTGTTTTTTGCTTCCGGCATTTTTGCTTGCTGGCCGCCGCTTCGACTTCTATTACTTCTGCAACGTTTCGTGGCTGCGCATCGTCTTGCATTACGCCGAGGGTTGTTTTCCGCTTAGTACCTTTTTTTCAGTGTTCCGCCGGCACTTTCACGCAACGGGACTTGTAGTTGTTTCTTTTTTTAAGCTGCTCCGGAAGTTTATATCGGTCGCGAGTTTTGTTTTATTTTCGTATTTTATACATATTTTTTTTTTTGCTTCATATTAGAAGTTGTTGCCTTCTTTGCCGTGTTTTCATATAAGCAAAGAAACATGAAACGTTTAACTTGAGTCACGCTTTAAGTTTAATTGTGTGCGTTTTTTTGTACTTCACTTATGGCGGAGCTTTCAGTGTTTAGTCATTCTTGTTATTCTTTTTGCCGGCGCTGACATAAGGACACTTTCGAGACATACTCATAACGCTTTTTGTCGACGGGTTCAAAGTTGAAAGTATCTGTCAGTTTGTCTGTGTTTGCTTTTTATTTACGATTCTTGGTTGTGGTACAAATGTTTGGCAGACAATTTTATTGCTTGCGGCTTGTGTGTGTGTGCGTGTGTGTTGATTAAACAAAAAGTGTAACGGAACATATCGAAAAGTATTGCAAATTAAAAGTGCAGCGTTTGAATTATGTCTGACAAATATGGTAAGTCAGCAATAACAAAAAAAAATTTCTTATTATTAAAACAAATATTTCGAACAAAATTAATTAAAGATTTTTAAAAAAATCTCTCATTTAAAATACAAAGATTTTATCTGCAATTTGTGTCTTATCAATTCCGCCATAATTTCTTTTTTGTCGCTTTGCCACTCACACCACAAATGTTTCAAATGCTGTCAATTTTATTGACTACAAACTCACGCCCTCGCAACCCTGAAGGAACAAACGCAGAAACTCATATGCCACCCACAGATAAATAATCATGTTAATGAATAATACGCATGTTCATATTTCTCAAAAATTACATGAAGGACTCTCAAGTCCCGAACAGCCCTTGGACACACACACAAACGAAAGTTTCACAAACTTACATTGCAGCAATGCAACAATGAAGAGCGATAAGCAACAGAAACTGTTCATGATGAACACGCTATGTTGTTGTTGTTGTTATTGTTGTTGAATGGTATAACAAACACAGCTGCACGACCACCAACCAACCGACCAACCAACCAACACAGCAACCAAACAATAAGCCAAGCGATCAGGCAAGCAAGCCAGCAACCCCGCCGACCCGAACATTGTCATTGCAGCGCAGCGTTGGTGGCATGAGTTGCGGGTGCAAATGGATTATGATATTTATGCGTGCTTAATGTTATATGCAGACTGAAGTACCCCCAGGAATAGACACGCGACTGTTTTTGTTTTGCTTTTTTTTTTTTTTCATGTTTTTTAGTTGCTTGGGGTTAGTCAAAAGTTGCTAAAGAAAAGCCATTGTGCTGCGGCGTGTTGCGTCGTCAGTGGGTGGTGGGTTGATAGGTTGGCATGGGTGCAACATGTTGCTGGGATTTGTTTTGTTAATTTTGAAAAAAAAAAAATTTCTTTTTTGTCCTTACTGTCATATTTTAAAGACACTCTTAAATCATATTTTAAACAACCCTCCATTTAGCTGGACCGTGCGTTGGGCATTAACATTACTAATTGAAAGTTATATAAAATGCTTTCTGCTCATTTTATGCGAAAAGAAAAAAAAAAAAAAAAGCCAAGTGAATTTACACTCAACTACACAAATTTGAATAAATTTCATCTACACATGGCGTATACGCAATTTTATTGTAAGTACATGCATATAACATAAAGTGTACGTGACTGTTCATTTCGGTTTTCTTATTGTTTTTTTTTTTTTTGTATAGATTTTTCTTTATTAATTAATAAAAGCAAATAATATTGAATTTTATTACTTGATCAATAGAAGCAACATGACGAAGTGTATATTATCATCAAAGCGGCTACTGAACCGTTACAAGTTCCATGCAGCCGCCGCCATATTGTGTGTCATGTTCTATACAATATTTTATTGCCGAAATTCACAATGAATATTTATGCTTCAAGTGCTGAAATGCTGTGCTTTTTTACTGTCTTAGTAGCAAAACCAAAGCATAAACTGGCGGCGCCCCATCACCACCACCAACAACAGCTGGCAGCAGCAGTAGCGACGCGCCGGCTGTCAAAAATAGCATTACAAGCATACAAATTTAC
The DNA here is from genome assembly GCA_034638295.1 of Phortica okadai. Classification (NCBI taxonomy): domain Eukaryota; kingdom Metazoa; phylum Arthropoda; class Insecta; order Diptera; family Drosophilidae; genus Phortica; species Phortica okadai. The sequence continues at coordinate 7,827,131 of CM067851.1, forward strand.
TTTTTGTGGGGGTGGGGTGGGGGCGAACTTCTTAAGGCATTATAACATTTTATTAACACGTTCATCATGCAAACAAAAGCATAAATAAGTGGCGCCTAAAGCCACACGCCAGTCAGCACATCAAGCCGTCAGACCATCAGACCACCAGCCAACCAAGTCGTCAAGCACAGTAGCCCAATGAATCGTCTGTCTGTCTGTCTGACTGTCGTTTGGCTGCTTGAGAGGGCCATAGATGACGCCGTCTGCCGTCTGTAGACATATAGACGACATTCAGTCTGAGCGCGTTAGAAATTGAAAACATTTGGCGCTTCATACACACACACACACACACACAGAGAAAGTGTTTCTTTTTGTTGCCAACTCATGCTGAGGCAGTCAGTCAGTTCGACTTGATTTCCGCTAAGCGAATTAATAAGAATTGTTATACATTTATTTGCATTTGTGTGCCGACGCATTGCAATCTGCCGCCTGTCGAATGTTCTTGATTGGCGCTCTTGTTTTTTATGCTATTTTTACTTTAATGAGTGTTTTTTTTTTTTTTTATTATTATATTTTGTGTTTTATGCTTTAACATGTCTGAGCAATAAACTGAGACGGCGACTGAGAAATGTCAACATGCATTAGATCTTTACTAAACTCTGCAATTTATTATAATTGCTTGTCTAACACAGACAGCATACATAGATACACACATATACATATGTGTATGTACATAACATAAAGTACGACGTTGTCCATTCTATAACATCATGAAGAATAAATTTCGTTATGTCTCGAGTTGAGAACGACGTAATGTAATTTTTGTGCCTTTTTTTTTATTTTTTATCGATTGCACGAAATGAAATCAACTAACGGATGAACAAGCCACTGAGCCAAAAGTGTCGACAACAGCAGTGGCAGCAGCAATGACAGCAACAACAACAACAATGAGCACAAAAACAAGTAGACAGTTAAAGCTTTTCTTTGCCGCTTGTTCACTCGTGATTTATTGCATGCAACAATCGCACAATTTGCAGCAAGTGTGCTGTTGATGTTGTTGCTGTTGTTGTTGTTACTGCTGATTCCGCATTCTGTTGCTTAGCATTTGTGTGTCTGAATCTAACGCTCTTAAATGCATACAATATTTCCCCCAAACCCGTAAAATACCATAAAAAAAAAATTTTAGTTTCTGAAGGAAAAAAATGTTTTTGTTGCATTTATTACATTTGTAAAACTTCATTTACTGATTACCAACACCACAATTTCATTTAAGTAACTGTACTCATTTCTCTTATATATATACGTATAATAAAATGTGTAAAAAGAGCATGTTCGTTTGGTGCGAATGCATGTATCAACCTAAAGTAATCTTCTACAGATTCCTTTATAAATATATATGATAAGCGAACTAAGATTTGTCTCAAGATCTTCGTCCGTTTGAGTTGAAATTTCGCATAGCTACTGTTTTAGAGATATAAACGCTCCATAAGAACACACCTTCCAAATTTTTTCTTCATTCGCGAAGCGAAAGTGGTGGATATTTGCTAATAGTTGGTGAATCAAAGCCGGGAAGTCGATGTCTTCCCATCGCTTACCGAGCCTACAATAGTTACAGCCACAAGATTATCCGATTTGGTTTCTTTACTTAAAACATGTTTGATTGATTTTTATGTTCCGTACATTAGAAAGATCTGGGTGCTCCAGAAAACTATGAGTCAAAAACTGTAATTTCTTACTATCCAGCAATAGATTGGTAACTTTTACAATTATTTGTAGATTGGTATTTTTAGAAAGATCGAATTATTTGTAAAGGAAAAGTGAGGAAGCAAAGCGTATCCGTAGTCGAGCACTTCCGACTGCTATTTTTTTACAGTTTTTTTTTTTTAGAGTACTAAAACTCCCTTAACGAGTGAAATTCAATACGTATTTTGTTGTTCGTCGTCGCCATTCGTCGTCATTTGTTGAGATCGCCTTTAATTTGTCATTGTCGCTGTGCATGTCAACTTCAGCACAATGAAAATTGCGTTTTTAACTTTTGATTGCCATACGGATGGACAATTAAATTGTCGTGTATGAAGTGCACTAATTTATTTCATTTGTGTTTAATGCATTTTTTATCTTTCTCTTTGCAGAGCCAATGCGGGTCGCCAACATTCGAGAAGGAATTGCGTGAACAATTAGAAAAGTAAGCTTGAACAAATGTCTGTCTTCTATATATGTATGAACATGCAACTAATTTAGTTATGAAACTCATAGAAGAAGAAGTCTTTTGAGGAATTTTCCTTTAACAAACTTAAAAGCTTCTTGATTTTTAGTTTTAATATTTATTACAAAAATATTTCCTGCAATTTTTTTTATTACTTTTCTTTCTTGTTGATTAAATTTAAATTTGCCAAAGTTTATCTGAACAAAAGTTATACATTTTCTATTTCTAACTTTTATGCAGCTTGATTTTCTTAAAATGAAAAATGTTTGACTTGAAAAGAAGAATTAAAAATTAATCTTTATCAAGAAGTCACTTTGAAGAATTCAAATTTATTTAATTGACTAAACACAAATAAATTTTAAAAATTCTCAAAATGCACAAATACTATTTTTGCATTTTGTACTTTCTCATCTGTTAAGTGCTCTCACTCACAGGCATGATTACAATGCGCCAATGCTCGTAAATAATGTCTTAGCCAACCACAAGAGATTTTCCTTTGCATTTTGCTACTTTGCCACTTTGCAACAAAGCTAAGCTCTTCTCCAATTATGCAATTTGAGAATTTTCACGCTGCTTTTGGCCAAATATTTCATACAATGTCGTGACTCTGAGTCTGCCACTGACACAAAATGTGGCTTTATGGCTTAAACTGAAAGCGTATGCATAACAAGTGAAACAGCATTGAAGAATAAAAATATTCGTAGCTGAACATTGAATGCAATTTTCCAAATTGTTAAGCAGACAATAAAACAGAAGGCAAAGCAATGCCAAGCAAAGCAAAGCAAATCGAGGCGAATAGTAAAGGGAAAAATACATAATAATTTCCAACGAATGGCGAAAAAGCAAAGGAATTGAGCTCTGTAATCCCTAATTCACATTTATTTTTTTTTTTCCAGTGAAAAACCATCAATCAAATTCGCCCGCATACAAAAATGTAATTACAGCAATTCAATTTCGCATATCCAAAGCCAAAGACTGCTCTTCTACAAGCCGAGTATTGCTTTGGGGGCTGAAATTCTTTTGGCTGGCTTTATTATATTAAATTGTTTCATAACTCGTTTTTTGCTATTTCAAGTGCCTTATGCGTGCATATATACTTATATATAAATATGTATTTATTCTTTTTTTTTTTTTTTTGTTAATCTTGACCTGTTCTTTCAGCATGAATCGCGTCATGAAATCCAAAGAACGCAAACAGTTGCAGACATGTCGGGATCACAAAGTACTACAGGTATGTACACACACACACAGATATACATAGATACATACAAACGCTCATTTGCTCAGTCAAGCATTTTCCTCATTTGCTCACTCACACCGCTTCAGCGAATCACGACGAAAGCCAGAAGAAAATCAATTCCAACTTGTTCCTTAGAATTTCATTTTGGTTTCGTCTTTTGGTGTTAACTCAAATTGTACTTTCGCTACTGCGTTTGGCTAAACAAAGTCATAAATAATCGCATAAATTCATTTTTAAGAACAACATTTTCCCATTGCACACATTTTCCGCATACAAATTGTCGCTTATCTTCATTGAAATTGTTTTTCTTCGCACATTTTTAAATTGATTGAGCGTCAAAATTGCACGCAGTTTTCACTTCACTGAATTTGACTTCATCTCCAGAGTAAACGAATTCCGAAAAGTTTTTCCTTGAATGAATTTCTTACATTTCTTTTAAGTTGTTTTACTTTGTTACTTTGGTAGAGATTTTTATGGATTTTGATGGATTTAATCAAATCGTAATGAATTCAAGTTGTTTGTATTACCATCAACGATATATTAAAGGAACTTACTTTAAATTCAATTTGCTAAAAACATTTATAAAAATTTGAATAAAATTTCTAATCTATAAATTGATTAAAATAACATTAATAAAAGACAAAGCGATAAACTTCAATTAAAGCGAAACGGAAAAATTTTAAAGCCGAAAATCTTTATTTACTCATTATTGATATTATTCTATCTAAAGACCAAGTCTCAGTTTTATACAATGGCATCTTAATTGTTATCAAGGTCTAGTAACTTTGCTTTATTAATTAACGCATATGATGTGTAATTTTTACACTATTTCAAACACCAATCGCATGTGCAGTGACCTTCTCAAATATTAAGATTCACTTTGTTTGCTTTGACCGCAGCTACAAAATAAATCAAAAAAAAAAAAAGAAAAAATAAAATGAATTATTTTCGAAATCAATTTGAATACAGACGAACAATGTTGGCTTCTAATTGCACAAAAAAAAAAAAAATCTACACTACAGAGACATTGCTTCGAGGCAATCAATAAAGGTTACAGACAGTAAGTCACTCAATCAGACTGACTGACTGTTTGTCTGTCCGTACGTCAATGAATGAAACGTTACCAAATGGCTACAATGCACACTTTTACAGCTTCAACGAATTAGCACTTTTTTATACTATCGTTAGATACAATGATATAGAGTGAAACTTGATGTCGAAATAACGCACATTTTGATGAATGAGCTATAACCAAAAGACCCTTGTCAAACTGCATTCAGTGGCAGTCACTCACTCAGTCAGTCAGTCAGTCAGCCACTCAATCGATAAGCAAGCAAACGATGTGTGGGCCTTGGCGTGTCATGAGTGCAGCGTAAATATTTGAATACAGATGTGAATTGAATTGTAGTGATTTGTTTGATTAGGCGTAACCTTGATTCCCTTTACTTTGAACAAAAGCACAAACAAAAAAAAAAAAAAAAAACAAATCTAACACACATATTACAAACATATCAATCATATATATTCCGCGATTAAATCTTTACTTAAATTTTATTGAATGCAATAAAAACGTGTTTCTTTTTTTCTTTTGGACTTACAGACACGCTTTGCACGACAAGAAAGTCTGTTGCATGCAATGCAGCAAGAGAATCGAGCGCTTGTGGTAAGCTTAAATAGATACACACACACACACACACATACAGCTCATTAAGCTTAACAAATTGAATTTTTAATAACAAATAAATTACCAAACTTAATGCAGACACGAATACGCCAATACGAACATTGCTTGGACGATGTAATGCGCAAAGTGGTGGACGCCATTGTGGCCGAGGATAATCTACGTGAAGAAGTCGTTATGCTCAAGAGTCGTGTACGCGATTTGGAGGCACAAAATGCTGCGCTCTCAGCGAGTCCGGTCAAAGGACGGGATGAGGGCTATTGTACAATGAGCAGTGGTCAGCCGCAGCCATCGAATGGTCATTTAGAAGATTTACCCGAAGAGCCTGAGCAATGGCTGTTGCCCGCTGAGCCGTGCTCAACGGAAATGGAAGACTGGAGCATGTCGCAAGAAGAGTTGGCTGTGATAACATTCGATGAGGAACGTGAGCAACAACAAAAGCAGCTGCAGCAGCAACAACAACAGCAACGAAATGAACAACGCAGACATGAATGGCTCTGGAACTCGAATGACTTCATCAATTCCACAACCGTTGAGACTGACTCAGTGGCTGACAGCATTGCGCAACTATTGCAGCAAAAGGTTAATAAATCTTTCTTTTTTTTTATTATTTTTTTTTTAAACTTGCTTTTAATTGCGCACACTCATTGTACAGATTGTCTACTCTGAAGATGAGGAGGTTGCCTGTACAGATTTTACAAATGACTTTTATAAGCTGGTCAACATACGTTCGAACTCATCGCGTAGCCTGTATTCGTATCTGGAGGGCGAAACCGATGATGAAGATGATGACGATGACATTGACGAGGATGATGATGAAGATGATGATTCCAGTCTATCCACCAGCCAAGTACGTCCGCATAGTCCGAAACTGCAACGTGTCAGCCCAACGCCAAGCGAGGCTGGCCGAGCACAGTTGACCAGTTGTTCCTCCAGCGAATCGGATGAGCTTTCACGTTGCACCACACATGTCGAAAATGATTATGAGGTAATCGATGAGTGCCGTCTGACCAACAGCCAACACAGTGATGTCGAAATCGAGGATGTGCAACTGGACACGTGCGACGCAGGCGCCGCCGGTGTGTCAGCCAAGTGTAACGTCGAACCGTTAAATGAGCAAAAGTGTATTGAGCAAATCATCAAAACGGAGCTACGTCGGCCGCCGCATGTATTGGTCAAATCGAAATCGGTGCTAGAGGAAGACGAACCAAGTTGTATATTGCGTCATAATCAACGACGTGAAATCGAGTCGAGCGTTGTGCGCAGCGGAAGCGTCAACTGTGCCATTGCAGCGAAATTGGCACGGGACACAACAACTACAACAACAACGAATATTGGTAAATTACATTTGCAGGAGCGGCTATTGCAGCGACCGGCGAACTCATGGCGTCGTAGCAACGGTTGGAAGCGAGTGACGTCACCGGTACAAAATGGAATGGCTACAAATGCAGCGCATGTTTCAACAAAGAAGGTGCGCACAATTTTGTATACAAATTCGAAAATTTTGTAAAAAAAAAAAACCTTAATTTGATTTCTTTTGTAGGAAACCAAGACCGAATTGCCAAAAGCAATGCCCGCAACATCAAAAACTCCGCCAACAAGAATTCCAACCAGTAAAAATGCACAACAACAACAACAGCAAGCCGGCGTGCCACGACTGCAACAACAACAACAACAGCAATATCAACGCAAATCGAAAATTCCTCCGCCTGTGCCCGTTCGTCGTTCCTATGCAAGTTGAAACGAGTACAGAAAGTAAAAAACGAAATAAACAAAAAAAACAAAAACTAAAATCGAAAAACAAAAAAAAAATCTCAAAGTAAAACAAAAATTATTACTAAACTAATTTAAGATATATAATAAAAAAAAGACTAAATTGTGATATATTGAAAAAATTTAATTATAAAAAAGAAAAAAACAAAATGATGTGTGTCCACCAATTATGCCACTGCCAACAATAGCAACACTTAAATAATTCTATAAGCTCACCACACTCTCCAACAATGATGAGAGTGCCTTGGACAGAGTAAAGGACATTTTCATAGCCTTCTTCAATGGCGACATTTTATTATTTATTTAAATTAAAATGACACAAATTGAAACTATTTACAATTGTGAATTTATTTGTCATAATCTGACTTTTTAGGGACTCTTACATTTGTTCGACATTTAATTCATACATAAATTATAATCTGATTTAAATTAAAGAACGGGTGGATTATTTTTCTTTTTTTTTTTTATAAGCATAAAAAAAGACAAACCAAAATGAGAACTAAACTAATAATGTTAAGTAGTCTTCCGCACAAAACTTCAAAATATACATACATATACTTATATATATGAAAGATATACAAAAACAGAAATCAACTTGTAGACATTTGAAGCATAAATTACAATTAGAAAGCAGAAAATCAATGAATTAGTATAGAAAGGGCAACGTTGGCGTTTTGTAGTTTCTGTGTATAGAGGCATTGAAGCATTTTCAGTAAAGAATAAAAATATTTAGACGTGATTATACCTAAAAACCGATTGACTATTAAATTGTGTGGTTTCTAAGCGAAAAACGATAATAATTTTGTAATTGTAAATATTAATTAACGAAACAAAAATAAAAATTAACTCAGTTAAAATATTTAAATATTAACAAACTGAATCATCTAAAAATTGTGAGTAGTTGATAAATGTTAGTTATATGATTTAAACTTAGAGTATATATAATGGTTACATACATAAAAAAAAAAAAAACAAAATAAAGAAAAAAATCCATACTACAAACATCATACTACATATTAATAAACATATTTATCTGCTGACTCATAGAAATTATAATAAATTTCAAAAGTATAATGAACTCATGTATTTTTCGTAGCGTAGTCAGTACAAAGAAACAAAAAACAAAACACGAGTTATGTAGTTGAACAAAAGATTTTTTTATGACCGTAAATTGTAATATTATTTATTTATTATTAATGAAGTACTCATGAAAATAAAAATTATTTATTACTTAACATAAAGAAGTGTATTACTTTTTTCACATTACATTTGCAGAATTAACACACCGGATAAAAAGCATTTATTACAATAACTTAATTAATTACGTACACATATGAATAAATAAATAAATATCACTTAGACACAAATTTAAAAAATACAAAGCAAAACTACAAAAAATAAATCTGTTCACAATATTAAAATCTCTCCTACATTTTAAAACTATTTCTTATGCAATAATAAAATCGAATAAAAATTGGAATATTTAATACGATTTTACCTTAAACAAAAATGTTTGATCATTTACAATTAGATAAAATTTTCAGTTAGCAATTGTGATAAATGCTTCTGCAGCGCAGATGTACTGGGCCGCTTTTCAGGATCGCTGTGCCAGCAGCTTTTATAAATATGGACATAAGACTCTTTTAACTTGCGATTTATACAGAAAGTTTGACTTCTAAAATATCTACGCATTTCAGTAACATCAAGTGACTCCTTGACTTCCTTGGTTAACAAAGTGTTAAACTTGCCAGCAGTATTTTTATTATACAAATTCGGGATAATTTCCACACGAGAGAGCACATGCTTTATATGTTCAAAAGATGTAATGGACAAATTACTGCAATAGTAAGAAAATTTTTGCTTTTGATTAGCAGCTAATTTCACAGTTTGTAGCTGCTTGTTTTGGGCCTGACATGCATCAGGTCGCAATTGATGCTTAACAACTTTATAGGCAACAGCCTCATTGCAATCTATCCAATCATATGGCATATTACGGTCCTGTAATTGCCACATTGTTATGCCAAAAGAATATATATCAGCGGCTGGTGTGAGCTGCTCATCACGCAGTGCTTCAGGAGACATGTACCGAATAGTACCCTAGAATAGTGAATAATATCTGCTCTAAAAAAAATGCTATATAAATTACTCGAACACAATTCTTTACCTTAACCGTATGATATTGAGTATCCAATTGTATCGATGAACCAAAGTCACATAATTTGCAAATATATAATCTTGTTTGTTTTGATAATTTGTTGGTCGCATTCTCATAGCAAACCAAAACATTTTGTGGTTTTACATCTAAATGTAACAATTGATGTGCATGACAATAGTGTAGAGCGGCCAAAATATCCATTGAAATACTATACAAAAATATAATAATAAAATAAGATTGCCACTGTATTATGTATTACTACACTTGCCATATTCTATGCATAATCGGAAGCTGAATAGCATCTAATACACGCTGCAAGCAATGACCACGAAAATGTTCCATAATAACAAGACCAAATTTGGCGGTTGACTCAACCTTCATAAAATAATAAAAAACAAATAAATTCAAAACAATAAACGCCATAAATATTAGCCTACCTTCAACACTCTTACTATATTACGATGTGTCCAGTGAAGTACATGAACCTCATTTAGCGAAGTGCTGCACTGTTCGTGGGTTTTGACAATCTTTACGGCGACAGTTTTATCTAATAATAATCAGGAAACTCTTTAAAAAAGTATACCGACCTTCTATTAACGATAATGACTTGTAAATACCTCTATAAATGGCTTTGAAAACCGTACCAAAAGCACCGCGGCCCAAAATATTGTGATTGACATTTTTTGGCGGACCATCCTGAAGCAGTTCATTTCGTTTAGGCGTGTTGAGTATAATGTCGTTATCCTTATTATAAATTGGTTGGCACGTCCTAAAATGTTGCTAACTTATTCTCATTTATCTCAATATATTTTTATTGCGTTAATAATTACATTTTGAAGCCAAAACTTTTGTATAAAATTAGCCAACTAAATAACGGTTCTCTTTTGTTTACAAACCACATTGATCAAGGCAGAGTTCCCACCTGTCAGTAAACAAAATTCACATAAACACTCTTTTTTCAATATTTTATTTTAATTTTAATTTACATTATAACTTCCACGAATTTCACTTTTAAGCTTAAACCTAGCACATTGATGCGGTGATTGCTTTAATAGCACAGTAAACAATTTATCAATATATAGGATCAGTTAACACATACATAATTGAAATAGTTTTCGAATATCGAAACGGAAGCTGTAGTATTTGAAAATGTTTAAAATTTTAGTTTAACGAGGCTTAACTGTATGCTTAAATTGGCTAATTGGTTTATGATGATATGATTGCATAACTACGATTGTCGAGCTTTGTGTAGTTCCTCGGTCTCCAAACGTAGCTCCTAATTGAATGGAATTTGGTTTTAATATCAAAATATTAAAAAAAAAAAAATAAAAATTATACACACCCGAAAGACAGCTTCAATTTTATCAGTGATTAGTTTCCTTGCCTCGGGCTCAGGTACCTTATTATCTTTAAGGTTTTGTATAAAGTCATTTAAGTCAATAGGTTCACCAATATTGATCGTAACTTTCTTTCCCCATCTGAATATATAAGGTTCGACATTGGGCAAAACTTCATCCATGCCTTCATGCCAAAGTGGCAGTATGATTGGTATTCTTGGGGATTCGTATATAATACGCCCAACGCCCCATTTTAGACGCATCTCTTCTTTTGTCATATTGACCTTTCCCTCAGGAAAAACGTGTACCCAGTCACCATGCGCACACTTTTGTATACACAAATCGATTGCATTTTGATAGACCCCAATGCCACGCACAACTGGAATGCATTTACCTGTTCCAATGAATTAAATCTGAATAAGACAAATCTAAAAACTGTTTCTACAATTCATTAATTCTTATTTAAGAAACTCACCATACATAAAGAATTTCGAATGCCATTTATTGGTGAAGCATATATCATGAGCGGCCATTGACCAGCGTACTCTGTATGAATTGCACAAATACCTTAAAGGCAAAATGGCCCATATGGCGGGATCATCAAAACACGAATGATGATTTGATACTGTGACCAAAGGCAAACCGGGCGGCCTGTGTGCAACTGCTGCGATCAATCGTTTTTCGTTGTACACTTGCGTTCGACTCATTATATCTGCAAAAGATCATATGTAAAATATAAAAGCAATTCATTTCATTCTTACTATAGAAAAATTAATGTTGGATGCAATAATAATTGACCCACATAAGCTTAGTTCATGGTATCCAAACTGCTTTTAGTTAATTGATCTACTTACTCAACACAAATTTACTTATGAACCCGACGGCTGTGATCGCAAGCTGACTAGCTATATACCAGAACCTTGAAGGATATTTTAGTCTTGGGAATATCCAGTCGATATCATAACTCGTTACGATATTTTCAGTCGATTGTGAAGATGATGTCGACGTCGGTTGCGGCAGTGGTATTGTTTTAACTTGACGCTTCTCCTGCCGCAACCGTTGTTGCGAAAATTCTGTCTGTTCTTTCGTAAGTTGTCTGTTTTGCTTATGTTCATGTTGATCCGACGGAAGTGCCCTTGTCGCTTGGGCGCAGTACTGAAAAAAAACATAATTCCCAAATTAGCGACAAATTTTTTTAATTTATTTTAGGAATAATTCTCTCACGCAGCATAATCCGATGACGAACCTCATTGTACATTTGGGTATATGTATGTATATTCAAAGGGACGGTGGTTTTTATAAAATCATTTTTACACGATTTACGTTTTTTCTTAAATTCTCATTGACTGTGTTTCTTTCAAATGTACAAATTTAAACCTAAATGATTTGATAGATTTTATAACAGCAAGTTGTTTTGATATCAAAACACTTCCGTAGATTGTGTAGAAACTACAACATTGAAATGCCAGAATGATTAATGAGCGAGCATGCACTCACTTAGGTGAAAGATGCCAAGAAATGTGTGAGCCTTGCCATGCACTCTTTAAAGGTAAAGTTTAACATCAACATGCGCAGTATTGTTATGCATTGGTGAAAAGCGCATCGTTTAAATACAAGCCACTCACACAAAATTTGGGTGCAAATATTGCATGTATTTACTTTTCTAAATTTTTCTTTCTTTCTTTATTTATTTCTAATTTAATGAATATTTTCTTTGCTTTTATTTTTTGAATATGTAAAAATAAATTAAATGAGTATCATGGGGGCCTTTGCTTTACCCGTTTACACCCAAACCTTGGGAAATTTCAAAATTTTACTAAACGTAATTTGAATTAGACATGTGATGCATTCAGAAAAATCTCCCCAACAATTGGGCAAACCTGATCAGAGGTTGTAAGTTGCACGTCAATAGAAAAAAAAAGAATTGCAATAGTTAACAAATACAAATAGTAAACAATACGTCTTGGGCAAATTGCTCTTATAAAAATATGTACTATGCTCTCTCGCCAAAGCGACAGGCAGGTGGTGGAACTTAATTACGGCGCCAGAACATTTACGTTCCAATTGTTATCGATTAAGGGCATTGAATCAATGCCATTGATTATCAGTTACCAATTTTTTTCTTTTTTAATTAATGAATATAATAAAGTATGAAATAATCTTACCCTTGCCTGCGAAATCCAAATATGTTTATCATTTCGTATGTAATGTCGCAACGCAAGACTACTCAAAGAATCGAGATTCCTTAGCAGGAACAAGTTGGTATTGGCGACTGAAATCATAATGGGGCTCTTCTATCAGTCGATTAAGACACAACCTTACATAACACTTCAGCCGAAGGTAACTTTTGTTAACTCGCACGTTTTTCTGTGTTGCTACCGCACCTCGTTGATGCACTGTTTAATGTGTCCAACCGCAACTGTATCGTATGGAACCAATTTTGGCATCGCGCGCATGTCTGGAAAGTTGTTTAATAAAATATACGTTAATGTTTTAATAAACAAAACAAAATACAATATGTACACACAAGCAAAGTTAAAAATAAATATGAGAACAGCTGTTATGGGCTTTCCAGCTGTTGAAATGACATTATTGCCACAAATTACCATATATTTGCAGGTTTGTTAATCAAATTATAGATTGTAATTTATAGAAAGCTTATAACAAAATACTAACGATGAAAAATTCAAGACTTTAGAGTTAGAATATACATTTTTGTATCTTTAAAATAGCCTTTACAATATTATGTAAAACTTATGGCGCACAGCAACTCTGTTCAAAATAACCTCACACGTGAATTTTTAGTTATTTTGTTTTTTCTTTAATTTAGTGGATTAAATTGCAAGTGTCTTTAAAAATGTCTAGGTCCTTTCGTCCACTAACATCGGCGCATGTGAGGCACAAAATTAAAGAGCTGACATTACCTCAAACTGGGGATAACTATGTCGTCAATCGGAATCCGCGCAATCTGGAGAAGTTGCGCATAGCATACAAACCAAAAGGCTATCACTTAGAAAAACCGGGACGCTCGTTTTGGCACACTCTCGATGTCAACGTCAGCGGACGTTATGTTACAGCGGGTGTAAGGCATTTTGAGAATGGCACTATTCTTAGCGCTAGCACTTCCGAGTGGGCCATTAAACAGCAATTGTTCAAGACCAAAGATACTGCCGCATTTATAAACCTAGGACGTGTGCTGGCACAGCGTTGCCTACAAGCTGGCATCACAGAAATGACCTGCAACATTGAAGTTGTGCCCAACAGCAAACTGGAAAAGATGGTCAAAACGATAAAAGAGAACGGAGTATCTCTTAATGAGCCAGAACGCTTCATCAAGGCACAACCTTGGGATGCCAACCGCCACGAAAAACCATGGGATATCATTGAGGACCCAAACGAAAAACAATTGCAATAGAATTAATTAGTTACTGTAATTACTCCATATGATTTCGTTTACAAATAAACCTTTATTTTTGTTTGTTACATCGAAATCAAATTTCTTATAGTAAATCTAATATGTCAGGATTATTCGTACTTCGATTTGATGTCCTTCCAGAGTTTCTATAAAATACAAAACCGTATTATCAATGTGATACACGCATGTCTTACATAATCCTTGTCACTACTTACGCCTTTGTTGACAGAGTCGAAAATCGCATCGGCGGAAACGTCGATTGCTCGCTCAAACAAAAACACGGACGCCATAATAGCCACAGCGTAGCTGGATGTCCTTTTGAACAAGGTATTGTAGATAACACGCATTTTTTTATATTTTTCTCGGTTTTGTGGGAAAATATGCAGCAGATCTACGTCTTCTTCTTCACAATGTCTCGTGGAACAGCTGTTAATCAGAGATGGAGAACTATCGATAGTAAACAAAACACCGTCGATATTGCGTAATGATGCCATCGATAGTTGGCGTTTCACATCGCTAAAAATTAAAATTTGTGAGTGTTTTGTATGTTCAATAAAATTGTGGTAAAATTCAGAATAAATAAACATCGCTATCAAATAAGACTCCGCTCATCGATATGCAACGTCTGGACTAGTCATCGGACTACACAGCCGAGATACAGCCAAGCAAAGTGTGATTGCTGCGAAAGACACGCTCATCATCGATACCCTGGCAGTATAGGCATAGTATAGGTAAACATCGGATATCCCTCACACTCCCTGCGTAAAGTGCAGAAAAAGAGACTTGCGATTGCAGCAGTACGTACTCTGACAAAGATTTTGTACCTGATAGGCAAAGTCAAAAAAGACACATTATTTGATATTTTGGGTGAGCGATCTTTAAACAAACTTTCAAAATAACTATCGTCGAATATCGATGGCACCACCATCGATAGTTTCCCAGCTCTATTGCTTAATAGACAGTCACAAGTTTGTGGGCCACAGCTTCTTTTTTTTTTCTTTCACTTTCTTTTTTTGTGCATCTTATTACGAACCTACCACGGAAGCCGACGCGGCCTGTTTTTTCGAAAAGTTAGAAGCGCACTTCATAAATTAAAAAGGAAACATGGTCGATCTAACTGGAGCTGCCTCGCCATTCCAACAATCGATACCAAATCTTGCCTTTTATGTGCCGGCTGTTGTTGTTTTTGGCCTTGCAGGTGAGTTTAAAAGCCAACAAAAAAAAAACCTGAGGGGGTGGGGGCTTAGAGCATGCCTACAGAAAAACTATTAGAATGGAATTATTGACTGCAATTAGTTCATATTTAGTTGCCAAATGAGAGATTTCACATAAAACACGAATCTAGGTCGTTCACAACTTTCACCAATAGAACAGTAACCTACAAGTAAATCAAACCCGCTTGCTTGCGCCTTTTATACGCTTCTCCATATTATCATTCCTATTGTGTTCTTAACTTATCTTTCCTAAAATATATATATTAACTAATAAAAGAAAAAAAACTTATAATAATTATTGCCTCTTGACTACGTAATCAATTTCCACAAATTTAACTAATAAAAGAAAAAAAACTTATAATAATTATTGCCTCTTGACTACGTAATCAATTTCCACAAATTTATTATTTCATAGCGTTGAAAAATGCCTGATAAGCTCCAGAACACTTTAAACAGGGTGCTTTGCCCAATGAAGTAGTCTTAAATATAGAAAAGACACGTTTGCCATCTTCTGCTTCATATGATAACAGCCACTTGAATGTATTTTCAAATCTAATCAATGTTTGGTTGATTGTGTTCCTTGCTTTTGTTGCTGTTTTTATTATTTTTCATTCTCAAAATTAAATCGTATCGCCTCCGTAACGTACGTAATTGTGTGTGTGCAGTTCTTGTTTTTTGCCTACTGCTTTTTAATGGTCAAAATTTGCTGACGTTGACGAAAGAGAAGACCTCAGAGCATTAAAATCTTATTCGATTGAAATTTATTTGCTTTTGATTACAAATGAATTTGATTTAATTTCAATGTGCAATATGAACCGAGAGTTTAGTTAAACTTTCAACGCGTTCTGTGTAGGAACTTTAGTTTTGTTACTCCCGCTGATCGCGTCATTAAACATAAGTGTGTGCCTTCTTTAGCCCAACCTTCCTGTATTCTTTTTAACCATACAAAAAGTGCATGTGTGCAGCTTCTACATTTTTCCAATTGTTACATTCCCACCAAAACAAAAAATATGTTCTTCTCATTTCAAAATTTTCATTTACCAATTTTAAACTGAATTTTATTTAATTTCAACAATCGGCTGAATTGAAATACCACTAGATTTTCTCTTAGTGTAGCCGAACTGTTAATGACAGTATTTTTTATCAGCGACTACTAGTCACAGGTGCATGTCTTATCAATTGTAGACGTCTGTTAAATAATTTTTACATTATACTAAAATTAATTTTCATTCAATTTAAACAAAAACTTTCTTTATTTATTCCAATGCCGTTCAATTGCAAACATTTCAGCATATTAATGCCAACTAATCGTAAAAAAAAACAGTTTGTATTTTCTGCATTTACACAAAGAACAACAACAAAAAGCAGTTTCAAGCAAATAAACATTTTGTGCCAAACACACACTGAGATTACAATTTATATTCATAACTTCCAATATAGAAAGTGAGTAGACCATTTGGATAAACCATAATGGCAGACGATCCAATTAATCAACGAGCATTCGCTGAGGATGTCGCCGCCGCAGCCGAAGCAGGTGGCGCAGAGGGTTTTAGCAATCCCGGTGGCTTTGAAATGCCAAGTCCTGAAGAAATCTGGAGAATTGTTCAATCAATGGATGGCATTAGTGATGAGGAACGCGAAGAGTTACGCGAAAATATATTTAATCCACCTACTTCGGCCGATGATTTCTACAAACGCATGGCCGCACGCCCGAGCCATAGTAGCCGAGAGTACATGGTATTCTTCGTAATGCTTGCCATTATTTTGGTTGTCTTTGGTAAGCAACATGAAACTCTTTGCGAGGCTAAAGTCGCATGCGCTGTTCACCAATCATATCTAAGACGTTATCTATATTTAAACATTTTTTTACAACTAAACCAAATTATCAAAAACATGTAGAACAGTGTGCTCTGTCGTTAATTTCGTTCGCATACAGTTTGACAGAACAAAATGGCACTAAACGCCTTCGATTTTTGATAAGATTACTAATAATTAGATTGTGTCATAAAACGAAAAAGAGCAAGCTCAGGCGCTACGTACACTTTTTTTTTTATTAAAAACGTATCTCTCTTTCGCTCACACTCTCTCCCTGTCTCTCTCCTAATCTCATATTGTCTGTCGGCGCCTGAGCCGAATAATCTTTACCTACATAGGTGTTGCAGTTAGTTGTCGATTTGTCGTGCGACCCTCAAAGAGTGTCGATGCTCTGGACAACACCCAACAACGTCGTTATTCTTATCTCAAAAGCAACACTATTTGCTGCTAGTGTGTCTATGTGAAATTCAAGAAAGCACGTTGCGGTTTTTGCTAAATTCTACTCTCATTGATTTACGCGATGTCAATGAAAATGAGCCATTCGGATGAAAACATCATAGCCCAGCTAAAGCAATCGGTTCATATGATTGTCGAAAAGACTGGACCACACAGTCAATTTGCAAAAGATCTGATTGACAAAATTGGCGCATTACAAAAAAAATTGGATGCGCTCACCGATCCTGAAAAGCACACATTTATCCAGGAAATGAAAGGCTCATTTAAGCAAACGATCGAAAGCATTGAAAAGAAACTGACACAGCACGCGTACTTTGAGCAGACATACAGCACATCGATTGCGGTGGCTCTCATATTTATTGTTTTATCAGTATTCGGTTGGTCGATTATTTTGTACAAAACTGATTATTTACACATGTTTTTTTTTTATTTAAATTTAATGTTTTTTTGACTAATGTTCTCTTCTTCCATACTTTTAGCGCTCTTTGGCTACAAACTATACAAATCGTTGACAGAGAAGGAACTCAGACGGCAGGAGAAGCTTAAAGGCAAACAACAAAAAAAGACTAAAAAATCGAATTAATAAAAATTTGGCAACATTTTTTTATTTTTCGTTTATATTCCAACAAAGTGAAATTTTCCATGCATAGTTAAAATTCATCGCTCAAATGTGCAATAGTTGACAATTAATAAAACAAATTTAAAGTGTAATTTTAAATAACCGTTATGCATTGTAAATGTACTTCAAAATATTGGCTAAAGGCTATGTGTATGAGCCCGTTTTTAAAGAACTTAATTTTCCCGACAAAAGTTCCAACTAATAAATTGTTTTTTATTTAATAGTTGTTGTTTGATATATGAAATACCTTTTCAAGCAGACTACTCTCACTCCGGCAGGACATCGCTAAATCGATTGTTGTTTTTTTTTATTTCAGCATGCATGTGCAAACTTTATAACAAACACAGTGCATTATTCTTCGAAGGCTCTAAAACACAGAAACAATGCACATGTTTATAGTTCAAGGTCGAAATATCAAAAAGAAAAACAACCTGACCTACGAAAACTTGAACACCCACTTGGTATAGTGCACTTGTTGCTTATTTTTTACACAACGTTGCCATGACAAATAAATAAAAAAATATTTGAACATCGATATTAACAAAAAAATATCTTCAGAGCTTCCAGAAACAAAAATTGACGCACGTTGTCTAGTATTAGAATTATAGCGCTCAGCTCAAACTGCAAAAATGTCGTATGCAAATCGTAAGTGAAATGTCTCATTTGGCATATAATTAACAATAATAGCATTTACGTTTTCTTGTACCAGGTTATGGCTTTGATTTTTTTTTACCTGGCGAAGGTCCATGCAACAAAAAGGATGACATGTATTTCCGGCGTAGCGGCGAGTGGGCCCCAGTTGAAGATGCCGGTATTGGACGTTCGCATGCATATCCCAACAGTGTGATTTACCATCGCATTATTGGTATGGTGCCGAAATATGGTGGACATGTACCTGGAGAGATTTTCGACGTTGGACGTACTTACGGTCGTTCAACGATTGATGCTAAACGTTGGTTGGCCTTGCATCGAGACTAAGCAATTTGCATAAAAAAAAATCATTGTTTTGTTATCTATCTATCTATCTAAATAAACTCAATGTAAAAAGTGTATTTTCAAATTAACGAATAAATTGTGAAGTAGTGTTGGTAAGCACAACGAGTTTTGCTTTAACATGTCTGTACACTGAAGTTGTTAACCATCATGGTGACTTGCATCGGGAGCAGGGATGTCGGAAATGCAAAAAAGTATCGATATATATTGTATCGCATTATTTTAAAAATATCAATATCGCTATTGATATTATTATTTTAAAATATCGATGTATCGATATATCGCTAAGATTTAATAAAAACAACTCATCAAGTCGATATGTTAAAAAAATGTTTAATTGTCTGCAAAAAATCGTTTTTTGATACCTTTTCGATGGTTGAAATATTATATCACTACATCGATATATCGGTAAATAAAATATCACTCAAAAACATTGATATTAGAAAAAAATAATATCGATATTTCGATACATCGATATTTTTTCGACATCCCTAATCGGGAGTTGGGTGAAAGTTTATTATGCTCCCCCCTTATCGTAAAGTGATACAAAATGAACTTGACGCGTAGTTTGAATAAATACTGTTGGCCTTTGTTTTCATGTCGAAAACTAAATACGAGTGCAATTAATTTACAAAGTGTACAAAATAAAACGGCAAAGAAACGTATTTGTGTAGTTGGTGCAGGTCCGGCGGGTTTCTATGCAGCACAATACCTGTTGAAGAATTTGAGCGATTGCCATGTAGACATCATTGAGAAGTTGCCGGTGCCGTTTGGTTTAGTGCGGTAAGCAGGTTGTTGGCAGCTTGAGCCCTACGTTGAATTGTTCTTAGTGCTGGCATCTGGAGGGGCAAACAGTGGACCCAAAACTGAACGAAGAATGCCATTGAAATAAGCTATGTGGAAGAGAAATTAAACATAAGATAACTCAATGTTTATTGAAGCACTTACAGCCAAACTGTTCCATACTCCAAATTGGCTTTGTATAAGCGAGGGATATGCAAGTGACTATAAGAAAAATGCAAATAATATTTGTTATCCTCATATTGGCGCAAGTATATTTTAACAATTTAACGATGCCCGTCGCCGCTTATATTTAGCCAAAATGACTTGTGACTGTGATGCTCTTCATTTGCATTCTTATCGCCCTAATGACTTATTCAATTATGCAAATTTGCAGTTTCGGCGTTGCACCCGATCATCCAGAGGTAAAGAATGTGATAAACACATTCACAAAAACGGCGGAAAATCCGCGTTTTCGATTCTTTGGCAATGTAAGTCTGGGTAAAGATGTCAGCCTGAAAGAGTTACGCGACCGTTATCACGCAGTATTGCTCACTTATGGTGCTGATCAGGATCGTGTGCTAAATATACCCAACGAGGAGCAGGCACATGTAATTTCAGCTCGTGAATTTGTTGCATGGTACAATGGTCTACCTGGTGCAGAACACCTTCAACCCGATCTTAGTGGACGTGATGTGACGATAGTGGGACAGGGAAATGTTGCAATTGATGTTGCACGCATGATACTTAGCCCTTTGGATACGCTGAAGGTCTGTCTTTTTGGCGGAATTACCATGGCTAAATGAAAAATTTTAATGATTAATTTTTTTCTTGCAGTCTACAGATACGACGGATTATGCGTTGGAGGCACTCTCACGCTGCCAAGTCGAACGTGTGCATCTGGTAGGCAGGCGTGGACCATTGCAAGCCGCATTTACAATCAAAGAATTGCGAGAGATGTTAAAGTTGCAGAATGTGCAAACTTTGTGGCGTCCACAAGATTTTGCAGGTAAACATGATGATTGAAGTAAACCAATTTCCTTTTTTTTAATCTTTTACTTTTTTTTAGACATACCCTCACAATTGGAGAAGCTGCCACGGCCACGTAAGCGACTCACCGAGCTCATGTTGAAAAGTCTTTCTGAGCAAGGCAAACCAACACTCACAAGCAATCCAAAACAGTTCCTGCCTATATTTTTACGCGCACCGAAACAAATAGCAAACAACGAAATGGAATTCGCTGTCACAGAGTTGCAACAGAATTCGGCAGTAGCCACCACTAAAACAGAGCGAGTGCCAGCCGATTTAGTGTTACGCAGTATTGGTTATAAGTCATCCTGCGTTGACGTAGACATATGCTTCGATGAACAACGTGGACATGTGCACAGCAATAATGGACGCATTTTTAAGGATGCAGTGACGCAAGAATACGACCGGGGTCTTTATGTAGCTGGCTGGCTGGCGAGTGGGCCTACGGGCGTTATTTTGACTACCATGAACACAGCCTTTGCTGTAGGCAAGACAATTTGTGATGATATTGCAAGCAATACATTCGATACAGAAAGCTCCAAGCCCGGTTTTGATGCGCACGGCAAACGTGTGGTCACATGGTCGGGTTGGCAGCGCATAGACCAAGTCGAAACAGAGGCCGGTAAAAAACGTGGTAAACCGCGTGAAAAAATAGTCAATATTGATAAAATGTTAGAGGCTGCAGGCGTTTAGGAAACATTTTCAATTATAGTAACATTTTATGTTTATGTTAATTAAATAATAAAATTGTTTTATAAAATCAACTACAACATTTTTTAAAATTATTTGTATGCAATTTAAATTTATAGTGAATTAAAAAGATTTAAAAATGGATCATGTTATTAGACCGGAGCCACACTTAATCCCAGGGTGAGTGATTGCGCGAAGTCGCCATGCTGGATTAAACTAATTCACCTTTGTATGCAGGTACACTGGACACTGCACACAGAATCTTATGCGCCAAGGCAAAACATATGGCAAGCAGACGCATAAACTGCTTATTGATCCTTGTATTTATCATGCACCAGAGCTGATCGTGCCACCCATACGTACGGACACGACAATTAAAGATTATCCGACGGAAAAAGAAATTCAGATACTTCGCACGCGTGAACAATTTATTGATCCCATCTATAGGCATCCGATAATACCAGGATATGCCGGTTTTGTGCCGAATATGTATCGCCAAATAGGCAAACGGTATGTATCTGCAGCATCTGCAGGCGTAGCAGAAAATGAGACATTAATGGAGCTTTACCGCTGCGAGCGTCGTAACCTACAACATCGCGATCTGCTGGAAAGCGGCAACGGCCTTTTTGAGAAAAAGTTAGGCGAACGCATGGTAAACAACCAAACGTTTCCAATTTGACAAACAATAAGTGTATTTTATAGATGCCCATGACACACTATCGAGCGCCACTAGTACCCGTTCTTGGCCGTTCCAAGGGAAATAAAATCGAGAAATGTCCGTACAAAACTGATAAATTGCGTTACTCAAAGTTCACGACGCCGCATTTCTTGGGCGATGAAGACGAAGACAAATATATTATAAACGGTGGGTTTGCAAGTGGCGAAAAAATAGAATGATCAACAACACGATATTTTACTTTTAGGCTACGCTGCGCATATACCCATGGCTAATACTCGCTTTGGCGAGACCAACAAAGTACTGACCCATCGTGCGCTTTGCAACTTTTCTGACTTTATGTACAAACGTGCACGTAGCCGTTGGTGTTCCGGTGAAGATCTGTCAATTTCAACTGAAATTTGTCCGCCAAAAGGACATTTTGTTATATATCATACCGATATCGGTATGGTGCCCAACTATGCAGGACATGTGCCAGGCGCTGATTACAAATTTGGACGCACATATGCTAATGCTACCTACAATGCAAAGAACTGGCTTGAGATCCATAAAAACTTAACGGTATTGCCTGAGGTTGCCATTTTCGATTATTAATTTTTAAATTCTGGTTGTATAATAGATTTAATCAAATTTATATTCAAATACATTAATTAATGCTAAACCTTAAATTTAATTAAGGAAATTAAACTGTGCCGTTTTTTGTTCAAACGGTAAAAATATTTAAATGACATTTCACGTACACATGTAAGTTTTAATTAATTAAACTAATTTTACATATCTTTGGGCTGAGACAATAAATTACGCTTATTTCTATAAATATACCTTTATGACTATATGCATATGTGATTCTAAGAATTTTTTAAGTGAATAGATGTCTTTTTGTTTAAATTCTTTAAAATCTACTTGAATGATCAAATTATCTCATATTTTTTTGATTATGTAAGATTTAAAAAAATAAAACAATTCGATTTACTGATATATGAGAAAAATGTATGGGAAATTGGTTAGAGGGAACCAAAAAAAACAAATCTTATTTTTAGACTTTTGCAACAAAGTTATTTGCACCAAAATGTTGAGACACTGTAAAGTATTACTTAATAAATAATACTTGTAAAGGAATTTGATCATTAAGTTGACTTCTTCAATACACAATGTTTGTGCTTTGTTTTATGATTACAATTTTAGCATGTACATTATTTGCGCTAAAACGGTTAAATAAAATACAATCGTTTTAAACTTTGTCGCCGAGGAACTCAGTGGCGCACTATCAATAAATGTATGGTATGGGCAGAGACTCGGTGGTTTTACAAATGTTGTAAAGTTTGGATAACGTATAATTTCCGATGGCTGAAAACAAAACAATAAAATGATTAAGCAAAATATACAATGCAATTGTACTTTGACTTACAATTGATATAGATTCATTGGAAACTCGACAAAAAGTCATATGTTTGCCGGTTATCATGCTTTGTTCTACACGCTTTGTAAACAAAGGCTCCGTCCAAGGCAGTTGATTAAGATGTGACAGGAAAGTGCGATCATGAAACTCTACAGGTTCGGATATAATCAATTTGTCTGTAATGCAATAAATAATATTATAAGAAAACTCATTGAACAATGTCCGATGGCGCAGCACTCACTTAATAAAGACTCTTCATAAAGTATATCCTCAGCTGACATATTAGCATGACTCTTCTTTGTTTTCGCATAGATCGTATTGGGCATGTAATCCAGTAGATTGCCATTATACAAAAATAGATTCTCAACATCAGTCATGTTTAATGAATAGAATTGATAAACGCCAAAGGTTTCGAAAAATTCGCGTACTGGTGTCATGCTATAGCAACCGGCCAAATCGATTTTTGGATAATAGGTGATAAACGATAAACACATTTCCTGCTTCGTCGAGTAACCGCCGAAGGTAGGACGCTTGCGGTTTGTGGTGTCATAGGCACAGTCTGTGATAATATAATCGCCCGGCAGCACAACCGTTTCGTTAGCCAATTGACGCACTTGCTGATAGTTGTAGTCATAGTTGTCGTCCTCAATTATTCGTGCCAGCTCTTTACCGGCACGCACATGCCGCAGACTCATCTTACGGCCAGCACGATGGGAATGCAAGGCACCAGCAATGATTTTAATGCCATCATCAGGAAACATCTTGAATGAACAACTCTTTTTAGTAATGAACCAAATATAAACTTGTCCGATTTTTCACATACCACATTCGAACATGAGGGTCCACAAATGCCAATGTTTCGGTATAGTTTTTGTCCAGGCGGTATCAGTTGTGTATCGGAGACCGAAACGCCGCTGATCATAATGCCCGCATCATTAGGACGTAAATGGTGCGTGTAATGCACACGGAACCCGGAGTGATCGACGGCTGCGCAAGCATTAACATGGTTAAAAGATATGTTTAATAATAATCACAAACAATGAACTTACCATGCACGGCCTTAGGATTATCGTAGTGTATCTCAAGCATGTAGTACTTGGTTTGGCCACCCATTGGTATGCCAACATGTGGCGGCATAAACTGACCAGTGGAACCAATGGACCAAACAGCCACTGGCGTTGCA
This sequence comes from Phortica okadai, assembly GCA_034638295.1. Taxonomy (NCBI): domain Eukaryota; kingdom Metazoa; phylum Arthropoda; class Insecta; order Diptera; family Drosophilidae; genus Phortica; species Phortica okadai. The sequence continues at coordinate 7,851,771 of CM067851.1, forward strand.
CACGAATCCCAATCACGCGGCGTCAATAGATTGCTATTACACACAGTGCCCGTACTTTTTACCCAAACATCCCAAGAGGCAGGATCCGAACCAGGATACGATTTCGTTGAACATTCAAACAGCGTCATGTGATGTACAAGTGGTTGACTTGTTGTGCTGAAACATATTCCAAAGAGTTCAAAATAAATGCTACACAGACTAATGATGGTGGTCCTTCTACCTTTCACGTGTGAGTAGCGCTTCATAGCCGACAATATGGTGTTTTTCATTTAGCATAGGCGCGCGTACAATCTTACACCAGTACAAAGTGTCCATTGATGGTTCGATTGTGACCTGATAAAAGTAAAAACATGTAATTAAAAAAAAGAAATAATATTTTCATAGCTATTTATGATAAATCTTACATTCTGCACGGTTATATCCCATTTGTGTGAATCGCGTTTCGTTTGTGACTTGTTGGGCGTGTGCTTGCGGAACAATGGTCCCAATAAATGCAGCGGTCTTGAGCCTCTGTTTTGTCCATGACCCTTCAAATTGCCATGAATGGGATCCGTGTCGCCAAACGACCACAGCACTTTTAATGTGTCGCTCTGTGTTTGTTTTTTTAAAGGCATAATTATTATTACTATTCGAGATAAATTCACATTTTTATTTTAATAATAAAATACTTACGCTCAAAGGCAGATCGTATGGATCGCATGTTTCAATTTCTCGCGAGAATGCAACTTCTGTGTGCGTCGCATTTTGAAAACCATCGACAACATTATAATTCTGTGTATCGTCTTGTATGGGCGCTGCATGCGGCTGCGTAGTTGAGCCGTGACAATCCTGTAAATGAGTTGAAGCACATCAACAATTATTGTGAAATTCAGGTAAAAGCGACTTATTACCTGCCTAACACAGAAAGATACAAATTGACTGAAAATGCCACAACGATTTTCGCGAAATGTGTAATTTTAGGTAAATGAACAAATGCTTGTATAAAGTGATTTTTATTGACATTGCATATCAATACATATTTCCTCTAATTGCGCGGTTCAAAGAATCTATTATGTAAAACCAAACGTTTTTCCTTTTAGATAAAATTTTTGAATAACTATGATATATTTTTCCAATACAAAAGTCAAATGTCGCACCTTTTGTTTTAGGCTCTAGTCTTAATTTAAATGCTTATGAAATATATAAATATATTTTTTATTTTATTCAGAGCAACCCTTCATTCGCTGCTTATTTTCATTTTTTATTTTAATTAATACGCTTTAAAAGATAATTATATATACACAACCCCACATGCATAGATACATATTCATACCACGTTCAAGGATTTTGTGTTTAAAGACCGCCAATAACAACAACAACTATAAAAAAAGGGCAACAACAACAAAAGCACCAAAACTCGCTCAACCGGATCAACAAGAGAAAATAATAAAGGATGTTTTTTTTTTTTTCTTCTTTTTGCGCTTAGTTGCTTTCGCATATCACATTTTCAAGTGGTTTCGAATAACGCATCACATTTCGCAACACAACAACAACAATAGCAACGAAAAAGTAGAGTGCAACAAAGAGAACGGGTGAATGAATACTTACCAATGCATTCGCTTTGCCTGAACGATCATCAACCCAAAGTAACACCAAATCGGCTGTTGCCATACGTCCTGTTTTACGCGAGAAGCCCAAACCAATGAATCCGCGCGTATTCACAGTAACACGAAAGAATATTTCCTTGGATTTGATCCACCATTCAAGCCAGTAGAGGCCATTGCTGTCCATCATTTCCAGACGTCGCCATTTGTCATGCTGCACGGCCTTATGATTGGTAGACGGCTGTGCCGTTGGATTTTGGGCCGCTTCTGATGCTTCGTAGTGTTGATGTTGTACGTGATGGTGTTTGGTGCCAGTGTGCTCTGCGTGTGGTTGACTCCGGCAGAGCGTGAGACACGCGTATATTATTAATAAAATGAGGGTTTGGCGCAAGTCAATTGAAATTCGCGACATGTTTCACGATATTTATTTATATCTTTTTCTTTACAATTCTTTTATTACTTTTATTATGTTATGTATTTTGTATGTATATTGTATATCACTAAAACCACGGCACTATTTCGCAGAACAATTTTCATTTATGGCAGATAAATATATATATATATTTTTTTATTCTTGTATCACGCACAGTCCTTGAGTAATTTCATATATTGAGATCAATTATTGTTAGTTATTTAATTAAGTACCGACTTTTATTTGTATATGAATATGACAAAGTTATTCAACGCGTTCTTGATGCGTTGCAGATACATTCACGTTTGAGCTACAGCTGCACAAACAAGCAAAGCTAAAACTTCATTTCCGATCGACAGTTGTTGCGCATGCGCCATTACAAAAATATCACTCTTTTGCACGCAGGCACAAGCCATACATTTGTACCTTAGCGGCAGCGGCAGATGTTTCTTACCACTGCACACACCACCACCAATGCAGTAAAAATAGAATTTAAAGCACTCAGGTATACACACACAGATACTTTGCTCTGCTCGCATAAGATTGCAACTGAATGTGTAAGCAAAAAATTATGCTTACTCTGTGAAATTTTAATAAAAGATCAAATCATTATTACCGATCTTTGAAACACTTTTAAAAAAGATACAAGATATATAAACGGTCGGCGCGCGATACTATCGTTTTAAAATATCTTTTTTTCAATATTCAAATTGGCAGCTCAGGCCAAAATTTTCTAGCAGTCGGCTCATGTTGCCAGATGTTTCTCTTGTGAAAATTTTGTAGCAACCAGCTATAAGTTGACATGATCACCCAACTTTCCGTTAAAATTGTGAATTTATCTGCAAGTTTTGTAGCAAGCAGTTTGAGCTGAAACGATTGAATTGTAATCGATAACCGACAAAAAAAAAGTTACCAAACGGCGAATTTGGGGAGTCATTCGCCCAAGTGACCGTGCAATTCGAAGCGACATTGAGCATGCCAACACTTACTCGGTTTTTTTAGTTGGCGCAGTTTCATCGTGTCAATTTGTTGACACAAGTGCCTCTTTCACTGACACGGTGTCGATTCTTTCTAACGGTTTTTAAAATATTATTTTATGTAAAAGACTCACAAATAAAATATAATCTGTTTGAATAAAAAGAACATCTATTTATGCGTTATTTCGAATACAAGTATATTTTCCACAAAATCCTGATCCTGATTATTGTAAATATTGCATTATTGGAATAAATTGATTTTTTTCTCAGCTAACAATTTGATGCATAAATGAACATACATAGGTAATACTATTGTTTAAGCGTTTTTGCTTCTTGTGTTTAATTATGTTGTTGATTTAACTTTATAAATTTACGATTTACCGATAAGACACAAACTCCTATTAGAAATTTGAAAGCGTTTTGTAAATGCATATTATTAACTTTATATGCCGGCTATATTTTTAATTGATCGATCACATTATAATTTTGACATACGTTCCAAATACAATTTCATGCTTTTTAAATGTCTATGATTACACAAATCAGTAAAATAAAATACATTGTAAATGATTCTGTGGCTGTGAGAAATGGTTGTGCTGCGACAAAATTAATACACTTTAAATTTTGTACAATTTGTTTAAAATTTAGTTTCAGTCGAATACATTCATTTAATAGCTATTATATTACTTAAAAATTTATTAATTTACAATTAACATAGATAAGAACAAAAAGAATAACACTGAAATCAATACACTTGACAAATAGATATAAACGAATCGTCTATTCAAATATTTTCGCCTGAAATTTTCTGTTTAAAACTTATCGCTAAATTTTCGTTTATTGCTACAAATTTTATCATATTAATATGATTTTCGAAAATTGTATTTCTTCTGTTAATATGCATCTATGTTTTTGAATATTATTTGTTTTTGTTGTATATATAGTTCGAAGCATGGTTTACTAAAATGTTAATTGAATATTAGCTACAATTAATTGGTTGCTCTTTGTTTTTTCTCATACTAAGATTTCTCAGTTTAATAATATTACACTTTAGTAAAGTAATTTCTAGATTTATTTTCAGCGCAACGCGTTGTATTGCAATTAATCCGTGTGATTTAGAATTTCACGATAAAGTAAATACGTTATCATATTTGAATCTGTTATGTCTAATTATAAATGTATATATGGTTCTAAATATTTGTTAAAATTAACTACGTATTTAATGCTAATTAAATTTAATTTATCGTATGTATAAAGATAATTAATCAGTTACTAATTTGTGCTTGGAGTTATTTCGGTTGTTATATTTCGTTTTCTTTTTTATTTATTATTATTATTACTATTATTATTGGAGCTGATTTTGCTGGTATTGCTATTGCTTTAGATATCCACCGGGAAGAAGTCTTTGAGTAATGTAGTACGTCGCTTTTCTGCTATGTCCATTTGGTTTTCGAGATCACCCAAATCTGTCGTCTCAGCGCGTTCAATTTTCCATGAGAGATTTTCTATTTCAGCTTCAAGTTGCGCCTGTATAATTATATGTTACAATTAAAGAAATCTTTTTTAAACAAATATATAAACATGTTAACATACCTGCTGATATTCAAAGAGATCCTTACGTGAACCGCCCTCCATGAAATATGCATACGGATAAGTGTATTGCAGTGTGTAGCGACACTTAGCAAGCAATGCTGCTGCATTAAACAGATACTGCCAATCGATCCAGGTGCCACGACCATTCATCACCTTCTCATTAATGCGCTGACGCAGCCGTTCGATAGTCTGCTGCTCAAGCTGTAAGGATTTTGAGTGATTCTCCCAACGCTCATAATAATGCAGATATTTTTTTAATGCTTCACGCGCTTGCACATGCACTGACTCGTTTGCAATGTTTGGATTATCCTTATAACGAGAGCACTCATAATATTCCGAGCCGTGTGTCTTCCAGTCACCTAAACACATCCAGCAGAAGTCATGTTTGCAATTGAAGCATTGCATATGATTGCAACCGCCGTTCTTCTCAATGCAAATGTGACATTTGGGACAATCTTTCGTGTTGGCGCTTATATAGTTGGCCGTCTCACTATCATCGGCACACTTTGTTAGCCACTTTTTGATAACCTGACAGTCTGTGGGCGCATGATAGTCCATGCCACACTTAAAACAGAAACAAGTTTGACAAGCCTTGCATATGGCACGCTTTGCCGAGATCTCAGCAGATTGCACAATAATTTGACAATTTGGTCCGGGACAGAAACGCAATTCCGGATGTGATTTAACATAATCTTTAAACGCAAACTGCTGATACTTGTCACGCATAACAGGCCTTGTGACAAGCGTCAACACCAAATCCTCCGGCACACGCACATTGCACATCTGTGCCATACAACCAATTTGCGTTGAGATGCCCTGAAATATTTGTGTCTCAAAGAAAATTGTCCAACAATCTTTACAAAATGAATGACCACATGACAGACTGTAGAATTTATCGCCAAGTTGAGAACTCGCGCAAACCGGACACATTTGGCTACGATAGACGCCTGTACTAGTTGCTGTTATAGTTGTCGTTTTATAATCATTGTTGCTGCTTCCAGTGCTACCCAGCTTAATTAACATCGCTGCCGCTGCTGCGGCACTTGTCGAAGGTGCATTATTGTTGACAGCTAATATGGTAGTGCTGGCGGAATCTGACTCTGGGGGTGGCTTAATGCGTGCTGCTACAAGTAAGGCCGAAGCATCATGTCGATACTTGTCCACAACGATCTGATTGTCCCACTGATGTTCAAGTAGTAAAACTTTTGCCAAAGATGGCGTTATCTGTAATATCGTATTCAGACGTTCAACCGATTCATTTAGCAGTTTCTCAACTTCTTCCACAGTAAGACAATCAAATTCAAAATACTCCGGGTCGGTACGCTTGGGATCGAGTCTTTCCACATCACAGTCTTCAACTATAGATGAATTCATGAAAAGAAACAAGCATTGTTTATATAAGAGTAATAGTTATTTTTTATGTCATTGTCATAAACAAACAAATTTGTTAACTGAAACTGAAATTTGAAAACTGATCTTGGCCAATTGCAGCCGGTGGATGATCTATAAGCAAAGTGTTCTTAATTTTATAAAGACACAGGACAACAAAAAGTCTACTCTAATCGAACAAGATTATAATACCCTCACAATTTACGGCAGTGTAATTTTATACTAGTGTTTGAATTGAAGGCCACACGTTAGGGGTTTGGCTTACAAAGAAGATTCATTTCATTGGCGTCTTTTTTCGCCTTTTTTTTTGTATACCTGCACATCATTATTTTAGCCATTGGTCTAAACAACAATTACCCCTGAAGATTATAAGAGAGCAAAAGGGAAAGATGTCGACCACAACAGGTCAAAAGTACAAAGACATTAAAAGGCGGCAATAAAAATAGTTGAATAACATAGTATTCGATTTACTATAACTACGGAGCAAAAATGCACATTTCAACATGAATTTATATGCTATGAATATAAACGCAAACAAGATAGAGTTAGGGAAACGCATTCGTAATGTAAAAATTACACATACATTTATAAAGAGTATTTCAAGTTCAATTTCATAATTTAAGCTGCATGACCAAAGCACTAAAACAACATGGTCTAGCAATAAAGAGGAGGTTAACCATAGGCAGAGACAGGCAGCCAACCTTGGCCAAGTCGCCGTGTGAGGCGACCTTAAATGTCAAGACCTCCAATACAAACTAATGCATAAGCCAGTACAATGAGGAAATGAGAAAAGCATGAACAAAGGTTGAACGCCATCGTTGTCATCGTTACGCGGCGTAGATAAGGTGAATAACCACATGCACAGACTGTTATTATTACTAATGAAAGCATGAGCGAGACAGCACTATTTGCTAGTATATTGTTTTGGTTGACTAAAAACAAGAAAATTATGACGTTGTTATCATAATAGTTTTGATGACGGTGCTAACGACAAATATTTTCTGTTTGTGCTCTTTATTAAATCGATGATAGCTGTTGTTTTAAAAATAAACAAATTAAATCAATATATGCGCATTTGTCAAGAGATTACGTTGCCTTACAAAGTGTTTACGAACCTGAGTTGTAATAATCGTCATATTCCTCGCAATCGTTGTCCGAATATTCCATGTCAGAGTCCATGTTAGAGACCGCTCTCAATCCAATAGGGGGACGACTAAGTCAAACAGTAGGGGGTGTATAAAATCTCAAATTGTAAAACTTCGTTGTTTCCTGTATTGCTTATTTTTGGTGTAGTAATTGTTGTAATGGTGGTGGCTGTTAAATGGTGCAATTCCTGTTTAGCCTGCTTTCTGTTGGTGAATAGAGCCGTATCGTATTGCACACATACGCACGTATACACAGTCTACTTGCTTTGCGGGGTGGCGGGAGTACTCCCTTTTTTTCCACTTTATGAAGTAACGTAGGGGGGAAAAGCACTGCACTCTCGCTTTTCTTTTTTAGACAGAAAGACGGGGTTTTAAAATAGCGGCGTTTGTTGGGTGAGTAATGCACAAAATCGTGAACTCATCTGATAATAAAGATTCGAAACAAAGTCAGGTGCACATTTATTAAATTTTCTCTTTAGAAATATAAATCACAAAACAAACTTAACAAGAAGTGGAAGAAGTACATTTTCTTTGTCTATTTTTTTCGATGTCACCGCATTCTACACTGTTTTCGCAAGTCTCACTCCACGTCTATTTTTCTATAGTTTAACTTTTTATCCACACAATTTAAATAATTCTATTTATTTGATTTCTGGGTTAAATTTAATGCGTTTCGTCAAAATGCAATTTTTCCAGTTCACTCACGTACGGGCACCACACACACACACACACTCGCCAAACACATTTGCTGCAATACGCTCGAACAGTGTTTGAAAACGAATACAATTCGAATTCACTAAAAAATGCGACCGTTCTAAAATTGGGCACCAAATCATACGCACTCGAGGAATCCGCTTCGAAAAACGAAATTTCGAATATATTTAAAGTTGCTTAAAAGAAAAACGGTCAGGAGATCATACAATAACGGTTAAATGGAGCCACCAATAAAGCGTATCAGGGGTGAGAGCGAAGGTAAAGTGGAAATCAAGGCTATTCTTGCAGACATCTATGAGAAGGATATATCACTTGTCGAAGTTTTCGCATGTAAAGTGGACAACAAGAAACAAATATCTTCTATAATGAAGGAATTATCTGAACGCTTGCCACGATTGCATCATTTAAAACGTGTAAGGAACAACCAAATTCTTATTTGTGAACAAAGCGAGTTACCGGCATCATTAGAGTTGGAAGCACATTTGATCAACAGCTCCGTAAATCCGGATATCGTTAAAATAATTTGTGCCAATGTTGAATTGATAAAAGTGCCAGCAAGTGCAATAAAACTCCGATGGCAATATGAAAAAATGCAATCAATTTGGCCGAGCAAATTCCATCCAGATAATTATCTAGAGTCATTGTACAATGGAACTAATTTTAAAACACACGAGCGTGATTTTCATACAAAAGTTGCCAGTTTATTGCAGAAGCTTATAAAGCATTCTAATAATGATTTACCAGTGGGCATCTGTGTTGACCCAAGAACACAGTCCATCGTAGCGATGTCCAGCAGTAAAGAAAATATCGGAAATCCAGTTAAGCATTGTCCAATGTTATTAATCGACTATGTTGCCCGGACGCAGCAAGGTGGTGCTTGGGAATCGGAAGAGCAATTCTTAGAGGATGACGACTTGTGCAAAACTGAAAGAACATTGTGTGGTATACCAAAGAATTATTATAATTATGTTAGCCACGAGCAAGGCTATGGTGATGTGGTTTTTGGTGCAGAAAAAATAAAACTTGATCATACGAAGAAAATTGTAGAAGAAACTTCCAATACGGCAGTGGCTGATAACTTGACGAAATATGGTCCGTATTTGTGCACTGGTTACGACATTTACCTTAGTCAAGAGCCTTGTCTTATGTGCGCAATGGCTTTAGTACACAGTCGAACAAAACGCATTTTTTTTCTACATCAGTCTAAAAATGGAGCCCTTCTTACTCGTCTTAAACTACACGCAGTTCCAGAGCTCAATCACCATTATGAAGTATATCAATTTGTAATAAAAAGCTGACACAAATTATTTTTGTTTCATTATTTCTTAGATTAAAAAAAAAGCTATTCAACTGTTACATTCTTTGCATTTATGCCTTGTCGCAGTGGAGACGAAATTAGCCCAATAAGCTGGCAATCGGCCTCTAGTATCGTAATGTCTTTGTTGGAACCAAGAAATTTTGTTGAAAGTTCCAAATCTTTCACACGCAGGCGGACTCGTGAGCCGCGTACATAATCACTATCAAATTAAAAAACAAAACAAATAAGCTTGTGTACAATTTATAGAAAAAATGGTACTTACGGTCCATTGCGGGTTGGACGTGTACAAACGCAATGGAACTTCCAGCCAAAATCAATGTAAAGATCGTCGCCAACAACATGAAATATTTTGCCGGTTACCACTTTACCTTCAGCATCGCCCAGCTATAAAAGACAGGTGTTACATAAGTACTGAAACCTACATTGGGTTTTTAAGCCGTACGTCAACAAACTTGGAATTGCGTAGCAAGGATGCAAAAGTCTGATTATCTGCGGGTGACTCCTCTGGCGCTTGTGGTGATGTATATTTGTCGAATGCACGTGCGAAACCACCTTTTAAGGTTTCTCCTTGATCATCAGGTTTACTACATCTTGGCAATAAAACCGAAAGTTGACGTTGTAAGCAGTTGGTTAAATGGCCTACTCTTGACACGCCGTTTAACTTTAAAACAAACGACATAACTTGTATTTTGAGCTAAAAAATGCACCTGTAAAATAAAGAAAATATAAACAACTTGAGAGGCCGCGGTTGTTGTCGAACTCAGTAGGCGCTGCTACACCGACAATTTCAATCACATCTCCCCAAGTTTGCGCGTGGACAAGCCCCACCTTTGACTACGTATAGTCTTCCAACACTCGTTTGATTGTTATTCAACACGAGCTGTTACAAAACGAGAAGAAGAAGAAGAAACCGGCGTGTGGTTTTTTATATTTTTTATTTTAAATTAGGAAAATCATTATAAAATTTAAGCAATATGATTCAACAACAAAGACAACGCATTGAGCAAGCTGTCACCGAAATGATTGACGACATGGACAAAACGCATTTACGGAAAATGCAGGTATGTAACTGCATTTATCTCTACGACCTTCTTGAGTACAATATGAATTAAATAAAAATTAAATTCACAGACAGATATGCATTTGTGTGCCGCCAAATGCTGTCAGGATTCAAATGCCAGTGTCGACAGTGTGCAGCGTTGTGTTGACCGTTGCTCCACGCCGTTGACAAAGGCCCAGAGCTATGTACAAAACGAGTTGGGCGAATTTCAAGGCAGATTACAGCGTTGCGTCATGGTATACGAAACATAGTGGATACTCTTCGTACTCTAACATAAATAAACTTGTCCTTTGTTTTTTAGCAATGCAATGACGATGTTAAAGTTAAAATGCCCCCGAATCCCAATGAGGAACAAATCTCAAAGTACACAGACCAATTTGAAAGATGTGCCATACAATGCGTGGACAAACACGTGGGACTCATTCCCAAAATGATGAAAACAATGAAATCAGTACTTGCGAAAGGTCCCGATGGAATACCGAATGTTTAAACTAAAGCATTTATGGCTGCATTATAAAGAGTTGTTAACAATTTTTAAGGTTCTTGTAAAAAACTACACGACTTGCATATTAAAAATGTTTGATTTTATCTGATCTTTTCGTTTTACTAAAAAAATATTTTAAAGCGCATTTTTTCTGTATTTTCATAACGATCAATCAAATATACATGTGGTTTTGAGATAACATTCAATTTTTACAATTACATCAATCAATTGAAAAGTGTTTCTTGAAATTGCCTATGATAAATGTTTTTATGTTATAATGGTCGAACAGCAAAAAAAGCGGTTAGAACGTGCCGTTGGCGACTTGATTGAAGATATGTATAAGACGCATCTCAGAAAGATTCAAGTAAGTATGATATTTTCATGCACGCACTTCATCCTAAAGATATTTATAAACAAAGATGGAAATGCATAAATGCGCTGCACGTTGTTGTGAAAACGAAAGAGGCTCTTTGGATAGCATTCAAGTTTGTATTGAAAAATGTGCGACGCCACTAATGAACGCACAGGATTTCTTGCAAAATGAATTGGAGCAATTCCAACAACATCTTCAAGGATGCGTCAAGGTACACTATACATATTAAAGTTTGACTTAAATGTTTCAATGTGTAGAATAACTGTTCTAATATGTTCTAAGGATTGCAATATTGATGTACGTTCAAAAATGCCACAGGAACCAACAAGACAGGAAATTACACGTTCTCAGCAATTATTTGAGGATTGTACAGGTCGTTGCGTGGACAAACATATCTCTCTTCTACCTAGTCTAATGAAATCAATGAAAGCTATTTTAGATGGAGGTAAAGTTCCAAGGACCATAAAGACTAAAGAGCAGACGGATACTTCATGAATATATTTCGTTTTAAAGTTAAAAAGTTCTTTCAAGTAACTTAAATTGATAGTGATTGATAATAATTTATTGAAATTTGATTTTTGAAAATGTTGAAATATTCAAAGAGTCAAAAAATGTTTCCATCAATCAAATTTTAAATAAAAAAGTACGACATTGACGTAGAAGTTTTTTTTTTTTTTTTAAATTGTTGTTTGTGTTCTTCACCATCCAATAGATAATCCCCTGGCACATCATGAGCTCTAAGAGGCCACTTCCAGCTAAGTGATAAGAATTTCAAAATGCCAGATGTGATTTTTTAAATTGTATTTTAAAGATAATAAATTCGACTCATAGGAAATCATTATAGAACGAAACATTTGACCTAAAGTAATCAGCTATGAACTACTTAAAACTAAGCTGCTTATATAAGAAGGAATGCACAAACATCGATCACGTGTTAATAATATTGACTATTAGCTTAGTCATCGATTTTGGTGCGCACACCATATTTACTCCAAAAAGTGACTTTGGCAGTGATACGTTTAGTGGCATTCTGGAACACTGAACATGTGTCAAAAGGTGGGCAATACAAATGCAATGAGACTGCTGTATCAACATTGCTTGGATTCTCGACGCGATGTAAACCAATGTTATCTGAAAGTAATTAAATGAGTTACTCAAAATATTCAAAACAATTGTAAGACTTTAGATATTACACACCATTTATATAAGCCACTTCATTAAGCCCAATTGGCGTCTCGCCAATTTCTCGTAATTCTTGTTCATTGACATTGGATTCAGAGTCACATGTGCGTTCAGTACCGGATCGATTTGGATACTCGAAGCGCTTCTCTTTCAAATCACCTTGCAACATTTTCATAAAACAATGCGAATCGGAATGATCGTGTATCGTTGAACTGTGTCCTTCACCCCAGCCCACTATCAGCAGATTAAACTTGCCATTGCCTTCATCGACGAGATTACGCGTATATGTATAACGATCGAACTTTGCAAATTTGCGCCATTCCTTCGGATTTGATTTGTACGACAACATTATATGATTAACCATTTCAATGTTGACATAGTCCGATTCAAATTCCTTGTACAAAGCGCTGATTAGATCTTGTAATGTGTCAATAGCTGGTCCATATTTTAATGGTTTTTCTATGCCCCGAAAATGTTGCGTCGCTTGACGCAAGTGTTTTTCTTGAACAATTGTATCGACATCATTATCGTTCTTTGACAGCGACATTTTTGACTTGTTTTGGTTGACCTTAAGGAAAAATTGAATGAAAATATTTGCAATTAATAGTTTGAAATAAAAAGACATTTAGCGAAAAAACTTTGGGCACAATTAAACAAATTTAAGTGAATTCCTAATTGGTTCAAATTAAATTTCTAACAGATTAATTCGAAAGCGGAAATTTGTAGAATTATATTTATTATGTTTTGTTTGTTAACATAATATTTCAAACAATTTTTTTTAAATTTTAATCGGTTTATTGCACTTTTTAGTTTAGGTCAGGTTTTTTTTTTCAATATGGAAAATTCCTAAGGTGGCGATTTGAACACTTCACCTTCTGATTATGTAAAATTGAACTTACTTATTGATTTTAATTAATTACGTTTCAATTTTATTTATATATTTAAATTATATTATTATATATGTAAATATGATTATTGATAATTCCGTTTGAATTGAAGAAATTTTATTTCTATAATGTGATTCGCTTGCAAATCTTAACTGAGCTCGTTTGAACAAATCGAAAACTCTAATGAATCAATAATATACTTCTCATGCGATTTTATACGTAAGTACTAATGTCTGAGTTATCAGAAATAGGCGTATATAATATAATATACACACATATATGTACAATATTGGTTAGTGATAATGCCAAAGATGTTGCCAGGAGTAGAATACTTTGGAAAATAATAGAATAACATCACTGAGTAAAAACAACAAACAATGAATAATACTACGAAAAACAAAAACAGATTTTTTAAAAATTTGTCAGAGCGCGATTCTTAAGAATTTTGATCAAAGGCTAATGCTGATTTATATGCTCAATTTATGTTTTACGACAAAACAAAAACAAATTATGTACAATTAAAATAAAAAACGATGATAAGAAACAGAACTTTTCGACGTATTGACTCAAGCTCAGATAGTCATCTTTTGTATATAATTAATGAAGTCGACATTCGATTATTAATACGGAATACGTCAAAAAACAATAAGAAAACAAATAACAAACGTTATTCAAAATATATTCTTGATTATGGTTTTTGATGCTGATTTGGAGGATTTTCCTTTCACTTGTTGGCTTAAAGATATCTTTAAGATACAAAAATTCAAATATTATTTTGACACATAAAAAGATGCGGCATGAAGCTATCTATGTTGATAGCATACTTTTAGGCAAATCTTCACGCTTGAGAAGCTCAACTCTTTTTATGGAGTGAAAATTACCAAAAAAAAAAAAAAAAAGTTTTAATATTTAAAATGTTAAAATGTTACTAATGTCGTTTTCCGACATTTCATTTAGATTAAATGACGACAATAAAGTCATTTTTATTATAAATTGAAAATTATTTGTTTTTTTTATGGACTTCCACTATCCTTCAAATCAAACTAGTCAGTAAACTGTGGAGTTTGAGAAACGATGACGCAGTCAAATATTTCAAACGTAGTTTTGATAACAGAATACAAACATAATGAAACAAACAATTTGGAATATAAATGGAATTTATTTTGCTACTTGCAAGAAATGGAACACTAGAAGGCGAAATTCTTCTATTTCTTTAAGACTCTTCATAATAAAACGTCTGTTTTAACAAAAAACAATATTTTCAAACATCCTTGTGCATACATATGTATGTATAAGTGTGATAATATAATTTATTTGCTGTTCCGTGATTTTCGCTTTGAAAGAAAATGCCACATCACATCGCATTTTTCAATATATTCCGCTATTTTATTTATTCATAATTTTGCTTACGTTAAGAGCTAACGATTTCGCTCAACTTTCGTAGCAAAGCAGGTATTTGTTTGTTTTTGTTGTGTTTAGTTTGTTTGTTTTCGCGTCGAAGCACTAGTGGCGACGTCAACAGATCATTGATTGAAAGACTACCTGACTGGCTCAGCTAGACGAATGTGTGCGTGCATGCGTGAGCGACTATGAACGTAATGCATTTGCTGCATTATTGCAAAGAAGTTCAACGAACTGATAAGAGAAAAAATCAACTTCAACAAACGCGATTATCACTACAACAGGATGTGCTTTATATATGCCTATTAAATATTTATGTATATAATGCACTTTCCTTACTCCGCCCATTAATGCACTTTTGGTACTTACCATTTTGTTGATTTGTTAGAAATAATATAATTTTATGAGGACTCAGGATACACAACGACTTTTATACAATATAAAGTTTTTTAGCAAAATTTCAACTTGAACTACTTTCTTTGATTGTTTAAGGCTTAATCTTTTAAGGTTGCACTGAATTTGAAATTTTTAACAAAACTACAATTTTTGCTTATGTTATTTGTGTTTAAAATACCACCTGGACAGCGTGTGCCTTGATAGTGTGCCGTATTTTGGTGTCTTTCACCAATTTATGGAAATTTCGGCATGCAAAACAAATTTTACACTCACATTGCGTTTTGAGTTATTTTTAAGTTTCACTCAAAATGTCGATTTCTTCACCTGTGGCTAGTAAGCAACGCTCAACAGGTATATTTCACATTGTTGTTGTTGCTCTACAGTTGTTGCCGCAGGTGCTTTGAATGTTTGCATATTTTGAGTTGTTTTGTTTCGTTTTTTTTTCTTCTTTGGTTTCTTCTTTTGCGGCATAAATTTGAATTTGTGTTGTTTTTGTTTTTTTTATGTTACGAGTGTTTTTGTTGTCTTTTCTCTAATTCAAAATTATTTAGTTATCTATCACAAGATATTTGCAGAAAAGAAATGCTTGTATATATGTATGTATGTACCTATGTGTACATATCTGAGTGTGTATGTGTTTGTAAGTTATTATAAGAATTAGTTTAAGTCAGTCTTTAATATATTCTAATAGACTTTGCATTTCAACAGCCAAAATTCGGGGTCAAATTTAGAAATCAATAACCCCGAGCTATGTCGTGTTAAATATGTCAAGTATTCTTAAGTGTTTTCAAAACAGCAGCTCAGAAAGTAAACTTTCATACATTATACATTGTTTTGCTCTTGTTTGTCTTTTATTTAAAACACACAATAGTCACACATAAATACTTTTTTGTTTTACGACATACATATAATATATTTGCACAACTTTTCTCTTATCTTTAAAATTTTCTCCACAAATTCCTTTTTGTTTTCGTAAAGTCGAAAATCACGCTTCGTTTGGTTTTAATGCGGTCAAGTACCTTTGAACCTATAACCATTATTATGTTTAAGCTCATAAGAATTCATACACTCATTTTCGTTTCTCCGCAGATTTCAATCATTAAGCTATATGCATTAATGCTGTGAGTTTAAATCTATTAAAAAAAAAAACATTTATGCAATTGAATTTTTCAACATTACATACACAGAATTGTATGAAAAAATCGGCTTGACATTAATCAAACATTTGGAAAAACCATAAATTGGTACGTAAGATTTCCAAGGTGTTTTTTTTTTTTTTTTGTCTTACTTAACAAAGTTTATTTAAGACGTTGACACTTATGAGTTGCTTACGTAAATTATTATTTGTTTGTTTTATTGTTGTTTTTATTTCGTGTTTTTGTTTTGTTTTTAATTCTTATCAGCGCTTACTGAAGTCATATAAATTGACAATAATATATATATTATTTTTCATAGAATGCTGTAAGTGTTTCGTGTATAAAAGCCATTTTTTTTTTACATTAGAAAATCGTTGCTGGTCAGGATACATCGCTTGTTTGTAGAATTCATGCATACATAATTCCATACAATTATGTTATCAGTTAATTGATTTGGTTTACATTCATTTGTTTATTAAAGCAGTAATTACATTTTTGGGTTCACATTAAGTTAATTATGTTTGTAAATGCACATAGAATAGTAGTTTTGTAAGCTTTCATAAGTTGGTAATATTTTGCACTTTTTGTTATTCTTTGATTTTTTGTTAAATAAGCAAGCTTGAATTTTTTGTGGAAATTCTGTGTATTAAAGTAGAATTCTCATAAAACTCATCTTTGTGCTAAGAATGATAGCGATTTGCTAAATGTAAATACTAATAATAACTTGCAATATATCACTCATATTAAAAAACAAAATAAAATAAATAAAGCAACAGAAACTACATTAATGGATTAAATAGACGAAGAATACACTTATTCTTTGGTTAATCATCTGACATTTCCAAATCTGAATCGGTGAAATCGATTATCTGCAAATAGAACAAAAATAATTGTTGAAGATGACATTTTTTGAATGTTATGGCAAAGTGTATTGTGTTATTTCGCTAAACAAACCTCGTTATCCAAAGCCTTAAACTCTGAGATGCCTGTGAGATCTTCTAGATATTTGGCTGACTCAAATACTTTGAAGAGAAATTTGTTGCCATTCTTGCGATACTCACTCAGTATAGTCTAAAAAAAGAAATTTTGTATTGTATTTCTGATTAAACAGAATAATATGTTGAAAAGTACCTCAGAACAGGCAATACATTGAGTAAACTTTTGTGTTGCTGGTAAAATATTCTCGAAGTTAAAGAGCATACCACGTATTGAATGTGGTATAATGCCGAGCAAACCCTCTGGTATCTTCGATGTGTCTACAGATCCAGAATTTGAAAAGTATGCCGGTGCCAGCCCACGCTGTGGATGCTGCAGCAACGAAACAAGCAATTCGACTGCATAACTGGCGGCAATATTTGAGACGCCAGGACGCGTTACAGTGCACTGTTGATCCAGTGTTCGATCCTTAAGGGACTGTAATAAAAGTAAATAATAAAAATTGTTATTGAAATATTTAAGTTATAAGGGGATAATTATAAATGGATTAAATAGGAGAACAAGAAGCTTCGATTCCAATGTTAATTCGTCATAAGACAACGTTTTTTGTTAAAGTGGCAACGCCTTGCTGACAAAAAAAAATCTTCCGACTCGAGCAAAAATCTTGTACACTTAAATAATTCAATAAAATTGTTAGACTATAATATAAAATTTAATAAACTAAATTTTTTAATTTTTTTGTTGCAATAAACAAAATTGCAGAACAATTTTCCATATGACAAGTGCGCATTACATCTGTTCTGAGTTACCCCTTCATTTTTATTGGATTAAAAGCTCACTTCAGTGATATGAAAAAAGCTTTTAAAACAACAAAAGATCAGTTTGACAAACACTAGAGTTTTTTTTTGCCATTTCGATTTAGCAATGACTGAGACGCTTGGTAAATAATACTTTGTAAACATATTTGAAATAAAAAGAGAGACAACATTTTAAATATATTCGATTTTAAACAAACAGAGCAAGAAACAATTGTAACGAAGTCATGGTGGCTCACCGCAAACTATAAATAAAAAAACAGTTGTGAGAACACAACTTTACTAAAAATATAGAATGTTTGTTGTTATAACAAAAACAAAACGCAATAACATTTAATATTTATTTAATGATTAGATAAAGCGAAAAAAGAGTAAGTGTGTGGTGTTTGTTGGCCAGATATGGGAAACCAATTGTGGGAGAGTGTTTTAGAAATTCAATTCAGTTGACTCTGTGACGAGAGTCAGACAGCCGGTGAGGCACAATATTCAAAAATATTTTGTTGAGTTCGTGTTTAATAGCAGCGATAAGCAAGAAACATTGTTTCACACAGTTATACAATTATTACAAATATCGGCAACCATTTTTTACAATATGTTAACAGAGTTTTCTGGTAGTTTGGCCCATAATTTGGAATTTGGACATGTAATCGAGATCGTGGCCAAAACTATTGATGGCGCGTCAAGGTAAGCAAAAATTCGATTGTATTATACATATACATGTACTTAATGGGACTTCACACCAATCCCACTGATAACACAAACATTATGACTAATCTCAACAAAAATAAAGGAACTCAACTACCGAACCCAATGTTTGTCTTATCAGTTAAGTACTGGCATTGATAAACACGATAATTTTTTTTTGTTACCTCTATTGTAGATTTCACGTAAATCTAATGACTACTAAATCTGCTTTAAATCCAGATGCGGATATTGGATTGCGATTCTCGTGTTACTTTCGAAACGATGTGATCGTGAGAAACGCACGTATAAATGGCAAATGGGGCGAAGAAGAAACCAAACCGTTAGACAGCGTCTCATTGCCTAATCCTATTGTAAGCGGTGAATTCTTCATGATCTATATACTTGTTTGTGAGGATCGCTTTCACATTTCGATCAATAGTCGCGAATTCTGCACATTTGTTCATCGCATACCTGTTCATTTGTTACGTGTCATTGAAATACGCGATCAAATACAAACGATCAAACAGGTCGATCATCGAACAGTGTACCCAAATCCTTGGCCTGCAATACATGCATCCGATTATTTTAAGGCGTTCAGTAATGACATACCGATTTTGTTTAGTCCCGGTCATTTGATTGTCATAACGGCGCGTTGTTTTGACAACAAGCGTGGTCAATTTATACTCAAGTTTATGGATTCGGACACAAAACGGGAGGAATTACATTTTAGTGTGCGTTTCGATGAGAAGGCAGTCGTCCGCAATACAATGAACAAGAATTTTGAGTGAGTAATTTTATAAACTTTTGTCTCAACATTTGCGTAACTTGCAACCACTTAATTTATTACAGTTTTGGCCATGAGGAACGTCATGGCGGATTTCCGTTTACTTTCAATCAACAATTTAAGCTTGCGATAGCATTTACCGAACGTGAGGTACTGACAGCGGTAGATGGTTACAATTTCTTTAGTTACGCTTGGCGCTCACCTAATCCACTGCAGAATCTGGTGGGCTTTAAAGTAACCTGCATTAATGGACTATATATGCACATAACTGGTGTCGACCATTTACAAATTGGTGATTCGACATGTGCCAGTTTTGAGAAATACTCCAGGCACGATTATGAATGTGCTTAAGAAAACATAAATGTGCCAATATTACCAAAGATATAACATTTCTATGGATATTACCCTTATCGTATTATGATTACAATTAGCTGTTGAAATGAAGTGCTTTAAATGTGTATATAGTTAATTAACTTACATTGCCAGGTGCCGTTACATCATTACAGAAATAACAACCCAAATCATTGCCCAAAATGCATTTAAGACCATCAACTTGGGTGGGGCCACTTTCAGTGTCTGTAGCATTTGTTTGTCTTTTGCTGCCATGCCGCATAACCAAATAACTATCGAAACCGAGGGCTGCATTCAAGACAATCTTGTGAAAGAATTGAATTAATATACTAAAAAAATCGTTTGAAGACTACATTAATGTTGTACCTTTGAATGAGCAGCACCTAAAAGTGTTGGCAACCAACGACTCTCTCTAGAATCTGTCAGTAGAAAAATTACATCATGTTCCTGTGTAAGCTTTGCAATTAAGTTGAGATCATTATCAGTTTGAACTTGAAAAGATTCACCAATTGTGTGACCGGGCATTGGAATTTCCATAACGTGACCTGTAGTCAACTAAGAAAAGAAAACATTATTATTGTTGTAACATATTTAAGTTTCACTATTAATGACAATAATACATACTACACATGGATTTATTTCACGCAATCTCTGAGCAGCCGTTGTTGCTTTCATTTTGTTTCCAGCCTCCGCATCGGCATGTGTATACAAATTTTGTCTTACTGGATTAGAGAAACCAACTTTTCCATTGTCAATTAGTGTTATATGCTTGAAACCCCATGACTAAATATTACAAAATTATTTATTTTTGAGCACATTAAATGTAAAAGTTGAAACAATTACCAAAAGATTGCGCGCCACTGCACAACCAAGTGTACCAGCACCAAAGAGCAAACACTTTGTGCTGGCAAGAATTTCCAAATTTAAATCGGGTACTAAACGCCATTTCATTAACTTTAGGTTAAGATTTACTGAACTTTCAGCTAATCTATAAGCAAATAAAGGAAATATGGTTATTTGTACGTATTAATGATCTATTTAATAATCATACCTTGTCGTATCCATGCTATCTCGCATTGAAACCATACGAGGACACATTTTCTTGTTGCGATTTGGTTCCCAACCCACGAACTTTACATTTTCCATCTCATCCAGTTCAGTTGGCGAATTATTTACGACTTCCCAGATTAAGCTGTCATCAGGACGCATTTGTTGATCATAACGAATACCTAAAAACTTAATCACCTTACCAATGAGACCAGGACTGTCGGAAGATTGTTAATCAAATAAGTCAATATTGCCGTATAAAAACATACCATTGATGGTAAATAAATGCAGCATAGGTGCGCATTAGCCATGCTGGATATTCAAATTCACTTGGATCGGCAAAGCAGAAGTAACATTTATCAGCGTTACCCGCTTCTAAGCCGCCTTCATTCAGTGCCTCCTTCAAGTTTAAATATTTTCCGGCACTTACAATAAAGAAGTTTTGATGTTCATATGGAGTCGTTTCTAATATTTGTTTCAATATTTGATAATCCTGTATGTTCTTTAACTTGTATGGTTTAGATTGTACGGTTAAGTTGTCCGTTAAGGGACAGGGAAATGCGAACCAATAATAAAAGTTGTGACATTTTAAATCGGCAAATGAAAGTACGAAGAAACGTGCCAACAAACGTGGATCATCAAGCACACGACCACTTTTAATGTCCTCCACTAATCTTATTCCCTCCACTCTAAGCAGCTCTGTTTTGTTACGTTCTTTGAATTCCTCAATAGTGTTTGTGTTGAAGATTATGCCGTGCGCGCCATGACTGAATTTTGGTGGCTTCGTTTCGCTGGAAACAAATGCAATAGAACTTTAATAAAGGAAGTATATTGCAATAATGCATATTAAATGCATACGCACCTATTAAAAGCAGCATAGTCAACTTCTAATAAACAAGCTTTTGCATTCCGATTAGTGTAGTAGCCAAAAATTTGTTTTGGTGAATCTGAGAGACGATCGTGGTCCAATTTGGATTCGGCAAGCTTGTGCCAAAATGTGGAACTCACAAATGACTGAAATGGAGCAAACTGTATCAAATTTTCTGTGCTCATCTTTATCAAAAAAATGCAACTAATTTAAAAACAGACAACTCGCTGTATCATTGTTTTGATGGGTGGTTCAGTGTTAAAAAATTCATTTTGATGTTCCGTAAATCAGCGATTTTCAGTCCGCAAATAACGATTATATGAAATTTGAAAATTTATTTTATTTTTAGTTAGTTACAAATTTGTATTGTTCTCGGTGCTATCATCATCGATAATTATAACATTTTCAGAATTGATTGGTTCAATCATTAGGGGATTACTTTCCGAACAGTCATTACTAGTGCATTCTGGTTCAATTAAATCAGTTTCTGCAAAAGCAGAACATTCCGATACCATATTATTCGTGATTATATTTTGATGAGGATAATTTTCATTCTCTTGAAAATTATCTTGGGATTGCAAGGTCGTAATGTTCTTTACATCCACAAAGTTTTCAGTCAATGGGTTAGAAACCGCTGCCTCGAGTATATTATAATCATAACCTAAGAAATGCAATTTTTTTTAAAAATTTGAGTTAGATAAAAAAACAAATAAAAAAAATTTTGTCTGCTCTTACCTTGCGGGCCAGAATTATTTACATCAGACAAGAGTTCGTTGATCTGACTGGGAGATGTTGAGCTCTGAGAGTCAAGAATCTGTTCTATGAATATTATTTCGATGATTGTGTATAGATATACATAATGCTTTCGTGAACTCACCATTTATTTGACTACTATTACTTCGACTGTTCTCGATATCACTTTCAGATTGAAATGCTATTGTTATATTAAAATAGTTTAATAGAATTATTAGGAACAAAACTTGGCTGTAAATACAGCAAGCTGTTGACTTACTTGGGAAATCTACAACGGTATATTCTGCAATGCTTTTCTTCCTTTTAGTTAGTTGAGTTTTTAAATTTAGGTCAGTTACATGAGGTGTTTGCGATATCCATTTGTTATGAGTCCAACAACGATTGTAATATCGTTCGCACTCAGCAATGAAATCCGAATCATTTAAGAGTGGTTTGTTGTTGTGTTTAAGATAGTCGTAATACACACAGTCTTTAAAATTTGTATATTTCAAAAGTTCATGCCAATAAAACAACTTAGGCGAAATAAATTTCAAATCGAGCTCAAATAGAGGAACATCTTTCGATTGAAAATATGATACAAAGTACTTCATTTTTATGTACAAGTTTACTGGCCAATTCTTCTGTTCGGCAACATATCTGTAAAAACGACGAAGTCTGAAATTATCATAAAGTTCAGTGGCGTTGTAAATCCCAGTAATTGATTGAAAATCTTCATATGTAATGCCGTTAACGGTTTCCCAAATGCATTGGTTTAGTTCGCTGCTTGTATAGATTAAATATTCAATGTTATGGTGCTACAATAATATTTAAATGCAATTAAACGTTTACAAGAAATTGAATTGCTATTTACTATTGAAACACTTTGAAAGTAAATACGCTCGGCTAACTCCACTTCTGGTGAAGGTTTCAATGTAACTACAGAGATTATTTGAACTTCCGATGCCTTTTTATGGACACTGCGATAAAACTTATTTGTAAATAGTTGTATCTTATTATTTGTAATATTTATCTTTATACCTTTCTTGATCACACAAATTGGATACTAAAAATACAGGAATTACTTTTTGAAACATAATTTTGTATGTATCGGACTACTCACCTGTTGTTTCCTCCACGTTTTTCTCAATATCGTCTAAAATTTCAATAACATCAGTAAGTGGCTTTTTCTTAGTTATAGCAAACTTCCAAAGTTTGTCTTGAAGTTCTGGAGGCGCATTTTTAAAAGTGACTTGGTATTTCTTTCTAAAATTTTTGTTTAGATAGAAATTGTTGTAGAAAATATCTAACTGCTTTTTACAAAAATTTGTATCCTGCCGCAATTTCATGAATTTACTTTCATCGTTTTTTACATAATTCTTTACTACGGCATCCATTACATAATTATAATTTATGTACTCCTTGAAAATTCGAACAGAAACTGGAAAATCGAAATCGCTCCTTCTCCGTTTACAGCTTAATTAAGAAACCAATTAGTGACTAACTAAAATATATACATATTTATTTTTATGTTTTTTACTTACGTTGTATCTTGCGCGTTATGTTCATTTTGAGTTTGAGAAATTGGATTATTATTTTCGACTGCTGATAGATCTGTACATGTAGCATCTCCGTCGTTTGCTGGCCTTAGAATTGGCATATCAAACAATTTACTTTTGATATTTTCGTCAGCCACTTTAGATTTATGTGAAAATAGGACTCTGACAATATGAGGCGACAAATAATAAGAGTAATAGTATGCTTCAAAAATTCTTTGGCACAGCTTTTCATCGTTTTTTGCTATAGAGAACTCTTTCTCATCTTTTGCAACAACAGTTTTTATCAGCTTGTCTAATACCTCTTCATAGTTAACAAATTCTTTAAATGTACTTATTGTTATTGGAAACAAAATCCCAGAATAATCCAAGTTTGTTGGACTTTCAAGGATGTTTTGTTTTACCCTCAAAGGGCAAACTTTGTACCGGCAATTATAGAAACTTCGAAATTCTGGGAACAAATAAAACAAGCGGTAAAATTCGTGGAACACAATCGTACTAATTTCAGCCGTCACGAAAGGGTTTCTACGCGCAATCTCACTATATATTTCATCAAAGTTCACCAGAAAGTTTTTCAATTTTGACTCAGTAATGGGAAACATTAATCTGTGAAAAAAAAAATATATAGATTATTATGATTTTCATGACAAAAATAATTTAATTTTAATTGGATTCACCTTTCATTGATTAATTCAGCTTGTTCAATAAAAACATCGTAATTACTTAAAAAAGAAGAAGGCATATGATATAATTTTTTTGTTTTACAAATGACTGTATTTATTTTTGCTTACCTTGCTTTAGAGAACATTTCATCAGTTAACCATTCTCGTGATTCTCTATCTAAATATTCACTTGTGAAGCTTGAATTAATTTTGTGTTCTCTTCGAATCAATTTATCATCTATTGAGTTTGTTTTTTCTAATATTATTTCAGATTTTTCAAACTTTTCCCGGTCTTTTTTATTATCGGTTTTAGATGTATTTTTATCGTCCTGTAAAACTGCATGACTTAATAATTTTTGAAGCATCTCCGGGGAAGTTTCTTTAAACATGTAATTATATTCGTTCCTGCGTTCTGGTTGTAAGTAGAATGTATTATAATATAAACGCAATGTCCGTTCATAGCATTCTTCATCATTCTTAATGCGGTTATATTCCTCTTCATTTTTTTTGCTTACTCTCCATAGCAAGTCTGTCATCAAGGCTTCGTGATCCAAGTATTCTTTAAAGGTTTCGAAAGTTACAGGATATATATATGTCTTTTTTGATCTCTGCTTTTTTCGTTTCCTATAAGGGAGTTAAGAATCAAATGAGAGGCAAACAACAAAATCGACGCCGTACCTTTTAATTGAGGAATTCGTAGGACGGACAAACTCTTCATCATTAGGGTGCTGTTTAGACTCGTCCGGAATCTGGAGTAATTTGTTTCTCAAATATGAGGGACAAGGTTTAATATTAAGAGGATACAATTTGCGAACTTCTGGATTACTATAGAAATCACGATAAAACTGCTCTCCTGTATCTAATGATGATGTAACTTTATTTTGATTGTATTTCGACACGATTGCAGGAAGGTTTTGTACCATCTTTTTAAACATATGAAATGGTACGGGAGGATCACTGAAATTACACATCGTTAAGTAAACAAACATACTTATTATCAAAACTTATCAGTGGCTTGGCTTACATTGCGTCTTTCGGTTGAGGATTTCGGTTGTTGTTGGAATCACCAGGTTTTGGATACATTTCCGTTAACGTTCTTTGCTTTTTCCTCTTGGGCTGCTCCATATTTCTAGAATTTCACGCAGTTATATGTTATTTTTTAATAATAATTCACACAGTTTAATAAATTGGCGGGTATGTGCGTCCAAATCAAGTATTATCAGTGTTGTAAACAACCTACATTTTCTACCACTTGTGGCACCCTTTTTTAGTTTATTTCCACTTTTGAGTGTGATTTTTCGAAGTTTTACTAAACAAATTTGAATTATTAAATTGATTTGTGTTTAAATTAATAGAATGTCATTATCTGTCGAAATTGATAAAGCTAAGGAAGGACTATTAGAATGCTTTGAGTTGGCGCAACTGTATGGCGATGAAGGTTTGTATGTGATCAGATTGTAAATTCGCTATTTTAAAGTTTATTTTCCAGACATTAAAAAAGGAGAATTATATTTAGAAGTCGCCAGCACGTTGCTTAGCATAAAGGATCAGGAGACCCGCTCGAATGCGGCCTTAGATGCAGTGAAAGAGAGTTGTTCTAGTCTAACGGAATTCGATAGTGCTCTTCAGAGCGAACTTCAAAAACATAACAAAAGGTTCCTTGTTAAAAATACTGCCGACTATAAGTCATTTGCAGCAAGAATTAAAAGAATTCAGGATGCCGACTCTGCGACATCTGACGAAATGTTTATGCATGTGGAGATCAATGTGTTCGATCCGCTTTCAAAGAAACGTATGGAGAAACCTGTCAAGAATGTGATTTGCGGACATCACTACGAACAGTCAACTATACTTGAAGCTATCAAAATAAATTCAAGGCTTCGGTGAATATTTTGGCTCTTGCATTTGAGTTTAACTTCACTAATCTATTATATTTCGCTTTTAGCTGTCCCGTTGTTGGATGCGGAAACCGAGAATTCGTAAAAGATAACCATTTAGAAATTGACAATGAATTCCGAAAACGATTGCTTCAATCAGCAGAAGAGACAGTCGAAAGTGACCAAGAGCTTGGTTAAATATATATATTTATGAAATAATTAAAAAATAACCATAATCAGCCAAAAACAATCATTACTTGTTAATACATGATATAATATTTTGTTTCACTTACACAACGTTTTTCTGTATTTTTGCTATTTCACAAAATCTGTTCATTATTGATGTAAAATTGTATCACCTATCATACCGAAGAAACTCCATATGAAATTAAAATTAAAAATCTGTGCTTCAGAATTTATGGTTTGGTTTATTTTTATCAAAATCAAGAAAATCCATAACAAAAACAAAATGTATTCCAAAACAAATTTAAAACATAAATGACCATCAGACTCCTTTTATTTTTTCTGAAAATATACAATAATTAATACTAATAGAGTAAAATAAATAAATTAAACATTTATATCAAAATTTAAGTTAATTAGTTAGTCTCTTCTTCGTTTCAGCAATTTGTTTGAGTATTCGTGGCTTAACGGCATTTTTCAATGAATAATTGGCAACATTTTTATAGGTTTCTGACATTTGTCTATAATCAACAGCTTTACAATAGGCCGATTCACTTGAATTTGATTCATAGTCTAATACAAATGCTGAAAAAATTGGTGTAGATTCAATCAAACAATTTAAAACTCTTTCACGTAAATCATCGGCTTTTTTGTGTTTACCAAAAGAGCGATCATAGTGGAACTCGTTCAAATCTGTAAGCACTAATTGGAAATCTTTAAGAATTTTGTCTGAAAAATTTGAAAATAAAGCCGGCAATAACTTTCCATAAACGTAGCATTTACCAAAATTTTTAATAACTGCCTGTTGATAAGATTGACCAATTCTATGAATAAGTAATTCATACTGATTGATATTTTTCATTGTTATAGAATTAAAATGGTGAAACTGAATTAAATTGCGGAAAAGGAAGTGTACAGAACTACTTGGTTCTGGTAAAGCATTAGTAATTTGATTACCTTCATTTAAATGTGCTTTTGTAATTACCAAAGATGCTGGCGTAACTTTAGATGTAAGTGAAGAAATTTGTTCATCTACTATTTTATGCAACTGGCTCGAATTAAATAATGTGTTGTCAAAAGTAAATGCCTGTGATGCTGTTAAGCCACTTTCTATGCTGGTAGTAGTTATCGGGTCTATAGGATTTACATTTTCTTTAGAGACTACCTGATTATCCTTTTGTGTTACCGATGAAGAGGCCGTAGAATCGACGTCTTTAATTGCCTCTTTTGGCAAATAACACATGGTTAATGGGCGAAAAACATGTCTTAATTGTGGTACAGGTTCCGGTTGCAGTTTTGGCCTTTTTGAAATATTCGATAACTGTTCCAATCGACCTTTGGTAGCTTTCTTTATGGCAAGATTTGTTTTTAAGCATTCACTATTAATTTTATCCTTAACATTTTCAATTGATGTTTGTTCTTTTGTCGAGGCGCACAACAAGTTACATGCAGAAGGGAGGAAAGTTACATTGTTTTCTTGCCGTGGACTATTGGATTTATTACTTTTCTTGTGATTATTAATTTGCTCAAGCAAATTAGGCTGAGAGTTGTCATCGTGAGATATGTCGATAATGAGATTTTCACTTGTTTCCGTTTCTATCTCTTTGTTTGAACTGTTTTCCGAACATTCATTACTAGTACATTCCACTGAACCTGATGTTTGTTCTTTTGCCGATGTGTTAATGAAAAACAATTGTCCATTTGTAAGTGCATCGCATTCTGTTGCAGAGGCTGATGACGTCACATCTATTGGTGTTGAAAAAGTATTAGTTAGTTGACGGCTTTCATCATCTATACACAGCAGCTGCAAATCTTTGTCTGACACAGTGCTGTCGTCATCGATGATAATGACACTTTCATTAAGAACATCACATTTGTAACCTCTACTAGACTCACTGTCCATTATAAAATAAAGGTTGTTTAAGAGATTGATTTTTTCTTGCTTAATTTCTTTATCAGTTGCTAAATTATTAGAAACCGTCGATGTCAGAGCTGAAATGAAAAACAATTTGAGAATAATGACATTTTTGATAGTTATTTGTTCAAAGTTCTTACGTGTATCTTCGATGTTATTCGCCGTTAACTCTTGCAGAGGATCACTTGCAATGAATGGATTGCTGCTTTGTGATTGCGTGTTCGCAACGTCCCCTATATTTACAAAGTTTTCAGTCAACAAATTGGAAACATTTCTCTCAGGTGTACTGTAATTATGATCCGTCTCGGGTATACTGTAATTATTTTCTAATATTGATTGTAAAAACGACAACTTTAATGATTATTGTACAAGCGTAATTATTTTGCGAACGCACCATTAACTAAACTGGTATTAAAACCATCGATCCCTCTTTCAGTCTCTGGCATTCTGGTTTCAAACACTTAAGAATGAACAAATGTTAGTTAGTTACAATACACACTTTATTTCGTTCGTTATACTTACATTGCTGGATAGGATTAGTCGCATATGTTTGGACCTCAGGAAGCTGTGTTGGGTTAATCTGCGTGGGAGGTACAGGGCTCTGAGTACGCTCCCTATTATAACTACCTTGTTTTTCACTTTCATTTTCAAATACTTTAATGAAAAGAAATTTCAAACATAAAAAATCGCAAAGGTGTAATTTCTGTACTTACATTGAGGGCTTGGTTCAATATTCTGGTCCTGTAAAAATGTATTAAAATAATATATTTTAAATTAAATTTGTTTTCATTTACCTTAAAAACATTTGGAAACAAAATTCTTTCTGTCTCCTTATTTCCAGGTGGATGTCCAACCTCCAACATTTCCATAAATAGTTCTTTCATATTATCAAAATTAATTTTGTGCTTCATTTGTGTTATATATTTATCTATATTGCATGGAATATAGTTCACAACGTCGATTTTCATTTTTTGGAAGCTGTGACATTTGTAACCAATATTTAGTTTTAGCTAACAAATTTATTAATATTATATTAATTACCTTTGTTGACGACACAAATTTTGTCCTGAAAATGTAAGAGTTACTTTTTGAGACATAATTTGGTATGTATCGAATTACTCACCTGTTGTTTCCTCCAAGTTTTTCTCATCGTTGTTTAAAATTTCAATAACATCAGTAAGTGACTTTTTCTTAGTTATAGCAAACTTCCAAAGCTTGTCTTGAAGTTCTGGTGGCGCATTTTTAAAAGTGACTTGGTATTTCTTCCTAAAATTTTTGTTTAGATAGAAATTGTTGTAGAAAATATCCAACTGCTTTTTACAAAAATTTGTATCCTGCCGCAATTTCATGAATTTACTTTCATCGTTTTTGACATAATTCTTTACTACGGCATCCATTACATAATTATAATTTATGTACTCCTTGAAAATTCGAACAGAAACTGGAAAATCGAAATCGCTCCTTCTGCGTTTATTGCTTAATTAAGAAAACAATTAGTTATTAACTACTCGTATACATATTTATTTATATGTTTTTTACTTACGTTGTATCTTGCGCGTTATGTACATTTCGAGTTTGAGAAATTGGATTATTATTGTCGACTGCTGGTAGTTCTCTACATATAGCATCACCGTCGTTTGCTGGCCTTAGAATTGGCATATCAAAGAATTTACTTTTGAAATTTTCGTCAGCCACTTCAGACTTATGTGAAAATAAGACTCTGACAATATGAGGCGACAAATAATAAGAGTAATAGTATGCTTCAAAAATTCTTTGGCATAGCTTTTCATCGTTCTTTGCTTTAGAGAACTCTTTCTCATCTTTTGCAACAACAGTTTTTATCAGCTTGTCTAATACCTCTTCATAGTTAACAAATTCTTTAAATGTACTTATTGTTATTGGAAACAAAATCCCAGAATAATCCAAGTTTGTTGGACTTTCAAGGATGTTTTGTTTTACCATCAAAGGGCAAATTTTGTAACGGCAATTATAGAAACTTCGAAATTCTGGGAACAAATAAAATAAGCGGTAAAATTCGTGGAACACAATCGTACTAATTTCAGTCGTCACGAAAGGGTTTCTACGCGCAATCTCACTATATATTTCATCAAAGTTCACCAGAAAGTTTTTCAATTTTGACTCAGTAATGGGAAACATTAATCTGTGAAAAAAAAAAAAATATAGATTATTATGATTTTCATGACAAAAATAATTTAATTTTAATTGGATTCACCTTTCATTGATTAATTCAGCTTGTTCAATAAAAACATCGTAATTACTTAAAAAAGAAGAAGGCATATGATGTAATTTTTTTTTTTTTACAATTGACTGATTTTTGCTTACCATGCTTTAGAGAACATTTCATCAGTTACCAATTCTCGTGATTCTCTATCTAAATATTCACTTGTGAAACTTGAATTAATTTTGTGTTCTCTTCGAATCAATTTATCATCTATTGAGTTTGTTTTTTCTAATATGATTTCAGATTTTTCAAACTTTTCCCGGTCTGTTTTATTATCTGTTTTAGATGTTTTTTTATCGTCCTGTAAAACTGCATGACTTAATAATTTTTGAAGCATCTCCGGGGAAGTTTCTTTAAACATGTAATTATATTCGTTCCTGCGTTCTGGTTGTAAGTAGAATGTATTATAATATAAACGCAATGTCCGTTCATAGCATTGTTCATCATTCTTAATGCGGTTATATTCCTCTTCATTTTTTTTGCTTACTCTCCATAGCAAGTCTGTCATCAATGCTTCGTGATCCAAGTATTCTTTAAAGGTTTCGAAAGTTACAGGATATATATATGTCTTTTTTGATCTCTGCTTTTTTCGTTTCCTATAATATAAGGGAGTTAAGAATCAAATGAGAGGCAAACAACAACATCGACGCCATACCTTTTAATTGAGGAATTCGTAGGACGGACAAACTCTTCATCAATAGGGTTCTGTTTAGACTCGTCCGGAATCTGGAGTAATTTGTTTCTCAAATATGAGGGACAAGGTTTAATATTAAGAGGATACAATTTGCGAACTTCTGGATTACTATAGAAATCACGATAAAACTGTTCTCCTGTGTCTAACGATGATGTAGCTTTATGTTGATTGTATTTCGACACGATTGCAGGAAGGTTTTGTACCATCTTTTTAAACATACGAAATGGTACAGGAGGATCACTGAAATTACACATCTTTAAGTAAACAAACAAACTTATTATCAAAACTTATCAGTGGCTTAGCTTACATGGCGACTTTCGGTTCAGGATTTCGGTTGTTGTTGGAATCACCAGGTTTTGGATACATTTCCGTTAACGTTCTTTGCTTTTTCCTCTTGGGCTGCTCCATATTTCTAAAATTTCACACAGTTCAATGTTATTTTTTAATAATAATTCACACAGTTTAATAAATTGGCGGGTATATGCGTCCAACTCAAGTATTATCAGTGTTGTAAACAATCTAAATGTTCTACCACTTGTGGCACCCTTTTTTAGTTTATTTTTGTTGAGTTTGACTTTTTGATTGTTTTAGCAAAGAAATTTTAACGATTGTATTTGATTTAATAATATGTCAGTATCTTTTGGTCATATCCATCCGTGTATTATGCCCAAGGAACAATTCCTGTGAAATTATAACATCTAATTTTAGCGTGTTTGAATTTCGTTAAGAGGGCAACTCTTAATTAACGGTTCTTTGTTAGGATAATTAATTGGTTTTAGTGACGTTGCTCAACATGAATTCTGCCAGGACGAATAAGTTAAATATAGTTGTACGGCCCATACCACAAAGTGATCTTCAAAGTTATCCGAATGTAACTACTCCTGATCTGGTTGGCGGATTCAGCGTGACAACAAATCGGTTTTATGACAAGTCATTTGATAAGTTGCGTTATTTTATGCATCCACCTGAAAGTAGTTTTCCACTGGATTTGAAAAGAGGATTTCAAGATGCTATTCGAAAACCACATTCTACTTGGTTTGAGGGATTGGATCATATTCTTTCATTTATAAAAGACAATCAAGAAAAAGTTTTTACCTCCCATGCTAATGGCGAACCTCGTTTAAACACTGATATTGTGTGCTCCCGATATGTTTTGGAATTACTGATGTGCACACCTTACGAATACCGGAAAGATTGGCGATTACATTTGACCCATTACAATAATACAGTTTATATTTGTCATCAGGAGACTGCTCAGGAAGAATTTGAACGCAGGGAACAAAAGGACTTTCAAACAAAAGTTCAAAAATCGTGGAACTATAAACTGCAACAATATTGTATGTCGAAAAGTTCACACGAGATATCTTTTGTAAACGAACCTGTAGATGAATGTGCAGAATTTAATGGTGTTTACAAAGTAACAATGGATGGAATAAGACTAATGTATACTGCAGAAATGAATGGTGCAGATCCGAAGTAATAAACGCGAAATGATAATTTTTCAAATTAGTAAGTTGTATCTTTTCTAGTAGCTCAGTTAATCCTTTGGACTGCTCGAAATTAAGATTCGTGGAATTGAAAACTCGCCTTGGTAACATGAATCGCAACCAATGGAAAGATTTCAATCGGAATGAAGCGTTGTTGTGGTGGTGCCAGTGCTTTTTGGTCAACATAGACAGAGTACAAGTAGGCCTATGCAACGACGAAGGCCAAGTATTGAAAATAGAAACAATTCTGATTCGAACGCTGCGTAAAGATAGTGTAAGTCCTCATTCAAAAATTTACTCATACATTTAAATTAATTTAATGTTTTCTCTCAAAAAAGGAGACTATCTGGCTTGCGTCGGCTTGTACACATTTTCTAATTCGTTTCCTTCGTGTAATAAAAGAACTTGTAGCTCATGTAAACGATCCAACCACCGTATTTGAATTA
Organism: Phortica okadai; assembly: GCA_034638295.1. Taxonomy (NCBI): domain Eukaryota; kingdom Metazoa; phylum Arthropoda; class Insecta; order Diptera; family Drosophilidae; genus Phortica; species Phortica okadai. The sequence continues at coordinate 7,885,097 of CM067851.1, forward strand.
AGTTTTAATGCAAATACTGCTGAAATTACTTACACAATTATGGAGGGTAGAAGTCAATACACATTAATACCGGACTGGTTCAGGTCGATGATGGAGGCATATCGGTTTAACATCCATACGGACTTTAGTAGAATACCAATGAACGCAGACCGGAATTCATTTAATCTCTGATTTATTGAAATATTAATTGTTTTATATTAAAACCATACCAATGTATATGTAGGACATATGTACATACATAGTTCTACGTACATTGTACAATCAAATTTTGAAAAAGCCAAACTAAGGTAGTGTTGTAAAAGAGTTCTATTTAAATTAGTAATTTGCCAGAGGCGAGTTTTAACACACTGGCAACCAGCGTGTAACCAGCTGAATTTGTTAAAAAATTTTAATTTCATACTTTTTGGATTCGTACATTGAAAGTATTTTATAAACTAAACTTAACGTTAAATTCAGATAAACGATAAGTTCTCGATATGACTAGGTAAATAGTTGGCATGCATATATTCTCTGAGACAAAATTAACCTAAAATTTTCTTGGCGCTTTACTTCAAGTAGATCAAGTATAGAACTGGGTGATGTTACGCCTCATAACATCAAACAGCTTAAAAAATTAAATACCGTCGTGTTTCCCGTCTCTTATAATGACAAATTTTACGTGGACGTACTAGAAGCAGGTGAATTGGCAAAACTAGCCTACTACAATGACATTGTTGTTGGCGCCGTGTGTTGTCGCGTGGACACCAGTGAAAATCAGCGGCGACTGTATATTATGACGTTAGGATGCTTGTCGCAGTATAGGCGATTGGGCATCGGTACTGTTATGTTTGAGCATATACTTAACTATGCCGAGAAGGATGGAAACTTTGACAGCATTTTCTTGTAAGTTTATTTTTTTTTTCTATTGAATGGTTAGATTCTAAGAGTTCCAATTACTTTAAAAGGCATGTACAAGTCAATAATAACGGCGCCATTGAGTTCTACAAAAAGTTTGGCTTCGAAATTGTAGACACCAAAGAACAATACTACAAGCGCATTGAGCCTGCGGACGCGCATGTACTGCAAAAAACGTTACGAAAGAAGAGCGACGGAGCTGGTAACGCTAATTCTCACAACCACCATGCACATCATAATGGAAACCCCAGCGAGAAAAAGGAACGAAGAGCATGAGCCACACTGGCTATTTACGCCACTAAGAGCCCTAGGATTTCACGATAGGAAATAATAACAACAACCTCGAAGGCTGTTTGCTTTGCAATGGTCAGCATGATTGTCGATTTAGTTATATGTATTAATGTTAAACGCGTGAACAAGATAACCAAAATTAAGCGAAAAAGAGTTAGTACAGAAAATTACAAAAATATGTCAAACATACGCAAAAATAAATTCATAATTCAACTTAGATTCAGTTAAACATCAAAATGGATATGACTTTTAATTATATTTGGGAGATAATGGTTGTAGCTCAACACTAATTAAATGCTCAAGAATTGTAATACCCGATAAACATCTATTAATTGAATAATTGCGTGCACGATGAACCACTCTCAATCCTTAGTTCGCATTTATAAAACAGCACACGTTGAAAATTCGTCTAGTTCCTCATTTGTTAGTTTTAGATAATGTTTACCAAAAAGCAAAATATTAAAAATGGTATAAATACCATATTCGACGCTATTAGTTATTTGTACATTTTATTGTTTGTCGGTGGTTTCATCACTTTCCAACGTGTTGGCAGCGAGTTTCGTGTTACATTATTTGCTCAAATATTTTCATTAACAGCACGCGTTTCTTATTTGTTAAGCTACTTTAGTGGTGTCGTTGTGAAAGCCTCAGATCCACAAATTTCGGCAGCTATGTTGGGACGTTTGTCACCTGTGCTTAAAGTTATACTTGCTTGGGAATGTATTGCCGTTACAGTTACCTATGTTGAATCATGCTTCATAATGGACATTCATCGACAAAAACACATGCAACTTTTACACAAAATGCAACAAATGGATAATGAGATTGTACGTGACTTTCCATATGTCCGTTGGAATTATGAAAAATCTCATAGGAAATATGCACCAACGACAGTGCTCCTGGGTGTGCTTTATTTTCTTTTTGCACATGTATTCCTTTTCGCGATGGCAAATTGTGCTTGCGGCTATTTTTCATCGTTACTAATAACTGTGCCGTATACGTTTATAACAGCATCACTTGGACTTATTGGCTTTTTGCATATAGCATTTATTGACTATTTGCGTTTGCGTTTTCGTTTGATACAAACATTGCTGCGACAACTTTATAATCCGCATGAAAATAATAAACTTGATGAGACTATGCTGCATGCACGAATAGTTACTTTGTTCGAGTATACAAAACGTTGCACAACATTTATCAGAGAACTGAATCTCGTATTCGGATTTTTAACGGCATCCGGTCTATTCTATGATTTTGCCATTATGACAAATTTTACGTTTGTTCTTTGTCAAAAACTTATCGACGCCGAAAGATCAATTTTGGAATCGGCATTCATTGCGTTACTGCTATTTATGCATTGGTACAAAGTGTTCATGCATTGTATCTATGGGTATGCTCTTCAAAAGGAGGTCAGTTAGCAGCTATAATGTTATGTCTATCTGAATTATATAATATATTATATTTATCATCTACAATATAGCAAAGGAATTGCTATCATGCACTTAAATCTTATGGCGAACATTTCTATTTGTTGAAGCACGTGCAGGAAACAGTTGACGATTTTCAACATTGGCAAATGCACAATAAATTCAATCTAACATTTGGTTCATATTTGCCTATCAATCTTAATGTTGTCTATGTGGTAAGAGTACACACAAACATACATATATGTATGTATTTATGATAGCTAATGAAGCATTTTTAAATTCTAGACAATGAACAGCGTAGCAAATTATGCGCTCATATTAATACAATTACTTTACCAGCAAATGAACATAAGCAGTAATGCAAACGGTAAAGTTATGCACAAAGATGTTGAAATCATAAGTACTTATAAAGCAAATTAACTTTTCAAATAAATTCTTTGATTCTTTGGGCAATGAAACAAAATCATTTTAACGGATAAACTGTGTTTTAATTATTCATAAAAAAAAAAAATAATATAAAAATTTAAAATATAACAAGGCACTTTGTTAGAATATTATTTCAAGACATAAACATTTAAGGCATTATTTTAAAACTAAAAAAAATGCATATTGAACTTAGTTGCGCCAATGTTTGATTTGGAATGTTAAACTAAATTCTTATTTTTGCGCTTTTGTTTAAGCGCAGCTTCAACATTTTTGTGGTTAAATTATTTAAAGAATCATTATTAATAATTAAAGGTTTTGGCGTGCATTGAGAATTTAATAGCTTTTTGGCACCGTCTCTTAGTTGTTGTTGGTAATTTTTGCAATCATCCTTAGTCAAATAACATAAAAAATTAAATCTTTTTTCCCAAAAAAACGGTAAATAATACGTTTTCATATACCATATTAGTTTTTCTATCATCTGCAAAGATAAAATAAATAGAACCATCAAAAGTTGCAAGTTTTTGTTACGCTTACTCACATATAGATATAAAATATCTAAAGGTTGCTGCCAAAAGGCAATTGGCTGATGCATTTCCCAGAGCAGAGCTGTGGTTATAAAGTAAGTTTTAAAGCGTGGCATTTGCTTTCGATTGTAGCTACATTTCAGCAGACGAGCAACTGCGTGCACATTCGCAGGCGCATTTATAAAGTGCTCAATTTCCGCGGTGGCATTGCAAAGGAAAAACGAATGGTCGCGTATATAAGGCGCCGAACGGAATGCGCCTCTTGGTGTGGCAAACAGTATACGATTGGGCATTGACCAATCTACAAATGTGACAGCCGGTACGAAATCAATTTTTATTAAATTATCAGTATTTTGGCACTTGGCGTAAATTGTATGCGAAATGCCATGTTGCTTATAAGTAAGTATATATGAATAACCGGAACCTATAACACGATTGCCAGCGGCTTGCAAGGCAAGTTGAAAGGCATAGTGTATCCATTGTTGTAATTTTTCGCGACACAATAGAAAATTTGTTGGATCAATAAGTTTTTGCAAATGTGTATAGACAAAGTATGGCGCTGATGCTGTACTATATAATTGTTGCATCATATGTTTTAGATTGATTTGCAAGAAACCAGGACATTCTTGCATATATTGCACATTCAAGAGATTTGAATGCGGTAATGCGATATTGAGCAGCACGTCGAACTCATTGGGCACATGTATGCGTACTTTCAGTGGTATGCTACCTTAAAATAGACAAACGACAATATTTAATTGCATTGTTATTGTATATTTAGACGTCTAACCTGTTAATGTGGGACCACCGAAGAGATAGGCAAAGGCACAATCAACAGCAGTTAAGGCTGTTAGTATATAATTTCGTATTATAATGAAATCCTTTAAGTAACTCTCATACACATCGGGCCTAATTGAAATCGCGTTATCAATTTCACGCAAATGCAAAGCAAACGGAGTCATGGCATCGATCACTGCACGAAGAAAAATATAGTAATTGCTTATGTTTTTAAGATACAAAAAACAAAAATGAGAAAATATATTATATATATAAATATTAAATATCGAATACATTATTATAATAAAAATGCAAGTGTTTTGAGAGTGAAAAAATAGTAATAAAATATATTTATTATAGTAGCTGCCAACCAATGTAGCAATACAACTTCAAAATGTATTTATATGTGTTAAAAAAAAAGGAAAATGTGTTTATATAAAAGTATGTATGTAACTTAATATTTGATAAGCACAGTCGGTGCACTGTAGATATCATTAGCTTTGAAAAAAAAATAAATGCATGAATTCATTGAGCAAAAAACGCTTTTCGAATAGTAAATTGTATTAACAATCGAAATGTGAAGCGCAACGCGAATATTTGAGACTTGGTTGATGACCATAAGTGCTCAAGGTTTTGTATGTGGCATTAAGCACATGCTCATAATGCTTGAGGTCATTTTTGGTAAAATTAATCAAAAGATTCAAGTCTGTGTCCCAGTAGAAAGGTAAAAAGCCTTTCCTGAAATATGAGCAAAGCACATTAAGCATCTGCAACAAAAAGATAGTACAAAAATATTACATAATGTCAAACAAATTTGAATATATGCTTACGCACATGCACAAGTAGAACATCAATCGAATTATGCCAGAATTGTTTTGTTTGATGTTTTAACTCCCACATGCAAACAGTTATCAAAAAGTAGCAACGTAATTCTGGCAATTGTTTTTCATTGCGTAGCGATTGCAATAAACGCAATAAAAGTTTAACATTCTTATTACCACCGCATTCGATAATATACTTTTCAGCGCTTGGATTACAAATTTGAAATGTATAATTTGCTGTATCCATGGGACCAGCGACTGCTTTTGGTATCGCATACCAGCCAACGCCGCGTGTTGCTGACTCATACTCTACAGCGGGCACAATATCAATTGAAAAATTGCGCACTGCCGATTTGGCAGTTATGGTATAAGTTATGCCACGCCAGGCATAACTCAATGTATACAAATCGCCATCATTGCCTCTCACAGTGTTACCATATGCGCGCAGTGCGGCTTTGAAGACCTCATGAAGCCAGGACTTGAGCGATGTCCGGTCCAAATATTGAAATTCATTCATTGTCAAATCATATATAAGATCCTTTAAATCGTCATCATAATTGTAGTAGTATTGGTTATTGTCCATGGAATGAAATTCCATGTGCGAACAGACATCTGTGAAGTCAAGATTTATATAGCCGGGACGTTCATAGTCTTCTTGTTCTTCAATTTGTGCTTGGAATGGAAATACCAATTTCATGAGTACATCGAATTCGCTTGGACAATGTATGCGCACATTATTTGCATAGCTGCCTTTTATTTACAAAAAGAAAAAAATGAAAAAATATACAATTTTTAATTAAACAAAAAAGTTGATGTGTTTTATTACCGAAAAGCAAAGCGCCTTCAAATATTCCTGCAAAATTATTGTCCTGCTGGCACATGATATTGAATACATAATCACGTACAATCTCAAAGTCCTTTTTGAAGATGTAATTGTCATTTGGATCAATCTCAATTGCAGCAGCGATTCTTAGTAGATGGTTTTCAAAGTTATTCATCTTGTTGAACGTCGAACACTTTACGCCAATGGTTGTTCGTAATACAAAACACTATTAGTACATAAACTATAACAGAAACTTTTTGCTTTTGCAATAATTTCTATTCATGCAAATTGGATTTTTGTAAAATATTGTATATTTTGACAAAGGCAGCAGTTTTATTTGACAAATGCAGGTTTGTTTGAGGGGTATATGTGTTAAAGAAAGGAATTCAAATTGAAGTAAGGCTTAGAAATGTATGAAGGACTTAGGAATTTTCATGCATACATATACACAAGCCCATATCTTACATATCGGTGTATCTAAGAACTACTTAAAATCCTAAACAAAGTATGTAAAAATGCTGACATCAACTTGCAAAGCAATATTGCCGCTCCACACATACATACATACACACCTACATACATGTGTACATAAAGACTTGCACATAAGAAACGCTTTCCGGACGTCGTTTATCGATTTGCGAAAAAGAAAAAACAAAAACAAAAATACACTAAAGAAGAGCGGTGTGACAGTGCAGGGAAAGACGGACGAAAGAGCGAGCGTACTCAACGTGCTGCTTTATAGGCCGCCTAACAGCAGCAGCAGCAGTAACAAAAACAACAACAACAAAAGCTCTGTCAAGCAACCAACAAACGTACGTACGTTCGTATGTATACACACACATCCATACACACAAATAAACGCATCTCCCCTACCACGTACGCCCGCTAACCAAAAGACACAACGGCAACGTAAACGCAACAACGACGATGATGATGACGATGATTTGGAGCCAGACAAGGACGCGGTGTCAAGGCGGAGCAGGCGGCAAAGAGAAAAACGACAAAAAAAAAAATAAATATATATATATATGTATGTATGTATATACTATAAAAGCAACAAAAACTGTACGTATGTATGTATACGTATATGTGTGCACATACACACGCACACATCACAAAACAGAGAAGCAGTGCTGAGCTGAGCGCAGCACATCGCACGAACAGAACAGGAGCTCCAACCGTCGTCGTGTCAGTCGTCAAAACAACAACACTGCTATGAATGTATGAAGTGCCAGAGCGGGCAGGCGGTCGGACGTTCGGAACGGGTCGAAGGCGTATATGTGGCTAGCAAATGTACTAGGGAACTGGTAGGTTCACAGAAGCAGTCAACAACGTTCGCGTATTAAGAGAGAGCGAAGTGCCGAACGGAGCGGAGAGGAACCGAATTGAGCAAAACACAAAGGTTGTAGGCAAGATACGAGTAACGAGACGAGATGAGACGAAAACAGTAAGAAGTGTGTAATGCGAATATGATGCTGATGCTGCCGCTTTGAGTGTACAACAACTGCTGTTGCTGCTGCTTGTGTTGTGTCTGTTGTGCTGTGCTCAGCCTCAGCCATCACCGACAGTTGTTTGGATCGATGTCAGCGTACACTGGGCGCGGTATTAGTACGGGCGGGCAACGTTTGGTGACGAATAAACGCGTGTAGAAGCGGTCATGCTGACGCTCAACAGTTCTACTCCTCATATACATATATTTATTTATATATGTATATAAAACACTGTATATAAAAGCTGAAGCGCACATAGCCTAGCGGTAGAACTAAGACGGAAAAATAACAAATATGTATGTATGTATGTAGTTGATGCGCCTGCAAAATGAATAAAAAAAAAAAAAGAAATCAAATAAAAACAATCTAAAAGAACGAAAGAAAAGACCAAAACAATCAAAACAACAACGCATCGAAAAAAAAATCGACTTGAAACTTTAAGCGCGCGCTGATAGCAAAGCCACTGAGGCAAGCGCAAGCTAAAGTCATCGTCGTCGTTGTCATCGTCATCAACAACAACAGAAGAAACATCAACATCGTCATGAGTCTTTAGTATCAGCGTTCCAGTTGTTGGCGCAGACATTGCCCAGCGATTAGGTGAAGGACACTGCCTAGCATGTCATTTTCTACTTTTGAGAAATATTTTCAACGGTGATAGAATTTTCGCATTAAGCGTACTGCGCGCATAAATTGAAGTCAAAACTTAAACATTGGTTTTGTAGTGCCGCTGATCGATCACATGGAGTAAATCTTACTTGTTGCGCTACAAATGTGTGTGAAAATAAGCCTTACGCTGATCGAACTATGACAAGCTGATACAAAAATAACGCACAATAGTTCTTTCTGCGCTCTTATCGTCTGTCTAAAGTTACAGTAAGTTACGCTTGCTAACCCATCTTGATACTTTAAGGAAATGCGCATACATACATACATATATATGTACATACATATGTATCTGCCGGTGCTGCTGCTGTTTCTGTTGTGGCTGAGAACGATTGTAGTCTGTGACCAAAGCAGCAGCAGCAGCACCAGCAGCAGTAAAAATTGCGAAGCGCACAAAAACAAACGTGCGGAGCTTAGATTGTTGACGATTACGGGCGGGAAATGTGTAGTGGCATGAGGCAATGCAGAAGCTCGGTCGGTTCGTTCATTTGTTCGCTCGCTCGCTCGTTCGTTCGTTCGTTTGCTTACTCACTCACACGCTCACGTAAAATTTTCGTTTTTGCGAAGAGAAGGAGGACGCGCGTTCGTCAAGTGGTTGCCGTAAACAAGGTGGCGGAGGACTGGTGAAACAACCATAGCAGCAGCCAAGGCCGGTTAAAAGTTGATATAAGTAAATTGCAGGCAATACGAAACTGAAGAATTTTGCGCCCTACAGTTCTGACTTCTTTATATTAAATGCAACAATGTGTAAGACTTATTTTGAAAATTGTTTTTGTTTGTTTTTTTTGTTTAGTTATCAAAATTTTGTGGTTTGCTGGTAATAGTCTTCATTTTATGGTTAAATGAGCTTTTCGTTTTAGTCAGAAATTTGCAAATGGGACATTTTTGAGCGATGAGCGCCCTAAAAGTCTAACTGACTGATTGTTTTGCATTCATTCACCTTAATACGCGCCTGGCAGCAGCAACGGCGACAACAGCAGCAATGATAGCAGAAGGGAAACGAAGACGGTGGTGGAAGAGCGCTTGCACAGCGTACAAAATAACAAAAACAACAATGATTGCTGGCTGACTGGGTTGGCTGCTTGCCTGCAATTGTCGTTGTCGTTGTTGTCGTAGTCGGCAATGTTGCCGTTGTTATTTTTGTTGTTGTTGTCATCGTCGTTTGTTTCGCGTCGCATCGCCTCGTCTCACTACGTTTCATCGAGAATCGAACCAGCCAGCCAGCCAGCAAGCAAGCAAGCAAGCAATTCACCGACCAAACGTCAAAATGAGTTGCTCTGAACTGTACGGCGGGCGTCCGTGTGGGCGGTCGACAAGCGGTATGGTGCGCCGGCGGGGTGGTATACGCGGCTTGGGGGTATTTGCGACCGCGACGAACTACCTCTCGTCAAAGTTGTTTTTGTTGTTGTTGTTTTTCGGCCCGCTTTCGCCGTTCTTGTTGGAGCTGCGTTGCTTTTGTTGTTGGTGGTGCTGCTGCTGCTGCTTTGCGCACTTCGTCGACGCTGCGATGACGATGTCGACAACAACGACAACGACGACGATGATGATGTTGATGATTATGAGGTTGTTGCTGTTGATGAGGTTCTTCTGTCGTCTCGCCAACATATTCATGATAATGATGATGGCTGGTGGTGGTGGTATTTTTGTTACTGTTGCCGCTGCCATTGCCGTTGCTGCTGAAGCTGAAGCTGGCGTAGTCGTTGGCGTTCTGTCTCTACTACTCTGAGGTTGTGTACTGGCAGCATTCGAGCGCTCAGCTCATTCAAGAGTCCAACATTTGTCGAAGCGGTCACAACGGTTCGGTTTGCGTGTGTGTTGTTCTGTATCTGTGTCGCGTTCGCTCGCTCGCGCGGTCGACATAATACAACAAAAAAAAAAAAAAAAAAAATTAAATAAAGAAAGAAGAAGCGTTCAACGGTCAATACCAAGTACATGCATACACATATACAAATAGACATTCAATACTTGTGTATGTATTGTGTTGCTGCAGCACTGAAAACACGAAACATTAAACGGTCCTCGCGCGTCGAGCGGTCAGACTGACGTATTTATATGTATGTACATATACATATATATATATTTTGTGTTTGGGCGTAAGCGACACTCGGTCGATGCGATGCTAAGGCTGATAAAATCGATATACCGTGTTTCATACAAGATTACAATAACAAAAGCGGTAAACTTTTATAGTGGCGGTATTTTGTGAAGCGTCATTGTTTTTGCAAATGACCTGACGCCCACACTGCCGTCGAAGAAAGTCAATTAAAAAAGTTATTAAGAAAAAAAAAGAACTACTAATAAAAAGAAAATTAAATCACAAGAACAAAACAAAAGAGAACAATCAAAACAAAATGAAAGAATTAAAGCCGCCACGCGCCATTAGCGAGTCCTCAACAACTTCGGACAACACTTCCGAGTTTATCGATATAGTCAAGAAATACGACGTGGTTTATAATACACATAATCCAGATTACAAAAATGTTGAAGTCAAAATGAAGGTCTGGTCACAGATTGCTGAAGAGATTGGCCTATCCGTGGGTAGGTATAGAAAGAAACTTGAAAAGTAATGTTAAAAAAAAAAAATAAATAAATAAAACAAACAGGCAAATAAAACGTCGAGTAATTGAAGCTTAGTGATAGCACCCCTCATTTTCTTTCTCTTACTGGCTTAGCGAATTGCAATGGAAAAGCAGAAAAAGAAATTGTAACAAACAAAGATAACACGCGATAGCATTGAGAGAGCCGAGAAAACTTGCACTCTCTGTTTGCTTTTAATAACAATACAGGGCGCTTCAATAGGCAGACCATGAACATTAGTTTATACAAACACCTGACAATTGACAAATACAACAGTTGGTGCAACAAGGTAATTGTTTCGAAAAGGGTGAATTTTGTCAAATTTCACAAAAAAAAAAAAAACACTTCACTGTACTGTACTAATATTCAGCAGGCGTTTGAAAAGACACCCTGTTCACTGTTTATAACCACCATTTGTTTTTGCTCTCTTTTCTTGGAGCATCTCATTATTCTGCATACCATACATACATACATATACATTATTTGCTCTCAAATCTAACCTACGACGCCATTTGTTTTTGTTTATAAACTTTTCATTCTCACTTTCGTTGGAAATTCCGTCAAATCCGAACGGGTTGCAATTTCATTTAATTTCATTTTTTTATTTGAATCATCTTAAAAAAGTGAAACAAAGTTTTAAAGTAAGTCATTTGAAAAATATGATTAATTAATACTTTTGTAAACAATTTACGAAAGTTATTAATTTCATTCGGAGAAAAGTGCGCGCTTTTGTGCTTATGCAAATGTGTTTATAGGATTTTATATATACAATGTGTGCGTGTGTATGTATTGGAACTAAGAAAATGCAAATTTATAAACAGTTGAATAAATTATAACTTAAAAAACCGGGAACCCCCATTTTGTAAATAAAGATTCATAACACCACGCATATGAATAAAATAAAATAGTTTAAAAATTTATATTTTACACAATCGAAATTATTTCACAATAAGCCTATTGTCTTACCTCCAAAGCCTGCTTTGAATATAAAAAAAACCGTATATGTTGATCACTGATCGAAAGGAAAATTAAGACTGAGCGCACAGTGCCGCAAGCAGTTAGTTCTGACGCGAATTATGGCAGGATAGATTTTTATATAGTATATAAGTATGAATGTAAATAAGTACACATTCATAAAGAAATTGCTGATCGCACATATCTCGCAGTTGTTTTTATTGTTGTCGATGCATGTGCACTCAACACCCATATACATATGTATGTGTGTGTATATAGACATGTATGCATATGTACATATACGAGAGTCAGACTTTAAAATTTGAAACCACGAAACAATCTCAAGTTGTTTATTTGTTTATTTATAAAATGTCGCATTCTCATTCTCATGTAGAGTAAAGCAACACTTCCATATTTTAATGATGCAGAACAAATTCTACAGATGCATGACCACCAACAGGCGGTCATTATTGCCAATAACACTTAAGATTAGAAATATTGTAAACAAAAATTTTGTTCAGTTGTATAAAACTAATGATTATATTTTTTTTTGTACGAACAGAAAAAAAAAAATGCCATCACGCAATGTTGTAATTTTGTTTTTTTATTATTTTTAACTGTTTTTAGAAGCTTCAAAACGAAAATGGAAAAATTTACGCGACAGTTATACAAAATATCTGCGCTCATTTCGCATTGGAACGAAAACATCCAAGAAATATCAATATTGGGCTCATGCCGATCACATGGAGTTTCTTAAGCCGTATCAAGGACCAGGCCGGTAAGTTTTCAACACAAATTATTAATAATTTTGGTTAATGAATGTTTTTATTTAATTGTTTATAGAAACTCAGTGCACAATAACGGCAAATCGAACGATGAAGATGACACTGAATGCGATTTGGGTTTTCAAGTTTTGGCTAAGGCGACAACGTCATCCTCCGAGGAGGATTTAAAAATCAACGTTAGTACAAATTCCGTATCGTCAGCATCAACGTCAATGGCAAACACAACGCCAAATATTTACACAACAGCTATGAACGCTGTTAATCTGGCTGCGGCGGCCGCTGCTGCTGCGGCAGCTTTGTCCATACCAGTTCCATTACCAACAAACACAACAACGACAACAGCACCCTCAATGATCTCGCCCGGTGGCGGCAGCGTTAGTACAAATTCTAATGTCACACCGATAAGCAATATGACAAACGCATCACAGAATGCAAGTTCAGCCAGCGCTCTTGTTATGCCGTTGCCTGCTCTACCAGCTGTGTCGTTGCCACCGCCAGGTCAGCAACAGCTTAGTTCAGCCGGTAAACAAGCGCTTACAGCATTTGCTAGTTTACCAACAACAGCGCTGCCCTTGTCTGCATCCGCCGCATCGCAAATGTTTCCACTTGCGCCGCTTAATGCAAGCACAGCAAAGACAGCCGCCGCTATACCCATTCCAGTTAGCAGCACTGCTAGTAGTGTTGGTTGTCTGATCATCGAGCCGCATCTATTTGCCTCAGCGGATACATTTAAAAAAGAACTTAGCTCGTCTTCAGCTGCATTGGGTTTATTTCATAATCTAACAAATCCGGCAACAGTCACAAGCATGAATGCAACGACAAGTCGTACGAATCCGCCGCTGTTCACCAAAATACGCCGTGTGCAACCTTCACCACAGACTGCAGCTATTAACCTTAGCTTCTCAGCAACTGGTGGTAGCAATAGTAGTGGTGTTGGTTCTTCCAGTAGCACAAATCAACCGCCGGCGGCAAAGTCCCGTAAAACAAGTTGTCCACGTAATAGTGGAGAATTGGATGTGAATGCTGTATTGCAAGCCAATCGTGATCTCGATGCTAATACGTTGTTTTTCTTGAGTTTGGCACGTCAAGTGCGTGCAATGCCCATGAAATTTCAATCACTCGCTAAAATGCGTTGTATGCGTATTGTCAGTGATATCGAACTGGAGCTGGAGAATGTAGACTGCAATGGTGGGCCAACTGAGGAGGGTAGTGGCGCAGCAAATATGAAGTATTGTAGTATTGACACACCGCCACCGCCACAAATGCAAGATGGCATCAGTATTGCGCCGGCGCAAATCGCAGTAATGAACGATGCATCAACTGAGCATTTTGTGTACGTAATGTCGCCATCGCGCGTCGAAAGTATGATTGATATATCCTCTGACGAGGACACCACCAACTTGAATGGTATACAGTAAAAATTTTTAGTGGTGCATGTATGTAAAATTTCTTATTATTAAAGCAATCTGTAAAAGTATTAAATATTTTAAAATATATAGGCAAGTTGTTTCATCTTTTTTTTTAATTAAAAATGTCTCTTTATTGGGTTACTTTTCTGGCTAATGACCAATCGACTTTTGACTTAAAAAGTAAAAAAAAAGTGAAAATCTCAAAGTTGAATTTTGTAACATGCTTCCCACTTGGCATCAGTTCAATGTGGTGAAGTAATGAAGATGCATGAATTTTTTTATTATGGTGAATGAATTTCATTCAATTATTTGTTTGATCTCGTTAATCTTTAAGATTTTACGCTTGTACTTTGCTCTTAGTGCTTAGCGCAAAGTAGGCAACTCCGGCTGCGATGAAAGCAGCAAGAAGCTCAGCTTTCACCCATGGACCGGTGTAGGCACTTTTGGTGGCTACGGAAATGTCAATAAGTGATTTTACGGATGAAACGCGGTCGCCATCGCGCTGTGCTTTGCGTACATTGGCATAGCCATCCTCATCGAACAAGCGAAGAACAACAGTGCCACTGCTTGGTTTCTTGATGTCTTTAATCCAGCTGATCTGCAATTGCAAAGTCAATTAGTTCATTTCCATACGATATGTCGTTTTAGTAACTAACTTGGTATTTGTTCACGCCAACCTTGGCGACGGGCACAACCTTGCCGCATGGAAATTCAGCGAAAAGATTTGGCTGCACCGAGTTGCCGCATTTCAGTTCAAACTCGGCTACGTATGCAAGTTGTGTGAGAATGGTGGCATCCTGGGTGTTAAACGATGTCACCGTAGCCTTTGGGCTACTGCAGGCGCTAGCACATGCTGAGGCAATGCAAAATGAGATCAGGCACAATGCGAACACTTGTCGGGACATTTTATTCGTTTTTTAATTTAAAACTTCACAAAAAATCACAAAACGACGTCGCGGCGTTCGAAAAACTTTCACAAAAACTGATTTGACGTTTGCCACGGCAGCATACACGTCACCTGTCAAAGTGAAATTGAACGAGCAAGTGTATTTAGACACCTGTCAAAAGAGACAAGTGCGAAAAGTAGCTAAAAAGTGTCACTTTGGCGCAAAAGCGTCTTCGGCCAGAAGAAGAACTGCCGTGAAATGGAGGAACAAGACATGTCACAATGAAAAGTAGTGCAACATATGCCAAGCCAATACTGCACTTGTGGTTCACAATGAATTTTAAAATGAATCTAATTTAAGTGAAAATGTCGCACAACTCAACAAACTTAATGAATTAAATTAATTATGAAAACTGCAATGAATAATGACGACATATATTTATTTTTGTGACAATTTCACACAAAATAACTGAAAAAAAACTAAAAGTTTTGAATGGGACATATGCCATAAAGCGTACATGCGACATAGGACAAGCCACCTCCAAGTTTGACGTTTCACTGACTCAATCGCGTAAGTAAGAGGAAGCAGTTTGTTTACAAAAAATTCTTGGAATTGCAGTGATTTGACGTTTACACGTCACCGTCAAAGTGAAGTTTGCGATAGCTGGTTGCAGTGTTGCCAAATCAGCTTTTTTTCGTTTATTTTTTTGTGTTAAATGAGGGTATACTGTATTTTATGGTAAACAAATCATGTATTTAGGGGACGACCATCAATTACGTGGGGTTTTTTCTTGAAATTTAAATGCCT
Source organism: Phortica okadai (assembly GCA_034638295.1). NCBI lineage: Eukaryota > Metazoa > Arthropoda > Insecta > Diptera > Drosophilidae > Phortica > Phortica okadai. Next base: position 7,900,652 of record CM067851.1, read on the forward strand.
CCCCCTCTTGGTGAGAATTTGAAGAACCACACCATCTAAATCTCGCATTAGATTTTGTTACAAATTCCAATAAAATTGATTTATTGGTACTTCTAAGGGGACGTCCATATATTACGTGAGAAAAAAAGGGGGGGGGGGGGGGGTTCAGCAAAATCTCTCCAAATCGGATATCTCATGTGAGTTTTTTTTAGTTTTTTTTTCAAAAATTTAAGCAAAAAAAAAAAATTTTTTTTTTATCAAATTTTTAGCAAAATCTCATGTAAGATTCAGAGTGATTTATGGACGTATGGGAGTTACATACATATTTACATACATTTGTGTATATTTAAATCATCTCGAAATTTTTGTTTTTATATCTAAAGGTAGTTTGTATTCAATATTAAATTCAACATTAACTTACAGTTCTATCGACGGAAATACTGTACATCTTATTTAATTATATACTCCGAGAAATTCCCTTTAAAATAATAATGTATTTTCAGCAATAGGTCAGTTTTCTAGAAATGTACAGAACAATCAATGATTAGATTACACTAAGAGATGGATACTTTTTTTGCACATTTATATGACTCACAGTCGAAGTTCGCAAACAAAGAAAATGTTTATCTTTTCAAATGCAAAAATACACAAAGCCTTTCACATAAAACTCCCAGTGATCCGAATAGAACAAATGTCCGTACTGTTTACCAATTGCACAACTAACTTGATCTAATTGCAAATATGCACAGATGTCCAGATCAAACAATTTGTGCACTAACTCGTACCGTTTCTACTGTTCTAACTGTCGAGGTATTCAAATTGAATACGCCAAGAGTTTACACAAGTGTTGCAGAATGCATTGCAGTTTCGGTAATTCAAAAGCAAATGTTTTGCAGCACTGATTACCGTTAGATTTTATGGAATATACAGTGGATTACGATAAAGCAAAGCATTGTTTGTTAATTGTTATTGTGCTAATTTATTTTCTGCTAAAGCATAGTTATGATAAAAGAAACATAAAATATCTCTTTTCAACAAAGTGAAAGTCATTAATGTACCAGATAAGTACCTCGAAAATGTAGAAACATGTACGAGGCAAATCGGTATCACTAACGTTATTTTGGATGAGCTTTTCCATACATATTTTAATTTTCCTTTAAAAAAATACATTTTAAAATGATTCACTTGCTGAAAGTTTAATTTAAATAAAGACATAAATAACAACTTGAGTGCAATAACTCACGAATTAAATTTATTCTCACGTACTTTTGCTTGTAATTGATTTTGAATATAGGTAAAGTTTATAAAAAATTGGGAGACATTTGAGCCAACATGTGGCAATGAAAGGAAAGGCCCTTCATTTGAATTTCCAAAAGAAAACAAAAAAAAAATGAATTGTTATCGACTTGAAATGATTAATGCCATAAAATTAAAGTCTCTAACCGTTTCCTGCCTCGTCACCGTCATCATTAACTGTGACCCTGAATGCGACTCGATTTGGATGCCATTTCATTTTTTGTATTGTTTCTTCTTTTCTACGATTATTGTTTTTGCTCCGTTTTGTTATACATTTTGATTGCTATCATGCACGAACAACTTTTGCTTTTGCATGTGTTTGATGAATTTGAAATTGTCACAAATAACGAAAACTTTTTACTTCCAAACTAAAGCATAGACTATCTTTTATACTCAGTATGTATATAATGTGTTTATTGGCAAGGATTTGCATATTCATTTCATTAGCTAATATTATTATTATAAAAGGTATTGAGTGTGTTTTTCGTGCTTGTATTTTTTGCGTTCATTCATTAGATGTTGTACATTCATAAATACATACATAGGTATATGCAAAGCGCAGTTGGGGCATTATGACACAATCATGACCTTGACAAACTCTCATTTTAATAAATGCAACTGAAGAAAATTTTAGTAATTAAACAAAATGTTTATCAAACGTAGAGCAAGTCAAGGGGTTTGGTTCGCTACTAATGTAAAACTTAAAATTGTTGCGAGTGCAAATTGCTTTCAGTCGGTTTCGAATTTCGCAAACTTCTGTCACCGGAAAAACAGTTCAAAATATGTGTATGTATGTATGTATGAATATATCATTTAATGTTTGTTAGAAGCAAATATTTCGATGTCTGTCTTTTGATGAGAAAGTGCCAAACGAACACGAGATCCTTGCATGCTACTAAAGTGAAGTTGCCAACGACACCAACACCAACACTAACACCAACACCAAAAGCGACACAGCCGACCCCAACTGACACCGCAGGCCGGCTAAAAATTCTGAAACGAAAACAAAAGTTCGCGCGGGTTCATTGAGACTTCGTTTACAGAATGAATTTGTGCACGTGAGCCGGCATGTGCGGCACAGTTGATGGCGCGGTGGCAGACGGTTGGCATGGAAGTTGCATACACACACACACGAAACTATCAAAAAAACTAAAAAGTTTCATTCGCTGTGAGGGTGGCAATAGAAGCGGAAATGGAACAAACAACTGTGCAGGAGCATAACAGGCGCCATTCACGACAGCGCCACTGGCTCAGTGAGTGAGTGTGTGTGTGTGGTGGAGACGTGTGCAATGTTAGCGTCAAACACACAACCCAACCGCCACTAAACCAAACCCCAGCCACTGCTCAGTACACATAGACAAAAATATGAACTATTTACGGGATATCGTTGGTAACGATGTAATGTTTGTATATAGGCGGCTGATACTAACAGCCAACATAACGGTTGATGGGGCACAAATCACAAATTTCATTCACAAAACAGTTGACGCGCGGCAAGCGAGCAGTGAGAACGTGTGGGCTAAAAACGGATGCGATTCCGTATCCGTATCCAAATCCAAGCCAAATAAGTTAACAACGAATGCTCATGAATTGTGGGCGGCCATTTAACGCAGTTGCCTTTTGTTAAACTGCCACTTGAATGCAGCAGAAAAAAAAAAAAAATAACAAAAATAAAAAAAAAAAAGTATATAGAACGCGCGTGTACGATTTAGATTTGGTTACTTCGTTCATGACACACAAAAAGTCGCAAAAGAACTTGAAGACTTTTTGCACAAAACAACTCGTTTGACATTGTTCGCAAAAAAACAAAAAAAATCAAAAAAAGAATTATAGGCGATAGTCGTCGTGATTGGAGTTCGTTTTAATGATTTTGTAAATGATTTGCATTCGATTGTTTTGAGCTGATTGGCTGATTGAAAGGTGAACTCATCGCCGCAACGGTTAAATTATTTCATACGATTCATTCATGCATTCACTCTAAAATACGCCGCCGACTGGTACAGACTTGTATTACTTTGACGCTACGCATTCAAGGATTATGGCATTATCCTTTGCAAATCGTCGTCGTGGCCAGACGTCCTCGAAATCTTGGGCCGTACAGAAGCAAGCATCCATTGCGGTGCCGAACTCAGGAACGCGTCATCATCAACATCAACAACAGCAACAACAACAATTCGCAGTGCGTAAACAATACTCATTCATTGAGACGCCGTCTGGCAGTCAAAGGTACACATCGGCTCAGCGTGCTTATCTCACGCGTGGCATTTCGGTTGACCGTTCCATTGAGAGTCTACGTCAGAGATTGTATACGAGCGGAGAGCAGCCCAAGTTGTCTACTGGCGTCCGTCTCAGTCGACAAGCCTCTGTGGATGCAACGAAGCTAACTACGAAGAATGTGACCGTCAAGCAGTTGTCCAGTATTCAACATTCGAAAACGAATGGCAATCTATCCAAAAATACTGCTCTGAGTAATGCCATCAGTGCGAAACTCAAAGATCGCAATCTGGTCGCATGGTCCTCAACGTCATCGCTGCTCAAGACCTTGGATAACGAAATAGATGATGTCAATAAGAGCACGGCACAAGAGAATGCAAATTCTGGCAGCGGATGCGTTGATGTCGAGAACTTGAACAAAAAGTAAGTACAATTTGTTGTTGTTTAATTTAGTTGGGGGCAAAATAAGTCGTAAGTACATATTCGAAGTTAGATAAGCTAGTTTTCGAAAGACTTTTTGACTGTTTGGTTGTTAAAAATTTTGACTGATCGTTCATATTCCGAACAAGATAATCAATATTTCGACAGCTTTAAAAGTCTGTGGGAAGAATAAAAAATATTCCGCAAAAATCGTATTTACATGAAATACTTTCACAAAGTTTCAAGTTAATCGGATATAAAATCTATGAAGTTATAACTTAGGAATTTCCATCTCTTAGCCTGAATATTTTATAGCTGAAAACGGTAGGTAGTAGTAGGCAGATTTCTTCTTTTCGAGGCCCCACAAAGACATGTTTTCCCTAATGAGCCAATTTTCAATATTTGTTAATAATTTTGTTAGATCAAAAACAATAAAACGAAAATAATTATCAAAAATTGGATTTATCACCACTGAAGTAAAATGTTGTTGTTGACTAAGTCGATTATTAAGAATGTAGTTTAATTTAGATATTAATAAACGTCTCGATTCAGTTTGCTTTGGCGTTATAATATTTAGAAGTAGATTGTTTTAAATACCTTCAATAAAAATAAAATATTACGCATACGTCATGTTATACGTCAAAGCACTATGACACACTTAAGTCAATCCTTTGAGCATGCAAAACAATTAAATAGATATGATATCATAAAAATATCATAATATTACCACACTTTCAAAAGAAAGCTTATGAAAAATCAGTTTTGTGAAAAAAGGAAGAAAAAAGATTGTGTGGAAAAAGCAATTGACATGGTTTCGTTTAAATTTTTCGTGATTTTGGCAAATTGCAACTAACTTATTCCTTTTTACTGCTACTTATTTCATTTTATTTTCAGTTGTTTTTTCATATTTTTATTTTTATCGAATGCCAGCACGATTTAATTTCTATTTTCTATTGCTGAGTTGTAGCATGTATTTGGGGGCGGCGGCCGCTGGTGTCGGACACATTTGGAGTAGACTTGCAACGGTCTATCGTGTTGAGCCGCGTACGAATTGCATGTGTTGCCTTGCCGTCGTGCTGTATCTACATAGCTATGATTTTGATACATTAAACAAAAATATTGAGCACATAAATAATTTGAAAAGAATTACAAATTGGATGCCATGAGCCCATTATTGGGTCAAACATTGTTAGACAGTCGCCGTTAGAGCCTTTCTTATCTATGAATAGTTTCTGGCCAAACAGCAAAGCGTCAAGTTGTCTAAAAAGTGAAAATTAAACTCAAATTATATTTTGCATATTTGATTTTAGTAAACGCAACAACATTGAGTCGGCTAAGGCAGATAGCAATCGCATAAATTTGAACATTGTGCTATCGCAAACAATACGGGCGACGAATGAGCACGAGATCGCGCACAGCGACATTGAGAGTTCAACGGATTGTGGCGCTGAAGTTTTTGTGAGTTTGGGTTATGAAATGTGCTTTGGTATACTTAAAAATTAATCATCATCACTTGCCAACAGCAAAGCAAAACATTAACGGACGAGTCGTCAGTCGCACAGCGACGTGCACAGTTCCAACAAAGTCGTAATTTGTCTGGTGGCTGTGCAGTTGCGTCGTCGACACTTAACAATAATAATAACAGCAACAACAACACTAAGACCAACACACAGTTGAGCATTTCACCTGCATTAACGGTCCAACGTCGTCCACCATTGGTGCGTGCTATGTCCGCACCAGTACGTAGCTTGGATGACAATTCCAAAAGCGTTATTGCCGCCAATAAACGTCAGCATAAGCTACGACGTCGTAAGATACTAACGCGTAACGTTAGTTGCGATAAATCAGGTGCAACTAACGACAACGACGTCATCAGCAGCACGGATGGCAATAAGAAAGTGCTTGCACGTTCACGTACAGTCGCCACGCCCGATGTCCTAATAACGCTTGTCTCGTTGCTGAGCTCGGAGGGCAGTGATTCGGAACGCGAGGACAACACAAGCACTACGAACAATAGTAACGGCAAAAACGAACAAAGTCCGACTAGACGTGCGCCACTGTTACGTAAGACGGGTAAATCAGGTGAGCAAAAAAAATCTTACTTTTGCTCGCCTTCTCTATACAAATAGTTTCCATTGTAGTCTCTTTTCAGGACGGTTATCCGGCTGCCTTTCAATTGGCTTCCAAGGAGTACTCGCATATGTTACGACGCGGTTCAATTGCACCGCTGGCCGCGCGTTTACGTTCAAATCGACCGCCTACAGCGCCGCCGGTTTCGATCTTTCTCAGCGACGCCCAGAGCACGCAACAACAAACGTCCAACGACGACAAGAACAAGCCGAATGCCACAGCAAGCATGACCGATTGCAGCAATCAGCCGAAAGCAACGCACAATGAAAAGGAGAATGATGCCGCCAATTGTAATGTTCAAGCAAAAGAATACGACTATCCGGAATATGTGCGTAGCATTAAGGAGCGCGAATGTTGGAAACTCTTTCAGAAGATGTCCGCCAAGGGTGTCAATGTCAGCTATGATACTATATTGCGTGGCATGTTGACACCCACGGAATTTCGTCAATTGCAAAAGCAACGTGATCTTGAGGAGGCAAAAGCTCAAGAGGCTCTAAACGCGGCTGAGCCTGCCGAGAAACCAAAGGCACCGCCAACAGCCATTGAACGTTTGTCGGAATCTTTGCTCAACAATCAAAAATGAATAACAATTATTAGAAACAAATATATATTTGCATTTCTTCAAAGAGTAGAGGAAACACTTGTTACGCGCTCACACATTATCACCGCCAAATAGAATTATTAAACATTATAATTATGTGTAATTTGTTCAACAAATTCATTTTTCTAATTCATACTTAGTATAGTACTTAGAACAAAGCTTGTAGAGAAAGCGTAAACTTCAAACTTGTAGTTTGCTTTGTCTTAAATAAAGTGCACATAAGCGAAATTCTTGGGTACATTTTTTTTATTTCGTCTGAATGAATATTAAATTTTCACCAAAAAATAAACGCTATGAAGAGTAGTCCTGGTTTAGCTACGTAGCAAGGGCGACAAATGTTAAGGAACACGCTTTAAAAACAGAAGGAAGATGAATTCGAAGATTACGTAGGTAATGTATTATTCCAAGTCATACAACAGCTTATAATGGATGTGTTTATCTCCAATTCTATAAATTTTTAAATAATTATTCGTTAGAATTCCAATATAGAAACTGGCTTGTTATTTTTTTCACGTAAAAACGAGAGATATTAAATCACTTTAATTAATATAAAACACGATTAGTTTAGGTAAATCGAATGGAATAATACAATTACTGAATTGGATCAGATGAAAATGCAGTCCAATTTGTTGTAAAGTCTTAGATCCTAGAACATCTCAAATTTAAGAATCAAGGGATTGAAATTGCTAGGGGTCCTTAATCCGGCATTGACAAAGATTATTGCAAATCTCTTTTACGTATTACACTGGCGTATGTGCGTTACACTTATATAAAACATAGAGCACTGAATCAGCATATAAAAAATTATACAGTCCTATTGTTAATAATAAACACTATTTTATGGTTTTTTGTTTTTGAAGAGCGATAGTTTTCCGTTTTATTGAATAAGCAACGATTAAAGCTCAATTACATTAGGTTGTGTTAGATACTTATAAAATCGCTAATTTAGACATACATATATAAGTATTTATTTATTTATTTATTTTCTACTAATGCAAATTTGAATGCGTTTTTGATATTCATACATAACGATTCCCTGAAGGTTTTGCCTTTTGCTAAATTTCGTATACGTTGTGACCAATTTTCATAGAACACAATTGATGATAACAGATGAGCAAGCTACACATGAATTATTCAATAGATAATATACGTTATAATCAAAGTTAGTGTCAGTAATAGAATTTGATTATATTTGTTTAGCCTGCAAAAAGTAAATTTATAAGAATTGTATGCCGTTTATATCTTCATAAGTGCATAGCTCACCAGCAGTATTAATTTATTTAACACGCTCACGGCGTATAGTGGAAGCCAGGTAACATGCCAAGACGATGCCAAGTATCTGTATGAATGCAATGCCAATGCCAACACCAATCAGTATGACGGCATTCTTGTCGATGCGATCCTTGAGCTTGCCAACGCAACCATCTTGAAAGTACTTATCGCGACCAAGCGCCGGCGATTCGGTGCAATGTCCCACAGCGGCATCGATGTATTGCGGACGGCAGCAAGAGGCAGGCAACGTTTTATTGGCGCTTATTTCACGCCAATCAGCGGGCGTGTCCACGCCGCAGCACATCAGCTTGCGTTGTATATTGTCCCAGGCCATGATGTCCTCATTGTTCGAGCGTTTTATTGAATCCTGCAAACCGTTTTTAACCATCATTTCGAGATCCTTCTTGAAAACGCACGCCGCTATGCCAACAGCTAATTCGATGATAAAAATGACGGCCAATAATACGGCGTACTATGTACAAAAATGGATACATTAAATTAATATTGATGTATGTATTTGATTAAAGCATGCTCACCGTGACCAACAATGTCGGTGATTCTTTGATGGCGCCAAAGCAGCCCAGCGACGCAATCAGGAAGATTATTAAGCCCGTGACAATGAGTACAATCGCCGGCGCAATTACGCGTCCTTCGATAAAGTGTTTGAACTCATTGATATCGGCGAGCCTGTTATGAAAGTTTTTGTTAATTATGCTTTATAAAATATATAGGTAATTGTATGAGATAACTTACACAACAGCGCCGGCAATGAGTATACCCAAACCGGATAGCTGGAAAAAAACAAAAGTACAAAAAAATGTCAAATTAATATTATGAAAAAAAGAATGCAATAAATATTAGACGATCCTTAAAGACAAAATCGTCAATGTTATTTCCGAAAATCAATTGCCATTTATTATACTCGTTAAGTTCATTACCCCAATGCCATTGAGCGTCCTTGCTATTGGTTTTGTTTTTATTTACATACATCATTGATTCTAATTTGCTGATAAACAACAAAAGTCGCAACATGCTTATGGATTATGCATGTGCGTTGTACAAAACTGTGAGTGTACAAACATTTCTAATTCAATCCATTAAGCCTGTCCAGTCATTGGCCTCACCGTTGACCATATTCATGTATATAAGTAGTATGACCAACAAATTGCCTTGCATGTTCAACTTACATTGAAGGAAATCAGACTACAACGCACACCAAAATATTTGACTTGGCCAAATAAATGGTAATGGTGTATGTGAAGGTTCATAGAGCCTTTGAACCTACATATAATAGGCGTTTATTGTAGTGAAGTGCACATCACACTTCTATCAAAGATTATTTGCTTTTGCGTTGCATTAAAAAAAATTAATTTTAAATGACAAATGTTGTTTTCAAAATTCGAATTAAATAGTAGCTTGACAATTTGAAGCACGCAATTCACTATGTAAAAACAATTGTTCATGTCAAACGATTATTATCACCGGAAGCATAAAAAATGGGAGTAAAAAAATAATACATATCGTTTTCGTTTCATAACGAAAGCTGTAATTCGAGATGATTTGATTTATTGTTGTGTAATTAAGGCAGATTATTTTATGTAAGTAATATTTCAAACGATTTGACTGTAGCTATGACCAGAATGTTCTTTCTCTAAAATTTTTTCAAAATATCGTACGAAATCTTAACGCAGAATAAGCTCATTTCATCATAGAAAAAGGAACAGTAACATTTTTTCAAATAAATATGTAGATGATGTTTTGAAATTTCCAATTACAATTATGGTTTTGCTTATCAATTTTTAATATAATTTAAAAATAGATGAAACAACCAATATTGTTGACACTCAATATACTCAATATACAATATTTTTTTTATTTTCCTAGAGGCAGATTAGTAAAAAGGCAGCTATAATATCCTTATTATTTATATTTTATACATTTCTTATAACTAATTGAATCGATGTAACCATAATCTTTAATATTCTCGTGAGATTAGGAATTTTATTATAGCTCAAAAGGGTTAGGAGTTATTTTTTTCAACATATTAAGCATCAAATCCATTCGTTTGCTTTAGACAAGAATACTCATATATCTAAATAATTTTCACTTACCGAAAAGACGACATTAAATGCAAATAATATGTATTTGATGAGACTCGAACCACATGAACGCATTTTGAATTTCATTTAAGATTATTTTTTATATATTAGAAAAAAGAGTTTATTTAATAGATCACCGTATGCGGACAGTGTTCTATTTATGTAAATATTGCTCTGTAAATGCACTTGTATTAATTCAAACTTAAAATCGTTCGAACCGTTAAAACGGTAACGATTTTAAACGCGTCTGTTTTATTTGGCGGCTCAACCGAAACTGACCAAGTTGGGATACGATAGTATCGACGATAACAACGGCGTACACATAATGGCCACAACACAAGCACAACCAGGTTACGACTTAACAATTGGGAAATACGTCACGACCGGCATTTGGTCATTACTTTTTCCAGAGCTAAAAGTAAAAGTGAAGCCACAAAATAACACTCACACACACACATATTTATACACATTTACTCTTACTTTAAGTTTTGTTTCCCAGTGAAAAGAAAGAAAAACAAAACAAAAAAAAAAAAGAAACAATTTTCCAATGAATTGTACAGAACCCAACCAAACCAAAGCATTATTGAGGCCAATAAGTATTGTAGTTGCTGCCAGTATGCCAATTAGGCAGCAACAATGGGTCAGAGTTAGGTGAGGACCAGCCTGTTGTAGGCTACTGCAAATACATCAAGCCATCAAGTCAAGCCAACGTATTGGCGTTGTCGAGCAAAGCTTAATGTTGGCATTTTATGTTTTCTAACCTATTTCTGAACTTCCCTCTGGCGGATGTTTGACGCTTCGCAATTTTTCGTAACGTCTTCGGTGCCTCGTGCTCGATTGGCAAAGCAACAATTTGTGAACGAATGAATGCTTCTATATGTGCCACCATCACTTTGACCAATGAGTGTGAAATTGTTTGGGTATGTTTTGGTTAATTCCAGCAGCGATTGACGTGCGATTATTCATGACAACTATGACAAGTCCAGGGCGTAGGCAAGTTGTGGGCCGGTGTTATGCAGATTGGGGCCAACAAATGCCAAGTCAATATTTTCTCGAATTTGTTAGCAAAAGTCAATGCACTCATTTTGATGTTGTGCCAGCGATAATGAGAAGGTTAAAAATCTTGTAATAAGAAATGTTAACTTTAATGTAGAAATTTTATAGGAAATCTTGATACAAAGTAAATTCTATTTTCTTTACTATGTTTTCGATATTTGAGTAGATTGAGGACTCATATTTAAATTTTTTGTCGTGGATATTCATTTAATATATCGGAATATATCCAAGGGAAATTTTTCCGAATTTTATTTTATTTTTTTTTTTGTTTATTTCGAAAATTATATTTTTTCAATTATGAAATTTTTAGAATTCCCAAAAACTTTTTCGGCTGAACTTTTTCTAAATTAATTTAACCTACATACATACATCATCACACTTACACACATACAATTTATATACAAAATATATTGCGTGCTTTCGTGCGTTCCAGAGTAAACGTTATAAAATTTGGTCATGAAATGAATAGTAAAATATAAAAATAATTAAGACTTGCACCGTTTACAAAAGAAAAAAATGTATATATAAGAAAAATGTTGGCAATCAATACTAAGAAGTAAGCACAGAACTTTTGCTTTGCCGCTGTCACTGACCCACCATTAAGCGAAATTCCAGTGTTCTGGCAAAATGTTACCTGGAATGAAGTTTTATTCTTATAATGTTACGTGATTTCACACGCATGCCAACTGAAAGTTGTGGCATTTTCCACTTGTAATTCGCATGCTAATTTGGCGAGTTGACTGACTGTCGGAATGAAGGCCAAATCAACGGCGCAAAGCAAACTGCAAATCCTTGCTGCTTATCTTGTGTAGAAATCTCCAAAATGTATGAGTACTCAGTACTTGCACAAATGTTTAAGTTCATTGGAACTGTTGCTTTGGCGAAGTGCCTTTTAATTTGACTTGATTCTTGCATAATTAATTGTTAAGTGACCAAATTTAGTAAAAACAGCAATGATTACAACAAAAATTATTTATAAAAAATCAATAAATTATATGTAATGCAAAAACCAAGAAATCGCAAGAAATGTGTATATTTCTATAAATATATTATTGAACTACCAACAGTCAACAGTAAAAACTCTCAAAAAAATCTTAGATTTTGGTTAAATCAAAACAATCTTTATATTCAGCAAAGAAATTACAAATCAATTGATATCATCTAGATTTCACACATCGCGATACGAAAATCATTGGCATGAGAAACGGCGGCCAGTTTATTGATTAGCTAACTTCAAAAAAGTTCAACACCAAAAATGACAGTTCATTGATGTCTAGATTCAAATCTCTTATCAGTCTGCAGTGACGCAATATCAACAAATCACTTCGAATCAACAATAGTGAGTTAACATTTAATATTTATTAAGAAGAACAAAAATAGTTCATACGACTGGTAGCAAGTTCCATTATCCACAAGCCATCAAGCCGCCTAAGTTTTATTCTTGAAGTGAATTATCATTTAAAATAAATAGTAATCAACTTGATTTTTATTGAGCTAAATTTCATTTTTATTCTTTAATTTTTTCTAATAACGTATGAATTGTATGAATTTTGTTTAAGTACATTAAATAATATGGCATATATTTGGAACAGACTGTTAAAATACTGCGAAATATTAATATTTGTTCTTCTTGCTTTACAACATCCTTTTAGATTGATCGAGACATCAGCATAGCCATAACGAAGGCCAATAAAGACAGCGATAGCGTCATTGTTGAGGCGCCATCTTTGCATTGGGGAAATTGTTCTAAATCCGATCTGTGAAAAAAGTTTAGTAGTTGGTAGTTTTTTTTTTTTGTTTTGATAATTGGTTAGAAACAAAAATGCACATTAGGTTAGAGTTTCAATTAAAAAAGCTTAGTAGACGGCAAAGGAATGAGTATATGGATAGGAATAACGATAATTGTTGGTTGACAATAGTGGATAAACGACATGATCGATTGGCTGACGATGTGGCACAAAGAAAGTGCGCTGATATGAGTCTTGACTTTGAGCTGAGCATTTGTATGGCAAACGTTGTGAGTTTGTACTGTAAATATAGATCGCTTGTGATTATACAGAGACAGTGAAACATTTAATGTTGTTTTTTTAAGTACCATACATACATACTTAGCGTTAAATACTTTATGATGAAGCCACGTTGTTTCGATTAGTCATAATTACGTTAATCAAATGAGTTTTGATATTTGTCACATTTCGTTATTAATGATGTTAGTGCAGCTGTCTTTGATTCGCATACATACCCTTGAAGCGCGTTTAATGTTAAATTGCTATACAAGTATTTATCCAAAAAAGAAAATGAGGACAGACACACACATACATTTATTTTAGTACAATTTACACATATTTATTATCAACAACCCCAAAAGGAATTACAGCGCCAAAGTGTATTAATTCGACAAAAAATAAAAATAATAATAATAATGAACAAATATTCGAGTTATATTCGAGTCGTATTGTCAACTTAAAAAAAAAAAAAAAAACATTGAACCCAAAGTTGACTTTTTTTTCATTAATTTTTTTTTTTTACGTGATTAAGGAAACTGTTCACTGGTCATGAAACATAGATTGAATTTAGATACGAGTGCATTATAACAACAACTACATAAAACTCATAAGTAGATGTGTGCGTGGGTGTTTTTTGTTTTTTTTTTTGTTTGTTTGTTTGTTTGTTTGTAGACCCAATAATAATATGAATTTGAGCATATTTACTTAACACCGATGACACCGCAGGCAACGCGTCCGCCAGCATTGCCGGTTTTCTTCGAATCGGGGTGATTGGTCAAGCCCAAATCGTCGGCCAACTCATGCACGACCACGCCACGAGCCAAAATGGACCATTTGCCAGCCAGACTAATTACACGATCGGTGATTGTTGTATCGACAATGCCACTGTCATCGGCAAGAATATTGCCCAAATCACCGACATGACGGACTTCGTGCTCGGGTGCGCCATGGTCAACCTGTAAGGGTTAGAAATTGTTAATTGATTGTATTGCTCAAAAAGGGTGGATTTCAAATGGAGTCATTCATATAGATAATTAATAAGAAGGGAGTTCTAGCTAGATAGTAGAAGTCTGTAGTAATAAACAGACAAATAGATATGCGGTATGTTGGTTTTCTTATAGTTAGTTTGTTAAATAGTTCATTACCTTATCGGGATTATAGTGACCGGCCATGCTTGTGCAACCGTTTGTCAGATCACCCTTCTCGTGTATATGAAAGCCATGCGATCCTGGCGTCAAACCGGTGATATAGACACGCACATAGACATTCTCGCCGCAGGCATTTTGTGTGAAAGTCACATTGCCTTTAACTTGTGCACCATTCTCGGCAATTGGTCCCGTTATATAGGCAACAGCCTCAATTGGTGTTGTTCTTTGCTAAAGTTAGATGCACAAAAATCAAAGTTTTCATACAATGCAAATTAAGCTAGTCATATCATACCATAGCAGCTGCTGAGAAGCCGCAAAATGCGGTCAGTGTCAATAAAACAATGCGCAACATCTTTTAATTTAACTGGAAACAACTGTAAAAACAAAAAAATAGCACAGTTTAGTTTTAAAATTATGCAATTCAGGTGTTCTTTCGTTGATTATCAGTGCACATATTACGCATACGCTCAGTGTGCGCGCATTGTTGCTGTTTAATAATAATAATAATAATATTTGTTTCTTTTTTCAATGAAAACGTGTTTCCGTGCCACAACATGTTTTAGTCTATCTGTACAACGTGTCTGTTTGTCCGTCTGTCCGTCCGTCTGTTTGTCGGCATTACAGCTGACTAGGCTCTTTATTCAATTAGTTTTTTATTGCACTTTCATTTGATTTAGATTTGAACGTCACCAAGTGTCATTGTACGACTTAAATAGTACGTTTAAAAATTTTTGCAAAAAAAAAAAAAACCACATCTATACACATATTTTTATGTGTATAATACATATTTTTTTTATATGTATAATACATATTTTTATATGAATGGATAAAAGTTTGCGCGGATTGTGTATCTTTTTATTTACAGTTTTGTTTTTTTTTCGTTTTTTACCTCCCTAAATACGTCAGCCTCAATTTCATGTGCAAAATTATAGGTCACATGTTGCGTAGTTGTTAAAAGCTGAGTTTATTTCAAAGGCGCGCTTTTGAAATGATATCTAAACAGGGTTAAGTGTTGATTTTTTTTTTTTGTAAGTGAATGTGTTCAGCAGTCTTCAAATATGATTTTGCTGTTTTTTTTTATCGATGAAGGTCAATAAACAGCACAAATTTAAAAGTCGAAACAATAAATAAATGTTGATGATATTTTATACAGAAATTTATTACTTGAAAACAATTTGACTAAAAATTTTGTTATTCAAAATTGTTGTTGTTGTTGCAAGGCTGATAGCACTTAGTGTAGTTATCAAATACACGTTGACTTATCTGTCAGTTCTTTATCTTCAATTACGCTTGAGTATAACTTACGATTTGCACGTATTAGTCTATCTTTAATATTGAAATTAAGTTATTTTTCAGCATAACTGATAAGGTATTGATTTAAGTACTAATTGAGTAATTTATGAAAGCATTTTTCTACTTTCAATAATGACAAATTCCTTACTTTGTAATGATTTAAGTGACTTGTAGTCACGTTTAGTAGACGTTACTAAATAAGACTTTATTAATATGCATTTAAATACAAGTTGACAAACAGTTGTTTGAACAGATATTGATTGCAAGCAATTGAACCCACTCATCTATTAATGCATTGAAAGAGTTGTTTATTTGCATAAGCCAAGTGGTAATTAAAGCTGGTTTGGACTTTAAGATAATGTATTATTATTCATATTTATTTGTGCACAAAACAGTTGGCTTAAGAGAAGCTGTTTTAAACTTACATCTCACATTACCAAAAATGCATTTTAATGAGGAATTTGAGTTAAGGTCTCTGCATTTTTTTTCAAATTTGTATAAGTTATGTCAAGAGTTTTAATAAATTAAATAATTTTCCCTAACTATTCGTGCAATGTCGTTGAAATATTATCTTGTTAAACTACAAAATTAACATACAATGGTAATTACTTAATCACTGTGAACCTTTTTGTTTTATACTCATGAACGACTTTGACAAAATTTCAATTAAATGAATGAATCTTTGAATGCCATAAGCTTCCTAGTAAATGTATTCAAACTTGTATTTAATTTAATATCGAAAATATAATGAAACTTTACTTTTATAAACAAAACAACAATAACAATACAATAGCAAATACGCAAGTATCGAACTTGAAATTGTAAACGATTGGACTAAACCAAAGATAAGATTTGTATATGTACTTAAAAGATACACAAATGTACAAACATCAACACATATACATATACTATTAAGATATTCAGAGCAATTTTGAATATTTTTTGGCTGGAAAAGTACAAGGGCACTTTTAATAACCAAATGAGCACAGAATGTCAGTAAACCTATACTATAATATACTTTACATATATACATATGTACATCTGTAGATATATATGCACGAAACCGGTTGAGTTGTGTACTAATAAAATTATTTGCACTTCAACTAAAAATCTTGTTTTGTTTGTTTTTACTTTTTAATTGAACGATACACAAAAAAAAAAAAAAATGAAACAAAAAATAAATTTACAAATTACTACGCAGCCGAATTTGTCTAAATTTTAATCACGTTA
This sequence comes from Phortica okadai, assembly GCA_034638295.1. Classification (NCBI taxonomy): domain Eukaryota; kingdom Metazoa; phylum Arthropoda; class Insecta; order Diptera; family Drosophilidae; genus Phortica; species Phortica okadai. The sequence goes on from CM067851.1 coordinate 7,917,396, forward strand.
TAAAAAATCACTAACAAAATAAACATGTTTTAAACAGTTAAAAATAAAATTATTTATTTAAATTTGCACGTTTATTTATGCATGCATTTGTATAGTACACATTGTATACACTTACCAAAGTTTTTGTTTTTTTTTTATTTATTTATTCCAAGAATCGAAAGAACTTAACTGTTTGAACGCTACACTGAAATTGTTTTGCAGTCCGATCGAAACCGGCGTTGAAGACTCGCGAGCATCACAGGCGCAGTTGACGCCACCTGTCAGAGAGTCAGAGTACATGTGTGAGAGAGAGAAAGAGCGATACTAAGTTAGCATCACAAGCGCAGTTGACGCCACCTGTCAGAGAGTCAGAATAAATGTATGAGAGCAGGAGAGCGATATTATGTAGGTGGCGAGTATCGGTGGGAGAGCAACGATCGTGTTTACTTGACAACTTTTGTTTTCAATGTGCCTATCATTTCTTATCTAGAGAGTGCGAATGCTGTGAAAAGAGATTATCTCTGAGTTTTTTACGTTCGTTTCTGATTGAGAGTAAACTGCTCTCAGCAAGTGGTTGAATGAGGAACGTTGTTTTGTTTATTTATTTTTTGTATTTATTTGATAGTTCTGTTATTATTCAATAGTTTATTGAATTATGCAATTAAATAAAATCTGTTGGAATACGCAGCCGTGCCTTTAATTGTTGAGGCTTGAGTCACGTATGTGTATTTTAATGTAATTTATTTAAAAGAATGCACAAATCAACAAATTTGAACTAAACACGAATATTGAGAATTAAGTTTGGAAACATATTCGTTTATACGTAATGAAATTTAATTGTGAATCGACGAAACGTAATTGCGTTTCAGATGAATCTCTGTTTGAAGCCTAATATTTTGGATATTTTTCATGTTGATTAAATAAATCCTTATATCAACTTAACTTTCTAAGAAACCAGTAGAAACTGAACTGAATAATATCTTGCAAAGATTTCTTTGTATACTGATTTTAAACCATTTTCTTGAATGTCTCAGCTACTTAAGGGCAACTCGATCTCATTACTAACCACCAGTTCCGGATCAGCCACTTAGGAAAAGTACCAAGTCCTGCGAGTCCCATAAATGCAACGTAGAGAAATATTAATTTGGACTTTATTCACGCACAGATGTTAGGATTATAGTAATTTTAAATAATTTAAATTTGTTGCTATTCTCGACCCTGAAATAAAAGCACTTTTTTTATTTGTTCACACTTTTTTAATACCCGGCGTGCTTGTTGCAGTTCCCGCATTACCATTTATCCAAAAAATAATACCATTTTCAACGAAAAAAAATCTTGTGTATTTACATTAGAAATTGTGCTAAGTCTTATATTGAATATCTTTGTTGAAATTATTTTACTTTCTTATAATTATACTATTTATTATACTTGAATAATTCGAATAGAGCTAAAAGCATACATAAATAAAATGTTGTTTTTGTTTTTTAAAGTAAGTTTATCTTGCACATGTCCGCCTGTCACTGATGCTCGGACAACGTGTTGTCGACATCAGTAATAACTAAATTAGAACTTATTACTAGAGTTTCTCCTAAAAAAGAGATTCCACCACCTTCAGATATGCTTCTGCCGGCCAAGTGATGCCGTGTGCAGTGGACTGCAATGTTCGATGAGTAAACTGCCGCTGCCACCGCCACCGCCATCCGAAGCGATAGTTGAAGATTTGTCGTGTATATTATGCGCACGCTTCATGGGACGTTTGCGTTCAAGATCATTGTTCGGATGCAATTCAACGGTTTGCAGACTCTGGGCACGTTGCAGCGACAGACGCAGCGGTTTCTTTGGCGGTGTCGGACGCACAATACGTGATTCGTTGGCATGGTGTGCATCATTGGCATGTCCATTGCTCAAGAGTTTGGCTTCGTTTTCGAAATCGAGCGATTTAACGCTGCGCATGTCCGACGGCACTCGGGCACGCAACGTGTGCGCAGTCGATGAGCGTGGCGTATCCCTACGTCGTTCTTGGCTGCTAAAAGTAAAAGAGTATTCTTCAGTTTATGTCCAACTTGAGAGATCAACTGGCAGAGGTTACTTACACATTGTACTGATTGAGATGCTCAACGCTGCGCGCATGCAGATTTGCGGCATGTTCGCGCTGTTGTTGTTGTTGCTTCAGTATTGAGCGTTCGTAGCGTTCACGCTCGCGATGATGTTGACGTTCTTTGTCACGTTTGTAGGCGTTATGTTGCTGTTGCTGCTGCTGCTGTTGCATATAAGCCGCCGAATCGCTGTTGATGGAGATTTTTGAGGCGGATAGCGACTTGGATGGCATCATGTAAACATTCGGCGTGCGTTCGCGCAGCTCAATGTGCGTATTCTCTTTGATAAGCGTTTTTGTGATATGCGCATTGGACGCACTTTTATTCAGCGCCTGCAACTCTTGCGTTTCATCGCCCAACAATTCTATGGGCTTGCCACCGACCAATGTGGTTATATAATTGCCGCGCTGAAAGATCAACGGTTTGTCTGGCGGCGTCGATGGCGGCGATGAGATACTTATGCTCGTCACATGACCACTGGTCGCATTTTGATTCGTATTCAACTGCTGTTGTTGTTGCTGTTGCTCCTTGGTTGTCTGTAGCTCACGCACTTGTTCCTCCAAATATGAAATACGATGTTGCAAACGTAAATTGTTCTCTTTCTCCTGATCGAGTTGTTTCTGTGGTATTGGCGCCGATTTCTTGCGCAGCACAACCATTTGGCATTTGCCCGAGCTGCCAACTTGTTTCTGCAATTCCTCTTTGGTTCTGCACGTGACCAAACGTCCGTTGATCTCGAGTATGCGATCACCTTTGTACAGACCATCACCCTCCAGCGCCCATTCGACAAAGAAGCCCGGTTGTTCGGCCTTCTGCTGTGCGGCCCAGCGTCCGGTGGTCGCATGTACAGCATGCAAACTTAGTGAAACGCCCGAACAAATGATGCTGTAAAGTGTTTGTGCCTCAGGCTTCGATTTTTCCAGGCGTGCCTGCAGTGCGCGTGCCTCCTCCACAATGGACAACATTTGAAGCTCCTCACGACCGAGCGCATACTCCAATTCCGCCTGACGTATGCGTATATCAATGTTGCTAAAAGAAAAAAAATAATATAATAATAATATTGTATCTATTGTTAAAATGCTTCTTTATAGACTCACTCTGTGATATCGAGCTTATCGAGCGCACTCTTTAAATTCTTAATCTTAATACGTTTGTTTTCCGCTTCGGTTTTCAAACGCGTCAGCTTCTGTTCGGCCGCCGGTTTCTCGGAGTCATCCAGCGGCGGTCCCGTAGGACGTGGCAACTTCCCTAGGCATAGTTGTATGCGCAGGTTCTGTATTACAGCTTCGCGATCTTGCAAAGCTGAACGCAGCTCCTTCGATTCGTTGCTACGCGTCGAGCGCGATGAGAGCGTGCCACCCAACGAGCCGCCTTTGCGACGACGTCCCGTGGTGGCGCTATGTGTGCCGGCATTGCTGACCAGATTCGTGTCGTTGTGTTCGGCAAGTACGCTATATTTGGCGGCGCTGGCGCAGCTCTTCGGATTGAGTATGGTCTGAAAATGTGCACAAGAAGCATTAGTTTAGGAAGTACAATTTTTTTTTATACAAATTCAATCTAAAGTAAAACAAATTTCTTTATATAAAACAATAAAAATATGTATCGATTTATTTGTAGCAGAAATAATACATGGTCTACATATGTAAATATTTTATGATTTGTTATGACAAAAGTCACAGATTGGTTTTTGTTCTTCCATGACTTTTTGAAGATTATTCCTTGGGTATGTCATAAATGCCACACTCGCGATTTGCCGGCAATGAGACATCTGCAAGTTAAATTAAATAATTACTATTTTCTTAAAATTCCTGATTAAAGTCATAAACTTACCGATTTTCTTCGGATATGGCAAATTAAGATTATCCATTATCTTGATGAACTCCGTTAGGCTTTTGGTCAAGCGTGGATTGTATTGCTTCTCCTCCCAGACGCTGCTCTCCAATTGTCCTCTGTAAATCAATGCCCATAGTAATTATCATTTGTCAAACACGTTAGATCAAAACTCACTTGTAATCATGTGCCGGATATATACGAAAATTATCGGGCAACGTGAATATCTTTGCATGCACATTTTCGTATAAGTGCTGTGAGCTGCCCTCCTGGAAATCGGTGCGTCCACAGCCGCGTATAAGCAAAGTATCACCCGTGAAGACAATGCCCTGTTCGTGTACGACATAGGACATGCAGCCATTTGTGTGTCCCGGTGTCGCTAAGGTATCAATGCTATGGCGTCCAAATTCAATGGTTTCGCCTTCGTGCAAATGACGATCCGCCTTGGCGCCACTGGCAGCGGCAATCACTGACTGACAACCGGGCAGCAATTGCTTCAGCCAACCACTGCCGGTGATGTGATCCGCGTGCATATGTGTATTGACTAAAGATTTGGCATTTGGTCATTAAATATTTTTTTATAATTTCACATTCTGCACTCACTTGCATACTTGAGCGTGAAGCCCAAATCTTTGACCAGTTGCGCATCGCGCTTCGCTTGCTCCAGCACGGGATCGATGAGCACAGCTTCGCCGCTGTTGATGTCCGCCAACAAGTAGCTATAAGTGCTGCTCACTGTATCGAAGAGCTGTATAGGTTCGAGGCAGTGTTGAGTGTTGATTGTTATTCTCTCAAAAAAAAATTAATACACACCTGACGGAAAAAGAAATCCTCACTAAATTGTTTACGCGACGGTATGCTCATGTTGTTGTTATTTGTATTGCAGTGATGTAAGCGATAACTGTTGAAATTAGTGACTGAATTCGTCGTCGCTAATTTCGCCACCTGAACTTGGCACTGGCGGAATGCGTTGTGGAGCGCAATGAGCGGCGATAGTCTCATTTTATACAATGGAATTATAATCTTTATTTTGTATCTATGCTTTTTTTTTATCAGTTCTAGGTGCTTATCAGTGTATTAGTGCGCAGCTTTAACGCTTATTTATGCCGCTCACAGCACACCAACAACGCCGTTTATTACTTTTTGCTTTGCGATGAAGTGATCAAATTTGCTTGTGTTTGCCGCTTTGTTTTGTTGTTGTTTTTCTTTGTATCATTAACACTTGTTTTTTGTTTTCGAATATCACAGTTGTTTTTACTTGGAACACTTTACACTTATGGTTTAATTAATGTACAATATTTTTCACATTTAAATCACAGAATTTTTGTTGAATTTACGCCAATTGGATTTGTTTGCTGTTCACGCAATCACAACACACATTCGATTGATTGAAACTTTTGGCGAATGAAAGCTTTTTTATACAAAAAGCTTTGCTTGAATTGTTTACAGATAATTATTGTAGCTTTAAATTTATTATGCTCTTTTATTATTAGAAAATATTTTATAAAATCCACAAATAATATTAGAAAACATTCAATTCGGAGGGAATTTCAAATTAAAAACAAAAAAATCAGTTTTAAAACAACTTTTAAAATTTTATTTTACGATATTTTGTAAATTTCTCATACCATCTCTGTTAACTCTACAGAAGTCTACCAGAAAGCAAAAAGCTCCAATCAGAAAAACTGTGATCATGTTAAAAACGTGACGTGTTTTTCTTATATGAAAACCGGATAGGGTAAAAATCGGAATTTGATTATAAATTCAACAATTTTTAAATAATAATAAAAAAAAGTTAAATCTCTAATATTTTATACAGCGAATGATGGATATGAATTTATTTCTTTTCATGTTTGATTAGGATTTGCATCCTTAGACTTAATAAAGTTTTTAAATTTAATAAAAAAATTGACTTTCTGCTTTTTTGAATAAATTCTTAAAAAGGATTTCTCCCTTTTGCAAGCCAGCTATTTAACTTACAATTTACATACGATGAAATCAATATCAAGATCAAAAATGTTGTTCATTCAAGTTGAACCCTCAACTGTCATTAGACAAGCCGAGTCAATTGAGGTTGGCTACGTTCCTGCATTACATGCCCTACTTTTTTTTTTATAGCAAAGGATCAATTCAATAAAACTAAAGAAAACTACCCTCTGCCAATGTAAGACCTTAAGAAAGTGGTGAGACAAGTTTTCGACTTTACAACCAACTTAAGTAGGAAGGGAAAATTATAATTTTACCTTCTTTTTTTTCAAGGATAAAATCAGCTTATATTTTAATGGGAATGGACACTGGTCAGTGGTGAAAGAACGTGAGAATTTCATGCGGAATTGGCTTCCGTAAGTATTTTAAATATATGCAGTTGATTTTTCTGGCATGACAAATGATATGCGACAATTATTCAACGCCTTACTTGTTGTCGAAAGATGAATTCATTAATTTTGAATGCATAATAATTTTATTGGCTTAATTTTTATTAACTCATACCTTATGGCAAAGGGTATTTTTCGTTACAAATTGCTATATGAGCCAATCTAAAATTATGTTGAGATCTTTTGGCCTACGAATATGAAATATTTTTACAAAAATTTTGTTTCGAAAAAAACTTCATTCCAAAAAAGTAATAAAAAAAAAAAAAAATGAAATTAATATAATTGAATTTTTAATATTTTGCTGTTATTTTTGTTTGGTGAAAGTCATTAAATCTGTTTGTGTGTTATACATTTTGGAATTTTTTTTTTTTTTGCCAATTCACCGAAATAAAATTGTTAACAAAATTGTTGAAAAGCGTAAAATAATCGCAAAAGTGAAAATAATTAAGCGTACAAAAAAAAAGTGTTTAATTTTTCTTTTGTTGCAATTGAATGATTATTTTGCTATCTTTGTATCTTTGGATGACGCTTTATGAGAAAGTGTTTGTTTAAAAAATGCATTACAATGCAGAAATAATTAATAGTTGAAATATTTGTGCTCGGACTTGGTCGGTGTTGATTTTATTTGTTTTTTATTATTGCTGCTATTGCATGCAACATGTGTTGCATGTTCACAAATTTCATTTTCGAAAACTTTCCACAGTAAAATTATGTAAAATATACATACATGTGCAGAGACTTCAAATCATTGCGATCTTTTTCGCGATTATGCAACATTTGACTTGCACTTGTTTATGTTAATTTTCTTTCATTGACAATCTTTTGTTATGTGTAAATTTAATTCAAATTTAATTTGTTATTATTTTTTTTTTTAGCATCTTACCATTGAAGCCGATTTCTGCTTGGCGAAGGCGCGATGGTGTGCGGAAATTGGCTCACTGACGACACTTCCGGCGTCCATGTTGTTTGCACTTTTAATCCAAACTGTTAAATGTTTTACAATTTGCATAAAACGAACTTCAGTTGTGTGACAACAGCATCTGCAAATAATATAAGTAAGTACGTGAAATAATGTGTGAGTAATACAAAATTCTTAGTTAAATTTCTCAAAAAAATTTTATAAATATCTAAAATTGATTGCGCAAATTTTATCAATTTCAAATATTTAAGAATTCTTTCTTTATCGTAACGCTTATGTTTGCCAAATGCGCTTAGCAAATGAATATTTTGAAATACATTAAACTTCATACTCAACACATTTGCCAATCTTTTGTTATACAATTATACTTGTTGTTCTTTTTGTACTGTCGCAAGTGATGGCGACTGCGGCGGTGGCGACGTCATGTGTATCTTCCCACTTTAATTTTCTTCACGGTCTGTTGCGCAAAAACAATTACCAACGTCAGTCGTTCTAAGTACAACAACAAAAAAAAGTATAATGTGAAAACGAATTACTTGCGAGTGTAGCGGGTCTGACTTTGCTTCATTTTATTTGAGACTTTCAAACAGAACATGATTCTGGCTAAGAAATAAAAAAAGAAGTTGCTAAGCATTTGCATAAAGAGCGAAGAAATGTATTAAAAAAAAAAAAAAACCCATAAATTGCTATGAATATTTTCTCGTGAAAATAATGAAAAATTTCTTTTATTGCATTTTTTATATTTCTTTTTCTTTTTCATAACTGATAAATGTCTTCGGTAAGACAAAAGATATGCAAATTTAATGATTACAAAATGTGTCATGTTCGTTTTTATTATTATTTTTTTTTTTGTCGGTGTTATATTTTACGTAATGCTGTAAGCGTCTTATAACAAGTTCTCTATGCAACCCTATATGTTTTATTTGAGTTATTATTTGCAGTTCTTCTCATGTCCCAACTGATGAGAAATGTTAATGTTCGATCAGTTGTTTTTTTCAAATTAAAGCCACAACAAATATGTTGAAAGATACAATCACCAGCAAAGTCAGTGCCTTTTGCCTAAAGCCGACAAAGTCACTAAAAAGCGTAAAATTTGATATTTTTTGTTGTTACAAGTAAAGACATTAACATGAGTTTTTTTCAGTCTGTCTGTCTGTCTTTCGGCTATGTCAGTGAGAGTGTATGATTGTCGGTTAGTATTTTATATCTTTGCATGCATGCATGTTTGTATCATATTACCTAATACTGTATCTATTAACATACAAGCCTTTCTTTTAAGCTATGTTTTCATTATGTGTCTCTGCTAGTTTTCTTTGTATTTCTTTGCTGTTCGTAATCATTGGAACAAAGAGTTTCATTCAAGTTGTTCTTTTGAGGCGTCGTAGAATTGACTTTTTGTTATTTTTTTTTTATACAATAATAAAGAAAGTCTTAAAGTGTATATACACTTGACACTATCTGTATCTTTTAGGGCGCTTTGTTTAGTTTAAGACCTTGAGAGAGTTTGGCTTTGTTTACTTAGTACAGCTCAAAGTCAACCGCCAAGCCGTGACTTTGCTAGTGAAGACAATTGTCAGTGTCACAAATATCTATGACATTGTGCGCTTGCCTTACTTGTGCTTTTTTTTTTGTAAGTTCGCCTTAAAGCAATAAAACAACAAATGAAGACACTCATTAGTCCCGCAAACTAATTACCATGAACTGGCATCATTTCAACAAATTTCAGTTCAGAACACATTATTGTTGTTGGTATATACTTGAAGAGTTCGCTTGCGTGCTGAATATACTTGTATGTATATCTAGACCCTATATATGCTTATATGTATAGCTGTGTATCTGTACTAAGTCAGTGTTTATGTTGTGCTATCATTAATCTAATTTCGCTTTAATGTTTAATTATGTTTGCCTCGCTGAGGGCCGGGCGCATCTAGATACAAATGAAATGCCAAAGGGAGGCAAAAACAAAAAAAAAAAAAAAAACAAAAAGAGTTAATAATAATGTTTGAAAATGTTCAACTTAATTTTAGCAGATTTGTTGCTTCAGTGCAAAGAAACGTGCTGGTATATTTGCTATTGTTGTTATTGTTGCTGTAGTTTTTGCCATTAATTTATTTGTGCTTGTTGAGCATATGTTGAGGCACATGTATGAAATACTCAACGTCGTCGAACTTAATTCTTGTTAATTGGTTAATTAAATACAATTAACTAATTACAGCGATTTTTGTGTTTTTTTGTTGTTGTTATTATTGCTTGACTTTGAACAAAATCTCACTGTATTTGTGCCTTGACTTGTTTCTGCTTTATTACAAACTTTCGACTAACTGTTTTCATTTTGAAAAAAAAAACCAAAAAACAATGAAATTATATGCAAAGAAATGCTTTAGAGAAAAAATGCATTTTAGCACTTGAGTATGTAAATCTATACAAGGGTTAGATACATAACATACAAGTTGTCGAGCAATGCAGTCTAGAAGTGCTGAAGGGTTTAGTCTAGAATGAAATATGCACTGTGCGCATCTGAGCATGAAGATCATTCAACTATGCATGGTGGGCAGACATCTTTCAAATAGGAAGGGCATATAATGACGGGAAGCAAGATGAGCAGAAGCGAAGCAGAAATACATAAAATAAGAATAATACGGGTGGGCTTTGTACTTGTACATAGAACATATAAAATCAAAACAACAGTAAGATTAACTTTATACAAGAAAAAAAAAAAAAAAATTACAGATACTCATTAAAATAAAGGTGATAAAAGTAGATATAAAATAGATTTTTGTAATTAGTATATAGTAAGATACATAACCAAAGTGTGGAACTTATAAGAATAGCGATATTTAAAAAAATAAAACGAAGGTGATCATTTTGAAAAGCCAAAAATTGTTTACTCCCATGTTACAAGCGAGCACACAACACATGCGGCAAACTGTAAGACCAACTCTTAATGCTAAACTGCCGCATGTGTGCTGTGGCGCTATGTAACAAAGGGCTATAGAATATATTTGTTACTAGATTCAAATCTTTCTTACATCGTTTGTAGTAAAATTTCTGCTTTTTTGAACAAGTGTCGAAAAAACAAAAGTTGTTCAAATAAACAATACATTTATTTTTCTAAGCATAACAGTTTTTCAGTTGCTCTGCGTGGTTGTAAGTGAAACTTTGTGGGCACAAAGAGTTCAAAATCGCTGAAGCGCAACCATAATTATAGTGGCAACATGATAATACATACACACAGACACATAGGCTTAGTAGTTTTACTTACATACTTCTTAAAACATTAAAACAAATTAAAAAAGTAGAAAAAAAAAGAACTGTTTCCGGTCTCAGGTGTAATATTATAATAAAAAGCAACAAAGTTATTAAGCTATGTGGCACAAGGTGGCATTTATAACACACAAAGGCAATTTTTATTTTCATTGTCAGAATGTAAATAAACGTAATCGAACAAAACATTTTCATTTTGAAAATAAACAAAACTCAATTGAGACAAAACTTGTTGTGGGCTAGCATAATTAACAGAAAAACTGCAAAAAAAAAAAACACAAAAAAAAAAAACTTGACCAGCGATGACACTAAAGCCGTGCCAAGGTAGCCATGTCATTCTTTGGTTAATCATGCCAGATACACAGATACATACTTAGATGATACCTGCTTAGTTTAGGCGATGACACGATGTTCGATGCGAAACCTGACGCAGTCGCAGCCGTTGACAAACCCGTTCGTTTGTGTTCATTGCTTTGCGTTCCGTTAAATTTATCATTTGAGTTTAGTTTCATGTTTAAATGTTGTTTTTAGTGGCTTCTTTTTGTTTTTGTTTTTTTTTGGAAAATAAAATAAGTAGAAATGACCCATAAAGAAATATGCCAAACAGTATCAGTTCCAGTTCTCTGGAGAGGCTAACTTGTTTTGAAACTTATTGACGATCGTTGTTGACTTCAAATGGATTTTAAGACATAAATTCTAATCAGTCCAATTTGATTATCACTGGCTTAGCTACTGTAATGTCTCTATTTCATTTTACTGTTATTGTTAGTGCACATTAAAAAAAGTATCTACTGTTGTGTAGCTCAAAATTCTCACACAGTAATGCGCCTCAATGCACAAAGTGCAACTGCAACTTCAATGGTTTTGAACTCTTGATGCGTTGGCAACATAATTGTGTGCTTGTATTTGATCGTATCTTTTAACAAATACATGTTAATAGACAGACAATGTCGTCTACCGTTGTTCAAATAAGAAAACTTCCCACGCAAAGTTAAATCAAATTAAATGTACTTTTTATTCAAATGAAAAATATCAAATCAAAAATGAAAAGCAATTTGAAATGTTTCGTGCACTCATGATTGTATCTGCGCGCCTCTCTGCGTGTGTGTGTGTGGCATGTAGATGTCGTCCCCACGTAAAAATAATAATAATAAATAATAATGCGCATTTCGATTTAGAGGTGTAACCTGCTCATTTTTGTGTTTAAATTGTTTTGAGATGAGCTCAGGTTCTGTGTGCATAATGATTTATTAACAAATACAATACCACAAATGGTTAAAGCAACGAACAGCTTCGTCAACAAAATTCATATTGTGTTAAACAAAGCGTAACAAGTATTCCAAAAAAACTAAACAAAATTATACAAGTGTAATTAGAATGAAAATAATATTCTTTCTATTAGTAAAATTAAGACACATGACGGGCAATGCCGGGTCCAAAGTCTGCATTGTCAATTTAAATATTATTCAAAAATTCTCGTCGTTTCGTTTGGTCTGAAACTAACTGACCCACTGTACGCGTAGGGTGCAATAACATTCTAAATAATGTAACCTTAACATGTTAACATTCAAAATGTAGCAAACTGCCTTAGCGACACTGTTATGAACAGTAACAGAACACAGAACAGTTCTATAGAAAATGACAGGTCGTAAAATACGTCATTCGGCAACTGTAAAGCACGAGCCTCTTTAGCTCAGTGGCAGAGCACTGGTCTTGTAAACCAGGGGTCGTGAGTTCAATCCTCACAGGAGGCATTTTAAGAAACTTTGTTTATTTTGATTTTTTATTATTTAAAAACAATATTCAACAATAATTTTGTTGTTAGATTTCATTTATTTGTCACAAATTACGTTTTTCTTAAAATGTTTATTTTTTTTCATTTTTAAAAAATGTCACCTTAAAAATGTATTAATTTGCACAACCTTGAGTAAAACAACATGTTATAACACAAAATAAAAAAAATATAAATGCCGGTATATATTTAAGTTTATAAACAAATGAAATAAAAGGTCAACATTATGAAAATGTTTTAATTAATTTTTTTTTGTTGGTTTGTTTTGCGGGTTAATAAAGTCATTATGAATGAAAATGGGGACAACAAAAACAACCCAATGGGCAGAAGTAAGTAAGTGGCCAAGGGGCACAATTTCTAAACAGAGTTCGCCATAGTTTTAAGGGCAAAACCCAACGACAAACTTAAAAGTTGCGCTACAAATTTGTTATGGACTTTAATTTAGACAAGTGTTTTTTTTTTTGTTTAGTTTATTGTATTTTCAGCTTTGATGAGTTAAACGTAATCGTGCTGAAAGCTGTTATTAGAGACAGAGATAGAATTATAAAAAAGTTATAAGAAAACAAGAATTAGCAAATAGACGAGTTAATAGACTTGACACAAATAAGAAGTTTAACTCATTTGTAAAGTCATTTTGGAATGCTCAATGACATCAATATGCAAGTCTGATGAGGCTTAGAAATGTGTGCCAGCAAATGAAGTGAAGAACTCTTTAATTATATATTTATCAGCGATATTTAACATACATCAACCTACAAATGATCTTGTGTATCCGAGAGATACATACACATGTATCTGTTTTGCAGCTGCGCCGATAATGTATTTCAAATGCAAAAAGCACACTGTATAAATTTGTAACGTACTGGTTTATTTTGCTTTAATTACTTATCAGCGTAATTTCTGTGCACAATTACTTAATGACTCAAGAATGCTATCAATGACAAACAATAAGATACATTATGTGAAAGTTTTTGCAAAATTAAAAACAAAATTGGGTCAAAATCAATGAAAGTTGTCATTCTAAATGTTTTGAAATTCATCATAAACTGATTAACTTTGCATTAATCGCACAAAATGAAAGTATCGATTTGTCGTTTAGCATTTCACATGATTAAAATACTAAGGCGAAATCATGTCAAGTATCGGAAATCTCAAAATCGCAGCCAGTTTGACAGACTCGCTCGTTTGGCTGAGACAATGGACTTGCGAGCGAACCTTTTGTATTAACTAATTGTCTTCAACTCGGCATTTTGCTCATTTCCGCTATTGTACAAAAATTATAAAAAGAAAGTGAAAATCGCTTTCATTAAGATCATCAATGCTTTTGTATTGTAAATTTGCCGAATGATGAGCAAATAACTTGTTGTTCGTCTTTAGTACAAATCTGACTTTATTTCTAAGCCATGTATTTCTTTTGAGATTGTTTTTATGGCTTGTAATAAACAAACTCTACTTTTGGCTTACTTTTTGCTTTATGGCAAACAATCAGTCGTCAATGTAACGTGCATGTTTCAGTAGATAAACAGATAGAATATCTGCTACTTGATACATATGCCAAGTTGAAACAATTTCTGTAATGTATTTTTTTTTTAAAGAAGTTACAAAAGACAAACATAGAGTTGTAAATTCCATATTATTTCAAGTTTTTTTTTTATTGTCTCAAAGCTAAACGGTGCTGAATAAACATTTGCTTTTGTAAAAAGAACTTCAAAAATGCCGCCGCATTTTTGTCTCAGTGCAATAAAGAAAAGAAGAAAACCTCAACAGTTGCATATCATTTTGTATACCCTGCACATACACTGCAGTGTATCAGGGTTTATTAAGTCTGTTAGAGACCAAATGTCTGGAACGCATAGAAGAAGGATTGTAAGATCTCATAAAGTATATTTTGGAATAATCAGAACGACAAGTGAAATCGGTTAAGACATTTCTCTCTGTCATGATCAGTCTATCCTCATCCCCCACTAGTTATCTCCATCTACTTGACTTCAAAACAAATATTCTTTAGTAAAAAAAAGTTGTATTCTATAAACTATTGAGAAATTCGAACCTGAAACTTCATATGCAGGCTCAATAAATAAACCTCTTAAAAACTACATACCACAATACACTCCTCTCTCTGCAGTATTGCGCCTCATAGTCCATTGAATTCAAATTTTTAATAAATTTCATATTTTTTATACAATTTGGCTCAAATTTTGAATAATATTTAAATGTGTAATGTCATTATTAAGATTTAGAGCGTGACAACGCACATCATGTGTGCAGGGTACAATACTGTCGACTATACCGTACTCATTGAATATTTTTTTATGCTTTATGTATTCTAAAAGACATACCAAAGCGCAACGACTTTTATAATTTACATATTTAATGTATTTTGGTTGCCACAAATCCAGATTTGATTATGTTGTTAGCACTGAAATGCATAAAACGCATTCAAATGGTATTAAAATGAAAAATACAAAAAATTCACACCAACAACAACAACAACAACAACATTAGTAAAGTATGTAAATGTCAATAGTAACGATTGCAGCATATTTAATGCACACAAGAGCAAACAACATGAATCAATGAGAAACGACGACATCCTGTGTTACACGAAAGGGTTTCAGCTCGTTTCTGGAATTACAATATCTTTTCTAATGAAAAATTAAAACGAAAAAAAAAGAAACAACAAAAAAAAAAAACATCTAACGCGCTGGCATTGAATTAAATTATAAGAAATTATTGTTATTCAAATCAAGAGAGCGTCAACGAGCTACTCACACACACACACACACACACAAACAAACAAAGTATATAATTTAAATTAATGACAGTATCGGTCGAGTCTAACGCGTCTCAAACGATTGGAAAAAAAAAAATCAATAAAAAAAAAAAAAGTCGACGGCGCCGCCACAATAGAAGTAAAAACAATCACGACGTCACATTCGACGATTTTACCAGTGGCACTAATCAAATCAAACCGAATTGTATCTTGTATCTCGAGTGCACCGCAAAATTCATAATTACATATAATGTTTGGTTGCTTGGTGGGTTGGTTGACTGAGTGAGTGAAAGATAGAAGCGTGAAAAATGGAAGAACAGACATCAGGAAAAAGGTTGCACGACTGAGATTTCCATGACAATTGCTTGAGTGTTGCTGTGAATTGATGATTTATTGATTGATTATTTCAATCATTCGCTTGTTGTGTGGCAGCGCAGGCCAGGAAGTGATGCAATGTTATGTTGAGAACATACAATGAGGTTTTAAAAAGGCTCAAAGGTTTCAATTTTTCTAAACATGTTGACTCACTTGACTTGACTCACATTAATCAAAAGTTGCAGCACAACTCGAAAATTCTTTGTGATGCATAGTTAGAAACATTACTCATGCGAGTATAAAAAGTTTACACATCAACTTATTTGTCGGAATTGACATGATCGGTTTACTAGACCACTTACACATGTGCCAGCAAGGTCTGATAGCAATAAGGGATTCCTCTCATAGAGAGGTCTTCAAAAATTTGAATTCTTTATATAAAATTTGTATTTGTTGCTTAATCAATCAACTTATAACTTAAGACTTATGTTGCTTGTGCAGCGTGAGAACTAATTTGGTCAATTAATGGGCCTACTTACAACCGAAATCAGAAATTTTTATATCATCCCAAAGAGCTTTAACGATAACAACTCTTATGTTTGTATATTAGTATAGCGACGAATGAAAAGCAATCGATAAAATTAGAGTGAATCTAAAAAATGGGCGTAAAGAGTATCAAACCTCTGGCAAAACTGGAGATAATTTCTATTCTTTTTTTTTTTTTGTTTCAATTAACAATTACTAAGCGATTGTTTTAGGGGGTGTAATTTTTATCAAATGGTTTATGGTTTATGCACACTCGAGTCATGCCGTTTGAAAATATAAACAAAAACAAAACCAGCTTATAGTGCTATCTCTCTCATGGCATATTATCTCTTACGTTGTTGATTGCAAATAACTTTGTTTGTCATTAGAAATGCAAATCGCGTTTTAATTGCGCATCACAAACAAAAAAAAAAAAAGAAAGAAAAAATGTAAACAAAATTAAAGATTTTTACAATTAATGTTGCCATTTGTGGTAAAAATAAGAAAAAAGAAGAAATGCCAAAAGAAATTCAAGTATGATGAAACAAAAAAACAATTGAAAATCGCCATTGTTGTGCGAGGCGAGAAGTAAAAAAGATACTTTCATGCCAAAAACGATTTAACTTGCTTTTGGAGTCAATCCGTGTGGCGATCCGGCGATTGTAAATGCTTAATTGATGTCGAGTTTCATAACCTCTTGATGAACGCAACCATAAATTATTGTTAAAGAATGGTGGGCTGAATGAAGAAACGAACGAACGACTTTCTTCATTCAATATAAAAATCTTTTGTTCTTATTTTATAAATGAAATTTCAACATGAAATTTGCATTTTGATGAGTGCCAAAGTTCTTCTTGATATTATGTAATC
Organism: Phortica okadai; assembly: GCA_034638295.1. Lineage (NCBI taxonomy): Eukaryota > Metazoa > Arthropoda > Insecta > Diptera > Drosophilidae > Phortica > Phortica okadai. Next base: position 7,934,134 of record CM067851.1, read on the forward strand.
AGCTAGAACAGGTTGATTTATATGTATGTATATAAACGTTGAAAAATTGTTAGATTTGATCAATCAAATTGACTTACCACAAAAATGAGGCAACTTTTGTGTGCATAAAATTATAATCCGCTTTTTTGGTAATTTTTGTTATTTGGCGAAATTTAAGTTGTTATTGTTTTCGGCTTTTTTTGTTTTTTGATTTTTCTTTGCACAAATTTCACTGCAAACAGAGGGAAATCATACGAATAATGTTTGACGTTATTAAATTTTCGCTCTTATTAGACAATGACAATGAATGCTGCAGACAATTGTCAATTTGCACACCGCACCTCACCTCACCGCACCGCACAGAATCGTATTGAATTGAATCGATTTCAATTGAATTCAATTATTTGCGCTTGAGCAATAAATCAGTAATTGGCAACAGCGTGTCGCGTAGGGGTTAGCGGGGGGTATTGCTGTACGTAACAAACTAAACAGAAATTTTGAAACCGCATATGAAACCGTTACTAATACGTTTTAGTACCTTAACTGACTGTAAGTTTTTGTTTTTGTGTATTTAACAAAATTGTATTTCGAGTTTCGTTAGAGACCTTCAGACAGGATATGACCGGTATTATCATTTAATTGTATTAGTTAGCGGAAATGTGCTGCCACTCGTGCATTTCCGAATTCGTTATGAATGCGTTTCTTTTATTTTTTTCGTGGGTTTTGTTTTTTTTTTTTTGTTTTTATTAAGTAAACACAGGAAATTTACACTTGAATGCAAAAAACAAACACAATCACTGAGATAAACAAACGAATACGCGTTTTTTTCTTCACGGCTATAGGAAAACTCGCATCCACGCGCATGCGTAACTTTTCAGTGGCGGAAAATTCGTGCTGCAACGAATCTAACAGATACGCGTTGTTGCTCGTTCGAGTTTCGCTTGAAGATTGAAATTAATTCAATTCAATCATTGAATGCACAGTACCACAGTACTTCATGGAAATTAGTATGTATACACACAATTCCTAACAACATACGCTACTTAGTCGCTGAAAAAACGATCGAATTCAAACCGTTGTGCGGAACGTAACTGTGTTTCGTTTGCGATCGACGTGCGCAACCACCGCTTTTCAGAGCAGCGTGCACTATTGATATGCCTTATGTACAGTTCACGTTTAACATACATAAGATTGCGTGAGTTTGACAAGCAACTTGAATTTGTTGGAACGTCGTTTGTTTCTTTGTGTTGTCTGTGCTGCAATTTGTTTTGCTGTTTCTTGCCACCGTTTCTATGATAGTTGGTGCAGCACAGTGAAACCTGAACAAATGAACGTTATATTTTATTTTTAACGCATTCATAATAAAGTAAGTTATTCAATATCAAATGTAAAATGATGGATGAGAAATGGAACGTATAAAAACACTTTAAATTGACGATCACTTCCGCCACAATCTGTTCAAATTGCGTTCGTCTTAAACACGCCCCTCATAGGAAATTAACATACATGAATAGTTGCAGCAAATCAATGATTGCGCTCAACATTCAATAGTCATTGATTGATGCTGTACCACATCGAAGGAGTAAACTCAGATTGACGCACAATGCCTTATCTCAAGTACAACACTTCAGCACCCTTTCTTTGTCGTTATATTTTGATCGGCTTTTAGCATTCTTTCTAAGCTGCACCATTTTTTAATTCAAACGCGCTCGTGCGCAAAGTCAATTAAAACGATCACAACAACGGAAATGCATTTTTGGCATTAGCAAACGTTGGCAGACAGACAGACAGACAGTCAGACATAGAAATATACACCCCTGCAATGCGTTATCTCACCCCTTTCGGTGAGCGTTCGTCTGCTGACGGGGGTTGTCGCCGCTGCGCATGTGTGCGTGCTCGCGTTGATTACATTTGTCCATTAAAAATCATTAAAATTAGCGCTCAAAAAATGTATAATGAAATCAAACGCATAAATCAAAATTACCCAAAAAAAAAAACACTAAAAAATGAATTCATAGTAACAAAACAAAAATAAAAAAAGGATATTAAATGAAGGACAACTTCTGCACACGTTGGAAGCGTGCTTGTTTGCTTAGTTGCATTCAGAATGAGTTTAAATATGATTTTAATGCGTTTTGATTGCGGTCTCAATTACGCATTTCAAGTGCTCAAATTTTGTTTGCTTTTATTTCCTGCAACTGTTTTGTTTTATTTTCTTTAATAAGCAATTTATTCAAGTTTTTAAATACTTTGATTTTTAAATTAGCTAATTTCGATATAAGTATGTAAATAAATCAAAGAGACAAACGGAAATACAACATGTGCACAAAGCAAATTTTTTAATGTTTGTCACGGCATACCGTTAGTTTTTATTATTGTCAATAATATTACAAAACACAATAAACAGTTAGCGATTCATAAAAAAAAAAAAAATTCAGCGCTAAAAACAAACATAAACTAATTTTACTTTTGTCAAAACGAGTTCGTTGCTTGAATTTTTCGTATACAACAAAAACAACAAAAGTAAATTCTAAATTATTGTTGTTCACACAAACAAAAAGATAGAAAGCGCTAAGAAAAGAAATTTTTGTAGCAGATACATATAGATAGGCGTTGAGATCTACAGCAACAACAATAACAACAACACAATATTGCCAGCTATTATTGAAGATGAAGAATTATGGCATGTATGTATTGAAGAAAAAGGCAAACGTTTCCGATTACCTCAGTCGGCGCTTTGTAAATAAAAAACAAAAAAGATACAGCACATTTTTTTTTCTTTTTTTTTCATTTTCAATGTATACCTGCCACCGAACTCAGTTTGTAGAAGAAAAAAAAAAACAATCACTTTCCGCTGTCATTAAAAAAAAAAAAAAAAAAATACAAATCTTGAACAATTTTTACTTTTGTTTGTAATCAAAACAAACCAACAATGCAACGCTGCACTTCAATGTCATTCAGAACGAGAAGCATCTCATAAATATTCTCAACTAATGATAAAAAAAGACACTAACCAATTAGACACTTGAATGCAACACACACACACATGCACATACACATCTAGTGATGCGCTTAGTAGTCTGCGTCAAGTACAAATTGTATCTGTTGCGGTTATGCGTAATTTGAGTGTGGTGAGTCGAGTGAATTACGGCCGACCGACGATTTGTATATGTGGTGAGTTGGTCTCAAGTGATTCATATGAGTTTTTTACTGTAATTTTGAATATGAATGAATGTAACGCAGAATTTAAATAAAATTTAACGAGAAAAAAACTTCTGATAAAATATTATTCAAAGAAAACAAAGGGACTTTGATCTGTAATGTTTTTTACCCTTTGTGACAAGGTATATTAAGTTCGTTTCAGACCAAATGTATGTAACACCTAGAAAGAGGGGAGGTGTACCCCTCAAAGTACATATATTCTCGATCAGGGCGACAAGACGAGTTGATACAGCCTTGTCCGTCCGTCCAACCGTCTGTGAAACATGAAAATCGGTATGTAGACTTAGTATGTTCAGTTCTACAAAATTGCATACCACAATTTTTGCCCCTCCCCTAGTTGTTTTTTTTAAATTACTATATCTCCAAAACTATAAAAGGTACGAACCTGAAATTTTGTATATAAGCTCAATAAATATACATCTTAAAGTCTGCATACCACAAATTATCAATCTCTTTGATGGTTACCCCTGAAAGACCAACAAACTCAAATTTTTCGTAAATTCCAAATTTTTGGATCGATTTTGTTGATATTTTGTACACTATTTGAATGGGCGATGCCTGATAAATATATATTTTTTTGTTTTCTTAATATTTAAACAGTGTAGAAGAGATCCAATATAAGCTTTGACAATATAAAAATAATATTAATTATTGTACCTCAACAATGAATCATTCCATGCTTGAAAATATTCCCAAAGATGTTTTAAAACAACCAATCTTTTGCAATTCTTTCACAATAAAATCACCTTAGGTCAAATATGCTAATTTCAATGCATTGACGCTTTAAGCACTCAAGTGCTGCTCTTAATTTACAGTTAAACTTAATTAAAAATGAAATGTTTACAAAATTAAACAAAGGAAAGTATTCTGCGCACGGCAAGTGGCATAGCTAACCGGGGAGAGGGTTGAAAACAATAACAATAACAGCCATACAACAACAACAACGTTACTAAAACAACGCACAACTCTGAATCAAAATCAAAACGTTTCGTTTCGAGTGGTTGGCTACGCGCGCAGCACTTTGCAACAGCAACAACAGCAACAACAACAACGACATGTGAAACAGCATGGCAGCTGCAAATGCGTTCATTAACTGAACCTCGGCCCCTTCCCTCCCCGCGCGTTGAGTGTGACAATGAGTTATTGTTTCAAAGACCGTCGGCACGTCATTTTCAAATGATTGAAACAGTTGCATATCCTGCATCAACCTGAGATTGATGAGCAGGCTGGGCCGAGCGTGTGTCAGTGCTGAAAGGACGAAATGTGCAGAACAGAACAGAATGAATGACGTTAGACAGAATGATGTGCTGAGTGACGAATTACTATGCAATTTATCCTAACATAATGTATGACGAATTGGGGCAAAAAGCATTTTTTTTTTCCTACATGTCTTTTTAAGGGCGCAAAAATTATTTTTTTTTTCAAAAAAAAAGAACTGTCAAATTGCATTTGTGTTGCGTACATTTTTGGCAACGTCTAATATTACTAACAAGTTCATAAGCACATCTGCAATTTTACACCGAATTTTCTATAATTTTTCATGTACTTTTTTTACTATTTTGTTGTTGTCGAATTTCATGCATTTTACTGTACAAAGACGTCAATTTTAATCCGCTAAATGATGTCAATCGAATACGTTTGTGGCATTAATGCGATTTACTTCAATACAAAGATTTATTTTTTTTTTTTTTGTGGTTTTCGATTGAAATGTGAAATTGTATTTTATTTGCGAGTGAAACATCAAATTTTTATCTTTTGTTTGTGTCATTGCCGTACATTTGAGTAATGCAACATCTGCGAGAAATAATCCATTAGGTAGAAAATTTACAAAGACGCTTGATTTGTCATCGTCAGCGCCTGCGCCTGAGCACAGCACGCGTCAGTTGTTGACTTCAGGCGTTGGACAAGCGCCTTTGCCGCCTTGTTCAGCCTTTCGAAGTGACACATAATGACATTGAGTTGCCTTCAATCAAAAGGCGCTAAAACACATGGTTGATCTTATTTGTACTTATTGAACTTATCGACAGCCTTTGACTTGAAGTCAAACGCATACACATTATCCTGCGGCGCGAGCGTTGTGAGAAATTATGAATAAAACGCTTGTGGAAAGTCTCATGCTGTTTGAGGCAAAGCCATAGGTTAGCGAGCCAGCCAAGAAAGGCTGTGAAAATTTTCTTTAATGAATGACATGTTTGGTGCGCCACATGTGTTACACATTGTGCGCTGCTGTCGCATTCAATGCCCCTACGGTTCTATTTTATTCAATGTGCAACATTTGGAAAATTGCTTAATCTCTTGCCTTTTACTTTGGGCATTGAGGTGTATCTGCTTCTTTGTCTGTGTGCGTCTGTATTGTCCTTTAATTGTTTTTATGTGTATTTTTCCTCTACTGACACATTTTTTTTTATGTCTAAGAAAGCAAAGAATGTTCTTGAACTACAAGATTAAATTTGTTTTTGAATGAAACTGTTTGATTTGACTTGTTCTTACAATCAAATCATAATTATTTCATCATAATGTATGAGGGTTCCCTCATTGGAAATTTACGTTATTACTTCAAGGCAGATTTATATGGAGGGACTTCTCAATCGGGTGGTTTAGATTTTTAAACACTTTGGGGACGTCTATAAATTATTTGAAATAAAATTAGGCGTGTGTGTCCAGCAAAATCTTATAAAATCTCACCGCGGTGTAGAGGGGTTATTCGAAAATATCTTGTGAACATTTTAGTCCATTAATTTATTATTTTTTTTTTTTTTCCAAAATTTTCACCTAAATCTCATGTGTGATACAGAGGTAGACGTTCTTCAAAGTCTCACTAAATCTCATCAGAATAAATTTCAAGAAAAAAACCTCACGTAATTTATGGAGGTCCCCTTTGGATCTTCAACTCACTGCTAAATAAAAAACTTTCATATATAACCTTATTTTCTTTATCCTATTTAATCTTCAAAATGTTACCACTCTCAAGAATAAATCCGATTTCAGGCTCATAGGCTCCCTAACTACAAATAGAGATATTTTTTTTTTTCTGTTTATCAAATTTACATATGTATATTTCATTAGAAAAAATGAAAAAACCTCGCTCATTTCAAATGGAAAGTGTTACTTTTGTGTTGAAAAACTGTAATGCGGAAAACATTTGCCAACTGTCGTAAGACATGTTGACTCAACGCCCTAACTGAGCATGTCTTTCGTCACTCGCCCTCTTTCTGTCGTGCCTCTATTATCGAAGTTGTTCGCTTGACTTTATGTCATCTGCACAAGTGTTCGTTCATGTATCTTTGAACTGTTTTTGTGGTTTAATAATTTCTCATATGAATTTCATATGTTTAATTGTGCCAGCTCGTTGTTTTGTTGCTGTTGTTGTTGTGCATGCGTTAAGGTCCAAGTTTGTGTTGTTGCGGTACGGCGCCTCTGGTTCAAAGATTAACTGAACCTTGAAGATTGTTGATCTATTTTGCACGCACTGTTGCTGCTATTGTTGTTGTTGGTGTTATTATTATTGCTGAGTGACTGAAAATGAAATCGATCTGGAACTGTTGCCGCTGTTGAAATTCATATAAAAGTAAAAATATTTTATTATTATAAAAAAAAAAAAAATTGTTGATGATGATGTGAGAAAGACATAAATATATATATTATTTATTGCACTCTTCTTTCGTCTTTGGTCTAATGACTTCATTTGGCAAGCGCTTGAGCGATCCGGCAGACGGTTTCACTTACAACAGGTGATCCCTCACCCTCCCAACTAACCTAATGCGATCATCATGCGCATCAGGTCATTGCATTTTGCGCCCCAAACCGAACGATGCAAACGTTAATTGTTCTGAGCCACTGAACCGCAACGTGAATACAAAAAAAAAAAAAAAACTGAAAAAAAAAGATAAAAAGTGTGGGTAACTTTTCGTTGCGCTCGATCATGTCATGTATGGACCGAAAGTAAATTGTTGTTGTTGTTGCTAGAAGACGATAATATGCTGCTATCTGCAAAAGTGTGTTCTTAGTAAATACATATTTATTATCAGTCGATACAAGATACATTTGTGCAAACATTTAAGTAATTGGCATTCTAAATTCTTCGGCTTCGCTTTTCTGTTCGTTCTGTTGGCTTTGCTGAAGTTGCCTACTGAGGCGTTTGAAAAATGTAAGCCTCTTTAGCTCAGTGGCAGAGCACTGGTCTTGTAAACCAGGGGTCGTGAGTTCAATCCTCACAGGAGGCAACATTGCTATTCTTTTTTTTTAATTGACTGATCTTTCGTAACGCTTGGCAACTCTTACATTGTTTTACACTTGTCCGATGTGCTGAGCTGTTTTGCAGCTGACAACATTTTTGCGCCTTTTTTTTAGCATAAAATTTGTGCTAAATTAATTAAACGGGTTTACGTGCCAGCGAGCGAGCGTTGTTGCGAGAGAGAGAGAGAGAGAGACGTAATTGCGTGGAAAAGTTGCAAGTATAATTACAAAATTGCATTAGCGACACAATTAACGTGCAACGTCGCATTTATTCTATGCACATTAATTGTATATGTATGTATCTGTATCTGTGACACTTGCATATTCCCAGCATTTTAGAACGCGATGCTAAACAAATTTTGCACTTAACGGAAATAAGTCGGGCGTGTATCTTTCATGACTTACAATCATTGCTCATTGTGCTCAGAAGCCGCAACTATAAACAATTTCCCATTATAAACGCTTTAGGTGAGTTTGAGTGTGTGTGTGTGAGTTCCTCCCTCATATTCATATGCCTTCGTTGCTAACAAGTTCAGGCAAAATCAAATGTCAAATGTGCATTGATCATCGAAAACCACAAAATTCGCTTTGAAATTTATGATTTTTGAACTTGGTGAAAACATTTTTGTGGTCAACGTGGCTTAAAAGTTATTATTTCTTATGTGTGTGGCATATAAAACTTTTGGCTTTTCAAGTGAATAAAGAGAAGTGAAAGAAAAATTTAATTTACTTTGTCTTTGTTGAGTTTATACGTTGAAGTTGAAATTTTGATGAGTTACAATATCGGTATGTAGACTCAATATGTATAGCCCTACCAAACTGCATACCAGAATTTTTGACTCACCCCCTCATTTCCCTTGTAAAAGTTGATTTTTTAAAATTGTCATATCTCCAGAGCTATAAAAGGTGCAAGCCTGAAACTTTGTATACAAGCTCAGTAAATACTGATCTTTGAAACTGCATACCACAAAATATCCCTCTCTTTGATGATTACCTTTCAAGGACCTACAAACCAAAATTTTTCGTAAATTTCACTTTTTTTTAAACGATTTTTTTTATATTTTGAATACTATTTTGATGCCAGATAAATATTTTTTTTGTAGATTTGGGGTGTGGCATCGCCTACTTTTTTTATTTATTTATTTAATTTTCAATATTACACTTTTGCACTTTGGCTCAATTCTTATTGCTCTACCAAAGCAAACAAAAGACTAAAGCAACAAACTTGTTGACCAAACAAATGCAAACTGTAAACGTTTAATGAACCATTAATTAATTGATTTGCACAGAAGATAAATTAAATCATATATTCATACAAAACGCTGTCAAATGTTTAAATGAACAAACAAATAATACAAATAAATAACTAAAAGCGTATTAAGACATTTCATAAATGTCAAACGCCCACAAACAAAAAAAAATTCGCTGCGCCAAAGCAACAAAAAAGGCTTAAATAAACATTCATACACAGTTATGTCTAAAAAGTTGTTGCACGAAATTTGGCCAAAACGACGTTTGTGTAGAAATGACGCCCACGTTTCTAATGAAGCGCTTGTGCAAACTTTTAATTTCACAAAATTAATTGTAATTTTTTTATTTATTTGTGTTTTTTTTTTTTTTTGTCTTTCTTATTGTTGCACAAACCATGAAACGCGCCCAAAGTCAGTGAGACAGAAAAATGTTTTGGCATATGGCGGCGTTTTGCATGGCGTAAGTCTGAGGGTATAAATGTGTGAGTGCACTTCAGGTTGACAAGCTTAAAAAAAAAACAACAACAACAACAATGACGACAACAAATAACAAACAATGTGAACAATGCAATGCATTGAAGCAACAAGCTCAGACATCGCCAAAATGACGGAAGTAATTGCATAATGCATACATACACATATACATATATATATGTATGTACTTATAAGCAACGGAAGTAAAATGAAATTGTGTGCAGAAAAAAAAACAAAAATTGGTTTGCAAAACGTTATAAAAACAAAAATTGTGCAAAAAAAAACAAACATAAATTGTAATTAAGTGCACTCGAGAGTATAATAGCGAAATTCAAATGCATTAAAACATTTGCATACAACAGACAGACAAGCCAAACTGCAGGAATTGCAAGCCATTGATGACGAGGTCAGTTCTCTAAGCGCAAATGACAAGAGACAGCAACAACTACATACATAGATACAGTATCTGTTTGTCAATGCTTAATGCCATACAATTAGGGGGTTGTTCACTGCCGCCTTGGCTGTGTTAATATTGTGCGCATGATCAGCGCAGATACTTAATGTTGTATCTCAACATGCATCAAATGAGAGTCTGCGTTTGTGTTAGTTTATTTTCAATCAAACGTTTCAGTGGCAAACGAAAATAATGCTGATCAATCTTTGTAGTCGTAGTAAGCAACGATGCAGAACATTTTGCGTCATAAAACTAAATGATAAATTTATTACAAGAGGAGACAAGCTGTGTTGCTGCTTGCAACATGATTATGATTTGATCGCCACTTGTAGTCAGACACAGCAGCTGCTTTACACGCTCCCTCTTACGCTAAGCGTTGAAGCGCTTGTAATGCGTGATTTTCGTGCGTGTATCTGTCTGATTATTGTCACTCAAAGTGATTAGGAGCGCGCATTCAACATTACAAGAATGACTTTGTTTTGTTTGCTCCAACCCCTTTGCTCGTTCTCGTATTGCTGTCGCTTTGATTGATGGCTGGACATTATCACTTAACAAGCGTGTGCGTCTGTGTGTATGCGCTGTACTAAGCATGACTTTGCAGTTTCAACAATTAGTTTTATAATTTTAGGAAATTCTACACTTCCTTTTCATTCCTTTCGATTTTCTTTGAATTTTTACATTGCGTTTTCTTTTTAACAGCCAAAATATCAAAATTGCAGATTGCTTTGTTCAACAACCCTTCGACTGAAATTAGCTTTGCTTGAGAATAACACAAGTATAGATTTTTGTTGCCAAAAACGTATAAATACTCAAATTGACTTGTAGAGGGATTTGTTTTTTTTTCTGGATTTTTGAAAAATTTCAAGTTTGAATACATTTTTAAAGCGCGCGGCTTGTCGGTTGCTATGCCCGCATGCAGTTTTGCATTTTTTTCAAATAAAGCGCATTTTGGTGGCACTTATAGCGACTTAAGCGCACTTTAAACCGAGCATATTCGGTTACGGCGCATGCGTTAATAGCCGCAAGCATTTCATTTGAATTTCACCCTTCACACAGCACAATACATGAGATCGCATTCATTTGCCTATGCGCTTTGGGTTAATGCATTTTCACAGTGGGCTACCGGGGGGCGTTGTAATGTTGACACTGTAATTTACGCATTTCGTTTTTACAACAAAATGTTATTGTCTAAGATGAAATTTGCATAAAATAAGACCATAAACCATAATAATCAAAAAGCAACAAAAAAAAAAAAAGGGCTGCAACGGTAACATGATATGTGTGATGCTGTGTGCATATAGCAGTGTGAGTACAGTACCGCGCCGTTTGTAAGCATTGGAGGCTTGGCAACATACGCCAAGTCGCGCGCCCACATGACAAATGTAATGTCAAATGTTAGTCAGAAGATATTTGAATTTTTCGATTTCCGTTGTAGCGCCAAAAAACAACGACGCGTCGTTTAAACAAAATGGCGCGCCGAATTGTCATAATTTGCAAATTGTAGTGCAGCATGCTTCATAATTGCAATAGGTGTGCATTTCAAGGAGGTGTGGCCAAGTAATTGTTCAAGTTACCATCAGCATGAAGTGCATTTGTTGAAAAAATCCATTTATAATTTTTTTAATTTCATAAAATGTAGCAACAAAAAAAAAAGAAAATGATATGCTTCATGGTCATGATTGTATGCAATTTTATTTATGCTCTGCGTGAACTTTTTTCAAAGTAAGTAAGAATTTGCTGAGAATAAACGAAGAAGAAGAAAACGTTCGGTTAGATTCTGGCACAATTACAAAACTTCCCACGCAAGAAATGCTTGCGATTCTGATGTTGTTGTTGTTGTTGTTGTTTAATGACAACTTTTGTATTCACAGTTTTGTGAAAAACAAATTGGTTTTTAAATTACTTCTTCAGCTCTATTAACATTATCACAGAAGATTGAGTAATTTGGCACATTAGAAAATATCTAATGTTGTTCTTTTTTGTTGCTGACAACAATTTACTTTATGTCGCACAAATATAATAAGAGTTTAAATGTTCATTAGTCGTTTGTTTAATAAACAATACGCATACAAAAGAAAGCCATTAAAAAAATTAATTTTCCAACAACAAAAACGTCAGTTAGTGAAGCTTTGGCGAATATAAAAAAGTCAATGTGTACAGTGTGTATTTGTAATTGTTGTTTTGGCATCGACGTGCCGTAAGCCTCTTTAGCTCAGTGGCAGAGCACTGGTCTTGTAAACCAGGGGTCGTGAGTTCAATCCTCACAGGAGGCAAAACTTTTTGTAGCTCATTCCAATTCTAATTTTTTCTAATTTTGTTTTTTGAATTCATTTTAATTTATTTTTTTAATTTAGAAATAATATCAACTATGCAGAAATTATGCATGAATCATGTTTTTTCATTCACATTTAAAATTCACGCAGCTGGTACACATGTACGAACACTGCATTATCAAAATGTGATAACAAAGTCTTTTTACATTTTAAACACCGTCAACATGTTGTGCAGAGTCGCATCGCTTACAGAGCGCAAGAAAAAGCTTTTTTTTGATTCGCGCATTTTTTCCCGTCGTCGAAACACAGCCGGAAACCTTGGTAATTATACAAAGATGAATAAACACAGCTAGTGTTATGTTCTCCTTAAACTTCAAGAATACATGAGTCAGTTCAGTTGTGAATAAATTCTGCTCCAGAGAATTTTAAAAATATAATATAAAATATAATAATAATAGTATTATTGCTTAACTTAACTTGTTATTTTAATACTCTCCGAACTGGAAAGGGGCCGTTCATTAATTACGTAAGATGGTTTAGGGGGGGAGGGGGGTCAACCATGTCTTACTTTTGCCTATTTTTCCTATACTGCTTACTACATTTTTACTTACGTAGGGGGGGGAGGGGGTCAAAAACAGCCAAAAATCGTCTTACGTAATTAATGAATGGCCCCAAAGCCAAAGAGGATAAAATAGAAAGAGTGGAAAACAGAGTGGGAACATTTACATCGATTGATGTGGACAGAAAATGATTAGTAGCCAAGTAATTGGAACTTAAGAATGAGCGAGAAAAAAGATGAGACAACTATATGAAACGCTCTGATTGTTGCAAGATCCGAAGGAGACAGCATATAAATATTCAAAAAATATAACAATTTTATATTTCTTAAAATTTCTTTATTATAATGTCAATATAATTTTAATAAAATTGATATTTCAAATTATTTGTAGAAAAAAATTAATTTTGTTCAGAAATGGTCAATATAACCAAACAAAACGCGCAAAATAACATTAGTAGCCTTAACATTTTTTGGCTACTAATGTTAAATTTAACATTATTTGGCTACTAATGTTAAATTTAACATTATTTGGCTACTAATGTTAAATTTAACATTATTTGGCTACTAATATTGACCATTTCTGAACAAAATTAATTTTTTTCTACAAATAATTTGAAATATCAATTTTATTAAAATTATATTGACATTATAATAAAGAAATTTTAAGAAATATAAAATTGTTATATTTTTTGAATATTTATATGCTGTCTCCTTCGGATCTTGCAACAATCAGAGCGTTTCATATAGTTGTCTCATCTTTTTTCTCGCTCATTCTTAAGTTCCAATTACTTGGCTACTAATCATTTTCTGTCCACATCAATCGATGTAAATGTTCCCACTCTGTTTTCCACTCTTTCTATTTTATCCTCTTTGATATAGTTGTCTCATCTTTTTTCTCGCTCATTCTTAAGTTCCAATTACTTGGCTACTAATCATTTTCTGTCCACATCAATCGATGTAAATGTTCCCACTCTGTTTTCCACTCTTTCTATTTTATCCTCTTTGATATAGTTGTCTCATCTTTTTTCTCGCTCATTCTTAAGTTCCAATTACTTGGCTACTAATCATTTTCTGTCCACATCAATCGATGTAAATGTTCCCACTCTGTTTTCCACTCTTTCTATTTTATCCTCTTTGGCTTAGAAGCTATTTTCTCAAATCTGTAAATACTCTGCTAGCTCTGAAATTTAAGAATTTTCGATTTAACTGACTCAAATCACTTGCCATTTCAAGAGAACATACGCTAAACTATATCTATTGTCCACAGGCACATGATCATTTCAACCGAACACATGCCCCAACATTTCAATCAAATGCATTGTTTCCAAAAGCATGCTACTTTTTTTTTAAATAAATCCAACTTATGGCATCTTAATTTTCAAGCGAACATAGGGCACTTGATTTTCATTATCTTCTCTTAACAGTGTTATGTTACTGTAAACATGCTGTTAACACTCTGTAAGTGTTAAATTTAACAGAGTTTGAATCTAATGATTAATAGGTGGCGCTTTCGAATGATCAAAATTACTTTCTTAACATAAGAATGTCATATAGCGTTGTTTTACTTTAAATGCAAATTTATTAATGAAAACATTAAAAAAGTTAAATTGTGTAAATGCACATTGCTTTGGCGCAAAACAACTTTAATGTTTGATACATATTTGTCAATAATAACTTCAGATTAGGCTAAAATCAACAAAATCCTCAAAGAGGCGAAAGAGATTTCTGGAACACCTACATTTTGATAAGGGTTGTTTTCAGGGCGAAATCGGTTTGAGGATTTTTTCAGAACACCCAATCTACATATCGCTTGCTTACTGCAAGACCATTAGATAAAGATCTTTAACTAAAGCTTTATATTGTGTCAAAATTTCATATTTGTATTCGTAATAGTTTCTGAGTGAGTCAATTTTAAGTTTTCCATTACTTAATGAATGTATGTTGTCAGATGTTGTATGTAGACATAAGCATTCACATAAAAACAGGAAATGAGTCCAGATAATCGAAGATCCGGATAATCAAGGTTCGCAAAATCGAGTTTCTATAGTTATTTAAAAAAAAAAAAGTTGTTGCAAAAATTCAGGAAACAGTGTCCTGTGTTAATTATGTCCTGTTAGGCTACTGTACCGTAAATTGATTATGCACATGGTCGCTTGTAATAAAAAAAACTATTTGTGCTTTCACAAAATTATACATGACACAAAAAAAAAAATAAAAATGTCCTATCCGTGGTGACGTTGTTCATTATTGAGCTTTTAGCGTCCTGCACGTACATACGTCAACGTCATTAGCATAATCAAAGTGACGTCATTGAATTATGAGCATGGAATATGCTTTGTGGACAAAGTTAAATAAGCGACATGCAACAAAGCACAACAAAAATGCAAGGTAATTGAGCGTGAGACATGTTCTGCCGGCAAAAACACTTATGAATGCAAATTTGCTCTGCGCTACGCAAGGAAATTTCATTAACTCGCAATGAAGTTGAGTGCGAGCAACACACACAAGTTTCGTTCAATTAGTGGGCGCAAATGAAGGAGGCAAAAAGGAAAAAATATATATCATATATCATATAATCTTTTTTGTTTACTTTTTGTTTGTTTTTGTGATTGTAATAAGGTTAAAATGGCAAACGTTTAAATCGAGTGTTCACATATACAAGCGTACATACAAAGAAAGAGCGAGAGAGGTAGAGAGAACAAAAAAAACATGTCAGAAGTCATTGTCTTGGCATGACCTTCAAGACGGCAAGCTCAGACAAGCAGCATGACACAGCCAGCAGTGAAAGACTGAAGACAGGAGACCGAAGACCGAAGACCTCATAATGACCTTCCTCTATGTGCGACAGCCTATCGGCTCGACTTATAATGGCGACTGTTCCTGTGCTTCAAATGCTCACACACATACAGACGCACGCATACAGACACGCACGCTTAAGTGCTTACTTTGCCACTAGTACAGTGATTTGTTGTCCTTATGTACCATATTTGCTTTTTGTTGTTGTTTTCTTTCTTTTTCGGCTTGTGCTACTTTGGTGCGTCCTAAGCCTCAGCCGAGAATGTCTTATGTCACCAGCATTGTCTTAGCATGGCTTCTTCCACCAATTGCAGAGCAAATGTTAAATATGAAATCCCATTTATTTGCCCATTTTACATAAGAGTGCACAGTAAATGACAATATGACGTCAGTCGCGACGGTCAGGGTGTGTGTGTGTGAGTGAGTGAGTGAGTGAGTCTGTCAGTGAGTAAATGCAAATAGGGAAAAATGTATAAACACAAATACGTCTAATTTCATTAAACAACAACATGTATGTGTGCGTTATCTTCATTAGTAGTAGTTAGAAATTTGTTGTTGTTATCCTTACTGTTACCGCAAATGATGTCATATGCCTAAGGGGTAAGCAAACCGGAAGTTACTTCATTTTGACGTCTGCGCAAAGCCTCGAGCGCTGCTCTTAAGCATGGCAGTCGTTGTGACGTCATGACACTCTTCATTTCGCCAGAACACCAAAGAGCAAAATACAAGTGGGCAGTAAATTCGGAAAAAAACAAAAACCAAAAACAATAACAACAACAATAACAACATCAAGAAGAAAGCAACGCCAAATTAAACAAACAAGGCGATGGCAACGACGTCGAGCAAAGCAAGCGACGACAAAATAAAGGACATTTTGGATTTCGCTTGATTTGTCAATGATGCTGAGCACTTAATGTGTGTAAGTGTGAGTGTGTGTGTGATTGTTTTGTTGTTGTGGCAAAACTCGCAGCTGTTGTTATGATCTACTTAAAGACTTCATTTTGTGTGGATTTTTTCTGCTGATTCCTTTTTATTCTTTTTCTTTCTCCTTCTTCTTCTTCTTGTGTTGTCAATTTTGGCAAATATTTAACTTAACTATGAACTGTGCGCGTGTTTGTGCTTGTGTTAGTATCTGTGAGCATGTGTTGACTTAGATTTGTTGTTTGCTTGTCTGTCTGTTTTTCGTGTTGATTTTTGCTCTTATTGTCGCCTTGAAGTACAATAAAAAAAAAACAAAAACCCATTACACATTCTCACACAACTCAACTCAACGCAAATTATCTTCAAAGGAAGCTCTAACAAGGACATCAACCTTGTGGTATTTTCCCCTTTTTTTTTTTGTTGTAGCAAAGTTTTTTATTTTAAAAATTAAAGCATTACATTTTGCCAACAACACACAAACACAAGCAAGCAGAATGTGACATGACTCGACCTGATTCGGTTTTACAAAGCGAATAGATTTCAGCAATGAGTGGCCCTGAGGTCGACAGATCAAGCTATTCAAACATAACTCAAGACGACACGCTGCGTTAACGAAATCAAGCAAAACTCAATAATTTGTCTAGAAACTCAATTGACTTCAATGAAATCAAAAAGTTCAAGAACAAAAGGAAACAAAACAAAGCGGAAATGTTTTACAATACAGAATAAAAGCAGAGTAACAAAAGCGCATATTTCTTTTATTATTTTATGTTTTTGCTTTTCATACCCTGTACCTAATGGTAGAAGGGTGTATTAGTTTTGTTGGCATCGACAATGTATGTAACACCCAGAAGGAGACATCTCCGACTGTACAAAGTAGATACATACATTCCTGATCAGCATCGAAAGAGAAATCGATTTTGTTGTTCATTAAGCAGATCAATTTTATTTTGTTTTTCCCCATTTTGACTTCGTTTAGGGGCAAGGGACAAATGACTAGAGCAACCTCGGGGAAAAAACCCAAAAAGTTGTTCTTTTGAGATAGGAACTTCAAATTTGGAGTGTATATAGCAGACTCAAAACCCCAACAAGATAAAATCATACAATGGGTGTGACCACGCCCCCATTTAGTAACGATTCAAAACGCTTATATCTCTGGATCCATAAAATCTACAAGAATAAAACTTTGCATGTATGCTATTGGGATGGCTTATAATAAGATTCAATTATAAAATGGGCGTGATTACGCCCTCATAGAAAAACATTATATCTCTGGAACCAATTGGTCGAAAGGAGTAAAAATTGGTATTTATGACATTGAATGGAAATTAAGCGTGTGTGTGGGGCAAAGCCTTCAAACAGTCGTTACAAATTGAAGGTACAGGGCATGGCGAAGTCGGGCTCTCTCGACTGCAATTCCGTACTGGCTTTATTTGCTTTCGTTGCTCAAGCAGAGAAACCCGCCTTCCACGACGATATTTAATGTTGTTGTTGCTGCTCTTTTCATTGCTGCCGGTTGAGGGACCGAGGAAAGACAAGCGAAACATAAAAAATTTATCGGCGGAAGCGATTTTCGCTCAACTTCAATCAATAAAAAAAATATGCGCTTGCTAAAAATAAACTGAAGGAATATTTCCCGAACGCAAGTGTGAGCGTAAACGAGGAGGCTATGAGACCGTGAAGCTTGTGCGTTGGCAATAAGAATGTAGCAGACACGTAAGCATTTTTGCCTTAAAGTAGGCAACATGAAATGCTTTCGGGCACAGCACGTTATCAACGCGTTGACTTTGCCGCCGTTTTATAAAAGGTCGGCAGTTCCTCCTCTCCTCCCGTCTCATCTGTCTCATTTGCACTTACTTACGCTCTTCATCACTAGCTCACTGCTTCTCCCTCACTTGCGCTCTTTGCGCCATAAGCTATGCTAACATTTTGTTGCGTGGTTTTGAAGTTACTTAGTCGTGTACGCTTTGGCATAGCGCGGCGGCAGGCGACAAAAGCCGGTCGACGTCATGTGCGTACTTCACGCTGTTCTGGTTTCCGTTTGCGAATTTGCGAATTTGCGTGCCTGTTAAGCCCTTTATGCGCTTAAATATGACTCGGCGAGTTTGTTCGTTATGCACGAAAGGCAAAGTAAATAATAATTTTTAAGCTATATTTTGCGAGTGCAACGCGCTCACGGCATTATTTGAAGATTGCATTGACGCACTGCGCTCGAGCTAATTGTGTTGAGCATCGACGTTGCCACAGCGCACGTACGCAAAAAGGCACGTGCCACGGCTGCAAGCCGCTTATGCTCGGTGGCGAAAAAGGATTAAAAGCGATTTTGGTTTGTTAGTTATTTTCAGAAGAGGTTATTTTTAGCAGTAAAGTTTGTATTAATATGCGCCACAATACCGCTAAATGACATATTTTAAGAAACTTTGAAAGAACCTCAAAATAACTCACATTTTTCAAAACTTTCCTCAGCATTGGAACATCAATTTTTGTTCATTCAAAGTCATATTTATTCTAGAATAATATAAAATTCACCGTAAAGAAACCAATACCAAAATGAAGAACAAAAACCTGAAATAAATTATTAAAAACAAAAGGTTTCTTTTTGTGAAGCAAAGTAAATATGAGGGAAAGAGAGGGAGAAAGAGAGAGACAAGAAAAGTAAAAATAAAATTGATTTTCTTTTGTTATTTTCATTGTCATTGATGTTCCATTTGCCGCCACCGCCACCGCCACCAACAACAACAACAACCATTCGAGGCAATGAGCTGAGACAATCGAACGAAGACATAATCAAATGAGTGTCCTATAAACAAAAAAATGGCGTCTTCAGCAGATAATTTTGCGTGTATTTATTTTTCATTAAGTGCTGCTCAAACGAACAAAACAGACTTGTTGGAACGTACGTTTTATTCAATTTGTGTCTTTGTTTTTGCTAATATTTAATACGCAACGCGAAAAATTTTGAGCGAATTTGGTAAACAAGACTGAAGCATTGTGAAGTAACGAAAATTTTATTGCGTCGTCAAAAGCCGCGAAGCATAAATTATTGTATAATATTTGTTTGCACACTTAGAAGTGCGGTTGCATACATTTAGGCGCTTAGGCAAAACTCAGCATAACAAACACGGTCTTGTTTTAAAATTAGAAATGCTCGTGGCATCAATAGAAGTGCAAAGTTAGACCGGTTAATTTAAGTAAACACTTTGCTGTTGCTGTTGGTGCTGCAATTGATTTGTGGCAGCGAAACATGACGCACCACGTGTTGTGGCAACAACAACAACAATAACAACAACAACAACCATCAAAGATGACTTGATGTGGCTTTGCTGCTAATTGGCGCCCACTTGCATTTTAGAGACACCGTGACGTCATGATTTGCAGTTGGCAAGCAGTGTGATTAGCACACAAAACGCATTCACCAAAAGGATTCACAATAAAGTTACACAACATTGTGCCAACATTGCGTATGAGCAACGTTTTTGCCAATGTCGCTCTTCGATACAACGTTCGCTTGAATTACGAAAGAGCGCCGCCCATTGCAACTCACGTCGCCTACACACACAGCGACGGCACAAAGAGCACAACAGTGGCGCACGAAGAGAGCCGACCACAGCAGCAGAGGCAGCAGCAGCAGAGCAGCGAACTGAGCAGCGAGTATAAAAGCCGTTGGCGACGCGCGTACGAGCACAGTTTCAGTGGAACTGCCGGCGTTTGCGTGCGACTCAAACGGAAAGCAACGAAAGCCAAAAGTTGAGCAAAACATTCGAAATGCGCTAAACAGACAAAAGGACAGACAGACATTTTGATACAAATTGACAACGCTGAATTTTACTTTAATAAATTATAGCATAATATAAAAATATACTAAAACAAATATTTAAAAATAAATCACGACAAATAAAAATAAAGCAAAAGAGCAACTAAAAAAACAACAAAAGTTCCAAATGAATTTATATCAAAGTGTAAATAAAAATTTATATAAAAAAAGCCAATTTAATATATTTAAACAAGAAACCCATAAATTTTGTTAATTAAGTGTATAAGAAATTGAAGAAAAACAAAATACTCTAATAAATAACAAAAACAAAAACAAAAACAAAAAGAGAAGCAATTTGTGCGAAAAGAGTTGAAAAGTTTTGAGTGAAAATCAACGCCAAAAATTCAGAACAATTTTCAAAGATAAAACCCAACATATGCCAAAGCTTTATTGAAACGCAGAAATTTGAGGTAAGCTGAAAAATGAACAACTTTAATAAAAAAAAAAAGAAATTGTCGTAACCAAAAAGACAGACAGCCCGAGTAATGTAGGCCAGAGAGGAGGCGGTGTGGGGCGTCAGCCGCGAGTCAATGAACTAAACTGACAGCAAAGCAAATCATTTGAAGCGGGAAATTTCCAGGAATCTTGTCAATTTTGTGCGAGCAAATGAAATACGAATAATGATATGTATTTTGGCAGCATAAAATATTAAAAACAAAGGTAGCAGAAGCGGCAGGAGAAGCAGAAGTAGCGGAAAAAAAAACCAGAAGCCACAAGCAAAGTCTTTAAACAAAAAGGCATTGAAATGAGAAAATGGAAAAAATATATTAAAAAAAAAAACACAAACAAAAGATTAAACGGAAACAAACAAACAAACGAACAAACAAACAAGTAGAAGAATGAAGGAACGAACTAATAAAAAGCGCAAAGTTTTCTCGTAAAAAACATAAAAAAATAAACAAAATCACATGAGCCAAAAAAAAAAAAAATTAAAATAAAATACTTGTGTGCGAAAGCGATGCGTTTATGAGGCGGAAACAATTTGACAACTGCAATTTTTGAGGAGACAAAAAAATTCATACATTTACACAAACTCATCCATTCACTAGCACACACCCACATATGCGAACACAAAGAAAGCACAGAAAAAATGGGCGCGACAGTAAAGTAAATCAACGAAAATAAGCTAAAAAAAAACAGAACAAGATATCAACAGGAGAAGAAGAAGAGAAACACATGTTAATTTACCACCGCCGCATTTCAACAACAAACGACAACAATAATTGCAGTTAATTTTTCAATTTTCATGGTTTTTGCCAGCGGGTAAAAATTCCAAAGTGTCGCACAGCCATCGTTGCCGTCGTACCATAAATAAGTTGCAGAGGCCGCCATTAAAAGGGGCGCCGTGCCAAAGGTGCACAAATCATGCTCGAAGAAATGCACGAAGGAGATGTATTGAACAAAAAGAGCACAAATAATGACGCTTCATACCCTACACATGACTATATCAGCATAGCATTGTAGCGCATTTGTGATTGCATGATTTGTTTGAAGCATTTTTGATTGTGTGTTAGTTTTCCTTTGCTCAACAAATCGTTTATACATTTCTTCGATGCTTCTTTTGTTACTTTCTTTGTAGAATTTTTATTTTCATTTAATTTGGCATTCTTTTTGATTTTATTTATTTTTTTTTTATTTGTTGCGGTGTTAATGTCAACAATCAATTTTCAGCTGCTTCATAAGAAAATTGCCATTTTTTTTTTGTCATATGAAAATTTATATTTTTTAAACCTCTTTTGTTTTTGATAATTTTATTGTAAAGACTTTGAAAAGTTTGTCATAAACTGAGAAATTATGCTTGGCGTTTTTCACCATTTCACTCTTGATCGATTTCAATCTGCGAAAGTTTCAAAAACAACAACATTTTTAATCTAACAGCAGACACTTTGTACTTTGAATTCATAATTTTACTATTTTTAGATTGCAAGGGAAAGTTAATTTGTGAAAAGTTTGAAGATCGAAAAAGCAAACTTTTAGTTTTGTTTAATTGAAGTTTAATAGAAACAAAGTTGTGCATCTGTTACGTTAGAAGGCGTTGAAGACATTGGTTTTGCTGACTGATTGAATGGCGTATTCTGTATAGGAATTCGCTATTTTTTATGGAAATTGTTAGGCTTGTTTTGCATATTTTGCTGCGTTCGCCAACAAGAATGCACATTTTATTGTATTTATCGTTGTTGGTGTCTGCAAATTCGTTGGCTGAAAATCTGGTGAAAGAACAGCAGATGGAAAATGGGAAATGGCAAGTGGGAAATGGCAAATTGTTATTGGCGCTGTCAATGCTTTTCAAATTCATTTGTTGTCATTTTCATTTAACGGCGAGTGTGAGAGACGTCAACGGCAACGTCAACGACATTGAGTCATCCAATAATTCGATTGCGAGCGCGCATTCCGGCATGAGTTTCCAAATAAATTCATTTTGTTTTTTCTTCTTTGCGATCGAATAAAACAATGTTGACAAAATGGACAACAGTGCTTGTGCACAATGGGGCGTGTGCGTAATGTTTGCATAATTACAGTAATCAGCTTAAAAGAATTTATGACTTGCTGAGTTGGATTTTAACCTTTTTTTTATTGTTTTTGTGATTGCAATAAATTCTTTATTGAAGTTGCGTCATAGGCCGAAAAATGATTGAGTTTCTTATGTTTTTTTTTTTTTTTTTTTGACTAAAAATCAAATCAATTTTGGTTTCGTGGCAAATGAAAGCACAAAATGAATCGAGCACGAATTGTTTGTGTTGCTTTTCGTTTATTTTGTTTTGTTTTGTTTTTTTATCTGCGCTTCTAATTTGCGATAAACTGACAGAAGATTGCAGCTACTTTATTCAAATTATGCGATAAGCCGCAACGCGCGCAACCCGAAAGCAAACAGTACAACAACGCGAACAACAAAGAGCAAAGCGAAAGCAAAAAGCCAAAACGGAAAAAAAAGTAAACCAAAGCAAATCAAAACTAAATCAAAATCAAAGCGCAACACCTCAGTCGTGTTGGGCCAACCGTCCGTCCATCCGTCGGCCCGACGGCAATCAGAGGACGTCGCAGGAGCGCATGCGACGCTGCGGGACGTGGCAAATGGCGCACATGTCGCCGTCGTTTTTTTTTTTCGTGTTTATGTTGTGTAGTCTTGCAAGAGCATATTAACTTTGTCATGAAGCTCGCAACGCAGTGTAGATGACATCTCCAACTAAATAAAGTATATATGATTATCACAAGGAGATGAGTTCGTATATCTACTCATCCGTCTGTCTACTCATCTCTTCTAATAAGAATTTTGCGTCAATGCTAGCAAGTGTATACAAGTTTCGGCAAAGCTGAAAATATCTCCTTTTCGGTTTTTTTTTCCTCGATTTGTTAACTTTTCTTTTGTGTTGTTGTTGTTTTGTGCGGTATCAGCGCTGGTGTATTTTTTTGCTGTGTTTCTCTGCTGTAATTTTCATTCATGACACTTTTTGTTGTCATATTTTTTGATGAGAATTGTTGAATATTTTCAGACATTACGCAAATGTTGCTGCAATCGGGGTGCGGCTGATGGCACACAACAAAAAGAAAGCATGCGAATACCTTTACACTCATTTACACACACACACACACACACACAAACAAACAATGTCATTTAATGAGTATTTTATGGATGCTCATTATATGTGAATTGCACACTTGTTTTAACACTCACGCGGCCGTTTCGATGTAACAAATTTGATTACCATTTTTTGCAGTGTACTCGTATGATCGCTCTGTGTGTTTTGCAGTTTGTCTCAATTGAAAAATAGTTTGCGTTTTTCATTTTGTTTTTCTGTTTCTGTTTTTGTTTTTTTCTTCTCGTTGAATTTTTAAATCTTTCGCTTGTTTGCTTGAAATGCGTCATCGATCAAAGTAACGTGCATGGAAATCAATCTACGTCATCAAAGCACAGGTTCATATGCTTGTGTGTACCTGTGTGTGTGTGTGGCTGTGTGTGTGAGCGATGCCTAAGCAACGTTAGCTACCAGCGCGTGTATTTGCTTCGTCTTGTTGCCCGCGCGCGACTTTGCTTAATTGCCAGTTTAGTGGCTGAGCAAGCGGTGTGTTGACAGCTTCATTGAGTTTATCGCTTTCGGATATGTTTGAAAAGTGGTTTTCTATGAAATAAATACGAAAACAGTCGAAATGAATTTCCGTTTTTCGAGCACACTTTGTTCTCGATTACTTTTATTGTTGTTATTACTTGTTATGCCTTCAATATTTCGATATTCTTTATTTTAGCTCAAATTCTTTCATATTGCATATTGTTGTACTTAGCTCAAGTGCACTCGTTTCACTCACACTTTGGTTTTCGAACATGTTTAAGCATGGCGTATACGTAATTATAATTATCAGATGTTAAATATTACTCATACGCCATGTTGTGTCATTTTTATCATGTCATAAATTGAATTAATAATAATAATTAATACTTTTCAATTTGTCCTTTTAACGAATTTGCGACTTAGGGAAATAACTTTTTTACAGGAAATGTGCACAGTCAACTCGAAAATGTAATTTTTGACAAAATTTTAACAACATCATTGACATGAACATTCTTGTTTGGCACAAGTTGAAATTGGCATCAAAGCTCGACACACGTTAAGGCAAGGAAAGTAAGACAGGACACATTCACAACATTTCGCTGCACTAACGTTGACGCACGCTCACGCCCACGCCCACAAGCATAGTTAACACATGCACACACGCAGACACAGACATACATACATATGACAAGCAGAGTTTCATTTGTGTGGAACATGTGTTTACCGTACAAACACAAGCTCAGTGAAACTTTTTCTCATGTATTTACATGTGTGTGTGTCTGTTTGTTCGTGTTTGATGTATTTTTCCTTTTGTTGCGAAAGTTTTGTTCGTTCATTGTTCAAAGGACTTTATTACAATGCGTGGCACTCAGGCGGCAACTTGGCAAACAGCTCTGCCAAGGTGGCAACGACAGTACAACCTACAGACAACCTCACATACGGAACTGGCAAAATCACTGAGGAAATCATTTTCCATGCTGCACAAAGTCATTTTGCAAACACTTTTCGTAAATTTAACAATATTTTTTTTTTTATTATTTTTCTTTTTTTTAAGAACCGAAAATATTTTCAAGTACTTAGAACAAAGTGGAAGTAAACTGCTTTTGGTTATGTTCTAAGCTCTTTTGCTAAACAGCTGGAAAATATTTTGTTGACAAGCGTTTACAAAGCAAGTGCATGTATGTGCGAGTGTCTGTGTCTCTGTGTGTGTGCATTGTAAATTTAAGCAGCAAACGAAGGTCATGTTTGGTTATTTTGGCTCTTATATCTAACATAAACAAGTATTGCTTATTTTCGTCTAAAGTTTTGTTTTCTTATTTTTCTCTTTTGTAGCTTCACTTCAGTAACGAAAATTGCATAACCTTAACACATCGAAGATTTATTCGAATATAAGAAAAAATGCGTCGCGATGACTTAAAGTAAAAAGTCACGCAAACAACGAAAGGCAAGAACAACAACATAATTATATTAAACAGCAGAGACTCAGCGTGCTGCTTGGCTACTTATTCGTTGATGTTTGTTTCCCTTCTTTTCGGGTCTGAGCAACGTTCACGATCTAACACGGTGAGTACAGAAATATTTGATAAGATTTTAATGTTTGCATGTTTGAAGAGTTAATGTCGGGCAAATAGTTAATTAACCTGTTGCTTAAATCACAGCGAGGCAGATTTATGTTTGCGGCGTGGCCTCAGCTTATGCAAGTGAACTCGTTTATACTTAGCTCAATTTTTGGTGCCGCACACGAACGAAGAGATTTTTTGTGAATGTGAATTGTTTTTGTTTGTCAAAAAAAAAAAAAATAAATCTGTTCAAGTGATTTTGAATAATTCCCATTGTTTAATGAATTTGGTTAGAGAATTGGAGAGTTCATGAATCTGCGTATGATTTAAATTCTTATTTTTCAAATGAAAGTCGACCAACCAACGATGCATTATGTTAGAATTAGGATTTAGGTATGTAAGGTAAGCACAATTTTCCAAACACAAAAAGATAATAAGTAAAAAGTGCTGAAGAGGGTGGAGAATCGGCCTTATCACATGCCCGAATTAAACAATTAGAGAATAACCTTGATGAAGCATCGTGCAACGTAAGAACATTTTGATTATAAGGTTTTTTTTTCTGATATTAAATATATGTAAAATCATAAATCTGCCTTAAAGGATATAAAACATTGGCATGATAAGTATAAATAATAATAAAAATCGATAGGCTAGAAAACCATGAAAAAAAAAAAAAATAAAAATAAATACGAAAATAAAGAGAGTTAAATTAAATTAAATTTAGAGTATGTTAGAATAATTGTATGAACCTTTTTAAGGTGTCTGAGAATGTTTGATGCAGATAAAGCTTTAGCCCGAGTATTTGGATGGGATCGAAGCCTGTCGTTGAAACAAGTGCTGTGGAAATTTATTTCTTCTACAACGGTGGGTTGCAATGAATGTTGGAATGGAATTTTAAACAAACCAGGGAGCGTTGCAGATTGTGTAGGCTTAGCTTTTAGAATATTTCAGTACTGCTGGAGATATGAGGTAGCTGAACTTGGTGAGCTGTCGGGGGAGGGGTGAAAAGTACCGATAAACTTTATAAAAATCAAAATTGAATATGAAAATCAAAAGAAAAATGATAATTAAATAAAATCAAAATAGCTTTCATGCACGCATAAAATCAACAAATCAACATTGTTGAAGTGATTTATCAACATTTGACACTTGTCACAAATGAAGACCAACAACAACAACAACAGATAATAATAATAATGGCATAAACTATCAATCAAGCGAGAGTAATGAGCGTCGGGACGAAACCATTAAGCGTGTCAAATGTCAAAAGTTGCAAAAAAAAAAAAATATATAATAAAGCAAAGACAAAATAAATAACAATAAAAACAAAACATGACAAACGCGTGTCGAAACCGTTCAATTAAAAAGAGCACAGGAACACACAAGACAAAATAAAAATGAAAAAAAGACAAAATGTAAACAAATACTGAGTGAGAGAGAGAGAGAGAGAGACAATAATGACGTTGACAATGTTGACGACAATGAGAATGAACGAAGCATAAATTTCAGCGAAATAATTGTCTCAATTGTGGCGTTATTGAAAACGGAAATAGAAAACGACTTGACGAATGAATGGCTCAATGGCTGAATAGTACTAACAACGGACAAAGCGATATATGGGTGTGTGTGTGTGTGGGAATTAGTTTGGTCATTGAGTGCCATTCTGGGATCTGGTGAGCCGAGTTGTTGAACGTACGAGTGATCAAGGATGAATTCGTGTAACGACAATTGTCATGAATGAATAAACTTTGTCAAATGCGGTGTATGTATAGGTGTGTGTATCTGTGTGTGTGTGTGAGCTATTTGCTCTTTGTTACAAGCACGCAAAATGTTAATGATATGCAAATAAGGCACAGGCGGCATATCCTTCAACATTAACATTTATATATGCCATACAATTGTCATGTGTTGGTCAGACGGCGAGAAAGGTAGACAGAAAGACATGCTGGCAGGCGATAGTTAAATGTGATTGGCGACAACAATGGCAACAACCACCCCAACAACAACAAAAAAGAGCAGTATAAAACTTATTGACACATTTGTGATCGTTAACTTCTTCACATACGCTTTGTTGTCTGCTTGGACATTACGTATACGTACGTCCTTCATCTATCTCTGTCTCTCTCACTCACTTACACAATGTTTGCCACCATGTGTGACGTTAATGGTCTGCCAGGCTTGTCTGTTGTGCCAGTCTTTGTGTTACGAGTGCTTACTTACTGTGTGTGTGTGTGTGTGTGTGTGTGTGAATTGCTTAAGTCAACAGTTTCCTTTTATTTCATATTAAATTTTCAATAACGACGATAGCCTTGCCAACGAACAAAAAATAAACACACACACTCGCATATACTTTCCCACGCACAATAAGAGCGCTTCTCAATTACTTTTGTCTCTCTTTCATTTAAATTTCATTCCTTTGCACGACACAAGAGTTCTTGCGGTTAGCAACCAACCAACCAACCAACCGACCGACCGACCGAGCAACCGCTCAGGCTTCGCATATCCTTGTCATCCTTGCTTGCCATACAACTATTTAATGTAAATTATTGCTTTGCGGTTGTAGATACTGAAGTACATTTGTACTTCAGGTGCTTTTAATGGCGCGTCAACTTTGAACCAAAGCCACTTTGCCCTACGTCGTTGGTCCCGCGCCCAATGCGTTTGCCATTTTGTTTGTTAGACACCCACGCGCTTCTCTTCTTTTGTTTGTTTGTTTGTCTGCGTTTATGAGTCGCTGTTTGTGCCGTTGTCTCGTTGCTTTTGTGCTGCTTATAATCCGCTTAGCATACGTTTGGCACGGAACACGTGTAATCATATCATGACGTACGTACATTTCATACAACGGCTAATGAGTACTTTTATTATTGAAAGGCGATCACTTATTATTATTTCATAAATGGAAAATTCCATTGAATCATGTTCGCATTCATTTCTACTCGCATGTTGCGCACTTCTTTTGCCAATTAAAATGGCCAATTAGGCGTGAATTTTGCTATAAATGCGCACAAGAGTCCTCTCCGAACTCAACTCAGTTCAACTCAACTGAACAGAACCCAGTTCAAATCAAATTGATTCGTACAAATTCGACTCGTGTCGAGTCAAGTTGAGTTGAGTTAACTCAACTTTGATGTACTTGAGTTGATTGCTTCATTAATTTACACATAACTTGCAATCCTTTTGGCATTTATGGCTTGTGTCGTTGAACTAATTGGCCGAAAGTGTGCTTCGCTCGAAAGTCAATGAGCATTTAACAGCTATCAGATACAAGACTTGCTTAACTATTTAAACGTTTAAAAAACTTAAATCGTATACATTTTAAAATAAATTAAATATTAAGTTCATTTTGTTTTGTTTATCATGGAAAATTTGCAAGAAAAGATCTTAAAACATGTTTCCATAAAGTCGGCGTCATGGTTAACGTATGAATTGCACTTTTTTTTGTAATTACGAACCTCTTTCAATTCAACTCTTTTTTAAAATTATACAAAAGTTTTTATAGGGAAAGACAAAATGAAATCCAAAAAAAAAAAAATATAATATCAGAAAAAGCAGCCATGAATACTTTTCGCTTATATTTACATCTCTTTTATGAATGCACAGCGTGGCTATTAAAAATGCAATAAAAGTATCTGAATACGCATATATTTTTACACACATACTATGCATATGCTTACATATATATTCTTTTTATATTGTTAATAAATTAATTTTTGGCAACGTCAAAAGTCGCACAAATATAACATCATTTACATGTAAATAAAAGCCATGACCTTTATGCCTCCTGCACATATGTGAAAATTATAAAAAAGGAAAAACACAATAATTGACTAACTGACTGACTGAATGAGTGACTGATGATGGGCGACGTTGCACACTTTATTAAAAAATTTGTAGTGAAAACCATGATAAAAGGTAGAAAAAGCGGCGCACCGTATAAAAAAAAAGAAACTGTATTTCATAAAAAAATATCAACAAAAACGTTGTCAGCAACAAAACCAAAAAGTACAAGACAAAAAAAAATACGAGCGGTATAGTCGAGAATACTCGACAGTATAATAACCTGCACACGCGGTTGGCATTTTGACGTCCCAAATCTAAGAAATATTATACATTTCACAATGCTAACTTAATTATTCCTCAAAATCGTTGGTAAAAGAGGGCTTACACAATTTTAAAAGCAGTGCGCAGTAATAACAATAATGATAAGGCAGTGCCAATTGTGGGCGTGGCAATATTTCCAACAAACTCGAGTATATCTAAGTAGCCATTAAAGTTTCCGAACGGATTGACATTCTGATGAAGAATGTATACTTTGTATACTTTGTAGGGTATACTCGTATACATGAAATGACTATGGAAAGTCGTTGAAGCGAAATGTGTGGCGACGCGAATAAATTTGACCAACTTTGACGTCAGAGTTTCGGTGTTGAGTGCTGCTTCTCATTGAAAGTTGTTTTTGTTTTTATTGTAATGTTGTATTTTTGTTGCTTTTGCGCTCCAGTTTTCACAAACGCAAAGCAAAAAAACATAAACAAAACAAAGCAAAGTAAAATGTAATGAAAACAGCGCCGCACAATTTCGGACAACGCACGAAGGCAATTTTTGTATTTACGATTTCTAACCATTTTTTATACCCTGTACACACACTGTGTATCAGGGTATATTAAGTTTGTTTGAGACGGTTTGTATGTAACGCATAGAAGGAGGGGAGGGGGACCCTATAAAGTATATATATTCTTGATCAGGATGACAAGACGAATTGATATAGCCCTGTCTGTCCGTCCGTCCGTCCGTCCTCACCAATGGTTCTCGAAAACTATAAGAGCTAGAGACTTGAAATTTGGTGGATAGACTAGTGAGGTCAAACGCTAGATCAAGTTTGAAGGATTTTTTGTCACGCCCACTCCTTCCCGCCCATCGAGCACCACCCATTTTTTCAAAAGGCTGTAGCTCGAAAACCTGATGAGTTAGAAACATGAAAATGAGTATGTAGACTCAGTATGTATAGCTCTACAAAACTGCATACCACATTTTTTCCCCCTCCGCTTCGTTTCCCCTCAAAAAGTTGTTTTCTTAAAATTGCTGTATCTCCTAAACTATAATAGATACAGTGCTGAAATTTTGTATGCAAACTCAGTAAACATACCTTTTTAAAACTGCATACCACAAACTTTTATTTTTAACGCTGTGTGACAACGCAAAGACAAACAAGTTGAAATTTGGCATAAATTGCGCTTTGAACACTGCTTTATCCTATTTGTAACAAAAACTGTACTTAACACTGCGAAAACTATTAAAGCTAGAGACTTGAAATTTGGAAGATAGACTCGTGTGGTCGAACACTAGATCAAGTTTGAAGGAATTTTTGCCACGCCCATTCCTTCCCGCCCATCGAGCACAACAAAAGGTCCTTTTTTTCTTAAAATTGCTGTATCTCCTAAAGTATAAAGAATACAATGCTGAAATTTGGTATGCAAACTCAGGTAACATACCTTTTTAAAAATGCATACAACAAACTACCACTTTCCCCGCAAAGACCAACACACTAAAATTTTGCAGCAATGCTTTGTAACAAAACCCGTACTAAAGCGCCATCTAATGGCAACATTGCACTGTGAGCCCTGCCTCACTATTAGCAAATACACAAACCATATCGTGGTACACTGCTTTTGCTGTCGGCGAATGTTTAACGTGTTATCAACATATGTGTGTGTACAGGGTATTATATAGTTGAGAATACTCAACTATACCGCCCTTACTGGTTTTTTCCTCGCTTTGTTAACTTTTCTTTTGTGTTGTTGTTGTTTTGTGCGGTATCAGCGCTGTTGTATTTTTTTTTTTTTGTTTTTTTGGCAACGCAGCCAAGCTAAATGAAAAAAAAAGCAAAATACAACAAAAACCCAACACCAAACGCAACAAACAAATCTCACGCAAAAGAAATCTGTTTAATTGTTGTGATTCAATCAAATTTGTTTGACGTTGCCTTCTGTTATGTGTGTACGTGTGTGAATCAGAAAGATGAAGAGCGAGGTCGAAGATGGGGGGGCTTTGCCTGGCAATAAACTGAGGTAAATCGCAGTTGGGCGATGTGCATGGTGTGTGTGTGAGTGTGCCCTATAATAGGTCAAAATCAGCTCATGGCGTATTTAAAATTAGCACGGTGGCTATTTTGTACTAAATTGACTTGCACGTCGTGTTTATTTGAAACGTTTTTATTGTTAAATGATTTTCTTGTTTTTCCTTTATTCTTTCGTGTTTTCCAAAAGTTAATTTAAACATTTTGTTTTGGCTTTTATTTTTCTCATAAATATTCAATGATGCCGAAATGATGTCCGTCTGTTCGTTCGCTCATCTGTCGAACTGTCCGTACGTTGTTTGCCAAGACTATTCGATCATCTGTCAGTCTGCCACGTTGTTGCGTTGCGTGCAAAGTGAAAAGTCAACGTCAGCAACAGCCTCAGCCTCAGCATTCCCATCAGCATCGGCATCAACATCAACATCAACATCGGCATAAACTCAAATCATTACTAACGGAAATGAAATTCGCTCTGATCTGCCATTACAATATTCGCTACACATTTCCGGTTGTTGTTGTTGTTGTTGTTATACTCACTCGTCGCCTCGTCTGTTTCGTATTAAAGTATCTGTTTGTGACTTTGTTGCTTTATTAAAGTCAAATTTGTTACTATTTTTAGCATCAAACATTTCAAAACATTAATTAATTATTCAAACCACGCACAACTTCGACTTCGACGACAACTTTGTCATTGTTATTGTATTTGCGTTATGCGTCCAAGAAAATCCCAAAGCAAAATTCTCTGCTCACTCGTGATCACCACAGTTTGTCTTCACTGCCACTTTACCAATGGCGAAGAGACCAAAATAAGCTGTTTATGTGCTTAATTTCATGCAATTAATTGAAGAAACAAGTAAGCTCGTTGTTCTAAGGGTTTGTCGTTTCAATAACTTCATCAGTTGACAAAATTAAGTTGTTTCCTTTTGTTTGAGGATTTGTTATTTGTTGTTTAATTAAAGCATGTCGTGGGAGTTAGAGTTGAAAGTTATCGAAAATCCAAATACGACAAAAGATAGAAAAGTGTTGAATCATTTATTTAATGAAGCACAACAATTAAGTAAAAGCGACTTAAGCGTCTAAAAGACAGTCAATGTTTAATATCAAATTATATAGAATACTTCTATAGGGAAATAAATATCAAAGAGGGGGAGGGGGTCACCCTGATCTTATTTTTTCTAACATATAGGGGAGGAGGGGTCAAAAACAGACAAAATCGTCCAACTTGGCGCAAATATATGGAGTAGGAATTTATACGACATAATTTCACTATGAAATCTATTATTCGAATTTTTGAGTATATGGAATGTTCCTGGTTTTACTTGATCCGGATAATCGATAAACTAGTAGCCAACTATCGAATTCGAAACTAGTACAAGAACTAGTCAAGGATGGAGCTTTATCACACCTATATAAAAAACAAAATGTCGGATTGACCCATTTTCGTTATTTGGAAACCAGTTTTGAACTAGTGAATATGGGTCTAATATTTAAAACAGAAAAGCACTAATCAAATAAATAAAATTTATCAAGTATCAAATGTTTCTTTGTCGCCTGCTGTAGCTCTGAGTTTAGTGTGTTCGACTATGAAACCTACGGTATGAGGTTCAATCTCCAGCGCCACCGAAATTTTAATGTTTACTGTATTAATGTTTATCAATTTAATTAACAATTAATATTAATAATAATAATAAAAAAAAATCAATTACTCAGGGCCTTAAGAGGGTTCCATTTTTTTTTTTGTCCGTATGCCCTTAAGTTGGTACGGCAGGTCTAGTTCGGTAACTAGACGGAAGTTGTAGAATTATGACAATTGACCCCTGCCTATGACACTCACCAGTTGAAAGCCGGGAGAGTCGATTGAGCTGGAACTAGCACTGCTTATATTTGAACTACTTCAAAACTTAGTTCTGCACTAGTTTCGCAAACTACTGGGATATTATACTCTTTTATTTGTAACTTGAACGTCAATTAATGCTTTCTCTGATTCTAAGACAAAAAATGTAAAA
Organism: Phortica okadai; assembly: GCA_034638295.1. Lineage (NCBI taxonomy): Eukaryota > Metazoa > Arthropoda > Insecta > Diptera > Drosophilidae > Phortica > Phortica okadai. The sequence goes on from CM067851.1 coordinate 7,967,799, forward strand.
CATTTGTTTTGAAAATATACATTTATCATATTTACATAACAATGATGATTACTTAAGGAAAGGACATAAAAGGACCGCTTAAACTAAAGATATTCTTCAGATTGAACAATAAAAGATGTGCATTGAGCACCGCGACTATAAAAAAAAATGTCAATGTCGCTTGAATAACAAATGCGTAGTATATGCTCATACATACATACACACATGTACAAGTGTGAGAGTTTGAACCGTCGTCCATTTTGAAATAGTGTCAAGTCAAAACAATCTTTACGCCAACAACGCAAGTTGAGTGCTGAAACAGACGCTGTCAGCTCTGCTTTATTACTGACGATTTTTATCGTACCGACAGCGTCAGTTTATGACGACCATGCCGACAGACCGAACGATGAACAGACTGACCATCGTGCTTTGTGCTTATTGGACAGAGATTGTAATGCGTCAATTGACTGGCGACTAACGGGCAAAGACCAAGGTCGCACTTAACAAAAATCTTCGCGCACATATCATTTATATTTAATTTTTCATTTAAAAAGTATGTGACATATTTTGCGCTTTGATTCGCATAAAGAGCGAACGTGACATTACCAGCCAAGCGAGCTTTTAAACGCACAGTGAAGACATCCCGAAGCGCCCGTCTGAGTCGTGAACATGTGCGAGGATAATAAGAAAGTGAAATGTCCGCAGTTGATTGTAGACAATAAATTCTATTCAATTGCTGCCAACGATGCGGACGACATGCACATGAATGTTGTCGTCTGTTTTCAGCTGCAAAGAAGCGAAAAAAAGAAACAAAAAAAAAAAAATATGTGAAAAAGGAGCGAAAAAATTTGTTGCAAAAAACAAAAAAAAAAATAAAATAAAAAATAAATAATAAAATGAAAATGACAGGAAGCAAAAAGAAGAAGACAAGCGTGCGAATCACATTTCGTTGTCGGGCATGCCGTCGCGTGTGCTGTGCTGTCGATGAGAGTGTGGGTAGGAGTGCGCGTGTAGGTGTGGCAATGGGCATTGCACAAGCAATGTCGGATTACTGTGCAATCGATAAAAACGAATGCAATCTAAAAAAAAAGTTTACAAAAACAAAAAAAAAACAGGAAAAAAAGAATGATTGCTTTGTATATTTATTTCTTTCTGTGTATTATTTTTTTCGAATTGCCGTTGAATGCTTTACTTGCGCTGAGTTGAGCTGCGAATTGTTTTGATAGCATTGGCAACGCTCGAAGAATTAAAGCGAAATCTCATAGCATTGTGAAACAAGAGAAAAGCATTTGCAAAAAAACGGAATTGCGGAGAGAAATGGCGTCACAGCTTAAAATGCATTTCGTGCGGTTGCATTTCAATACGCCATGACACAACACGACTCAACTCAACTCAACACAACTGGTCTCGACAGCGCTCTGTCAATCGTACGGAAGTGCAGCGCTCGTCTGCATTTATTCTTCTATTGCTCTGCCACACTCACACACATACAGACACATCCGTTAAGTCCTTCATTCATTTATGTACATTGTTTCTGTTTTTATTGTACAGTCAATCTGCTTGACGGCTCCAAGCGACTTTGCCGCTCTTCATTAATTATTTTCTACTTCCTTTTAACTTCTGTTTCAATTGTTTGTGTCACACCTATAAGAGTATTTTCTTTTTGTTTCTTTATTTTTTCCATTCGTTAGACAATTAAGAGGATGCGCGCTTGACTGAGCTGCATGAAATATGCTGGTCAGCGGATAGAGAAAGAGAGAGAAGATTTATCAATTGCATAAAAGGTTCTGTTTCTACATTGAAATTTTGATTTCAATTTCAAAATGTTCAGACGTGCTCAATATTAAATAACAAAGATTATCACAGAGAGAGATAAGATGAAGTTATTTTGGCAATATCTTATGTTATCATTATCAGCGAAAAATTGAGTTATTAAGCAGTGATAAGCACCAAAGTTTTCCTCTAACCCATTCAGTTTGACCAAAGACACAAACCTACAACTGATATTCGTTTTAAGAAAGCGACGTTGCACCAACTTTTTATTGCATTGCAAATTATTAAATATTGAATAGAATTATGTAGTCCAACTTGCCCAAAATATTTCTTATCTTCTTTGCATATGAATTGAACAAGCTATTTCTGCAGAACATGCATGAAAGCGCATGTGAAAGAGAACAATTTGCCAAAGGGTTTTTACCGACTATGGAAGCTTAATGATTTTCGCTGAACTGAAACAGAAAAAAACACTACAAAATTTTCGTTTCAATGCACTTTATGAATAGAAAAAATGTTTTATTTTTTTTTATTTTTTTTGTTGCATAGTCTTTTGTTTAGATTTTCTACATTGCCCAAGGCTGATTTAAATTGCAAAACCAAAAATTACACATATATTGTACAATAAATAGATTTAGAAGAGTGAAGGAGAGGGATCCTAACAGAAAGTATTGTCGGTTACTAAGCCATGCAGAATGACAAACAATTCACAATCAGTAAGCCTGTAAAGCGCACACACACACAAAGGTATGAGCTCGGTGTCACTGATGGCAAGGTAAGTCAAGCAGTGAAAACCAAGCTTCTACTTTATTTACTTACATATAAGTATATTTAAAAGCGTTTATAAGTGTGTAAAAGTAAAAATCCTTTTTGCGTGTTGAATAGAAGGAATAAAAGCATGGCTTTTGTATATCAAAAATGTTAACAATTTGTGCACAATATGACATACATTTTATTGCTTTTGTAACACATGTTTCCATGGACATAAGACCGTCGAATTGGCCCGGTAAGAATCAAATAAAAATACACGTCCCATAAAGTTTTACTTAAATTACAATATGTGCTTATTTGCCTCAACCAAAGGAAATATTTTTTAAATTGAAATTCGATTTATTTGCATTTATTAAAAGTTTTGCTATACAAAATAAAAACAGAATTTACCCAAACGTATTTGCGAGATCTCCCAAAGATGCAATGAACAACTTTTGATGTTTTACAATCCACAATTTTTGTGTGTTTTCAAGCGTTCGCGTAATGAAAAATGAATGAAAATATGTTCGGCCAATCGAGTAATCAAAGTTTTCACAAAGAAAGCACAAAAAATGTAAAAGAAGACAAATTAAAATCATTTGCATGCAATATTCCGTTACAAAAACACAGAGAACTCCATTCAATTTAACCAGAATTCCGTTTCCGTTTATTCATACACACAGCATGTAAAATGTAAAAATGTAACTACAAAAAAAAATATTTATATAAAAGATAAAAAAAAATATGTTTATGTTAACATAACGCCGCAAATAATAAAAACAAATAAAAATAATATTGTGGAATGAATTGGTGTGCAACAATCTGAGAAGATTTAATTTCTCATTGTCATTCATAACGGTACAAAAATTACAAAGCATTCGACGAAGCAAAAATATGGCATGTAAAATAGTCGGTTTTTTTTAACTGCCAACAATTTGACAATTTAAAGAAAAAACTTTCGTTGTAATTTCCATAATGTTGATGCCTTTTAAAATGACCTATAAAATTTTGGACATTTATGCCATAATTTTATGATTTGTGCCGTTTGTGAATTTTTTGTTGTTGTGTATTTTGCCTTTTGTTTTGTGTTGAAAACAATCGGAAAAATCTTTGTCATCATGAGCTAAAAAAGCACTTCAAACGCCTAAGTTGAGGCATTAAAACACTCTCACACACATACACTCACACGCACACACTAAAGTATATGCGAATTACATTTTCAGGACAACATTCATACATGCGTAATAATATTTTATGGCCGACATTAAAGGACAACACTCAAAAGTACAAGGAACCCCGTGTTGTATGCTATGAAATTTGTAAGTCAAAGCATGCTGCGGCAAGAAAAATCTGCGTCATGATCAGCATGTGAACGTGCATGCGTGCGTCCGTATGTGTGTGCAAGAGTGCGTGAATTCATGCGTGTTTGTGTGTGTGCGGCCATTATGGCTTTTATAGCTTTTTATAAGGAAATTATAGTAAGCAAAGGCAATTTATGAGATGATGATTATTTTTTTTTTCTTTTTTATGTATGCCAGCGTGCGTGTGTATGTGTGTCTGTGAGTGTGAAAAAGTAAAGCGTGCGTCACACATTTATAACGCAATTAAGATTGCGCATACGCGGCATGTTACTAAAGCTGCTGCCGTGCTTCTTTGCATGGACTTTCAGGCCATAAATTACAAAGCAAATACTCACAGATCTAAAAATGAAACGTATTTATTGCTTTTGGGCTTTTTCTACATATACTTTTTTTGGGATTTTTATTTTTTATTTCATTAGTTGATTATCGATGCAATAAAAATCTTAATGCGCATAATAAACTCAACGAAACGAAAAGCAGAAAAAAGAATATCCGAAAATAAATGTAAGAAATCGATGTGGACAAATAAATTATTAATAATTTTCAATTGTTATTGTTTGTCATGGGTTGACTCCTCATGGTTCACAACTGAGTAGTTTGAATTTTTGCGTATATTAAAAATGCATAAGCTGTTCCGTTGGAAAATATTTTCATTTTTTAAAATTGCAACATTGAGCATAACTTTTTTCGAGCATGTTAAATTTGTTAGAAACAATTGAGGGTTTCCAATTGAAACATGCAAAACATCAGCTATAAATATATCAAATATAAATTTCAACCAATTTATATCATTGAAGTGAAAACTTGAAAAATACCAAGAAATTTAATTTAAGTTTTCACTTGAAATTTGAATGAATTTCTGGTAAAATGACCAACAGAAAGAATTTAATATAAATTTTGTTAGTGTTTGCTTCCTCGAAGGCATGTTATAGTAAGATTAGTAGAAGACAAGAATCAAATTAAGCATATTAGAGTAATGTTTGTTGAAATAGTTTTTATTCGCAGAATAAAGATAAGTTGTTATTAGCACTAAACATAAGAAGCAGATTGAATAGGAAATCTCATTCTTTAATTTCAGCTTAAAATTTCAAATAAGTACAAGTAAGAAGATGTCAAGCCTTTTATCAGAGCAGAAGATAAGTGCAAGACACATTTGGTCATGAGAAATTTATTAAAAGTAGAAAATCAAACTTATAATAGTCGACAAAATGAACAAAAATGTGTATTAATACATTAGTTGATTGCGTTTTAAATCATTCAGCACAATTTATTTGTTTCGAAATTCGTAAAAACAAAATTCATATAAAATTCTCAAATAATTTTGAAAACGATCATTTGTAAAAATTATTCTACATATGTAAACAACAAGAAGTAAACTCGAGGCATTTGAATCGCTGTGTCAGACAACGAACACGAAATGCCAAATTTTATTTCTTCGAAATAATCACCAAAATCGCGATGTCTGTTCCTCACTGACTGACAAAAATTTTAAGTCAATCACTTTATGCAGATCATATGATTTTTAATAGTGCCGCGCGAAATAAAAAAAAAAAAATGTGACAAAAAAATATTTATAAACAATAACAACACTCATATTAAACAAAATAAATAAGAAGGGAACTAAAATAGCAACAAGTCGACACGGCAATAAAAACGAGACAAACAGAAGACGAATGAAAATATTTTTAGCGAATAAATGGAAAAAGAAAACAAAGATAAAAATACAAATGAGTGACAAAGTAAGTGTGTCTATATGAATGTATGAGTGTGTCTGGGTGCGTGGGGGTTGCACGTGTGTATGTGAGCATGTGCTTGTGTATTTAGTTAAATGACTAAGCATGCAAGCGTTTGTCTCACATGCAATTAAACTAAGCGACAGACAGTCGGACGCTGCCTGACCTGCCTGCCGGAATGCCATAAGGTGCACAGGCTTGGCCATACCCACAATGTGTTCAAACAAAAAGTATAAAAATTATAAAAATAAATAAAATTAAGAAGAAGAGAAAAAGCGTCCATCATTCATAATTACGTAGATCAGACACTGATGTATTCATGTTGACGTTGATGGCGCTGTCTATGACGATGACGATGACGTGACAACCGACAAACGGCAAACGCCAAGTGGCAAATGGCAAACAAGGAGCAACAATATGCGACCATTTTACAATAAAGCACACCTGACACAGTGTGCACAACCGGTGTCGTTTTTTCTTTCTTTGGTGTTATGTGGGCGTGTATGCCATGTATAACAAATATTGTACGAGACGACACTTGTTGTCGCTTATGACTATAAATAGTCTCGAAGCATTGACAGAAAATCTGTTGCCAAGTATAGAATATATATGTATGTACTTGAAAAATTTAGACACTTTTTAAAACATGTATGTTTTGGCAGCATGTCAAACAAAATAAAACAACAAACAACTTTCACTTCTGCTCTAAATAAAAATTTAATAACATGATTTAATCCGTGTTATTAAAAGTGTTTGCATGTTGCTTAAGGCAAATATCAAAATGTTCGAAATTTGTGCACATGTGCCGTGAAATTAGAAATTATGATAATATGATTATAGCAAAATATAATGAAAACGATTTGTCGGCTTATTGCTGAATGAGTAAACACTTTCAGAAGAGGGTGAAATGTTTTAGTTTTATTGAGAATTATTAATTTTTATATACTTATTGTATTAAATGTTCAATCTGACTTGATTTCAGGCAAAATGAATATCGGCGCACACAAATGGGACAAATTATCGCCGCGTGAATTCCTGCAATTACAAGAGCTCGCATCATGTAAGTTACTTTATTTGTTTTTTTAATAATTTAAAACGATTTAATTAATTAATGACACAAATAATACAAATCCTGCTACAAATGCACATCAACTTTTAATTTTCCAATTAATTTCATATTTCGAATGCATTTTCTCCTCATTGGCAATAAGCTTTACCGAAATTTTGATACTCTTGTAAGCATTACTGGAAAGTATATAATTTTTGCAATATGACACGCTCATTTTTGAATTTGTCTCAAAAAACAATACAATAATGATACACTATCTCCTCTGCTTATAGAAAAATCCCATTTTTTGGTCTCATTATCTTTTACCTACAGTCGCTTAGTTTTCACCGATCTTGCACACTATTTTCATTTTCTAAGAAGTCCGAGAAACTTGCCACAAGCTCATCAAAAATATATTAACTTTTTATAGTTTAATGTGTCTTCTTCTGTGCGTTGCAAACTTCAGAACAAAATTAATATACCCTTGGAAAGGAATTTTAAAGATAAAATCAATTTTGAAAAAATGATATAAAATAATGCCGACAAAGTCATTTTTGTTGCAATTTAATAATTTTTAATTGATTGCTGCAATGCAATTATGTAATTATTTCGCTTGTCTGCGTGGGCTTAAAATTCGCTGCAAATTAACGCGAATTCATTTTTCAGCGTGTGAAATGCAACAATTTACATTCGTTTGTTGACATGCACAGTATTTTTAATTGCAATTGCTTTTCAATATGTGCACGATTGTTTACTGGATTGTGTTTGCTTTTTTAATTACATTGCGGCTTAAAGGATTCGTTCTCGATTCAAGACTTCTCGCACTACAATCACGTACAAAGCGATTGTTTTGATCGCTGTGCAGTTAACGAAACAATATAAATTGTCTTGAAATGTATTTATGTATGGGATGAGTTGTTGTTCTTTTGCTGAAGATGCTCTTTGAAATGAACGTTCGAAAAACGTTCCATCTTTAAAGTATGCAACACTTACGACCAGGTTTAATGTTGAGCAAACTTCTTTGATACTTGTTTTAAAATTTTCTTCTCGCTTTATTGCTCATATTGAATTCTAATCTGTACTCAAGTCCCCTTTCACGTATGATCTTACACAACTGAAATATTCTCTTTAAAGTTTTTGTTGTTATGTTATACGCTTTATCTCCGATATTAGAAACTAAACAAGTTTTGAAACTAACAATTGAATGAGAGCAAAAGTGAGAACTTTTTCTAAGCTTGTCAAGTCTTGATGACACCATCAATTGAATTGGCCGTTGAGCCAAAATTCGATTGATGATTATTTTCTTCAATATCTTTTCGGTTGCAAATTCCATACTTTTATATTTTTCGAAAATTTGTCAATTTTTCATTGATTAGCTCATTTGTTTTTTTGTTTATAATGTCTTTTAGGATATTAAAATAGACCATAAAACAACATTTTGATTTATCGTGCTTATTTTCATGATTCATTCACTCCGAACTCATATTATATTTTCTTACAGAGAAAACATAAGTACATGAATAGTAAAAGTCATCATTATGTTGACATTATATGTATACAAAAAAAAACCAGTAAGGGAGCTATTTTCAGCTTTGCTGAAACTTATATACTTTTGCAAGCTTTTGGAAAATCCGTTTTATAGTTTTTCTAATAAGAATCTTATAAGTTTTTAAAGATAAAGGGGCATAGCCCCGCCCATTTTCTAACTTGTTTTTAAGAGTACAATGCAATCATTCTACACTTCATTTTACGATTTTCTATCCCGTCTGCTAATAGATAAATCACATTTTTAAGTTTTTCTCTATATGGGCGGTGCCACGCCCTTATGTCCGATTCTTATGAAACTTTGTAATATGGTCAAGGATTCTAAAAAACGCGTAACTGCAAGGTTTCATTTGTTTATAGTTGAAAACAAAAAAGTTTTTCTAACAAAAACCGAATTTTTGACCGATTGTTCCTATGGGAGCTATATGCTATATTTATCCGATCTTCACCAATTTTGCAGTGTGTCTTAATTTACGTCCAAGATGTTCTTGTGCAAAAAATCGAGGCGATAGCTTTAAAATCAAAGAGTTTATTGAGCAAAAACCTCATTTTTAACCGATCGTTCCTATGGCAGCTATATGCTATAGTATTCCGATCAAGCTGGTTTCTACATATAAACTGCCTGCAAGGAAAAGAAAATTTTCTGCGTTTAAATTTTTTTGCTAACTTCAAAACTCTGGGAGGAGTTCGCATTGAAACAGACAGACGGACAGACGGACAGACAGACAGACGGACAGACGGACATGGCTATTTGAACTCGTCTCGTCGTGCTGATCAAGAATATATATACTTTATATAGTCGGAGATGTCTCCTTCTCTGCGTTGCAAACTTCACGACAAAGTTAATATACTCTTGCAAGAGTATAAAAACTTCTTTCAGAGTAATATTAACTAAAATGATTACGGCAACACTGTCCTAATTTACAGCTTACGTTATTCTTTTAAATCTGTCTTATATTTTCAGTACTTTTGTGTTTTTTTGTTAAATAAAGATTAATTTGATCCTTCACTTCGCTCATACGCTTATAACTTTTGTTACAGTCATGAATTTTATATATGGCTTTGTAAATTTGTTTTTTCAACAAATTTGCTCTTATATTTAAGCCACGGATAAACTTGATTTTGTAAAATTAATTTTAAATAATTTTTTAAGTTCTCATTTTCAGAAAATTTGAAGCTTTTAATGCTTGTCAACAACTTAACGTTGAAAGGGCAATTTGATACACGTTCAGCAACTTTGCACACCGCACTTCACTCACCGCATTTCAGCACAACAAACAATGAACCAACTTGTTTCTGACTTCTAATTTGTAAATATGTATATAGGATACAAAATTTTGAACATGTTGTCGACAAATGTCTGTTGTGCTCATCATAACTATTTGATTACACAACAAATTGCAAACAGACAACTGCAAGTGCAGTTAGGCCTCTAATGTCTAATGACTAAAATGAAATTAAATGGAATGTGACAGGCTTGATTTGAGCTTCTGTCGCCAGGCAGACACTTTACTTATTTGCCATGCTTCACTTACTTCAGTTGGTTCAATCTCGACCAAAATTCAAGTTGAGTTGACTGAGTCACTTGCAGTGTGTTTGAGTGCACTTGACTCGACATTTAATGTTGGCTTCGTTCTGCTCTGTTTCATGCTTCATGCCACTTGTCGCTTTGCTGAGTCACTCGTACGGTCGTACAAGCTGTCATCAACAGTAGTGCATAATATAGTTTCAAGTGTCCTTTAGGGTATTGCGGTCTCAGGCATTGGTCGTTGTTGTAGCCGACTATCTCTCTGTCTGTCTGTCGGTCTGTCAGTCTGTTAGTTTATCTAGTTTATACTCTTATGAGTATGTGGCATGTGCGTGTATGTGGTTGTGTGTGTGTGTGCATATGTTGAGGTAAGGCATTAAACCGCAGACACGCACAACAACAAGAAAATACACTGCCTTGCACTCGTCAAGCTTTTTGCTGGCATGTTTTTTACAACGTCAGTAAAATCAACTTTTATACAAAGTTTTACACACCAGAAGTTATAAATTATATATTTGTGCATGCATTCAAAAGTACTTGGCACACAAACTTTGTTCGATTCATGCTCACTTTTCCATTAGTTAATTATTTCCGTATCACACGTTTCTACGTTCCTTGTTGACCAACTCAACTCAACTCAACTCAATTCAACTCATTTATGTAACAATAAAGTGCATTACGTTGTTGGCCATCATTTACTGCTGCATTGGCAAAAAAAAGGCTTCGTTGGACGTTGTTCGCCTCAATTGCGGCACCTGCAGCGCTCCTGTGCTCGCCAACCACTTAGCTGCACTTAAGACAGTAAATTAAACCGACGCCAGACATTTGTGTGTGTATGTGTGTCTGTTAGTCAGTCAGCTGCCTTGTTCGTCAGAAACCTTTTACGTGCTTAGCTGAACTAAAGTGAATTTTCTAAATTGAAACGTTGAAACTTTTAATGTTCAAGTAAAATTGATCATCCAAACATTTTTTTTTAATTCATAACATTTTTTTTGTAGTTGTTGTTTTACTGCATTATTTGTTAAATAATTTTTGTTTTCTTTTCTGGTTAATCTTTGCAGATTCAACGCGTAAGCTTCAAGATGTCCTGCAAGAGTTTTGCGCGCCGGATGCAATACCAAAATTCAATCCGGACGGTGTAAGTATTGAACCTAAAAAGCAAACAAACAAACAAACTGACTGACTCTTACTCTTACTCTGACTGACAAATTTAACCTTCTGTCAGAAGTAAATATCATTAAATTTGTTTCAATAATAAAAATCGAGCGGTAAATTTGTTTGTTTGCATTTGTATCTGTAGCAATATTTAATTTTCTGTTTGTTTGTTTTATTATTGTTTTTCTTATAAGTACAAATTTTTGTGCTCATGGTTGTACTCGTTGTTGTTGTTGTCGGTTGGCAACCGTGTATCAAACTGAATACCAAAAGAAGCGCAAAATTAACCTAAGCTGAGAAAAAAGTTCGTGAAAAAACAAAATTTACTCAATTATATTTGCTTGGCAACGTTGCCGTTTACCGTTGCCCGCTGCCCGCTGCCCCACGGCGCCCCACGCCGCCTTCGCTGTAATTAACTTGGTTGTCATGAGCTTATTTTGGCCTAAGTGCATGCCAGTGTGTGTGTGTGTGTGTGAGTGTGTGTGTGCCGTAACGGTTTACATGCGTATTGAGGTTAAATGAGCATAGCTGAGTAGATTTAACAATAAATTGAAACATACAAACAAACACACACACACACAGACGGAAGGAGATTTGTGACATGTGTTTGTGTGTGTATGTTGTGTTGGCATTGTATACACAATCCCTAAATCCTTTGCTAAGCTTAAGCGGAAATCAACATTTCGTGACTGTGTGCTGCCATATCCGTAAACGTAACTGTATCCGTGTTCATGTTCATGTTCGTATACGCAATTGTATCTGCAAGAGCATAACAGATCTGTGGCATATTACATACGGGTTTATCTACTTGTTGGCATGCGTTGCTTTATTAATTTCGTTCTGTACGTGTGCTGACAGCCTTTCTTTCATTCTATTCTATTCGAAAGGCACTGTATATCTGCTTATGTACATACAAGTACATTTAAAATGAACTCTGTCCAATATCTGATAAATTAATCTAACCAAGCATACACGTGTGCATGTACAGACATACATACCATACATATGTACATACACCATTTGCGATATCTGCGATATTTGCGTCAATGGCAACGAGAAAAATGAAAGTAAAAGAACTGTTGCTCAAATCAATTTCGATTCGCATTCAAGTGTAAACTTGAAAAGTTTCGTGATTTATTATATAAGAGGATTTACTTTCAATCTTCTTTCACATTTATTTATTTTTTTTCAGTTAGTTTGGCTTGTTTCATGGCTCATGCTTACATTCAAGTTTCATGTAATTCAACGCACACGATTCTCAATTTTCTTCTGGTTATTTTACGCCATGTTTGCCAACAATGGCGGCGGCGCGCGCGTCATGACAGCCGGGCATGCGGCCGACCAGCCCGGCTTTCTCGGCTTTGTCGTGCCGTAACTTTGTCGTGAGAACTTCATTCATTGCCATAGCAAAGTCCTTGACTTTTCCTTTCCCATTCGCTTTCATTTGACTTTCCTTTCCTCTCGGTACGCTTGTCGGCCCTGCGCCGTTTTTCAGCGTGTCTTTTGCCGCACATTGTAATAAATATAAAGTTTTATCTTTCGACGGCCATTGTGTGCATTCTTATGTACTTATAATTTATATTGATATAATATGCTCAGTTTGTATTCTAGTTTCAAATTTTTGGTAAACGTGTAATGCGACAACCTTTTCTAATATGCACATTGTTGGCAAGAGTAAATTTGTATTTCAGCAATATAAATTTTGATTACGAAATCTGAGTGCTTTGCCTATGAAAAGTGCAGACAAGACAAATACATTACATTAAACAAATATTGTAAAAGCGTTTTACTTTTTGCCAAGAAATGCTGAAAGTTAATACGAGTTGAGTTCCAAGAATGTTGTAAAAGTTATTCGCATTTGCTGAGAACATTCTCGGGCAATGTGTGCGAATGCCTTGTAGCCATGCGAGTGCGGAAAGCAAATTTGCAATTGCATATTAAAGTAAACTTAAGGAAACTAACATTTTGCATTTCGAATGTAAGCTCACACACACACACACACACTTGGACGTCGTTGTTCATTACACAGTTATACACTCACATGCTGTGTTAGCACTGTGATAAATATCCACAGCCAAGTAAATGAGAAATTTTCCAAGTTTGTAGGCAAAGAACTATAAACTATTTTATATGGTATAATTTTAATAATTAATTAAATAATGTTGAAGCAAGGTCGATGTGTGTGTGTATGCGTCTTTGCGTAGTATATATTTATAAGCGGAACTGTATGGCAAAAAGCAGGCAACAAGAAAACATTAAATGTTAACAATGAAAGCTTAACAGCTGCTAAAGTTCAAAATAAGTGCCCGACAAGCATAGAAAAAAATCACACGAGCGCACTCGAGCAACAACAACAACAACGACATCATCATTATCATTATCATAGTTATAAACATAATAACAAACATCAATGCCGTTATCACATGACGACGCAAGCAGTGTGCCAAGAACCGTGAGCTGTTAGCTGAGAGTCATGCGCTATGAGCCCTGAGCTCGTCCGTTTATTAAACGCCAAACAAAAGCCAAGTGTTGTTCGCACGCCTATCAAATTGCTTTGCGTTGCTGCGTTGCTGCGTTGGCAAATAAATTTTGTGTAACATAATGCGCGCCGCGCCACACAATTTCATCATCAGCAGCCACTATTTTACGCTTAATGGCGACGAGCGTCAGCATTCGCACAGATACACACACACACAGACACTCACACGCATAGACATCAGCCATCAGCCATCGACCGTACTCAAAGTTTATGCTTTAGTTGTGGGTTGGTAAAATGAATAAATTTCCATTTAACGTTTGCGTTTCTTATATTAAGTTTCATTATACATGCGGTGCTACAACAAAATATGCCACAAGCCGACTCTCATCTAACATAACACTATATCTGTACTCAGCAAGAGCGGCAGCGTCGTTTATTTGGGCGAAGAAATTTAAAACGCAGCACGTTTAAATGCGCTCATATATATTTAAAAAAACCAACAACATCCCGGCGACAGCACATCGTAATCATCATCGTCATCGTCATCAACTCTGTTGGCTGCAACTGATTATGACACCAGCGACAATGTTTGTAATGACGTCGTCGTCGTTGTTGGCGTCACATTCAAGTGCTTTTCTTGTTGTTTTTTTTTCGTGGCAAATGAGTGCTGTTTTTCCAACTCATTTGCCAATTAATGAGTGCCCATGACAGCCCTCAGACCAACAAAGACTTCACTTTAAAGCTATTTTGAAACAGTTCCACGTAAATTTTGTAAGCTCACAGAGATTGATCATAATTTTCTTGCATGCAAGACATTTGTCAAACATGAAATATCACATGCGCTTTGCTGACTGGCGTTAATGATGTGTCTATCAAGTTCTAATGTTCAAATATGTTCTGCTGTTCTCTATAAAAAGATGCTATGGATTTGAAATGTCATATGGCCTGTCAATTGGTTGGCTCCTGTCATGTCTCTGTCTGTTATTGACTCTGCACTACCGTTGTAAGCACGTACAGGTGTTAGCCCAGACACAAATATACAAACGAGTCCTTGGTCGGAGTGCTCGTGACATTTACTTGTCTGTTTTAAAATTTGCTGCTATTTCGGGCAAATTTTTGCACATTCCCTGTTTATTTATTGTTGTATTTGATACCCTATTCTGAGTTTCAAACACGCGCCAGAGGTTTAATTAAATGACACACTTAGACGTTCTATGTGAAGACCATCATAAGCACGGCTTGAAACTGAATGGCAAATTTGTTTTGTATTAGAAAAAAGTGCAAAAAAATTAGTTAAACTTCTCCTTCTTCACCACCTCTTTTGTAGTTTTTGCATGAAAACTCGAAAATGACAAATTTTGAGTTGTGATAGTTTAGTTAAACATGTGCGATATGTACAATACAACAAGTCAAATCATCTATCTATCTTACTATGTATCTATCTTTCTACTCGTATATGACAATGTCTCTTCTGTGTGTTATCTACATTTCACAATTTCAAATAAAAAACACTAAGGGCGATATAGTCGAGTATACTCGAAAATATGATATCCTCTCATTATAAAGAATATATATACTTTATGGGGTCCCCCCTCCCCTCCTTCAATGCGTTACATATGTTTCGTTCAAACAAACACAACATACTCTGATACACTATGAGATATTACGTAACTTAAACTAATCCACTGAAAAATCGTTACTCATACGACGCATGGCCTGAGCATAAAGACTCAAAACAAATAGCAAAAATCACATGCAAATTTCTTTTTCGCCGTCAATTGCAATGAGAACATAAAAAATGTAAATCCGTAAAATAAATAAACTGCAAAATGTTTTGCATGACATTCGCAACATATTATGTTGCATAAGAACAGTAAGAAACAGCAGCAAGAATAATAACGAAACAAATTATTCCCTTATGAACACACACACACACACACTTCCATATATAGGATTACATTTGCTCATTCATACATACATACATACATATACATATGTATGGTAGAGTTCTTGCATTTGCTCTTTCTCTATTCAGCACAGAAGAAAGCTTGTTCGCTATTTTTTTTGGCACTCCAAAGATTTTAAAATACATACACACACAGACACAGACATCTGAGTCACGCACTTATGTGGGTGAATGGTGTGTAACAGAAACGAAAAAGGACAAATTTGTCGATTTTCTATTTTAGCGAAATCATTTATAACTTTTGTAGATTCTTGAACATTTATTTGAAATATGATAATGATTGTTTTTGAGCAACTTTCGCTAAGACAATATTATTTTATAGATTAAGGAATCACGCAAATGAAATCTGAAATTAAATTGTCATTAATTTTTTTCTACTTATTTGTAGGACATCGATTTCGATAGTTTTCGTCGTTTTCTCGATGCCTTTTTGGACTGCGAAACCCCCGTGGATTTGGCGCAACATTTATTCGTGTCCTTTCTCAAGTCAAATGTCACACAGGCACAACTGCATGGCAGGGCACTCAATCAAATGGCGGCCATTAGTAGCACAGCCGCCTGTGCGCCCGTCACCGCACACACTAAGGGTAAATATTTCAACAGACACACACACGCATCGTTACAAGCAAAAACACAACCAAAATAAAGTATGGAAATGTGTAGCATACTTTAATGCTGACTTTTTTTATTCGTTTTGTGTTTGCGGTTTTGTTTTGTATTGTACGCACACATGCACACATATATCACATGCTCGTTTGCTTCACTTCCTATAGGCTCCATACCGAACATCAACAGTATCTCGGAAATAGTGCCCAACTTGCCTCAAGGCGTCATCGGCGTTGGTGGCAGCGGTGGCAACTCCAGCGCTGTCAACGAGCCGAAAAGCAGTTTCGTTGACAAAATTCATGGCATCACCGATAAATTACAGCATTCGCTCGGCGGACATCTCTCGCACGATCCCAGCAAGACAGGTATGTATTGACGCAAGCCGCTTAACCGAAGGATTTCATTACACATTTTTCCGCCTTTAGGCAGCGTACATCCGATGGTCACTGTTACGCCCAGCCCATTGGCAGCCAGCGGTCCCATGCTTTTTCAAGCCACGAATGCTGTGCGACGCTCGGTCGATTCAAGTCCATCACACTCACAGACAAATCCTTCGCAAATGTCGCGTAATTCATCCAAGAAGAGCAACAATTCGGTTAATTGCAAAATTGATGGTGAGTAATTATGCATGTGCTTTTGGACGAGTATGTTGCATACTCTTGGCAAACTATTAAGTCGTTCAAACTGTTGCTGCTTGTAATTTAATTATGCATCAAGATTAAAGCGCATTGTGCCTTGTAACTGATAAGAAAATTACAAACCATTATGCATGTGTTTGAGTGAGAATGACAAAAACTTAATTAGTCATACACTCATGCACAGTTAACCACCAACACACGCACCGCACACACACACACAAACATAGACACATTTGGTTGCAACTACTGTGGCTGACGGTTTTGCCTAACCAAGAATTCAATTAACGCTTACAATGTGAGCACTCGACCGTAATTTAACAGCACTCAGTGAGCCTCCAACCATTGCTCGCGTGTGTATGTGTGAGAGAGCCTTGTGCATTTAACAGAGCATTTCAAGCGCTCACTTTCTTCGCATGTCATGCGACATTATTGGCAAATTGCGCTCATTGGCATTTGTCAATGTCACTGCTTCAATGCTCAGTTGACAAACTGATTACTCAGAGGTTTACATGATTGAATGACAGCTGTTTGACAGCTAAAAAAAAATTGGAATACAAATTGTATTACAAACAAAACTGATGAAAGCAAATATGTAACATAATGTTTGCATATACAAACATAAAAATGAAATACACAAAAAATGTTTACACCGAATTTGAAAAAGAGAATAGATACGATAGAAATGTGTCGTTGGCGTATCGCATAGCATACATTGTGATGCAAATATGGTGAGTTGTTGTTTGGTTATCTGACTATGGGTATCCCAAAGGTCCAAAACTCCAATCAAAGACAACAACTTAACAAAAAGTATTCATTATACAAAAGCAAAAGTACTAACAAAGTTATGACTTTTATTAAATTGTTGAATTTTCTTGCCAAATAAATAATTTTAATTACACAAACATTTTAAATTAACATTGATAACATAAAAGTTCATGCAAATGCACAACATTAATGATTTACCAACCAAACATGGCATTTTTAATTGCAAAATCAAAGCAATTTGCAAATGAGTGCCATCAAGCATGCTTTAATAACTTTTGAGTTTCATTCATTAATGTATGCATGCATTAATTATGGAAAATTACATGCAAGAAATGGCAAACAGTGAAAGTGAGCGTTCCTCACACACACACACACACACTCGAAAATTGTAGGCAAACTTTAGCAGAAAAAAAACAACGAAGGAAAAACAGAGAATAAAAGATAAAAATCTTCGGTTGTATCGAAATTATGAGATACTTCATACCATTCATTGCCCCTCTATTGGGCAAAAAAAAATGAAACAATAAAAGTCTATAAGATTGTTATCCACTTTCACTAATATTTTTGAAAATTCAATATAAATTCAATAAATGGTCTGACATACATGAGTTAAACATCGGTAAAGTTAAGATCAGCCACACGACCTCATGAATTTATGGACTTTGGTTAATTCGCATTGCCTTAGGTTTTCCTTCTTATTGAGAAGTGAGTGACAAAGAAGGCTTGCACAAACTCTATTAGAATATTGTAATACATTTCTTTACAGAGCTTGTGTGTAGAGTATTACAAGTGAACAAACGCAACGCAGGACCAAAGAAGACTTCTGTCGTAAATCATATGCCAATTAGAATTTTTTTCTTCTTTCTTTTTGCTTTTCCAGCATTAGTTGACTTGCAAGGACGAATATAAACATTTATTTTGCTAGCGAATCTTCTTATGCGTATTGCGCCTTGGCGTAGGCTACAGGCCGCGTATCAGCGTTTGGCGCAGCCATGTGCTTTGAGCGCAATTGAACAAGCGAGATCTTTGGCGTTTGCTTACGTTTCTGTCTGCTTGCTTAGTTTCATTTATTTCGCTTCGTTACAAATGTACACGAATGATTAATGTACAACTCGCAAAGCGCAACGTGGACGAATGTGCTGACGGAATGATGAGCCAACTGACAGGAGACAGAAAGGGAAGGAGGGAGAAAACAAAAGGCACAAAATGGAATATTTGCTTAAATTTTTTTCCTCCTCTTCCATTTTGTTGCCCAACTTGCAATTGAGTTTCCTTCATCATGCGTCGTCGCTTCATTTCCGTGCTGAATGCCTTCGTCCTTTGTAGCGCGGCCATTGTTATGCCGTTTGAACTCATTAATGTGCCAAAAAGGGGCCAAGAAATTGTGTTGGCGTTGCGAATTCATGAATACGAATAAGAAGAAAAAAAAAACGAATTGTTTTATTTTGTATTTTCTGTTCATTATTTTTTCCTCTTTCAAGCAATTCAGATGAGCCCAGTTCAGCTCGGCTGAGCGTTGAATTTACTGCGCCCACATTTGTATATGGCGGGGTGGCTGTTTTCGTTCGACCGGGCAGTTGGGATAAGCTTGTGGTGTGGATTAGTTAATTGGATTAGTTTCGGTTGCCTAATATTTTTGGCTTCGTTTTTGTGCTGTCATTTTTTGTTATTTTATCATGGTTTTTTTTAGTAAATTAAATTTATTGTTTGAATTTTGTTTGCACAAATTGTAACATCAATCGTCATCGCGTCGCCGTCATCTAATTAATGCGCTCATCAGGCTCGAATTGTTGATGATAGAACGGCAGTGTCGACGTCAATGTTGGTTTGCCGCTCATCTTGAATGCGTCTTATTCGAAAAATGCTGAAATGTTTTGTTCGAGCAAATATCAACAATACTCCAAACTTATACAATATATAAATTAATTTATAAGAAACTCACACACGCACACACGCACACTTGCACACAATGAACGTACGGTAAACATAATTAGCGTATATGTAAATATACATATTTGGTTAATAATATATTTAGCAGAAATGCCACGCCGACGCCGCAAACGAGCACGGAGAAAAGGGCAGAAGCGCTTAGCAAACACGATTAGCGTTTGTCGTTGTGCTCGGAGCATTTCCGCTAAGCAAATATATTGATATGCATTATTGGAGTGTGTGTGTGTGTGTGTGCGTTTGCAAATATATGAATTACATCATTCATGGTTGTTTGATAAACAAATTAATTTGACATTCCATCGGAAAATACCAATTAAATTGCCTTAAAAGAAATTTGTTTACCAACGAAGGTACAAATCTTTTTAGTGCATTCACTAAAAGCAACACCGAAATATAAATAGAAAAAAATGTGAAAAAAATGTACAAATGAAATAAGTCTGAAAGAACTTTTCACGTTGGCATTGATAAATGAATAAACATGATCCATTTGCAGCAAAATGCTTTTTTGCATAATTGCGCAAATTGAATTGGAGATTTTTGCGCGCTACTTATTTTACTTTTGAACTTATAGTTTGTCATCTATTTAAAGTCATTGCAAACTTTAAATAAAGAAAGTGAAAGGCAAAAACCATGCAAACTGTTTTGATTAACTGTTTTGATTAAAGTTTCGGTTTGAAACGTCAAGATTTCGTTAATGGCTCAGAGTTCTTTACTGATCGATTTATTATTTTAGTATTTTAGTTAGTAAATGTCAACGTCTTCTTCTTTAAATTGGCGCTTGAACAATGCGCCGTGAAACTGTCGTCACTTTGTCACCGATTAGATGATCTTGAGTATCGCTTGCGACAAGTTTTTGTGTCAAAAGCAACGCGCAAAGCTTTAATTAAAACTTGTAAAAAGTTCTTTGGAAATTATGAAGTGAAAGTTACTAAGTAATGTCACAAACAGCACAATTAATATGTAAAGAGTGTAAATACACCAAAAATGAACGACAATTACAAGGACATTAAATTTGCGCGACTATAATCATTATTAAAGGCTGAGTGAAACAACGTGCCGTGTACTATGCTCTACCCGAAGTTTGGCAGACAATTTATTAAAATTATTATCGTTTTCACTTTTTGCAGCTGACATCAAACTCTTGACACGCAAACTTTCGCACTTTGATCCTTTGACGCTTAAGGTTTCGCTCAAGGATGTTGTCTGCTATTTATCCTTGCTGGAAGCTGGCCGACCTGAGGACAAACTCGAGTGTAAGTAAATACATCACATTAAAATAGCAGTAAGCGAGTTGCTTGTGTAGCTGAAGCAGCGCCCTGAAGTATGCAACGCCATGTGCACTATTTATGGCAAGCAACTTTCGTTGTTCGTTTTTCTTTTTCGTCGTAATTTTCTCATTCGCATTTTTTGTTGGCATTGCAGTCATGTTTCGCTTGTATGACACCGACAGCAACGGCGTGCTCGACACCGCTGAAATGGATGCTATTGTTAATCAAATGATGGCCGTTGCCGAGTATCTGGGCTGGGATGTCAGCGAATTGAGACCGGTAAGTGCAGGAGTGCCACAGTGAATAAGTGAGCGTAAAATCAGTTCGCAAAGAGCTTTAATGTCGCTTAAATTAAGCGCAGCAATGGTCACGTTAATACGCAAAAACAAAGCCTCAACAAAACAGAAAATGTCCTGGTATTTTATTAATTAAATCAACTCAACTTAATCGCAATGAAAAAACACAAAAATACCATTTGCCACAAAATGGTCGAAAATATTTCGCCGCAAAGTCTTTAGTCGAACAAAAACAATAAACTTGATTCGAAACGAAACGTAACCAAATCGACTTCATGGAATTATATTGTAGTCAACTCAGTTAAGTCCCGCCACGTCTCGCCTCAGTTCGACGTGGTTGCGCCACCACTCGTTTCGCCCTCTGCTGCGGTAAATTCGATAAAACTTTTCCAATTACTTACGAGTATTTTGCCACCAAGTGAAATTCACTTGGAATTAATTTCGTTTCTTGTGCTGTTTTGTTTCGATTTCATTGTTTGGTCAACCAAAGAGAGCAAAACAAAAACAAACAGGTGAAAACAAATAGGCAAAAAAAAAAAATAATCTCAAGTCCGTATTCCGCCAAGGACCTCAGACAAATGGAAGCAAAAAGCACAACTAACATGTTTTTACATACAGGCCCAAAATAAAATGAAAAACAAAATGCAAAACTCAATTAACAGAAATATGAGCAGAAATATTTTCCGTTAATATATTTCACTTCCACTTTCAAAGCAAAAGGAAAAGTAAAAGTATTTCAATCAAATTAATTTCGCTAAGCGGAAACCCAAGAAAATTCATATAATATTATTTCATTTAAGGAAATATTGATGAAAATATTTGTATTTGTAAATAAAACATTTATCTCTTTTGTTTAACATTTTTAATATGTTATCCAGCTTTGGAGTACATCATGTGAACCAATAGGAAAAAAATCATGCATTGCAAAACAAGACCTTGCATGCACGATCTACTCACTGTTTTGGACGAAATCAGTTTTCGTTGCAGTCGCTACAACAATAGACTGCGCTCGCATTCAAACCAACTTGTCAATATTTTAACCAGACTATCCATTCAAAAATTTTTATAAAAGACCCTTCACACCTTCAATATTTGAATTAATTTATTTATTTTTTTCACATCTATTTAATTTATGAACGCATGTTAATATTCTTTTAAATTAAACAAATGATTTATTGTATTAAAATATGACTGATTTTCATAAAAAATACCTCATTAAAAAAAAATTACATTTTAGAGAAAATTTCAAAATAAATGTATTTAATTGCGCAACAAACATTTAAATTCCACCCCAGAATAGTTTTTTGCCACAATTAGGTTGAATTTTACATAACTTTTTGCTTAACGAAATCTTCTTCCGAGAAGTCAAATATATTGTTAGTTTCCGAGCAATTCATTTGAAGTGATTACATTTACATTATAATTTCCTACCAAAATGAAATGAGACCTTTGCTCACTTAACAAGAAATGCATTTGCTTAAAGCTCAGCACTTTCAGAAGAAGCGAACACAACAAATGTTACAAAATAAAACAGAAAAAAGATGATAATACATAGTTGCAATTTACTACCCTCTTGAAAAACCTCTATTCATATTAAAGAACAAGACTTAACCGGAAAGCGAAATAAAATGTCAAAAAGACCAAGCAGGAAGTTGAAGAATGACAAGGATGCCGATTGCAAAGCCAATGTCAAATATGAGGAAAAATGTAAAAATAACCATTGAGAAAATTTACCTTTTGCGAATGTCAATCAGGAAATCTGACTGCTTACGCTCACTTCACACTTGTGCTTGTATATGTATTTATATGTGTGTGGGTGTGTGCGTGTGCGTGTGTGAGTAGGTGTTTTAACTTTTTTCGCCTTACGCTATATTTACAGATACTACAAGACATGATGGTTGAAATTGACTACGATGCCGATGGCACAGTTTCCTTGGATGAGTGGCAACGCGGTGGCATGACGACAATACCGTTACTCGTTCTGCTCGGTAAGTTTTCGCCTGCTTCAATGCGGCAGTGTGGGCGAATGGCAAATGGCGAATGAACGTAGAATCAAGTGGGCAAGGAAAGTGCGACTGTTGCAACTGTCACCATGATGCTGCTACTGACGACAACGGTGATGGTAATCATGATGTTGCATGCATGCAAAGGACTCTGTCATTGCCTCTGCTATCAATTTGACTGGCGTCATAATCAAATCGTTTGCAAATTCACACCAACGATATTGGCAATGGCAGACTGCAGTTCATAGCCTTGCAGCCAAGCAATTTTATATCATTCAGACGACACACTCGGACAGACATACAAATATATTGACTGGTTTTTCAATAAAAATCATTTGTGTCTTTTCTCACCTCAGTCTTACGCACACATGTGCATCTCTCCTATTTTACATCTATCTCGTTCATCCTTTGTCTCGCTTTTATTGGCTCTTTCTCTCACAAACACTTTCTGTGGCATTATTTATCATACATGTAGGTGTTGATAGCACGGCGCTCAAAGAGGACGGCATTCATGTGTGGCGCTTAAAACACTTCAGCAAGCCCGCCTACTGCAATCTTTGTCTCAACATGTTAGTTGGCCTCGGCAAGAAAGGTCTTTGCTGTGTGTGTAAGTATTGCTGACTGGCATATCCCTATGTATGTATATATGTATGTATGTATGTGTACGTGTTATCTGCGTGTGCAACTTTGCATTTCCGTTGCTCCGGAAATTTCACTTTTCGTTATTTATTCTACCTGACGAAATTGAATTTTCTTTCCAATTTCAACAGATTGATGAAAGGTCAAACGTATGCGACCAATTAAACTAAATGAAATTATTGAAATACATGTATATACATATATGTATGTATGTACATACATGTGTGAAAACGTTCTCAACTTTTCACAGAAAATTGCAATTTAATTGTTCAATTACTGTTAACTTTATGTTTTTCATGGTCATTTTCGCTCTTACACACGCCTTTTTGCTGCCTGTAGTGTGCAAGTACACGGTACACGAGCGCTGCGTACAGCATGCGCCTGCCTCCTGCATCACGACGTACGTCAAATCGAAGAAGGCCAAAAGCGGCGGCGATCTGATGCATCATTGGGTGGAAGGCAATTGCTACGGACGCTGTTCAAAATGCCGAAAGCGCATTAAGGCATATCACGGCATCACAGGCCTGACTTGTCGCTGGTGTCACATGATGGTAAGTAACACTCAAGGACAATTTGTGTGAAGGTCACAACTGATTACATTAGGCGACGACAGCTTACGGCTTCTGTCAAAGAAAGTAGCTTCCTAATAGCATTTGCCACATTATGCGCAACTTGGTACAGAACTTTTCACGGCCAAGGCCAATTTCGCGGCAAAAGTTAATTTTGCTCCTCAAATTATAGTAAAAACTTATAAAGAGCCCTTTTTGCTATATTTGTTTCACTTTTTTCTTTGCTGATTGAACTCTTCTTGGAAATAATCAAAGTATTGCATAAAGTGCACGCACACAGATATAAATACAAAGAATTGTTACCTATATATACCTATACATATATGTATATACAAACAAAAAACAAAGAAGATTACTCTTACACATTGCAAAATGCTTGGCTTATAAGTTGAGTGGCATTTAAGTAGATACATATATAAGTATTATACACAAATCTGTCAATAAAACGAAAGAAAAAATGGCAGAATCATTGTGATAAAAAAATGCCAAGCATTTTTAATAAAAACAAAAAAAAAAGATAATTTGACAGTCAATGGAAGGCTTGTATGCTAACAGAGAATTGCTTTGCATAAAGCGCTTCGAGCTCGACTTGTTACGCGGCCGTGATTTTATCGTTGTACACTTGTCTTGGATTGACATTTTTTTCGATATGTTGGCACATTGCTTGTTAAATTACTCGCTTGCACGCCTCAGCTAATACATTGCCAACAATTGCAACAAGAGCAAAGACAACAACAGCAACAAGGAGCTGTGGAAAGGAAAGGAATCGAAACTTCGACGTGCAACTTTGACAAGTGCAATGCAAATAATGCTGTGTCATTTACGCTAACGCCGTCAACGACAGCAAAGAGACAACAGCAGTGTTAGTTAAGCCTGGCAACGCATGACTGTGAAACATTTTCAAGACCATAAATCGAGAATTTCTTATTCCGTTGGTACGTTTTTATGTAAGACAAGAAACAAGAAGCTTTTTCGATATAAGACAAAGTGTGTAAGAGTAGGAGAAAAGGTTGAGCAATAAGCGTGTAGTAATTTGTGGAAAATTACTTTGATAAAACGCTTGAAGCATTTTCGACTCACAGCACATTTGCCTCATGTCAGCCTTCTTTCGAAAATATTTTGTTCAAGAAATCTTTGGTAATTTTCACAACATTGCAAAACTTCGACATTTTGAATTTTTATTGTTTGTGCTTTGCAGTAAAAAAATCTAATTAAGTTGATGGTATTTATAAGCAATTTTAGTTTGGCGTATTAATACCAAAACTCATTGGAGAATGAAATGCGTCAGAATGTTTGGCACTGAAGTGAAGAAATATTGTTATTATTCGTGTGTACTAAAGTTAACACATAACCTTAAATTCAAAACTTTAAAAACAATAAATAAATACGAAAACGGAATCTATTCAAAAAAAATCGGTCTTACTTTTGGTTCATCTTATGTAGGAATGCAATTTTTCGATTTATATACAAAGTTTCGATTACTATTTATTATTCGATTACTAGCGCGCATACAGATTCAAATGCACATAATTAAAAGCATTATGGATTGTCCTTGTGGCTTTTAATGCAAAACGTTGCGCTGTAAACGATACCATAATGTCAATGAGAAGAACTTCACCCACTAAATAAATCACGTTTAATAGTCACGTGCAACATCGACAACAACAGTGTCAAAAAAGGAAAAAAACTTCTAAGTAGAAATCCCCATTTAATCGTATTAAAAATTAAAATTAACAATTTTTCGCGCGAAATGAACTTTTAATCGGATTAATTAGGAAAGATGTAACAAAAAAAACTAAAAATAGAAAAATAAAACTGCCACTAAGAGTGCTAAGCTATCACTGACAGGAGAGCTGGAGAGGCATGAGGGCCGCATCGCCAAAGGCAATGAAGTGGAAATTGGATTAAAGTTAATTTTTTTATTCTTTTCGACCAATCATTTTAGCGGACTTAATTCTATCTCTCTTTTGTACTTTCTTTGTACAATTTGGCTAATTTGATTTCTGTTTTAAAGCTTTTTCACAAAGACACCAAAAAAATTGTATTATATTCTGATATTAAAATTTTTTTACATTTCGTTTCTTGTCTTTTTGATAGCTTCATAATCGGTGCGCTTCATCGGTTAAGAAGGAATGCACGCTGGGCGAGTACGCGGAGCTGATTGTGCCGCCCACCGCAATTTGTCCGGCCGTGCTCGATCGCCAACGTTCGGTGAATCAAACGAACAAAGTGAGTTAATGAAGCGCAAATAATGACTTTTGCAATTGCTCAACGACAATTGACGCTTTCAGTATTAACAAATATTAATGTAAATTGCATAAAGATAATATTCATAAATTTTGACCTTCGTATTCTGTCCGCTGCTTTGCAATCATTTACCAACAAAATTCATATGCTGCAATGCAAATCATCAACGCAATGACTGCCCACCAACCAATCAAATCGAACCATCAATCAATCGAAAAAAAAATAAAAACAACAAATGCAAATATATGAAAACTCTTAAATAAAAGAAATCTCAAATTCACCATCGCCAGGCGACACACTTTCAAATAACGCCGCCGGACGAGCAGAGTTGTCCGCTGCTCGTGTTCATCAATCCGAAAAGCGGCGGTCGGCAGGGCGATCGCATACTACGCAAGTTTCAGTACATGCTCAATCCGCGGCAGGTGTATGACCTCTCCAAGGGTGGGCCCAAAGAAGGTGAGTAGGCAAATTTAAACAATAAGGAAAAACAAAAAAACAATTTTTTACGGAATATTTTTTGGTGTCAACGCGTCGTATGCGTGCTCTGTGCCTATATTAATATTACGTATGCGCCCTGTCGCCCAACATTTAATAAACGACATAAAATATTTGTTGTACGTCGCATAGGACTTACACTGTTTAAGGACCTGCCGAATTTCAAAGTCATCTGTTGCGGCGGCGACGGCACCGTCGGCTGGGTGCTCGAGGCCATGGGTAAGACTCATGTAGCATAATTAAGTCGACCATTTACACTTGAAATTTCATACTTGCGTCTTTGTTGTTTATCATTACGATATTTTAACAGACTCCATTGAGTTGGCAACGCAGCCTGCCATTGGCGTGATACCGCTTGGCACTGGCAATGACTTGGCGCGCTGCTTGCGCTGGGGTGGCGGCTATGAGGGCGAGAACATACCGAAGCTGATGGAGAAGATAAAACGTGCCTCGACTGTCATGCTAGACCGTTGGAGCATTGAAGTAACCAATGAAGCGCCAATCGATGAGCTGCTCAGGCCAAAGGTACGTGATATTTCGACATGAATGGTGGCAAAAGCGCGCAGACCAAAAGTTAAATAAGTTAAGTCGTCTGTGAAACACGAAACGTGCAGTAAGCCACGTGCCATGTGCCTTGTCAATATGCATACGGCTAAAAGACTTGATATACCGCCACTCTAGAGACCCAACATGCTATAAGCGCGCCATTTGAGTGTGAAGAACAAGCTTTTCAGGTTTTTGGCTTCGAAATCCAATTATGCTATCCGAAAATCATGCATGCCAATTCAGACTGTGAAGTTACTCTTGAATGACTATTTTTTTGGTTGATCCAATTTAAAAGTGATTAGACAAAAAAAAAACACGATGCATACAACATGACGGCTTGCAATGTTGTTGCTTACACTTCTCTGCAATTCTTATATCTTTGGCAAAGTTAAGTTTTTTGTTTTGTACTGAAAAACTTATAATCCAATTTCAGGTAACGCTGCATTCGAATATACAAAAAATGTTTGAATTGTCGCAAAGTGTTGTTGTGGACAAATCGGTGATTGAGAAATTTGAAAAGGGCACACAACGACAAAATCTCTATAAATGTATTGCAAACGATGCCACAACCTCAACGATAATGTCGGCAAAAGCAACTGAATTCACACAAGAGGCAATGACAACAGCAACAGCGACAACAACAACAACATGTAGCAGCACAACAACTTGTCGTGCAACCAAAAGCATCTCAATGTCAACATTCGAAACTAAACGCATACAGAAGACACTAACAAATACACTAAGCAACGGCAGCAGCATCAGCAGTTGCAGCAGCACGAGTACTACTGTGCAGCAACCACAGCAACAACAACACCAGACAACACAATCTCTTGAGATTTTGTCACAAGTAAATACAAAAATGGACGATAATAATGTCGAGCGACCAGGGGCGTTTGATGTCAGGGAAATGCAAGAAGAAAACTCAGCAACAAAATTGCAAAACGAAGCGCTGCATAACGATACGTTTGAGAATAATCAAAGGGATAATAATAGTCAGAACAATAAGGATAACAATATCGTAAAACAACAAATTACATTGTCATTGGATTTGTCAGATGCAACAATGGGAAAAACAGCAGCAAATGACATGATGGCAACACCATTAGTTCCGTCAGGAACAGCAGCAACAACAACTAACGACACGCTGTGCAATCCAGAGCGAAATTCTATTGGTAATGGTGTAAATGAGCATGATGCCAACACCAACACAAATGCTAATAACAACAACAACGATCAGTTGCTAAACAAGCGCGAAACAAAGCAATCGCAACATGCGCCAACAACACCACAAACACCACGATCACCGCTTACCCCACAAACGCCCATAACACCAACGACAGCGGCAACAGTCACGGCAACAACATTCCCGTTTTCAACGCAACAACAACTAGAACAACAACAACAGCAACCACAACAGAAGCCCATTAAAGTGCAATCGGACAAGGATTGCACAGTGCCATACAACATAATCAACAACTATTTTTCCGTTGGTGTGGTAAGTACACAAAAACAAAGAAATGCTTCAAGTTTCTCGCCCTTTTCTTCTTCTACTCTGAGTGGAAGAATTGTACGACACACCAGTGCTGCCGCTTACCCCACCTCACTCCAATCCATTGTTCCCGTTTAGCAATTTTTGTAGGAGTACATAATTTTAGGAACGTTGGAATGTGTTGGTCTATATGACAGCGCTACTTCGCACATACATACATACTTCTATTCATGTGACA
Source organism: Phortica okadai (assembly GCA_034638295.1). Taxonomy (NCBI): domain Eukaryota; kingdom Metazoa; phylum Arthropoda; class Insecta; order Diptera; family Drosophilidae; genus Phortica; species Phortica okadai. The sequence goes on from CM067851.1 coordinate 7,996,865, forward strand.
CACGCCACCCAACCAACCAAACAAACGACAGCTTTGTATAAAATCTTTTGTTTTGATTTTCGAAATGTTGATTGCTGTAATTTTTGTAATCAGCGTGATAAAATGCAACAATGTGTTGTCACGTCGAAATGTCATGTCGTATCATTAGTGTATAATGCACGCAATGCTATATTTATACAGACACCAACTCATAATTACAACGCTTTGGGCGATGTTGACATGTTGCGAAGCACAGCGTTGATTTATTGCAATCGTTGCCTTGTTAAGCCAGACCAGCAATTGCACATGGCATCTAACAAACGAAAAACTCAACTAATTCAATTATGAAGTATTTAGAGCGGCAAACAATTGTTACTAATTTTACCCTGGCTTGAAAGTTTGATATTCCAGCTGTCACGACTTTTGCGGCTTTTGCGCATAAACAATTGCACAAATCCAATTAGAATTTATAACCCGTCTCAGAGCTGTTTGTGCATAGAGTTACGTTAATTAAAAATATCTGAAGATGCTCAGAAATTAAAAACAAATAAATAAACTTTTAATATTAAAAGTCAACTATTTTTTTTGATTTTCATTTTTCAGTTTAAGTTTATTTTGTATTTGTATACTCTTCACGTATGTGAATAGTATTATAACTTTGACACGGAGTTCGTAACAAATCGAAATATACGTTTCCGACTATATAAAGTATATACATATATTCTTTATCTTGATCTTGTCCGTCTGTCCGTCTGCCTGTCTGTCTGTCTGTCTGTATGTATGCAAACTCCTCCCTCTGCTTTTAAGCTATCGACCTGAAATTTGCACACAGTCTTGAATTTTATTAGGAGGCATGAAAACTATTTTGAACAAAAAAAGGGGCATAGCTACTCCCACTTCTAGCAAAAATCAATAATTTGAATATCTCCAGTACCCTTTGAGCAAAAACAATGAAAATTGGTAGCCTATATATATAAAGATAAAGGGAAATAAGATTCAATTAAAAAAAGTGGGCGAGGCACAAATAAAAGGGCGTGAAGAGTATACAATCTTCAGCAAGACTGCATAGAGCGTCTTTATTGGTCATATGTGACTTTATAAATCTATTGGCGGCCAATTATTTCTCACCACCAACTTATTCATTTATTTTGCAAGAAATAATTGTATTCCTTCCTATTTAAGCAACTCATATAACGTTTGACATATTTTACCGTTTTATAAACGAAATTTATTGCGCATCCATCGCCTTTGGTTAGTTAAATCGATTAAGTAAATGTCAAAACCGGTGCACATTCTGAATAATACCCTTTTGAATTACAACGAGCAAACACCAATGGGATTATCATGAACTCGTAATTTGAAACACGCACAAAGCACAAAAGGAAAACGAAATTGAAAAATCACTTAAATGTAAATTTCACGTGCAGACGCGCCTCACGATATGCAATGAAATTGCGTCGAATTCATTTACAACCGCGAGCTATTGCAGATAAATTGAAATATTCAACGAATACCAAAACCGGTCAGAGTTCAATCGGAAAAAAATCGTACGAAAAATTAACATTTCAAAAAATGTTGATTGTAGTAAAATAGCAGAGCAGAAGCGATTAGTCAATCGTGCACTCGAACGAATGTGCGTTGCATTTAAAATGCAATGCCAAAGGGAAAATAACAAACGGCAAACGAACTTATGCACACACACAAAGGGAAGCAGACATGTCGAATATAGCATTGGCTTGCATTGTATCTAATGAGCTCGATTTTATTTATTGAGTTTATGGCAAATAAATGTTTCGTAATTATAGCATTAAATATTAAAAAGGTTTTTTTAGTCGTGTTATTTCAATTTAAAGCTTTTTTGTGTAGATTTAGACAAAAATCTCATGTCTACAAGTGTAAACACCCTGTAGATTTATCTACACTGTCTCTACAACAAATATTTATCTACATAATGAGTAGTGTGTGTAAACAACTTTCAGAGTAGATAAAACAGCCTCGATTTGTGTCTACAAGTTTGTTAAGCAACAGAACAAATTTTTTCCTCTACATTGTTATTTTCACATAAAAATAATACCGATGATTCATTTGTCACGTTTGACACTTCCAAAAATTGGTCCCAATTTGGGAAAAAGAATCAAAGGAAGAACAAAAACAAAGAATAAAATGGCCCTTTCACCAAAAAAAATGCGTGGGAAATGCGATTATGTGTGTATATAAATATTATATGAATATAATTATAGCAAATGACGGATGCGAGTGTACTGTTTTTGAATGCATGGTGTACCCATACTCAATAATATCAATAATTTGACAATAATTTGAAAAAATGTTGGCACACAGCTGCGACTCCTTCCTTCAACTCCTACAATAACTGTAAAATCCAACGTTCTCAGCATTCCTAGCATTTATTTTTGTGATCTATGATTTCTTCCACAATCGATTTTGTTGATGCATATTGTTTCTGGCGCATTTCCAACTTTTCTAATTTTTTTTTGTTAATTTATTTTTGGGAATAATTTTTTAATGTCAAAAATCAGTTATGTCAAAAGCGAAACAGTAGCGCCCTCTATCATTATCTACATTCTGCTCGAAAGTGTAGTCAGTGTAAACACCTTGTAGATAGCAATGTAGATATTTTCCAAATTTATCTACTCGAAAGAAAAATTTCGTAGATTTTCAATTCAGTGTAAACATAAAACGTAATTTATCTACACTTTGTGTTGAGATATCTACACAAAAAATCTCTAATGTAAACAGAGCTTTAATTTTATTTCAATTGTGTCAAAATTAAATTATTTCAAAATCTATCAAACTATTTACCTATTGTATTGGTAACACCTACCTACATATAAATTACGGTGACTAAAAAAAAAAAAAATTTTTATGTTGGTTTTTTTGTTACTAAATACGCCAGTACATTCTGATTTTTTTGCTAGATAACACATACATATTTTCTGACTGATTCCCGGAATTCCCGAAAGATCTGTTCGTTTGCCAAGTGAAGCGGGCGGTTAACAGCTAGTATCTCGAAGGAATAAAGTATTTCATAAGAACAAATGTCATATATTGAAGAAAAACGCTTTTACAAAATTTGAGACAACAATCTGTTTCTAATTATCTTGTTAAAAATTGTTTTAATTATTTTCTAAAAATACTTCAAATCAAAATTCAAAGTCATCGCCTTTGGGCATCACCTAAACAAGTCGCTTTCGCTTGTGCGCGACTTGGTTTACAACAACACCAATGTTTACAACTATTATGCTTATTACCTAAGGATTCCAGCTAAATTTAAAGCGTAAAAGAGCGAAAACATTGAAGTGCCAAGACGTTAAAACAATAAGAGAAAGCGACAAAGGGGGAAAGGAGTTAAATGCTATCAAAAGAAAAGTGTTGGGAATCGCTTAAAACAAACACATTGCACCCTTGGGGCATTTTCAAAGTCAAATACAGCAACTTGAACATAAAATTTCAAACAGACAAATGCAAAGAAAAAGAGATAGCATTAGAGACCAGCAGAGAAATATGGAAGTGAGTGGGTTGAAGGCAGATCAACGCAACGGAAAAACGCAGCCGACGATAAAAATAAAAGTTTCGAAAAGTGTCTCATATCAGCGTTGAATAATTTAGTGTAATTTAAGATATGAACAACATGTTTAACGTCCGAAATAAGCAAAAAAAAAAAAAGAAAATACAAGCAAAAAACAACAAAAAAAGGGCTAAGAAAAAGATTTAATGTCACTATAAAGAAATGTTAAGTGACAAATTTACAGCAACCGCAATGACAACGAGTGCGAATGAAATATAAGAATAAAGCAAACCGAACTGTGCCAAAATACAGTAAAAATAAAAGAAACGCTAACTCACTTAAAGCAACGATGGCGAAAAGTAAATGACGGTAAAAAGAAATCCGCAGAACATAAAACGGAAATAAAGTACAAATCTGAGTTTGTGTTGAGTTTCCCAACGGGGATTTTTGGTGTTAGACTGAAAGCGAGCAATGAAATTCCTGCTGGAACAGTGACCGAGCAGAAAGCATACAACATACATGTGTGTGTGTGTGTGTGTGTTTGTGAGTATGAGTTCTGAAAACGAGCACATGTGTGCGTGTAAAGGATACTATTTGTCAAGTGTGGCTAAAGTTGAAATCCTTTTTGTGCAAACATTTTGCGCCTGAAATGAAATCAGCCTAATACATAATAGCAAAGAGCATTTGAAAAAAAAAAACCAAAAGGAAAAAGAAGAAGAGAGAGAAAAAGTGAAAACAGCGAAGCGACTAACGACTAAAGGCCGTAAGAAATTCTTACGAAAATAAAAATGCCGTAAAGTGAAATATGTTTGTATCTTGGCAGGCGTTTGACTCCACTTGCACAGCCAGCAAATACATTTACATGTGTAGGTGTGTGTGAGTCCTGTGTTGTGTGTGTGTGGGTGACTGAGCGATTGAACTGTCGACATTGGATTGTATTAGATTTCATCTCTGGCTAACTCTGTCTCGCTCTCTCTGTGTATCTGTGTCTTTAAGCATGTGTCTTTGTGTGTGTATGTGTGTGTTTTCGTTGCTTGTTTTCTTTTGACAGACATAAAATCCATTTAACACTTATAAACATGGGTGATTTGTATGCGTCGCACATGCCGAGTATCTTCACTACTGCAACACTTACAAACCACCGACCCGCAGATTTTGTCATACACACATATGTATGTACATATATATATTTATTGGTTTTCATTCTCTTTTTTTGGCAATTTTTTTCACATCTGCGTCATGTTGTACTTTGCGCCTTATAGTATGCTTTAAATGTAATGCACGCTAACGTTTTATTTCGTCGCCAACAAACTGACGTTAAGCGCTCAACACGAGCGTCCTTTTTGCTTCAAAACGTTTTCATTTTCGCGTTTCGTTCATTTGTGCGCTCGTCAACTCTGTTCCCACTTGCGGCTGTCTGCTGAGGCGCTTTTTTTGAGCGTTCGGTTTTGTATGTCAGCTTTGGATTAACTCAGTTTTTTTTTTTTCTTATATGAAAGCAAACTTTGAACATCTTGAAGCCAAACATAAATACTCATTTCACATTGTCACAAAGCGTGCTTGAGTGTATGTGTGTGTGCTTGTAACTGCGCATTATTTACTTCCTGTTGAGCCTCAAGATTAGTTGGCATTTGTGGCCGCCACTTTTGACAGCAATTTCACTTGGCTTTTGAGAGCACATCCTTGATTGGTTTCACTTTAAATATTTTAACAATGTTGATTAATAAAAGTGTTTGTTTTGCACGCTCGTCGAGTGTCAGTAAATTGCTAATGTAATGTCCTTGACAATTAAATGTTAATACAAAAGGTTCTAATACAAGCGTAAAATATTATTGGACTTTTAAGTTTTGAATCGAATTGAAAGCATCTTCAGTAACTCCAACAACATTAGCAAATGTTTATTTACTTCCTTCTGTACTTCTGAAACATGCTTTCTCTCCCTTTCTCTGTCTTTTTAGAAATACTAAGGGCAAATAAACTGATAAACAGAAATATGCTCTCATGCCCTATGAGTGCCTAATTTTTTCAGTTTCATTTATGAAGAAGTATCTTATTGATCCCGCCAACACATAAATTCTCATTGGCTTTGAACAAATTTAACATTTTGGCATTTTGATCACGTCATTAATTGACAGTTTTTCGAAAACAATACTTTTACATAAAATAATATGATTTGCCAACTTACATTGATGGCTTAAACTCAAATAATGACTTATAGTATTTCATGTTTAGAAATCATGGTAGAGCATGTCGAAAAAAAAGCAACGAACAAAAGTATGGTTAAATATTAACCAGTTGCTAATTAAAATGTTTTCAAAAGCGAAACTAAAAAAAAAAAAAAAAAACGAGAGTGCAAAACGTGTCCTTTGTTTTTTTAATTTTTTTGACACAATTCTATTTCCACTTGTACTGTTGAGGTAATTAATATTATTTTGTGTTACTAAGCGACGGCCGAGGACAATGTTGGCAGCCATAATTAAAGTTTATGCTAAGCCAACTCCCTCTGTGTTGGTGTATGTATGTATGTATGTGTGTTTGTGCTTATGTCAGTTGACGGTTTTTTATTTATATATGTGTATGTAAGTGTGGGTGTGCGTGCGTGCGTTGTATGTGACATGAATAACTAATTTGCCTACATTGAAAGTGACTCTCCTTTTATGTGTGTGTGTGTGTGTGTGTGTGTTTGTGTGCGTGTGAGGGGGTGAGTGGGAATACAAATCTATGTGTGCTTTTAAACAAAAGCTTAGTGCCAAAAGAGTTGGCGTTAGCTTACCACTAAAGCCGCGCGCAGCACGCAAAATAAAAAATTAAAATTCCAGTTGAGTGCGAGGACTCACTCCTGTACCGTCCCTGACGCGGCTGCTGCTGCAAATGTTACTATTTGCGTGTGAGTGTATGTGGGTGTTTCAATGTGAGCTATTACAAGGCGACAATAAGGCGTATTAACGTCACCGCTGCATACCAAATGCGCACAGTAAACATTTGCAATTTAAACAGTTAAAACAAAAACAACAACAACAACAGTAGAGCACATCACAGCATAGCAAAGAATAAGCGTGATTGAAAAGAACAGCAGTGTGAGAGGTAGAGGGAAACGGCATTGAAAATACGCCGAGTGGCAACACCTGCAAGCGCACGTGCAAAAAGCAAAAGCACAAACAAAATGAACTGCAGTTGGCAACTTTAGACAAAAAACGTGCAAAGTCAAATGTGTATGTATGTGTGTGGGTGTGTATGGGTGTCGGTGAATGAGCCGTTTTATGCTTTGAAGTGTGAAACCGTAAACCCGCCGAATTAACAAGTCAGTTGGTTGAAATTGTTTATGTTACTTTTATTTGTTTGTTTGTTTCTGTGTTTGTTGTCGTTTATGTCATTATTTTGAGTCACAACATTTACTGTTTTTGTTTGTTTGTTTGGTATCGTGCACTTGTACACTTGCCGGGCGTGAATTGTTTTGCAATTTGAAATTTTTTTTATAGAAATGTGCAAACAAACACTTCCTTATATCGTTAACACTTCAATATGTTCATATATCCTTTTCAATTTAGTTGAGTTGAGTCTGACGACAGTTAATCAAATCAAACATTACGATAACAATTTTCTTGCTTTGTCGAACTTTTTCACATACACTTTTTAAACCCTGTGCAAGGGTATATTAGTTTTGTCAGCATCGAAAGTGGGTATGTAACACCCAGAAGGAGACATCTCCGACTATACAAAGTAAATACATATATTCTTGATCTGTATTGAAAGAGAAATTGATTTAGCCATGTCGGTCCGTCCGTCTGTATGATCGCCTAGTTCTCGGAAACTATAGTAGATAGAACCAAAATTTCAAAAGTAGGTCGATTCTGTTATTCATTATGCAGATCCAAATCAAGTTTGGTTTTCCCCTTTCTGACTTAAGCAGGCCATCCACAGTCGAATTTGTTGACGAACGTGTTTGGTTTGACGAAATATACGTCGTTCGTGTCCAAATTGGACGATTGTTGGACGTTTTGTTCGAGAAAAATAGAAATGATTCTATCTTGGCTATTAAACCTACCAAACACGAATATATTCGTCGTTAGTGGCAAAATGTATTTTTGTTCGACGAACTGTTCGTCAAATAAATTCAACTGTGGATGGCCTGCTTTAGCAAATGACTGGAGCAACCTCGGGTAAAAAATTTATAAAAGTCGTATTTTACCGGTTGTCTTTTTAGAAAGGAACGCCAAATTTGGAGTGTATATAACTGAATTAAACCTCATAAGATAGAATAGACGAATGGTCAAGGCCACGCCCCTATATAAAAAATCTTAATTAAAATTTGAAACGCTTGTATCCCTAGAACCATAAAACCTAAAAGAATGAAACTTTGCATGTACATATGTTATTGGGTTGGAGTATAATAAAATTGAATTATAAAATGGGCGTGGCTAAGCTCACATATAGCCAAAATAGAAAAACGTTATATCTCTGTGACCAACTGGTCCAAAAGAGTAAAAATTGGTATATATGAAATTGAATGGATATAAAATCTGTTTCGACAAAAAAGTACGCGGTGCAACGCCTTCAAACAGTCGTTACAAATTGAAGGCACAGGATGTGTCGAAGTCGAGAACTCTCGTCTGCAATTCCTTACTGGTTTTCTATTGATATCTTCAAAGTAGTTGTCTTAATAAAGAACTTTTATAAGTAACAACATTTTTGTATTCCTATAAATTTTAATTCTCTGCAGCATAAGTATTTTGTTATACTTCTTCAATCCGTTGCGCAATGTTTGTTCATTTAACTATATTTTCACCTTTTACGTCAACAAGAGAAAGCTTATAGGTTGAATGTACATACATATATGTGAATATCCATAAAATATAAAATTTACTTCAAAGTCTTCTTTGGATTATTTTCATGTTCATTGTATCGAAGTTTGATTGAGTGTTGTATATATTTAAACTGCACTAAGAACTGTTCGACAATTTACTCATTCAATTGAGCTTAAGCAACGCAAACAAACAAGTGTTAAAGTTAATTTGCTCCAAGAGTCAGTAGTTGTTCATTATACAAATTGTTGGCTTAAATTGATTTGAATTATGAACTTATATCAATTTCGTGCACACTTGAGAAATTCGATTCGGCTTACTTCACATATGTTTGTATTAGAAATTGGCCAATTTACACACAACATAATTTGCACTTAAGCAATAATGCTGTATTGTAAATGTTAAAATCAAAATTATGTTTCTGTCACATCACACATTTTAGCCTCAAAGCATGCTTCACTTGCTTAATGCGTTCTCACGCATACTAAATGAGATGAGATGACAACTGTACATAAATTTTAAGCCTTCCGGTTGACCTTTACTACGCAAATCAAATTTTACAAACTAAACTAAACTGAATTATTTCAACCACCACCATTACTGCCACCTACAGGATGCTGCCATCTGCGTAAAATTTCACTTGGAGCGTGAAAAAAACCCACATAAATTCAACAGTCGCATGAAGAATAAACTTTGGTATTTCGAGTATGCAACATCGGAAACGTTCGCTGCATCCTGTAAGAATCTCCATGAAAACATAGAAATTGTGGTAAGTAGAATGAGAAGTAGTGCAAAAAAATTTGAAATTTAATTTTGATATCAGAGGCGAGTGCCGAGCGTGCGCTAACGCTGACGCTGACGCCGTGACCTTCACGGTGGCTCGCAACCGGTCTCTGATAACGGTTAAAGTGACAAATCATGGCGTGGCATAAATAAATTTGCCAAAACACTTTCTTAATTTCATTGCGAAATCCGCTTTCGGTCTTGTTTAAGTGATTCTTACTCAATTGAGCGTATGACGTGAATGATGCGCAGAAATGGTTATAAAAGACGTCAGCACATTTTTTATTTTCTTGCATATTTGATAAAAAGAAAAAAATGTATCTCACATTGAATTTAATAGATGGAAAATTTCGAACTTATTATTTATTTTGACGCTTCTGCTCAACACAGTGTGACGGCGTCTCCTTGGACCTTGCCAATGGACCGCATTTGCAGGGCATTGCGCTACTCAATATACCCTACACGCACGGTGGCTCCAATTTGTGGGGGGAGCATTTATCGCAAAAGCGCATTAGAAAGAGCGCTCGACCCTTTGGCAAAAGTAAGAAACTTAAATCTTCTGACAAAGAACTCTCGGCGACAAGCTTTAACTCTGTTGATCTCTCCGTGGCAATACAAGGTATTTCCTTTGGATTTTTCTTTGTTCTCATCAATATAATGTTTTTTTTTTCCCATTTTCCCCCAAACTAGACATTGGTGACCGACTAATCGAAGTCATTGGCCTTGAGAACTGCCTGCACATGGGCCAAGTGCGCACTGGCTTACGCGCCTCGGGACGTCGTTTGGCGCAATGCAGCGAAGTTATCATTAAAACGAAGAAAACATTTCCCATGCAAATCGATGGGGAACCGTGGATGCAAGTGCCGTGCACTGTAAGTTTCCAGAAGACGCAATCAATTTTTAATGATTAAAAAATTTATAATAATAATTTTCAGATAAAGGTAACACACAAGAATCAAGTTCCTATGCTGATGGCGCCACGTGCGGAGAAAGGACGCGGTTTCTTCAACATGCTCTGCAGCTGATTTCGACATAGCGCCTCGACCAGTTGCATTTCTGACCACCAGCAAGGCAAACTGACAATGAAAGACAACAACAACGACGACGCAGACGATAACGATAATGATAATGATGACGACGACATTGACAACGACTTTGACCATGATGAAAACAATGTGCGCCAACGGCAAACCAAACAACAACAGAATTTTAAACTAAAGAAAAGTACCACCGTCCACACTTTAGAATAGATTTAAACTAAATGCAAAGTGAAAGTATCTTAACTAAAAAACAAAACAAAAACAATATTTTTTGGTGCAGAACAAACTGAACTTTCTTTAAAGTATACTACGCAAATGTTATTATGTATAGTAAATTAAATTTATATACTACATCTGCTTACCCATACATATATAACTTCTATTACAATATATTAAAGAATACTTATATATGTTTTATGCATTTTGATGTGAGCTTTAATAATATTTGACATTCAATTACTTTTCGTTGACAGTTAAACATTAAATGGTTTAATATATTTCAAAGTTCTAACGAATATCTCGATTCGTAAAAAATCAAAAATTCCCAAATAATAGTGGAAAAATTCAAAGAGAAAAGAGAAATGCATATTTATATCAATGTTAACATTAGTTACCAAAAGCTTTAGTCATAGCGTTCCATGTGCATGAATGTATCTATCTATATGTTGTTGCTAATTAAACAGCGTATATTGCATCAATTTTTAATTAAGTATAAAAAATGTCATTTGCGTATTCAAATAAACACACAACTACATTATTAACATTAAACACAAATGTTAAAAAACAAGTCCAAAAGTGCAACAAAAATGAGACCAAAAAGTATAAAATAAAAAATATTTGTCCGAATTTGTCAATTTTATCTTGCTTCGTTTTTTGTTCAACTTTTGCAGAAAAAACAATTATTATATACAAAATATAAGAAATAATTGTAAGCCGTACATTTTTTATGGTTTAATTTTGCATTAAAAAAAATACATATATTTTATTACATATTTATAGAATTTCTATTTATTTTATATTTCCAAATACAAATATTTTAATGGAGAAATATTTTTTCGTTTAATTTTTAATAAAAAACATATCAAATAAAAAAGTGTAAATGTTAAATTATAAAAAATGCGAAATATAAGCATTTGATTAATGTGAATACAAATAAAGAAATATTTGTATTTTTAAAACTTTCATTTAAATGTAAATAAGTAAATTGAGAAGACATGTTTCAGTGTATATCAATAAATGGTGCAGCTTTAAAAACGTTTAAATGGTAAACAAATAAATAATAAATCAATAATGAAAATGTAAAATAAGAAAATAATTATTCAATTTATATAAGATATAGCAAAAATTTATACAAACTTACAGTGACGCAACAAAATTGTGTAGTAATTTGTTTGAATATTTAACAAACGCAAAATTGTTCGGCACTGGAAGATTTTTCTGTTTTTTAAAAAGAATTACACATATTCAAATTTAATTGAACATTGTACGCAAAATACTCAATGTATGAATGTAATGTAAAGTCAATAAAATTAATTGCACTTTTAGCCTTAGAAGTTATTAACTTAATTGAAGTGAAATTTGTTGAAAATATAAGATTTTGCTTGCAGGCAAATTTGTTGGCATGATTTCTCACAAAATTAAGACAAATGTATGAATTTTAAATGTGATGAATAAATATTTATGTATGTATGTATATGCACTTCAAACAAAAATTACTTTCTATGACATAAGCAAATAATCGAATTATTAATAAGTACACAAAAAGCCAAGACATACGATTTGAAAATCGATATGGTAAATCTGATAGTATGATAGCACCATATAACACACTTGCAAAGCTTTAAACTAACACAGAGAATTCCACATAACTACAAATGCACCAAACATTATTAACCGACTAATTCAATTCAAATTAACCGAAATAAAATAAGCTATAAAACAATTATCCATACATACGTACATATATAAATGTCTAAATATACATATGTCAATATGTGTATTGCATATGTTCAGTTAATTCAGATTTTGTTCAAAGACGGCATTTTAAAGCATTCCACAGGCCAAGCACAACCGTTCAAACGGAAGGCAGGCGCTGTGGAAGAAGATACCACAGTAGGAGTTAACACTAATTATAATTGAAACAAAACAAAATCAAGTTTAAGCATAATTAAGGTATTGAAATACTGAATACAAATACAGTTTAGCAAATTACGTTTAAGCATAGCATGTAACTAGCAAGTAGAAAATAAAATATGTTATATTCAAGTCAATATTACGTGTAAAATTCATTGAATATAATAATATAATCTAATATAAATAATTGTATGGCAACGCTTATTAGAATTACATAATATAAATGAATGGTTTTTTGAATGCTATATATTTTGCATTAAACTTGAATCGTGCCATTATTGAAAATATATATTTATGTATGTTTAATATGAAATATGTATGTATATTTATTGACAAAATTACATTTTTGCTTCAAGTGCTAAAACAAGAAAAAAAAAAAAAAAAGAATTTTTAGGGAATTTTTATTTTTTATTGCTCAACGCTTACAATTCATTGAATTTTTATGATGATTCCTTCCCTTTTTGAATTGTGCCAATTTGTAGCATTGTTATAAAAATAATAATAATTTTTTGAGTCCCAATTACATACAATAATTTATAGAGCATAGTTTAAAGACAGAATAAAACATATTAATTAAAAAATTGCAGCTATAGCAAACATATGATATTTAAAAGTGTATACATGTATAAATATATATTTAAAGCAAAAAAGTTTAGAAAAAAATTATGTCTTTAGCAAGTAAATTGAAACAGTTAAAACTGTCAACATTATTTATCGATAGCACTGTGGCAACAGATATACAGATATAACTACATAAGCAAGCGTATATACATTGTATATATGGTTACTATATAAATATTCATTATAAATGTATGTCCCTTCAGCAAAAACAAAATAACAAAAAAGGAACCCAAAAAACAAAAAGTATACAAAAATAAATAGTTGTTTATGCATGTATTAATTGTCAACTAGATTTTTATTTGGTTTTCTTATTCAATCTTGCCATACTCGTTGGCTAAATTTAAGCCTACATAAGGACCCATCAGACTTATGAACGTTAAAATACGATTGCTGCTTTTGGCGATTTTAAACTGCGCTAAAAGCTCAGCGGTGCGGCAAGGATGCAATGCCAGAAAGGGACGAAATAGAACCGGATGTTCCATTTGCGTGAGTATAGAGAGCATATCAGTGCGTTGATACTGGTCAGCATCACGGAATAAACGCCATGCGGCATCAAGTCCAATCAAACTGCCATCTAAGTGAATTTGAGAAATATAAAAAGTCTTTATTGGCAAAAAGCAACATCACTCACCCTCTTTATGTGCTTGAAAATAGAGTACCGGCACCTGATATGAAATACTGTACACAACATGATATTCCAGCTCCAATACTTCATCAGGAGCGTCTGCTTGCAGGGAAAGTTTGCAATGACGTTTTTCTTTGTAGGTCAGGAATGTGTTTGGCTCATTGAGGTCCTAAGCAAAAATAATATCAGAATATTAAAAAAATAAATTAAAGATATACCTTCTCTTGCAATGACCAAACATCGTTCAACCGGTCGGAGATTTTTAAAAATGATTTAGCTTCTTGAAGAAATTCCAACCAAGTTAGAGTGTCTTCGGACATATTGTTTTATATTTAACTACAAATACTTTTTTAAACTTTAAAAGTGTTTGCACCTGAGAAAAAGAGTAATCAATAGTTATTTTCTGTTTTAAATACGTTTTTCATTTATGTTTTGCCCTTTAGTCGCCTTGTACGACAAGCAGGCATTACTGTGAGCATATTCTTTTATCGGTTAGCCCTGCTCACTGGGTCTTTTAGAAAATATTATGTTTTTGTTCTCATTAAAGATGAATGTGAATTTATTGAATAACATTTTAAACTTAAATTGCACAGTACAACTTAACCATCTAACAATTTCATATGATATTAACTTAACTTATATTTGAAGATTTACTAAATTCAATAAAGTTAGCAACAGATGCAACATTTATAATGTTGAACTCTACAAACACATACAATTATGTGTTAGCAACAATTAAAAACTAAAAGCATATCAATTAACTACAAGCTAAGCTTAGTAAATAAGCTAACCAATATAAAATAGCACGCAAATATTTCATGAAACTGAGCCTGCAGCTTCAAGGTAAAGATTTCAAATTCACATCATTCACGCACACATTTTTCACTCTTGCCCACCCGCCGATACTTTAACATCCTGTACATTTTCATTGCGTCGCACTTGCACGACAGTGACAGTGCCAGCCTTGTCATCGAATTTGCAAGTGACCGTGACCTCGGAAAGCTGGAAGGTAAAAATCTGTGAACCATACTTAGTGCGCAAATAAACAGAACGCGGATCGGCTTCTAATATATCGACAACACATTGCTTTTCTACTTGCAGCTCAAGCAGTTGCGCCTCGGCGCGTTCATTGAAGCAAACATTTAGTCTATGGCTTGCCACCACCCAATTAGGCACACGCACAGCGCTCGGCGGTGGTGGCAAAGCAGCAAATTGCACCAAGTCCAAATCGCTTAAGTCGTCCACATTATGCATGTTGTTTGTGGTATTGCCAACGGCCCCATACAACTCCAACTCAGACTCTTCGCCATCGGGCTCCTGGCGAGAATCATAAAAATCAGGAGGATTTTCACTAGGGCCAACCGAAATGCGACCTATTGTGTAAAACAAATAATGTTTAATGTGTAATTGTCTTTTGTGTCACTGTTACAAACCTGTTTCAACACCTAACATGGGTGCATCATAGTATGGTATATAAGGTTTAATGTCTAGTATTGGTGTGCCATCCACCATATCTGTGCCATAAAATATAATTGTTGACCCCTCGATTTTTTCAATTTCAACTAAAGACAGTCCAATCGGACACGGTCGATGTGGCGAACGTGTTGAAAATACACCAACACGATCGCCTCCCAGCCTTGGCGGCGCAACTTTAGCCTTGGGGTGAGCAGTGTTGCGATGGAAATGGTAGATTAACCAGAGATGCGAATAATCTGACAAACCTTCTAACGAATGTTCGGGATTAGAGAAGATACTTGTATTTAGTTCGATAAGCCCTCGCAATCGACTGCCAACGCTTGACTGACGAGGCACAGCGCGCTTTTCAGGGAAGGCAGTCCGTATAACACCAATAGGACGAAAGAGTGCATCGTCCATAACATTCTTTTCCTACAAGAAAGTCAAACTAACATAATTAATCTGCCCAATTCAATAAAATACTATATGTTTACCTGTTTTGCTTGGGGCGTGGTTTTCTGCTTCCGTTTAATCGTCGGGTGATGTTTGTTTTGCTCTCCGGCTGCTGCTGCACAACCTTCACAACGAAATTCACGCAAAGCCTGTGTAATACTGTCGATCTCCTTGCGTTGTACATGCTGGAGGTTGCGTACTTGTTGTCTAAGACAGTAAATAAGGAAAGGTCACAAACACAAAGCAAAATTCAGTTTATACCTTAGATTGTTGATTTCATTGCGCGCAATGGTTAATTGATTTTTCAAGTCCACCTCAAGCATGTTGCCTTGTGGAAAGCGCAGATTTATTCAAAATGTGCAGCACAATAAGCTATCTTGCAAAAGTTACTTAAACTGTAGTCCTTTCGTAAAAGTATCCTTTCAGAGAAAACAAAAATTACAGATGTACGAATTTCGAACAACACTCTACTTCGTCTTTTTGTATGTCTGTTGATGTTTATGTTCTGAAGACTTATTTTAACCGTATTCTACTTTTTAAACATTAACACAAAATTATTAAAATAAATTTTGCCCAATCGGCGTGAACCAATCCAAATAACTGCGTTTTGACAACTCTGGATCATAAATAAAAACTACAAGACAGCCCTGAAATTTGACGTTTCTTACAGCTAGTGAATGCAAAAAAAATGTATAAGCTGGTTAACGGGTTTTTAGGAAAACTGAAGAAGTTCACTTTTAATAGCAATTAATTGCAGAAAGTTTATCGATTAAATAGACAGTAGAAGCTAATTTCACATTGATAAATGCATATCTACCCTATTATATTTAAAACAACCATTGCTAATATGCACTTCTCTTCTGCTTCTTCTTTCAATTTAATTGCGCCTATTGTGAAATAGAGTGCCCTTACAAGTTACACCACATTTTCGTTTATTTGTTAAGTAACTGATTATGGAAATTTCGATGCAAATAATTTGAAAGAAAACATTACACACTCCTGACTCGTTAGTGACTCGTTACCTTTAACAGATTTTCTATATGTGCTATCTCTTCCTCGCCCTCTGTTAATAGCAGACAAAAAATTTTTTAGTTAGATTGCCAGTATTGTAAAACAGTGCTTCAAAATCTGGAATATCATTCTGTCGTTTGCCGAAAGCGGAATTTGCAATTTGTTATTTTGTGTTTGTCAGATATTTGGAAGGTTTGTTCAAAAAGAATTTTAAAACATAAAGCACCACATTCACAATCTCTGTATAACAGTTCTATAAACAGCATTAAACATGTCTCGCGGTAGCTCAGCCGGCTTCGATAGACACATTACCATCTTTTCGCCCGAGGGTCGACTTTACCAAGTTGGTAAGTAATGTGACGTCTGTTTGTTATAAGATTTGATCTCGATTTTTTGAACTTTTTGTCAGAATATGCCTTTAAAGCCATTACTCAGGAAGGCATTACTTCGGTTGCCATTAAAAGTGGAGATACTGCAGTAATCGCAACACAAAAAAAGGTTACAGAAAAGTTGATTGTCGCTGAAACTGTCACACATATGTTCAGAATCACAAAGCAAATTGGCTGCGTGATGACTGGTCGTATCGGTAAGTTAAGCAATATATATCCAAAGCATCAATGATTGCATTAATAAAATAATTTATAGCCGACAGTCGTTCGCAAGTGCAAAAAGCAAGATATGAGGCAGCCAACTGGCGCTACAAATACGGCTATGACATACCGGTTGATGTACTATGCCGTCGCATTGCTGACATCAATCAAGTGTACACACAGAATGCTGAAATGCGACCCCTAGGTTGCAGTATGGTTCTGATCGCTTATGATGACGAGTGTGGTCCTTGTGTCTACAAGACAGACCCAGCCGGTTACTTTTGCGGTTTTCGGGCCGTCTCAGTAGGCGTCAAACAAATCGAGGCCAGCAGTTATTTGGAGAAAAAATATAAAAACAATCTGTCTGAGGAAAAGACCATTCAGTTGGCAATCACATGTCTGTCAAATGTGCTAGCCGTGGACTTTAAGCCAAACGGTATCGAAATTGGTGTTGTAAGCAAAGATAATCCCGACTTTAGGATACTCGATGAAAAGGAAGTCGAAGACCATTTAACTAAGATTGCTGAGAAAGATTAAGCACGTTAAAAACATTGTGAAAAAAATTATTTTAGATATTGCCTACTTTATAAAGGTATCAGGTTTGAATAAAAGATGCGTAAAAATTATAGAAAAAAGCTTTATTTACTTTTTATACACTTTGCCGCCGTAACGTGCAACAAATGCAGCGACATCGAACTTTCGCTTACAACCCTGATAATTCATATAGCGCACTTTGCCAAAGACAGGCCTCTCGGCCCATCCTTGGTCATGTATTCCACCAATGGACCACATGCAACCCACGTAACCATTCGGATCCCTCCCATCTAAGCTATACTTATCATTAAGCAGTATAGCGTATTCCAAAGCCTGCTCCGGCGTTTCTGCCCATTCAAGTATCTTTTTTGCCCAATACATGCGCAAAAAGCCATGCATTTTACCTTCGCTTACAAGTTGCAATTGTGCAGCGTTCCATAAATCATCGTGAGTTCGCGCCGACTCAAACTCCTTTAACGTGTATACTGATGTACGTTTATCCTTGCGGTGGTCATTAAGGGTTTGGTATGCCCACGCGGACAGCCCATTTAGGCTATCATAGTGTTTATTGAAATAACAGAAGTTATCTGCCAGTTCACGGCGAACGATGGCTTCCTCGCAGAAAGCATCAACGGACGTTTTGTGTTTTGACTGAAAACGTTTCACTTCAAGAACACACCGCTGCACAGAGATGTGGCCAAAATGAAACCACGGCGATAAGCCGGATACGGCACTTAATGTCGGATCATTTCGCTTTTCATCATATATTCGAAGTCGTCGTGTACAAAACTCATACAATTGCTTGCAAGCCGATTTATACCCTGGTTTGGCCCAAACGACCTCATCCACAGACATATCACATTCGAGCATTTCATGTGCTGACTTCCAGTCTACTTTGTCACACACTAATTTACCACTATGAGGGTGCTCGATCACTGGAGGAAATTCTGTGAGAAATTCGGGCAGCTTTGAATTAATCTTGTTTCGTATTGTTCTCGCTGCATATTCCTGTTTATCAGATGCCACCCATAAGGGGACTATATTGTGTGCATCAACTTGGGTAAGTGGTACGTCTGCTGGCAATGCCTTTGCAACGTCTTCCACCCATTTCATGGGAACTCGCAGCGGCGCAAAGTCACACACTACTGCGCCTATATTGTTATCCCGTACAAATTCCGGCAAATGAGTCACAGCAGGACCCAGCAATAAATGGAAAGGTATATTTAAAGATCGGCATTCCTCTGAAACTTCCTCCAAGCCCCCTAGCAGGAACTTATAATGACGCAGAGTGGCGTTTAAGAATTTCGGCACTAAACAGAAAACCACAACCAATGGCAATTCCAGTTTTAAAGCCAACTTTTGTGCAAACAGCAATGCCCAATTGTCTTGCACCCGTGCATCACGCGACATCCAGTACACAATCCCGTTGCAATTATCCTTAACTTCTTCCGCCTTGGATAACACGCGTACGCGCTTCTTTCTAAAATTGTAACTTGCGATGGAGTCAGCCGTAGCAATGCGTTGGATTTGTATGTGCTCTACAAACTCTGACAGATTTGTGTAAGAAGGAAGATTTGGTTTAGACCCGCTGGAACCAGCCGCACTTTCATTTTCATTGCTACCCGATTCTGACTTTGGTAGTTTATCAACTTTCTTTAGTTTCTTGGCAGTGGGTTGGCTCGATGATTGTTTGGTTTTATTGCGCTTCATATTTAACAGCAACTTACTCCAACTAAAAGTAGCATTTAAAAATGAATAAAACCAACTTCATATTTAAATAGCAAACAAACAAAACAAACTTACTGAATTTGCTGATTTATTGGAAATCGAAACTTGTTTATCAAAAATTGCATTAATCTTCAGCTGGTAACGCGCACGTTATATGTTTGCTTGAAATACTCTTGAACATGAGCCATTTCATTATTCTTGTTACATTTGTTGCAGGAAAAATTGAAGCAGCTTTGCACCACTGGTTGTCGGAGAACAAACTTTTCGAAAACCGTTAAGAGTTTAAAAAAAGGATTAGTTATCTTGAAATTGTTTAGAAACGAATTTCTAACATTGAAAAGCGTTTTTTGTTTGTTTGGTTTTTTCTATTATATATTTTTTAAACTCTGATATATATTTTCAGTTGCGTTTATATATATGCATTTATATTACATATACTTGTACAATAATCGTATATGTATTTGCATTTAGCTTGGTACTAACTTGATACAGGTTTCTTCAACTATTTCGTGGTATTCTTTTTGTTTTACTAGTCTCTAAACAATTTGAAAATTGAGAATTACTTTTCTTGCATTTCTTCTGATAATTACTGGTACAATTTTTAGGAGAGAGGCTCATTAAAACCAACACAGAACCTTTGGTAACTATTAAATCTGGAATGTGTATGTATGTACAATTTAGTTTAGTAAATATTAAAATATATTTTTAAGATACATTTTTGACAAATATAATTTACCAATCAAATAAAATAAATTGCGCTAAAGCTCTAATCTTAAAAACAAATACATGAAAAAGTGCATAAAATGTTACTAAACTTAAACTAACTACAATAACCAAAAAGATATGATTTATAAAATTATAAATAAAATTATCACAATTAACAAAAGCGCAGAAAGTATTAAAATAGCAGCCCATTGTCGTTTATCTGTAATCAGAGACAAACATGAATTTAACTATTTAAGCTTCATTGTGTTGAACTTACCATTATTCATATGCAAAACTTTGGCAACTTTTTTCATGGTTGTATCTAGCTTCGACTCAGTGGTGTCGAACTCATTACCGAAGTCGTCCAACATGACCGCTTGTTCGTCCAACTCTACGCCTATCTGTCGCGATACAGTCTTTAACGTTCCAATGGAATCACTTATCATATCAAGCTGTTCATCCTGACCCTGCATCATACGCTGTTGTATGGAGACAGTCTCGCCAACAAAATGATGGCTCGGACTGTCAAGTGCTGAGCCATGATTTTGGTGTACACCACCATAATGGCTGGGACTGTCAAGAGCGTTTTCAAGTTTAGAGTACTTAGTACTACTGTGTCGTGAAGCGGCTGCTGCAGCAGCTGCGGACATAGTGCCGGCTATGGTATTGGCCACTTGAGAACCGCTATTAATTAGTGAATTCGAGGTCGTATTTGGGCAATCCACGAGGTACGTACGATCGCTAATAGCGTGGTGATGATGATTATTAAGATCTTGCAAGTCCTCGTGACCGTTATGGTGGTTGATGCCGTTGATGTGGTGCTGAATCGGTGTATTCTGATTTTCGTTGTCGAGTAGAGGTTGGTGTGCAGTAATATCTCTGTCCCTGCTCCGATTCAGGCTCATCTTCTCTTTCATCTGCTTGACCTCATCGCGTGTGTTGTCGATGAAATGGCGCCGGCTGGAAAGTTCACGGTTGTCTATGCGAAATTTGTTCGGATTCTTTTCGACAATACGTATTCGATTAAAGAAAAGAGATAAAGAGTTAAGAAACATTCCCAAGTATGCAATAATTCGTTAAATCATGCGAGAAAGAAATAAAAATACGCAAATCAAATTGATTTTTCACACAAAAAACCGACATGTTGTGAAACATCAATATATGCGCACTTTTCGAACAATGACGCTTTTCTTTTGCTTTGTTTTAAAAAGGATATTAATTGTGTCTTCCAAATCTTCTAGATCCCACTCGATACTACGTAATGAATTTCGTAACTCAGTTGTTGTCCATTCAACTTCGGTGCCGCCAACGTCGCCCAGTTCACGCCAACGCAAGTAGAGGCCACGGGTCTTGTTAAGAGCCTTGAAAACCTCGCTGCAAAGAAATACAGTTTATTAAAAATTTAAGAGCATAACTAAGCCAAAAACACTTGAACGCACTCCTTCACAACAAAAAATGGATCTTCCAGCGACATATCTCGCTGTCTTTGATATCAATCACACTTGACAACTTGAAAATTTTCACTGCTGTAACGTTATTTCCTGGTTTATGAATTTTCCGTTGGTAGACGTTCATGGATTTTTCTGAAGAGTTATTAACTTCTTTTCTCTCACAGCTTTTGACACAAAATCAACCCCAAAATATTATTCTAAGGGTAATTGCGTTAGTTGCTGGGGGTTGCTTAACTAAAGTAAATTTTTTTGTGTGTAAGAATTTCTTGTATTGAAATTCCCACTTTGACTTTTCGTTTCAGCACGAAATTAAAAACTAAGAAAATTCTTTCTTGAAAAGCTTTTCTGCTTATCTCTAACGCCGATAGTAAATTTATTGCACTTCAGTTGTATAGTTTATCAAGCCTTTAAACAAATAAACGTATTTTTTCTATGAAATTCGCACGTTTAACCAACTTGTCTAGTCGAACGATTTTAACTGAATCCGAATGTAACACGACTCGAAAGAGTTGGCGCGTTCTCCCGGCAGAAACTGATGGCTCCCTCTTTGTTTACATGCTCACTGCGCCAAAGCGTGTAATAGAGAGCGTACAAATTGAGAATGAACTCAGGTGCTTCATTCTAAAGCCCACTTGGTCATAAGGCATACTATGCCATTACTATATTGTGACATATCAGACTATTTGATACTCTTCGAGACGCTTTGTGCTTAATATTATCAAATTTTAATGGTTTAACATTGTAAATAGATTTCATAGTATCTGAGCCAGAACTGAGTTGTTCAGAGTCTGATCTTATCCAAAGCCAAATAATTCTTATAATCTGTAACAATTTGAGAACGGAATATTGTCTGATAAAGGCAAAAGTGGTACTTAGGACCAATGTCAACATGGCCGTTTAGGTGCGTTCTGTCTACAGGGTATTACAAATACGGATTGTCGGGCCTGCGCAATCACTTTGTTTGCGTTTTTTTTTACTGACACGACGTATTTATTAATTTTTACACTATCAAATAAGTTTTAGAACTAACTTTATTGCGCCAATAAAAGTTTCACTTACTATTTGTGTACTGCGTCAAATGCAATTGTATGTACATATGTATGTATGAATTTATTTAAAAACGAATCTTCACTTTTGTCTTTTTCGCTCAAACTTACTAAATCAGATTGCTGCGATGTGGATAGCTCAGCTGACTGTTGTGGATTGCTGTGGGTGGTTTGGTTGGAAATGTGTAAGCTTCAGCAGGTGGATTTTTGATTTCGAGTGCCCCTTAATTTTTTAATGAAATAATTTGGGATGACTTTTTAGAACTTGCAAGTTGCTGTTGATCCGCGATCGTTGTTGTGCGGGAGAAGCCGTATGTTTAATTACCATTGGAGTCACTTGACGTATGTGCGCTTGAAATGTCAAGTGACATGTGTCAAGTGGTGAGTTGGAAAAGGCTAAAACAAAACAAGTGCAAACAGCTGTTCAGTGCTGCTATAATGGCCAAAAGCTGACGTCTCTTTAAATGGCTTATCGATAGAGCCGTAAAGGGACGTGCATAAATTACGTGGGTTTTTTTTTTTAAATTTTGGACATGACTCATGTCTAATTATGAATTGGCTGAATGCAGACATTTTTTCTTCTGAAAAATTGGCAGCACTGCAATTGTTCAACAGGGCTGCAACACAAAAACGATAAGGGAAATTTTAGTAACAAGTGGGACATTTTTATATTCGTTTCATTTCAAATGGCAAATTTTCAACTTGCTCGGAAAAATTATCATTGCAAGACAAATAACCAACAGCGTGAACTTAACACACGTACGCCATGTACCTGTATAACAAGGTAACACAAAACGCTGATAACATATTTTACAGTTTGTCGGCAATCAATAACTGCTTAACGAAAGTTATTATCAGTTCAGTTCTTTATTTTCTTTCAAAGGCTAAAGTCGTGTTGCGAAACTATTTGTGTATATTGTTGAAATTCAAAATTCAACTAGCTTTTATTTTACCAAAGAACCAAATAAACACACTATTTGGCGATGCTGCAAAACGATGCAGTACGTAATCTTCAATATGATAGCGAGATACGTGTAGCTCAACAAAATCCGAACAGTGCTAACGCCGAACCCAGAGGTGAGGCAATAGAACACAGTTAAACACAATAAAATTTTTACTCAACTGACTCATGGTTGTGTATATGTATTTTTGCTGGTAAACTAAATAACGTTCGTTTTTTGGATTAGTTCGCTCGCAAAACGCTACAACAGAACTGTTGCTGGCTAGTATCTTATCAAGAGTCATTAATTTATTATCTCATATCGAGTACTTTTGTTTACCATTTTGCTATACATTTCATATTTGCAAGCAACCAAATACATACACTGAAAAAAACTTTTTTCAACAGTTTTTGATGGTCCGCTGAGTATAACGTCTCAACCGCGACCAGAACAGGGTGAGTTGGATGACAACTTGAATCTTGCTTAACACACTTTTAACTGTTAATTTCAACTACTAGAGGGACGGCGCATTCCGTTGCCAATTTCTACAGTCGGCACTGGCACACGCACATTTATACCCTTAGCTGGTTACGATTTCCTTGCCGATCTGCCATCGGTGCATATTGAACAAACCTTTGAATTGAACGAATGTGAGTATACAGTAAAATACTTGTGCAATGCTTTAATGACCTTTTTTTTTTTATTTTTTTAAGCGCTAACGGCGGTTTCATCTGAAAATCGTTATGTTGTGCGTTCGCCACTTGGTGATGCGGTTTATGCTGCCTCAGAGAGTTCCACACATAATCACCGTATGATCTGGGGCGCGGCTCGACCATTTCAGATGCATCTGTTAGACAAGACACATCAAGAAGCTTTGGTTTTTCGCAAGAAAATGGCACTGGGCTCCCTCTGTTGTCAGCCCAAGAATCTTGAGGTTTGGATACCGCCTGGCAACTTACTTGGGCGCATTGTGCAATCCCCGACATTTACTCAGCCTGAATTCTTCATTGAGGATGGCGATACTGGTCATCCAATCTTCTGTGTAGTTGGTCCTGCAAATTCGGGTTGCTGCTGTTTTTGTCTGCCAAAGGAGTGTTTCTTTAAGGTATGTGTGATGTTGAACTTTTTAGAAGAGTAATCTTAACAAACATCTTTTTGACAGGTTCACTCGGGTGGTGATCTGCGCGCCTCTATTGATCATAAATGGCTAGCTAGCAAGTCACAGTACACTACAAATATTTACTTCAGCGATGTTAAATTAACGGCGAAAGAGCGTGCTTTAATTCTTGGTTCTGCTTTTTTATTGGTGAATTTTATATTTCTTATACTTTGGAATATTTTATTGATTTTCGTGGCTTATCATATTTTTCTTATTCTTTTGTTGTAACAGGAATACATGTATTTTCAGACCCGATTCTGATAGACGAATCAGATAATGACAAACTTTGTGGTTTCACTGTGCCATTTTACAGTGATTAAAGACTTGGTGGAAAGCTATAAAAATATATTTTTGTTATGAATTTAAACAACAAATAAAATGAAATAATAACACAATAAAAAATATACCTTTTACACTTGAACTAATCTTTCTTTATACCATTTCGTAAAAATAATAATCATGTTTTGTTGAACATTTTTATTTTATGATTGTTCTAGTATAAAAGCTCACAATTATCAACACTCCCTGAGAGATCATCATCTTAGCAGAAAAGATCTATCCAAATTTATTCGTCTTTTTCTTGGTCATACTAATCTTACCCATCAACACCTTTTTAATTCATCACTACCTACTTTATGTTACTTTTGCAACACTAATTCTCCTACCACCCTTAAACATATCCAGGATATCCTCATTTCAATAACCTAAGAACAAAATTTTTCCGTTCTTCCAATCCTTTTTCTTACCTTTGACAACCTACCTACCAAAACATTTATTGCAAAATTTCTAAAAGCATCAAATCTATTCCAACTTATTTGATATAGTAAGAAAATTATTCAACAATTATTTTATAATCCAATCAATTGTAATTTAATATAACTGTCATAGTACATACTAATTTAAGGAAAATTATATACTACAAGTAAGCTTAAGGCTCCCAGCTATAGCTTCTTTCCTTTGCTTCTCTTTTTATTTTATTATAATAGAGAAGTTTGTAAATAAATAAATAATAAAAAAAAAATAATATGTGTTTTTCAATACTTTTTATTTTTTTTTTTTTTGTTTTTGTAAAATTGAATTTCATCATTTTTTTCATATTTTATGATATATTTTATGCATTCACATACATTTACAATCATGTAATGATCACTTCATTGTTATTTTCTTAACTTAGTTGTATGGTTACCGTTAATAATTATATATTTATTTGTATTTTGTATATATATATATAATATATTTTCTAATTTATTTATGTTATAAACAATTAAAATATGTTTGACCTCAATTTGAAACTAAGTTTTTTGCATATGACAACAAAGAGTTATTTGTTTTAATTTTATTTACAATAAATTTAAATTTCGTTTGCTTTTAATAAAACATAAGTTGAAAACTAAAAAAATAATTTTAGTTCCTTAACAAGCAAAATTGCAAACATTTTTGTATTGTTCACATAAAAATTAAGAGTCTCGTGGTCTCGTTGGTTGAAATGAAAATATACAATTCATTTAAAACTAAATCAAAATTTAACAATTTTATGAATTTTAAAACTAAAGTTAGTTACTTGTTAATTTGAAATTAGGAAGAACTACGTGATTTTACACGACTTAAAGTAAATTAAACTAAAATGTGCCAACTGAATATCTCTCTGATAGTTGGCAGAGGGCCTAAGCTTTATTTAGACACGCACACATTCATAGATAATTAGACTCACAGCACTTAAAGATTTCTGTAAAACACACATAAAATGTGGGTGTATATATAGATGTTTGTAGATCTGATGATGGGGGCGGGAGATTTATTTTCCGAGGTTTAGTTGGATATATTCAAAAAGTGTTGTTGGTTTCTTCTGATTAATGTCATCACTTATGGCTAACACAAAAAGAGTAAATATTTCTAAAGTATTTTTTACTTGAACAACTTTTGATAAGCCTAAGTGCGTATATTTATGTAAAATAGTTTTATATATATAAATATTTATATATGTATGTATGTATATTATGCTCTCAGATCGAATAATGCTTTTTACCTTAAAATACTTAAAATTTATAACGTTGGGTTTTCTTTTTCTTACTGCTCTTATTCCAGTTGTTGTTGTGGTTGCTGTTATCGCAGTTTATATATTCTATAAATCAAAATCGATTTGATTATTGTAAAAAACTGTGCCCAGATGGGATATGCATGTCATTTGATATGCTGACGATTCCGTTTTATTAATATTCATTTTTCGTCGTTTGCCTACATTTCGTAGTTACGCGTTGGCGGCACAGATGGCGCTGTCGGTCGTGTTAAGAACTGTTGTTGTACAATGTTGTAATTTTGTATTAGATTTGGTGGCAAAAATCGAAGTTGTGTTTGATATTGACTGTGATTGATTTTGTAATGTTCCGGTTCGTGCTGCTGTGGCAGCTGCTCTGGCTGCGGTGGTGGCTGCCGTGCGTGCCACGGCAGCATCGGCCGCATTCATGTCTGTTGTCTTACGTAGGCGTACTGTCAGTTAGATACCGTAACGGAGGCTGCTGGTGAGACAGTCGGTTTGGGCGATGTACTTACGAGACGAGCACGTTTCTCAACCGTTTCCGATGCTTGATTGTCGCTATCATCTCCGTTGCTGCTGAAACTGCTGGCCAAGCGTCGCTTAAGATTGTTCATTAGGCCATTGGCTATGGACTCATCCTCGGATGTCGAATTGGCACGCCGTGGCGTATTTGCGGCACTGTCATTGTCCAACGATGCAATAGCTGAAGCAGCAGCACTGGCTGCAGCCGTAAACTCATCCTCAGAAGTGCTGTCGTGCGAGCCAATGCCGGTATTAGAATTGCCCGCATCCTGTGCGAGCGTCATCATGCCCGATGGCGTCGTATAACTACTTAACTTGCCTGGATCCTTTTCGAGCAGACGTTGTGCGAGCAACTTCAATGATATGAGCGAATTGTCACAGTCGCTTGTATCGATTTCGGTAAGACTGATGCCGGCACGTTCGATTTCCGCATAGGTGCCGAATGGCAGTTTCTGTAGGCATTCAAGCTTCTGCACGTGCGTTTTGGAGCGCAAATGTTTAGCCAGATGGCCGTGTATGCGAAAGGCGATTTTGCAGTCAGTGCACTCGAACGGTCGTGGATTTGAGGTTGTCGGCACGCCAAAAGTCGATGTCATCATGACTTTGTTCTTGTGCGCTTCAGAGCGTTCGTGTTTCTGTAGGTGTCCCTGTGTGCGGAATGAGATGCCGCATGCCTCACATTTAAACTTTCGCTCCATGTAGTGTATGTTCATATGCAGCGTTAGTTGATGCTGACGCTGGAATGTCTTTGAGCAAATCGTGCAGGTTGGTCGTGAGTCAGGTGCCGTAGCAGTCGCTATGGGCACACGTGGATAGACAGGTTGAATCTCTTTGTTGCTGTTGCTGGTCGTGCTGGTCGCTGTGGCAGTGGTGGTAACAATTGTTGTGCTAGTTGTTGTGGCGGTGTTGGTGACATTGCTGTTGTTACTGGTGTTCTTGAAGCCCTCTTCGCCAACAACCACGGTACGTGCCGGACCGCCGCTAAGCACACCTGTAAAGTCAGTTGCATCTGGTTGTTGCACAGCTGACGGCAGATTGGCATTGTGTGGCTCACTGGTAACCACTGGTGGCTTTTTAATGGCTTGTGATGTTCTCGGCACTGAGTTTGCTTCTTGATCGGACTGATTTTCGCTTTCTTCACTTTCATCAGTTAATTTCGTAGATGCCGATTCGGTGGCCACTGGTAAAGACGTTGTTGGTTGCTTTGCTGTAGTTACAAGTAGAGCGACACTTGTGGCAGCGTCAGTGGCATATGAGATAGTTGTTGTTGGCTCGGGCATCTTCGCCTCATGTTCTTCGATTTTCGGGTCTTCGGGATTTGTAACCGACGGAGATTTGGATTTTAGTTCTTGCCTTGATACCTCGACAGCATTGACACTGATGCTGGACACCACAGTATTCGATGTTGTTGTAAAGGTGCACGCTACACTGCTAGCCAAGGTGGACAACGGTGCTGTGCTGACACTCAGCGTAACGCTTGTTGTGAGTCTTGGTGTCGATTCGGCCATGAAACTCCGACTGATTTGGCTCTGTTTCATTCTGGCGTGCTTCAGTGCTTGTTCTTCGATATATGCCTGCGGCAGCATGTCTTCGTGCTCGGATTTAGTTTGCTCCTCCAGTTCGGCCGTAATGCGGACTTTGTCAGAGGCAAAGATGAGCGACTTTAGAAAACCGGTGCCATCATTGCCGCTGCCAAAGATGACATCGCGTATTTGTGCTTGGGAATGCACTGCTACGATAGGCGGAGCATCTTGTAATATTGTTGGTATCGGCGTTGGTGTGATGGTCAAAGCTGGTGGTGTTGGTGTTGGCGTTAAAGCTCCTGCAAGAGCACGTGGCTTTGTCAGATCCATGGGCGCGCTTTCATCGCTGGCGGTCATATTGATTGTGTTCCGTTTCGGTTTCGACTCTTCGGGATTCGAATAATACTGTCCTTCCTTCTGATAGTCAAAAGGAGGCTTAGGCGAAGTGAACGATACGACGCGCTTAATTGCATGTGGCGGGAGTGTGCCAGTCACGCTGCTTGAACCAACGGACGAGCCAATACTGTTGGCCGGACTTGCAACAGGTGGCGGTGCATTGCTCGACTCATTAATGGTTTGATATGGCGATACGCTTTGCGGTATGGGCGGCGTCATTGACAGCGAGAGTAAGCAACGCGCCGCTTCATGTTCTTTAAGTCGAGACTTTGACTCATCGGCATCTGAAGATGGGAGATTGCAATTGTATTTGAAATGAATTCATTGTTTTTAAGTTGCTCTTTAAGCACTTACCACTGCTTTCAGTTTCATTGTCACTGAAATCGTCCGAATCGGACTCGCCGGCCATCGAGGATGTACGACCGCCGGCCGATGTGGTGGACTGTTGATCGAACTCGACATCTGGTTCGAGGAATACGCCATCCGCCGGCATTGGACCTGGATTTAGGCCAAGCTCCAAGCACTTCTTAAAGTGTGTCTTCGATTGCATGTGTTTTGTGAGGTTCCCTTTAGTCTTGAAACTGAAAGGCATAATTCGTTAATAAAACGTTCCTTATCAAGGTTCAGTTTGAAATGTGCTTACCTGAAGTTGCAGTCACTGCAAGTGAACGGACGTACGTCAGTGTGCGTACGTATATGCTTCTTCAACATTGATGGCTTCTTGCAGCGTATGCCACATTCCGAACATACATAACGCCCACGCCCTCGCCCGCGTATGTAAGTGTAGTCCTCGTGTGACTCATAGCCACCCACGAGTGGTTGTGTATTCGTGGCTGTCACAGAGCCAAGCTCTCGTTTCGCTTCGCCATCACTTGGCGACAGCCTACAGGCTTCACCTGTGACATCAAGAGATGAAGCTGCCGCTGCTGCTATCGGCTTCATTTTATGATGATAGAATTTATCTTGATTGTTGGCATAAGGTGTCATTATGGTCTGCTGTGAGTTCACAAGTTCATAATGTACTTTCTTGCTGCCGGCCATTGTGCTTGTGACGATCTTTTGACGCGAGTCATAAAGTGCAATCATTTCTTTGGGCTTAAAGCCCAATGGATGGGGATTATTCTCGGCGCACACTTGCCAGACACTGTACATGGAGAGCTTGTGCCTTTCAGCTACATACGACGGCTGGGGACAATTCACGGTACAGTAGAACATCTTTGTGCTGCACTTGAGGCCCAGGTAGGTGTAGGCGTGGCCGTTCAAGTACAATTGAACGCATGATTTTGATGGCCGTGGCGTTTCCGGAGAGATTAGTGGCAAAGTGTTGGCTGTAGGCGTTATGCCGTGGTGACGCTTTGGCGTAAACGTGCCCGGTTTAAGTGGCAAACTTGTGGGCCGTAGAAATTTTGACTTCTTCGAATCGACGCTTGATGTCTCTGACTCGGGTGGCGTTTCGATGTGCAACGGCGCCAAGGCTGAACTAAATAAATCAGACTTCGAATGCTCATTCGGCTTTGCAATATTGTCAAAATTAAAGTGACGCGTCTCTTCTTCCGGCGGTGGCAACTTTATTGTTGGTGGTGTGGCATTTTTGCGTGGACTGAGATTATCGGCGATACGCAAAAAATTGAATGTTTTCTTTGGTACTTCCAAAATGTTGTTGGTATTGTTGTTGCTGCTATTCGTCACCTTGTTCCACTGTAAGGCAGTCCGTTGTGCAGGCGTTGGAGGCTGACGACTGAATTCGCTGGGCAGATTCTGTACACCGCCAAACTTAAGTTCGCCGACAGGGCCAGTCAGCGTCTTAACCGTTTCCATGGTCATTTGTTGTGCATGCAGAAGGGGACTGGGTTGCTTGCGATTTGGGCTGACATTGCGGCCACATCGAGGCGCAGGCAACTGTAATTGCTGTGGGGGTGGTAATAATGGCAACTGTGGCGTCAAACTGCTGGGGCCTGGAATGCCGGGCACATACGGTATCACTTTATCCGTGCCAGCGGATACTGGCGGTAAGGTCAAGGGATTGAATGCCGTAATTGAGTTAATCGGCGGAAAGTGAAAGTGCTGAGCGGCGCCGGCCGATGTAGCAAGGCTGACAAACACATTCGTGGCATTGAGACTTTTGGGCGTGAGGTTAACAAGGAGCTCATTTTGTTTACGCTCTTTGCTTTCCTTTGACTTTGGTGAGACCTCTTGAAAGCTGCCGCCCGATAAGAGTGGCGTGCGTATCATTTTAGGGCTTTTGTCAAGATCACTGCACTCGGAAATCGGTATCATAGAGCCACCCGATGATGTTATGCGACGCAAGTTTTCCTCCTTCTTGTTTATCAACAGCTCACTGGTATTAACTATGACCTGCATATCGCCGCCACTGTTATTATTGTAGCGTACACTGCTCGGCGCCGGCGCCAGTGAGTAGAGTTCATTGCTGGTTGGCTGGTCGTACTTCATGCGCTTGGCTTGCGTTGGCTGCGTGTCATTCTGGAATGGCCGATCGCCATGCATTTTCGTAATGACAACTGTATCTTCGGTTTTCCGTGGCACATTTTGTTGATTGTAATCGACTAATGGCGTCTTGCCCAGAAGCGGACCCGGCGATGGTAGTGGTGCATCGATAAAACGCAGGCCGAGTGGTTCGGGCATCATGTTGCTTGAAGCTGCACTACTGGCTATTGACAGTGATGATAATGATGAAGATGCTGATGATGGCGTTGCTGATGTCGCCGAGGCTGTTGGAGCACCAGTGTTGGCACTCGTCGTCGTAGACGCTGCAGCATTGCTTGTGCGTGCTGGAGTTGGCGAAGCACTAAGCTGGGATAGCACGAGACGGCTTGGTTTTGTACGAAGTTGTGACCAAGCGAGTTTCGCTAGTGAGAGCGGATTCTTTGAGTAGGCAAGTTGATTCTTTAGCTCTGGCAAACTCAATGAGATCGAGTGGGAACGAAAATAGTTCGATGATGGCGAAGAGCAGGGACTAATTGGCGCGCTGGCTGAAGCATCATGGCAGTAGGTGCTGTTGTGCTGTTTCAATTCGTCGGCAGTGCGAAATTCAGTTGCACAAATCGGGCATGGATAGACCGCGTCATCGCCCTCGCCCGTGGGCACCGCCTGACCACGGGAATTCAACAACAGGTTCTTAATGATCGAATTGGGCAACGTCTTTATTGACGTACTGGCGCCGTTGGGTGGAATACATGGATTCGGATGATCCAGACTTTGACGCTTCTTCGGTGTGCTGTTGAGAAGGGCGGGCGTCGCATTCGGTTTTTGTTTTGCAGAAAGATTCAATGGCACATTGGCAGCATTCGATTGGCCCGTTGGATGTGAAGCCAGCTCCGACTTTGGCACAAGCACGCTCAGCTGTGCGGGCAATTGTGGATCAGAGCGATACTGCGGCGGTTGAGGTTGTTGCTGCAACGTCAATGGCAGTGGCAGGGGCAAGGGTAGTTGTGCTGATGGTGGCGTCGCTTTTGTTGGTGCTGCACGTTTCAAAATGCCATTGGACAGAGGCGATGCTGGCACGTCATCCAATCGCATTTGTTGCTGTTGCTGTTGCTGTTGCTGTTGCACCAACAATTGTTGTTGCATTTGAAAATGTTGCTGCTGAATTTGCTGTTGTTGAAGCGTTTGCTGTTGTTGTTGTTGCTTCTTTTGAGCAATCGCTTGCGCTAATTTAACATTCGTGTCACGTTCACTGGGCGGTTGTGTTGCATTGTTGCCATTGTTGTTGTTGTTGCTGACAAGCGCGTTATTGTTGACTGAGCCGATCGTATTGTTGTTGTTGGTATTATTAAAGCTGCGCGAACGACTTAATTGCTTGGGATATTTCTTTTGCAACAGCAATTCCTTGTTCTCGACAATCGCTTCGTTCTGGGAGATCAATTTCGAGATGTGCTCAGCCGCTGCTGCTGCTGTCGATGATGCATTGGCCAAGTAGTGCAGCGGCGTCTGTGGCTGTTGTTGTTGTTGGCTCTGTGGCAACATACCTTGCGTTGACGGATGTTGGACTGGCGTCGTCTGTGGCGTCACCGGCGGTGCAGTTGGCAGTTGTGCTGTCGCTGGTGGCTTCGGTAGTTGATGCTGTTAAATAATTTCTATTAAATTTTGTTTATAATTATTTGTTGAAGTTATTTATTTACCGTTTGCTGTTGTACGGCGGGTTTCAACAGCGGGGAATGTTGCTGCTGTTGTTGCAACTGAAATTGCTGCTGTAGTTGCAATTGATGATGCAGTTGTTGTTGCTGTTGCGGGGTCATCATGTGATAGGTGGCCATGGCCTGTTGATGTGCCACAACTGCTGCGGCTGCGGCCGCTTGGCTGTAATACTGCTGTGGTATATGCGCGCTCGGATGCAGCAAAGTTGCAGCGCTGGGTGGGGGCGGCTGGCCCAGATAGAAGACTCCCGCAGCTGTAAGTGAGGCTGGTGCCGGCAGTGTTGGCGGTATGGCGGCAGGATTTGTTGGCATGAGAAGTGTTTGAGCAGCAGCTGCGGCAGCTGCAGCAGCTTGCTGTTGTTGTTGTTGTTGCTGTTGCAATTGCAACTGATGTGTGTTAATGTGATTGTTCAATTTCAATTGCGTGCTGGGCGATAATGAGGGATGCAATGTCGGCTGCTGCTGCTGCTGCGTCAGTTGCTGTTGATGTTGATGTTGCTGGTTGTGTGCCATTGGCGATATCTTTTGCATTTCTACGACATTTTGTTGCAATTGCTGCGCTTTGCCATTGGCAATATCTTTGCCCGTTGGCGCATACATAACTGCATTGTGGAATTTTGGCTTATATGGCTTGCAATCAATCGACTGACGATGCTGTGCTGTGGCAAGATTGCTGGCAATGCCGCCGCCAGCGCTGATGCCGCCATTAACAGCAATTGTTGCTGTTGCTGGTGGCAAAGTGCCAGCCGCTGGCGAGCCCAATGGCAATTGTTGTGAATGTTGCGGCGCTGGTTGTTGTAAATATGTTGTTTTCGCCGCAGACAATGTTGATGGCGAGGGCGAAGGCGAGGCGATCTGTTGTTGCTGTTGCTGATGTTGGCCATGGAACAGGACCAATGACGAATTGCTACCTTCATCAAGCGGCGAATCTGTGCGGCTTATCTGCGTTTCAAACAACATATACTTGTCATCTCATGACGTCATTTAATAGTCACACTTTACTCACCAACTCCGAACTGCTGTTGCTCAGTTCATTATCAACTTCCTGATCGGAGCCGCCGTACAGACCATCATCAGCGTCAGCTGGCACTTCAAGACCACGCGATCGTGCCGCATGTGAACGTGATCTATTAAGCGATAAGAACGTGTTTGCGATTAAACATATAATCACATCTTCTTCTTTCTCTTAACCACTTACCTGCAATGTTTGTAAAAGTTGCTTTTTGTTTTGAAGGCAATGCCGCAAGTTTCGCACGGATAAGGACGCTCATTGGTGTGCGCGCGTATATGCTTCTGCAGCACTGATGGCTTTGTACAATTTAGATGACAGTAAGGACACACATGACGACCGCCGCCAGGCACACTTTTTTCAGTATGACTGACTTGTTGCTGCGGTTGTTGTTGTTGCTGCTGGACGATAGCAGCAGTCGATGTTGGCTGCGTTTGTTGCTGATGTTGTGCAAATGTTGCCGGCGACAATATCGCATTGGCAGCATAATTACTAATTGGCGTTTTTGGAACGTTCGTTTGTATGTGATTTGAACTTTTGTTGTTACTGTTGTTGTAGTTGTTATTGTTGCTTTCATTTAATGCAGAAAAGCTGTGTTGTTGTTCCTTGCCAAAAGTTGTCTCTTTTTGTTCCTGTTGACTAATGTTGTTAATTGGCGTATATGTTGAATTGTTTACAAGATTGGCACTGATTTGCATAGAAACTTGTTGCTGTTGTTGTTGTTGATGTTGCTGCTGCAACAGCACAGCATGACCATTTGTAAGTACATTGTCAGACTGGGTTATGGCTGTCTCCAATTGCTGCTGCTGAGTTGCATGAGGCGTGGGCGGTGGCGGCGGCGGGGGTGGCGAAAGTGAGCTGGCTGATGAGAACGATGTTGTACGCTGCTCTGCCATTGATTCATTTGTCTCCATGCCGACATTATCAACTTCGGTGGTGCTCGCTAAACGTTTGAACTTTTTGTGTAAATATTTCGAATTGCTCCAGACTGTATTGCCACCGATCGCGGTATCGGCAACGGCAACGACATTTGCAGCGTCGGTAGCGTTCGCAATATTGCCCATGCCAATGCTGTCAACGGCAATTTGTGTTGCTGTCAACTCGGTGGTTGCCCCTGCGGTTGCATTGGCACTTGTCTGTGCAACATGTTGTAGCGTCATATTGCTATCACTATTTTTATGATTCTTAGGTTTATTATCATTTATACTTAATGCATAATTCTCATTAATACTATTATCACTGTTGTTATCGTTCTTGTTGTTGTTGTTGTTGATGTTGCTGCTTTCAGTAATATTACTTTGCAACTTCTCATTGGCGTTTTTATTAGACTTTTGCACTTCGTTGACGTTCAGCTCAATGGCTAAAGGATCCTCTTTGCTGCACTTCACATTCGCTGCTGTTTTGACTAACGTTGTTGTTGGTGCTGCTGCTACCGCAATTGTCACCGTTTCGATGGACTTTGTTGCTGTTGCTGCCGCTGCCGCTGATTTATTCTGTTTTGCCGTTTGTTTATATGTTGCTGCTGTTGCTATTGTTGCTTCAGCACTTGTACGATATGTTTGTAAATTACTGTTGTTCTTTCTTGTTGTGGTTGTTGTTGTCGTCGTTACTGTGGCACTGTTGCTACCGCTGGCTTTCGCTGTTGCTGTGCGTTTCTCGTTTACACGTTTATGATTATTGTTTGTTGTTGTTGTTTTTGTTTTATATTGTTTTGTGGTTTTGTATTGTTTTGTTGTGGCTTTTGTTACTGTTGTTGCTGCTACTGCTGCCGCTGTTGTTGTTGCTGTTGTAACTGTGGTTGCATCTTCCATAGTATCGTTATTGTTTCGCTTCGATGTGCCACCAGGATCATCTGCAATTCCAAATTAAATTATTATGATTAATAATACATATTATTTAACAAGAAAATGTTTTTTTTTATAAATAAAAAAACTGAAACATTTGTCATCAAATTATTTATGGTACTAATCAGTTTACTTGTGGTTTCTTTATTTAATTAATCTTTCAAGCTGAGGTTTATTTTTTTTTATTAACATTATTTCAACGGCAACCAGTTTGCATAATAATTTAATTTTAAAACCAATACTAATTATACAAATTAACCAAATACGCTTTTATGGTGTTTAACACATTTAGAATTTTTTGTTTTGCTTGAAATGAACTACGATTACTTCAAAGTTATTTCGATTTCAAATGTTTAAACTTTTGCAAAATTTCCAAAATAATCCGATAAATTTATCAGCTTTCTATAGGCATTCTGTAGACCTTTCCCTCTTTTAATACAACTGAATAAATTCAAACAATTTTCATTGTGCGAAATTTTCAGCGTTTTGATAAACTTTCTCATTATCAGCTCTATATGAAATGCGATGATAAGAATTTTGTATGTGGTGTTGTTGTTGTTCACATTTTAAATAAATGCAAATTTTTCGTTTTTCGTCCAAAGCTTTTTATGAACAAAACGAGCCAAAATTATGATTAAGTTATAAATGTACGAAAGAGACGAACAACAAATTGTGATAACAATAAAATTTATCAAGGGACAACAATGAAACAAAAAGGTGACGAAACGAAATGAAATAGCAAAAATAAATAAACTGCGTTAACAATTAAAAACATTTCAAGCGATTATAAATACAAAAAAAAAAAAAAA
Source organism: Phortica okadai (assembly GCA_034638295.1). Classification (NCBI taxonomy): domain Eukaryota; kingdom Metazoa; phylum Arthropoda; class Insecta; order Diptera; family Drosophilidae; genus Phortica; species Phortica okadai. The sequence goes on from CM067851.1 coordinate 8,033,739, forward strand.
AAAACAAATGCCTTATCAACTTTCTATTTTGGCTGTGTAGATGCGTGTGTGAGTGTGAGCCAACTTGTTGCTTTCCGTCGCTAAAACACACACACACACACACACATTTACGTAAGTGTCGGAGCGAATTTTAAATGATAGAAAAATAAAATGAAAATATTTGCACGGCAGCCACAACAGCAGACAGCGTGTACAGACTAAAATATTTAGTTTTGCCATTATTGCTTTTGTTGTTGACAGGCGCCTTATCAGTGCCAATAAAAATATACATATGTATATAAAAAAAAATAATACAAAAAAAAAAAAATAAAACAAAAAACTCTATAGCGCGGGTAATGGTGACATACAGTTAGACGTTAATGAAACACATATGTGTTTGTATATAATATAATAATATACAAGTAAAAATCTTTTAGACCGAAAAATTGGCATTCTATTGTAGCCCGAGTTTGCATATAACATTGGCAGTATTTAGTATATAATTTATAGTATGAAACGATAAAGCAAATTTTACGCTCCTTTACATCGCCTTTTCAATACTACAAAATTATAACTAAAAAAAATAAACGAAAAGTGCTAAACTTGTGAACTAAAATATTGTATTTCTTTCCTTTTTTTTTACTTAGCTTTATACTTTTTTTTTCTTGTTCCTTAAAGATTTTAACGATTTCGTTTTATTAATTAGTGTTGCTTTTTTTGAACTAATTAGCTTTTATTAGTGAAAACCACAACAACATACATGGGTTATTCTTGCTATACTTTGGGTGCTATTTGAAGCTTTTGATCACTTTTGTTTACTTTTTATCTTTTATAAAAATTTTTTTTTTTTGCTTTTTGTTTTTGTTCTCTGTACAAATTGTGTATCAGAGTATATTGAGTTTGTTTGAAAACAAAATTATCTAATGGAGAGAAGGACCCAATCAAGTGTAACTACATAATCATGATTCTTCCTCTACTGGTGTTTTTTTTGCAAATGGTGTGAATCAAAAGAAAAAAAAATAATAATAATAATGAAAAATTCCATTAGTATTGTTGCTTATAACATTTCGTGAATTCTTATTAAATTCGATAAAAAACCTATCCAATTGATTTGAGTTTATTTCAAGCCGGCACTCATTCTTCTTGTGTTAGTCATTAAAAAATAAATTAATTACATTTTGTATTTTTTATTCAAGTCTTAAAATAAGAAACTTGATTTCGAATCATTTTATATTTACAATTAAAACTTTTGTAACATTTTAATAGTTATTAAAATTATACTATACATTGTTACAAAAGTGAATAAATTCCAAAGGCATTCTAATCAGATTACAATACAACTTTATTTGAACAATATTCAGTCGAAATATATTTGCTCAGTTATAAAAAACAATTTTAGTCGGCGTTCAGATAACGTTCAAAGTGCAATGTTCAAAGAAGAGTGCTAAGTCAAGTAAAGAAAAGCGCATTATATGCACAAACAGACAGACATTTATACATATACATGAAAAGGCTTTAATCAAGTCAGACATGAAGACGTGCAAATTAAATGTGTTTGTGAGAATTCTTGTGTAAGTCTATTTGTTTGTATGTGTGTCATGCAATACCAATTGAGAAACTCAGCGCTGATAATGATGAATAACATTTTCATTTGTCGTTCGTTGCCACCAATAACAACAATTCTACTTTGCACCAGAATATAAGTATTGTTGTCGTTTTTTTTTTTAATGTTTGTATTTATTGTTGTCAAAAAGTACCGTTTATATTCTAAGCGAATGTTTCGTCAGCTCATCTAATGAAATGAATTTAATTGCCTAAACAAGAGGGACTAATGATTGAAAGTAAAGACATTTTAAACGCTTTGAGTGCACAAATCTAAATGACAATGTTTTAAAGTATATTTACTAATAATAATCGTTAGCTGTTTTATCTACTTATTTAATCGTTCTCGATATTTGTATGTATTATAAACAAAAGCGAAACTATTACGCAAGAAAAAAGGAACGCACAAAATCTGAAAAACTAACAACAAATCACTGTGTCAAAGCGCAAGCGAGTGCGCAAATGAGAGCACTTGATGTCGTTTAACGGCACTCTGAGCAAGCAAAAGACGCTCCAAGATCATTACTCATTGAATAAATGCAAATGTTTGTGCTTGCATGACGTAAAAGCGAACGAGAACAATAAATGCGTCGACTGGTCTCATTTCATGATGCCGAGCGAGAGACGATGTAAATTGAATTGCACGAGTCTCATGATTTGTTTTTTTTTTTTTTTTTGCTCATACGTGTGTAGCACACAAATTAACAATCAACTCAATGATCCAACAACAGTAGTCAGAGTTGTCACAAATTTCGTCTTACCTCGCACAGATTTACACCTTAGTCAATTAATTGAACGAAAGGTGTGTGCGTACAGACGTACATACATATGTGATCGCGCGTGTGTGTGTGTGTGTCAGTGTGCGATGCCAACAGTGGCGGCAGTTTTCAATTAATGAGCGTGACGAGTCGTTTGTTTGCGGTACGTCATCGGTGATGGTTGCAGCAAAGGCGTATGAGCAACACTGAGTTGATGAGAAGGAAGTACGTACGGGTAAGTATATATGTCGCGTTTAGTTCAAACCGGTTGTAATACGAATAACCGTGTCTCAATTGTTGAATTACTTTTTATATTTATATTAAGTGTTTATATATACATACATATGTATGAAAACGATTTTTAATGGGAATTCAGCAATATGATATTTATCGATAGCTGACTGGGTTGTAAGCAGGTGCCAAAAAAAAAAAAAGACCAACGGACAGCTGTGAAGACAATACTAAGTATGTATATACGCGATAGTAAAGTCACGGAAATAAAGCAAAATTCCAATGAATTGACTGTTTATATTGATAAAATGTGTTGAATGCGATAAGAAAAATAATTGTAGGAAGTACACAAACACACATAAACAACCTATATTAGCAACGCACGCATGCATGCACGATTGAGTGTATTAAAATGCAATTTTTGGTTTTGCCTTTAATTTGCTTAAATTTTTTTCAACTGATGTCGTTCAAGTTTAAAGCACACAAAAATTCCAAAGAAAAATAAGAAAATTAACGAAAAAATTTTACAAATAAGCGGAAAAAATTATCAGCGACAACTAAAGCGAACATCGTACGCGACGGCGTTCCGTCGGAATCAAAGAAGAAGGTACAAAAAGAAATGACAAGAGAGCAACGTGAAAAAATACGCACACCGACAACTTTCGAGCTTCTTCTTTGTTCGTTCGCATACGAAACGAGACTAGAAGCGGCAGGTGAAATTCATTCAATTTGCCAATTACAAAAAGCAAGCTAAAAACACACGCACACAAGTGCACACCTGCAAGAATGTCCACACACTTACATACATACATACATACATGTATATACATGCTAACATTCATGCGTTGTAGAATCCGCAGCGATAACAGGCAACGCATAACGAAACGAGAGGGGCGAAGCAGGCGCAAGACGAGCAGACACAGTAATAAACAGATTTTTCGTAGCGCAAAAAGTACCAACAACGTATGTATTAAGTTAATATGTGTACATATGAATGTATAAACTAAGAGCTTCATTGAGGCATGAGCGCTTCAAAGCAATAAATATTTTAAGTTTTAACCGTTTTTGTACTTTTAAAGAAAAGTAATGTAAAGTAAAACAGCTTAATTAGAAAAAAAAAATAAAATCATGACATTAAATGAACAATTGCGTACAACGAAAGATAAAACTGAACTGAATTAATAGGAAAAACGACAGAGTGGCTGAGGTAGAATTACGTCGTTTGTTCCAGGGGAAATGTACAAGCAACAAGCAAGTACACAAAAGCACACAGTCACAATAACAACAAAAACTATACATATACAGATACAGATAGACATAAAGATATAAACACGGCCAAATAAACGCTTCGCTACAAACATATACTCGTACAATGAAATGTGCGAATTTTTGCTGACTAAGGAAGGTCTGGGGAGCACCATGCGCGCCACCAGCAAAAAAGAAAACAAACAACAACAAGAAAAATCGTATTCGGAAAAAAACGAACACATAACGTTAAAGAAACAACAGCACAAAGAGTAAGCGAGAAAAACAAGATACGCTAATATAAAATAATAATTGCTGCATGATCGCATACGAGCAACGTAAGCAATGAAGCAATACAACAACAACAAGTAAATAAATACAACCCAAACAGAGGCGATAAAATAACAAATATAAGCACAACAAAAAAAAATCGCAAACAATTGCCGTCTCCCTTGCGCTTGCACAATCTTCTCTTCGCTTTTGACGACCGATCGCATTCAACAGATACAAAATAAGCCGAGCAAGTGCTACTAGAGTTGCCAGCGCATAAATTGATTACCAAGCAACCGTCTTCCACCTCCCGAAACTTTACACAGACAAAAAAACAACAACTACCAGACAAAATTGAGCGCAAGAGAGCGCAAGCAAATGACGAACGCTCTTCTTCGCTTCTCCACTCATGAGGCTTTTGTTTTTATTTTTTTTTTTGCATGCGCCATCATTAAAAATTCAAATGACTAAGCAACTACTCGACAACACTGAGCGTTCACTAACTAACTCACTCACTTGCTCACTCACAAACTAATACACAAAGAAGTTGTTGTTGTGTTGTGGCTTGCTCACTTATTGGCATTGTGCGGTTGGGTTAGTCAATTCAGAAGAAACGAGGAAACCCGCCGTTTAGTAATAATGCAAGCGGGTGTGTTCGCGCGTGTATGTGTGCCCGCGTATCTGTGTGCGCATGAATCAAACTGTGAGTTTTTTTTGTTGATATTGTTTCTTCTCTTTGTTTGTTATTTTCCTGTTGCTGAGTATAAACGAGTTTTCAACGTGGAATCATAGACGCGCGTGGAGCTTTGCGCTTGTGTGACGACGGTGTTAAAAATTGATGGCTTATCAGAGAGGCGGAGGTATGGCAAGTCTACACTGATTGCCGACGTCGCTAACGTCGTAGTCATCATTGCCGCTTTATGAGATAATACTACAAATACAGCTGCGCATGTTAATACATACACATACATATGCACACATGAATCAAGAGCCATATATACATATATATGTATATATGTATAGACAAACACAGTTAAACATGAGCACATATTTGTATTTAGAGCTTTACGAAGCGCGGGCGAGTTCGTTTAACTGCTTGAGGAGATAAGCAATCATTGTTGCTGTTGATTTTTGTAATTCAGTTTTAATAGAGGAAAACAGTATAAAATATATGAATACATAAGTATAAGTATTCAATAAATACTTATTATTGAAATCAAATGGAATTGACCATATCACTTTATAACTCGGCATTCCAGTGTGTTTGTGTGTGATAAGTTCCGACAAAACAATATTTACCAAATTGTTCCCTCATGCTCACTTTGCACATTTACTCGTCTTTATAATTAATGGCGCTCACTTAATTGTATTTATACCCCTTAACCCCTCACTCCAACAATCGATCAAAAGCGCTCGTGCACACAAAACAGCTGCGCTACTTTGTGTTGTTTCGTTGAAATAGCTTAATTTTATTAAAACTACCAAAAAAAAATTGTTAGTCGTCTGATGATATTTTTAACGTTTTTTTCCCCAATAATTGTCAGCGATACAAATTCATAGTCTGATAAGTGCATTTGTGAGATTGCGATTATTGAAACAAAAATATCTTATAAGAGAAAATAGGTTTTTCATTATTTCATTAATACATATTTGATTAGAGACTAGTAATGATTTGGCTTTGTAACCAACTTGAATTTGATAAGATATCTTTATTTTATTTTTTATTGATATAACACTAATTTAAAGTTAGGAAACGTACAAGCTAACATGACAGGTCATGGGGCCGTGGCTGCTAGGGCCTTTAGCCTGAGATATATATTTTTTTTTAAACTAAATGGGGGCTTAAGTTTTGTTATAATTAAATTTTATTGTAGAGGTTTGATTTTTTCAGGTAATCTAGGATGAGGTATATGTATATTTTTCAAGGATGAGTTTGCGATGAGTTGGATAGGAATATTGTATATTGCACAAAGGACAGTTGTTGTGGCGCTGGTTAGGTTTTATGTAGTGTGTGACATATTCTGGAGAATTTAGTTTGGTTAATTCTATGATAAGACGTCTTATTTTTATGAATCCCGATTAAACAAGTAAGGGCTGTATAGTCGAGCAAACACAACACGCCCGCAATCTCAAAAAAAACTGTATGTTTGGAATTGCCCACAAAACCATTAAAGCTTCATCTGTTGCGAAACTTCATGAGTCTACCCACCAAATTTCAAATCTCTGCGTCTAAGAGTTTCCGATACAGACAGGCAGACGATATTTAAATTGAAGGTTTCATTCAAATTTTTCAAAAGCTTAAAGATATTTTTCGCTACAGTTTTTAGCACTTTTCTGAATTTTTTTTTTTAAAACCAAACAAATTTCTTATGCAAAGATCGACCCCCATAAATATTTTGATCTAAGAAAAGTCATTAAAAAATAAACGATCAATTATTTTATTTCATTTTTTGTTGTTATGGTGACTAAGAAAAGTTTTTGAATTGAAATAGATAAGTGTGCTTTATTATTCAATTTAATTTTTCAAGTCAAAAAATTTGGCAGAAATTTTAGAAAATTTTAAAAATCTAAAGCGGAAATACTCGTACCCTTAAATAAATATTGACGTCAGCAGCTTTCGTCGAAATTACAAAAGCATTTCATGATGTTAGAACTGCGACCGTCAAAATCAGGCGTTTGGCTGTCTTATATATATTGAATTGTTTATAGCTTGTTTATATGGAGAAGCTCATAGGGGATTTCCTTACGATATATACTGAAAATTGTTCTCGTACTTTCGATGTGGGCGGTTTTGAAACGCATAATTTTCAGAACGCATAATTTTTCAGAGTATAAGTTTCAAAAATAAATTCAATCAATTTTAAGGTTCACAATATTTTGCCAACAACACATTTTATGGGATCTAACTATTTCACCTTCTCAATTGAATTACGATCGCTAAAAATACGTACAAATTCGATCATAATAACAATGAATATTTTTATAAATACATATTTCAGTATAAAAAAATTAAAAATATCAGAACAACTGGCAAATCTTTTTATGTGCAAATAAATAAATAAATTATAATAAAAAGTGGAATTTCGTGCAACAAAAAAAATGTTTGTGTGTGTGTGTGTATGACGACGAATGTTTTGAGATTCGAGCGCACATATTTTATTGTTTACTTTATTAAAAAATTATTGTGAAATGAATCGAAACAAATTTGTTTCGAAAAATTATTATCAACTATTAAGATGTATGGTGCAAAGCAACAACAAATTCTAAAGAAATTTGTGTATGTCTAAGAAGAAAATAAAAAATTAATAATAAATGTATTTGCGACACAAAAGTTCAAAGCAACAATATAATAAATGCGCTCGTTAATGAAATGAGAATGAATTTCAGAGCGGGACTGAAAGTGACAGTGCGTTTGATAACATAGATGTTTCGAGATGTTACTGGTTTTCTTTAATATTATATTCAGCGGTTTTCAGCTCTATTGTTATCAGGTTGTAAAAATGTTCGCACACATTTTGTTGTTTTGAATAATTATGTACATACTTGTATAAGCATTTCAACTTGTGAGATATTTTTCTAGTAAAATACATAAAATATTTAATAATTACAAAGTAAACCATCTGATGACATGAAATATTCTCAATTTATTTTACGACATTTCTGTTTTTCTTCACAGTTTGTTTTATTTATTATTGCTCGATTTTTTTTTCGTTTTTGCTTTTGCTTTTGTTGTTGATTTCGGATGTGCGCTAAACTAATATTCCGTACGAAATCTATTTTTAAGTTGGCAACTACGTAACGCGACATTCAAATGTTTCATTTAACATTTGTGTGCTGTTTTTTTTTGTTAAAATATTTGCTTTTATTTTCGTTCTGTTATGCCAATGGACGCTTCTTAGTTATATGAGCAGTGCGAGTATATTGGCTTTGCCATGTGCCAGGCTACAAAAGCATATTTAGTATGACTTTTGAATCGTCTTACCAGAGTTTAAGTTTCTCCAGAATTCTTGTTACTTAACTTCATTCACATTGTGTCCTTAGAAGATATGCATACATACATATGCACATGCATATATGTTTGAACGAATTTTTTTAATGCCTTCTATAAGAACGTCTTTATTCTGTTTCTAAGCAACTAAAGTGTCTCAGCATCAGACACTTTATACATACATATTATATATTATACATAATCTATCAGTCTGTATTTCAGACTGAGGCTGATTCTTCACATTTTCATTATAGAAAGTTATATTTGTAAATTCCTTTGTGAAGAGATTCACATATTTACCATGGCCGAATATAAGGTTTGTTTCGCACTTGGTTTATTTTGATGTGTTGTTACTTAATCTAACAAGCGCCTTTTAGTTGGCTTGTACAATTTAATGGTTTCGTCGCCGAGTTTTTTGTATTTTTAAAGTGTATCGGAAATGTAGTTTTTTTTTTGTTCTTAAATTTATTTTGGTTTGTTTTATTTTCTGAACTAAATTTTAGAAAATAAGTTTATTTTCGTTAATTTGAAAAAATGATTTAAATTCATTTTGCGCGTGAAATGTTTTCGAATATTTGAAAATCGTATTTTTAGTGATTTTTTGACTTGAACGAAAATGTTTTTAGTATCACAATTAATGGTCGAGTGTGTCTGGTGGCGTTTGCCAAGCGCAACTATAATGAAACGCCTACGTTGTCAACTAAATACGAACGTTGTCGAAAAACACACACAGATACACAGATGTGTAGCACAAATACACACACATACATACATACGTTGATGTCAAGGTCAACGCGCCTTGTGCGCAAGAGACAAAATATCGCGTCTGCAACGCCAACTACAAAGCAAGCGTGACGCATCAAACACGAAACGATGTCATTGTTCAGGCTAAGACCATACAAATACAAAACAAAAAAAAAACATTTGAAAATATCTCAGGGCATTCCTCAAACATGCAACGCGAAGAAAAGGCACAAGGGAACCAAAAAAAAAAATGTAACGAAACTCTCAACTCATGAAATCCATATGTATCTATGTACAATCTACAAGTATTTCCTAATAAACCAAGACGACTTTGACGGCCTCTGTTGCATGTTAATTGTTATTGTAATAGCACTTGAGATATAACTCATGCTTAGCTACGCAGCGTGCGATGTTAGGATAGACTGATGCCTCTGAGTTGCCTTTTGTTTGGCATAGTTTTTTTTTTATACCCTGTAGTTTTTTTTGTTTTTCTTCAAACTACAAAGTGTATACGTGTTCATGACTGTATGTGTGTTGTGTGAAAATGCTTTGTTTTGCTTTAAGTGGATTTCCACCTTCGACAGTTTTCGTTCTTGTATCTCAGACGAGTATACATGTGACGTCGCGACGCGTCGCTAGTATCTGGTGTTGTTGTTGCACCCCGTTCGATTTCTTCTTACACATTGCACATTCGGGTAGACTTGGTTGTTGCCGTCGCCACTCTTGTAGGTATCCTGGCGCCGTCTTAATTTAGTGTTTCTTCGGCAGGTAAAAGTACAAACTTGGCTGGGCAACAAACAAACCAAGCGACATTAGATGCGGAGAAAAAGTAGAACTAAAAGTTGAAAATACTACAAAAGAGTGGTTCAAGTCTATAACTTAACAGTGATGTAGGCGAGGTGTGTCGCATTGTTCTTAGGTAAACAGTGAACGTAAATTTCAAACTTATTTTGGGATTCTTGGCCGTTTTATTCTCAATCTTAGCAAAGTATTGGACAGTCAGAATAAACAAAAAATATCAAGGAATATTTATATTAAAAAAAAGTTTATACGTTGTTTAAATGTATGTTTTTCAAGTGCTTTAAGCACTGTAATTATATTTGTATATGTGTGTTGCGACGCTGCATTTACGTGCACAACATGTGTGCGTGCCTACCCGCTGCTCTTTCTATGCACCAACAACCCTACAACGACAATTCATTGCTCGTCATAAACGACATGACGAGTTGAGCTCCGCTGAGCTCACTCACTGGTTTACTCACCCGCACTCAATTGACTTTTGTTGTAATCTAACTGAAGTGTAACACCGCTGATTTTGTCGTTGCTTATGCTGCTTCTTCTCCTACTCTACAGCGGGGTTGCCCGAATCACTTTGGTTCGTCGTCACACGCGCTCATACCATTTTAAGCGTGTGTGAGTGTTGCTACTTTGATGTGATTTCTATATTATTTATTGTAAATTTTCACAATTTTTCCGGGAATTTGTGTTAATTCAACGGGCAAACTTAACACACAGAACACAAAATGAACACATTTGTTTAATAATTCTTTAAAAATTAATTGGCTGGTTGGCAAATAATCGCACGTTGGCATCACTGGCAATATCTATTTCTTGTTTATTTGTTTTTGTTATTCTTTTTTTTTTTTTAATTATTTCGTTTCGCTTTTAATTTATTATTTTGCTTCACCTTTTCTTGTCGCTTTCGGCTGCAGTGTTTATTTATAGCATTTTATGACGTTGATTTTGTAATTTTGCCATGTATACACATTCGCGTTTGACATTCTTCACAATTATTGACAGCGATTAAAGCTCTTATGACTTAATTTATTCATGAATTCATCACAACAAGTGCAACTGTGGCGGCTCTTCGCTGGCGTTTTGTTTAGCAAACTCATTTAGCAAATGCTTTGATTATTAATTACAGATTGATTAAAAACTAGTTGCGGTCGTACATGTTTTGCATAATTGATTGCGGCTATCACACTTTTTGTTTATAAATATTTCTATTCTTCACAAATACGATACGCAAGTGTACGCGCGCGTTTCAAACCGTTTCTTCTTTTAACCGATCGTTCGTTCGTTCTACGCTCATTCGCACACAACTTAACGGATCGACGTGAGATATACGAATGCACGGCTACTTTGGTACATAGTAGAAAAAAAAATTGAGAGAATCCGATCGTGAGCGCAGGCAGCGCTGTCGAGAGCTGCCAGACAACATTTTATGCGTTGTTTTTGTTTTCTTATTTTAATAAAATTGTAGTTGTTGTTGTTGTATCTGTTGCCATTGCTGACGCTATTGTCGTCTCCGTCGACGCGACGTTTTCGTTGGTATTGCCGATGGCATTCGTGTTCGTCGACGGACGATGTTCGGCGTTTACACTTCATTCAATACGATTTTTGTTGCTTGCCAGCTTGTTCGTGTGCTGCACACCAGCATGGCAGCGGGTAAGGCGCCTTGTGAAAATACAGACGGCTGTGATATGAATATTATAAATGTTTTTATTTCTAAACTTAATGTGTAATAATTTTCACAAGTTCTCCAGTATCGGATACAACATAAATATTATAAGCTCATGTCTATTGTTATTTAATACAAGCCCCAATAACGCGAGGCCCTATCGTTGAATATAACCGCAGTCGCTACTTTGTGAGCAAAACGATTGCGGCAAGTGCTCTGGCGTCGCTAAGTCGTTCGCAGACATGTTGTGTGAGTGAGTGTTCTTATTCTTGATTACGTTGTTGTTGTTGTTGTTGCTGCTGCTTTTGTTGTTGCGATTCATTGCTTCAGCTTTGTTCTGTATTAGTGTAAATGGTGCGATACGTAGATACGTGCATACACACAAATAAACAAAAACCTATGTGTGTACGTAGATACCTTTGTATGTATGTACATGCATATACATATACACATGTAGTGTTGGATAGTATGCGTATCTGTGTGCACAACGTCTGACATAAGCTCTGACTCGATTATTGCTCATTCAATCAGTTATTCAATTCACTTTGTTGTCGTCAACATTCATTGTTGTTGTTGTTGTTGTCATTGTCGTTGTTGTGTATTTGTGTTCCGTTGACTTACGGCTCTACGGCACTGTTCCCCCTTTTAAACGTTTCTTGCTTATGTCTCGTTCAGTTCCGCGAAAAAAAGCGCAACACAAAAAAGGCTACAAAAATGTTCAATGATTATATTGAGTGAGGGAAGCCCCAAAACACCCCGCGCCAAATAATCAAACGTTGAACACAACATTTTTGTTAAGTTGACAGTTTCTTTTTTTTTTTTGGTTTTCTTCTTTTTTTTGTTTGCATTGTTTTTGTTTAATAAAAATATAAAATCGAATTTGAAATTTTATCGTCGGTCATTTAATCGAATAACAATGTTGATTAGACACACGTTTATGCATTTAGTTCAATATTTATAAATATTAACCGTTACTATTTTACAATTAAAACAAAATTTGACAAAATAACACGACAACAATGAATCAGAATTATTTATACATACATACATACATGTTATTACAAGCCTTATTATTTTTGATAGTATTTTTGAACAAAACCGACAAATTTGAAAATTGAGACGCTGTACACGATACGTGTTAAATTAGTATATGCGACTACACTTAGTACATAGCGAATCTTTATGTCATATTTAGTCGAATTAATTTTCATCTTATCAAAGAATGAAGCGAATTCATGCTAATCTGGGATCTCGTTGATTAAGTTGATACTATCATCAAAAATATCATAAAAGCGGATTTGGAACCACTCAATGTGCCTATGATAAGTGTAGAACTCTTATCACAAGTGTTCCACATACACATATGTATACTTATTCAGAGGCGACTGCAAGTTTAGTCTTATAAACAAAAATGTCAACTTTGCAAAAAAAGAACTTGCAGTCTGTGTGTGTTTTTTTTTATAATCCAGATATGATAAATTGTATATGGATTTACGAATACAAATTATTTTGAAGCTGAAGTCAAATATTTTTAAAATAATAGATATACTTTAATGTCATTTGTATTTAGTAGAAGTCTGCATGAATACTTCCATTTAGAGAAAATAAAATGAGTAAATGAGATCAGTGGTGTGCTAAAGATAGAGACAACTTGTGTGATAGAATAATAGATTGCCAAAATAAAGTGTAATAAGACAGTAATTATGCTATCTTGTTCATGTTTGCGGCATTAACTGTCAATAGTTTTTCATTAATTACTCTCAGGCTGTCAGAAGTCGGTCTCAATTTCTCTTTCCATGTGATTTTTTTCAAAAGTTTTCATTCACTGTACAGTGAAAAATTTGTACACCAAAACATTGTACTCAAAATTTGTATTACAATGTCTGTGTGAATATTGTACATTACTTGAAAATACAGTCACAAAAACAATACTCATTCGCATTCACTCAACAAGGTACATATGTACATATCAAAACAAGCATTCGCTTTCAGAGTGAATAATTCACTTGCCGTTTTGAGTGCATTCATGCATACCTCTTGTATGTAGGAAATAATCATAATTTGTATGCTGGATTATGAAATACTAAGCAAAATCTAATGAGAGTTCTAATTGAATTTTGTTCCAGTGCTCAAGTGACCACCCTGCGCCATACGATATTATGAGTGTATGCCGATGAGTTTAAACATATGTACATACTTACATACATACATGTTCACCAAATAGAACGCGATATCGTTGAATCGAACGGAAACGCATGTGATAAGCAAATCGAATGCTCCAAAACAAAAAAAAAAAAAAAACAAATAATACTGTTTCTTCATATGAGACATTTTCATGTTAATGAACAAGCGGCAATGATGAACTGCAACGACGATGATGATAATGAACGTGTTTAATGTAATGATCATTACAATAATGGTGTTGTTACAAATTAGGTAAACAAGCTGTACAGAAATCGGGCACTGTAGGCTGGTGACTTAGTGTCAAGGGTGATCGTTACAGACGTCATTGCTCTAGATTAGTTGGCTTGCGATTAGAGAATTTTGGTTGTATGTGTGTGTGTGAGTGTCCGTGTGCATTTGCCATGCAGTCATATAACGATTACAAAAAGCAAAAAAAAAAAAAACAAAAATAAAATAAAAACAAAATGTATCTGTGTAGCGCACTCACATTTATTTACAGGCGCGTCGATTGATTACCGCAATAAAATGACTTTACAATCGATTGATTTAAAAATAAATATTGTTACAGTCGAGCAGACGCAATACGTCGTTTTTCTATACGTTACTGTTCGATTTGTTGAGTCGAGTCGAGTGTTGAGTATCGAGTGGAGCCGATTCAGTCAGTCACTCAGGCGGCAATTAGACTAAACACGAATGCGACTGATTTGCGGCAATTAACACGCTAACACAGGCAGAGAGACAGATGGACAGGCAGACAGACACACAGACAGACAGACAGTAACACGTGTATGTAAACGTGCATGTGTATTAGTCATTTAGTCAGTCAGTCAGTCAGTCTGTCTGTTCGTGTACATACACTTGTATGTATGTACATACACATATAACAGCGTTGAATGAGTGATCGCATGTTGTTAAAAAGTATTAAAAAAATAGAAATAATAAAAAAAAAAACAACAACAACAAGTATCTCACAAGTGGCCTCAAATTGTAGGAGCCAAACGAAAATGACGCCGTCACTGCGGCACCCGTTGTCGCCACCACCACTAACCCCGGTGCCCCCTTCGTGAAAACTAGTCTTGCTCGTGCTGCAACCACAAATGCACAAACACACTCACACTCACACAGACGCATATGCTTTGCTCATTCATGCATTGGGTAATCGATATACGAGCAAATGAAACCATTAAACGCAACATAAAACAGTCGCAGGTGGGTTTAACAGCAGCAGGGAGGGGCAGGGCGGGGTAGGGTTATGTTGCGGCACGTTTGGACCAAACGAAAACAAGAATCAGAAGCTGTTGCTGTTGCCGCCGCCGCCGCCGCCGCCGCTGCCAACGCCAGAGTGACGACAAAGGCAAGTCAAACACTTGGCTGCTTATTCGATCGATCGATCGATGGAAAAGTAGTTTGTCTGCGGGGAAGAGGGTCGGTCAAAGATCTGACAGGCAAGGCGACGGTACCAGACGACTTGAATATGTCTGTCTGACTGTTGCTGGCGACGATCGGTCGTTCGTTTGGTTCGTCTGTCTGTCTGTTCGTCAGTTGTACGTTGAATGTTAACTCCAATTGTGCTCTTTCTTTAGCCCCCTCCCATAACCCGCTACAGTTAAGTCTTGTTCGCTGCTTCGCTGCAACATTAAACAGGTTTATTTGTAGTTGTCGTTGTCGTTGTTGTTGTTCTTTGTTTTTTTATATACTTATGTAAATGTATGTACTTATGGTATTGGCTGCTCAAGAGTTCTGTCTGATAGACACATTGGCGTAAGACGGTCGCACAATGCCAGCAAAGCTGTGAGCAACAAGTCATGACTTTTATTGAAGGAACGAACAGCTCGTTGACGATATTTAAAGTAATCAACAACAAAGTCAACTTCTTTAATTGCGTGGATGCAGAAGAAGAAGAGTAAGGCGCAAAATCGAAACTAATTGAATGAAAATTAATGCAAAAAATATGCGCAAAATGACAGTAAAAAAAAAAGAACATTTTACCTTTGAGTGTACGTTCGTATCGGCGCTACGCACACACACACACACACACACACACACAAGTGCACACAGGGCAGTTGGTGACCTCTGCTCACTACTCATATGCCTTACACTTATTCTTCTTCTTGCAATTACGTATGCGTGCGCTTGCAATTACGACGTAAAGTAACTTAAAAACAAACAAAAGTAGAAAAACGCTAAAGAAACAGCGAACAAAAAGAAAGAGAAAACAAAAAAAAAAATGCTGACAATATTAATTAACAAACCTTTCTGTTTTGCAGTTACAGTTATGACTGACTGACTGACTGACTGACTGACTGACAGTCCGAGTGACAGACTAATGGGCAATGGTCATGCAAAGTGTCGGTGAGGGGGCGGACGTGAGCGCGGGGTGCCATAAATTAACGTTGTCAGGTTTTATGCAATCGTTTACTTTGACGTCAATGGCTCCAAAATGTTTTCGGTTCTTAAGAATCAAGACAAATCGCACATTTTTTTGCACACTCAAGCATTTTAGAGGTCTTAAGTAGTTGTACTAGTTGGTTTTGTTTGTAACGTAAACCATTTTGCGAATTATACACTGATTTACATGGTTTATATTCAATTAGACAATACAACGAATAAAATATGTCGATGAGATACTTTTAAAAAATCCATGCATGAAATAATAATCGATTATTTTCAAATATCAACAAAGTAACTAATAACAGTGCATAAAATGAATTAAAAATTATTTACAGTGTAACGCCCCAATGGCAGTCTAATCGTTAAGCATTTTGATTGCTCATTTGCTGAATCGTACGGTTGAGGAACGGACAGACTAACTGGCTTATTGTCTGTCTCGCTCCAACGCTTCAACCTACGTAATGCGTATATGAGTGTGTGTGTGTGTGTATATCTGATAGTGGTGTTCAAAACAGTGTCAATTTCAGTTAATATTTGCACAGCTTAGCGTGCGTGCTATGACGATGAGCTTCTATATATGTATGAATGTATGTATCTCGAACTAGCTGCCATGACTAGTTTCGGTTTCGGTTTTAGCTTTGAGCAGGCAGTCACAACAGCTTTTGGTGCTAAAAAAGTTAGCTAAAGTTTTGTGTTTGTTTGCTTACCGCAAACCGCACACACACGCATACCTGTGCTCTTGCTCATGGCAATATTTGCCGTAGATACATGTCGTGCTAAGAGTCTTACTACTTTGATACCGCTAAATGAAGTACGCCAAATGATCATCGTTCGTTCATCGTTCATTTTTCGTTCTCAATTTTTTCTTACCTGTTTTTTTTGCATGTCTATTCGTATTTAAAGCGTATTTGCCAGATACAAAATTATCGATAGATACTTAATTTAACAATTCGATTCGATTTGTTTTCCAATTTTCTTATTTTTGTTGGCATTCTTGCGATCATTCACAGATTCAAACGTATAAATAAAATGTTTATATTACTTGTAATATTTTTTTTTTATTTTTTGCTTGTTTTTGTTGTATATACTCACACATACACAATCGTACATGCATCCATGAATACAGACAACGCAAGTACGTATCTACGATAGACAAAGGCGTGCGCGCATATAAAAGCCGACGCATATTTTTCATTCACTCGCCCCTCTTGATTTCTTTTTTGGGCTTTGCCGTACTTGTTTCTATCATTCGAATATATTATTTCTTTAGTTGTTTTTGCTTTTTGTATCTGTTGCGCGCTACACGCGTCTTGTCGTTGTATGTACATATGTATGAATGTATATTTGTGTAAAAGTATCTGTTAGCATGAGTTCATATGTAGTCAGTCGACTTGTCTGACAGTCGTTTTGTCGGTCTGTTCGATCTGTTGGCTTGTGTAAATAACTTTGGCGACTATTTTGCTGCCGTTGTCGTTATTATTATTATTGTTGCTGTTGTTGTTGTTGCTGTTGTCGCCGCTGTTGTCGTTGCTGATTGGGAATCGCCAGCATGGCGACTCAACACAACACAGCTCAGCGATATTTTCTTTGCCACTTTTTTGTACTTGTGTGTGCGCTCTGTTTTTTTTTTTTCTTCTCTCTCTTTTTATTTTTTGTATTCGTTTTTGTTGTTGTTGTTGTTTTCGAGCGTCTATTAAATCAGTTTATATTAAGCGAAAAACAAAAAATGAAGGCGAAGAAGAAGAAGACGCAGTTGAAAATGGAAACAAAGAGAGGACGCGGGGTAAAAATCATTGCGATCGCAGACTTATGTCGCCAGTAAAAATATGTTGTGAATGTATCGCTTGGATCGCGCTTGTTTTTGTTTCTGTTTCTGTGTTTTGTTGTTGCCTCTTCCTCTTACAGATTTTCTTCTAGTGTGCTGAGTTGTTGATTGTCGGTTTTCGTTTTGGTTTTGTTGCTGTTTGTGTCTTCTTTACACATTTGATTTTTTTTTTTTTGTTTTTGTTGACGTAGTCAACTGTTTGATATGTTGTTGTTGTTATTTTTTTGTGGCTAAATGTGAACGAGACCAGACCAGACCAGTGGAGACCCAACAAACGCGACCACAGTGCACACATGTACATTCATACATACATATGTATGTATGTACATATCTACACACCATGGCCGTTGTCGTTGTCGTCGTTGTTGTTGTTGCTATTGCTTGATTTTATTTTTATTTCAGCAGCTGTTTTTTGTACATTTAACCGCCAATCAAGCAGCAATCAAAATGACCGCAAATTCTTGTATTTTTGTTTTTTTTTTTAATAATAATGAAAACAATCCGAAAATGATTTTATGAAGTGGCCACAAACGCCAAAAGACAAACAGAACAAATAAAAAAAGAACCCACTTGAGCAATTTCAGAAAGTCAAAAATCATTTTATAGCAAAAAGGTTAATATAACCTTAAATTTCAACATTAAACACAAACAAAGTTACACAATTTTCAAAATTTGGACACAGGTTAGGATTTTCATTACAACCAATAGAAGGTCCCATACAAAATGTAGGAAATAGATTTTATTGTCATATTCAAGAAAAATATTGGACGGAAAGTTGAAAAAAGTAAGGATAATTGGTTGTAAAACTAAGACTCGATGTGTTTTTGGTCGATACCTATCCTAATGCTCAGATTACCCCTTTTGGATTGACAGATTTAAGCCCTTTTTCAAGTAATGACAAAAATTCATACAACAGCTCATTGTGACTAACTTATTTTGAGATACTTACTTTGCATTGCGTGAGATTAAAGCAAGACTTACTCAACAACCAGCCAATATACATATGTATGTATGTATGTATATAAATTGTCACTATGTATCTAAAATTCCGCTACCGAAAACAGGTGAAAGGAAAACGAAAGGTTTCCAGAGCAGATGCTATGATATATTTTTATATTGTATATACAAAGGTATATACAGTGAACCAATAAAAAACTGGGACACCCAATGAAATTTAGCATTTTTTGATATATCTTCGTAACGAAGTATAGGAATACAATAACCTGCACACCAAATGAAAGAGCTAAGTTTATAGAATAAAAAAATTCTGTACCCTTTAAATCTTTTTATTAATATGATGGATTATGAGCGAGAACAAAAATGTACTTAATTTTTCATGCCCAAAAAAAAAGTGGGACACTTTCAGTTTTTTGATATGATTGCAAACATTTTTACAAAATGTTTATTGTTAACGTTTTGTTTGTTAACCTGTAGCTTCAACAAAGCCTTGGAGTCAAATGTTCATGGAGATTATAAGATTATTTGTGAGTTTTTTAGTGATATTTGACCAAATGTCTTAAATTGATGTTTTTAAGTCACATTTGCTATGAATGGATATTTTTCTCAATTCTGTTGCAATATGAGCCAACAAACGTTCAACAGCAATAATATCCAGGCATAGGACAACACATTTTCAACGTTATGTAGTAGTCACTCCTTGACAAACTTAGCGGAGTGCATAGTAGTGTTTTCGCTTACCAAAAAAAAATTAACTGGAAGGTACAATTTTACAAATCCATTTGTTTTTAATGTTAGGTATAATGTTATACTAACTGTCTATAATAAGAATAGAACACGGGGTGAAGGATTAAAAGTTAAAAAAGCCTGTAGTATTGTCGCTCAAGCAATTTTGTATGGAAAAGTCTCGTTTTTGAGCAAAAAATTTGAGTATGGCCTTTTGAACGTGATAAGGCTTTTACTCGGCGTTTTATTTGATTATGGACAGTTAGTATAATATTATACCTAACATTAAGCACAAATGGATTTGTAAAATTGTACCTTCCAGTTAATTTTTTTTTGGTAAGCGAAAACACTACTATGCACTCCGCTAAGTTTGTCAAGGAGTGACTACTACATAACGTTGAAAATGTGTTGTCCTATGCCTGGATATTATTGCTGTTGAACGTTTGTTGGCTCATATTGCAACAGAATTGAGAAAAATATCCATTCATAGCAAATGTGACTTAAAAACATCAATTTAAGACATTTGGTCAAATATCACTAAAAAACTCACAAATAATCTTATAATCTCCATGAACATTTGACTCCAAGGCTTTGTTGAAGCTACAGGTTAACAAACAAAACGTTAACAATAAACATTTTGTAAAAATGTTTGCAATAATATCAAAAAACTGAAAGTGTCCCACTTTTTTTTTGGGCATGAAAAATTAAGTACATTTTTGTTCTCGCTCATAATCCATCATATTAATTAAAAGATTTAAAGGGTACAGAATTTTTTTATTCTATAAACTTAGCTCTTTCATTTGGTGTGCAGGTTATTGTATTCCTATACTTCGTTACGAAGATATATCAAAAAATGCTAAATTTCATTGGGTGTCCCAGTTTTTTATTGGTTCACTGTATGTGCAACAAAAACACATGTACAAACATATGTACACACATTTTATGTGAATGTAAATACTTTTACACATCTTCAGTATGGCTTGCAAAGTCCTCAACTAGCGCCGGCTTAGACACAGCGGCATCATTAAAATATGTTGTACAAACGAACATTTTCCTAGATAAAACCCATAAAACAATCAATCAAGTAAATCTTTCTGGCACTTGACAAAATGCTTCAGCATCAGGTAAAGTCGAGGATACTGCCCATGATGTTTATGCTCGGCTTACGACGAAAATCCACTTGACTTGCGTCTGCAGCGGCAATTTCACAAATGCGAATTTGGGCTAACCATGAGTTACAAGAGCTACTACCTGTTCAATTGAGAATTTCAAGGGAAAAACCCACGAGCGTATTGCGCCTGCAGTGTGAGTTTATATTGCAGGCGCTTGTGTGTTTGCAGCAGGTCAAAGTTCATGGTGATGCGCGGCCTACACTTGCCCTTAAAGGCTTAGCACAGAAAGCAAATGCAATAAGCGCGATTACCTTTAACAACAGTCACCTAAATGATTTATGAGCAACACAACACAACACAGTCGACACGCACAAATGCATAATTAATTGGTGCTTGAGCGTTGTACTTGGAGATACTTTTGCCAATGGCTTGGTCTGCAGTCGTATCATTCGGTCGCTTGGATTTTGCCAACGTTATCTAAGCTACCTACGTAAATGCTTATCATACTTTGACTCGATAATGAAAGTGAAATCAGACACACATACACACAGCCGTGAAGCAAGCAGTATTGTATATAACAATATACATACATATCACAGTGATTAACAGTTATATATTGAAGCCAATTTAAGCTCTCATTGGGGCAGCAAAGTTATAACGAAGCAAAGGTTTTTCGTTTGATTTTTTTTTATTGAAATCGACATTTAAAAGCATAAATTGTTCTGAATAAACTTTTTCAAATGAAATTGTTCTCATTCAATAATCCTTTCGATTTTCGATTTTTAAATTAATTGTTTGGACATGTTTACATATTTGTAAATGTGTCTGTGTGTGTTTACATATGTACCATATAAATACATGTAACGCAACTGTAAACATATTTTAATATTGACCGGCAGAAACCTTCAATTGTGTGTAGTAAGCAATGAATCACGCCATTTGCCTTATCACACAATCCAAAAGCAGCAGCAACAACGACCACAACAACAACAACAATAACAAGAATAAAACACATGGTATGCGTGATTTTCTATACTTCACTATTATCAATAAATATTGATAATATGTATATGTGTGTGTACATTTTCTGTGTTTGTATGTAACCACATACGTAGCTTTGTATTAATAAGTATACATACATTTATGTATGTGTTTGTATCTGTGTGCTTTGTGTGATATGAAAGTCAATTATCGTTGGCACAATAATAACAGAATTAAATGCTGTTAAAATACACAAGAATCTTTCAATAACTCAACGGCTCTTTGCGCTGATTAAAACGCACAATGGTGAAGGTCAATGGTACACGCATACGAACGCGCTTTTACTATCGTTTTTCATCAATCGATACGAACTTGATGTCGTAGTTAAAGGCCGAAAGTATTCTCATACTTTATATGAAATTTCAGACTAATAATAACAAATAATTTCATTTCGTATGGTAGGTACCCTTCCCAATGAAACTTTTAGACATTAGATATCGTATGTTCCAGTGGTACGATCATTTCGGTTACTACAAATGAATTCATCCCACAAAAAAGAAATCTATCTGCAAAATGTCAGCTCGATAAATTAAAAAATGTAGAACGAGACTGACAGACGGACATGTCTATGTCAACTCGTCTTGTCGTCCTAATCAAGAATATGTAAACTTTCTAACATCTCCTTCGTTATATTAAGAACTTCAGCACAAAGTTATAATACTATCCACGTGAAGAGTATAAATATACTTGAAGTTATATGCTTGCGCGATATGTATTTCATATCAAATATTTCGAAGCAATTGTTTTTGTTATAAAAACATAAAAAAACCAAAAGATTGACATTTTGGTGTCGCGATGGCGCTTGTGGCAAAGCGAGTCGCATGAATTTTTTATGAATATTATTTTGATTTTATCAATTGTTGCAATTGACACAATGCCCCTGAGGAGTAAGTAACATGCTCATCAGCACATTTTTTTCCAGTCATGGCAAAAAAGATGAAAACTTTATGTTGAATGCAATTCTCAGTGTCAACATTTTTTCAAAAATTCTGTTAAATAATACAAAAAAAAAAGCAGTCAAAACGTTGTATTCGAGTATACTCGACAATATAATACCCTGCATATACAGTATTCTGTGCCACACCCCAAATCTAAAAAAAAAATATTGATCTGACGTCGCCTATTCAAATAGGGTTATCAAAAAAATCGGGGGAAATAATGAGGAGGAGGAAAATTGGTCCGGGTCGATCATCTTTAGTCTACCGTCCAAATTCCAAGTCTCTACGTTTTATAGTTCCCAAGAACCATTGGTGAATACAGACGGACGGCTTAATCAATTTCTCTTGTCGTCCTGATTAAGAATATATGTATATATATATATCATATATTTATTTCATCTTGCACAAAAACAATATAACCTGCTACACAGTGTGTACAGGGTAGCAAAAAGAATCACAAAATCGGTGATTTTTTATGCCAACTAAGCATAATTTGTGTGGATGAGTGAAAGAAAAAAAAACCAAATTAAAAGTATGTATTTCTGAATTTTTATTTACCTCTAAGTTTTTCGCGTGCGCTCTCCAAAGCAGATTTTCGCGAATTTACTGTTGACTCTGAAAATAGATGAGAAAAGCCAAAAATCAGAATTTTTAAATATTTTTTTTGCTTTTTTACAATTTTTGAACGCAAATTTTGAAATTTTAAATTCATGACGTAAAAAACAAGCAAAATATAATTTTGTAAGATTTTGCAAATGATTTCTTGAGAAATTTCCTCTTAATAACAAATTGTATGAGAAATTTGGCATGGGAATTCTTAACATTCTTTTTATTTTTATTTTCTTATTATATTTTTTCGCTTTCATTTTGTTTTGCCCACTCGTTGACACTGACATATCACTTGGTGACGTCAAATTCGGTGGATCGACTCTTTCGTTTGATATTCGCAAAGTGAAAATATTCCCGAAGGCAGAAAATCGGGATGCCAAAACTGACAATCAAACACGAAAATATTTACGCCACAATTTGTTTATTTTGCGTCGCTAATTTTAGAATTAAATGTGTTTTCTTTACGTTTTCTTTTTGTATTTTTGGTTCTTTTTATTCATGGGGTTTTTGTTTTTGCGATACTTTCAGTATTCATCATAGAAATTCATCAGAAACGGTTTTTCTTTAGGTTTCTTTGGCAATGAAACAACATTTTTAATTTCCCGTTGCGAATATATATAATATGTTTAAATGAAATTATTAAAACAAATAAATAAATACCACAAATAAAAAAAAATTCTTATGCAAATTGAATATAATAAGAAAGACTAGCATACTTTTAGGGGATTAAATGACATTGTCAGTTGTATTGTCAATTGTCAATGAACAAATTATTTTATAAATTTTTAAAATTATTTGCACATACATAAATCAACATTCTAGGAGCCTCATTTCCATTAAGAAGAAATTCATTTAGTTGCGTGAAATTAATCTTATTAAATTGTTAGTTATTCTACGAATTCAATGACGCCCATTTTCGAATCTAAAAAGTTGCCCACAAGCATGTTTATGAGTCTGTTTAGGTGACTCGTTTGAATGATGTGAAGCATTATCGCTGAGCGCAAACACAATTCTATGTATTCAGAGCCGTCTATTGTACGCGAGTTGAAATACAGAGATAATGAAGTAATAAAAAAAAAAAAAAACAAAACGTTGATGCTGTTAGAAATCTTGAATTGTATTATAAAATATATATGTAAGTACAACGACTGTTTGATTAACTAATGAATTTGTGTGATTAAAATGAGCAAGACAAGCATAAAAATAGCCATCTTTACATGATAATGCAACAATCTGCTTGATTGTCGTTTCAGAGCGTCAGTGCGTCAGAGGGTTAAAATGCATATAAAGCATTTGCGGAGAAGAACAACAGCAAATGAAAAAAGCGTTTTAATATCGAAAAATGTTTCATGCAAATTAAAGCAACGACCAGGCAGACAGCAGGAACAGCAACGAGCGCTAAATTTGCGCTTCTATCTAACTGAATAACGAAGACGTCGACGATCACGATCACGATGACGATTCAACAGACGTGTGCAGGATGTGAAGGGCAAACAGGCAATGCAAAGCTTGTAAACAAGAAAAGCCAAAATGAACAATAACAACAAAATGGACAGCAAAGAGCGCACGCATCATTCATGGCTATTAAAGATGTGCAAAAAAAAAAAATTGAATAAAAAAAAAACTTCAAAGCAAACGAAAAGCAACAAGAATACGATATACAATAACAAAAAAATGAGCTTAAAAAATAAATGGAAAAGGAAATAGCAAAATAAATAAAATGAAAACAAGTATCCTCATGAAAAGATTGAAAAGCATCAGCTGCCGCCACCTGCTGCTCGCTTCAGAGTTAACTGGTTTCTGCTGCTGCTGCCGCTGCTGCGTCTGCAATGCTCTCACTCGCTCATGCGTTGTCTGCAACATAGTATGCTGCGACCAGCGGACATGCTTATTATTATCATTATGATCATCAATTTTGTCTTTGTCGTCATCATCGTCATCGTCATCATGATTGTCTTTGGTGTTGTTGCTATGTATGTAGCATACACAATATTGGCGACTCAGTGGCGACTCTTGTGGCGCGCCAACGCAGCCGTTTTTGCAATTCAGGTTGTTAAACTGCTAGACGGTCAGTTAGATAAGGAAAGGACAGGCGTGTATTGGTTGCTGGCGACAGACACACGTATTCTAAAGCGGAAATAAGTTCATCAGTCGAGGCAACAATGAAAACAACAATACCAACAACATCAACGAGTCCAATGATGCTGCATAACATCCTTTCACGAGTTGTTTGAGCACGTTCAACATTCGCCTGCACTTTTATTTTTTCTTTGGACACATCTTCTCTTCGTACAACTTTTCGCCTCACGGCATTGTTGATCGTTTCTTTGCGATTTTGACACAACGCCGGTTTGTTTCATTCCCCTCTCAGCCAACACAACACATTTGCTTCACTTCAATTTGTTGCCTGCATTCGCACATTGCTCAATTGGCGGCTACATGTTGCTGTTGTTTTTGCCATTGTCCAAACAGGTTTCTGTGCTCCAAACGCATTTAACCAGTTTAACTCATGCTCTTGATCGTTTTTTTTTCTTCTTTGTTTTTGTTTTTTGTACTCTTTTTGTTTTTCTCTCATACCTACATCTTTTGCTTGTCGAGTTTGGGGGAAGCCGCCTCAATGAAGTGCTCTTTGCGTTTGTTCGTCATCGCAGCGCAGCGCGTCACGTCATCTCATTTTATTTAACATGCAATTTTCCTTCTGTACTTTCATTCAATATTAAAGTTTAATTAATTACTTGGAATTCTGTTTCTAAGTAATTGACCACTTTACTTTGTGGTCAATAAACATAAGTGACACTTAACTCAGCTTTTCACAAAATATAAGTACAATGAAGAAAATTCAATTTAAATTCCTTATTGAAGCACAAAATTCATTTAATTTTAGCGAATCTCTTATTATCATTCAGTCTTATCTGTTCGTAGAAATGTTTGTTTTATCAACGAAAAATTATAAATCGTTTCTTACTAAATTTGCATCATTTTACAACCTTACCAAATACCAATCGATCGTTAATTAATTGAAAATTAAAGTTAAGTATTTACGTAATGTCAATGAATTCGGTGAAATTGCGCGTTGGACAAACAATTACAAATTATTTGTAACTGAATCAAATGGTTAATTTGAATGCTGGCTAATAGAGTATAAATAGAGAGAAATGGCAAAAGGTAGCAATTTTACATATACAATTTTCACAGTTCATTAGCTAATTTGATCATACGTATACATAATTTGAAAGCAGTTTTCTTAGAAATTATTTGTTCGTAATGAATGTCAATGAGATGCAAAAAGGCCAACAAAAAAAATTAGTTCCAACTAATACAACAACAGTTTTGTGTTTGTAGGTTTGCCATTGATTCTGTAACATTAAATATTAATTATACGCCATGCTGCACTTGTCGAAAAAACATTTTTGCGCTATTAAAGTCAACTGTAATCCAAAGTGAACGTTATTATTATTTAAGGCAATGAAAATAATGAAAATTGTTGATTTTAGTGCGAGCCAAGAGAAAGAGCGAGCACACGCGGCTGATTGCGTAATTGTAAATTGCACTTGGCCACTTCGCAATGCGCACAAGACAAGTCGGATTCCCAATTGGATATCAAGATTGAGCGTTGTCTTTGTCTCTCAGTCAGCCTGTCTGACTGTCTGTCTGTGCATGTGTGCTCACTCAAAGTCACTTTGCGGCGCGTCAGACAAATGCAAAGTATTTAGCACAAGCAATATACAAAAAAATGAAAAAACAACAAGTTATAAAAGAAAAAAAAAAATACAAAATTGAAATAAAATTGTAAAATTGAATTGCGGAATTTGTAATAAAATTTGAATTCGTTTTTTTTATTCGAAATGTGCAAAATGATACGAATTAATTTCAGAAAAACAGGAATCCAAATGAACTCGAGGAATGCGCAACACAACCAACGGTTTCTTTATTGTTTTCTATTTTTTTTTTTTTTCAGAAAAATAACAAAAAAAAATTGCAGCTGTCCGCAAAATTATTTTACACGTACTTATATGTCGTTTTTCCGCTTATTGCATTATTTTTATTTTTGTTTTATAGAAAAAAATGCAGACTTAGAAACGCAAATGGCGAATTGCGAACTGCGAATTGCGCGTGCGAACCCACACAGAACATTTGCCAAATGCATTTTGCTCCAAATAACTAAAATACTCAAAAGTCGTCGTTGGGCGTCAAATTGTTTGCGTGGCTGCATGGACAGCGCAATGTGTCTGGCAATAGGTTGGGGGCTGGAACACATTCTCAGTCAGACTCTTGGCTGGCTGAGTAGATTGCGCTGTGCTCGCTTATTTGAACATATTACTCCATTTTTTTTTATTTAACAACAATTCTTTGTTGTATTGTAAGTTTAAATTAAAATTGAAAAAAAAAAAATTTAATTAAAATAATTCACCTTGATAGATGAAACAGAGTTTATGATCAACGAGAATTTAATGCAACAATTGTCTTACTTTAAATATAATGAACACTTAAAACATATTTTTATTTTATTGGAGTTTTTTAAGCTTTCATTACAGAACTTGAATAATAAAGCAGTACTCTTCATTGACAATAAAAAAAATAATGGGCGGCAATTGTTCTTCTCTATTTGTTTAGATCGTTGAAATTGTAGAAGCCAAAGTTGTTTTAATAATTCATAAATATTGAAAAATCAGCACATTTTTTTATTGTGTACATCTTTGTGCAGCTTTAATATAAATATTATCCTTTGACTTCATTTTTATATTAGTTGCCACTTATTATAATAAAATTAATTAATGTTAATTTTTGATTTTTCACACATTCTTTTTTTCCAGCCTTTTCCTATAGTAATTTTACTGAATTTATTTGGATGACATTCAAAAACTTTAATCTCATTTTATAAAAATGAAGGAAAAAAAGTACTGCTCAAGCGTTCGCTAATCTGACTTTGCGCCGCCAACTAGAAGATAACAAATGAAATGTAAACTCAGCTAAGCTTTTTATAATTAACAAATTTTGGCTGACGTTAATGATTGCTAAAACAATAAGAAAAACTATGAAAAAAAATGTAAAAAGAAAAAAATTGTTTGACTTTAACACGGTAACAGTAATTGCGATAAAAATCCATGTGCTCAGCAGTGAGCAATATTCAAAAAATGCTCGAAATGAAATTATAAAAAAAATTGCTTTTATGCTTAATTTCCGTTCAATTCACTGTTGCTCATACGTCTATCTGCACTCTACGCTCATTTGTTGAGCTCTTTAATGTGTTTTTGCTCTCATTGCCCAAACACACACACACACAAGCAGACATGTGAGCATGCAGTCATTTCAATAACATCGCCTCAACAAAAAGCGTTCAGCTTTCATTCAATTTGCTTTCAAGTTGACTGTCGTATGTTCAATTTTTGTTTAGAGAAAGAGAGAGCGAGCACACGGTTCGTTGTTGAGTGTGTGTTTGTGTAAGTATAAGAATGCTTAAGAGATGACAGACATGAATGCGAGAGAGGGAATTCCCTATTGAGTTTAAGCACGCGTTTTACTGTTGCTTTTGTTAATTGTTTCTCGTTGATATTGCCGTTGTTGTTGTTGTTGCAGGTCTTCATTTTCATTTCGTATTTTTGTTTGTGTATTCAAGCAAAAACTTTTGTCACATTTTCGTTTTTATTTCTCGTTTTTTATAACGTTGTATGTGTAACTGTGTGTGTGTGTGAGTGTATGTGTGTGTGTGAATTCTGTTTGCATTTTTGTTTTTGGATTCGCTTGTTAAATTCTGCTGATTATTATTTTTCTGTTTTTTTCTTTATTTAGAAACTTTTTTTTCAGATTTGCTTAATTGCGACGAACTTGTATTGTTGTTGTTTTTGGCGTGGCACTATGTAGTTGTTGGTTGTGTTATTGCGTAGATTTGTTGATAATATTTAATAAACTTTTGAGCGTTTAAATTTATTTACAAATAACAAATAAAGAAATCGAAAATAATTGTGAATTATATTTCGTTTATCGCAGCAAAAAGTTCAAGTTCAAGACTTGATTAAAACGATTTTGTTATTTTAATCTGTGGCATTTCTGAGTAACTTTCTGAATTATATATTTAATAAATTTGCAAATTAAATTATTGTTAAAAATTTTACTTAGAAAATGTGGAATTTTCACAATTTTGTCGTTTTAATTAACAGTAAAAGAAATGAAAAAAAACATGGATCCGCGCTCTGCCAACAAAGTCAATGAGCCTAATCTGTGATAAAAACAAAGCCAAGACAAGCGAATGGGAAAGAGAACGCGAAGGACATTAAACGTTTGTGACTTTGAGCAAGAGCAAGACAGACAATTTGCAAATGAGCGCTAAGCAGAAACAGAAGAAGAGGAAGAAAAGAATGGTAGCAACACAAAAATAAACATAATGGCAAAAAAATGACTAAGCCGAAGTTGAACAACAAAATGCTGAAATAGATATGCCACAAAGAGACAGAGGCATAGAGAGAGAGGGAGAGAGAGCGAGAGAGTGACAAACAGTTGGCGACGATGATTCGACTTGAGCTAATGGTCATAAGCAGCGGCAGCAGTCTGGCGCATTTTGTGGGGCAGCTGCAAATGCCACCGTTGAATGAAGTCACGTCACGACATGAAAGACAGCGGGATCGGGGTGGCGACAACTGACGATGAGAGCAAGTCGAGCTGACAAGCGAACAAACACGTACACGACAAGCACGTTCATTTGGCGCCACAAAGTGAAACACGTTGTTTGGCGTTGCGAAGCACCAGACGCCAACAATGACAACAACAGACTGCCACCAAATACAATAAACACAGATACAACAACAACAACAACAACGAGACGAGCTAAATTGAGCTGAGTTGAGCTGAGCAAAGCGAATGAACGTGTATTCCAATTGGAAATAGAATATTTGACGAGACGACGCGCCATAAAATGAAGAAACTGAGAACAAAAACAAAATCGAAGAAAATACAGTGTCATGTAAAAACAACAATAACAACAATGAAGACAAAAAAAAAAAAAACAAGTAAGGAATTCCAGTCGAGAGTATGCGACTTCGACATACCCTGTAATTTGAATTTGTAATGACTGTTAAAAAACCTGGCCCCGCCCACTTTTCAATCAAAACAGATTTCATTTCCATTCAATATCACACATACATGTTGTTGCTCTTCTAGACCAATTGGATCCAGAAATGTAATGTTTTTTTTATTTTGGCTATAAGTGGGCGTCTCACTATACGCAAAGTTTCATTCTTTTGGGCTATATGGTTCCAGAGATATAATGTATACGGGCCACGCCCTTTTTTCTGTACTATCTTTTTGGGCTTTAAGTCGACTGTATACACTCCAACATATTTTATGTTATTATCTCAAACGACAACCGAGAAAAACCGACTTTTGTAAATTTTTTACCCGAGGCCGCTTCCGGAGGGGAAAAAGAAAATAAACTTGATCTGCGTATAGAATAACAGAATCGGAAAATGCGAAAAATGTTGATCAAAATTATCTTCAATCCTGATTTGCCCTCGTAAGAACGTTTCCTCCAAGTTTGTTAGCTTGACTTATAGTTCATCACAAACAAATTGACAACCACTTTTATGAATTGAAGCGTTCTGTTATTGTAAAAGGACGGACATGGCTTAATCGGTTTCTCTTTTGATACTGATCAAGAATATATAGACTTTGTATAATCGGAGATGTCTCCTTCTGGGTTGTAACCAATATACCCTTGTACCATAGAAAGCAGAAAAAATGAAGATGAAAAATGTAATAAAACAACGAGTACAAAAGGACGCCAAGCGAGCATGACAAGTGCGAAAGTATCTGATGGCTATACACACACAAACACACACACACACACAGATGAGATACAAGCAAAGTCACTCAATGGCGGGTGGGGAGGCAACAGGATTGTTGAGCATTCCACTTTATTTTTGCCTTACTGATGGGTGCGAGCGGCTGGGCCGGCGTGTGGCATGAACATTGAATATGAACAGTGGCAGCTGTTGCGGCGAAACGTGGAGCAACAGATACATTTTTTGTGTTTCTTTCTTGCGTATCTATAGCAGTGTATCTCAGTGTGGCTGTGCAATGTTTGGCAGCAAAACGTGTTTTTGTTTTTCCCGATAAAATAAACTGAAAATGTCGGTAAGTGTTGGGCGTGAGAGAGCGAATAAGAGAGGATGTGTTCATGTAACGAAGGACGCAGAAGGGCGAGAAAGGAAATTTTCAATGCAAGGACTTTGACACAAATGTCTTTGTTCGTAATTTATGTTAACGCAGATCGAAAAAATAAATCTTCCATAGAACGAAGCATAACATTAATTCTGGTATCACGTAACGCGTGTGTAGGAGAACCGAACGTAATTGAAGGTTATGTCGCGTTACTGTTTTTTTTTTACAGAATTTTATTTCATTTCACTCGACTAAACATGATACTTATTCTTGTCTTAGGCATTGCATAACTACGATTGCGACTTTGATTGCGTCGCCAAAAATAATACGAACAAAATTTACGTTTTCTTATACCAAATTGTTGCCGTGTTTGAACATTCAAAGCACGCTACAATTAAACGTGTTGGCCGTGCTACGCCTTTGAAAACGCCGCCGCCAGACAAACAGACGACGACGACGATGATGATGATCATAATGACGCCGACAACGGCAGCACCAGCTACAAATGCGTTGCAGTGCTGCGTCCGGCAACAGACACGCGTGCATTTCGGGTCTTTAACCCAAACCGAAGCAACACACAAAAAATAAAAATAACATACAGAAAAAAAATAGACGGGAAAAGTATCGACGACGATGAGGATGATGATGATGATGGCGGCTGTGCTGCAAGTGCAACAGTGAGCGTATCTGCTGTTGCGTGCATGAGCTACATGTATCTGCAGTTTATTTTCTTGCTTTAGCAGCGTGTGTGCGTGAACGTGACTTCGAACTGTTGTTGTTTTTCAAACTATTTGGATTGGCCCTTTGTGGTCTTGACATCTTCGCTTTTGAATCCTTTTTGTACTTTTTGATATCGATCGCGACCTTCTGACCTTCTACCTGCGCTTGTTTAACTTTTTGCAGAAATATATTTACTTTCTTTTTTATTTAAATTATTTTTGTTTCATTTTTTTGCAGATTTTCAAAGTAAAAGCTCAAAAGGTTTGCTTTCCACGAATAATAATCATAATAGCATATTTATAAGTAGCAAACAGAGTATGAATAATTAAATGCTGAAATGCTTATTCAAATGAACCTTTCGATGCAACTCATATCCTTGCAATCTGCTTGCTTGCCAATTTGTCTTGCCTGAAAAATATTCAGTTCATTTTTAATGAATATTTCCAATGGAATTCTCTGCGAATTATGATAAATGTTGCGCTATGAGTCAAATGAAAATATACTATGAATTTATTAGTTGATAATTCTAAGAATTATTCGAATTGAATTTCAAGTGGTTGAGATAAGGAAGAGAGATACTCGACTGCAATCAAATCGAGTAACAAACGTGAAAGATATAAAACTGAATGAGTATGCGAGGCAAGAATGAGTGAAGTGTGCTAACGCGAAGTGTCAAAATGAATCATACTTCACACATACACACACGCGCACACAAGCACGGCAATATGCAACAGTTGTTGAATTAAAATACAAAGTTACTTCGTGCTTTAACTTGACCAACAGCAATGCGAAAAACGTCAGCTGTCACTCAAACTATGTGGTTTTATTGTTAGCACCGAAAGCTGAACTAAACAATGGCCAAAATGTTCGCACTAAAAAAATATCGAGAATTGTTGGTTGAAAGCTCTTGCAAGGTGCGGTTACTCATGCCTTTTCATTGCTCGTTGGTAACTCTCGTGGGTACAACGCAAATTTTATGAAAAAAACGAAAAAAATGATAAAATATATACATACATATATATATATGTATTTATATAACCGCACATGTTATAAAAATGGCTTATTCACATGCGAAATCTTTTTTATATGTCATATTTTTGTACACAGAAAAAAAATTTGAGTGATTTTACATGTATTAAAAATAAAATTATGTGTGAACTCTTGAGAACTTGTAGAATTGTTTACATTTATAAGAAGTTGAAAATGGTGAAATATATTATTTATATAAAGTAATATTTTTGTTCAAAGCCATGAACTGTTTTTTTTTTGTGTTTACAGAAAAAATAACAAAGAATATTCCATGAATCTTACATTATTTATATGTATATTTTTATAGTTGTTTTTTGTCATTTTGCACAGGAAAAACAATTTGGTTTTTCATATTTCGCAGACTTCTTGGCCTACAAGACTAACAATGTATCAGTAAGGCACATGTACTTTAGATACACGTGTAGTGTGGTTATTTGCATAGTTTTCATTTTTGAAAGTAAAGTGTAAATGCAATTTGAACATTCACAGTCAGATGGCAACAACAAATGAAAACGACGCACAATGATTCAATGCAAGAGACTTGGTTAGTCAACCGCAGAACACAGCAACACGAACTTGTACACAGAAGTATCTGTATGTGTGTGTGTAGTATCTTGCTTTTGTTTATGTGAGCTTCCCCAAACGTTAAAGGCCTAAACGCAAAGCAAAACCAACAACAAGCAAAACAACAAAGTGTCTACAATGATATTGAGACAAGTTTAGCATCAAATTGCTGCCGCTGCTGTTGTTGTTGTTGGTGATGATGTTGGCCAACTCAAGTCTTGAATTAACTAGAAACCGGTATGACGTGATACTTTTATAGTTTGTTGTTTTGTTTTTTTTATATATATATGTATATACATATATGTATGTTGGTTGTTGTTCTTGCTATCTCTTGTTTCTTTAACAGTTTTTTTTGTTTTATTTTGACTCTGATTCAACACGTTTAAATATAAAAACATAACAATACAGCAGAAAAAATCAAATCAGAAAAAAATAATAATAAATAAGTTAAACACTCTTTTTACGGTTCGACTGAGTGACGCCATGATTTTCTGTTTGTTTGTTTGTTTGTTTGCTTTCTTTGCATTGTCATTTCGTGTTCGTTGTTTTTGTTTTTTATTTGTAATAATTTATTCATAAAACAATGAAAAAATATTGACCGTTCTTTTATCTGTCATTGCTCACATTTATTTGCTACGCAACATGTTTGAAATCTCTCATTGTCGTTTAACACACTTTGTTCTCATATAAATTTTTTGGCTTTAGTTAAACTGCAATTAAGACAATAAATTATTTAATTCGTTCGAATTGACGTCAGAAATTGCTCTTGTTTGTTTGCTGGCTTAATAGAAAAATATCTGTGCAAAGCATGACGTAAATGGCGCACAGCTTGAATTGCTCACTGCATTGTTTGCTGCTTGTGTCGCCAATAAGTATCTCGATGTCGACAACAGTCACTAATAAATATAGTAACAATCTGCTGTAGTGACCGCATTCAGCATTGAACCTAACTTGAGGAGGTTATCGCCGACATGTCTTCATAGTTCGAGATCGCACAAATGAATTAGATGACGATTGAGCTGACGTTGTCTGTCAGCGTCTCATTTCCAGCTAAGCAATGGAAAATTATCAAGATTTGTTGTTTTAAAAACTCCGAATTGCTGTGTCGACTCGGAAAGTCTTTCAATTGCTGATAAGGTACAATGCGAGATAAGGCAAGTTTTATAAAATATATTTTCGATTAAAATGTGCCTCATTAATTCTTTTGTTTTCAATTATAGAGAATTCTACTCTCAGCAGTTCTTCAAAATTAAAACATTTCATTGTACTTGTAATATGGCTTTGATTATTTAAACTAAAGCCAAGGAAATTGAAGACAGTGAGATTTCTTTAAAGCATTAAGGAGGTATTCTGGTCTAGGATTTAAAAAAAATCAATTTTTTTTGTTTGTATCTTTACGATCAAGACATTCTAGAAAGATTTTTCGAAATACAAAGCATTTTCGGAGTTATAGCTGTTTTGTGAAATAAAGTTCTTTTATAGCTTCACCCGGATCGAAAGTTTAAGCGAGATTTTTACGAAACTACTCTTTTCGACCTGGTCGACATGATAGCTCTAATTTCAATCAACTGATTTACACCAAATTTTGGGTAAATGTTTTGTAAATATCCCTCTATGGCAGGAACCTTGGGTTTTAAAAAATAATTTGTTTTACTATTTAAAAAAAAAACATAAAGTTAAAAGAAAGTGGAAAGAAAACATTTGTTTGAAATCGGCGCCATTTTTTTTATTGGAATAATATGCAATTTGCTTAACTCATGAATGAAATCAACATCGTATACAATTTGATGTTCAAAATGCATTGCAGAGCTTATTAGCAAGAATCTATTTGCATTTACTTTGGATTTCTCATGCCGAGCTGTTTATTGAAAGCTCAGTCGCTTGGCAACGCAACATGCAATTAAGGCTTTGAGGATTGCATATTGCCAAAGTAACTGATGAATTGAAAGGGAAATTATTGTAGAAGCAATTATTGTCAAAGGCATTCGTTTACTTGCATAATTTTACAATAAAGAAGCCAATAAATCATAAAAGTTCGAGTTTTTTTTATATTGTTATATAACTAAACGAGGCAAGCACTTGAAGATGGAAGAATGCTGGCACAGCAACACAAACAACACCAATAAGATACAAAAACAATGGCAAAAGCTATCAGAAGCCACTTTACAAAGTGCCACAGTATTAGGGGTAGGGGCTGAGGCAGAGGCGTCATCCATATGGTTCACTGACGTTTCACCAAAAGACCCTTGACCGCTTTTAGTGAGAATTTCGAAATTAAAACTTATCTGCCATAAAAGTTAAACTAAAGCAACAACTTTTCTACGCTTCTTCTGCCCCATGTTGTTCATGCCATTTCCGCACCATCAATTTTACACTCAAACCAAATATTTTGACGCTATAACCGAGCACATATACAAGTACAACAGCAACAACAACAATAAGGAAAAGCAAACAGAAAATAAAAGTTAAAATATGCCAAAGTAATGCGACGAAGGATGCGAGCGCGCCAATGAAGGACGCAAAAAGAAGTCACTACGGTTCACTTCGCACAGCTCTTGCTGCCACTTTTGCTCCTGCTGCTGCTCCTACTCCAGCTCCTGCTCCTGCTCCGTCTCCTGCTTCAGCTCTTTTTCTTGCTCTTGTTTCCAGCAACCCACTCAGCCATGTTGCTTGCATGATATTAAATAACATAAAGTTTTAAACGAGTCCGTTTCGGTTATGTGTTTGTGTGTGTATGTGGGTGTGCGTGTGAGTGTATGTGTATGTGTATGTTTGTGGGTGTGCGTGTGAGTGTGGTTGGATTTGTTGTGGGCAACAAAGTAATGCGTATACTGAAAGTAAATAAATATAAAATAAAACTTTGCGAAGCTCACTGAGAAAAAAAGGGGTCATTCAAGTTATGCTTTTCAATTATTGTGCGAAGTGAAAAGGAGCGGAGGAGCGAAAAAGCCATGCCGAAAACAATCTGCAATGCAAGAAAGGGTTTAAACAAGTGTTTAAGCATTTATCAGTGTGTGTGTGTGTGTGTGTGTGTGTGTGTGTGTTTGCCACACTTAAAAGTCCGTTCGTAGTACATTGGCACCCAAGGCATACTATGCACATGCCACGTCATGGCAATCACGTACAAATGTAGAAATGTATCTAGATATTCACTTGATTATGCTCACGCTGTGCCATAGTCGAAGTTCGGGTCGTTGTATAGAGACATTTTGAGCACGTCCTGCGGCTGAAATTGTATTACGTTCTATCCTTGGTCATAACAAATCTACACATACAAATACAAGACTCCTAGAACACACACACACACACACAGACACACTGAAATACACACGCGCAGTTAACAACAGCGAAGGCAAATGGCCTTTCACGGTCGTTGCCGCCAGTGGCCCCAAAACGCTTTAATGTGTTGCTTCACCAACTCGAAGGGGTTCCCCAACATGCTTTCGCTGCCACATTTATTTTCGTTCTTTCATCGTTCGTACGTTGAATCGCTTGCTTTGCCTCGTCGCTTGCTATCTCTCTCTCTCTCTTTCGCACACTCTCTGACTCACCTCTTCAACAATCCTAGTTTAACGATGGTGACGTCGTCGTCATCGTCGTCAGCGTCAGTGTTCTTGTTGTTGTTATTGTCCTTTGCGTTTTTGTCATTATTCGTTTTACGTTTTATTTTCTGACTCAGTTTTTCGTCTCGTTCTACCGCTTTGCCTTTTCATTCTATACACTTTTTGCACCCACAAAAGCAAATAAAACTTTATCATTTGGGGAAGCCCTTCGTATTTGTATGTATGTATGTGTGTACACAAGACATGTGTATGCATGTTTGTGTCTGTGTGTGTTTGTTTCAAAGTTTTACTAGCAATTTTCGTGTGGCAAGTCGCTTTTATAGCAATTCCCCATTCTTGCCGCTCGCATTCCCTCCAGATCAGGTATGAGATTTTGTTCGAACTGCGCCCGTGTTGAGCTCAGCTAAGGATTTCACTACTGAGCGACCTGACCTTTTCCGTTTTCAGCTTTTTAAAGTAGTTTTTGCAACAATGCTCTCGCTGGTCGTTGGCGTTTTACTTCGGTCTTAGGCGTGGCTGTTTTAAGAATTTGGGGGTTTCTACGGAATTCATTTTATTAAATAAAACGTTTTTTTTTTTTTTTTTTAAAGACAACAAATTAAAAAACATTCAAAATACTGGAAATATTTCAAGCAATGTTGCAAAGTAGAGAATTCTTCAAAAACAAATGGGATTAAAGTCAATGCTAATTTCAAGAATTACGCGTTGGGAGAATTGAAAATTTACTAACATGATTTATTTGTTAGCCTCTTTGATGAAGTCTTATGTTATATAATCGGAGTCCAATGACAGCATGCTATTTATACTATCCGAAAGTATAAATGAGCGCTGAGGATATTGTATAATATTAGTAGCAAAATATGCTTAAATTTAAACAAACTTTGTGCTTTGCGTGAACGCACAGAGAGGCCAAATTTAAATGTAAGAACAAACATTGAATGCACGACCTCAATAATGAATACAGTGCCGCCCAAAAGAACCGAACCGGTTTGGTGCAATGGAACGCGCATAAGCTCGAGTAAACTCCAACACAGAAATGGCAAAGTGAATTGCAAAGTGAGTGCCACAAAAAGAAAAACCAACCTTTTTGAGTATTCAAAGCAAAGTTTGACTAAAATAGGAAAACAAAAACAAAAAACGGGTGAAGAGAAAAAACGAATGACGGAAAAAGTTGGCAGTGAAAGGTGCAGGAAGAGAACGGCGAATAGAGTCAAAACAGAACAGCCGCACAAACAAACGGAAAACAAATAACGCAATGAAAATGTGTAAAAACAAAAAAAAAAAAAATGAAATAAAATAAATAGCAAAGCGCCGAGATACAAAGAAGACACACGTAAAGAGGGCGCGGCGGCTGCGGCTGTGACACAAGTGCGGTCTCTGTGCGGGCAACGGCTTAGGCATGCCTTGGCCCAGGGTGCTTAAGCGAAATAAATTATCTCAACTTTTACAGTCAAAGCGACGCTAGCAAAGTGCAAAGCGCCCTCACTCCTACTCATGCGATACACGCGCCCTCGCACTCGCACTGAACACGCTTTTGTATTTGTTTTGAGGTAAGAAGAACGCGCCAAGTCATAATTCATTGTGGCAAGTCGTATCGAAGCTTAGGTTGTTCTAACGTTTGTGTACTTGTTTGTATCTTAAAGATTGCATTGCATCGGGCAAGCCTAACCATATGCGATGTGACTTTTGTATCGTATGAAGGCGTGTGACTTATTTTGAGAAATACTTGTGGCAAATATCGATCAAAAGTAATCATTTCAAATGCGAGGCAACAATAAGTCAGACGACACATGGTAACATGACATTGCATTAGGTTGAATATGAACTCAAAGCATGCCAAATAAAAGTGCAGTTACATTTGTACTCATAAGGTGTCTTGTTGTTGCATATGCACATATACACACATATGAATATATAGATACATATGTGTATAATGTAAGACGATTCATGTTCTGACTTGTTGAGAATACTTTATAATTTTGCTTTTCATCTTGTTTGACGAACGCTTTAAGGTGCGAAGTGGCGAGGCAAGTAAGTGGAACTTAGTTGCTTACTCAGTGTCATGCCAAAGACATAAAAAATCATCACACACACACACATACAATAAAGCGTGTCTGCAACAAAGTTACCCAATAGGCAAACAAGTACAAGTATCTAAGCATGTCTCCACATGTACTCATATTGCCGTAGCGAATTTGCCAGTCTTTAAATAAGTTCACAATGTAGCTACAAAACACGTACACACACACACACACTTTTACCCCCACACACACATACGTACATGTATAACGCTATTCAAAGCTACAAAGATACTTTCATAGCCAGCTGAGCATACGAAGCCAAGCCAAGCAAAGCAAGTCTACCGTTGAACGAACGAATGAACGAGCGAACGAACGAGCCAATGTACTTGCTTGTTGTTGACTGAGTGAGTGAGTGAATGATGAAAGGGGCGTGAGAGGGACGACAGCGGCAGAGGCAATGGCAACGCACGTTGTGTTGTGGCAAGTGACGTTTTGCTGTAAGCATGTTTGCCCACAGTCATCGTCTCTTGCCGCCTCTATCCGCTGTTCGTCTGTCCCAATGTTCGTTCAATAGTACATGCGTTCACCATGCCATGCCGCTAAGCTCTCCTCTTCTCTTCTCTCCACTACTCTGCTAATGTATTTCTATAGCTATAAAGAGTCACAGACACAAGTTTCGTGTGGGTGGCAAAAGGCGTGCATATTTTGCTTCAATTCTTTGCTTTGGTCTTTCTCATCGTTCATTGTTCATCGCACGTCGCGTTCCGCTCGTCTCTTGGCCCCTCATCACTTATTGCGTCTCTTTGCTACTTTTGCACCACTTCTTCTTCTTTTTCGTCTTCTGCTGCTGCGTCCGCTGTTGCTGTTGCTCACAACGTAACTGAAAAAGTTCATGACGCTTTACGAGCTTGATTTTCAGGCCATTACAATTTTGTTGGCTTTGCTGTATTTTCAATGCTGTTTTTCTCTGCTTTCTGTTTTGTTTTCATTTTATTTTTCTCGTTTTGCGACTTTGAGTATTTGTAGGTGTATCTGTGTGAGCGTGTGAGCGTGTGTGTGTGTGTGTATCTGTGTGTGTTTATTTGTACAACTGTGTGCGCTTGTTTGCTTTTGTGCGCGCTTGGGGATTACGTAAGGGAATCCCCAACATTTTCAATGCACGGCAACAGCGACAACAATAACAACTACAACAAAAACACAAACAACTACATAAAACACAGTCTGTTTGAACGTTTGTTAGTCAGTCAGCATAATCAAACTTATATACATACATATATGTATGTATCTGTATGTATTTGTATATGTAAGTATGTAAATTTATATGTATTAAAATATACATAAGGTACATAAATATATATGTTGTTTTTTTATATGTATGTATGTATGTACACGTTATATAAATTTGTATATTTGTACATGTTGTTATTCATGTGTTCTAAGAGTCACAGAGTCACAGCAAATGTACTACAAAGATGAAGACCAAATGTATCTTTTTATTATAACGTTAGATACTTTTCGTTTTGGCATGAACTAAGGCTTAGAAAGGTAGCGACATTGGCAAGGGCGGGGCGCTCATAACGTTCGGTTAAATGTGTTGGTGTCTCGAAGACTGTGTGGGTTGTACGATATGGCGGGCGGAACAAGGTTGGTGACAGATTCGTGTAACAAGTGCGCGCTTCGTTGAATCGACTTTTAAAGCAGTTGCAGTTTTCTTACGCTTGAATTTCAAAGCAATGTTTTTTTGTTCTTTGAATTAACAAAAACAAATTTATATTTATGTTATGCAAAAGATACACTTTGTGCTTTGTGCGTGGGTTCTTCTCTTTTTGTGCAACTCTTCTTTTTTATCTCTATCTGTATCTCTATGCAAGCATCTTTATTGAGGTTTAATTTCTCGTTTCATTCCCTTGCGATTTTCATCCATTTAATTGCAGCAATGGCACGCCCACAAA
This sequence comes from Phortica okadai, assembly GCA_034638295.1. Lineage (NCBI taxonomy): Eukaryota > Metazoa > Arthropoda > Insecta > Diptera > Drosophilidae > Phortica > Phortica okadai. The sequence continues at coordinate 8,074,803 of CM067851.1, forward strand.
ACGTACTCTTCTTGTGTTTTACAACCACACGATCTTTTCCGCATTTATTTATTTATTTCTGTTTTTTTTGTTAATGAAAAATGTGTTTTCTTTGAGCCTTTCAAGCTCGCTTACTCCTTTTTCTTTCCACACCATTGTTTATTTTGTGAACTTTGCCTCTAGGGCTTCTCTCTGTTCGTTTGATAAAAGTTTGCCGTTTTGTATTTTCTTAATCATTTTTAAGACGATTTTCTTGGCGCGTATTTTGATTTAACGACTTTGTATTCTCCAACGTACTTTGAAAGAGTATCTAATTTTAAGCCTCTGCTTTACGGTAAGTGGATTGTCATGTATTAAACGACAAGTTAAAATCAACAAAGTTAAGCTTCAAACTTGGAATTTGAAAACTATTCTCGCCCATTGAGTTTAATGCTAGACTGCTGTATATGCTGTGCGATGCTACGAAACATACATCGAAGTTTTTATATTCTTGCCACAAGAGTAATGCTGTCATAAAATTTGCAATACAGAAAAGAAGATATCTACCACTTTATAATATATGTAGATCCACACATTCTTGTAGAGCACGACAAGACGAGCAGATATAACGATGTTTGTCTGTCTGTTTCAGTGCAAACTGGAAAAATTTGGAACGTAGAAATTCTTTAAATTTTTCCAGCCACTGTATATCTGAGAACTATTTTTTATTGGACCATTTTAGCATATATGTATGTAGGAGTTACATTCTCAATATTTTGCACAAAAACTTTTTCGTCGTAAATGAAGATAATGTGCAATAAGGTCAAGATCGGGGGACTATACTTAGCTCCCATAGAAAAGCTGTTATTTGTTTAAATTTAATTTATTTATAAACAAACAAAAGTTTGCAATTAAATATATGTTTTTTGTATTGCTTGACTTGATTTGATTCCAAAGTTTTATAGAAAATGGGATTTGATACAAACAGACGAGATAGAAGATTGTAAAATGAATGCTCCTTATATCGTAAAAAACTTGTATGTTTCTTATAGGAAAAATTATGGGAAGGATTTTCCAACAAGTATAATTGGGAAAATGTTTTCAAAAGTATATAAGTTTCAGCAAAATCCGAAAAAACTGACTTTCTTACTTTCTGTTTTTCTTTTTTTTCAATTAAATTTTTAACTGTCCTAACAGTTTCTAAGTATCAATATGTATACAATACTTATTTGACAGCAATCAAATTATGACAAATGCATTATTTCTGTAGCTTATAAAGTGATGTGTCCATGTACATAAATGATATGACAAATGAAAAGTGCCAAATTGAATGCAAATTTGCAATGTTGTGTGACGTGAACATGGAATTACATAATATTTGCGTGCGTTCTTAGGTGAGTTATAAATTTATGCAAATGGAAATACATATTGACTTACTGCCACGACCGCTCCCCTTGCGTCTTGCCATGTTGTCGGTTGCTCCTGTGTGTTGTTGTCGTTGTTGACTGCGTTGGTTGTTGTAAGCGAATTAAACCGTTACAATTTCAACGATCCTTATTGTTGTCGTTGTCGTTGTAGTTATTGTTGTTGTTGTGTTATTCAATGCCAATCAATGTTGTCGATTCTAAGTGTTTCACTGTTATTGTTTTACCGTTACATTTGCCTTTGTTAGCGTATCCTTCGTTGTGTGCCTTGTACGTTCAATACAATGATTGATTAAAATTTAGCACATCTCCTGTCGATACAACACAAAATAACCTTTAGTAAATGAACAGACTTCACACTTGTATTCGTATCTACAAGTATATGTTCTATTGTACTGTGTTCGGTTATGTATCTTTCGATGGACGTGTTGATTTGAGCGCAAACAGTTATGGCACATATTCACACGCATGCATATTTATGTTGAATCTGCTCATTCGCGCTTTATGTGTGTGTGTGTGTGTGTGCTTGTGTGTTTGTACTTGTACTTGTATAGATATCTATGCAAACGGTATAAACAAAATATCCTTGATGTCTTCCTTTATGTATGTGGATGTGTGCATGTGTAAGTGTTGCTTCCTTTGAATATGTGCTTTCTTGGTTGTCGTCTGTAATTTCCCATTAAGTGCTTAACTTAAATTTTCCAAAGGCATCACTTTAATCGTCATTGCAGTCCAACTGTTCATCTATACCTTTTCTGATCGTTTCTGTTTGTCTGTTACTCTGAATCCTCGTATTACCAATTCTGCACATTGGTTTCGAAGAACTTTATTTGGTTATTTGATTTTTAGTCATTCTGCATGTTTTTTAGTTGCTTGTATATGTATTATGTATGTATGTATAAGTATGTGTAAATATTTTCATATAAATAAATGTCGAATACTACAAAAATGTTTGGTTTATCTTTGTTATCCCTTTTTTTGTTGATATGCTTTGCTCGATGTTTTTGATTTTGTAGCAATTTTCTTGTCGCGTGTTTTATTAATTCACATTTCGTTTTATTTTTTATTTGCCATTAAACTTCTTTCAATATGACACATTTACGATGCATGGCAATGTTATTGTAAGCACATAAATGCTGACCTACTACGCACACATATATACAAACGCCTCAATTGCATTCGCATAAGCGGCGTTTTTGTTTTTTTTTTTGTCGTTTTTTGTTTTTACTCGTTGTTTGTTTTTGCTTTGCGTTTTTGTGTTTGCTTCCTGCTGCAAATCACGTTTCGCTCTCTTCACACTTCTTGTTGCTTGTGTGTATTCATCAACGTTTCGTTATTGAACACTTTACGATAAAATTGTTCTTGTTATAATTTTACTATCTGACTTCCGTTCCGTCTCAACGAGAATGCATGAATGAGTGAGAGGCCAACAATGAAAATGACGTAGTGCACGGAATGCCGTTAGCAAACGAACAAACAAAAAAAGGTCACGGGAAGCTTGGTTTGCGTGTTTTTCTATCCTTCTAAGTCTGTGTATGTGTTTGTATTTTTAACTGTGTGTGTGTGCGTGTACGCGTGTTAATGCATCGATTGGAAAACACCGTTGCGTATACGCAATGTTATTTTACGCACAGCACGATTTTGGTCAATGGGCCTTGATCGGCATTGGCGTCGGTGGCGGCGGCGATGCGACGCGTCTGTTTGCTGCACAAATATATAAAAATTTTACGCGTTTAACGAAAGTAAAGTTAATTTAGAGTAAAAATAAGTGTGCCGTACTGAGGAACGTCGAACGTCGACCGTCGAATACTTTTAATGACAAAAGCAGCCTCAAAAGCAAATGCAAACATATACAAAATGAAATGAAATGAAACTAATTCAAATTATTTTGTTTTGGCGTGTCAATTCCTTCTTTCAACAACTTATACACTTTTTACACATTTTTGTTTTCCTCTTTCTTACTTTTGCATGTTTAATTTCGATTTCAATTTTCGTTTGCACCAACAATACGCGTTTGAAATATTTTTCGTTTTGTTTTTTTTAAATCTTTTTTTGCTTGATTTGCATATTTTTGCGTTATAAGTTTTTTTTGTTTTGTTTTGCTCTTATTTTTAAACCGTTTGATTTTTAGCGTGGTACGTCGTAGCGCACAAATTCCGCGTGCGTGCGTCTTTGTCAGCGTTCACGAACAAACAAGAGTCATTTTGCCATGACTTGCTCTGATTGAATGAAAACATACACACACTGATGCAAGCATACAGATAAGCGTGCACACTTTCAACCGTTTGCTTTCAATTTGCGTTCAATTTTTGCTTTTGCTTTCGTGTTTTGGGTTTGTGAATGCAAAGAGCGATTAAAATTTAAGAGTGACAAATCAAAGAGAATTTTTAAGAGCACGCCAGACAACCGTACGTAAAAAACACGCGGAAATAAAAAACAAGAGGAATGTTGTCGGAGAGATCCTGATTTTAGAAAAGTAAATCTAGGTCCAGTCTTGTTCACCATCTATACAATAGACATGCCCTCGTGGAACTCTGATCAGATGCTGGTGGCAACCTATGCGGATGATACAGACATCTTGGCTTCCTCAAGCTGCCCCGTCTCGACGGCGGATCTTCTTCAAAGCTATTTGAATGATTTATTTACCTGGTCTAAGCGCTGGAAGATACACATTAAACATTTGAAATCGGCGAATGTTGTGTTTACACTTGGACGGGACACCTGTCCCGCAGAGCAATTTGATGGCAGAAATCTACCTCAAACATGGCTGCACTGCTATCTAGGTTTACATCTTGATAGAAGGTTGACATAGGCTCACCATATACGTCGAGTACTTAGCAAATGTACGAATAAAATAAGAAAACTTTATAGGCTGCTGAATGCCAAAAGCAAATTAAGTTTGCACAACAAAACATTAATTTATAAAATGATTATATCTCCGACTTGGTCATATAGTATTCAACTATGGGGCACTGCTGCCGTTTCGAATATCAGAAAAATACAATTTTTTCAAAATTAACGCTGCATCTTATTACTGGAGCCTCCTGGTACGTCCGCAACAGAAACATCCATAAGGACCTAAACATTCAATTTGTAGGTGATCAAATTAACTCCTACTGTAATAAATATATGAACAGATTACCTACACATCCAAACATCCTTGCAAGTTCACTAGCATATCACGCAAGAGACTGAAAAGACTCCACTATTATCAATTGAAATGTCGTCGCATGTCATATCTTCTGTTTAATTTTCATTTTATAATTTTATTCAGTTTAGTAACATATAAGTCATAGTCATAAGTATTATATAAACTTTGTCAATGTATAAGTCATTGTCTCATTATTTATTATACCTCGTTATATCGATAGTAAATGTATTTAACAATTTATAGCTATAAGGTAGTTGATTATTGTTGTAGTATGTCCAAAATTAATAAATAGTTAAAAAAAAAAAAAAGAAAAATAAATAATTACAAAACAACGGGCCAAAAATTTAATAACAAAATATGGAATACTTCTATTTTTAATTTCTGAAAATAGATTATTTAACGAAACTTGCTAGAAATTCCGATTTGCCGATTTTTTTATATTTTGAAAACTAAAGTATTTTTTGCTTTCATTTTAGTGTCCACAAAGTAACTTGTTTGCAACAATCAAATTAAGTATTTTTGATTTTTACTTATTAAATGAATTGTATATGATTTTGTGGATATGTTTGGTTGTATTGTACTGGAACATACGTTATATAAATGTAGAAAATTCCTTAAAATTGATTATTTCATAAATAAATTATTTGAAATAATTTTGGAAATGGCTTAAAACAGATTAACCACCCTATTTTAGGAAATCTCTTAAAAACGTCCTCGTTGATACAAATATATCAGAGAAGTTATTTCTAAAGGAGATTTGAAAGAGCCAGTCTGAAAATAACTATTTCAAATAAATGAGATTTATCAAATATCAAATGTTTCTATGTGGCCTACTGTAGCTCTGAGTTTAGTGTGTTGGACTATGTAACCGATGGTATGAGGTTCGAAGCCTAGCGCCACCAGAATTTTAATGTTTATTATATTAATGTTTATCAATTTAATTGCTATTTACAATAAAAAATAAAGTTATGTAAATAATCAATTATAATTAATTGTAAAAAAAAAACAATTACTCAAGATGGTTTCATTTTCTTTTTTTCGTATACCTCAAACTGGTCCGGCAGGACTAGTGCGGTAACTAGACGGAAGTGGTAGAATTGTGACAATTGACCCCTGCCTATGACATCCCCTAGTAAAACTCACTAGTTGAAAGCATTGAGAGTAGATTGAGCTGGCACTAGTAGTATTTACATTCCAACTAGTTCCAACCGTAGTTATGTACTAGATCGACGAACCGCTGGATAATTAACCCTGAAAATTGCTTTGAAAAGATACCCGGCAGTTCTCGTTATGTCAACTGTCCAATTTTCGATAGTTTAGACAATATCTCAACTATCGAATTTAGGACAGAATTTAGACAAATCAAATTATATAGAGTACTTCTATTGGCAAACTAGTACACAACTGTCGTATTCGTACAAATAACACCTATAGCATGACAGCGTATATAGCTTGTTGAAAGGCAGTGTTCTCAATTTGAAAATGGTGCGTTGTAGTTTTCTACAACAAGACCATGCTTACGCCGAGTCTATTTCCAATTCGAACTACATTTTTAAATTTAATTTTGCTAAGTTCGTTACGTCTAAACATCAATAAAATTCGGCGCACGCTGCAACATTTTAACCGCGCTTTAAAAGCTATTTTCTTAAATCTGTAAAACCTCCGCTAGCTCTGAAATTACAAATTTTCGATTGAACTGACTGACAACACTTGCTAAACTACATATGTCTACATCTATTCTGCAACGGGCACACAGGCACATGACACTTCGACTGAACGCATGACCCCAAAATTTGAAAATGAAAATGCTAAATGCCAAAATTTAGCATGCTTTTGGGCATAATTGACTCATTTCAAGCGAACATACGGCACTTCATTTCCAATCGGTGTTTAACAGCACTGTTACCCTACTGTTACCCTACTGTTACCACACTGTTACCACACGTTTTTATTCAGGATCTCTCAATTCCTCTCTTTAGCCCTGTTAAAATTCTGTTGCTCTCTCAAAAACTCGAGAGTGCATGTAATTTATTATTCCATATTTTTGGGCTGCGCTTAAAATTGATTATTTTCCAACAACAAAATTCATTCATTTATAAATAAATTATTTGAAATTATTTTGATTAAAATGTATCAGCGCAGTTATTTCTAAAGGAGATTTGAAGACTTGTTGTGGTATCCAACGAATAGGCAGCATTGTTATGTACTTACAAAGAAAAAAAAAACATCAACTTTGAACTAACTCATGACACATGGCTTATTTAGCGAACATGAGACTCCAATTCCGACATTAGAGTTTTACAGGTGCTCTGACTTATGGGCTCAGTTTATTTCAAGCATTTTTGCTTTTTAAAAATTGACAGTACTCATTTGGCACAATTTAGTTGATCATTTCCGTCACGATTCTAAAGAACCCAGTAGTTCAGCAAACTTATACAGAACGAAGGTATGTACTATTATTATTAATTTAATTAATTTTTGTATAACAATAATTTAATACTTTTATTTTTTTTCTTATTTTTTATAAATAATAATAATTTAATAGATAAACATTTGTCACTCTAGTATCTTCTGTTTCATAATGCTGCAGCAGGTGACATAAAAACATTTCATCGAAATTGGGACAACAAGGGAACTGCTGAGAAATAATAAATAACATATAAAAAGAAAGAACAAATTAAAACTAAATATGTTTCAATTTTTTTTTACAAATAACCAGAAATGTTAACATTTTTTAAGCTTTAAGGTGTTTTCAATCGAATATATTCTAATAAACAAAATAATAATAACAAGTACATTCTAATGATTGTTTTTCCAAATTATCGATGCGTTCATATAGAATATTTTCACGAACACCCGTATTTTCCTTTAAAATTTCTTAGTGATACATGGATGATAAATGTAAAATTGACGATTTCTGTTCCATGGAAACACACGCCTTGAACTGGAAATTTACAATTTATATCAATGTCGCATTTTGATTGTTTCATTGTTGTTATTGACAGCACAAAAATACACACTCACGACACACATTTCATTTATAGCACACACATTTTTACAGAAGTGTTCGTCTTTGAACACATTTTTTTGCCATTTAGTTGCTTTATCCTTGAACGCTCACAACGCTGATAATGAAATGATAGCTGACGTTGGTGTTGTCAGCGGAATATCATCAAGGACACTGGGACATTAACATAGGACAATTACATAAAAAGGGCGACACATATCGTTAGTTATTCTACCGTTTATTTGTCTGCTCTACTCAATGATGAGCTTTTCTTTAAGTGTCATTTGGTAAGAATTAAAATTTGTTTTTAAATGTCTATGAAGTAAAATTTTGTAACTGGTTTTTTGTTTCACACCAGTTTTTCCGTTTGTGCATTAAACTTTCTTAAATGTAAAGTGCTGCACTTTTTTTTTGGTTTCTCCATCAAACAAAAAGTATTTGGTTTCAAATATTTCCCAAAGCATTATGCGTCCTTCTCTTTTTACCTTGCCTTGAGTAAAATTTAAATTTGCTTTGTTTTCAAAAGTCAAAAGTCACACAAAAAAACAAAAAAAAAAAAATAAATAAATAAATATTTGCATTACAATACATAGTTGCATTTCAATCGTTCGCGCCATTTTGTTATTGAATGAGATGCCAGTTTGTCAATGAAATAGTTTCGCAGCTGTTTTGTGTTTACTATACAAGACGCCACGTGTTGCATTGCAACCATGAAGTACGCATGCGTCGCACATAATTTTCCAACGCGAATTTCATGCTGGAATTATAGCAGAAGTGCGCGAATCAAACTTGGCGCCAAGCACGATGGCCGGAAACGTCAAACAGTTCAGTTCGCTGATAACAACGCGTGTGTAAGGAGCGGAACTACGCTCACCTGCTAAGGCAACGAAAGCAGAAATCTGTACGAAAGACAAACGACTCAAAACTATTTTACTAATTTATAACAAACAAAAACTACAAGTGAAATTGTACTGTTAAGTGAAAAATAATGACAAAAACAATGGATTCGATTGAATTAAAGTAATTCAATATAAGTATTTTAATGTGCGTATTTTACTTAAAAATTAAAAAAACAAGATAAATCAAATTTATAATTACCATGGCTGAGATAAATTCTAAGAGTTTACAAAAACTAGACAAAGAGACATTAATAAACAGAATCTACAAATACCTTTCATCAGAAAATTGTCACATTATACAGAATCAAAGTCTTTACATACAAAAAATACGATATTGCATATGTCGTGCTGACCTCAAAAATGTTTTTGTCTCTTTTACAAAGAACAATTTAAATATTATCAACTCTTTGAGTATTTATGTGCCATTTGAATGATATTTTAGAATTCTAATAATTTCTTTTGTACAGTAGTCGCTCAAAATTCGTATTTCTGGGTTTCCGTTTTTTTTTGTACTTCGAGTTTAAATTGTTGATGTGACAATTTAAAATTTTTTAGCAAATTCCTTTCAAAGCTTGAAAATTTAAAAAAAATAGTCAGTAAACTATACATAATTTCCGAGCGTTTGTATTGAATATCATAATTCCAATATCTCAAATTTCCAAATTACTGTAACTGCCAAAACTTTTTGATTACAAATTTGGTGTATCAAAATTGACCTCGAGCCTGCTAATCATTATTGAATTACTTGTATAAGTCGTAAAACAAAACACATTGTAACATCTAATTTTTTAGCGACGACTGTAATTGAATTTAAGATAGATATTTTCAAAAATTTAAACGAAAAAGATACGTTACACACCAATGCAAACACATAATCAATTTGGTTTGGTTGGCTCATTTCAATGCTTCGTTGAATTATTCGAAATATATATTTTTTTAAAAATTAAGTAAATAAATTGGTTGTAATTCTCAAACAAAGCAAAACAATAAATAAACAAAACAATTTTTTGAAAAAAGTTGAACTGAATTGAAATTAATTTTGCCACATATTAAAATAATAAGTGAACAATTTTCACTTCTGTTCACTTTACATTACGTATATGCTATATGTTAGCTCTAACAACCTTTGAAAATTGAATTGATGAAGCTTTCATTCAACATGTCAATTTAAATAACTAACTATATCCCTCATCCCTCATCAGCAAAAAATTACCAATGAATTTTTGACTTTGTTTCTGTTTCAATTCATGCGAAGTAATGAGTTACAAGTTTTTAATTCAATGTTGAATGTTGTTCGTTTGGCAATCAAAGCGTATTGAATGAATTTTCGAATTAATTGAATGAATGTAAGGATGTTCCCCCATTCAGTGCATTTCAACTTAATTCACTCGAAACTCGATAAAATTTTTATTCATTCTCAACATAAAGTTTTGAAAAATTGCAAAATTAGTCTGTTTTTTTATATATTTCACATTTTGTTCATATGAGATTTTTCTTTCATCAGACATATTCATAAGACAAAAAAAAAAAAAACATAAAAATTCACAAAAGCTTTAGTGTTATCTTCAATTTGTGGCGGTCTGTATAATTTTCTGTGTTATAATAAATTGTATGCTATTTATTTAAAACAAACCAAATTACTATAGCACGCAAACACCCTACGGAGTGAGTGTGTGTGTGCTTGCTAAAAGAGTCAGACATGACAGTGAAAATAGCGAAGAAAAAGTGTAAATGAGAAAGTGCCAATGCAACTGAGCAGAGACTTTTCCCGAGGGAAATACATTATAATATGATTTTATTACAATTTTGTGTTTTTATGGATTATAAACATAAATTTCTTGTTTCTTTCGTCGAGTATACCAAAATTGTATAAAAAGTTTAATTCGCCTTAAAAATTACACTTGAATTGAGAGATTTTCAAAATAATAAAAAAAACATTATGATTTTACTTGTTCGCAGTTCTTAAAAAAATATATTTTACTTTATTTACTTATTAACGCCTAAAGTACTTGACTTATTAACATATGTTGAATAATTTTCATATTCCGAATGCTTTACATTAAACGGACAGAATACAAAAACTAGGAAATTTAAAGTCTAAAGTGGTTTTGAGTTGAATAAAAATTTTAGATAAAGGTCCAAAAGCTTTCTAAAGTCTAACACAAAGTAGTTTTTCCAGCGTAGGCTGAAAATAAGTGTGAATAAAAGCTATTATTTCAACTTAAATTATTGTAAACACTTCACTTAATTTTTTCGTAAAAAATGCATTGCCATTTGTTGCCATTGCCATTGCCACGTTATTTAAGAAAATAGAGTCGTGTGCGGACACATCAACAATTTTTCTATTTTCTATTTGTCTGAACAAAAACATTTAAATCATGCCGATGAGTACATAAAGCATCATAAGCCACATGCAATCGCAACATGGAGTACACTTTAATTAACAGCCCTTGGACAGGATCCGTTACTTATACAGTTACCAAAAGAATTTGCAAAATCAGCAAATTCTTCCTCAAATTTTATAAGAAAATAATTTTCAGCCACATGCTTTAATTGTCTAGTACTATCTATGACTTATCAGTATTAGCTAATAGCTATATGCATATGTAGTTTAAGCTTTTTAGCATAGCTCGTACTGACTAGTAGAAGCTAGTACTAGTATACATAAGTGTTGTTTAATTATACTACATTTTTATTTACTCGGCTTATTATTTCACATGTTAGAATGTAAGAACTGGCTTTGGTTTTTTTTATTTTTTGTTATTACAACGCACAGTTGTTTTTAATTAAATCTGAACAATTATTTCAGAGAAATTAAAACTCACACCAACAGTGTTCTTCAAAACCCCATGCAGAAGAATGCCCTGAGGTAATTTAATTAAAATAAACTTAAAAAGAAAAGAAGAATGAAGGAAATGTGGCATTTTTAAGAAATATTTCATATTTCAAGTTTTATTAAGTTAGTAATCATTATGTGATTTTCTCCAATTTTCCTATTTTTTATTTCATGTGCAATTTTTAGTGACCAAACACTTTGCTTGACCTCTTTCTGGTTATTTAATTCAAATGAAAACTTATCAACTTGTTGGAGTGCTCATTGAAACTTTCAACATTTATAAAAGTTTCAACTAAGTAGTTTAAATACTTTTTCTATTACACAATGACTTTTGAAATATTGATTTATCAATCGTTTGCTAAAAATGGCTGCAGTAATAATGTGGCAGGGTTTTTGGTTGAATTGGAAAAATGCTTAAAAGACCATCGTAATAAAAAGGCAATGTATGAATAAATCAAGCATGATGTTTTCAAACAAGTACAAAAAGTAATTTAATTTTTATTCAATTAATATTGTGGTATTTATACAAATGCTAGTTTCTGACAGTAATTTTCTTAATTCGACTTTGGCTAATTACTTGTCATTATAAGCCACAAAAACTTCACAAAGTGTTCCGTAAAGAGGCGCAGCCACAAATTTCTATTAAATGTGTGGTAACAACAATGACTGTGGAATGATTACAATTCTGGCTATGACGTGTTTGGTCCCATAACGCGCACATTCACACACACACACACACACAGGCATAGGAACACACTGTCAATGGTTTCCTTTATTTATTTGGTAATGGGCATGATAATATTCTGCACGCTTATCCAAGTCTAAGATCACAGCATCTCTGACCTAACCCTGCCAACAATTTAAAGACATTAAGAAGCCTATAAGTCAGGTGAATGTTTTTATAATTTGTTTTTAAAAAAAACTGGCATACTGCAAACAAGATTAAAGTATAAATAAGGAATAAATTAAAGTACATGAAATTGACAAAATTTTACATATGACGACTTTTGAGTTCGCAAAGATGGAGTCTCTTCAATCTTTTGCGTGGACTGTGATATGCTAAAGCGTTCGTAAAACACAACTTTTTAAATTTCGTTTTCGGTTGACAAAGCGATACAAGAATGTTTTGTTTACAAACAATTAATTTACATAAAAAACAAAAAGCAGAAAGCATTTCATAGGGTTTCTACATAAAAAAAGTTTAAAATTCCTATTGTTTGCTTTCAATTTTTATGTTTTTATATTCTACGTTGAAAATTTAATACTCAAAAAGTCTCTTCAAAAAAATTGCTTGTATTTTTTTATATTTTGTTAAATTTAAAGCTTCAAAAAACATTACGTTTTGTTGTTCTTTTTCTCGACGCAGTGGAAATAATGAACAAAAACAGTTATTACGAAAAACTGTTCTGTTTTTTAGTTAAAAGTTTTTAATAAGTATGGATATGGGTTCATGGCTACATTAGTTTTATACGCATCGATGATGTATGTATTACTTAAAAGGACACCCTATAAAGTATTTAGTAATGTTGTAGATCAGTATCGAGAAGAAGAACTTGAGGTAACCAGATTCCATCTGTCAGTCTGTATTAACGCGTCGATCTCGGAATCTATAAGAGGTGGTCCAAGATTTCAGATCGATTCTGCTAATAATTACGTAGATCTAGTTTATTTTGTGGTTCCCGTTCGTATCTTATTTTAGGGATGGGGCAAATAACAGAAGCTACATTGTGTAAAAAAAAATTACAAAAGTCGTATTTTCTCGGTTGTATTTTGGGATAGGAACAACAAATTTTGTGTGTAGATACATAGCTGCCTTGAACGTCAAAAAGATAGAACAGAAAAATATATTTTCTCTGAAATCAATTACACTAGAAAAGTAAAAAATTTTATATATGGTTGTGTATAGTTGTTTCGATTGAATTGTGAGCGGGCCATACAACCGTTACAAATTGAAGATAAAGGGTGTAACGTAGTCGATCACCCTCGACTGCAATTCGTTAAAATCATGTATAATCATATCCCTAAAAATTTATTTATTATTATATTAATTATTGACAATGTCTCCATAGCTATGAACGCTTGAAATCTGAAAATAATCTGAAAACGAAAATTATGTATTTTAAAGCCACTCACACTAATTAACATTAAAAGTTCACAAAAGTTGTCGACACCTTTTGGCTTCTTTGGCAAACTTTTCCAATTGCAAGAAAAGCAAACAGACATAAACAAGTGACAAGCGGTCGAGCAACTGAACTGAAGTGTACATAAGTAGCAAATACATATTTGGGTACTTCTCTTAATAAACGAAAATGAAAATTTGTTCTTAATTGGTTTGTGTTGCCAACTCATTTCAATTTGGGCATAAGCTTTAATTAGACAACATTATATGTTGCCGGCACAACATGCTGCAGACTGCCGACTGCCGACTGTTGACTCCTGACAACGGCACAGGCAAAGGCAATGCCCTTGACTCTTCGGGTGACAGTTAATTTCAAGTTTTTGCAATTTTGTTGGATTTTCTGTTTTTGTTTTGTTTTTCGTTTAATGGTGACATTAAATATGACCATAAACATGGCTTAATGTCGGTAAAACAAGCGTATATTAATACGTAAATAAAATAAAAAATTTGAATGACAGCAGTAAAAATGTTTATGGGCAAAAACTAAAACAACAGGAAATCAATTGGCATCTGTGCCTCGTACACTTCATGGTTTTGTGTCAATAAAAAACCAAACGCCATTTCCCTTTTCTGCCCATTACGGATGCTGCTTTAAGTGTTGGCTTAATGCGTACGGTCAGGCACAAATATATACATAGAAATAAAAGCAACAAATGAATAACAGCAAAGCCGCATGAACACTTTGTTAGTTCTTGTTAAGCGTAACGACCAAAAACTCAGTTCAACTTGTTTGCGCCGATGTTAAAGTTGAAAAAGGCAAACTCAGCAGTGAATGCAACTGACGTGAACTGAAAGAAATAAAAATTTCGCTAACAGAAGAGCCCAACGGTCAGAGAACCAACATTTTCCGCTTTGTTTTTTTTTTTTTTTTCATTTTCATATTTATTTTCTATCCGGTTTTGCGGTTGTCAAGACTACCGCTGCCCGCTGGCATCTGTTGCCATTTTGGCCATGATGTTTATGCCGTGGTCAGCAGATGTGCTCAAGTTTCATAATACACTGAGTTTTGTTAAGCCAAAGCACTTCAAGCACACTCCACTCATTGGCTGCCTTTGTGTAATTAAATGTGTGTCTGCCATTGCTGAAGGTGTGCGTTTTATAGCATTCGTAATGACAAGCCCTATGAAAATGTCAAGTGAAATAGAAATGTGAAGTTTCCTCTAAAGTAGTCTTAGGCAGATTACTGTAGAAGCTATGCACATACAAACAAATACGCTATTTTTATCATTTGTTGTCTTGCTAAATTCATTAATCTAACTTTTGTCCACTGGTGCAAATGAACAAAATGAATTAATAGACTCACTTTCGTATAAATACAAGTAAATATAACTGAACAGATACTCAAAGAAATAAATATACTTAGATACATGCATACTTTTCACATTTGACTTTCGCAAATTATGTGCTTATGAAATAACATGCCAAATCAAGCAAACTCTGAAATCTCAAAAATTTTGTCTATTCATATGTGTGTATGTACTTAGATAACTATGAGTATGCCTTTGATAATGGATGAATAAGGGTGAAATGAAATTCTATTGTGATTATTAAATTTCTTGCTGAAATTTCTTAATGAAAATCTTTAATCTTAACCGTTAACGCTTCCACAACTGAGAGACTTTCTGACTGAATTTGATTGAATGAGTTTGGCTGTCTTGTAAAAGACTATTTTAACGTTAAACAGTTGTGCATGAATGAACTCAACAATCTCGTCAAAATGAATACTATTAATGATGGTTTGAACATGGTTTTCAGGCTTAGTTCTTGAAAGTCATTTTTGACTTAACGCAATGTGCGACATTAGCGTATTAATTTTTTCAATACTTTTTTCGTTGAGCATACTGCAATTAAAATTTTTCACTAATTTTCGGTAGGATTTTTGTCCAAAACTAATTTGATTGTTCAAAGTTGATTTTAATTTGGAATGAAAATTTACATGAAGAGAATGAAAATCTAAGAGTTTGTATGTATTAGTGTTTTTAGTAGTTGTGATTGTGTGATGAAACCAGCATGAGATTTTAATATTGTCTAAGCCGAACATCTTTGGTAGATGTTTATGATGGGCTTTTCAAGCGAAGAATTGAGAAGTTTTTAATGTGTCTTTGAGTGAACTCAATTTGAAGAAAAGTTCAACTTTTTGCGCATTGTACTCGTAAAGCAAATATGAATGATAAAACGAAAACATTTATAAAATGAGACGCACATTTTCGTCTTACACGTGCTGTGGCATTATTTTCATACGCACAAAAGAACAAAAGTGAAATCCTGCTTTTCAAACCTGACAGCTGCCATCACTTGCCACACGCTTTTGCCATTTTCAGTTTGCCACTTGCTATTTGCCGCTTGCCAATTGCGACTCGCCGCACGTCGCTTTCAGCAAATCTACATTTAAAGTCCCAAACATGACTTTTATGTAAATTTTCTTTTACTGCGAGCAGCATTTATTCATTTCCATCTTCACCTTCATGCTCATCCTCATCGACATCGTCATCTACATTGAAAAGCGCCGAAGCGTCGAAGGCGTCGCATGACTTGGCCTATTCATTAAGTTTTGTTAAAAGTTGTTGCCTTCATAGGCATTTCATAATATTTTTGTGATTGTGCTCTCTTCATGCCTATTGTCTGTGTGTGTGGTGCGCATTTTGTGGCAATTTACGCAATCGGCACAACTGTGAACTTTGCTAATGATGATTCTGTTTGCTTCTGGTGGTGATATTCAGTGAAACTGATGCTGTCATACAATCAATTCGACATATGAACATTTTACTCTGACTAACACTTCACTGCGTCACTGACAAAGGTCAACACACACCATAGACACTTGTAGCGATTTGTACACAGAACGCGTATCTTGAGTTCGGCAATACAATAAACTTTGGAATTGCCAAAGGCATTAAAAAAGTTGTTCAAGTAAACCGATGTCATCAAATTTTTCTTGCAGGAAACACTTAAATGTATTAATTTTTAAACAGCCAAAATTATTTGGTCTCAGTATTATTTCTGAATGATAGTCATAAAAGTGTAGGTAAGCTTGTGTATGCGAGTATGTGGCAATTTTGTCGAGTTAATGCGATTTGACGTTTTTGACGTAGGTTGCCATAAAACGTTGTTTGTCCATTTAAGGCAAGAGAAAGTAGACACAAAAACACAACAAAAAAGAAGTTCACACACGAACACAAATAAACACGCACACATACTAAAACATGCGCTCCCATGCTGACACAATTTAAATTGAATTTATCTGTTTGTGATTGTCACAAAGCAAAATGCTTTGGCTTAAACGCATGAATTATTCAGTATTGTAAGAAGTACGCTTCTGGCTCATTTCTCTTTTATTCTGCTCATTTCTGCTCATTGTGTGCTCCTAAGTTCAACTACTTGTAAATACAAAGCACTGCTCAGGTTGCGTATACGCGATATTAAGCTTGCACAGCCCACGCAGGCAACATTCCATGCATCGTCACCATCACCATCATCGCCTTTGTTATCGTTCATGTCAACTTTAAACGCATCATTCAACTTTTCATAATTCCTCAATTATGGAAATCTTATTTGTACTTGTTTTTGTTTTGCAGATCGTCGTGACCTTGTTATTTATAAATATTTTCTCTATGTATCTCAAGAGCTGCAATCCTTTTTGATTTGTGTAATGCAACCAAATGACATTTTAAAATAATTACCTCTAAGCACTAACAGTGGCATTTTAAGGAGCTTAGTGACACTAAGAAGCTTTGTTTGCGCTTAAAAAAATTAATGATAAAAATAAAGTAAACGTGACTTTAACGTACACATTTGTATAACCTGCGTAAGGCTCATCAAAAATATATGTAACATCTAAAAGGAGGCGTAGTAGTAGGGTCTGCCTAGTAGTCTGGGTAGTATATACATATATTCTTCACCAGTATCGAAAGAGAATTCGAATCGATTTAGACGGACATGTCTGAATGTCTTTCCGTCTTTATGAACGCCTAGATCTCGGAAAGTATTACAGATAGGACCAAAATTTGTTTGGATGTCTATTTTTTTATTCATCAAGCAGAGCAAGTTTTTTTGATTTTCCCCTTCATGACTTAGTTTAGGGGTGAGGGGCAAATGACTGGGGCAACCTCGGGTAAAATATTTAAAAAAGTCGTATTTTCTCGGTTGTCTTTTGAGATACGCACACCATGCTTTTGGGATGGAGAATAGTTAGATTCAATCATAAAATGGGCGTGACCACGCCCACATATAGACAAAATAGAAACATGTTATTTCTCTGAAACCAATTGATCCAGAAAAGCAAAAATTTGTATGCATGAAATTGAATGGAAATGAAATCTGTTTCGATTGAAAAGTAGGCGGTTTGTTCTTGCGTTCATGGAAAGTTGCCATATAGAACTCAATGAAGCGCGTTGCATTATACCCTGCACATACAGGGGTCAGGGGTCAGGGTATATTGAGATTGATTAAGACCAAACGTATGTAATGCATAGAGAGATGTTGTTTAACAAAAAAAGGTGTGACATACTCAACTTACAAACCAATATAATTTTGTTTCTAATTTTATACACTGCAGTTCACGATCTAAGCAACAATACGCAGACAGGACAGCATATTCTTGATGCTCATCCAAAGATAAATCAACGTTACATTTCAGTCTCTCCGTCCATCTCAATAACGCTTTATTTGGTTAGAGAAACGTTAAAATGAAACAGTCTTGAGTTCGACTTTGACTTTTTGTTTGTCTCCCTGGTTGCTAAAAATTCCTACTAAGTGACACGAACTTGTTGCTACCATAAATCATACTCAGATAAACGAACTTAAAGGATAACATTTTTTTTTTGGTCAGAAACGGCATTTTTGCCGGCAGACAATTATATGCTGTAAATATGAAAAGAACACTCATAAATATCAGTTACAGAAAGTTCTTCAAGGTCACCAATTGTGCACAAATTCTTGTCTTTCAAAAGCTAACGTAATCAATTAGTCTTAAAATTGTTGTTGCTTCTTTATATTTAACCAAAGGTGCGTAAAGGCGCAAATACAAAATATAAATTGCTCGTTAATATTTATGTTTTTATTGCTTTGAATTGATGTTGGTGACTTGGTAGCTTTTAAATTAAAAAAATCTTTCAATCAATAAATTTTCTTGCAATTGTTAATGAAACAATTTTAATTTATTCCTTAAATATGTTAAACATGTCACGCAAGAATTCAAAATATCTACCCACTTTTACTCTCCAATCAGTAATGAAAGGGGACTTAAATACATTTGTACACAGTTTTGTAAACTTGTCAATGCAGATGCTGTCTGCGAAATCATTAATAATAATTATTGCGAGTTGTTGAAATTTGTATAAAATAATTAAAGACCAGATGGTTCAATATCCAAGTGCTCTGTGAACTTTAATTATCTTAAAAATAAACGAAATCCCATAATTTAATATAAAAATTTTTAATATTTTTGAATATTATAGTTTCATTACGACATCATGTGACATTTGAATGCCTCCGATTACTTAACATATGTATATATATATATTAACTTAATATACTCTACTGACATTGACTGTAGGGTATGAGTATAAAGCAACAGCTCGATTGAGTTTTTAATTGTTTGTCATTCACTTGAAATTAACTTAAGAGAAATTCTCTTCATTTCTTCATTACCCTCAATGCATTGTTTAAGCAATAACACAAAGACTTGATTTCAAAGGATAGTACACTAGATATTATATTTCAACAGAATTGAAATGATGGCTGACCTTAAAGTCTGTATGCCGTTATAATTTTTTGCTGAGAATCTTTTTCTAAAACAAATTAAACAGAGTATTTTTACGAAATATACAAAATATTCTTCCTACAATATTAAAACATTTGTAAACACACTAAAGTATTTACTCTGATGTATGACAAGATTATGTTTGCTTTCTGAGTATTGAATCTTTGACCATGATCTTGCGAATTTTCCAAAGCGTTCGTGCGTTTTGCGACTGCGCCAAACTGGAAATTCTAATGACAACAACACTGAACGCCAACAACGAAAGCAACAAATGTCTGCACTTGCGATTCAGTCAAAATAAAGTGTTGGCCGCGTCTGTACACAAGCACTCAAGCACAAACGCTCACGGATACGGTTTCAGAACATCTTTTTAAATATAACAAACTTATTTAATGGAAACGTGTCAAAAAAATGTTGAAAAATTTAAGTGATTGAATTATGTTTATTATTGCCGCCTATGACAAGCGAAAGAAATAATTTTGAAAATAAATAAATGAACACTTTTGGCTTTAATTTCGACAATGAAATCTCAATTCTCATTGAATTAAGTGTAAAAAGAAGAACGAGATACTTTGTGTGAGTCGCGTAAGAAAAACGCGTCCATGATCTTTCCTCAGCGAACATTTCGAATAAACAAATAAATAAACAAAGTGAGTTTGGTTGAGTATGTTCGGGTTGTGAACGAGAATGTTTATGTTTATATAAGACAATTTTCTTTGTGTTTTTGTTTTTTTGGACCTCTACTTTTTTTTAACAATTCCGAAAACCTTTAAAATTTGTGCTAATATACTTATTTATCATGTCTTCGCTTAGTTGCTTGCGTTAAATTTGTTATTGTTATTATTGTTTGCCTTTTTATATTTGTTTACCACAAGTTTTGCAAAAAGTTTAGAATGTACAACAACACGTGCACCCGTCGGAAATAAGGAATGCTCTTTTTAAATTATTGGTCAGATAAATTAAAAATTAAACTTTTTGAAACAGTCTTAATGAAATGAAAAAGGATCTAAATTAAAAGTTTCCCTTTGAAGCAAAAAACCGTTGAAAGCAAATTTTTGTGCCGCCGACTAACCAACAACATGGCCAATCACCAAAGGCGAAGGTGAAAAAAGGTTGTTGGAAGGGAATCTTTGCCACAAACAAGACGCTTTGATTGATTTAAAAAAACTAATTTTATGTCGTCCGGACAGCAATTTCCTGTGAAAAATTCTTTGTCGTTTAAAAACCCTTTTGAAGATACATATTTGAAACAAGCAAATTTTGCTATCTTGTTTACACTTCTTATTAAAACAATTAAATACAAGTTATGCGTTTGAAATTTCCCGGGAGGAGTCCGATGGGCAATGCTTCAATTGATAACTGTTTTTATATTTCTTCTTGAGAACTATTCTAAACTGAAGCTGCTTCAGAGGTGCTTGTGTTCGTTCATGCTAAAAAAAACATCACCATCTGTACATATTCTCAGAAAGTCTCTATGGAAATGATTTTCAGTATTTTCACTAAGTGCTTGCGTCAAACTAAGTGCAAAATGAACTAGAATGTAAAATGAAAACTAAAAATCTCTAGCACTTTGCATTAATTGTAGACAAATTAATTTAATTAATGGTGCTTAAATTTTACATCGTTTGTGTACATTTGTGTTTTTTATACTCTTGCAAAAGTATATGAACTTTGTCGTGAAGTTTGCAACGCAGAGAAAGTATATATATTCTTGATCAGCACGACGAGACGAGTTCATATAGCCATGTTCGTCTGTCCGTCTGTCTGTCTCAATGCGAACTCCTCCCAGAGTTTTGAAGTTAGCAAAAAAATTTGTAGGCAGCTTATATGTAGAAACCAGACTGATCGGAATACTATAGCATATAGATGCCATAGGAACGATCGGTTAAAAATGAGGTTTTTTCTTTAAAAATGCTGTGATTTTAAAGTTATCACTTCAATTTTTTGCACAATAACAATTTGGACATCAATAAAGACACACTGCAAATTTGGTGAAGATCGGATACCTATATCATATGGCTCCCATAGGACCAATCGGTCAAAAATTCGGTTTTTGTTAGATAAACTTTTTTGTTCTCAACTATAAACAAATGAATCCTTGCACTTACGCGTTTTTAAGAATCCTTGACAATATTACAAAGTTTCATAAGAATCGGACATAAGGGCGTGGCATCGCCTTTATAGAGAAAAACTTAAAAATGTGATTTCCCTATAAGCAGACGAGATGGAAAATCGTAAAATGAAGTGTAGAATGATTGCATTGTATTCTTTAAAAACTTATAAGATGCTTATTGGAAAAACTATAAGACGGATTTTCCAAATGCTTGCAAGAGTATATAAGTTTCAGCAACTCTGAAGATAGCTCCCTTACTGGTTTTGTCTTATTCAACTCAAGATTTGGTTTTCCATCTAACTAGTTACATGTAGCTATGTTTTCAATCACAAACAAGCAAATAGAAGCGTTGCATCAAAAGTATTACCAAGTCTTAAGGGGTTACATACAGTTGGAAGGCCGAAAAAAAGCAAATTTTCCGAAATTTTTCCTGAGAAAACTTTTAGGTTTATTGATTCAAAAATTTGTACACATATTAACTGTATTTTAAAATTTATTACTAGTAAAAATATTTAATTGGAAAGGAGCTACAACTGATCTCCGGGAGCTCCACTCAAAAAAGACGTTTTGCGGTGACCACTGTATCTGTGAATTGGATCATTTTAAATTAAAAACCCAAACGGATTGTGTTAAAGAATTGTTAAATCTAGTGATTAATCGAAGGAATAAGCAAAATAAATTTTTTTGAGCTTTAAAATCAAAGAGTTTATCGAGCAAAAACCTCATTTTTAACCGATCGTTCCTATGGCAGTTATATGCTATCGTATTCCGATCAGGCTGGTTTCTACATATAAACTGCCTGCAAAAAAAAGAATTTTCTGCGTTAAAATTTTTTTGCTAACTTCAAAACTCTGGGAGGAGTTCGCATTGAAACAGACAGACGGACAGACAGACAGACGGACATGGCTATATGAACTCGTCTCGTCGTGCTGATCAAGAATATATATACTTTATATAGTCGGAGATGTCTCCTTCTCTGCGTTGCAAACTTCACGACAAAGTTAATATACTCTTGCAAGAGTATAAAAATCGATTTTTTGAAAATTCTAACTGTATGTAACCCCTTAAGTATTAGAAAGCATGGCTTTGCAAGAGACAATTTGCTTAAAAGCCGAAATGTCATTACTAATACGCATTACTTTTACTCGTTGTATTTATCGAAATCGTACACTTTAAACTTATCTGCATACTTACATACTTTTTACAAAAAGAAACAAACAAACAAATATGTTTGCTAGTGCCGACCGAGACAGACACCTTTGCCATTTATGTATGTGTGTATGTACGATGATGCCGATGATGACATTAAATAGGAAGTCCTCTGTTGTTGATTTAAGCACTTCAAAGTGCGTGAAATAAGGAAAATCCGCATCAATATTTTATGGTTAACTGAAGCTGCCGGATGAAAAGCTAAACAATATGACACAATTTATCAACAACAAATCTGTCAAGAAAAATTTAAGTGAATCAGCAAAATCGAATCAACAAAAATATTGCTATCTATTGTTTTGGTTTTTTTTTTACGAATCCAGAAAAACAAATTTGGTCCTTTAGAAATCAATAGCAAGTATTGAGATATTATGTGACGTGACACGGCATTTTAAGTGCTCTGGGGGAAAATGTGCTCGAATTTCATTGTGGCGTATTTCTTGTTATTGAAATTGTTATTTCTGTGTTTATATTTTCGCGTGTGTGCCGAAACGTAGGTTGAAACCATGTTTTCTTTATTCGCAACTGAGCTTTTGTTTCACAGATTACGCATACGCCAAGTTGACAGTCAATAGCAATTGAATGCAAATTGGTGCGAATGAAAATCGTATTACACAATGACTATCGTATTTTCAAAATGAAAATGAAGTAGCGTTTGTAGAACATGTCCGCCAGAGGGTTCTTTGATATTTTAGGCAACAATGTTCATTGATTTTTTTCTTGTAATTGGCAGAAACAAACATCGTTAAAATGAAAGGTAAATTGACTACAATCGGCAATTTGCACATTCTGCTACATCATGCGAAATAAATGACAAGCATAATTTCGTTCAAACAATATTTATGAAATTACCCTAAACAATTGTCTTCCATCGACGTTTAAGTTAGTTTACTCAGCTGATGTCAATTATGTGTCTGCTGAGAATTTCCCTTTGGCTTATCTCGCAATATTTGAAGAATAATGGCTGTTGTTTTTTCTTTTTTGTTGTGTTGTATTTAAGTAAAATTACTTAACATTAAATATCTTTAAACTTTCCTGCTGTCAACTAGGATATTTTACATAATATTATTAATTGTATTTATTTTAACGAAAGCTGTCAAATAATTCAATAATTTTGAATGTTATAACTTTTGGGTGATACCCGAAACCTTAATTAAATGTTGTTTATGCAAATTTGTTGGCATTTATTTAACATACTTAATTCAAATTCTAATCTCGTTAAAAAGTATTTAATTTTTCATAATGAAATGAGCTTACAGTATTCTATGAAATACCCTGCAAAGCCGCAAAGTAAACACGAACAAAGAACACATTGCTCGTCTTTCTATGTGTGTTTGTGCTGTTTGCCGTATGTATAAGTGAATAGCCAAAGCGCTGCTACTATTTCCTCTTGCCGCAATGCCTTCAGTGTCTGCCTTACTGTCAGACGCTATTAATTGTTGTCAACATTTAAATACCAGAACACAGCAACATGATGGATTAGTGTCTAAAATCGCCATTAAATCAAAATGTCCTGGACAAAAAAACACAAAACAATAACAATAACAAAAGAGACGAAACAAAAAAACAAAAGACTGTCAGCGCAGGTGACATAAAAAAGGACTTGCGGTTTAATTGAAAATCTCATTCCAACCCATGGGTGCGTCCCAAGTGATTTACGAGAAAATTTGTTCATTGATTTGTACTGAGCGCCAGTGCAGAAATTCGTTGAATATTATCCAACTTATATTTTTCTTTGACTTTGAATTTTTATACCCTCTCGAGTACTGTCGACCCCAATCCTTACTGGTTTAGATTAGTTTAAGTACACTTCGTGTTCTAAGAGATTTGTATGGATAAAAGTTTCACTAAAAAAGAAAAAAAAGCAAAAGCCAAACTCTTAAAAGAAACATAGATAATTCTTTGTGAGGAAGAATTTTTTTTTTTTGTTCTTTTGTAAAAAACGCACACAAAATTATGTAAACACAGGTATTCGTTTGATGCCATTGGCAGTAACCTTAGCACGTTTCACAAGATGAAGACATTGAAAGACGGTAAATGTCGGAGGTGTGCTCGTTTGTAAGGCTTTATGAACATGTATGATAACAAATATTGCGCATTTGATGTACATAAAATGTAAATATTAACAATTTTTATGTACACAGAAGGCAATGTTGTAGACAGACAAGTCTGACAAGTAATGTCTTTCGCAATGCAATATGACGCACAACATCAATCACGTTGCAAAGGGTTCTCATGTCGTTTGTATTGTAAAAGTCTTAACTGTTTCCTTTTTTTTTCTTGTTTTTTAACATTTATTAAATTTTAAAAGCAAATGATACCACAAAAAGTTGATTACAATGCGATAGCTCAGCTCAAAAAGAGTTGCTTTTATTTTTAACATACCAAAACCTTCCATTGAAGATTGAAACTGTCGACGTGTAAAATGCATTAACAATATTAAAAACGCGTTTCGCGGCATATGTGTTCATTGAAATCTGACTGCTGTCACGAAAAAAACATCCACATAAACTTGTAAAATTAAGAAATATTTTCTCCTCAAAGTATGCTCAAATGCTTATAATATACACGTTCGTAATCAATCTCAAAATCAGTGCTTTGAAAGTTACAACATTTTTATGGTTTGCTAATAATTTGTTTTTGTTTTACATGTGTACTTATGTGTGTTTAGTTTGTGTGCAGAAATAATAATGTGCAATTGTGTACCTAACAGGTAAAATTCACAGCTAAAGAACAACAACCGCTAAAGGCACAATCGCCCGAACGCTTAAGAAAGCAAACGCTGCACAAAATCAACAAATCTCGAAACACTTACATATAAATGTATATAATGATGTTAAATTCATTTTATGTTTGCCTCAGACATGTAAGCCTAATCGCTTATGAAAAATCCTATAAAAGTCGAATTTAATGACTTGATGTTATGTTCAAGTGATTTCAATGATTGATGTAATCACTCAGACTGATTGTTTGGCAAAGTACAGTCTCAATCTCGGTCAATCAACTTTTCAACAAATAAATCTAAATTATTTTAATAAAATTGTACGAACTAAGAAATGAAAATAACAAAATGCAAAAACTCAATTTGTAGAACATCGTGAACCTTGAACTTTGTCATGTGTTGTTGTTATCGTCATTGACTTCATTATTGCCGTTGATAATGTTAGTTGTGCTGATGTTCATAGTGTTTGTTTGTAATGATGAGCGAGACGCATCTGTTGGCCATGCATATTATCAACTAATCGCTACTTAACGCCGTCAGCAAACATCATCCACATTGAGATCCTTATCGTTTAATGTGTTTCTTTATATCAAATTAATATAATAAAGAGAAATAATAATGTGCTTATGAGTGTGCCTGTCCGTCCGTCCGTCTGTCAGTCTGCTTACTTGTTTGTGCATGTGTGCGATTATGTTTGCGACGATAAAAATCTGTTGACGCTGCTTTTAATGCGCTAAGCTGGAAAACAGTATGAAATGCAAAAAAAAGGAAGAAAAAAAGGCTTTGTGGTAAAGACAAGAAGGAAAACACAAAAGAAAGTGCAGAAAATCAATGTTGCGTAAACCAACGGAACCTTTTCTTTGCGGTCGCACGCTTTCCTCATATTTTCTGGCCTGCATTTTTTTTTTTGTATTTCGTAAATGCACTAGCGCGCCAATAAGATGTAATAATGCTGACCAGCATGCCCTAAACGCTACCGCAACATAAGTCGAGCTGGATAATGTTGAACACATACCTTTGCTTATAGTTTTTATTCTGGAAATACTGCAAATATTAAAATAGTTTTCCACAAACAAAAAAAAAAGGTACTCATGTATGCAAAAAATCATCACCAACATCAGTAATAATCCAAAAGCTCAAACTATCGAAGGAATAACGCTTTGTTTTTTATAAAAATTTCTCAAATGTCAGAAATATTCCAAAGTTCGCGTAATCTTAGCTTTTTAAAATGAAATGTCATGAAATATACTTTTCAATTTGTTAATTTAATCTATTGTAGAATATAAGATTTGGCGAACTGCAGTTGGAAGTTAGCCAAATAAGTGTAAGAATTTGTGGCTTAATGTTTCTTATAAAATAAAACTTTTCAAACTATGTCATTCCTTATGTTGTCACGATTGGAACTGTAAATAACATCAGTCATGCGGTATTCAATTAGTTGAACAGCTTTGTACAAAGCCCTGAGAAAATATCTTATTGCTAGAACACAACGTATCAAAGTACTGCATTAACTAATATTGAATCATACGGCTTACGATGTTCCCAAGGGTACAAAAAATATTATTCGTGCTCAATGAGTGTTTCGAAGAGACCGCGACTCTTGTTGTTGTAGTTTATTAACAGCAAACCACCAAACACAACAATAAAATAAGCTATATGAATGTAATGTGCGGCAAAGCCCAATCAACTGTTCGAGTATTTTCCACTCTATTTACTTAGCATACAAACAAATAAAAGTAATCACGCCAACATCGAGCTTCTAGGGAAGATTAAAGTAAAATCATCACATGTAAATAAAACCAAATCACAATATGAAATCGCTCATTTCATTACGTAGCTCTTATGCATATCTAGTCTCATTTATCATTTAAATAGAAAACACAAACAGTTTAATTATCTTGTTAAATGCACATTATTGATTTCCAGTGGTTTTAATACAATAATTCTGGCACACAAAAAATAAAAAATGGCGGGTACTTTTGATCAGACCCACCTACCCGTATGAATTTTGAATTTGTTCTTCAATTTTTAGCAATTTACACAAAATCAGTACTTCGCATACCTCGAGCCGAACTGACATCAGATTCGGATTCAATGTGGCGAAATTCATGCAGGTAAATGATTCTGATCAAAAGTACTTGCTATTTTTTCTACCCTGTACCTTGTGGTTCAAGAATATATTAGTTTTGTGCACGTCGACAAAGTATGTAACACCCAGAAGGAGACTTCTCCGACTATACAAAGTATATATATTCTTGGTCAGTATCGAAATCGATTTAGCCATGACCGTCAGTCCGTCTGTCTGTATGAACGCGTCGATCTCGGAAACTATAATAGATAGAACCAAAATTGTTTCGCTGGACAATTCTGTTATTCATTGCGCAGATCAAGTTTATTTTATTTTTCCCCTCCGAGACTTAGTTTAAGGGCGAGGGGCAAATAACGGAAGGTACCTCGGGTAAAATATTATAAAAGTCGTATTATCTCGGTTGTCTTTTGAGATAGGAGCACCACATTTGGTGTGTGTATAGCTGACTTCAAGCCCAAAAAGTTAAAAATGAAAAGAAATGAAAATGTGCGTGGCCACGCCCACATATGATAAAAATTTGAAATACCTATATCTCGTGAACCATATACATAACTTACAGGAATGACATTTGGTGTGTACAATATTGGGATATAGTGTTGCAAGATTGAATTATAATATGAGCGAAGCCATGCTCACATATAGTCAAAATAGAAAACCGTTATATTTAAGGAACGAATTGGTCCAAAAGAGAAAAAATTGGTATATATGAAATTAAATGAAAATGAAATCGGTTTCTATTAAAAATTGGGCGGGGCAACGCCTTACTACAGCCGTTGCTAAGGGTACAGGGTATGTCGAAGTCGAGTACTGTCGACTCCAATCCATACTGGTTTATTTTGTGTACCGATGTAATTAACAACAATACAATACAACAAAAAGATACTCAAATTTTGACAGTTAATGTATGACTTTTGTTAATACATATATGCAATTGGCATTTTATTTTAAAGCATTCATTGTTGATTGACATGTTTGAAAAATAATAATAAATTTTCATCGAAATTTAATCTAGTCTTACAATAATTAATTAAGTTACATTTAAACATATGTATATGCATATTTCCTTTCCACATTCTATTAATAATAATACAGCCCGTATCAAACTTCATAGCGCTGGTTTATGTCACTATTATCAAATACAATGTAACCATAAAGAGCATAAAAATAAACAGACAAAAGTCGCTCATGTCATTCATGACGGAGATTTCATTTTATTTTTTCATTTTCACATTTATTGTATTCGCGCACAAACGTTAAGCTTTATTAGCAGCCAATTTTCCCAGTGTGAGGCTTATCACTACTTTGAATATTTATTATTTGCATTGACATTTATTCGAATTCATCTAATTCATTTTTTATTTGCGAAGTCAATGGGCAAAGTCAAATATGATATTTGGTTTGCTTTAATTAAATTTCACAAAAAAAAGTTTTTATGAAACCCTGTGCTTGGCAAAAGCATGTAACCTTAACCCAAACAATCCCAAACGGAAGTAAACACATTTTTCCAGTTTCTTCACAAAAATAATTAATTTTTTTTTTCGAAAATCCTTTATTTGCTGTACAAGAAAATATTCCACGTTCTTCTAACAAAACTGTAAACAGAGTATACGCATACAAACCAAAAAATAAGCCAGTAAGGACGCTATTTCAGCCTTGCTGAAGAGTACATAGATACATATATACTCTTCACGCTCTTTTTTGTACCACGCCCATGTCGAAAATAACTGTTGTCGGCAAAATTAAAAGTAAAAAAATCACAACTAAGGAGATAAGCTACAATATTTTTGAAAACAGCAAAATGTTTACGCGATAAACTTTTTTTTGCAACTTTTATGAAAAAACATTTATAAAAAACTGTTATTTTTGATTTTTATAATATTAATCAAAAATAAAAATTATTTTTCAATTTTTTGTTTAGCTCTCAAAAATAAAAGTTATTTTAGATTTTTATTTTTATAAATTTTAAATAACAGTTATTTATGATTTTTAAAATGAAAATCAGAAATAAAAATCATTCAAAGACTTTTATTTTTTTTTGTTTAATATAAAAGTCTTCAAACGATATTCATTTTTCAAATCTAAAATAAAAGTCTTTTGAGAATATATCGAAGGCTTTACATGATAGATTTTAGAAATTTGGATAGTATGCCCTCCTTTTGCACATTAATTTATGAAAAATGTTAATAAAACAGTTGCTCAAAGGTCAAAAATTCTTACTTAATAGACATCATGGAAAGCCTTCGAAATATAGTCTTTTGAAGACTTTTATATTAAAAATGAAAGATAAAAGTCTTTCAATGATTTTTATACCCTGTACCTTATGGTACAAGGGTGTATTAGTTTTGTGCACGTCGACAATGTATGTAACACCTTAAAGGAGACATTTCCGACTATACAAAGTATATATATTCTTGATCAGCTCGATAAGACGAGTTGATATAGCCATGTCCGTCTGTCCGTCCGTGTAAAAAAAGGTATGTGTGATATTAAATGGAAATGAAATCTATTTTGATGAAAAAGTGGGCGGGGCCACGCCTTCAAACAGTCGTTACTAATTGAAAGTACAGGGTATGTCGGAGTCGATTACTGTCGACTCCAATCCTTACTGGTTATTTCTGAATTCATAAAATAAAAGTTTCTTAACGACTTTTATTTGAAAAATTATTAAAGACTTAAAAAACATAAAAATCAATAATAATGGTTATATTTGACGAAAGTTATTTATAATAGTATACGACGCTATAGTCCAGTATACACGACAATATAATACCCTGCACTGACGGTAGGCACACTTAAAATCTACAAAAAAAATATTAATCTGACGTCGCCTAGTCAAATAGGGTTAAAAATACCATGAAAATCCGTCAAAAAATGTGGAATTTACGAAAAATTTGAGTTTGCAGGTCTTCGAAGGGTAACGATTAGGGAGAGAGGAATTTTTTGGTATGCAGTCTTAAAGATATATATTTCGTATATAAAATTTGAGGTTCGCTCCTTTAATAGTTTTGGAGATATAGCAATTTATAGAAAACAACTGGGGGAGGGGAATTGTGGTAAGCAGTTCTGAAGGGTTACATACCAACTATCCTTGGATGTTTGAGTTATAGCGTTTTGGAAAAGTGGGGGGCGCTGGATGGCCGGGTAGGAATGGGCGTGGACATGGCTATATCAACTCGTCTTGTCGTCCTGATCAAGAATATATATACTTTATAGGGTCCCCTTCCCGCCTTCTGTGGATTACATACATTTCGTGACAATGTTAGATTACTATTCACATACGTGAAGAGTATAAATATGCAAAAAAAAAAGTTTTTTTTTCAAAATCAATAAATACTTACTGTGACGTTTCGAAACGCTTAAATTAATTTGTACCTCACCCAAAATGAAAACAAGTTGCTTGAAATCAGA
The DNA here is from genome assembly GCA_034638295.1 of Phortica okadai. Lineage (NCBI taxonomy): Eukaryota > Metazoa > Arthropoda > Insecta > Diptera > Drosophilidae > Phortica > Phortica okadai. The sequence goes on from CM067851.1 coordinate 8,105,559, forward strand.
TAAGCGTCGCTTGTATCTGATTATGCAGACATCATTTGACTAACATTAATCTTAATTTGATTCTTTTTTATTCGCTCTGTTTATTGCTTTTGTTTTTATTATAGAACAAAAATTTCAAGCTCATAGTTGATTCAACTCTGGTTTAATGGCTTGCTGGTGGCGCCAAGATTTGGCATAACTGATGAGGTGAGTGTGATTTTTAAACTAAGCAAATATAATTTTTATTTTGTTACATTTTTGAGAACTCTTGGCAATTTTACGGAAATTTTAAAGGTTGCATTATTACTGTTTGAAAATTGTTTTTATTAAGAAAAATGGAATTCAACATAAGAATGAAAAAGTGTTTATAAAAAATGTGTTAACATGCCACAATAAGATTTTTTTCTTTTTCTCAACAGCATTTTTATTACACATACTTGGCACATGCAACAAACTTTTTCTGAATAAAATACTATTAACAATAAAGAATTATTCAAGGCACGTGTTGAAGATTAAAATGGAACTTTATGAGGTTTTTGGCTTGAGGTTAAATTTACGCAACATGTTGTTGTGAGCACTCACGCTCCCACTAACCAACCAAACAAATCAGACTGGGTATGAAAGTTAACTGAACTTAAAAGTTTCAACATTTTGGATAAAACATTGCAATGCATAAAGTAAGTGCTCCTATTCACACACATATAGAAAGAAGAGCGCACTCAAGTGTGTTGTTTAACACATGCATATACATATGTACTACGTATGTATGTATTAGTCTATATCGTTGGCATTGCACTTTGTTGGCTAAAAAAGTTAGCAGCTGATATTGAAAATGAACGTTGCATAGCTTATGGCGCTGACAACTTTTAATGTTGCCATTATTGGTGAACACTCAAAACACGCAGCTATGACACTACTTTGAAGGTCACAGCTTACTCAACGTATATACATACATATGTGTATTTGTGTGGAACATACATAAATAATTACATATACATATATCTGTGTACATGCATATGAATCGGCTGTATCTCTGTACGAACGCGTAAATGGGGTGTTTTACCCAATAAGATGCATCAATCAAAATTGAAGGTCATGCTGAAAACTGAAAACCAATTAAAAATAAAAACAAGAAAGAGCGGTATAGTCGTGAATACTCGACAATATAATGCCCTGCACCCACACATGGTAGGTAGTGCCACACCCAAATCTACATAAAATACTTATCTGTCATCGTCCTTTCAAATGGCAATTTGATAGTGGAAATGGGGGCGAGAGGAAAAACTTGTGGTATGCACATACTAAAGTCTACAAACCGGTTTTCATGTTTCTATTGCTTATGGTTTTCGAGTTATAGCCTTTTAAAAAAGGAGGCGTTCCTAATTCAGCGGAAAGGAGTGGGCGTGGTACAAAGCGTTCTGCTGCGAGCATCATGAGTATACCCTTTAAATTTAAGCTCTTATAGGTTCTGAGAACCATTGTTGAATTCAGACGGACAGGGGTCAAATCAGTTAGAACGCTATCTTCGTCTTTTCGCCTTATTTTAGTTACGCCCATTTTTTTTATGGAATCTTGTTTCTCTTTATCTTAATAGCCTACTTACCAATTTGCATTGTTATAGTTCAGTGTATTCCCGTGATATGAAAATTCGTGCTTTCGGAAATAAATGGTTGGTTTTTTATGAAAATATTTCTCATGCCTCTCTAAGGTTGTAAGTATGACGTTCTAAGTCACTTTGTAAAGAAAAAAAGTTTGTCATACAAAGATTTATAAGTTTCCAGGATCCCTTTATGGAAGATACCCCTTTCGGGGACGGACCTTGGGAGTACTTTTAAATAGTTTAGTTATGAAGACGTTTCAAATATTTGTCATTTATTTAAAAAATCCAACCAAAACATATTATATGACTTAAGTTTGTTAAATTTTTCTTCTTCTTCGGTTTAGACAATTGAGTTGATCGCAAAAAAAGAAAACTCTCTACAAAATTTCAACTGGATAACTTCAAAACTGTGGGTGAAGTTCGTACATATAGAGAGAGATGGAGACATTCGGACAGATGGACTTGACTTAATCAAGACATCTCATTCTGGTATTACAAATTTCATTACAAAGTTATGTTACAATTCTCATCCTGAATTTTTAAAAAGTTTGATTGATGCTTGCACAGATACCTTCATACATGTGCGTTACTTTAAGTATTTCAAACATGAATCCAAAGGAAGCACACACATGTACAACAAGGGTTATGACAAGCTTGACTTTATTGTATCGATGAAGGATACGTGTGTAAATTTTCAAGGATCACAGAATTACGATAGCGACGCGAAGTGATTTTTTCTATCGTTAGCTTACTGACAAAAAGACGACAAAAAGAAATCAAGTAAAAAAAAAAAAGACAAAACAATTATCTGGTTCATATACTCGTATGTTGCTATTAAAATGTTATGTCTTTTTTTCCTATCTGTTTGTTTGTCGTTTGCGTCGTTCTGTCTTTTTAAACAGTGTGGTGCGCTACAAAATCACCTTGAAACACATTTACTTAATATGCAAACATCTGTGCTGCTGCTAAATTATGCGCATTTCTGGCGCATGTAATACATTGACATTGACAACTGTTTGCAACAGCACGCGAAAATAACTGACAACCGGATATGCTCTGAAATATCGTCGTATTTTCATAATTCGTTACATGCGCAATATGCACTTAAAGTCTTAAAGTCAGTTAAAATGTTTCCCTCACTGTGAATTGTTTCTGCTTAATGAATTAAAGACTAAAAACCAAGCCACTTGATGAAATGTCAAATTGTCTTCTTTTTGAGCTTTTATTACACAAACTCAAATCTTTACATAGCAAAAGCAATGTAGTAGATTATGCAAACGACGAACGTTATGCAAAACCGCATCTTCTTTCAAGCAGCTTCTTTATTAACCATTAAATTATTGTATATGCATTTTAATACAATATACAATACACAATAAAACTTCATATGCATTAATTTTATCTCTCAGTCCTTGACATTTCTCTACGAGCGAAGAAGAAAAAAAAGTCGGATTTTTTATATGATTTTAATGGCTTTCGTTAACTATTTAAACGCCGCCAAGCGAAATTAACTCAATTCATTTCAAAGACACTCGGCTATAATTCGGGTTTTTTCCTATTTCTGGCATCTGGAATTTATTTATGAACGGTCTTGCGATTTGGACATACTCGTTTTCCTATAGACACCAAAGTACGTATTAAATTTCTTCAACTTTGGAACAAGTTTTGATAAAATTGGGTTTTTATTTGGCGCTGGCGTTTGTTATTCTTTTTCTCGTATTTTTTGTTTTGTGTTTTCTTTTATTATAATTTATTTTTAATGATTTTGCTCTGTGTGTCAGCAAAAATACTTCTTAAAGTGTTTAATTAAAGCTTTAAACAAACTGTAATTAATTTTTTTTTAGAATTATTAGAGAGACGAAAGTCACTTGTTTACAGAGAAGACGTACAAATTAACTACACTCAAGTTAATTAATTATATTATACCAATTAATTAAAGTTAAGACGACATGACACAGAGGACGTCCATAAATTACATGAGGGTTTTTTCTAGACTTATTGGCCCACTCCCCCTCAAATTATTGGTAAATTAATGGATAATGGTGAGATTTTGCTGACTAATTTTATATAACATAATGTACTGACGTCCCCAAATAAGGCAAAAACAAAAAAAACGCAAAAATAAGCAAAATAAAACACAACAAAACAAAAAGTTGACAGTTGCAGCAATTTTAATTGAAATTAATACGAATTTCAAGAGCCTAAAGATTAAATACATTATTTGACATTAATATGAAATTCATTTCTCTTAAACATTGTAATTTTTTCATAATTCTTTGTTTATTGAAATTTTATTTTATGCAATATTGTATTCCACAGTTAATTACATATATAATAATATTTATTAATGGTATTTAACATTCTTGGTATTGAGTTTGGAAAAATCTTGTTGAAATTTGAGGGACACAAATTTTGTTAATCCTCGAAAAAAGTTAATAGAGGTCAACTCAATGTACGTATATAAGTTCATTGTACCATATGAAAAATAAAATTAATTAAAAATCCAGTAAGGATTGGAGTCGACAGTACTCGATCTATTATAGTTTCCAATATCTAGGCGTTCATACAGACAGACAGACGGACATGGCTATATCAACTCGTCTTGTTGAGCCAATCAAGAATATATACTTTGTATAGTCGGATATGTCTCCTTCTGGCAGTGGCGTAACTATACCATCTGGGGCCCGTGACAAATTCTTTTGATGGGGCCCTATCAGTAAAAATCGTCGCGTTGTACTCAGATTGATTTTAATATACTTCAAAATTTTCAGCGTAGTCAATTACATGTTGTATATGTCCCACTAATGTCCATAGGCCTTCTCTCTTAGGCGAGAGGGAATGGTCTGTAGTCCCCACGCCAGCCCAATGCGTATTGGAAACTTCACATTCATCCTTAGAACATAATATCTGAATGCATTCATCATCTATTCGCTAGCTTCTCGGCGAAGGAACAACATCGTGAGGAAACCTGCATACATTTACATTGAAATAAAAATAACAATTTAATTTCAATAAGAAATTTATTAAGAAAAATATTATTAAATATTATTAAGAAAGATATTTATTAAGAAAAATCTTTTTTTCGAGCTTTCTGTTCCGCAAAAGTGTCTGTAACATCAGACAGAATTGCCAAGTTACATAACCTGTCTTGTCTCATAGAGTTTCTTAATTACGTTTTTATCAATTTTAGTTTTGAAAATGATCGTTCAGCACTCGCTGTAGTCACAGGAATTGTAAGAAATAACATTAATGCAGTGCATACTTCAGGAAAGCTGCAGGACATAAAATGATTTTTTATTATTAATAAATCAGCAGGGGGTCTAATACACGAAGATTTTTCTATTTCTTCTCTGAAAGTGGATCGAAAACTGAGAATTTCTCTGGCAAATGATTCAGATATGTCTTTTTTTATATATCTCAACAAATTCTAGAGCTTTTTTTAATAGATCAGTGCCATTCAAAACTTTTAAAATAGAAGGAAACGCGATTTCAGTAGATTTATAATGATGTCCAATACTCGATAAAATAGGTTCACTTTGAACAAATTTTCATTACTCGCCACGGTTAACGTGTACATCTCTAAAAATGAATCAACATCTTTTTGTTTAGGTTGGTTGAAATGCTTAACAATTAACTTGAAATTTTATTATTGTTTTTTGTTGTCTCACTTTGGATTTTAAGCAGAACTTATAAAAATAAACTTTTCAAATAAAATAAAATACTCAGGTACAATGTAAAAAAATATTTTTTAGCTCGTGGCCTCTTGGGCCGGGGCCCTCTTAGGTCGGGGGCCCGTGGCATTTTGCCAGCCCTGCCACCCTATTGTTACGCCACTGCCTTCTGGGTATTACATACATTGTCGATGCGCACAAAACTACTTAATATACCCTTGTACCATAAGTGCTTCAAATTTTAACGTATTGTCACGAAGTTGGAAAGATAATTATTTTATTTATTTTCTTCCAACTCTAATGTGACATTATGCTGAATTAATCCGAGTAGCGTCGTTAAATGATCTTTATACCCTGTTTTATAGGGTATGTAAATCTCTAAATCGATCTTTTTGAGTAAAAAAATGTTTTCTATCGATTTGATTCGCCAATTTTTATTTCCCATTTTCCTTTGCAAATTATTTGAAAGAAAAAATGTTTTTAAAACTTTTTTATTTTAAACCATCAAACTTAACTAGAAAGCATAAGAGTCATTGCCAAATATTGAAAATCTAAACAACTAGAACAGCATTAATAATGCGGAACAAAGGTGTTAGGATCGATGAGTGTGGCAATCTCTGGTGGATAGACAATTGAAGGGCCGGGAATGCGACTGTAGGCAGCTGTAAAAACCAATAGAATCATGATTAGCACGATCAAGAGGGCATTATTTTTACTACAATGACAACATACCAATGATCTTTTGAATGGCGGTTTCAGCATCGAGTATAGCGGTGCCGGCTGTGACGGAGTACAAGCAGACAGCAAGGATGATGGCGAAAACGAACAATGTTGACATTTTGAAGTTAGTTTGTTTTTATTTTTTTTTTTATTAATTTACTAAAGTGCTTCTAACACTTTTCAGTATGAAAGTTGAATTTGTTTTGAGTTGATTTGCAGCAAACGCCGATATTTATACGAAAGCGATTTCTTCTACTTCACACCTGCTAAATAGAGAATTCTCATTTATTAATTGTTTTCAAAATTGACACTTAAAGCGCTTCTAATACTGCTGCCGAGTCTGTCTTTCTCTCTCTTTCTTTGCCTCTGTTGGCATATTAATACACATGTCGCTGTCAATAGCAGCGACGTCACATGAAATTTGCAACCGCCAAAACCAGTTTCGGCAAAGAACAAACAGACAGACAGTCAGAGTCAACAGTGTTAATCGACTTCTTTCAGAACACCTAAAAAGTAGTTTAAATTATTAATAACATAAATTAATATTATATTTATTAACATTTATATATATTTTTTTTTTAAGCTCTTTTCTTTCTCAATTTTTGTTTTTATTGGAATATCAATTTGTGTTAAGTAATAATTTCTTTCACACACAAATGTTTTTTGACACTTGTTGTTACCTGTCTGCTTCAGATAAAGAATAAAGAGTATTTTTATAATATGTATGAATTTATTTCCTAACCACTCGTAGTGGCCTAATTGAAAGGATGGATTTTAACACATATTTTGTTAATGTAATGATGTTGTTAAGGCAGTGTTGCCAATGTTGATAAAGCAGATCTAGTATTGACAATAAGAATAAATAAATAAAAAACATTTTTTTTTTAGATGTTTAGCATTAGTATGTGTTACTTTGTTTCTTTGTTTGTTTCATTTTGCTTTGCTTTAAAGTCTGTGTTAGTTTTTATGTTTTTTTTTTTATTTACGATTATTTTGCATAAATATTTCGTAAATATTTTTGTTTTTTACGCTTTGCTGTATTCTTCGTGCTTCGGCTTCTTATCAGCAATACCGGTGTCGATGCCGGTCCCGGTGCCGGTTAGCTGGATACAGGTTCATTGTACGAGACAAAAGCACAGATTTGGATTTTCCATATTTACGATTCAGACGGCCGGCTGGTCAGCAGTCCAAGATCAAAGGCACCTATTTTTAACAGATTTTTGCATAAATTCCTGAACGCAAACAAAACCTGATTTAAATCGGTTTTAACGCTGAATACATTAACCATTTGAAAGAAAGTAAAACCGGCAAATTGCTAATTGCTTCTTAGCCTGCTTTTTGTGCTATCTTTTTTTTTTTGTATTTTATTTATTTTTTATTTCCATAATTATATTCTTGCAGGAGTATATTAACTTTCTCATGAAGTTTGCTACACAAAGAAAGAGAGATCTCCGACAATATAAAGTATATAGTTATGTTCTTGATCAGCACGACGAGACGATGCGAACTGCTTGCTTAATTCTAACGTTAGCGAAAAATAAGAACAATTGGGACAGTAGTTGCAAGAGTATATAAGTTTCGGCAAGCCTAAATTATCTCCTTTTCTGTTTATTCCATTATTTTTTCATTTTTGTAAGTTTAATTTTTTTTTTTTTTGTTTTTTATTTCGTTTTCAATTTGTGTGCTAATTTTTTGCAGAGACCAATCAAAATGAAAAAAAATTACCAAACGACGTGTAAAATTGTGTAAAAAATGATTGCGTCGTAATGAAAATTGAAAAAAAAATTTTTTTTAAGTACACGAATTTCTTTTGACAGCTTTTATTTGAAATCAATACACGTTTCTTTTTTTTTTTTGTTCAACTGTGTGAAAACATGTTGTTTGCAATGGCGTGTGAAAATTTTGTGTAATTTTCACGGCGCTAAGATAAAAGGAAGATGCATTGAGACGTGTCCTGTAACGACAACCAAGAATGCGAATTTGCGATATGTACTCCCACCACTTCAACTTGTTTGTATGTACGCTTGTGTTTGCTTCGTGTCAAGCGTAAAGATTTTTGCGATTTATTTTATAAACCGTGAAATTTTAGTCACAATACATGGTGTAACAAGAAGGACACACAAATGCAGACCTACATATGTACAGACAGACAGACAGACAGACAAGTCGACATTAAAACAGTTTAACGGATACACCCTCAATACGAAAAATATCAAAACTGTTGAAATTTAATCATCAAATTACTCAGCAAACACGGCCAGAAGCAAAGTGTAAGATAAGTGCCTCGCAGCCAACAAACCACAAAGTTTGTCGCGTACCTTGTAAAGATAATGATATTGAAAACTGTCAACCGTAATTGATGAAGATGTATAACTTTTTATAAAAATTCATATTTCTCATTCAATCACTTTTACGATTATCATGAATATAATTTTCAGTAAATATTTGATTAAAACCGCAAAGCTTAAAATCTATAAGAATTCATATTTCATAAAAGTTTTTAAACAAAAACACACTCAGAAAAACCGTTAGAATTAAAACAAATTCAAACAATTTATTTTTGTTCATCTATTTTTATCAAAAGCGCATATGTACATATTATCAAATTAAGTAGTAAGGGTAGTATATGTACTTATGTGTCCTTCTCTCTATGTGTAAGCACATAGACATGCATTTATTTACTTTTTTTCACAAGTATGTGCGAATATGTTTCAATTTGTTTAATTTAGCATAAGCTAATCCTTAACGACTGTTGACTCTCAGGAGCATATACATATATATTTTTTTTATATATAAAATACATACATGAAACGTAAAGCAAATATGCTCATCCGTCCTTGACAGCAAAATGTGGCGGGAGATTCTATTAGGGCATGCGTCTTTGCCCAGAGCATTTTAATTATCCTTTTTGTTTACAAGCAATGAGCTTATACATGTCTGTTTGTTTGCGGGTATGTGTGTGCAAAGGATGTACCAAAATGGATGCAGGAATTGATGGTTGTATTATAAAATATTTACTCCAACGTCACATAGTGACGACCAACTTATAAATTAATCTAACACTCAAATGTTTACGTTTGGGTAAGCTGTATGGAATGTGGTGTCATTCGATTTTGTGACGCAAAAATCCAAAATTGTATAACTTTTGGGCCACCTTCTACGCACTTATAAACATATGTATCTACATACATATGCATAATAATTACGTACATAGCGGCGTTACATCTAATTGAGCGTGAGCTATTCAAGTCAATTTGAATGGTGAATCTTCAGCATTAAATGCTTAGTTCTCAACATGGTAAATATGCTTATTTTTCCTATTAATCCAGAATCAATTAAACATTGACCCAACAGAATCTATTATTATTATTTTTTTTTATTTTGGAAAACTCGTTTCTAATACTAAAACCTTGCTAATTTGAACATTAAAATATTTTTTAATCAATGCGTTTATGTTGTTGTCTTCAACGACATTTTTTATACTCTTGCAAGAGTATATTAACTTTGTCCTGAAGTTTGCAACGTAGAGACATTTTCGACTATATAAAGTATATATATTCTTGATCAGTTCGACGAGACGAGTTCATATAGTCATGTCCGTCTGTCTGTTGCGATGCGAACTCCTAGAGTTTTAAAGATATTCAAAAAATTTAATTGCGGAAATTTTATTTTCCAGCATGATTGGATAATTATAGCATATAGCGACTATAGGAACGATCGGTCAAAAATAAGGTTTTTGCTCAATAAACGCTTTAATGTTAAAGCTATCGCCTTAATTTTTTGCAAAATTACATCTTGGACGTCGGTTAAGATACACTGTAAATTTGATGAAGATCGGATAACTACAGCATATAGCTCCCATAGGAACAATCGGTCAAAAATTAGGTTTTTGTTAGAAAATATATATTTTTTTTCAAATATAAACTGATGAAACTTTGCAATTATGCGGTTTTATGAATCCTTTACCATACTCCAAAGTTTCATAAGAATCGGTCAAAAGGGTGTGGCACCGCCGATATAGATAAAAACTTGAAAATGCCATTTCTCTGTAAGCCGACGAGATAAAAGATCGGAAAATGAAGTGTAGAATGATTGATTTACTATCTTTAAAACTAATTGGAAAAAAGGCGTGGCAACGCCCCTTAAACTTTATAAACGTAATTATTCTTGTTGAAGAAACTATATGACGGATTTTCCAATAAGAATAATTGGGCAAATGCGTGCAAGAGTATATAATTTTACTGTATACTGTTTATACTGTATTTTGCTGTTCGTCCGTATTAAAAAATAAAAAACTACTGGTTTAATTTTTATGTTTATTTAAGGCAAAGCTGCAAGTTTATTTACAAATGTGATAAATTTTACGCACTCTTGACGTTTTCGATATGTTTATTTATGTTTGGTGGGCATTGTGCTGGCCGTCCTTCTGATAGTGGTACGCAGCCCAACATTTCCCGCTGTGCGCGTGGCGGCGTAAGATGTTCATCCCATTTTTTTAGCTTGCCAATTAATACACTCCTGCCCTTACTTTTGCGCCCTACTAAACACATCCTCCTTACATCGTTAACACAACTTTATACAAGTATTTTAATAAAGCTTGCTTCAGTTTAACTTCCTTTCATCTAAAACTAATTTCATTAATCGTCTTTAATTGATCAAACAAAAATAGATTTATTAATTAATACATTTTTAAAAAATTATTTAAAATTTAATCTGGGTCACAAACATTATATGCTTCCACAACGCAGACTTCATAACCAAGCTGTCTACAATACAACCAAACGTTACGTTACACAAACACTAAAAATCATCTAGCCCAAAACAACGTTAATCTAATTCAGTATACTTCGACATGGTACAAACAATTTTATGCTCACAATATACAACTAACATAAGTTACCTGAAAACCGTACCTCATCATAAGTCCAACAGAAATAACAAGTTAAATTCTCAAGACTACGTCTTGCCTACACTAGCCTAGCAAAGGCCCACTACATAAGGCCTAACCAAAACCACAACATTTATCCTATTTGAAACATACCCATTAACAATATTCAACATAATATCACATTATGCATCTCACTCGATCAATACAGATCTTCACCAAGCTGAAAACTCCCCAAATACAAACATACTACACCCATAAGCAAATAAAACTCCTTAGGCTCATGGCCCTAGCAGCCCTGGTCCCCTGACCTCCTTTGATATCTTGTAAGTTTCAATTTTAAGGCAGGTTTTGTATAAAAAAAAAAAATGATTATTCAAAATTGAATACAAAGTAAATAATTAATTTATTTAACCCAATAAAAAATCGTCTTCCAACATTCATATACGTTCTTATAGTATATACATATAATGTAACAAAACACTTTTCATATAATGTAAGGTTAAACCAAAAAAAACACGCTATAGTCGAGTATACTCGACAATATAATACCCTGCACACACGGTAGGTGGTGCCACACCGCAAAACCTTAAAAAAATTGATCTGACTCACCCGTTCAAAAAGTGTTCAAAATATCAAGTAAATCGGTTTTTGACGGTGGAATTTACAAATAATTTGAGTTTGTTCGTCATTGAGTGGAATGCAGTTTTAAAGATATACATACATTTATCTACTAAGCTTGTATACAATTCCAGGATCGTACATTTATTAGTTTTGGAGATATAGCAATTTATATAAAACTACTGGTGGAAGGGAAATGAAGTGGAGGGATAAAAATTGTGATATGCAGTTTTGTAGGACTATACATAGAGTCTATTTACCAACTTTTATGTTTCCTACCTCTTTGAATGTTCGAGTTATAGCGTTTTAAAAAAGTGGGCGGTGCTGATTGGGCGTGGCCCAAAATCGTTCAACCTTGATCTGCTGCCCAGTATCTCGAGTCTACCCTCCGAATTTCAAGTATTTAACTTTTATAATTTTCGAGAACCATTGGTGAATACGAACGGACAGACAGACGGAGGGACATGGCTATATCAACTCGTCTTGTCGTCCTGATCAAAAATGTATTTACTTTGCCTTTGAAATATTGACTTAACATATGTCGCAGTAGGCTCGTTCCGAACATGTGTTCAGTCACGACTACATAAAGTGTGATAAATTTTCGCTCTGTTAGACAGTTAAATTCGGTAAAATTTTCTGCCGCTATGTAAATACTGGCTAAAAACAGAACGTGTACCGAAATTCTTTCCATATTAGGTACGCCCATGTTGCCTGGCGAAACACAGTTTATAAGCATATGCCGGTCGTTTCGGATGTGCACAGGGAAGAAGAAGACTAGCTGCCTTTGATAAGCCAGAAAGTGCTGCTACATCGTTCGAATTGAGACCACATAACATGAGCCACTTCAATATTAATTTTCGTATTCATTTGTGCTAGCTGCGGACATGTTTGGTTCATACGTAGAGGAGTTGAGCCATCTCACTCGGGACTGTTAGTTTTAACATTAAATGTAAGAAAAGAGTTCCAGGAATTTTTAGTACATTTTTAAGCACAAAAAAAGAAAACAAACAATTTCGCAAATTTAATAAATAAATAAGTAAATTGTTAAATAAGCAATTAAAAAGCTGAATTTAATTCATTAATACTCGTACTAATGTTTATTAATTTAACCCATGACCGTTGTATATTGCTAATCGACGATTAGAAGCTGTTTGTACATTACAAAGTTTGTGGAGGTGTACCTCGTTGGCTTTTTTCCAACGTCAAGCACGCGCGGGAACTAAATTAATCGTGATAAACATAAAACCGACTCGTAAACCACATACATACTGTTATATTTGGAAAGATTAATTACTAGGATGGAATTTGAATCACAGCAGACTTCACAAACAAATGATACCATTTTGCCGGCTGAGAGTAGTTGTGTGGCGAATGGTATGGAATACGCCGAGGTCGGAGGTGCCAACAGCATTGCTGTTGAAGTTGAAACTGACGCTTTGGAGGTAATATAGCTGTGAAGAGCCTAATGAAAAACGCTGACTAATAAGCAAATAAATTGCAGCTGGACCCCATGGCGCACGATGACAATGAGGTGGATCAACTTGCTGATGCAGAAATTGAAACAAGTGCAATGCTGGAAGCTGACAATCAAAATACTGAGCCAAGTGATAGTCAAATCGTGGAGAACGCACAAAATGAAGAACAAATTGATACAAATACTAATTTAGTTGAGGAAAGAATGTCGACAGAAGTACATAATCAAGATTCAAATCAAAACAGCCTTAAATCAGAAGCTGCTGACGAAGATATGGCCGATAATGCTATGCCAGTAGAAACCCAGCAAAAGACAGAAGTGGATGAAGAAGGTAATGAGATTCTCGAAATCCTGCCAGACGCAAATGTTGTCGAGCACAGTGCTGTAAAGAAAGAAGAAACCGTTGACGAAAATCAATGTCGAGTGTGCACGGCCAAGGACGATTTAGTTAATCTATTTGATAAGGTGAACAAAACAACGCCTGCTGACATGTTGATGGCCATCTGTCCAAGTGTGTTTATAGCTCCAAAAGATTACATGCCACAGTTCATTTGTAATAATTGTCTAGACAATGTGACTATTGCCTTACAATTGAAGAATCAATTGGAGTCAACCGAGCGTGAGCTGCGCAAGAAATTATCTCGTGGCAAAAACAAAGTTCGCCGACCTAAAGGTTTCGTAGTCATCGATGCACCCGACTCGGAGCCGCCAAGCGATGAAGAGCCAAACGATGATGTCGAGTTTAAGGTGTCCGACGTAGAGATTTCATCTACAGACACGGATTCGGATGATTCAGCTGTTAGTGGCAAAAAAAGGAGAACTTCTCGCGGCGCTAGCAGTCAACGTGGACGACGCAAAGGCCCTTCAAAGTCAGTGGGTAGAGTTATTAAAAGAGAGTTTGGAAGTGAAAGCGATGACGTCCACGAAGACAACAGCACACAAAAGAAACGCACGACTGCAACGAGTCAAACAAAAAGATATCACGAAGATCTCATCTGTGAGGCATGCGGTAAGCAATTCAAAATACGAGGAGCCTATCTTACACACCGCGGCAAACATATTTCTTGTGGCAAATGCGACCGAGTATTCAAAAATCGGACCGATCTACAACGTCATATGAGACATGGCCATGGTCAGTCGAGTGATCCTTTCGATAAAAATTCAATGGTAGCGCATCGCTTTTCAGCTAAAGTGCAGCAACGGCAACACCAGAAACCAGTGAAAAATGACTATGTCACAATTGCAACCGGCACGGATCTTTTCAAATCGGTTGCACCGTTAACAACAACATATTGGAGTGATAGTTTCTCAGACTAAAAAACGGATTAAATCGGTAGAGTGCCATATCCTACAAATCAACACATATTCTAGGCACATTAAGGCTAACTTTAATTTTTGTAATTCATTTGGAGAATTTCTTTTTTAAAGTTTTGTGACAGGTCCGATCGATATGTATTGAAACAAACTAAAAACAGCATTTTGCACAAATCTGCAATCCTCTTTTGAAATTCGTCTCTTTTGCAATCAAATATTTATGTGGTGTCGTAGTAATCCTTCAGGTTGCATGCATTTGACGATAAATATTCATTTAAATTTACTTATCATAATTTTATTTGTTCAAATTGTCGATACATTACAAAATGTAAAAATAATTTCTAGTTCCATTAAGCTTAACAAATTGCAATATATATCGAGCTGTCCTCACATTTACGCTGTAACAAAGTTCCCTTAATTTATCAAAGCTCCAAATTATCTAAGAAAAAGTTAATAAAACATTTTAATTTTCTGTTATTTTCTAACAAATATGGGTTTTATACTTGTTTGCAATAAAACAAAGAATAAAAAATTCAGATTTCAGTCACCATTTTACTTTACTTTTTGCTTTTTTGTTATAATATTCATCGTAATCCTTCGAATCAACTTCACCTTCAAATTTTTATGCCACATAAAACCTAAATTATTAACCACAGTGAACACTTTGCCGTCCACAAACATCACCAGCGTTGGTTGTCCTTTCGGTTGGCATTCGCGTACTTTAGACATTTAAAATTCATCGCATAAAGCAAAAGTCAAGTCAAGATAATTTTTCAAAACAGCTTTTGAGCTTGATCCTACAGTAAAAAAAATGCACGAGAAGTAAGCATGAAGGTTTTGCAAAGGCGCCACAGTACAAAAGCCATCAAAATGTTGTATTGTATTTGATTAAATAGGTTGAGAAATTCTTTAAGATACTTAAGAAAAGGAAGAAAAAAAAATGACAAACGAACAATGACGACGCCGTTGTTGATGCTTTTGAATGAATATAAAGTGAGATAAGTGTTAGCGGCCTAAGTCAAGGTCATGAAGGCGAAAAAAGGTATTTTTTTAAAAGAAATCTAAAATGATTAAAAATGTTGTTCGTAAAAGTGTTTGCAATGCAAATGAATATAAATTTAGAGGTTTGACTTGTAAAAAATGTTTTTTAATTTTTCATTTTTAATTACGCCGCACAAGAAAAATAAAACAAATTAATAAAATTAATTTTTTAATTCAATTATGGGCGACTGAGTAAATCAAAATTTAATGAGGTAATGTGATGTTGTGATGTGTAAATGTAAGACAAGTGCTTATCGATTTATGTTAATAAGGTTTGCAATGCTTTTGTACAAAAATATTGTTTTGAAATACTAACAATTGAAAATTTAGAGAACATTTTTTATATTTACACATTTATTTCGTATTGTATTTGTAATGTAGATTTCTAATAATCAGCTTCATTAAAATCGTTTCATAAGTACATTGAGATATAGAACAGTTACTTTGGCATGTTGTTCTACACTTATCACAGTAATTGTGTTTAATTGTGCAAAAATGTACACTCAATCCTAATTTAATATTGATTTAAATACTAAATACTCCATTTAAGACTGATTTGTGTTCATATATAGTTTGCGAAAGAAACTATTGTCCTACACTTATAGTTTGCAAGGTGTGATACATTCGAATTTCTGTCCGCCTATTCTAAAGCCTATAATAAACAATTTGCCTCGTTGTCGAACTGAAGAAGAAAGTCAACACGGTTAACAACTCAACGGCGCCATTATGTTAATCTGGAAACGTCGTCTTCGTTACCATCGTCGAGGTCTGCAGATGACATCAGCATATTGAGTTCGATTACGCAGTTATCATACCTAGAATTGAATTTATGGAGATGGCAGTACAGCTGCTCATGCATAATTAATCATTTTCTGACGCCAACCAGAAGTGTGTATGTCAGTTAACATTTTGCGCTTCGTTTTTTATTTGCCTTACGTCTGTTTTGCTAAGGGTGAGGCATATTTGAATCGAAACCAACGCCCAAGGGAATTTCAAATGATAATGTTGAAAGCAACATTCACGTTTTGTCGCCATTATTGTTGACGTAAATCAGAGAAAGCACACACACTCATACACATGAACGGACAAGTACGAACTCGCATACAAAATATCAAGCATGCGAAGCCAAGTCAAGCAAATTTTTTCCAATGTGGCAGAAAATGTCGGTTATTTTGTTTGAATTCCGGGTTTAGTTAACAAACCGTAACGGCAACAGAGACACAAACACACCAACAACACACATTAAATCAACATTTCTCATTCTTTTTCTTGTCTTCGCATTTGCAAGGATTAAAAACAATATAAGTAATTTGAGATGAAGACGAATGTGTGTGTTGAGGCAACAATTGCGCATAAGTGACAAGTCAAATACAAGCACAGCACTTAAAATGTATTATTTGAGCGAATATTGAAATATCCATTAGGCTTAAACAAACGTTCACAAATTGATTTTCACATGATGTTGAATTGCTAAAAAGTTATTACACAAAAACCAAATCCAAACATATTTTTTCCGCCATAAAAGAGATGAACATTTCTTTTAAAATAAATTTGACGATCCTATTTGCCGTTGTTTGCTTAAACAATAGAAGCTAAAATTACAACAATTTCAATGTTTAAAATCTTTTAAGACCTTAAAAGAGTATTTAATTGAATGATTTTTTCAAAAGATAAATTTGTTTCATTCACAAGATTGCTGTGTCGTGAATTGAAATTTCTTTAATGATGTGAAAAATGATTGGCAGTTGTTTCCTTTTTTATTATTAACCATAATATTCTTAATTTTAACGTTTGAGATTCTTGATGTATATTATGATGCTACGATGTGATGAGCTAAGCGAGTCAAACAGCTCGTCGAAGTAATTACGCCATATGCAACCTTAAGCCAATGTTGATTGTAAACGTTGACTGGCCATTAAAACCAGTCAAGTTGGCTGCAAGTGCACACTTGAGCAACGTTGAAATGCAACAATTAAAATACAAAAAAAATAAAAATTATGAAGGCAAACCCTGTAAAAGAGTTCGTAATCGCTGATGCCACAACAACTGCAAGCTGCGTTTAATGCAACAATTTTCCACAGCCATGAACTGAGGGCATGCAAGCCGAATACCGTGTAATCTGTTTATTTTGCTTTTGAAAATTACATGCAAGTTTCCTTTGCTTACAACGGCTTGTCAGCAGTCGTAACGTGAATAAAAATTACGCATACGCAAGGTGCACCATGCACGGTCGCTGTTATAGAGCCGATTTAAAATTTTATTATGACAAATTTAACATTACAAATGTACGATTTTTTTTGTAAATTATTTTTTTTTAACATTGCAATTTTATTTACTTAAGTCGATCATATGTGATATAGTTTGAAATGTGCTGCTGCTCGTCTTACACACAGTTACACGCAGTTGCTGCTGGAACAATTGGCAAACGTGTCACATTAGCTTACTTGAAATGATGTATGGAATGAATGCTGGGCAGATGATACGACAGTGCAGAATGGTGTGCAATAATCGGGGCGTGTGCGATGATCGGCGCGTGTGAAATAATCGGCGCGTGTGAGATAATCGGAGCATGATGTACGACAGCTGGTGCCACAATATGTGAGTGTGTCACTATGGGTGCATGGTAGCCAATGCCGAGTGCCAAACCGCGCTTAGACTTCACCGAGGAGCTTAACTCGTCTTCGGCGACTGGCGCTGATAGTACGCAAGCTGCACTGACAATAATCAATATAAGCTATTGTCATGACGCAACGAAGCGTATTGTTTGTTATTATGTTGCCAGATGTTGACATAGATAGTTGTTTTTGTTATACATATTCGCCATTACAACAGCAGCCATTGCAGTTATCGCCATAGTGACAGTTAAAGCCAAAGTATAAAATAATAAATGTGTCAATTAATGATTGCAAAGTATCTATTAGATACAAAGTAAAGTTCGTCGTTGACTTAAACGAAATCGATAAAAATTAAGCACCTTGCAAACTCTTTTTAAAAACTTTATTTTAAGAACTCTTACACTACTTACTCTCTTTTTTTTAAGAAAATATTTTTACTATATTCGAAGTAATAAAATCGCTAATTGAGTTGCTATGACAACTATTATTGAATCAAATACTATAGAAAACAATATTTATTTTAAAATTCCACTTTATTAAAAACACTAACAAAGTACTTTCAAAAGAAAACTTTTCCAAACACTTTTTTCACGCACACAATCTCAAAGGTAATTGGATTTCACATATCATTGCGAAAAAACATACGCCGCAGGATATTATTAAAATCAATTTTGATGTTGTTAGAAACTTACGAGCAATTTCATTTCAATGCTTGTGTTTTTGATTTTATTTATGTTGTTTATTTTTTTTAGTGCTTCTGAGAAACGTCGTAACTACGCTCTGGTCGAGTTTAAACTATTGCCGTCAGCGCCAAGAACGAATTCATTTATACTTGGTCTGTGATGCAGTGAAACTTTAAATAAAAAATTGTTTGGTTGTGTAAATCGAATTAATCTAACTGAAATGCACACATCGAACAAGAGCAGAAAAACTTGTTTTCATTTTCACGTGATGCATTTTTTTTAGTTATTTTATAGTTTAAACGCTGCCACTGATGATAACAAAAAAACATTTGGATCAAAATAAAAATAATAATGATTTCAATTAATTTCGTGCCAATTGCAGTGACATGAAATAATATAAACAATTTATAACTTTGTATGGAAGCATAACATAAGTGCATTTAGTTCGATGCCTGTGTACAGTATTGTATGAGATAAACTATGTAAAGGACTCCCGGTTCACGCCCAGGTCTTTAGGCTGGGGTAACTTAGTCGTGACCAGGTAGCCGGCTCTACAATTATTTGTATTTGCCGGACCCTTGAGCGCTGTCAAAAATAATGACACACAAAAATTTAAAGTTGAATATAAATGTTTTTATTTAACTATTAATTGTGAGTTATTGAGAAGTACTGCTTAAATCCAGTCCCGGGTTCCTGTGCCGTCTTTTGTGGGGAGTCGTCCTACTGTTGGCGAGGTCCCGGTTGTGCCGCCCTCCCCTGACCTCTTTTCTGGGGGGGACGTCTCCCGTTTAACGACCCTGGGCAGCAACGCCGCGTCACCACGTTACGCCGGCCACAATTCCAGCAGAAATCCAAATGAGGATTCTCGCACTCTCTTGCCCAATGTCCGTTTCGACCGCACCGCCGACAAGCGCGCCTGGGGTCTATGGCGAATTCGTCATCAGGAATTATCTCCCGACAACGTTCCGCCGGCCTCGAAAGAGTGTGATGCGGCAGAGATCTCGAGCTCTCTTCCGCCTCCAACTCCTCCAAGTCCTCGACCCGGCGCATCAACTCACGCAGGGTACGGAAATCGTCCCGACGGACATATTTTCGTACCGCGAGTCGGCTGTTGCGGTATACCAATGCCAACCGCTGGTCTTCTGACATGTGCAAATGCCTCATCAGTTCACTGATGGCGAGCACGAAATCTTTAAATGGTTCCCCATCGTACTGCCGGCGGTTTCGGGATGCCTCCTCCATTCTTTCCACGTATCGCGCAGAAACGAAGAAATCCATGAAGTCTAGACTGAAATCATCCCATGTGGGCCAGTCGGACTTCAAACCCCTATACCAACTCAACGCCCGTCCTTGTAAGAACTCTGGCATGAGGCGGGGCAAGACGTCGCAGGGGAAGCGATATCCTTCTGCTAGTTCTTCTAACCGCTCAAGGAAGCATAGCGGATCCGTCAAGCCATCGAAATGGATATGCCATTTTCGGGCTTGGTCCATCATTTGACCCGTGATCGCGCCTGGCGTCAATTGAGCCGTCAACGACCCATCTCTTCGGGTATTTGACCCATCGACCCGGCTTTCCCTCATATCCGTTACGTCCCGCCCTACGGTGACATGCGGATTTGGGAATGCCCACCGGCTTCCGTCCAGCTCGGACCTATGCTCCTGGCTAGCGAATACGTGTTGGGCCAGCGCCGTTCTCGTGGCTGCTGAATCCAAACGCCTTCCGCTCACGGCCTCTGCCGGAGCTGACCTTTCCTGCCCACGTCCAGCAACCGCCTGAGCCGGCCTCAAAGGGGGTACGGCTAGATCCGCAGCCACCTGAGCCGAGCTCGAAGGGGGTACAGCTAGATCTGCAACCATCTCCTCCAAACCTGCCTGGTTGGAGGCTGGCAACACCTCTGCCTTGGAGGTTCCGGCACGGTGATACTCTTCCAATTTTATCAACCGCGCCTCTTCCTCTGCAGTATGCCCGCCCGCCTGGATGAACTTCGTCATCCGGCTGCGTAGATCCGTCTTATTACCGGTGGCCTCCAGGGCAAACTCTTTCGCGTACTGAGTAAGCTCTTCGCGTAAGAGTCCATAAACCCAACTAGTCGTTACCATTGCCGCTCCTTCCGGGCGCAATGACCACACTATATTCAAACTTTAATTGTGTATAAACGCTCAGGGTCCCTGCTCGGGCGCCAATGTAAAGGACTCCCGGTTCACGCCCAGGTCTTTAGGCTGGGGTAACTTAGTCGTGACCAGGTAGCCGGCTCTACAATTATTTGTATTTGCCGGACCCTTGAGCGCTGTCAAAAATAATGACACACAAAAATTTAAAGTTGAATATAAATGTTTTTATTTAACTATTAATTGTGAGTTATTGAGAAGTACTGCTTAAATCCAGTCCCGGGTTCCTGTGCCGTCTTTTGTGGGGAGTCGTCCTCCACCCTCGTCCCTGCTCGGGCGCCAATGTAAAGGACTCCCGGTTCACGCCCAGGTCTTTAGGCTGGGGTAACTTAGTCGTGACCAGGTAGCCGGCTCTACAATTATTTGTATTTGCCGGACCCTTGAGCGCTGTCAAAAATAATGACACACAAAAATTTAAAGTTGAATATAAATGTTTTTATTTAACTATTAATTGTGAGTTATTGAGAAGTACTGCTTAAATCCAGTCCCGGGTTCCTGTGCCGTCTTTTGTGGGGAGTCGTCCTCCACCCTCGTCTCGGTCGGGTCCTGGCCAGTCGTCCCTCTGGGTTCCAAGTGGGCCGCTCCTGTTGCGAACCGCTGACGCTCACGTCTGCGCAAGTCGGGTGGCCTGTTCACCTCGACTTAGCGCCACACACGTAGCTTCAGGTCGCACCCAGTCGCCCGTTGGGGTCTCCTAGGGTTGGCTGGCGCTGGGAATCCTCACCAGCTGCCGCTCGGAATACTACAAGGACTTGGTCCTTGGATTCCTACCAGTGTCAGCGTATCAACGCGCCACTGGCTATTTTTGTTCTCCTTCGAAACTAAGCCTCGTATTGTTTACAAATACGTGTCGATCAGTGTCGATTGCAGCTGTATAAAGCGCTTCGACCGAAGAAATAAGAGAGCCATAGTAAGCCACGACTTGGCAAGTCTAGTCGAATGCCGCCTGAACTGATTGTGAATTGTAAGTTCACCCAATGCTATTCTGCTGGCGCAAACACTAAACCTGCCAGTCCGGCGTCCGTCCGATGTGGTGGCTGCAACGCCAACTGTCGACTTGCCATCAATAGGCGGCGTCAAACAGCGCGCAGCGTCCTGAAACAATAACAAATACATTGTTTCATTGTTTTTCGCCACCACTGTACCGACTGCAACCGGCCTGCAGTGACGTCGCCGCATCACACTGCCTATTGTCATTGGCAGTTGTTTATGCAAAACAACTGATCATCCGCTGCTGCCGTCCAAAGTATGATGTTCTTTACACGAGGTCACGAGGTCACACCCGCGTCAATTTCGACAATCGTCCTTATTGTTGTTGTTTGCCGGCGAGCGAGTTATTTTGATCTAAGCAGATCTATCGCGCCAAGGCAACAACACAATACATGTGCTTGACTGACGTTTCGATGAATTGACGCGGCGTCGCTTGCGTCAGTGACGACGCTCCTGCCAAATACCAGTTAACGTTGCTTTTACATGACAAAATTCACAAACTTACTTTGATTTATGAAGATCTACCGTGCCAAAGCAACAACACAATATATATGCTGGACTGGCGATTCGATGAATTGACGCAACGTCGCCTGCGTCAGTGACGACGTTCCTGCCAAATACCTGTTAACGTTGTTGCTGTTTACATGACAAAAGTCACCAACTCAGTAGTCATCAAACAACAAATAACAACAACAACATGCATATTTGTAATTTTGGCATTCTTCTTTCACCGTCACTTTCGCCATCTGGCGCATATGCAACAACAACCAAGCTGTCTTGATCACGCCAAATATTACAACAACTCTTGTTGTAATAATTTTCGACACAAGCACGCACCGTTAGGTCACTCAGTGCCTGAACGCATGCAATGTGTTTGTTGTTGCTCGCTACTCAGCGTTGCTGCCAAATCAACGTCGCTACTCAACGTCGCTAATCAGCGTCGCTAATCAGCGTCGCTAATCAGCATCGCTAATCAACCTCATAATCTGTGAGCCGCGAATTCATCTGCAATTCGCGTCCTCACACTCCCCCCCTATTTTGGATGAGAGTGACAATCTGGCTATACTAACGATCGCCAGGACTCCGGACTCGGGTTTGCGCTTCCAGGTTTACCACCCCATCGTCATCGATCAGCGCAAAAATGCGGCTAGTACTCACGAAATCGGAAAACGCACCACTGCTGCTCACGAAATCGGAGATTCAACCAAACTGATACTCACGAAATCGGACAGCGCACAACTGCCGCTCACGAAATCGGAGATTCAACCAAACTAATTTCGCGAAAACGAAAAGCGCAAAACCGCTGCTCACGAAATCGGAATCATGAACGAAATTATTTTCACGAAAACGAAAAGCGAACGACTGCCGCTCACGAGATCGGACTCACGAACCAAACTATTTTCACGAAACCGAAAAGCGCAAAACTGCTGCTCACGAAATCGGACTCACGAACCAAACTATTCTCACGAAACCGAAAAGCGCAAAACTGCTGCTCACAAAATCGGACTCACGAACCACGTCATCACCTAGCTCCCCGGATACGGAACCTTGCCCTTACCCTTCTGAGCTAACCCAAACCGAGAAAGCATCCCCTTCCCCTGCCGCTAGACCAGTCGTACTCAATCAACAGGCGAAAGTTACTGACACTAGTCTTGCGCTGGTTCCGGAAATCACGGCTTCACCCCGTCTTCCGACGATGGCGCTGCATCCACTTCCTCTACGAAGGGCTTCAGCTCACTAACGTGGGCCGTGCGCATTTTGCCACCCTTCCGATCTTGCACCTCGGCAATCACGGGGGAGCGAAAACCTCGCACCACAAATGGTCCGTCGAACCGAGGTGCCAGCTTAGCGGCAAACCCCTCCACTGCCTTTGACAATGGGTGTTGTCGCACCATCACCAGCTGCCCAATATCCGGGCGCCACTCTCGTCGCCTCAGATTATAATGACGGGCTTGCTCGGCAGCAGCCTTCGTCATCTCCTGCCTCACCAAGGCAAAGATCTCTTCCAACTGAGTTGACCTCTCCTTGGGGCTCACCACCTCCACCCCGGATCCAGGGGTGCACTCATCCCAGAGTGCCTTGGGTAGTCTCGGCTCACGCCCTTGCACCAAGAACGCAGGAGAATACCCCGTACTGTCAGCCACGCTGGAACTTACCGCGAGCGACAACTCCGGGAGGTGTTCGTCCCAACGACGCTGGTTCGCTGCGGCAAACTGGGCAACCATGGTTTTCACCGTTCGATTTGCCCGCTCTGTCGGATTCTCCTGCGGTGTGTATGGCGCTGTGAACTGCTGCCTCACCCCCAAGTCCTCCAGAAACCGTTTAAATGCCCGGCTGGTAAACTGAGCCCCGTTATCGGTGATCAGTACCTTCGGCACGCCGAACCTTGCCAGGATCCGTTCCCGGAAAGCCTTTCGAAGATTCTCCTGGCTGGCTTTTCGCAAAGGGACCAACTCTACCCACTTAGAAAACTTGTCCACAAACACCAACAGCACAGAGTTGCCGTGAGTGGACCTGGGGAGTGGTCCCACAAAGTCAGCACAGACAGTGGCCCAGGGCTCAGATGCGATCTGCGTCAGCATCTTCCCGGCCGACTTCTGTTGGCTGACCTTGAATTTTTGGCACGACTCGCAACCCCGCACAAACCTGCGGACATCACGGTACAAACCCGGCCAAAAATAACGCTGCGTTACTCGAGCGATCGTTTTCCTTACCCCGAGGTGCCCCGCTGTAACGGCGTTATGCGTCTCCTCCAACACCCTCCGCCGTTGTTGTCCCGGAACGCAAAGCTTCCAATCTGGACAACCCTCCTGCCCGAAACGTGAGGGCAAGTAGCGGTACAAATTTCCGTTCTCGATCATAAAGTCCGGGAACCTCTCCGGATGTTTCTCCACGCCGACCATCTTTTCCCGTACCCAAGGACAAACCACAGCGACACCGTCTACTAGCTCTACGCGACAAAGCGCGCCGAGCGGCTGTCTAGACAGGGCATCCGCTACCACG
This sequence comes from Phortica okadai, assembly GCA_034638295.1. Classification (NCBI taxonomy): domain Eukaryota; kingdom Metazoa; phylum Arthropoda; class Insecta; order Diptera; family Drosophilidae; genus Phortica; species Phortica okadai. The sequence goes on from CM067851.1 coordinate 8,130,324, forward strand.
TTCTGTTTACCCCGGCGGTACTGTACGTCGAACGTATACTGCTGCAGCTCCAGGGCCCAGCGAGCAATCCGACCTGAAGGGCTCTCAATCCGGTTTAACCATGTCAAAGCTTGATGGTCCGTGATTACCGTAAAATGATAACCCTCCAAATAGGGTCGAAGCTTCCGAATAGCCCAAACTATGGCTAAACACTCCTTCTCGGTGGCGGAATAATTCCGCTCCGACTTCCCGAGGTGACGACTGGCGTAAGCTATTACCCGCTCCTCGCCGTCTATCACCTGCGTCAACACAGCGCCTAAACCGTAGTCGCTAGCGTCTGTTTGTAGGCAGAACTTCTGGCTGAAGTCAGGGCATGCCAAAACCGGCGCCTTCGTTAGCCGAGTTTTTAGCTCTACAAACTCCCGCATGTGCTCCTCACGCCACTTCCAGTGTTTCCCTTTTTTCAACAGGGAAGTCAGATGGAAGGTGTTTTTGGAGAAGTCCTCAACAAATCGTCGATACCACGAAACCACCCCCAAGAACTGGCGGACTTCCTTGAGGTTCTTTGGCGGTTCCAATCCTAGGATAGCCGCTACCTTATCGGGGTCCGTCTTGATCCCGTCCTCCGTCACCACGTGACCTAAGTATTTCAGCTCTTTCTTGAAAAACTCGCACTTCTCGCTATTAATCCGGAGATTCGCGGACCTGAGGCGTCTGAACACCTCCCTGAGGTTGTCCATATGCTCCTCTAAGGTCCTTCCTGTCACGATTATATCGTCCAGGTAAGCGAAAGCGTGCGGTTCCAAATCCGGGCCGATCACCTGGTCTAACGCACGTTGGAAGGTTGCCGGCGCTGAATGCAGCCCGAATGGCATGACCTTCCACTGGAAGAGCCCCCTTCCCGGTACGGTGAAGGCCGTACACGGTCTACTGGCCTCCTCCACCGGAATTTGCCAATATCCATTCTTTAGATCCAGGCTACTAATATACTTAGCGTTACGTAACCGATCAAGAATGTGACCAATTCTCGGTAAGGGGTATGCGTCCGGAACCGAGCGCGCGTTTAGCTGGCGGTAATCCACGCACAGCCTCCACTTGCCGTTTTTCTTCCGCACTATTACGATCGGCGCGCTATGCGGGCTATGTGACGGCTCAATGCACTCATTCTTGATGAGTTCGTCAACCTCTTGGTTGATGATTTCCATCATCGCCGGGTTCCGAGGGAAGTACCGCTGCTTGATCGGCCGTTCGTCCCTCATGACAATCCGATGTGTAGCGATGTTCGACACCCCGGTCATTGTCTCGAACGGCGTGAGTTCCTGCCGTAGGAATTCCTCAATCCGCTGCGCCTCCTCACCGGCCCGGATACCGTTGAGGCGGCATACGGACCTAATCCTCCGTACTCTTGCCGACCCTCTTCCGGGACGCCGGGACCGGGCTCCACGCCTGGTTTTACCCCTTCGGCCGTCCACCACCTCCTCACTCGGAGGCGGCACCAAAAGGGCGTCTTGGGCTGCGGCCACGGCTACCCTGGCCGTTCTCAACCGCGCCACTTCTTCGGTTTCCTGGCAACCTCTAAGGCCTCTCAGGACAACTAGCTCACCTCCACAACGCAATTCGGAGCCGATTCCTCGTAAGAAATCCAACCCCAGAATTACGTCGTCCATCAGCGACTCCAAAACCAGTAAAACCATCTGGCAGGAGTGCTGACCGAGGCGAACTTCGACGGATACTGACTCCTTTACCTTGGAATTCGATCCGTCCGCCAGTAGGACTATGTTATCCACTGGCTTCTTACTTACCCTGGCGCTAATCTTAGCCGCCAGGCGTCCACTCAAAAAGCTACGCGTTGCGCCAGTATCTACTGTGGCCTCCATCGGAGTCCCACCGACGTGTACCGTCGCAATCACGCCGCCTCCACTAAGTCGGCATAGCGGATCCGTCAAGCCATCGAAATGGATATGCCATTTTCGGGCTTGGTCCATCATTTGACCCGTGATCGCGCCTGGCGTCAATTGAGCCGTCAACGACCCATCTCTTCGGGTATTTGACCCATCGACCCGGCTTTCCCTCATATCCGTTACGTCCCGCCCTACGGTGACATGCGGATTTGGGAATGCCCACCGGCTTCCGTCCAGCTCGGACCTATGCTCCTGGCTAGCGAATACGTGTTGGGCCAGCGCCGTTCTCGTGGCTGCTGAATCCAAACGCCTTCCGCTCACGGCCTCTGCCGGAGCTGACCTTTCCTGCCCACGTCCAGCAACCGCCTGAGCCGGCCTCAAAGGGGGTACGGCTAGATCCGCAGCCACCTGAGCCGAGCTCGAAGGGGGTACAGCTAGATCTGCAACCATCTCCTCCAAACCTGCCTGGTTGGAGGCTGGCAACACCTCTGCCTTGGAGGTTCCGGCACGGTGATACTCTTCCAATTTTATCAACCGCGCCTCTTCCTCTGCAGTATGCCCGCCCGCCTGGATGAACTTCGTCATCCGGCTGCGTAGATCCGTCTTATTACCGGTGGCCTCCAGGGCAAACTCTTTCGCGTACTGAGTAAGCTCTTCGCGTGAGAGTCCATAAACCCAACTAGTCGTTACCATTGCCGCTCCTTCCGGGCGCAATGACCACACTATATTCAAACTTTAATTGTGTATAAACGCTCAGGGTCCCTGCTCGGGCGCCAATGTAAAGGACTCCCGGTTCACGCCCAGGTCTTTAGGCTGGGGTAACTTAGTCGTGACCAGGTAGCCGGCTCTACAATTATTTGTATTTGCCGGACCCTTGAGCGCTGTCAAAAATAATGACACACAAAAATTTAAAGTTGAATATAAATGTTTTTATTTAACTATTAATTGTGAGTTATTGAGAAGTACTGCTTAAATCCAGTCCCGGGTTCCTGTGCCGTCTTTTGTGGGGAGTCGTCCTCCACCCTCGTCTCGGTCGGGTCCTGGCCAGTCGTCCCTCTGGGTTCCAAGTGGGCCGCTCCTGTTGCGAACCGCTGACGCTCACGTCTGCGCAAGTCGGGTGGCCTGTTCACCTCGACTTAGCGCCACACACGTAGCTTCAGGTCGCACCCAGTCGCCCGTTGGGGTCTCCTAGGGTTGGCTGGCGCTGGGAATCCTCACCAGCTGCCGCTCGGAATACTACAAGGACTTGGTCCTTGGATTCCTACCAGTGTCAGCGTATCAACGCGCCACTGGCTATTTTTGTTCTCCTTCGAAACTAAGCCTCGTATTGTTTACAAATACGTGTCGATCAGTGTCGATTGCAGCTGTATAAAGCGCTTCGACCGAAGAAATAAGAGAGCCATAGTAAGCCACGACTTGGCAAGTCTAGTCGAATGCCGCCTGAACTGATTGTGAATTGTAAGTTCACCCAATGCTATTCTGCTGGCGCAAACACTAAACCTGCCAGTCCGGCGTCCGTCCGATGTGGTGGCTGCAACGCCAACTGTCGACTTGCCATCAATAGGCGGCGTCAAACAGCGCGCAGCGTCCTGAAACAATAACAAATACATTGTTTCATTGTTTTTCGCCACCACTGTACCGACTGCAACCGGCCTGCAGTGACGTCGCCGCATCACACTGCCTATTGTCATTGGCAGTTGTTTATGCAAAACAACTGATCATCCGCTGCTGCCGTCCAAAGTATGATGTTCTTTACACGAGGTCACTGACCCGACGACGAACAAATCAAACGCTAACACTAGCATATGCTTGCACCCAACTGACGCTTCGACGCAACGTTATGCCGACACCCGCGTCAATTTCGACAATCGTCCTTATTGTTGTTGTTTGCCGGCGAGCGAGTTATTTTGATCTAAGCAGATCTATCGCGCCAAGGCAACAACACAATACATGTGCTTGACTGACGTTTCGATGAATTGACGCGGCGTCGCTTGCGTCAGTGACGACGCTCCTGCCAAATACCAGTTAACGTTGCTTTTACATGACAAAATTCACAAACTTACTTTGATTTATGAAGATCTACCGTGCCAAAGCAACAACACAATATATATGCTGGACTGGCGATTCGATGAATTGACGCAACGTCGCCTGCGTCAGTGACGACGTTCCTGCCAAATACCTGTTAACGTTGTTGCTGTTTACATGACAAAAGTCACCAACTCAGTAGTCATCAAACAACAAATAACAACAACAACATGCATATTTGTAATTTTGGCATTCTTCTTTCACCGTCACTTTCGCCATCTGGCGCATATGCAACAACAACCAAGCTGTCTTGATCACGCCAAATATTACAACAACTCTTGTTGTAATAATTTTCGACACAAGCACGCACCGTTAGGTCACTCAGTGCCTGAACGCATGCAATGTGTTTGTTGTTGCTCGCTACTCAGCGTTGCTGCCAAATCAACGTCGCTACTCAACGTCGCTAATCAGCGTCGCTAATCAGCGTCGCTAATCAGCATCGCTAATCAACCTCATAATCTGTGAGCCGCGAATTCATCTGCAATTCGCGTCCTCACACCAATGTAATAAGACGGATCTACGCAGCCGGATGACGAAGTTCATCCAGGCGGGCGGGCATACTGCAGAGGAAGAGGCGCGGTTGATAAAATTGGAAGAGTATCACCGTGCCGGAACCTCCAAGGCAGAGGTGTTGCCAGCCTCTTCCAGTGGAAGGTCATGCCATTCGGGCTGCATTCAGCGCCGGCAACCTTCCAACGTGCGTTAGACTAGGTGAACAGGCCACCCGACTTGCGCAGACGTGAGCGTCAGCGGTTCGCAACAGGAGCGGCCCACTTGGAACCCAGAGGGACGACTGGCCAGGACCCGACCGAGACGAGGGTGGAGGACGACTCCCCACAAAAGACGGCACAGGAACCCGGGACTGGATTTAAGCAGTACTTCTCAATAACTCACAATTAATAGTTAAATAAAAACATTTATATTCAACTTTAAATTTTTGTGTGTCATTATTTTTGACAGCGCTCAAGGGTCCGGCAAATACAAATAATTGTAGAGCCGGCTACCTGGTCACGACTAAGTTACCCCAGCCTAAAGACCTGGGCGTGAACCGGGAGTCCTTTACAACTAATTAATTAATTGCGAATGTGTAACTGCATATCCGTACAACAAGAGCAAATGTACAATCCGTGCCATAAAAATTCTTATAAGGAAATTACACTTCTAAATCACTTGCATATCAATTATTTGCCAAATTTTGCTGTATCGCAGGACCGAATAACAAGTGCCTTAAATGCGCTACATGTGAGAACACAAGATTAAGAGACTCATAAATATAAAATGAATGAGCACACGCCACCAACGTCGGTTTGAACAAGGAACCCATTAAGTAATATGACCTTACAAGCGCTGATCGGACGGCGGACAGATGGACGGACAGACTGGAGGTTGGCACACGCAGATAGTGTGCTTTGTACAATATTAAAGCAATAAAAAACTTTTGTACATTAATTAGTTTATGTGAAAAGTTTATCTACGATTGTGTGCATCCACACGCTCGAAGTTAAAGAAATAATGAAAAAACATGGCTAACTATCAATTTAAACGGCTTACTACCAATTTACCAATTTTCTAAAAACGATGCTCCAAAAAAATACACAAATAATTTCAACATTATTTAATTAGACACCTGATTAGCTACACGCGCCGCGAACAACTTCACAACTTTGTTAGCATTTATTTTTTAAATTATTGCATTACAAATATATGCAGAACCAAGAAGTATAATTGTGCATATTGTCTTGGTTTTTTACACTCTTCACGCAGGGAATAGTATTATAACTTTTGTTACACCCAAAAAGAGGCGTCGTTATAGTTTTGTAGATTCGTAAACATTGTACGTCGTTGTTTATTGTAGTATAGTGTAGTGTGTGAGAACACAAAATAAACTTGATCTGCGCAATGAATCACAGAATCGAACTGCGAAAAGATTTTGGTTCTATCTATTATAGTTTCCGAGATCGACGAGTTCATACAGTCAGACGGACAGACGGACATGGCTAAATCGACTTCTCTTTCGATACTGATCAAGAATATATATACTTTGTATAGTCGGAGATGTCTCCTTTAGGGTGTTACATACATACATTGTCGACGTGCACCAAAGGTACAGGGTATGTCGAAGTCGAGTCTGTGACTCCAATCCTTACTGGTTTTTCTCAAGTTTTGACAAATGCTAGCTGCCCACTCATTATGCCCAGAGGCATATTCGTACTTTATTTACATAAAGGTTCGCTTTAAATGTCAAATTGCTTAATAAAAGGTAAATGTTGCATGCAAAAATCAAGTCTAGTCATTTTGTCGTAAAAAAGAGGTTACCTGGAAAGTTTTGCGGGATTTTTGAAAACTGACATTCACATGAATTTATGCTGCTCTTTCCGATTTTCCGCAATGTCCAAAATCCGTTTTTCATCATATCTCCATTTTGGCTCATGCCAAAATATCTCTATATACAAGCAATATATACAAGTTGGGTATACTTATACATTATGCGTTTTCATATCTTTTGTATGGGATTTCGTTTTGTTACATAACATTGCCAATTTTCAAAACTCCCGCAAAACTTTCCAGGTACAACTACCAAATGACTGGACTATTTGCACTCAACTTATTTCTCATGTTGCAAAATAACACTTGTTGTTGATCCAACAGTGGTTAGACTTCCCGAGACAAACGGAAAATATTTGCGTGCCTTCGAAATCGTTTGGCTAACACAAACAGGATTTGTATCATAATGACGACAGAGCAATGCAAATTTAATTAAAGTGTCGAACAACCCGTAAGTGATTTATATACTATATCGGCGCCAAATCGACATCTGTCAACAACTGACAAACTTTAACAGCGATTATGAACCGCGTCAAGCGACATAAAAGTGACCAATAGTTTTTAAACTAAAAGTTATTTCTTTTTATTTTTATTAATTAACTGAAACGCCCAACAGAAGTCGACAGTCATTTGAGCATAACTTAGGTTATCTCAGCATTACGAACAGCAATCCAATTTACGTCTTTTTAACTTGAAATCATTGCGAAAAAAAATCTTTTCGACTTGAGCTCAAGAGAAAAAATATTAATTAACTACGTTGTTGGTACTTATAATTATCCTTCAGTTGTCGCGCAAGTTACTCAAGCGCACACTTGCAACACGCGTTTCACTCAAACTCAGCAAAGTTTGCATCAATCGCAACGCATGACGCAACTGTCAATTGGCGTTTTAATTGGATTGAGTGTGTATGTTATTTTCTAATTCATATTATTTTTTATACTTGTTTATATAATTTTTCAATCAAGTTTACATTTGCTTCGCTTCATACTTGTTGGCCCACTCATTTGCCAAAGGCTGAAGTTGTTTACTCGTCAACTTTTCTTGGTATCAAATGATTCATTGACGCATTTACACTTTTTGTAATTTCTTCAGCAACTTTTTGACATTTTCTTATAAATTGATTATGTTTCTTGTCTTTACTGCACTTGTACAATTTGGTGTTAAGTGAATTAGCATGCCCCAAAACAAAATGTAATTGATTGTGGACACGACAAATGATGATCAATCTTTGGGAAAGTGTTTGTTTGCAAATTGAATTCAAAAGAAGCATTTATGAAATTTTACAAATTTTGTTTTTGTTTTTTAGCATGTCAATGTTGTTGGTTTGCTGGTTGCAGTAGGAGATATACAGAACCTCATACAGTAATTGACCAAACGCGTTATCAACATTGGCAGCTAAGTTTGCTAATTGCTTATTTATGTACACGAACGTTAAGCTTGAAGTATTTTACACAATCATAACACAAATCGCTGACATTTTTCAAGATCTTCTAGTTGGATAAGCAGCACTTTTAATAACAAACATCGATTCTGTAACGTTTTTGGGTCACTTTGTAGCACAAACAATTTTTTTGCTTTAATTGATAGCCAGTTCGACAGTCATTCACTTAGTTGCCTACTCATTTACTGACTAACTGACTCACTCACTCACCCAATCAGTACTTAGTCAGTCAGTCTATCAGTCAGTCAGCCAGCCTGTCATTCCGTCTGCATTTCAGTAAGCGCGTAAATGGATTTTTTTCGCAATCGTTTACGCAAAATTCGCGTTATACATTTGAATGCGAAAATGCATAAATCAACAAAAGTTGTTGGCCAAAATGTTGCAAAATGCCACAATGAACCGTTCACAATTTCGTTAATATTTGAGTACTTGATTATGCTACCCAAATACATAAATAAGTATCTGTAATACCTTTCGCCAATGTAATTTCAGAAATCAAATGAAATCCGTTTGCAACGCTAAGAATGCACGTGGGCTGTGGTGCGTTGATGATGATTGGCAGTGTTGACAGCCACATGTTTGATTATGAAACGTTAAATGATCAATGGGCGTTTGTTATGGTTTCATTTGTGATTTGCATACATTGTTCTGGACGCATTTGTTATAGGCTATGCCTATGTGCACTGTGTTGTCTGTCTGTCTATTTGTCTATGTGAATGTCCGTCTTTTGGTCGCGGCTGTCTTTGTATTGTTTGGTCGATTTACCAGTCACAATAAGTTGGATACTTTGAGTATGTCCCTGGTGACCGCAGTCCAACAAATTGCTACAAATTTCTTTGGCAAATGCGATTAGTTTTTGTTTGCTTGTTTCTAAGTATTAACCTTAATTAGGCAAGTAGTTTGAAGGGTGACATATGTTTAATACACAAATCGCTAGCACAAGAAATCTAAAAGAATATTTAACAATAACTTTTCTTTGTTTCACTCTCATTCCAGACTAATCGTAACAATAGCTTGTCATAGCAAGTGGGCAAGAATAAAAATACCGCCAAGGCAATGTCCAATGCCAACATTTTGTACAGCACGCAAATATCCCACCTAAGCGCAAACATGAGCGTCCACGCACCAAACAATTCAAGCGTAAATATGCAGACGATAAATTTGCCAGCGACATTCAACAACTTTAATCAGTTGAATATAACCAAGAAGGAAGTACAAGTCTTCTTAGAGTACTGGCAACGTTACAATGCCAATCACACACATGTACTGCAGCATGATGCGCCCGACGAATGTCAGAATTACTGTCAAGGCGACTTGTATCAGTTTCTGAAGGACTACAACAGCGTGCACGGCTATGTAACTTTGCTGGTGAGTAACAAATGAGCTACAAATAAGTTCCGGACGCTAAATTCATCTATTACTTATTCAAACATGAACTTATAGCAAATGAAATGTTCCTTCTCTATCAAGACACTTTCTTTTCTACTCATACTAAAGTAGAGTATTGAAATACAAAGAACGCACGTTTGCCGATGCCAATACAAAATGTGCCTACCCCAGAACCAACGCAAGTTCTATTAACTAAGTTATGCGTTCACTAATGGGTTCGTTATGAATGAGCTTTACAGTTTTCTAAGCAGCTAAGCACTTTTTCTACAAAAGTAAAACTCATTTTGAAAATACTTTTAAAAGCAACATTTCCATTATTTATAAAATTGTAATGGATTTTCTAAATACGTAGCAAAAAGTACATTTTTTATTTGATTTACATTTTACACAACATTTTTTTTTAATTTTTTTTATCTTTCAGAGCTGCTAAAATATTTAAATGAAAATGTAACGTTGCATTTATTCCATTAATTCCATATATGTATTTATGAACAGATTTTAGATCAAAGTGGTCTGAGCCAATAGTTTTTTCAAACAGACTTAAATTGTACTCCTGCAAGAGTATATTAACTTTGTCATGAAGTTTGCAACGCAGAGAAGAATACATATCTGACTGTAGAAAGTATATACATTCTTGATCAGCACGACGAGACGTATTCATATAGCCATGTCCGTCTGTCAGTCAGTCTTTTTCAATGCGCACTGCTCACTGAGTTTTAAAGTTATCGAAAAACTTTAAACTCAGAAAATTTTCTTATTCTTACAGGCAGTTTGTGTGTAAAAATCAGCTTGACCGGATAACTATAGCATATAGCTGCCATAGGAACGATCGGTAAAAAATTAGTTTTTTTTTTAAAAACTGGCACACTGTGAATCGGTGGTGAAGATCGGACGACTATATCATACAGCTTCCGTAGGAACAATCAGTCACAAATTCCGTTTTTGTTGGAAAAACTTTTTCTAAGTACCATATAAACAGATGAAACTTAGCAACTACACGTTTTTTTTTTAATCCTTGACCATGTTCAAAATTTTCATAATCTCAAAATATAGTGTAGTATGATTGCATTACTTTCTTTAAAACAAATAAGAAAAGGGGCGTGGCTATGCCGCTTTATCTTCTTATTGGAAAAACTATAAGACGGATTTCCCAATAAGAATAGTGCTTGCAAGAGTATATAAGTTTCGTCAAAGCTGAAAATACCTCCCTTATTGTTTAATCTTAACTTCATAATATTTGAAATAAAGAAAATTATTTAAACCAAGTGTGAAAAGAATATAAAACATTTCCTGTCATACTAGAAATTTTCGATCAAGCTTGAAGAAAGGATTGAAGTATTTCAAATGCATAATTCGGCGATTTGTTCAATGAACGCAGATAACAATAAAGCATTGTTGAATACAATAAAATGAATAAGGCTAAGAATCGGCTAACAACCACGAAAAATAATAATCATTCAAACACAAAAGACTGCATGAACACTCATAAATGTTAATAAACTCAGGCACAAATACGATACAATAAAAGCAAAGCAAAATAACAAAGTTGTAGAAACGAAAACGACAAAGGAGTGAAAAGAAAGACTATAAATAAATAAATAAAACTTAGGCGAAAGGATTGAATGGACTCATTCGTTGCCTTGGCAGTTGTTTGACCGGCATGTCAGATTGCTTTATTGTACAGACAGGTTGCTCAAGGGCGAAATCCCTACTGACAGATGTTTCCTTTGCGTTGATTTAATTTAATTTCGTTTCATTTCATTTCATTTCTTTTCGTTTAACATTTACAGATTTGTATTTTCGGCACCATTGCGAATATACTGAACATAATGGTGTTGACGAAAAAGGACATGGCCAAGGCGCCAATCAACAAGATACTCAAGTGGCTCGCCGTTGCGGATATGTTTGTGATGATTGAGTATATACCGTTTACATCGTATCAATACATCTACATGCAGCCGGGTGCGTAATAACATTAAGCAACAACCATATTTGATGGCCCCAGTGCCTGACAGCTTGCAAAAGTCCATTGACAATGGTCCATCACATTTGCTCAAATTCAGATTAAAGCTGCGTGAATTTCAAAACAATAACAATAACATTGACTTTGTGGTGTTTTGCTTTGATTGCATTTCAGGTGAAAAGGACTTTAGTTATGCTTGGGCGGTTTACATACTCATTCACATGCATTTCACGCAAATTCTGCACACAATATCGATTGGTCTCACAGTCACTTTGGCAATCTGGCGTTACGTCGCCATCAGGTGAGCTTTATGCAGACACACACACACACACACACAAAATATTTAACACATACATAGATATGTGTATTTATATTTACATAATTTCGTATCCTGTAACTTTTAGTAGCTTAGTGATTATGCAGATGCATATGTACACACATAAATTAGTTACTCTATTTTTGTTACGTTTTTGCACTGAAGAGTATCAATGTCAACAACTGCTTTACAATATGCTGACATAGATTTCTTGTTGTTGATGTTGTTATTGCGACAGTTGTTGAAATCGTTGCATAACTGAGGTTTGCCATTTTCGAAGTTGCTGAAACGTTGTCTATTTTAACATTTCATTTACGCCACAGAATATCATTGTTGAAACTGACACTGACATACACAACATTGATTGATTTTTTTGATTTTATTTTTATTAGTTCATATTAATTCTTTTCTTACTTCGTTGCATGCTTGTTAATAAATATTACTGATCCGTTAGTTGGCAACGTTGGCATCATATTTCACACTTAGAATGCTATTTGTTATTTTGAGCTGTAGAGATAAAATTGACTGCGTTACTAACAATTTGATTGGCTGTCGATATATGCAATATCATATGTATAACTTGTGGAAATACTTTCTCTTCTTTTTTTTTTTTGTTTCTTGATTTAGCAAACTTTTTCCATCTCTATTTCACAGGCATCCGAATGGCGGTTGTGCAACATTTTTGCTGTCGCATTGCAACGAAGCGATTATATTCCCATTCATCATTTCACCGATACTCTGCTTTCCGACATATTTTGTATTTAAAGTGCGAGAGAGTTTTGTGGTTGACAGCATTGAGCCGCTCTATCATGTCGATGCTGACAAGAACACACGTCTTTACAGGTACGTTGTTAGTTGGTTCGTGATGCCAGTAAAATTTGGTAATAGAAAAAAATTTGTAGAATTAACTTTTGGATACACTCGGTGATTATTAAACTATTGCCGTGTCTCATATTGACCGTCATAAGCTTCATACTTGTGCGTGTGCTGTGCGAAGCATCGAAGCGTCGCCTAAAACTCAAGGATTACAACCAGGCAAGCACAAATGGCACCGAAACAAAATCCAAGCGGTGCGTATATCTTTACATATACATACTCGTACATATTTAAAAATGAGTTGCTAATATTTAACATTTGCTTGTCATTTGCCATTAGACCGCCGCGTTGTGATCGTCGCAATGATCGCACAACAACGTTGCTTGTTGCCGTCTTAATCCTGTTTCTCATCACGGAATTCCCGCAAGGCATACTCGGTCTGCTCTCAGGCATACTTGAGAAGTGCTTTTTCCGACGCTGTTATCCGCCCTTTGGCGAACTAATGGATCTGCTGGCGCTCATTAATGCGGCCATTGGCTTTTTACTCTACGGCCTGATGTCGAAACAGTTTCGCACAACATTCAAGTCGCTCTTCTTTAAACGACATTTTGGCAGCATCGAAATGACTCGTCTTACACGTGTCACCACAACGTGCGTCTAGAGACGCGCCCGGAGCGCGCAAGCAGAAACTGCTTGAAGGCAGACGAGCGCGCTAAGTCTGAGACCGCGTATGTGTACGTGCTGCTCGTAGGAGCACACACAGCAAATACTTTGAAATTCATTTGCTTTTTTTCTTTTTTTCTTTTTTGGGTTTTTGTTTCTTCTATTTACACACAGTAGGAATCTTGTGATTTACAAAATGTTTCCTCATCGATTCATTTAGATGAAGTTGAACGCTCTTCGCTCAGTGTCGGCGCTTGTATTGAATTATGGTACCGGTACCATGTGGCAAGACGTGCAACGAGAAGTGCCACGTATATAACGTATAGAATTTTAAAAAGGAAAATAATTATTCTTAATTCTAAAAATGTGTGCTAAAAAACTAAGTTTTAAGCGCGCATAGCAACTAAACTAAAGTTAAAAGATACAAAGCGTTTGTTTTTTAAACGTTGAAGGTTTTGTTTCTTATCTAATGGCAAAGCCAACCAAAACCAAATTTGTTTGAACAAGCGTTAGTTTCATTTATAAGCTTGTCAATGTGAATTATAAAACGAACTATTTTTACTAACAAAAAATCTACTATTTAAATTAAGATGTGTCGTAAAAAGTTACTAATAGTAGATAAGAATTGTAATATAAAAACAAACAGTCAACCAACAGCAAGTAGCAAATGTAAACATAAATACACTCATTTACACACACACGTTTACACACACACATTCACACATTGTTGTGTCTCAGTGAGCCCCTGGGATGTTAATTTGCTGTTTGTTGTTGCATGTTTGACAAACATTTATTTTAATATAATAAATTACGTATACGCAGCGTGTTATTTATGCGCCAACATTTTTACATATTTTTGCGGCATTTGCTTGTAAAGAAAAATAAAACTTACAATTTAATACATGTTTAAATTTAAAAATAATTACAGGAATACATTTACTTAAGGATGATTAAATTTACTTTGTGAATAATAAATTATAAATAAAATAAAATTATAAATGTTAAAAATATCTACTTGATTTTCATATTCAATTAATTAGCATTGACAACAGCGTTGATTTCGATTGGCATCTCTGAATTTGTTGTCAAATCACTCTTTGTCTGCTCCCCAGTCGCTGAGCTACCGTTAATGGCAAAAATGTCGCTTGTGCATATTTTCAGCAGACTTTTCAATTTGGTTCCTTGAAATTTGTACTGTAAAAGAGAATAAAAGATGAAAAACAAAAGACAAAAGCGTTCTAAAAGCAAACAATATATGAACATTTTATTAAACGCATTGCCAATAAATTCACACAACCAAATATCGTCGAATACTTGCAAGCATTCCAACTACATTGCTCTTCATTCAATGAAATCTAAATAAATTTTCTCACTGAATTTTCGTGCATTTTTTTAATTTTGTTGACATATTGCTACGAGTTGACAGCGTAGGTCCATTGTGTGCGCTGCCATTGTTCTTTACTTACTTCGGTTGGTAGCAGAATGTCCTGTGAGCTGCTCATGAAGCGATTATACTGCTCTGCTGATTGAGCTATTCTTCCCGTTTCATAACAGAAGAGCGCAAAGTTAAGGTGGACAAGCGGATTGCGTCCGCCGGATTGTGCAATGAGCGCAGCTCGCTGGAATGCGCTAAAAGCGTTCTCGGTGTCATTTAGCTTTCGTAGACAGACTTCAAAAGACAAAAAAATGTCAGTGTTTAAAAAAAAATAGTACACATAAGAATTTATGTAAAAAAGACGATGGAATGCTTTTTTTAGGTTTTGGTTTTACTGCGAATTTTATGAATGCCTTAAAATTTTAGCTGATAAAACTGTTCGAGTTTCATTCATAACCTCATGTAAGACAACATTTCATTAAAAATTAAATGTCCAACGTAAAGTAAATCGCAAGCGTACGGATGTAGACAATTGCTTAAAACTCATGAAACTCAGAATGTAATTTGTGGGTCAAAATAGTCTTTCTACACAAATTGTCACTCTTGTTTTTATTCTTTGTCGTATAGTACGGATATATAGAAGGTAAAAATATATAAAAAGTTAAACTTTTTGCAAATCTCTTTTATAGTCATAAGCTATTTAATGTGAGTTTTTATCGTTATTAGTACAGTCGACATTTAATTTTAGTAAAATTTATTAAATATTGAGTCATTAAATCAATTTAAAACCAGTCGAGTATACTCGACAATATAATACCCCGCACACATGGTAGGCCGTGCCACACCCCAAATCTAAAAAAACATATTGATATGACATCGGACGTTCAAATATTGTTCAAAATATTAAGAAATTTGGTCAAAAAATGTGGATTTTACAAAGTTTGTAGGTCTCTGAGGGGTAGCCATCAAAGAGAGGGGAAATTTGTGGTATGCAGTTTTAAAGATATATACTTACTGAACTTGTATATATAGAACCTTCCATTCTTTTGGAGATACAGTATTTAAAAAAAAAAACACTGTGGAAGGGGAAACGAAGAGGAGGGCGGAAAGTGTGGTACGCAGTATTGTAGATCTATACATACTGAGTCCATTTACCGACATTCATGTTTCTATCTTACCGGGAGTTTGAAGTATAGCATTTTAAAAAAAGGGCGGTGCTCGATGGGCAGGAAGGAGTAGACTTGACAAAAAGTCCTTCAAACTTTAAGTAGCGCATGACCACACGAGTCTATCATCCAAATTTCAAGTCTCTGGCTTTTATAATTTCCGAGAACCATTGGTGACGGACAGACGGACGGACATGGCTATATCAACTCGTTTTGTCGTCCTGATCAAGAATATATATACTTTATAGGGTCCCCTCCCCTCCTCCTTGGTAATATATATGGTCTGAAACAAACCTAATATACAGGGTATAAAAAACGGAATTCAATTTAAGTTCAAATTTATTTTTTTATAGTGAACTGAGCCAAGTGTGAAGGACTTCCGACTGACAAAAAATAACAAGGAATGGAAATATTTTATGAGTACATAAAGAACAAGTGAAAATAATGGAAAAAAATCGTAAACAATGCCAACAAATAACAAATTAACAATTGCAATATGAAATAATGAACTTGACCAACAAAAACAAGGCAATACAACCCGCTTACATTCCCCCCGCTTTCATTCATTGTTGTTGTTCATACTTACGGCCCAAAAGCATATAACAGTCAGCGTCCTTGCGTAGGTTTATGGCCGCGGCAAGAGTGTGAAAGGCGCTCGCGTATTGTTGAGCTGTGAACATTTCGAAAGACAAAAGAGAAAACTATTGAGTGAGTTGGGTGGTTTGGGTGGATGTTCTAATGTTTTGTTGCCTCTTTTAATTTTTTTTTTAATGGCAAACTTTTATAATATAAAATAACAAAAATTTTAAAAGAACATAAAGTTTACATTCGAATACAAAGGCCTGTGACGCTTAGAACAACAACGACAACAATGTTGGCTTAACAATTTAGGCCAATTCCCACCGTTTGCTCCCTCTTTTTGAGGATTATTTGTTTGTGGCTCTTTTTCGGTTTCAATTTATTATTTTTATTTCTTTATTTATTTATTTTTTTTCATTTTTTTCGGTTTTGTGTTTTTACTGCAGTAATGGCAATTCACAATTATTGGAAAAATGTTTTAAAAGTGTCAATTTGTATTTAAATATTTGAGTATTTTGCGTGTTTATTATTGTAATAATTTCCATTTCACTAGGCAATAAAAAAACAAAAAATGTTTTTGAATGACTTCACTCAAAAATGGAAATTGTTAAATTAAATTGGCCTCAAGGATAGAAACAAACAAATCTAAGTTTGTCATGTCATTTGTTATTAAAGTTTGATCGTTCTTTGCGACTGTTAATTGAATGTGGAAAGCAATTTTCAAATAAATTCAAGTGTCTCTTGTATGAATTTCTGTTGTTTAATATCGCATTTTTTGACACTTTATATTCATATTTGTTTGATTGAAATATTTTATTAAATTGTTGATATAAAGAAGTTTAACTTCACTTTATGTCCTTTCAAAAAACAAATATCTCCCCCGCTTCCACTGAAGCAAAAAAACAAAAGCCTGTCTGTCTGTCTGTCTGTCCGTCTGCCTGTCTGTTTCAATACCAACTGCGAGCTCAGTTTTAACGACATGGATAAAAATTTTAACGCAGAAAATTTTCTTACTGTTGCAGGCAGTTTATATGTAAAAGTCAATTTGATCGGACAACTATAATATATAGCAGCCTTAGGAACGATCGATCATAATGAGGTTTTTGCTTAAAAAAGCTTTTTTTAAAGCTATCATTTTTGCACATAAGAAATTTTGGCCGTCAATAAAGATCGGATCAATATTGCATATAGCTCCCATAGGAACAATCGGCCAAAAATTCGGTTTTTGTTAGAAAAACTTTTTAAATATAAATAAACAGATTAAATATAAACAGATAAAATTTTAATTACGCGTTTTTATACATCCTTGACCATATACCAAAGTTTCATTAGAGTCGGTCATTAGGGCATGGCACCGCCCATATAGAGAAAAACTTAAAAATGCGATTTCTCAGCAAACCGATGAGATAGAAACTAATTAGAAAATAGGCCTAGCTACGTCCCTTAATGTTTCTAAACTTCAATGATTCTTATTGGAAAAACTATAAGACGGATTTTCCAATAAAAATAATTAGGAAAATGCTTGCAAGAGTATATAAGTTTCGGCAAAGCTGAAAATAGCTCCCTTACGGGTTTTTTTATAATTTGCTTCAAGCAACAATTCAGCCGTTCAACTTACATGCGATGTAAATGAGGCTCAGGTTGTAGAGCGCATTGTAGTTCAGCGGCGAGAGCCAAACTGCCTTGCGCAAGGACGAAATCGCCTGTGAAACGTGAACGTTAATTAAATGCAATCAAATTAAAAAATGTAAAAAGATTAAATAAATAATGATTGACATGAAAATAAATGTGCACAGAATTAATTGTCTTTCTTGTTGAGAACATACCACAATAAGCTTCTGATTCTTAAAGAAACAAATGCCAATATTGTTCCACAGTTCAGCTATTTCCGGCTCAGCCCAAGCGATTTCTCTGTACTTGCCCAGCGCGCCCTCAATGTCGTTCCGTGCCTGTGTAAAGTTTTGCAGCGCATGAACATAATTGAATAGGTAATTAATGTGCGTATTTAGATTGTGGTGAAGTCACCTGCAATATAGCGCCGTACGCCAATAAACCCTTTGCACAGTGCCTGTCAAGATTAACGACTTCCAACAGACGGTCGTAGGCCTTTTGTGTATCATTGATTTTCAAGTATAGTACACTGATTTCAGTGAGTACCTCATCGTTTTCTGGCGATAGTCTGTAGTTATTTAACCAAAAGTAATTAAATCCGTTCGTTCCACTCGACAATTATTTCATTTAAGCTTTACTTACTGCAAACAGTTTTCGAGCACTTCAATCGCTTTTGTGTACTCCTTTTCCTTGCGATAAATTGCGGCGAGACGCGTGAAACTCTCCAGTTTCTTGCCACAGTGCACTGCCTTTTCGAAGTAAATCTTCGCCTCGGCCTGGTCGCGCTCAGCTGCCTCCCGCTTGGACTGACCAATCGCCGAACGGTGCAGAAGCTCGCCAATAAAATGATAAATCTCATGATCGTCACGTGGCGTCTGTTGCTCGGCCTCACGGAACACGTCCAACGCTTGGCTGTAGCGACCCATGGCGTAGCTATGTTAAATAGAAAAAAAAACAGCATTTTTTTCAACCTTAATATTTTTATCAGTTCCGCGGGCATTCATTTCAAATCGTCTTGAATTGACACTTTTCTTACAGCGTTTTGCCAATTTCTTTGTAAGTTTCAATATTCTTTGAATTAAGTTCGATTGCCTTTTGTAGATTGCGCAACGCATCGACGTTATTGCCTTCTTCACGGTCAATTAAACCCTGTGGGCACAAATAAACGTAAACGCAATCAATTGGAATAGAATGACAGTTTGTTGTGCGAGGCATCTCTTTTTTGCACTTAACTCACCTTTACAAAGTACAAGTACTCTGGATTGAGGCGACGATTTAGTTCACGTTCTATGAGTCGACGACAACGTCCAAAGTCGCGACGTGCAAAGAAGATATGCAGAAGCCAATCGATGTTTGCGTCGCTCGGCATTCTCGGCGCTAATTAGGAATATATGTACGTGTATATTTTGTATTTTTACAACAGCAACACCAACAGCAAAAGTGTCATTAAAATTGAACAAAGTCAAGTAAAGTTATTGTTGTTGGCATCGTTTTTACTACCTGCTTTTACAACCTCCAAGCTTGGCAATTTTATGATAGTGCCGTTGCAGTTAATTTCATCCTCGCTCGACATTTGCTAACTGACTAATTCAATGTATGCCTAACTCCTTGTGTGGAGTTTTGTTCCTTTAGGACGAGTTGTTAAGCAATCAAACGATAATCGCTTAGAATTTAAGCCTGAGACCAAAACAAAACGGTTGCACTTGGCAACGGTTTTTATTTGCGTTATTTCCAGTGTTGATCGCCCAATTAGTCAATTCTATTGAGCTTTTCTAGCACTCAAATTTCAAACGAATATATGGTACTTGCACTTGTCGTCAAGTGGCGATTCAATCGGATTATTCAATACAAGCATTGAAAGTATTTGTCAAAAAACAATACAAAATCGATTAAAACACGTCAATGTAACAACCAAAAAACCATTTCTGCCAATTTGAAACAAATTCCTACTGTACGAGTTTCCTTTTACATGAATTTTGCCGACAAAAATTTGTTTTTGGTAGGCTATGAATAAAGATTTTTTACGGTGGCCGCCAATAACAGCAAACCAAAATCATTAATGTGCATAATCACTCAATTGACACCAAAAACCAAAAAATGAGAAACAAAAAAAATCGCAAGTGTCGCATTCTCGCCTTAAAGCGGCTTTGACTTTAATCAATCCTTTTATGGCCGTTTATCATGATCAGGGTTTAAATTTTTATTACAGTTGTAGTAGAGTTGACAAGAAAAGGAAAAAACATCTTATACGTCGTACAAATTGTATTAAATTGTTGACGCGATTCACTAGGGAAAACAAAATATCCTCAAAGAATCGTTATAAATAAAAAGAATGGCAAAAACTCATCCTTTTTTTTATTGAAAACTTTCTATTGTACCAGAAGAATCAGTGGAATAACGACACTATATCTGGCACGTGGTAAATTTGTGTAAAAGAGTAGTTTGCTTTTTAATAGATTTTAATGAATTTAGTTTAGCACATATTGATATATGTTGTTATTACGAAGTGTAAAATCTTTTTAAAATCGGTAATTAAACATGAAAGTCGGTATGTAGACTCAGTATGAGTAGCTTTACAAAACTGCAAACCACAATTTTTCCCCTTCCCCCTATTTCCCTTCCCACAGTTGTTTTTTATGAAACGCTATATCTCCAAAACTAATTAAGGTATGAAGTTCATACAAGCTCAGTAAATATGTATCTTTAAAACTGCATACCACAAAATTCCCTCACTTTCAGTGTTACCCCTCAATGACCCACTAACTCAATTTTTTCGTAAATACCACTTTTTTTTACCAATTTACTTGATATTTTGAACATTATTTGATCGGGCGATGTCAAATAAAATGTTTTTTTGTAGATTTGGGGTGTGGCACCGCCTACTGTGTGTGCAGGATATTATATTGTCGAGTATACTCGACTATACCGCCCATACTGGTAAAATTTTTCATTGACAATTTTGCTTCAAGTTTTGCGCGGCTTTTTGCGGCACAATAATGTTGCGAGAGTGGGCGATTCATGTGAAATTTATTCGAGAAACTCCAATTTAAGCGCAAAAAACCAACCAAACACGCAGAGTTTTTTTTTTCACATTGAAGAGCCCTATGTCCCCAGGCGATACATGACGACATACGCGGGGGAAAACGTGATCTGAAAATGAGGAAGTGAGGGAAATTCAACGCTGATCATGCTAGTGGGGTCCCGGGACATTTTTTTTTTACTTTTTGTGTGTTTTATTTGGAAAATAGAAGCAAATATAAAAATAGAGAGAAGTAGATAAATTTTCTCCTCTTTTAGGCCGCATAGATAACGAGACTCGCTGCGCGAAAACCTCAAAAAGTGCTGCCATGTGCCGATCGAAATTTTGCCCTGTTTGTTTTTATAATGTATTTCGGCAGAAGCATAAATATTTCGTATCGAATTAAAGATAATAAAACCGAAAATATCAGCGGTGTGCTGAAAAACAACTGTTGTTTTCGAAGTGAATTGTTTCCGAATCAATTGTTGATGTTCCAGAAAACTCCCAGATTTTGTGATTCCAGACATTAGTCTTCGAATAAGGCAGAGTTGCACACACAAAAAAAAAAAAAAAATTAGTATTTAGATAACTACGCGAACTTGATTATTCTTCTCAAAATATAAGACAATAATACACCTACACTTACAAATATGGATAACTTGAATGTCATTTAGGTATTTAATTTATATTTAAACACAAATATATAAGCCAAATTATACAAATGTTATGACAACCATACTCTTTCCTACGATATGACATATACGTCATAATTTGGTTATGAAATCGATTAACCAGATTTTCGATAATTCGGACTACCCCTGGTTTTAATTGATCCGGATAATCGAGTTTCCATTGTAGCTTATAAGATGGCGTTTTTTGCAGCACTAAATATAATGTTGTTATGACAAGAATAAAAACAAACCAATAGATGGCACTGGACAGCAATCTAAAAAAATTAATAAGATCAAAAGATGGCGTCTTTTGAAATACTAAATATTTTTTAGATATAACAAGAATGAAAACTAACTAATAGATGGTACTAGACAGCGACCTAAAAAATTAGTAGGATCAAAAGATGGCGTATTTTAAAATACTTAATATTTTTCTGTAGTAACAAAACATAACACAAACCAATAGATGGTACTAGACACTGATCTAGTTTTCAAATATCTTTAAACACAATTGGGCTAGTTTGGTAATCCACTCTCACACAAAACGAGCAAATTTGGGCATACTTCATGTGCAAATTGCATTTATGAATGTCTCCACATCTGCTTTTGATTTGTGATCAAGACGTGCTCTTAGGAACTAGTCATCTGCCACTTCCGGGACATCATCCACAACTTGATCCTTTCGGATGTAAGTCCAGGGTTTCATGTACAGAAATTACCACCTTTTCGCCCCTAGATCGAATGGTTTTTTTTAAGGGTGCTATATTTTTAGGGGTATTTTCAGGGTTTGATTGTTAACAGTGCGGTAACAGCGCTGTTAAACCCAAAAATGGAAATCAAGTGCCGCATGTTCGCTTGAAATTTTACATAGACATGAGTGGGTAGTCCTGCAAGTCTCTAGTTCGGTATCGTCAATACTGACGAACACATGACGATACTGGTATGTGCCTGAGTGAAGTTCTGCTGAATAGATATAGATATAGTTTAGCGTATGTTCGCTTGAAATGGCAAGTGTCGGGAGCCAGTTCAATCGAAAATTCTTAAATTTCAGACCTACCAGAGGTTTTACAGATAAAAAGCACGGTGAAAATGTTAAAAGTTTAGTCGGCTCAAAAGGGCTACTTTCGTCGACTTGATAAATTAAATGAATGAAAACCAACGTTGAAAATCGCAATTGATAATTTGAATTAACATTACATTAACATTGGGCGAGAAACGTAAACGGAACAAATTGACACAAAAGGGTCGGCTGAAGTGGAAGAAGAAGAAAAAACCCGGTTCTGAAAAAGCCTTTGATCGAAGGTATGGCTAAAATCGCCAGCAGTGGTAGCGCAGCATGCGGTTTATCAATAGTCAAATTGTCGTGTCACAAAAAAAGGACACGAGAGGGTAAGAATTCTCTCTCTGCTCTCACGACGCAGAGCTGTCAAATCACCGTTCAGCGTAGATTCTGCATTGTTTTACGTATTGTTACGGGTTTTCCCACGTATTTTTGTTTGAACAGATAATATTTGTTTAGGGGTTTCTGATCGGAGTTTAGGGAGAACCCGTTTTGAAAGTTGGTAACACTGAGTCGGCTCTCAAAAGCCAAGGGCCGGCATTTTATGCCTTGGTGTTATTGCAACACGCGTGGATTTTTTTGTTTATGCCTTTTTCAATTGTTTAGACGAATCGTACTTAGAAAAATTAAAAAATTCGCGTTTTTTTAAAATGAGTATAATCTTAATTTTGCTCATTTTTGAGATCTTACGTAAAAAGTATCAGGAACATAATTTTTTCACTTTAGATTATTTAAATTTTTCTGTTATTATAAAAACAAACAACTTAAATTAAATTATGTACAAAAAATGACAAAACAACGTAAAATAATAAAAATAAGTGTGAAAGGAAACTTAAACATAAAAGTATATATAAAAAAAAATTTAATTAAATTAAATTCGGCTTAAAATTATCTATTAGCCAGATTAACTGGATGCAATCTTTTCAGTCTTCTCTCAGCTATAACGCCTCCCACTCTGCATTGCATTAACAGCCGCCAACTTAACGGTTGGGCCAGAACATAAATCATAATAAAAATGATTCATTTTCCCAGCAGTTCTCGTTGTGTCAATTGATTGTCTCTTAATTTTTGATTTTATATTTTGGTTGAGAAACTTTTCTTTGATTCGGTAAAGTTGTATTTTATCTTATCCAGTAATGACGAATCAGCCAGTGTTCTTTAGGAAGTCCAGTAATACACTGGATCTTTTGAAGTGGTTTTCGGAAAATTTAAATCATCTTCATCAGATTCTTCATTTTCTCGCTCAGGTTCATGGCTCTGATTTGTCATCGATGGCACATTTTCAGTTCAACCAAGGTTTTAATGGTTAAATCGACCGCTATATTAATTATTGCAGTTGCATTATCGTGTATCTTTATCGTGTGGCGCCACGGTGCTGTCCGTAATAAGTAGCGTTGAAATTGAAATCATGTGCAACTGGGGATTTTACCCACTTAGACTGATTAAACTCATATATAAAGATGAATAAAGAAAAACTTTAAAATATAACATAAAAGTATCTTGTAAGTTTGTAAATGCTTCTGAAAATGTTCCTTTGAGAAAAAAAAAAAATAAAACAAATCAAAAGTCTCTTTATTTTGTACCTTAAATTCTTACATAACAAATATTTAACAGTGAGGAGGGGGTGGCCATGATCTTACTTTTTCTTAGATAGGAGGAGGTCAAACCAGGAAAACTCGTCTTACGTAATTAATGAATGGCCTCTAAGGACATTAAACCGGTCGGGCTTGAAACCCCTAGAGGAAACGGCCATAAATTTCATGAGATAAAATTAGACGAGGGTGGTCTAGCAAAATCTCATCTCGGGAAGGAGGGTTCATCGAATATCTCATGTGAGCTTTTTAGTTTTTTATTTTCAAGCCATTTTTTCAAAATTTTATCTTAAATTTCAAGAAAAAACGATCACGTAATATACGGACATCCCCAGATTATTTAGCGAATAGCTGCCAGTTTTAGAGTCATTGAGTTTTTGACGTCGTTTCATTTCTTCGAACTAATGACCACAATCGCAATTTAACTGTAACACAGTATTTCAAAGTCGACCTGGGTCAGCAAAATGCCGTTGTTTCATTGCATCGAACTGATGACCGCTCACGGGAGAACTTCCCACTTTGACCTAGCCCAACTGCCCATGCATCACCAAGCGACATTGAGCTAGGCCGTACTTTCGAAGCACAAGTGGCTTTTTTCTGTCGCCGATTAGAAGGGTAACAACAATTTAGCTGACTCGCATAGGTAGATTTTCGTATGTTGCATAGACGTGTATCATCCAGACTAGCATCATAAATATAACAACACCAGGTACCTGGCAACTCTTTTATGTCTTTCACACAATTTCTGTTAAGCCCTTAAGAGCTCTCCTAGCTTACATTCGGGCAAAAATCGTAAGGCCAGTGAGTATTACCGTCCTATTTTAGCAAATATCTTAAGAATTTACATTTGTATCAACAAAGATATTTCTAAAGGAGATTTTAAGCCTTTTGGTATTTTAAGCAACAATGTCTTAAATCGAAAGCTCTTCTCTACTCCAAAGCTGTTTTTGAGATAACAGTACGAAAAATTTATGTTAAGTTCGACAAGAAATATCAAAATTGCTTATGTTCTCTCGTGTCTGAAATGAACATGAGTGCAGCTAGCACTTTTCATCCACCTCGTCTTCTTCTTCCATTTTGAGACGCAAGTGCGTCACTTTCAACACTGGTTTACAGCCACAATTGACAGAGCAATCGGTCAGCTGCAGCAATCGCTTATGTGCTGTGTATCGTGATGCAACATAGGCGTATCTGGTTTCGTATTTCAGGTTTGAAAAATATAAAACTGCAATAATATAAACAAATAATCAAATGCAATTAAAGAGTTTTCATGATCGTGTGGGTTCAATTGCTATATTATTTTTTGAAAACAGCATTCTTGAAAAATGAGTAAAGGTGAAGAACATTATTAAAAATTAATATTATTGGATGTAATAAGAAAATTATTATCTATTTAATTTAAAATATAGAAAATATAGAATTTTACAATTTATATTAATTTCGCACACACATTAAAATACCAATTTCTTTAAAATGTCATCAACTGACATTTACGGCTTAGCAGTCTTAACTTGCTTTTACATTTCCTAAAAAACGGAGGTAAATATCACCCAATAATATCGATATTCGGAAAAAAATATCGATAAATCAATATAAGCCGATATTAATTCGACATTCCTAATAGTTTAGTCGGGGTAAAATAGTCAATGCAATGCCCTATATTTAGTAAGTTTACTGAATAACTTAATTATGAGCAACCGCAGTCCGCTGATTACAGTGTTTCCTCACAATCGAGTCTCAAAAAGGCCAGAAATAGCGGGATAAATGCTATTTGGCAGCACTGTTTCAGAGCCAACAGAGTTGTTTGCCTCCTGGCAACATTACATTGCCGTATGTAGTCTTTAGTCACGTAAAACTTGGGACAAATTGAATAGTTACACAGCGGCCGAGCGAGCGACAGCGAACCGTTTGAACGTTTTTGTACAAATCGTAGTCTGCGAATCACGCCGTGATTTTTTATAAAAAACGAAATGTAATTTCAATAAATTATTGCTAAAGATTGTAAATTTCGATTCCTGATAGCGGCGTGGCTTAAAAAGTGTGTTTGCTATCATCTACTTCAACCAGCAACTATATAATAAGGCCCGGTTTGTCCGACTTGGTCGTGTGTTGTGCACTCCTTCAACTACATTTTGCAAAAAATTAAATTGTGAGAAATCAAAGCGTTAAAAACAACTAACTAAAAAGTGCATTCAGCTGCCGGGAACCATTTAAAGGCGCATATTTAATAATACAAGAGTGCGGCTACGGCATTTTTCGAAAATTTTCATTTTCCTTTTAATCATATCACTTTTTTCATTTTTTTCCTCGCCAGCCTCGCCCAGTGTGTATTCGTTTCATCGTCGCAGCAGCGCCGCCGCAAGGCGACGTGCGTGCGAGTGAGCACACAAATCTATTATATGCCGCCGTAGTTACGTGCGAGCGAGAGCACATTAGTGTGAACAGAGTTGTCAAGCAATACGCTGACAATAATAAACAAAACCAATTTTGCAAAAGGAGAGGTGCCAGTAGTTTAAATGTAAAAAAATGTGTGTTCACCCCTGGGCTGGCGATGGACTGACGAACAAATTCGCTTAAAATAAATAGTGTAATAAATAATAAACAAAATTTTGAACAAAGCAATAACGTGTCGTTGGTGTAGTGAAGAATCGATTATCCGGATAATCAATCTCATAGTCAATTTTGATTCAAAGCAAAACGAAAACTGAAAGCTTGTCGGCGAGTTAGTGACTTTTAATGGGTTTTGCATTTTCTTTTTTGTTTTCATTTGCCTGTTTAACCGGTCCGGCAATGCATATTTCGAATGTTTTATATATTTTATTGTGAAAGGTTATGTTTTGTGATGCTAAATTCTTGTTGCTTCTTTTTGCATACATTTTTCAAATAAGAAATAACCAAAGAAATTTATGTTTAGCTTTTTCACCTGAACAAAAGATGAACACTGTTTATATAAAAAACATTTCTTTAATTATAAATGCACTCGATTTTTACTTTATACTTGTAACCGAACCACATCAAGAAGTAACAGTTGAAGACAGTGTGATATATGTACATTTTTGTGTTCGTACGAATCGAACTAACTTCATGCGCAAACCAAACTTTCCACCACCGAACGCACTAAGCTAGGGAGGCGGAGGATCATCGATATGATGGTATTAGGCCAACATCCTGGAAAAAGACCCACCACGTATTGCCAATTAATCTGAAGCTGTAATTTTGCTACCTAGTTATTAAAAATGGCAAAAACAATACGTATACGCTGAACGGTGATTGGACAACCAGCGTCGTGTGAGCAGAGAAAGAGAGAATTCTTACTCTCCGGTGTCATTTTCTTGTGCAGCCACTGGCGATATTTACCGTGTCCTCGATCCAGGCTAATTAAGAACTTGGTGTTCATGCTTCTTCCTCCACGTTTGGGTCAATTTTGCCCGTTTGCGTTTCGCACTAAGCTACTGATCCTTGTGGCGAAAAACAGTCCATCTCATTATTGGACGACGTTTTCTTTGCTAAGATCGCATATGTTAGACACTTGCCGACAGCATATACGACACCTTAGTGGCGACAAAAATTAATAAGTTTTTAAAAAAGCGTTCCTAGTCGATTTTGCAAAGTGAATGCAAAATCTTCGTTTAATTGTAAATTTTCGACATTTGGGCTCGCTTACACAAAACGGTGAATTCCTGCGCCTTGCCTTTATTGGTCCGCGAAATATCGCCTATATTACGCAGCTCAACACAGCTCATACGACATCCTGATCATTTTCCAAACAGTATTGCACTACAATGTCGTTTCGGCACATTGTGTCCTTTTGTCGAACTCTTTTGCACCTAAACCTCAAATTTCTTCGGTATATTTTATATTTGTCATATATTTTCTGTTTTGTTGTTTTTAACTCAATACGATAATATGCTTCTGCCGAAATAAACTATAAGAAAGACACAGACAAAAAATAAATTTCAACAAATTTGCCCAGAATTTGTAAACTCATACATATAAAAACCGCGTTGAAAATGAGTGCAGGGAATGAGTCCGGATAATCGAGGTGTAATAAATAACAACAACAAAAGTTTGAACAAGGCAACAACGAGTCGTTGTTGTGAAGAATCGAAAACATGAAATTTGTTCTTCCTTTCTATCAAATTAAAATCTGACTCAAAATCGCTAGAATTTAAATATGCCGCCTGCGACTAGTTGTAGTTATATAGTATGTATAGGCAAAAACAAAACCGGCTGCTTATACCCAAAAATGAACAATATCTAGGCGCACATAGCAAATTCTTTTTTTTTGTGAAATTACTGTCAAAAATCCTTTAACAAACTGGCCCACACCTACACCTGTAGTGTGTGCAATTGTATCTCATTCATTCGCCAGTTAATAATACTGAAGTCCAAGACAACAAAAGATAAAATAATAATATCTATCTTTCTACACACTATCAAAATTGCAAATTATAGTATCTTTAATCAACACATCTCTCACTCTATACTTTTTTTCTCTTTTCACAGTTCCAATGCATACATAAGAAACAAAAACCACAAAAAATTAAAAATATAAAAAAAAACCAAACACAGAAACAAAACATGCATAAAAATAAATTAAGGTGTTTGTGAGCGTGGCGCATATGTTTAATTTTTTATGTATATTGTCAAAAACTTCGTCGCATTTACAAGCTCGTTTAAATTAAACTAAAAAGATAAAACAAAAAAAAAAACGTGCAAAAATAGTGTAAAAATTCATAGTTTTTATTAATTAAAGAAAGTAGTAAATTTTAACCCAACAAAAAAAAAACAACACGTTCCTTACAATTCAACGACGACGAAAACAACAACAACTAAATGAATAAAATGTCATTTGTATAGTTTTTACAAAACCACAAAAATCAGACTGCAAATAATCGAAAACGGATACAACTCCACCACAGCACAAGCACATCATCCGGCGGAACAAGCACCAACTTCATACAAATCGAAATCCATAGAAGCAATATTATCATCAAGTCGACACCGATTTAACTAAACTGCAGGGAAACAATACGAAAATAGTTTAAACAAATAATAATATTATAATCAGATTATAAAGATATAAGTGTAGTAACACAAAAGTTTTCACGCGGGCCCACAAATCTCCACTTTTACATCATAATCTCAACGACGACCAATCAGCTGCATCGTTCAACAGCCACAGGAAACCGCAATTAGTTTACTATCGGTAAGCATGAAATTATACTCAAGAACCGAACAGTGATAAACATTAACATGTTCCAAGTCAAAGAAGTACAAATTAAAACGGCGATATAGTTATTTTCAACCAGTTGCCTTTATTTATATATTTATGTATACGCAAATACATATGTATGTGCTTTGAAACGATAACTACAAACACACCAACAAAAAAAAAAATAAAAATCCAAGCTCCTTGAAGACCAGAAGAACTGCATATTCAGTACTCGGTATGTAGATCTCACACGTTCAACTATTAAAGACTTAAATATGAAATGATTGGAAGAAGACTGATTTGGATAAAATTTGGTTTTGTGTTAGAATGTGTCTCTGGCTTAGATTCACAATTGGACCCGCTAGATGCCACTGCTATCCGGTTCTTTATTATTATTTCTTTTAATAATCTGCGATAATTCATTGTAATTTTTGTATGCGAAACTTAACGCAGATGTTTGATTATGTGTTGTCTGACGTTGTTTTGATATTTTAATTTCTATTCGCTTTTCGATCACAATTACGTGGACTTCATATACGTAGTACGGCATAAAATCAATTGAAAAGCAATGCATATTTAAAAAACAGGATCCAAACACACTTGGCAATTCGGGAATTTGAAGTCGAGTTTGCTGATACTGCAATAGAAAAAATATCGGTCTTATTTGTATACTATATATTTATGACTCCAATTCGGTAGAATGGTGAGGAAAACATTGACATGGACGCGTTTTTAATGTTTTGTTTATCGTTTTTGCTTCAATTGATATTGAATTTCCATACAACTATACTTGTTGAGTTACTTTGATACAACAAAGTAGTTACAGATGTGCTTTTCACACCAGTGCAATATTAATTTAATAGGAAGCATAGAAAAGTCACGGTTGCATGTTAAATTACCTGTTTTGCGCCAAATTGTCGAAAAGAATCCGAAGAAAAGAGAAAAGAACCGTCTATCTACCTTATTACTTTTTACAAAAAAGACAACCTTTGATTACAAACAGATATTTGCTAATTAGATTTGACTGCAACATGCATCTACACACACAAACACACATATGTATATTTTATTCTCCGCCATTGAAAAATCGCTCATAATGCAAACAAGTTATCCAAACCTAACGTTACGTTGCATTTAACTTCTTCCGCCTAACTTCATGTCTGTTGCCTTTTGCAGTCCATGATAATTATTTTTGATGCTCTTCCCCTTTTGAAACAAAAAACATCGTCTTTCCAAATAAACTTGTCTATTGCATTTGTATATACATGTCTACGTATATACATGTATGCATATTTCAACGGCACCGTCTACCACCCGACTTTGCCAATGATCTCTGTATTGGCGGACAATTGGATTATCAGGCAAGGTGGGGTCACACCCAGCTCGCATATCAGCTTTTCGACAGAGTCAACGTCGTCAGACATGTGCCCCCATATGTGATGAGTGGGTTTCAAGTGAAGCCATACATTTTCCAAAATCAGCTTTCTATCTGTAGGAGCCCTGAACAAATTTTCAACGTTTCCTGAATCATTGGACTTGAGGCCTCATAGTCCAACCTGTCGGCCCACATGTCCTCTCGCCCGCAACGTCCGCATTCTTCATCACATTTTACATGCCGCCAGGCCTCTGTGTGCATTTCTGCGCATGAGCGAATCAAATGTGCAAATGATGTGCATATTCCAAATGCCTATTAATGATACCTGACATAAAGTTGCGGACATTCAAAGAGAAAACAACTTGGTCGGTCTATTTACTTAACATAAAGAATATAAGAAAAATATATTAAGTTCTGTTGTATCTTAATATTTTTATACAACAATAATTTAATGTTCGGTTTCTCCCTTTCCTGATATCATTGCAGATGTTTATGCATTTTATAATCAGATTGCGGCATCAAGGAAATACATTTTTATGGTTCATGTTGTCAACATCGTTTCAATTGCACACAGACCGTGAACTTGCAACAACATTATTGCATTGAACGCCGTTATACTAAGAATAGTAAGGACCGCGACAGCGACCGGTATAAAACTAAACAGAATCGAACAACAAAGCAGAAAACTACACGCCCGTGAAGCCTTTAAAGAAAAGCAAGCAATAGCCAAAGAGAGCCTGTATGTGCGAACGACAAGGAGTATAGCAAACAGCAAGCAACGCCAAAGTACAAATGCTTACAAGCAACTAACGAAGAAGCGGCAGTCAGAGTAGGGACTTACGAGCAAAATAAAGCAAGCAATATCGAGAACTCAAAGTGAACGTAGGACAGTGACTGCAGCAGCAGTAGCACAAGAAGCAGCAGCAACAGTTACACTATAGAAAAGTGGCAACAACGGCGGCAGCGGCAGTGGCCACTGCAACCTAAGCGAGTTAAACCTTTTAGCTAAATAACACAATACATTAGTGAAAAACAAAGCAAATTACATACCCACTCAAAACATATATAAATATATATACATAATATATGTATATATAACGATATACTTAGATCTACAATAGACTTCGCGCGCAACTTTAACTTGTTATTGTCGACATTGTTGTACGGAGAAGCAACAAGAAGAGTGTAGTGCAGTGCTGGCAATAAGGAAAGCGCTTAAGCGTTTACAAATCTAGTTAGCATGGAGTGCTGTTTATCAGAAGAGGCCAAGGAACAGAAGCGCATCAATCAGGAAATCGAGAAGCAGTTGCGCCGAGACAAGCGAGATGCTCGAAGGGAACTTAAATTGCTGCTACTGGGTAAGTGGAGCAGAAAACAATAAGACAGGTGATGAACGTCCAATGTGCCGGCATTGTCATTGTCATGGCCAATGACGATGGTGCTGCTACAGCTTGCTTATGCCTTTGACATTGACAATGCCATACTGACAAGCATTTTTAACCTTGGCCATGATAGCATTAATATAAGTTAATTAGCTGCTACTATTAGCAACAATTGACCCACTCAGTCAATAACTAAATAAGCCGATGAACACCGGTCGAGTTGCATTCAGTTGATGGTGTTGTGTTGTGGCAGCTATATACATAGCTCTTTGCCCTTTTGTGTTGAGAGCAATTAGTGAAAAAATTTTATTATTTTTCTAAATGAAGCATAGTTTTATACTTCAACCTAAACAGATTTCCGCAATAGCGTATTAGTATAAAGAATAGTAAGGGTGGTTTGGTACGCCATTGCCATAGCGACGAATGCAATAGGCCACGCGCACAACTTAATATTTCTGCAAATGCACTCATCGCCAATTAGGCCGCGGAAAACTTGGTTATGGCCGGGACAGGTTTTAAAACGTTCGATAATTGAATTTAGTAACAAATGTTGGTTATTGCTTTAAAATCAATAATTATATTTCGGACAATGGAAGCCTTATAATGTTAGCCAGTTTAAAAACTATGTAACTTCAAACTGATTATAACATTATTGTGTATATGCTTCTACATTACCATTAGGTACTGGTGAGTCCGGAAAATCCACCTTTATCAAACAGATGCGTATTATACACGGCAGCGGTTATTCGGACGATGACAAACGTGGTTACATTAAATTAGTTTTTCAAAATATCTTTATGGCCATGCAATCCATGATCAAGGCCATGGATATGCTGAAAATATCGTATGGCGTTGGCGAACACAGTGTAAGTATATAATTAAATTAAGCATGTAGTTTAACTTCTTGAATATTGTTTATTCTATTTTATAACTGTTTTTTTCCAACATAGGAACTGGCTGATTTGGTAATGAGCATTGACTACGAAACAGTAACAACCTTCGAAGATCCCTATTTGTCAGCCATTAAAACACTTTGGGCCGACGCTGGCATACAGGAGTGCTACGATCGTCGAAGAGAATATCAATTAACAGATTCTGCTAAATAGTAAGTGTGAAAATTGAAAACAAAAAAATGGAAAATTTAATTAAAAAACACTTGCTGCTATTCGACAACGACTGACAGTGGAAAACTCTTTTTGAATAAATTGAATTATATTATTTTTTTAACGCTGTTACACATCTCATTTAGTTATCTGATGGATCTCGATCGTGTGGCTCAACCAGATTATTTACCAACAGAACAAGATATTTTAAGAGTCCGTGTGCCGACAACGGGGATCATTGAATATCCTTTTGACTTAGAAGAAATACGTTTTAGGTATTTGGCAAACCATATATTTTTTGGTCTTCTTCTTGCATGTCAATTTTAACACAACTTATCTCGTTTCGTCACTCTGTTGGTTCTTTTATTGTTTATTATTTGTTGAATTGTCTTAAGTTAAAAAAACTACTAACATTTACCGATAAATTATTTTATACATTTTAAGTAAATATTCATAACTGAAATGAATTTATACAAAAATTAAAATAGGACTTATTTTTTTACGGGGTAAACTTCAACTTGGAATCTAAGGTTTTTAACTTTGCAGCATTGAGTTTTAGCTTGACGTGGACAAATTTTTACAAACTATAACTTTTCAATGTTTGATAAAGCCAATTTAATGGAAACTAATTATCATCCAGCTATTTAAGTGACTTAGAGCGCATTGAACAAGCCGATTTTCTGCCCACAGAGCAAGACATTTTACGTGCTCGTGTACCCACCACTGGAATACTTGAGTATCCATTCGATTTAGACGGAATTGTATTTAGGTATTGAATAAATATTAAATTATATTCAAGACGTATGTAAGCTAGGCGAAATGTAAGCTAGTAGAAGCTAAACTGGGAATTTCCAAATTTATCGCTAACTTTAATTTTTCATTTTAACTGCTTTATACTTGTACTTAGTTATTTCGTTTTTATTTGTGCATGCTTTTTGAGTAATAATGTACTGTAATTACGTTAGTTCAGTTACTAATATATTACTTTTTATGGCATATTTAGAATGGTGGATGTTGGCGGTCAGCGTTCTGAGCGAAGGAAATGGATTCATTGCTTTGAGAATGTGACATCAATCATATTTTTGGTTGCGCTGTCGGAATACGATCAAATTTTGTTTGAATCTGATAATGAGGTAAATAATAATTGAATCATTTTAATGTAAACGCATATTTGATAAATTTTTTTTATTTCTTAATCTTATAGAATCGCATGGAGGAGTCAAAAGCTTTATTTAGAACTATTATTACGTATCCATGGTTCCAAAATTCATCAGTTATTCTTTTCCTAAACAAGAAAGACTTGTTAGAGGAAAAGATTATGTATTCGCATTTGGTAGATTACTTTCCCGAATATGATGGTGAGTATATGTCATAGGACAAAAAGATTCCAACAAAATATTTATATATGTATATAAATACATAAAATTTAAACTGACGCGCAAAAATAAACAGGGCCTAAGTGTGATCATGCTGCTGCTAAACAATTTGTATTGAAAAAATATTTGGCGGCCAATCCTGATCCAGAACGTCAATGTTATTCGCATTTTACTACAGCAACAGGTTCTTTTACTTTAAGACTCAATGTCAATTCTACAATGCAAATGTTGCCAGTGCTGTAAATGTTTAGTCTTTTCTCATTGTTATCGCTAATTATATAATAAGTAGTTATGTGCTAATCTCGTATTTGCTTGCAATTCAATTTACCAAACAACAAAAAAATGCTCTTTTCGTTCGTGTCTGTAATTTGCGTCACAGGTCCACAGAGGGATGCAATAGCCGCCCGTGAATTCATTTTGCGCATGTTTGTAGACTTAAATCCCGATTCCGAGAAAATCATCTATTCTCATTTCACATGTGCTACAGGTAAGTTAACTTATGTATGACTATTAGCAAATACGTACTAACAACGAATGCGTGTTAATCAGAAAAAATATACATATGAGTGCGTGTGTGAGGTGCATGTTCTTTTAATTAAATATCAAAAAGACAATTCCATTGATTCGTTGCCGCTGAAATGTGACTCTAAATAAGGTAAAACATGTTGTCTCGCTTCTTTGCAATGCTTTTGTAGCTGTGCTAGTTTGAAATAATTCAACTTGAACATAATACCTTTAAATAATATAAATTTCACTTACTTTCTAACTGCTGCACTCAAATATGGTACAATTTAAACGAATGTGCACAGATACCGAAAACATCAAACTGGTGTTCTGTGCTGTCAAAGATACCATTATGCAAAACGCTCTCAAGGAATTCAACCTGGGTTAAAGTCAACTTCTCTTCTCGTTATCGTCACGTTTTTTTTTTGTTTTTTTTTTTTGTTACTTGCAATTCTAAAATTGGTTGCCGCTTTTTAAAGATTTAAAGAAATTTATTGTTAAAAGTAAGAGTCACATTGTCTTATTTGTCTCGCTTTTATATACACATCATTAAAGCAAAGCGTACTTTACTGGCCTTAAAAACGGACACTGAAAAATTATATGAAAGAAAAAATTTTGAAAATATTTAATTGTTTACTTTTTCATTTAATACTGTTAAATATATGCAAAAAAAAAAAAATACGTTTTTTTATCTCGTTTTATTTCACAAATGATTTTTGTACTTAAGTATTTGAATTTTTGTTACTTCGATGAAAATTATTGTACATAAACATTTCTTCAATTTTTATTCTAACATTTATTTAAAAATTTATGTATGAATGAGTGATTTATTTAGAAACAAATATAATGATCTTTTTTTTTTAATGAAATTAAATGGAAATTGTTTAAACTTAATGGTTTGTGAGTTTCTTTGACATTTAAACTTTTTTTTTTAATTTGTCTTTGAATATCAAAAGCTAATTACTTTTTTTTCTCTTCATTCGTCCCAAAAAAAATAAAATTACAGATACGGAGAATATTCGATTTGTGTTTGCAGCTGTTAAGGATACAATTCTCCAATCAAATCTTAAGGAATACAATTTGGTCTGAACTGGATTTGGATCAAATAACTATTTTGTGATTTTTTATTATATATTCATAATTCCTTTTTTTCGCATACATGATGATGAATTAAGTAAACAAAAACAAAATAATAATAAAAGTAAAGAAGAGGAAAATTACCAATTGATGGAAAGACGCAAAAAAAAAAAAAAATAAAAATAAGTAAATTCAGATGAAAATCTGGACATACATACATATACAAACACACCCAAAATAAACGAGTAAACTACTAATAAAAACAAAAATGTATGTACACATATATATATTTATTAAAATTCATTTTTTAATGCTATTATTAACAAATCATATAAAAATATATACACAGAAAAAATCAATTTTTCTCAAGTCAAAAATTGAAAAGTAAAATGCGATAAAAAGAAAAACACTTTTCACTATGAAAACGTGAAGGAAATTTGTATGTTTAATAAAAGAAAAAAGTACGGTTTAATTATACACAAGAGAATAAATAAAAAACGGAAAATAGCAAGTAAAGTTCAACTTGTATATGTATTAAAACAGAACCATTCAATGTATATTTATAAAACACAAACAAATGAGCATATATTCTACTACAAAGAAACAAATTTCAGAGAAGCAAAAGAAAAGGGCAGAAAGCAGTGTTTGCATTCGGTGGAGCATTGATTCCAGAATATGCATTCAAGAGGAAAGTGAATTTTACGTTAATATAAATCAGTGTGCAAATCGACAGGTTTTGTTTTTTCTTTATTGTAATATTTATAAAAACACAAAAAATTGAACAACAAGACAATTTAATATAATCGAATCTAATCAAAAAGTTTTTATGACAACAACAACAAAAAGTCAACATTTGCATTGAATGGATAAATGTACGAAAAAACCCGACTACAAAAAACAAAAGCAAACCAAATAATTCAACAACATTTTGTATTTTGCTTCTTGTTGTTAAATTTTTTTATTAATTTGTTTTATGATTTCTTTTTTACAAAAGATATTTTGTTTTCTGTTTTCTAATTTTAGTTTAATTGTACTTTAAACATAAACAAATTGCGCACACATTAAAGAATAAAATATAATAAAAAAAGAAACTATTTATGTAATATATATACATTTATATATATATGAAAAAAATATTAATATACATATATGTGTTAAAGACATATATGTACAATTTAAAAAAAAAAAATTACACACCAAGTTGTTTTTTTATTTGGTAGAATTTTGTGGCACCTTTTTTCAACATTATTTGTTAAACGCAGTTTTCGATGCAACCAGTTTAAAAAACTGTGATTTCAAACTAAAAGTCAAGTCATAGAGACAATTTGGTATGAAAGCAAAACAAAGATACAACATTTTCTCACAATATGCATCCAAATTTGGCCAAAATTTGAATTTTTACAATGGTAACAAATTTTGAGACTGAAAAGTTTCGTTCAAAGTTCTGTTGTTGTCATCATTTAGTACATCTATCTTGATTGCAAGGACTTCCAAAATATTCATTTTTATTACTGCTTTACTTTAACTCAACTCAAATATGTTGACGCAATTTGACTTTCACACACACACACATTCAGAAACTCCAACCAAGCTATCAACACTTCCATTTACGTATATGCAACTCGAAGATATTAATGCGTTTATGAGCTAACGTCGACGACAAAGACGACTTGAGCAGAAATAACCAAAACTTGTCACCGCGTACAAGAATGTCCTCCAATTCGAAAGCACTTAGTTTAAGTACGATTCTACAAGTGTTGGATAAAGCTTTAATCCGTGCATAGAAAACAACATAAAAAAAAAACAAAAATGAATTAATCAACTTAGCTTTTAAAAAGCTTAAAAATTAAATTAAATAAAATTTTTATAAGTAATGAAAATATCGTCGATATTGAAATCAAATGTCGTATTTTCCGTTTCATGATTTGTATGCGCGTCGTGCAGATCAACACGACTTGCAAGCGAGCCAACACCGACACATCGGCACGCTTAAAAATTGGTCTGCGTCGATAGTAAAATTTTTTACTTTTCCGTCCAAAATATTAAAATCGACACAACAAAAATAAAAAGCGAAAAAAAACCACTACCGAAATTATTGTTTTGAACAAACGAAGCCGCAATTCGCCATTTCCATGCAAAGAACGTCGAATGAATAAAAACAAATATATTATTAAAAACAAAATTATATATATACATATATATTTGAATCCCGGCACCAATATTAAAAATAATCAAACGATGAAAATAATATACGAGCGTATTGATTAAAATAGCCTACGAAATATAAAACATTTCTGTTAATAAAATCAAGTGAACTCGTCGTAATTTTGATTCACTTTCAACGATATTTTTTTTTTTGTTTTTTAAATAAACATTTAAGATTTGAATTAAACCAACAAAAAGGTTTTGAGGTCGCTTGTGAAGGTAGTTGAACAGGTAAAATTATTTTAACGAGAGAAATAAAACCAAATTGACCGGTAAATAAAATATAGTAAAATCGTGTTGGGCCTGCATCGATTCATTTGTGGAGCAAAACTTGCCTTCAACAATGAAATTTAATGAACGATAAAGCTCAACACATAAATCAAACATACTTATTTCAATAAAAGTCCATACAAAAAAAATCATATTCAATATTGTAAATCGAAAATTCTAACATATTAACCATAAAGCAGCACAACAACAAGCCTTCACACTACTTAAAAAATAAGAAAAGCAACAAAACAAACTGAGATACTCATCGCTAAAGTAACAAAACTCACAACAAAACCAATATGCTCTGAACAGTAGAAATTTGGAAATTTTTTGAGCTTTTCGTTAGCATTTTGTGCCTTTCTCTCGTTGGTCAGAAGTTTCCAAATCCCAAAAAAAAAGTATTTCAACTGATAGGGCCCAAAAAGAACAAATTGGGCGCACAAAAGTGTTTTGCGTGTTATTACACGTTAAAAAAAATCAATAAAAGAAATAAACGGAAAACAACAAAATCTTTAATAACATTGTTAGAAAACTTATTGAATAATAAATGTAAAAAAAAATGTCTCGCTTTTTCAAATTTTTTGTTCAGCTGTAAATAAATCTTCGTGAATATTAAAAAAAAAAATAAATATAAATACAATCCAATAAATCCGTATAAAAACAAAAATTATAATAAAATATAGCTTAAATCACACACACGTACACACACACACTTACACACAAACGTAATTATATGTATTTTGTATTTTTATATACAATTTATAATTTTGGTATATTAACATTAACAACAAAATTGAAAAGGAAATGATATCCAACAACGTATTTAAATTGATAATCTTTAATTGTAATTATAAAAATGAACATTGAAATGGCAAACTTAATACAAAAATGAGAAGAAAACACAAGCAAAAAGTATTTCTAGTTATGCATTTTCAAAAATCGCAGAAGGAATTTTGAAAGTATTTTAAGTAAGAAACGGTTTAGCGAAGAAACGCAAAATTTCACTAATGAATGTTTTTTTTGGTTAAGTGAATTCAAAAGCAAAGTTTTGAAAAACAAAATACGAGTATGTGAGACCGCTAGCACGCGACCGTGTGAGTGTTAGAAACAATTTTAATGTTTTAACTTTGAGCATGGCAAAAATTAAAATCGAATCCTGTCAAAGTAATATTAAATAATAATAATGAATATTGATTACAGAAAAAATCTTCACATAATACAAACAGATTTTGAAATATGTATGTACTAATGAAATTCTTGTACTAAATATACATATAAAAGTTACTTAAAGAAACAGAATCCAAAAAAAAAAAAAACTATTACGTACATTAGGCTAAATTAATACTAAAATGAAAAATAAATCGAAGCAAAGCATGACAAGAATGCGAATTGTTTTGGCATTTGAATTGAACAAAGCTCGAAACAAGCATGTGAAAGCAACCAGCGTTTTACATGTGCATTTTCCACTTATCCACAATATACATACATATGTACACACATTTACAAAACTACATAAACTAAATGCATGTTGCATGCAATCTCTACTGTTAACGTATATAAATATTACAATTTTGTACAAATATATTGATTTTTTTACACAATTTACAAAACTGTAATTGCTTGCGTTAACAGCCTCACAAGAACATTAACATAAACGGAAATACACAAACACACATGACTTGGGCAGTAACATTGTCTTAGCATTTGTCGTAACGGTTAATGATAATGGAAACTAAAAAAATTTTAGATAATTAAAATAAAATTAAAAAAAAAACAGAAAATGAAATTATCTATGTACACTTAATATTATAAAACAAAACAAAAAAATAATTATAATTAAAACGGATATAAAAATTAAACTGAATTTTCATTGAGTAAGTCTTTTGTTGCAATTCTATTTTGTTTTTTTATATTTTATCAATCAAAATTTTACAGTTAACTTAATATCTAAAATTTAACAGAGGCCATCGGCACTTGGGCAAAGTAAATCATTTACAATTTGTATTTTTTTCTTGTTTTTCTAATTTCAGTAAACTGAGTATCACATTTGAGAATAGCTTTGATTTGACAATACGCACAATGGGAACATTGACCAAATCTTACATATTATAAACTACACAAAAATAATTATCTCTTGCTAAAAAAATAAACACAAATTTAAATAACCGACTTAGAAGATACAATTTTCAATAGTTAACATAATTCGCGACATTTTTTAACTTAAAAAGTAAGAGATGAAACACAGTTGCAATCATACAATGCCCCAAGCCCACATAAAAATCGCCGAGAAATTAAATTGGCTTGAGTGCCATCACAACACAACGAAATCGCTAAGGTTGCGTTCGGGTTGCACCATATTGTTTGGCATTAGCTGCACGAGTTTGTTGAAAAGAAAAGCTCTTTTATTCTTCAGCTCGCAGTCACGATCTCGACGCGCTCGTTTCGGTCGATGAATGCTTGGTTGATACTGGGTGTAGGATGAAGTCGAAGCGCCATCACAAATACCAGAACTACCAGAAGTAGCGTTGCTCTCCAGTGATTCAATCGAAAGATTTTCGGCGGGTGTGTTCACATCGCCTTCAGACTTCTGGGGCAAAAGCGTTATAGATTCGATATGCGGCATTACGGTAGACATCTGTTCTTGTCCATTTTCTTCAGATTTAAAAAGCAGTGACGCTAACTTATGAAACTTTCGAAAAATTACATGTTGAAATACACAAACCAGGTTATAAAGAAATTTCAACTCACATTATTCAATTGCTCTGGATCGTTGTGATCAATCACTTCGGAAATCTGATTACGCAAATATTCCATTGCTCGCAGTGAATCCTTGCGCGCCATTTCTTCGTAGTGTAATTTACGTACCAAGAATCGACAATGTTTTAGTATCTCATCACGTTTAGGCCTATTCATGAAAAGTAATAAATAACACACTCTTTTTAAAATTCAAATGCCATTTGCCTACTTTTCCAGTTGAAGTACCCAGAAATCATCTAAACGCAGACTAGGCATCTGACAAATGCCCGGATTGCCGCCAAATAAATAATGCGTCTAAAAGAAAATTATTAATCTTGAATGAAATACATATTCAAAAATTATTAAAATACACTCTCATACCTTGTCAATGTCATCGTATATCAATTGATGTGCATATCGCGGGCACGGCTCCACTGTGCCATCGCTTTTGCTGGCGCCTAAAGTGTTATTCTTCTTAAAGGTAGTCGCATCTTGTGCATTATGGCGACAATAATAGATCCGCGACCATCGATGATTATGCAACGAATACACCCAAAAAGAGTTGGATGCGTCGACATGCTGTGTATCACGACGTTCCTTCATCTTGCTTAAACTCTGTAAATGAAACACATTTTAAATTTAAAGCAAGCATTTAATTTTGTTTTTTCTACCGAAAATACGTAAATCTCATCTCGTTCACAGTCTATAGTGGCACGCAGAGTGTAACCCGGTGAGGGTTCAAATTTAGCTTCAAGACCAGAGCTCGGATGATGATCTTTGTTGAGCACGGAAATTGCTTGAGTGTCAACATCATACGTAAGAAAATCATCTATATCTTCTTTGCCGCGCAAACCGCCGTAAATGTAAAGTTTTCGATTTTTCTACAAGAGAATAGAGATTTTTAAAAAAGATACCCTTATGAGTAACAAAACTCTACCCACAGTGTGAAATACCATGCAGTGTGTAAATCGAGATTTAATTGAAAGAACATCTGCCTTTGATGCACTAGGATGATGGCAATCAACAAGTAATTGTGCCCATGTGTTCGTTGCAATATGATAAGAGAACAAGCCGGAGTATTCAGGCTCGTTCGATGATGTTGCGGTTACACTTCGTGGAGTTAATACTTTACCACCAAATACGTAAATTGTACGTTTATCTGAATCAATACACATTTGGTGATCATATACTAGCTGTGGCCCACAAACTTGACTTGTGTCATCGCATATCTGCAACCAAGTGCGTGCACGCGTATCATAGAGGAAGAAGTCACTTTTAATGTAATCGGTGGTTCTTATTGAATTATCCAAATATCGGCCCAGCATGAATATATTCTCGCTGACTGGATCAAACACCATTTTGTGACAGGAACGTGGCGAGGGGCCATTAAACTGTTCAGAATGTTCGAACAACAAGGTCCATTTGCTAGTCTCAATATTATAAACCCACAGATCGCTCAAATCATGAAAGCCATCCCAACCGCCATATAAGTACACGAGTCGCGCCTTGGTGTCCACAACGAGTTGATGCCCGCCGCGATTGCCTAAAAGTAAATTCATTATCAATGTCTGACTCATTCCTCAACGCAACAGAGTTCACTACACTTTTTATTGATCTGAATTGCTAATCGAAGAAATAGGTTATTTTAAGAAATTAAAATTGTAGATAAGGTTAACAAAACATTCAATGAACTTAATATAAAAACATACCTGGTTTGAGTGAACCTTGAGTTGGTTGCATATTCCACATGTGTTTGTAATCTTGTTTATTTAGATATTCATCCATCAGACCATCTTGAATACATTCGGCAAGAAATTCTTCTGCTCGATCAAAATCTCCTTGGACAACTAAGCATTTGTGCAATTCACTAATTATTGCGTGTTCCAAGTGCACATTTGTTTGCTCCTGCAGCGCATTAAAGGCTGCTGTATATCCCTGCTGGCGGAAGTGCTTAAGACAAAGCCTGATTATTTCCATCTCCCGCAGCTGAA
The DNA here is from genome assembly GCA_034638295.1 of Phortica okadai. NCBI lineage: Eukaryota > Metazoa > Arthropoda > Insecta > Diptera > Drosophilidae > Phortica > Phortica okadai. The sequence continues at coordinate 8,173,509 of CM067851.1, forward strand.
AAGTAACGGTCACTCATTAGAATTATACATTTTAAGTCGATGTTGCTCTCACCATATTATAGTTTTGCATTCTAGCGCTGGTGTACATAGGATCATCCTGTCCGTGTAATTCAATATACCAAATACTAAAGTTAAATGAAGGTCCCCAAGACAGCAACGGTACAATTTTCAGATAAAGGATGGGTAGGTTTTCTGTCCCATCTTCGGTGATACAACGAAGATTAAATATTTCCGGTATATTGTCATTTCTTAAGCCGCTGCATAGATGAAACAATTTTTTACTAATGAAGTTTCATACATTTGATTAGCAAATACATACCCTTCTAGTAGTTGGACCATGTGCTCATCCTCTAAGCCACCATATATGCGAAATTTCTTCACGTTGCACACGTGTGACTTCTCAAATTTTCCAAATTTAATTTTCTTTACAATAGCGGGTCTTTTCAATTTTAAGGTTAAGTACTGTGGTGGGTTGTTTGTATATGCCGACCAGCGGGATGTTTGATCGTTGGGACAGTCTACCAGAATATTTCTGAGTTAATAAAGAGGTGTCAAGTTCATAAAAAGGAATAAAACTGTAATAATCTATTTACTAAGTCAAAATTGTCATTTTAAAATCCTTTAAACTACATATCCCGACTACCAGTTAATAACAATTACAACATAAACTTACTCTGGCAAATAGTTTGGTGAAAAGCTAGAGTAACGATAAATTTCATAGTTTAGTCGCTCCACCTCGGAGAGTGTAAAAGTCTTTTGATTTCCATTAGTACTTGTCGTTATTGTTGTGTGCGCTGCAGTTGCACCTGTCGTTGAGCCACTGCTCGAACTTGTTGGACTGCTGGATGTAGACGCCATTATGCATGTATGCAACTGTTTATAGCCGAATTACTTCCTCGTTGCTTGTAACAATCACACTTCTATTCCAATCGTTGTAATTAAAACCCGTATTTACGTCCCTTTATAGCTCTTCTTTGAAACGGGTTTTACTTGTTTGTTTTTCTGTTTTGGTTAAAATTATGCAAATACTGCGTCTCTTAAAAGATGTAAAATTTTTTAGGCCTTTGGAAGCGATGTAAGATCGCATTTGGTCTGGATGATGCACGCCAGAAGTTATACCAGGGCCAGAAGCAACATACGACAGTCAACCGACGAAGGACAAGTAGCAAAATCAGAAAATACTGACTGGCTCAATGTCGCTTCGTGTTGCACGGGAGGTTGGGATAGTTTAACTTGTGAGTTTCCCCCGAAATTGAGGTGAACATGGGAAAATATATTTGGCAGCCCTATGGTAACATAAAGGGAAAGTTTTAAAAAACGGTCTGGCAATGTTGTGGGGGAGTCACCCATATTGACTTGGTCCAAATGACCGTGCTACTCCAAGCGACGTTGAGCAGACATGTACTTTCATTTGGCCCTCGACCCTGTCCATTTCGCGACAATTTGTTGACACTGCCTGTTCGAAGCAAAAATGCCTCCTTCGCTGACACGGTGCCGATTCGAATAAAGTATTATAAAGTAGCATAAAACTTAATATAATATTTACTTGATTCTTAATGTATTGCAATACAGATTTTCGCAAAGAGTATTTTAAATTTGTGTACTGTGCGTTCATCTCAACTTTACCGCCTTTACGATGTGAAGACATGAACATCTGGCAGCACTAGTTGGTGCATAGACAAAAAAAGTGAAAAGTGGAAAAAAATAGTAAAAATTCATAATTTCGTAGAAAAACTACACTTTGATATAATCGTTGTAATATTCAATAAGTTAGGTCTAATTGTAATATAGCAAGCAATAAGTACAAAGATTAAGAACGGTATTTTAAGAGCAGCGGAGTGAAAAGTGTTCAATAACCAGTCAGATCAACTGAAAGCAGCCTCACTTATTTCATTGAATTTATATACCTTAATATCAAGAAAATACCCGAAAATCATATAAAATGGTAATTATTGGTTTATTTTAGTCGTCAAGTATGAAAACTCGTCCACAAAGTTGTTACAAAATCATATTGCAAAGAAATAGTGACAGCCTATCCCAAGACACCTGCCAACATCCCACCCCCTTCTCTACCTGATGATAGTTCTACAACCATATCACCGTTTGACACAGATGTTGGTTTAATTATTAAAGTATTAAACAATTTCCTGTAACACAGACCGAGAATGAGATTAATTTAAACTGTCAGCAAGCCGCGCCCACTAATCATGGGATACTCGCAACTAAATGGACGTCCTTGAAGATTTTAATGACATTTTTATATCTCTTTTCTGCAAACGTCCTTTATTAGTATAAATTGAATTAATTTTATAAATATTATTATATTTGATTACAGGGAAATGAAACGTCGCTGCCAATGGAAATGTGCTCGAACTGTAAGTCTTATCAAGCAATGTTTTTAAATACTTTATGAGCAATCTGTATGTGAATGAAAATGAAAGAAATATAATAGTCGCAAGTCACGTCGAAATTTGCATATTCTTAAAACTAAAAGAACAATTATCCACCGTTTCGACAGCTTTGTTTTGCTGTGCAGTCACTGTAATATCATATATGTATGCATTCAAAAGAAATAATACCAAAATATCTTTCATATAGCCAAATCATATTAGTCTGTCGGCAATGATATTGGTATTCGCACTCGTATTCCTAACAAACCCCGTTGTCGCTCACTCACAATAAATGTAGTATTATAAATATATACACATATACACATGTATTTATAACGCAGCCATTGTGCTGTTCACAGATGTTTATTAATCAACAAATATAAGTTCATATGTATATACTTTCTGTTTTGGTCTGCGGCAGAAACATGCTGTATTCAACACCTAAATTAATATAATGACAATTTGACAGATGCAAAAAATAATCCAATCGCAATTACAAGTGTTTATCGCACCTTGACATTGCTTATTGTCATATTGTCTTTGATTTAAATTATTTTAAACTACAACATTTAAAGTATTTTCATTGAATTCAGAAAGCGATCAGACCTGTTTCGAGCCTTCACAATCTGATTTGTTTTTGTTTTCAAGAATTAGTAGTGATTTCTTGACTTTCGGCTCATTGATATGTTGAATAGCTATTCTGAAAAATGTCTAAAAATAATTTTCGTCACATTCTCAATAAAAAACAAAAGCACACGCTCCTTGCTCTAGAATTTACAAAATGTTGATTACACGTTCAGCTATTGAATGAAAGACAATCTGGCTCTCTTTTTTTATTTGTTTGTCTTGATTTGTGGCTTATTTATTTATATTTTCAAATATTTATTTTCTATTCGAATTTATAGTTGACGCCGATGAAATTCGACGTCTGGGCAAACGTTTCCGCAAACTTGACTTGGACAATTCGGGAGCGTTGAGCGTAGACGAGTTCATGTCCCTGCCCGAACTGCAACAGAACCCGCTCGTCCAGCGAGTGATCGACATTTTCGACGCGGATGGTAACGGCGAAGTTGATTTTAAAGAATTTATACAAGGCGTATCACAATTTAGTGTCAAAGGCGATAAGTTGTCAAAATTACGCTTCGCCTTTCGAATCTATGACATGGATAACGATGGATACATATCGAACGGCGAGCTATTTCAGGTGTGTAAAAAACACGCGTCTACATCACAACCTGTTGCATTTTGTACTTTTTAACGTTGATTTTGTCTTCACAGGTGTTGAAAATGATGGTTGGCAATAATCTGAAAGACACACAATTGCAACAAATTGTAGATAAGACAATTTGCTTTGCGGATAAAGACGAGGACGGTAAAATATCATTCGATGAGTTTTGTTCGGTTGTCGGTAACACAGACATACACAAAAAAATGGTTGTTGATGTTTAAAAGTCGCGCTACAAAAATTTCGATGTTGTATTTTACTTTAACTTTATCGTTATTATTATTTATTTGCCGTTTCGAGAATTAGTGTAAAGTCACGTCGATAACAGCGACGCGAATGTTTCAAATCAATTTTTTTTTCTTCGTTTTTGTTTTTATAAGTTTTTTTTCGCATATTAATCAAAGAATATCATGATTTCAAGTAGAAAATCTTGTATTTCTAATTATAAGTTGTAAACTTAACTCAAAGCTGTAGAAAAGAATCATGAAAGCAAGAAAAAAAAATGAAATATGAGATAAAGTAATATGCGCCTCCTACTTTTTAAATAGTCATAATTTATTATATATACAATATAAAATCAAGCGTAATATAATTTAAAAAAAAAAACAAATACTTAAATGAAGGGAATAAAAGCAAACTCGTTGAATGTTACTCAACACAAATCAAACGTTTTTCATATTATACATATTATATAAATATACATAAATAAATGCATATATGAATTGTGTGTCTAAGCTCGAATATACATAACTATATATATAAATATACGACTTTTTCTCGTATTTTAACACTCGATATAAATAAACATATATATGTAGATGTGTACATATGCATAACTATACATATATATGTATATATATATATTTACTCTTACTTATAACTTTAAAGTGCATTAAACAACGTATCACAACGCTGCGTTATACGTTAAACAAAAACCCGAAAACCAAAACCTCTATACATACATAAATTTTACTATATTTTTAAATGAAACAAACGAAACCCAATTGCCAAACTCAAGTCACGCGTAATTCTACTTAACTTTACCGAAAAACCGTAACAAAAAAGTAAATTTAAATTGAATTGAATGCCGCATTTTTTAAATGTCGTGTGTATACATTTTTCTATTGTACGAATAAAGATTACGTGTTGTAACTAATTCAATATGCGCCATAGATATAAAAAAAAAATAAAAATAAAAAAAAAAACAAAAAAAAAAAAAATTCGTTAACAAGAAAAACTACTCGGCACTTTGAGTGAGTTTAAAAGTTGTTGGAGACTCCGTCGCGTCTTTGGAGTCGAATCGAATGAATGCGCTGTGCGCATACCCAATTAGTTTACATGAACCACGTTAATGATAATGATGAAAAAGCTTTAATACTGCTAAATATCATAAATCACATACATTTTTATATAAAAATGCCATATATTTTTCTTTTTTGTTTATTTTGCTCTAGTCAGAAAAAGGAAATCATAACTGTAATTTTTTTAACTTTTTGTTTTGGACAACACAACTGTTGATATTTGCCATAAGCAGCATAAAACAACACAACAAATTTTGTAACTATGTTGAAAAATCAAAACAGATAAATAATTAAAATAAAATCACATACACACACCCAAAAGGTACATACACTTGAGTTAGGTTAGAAAACTCGCGCCCGAAAATTTTCCACTTTTATTAAAAACCTCTATACCTAAGCCTACTAAGTGTATCTATCAAATACTAGTTCTGTACAAAATAAATTTAATTACTTGTAAATTACTTGAAAAGATACTAATTTTTTATTAATTAATTTATTAATTTGAAAATGAAAAAAACAAAAATTACACACATTAATTGTCATTCACAAAAAAATATAACTTTGCCATTTAATGCACCAAATAAAAGTTCGTTCTAATTAACATACAATAAAAACAAGATTTAATTAAAGAAAGCCTCAAAAACAATAAAAATGAATAAAATAAAAATTAAGCATGCATAAATTAATATAAGATGCATCTAACAATCTAATTTTGCAATATTAAAAAAAAAAAGAAATGAAAAAATTTAACAATTTATTAACAAATTCGTAAAATATAAACTAAGTTAACTAAAGCGAAACAAATTAATATATTTAAAAACAAAATAACTGAAAACAACAATTGTCATACGTTTTTCTATTGAAAACAAACATAACAAATTAGCTAAATATATAATTGTAGCAATTTTTCAATTAATAATTAGGCATTGTAAGCAAAAAAATAAGACTTCACTTTTTATTAAAGGCTACAACGAAGTAACAAAGTTTGTGGTTTTTAATAAAATTGCTGTGCTTAACTCGGATTCAATAACACACAACAACAAAAACAACACAAAAATATTCGCATACTAACACTTTAATCAAAACGAACCTCACACTTTACCTTCTTTGTATTCAATAAACCAAAAAATAAAAAATGAAGCAAAGGTTGGAGTTATGCACGCGAAAACAAACTTAAAATTTTTTAAAAGAATTTGCACACTCGTTCATAACACGTTAAACTAATCAAATTGAAGAAAACTATTTAACGCAACTGAAAAAAAAAACATTTACACATAGAAAAACAGGCCAGCGATTTAGGCAACTGTTGGGAAGGAAGCGATATTAATAAAACGATAAACGAATACGACGAACGCTTCCCTTAATAACTCAATAACAAATCAATAGAAAAGTGAAAGCAATTTTAACAATACTTATGCATTAATTAACAAATGATACATACATATATATATATATATATAGATATATAAGAAATACGCGTAACCAATAAAGCAAAATGAAATATTTACATAAACGAAAATTAAAAATAAGTAAAACGCAAATTTTTAACCGCGACAGACATACATTCAAGCGTTCTTAATTTTTCTTCCAACAAAACAAAAAAACATTTTAAAAAAGGTTTTGCAATAAGAATCTCAGATATTTTCCACTACACACACATTACTGATTTTGTATTGTCTTTGCATGATAACCTAGGAAACCCTTTGATAAATCTGAAAACAATATGATAAACCAAATTTAACTACTTTTTAAATAAATAAATAACATTTAATAAAAAAAAAAATTCATTACAGATTTACAATCGCAAAAAATTTATTAATTGAGAATAAAACAAAAAATCTACAAAATTTAAAAACCAAAATATAAAAAATAATGTTTGAAAAGCTATTATTAAAAAATTATGCATAAAAAATGAATTTCAATAAAACAATCTTTAAACTATGAGACGTATACATTTTATTTAAATAATGGCAATACCAACTTTTTTCCCTCAAAATCATAAAACATAAAAATTTTTTATATGGTTGACTTAACCGTTTTAAAAGTGAGGCTGTAAGAAGAGAAGAAGAGAATTTCTAGAAAAAACCTCACGTAATTTATGGACGTCCCCTAAGTATGTTATTTCAGTTGTGGCGCCAAAAGTTAAATTTGTTATGAGTCGCTGTGACTGTATAAAGTTGACAACTTGAAAAGAAGAAGCATACAGCCAAATATGCTTCTTCTTCTGGCCTAATTGAAAACGCTAGTCCACGTTGATTTGACGTATGTCGCGGTATGTTCGCTCCTGACAAGGGAGATACTTTTCTGCTTCTTCTCGATGTTCGCGGGCACCGCTGTTCTTCCACCTTTAATTTGTTGACAATTCACATTCATTTCATGTTCAATTTCACAACTTTTAATTAATTAATTCTCAATTGTCAATTTAAATACAATTTAAACAACAGAGCTACATTGCTCACAGTGATGTCGCTATCAAACAAGTCTTTATAAAGACTCCTTTCATCGTATTGCAACGCCTCGACTTGTCTTTGGACTACACATCCGAGATTCTACCAACTGTGGCAGTGTGATTGTTGCGCTCGTCACGCTCATCATTGATACCCTGGCAGTATAGGCACTACGTGCCTGCCATTCATAGTCTAAGATTCTGAGTGGACTGAGCAGCCGTACGCTTAGACGCCTAAAGACAAAAATAATTAATTCAAGTTAACCAATTAACCGCCAAACAAATTGTTTTTCTCTAGAAATGTTTTGAAAATGTCTGCTATTGAAGGTTTATTTTCCATTCGCTTGGTAACAGCAGATTTCTATTTGGAGAAACCATGTTTAGGATTAGATCCTTGTTATTCTGAGTTGCGCGGCAAAGAAATCAAAAAGGTAAATTACAAAATATTTTTAAAGAGTCCAATTTGTTAACGCACGTTTGAATAGGTTCCAATAATACGTATTTTCGGGCCCAATAGCAATGGACAAAAAACGAGTGTTCATGTTCATGGTGTTTTTCCGTATTTCTACATTCCTTATGAAAAAAAAGATTTTGCCACGTTGGAACGTGGAATCTTTCAAATAGCCACGCACTTGGATAAAGCTATAAACATATCATTAGGTCAGGGCAGTGGAAACGCGCAACATGTTTTTAAAATACAGTTGGTCAAGGGCATGTAAGCATTTTATAAGTCAATTTTGAATCATAAGCATTAAAATAAACTTTCTTACAGACCGTTTTATGGCTATCATCGTAGTGAACATCAGTTTCTAAAAATCTACATGCTTAATCCACGTTTTGTGCGGCGTGCAGCTAATCTCTTGCAAAATGGTGCTATACTAAACAAGAATTTCAATCCACATGAATCACATGTGCCTTATATACTTCAGTTTATGATTGATTATAACTTGTATGGCATGAGTTTTTTACATGTGCCGGAGGAAGTTGTTAAGTTTCGGCGTAATAGCGATGAAGAAAGTAATTAATGAGAACTTTGGTGTACATTAGTCATTTGTTAATAAACTTATTTTCAGGTGTACCTTATTCAGATGTACAGTCCGCCCAATTATTGGACACAACATTATATAAAAAAATTACCTGCAGCGAGCTTGAAGTAGATATTGCATCAAACTTTATATTAAATCGTTTTCAATTGATTACGAAGAGCAACAATATGCATACGAATCCAGGTATCGAAGCCATTTGGCATGACGAAAGGCTGAGACGACAGAAATTGGCCCAAAGTATTGCCGATGAAAAAAAATTGAATGCGGTGCGAAATTGTTTAAATTTATATTAATTGTATGGTATTGAAAATATTTATTTAGATACCCGCTTTGGAAGTACCACCTACTCAAGAGCGACCCAATGTTGAAATAGCTGAGAGTGAGATATTTTTTCGTTCATCACTTGTTAGTAAATTGTTGGTTATGGAGAATTCGATGATGGCTAGCGGTAGTGTTGTAGATAACACCACGAATGCTACATTGTCAACCACAATTCATGATACAAATGTCACATTAAATGCAACTATCTCAGCCAAAGAGCAACGGCGCACATTCAATTTAAAGAAATTACTAGCGAATGCCGTTTATCCTGAAGAGTGCACTCAGGAGGATAAACTAATAAACGCTTCCTTTATTGAAAATCATCTTTCAAATAATAGTACATTTAAAAGTAGTAGCCTGTCACAATTGACCAACAAAAGCCACAATCAATTGAACTCAAGTGAAGACGTTTTCTCAGAAGATACTATTGTTGACGAAGAGCTTGTGTTAAGTCTAACGCAGCCCCATGTGCCAATGGATCTTAGTTGTAAGAGCGCATCAAATAGTTTCCTTTTATAAGTCATTCAATTCAAAAATGTTATAGTGCAGGATGAAGACTTTCAATTGTTGGATGTGTTGCAACAACTCGAGGATCAAAATACAGAATATAATCAAGTCGATTTAGACAGTTCGTTGGCACCACTGTCACAGCACCATAATCGTTGTAATTACTACTGCCTTTTATTTGAAATTCTAATTTAAAATAATCGTTCTAGTTGAACTTACTCCCGAGATATTGGACAAAGAAACCATGGCGGCCGCTGCAAACTTACCAATTTCGACATCTGACTCGGAAAACGAAAATGAAGATGATGGAAACAATGTACATGATTTCTCCATGGCCTTGGATGATATAGATGAGCTTCTGCTCAAAATCACACAAAGTCAAACACAACAAGGGTCACCAACAAAAAATATACAAGACAAAATGCCGCAAATCGATGGGTCCGATGATTTATTGCAACGCACACCTAAAAAAGAGAAGCAGGTAGACATAAGTAAAAAATCACCATCGCGAACACCTAAAACTCCAAAACTTATCGGTGAGAGATTGTACAAAACGCCAACGCGTTCCCCGCGAACACCAAAAAGAGACCTCTCTGCTAGGTATGCACCACTAGCACTTGTGTACTCAAATAAATCCGCACAAAGTAAGTATATCGTGATAGTTATATCATAAAATCAGTTTTTATTATTCCTAAATAGAAACATGTACTACTGCTAACAATATTACACCAACAAAGCCCCATAGCAATAATGCGGATCGTTTAAGCTTGCAGTCGGAATCGAAACTAAGAGGGTAAACAAATAAATACATAATATTTTTGTGTGTGCGAAAGTTAAAAACATTTTAACATTAGTTCCGCTGTTTCATTACGCAAAAAATTAGCTGTAACAGAACTGCGTCGCAAAAGTATTACAGTCTCCAAGGAGGATTGCATTATTTCAGTTCTAGACGCTAAAGAGGATTTTAGTAAAAAGTAAGATCGTTTCATTAATACTTTCACTGTATTCTAATATTGCTATATTTGTAAAGAACTCCAGCTCATCGTAGAAGACGAACTCTCGATTTGGATAAGACGCATATAACATGTTCATTAGCACCGCGTAGAAAAAGTGAGCGAATATTGAAAGTATACACGCCAAATAAAGAATCAAAGTTAAAAAATGTTGAAAAAACAACGCCGGATATGTTGAAAGATAGTTCTCCAACTGTCACACCCACCATACGTCGAAGTCTAAGAAACAAAGAGTTGAACTACAAAGAGTCTGCAGTTGCAGCGATAGCGATTAAAAAATCGGAAAAGCCAAAAATTTCCAACAGCAAAGAGATTGATGCATGTTTTCTTCCTACTACATTTGAACAAACTTCATCTTTGGATAAAACTCACAAAGAATCTTATAACAAATCTACCGCTAAATTATGCAAAAATTTTAAAGTTCGTGTTCAAAATATGAAACTGGGTCAAATTAAAGAGAAAATGTCAGTGAGCGAAGATGAAATTATTGTTTCAGATACAGAGGCTGAAGTATCTAGGATTCAATTATCAAAGACACCCAATCTAAGACGTTTGCGTCGAAGTTTTAGAGAATCCTTGTTTGTCAAACACAACAAAGCAGAAACAAAACGAATCAATCAGGATTTGTGTGGTACATCTAAACCCAGAAATACTTATGATGATTTTAGTTGCTCAGCACAGCAAATTAATTCTGTGTATGAAGCGAAATCGCCAAGAAGCAGCCCTTGTTTAAGTGAGGAGTCGAATGACAATGAACCAACTTTGATGCAAAGTTTCTATGATCAGTCTTTTCTTGTGAACAGTCCGTCCATGTTTAGTGAAGACGTGCCCAGTCCATTGTTACCGTTTAATGATGTTGCCAATAAAACACCGACTATTTCAAACAGTGCTCTAAAAACAACAACTGTGACTGAATCAAGCAATTGTACGAACTCTGCAGCTGATGGTAAGGTCATTGTCACACCACTCGATTTGCCACCCTCCTATGACGAAGTAGTGGAAGGCTGTAGAAAATTCAATATACATGAGCACGAATTTCAACAGCCCTTTTATAGCAACCCAGATGATATAACTAAAATGAAGGAGGTCGGGTTCACAGTACTTCAAATATCTGGAAATAAGCTAAACGATTGTCAGGAGTTTGAGAGTCTTTTAAGTTGCGATGAGATATTGTGTTTAAAAGATTGGCGGCACCAACAATTAATTGACATTGGCGGCCCAACGATGGCAAATCGTTATCGGAATGCGGCACGCGTTCGTGAATATTTCACAACCTGTACGAAAGCGATAATAGCACCACAGGAAGTTGCGCCGACCAAACAGGATGCAAAAATTTGGCTAAAAGCGCGAGAATTACTTATCCAAAAGGAACATGACATGAATGAGGAAAAACGGTTGTCAGAAGATAGCCCGATTAAGGTGAGACGCCAAAAGGTGACAATGATGATGAACGAGGATGGGGTCTGTGGTGACAGTGACACAGAAGATTTGGATTCGGCAAGCCTGACGTTGACACCAATGACGCCAGGGACGCCATTGCAACACAGCCAAGATATGTCAAATGTCAATGCAAGTTTCACACCATTGACGATTAACATTCGAGATTCGTCAGTGGTAAGTCATAGCCGAGTAAGACGTTCTGCCCGACGTGCTAGAATCTCGCTCAATGATCAACTAAATGTTAAAAAAACTGAAACAAATGGGGCTATCAACATCAGATGCATTGCGAGTGAACAACTTTTGACATCAAGCAGCAGTGATAAAGATGAATTGCCATCCAGTCAAAAAAGCGTAAAATCTGAGTCCAGCGAAAGCAGTCTTACGAGCCAAGATGCATTGGCAGAATTGGAGCGTACCTCTTTTGTGCGCCACCTACAGCAATTAAGTGGCCAACATGATATTAGCTTTGGCTTAACAAATGCGACATTGAACAACACGTTCGGCTTTAAAGTCAAACTGGAAAATTTGGAACAGGCAAAGGCGGATATTGAGTATAATTATCTCACTACAATGACTTTGGAGTTGTTTGTGCCGACGCGTGATAATCTGCATCCAGATCCCATGCATGATGAGCTGCGTTGCATGTTCTACGCAATTGAGCATAGCATACCAAGTGTAAGTAATACACAAAAGTCCCAGTTGCCTACCAAAGCATGCGGCTATATAATTGTGAATGATCAACAAGATATTGTGAGTGAGGGACGAATACATGGCATTGAAGCTGACATTGAAGTTCGTGTGGCCAAAAATGAAATGGAAGCTTTAGAAGCTCTATTAGAATTAATAGAACGTTGGGATCCGGATATTTATGCTGGCTACGAGATTGAAATGAGCTCTTGGGGGTATGTTATTGACCGTGCCAAGTATTTGTGCTTTAATATTGTACCGATGCTGTCCCGAGTGCCCACTCAGAAAGTTCGTGATTTTGTCGACGAAGATCGCGATCACTTCACGGATTTGGATATAGAGGTAAGTTAAATAGAATTTATGAAATTCGTATTTTACATATTATATTATGGAACCAGATGAAAATCTGTGGTCGTATAATGCTTGATGTTTGGCGTTTGATGCGCTCGGAGATCGCACTGACCTCATACACATTTGAAAATGTTATTTATCACATACTGCATAAACGTTGCCCTTGGCATAGCTATCGCAACTTGACCGATTGGTTTGCCTCGCCCTGTTCGCGGTGGATTGTCATAGAATATTATTTGGAGCGCGTGCGTGGTTCAATGGCGCTCTTGCATCAACTTGATTTAATCGGTCGTACAAGCGAAATGGCAAAGCTGATTGGCATACAGTTTTATGAGGTGCTATCGCGTGGTTCACAGTTCCGTGTGGAGAGTATGATGTTAAGGTAAATTTAAGTAGAAAAAATTACAAATATACATAACTAATTTCACTTCTTTTAGAATAGCAAAACCAAAAAATCTAGTGCCACTGTCACCGAGCGTACAGCAGCGTGCACATGCGCGAGCGCCAGAGTATTTGGCACTAATTATGGAACCACAGAGTCGATTCTATGCTGATCCATTGATTGTGTTAGACTTTCAAAGTTTGTACCCTAGCATGATTATTGCCTATAACTATTGCTTCTCTACGTGTCTTGGACGTGTCGAGCATTTAGGCCAGTTAGTGTTTATTTTAACATACACCCGTAGTCGTTTGATTCATGACAATAATCCATATTCCAGATCCACACCTTTTGAATTTGGTGCCTCACAACTACGAGTTTCGCCTGTTATGCTTAAAAAGCTGCTCGATCGCGATCTTGTCACGATCTCGCCGTGCGGTGTTGTCTTTGTGAAGTCGGCAGTACGCGAAGGCATATTGCCACGCATGTTAACCGAAATACTCGACACGCGTCAAATGGTCAAGCAGTCAATGAAGTTACACAAAAATAACACGGCACTTCAGCGTATATTGCACTCTCGACAACTGGGCCTGAAATTAATGGCAAATGTAACATACGGTTATACAGCGGCTAATTTTAGTGGGCGCATGCCATCCGTCGAAGTTGGCGATACCATAGTCGCGAAGGCTCGTGAAACATTGGAACGTGCCATCAAAATGGTTGAGACGAATGAAAAGTGGAATGTCCGTGTTGTGTATGGCGATACGGATTCAATGTTTGTCCTTGTACCAGGCCGTAATCGAGAACAAGCGTTCAAGATTGGCGAGGAAATTGCGGATGCAGTTACTAAGCAGAATCCACACCCGGTTAAATTAAAATTAGAAAAAGTCTATCAGCCCTGCATACTGCAGACGAAAAAACGCTATGTCGGTTACATGTATGAGACGCCTGACCAAACTGAACCTGTCTACGAAGCAAAGGGTATTGAGACAGTGCGACGCGATGGTTGCCCAGCAGTTGCTAAGATGCTGGAGAAAGTCTTACGCATACTATTTGAGACGGCGGACGTAAGCCAAGTAAAGCAGTACGTTTGTCGACAATTTACAAAATTGCTCTCTGGACGAGCCAATTTACAAGATCTGATATTTGCCAAGGAATTTCGTGGCCTTAATGGTTACAAGCCCACAGCATGCGTGCCTGCTTTGGAAATGACGCGGTAACTTTGATTTAAACATTTGTTTGACCATATTCTTTAATTTGTCCATTTGATTAGGAAATGGTTACAAACCGATCCCCGCCACATACCACGCCGTGGTGAACGTGTACCCTTTATTATTATTAACGGCCCACCGGGGGTACCATTAATACGTTTGGTGCGCAGTCCACATGAATTATTGTCAGATGAGGGATACAAGATCAATGCTATCTATTATATAACTAAAGCGATAATACCGCCATTGAATCGTTGTCTTCTGTTGATTGGCGCCGATGTAAATGAGTGGTAAGCAAAAAAAATGTAAAATTTTGGAATAAAAATACATTATTGATGTAAATTTCTTTGTTTAGGTTCACAAATCTGCCACGTAAGATTCTGTTAACGCCAGCACTTTCCAATGCCAGTGAACTGAAAGCTAAAAGCAAAAACTTTAATCAGTTAAAGAAGAGCACAATTTCACAATATTTTTCGAACACAAATTGTGTCATCGACTGTGGCCGGCAGACAAAACAGGGCATCTGCTCTGTGTGTGTCACGGATGCCACGAAATGCTTTGCAATTTTGCAAACGAAGATTGCCAAATGTGAGCGCGGCTTTCAGCTAACGCAGCAAATTTGTCAGGTTTGTTGTGGGCGAGTCGGCGATTTAAACTGTGGCTCGCTTGACTGTCCAGTTTTGTATGTCCTTGAGGTAAAGCGTAGAGAACTTCAGCAGATCGAACATTTTCGCAAATTGCTGGATACTTGTTTTTAAATAAAATTTTAAATTTGTTTTTATTCAATTGATTTTTATAAAATTTTCATAACATATTTATATAAACTTCTATAGTACGTTCCACTCTAGTTCACTAACGAAAAAATATATATATTTATTATTACAATATTCAAGTTCATTGCTTTTTTGTATGTTATTTGTTCTGCTTTGCCAATAAATAACCTACTAAATTTTTCTGTGTCGACAACATTTATTTATTGATTATTTTGAGAGCGGCGTTAAATTTACAAATTCAACATTTGTAAATGCCACGTGTACCAAATTATAGTTCCAAATGCATTATTGTATAAAATTCTATTGAATGAACTGGGAATGCTATCGACTATAATTAATACAATATTTGCATTCAAAAATATATATTTTTTATATTGTGACAACATTTGAAGTTTTATATTTTACTTTGATTCAAAAACACTTCCAACAATTACTCAACAGCCTGTAATAGTTTTATGGCCGGAGTGATATAGATAAAAAAAAAAAAAAACACTCTAAAATGATAATATTCAATTGTACTTGCATTGAGTAGCATCATTTGGATGCGTTTAACATGTAGACACGTACAAACAATTAGTTCCTATATATCATCGTCCATTTCAAACATCATTGAATTCTTCATGGACTCAGTATCGGATTCAAAGTGATCACGTTCACGCTTTGTTTGTTTCTTGTTTGATTTCTTGGCAGATTGCTTAAGATTGCCCCCTTCGTTGTGGTTGCTAGTAGCGGCACTTAGATCCAGGCCACTATCATGTTGCGGCACTTTCTTATTGTCATGCACATCACCGACGATACAATTGGCTTTAAAATACTTTGTAATGCTTGCCGGCTATAAATGCAAATGAAAACAAAAAAAAAATATATATATATATTATATTTGGTAATTTTGTAATTGATTAAATAATGTCCCCCCCGACCACTTCACAAAATTCACATTTGGCACTTTGCCACTACGATTCACGACGAAAATAAATACCTTTAAACAAAAGACTATTATACAAATTTTAAAATAAAAAATGATTTACGAATTAACGAGTACATAACAATGGCATCAGGTTCACTTGATCTGATCACGTTATCATTATTTACGTTCACGTCTGCCGCTCAAACAAGTGAAACAATTTTTCGCTTAAACCCACTATAGTACAGTAAGGAAGTCGTAAAAAAGGGGGTTACCTGGAAAGTTTTGCGGGAGTTTTGAAAATTGGCATCTATATGGATTTTGGGTTGCTCTTTCCGAATTTCCACTTTGCGACCTTCTACGACCGCCGCTCGAGCCGCCATTTAAAAAAAATGGCGTCCAAAATCACTTTTTCGACCATATCTCCATTTTGGCTCATTTTACGGCAAAAACATTTCTATACTAAATTAAACAGGAGGAAATTTCCAACAAATTATGTTCTAACCTTTTTTTTCGTTAGACTAACAGTTTAGGCGTACGAGCGCCGCAAAGTGTACAACTTTGGTACTATGGTTTTCATACATTTTGTATGGAATTTGGTATTGTTTTGAATGATAATCTTAATCTCAGTCCAAGTGATTTAGATTTCACTAACTTTTATTGTGTTTGGTGTTGAGATTTAATGTTATATTAATCATCAATTATAATAAAAACGTTCCAAATTCAAGTGCAAATTTACAAATCCAAACCAACCGTTTTTTCATCAAAAATTTACGTTTTCTTATGAAAGAGGCAAGTAACACTAGCATGGTTCTGGGCCTGTAAGTCTGTTGACGGGTTGGGAACGTTGTGTTTACTTGAATATAAGACAAGTACAATATTAAATATTAGCATCAAACACAACAAATTAAGCAAATTTTAAAAATTTTGATTAATCAAAATCCCATACAAAATGTATGAAAACCATAGTACCAAAGTTGTGCACTTTGCGACGCTCGTACGCCTAAACTATTAGTCCTACGAAAAAAAAGGTTAGAACATAATTTGTTGGAAATTTCCTCTAGTTAAATTTAGTATGGAGATGTTTTTGCCGTAAAATGAGCCAAAACTGAGATATGGTCAAAAAAGTGATTTTGGACGCCATTTTTTCAAAATGGCGGCTCAAGCGGCGGGTGTAGAAGGTCGCAAAGTAGGAATTCGGAAAGAGCAGCCCAAAATCCATATAGATGCCAATTTGCGACACTCCCGCAAAACTTTCCAGGTAAAACTACTTCCTTACTGAACTACTAATTTAATTAACAACTCCAAATAAAACAGAAAAAATGTATATGCGCGCCTATTTTTGGCAAAATTGTTCTCACCTTGTGATTGTGGCTATCTTCGTAATCGGCGGAATCGCCTTCGCTGACGCGTCGTTGAAGTGCACGCAATTTGCGATCACGCCGCTTCTGATTCTTCTTTCGCTGGCCCAAAATGCTTGAGTCGAGTCTAAGCGAAATGATAATAGATTTCAATTGTATTCAATTGACTATGACAGAAATAAAGTACTGAAATAACATACCTAAAGACCTGCTTCATAATATGATCATTAAATCTAACAGTCTTTTTACAACTTTCTGATAAGCCATCATCGTTGCGTTCTTCTTCAGGTATTCCGCCAAATGATTGCGAAAAAATGTTGACGCCAGCATCAACTGATCGCGAATATGACGAGTGACACTCATCGATAGATGAGCAGCTGTCTGAAATGGATGGTCGGGGGCCATAACGGCTAAAACGCTTTAAAATTCCCTTAGAAGTACCACTCCCCACACTGCTTGCAGTGACGCTGTCATGGCACTCAGAGTAGCTGCGCTGTTTTCGTTGCATTGGAATCTGATTTGCGACATTTTCACCAGCGATTCGTTCCGGCGATGAGTCTTCATCATTATTAAATAAATCATTTGCAACTGATTGGTTGTGCTGTTGTTTTTGCTGTTGGTTGACATGTTGCTCCATTCCTTCGATAGCTTTAAGGTCATCGCAAGCTGATTCGGAAAGTGATCGACGTTTTTTGTTACGTTTGCGTTGCTTTTTACTTTGCTTTTTTTGTGACTCGTCGTCATCATCCTCGGTGGTATTAGCAGCACAAGAAGAATATGTAGACTCTTTGTTTGGCTTTATCTCAATCGACACCGAGCTCTCGCACTCTGTACGTTTTACAGTAACATTTAAATTAGAAGCGATCGGTCCTTGCGGTGTATTTCCAAGTTTGGCAAGACGATCGTTGCTATTTAACTTTATTTTGGTGTGTAACTTGTATTGTTTGAGATCTTCGGCGTGCAAGCCGGCTAGATAGCTTTGCAGTTGTTCACTCGACACATTCAGATTGAGTGTGAGCACAAGGTTGTTCTCCCAGGCTTCAGCTTCGGCAGTTTCGATACGTAAATCGCCAAAATTAACCTCAGTTGGCAATTGGACGAAGAATGCATAATGCGTCGGATAGTAGCCGGAGCCAATAGACGAAAACTGCAAATGCAGGCATTGCGATTGCTTCAGGGTGTCTATTGAGTCCGGCTGTACATTGCGCACGTGCAGCACGAAGGACATGACATTGTCCAATACATTGCAGTCGAATTTTGCAGGAAACTGGTAGTGTATGGAATCTTTTAGGAACTTGCGCGGTGAATGCACCGGTGTGGTAGTCGGTGTAGTGTTGGCGGCTAGAAAGATATTTCAATATAGCTAAAATTGTTTATTCTTTCATAAGAAAAAAATTACAGTCGTCAGTGTTGGCGCCTTTTGTCTGCTCTTCTGTGGAATCACTAAGTTCAGTGTCGGCATCATCTTCTTCAACAGGCGATTCACTATTCGAATGCAGCTCGACGCCACTGTCTTCACGGCTGAAATTTCGAAGCACATCGTGCAATTCACGTTCTTGGGCGGCATTCGATCTGACAACTGGCAGTTTAATACATAAACGGCGCAGATCAGTGTCAAAGCGAGCGTTTCCCGCTTTATCGTTAACTGCGTAAGGCAGATCCAATTTAAGACGATACTTAGCACCAGCCTCTTTGCTCAAGAAGTAGATTGAATCACTTGTGACATCTAACTCACAGTCGGCTGTTGATTTGAGCAGCGGCAACTCTATTACAACAAGCAATGAGCGGGGCACCGTAGTGTTCAACTTGGCGTCCAACTCATATGTATGCTCGGCAAGATCCACATCATGGCAATGTTTTACGAGATACTTTGGCGTAGCGTATTCCGGCCGTGAAACCGATTTCGTCTTCATTGGCAGCACTTTAGGCTTCCCACTCTCTGCCGTTGGCTTCGCAGGACTGACATGGTCCAATGGATGCGGCTCACACTGCTCATTCGTCGGATTTGCAACAAGTTTACGTATCACTGTCGGTCGTGCCATGCCTTTGTATTCCAGCTTCGGGTACTTGAGATTAGCGCGATCGAGCTTGACTTGAAACTCGCGCTCAACTGCATCGAGAGCCGTCTCAATAAGACACTTTCGGAAATCACTATTGCGCTGAGACAAATACAGAGCGTCTGGATGAAATACCACATCAAACACCTTACAACGTTTCTGTTTCGCGTCGATGTCATCGCGTGGAGGTGTCTGCGCCAAAGGTATTGACCAACTTAGACCACGTGCGCCCGTCTCCGGATTGAGCGCAGCCTCATTTTTGGGTGCAGCCACATCCGGACAACTCGCAATGTTCACAAAACACTTACGCTCACCATCGATTGAGGTCTTTATCACAAAACCCGGCTTCGGATGTATAAATGTAACATCAACACCACGTTCCTTCTCGAACTGTGTAATTTCCTGCTCATAGAGTTTACGATTTTCGGGATCTTGAATCTCGTCGACATAGTCAAAGAAGAGTTTTCGAAACTCTTCCTTGTCTAAAGCTTCGCGTATGCGTTCGAACTCCTCTTTGCTTATATCTAGCTTTCGGTCATCTAATGCACTTTTCTTGTACTGTTTATTACGTGAACCAGATGCGGTGGACATAGCGCAAGCACAAAATGCTTTAACACTTTACCTCACTTCACTTCACTGACGATTATCACACTTGCGCTGTATTTTTCCACCGAATGCAGCCCTCTTGCCTATTGAATTAAGCACGCAATACACAATTGAAACACTTTTTATCTCTGTTTTTACGATTATTTTTCCACCCGTTTATTTGATTTTAGTTTCTGTAACGACCAAGAATAAAAAAAAAAATTATTACGATGTACTTTGTTTACTGCAAATAAACAAAATACTTTTGACAAGCCCGATTGGACCACAGAATTGCCAGAATGTTCGTTAGATACGTTAAAGTGTTTTGATGGTTTAGCATTACAAAGTCTTATAGAATGTGTTAATAAAAACAACTAACGCAAATCTATATTAATGGCTATAAATACACTCACATGTATTTATGTGTACGTATTAAATGTTGTATATATATTTTTATTGTAGGTTTTTTTCAGATCAACTATAATATTAATTTGCATTTGTTTAATCAATTATTGATTTTTTATCAGTAAGCACTGACAACGATGAATCAATAAACAATTTCACGTATTTTTTAATACTTTCATAATTTGTGTAAATATAATAACAGTGACGTTTTAATCTTGAAGGTCGTCGCCGGTATGTTTTGCCGGTACCAGCTTATCTCAATAATATAAACAAATATATCAAAAATATATTTTTAATTGGCAAATTACTTATGCAATTCTTAGAGAAAATTACTAACAAACAAAAGTAAAAAAAAAAAAACCACGAGGTTTCTTTTTAGATTTTGTGTCGCTTAAATGACTGAAAAACAAAACGTACTGCGTAGTAGTTTGTTGAAATTTATACATATGTAATCGTTGTTGTCTGCTTCGTTTTTCTGATATTACTTTTTGTTTGTTATTTGTTTTTTTTGACTTGTTTTTCACTAGTTTGCTTGACGTGTCTGCTGTTTGACCGAACGTGGCGAATGATTTAAAATGAGTGATTAGAAATGCCGGCAAGCGTTGTTCCATGCGGCGTAAAATTGAGTATCTCAATTCATTTGCCCTCAATATATTGTAGCTGTTGTTGTATTTTCTTTTTATTTTTATTGTACAATAAGCAGAATAGCGAAGAGAGTGTCCACAACAAATGAAGCGAAGAAACGAACAAACAAGCAAAAGATAAAAGAAATACGAACTGAAGGAGAGAGGAACGCGCATTAACACAAACATACATACATACGTATGTATGTTTTTATGCGTGTGTAGAAAAATTATTATACTATAATTTTTCGAGAAGGAAAAGTAAATAACTTCTCAAATTTTACGTGATAAAAAACACGTGCCGTGTTTTGATAAATATGGAAAGTGGTGCAATTTTGTGGCAAATCAATAGCAATTTGTTTGGTCAATAATTGTAATTCTACAACTTTAATGAAACAAACAACGTTCGGCTTTCAGCTCTACGGCTACGTGGGGGTCATGTACATATGCGCATCTGCTGCACTTGTATTTCATTTAATGGGTGGTTGCATTTTCTTTTTTGTTTTTATTTGCTTGTTTAACCGGTCCGGCAATGCATATTTCGTATGTTTTATATATTTTATTGTGTAAGGTTATGTTTTGTGATGTAAAATTCTTGTTTTTTTCTTTTTGCATAAATTTGTCAAATAAGAAATAATCAAAAGTCATTTATGTTTAGCTTTTTCACCTAAACAAAAGATGAACACTGTTTATATAAAAAACATTTCTTTAATTACAAATTCACTCTATATTTTCTTTATAATTGTTGTAACAGAACCGCACGAAGTTACAGTTAAGACAGTGTGATAGTGTGTATATGTTCGAACGAACATCTGCAAGTTTCAATAAAACACGTCTAGCTCGTTATTGGACGATGTTTTAATTGCTAAGATCGCTTATGTCAGACACTTGCCCACAGCACATAAGACACTTTTTTAAGAGTAATAATTACATAGAGTGGAAAATGAACACTTAACGTTTTGCATGTCATACACAGTTACGGTTCGCACAACGGTTTGAGTTCGATTGTTTTTTCAACCTCTAAGTAGAGTAGCGTATGTTGTTAGGAATTGTATGTATACATAAGAGTTCGATACAAATGCCGTGGGTTTTTGGTATTTTTATGGAAATTAGTATGTATATACACAATTCCTAACAACATACGTTACTTAGTCGCTGAAGAACGATCGAACTCAAACCGTGTTGCTGACCCTAACTGTGCATGAGAGAAACGCAAAATTCGAAAAGAGTTCATTTTCCACTCCATGTAATGATTACTCTATGGGGTCTCTAGATGATTTTGCGAAGTGAATGAAAAATGTATTGTGCAAATGTAGCAAGTTTTCAAAATTTTGGGGCAGCCTACGCAGAAAGGTGATTTGTCGCGTCTTGCGTTTATTGGTCGGCACATACGACACTTTAATGCTGATAAATTTCTAAAGAGCGTGCCAGTACTGCCCTACAATGTTGTTTCGGTCACATTTGTGTCCTTTTTCGAACTCATTGCTCCCATTTCACACTTTGTCATATATTTTCTGTTTTGTTATTTTTAATTCAATACGAAATATTTATGCTTCTGCCAAAATAAATTACAAAAAAAACCAGGCAACATTTCGATCGGAGCGAGTCTCGTTATCTATGTGGTCTAAAAGAAAAGTAAATTTATAAAATTCTCTTCTTTTTTATCTTCTCTTTTCTTTAAAACGCACAAAAAGTAGGAAAAATGCCCCGGGAACCCGACTAGCATGATCAGCGCTTAATTCCCCTCAGTGCCATAGTTTTAGCACACTTTTAAAAAAAAAAAATCCAAAATCGAGAACATTTTCCCTCTCGCGCATGTCGATGAGTATCACCTCAATGTGGAAACAAAAAAAGTCATAGAGTAACTATCCAAAGAGTAATAATTCATAGAGTAATATTTGTGTAGAGTGGAAAATGAACTCTTTTCGCGTAAAATTCCTAACTATAGAGTAATTATTACATAGAGTGGAAAATTAACTCTTCCAACGGTTTGAGGTTCGATCCTCTTTCAGAGACTAAGTAGCGTATGTTGTTAGGAATTGTATGTATACATAGCTTCTTAGTCGCTGAAAAACGATGAAACTCAAGCCGTGATGCGGTGCGTAACTGTGCAGAGAAACGAAAATCGCAAAAAAAGTTTATTTTCTACTATATATGATTATTACATAGAGTAATAATTTACATAGTGTGAAAAATGAAGTCTCATAATTTGCGTTAAATCGGACCAAATGGGACGGAATGCAACCATATGTTCGAGGGAAATTATTTTGGAACGGAACCGTACCGAACGGTAGCGAGAACAGCCGAAATATATGCGTCTATATAGCTGTCTCACTTGGTGCGCGATTGGCTTATACGTTATGACGCATGTTGCACTAACCGCCCTATTTTAGGAAATGTCTTAAAAATGTCTTCGTTGATACAAATGTATCAGTGAAGACATTTCTAAAGGAGATTTTAAGCATTTCCGTATTTTAGGCAACAATCTCTTAGATCGAAAGCTCTTTTTAACTCGAAAGCTGTTTTTGAGATAACAGTATGAAAAATTTATGTTAAGCGTATGTTAAGTTCGGCATGGAATATTGAAATTACTTATGTTTCGCGTATCTCAAATGAACATGAGTGTAGCTAGCACTTTTATTCCGTCTCGTCTTCTTCTTGCATTTTGAGACACAAGTGCGCCACTTTTGACACCGATTGACTGACACAATTGACACAGCAATCGGTTAGGTGACACAATCGCATATGCGCCGTGTATCGTCATGGAACATAGGCCTACCTAATGTTCATTCATGTTTACAATTGCTTTTGTTTTTCTGGTTTGAAAAATATAAAACTGCAATAATATAAACAAATAATTAATCAAATGCAATTATTGAGTTCTCATGATTATGTGGCTTCAATTGCTATATTATTTTATGAAAACAAAATGTTTGCAAAATGAGTAAAAGTGAATATAATTATTCAAAATAGTAATGTAATAAGAAAATTAACATTTATTAAATTATTAATATTGAAAAAAAGTCATACTTTTCCAATTTATATTAATTTCGCAAACATTTGCCTTAAAATCTTTGTTAAGACGTCCTCGCGAGCAGGTATTAGAAAATGTCTTCGTTAAGACGAAAAGAGCTTTTTTTTCTGTTCCTAAAATACGAATTTCCTTAAAAAGTTATCAACTGGCATTTAAGAGAATGTTACGGCTTAACAGTGTCTTAACTTGCTTAAGACATTTCCTAAAATAGGGCGGTTAAGCAAGTTAAAACACTGTTCAGCCCTAACATTCTCTTAATTGCCAGTTGATAACATTTTAGGGAAGTTGGTATTTTAGGAACAGAAAAAAAGCTCTTTTCGTCTTAACAAAGACATTTTCTAAGACCTGCTAGCGAGGACGTCTTAACAAAGATTGTGACGCAAAAGTGTGCGAAATTAATGCAAATTGTGAAAGTATTATTTTTTTTTTGTTCAATATTAATAGTGAAATACATAATAATATTCTAATAGTAATGTACTATTTTGAATAATTATATTCATTTTTAGAAGAGCTTTCGATTTAAGACATTGTTGCCTAAA
The DNA here is from genome assembly GCA_034638295.1 of Phortica okadai. NCBI lineage: Eukaryota > Metazoa > Arthropoda > Insecta > Diptera > Drosophilidae > Phortica > Phortica okadai. The sequence continues at coordinate 8,198,107 of CM067851.1, forward strand.
ATACCAAAAGGCTTAAAATCTCCTTTATTTTTAAGAAATTTCCTAAAACAGGGCGGTTTATATTCTTATTTATTAAGCGCAAATTTGCATACAGGGGCATACAGTTGCTTTAAATCCTGAGTGCTTGGCAGCTGAATTTGATTTGTCTTGTGTTTTGTTTTGTTGATGGTCTGAAGCTGCATCTATGGTTATATCGCAATTAGTTAAACTTGTTTATAAAAAGGATTGCATTAGATCCAAATATATGTACATGTATTCAATTCCTGCTACTATTTTGTTGCAAAAATAAGAAAATAAATGAAATTTATGTATAAATAAGAAAATAAATGAAATTTATGTATGTTAATAAAACTTAAATTAGTAAAATTGTTAAGACACAATATAACTTATCATTTACTTCTCTTAAATTTTATTTTACTAGAGAAGTTTGTTATTAAATAAATAAATGTAATTAATGTATTAACAAACAAAACATGCAGCAAACATAGAAATAAATAAATACAAATCAATTTTAATTAAAAGCAGCGTTTCTTCGCAAAATACACCCACGAAAGACATCGAACGCAACTCAAATTTACATTACGGAATTGCTTTTAGGACGTGAACTTTTCTTTTCACTTGAATTGCTAATATAATCCAAACAAGTGGGACAACAATACACTGTTTTACTCAACTTATTCAAAATTGGGAAACTTTAACGAAATTCTTATGTGTCCATATTTCACCTAGGAACATATGCTAGTAAGTCACAAAATAATCCTTGCAGATGTTGGTAGAAGTAGTCAAGACCGCGAATTGAGCGCACGTTTCTCTGTATGTAAATACTTACTCTATGCTGTTAATATTTTCCTTTAAATAAAAGTGTCAGTCTTTTAAAAAAAGTGTCAGCTTTTCATTGCATCGAACTAATGACCAACCTGGTGATTTGACAAGTGCTGCCAATTTTTCAGAAGCAAAATGAACTGTATAATATTTTGAGAATTTTAACAGCGCTAAAGAGAGGAATTGAGAGACCCTGAATTCAAATGAGTGGTAACATTGTGGTAACAGTCACTTTAACATACACTTACAGCGTATTAGCAGCATGTTTACAGTGCAGGAACAGTGTGTTAACAGAGCTGTAAGATTCCGTGCTGGAAATCAACTGGCGTATGTCCGCTTCAAAATTTCAAGTGCCATGGTCCAGTACATTTGCAACTCTCTAGTTTCGAATAATCTGGCATGTATTCGCTTGAAATGGCATGTGCCTGTGGTACATTGTTGCAGAATAGATATACATAGCTATAGTTGGTCGTATGTTGTTTTAAAATGCCCAGTGTGAATAGTCAGTTCAACCGAAAATTCTTAATTTCAGAGCTAACAGAGGCTTTATAGATTTTAGAAATTTTCCCTTATTGCGTTCACTTTTTAATTAAAAATTCCCTTTCTTTTTTTAAACAAGTTGGATCCACGATTTGAACAATCTGACAATGTACTTATTTTGTGGGATTGTCTACGAAGTATAAATTGGATATATGTTTCAAAGGTCTCATTTACCTTATTTCAACGCTGAATTTAGGTATTTAAAAACATTTTTCAAATGTGATATCACAACTTCTTTTTTTATGCAATTGTGCCATATAATTTTGTCTATTTTATGTCTCTATCTTCTTTTATTCGACTTCTAGTTTTACTCAAAAATTCAATTGTTTACCAAAAACCATTAAACCCCTTAACTATTCCTATTTTTATTACTGAACAGAAACAAAATTGAAATTTATTATTTGAAATATACTTTATTTGTAGGCAGTTTTTGAAGAACATTTTAATGACATTTATATATATATATATATATATTATGAACATGTTGTTATTTATTTATTTTTATTTTCAATTAATCGTTCCGTAATTCTTCACTATAATTTTTATATTCATATATATATACTTTGCTTCCATTTTTTAAGTTGTTAATTTCTTTTATTTTTATTTAATGCTTTTTGTAAACTTATGTTCTGGATATACATATATATCAACATATGTATATGTATTTATTTTTATATTATATATTTATTTATATATATATATATATATATATAGATATACATATATTAATACATACATATGTATGTGTATAGATGTATATATTATGTAATATAGCCTAGAAGTATTTTACTTAAAAAACACTAATAATATGTTATTTTTTTTATATTATATATATTTTTTTTTATATTATATATATATTTTTTTATATTATATTTATCATTAATAATAATTATTATATTTTATCAATATCATAGATCACCGAATTTGTTAAAAAAATGTTTACAGAAAAATGTTACTTATTTTTTTATTATTCGCCTTTTTCTTATAGTTTTTGTATATGTATATCGCTTTTGTTTTTATGTTTTTTTTGTATCTTCTTAGTTGTTTTATTTATTGAAATACATTGTGTGATTTTTGTTTTTTCTTCTTTTTATGATTCATAATTTGTATTTGTTATGTGATGTGAATTATTTTGTAGATTTGTATGAATATTTATGTATATAGGCTATGTACATTGTAAGTACATTATTGAGTCGCTTTTGTTTAAACAAAATTTGTTGTTTTAATAATTATTGTTTATTTATTAAATTAGTTTGTGTTTGGTATTTTCACTAGCTTAGCTTCTAGTTATTTTCTGTTTAATAAGACTCATTCAAAATTTAAATGAAAAAAAAAAAACAACAAAAATCGTGTAATTAAATTATTTAATTCGCATATTTTTTTTTTAATTATTGTACAATTAATTCGTAAACTCGTTTTACAATTAATTTCGATTTTATATTTGACTTTTCAAATAATAATTTTATATATTCCATTTTATATGTCTATATATATATATGTAATTTTTGTATATATGCTAACCATTCAACAACAAACGTAAAATTATGAACATTGTTCTTGGTGTTTGTTTATTTGTATGTTTGCATATCCTTTAATCCCTTTTAAAATGTCATTTTACATGCAAACCAATTGAAGCTCAGCCCATTTGATTTAAATGCTTTGCTTGTGTGTGTACGCCTGCCTATGTGTTCATCTGTTGAAGTATAATTTTTCTTTTTTGAGATTCGTGTTCAATTCACTAAAGTTCATTTTTTAGCCAAGTTGTATTAATGATTTCTTGGCTTTTGCTGAAAGCAAAAAGATATGAACAACGAAAATGTTGCAAGCTTCTTAAATTGTTACACGTGTTTTTTTTTCGTTTTCATCAATTTTGTTTGTCAGTTCATTATTTGAATTATCGTTAAAGAATATTTGACGGCGGGGATTACATGATTTGTTAATTTGAATCGCATTGATTTTTATTAATATGAGTATTGAACGTTTTTGCTCGTTTTCTAAAAAAAATCATAAGTTTTAAGTTTAAAAAAATCAATCTTGGCTGACAAATTTCTTGCTGAATGCCCTTCAATGTGTTTCAGTATTTGAATCTTCTCTACGTTTTGTAATTGAATTCAATATTCTTGATTACTTTCACTGTATGTGTTAAAGCGTTTGTACAATATTTCTGCGCCCGACTTAAGTTGCCGAACTTATCTCTCAATTTGCTAATTTTGTGTTTACAAAAATTATTTCGCGGACATTATTGCCAATTTAATTATCCATATGCTTGTTATAAGATATGCCAGTGTTACATCAGCCAAAGTATCAAACAGCTCAAGGTTGTTCATTACCGCATGTATTAAGTGGCGCTATGTAACATAGGAATACTTAATGCTAAAGACGTTTGATTAGGGAGGGCTAAACTGGCCATCAGTAAAGCCGAAAATGCTTTTCATTTGCTATTTTCGTTATATGTATGTATATTTTCTAACATTATTTCTAAAATGTATGTGTTGTGTGTATGATGTATGTTCTTATATATGTCTGAATGCACATGTGTTATTGAATATGACGCTATGACGGGTATGCATAAATTGGTCGATTAAATGTCCTATAACGTTTCAAAAGCTATTATTATTGTATATATGTATGTACGTTTGTATTTATACATATATATATATATGTACTCTTTCTATATACGCTGTTATTTTTATGATATAAATTGCTATTAAGTTTATTCATTTTCAGACGATTGCTTTGAGTTGATTTTTTGTATTCGTTTCGCATGACTGATAAATCAAAGACGAGTTTAAAAAAGTGTAATTTTCAATTGTAAGGCAATACAGATTACTTTTTGTTTTTTTAATAGTTTACGATTTTGCTACCATCGAATCGATTCGAGTAAAGAGGAATTGCAACACGAATGCAACGTGTGAAATTTCTATTTTCGTTCTCGCATTTCGCTTTGTTTTATTGTTTTTTTGTTTTTGTCGCTTAGTTTCGTTTATCTCTTTTATTTTTGCTGCACGTCGACATTTTCTTAAATACATAGTTTTTCTGCTAAGGCCTTTTTTGTATTCGCACAAAACACACATAATCGTAATAATGACAAATAACGTTGCCGATGACAATAATAACAATAAACTTAACAACTTTGCAATAACGAAAATAATGAGTTTTACACAAATCGTGGAAGCTTAACAGTTGTATAAATCTTGTAGTACTACTTGGCGATTTTCTTCACTTTTAATTTTTTTGTTTTATTTCTTTTACGTTGTTTTTTAGTTTGGTTACCGAATTGAGCAGTTTGATCTCGTTTAAAGTTCATTTGACTTATGTATCCCAGAAGTTTCATCGACACTTTCGGCGTTTGTGTTGCGACAGCAGACTCCAATTAGAATAGAAAATAGGAATGCTGTCATATTTACAGCAATATAGAAATAGCTTTAAATTTGGCAAAAGCACTGCGGAATATAAATAAAATCAGCAATTTGGAATTTTTCATGAATACTATTCTAAAGCCTGGTTATGCACGATTCGCACATAATTTTGGAAAACTTAAGGGCTAAATTTACAAATGCATACAGCAGCGCAACATAACAGGGGCTTATTCAAAAATACAAAATAAAGTAAAGAAACCGTTCATAAATGAAATAATACATAACCAGTAAGGGAGGTATAGTCGAGTATAATCGACAAGATAATACCCTGCACGCAGGTAGGCGGTACCACACCCCATTTATACAAAATATATTATATATTATAATATAATAAAAAATATTAAGAATATCGATCAAAAAATGTGGAATTTAAAAAAAAAAATGAGTTTGTTGGTCTTTGAGTGGTAACCATCAAAGAGAGGGGAATTTTGTGGTAGGCAGTTTTGAAGATGTATATTTACTAAGCTTGCAAACAAAGTTTCGTACCTTTATTAATTTTGGAGGTATAGCAATTTATAGAAAACAACTGGGGGAGGGGAAACAAAGGGGAGCGAGAAAAATACCGACTTTCATGTTTGTATCTCTTCGGTTGTTTGAGTTATAGCGTTTTAAAGAAGTGGCCTGGTTGGGCGGGATGGATTGGGCTTGGCACAAAATCGTTCAAAACTTAATCTGCTGCCGACCATCACGAGTTTACCCTCTAAATTTCAAGTCTCTAGATCTTATAGTTTCCGAGAACCATTGCTGATACACTATGTGTACAGTATAATACTGCTCATTCTCATTCCAAAAAGACAGAGTTCATGCCCCTTTGTCGATGATACGCAGCCGGGGCCTTCAATCATAGAGTAACTCATACCGCGTTTCTCTCAATCCGTGTTTTCGGCGACAATATATAGACATAAGACTTCGCTAAAAATGCCGAGTTTCTTTTTGGCAGTGACATACGCAAAACGCGAAAAGAGCTCATTTTGCAATCTGAATGATATTTACTCTATGTTCAATAGTGATAAACACATCTCCACGCATATGGCCGAATGCTTTGGCTAGGTCCAGAAAAACTTAGGTTACTACAATGTGGGAAATCTATATTTGTGAACTAGCGCCAATTTTTAGTGAAAAATTGAAAAGACAAATTGTAAATTTTTATGAAAAAACCAAAGTATCTTGTATGCACCATTATAAAATCGACTTCTATGTTCTACTGAACAAGGTTAAGTATTTATTATATATATTACATAAATATGTATCTTTTTTTAGTTGAAAAAAATCATGTAAATTAATATTCTGAAAATGGTTTCCTGAAAACTTCAGAGTATTTTTTGTCATTTGATTTATTTAAAGCTCAAATATTTGCTCAATTCACTAGATCGCTCGATTTACTCTTCGAAAGTTCACGTTTTTTTAAATCAATAAACTTATTACTTTAAATTGTTCCATTTCGTTACTATTTTCAATACTTGAACGAGTTTTGTGTTTTATTTGCAATTTTTGCTATTTTTCTTTTATTACTATTTTGCATAGTTTGATTGACTTTATCGTGATATTGATAAATGATATGATTGTGGTTTTTCCGTTTTCCATTTGAGTGTCATAATTCCAACGTTTCGCATCATATACTTTGCTAATTGGGTAATGAAAAAATGCAAACAGACATTTACATACATATCTAATTAAAAAGGAAAAAAGCAAAAAAAATAATAATTAAGACTAAACAAAAAATGTTTTTTTTGCTTGTTTATTTGTAACAAAAAAGTACAATATGCTTTAATTTGTAGACTACTTGCAACACTGGCAGTGATGTCCCTTTTTGGTATGTAATTTAATTTTAAATTGTTTTTTGCTTTAAGGAATTTTGACAAAATACTCATAGAACACAACTCAATAACTGAAATACCGTTTCCTTTATCAGTTTTTGTTATTTGTTTGTTATTTCGTCTAAATAATTTACAGTTTAGTGATTAATTGAAAATATCGTAGCGACAAATTTTTGATGTCATTGTGTGTGGTTTGTGTTTCTTTGTAGCCATAATTCGCTTGCTTCATATATATATACATATATATATATTTTAACAATAACTATTATACGAAAGGTTTCCTACTTTTTTTTATTTAAATATTTTGTTTAACTTTATTGCTATAAACGAAACTTTGGAAATGAAATAAATAAATTGTTATATTATATATACTCTTTTTAATTAATTAGAATTTTTTCAATTTTTGTTTATTTTATAATTATTTAATTTAGTTTATTTTTACAACTAACTGTACGCTTTTTAAGTAGAAAAAGTAGTGAAATGTGTCTGAAAAGTTGCTTAGAGATCCATGGTTCTTAGTAAAAGTCTGTTGAATTTGCTAACTTTTTTGTTTCTTTTCGGTTTTTAGTTAATTGAGAATTGAGAAAAAATGTTTGTATTTGAGATCATTTTGCTTTGGATTTTTTGTTTTCAGTTGTCGTTTCAAAAAAAGTTGCGTGGAGAGAAAAAGAAATAAATGTTTCTCTCAAATAATTTTGTAGGAGTGTGTGATTTTTGTTATTTTTTTATTTGTGTACACATCTTTAATTATCGATTTTGGTTATTTTCTTCCTTGCTTTCTGGTTACGCGTTTGGTTTCGGTTTTGGTACAAGTTTAACGACTATAAATATGCATTAATAATGTGTATATCTATTATATCTCGTATTTCGTCATATGCTACTAATATGTACACCGTAAATAATAAGTATTAAATATTCATTCATTGAACTAACTATATTTAGTAGCGCCTAATTTGTTTCGGTTTTGTTTCGCATTTCTTTCAACTTTTAGGTATTTGACTAATAATAATTATTAATGTTTATTTGTTCTTGTTGTTGCTTTTTTCTAATGTCTATTTTTCCGTTTTCTTTATTAATAATGATAATATACTAAATAATTTATTTTGTATTATGCTGTTTTATGAGAGAGAACGAAAGCGAATCACATAAAAACGAGTGTCTTGTGAAAATGCCATTGAAGCGTAAAGTTTTTATATTCATGACATATTTTATTTTTTTTTATTAATTAATTTATATGTTTTTCGTTTTTTTATTAATTTATTAATGTTTTTGTATGATTTACTATTGCTTTCATGTATGAGCGTAAACTACTCTTGAACGCTTCAACGGTCATTTTGTACAAACTTGCTCAATGTTGTTTGTGTAAATGCATTTAATAAGTTTACTAATTTTTAAGTTTAGGCAGCTTAAATCATATGAAAACGTAAATTGGTAGGAAATACTGAGTTCACGGTAGTATAAGTAGTTTGGTTTTGTTGTTGTTTTTTTTTTTTTTTTTCTATAAAAGCTATCAGCATGTAGAAAATAGCACTGCAGTTAAGTTAATAGACACATTAAGAGAGTTAGATAGAGAAAGTGAGTGGTAGTTGCAGTATTTGTGTGTTTGCGTATTTGTCTCTTTTTGTCTGTAAAAGTTTTGTATTGTTGGGTTAAAAACTTTTTAGAAAAAGCTCTTCAAAAAGCCAGCTGGTCCAGCCTGTAAATTTAAGTAATTTTATGAGTTTGACATTTGATTTTCTTTCTTTTTTCAGTGTACTTACATCTTGTTGCTGCTGTTGCTGCGTTTGTGCTTGTTTGACTTTGGCTTGAGCGATCTTTAGTGCTCTGAAAGACAAAATTTGTATATGTAATTATTTATTTAGTAATAATTCTCAAATAAAAATGTTCATATTAAGTTTAATTTCGATATTACTCTTATTGTTTTGACCTCAGCTGTATATTAGTTGTACTTTTTTTCTCAATACTTACTGTTGCAAGTCCATGATGGTTTTCTCCTTGGCATTTTGTTCCTCCTGTGACATTTGAACCAATTGTAGCAGTCGCTCCGTTTCCGTTGTTGCTTTTTTGTGTTCCTCTTTTGTATTCTGCAGTTCCTTAATACAACTGAAATCAAAAATGAGATGAATTGTCTTTTCTTATATTGGAGAAACATGCAATGAACTTACGCTTCAAGCTGTCGTTGCGTATCCATGAGCTTCTTGTTGAGCTCACCTGCCGCTGCTGCACCACCGCCTTGTGCTTGCAGAGTCTTCTCCAGCTGGTCCATTTGCTCCTTGCGCTTACGCAGCTGTACATCGAACTCCGCCATTTTCTTTTCCTTTTCCTCGATATCCTTGCGCTTCGCCTCGATTTGCTTGCGTTGCTCTTCGATTATCTTACGTTCGCTCTCGGTGGCCTTCGCCTGGTTGTCGATCTGTTTGCGAACCTCTTCCAGTTGCTTCTGTTGCTGTTCCAGCTGCTGACGCTGTACGTCAGTGGCAGCGGCGCCGGCATTGCCCGCTTGCTGCAGTTGTTGCATTTGTTGTTGCAGCGTCTGTATTTGCTGTTGCTGCTGTTGTACTTGTTGCTGTGCGGCTTGCAGTTGCTTCGCTTGCTCTTGGTTGCTCAACTGAAAAATTTACACAGAAATGTAAAAAAAATACTTGTTTTGATTTCGAATTAATTTAGCGATATCTTACCTGGCTCTTTTCCAGTTCTTGTACAAACAATTCAAGCTGTTGCTGGAAGCGATCTCTTTCTGTACACGCTGCCTGCAATTCACCTTTTACCTTCTCCAACTCTTTCGGGTCTATTCCACCTGCAGGCGCTTGTTGTTGTTGTTGCTGTTGTTGTGCTATTTGCTGCTGCATCTTTTGCATTTGCGCATGCTGATCCTTTATGTGTTGGTCCATTAACTGAAAATAAATAAAAGTCGATTCGTAAGCACAAGTCCCACATGCCTCTTCCTCCCTCTCTCTATAGCGCGCCTTACCTGTATACGTTTATGCATCTCTTGTGCGGCCTTGTCGGCCATGTCGGCGCGGTTCTTCTCCTGCTCGATGACCTTTCGCCACTGCTCAATTTCCTCGCGACTAGCTGCACCAGCCGCTGCCCCGGCTTGTGGCCCGGCTGCGGCAAGCGCCTTTTCGGACTCTTGCAATTTCGTTTGCAGCGTTTGGATCTCTTTCTGCATGGCTTGAAGTTCGGCGGGCGCGGCGGGCTGCACCGGCTGCCCGTTCCGCAGTTTTCGGTTCTCTTCGCGAGTTTTCTGTAATTCGGTTTCGGCATTTTGCAGTTCTTTTTGGAAATTCATGAGTATTTCTTGACTCTTCTCCAGCTGTAGTACTAATTGTTCACGCTCCATCGCGAGCTGTTTGCAGTCAGCCTCCAGTTTTTGCATGTGCTTCTCGAGCTGTGGAGGGGCTGCGCCATTGCGGCTTGACTGTCGCAAAGAGTCCTTCTCGGCCTCGGACTTTTCGAGCCGGTCATGCAATCGGCCTAGTTCGGCGGACATGCGCTCGAACTCGATACGCGTCGACTCGGTGTTCTCCTGCTGCTTCGCAAGATGCATTTGTGCCTTCTCCAACTCTTTTGCCAGCCGTCCGGCCTCCAGTTCGGTGGCGTCTCTTGACTGCAACGCCTTCTCGAGTCGATCGCGCAGACGATCGATCTCCTGACGCTCACCCGCAGACAATGAGGCGCGCACCGACTCGGCAGGACTGATGGCAGATTGTTGTTGCAGACGCAGGCGATCAACTTCCTTCAGCAGCTTTTCGTGTTTGTCGCGTGCCTTCTCGCGTTCAATGTGCGCACGCTCCAGTTCACTACGCTGTTTTTCTTGATTGGCCAGCAGTTTGGCCACTTCACCCTTGGACAGCTCTAGCTGCAGGCTTGTCTCGTGCAACTTCGACTCCAAGTTTTGGACTTCGTTATCGAGTTTCTCATATTTGTCTTTATACTTTTCGAACGATTCAGACTCGTATTGCGATTTGCCGCGTATGGTCTCCAGTTCCATGAGAGTCTTGTCGAGTTTCTCGCGTAATCGTTCATTCTCCTCTTTCAAGCGGCGTGTCTCACGTCCAAAGGTGTCTGTGTCCTGCAATTTGCGTAACTCTACTTGACTCTTTTCATAGCGGTCTCGCATTTTTTCCAGCTCGACCGCATAGTGAGCCGCTTCCTCCTTGGCTGCCTCTACGCTGGCACTGGCCTTGCTTTGTGCAGCATGTGCCCGTTCCAACTCGTACGAGACGCGCTCCAACTCGGACTGCAAATGCTCTTTCTCGCCCTGGGCTCGACGTATATCTGTTTGGAGTTTATCGAAGCGATCCCGATTATGTTCAAGCTCAGAGCGCGCATTGTCCTCGCACTCCTTGGCACGGCTCAACTGCAGGGCGGCACGATCACAAGCCTCTTGCAGCCGGGTGCTCTCCTCTTGTAATTTTCGTAGATCCTCACGCGCTTTCGAGGCTGCCAAGCCCGAACGTTCTGCTTCCACTTCAAGGCGCGCCCTATCAGCCTCGGCAGTGTCGCAACGCGATTGGAGCCGATAGATTTCATTCTGTGCACGATCATACTTCTCGAGCATCTTTTCGAACTCCTTATTCGAAGTATCCTTTTCATCAATCAATTTTTGGCTAGCATACAATGCCTTGTCCAGTTTCTCCTTAAGTATTTCAACTTCGGTTACAGCATCGTCGCGTTCCATCTGTAATAGAAAAAGTTTATCAATGACTCCTACTCAACAACTAGAAACATTCTTATTTTACACTCTATGCAAAGCTACAATTTACAAACAGCCAATTTGGTTATTGCTTTTCAGTTTACATGCTTTTTTTCGGTTTTTTGGTTTGGATGTAGCCTTAAGGCATAATTTTGTTAAGCCAATTAAAATCAAATACTTCCTGCTTGTGCTTTTTGCTTGCTCAAACAAAATTACCTGCAGTTTCTGTTGTATGGCATGCGATTTCTCGTAGCGTTCCTTAAGCACCTCCAGATCGGTTTGCATCGCCTCACGATCGCGTGCGGCCTTCATTAGTAACGTCTGCGACGATTCCGAGCGTTCTTTAAGCGTCTCCAGCTCGTCGGAGAATTGATCCCGTTCCTTTTGTATGCGCGCTAGTTGCATCTGCATCGACCATTTCGTTATGTCGATACATACATTCATTTGCATACATATACGTATAAGTATGTATGTTGTTAAGTTATTGTTGTTGTTTTGGTAGTGGTAAGTAGTAGTGGTAGTAGTAATAAATATTATATAGATAGATGGACAGATATGTATATGTTGTATTGATATATTAATGTATTTACAAACAGAGTACACGACAGATAACAACAGACAGACAGTCACACACATACACAAACACCAATCTTGCAACTCAGACAATGTCTACACGTGTTGATTGCTTTGTGTGCGTCTCATACGAGTATACCTACATACCTGAGTCTTTTCAAGTTTCTCGCGTATGCGATCTGTGTCCAACGTAAGCGTTTCGCGCTCCTTCTGCATGCGAGCTGCCTGACCCAGCGCTTTGTCCAACTGCGACTGCAGATTGTCGTAGTCGTAGGTGAGCTTCTCCTTCTCGAGCACCAGGCGGCGATTCTCCGTACTCGCCTTGTCCAGTTTCTCTTGTAAGTGATCGACCTCGTTCTGTGCCTTGTCCAATGAATTTTGCAGTTTTTCGTGTTGCAATTGCGCCTTTCCAAGTGTTGCCTGTGTACGCTCCATTTCCTCCTTAATTTTCTCAACTTCCGCGAATGCCTAATATACGCATTTTAATATAATCGAACGTTGGGACAATTGACTGTTGAAAGATACGCTTACCCGATCGCGATCGGCATGTATACGCGACACGCTGCCTTGCGCTTTCTCCAGCTCTTGGCGCAGGCTCTCTTGTTCGCCTTGTGCATTTTCCAGCTTAGCCTTGTAGCGATAAACTTCGCCTTGACTCTTTTCCAGTTTCTCTTGTAAGGCGGCAGCTTCCTCGCGTGCACGTTCCGCGTCCGACTGTAAGTTGTGTGAGGGGATAACAATCGGAATAAGTGGACCATTATTTACAGTAATCATGTGGAAATGGTGTTATTATTGCACAAAAGGTTACAATAAATTGACTACTAAAATATGTATGTACTTAATACAACATCTATGGCGATTTATGTTGAGCAAGTTGAAGCGTAGATTTATTAATTTTACAAATGATATGAGTATGATGAAAGTCAGAGAGAGAGAGAGCGAGCGATCGACTGAAGAAATATTAACGCAAGATGTGAGCGAGCGATAATTATTTGATTGTGATGTTTGAAATATGAGAAATACTTTGAGTTAAGAGCGTTTAGGAAAAATCTAGTGTGTGCTGAAAATCGCAATAGAAAAGTAAATGTGCTTGCGAGAGGAAATAAAAGAAGTTAGAAAAGATAGAAAGAAAAGAAAAGTTAAAGTGAACCCCGAAAATGTTATATGTTTTATGTAAATCACTGTAAATCTTTTGACTGCTGACTAATCGCGGTTTATTATCTTAAATTTGAAGCGTATCTAATTTTGTTTAGTAAATTCTGAAAATATCAAAAATTCCGCTTGATTTGGGCGGGATATTTGCCATCGAATTAGCACACATTACTTAAGGCAGTCTAGCATTCGAACTTGGTCATTGAGAATAACTGTAGACTGCCGTATATTTATTTTTGTTTTGCAGAAAAAATATTACCGGCCAAATGATGCGGAACTTTATTGAATACAAAAAAGACTAAAATTGGATCTTCATTAAAGTTAACTGGTTTCCTTTGCTTTTTGTCAATAAAAGAATAAAAACGTAAAATTAAATCAAATTGTCTGGAAAAGACCTAAACACATTAGGGATATTTTTGTTATCCAGTAAATCAGCAACACTTAAATTTGCTGATTTAGTTATTTTTGAAACTTTGATAAATTTTTATCAGTGCTATTGAGTCGGACTCTCCTCTCGGTTGTCTGTTTTCGGAACATTCGCATATGATGGCCGCACAAACATTTATGGATAATATATTCACAGCAGTTGAGTTCATGCGGGTTATAGAATATTTATTTATATACAATATTCGGCTGCGACCGAACTCTTCACTTCGTTTGCATTTCTTGTTAGCTTGAATGGTGAGGCTTCAGGGCCAAACGCTTATGAATTATACAAAGGCCGCGTAATGTTTTATGGCTGTTAGTAAATGCGTATGTATGTATGTATGTATGTACGTATGTATGTATGCATATTATTTAGGCTGAGGTAAATGTTTATGCAATTATTTTTTGTGTTTTTGTTATGTTAAACTAAAATAATAATAATAAAAAAATAACAAGGTACTTCAAAACTTTGGAATTATTTGCATTTAAGTTTTTTAATTTTTTCATTTTGTTTTCTTTATTTTTATTATATTTTAGTTTTTCTTGTTCACTTTGGAAGCATTTACTCACAAAACGTTTTTCTGTTTCGCCCTATAAAAATGAATGTAAGCACAACGGTTATATATTTTAGTATTTCTTGTAGTGTATCATTTGAGAACAAAACAAACTTTAAGTTATTACAAAGAATTTTCAATAAAACGAAACAAAACTTAAAGGAAATTAAAATAAAAACAATTTAATTCGTATAATAAGCGCTTCTGTGTTCAAATTACCAAAAAGCATTTCTAGAATTTATGCGCTTTCAACTCTCATAAACTATTTAAATATCTTAGCATCATTTAATGTAAATATTTATATTATATGTGAGTGTGTGTTGCATTTTGGACACACCATACATACATATATGTAAATCGGTGATTGTTTGAAAGAATACAGGGACCGTTCCGAATTAAATCGATTAAAATATGTAAATAATACAATTGAAAGGAAAAATATATATTGAGAATATACAATATGTATTAAAAAATAAAAAAAATAAAATTAGTGATTAAAAAATAATACTAATAAAAAATAATGAAACAATTATAAGAAATGCTGTTTAAAAAAATATGTAATGTTATCGATTGTAGAATAGACAAGATATTTTTGAATTTGATTAATTTTTAAAAAGCAAATTAAATAAGGAATAATAATATTTCGGTCCCCGTTTTGATGTTGTATTATATACAATCGACGTAATGTTGCTTTGAAGCTTTTTGTATTTTTAGTGTTTGTTTGTGTGCGTCGAATATAGCAATAAATGCTACAATAATTTTTTTTTGCTTTAATACAAAAGCATTAAAATATGATATCGATCTTAAAGCGAAGTAGAATTGTTTGATTTGACTGACTGATTGATTGACTGATTGATTGATTGATTGGTTGACTGACGGCTAACCAAATAAATAATCATCTTCAGACATATGTATTTCTGCAGATTTTCACAAAAGCAATTTGTTTCATTAAATAGGCAACTTATTTAATTATGTGAAAGAAAATGCTAATTACATAACTAAAAAGTGCTTAAAGAATTCTTTTGTTAAGTTTGTTAACAACTTGTTCATTACCTGTGTGACTCTAAGCTCTGCCTGTGTGCGTCGCAGTTCAGCGGATGCCTTGTCGGCGCGTTCTTGTGCGCGGTCCAATTCTTGAGAGGTTGTCATTGTTGTGCGACCGAATGTTGTCTGCGTATTTGATTGCGAACGTGCATGAGAAATTAGTTACTGTTTTCGCCACAATTGTTAATATTCAACAAACTTCACTTAACAAAAACAAAAATCTGTTCTGTATAATTGAATGGCATTTGGCCAGCAGTAAAATCAGAAAATAAAACATTTATATTGCATAAAAGTGCATGTGTACTATGATGGATTTGCATAATTTGGTCTTACAATACAAAATTTTGCAATGTTGCCGAATTCAGTTTGTAAAATTTGCTTCAGACGCAAATCCAACATGACATTACTGAACCATTACATATTTATGAACACATACATTTAAATTAAATTAAGCATAGAAAATTTACATACGTAAATATATATGTATACTTATAAACAAGATGAAGATGACGATGATGGCGTATACGTATCTGAATACGAATACGAAGATGTCAACGACGACGACGACGACGAAAACGAAGACGACTTTTACTATGATAAGTGTGCTTAATTTTGCTTACTAAATTTTCACAAGTGCATTAACGCTTTTTATTGTATGTTTGAGTAATAAGAGTGAATAAACGTCAAGTAGCAACGACAGCATAGTTTTGTGTCACAAATTGAATAAATTTTTAATTAGTTTAAAATATGTTCATTTAATTAAAACCGTTTCCGTTTGCATTTACGTATGCAATGAAAAGTTTATTGGGTTTGAAAATAATTGTTCCATACTTTCGAGGCTAAGTTGTACTGCAATGTGCACATGTGTGCGTCATTTACAAAAATAATTAATTTAAGTTATAAGTCAATATATGTATAATTGAATGTAATATAATAATTGAAACTGACATTGAATATATAACGAGTTCAAATTTGTTTGAAAAGTTGTCTTAGCCGCAAGCACTTATGGGCTTATGGGCGTGGCAAAGTAAACGAATATTCTAAATTGCATTGACATCAATTTTATAAACTTTCAATTATTCCTTACGCGTTTGTTAAACTTATTTTGGGTTCAGGTATTTTTGTGCTTACCGATATTTTTCCCGTTTCGAACATTAATTTTTGAACATTCTGCAAAGTAATTAAAATGTGTAATAGAGAAAAAAAAAACAAAAGAAATTTTTCTTCTGAAATCGTATGATTTTTCAAATGCAGTTGTTTAACACACTAACATTAAAAGCACTTGAGCGTCTTAAAGGCGCAACAGGACACTGGCGTTTGCTACTTTGTTGGTTAATCGATTGATTGATTGATTAGTAATACGCTTCGCTGCTAATATGAGTTCATTGCTTTTTTCGAAATAACCGAGTTTTATTTAGCATCTCTGCAATTAAGTTGAAGTGACTAAATGAAGGCTCATGGAATCGGTGTAATTGTTTTATCCAATTTCAAAACTCATATAAACAGTTTTGCTTTTATTGCAACTAAAATTTGCAACGCACGAATATACATAATTATTATTATTATTGTTGTTTGTTTGTTATTTTTGCATTTTATTAAATCAAAACCTTGTGTGTTTGTAACGGATTGTGTTGTCGTTTATCGAATGTTGTGCCTAATTGATTGTTATTATTGTTGTATTAATGCAACTATAAACTACTTGCTAACATGTTTATGTGTATGTGTGTAAATATGTGTGTAGGAGATGTGCATAAAAGTATTGAAATTGTTACGAGAACTGCAAGGTGCAAAGTAATGTGACAAGTGCTAAAGTAGAAGATTTTCACTGCTGGCAAATCTGTGCCACAACTCAGTTAACAGAATAACTAAACCCAATTGAAAAGTTTATACTTGGTAAGGAGAGCGAACGAGCGAAATAGATATAGAGAGGAGGCTTACTTTGTGTAATGTGGTTTGTTCTTCTAGCTGCATCTATTTCATGATTGTAATTTTTATAATCAGAATTGTAGTTATTGTTGTAGTAGGTAGGTTATTTAGGGTAGTAGAGTAGTTGTTGTTGTTGTAGTAGTAGTAGTTGGAGTTGTAGTTGTATGCATATGTACATGTAAATAATAGTTATATAGAAAATATATATAGATATTGTATATAGTATAATATATAAGTAGTAAACACCGATAAAATATATGAGATATGCATGTGTCGAACTAAAGATGAAGCACAGCATTTTAAATTGGTCATTATGCACGAGTACCTGGGAACGTTCGAGATCGTGTTTGAGTCGCTCATTTTCCAATTCAAGACGCGCAATCCGCTGTTTCGTCGATTCCCAATCGGCACTGCTGCGTCCCATCTCACAGGTCGCCTTCTCAAGTTCGGCCTTCGATTTGCCCAATTCGCTTTGCGAGGCTTCTAGCTTGATCTCGAGTCGTTCGCGTTCGGTGACCGCACGTTCCAGTCGCGTTTGTAGCTTTTCGACTTCACTTTCGGCGGCGCGCAATTTGATTTTGTAATCGGCAACTTCACGTTCATGCAATTCGCGTTCCTCCTGCTTCTCATGTTCGGCACGATCACGTTGCTCACGCAGCTGTGCCATTTGTTTTTCCTTATCGCCGATGGCCTCCTCCAGGCTGGTGAGCGCGCCCTCGGAACTGCTATGATGCGCTTGCATGGCCGAGAGACGTGCGCGCGCCATATCGACTTGGTTGTCCTTCTCCTTTAGCAGATCTTCGAGGTTTTCGATCTGTACGAATGAGATGGTTTTTTGTTTGTTTTTGTTTTGATATTTGACGATTTTTTATTTTTATGTTAGATTTTGCTCAGACCTTGCGCTGTAGCACACTGATTTTGCGATCTTTGATCTCCATGTGATCCTTGAGTTCGGTCAGCTCGCTGGTCAGTCGATTGCGTTCTTGCACTGTTTGGAGCGTGCCCTGCGTCTTCTTCTCGATTAGACGATTCTTCTCCTCGAGACGGGCACGCAACTCTTCGACATCGGTCTGCAGCATATTGTAGTGCTCCTCTTTGGCACATAGCGACTCCTTGAGCACCGCTATGTGCCGCTGATAATCCTAATGAAAGTTTTGGTTTTGTTTGATTTTTTGTTGTTTTTGTTGAAATTTATTTACTAAGAATTTTGTTTTTGTATATTAACCAATTACCTGATGCTGTTCTTCCAATGTTTTCATTTTGGCCGCCATCGCCAGAATTTCTTGATCCCTTCTTTGTATTTCAAGACGGAATTCGTCCAACTTGAAGAACCACAAATATAGATTTTTGAAAGCATATTAATACAACATGGCGTACAATATGTGCAACATGTTCGATTAGTGATTAGTACTATTCGAGTAACCAAGTACAAAGGTTGGTTGGTTGTTTGGTGGGTTTGGCTTTGTTTGGTTTGGTTTCGTGTGTTCTGATCAGAAGTTTAGCTTAGTTGCTTTGGTTTGGTTTGAATTGGTTTGAGTTGGTCTGAGTATCAATGTAAGTTAGTCACTTGCGGTGGTTGTGCTTAATGTCAGGTGAGGCGTTATGAGCAAGAGAACGAGAGCGAGAATTGGAGCGAGAGGTGTGCGTTTCTGTGTTTGCGTGTGTGTGTGTGTTTGTATGTATTTGTAGTTAAGTGCGTACTTCGTTTTGTTGCTGTTTGTTATGAGTTTTATGTGTAAATTGTTATGTTGTGTGTGTGTTCTTCACTGTCTTTGTTTAATTATTTTGTTTGTTGGTTTCTTTGTGTTGCAGGAAATTGTTCGTTTTGAGGTTTGCAGGACTAAGAATATTTTTTGGTTTGATGCGAGAATGGGTTGTCGTTTTGCTATACCTACGCTTTGCCAAAATATGTGTGATATTTGTTTAAATTTATTAGTTTGGTTTTTAATGTTTTTCCTTTTTTTTAATATATGTATTTTATTTTATTTTCTTGAAATTTATTTGAAAGTGTTTATAATGCTTAAGTAAGTTTAAATTTAATTAAGTAAATAATTAAGTTAATCAGAAGTAATGCTTAACGGTAATCAAATACACAAGTAAATCAGTGTATAAATATCGTTCGAGCATATATAGATTTTATAATAATTGTTTTCGTTTTCGTTTTTATATATGTTTAGTACATATTGTTGCTTTGATACATGTAAATGCTTCGTTAGACTCAATTGAAATCAAGTTCGAGTAGAAAATCGGCGTAAAAATACACAACATAATTTTTCGATTTTTATTCCACTTTTTTTAAGTTTTTGTTTTGTTTTTGTATGTACTTACACATGTACTTAGACATTCGTTTAGCTACATTTCAACTATTTGCTTTTCGTTTTTTTTTTCTTTTTCATATATAGTTTAACTATTTATTGTTTGTTTGTTAATTATGTATATTTGTTAAAAAAAAAATCAAGTAAATAACCTATTCAGAGTCAGTTGAATATAGAATACACTTGTATAAATGCGTTTAATTGGCTAGTATGAGCTTCATTGCAATCGATCGCTTTATAATGTTGAACGACTAACGGTGACTTCTTCTTCTATTTGAGTCCGCTTGCTTGTCATAACAACAAAGGCATATAACACAAGCTTGTGACAGCAAATTTAATAATACATCAAATTGTTTTTGGGAAAGCCAAATGATTATAAGACGCTTAAAGTTAAGTGGCGCTCCAGGGATCTATAAAAGCACATGCAGTTGCACTGAAAAAAAAAAATTTTAACTACTTACAAACTGTTTACTCATTTGCATTGACAATGGCAATGAATTTAATATTAAGAATTTAGAACAATTTTCAAAAATGTTTTTTGTATCATTTCTGAAAAAGGCCAAACATTTTTCGCAGTGTAATTTTATGAAATGCACTTTGGAGTTTAAAAGCAATGCGCTCAACTAAATTATCGTTAGTCAAAGCGATCGATTTTTTTATTCTTTTTTTTTGTTCTTTACAACGTTTAATTCACAGTAAATTTCAAGAGAATTCGTTGTGTTCCACTTAAGAGCGTAGTAGAAAGTAATTATATTAGAAAAAGGGGTGAAAAAAAAACATAAAAAATGTTTAGTTTTCCAACCACTAATAATTATAATAATAACGCTTAAAAAAATTTTGTTTATCAAATAACAACATTCAACTTCGGTATGACTGTAAAAATTGTTAATAATGCATAAAGTAAAAATGTCTTTAATGTCCGATTTGGCAGACTGTAAAAAGTGTAAAAACAAATTCAAAATATATATTTATGTATTTTTAAATTGCTTGTAAGTAAACGCATTGCATATATTATAAGTATATATATATGTATATGCAAACGTCAGATACACCATGTATATATGTAAGTATCTAAATAAAGTATGTATTACACAACAGTACAGTACAGTAGAGTACAGTTCAGTACAATACAGTACAGATAACATTTCGTATTCGTATCTGTAATTATTTTCGCTTTGCTAACTTATAAAACATTACACATCTTCAACGTTATTTGCTTGCAATTTTTCTCTGTTTTAACGTTTCATTTTCGTTTCTTTTTCTTTTTGTTTTTTTGTATTTATTTTATACCTTTCATTTCATTTCGTTTCGTTTCGTCGTATTGTTGCTTCAATCAACGTTTAATTTTATTATAATTGACCTTCATTGCTAATCACACTAAGTACGTTGTATGTATGTATGTATGTGTGTATGTATGTGTATGTGTGTTTATATAAGTAAATAAGTATGTATTTATATATTTATAGGTTGTAGAATTTTTCGTTCGAAAGTGTAACAAGTTTTTCAAACTAAAGGCTGCTAAGTGAATTGAATATAATTTGTATTGTTTTTTTTTTTTTTTTATAAATATTAATTATAAATAAATTTCAAGACTAAAGAATATCCAAGGGGGCAGGTTAAGTAAGTTTGATTTTTGTTTACTTTCTTAAATGGCGATTTTTTTTCTTTCGATTTTTATAGGTTTTGATTTAATAAGGTTTTATCTTAAATTTTGTTTTGTAATATTAATAATTAAAGATTGAAAACAATTTAACAAAATGTTTTTAGTTTTGTCCTTTTTTTGTTCTTAATTTTCAGTTTCACTTTTTATTTACAGTCTTTCACTTTTGAGAGTCGAGAGCAAAAATTTTTCTTTATTTACTTTATATATTAATTAATGTTTATTTTTTTAATTAGTTTTCTCTTGCACGATTTATATTTTGTTTTATATTTTTTTTTGTATATTAATTACGTTTTTAACTTAAAAAATTGCCCTGAGTGCTCTATGCAAAAAATGACTACAAATGAATTTCACTTTCGTTTTCCAACTTTGACTTCGATTTTGCTTTGCTTTGCTTAATACTTTAAATTGTCGCTACTTTAAAATGGCACATGAAATAATAGTTCATCTATAAACCATTTATTAATACTTATTTTTTTTATGTTTTCAAACGGCAAACGCCAAAATGTCTGTCTGTCTGTTTCTTGCCGTTTAAAGTGTAAATGCACTTTCCATACATATCGCGATTGTTTGGCATACGGCGTCGTCTTAGCCTAATGGAAATTGGGTTTGTTCTATACCTAAATGAGTCACTACCACCAAAAAAAGCTACGGCTTCGGCAGCGGCTGCGGCCGCACAGCAGATACTTTGCAAAATGCGTGCGATGAGCGCAAAGAAAAATTTGTTTTTTTTTTAATAAAATGTTTAAGCGTAAATGAGTATTGGAATTTGTTTAGATAAGCTAAGAGAAAAATGCATTATTGAAGCACTGAAAGCGTAAATTTCATTAAATTTAGTTATTTAGATACTTTAGTTGTATTTAGATACTTTGTTTTTTCTTTTCTTTAAGAGTACATAATTGTCGTATGTGACAGAAATATTGCTGATTCGTTTACCAAATGTTCTGCACCAATTTCGTGTTGCTTTTCTTTTCAAGTTTTAAGTCAAGCGCGCATTGCGTTTTAGTTAAAAATTTATTTATTTGAGATTGACTTGCGTCTAATTTGAATTGCTGAGTTGAGAATTGCTACTGTTAGATGGAGATGTGGTTGTTTATTTTTTTTTTGTTTTTTCATATATTGAAATTTATTGCTTAGGAGTCTAATGATAGCGTGTCTACGTCAAATTTAAAACTTACTTGTCGCTTATGCTCTGGCGGCATTTTCGGATAATCTAAATCTAGTTTGGAGTATGGCAAATGTTGTTGATGGTGATGATGATGGTGCGCGTATGGCGATGCGTGTTGTTGTTGTGCGGCAAGCGCTGCTGCTGCTGCTGCGCCATGATGATGATGGCCATGATGATGATGATGATGCAGGGCATCATAGGCAGCATCACGTGCGCTGCTTGCCAATGCACCGCCATAGGGCCCGGTGGCGGCTAGTGAGGCCAACGGATGCGTTTGCATGTGATTCTGATGCTGGTGCACATGATATTGATACTGTGGATTCATTTGTTGTTGCACCGAGGCCTGTATATGCGCCGATGGATGTGTGCTGGCACCCGATGCTGCCGCTGCCGCCGCCGCTGCCGTGCCCAGCTGGTGTGCATAGTGCTGTGTGCCGGCGAATTGTTGTTGCAAATTGTATGCGAGCGCCGATGAGCTTGGCAATTGTTGCTGTTGTTGTTGGTGGTATTGATGGTGGTACTGCGAAATGGCGGGATTTGAGGCGTGCAGTGAATGTGACATGAGCTGACGTTGTTGCTGTTGCAGTGCACTGCCGATGCCGTATGGCGTTTGGAAGTCGGACTGATTAAGATAGGGATTGACATAGGCGCTGCTACCGCCGCCGCCGCCGCCGATGCCAATGCCGGCTGAGTATTTGCTCGGATAGGTGCCGAGATAGTTAAGATTCGATACGGAATATGCGGGCCGTAAACGTGCCGCTGCCGCTGCTGCTGCAACCGCGCTTTGTGCCGGCGTCGGCTGCGTCAGCGATGGCGGCGGCGGCTGCGCTTGCGGCTGAAAGTACATGTTCGGCTGTGACGAGAAACTAGACGACATTTGCAAAAGATTATCGTTAAGATACGGCGGCGATGTATCGCCCGGATGCAATGTTGGAAAACTGGAGACAACTCGGCCCGGATAGGCCGACAACGGCGTGACCGGTTGTCCCAATTGGCGTGCCTGATTAGTTAAATTAAGTATTTGCGAGGAACGCGATATCGATTTGTGCGCCTCATTCAGCAAATTGACAATATTCGATGAGGATGATTGTTGCAATGGCTGCGGCGCCGGATAGCCATAGAAGTCATTGTACATGGTGGCCGACGGCAGGCCGGCAATGCTGTACCGACGTCGGCGTATTGGCGACGTTTGTCCGTACATCGGCGGTAGGGCCGGCTCGTACAGATAGCCGGCTGATGTCGACGGTCCATACAGATCATATGCGGCGCTCGCGAGCCCATAGCCGCCGCCGATGCCGCCGCCGTTGACGCCGTAAACGCCGGGTCCGTAGTATTGTCCGATTATATCTGGCAGTGGTGGACTTCCGCTTGTTGTGAAATTATTGTACATCTGAAATGGGCGATTGCAAATTGGTTGTTTGTTGGTTGGTTTGTTGCTTGTTTGTTTGTTTGTTTGGTTTGCTTGGTTTGTTTTTGTTTTTGTTTCGGTTTTGGTTTTGGTTTGCTTGGCTGTTGTTATTGTTATTATTGCTGTTGTTGAATTGACTTTGTTGCGTTGCGTTTCGTAACGTTTTGTTTGTTTGTTTGTTTTGTTGGTAAAGTCTAGTTAAGTTTGTTTGTTTGTTGGTTAGTTGTTGTTTTTCTCTTTTTTCGAACTTGAACTTTGTTTTTGTTTAACTTTGTTTTGCTTTTGTTAAGTCTGTCGCGTTTTTTTTAAGTGAATCGCCGTTTTTTATTTTTTATTGTGTTTTTCTTCTTTCTCTTCTTTTTCATTGCAAATTTGCATTTTGTTTAAAAAATAATAATAATTATAACGAGCAACTGTTAACAAACAATTTACATGTCTAACAAGTCTAAGTTCTTCTAATTCATTTTAAAACATCACCATAGCGATTTTTGCCCGAACACTTACGGACTATTTGGCCCCATTATGATATATATAAATATTTTTTTTTTATATTTCAATTTATTTTCTTTTTGCATAAATTGCGTTTTTTTGTTACTTAAAAAAACGTTTTTGATTTTTAGTAAATTTCGTTTTACTTTTCTTATTATCTTTGAGACATTCTTTTAGGCATTTTGAAGAAAAGTTAAAATTTGAACAAAACTTTTGTTGTTTTTCTACAAGTTAAGCGCTTAATTCATATGAACACTTATTTCCATTTTTGTTCACTTAATTTACAATAATGTTTTGTAATAATAATTATTTAATTATTTATTGTCGTTAATCTTCTTTAGAAGCAACTTATTTTAGATATTTTTTTTTTTCAACTTTGTTGTTTTATGTTTTGTGTGTATTTTTTATGTTTTGTGAATTATTTTTGGCAAACTAGACCTAAAAAATTTCAAAGAGTTCTTTGTGGGTAGGGTCATGAATTAGAGGTGTAGGGGGGAATGTTTTTTTTATAAATGTATGTCAGCTTGTTTTGGAATGGCGACAAGAGGGGTCAAAAGTTTAAATGTATTTGTGTTTCGTGTATATGTATGTATATATGTATGTATGTGTGTAGTGTGTAGTGTGTTGTATTTGTGTTATTTGCTGCACAGCTCACTTTATATTTAGATGCTGCCGTTTAAGGGGATGGGGGCAACAATAACGGTTACGGTTACGGTTAACGGAGTATGTCAGTGTGAGTTCTTTGCCTTCGTTCTTTTTGTTGTTGGTGTGTTTGTTTGGATGAAGGTTGCAGTTGTTATTTTTGTTGTTGAGGCTCATGTTGCTGATGTTGCAAGAAATATTGTGTACATATTGCGTATACGACATGTGTCAAATAAGAATTTATTATTATATTTTTTTTGTTTGCAATTTATTTTTTTTTTTTTGGTTTGTTTGTTTGGTGTGTTTACTGCTTTGGTGGTTATTTTTTTTTTGTTTGTTCTTGAAACAAAAAAAAAAAAAAAATTTATGAAAAAATGATTCACTTAACAATATAGATTTCAGATGCATACAGTAATAACGTGCAAAAATATATAGAGTCCAAATAATTGAATCGGTGTGAAACAAAGAAATATTTATATTGAATAACAGACAAACAGAGTTATAGAAAGAGAGAGAGAGAGAGAGATAGTGATGGTAGTAGTTGTAAGAGCGTGAAGAGTAAACAGAGATTGAGAACATTTTGAAGTGTTGTGTTTTTGTTGCATTTGCAATTGCTGAAGAATGTTTCTTTAGCATGGTAAATTGAAAACGTTTACTTTATTAATTTCATGATTTTTCTTGTGTGTGTGTGTATTTGTGTTTGTGAATGTGTAAATTTATAAATGTTTGCAAGACCTCAATGAATGTTTCCCAAACAAACATTAATAACTTGTTTAAAAAATTTAAAAAAAAAGATAGAAGTAAAACGTAAAAAGATAATGAGAATCCAACTAAAGTTGTTTCGAACGACTGCAATTGTGCGTTGTTTGTGTGCATGTTGGTTCTTTAGTTGGTTTTTGGAGGCCGACCCTTCGATATGCGTTCAGTTGTACTTGTACTTGTTTGAATTTCGGATGCGTCAATTACAACAAATTATATTAGGATATGCATATAGGTATATATATATATTCATTTTTTGTTTTGGTTTTTTTTTTAAACATAATTTGTATGTAAATATTTTTTTTTTTTTTATTTAATATTTACAAAACCAAAAAGTAATATAGTTTATTTAAATTTGGTTTGCTTTGAAATACAAGAAGAAAAAAATTAAAAGTCTTTACCAAAATTGTCTAACAGATTTTCTTAAAGTAAATTAAAATGTATTATTGACTGTTTGATTCTGGTGACCAAAGTTAATGATAGTTCAGAAAAGCGTAGAATTAAAGAGACAGATAGAAAAATGGGGAGAGAAAGAGAGAGCATTTTTTTAAAATTTTTTTACTTTGTACTTTGCTACGCTTTACACTCTTGATCAAAGATATATGATATATACACTTCGTAATTGTTTTATCATTTTATCGTTTGTAGTTTTTCTTTTTTTTTTTGTATATATTTTTGTCTTTAATTGAAATCTAAAAAATTTTCCTGCGCATTTGGTTTGGCGAACGTAAATATTACAAAAGCATATTGTAAATAAACTTCTTACTTCTTTTGCTTGTTAATTTATATTCTTTTTATGTTTTATTATTTTATATATTTTTACGACATTATTGCAAAAAACATAATGCAATACTTGATTTTTTTAATTATTTTATTTTTTTTATTCGTTTCGTATTTGCTTTTAGAACAACAACAAAATATTTATGTAATTTAATTTGTTTAATTTATTAAAATAAATATATTAAGAGATGTTAATATGCGAAGCCAATTACTGGAGCCATTACAATCAATAAGTTTCGTGAAAAAATCACCATCTTTTGGCAATAAAATGACAAAAGAATTATTCTTGTATGCTAAACAAGTAATTCACTTTATAAAATTATATAATTTTTTTTTTTTGCTTTTTCAAATTTTTTTTTTTTTTCATTTTGTAATTATTATTATTTTTTATTCATTTACAGAATATATAATATTACTTTTTGATTATGTAAAAATAAGGCAAAAGGTTTATAGAAGATTTCAAGTTGAACACTAGGAAAGTGATGTGTTTGAAAAGCGTTCAAAATAAAACAAGAGAAAAAAGCAAAAAAATAATACAAAAAATGACTTTAACGCAATTATACTGAGGAAATCATAATTGAAAATAAAAAAATAAAATATTTTTATGCTCAAACATTGCATTAACAACTATTCATAATGAAAACAATACACATTAGTTAACAAATTTTAATCTATGTGAAAAAAAGAAATATAGTTGAACTTCAGAAATTTGGATTCGCTTATCAGGATTAGTTATTAAGATATTAACATTATTTACTTCTTAAATTTCGTCCAAAATTTTCTTTTTTGGTTCTTTGATAATTAGAAAAAGTGCAACACTAGTGGAAGTTATAAATTTGGAACTTTATTTTTTTTTGAACTTGTTAAAACCAAAGATTAAACAAAAAAAAATATTTAAAAAAATTAAAAATTCAGAAAACCTAACAATTCGAATACTGTTCGAATTCTGGATTACCGAAGTTCTACTGTATATATGAATGCACTTTTTATGCTTTTTCATGGCCAACACACACAAAAGACATTCGATTATGTTTAATAATAATTCTTCTGTCATTTATATGAACTTCAATTGAAATAAAGAACAGAAATGAAACTAAACATTGTCAAAAACGAACATGTACGAAATGTTTTTGCTTGTGGGAACGCTAAACGAACGTTAACTATTATCGTACTAAATACTCAGCTAAAACGCTTCGTAAGGAAGCGTTCATTTGCTTGGAGACATTAACATCTAAAAACAGCATAAAATACACACACATTGAAAAAAAACATAAAAAATTATTTTTACATATGTATATGTATATATGTACATATATAAAATTGGCGAAAGAGCGTAAATAAGCACGACAAACAGAGGCACAGAGAAGGAGAAAGAGACATAGAGAGATAGAGATAGCAACATAAATAAAGAGAGTGTGTAAGAAAAAGAGTATGTGAAAGCTAAAACAAAACGTACACGCACACACACACACTTACATAAAAGAAAACAAAAAATGAAAAAACACACTCGTTGGCACATAAATATGCACCAACATACACGCACACACACACACACCCACGGAACAGTTCTGTTACAAGGTTATTACGTATACGCCACGAATGCTTCTCGCTTGCTTTAGTTCAGTGCCGTTTTATTTCGTTCTGTACTGTGCTGTCCTGTGCTGTTTCGTTCCCTTCAGTTGATTTCGTTTCTGTTTGGTTCGGTTTCTCGCCTTTACTTTGGTCGCTTCAAGACTTTGATTGTATGTGCAGCGCGCAGGGCAGTTGCACAATAATAACATCAACAAAAATAAAAAAAGAAACCGAAATCCACAAAAAACAATAAAAAAAAAATGTAAAAGAAAGAAATCCGTATAAGAGGGTGAAGAAAGTATAAAAATGTCTAACAATAAGTATGTTAAGTGTAACCATATCAGTTATCCGTTGTGTGCATGCTAGTATGTGAGCAAGCACTTTTTTCTAACATTTCATCGTACATATGTATGTATGTGTTTGTGTTGTATATATGTAGACGCACATGCATGCGTGCCCGTTTGAGTTCAGATCATAAAATAAAAATAAAAATTATTATTACAAAAGAATAACACCAAACATTTATGTGGCTTTTAATGACTGCGCTTGCAACAAAAATGATAAAAATTGCGAAGCAAAAGAAAACTGTACCCAATGAGGAAAACAGAAGGAGTGTCGAAAAGAAGGAAACGAAATTTTATACACGCACATGAAATGATTATAAAAAATTAATATTTAAAGTTTCATTGTTCTCATATTTAAGAACCAATCGCTAAGGAGAGCCAGCAGAGCACATTCGATTTACTGAACTGTATTATTAATAATAGAAGTTCCAAATCAGTATCCTAAATGCATTGAATATTTGCATTTGTTTTTGAAACTTTATTTGAAAATTATTGACTTTGACAGTCAAAATATTTCTAGGGTTTCGACAAAAGCAGTTCTAACCACTGTTCTATAGTTATATTTAACAACTAACCGCTCGAAAACCGTGTTATGCGTTTTTTGTTGGTCAAGGTTGAATCTTTTGTTGGGATGTGACCAAATTGAAGCTGCGCTACATTTGAGCATGAAATCTGAAGAACAGAGGAATGAGTTTCGTTAGCACTTCTTTTATTAAGCACTAAAACACATAAATTCTAGACTGTCGTATGTAATTAGTGACTATATTGAACATTAGAGAAAATGCAGCCGAGCATCAAATGTTGGACCAAAATGTTTCGGAATTGATGGCAAACGATGCGTTAAATCTTATTAACATTTATGTGAGAGTGCATAAATATTTTTTATGTTTATTTTGCTAAATAAAGAGGCTTTATTGCAAATAAAATTGTTTTAATATTTTAGCAGGAAACTGAAATTTAATTAAAACACATCAATGCATTAAAATAAGCCTTGATAGTAAAAAAAAACAGATATAAAAAATACGCGCATCTAACACACACACGCATAAACATGCATATGTATATGTATATGTATGTACGACGTCATGCAAACGCTGTCGAGTATAATTTCTGCATTTGTTCGTTACATTGTAATTATAACAAATGATCACGTTCAAGTGTTAGTACAAGGATGCCTTCAAACAATAACGTAGTAACGCAACGTAATATAACGGTATAACGGAATGAGCGAACATGAACGAATGAATAAGCAAACGAAAGAACGAATGAACAACCGAACGAACGAAAGAACGAATGGAACGGAACTGGAGCTCGACAAATGGTCTGACGTTGACGGCATTGTAAGTAAGTGTGTGTGTCTGTGTGTGTGTGGGTGACATTGCTGCATGTTAATGCTATTTTGTACTTCTCACTCTCTCTATCATTCCTTTTCTGTCTCTGTCTCTGCTACGCTTTTCGCTCATAGGTGTGTGTTAAACCAAATATATTTGGTCTGACAGTCATGAAGTATTTTTGGTGTATGCTTGTGTTATGCATAGACAATTACTAACACAGACAGTTATGACAAATAATAGAGGCACAGAAAAAAATAAAAAAAATGATAACAACAGGAATTTTATTGAGTGTTGAAACTTTGTTGCTTCGTTTACTAATGAGCGTGTCAACTCACGTACGAAACAAAAATGCGCCTGCATGGCATACATACATATAACGATTTCGGCAGCTGTATTTGCAAACCTTTAGCAATGCAGCACGTGTTGTTATTAAAGTGCAATGTTGCCGAATTTCGAAGACAACTGTAACTTTATAAACAAATTCAGTGCATCCAAAGCTGTTGAATATGACAATGTTTTAAGCGTTGGCGCACATGTTGTATGCGTAATTTTGTAGTAATTTCATATTTTCTTTCTATTTAATATGAAATGTTGTGATTTTTCAACTAACTTATTCACATAATTGCTTGATTGATTGATTTTGACTTATATGTACATATATTCTTGGATGAGTCGGTTATGCCATATCATGTATGTATAACATGTAAGCATTTTGGATGTACCAAAAGCAAGTAAGTAACTGTTTGAAATTGTTGTTATTTGTGCTATTCAATTATCACAATGAAAAAAAAAATCAATGAAAATAAAAAACAAAAAAATAACAACATCATATAACCCTATGTTACACAGCGCTATGCAGCACATAGGGCATTCAAACTATTCGAACTTTGACTTGACACGCCGAGTAGTAAGGGCTTTTAAACGAAGTCCTTTACAGTGAGTTGAGAAACAATTGTGTCTTCATTATTGCAATAAATTCTGAAGAGATTTGCAGTGATTTATGAACGTAATAAATAAATAAATAATTCAGTTGAGGATTTGAGTTTCATTCGTTCTTCACAGCTGAGCTTTTTTTCAACTCTTAAAAATTACATGTATTAATATGCATAATTTACAAATGTGTTGTGACAGACATATACAAATGCGTTGTGTATGGCAAATCATTGCTTCAGCTGTTTTCTCATCTTCAGAGCTTTGTTTCTATTTGTTTGAGTGTTTGACTGTTGACTGAGCGGTTCTGGAAAAAAGTCATCTTTTGCGTGAATCGTTTTAAATGCCAATGCAACATTATGCAAACAAATATTCACACAAGCAGACGAACACTCACACTCACACACACACACCCACACACACACAAAACAGACAAACAAGTGCTGTTGAAAAAACGAAAGAAAGAAGGAAAGAAACAAATAAGCGTGGCAAATGAAAAAATAAAGAGGAATACGTTGTATCGTGGATAGGTCGGTGTTTTGCACTGTCTTTTAAAGCTTATGTGAGAGGGTGAGAGGGTGAGAGGGCGCATGTGTGGCAGACAGGCTATTGTCATCATTATAAGTGCGTGCGTGTATGCGTATGTATACAGGTACTTTGTTATTGCAAATGTGTGTAGGTGTATGTGTATGTGATGCTATTTGCTTAAGTATTGCTTGACATTCATTTTCGTTTGTGTGTTTGTTTGTTTGTTTGTCTGTCTTGTTTGTGTTGTATTATTTTTGTTTTTGTTGTTGCTTTTGTTTTGAGCTGCGTTACATTTTCTTTTGTTTTAATTTGTTTGCACTTTATCGGCATTCTACACAAATTTGTTACAATTTAATTATTTTCTTTAGTTTTGTTGTAATGTGATTGACATTAAATGCTTGCTTTTTATTTTTTTTGGTATTTTAGATGAGTTATGGCGCAATATTATTAATGATGTTATTGTAGTTGTTGTTGTTGTTGTTATTGTTGGTGGTGCTTGTTGTCGATGAGAACAATGACGTTGACGTTGCTTTTGATGTTAACGTTTGTTAATGACAATGACGATGTTTTGTTATTGTTGATGATAATGATGATTATAATGGCAATTGACTGTGCGTTGTCTTAATTGACTGATTGATTGACAGATTGATGATTGATAAAAGTGCATAATGGCATTTCAGGCTTTTTTTTGTGATTTTTATTCCTTTATTGACATTCGATATAAGAAATAATACATTCGCTTGCATCGATTGCTGTTCTAATGGTGGTGTTGTTGTTGCTGTTGTTATTGTTGCCTATCTTAGCTTTTAGTTTGATTTGCTTAGTACGATACCTTATAGTAGACATATGCATTGTCCATAGGTTTATTTGTTGTTGCTTTGGTGCGTGGAAATCCCTTGACTTTTAAGACTCTGTTGTTGTTGTTGTTTTTTGTCTAGCAAAACTGCTATATTTGTTGTTGTTGTACTTCGACTTTATTCTTTTATGTTTGATTGTAAATACATATACATTTATGTATGTATTATGTAAGTATGTATGTATATATGTTACTATTGTAGTACTCTTTTAAGAAGACGGTGGTAACGTTGCACTTTTATTTTCTATTATTATTATAGTTCTTCTGCTTCGTTTTTCTTAAGTTCTCACTTGACGTTAGTAATACACATGTATGTATGTATGTATGTATTTATAATGACATTATTGTTGTCCGAACGAGTCTTGTTCACCTTTTTGTTGTTGTTTTTGTTATTTTAATATTTGCTAATAACTTTGGTACTTTCACTTGCACGTCGCACGTTCCGTCACTTAACGGTCTTGTCTTTGTCTTGTTGCTTGTACTTCCTGCTTATTAGCGCTTATTAACTGTGAGCTTTGTTTGCCCTCCGCTTCTGTTCTTTCTTCTTCTTCACACTGGCTAAGTGCTTAGTACATTGTCTGTCTGCTCTTTTGTCGGTCGTTCTATCCGTCTGTCCGCCTGCCTGTCTGTCTGTCTGTCTATCTGCTGTGTGCTTAGTTCGTTTATTTTTCTTGCAAACTTCTTCGATGCTTAACAGTTCAGCGCACACAGCAGCTTCTGGCTTAGCTTCAAATTGCTTCTATGTATGTACATACATATATCTATATATATGCATGTATGTATGTATGTATATGTGTGAGTGTTTCGTGTATTTATCTTACAAATGGCAAAAATGGCAAGTGTTGGCAAAGTGGCCAAATTTGTTATATTTTTTTTGCAGTGTGTCCCGAATTCGTTGTTTTTGTTGTTGGTTTTATTTGTATTTTATTTGCCTATTATTTTTTTAACATCTTATAATGTTTTGCCCTTTTTTACCCCCTGGTTTTGGTATTTGTTTCACTATATTTTATTTAAGAAGATATTGATTTTTAATTTTGTTTTTTTTTTTTTTAAACTTATTTGGCTGTTATTTTTGCAGCGCTTGTTTGGTTGTTTGGCAAAAGTTTAAATGTTTATTGTATTTTTCTAATTGAAATGAAATTTCTTGCGTCGAATAGATTTTTTTTTTTTGTTTTAAAGCTTCGTTTTTGTATGCGAGCAGAAGGCACTACATGAAATGCTTATCCTTTCAAAAGGATAACTCAATGCATTGTGTGGTTAGCTTCAATTTTCAAAAAATTGCACACGTTGCTTTTAATTCTTTTTTTGTCTTTTTTCTCTTCCCACACAAACGAGTTTTGTTGTTCGATTTGTTTTTGCTTTTAGAACACGCGCCCGCGCCCGCGCCTAAAAAGCCACTTGAACGTTTAATTTCGTTAAAATATTTTCATTTAATTTTTCGTCGTTTATTTTCGAAATAAGCGCAATTTTTGTTTTAATAATTTTCGACCGCTTTCTTTATTTTAATATGCTTTATTTTTTTACACTATTATGTATATATATATATATGTATATGTATATATACAGCACGCTGCGTTCGCGCGTTAACCGAGCGTTTGTGTCTCGCGTTCGTTGGCTGAAAGGTTGCGATTACAACTACGTGCCGTAGCGAAGCTTTTCGTTGGCTCAAGCGAAAAACTAAGCGAGAGTAACGAGTAACTGAGCCGACGTCGAACGAGCGAGCGAGCATAACAGAGGACACACGAAGTCATGCACACACACACATACTTGTAAGTAAGCATGTAACGAGCGCGAGAGCACAAAGCGTCATCAGGCGTCATCAACGTGAGTAGCGAAACGTCATGGGTTCGTGGGAGTGCTGCTGCTGCACGAAAAAATGCAGTCTAACATTGTCTGGTCTCAGTGCTCAGTGCTCAGTGGTGTTGTTGGCGCTGTCGGTGTTGGTGAGTAGGCAAGTAGGCAAATGATGTTTACAGTGTTGACAGTTGTATGTTGTCGGCGTGCGGCGTGCTTCCTTGCTTGCATTGCTTGAGCTTTGGTCTGACGTTTTTAAGTGTGCTTTGATTTCTCACTCCTGATTTTAGCTTTATTGTCAAAGCTTTCTGCTGCTCGCTTTTACGCTCAAAAGCTCAACGTAGTTTTATTGATTGATACTGCTTTGCAGCTTTCTTGTTGTTTTTGTGTGTTTGTTGTTGTTGCTTTTTTTTTTTTTTGCGTTTTGTGCTAAAATTAGCGGTCGTTTGTCTGCCTCAACATTTACTCGTTCATTCGCTCTTCTGAATTTGTTTTTGCTTTGGTTTGTTTGTTGCTGCGGATTTTTTCTCGTTTTTGTTTTTTATTTTTTTTGTATGTTATCCTTGCGCTCGTTTCGGTCAGCTCGCTTACTTCTTGCTAGCTGTTTGTGCGTACGAATTTTGTATGTATATGCATGTGTGTGTGTGTGTATGTGTGCTTGTGTGGGTGGCGTGCATGTTGCTTTTGTTTCGTATTTTAACTTTTTTTTTGTTATATCTCGTTTAGTGCTTAGCATTGCCAGCAGTGAATTTTAAATAACGTTGCAATCGTTTGCAAAACACATGTAATTTGGAATTAAGCGTAAGAAAACATTTTGAATTTCGGTTGATTTTTTAAAATTTTTTTTTTATTTTTTAATTTTTATATTGTTTTTCAAGGAGATGACACTAAGCTAATAACACTTGAAGCCATGTCTTGTTGTTTATTTGTATTCCGCTTAAGTCTCAAACCCAAAGCTTTCGAAGACCGACAAAAGTACTGAGCTTGGACAAAGCATGTTGAAGCATTGCAAATGATTTAACGAGTTTGCTAACAAGTTTTCAATGCAAATTGTTTGTAAATTCATTTAAAACAAAGTCTTCCATGAATCGCTTATAGTATTTGCTGTTGTGTCTTCATCAAACTTAAGTTGATTATAACTTTTGTTTAGTTTTATCAGCAACGATGATGATGCCAGCTGCATGTGAAAATGCGATAAAAGCTTCATTGACAACAACAACAGTTTGTCGGCAAGCGACTGCAGAAGCTGAGGGCAAATTCAGACAATGCAATTAAATATGCATTGTTCGATTGGCAGTAATGCGAATTCATTACGCATACGCAACGGTGCCCTCATGCAAGCAATCAAAATTTCTTTAGTAATATATTTAAGCAGAAGAAAATTATTGGTGCATAAAATTTCCATTAACTTTGATTCTTTCAACAATGGAATTTGAAAAAGGAAATTATGTATTAAATGAAAACGATAAGCAAAAGAAAGTGTGTGTGTGTGTGTGTGGGGAGGAAATAATTTGCAAACTTTGGTTGATGTTTTTTTTTTGGTAGTCCATTAAAATTGAAATTCAATTGCATGGAAATCGATAAATCAATTGAAATTGACATTTAAGAATGAATATTTGCAATGAGAGCGCAAACAAAGTTGCATTGCATGGCACACTTGCATCGAAGTGCGGACGTTGTGGCATCAATTTGTGCTGAAAATCTATTTACGCTGTGTGCATATGTGTCTGTGTGTGAAGTGTGTGAGAGTGTGTGTGTGTGTGTGTGCAACTGATGTGGCGTTGGCGAGTGTAATACACGAATCGCCTTCGGTTTGCCGCCAACTCATTTTGTGTGCATGACAAACATGCTTCTGTGTCCTTTGTCCTTTCTTTTTTTTGTACCAATACGTTGTTATTTCAATTTGTTTTTCACTTCTTATTTCTTTTATTCTTACTCTCTTTTTCCATTATTCTATTAAACAAACAAACTGCTGAATGATATTACTCGCAGACAATAATTGCTTTTAAGTGCAGTTGGTAAAGTGCTTGGCATGTCTGTGACTTGAAACTTGGCACTCGGGCTTGTGGAGCTGAGCTTGAGCAATGTGCCGTGTGCCTGTGACTCGTTGTGTTCTACTTTACATACATCTGCAGGCAGACAGACAGAGGGTGCAGCCACATGAGAAGTTGGCATACCTGAAAGCAGCCACAAGACATCGAGAGACCAAGTTGCGTTCACTGAACGTTGCGATGGAATGCATGGCGGTGTGATGTGAAACTTTATTAAAATTCTTAAGCATTTACATAAATGGAGGCCATTCTTGTTGCTCGATAAACACGTGTGTGTGAGTGTGTGTGCCATTGTCGACGCTCTGTCTAAACATACTTAATGCCAGGTTGCTATGTTAATGTACAAGAGTGTTGTGTGTGTGTGTATGAGTGTGTATGTGTGTGTGTGTGTGAGCACATATACTTTCATAGTCGAATGTTTTGTGCCAATGAATTCGTTTAGTTGGTGTAATTATTTTATGTTGCCTATGCTTGTCGTATATTACATGCATGAGCGTACACTACGACACTAACTAATCACCATTCAAAGGCACATGTGTGTGTGTGTGTGTGTGCATAAGTTGAGGCAATGTTTGCGCTTGTATGTATGCTAATTAAAATTGCCGCCTTTTGTTTGAAAAACAGGTTATAAATTTCAACTCAACTCAACTCAACTTTACTCTTCTATTCTGTACTGTTCTATTCTGTTTATTCAATGCGTCTGAAAAAAACACAAGCATGAAATGAAACTTTGCTTCATAAATTTTTCATGTGCCTAAGCCCGTTGGCATGTTACACAAATAACTTTTAACACATATCATTATTCGCTTTCATGTTTTGAAAAGTCATTCGTTTTAATTTTGTGACCTCGAATAATATTTTTTGTTTTACTTGTTTTCTCTTTTCCCTTTTGTAAGCAAAACGAACTGTTAAATTTGTATTGAAAGTTGCTACAATTCGTAAATAAAATCGGTTCTCGAATTCGCTTTGTGTTTCTATATATGTGAGTGTGTGTGTGTTGGTGTTGGTGTATTTCTATAGGTAAATACGTAAGCAAATAGTCAAGCAAAAGGAAACTTTTAATTGAATTCAACGCTTGACTCACCCCCTCGTTTTCTTGTGCGAATTTCTTGATTTCACGCTCCAAATTGAGCTACAAAAGTCAATGCCGTCATTGTCAACGGCATCGATAAACAGCAGACGTAGCGACGACAGTCAAAAGATACATATAAAATATGAACATTTACACAAAGAAAAATAAAAAAAAAAAAGAAAAAACGAAAAAATTAAGTTCAAAAAAACATAACCAACAACAACAACAAAAAAGTTAACTGAGCAGCGCAATGACAACGAAAAGCTATTATAGACTTTTCTGAAGAAAAAAAAAACATAGCAAAATACCAAAAAAAGATAGGCGAAAAAACAAGACACATTTTGGGTTTGACCTCGATTTCTTGTATCCGAAATACACACACACACACACACAGCGAAACTCTAATGCAAGAGAAGACAACATGCTAAAAAAAAGGCAACAAATCAGTAAGAAGAACATGTATGCCGAACACATAATACGCTTGTATTAATGTGTAACTCACAGCGTTGGCTTACATGGCCGAACATGGTGTATACGCAACGCGCAAACAGCAACAATTTTTAATTGCCGTTCGCCAGCGGCGTTTGCCAGTTCAATTTTCTTTTGGTTTCTGCGTTGTTGTTGTTTTTTTTTTTTCTGTTTGCTTTTTTCATTTGGCTGAGCCTTTTTTGTAGTTTTTAATTACTGACTGCCATTTTCTGTACGAGCAATTATATCGATGTGAGTATGTATGTATGTGTGTGTGTGTTGTTGGTAACACTTTGCGATCGTCTCTATGACGCACAGACAGTCGTCAGTGACACTGGGCAAACGCGCAAAGCGAACAGAAAGAAACGCTTCCATTTCAAGCATGAGCAATTCGAGCGCTCTCTGACGCCCATGCGGTGCGAATTACGCTGTGGTAAGCAAAACAAAAAAAAAAAAAAACAAGACAGAATTCTACTGAATTCGAGTATTTTGAAGGACATGCTTGCTATTAGTGTGACAGCACGAGCACCCAGCAGTTCTCATTGTGTCAATTGTCCCCTTTCGATAGTTTAGACTATATCTCAATTATCGAATTTAGGAGACAATTTTGACAGTATCAAATTATATAGAATACTTCAATTAGCAAACTAGTCCCCAACTGTCGAATTCGAAACTAGTACAAGAACTAGTCAAAGATGGCGCTTTATCACACCAGTATAAAAGACAAAATGTCGGATTGATTCATTTTCGTTATTTGGAAACTAGTTTTCAACTAGTGAATTTGGGACTAGTATTTGAACCAGACAGAGGTTATGCAAAAGAGCACCAGTCTGAAAAAAATATTTCAAATAAATCAAATTTATCAAATATCAAATTATTATTATTGTTATTAACAATAAAAAAATGAAGTTATTATATTATAACCAATTATAATTAATAGAAAAAAAAAACCCAAGATGGTTTCGTTTTCTTTTTTTCGTATACCCCAAACTGGTACGGCAGAACTAGTTCGGTAACTAGACGGAAGTGGTAGAATTGTGACAATTGACCCCTGCCTTGGGAGAGTAAATTGAACTGGAACTAGTAGTGCTTACATTCGAACTAGTTCCAACCTTAGTTCTGTACTGGATCAAAGAACCGGTGGCCCACCATCAGCGTTAAGCTGACCATTTTTTAAAGCATACTCAAAGGCGCTGCCAAATAGCATGAAACATTGCAAAAAATAAAAAAAAAACAGACAAATTCAATGCAAATGAAAAATAAAAAAATACAAATAAAAATAAATAAATAAATGAAAATTTAAAAAAAAATGCACAAATATAATACATAAAATAAAATAAAAGCATTAAAGCAATTTGCGCGCTTTAATAAAATTTGCTCTAATTGTGTGTTCTTTTATCAGCATGAATATTCATGAGCAGCACGAAACATGAGTCCGAGCAGTGTTTATACGCACACATACCGATGTACTTACATTGATGTATATGTGTTTGTATGCTTTCAATAATGCCTTGTGCATTTTTAAATAAGTGTGTGTGTGTGTGTGTCTTTATAAAGTGAATTTATGTGTTCCATTGGGCATTGTTTGTTGTTGCTATAATAATATAAAGTCTCCTACTTGAATTGAAAGCTTCTCAACGTTGTTGTTGTTGGTGATGTCGTTGTTGTAGTGCCTTTTGTGCCTGCTGTGGCACATTGGCCATTATGGCAAATGGCAACAATATGACAAGTAAAAATGTCAACGAAAACTCGAAATTCAAAAGACTAACGACAAATATAAAACATTTTATGCCCATTAAGTATACGCACTGTGTGCGGTCAATTTAAAATTGCTTATTATAATTGTTGTAAAGAAATAATAAAACAAAACAAGTAATTTAATGCAGACAAACTTAAAAAAATACATTTCAGTTAAAACATTTGTAAGTTACTGGCACAGCAGGATGTGTGCTACTTCAGCACTGTTGTATTAGTAAATGAATATGAATACAAAAATAAATGTTGAAATAAATAAAAAAAACAAAAATAGCACAACGAAATCATAAAAATAAAGAAGAGAAATGCAATTACTAAAGATATTCATATGCATAGCGACACGACGCGACCCAAAAGAGCAATAAAATATAATGAAAACAATAGAGTGAAATATTTATTGCCATAAAAAAATGAAAATGTACTCAAATGAACATCAAATAAGAATTATTTGAAAATCATAAAAGTGCTAAGCAAATAACATGAAAGCAATAAAATGGCAAAAACACAAAGCAACTGCAAATATGCAGAAGATCATTTTGTGCACTTTGCTTAAATTGATTTTCATTGTTACGCCGACGTTGGCGACGATGTCGAACAACTTTAGATGCACGAATGAATGAACGATTGAAGGTCTGAATGACTGAGAGAGTGAGTGAGTGAGTGAGTGATAACTTGTTATAAAAGTATTGAGAGTAAAATAAGAGGAAAAAGAATAAAATATATGAACAAACGTAAAGCGTGAAAGGACAGAAAAGAGGGCAACACTAAAGAGCACAGAACGCGCATACTTACAAACAAATTACACACACACATAAACATAGTGAAATGCAGAAAAATAAATTGGAATACCCGTTAGTGTGTTTGTGCATTTGAGGCATTAAATTTTTCTACTTCACTCTACGGTAGGGCAGGAGATTGTTTTGTAACTTTGTAATCAAGTTTGTAACACAAGAATTTTTTGATGAAAATTATTTTTGAACAGCTATATATTACATATCTCCGATCTATAAAATAAATTGTTAGAAGTAACAGATCTTTTAGAGAAAGTGCCAAGGGATGAATTATCTATGCTTCTCATTGAGATCGAACAGCCTTTAAGAGTTATTCGTTTGATTAGTTAGAGATATGTTTGGGTAGTTGGGTAAGTAGGAAAGTTTTAAGATTTTAAAAAGTGTTTGAAGCGCTCAGATAAAAAATAAAGACCTACAAAAAATCACTAGTAGAGTATCAAATATCTGCCATTGCTGAATTGCATTTTCTGTCTTGTTTTTAATAATGTGAGTGTTGTCGTGTTGTTGTTCTTCTTGTTGTTTTAACTGTTGATGTTGGCGATGATGTCAAATTGGAACTGCTCTATTTTTCCCTGTTTTTTTGGCTCAGTTAGCGCTTTTGTATTGTGACAAAATAGAGGCCCAACTGTATTGAAAAAAAATACGATCTTTGATGCTATTTCTGTTTTTTTGTTTCATACCTGACATTTTCAAATAATTAAAAAGTACGTATGTATATGGTTTCAATGTAACTATTTGCTGTTGAACTAAGATAATTTATTTTGTGACATACAAATGAATTCGGGTTTGTGGTAAAAAAATCAAATATCAAATAAAAAATAAATAATAAGTGTTGTTGAAAAGCGTTTAAAATAAAAAACATAATGTTGTAGCGAAATCCCTTTCAACTGATAACATTCATTTCATATAACATGCGATAAAATAACATTGAATAAATAATGAATTTAATGATTCAAAAGAGTAAAAGTGTGTGGAGTGTTAGCATTGAACTGTTGTATGTCCAGACTATGCTATACTAAACTAAACTTTGTTATAAGTATTTACAGTTACTTTCTAACTACATTTAAGTTAACATAAAAATGAAATAAAAAAAATTAAATATGGTCTGAGTTTGAACAAAATAAGCATTTGTCTTCAATGAAGTCTTTTTGGTCCAACGCGTTTTAATTTTGTTTTTTCTTATCCTTCTGCTGTTTTTTGTTAGTTTGGTTTTGTGTTTAAAGGAATAAAGTACAAGACGTATGTTTAAAGGAGAAGTTCAGTACCCTACGCGCTTTCATAATTCATAGAGATTGATTGTCTTTTGCCAAAGTACTCGTACAAGAGTCGAGAGTATCGTTATTAGTATGAAGCAAGCATAAAAGGAGTCAGAGACGCTTACCTGCTTTTGTGCCATGGCTTGCATTTGCTGGAACATTTGACGTTCTTCCTCTTTGCCTGCTTTGTTGTGTTGCGGCGTTTGTTTGGGCGTTGAAGAAGATAAATAAAATCAAAATCAAAACAAACAAAATGTAAATGACAATAAAAATAATTTCGAGTTTTGCAAAAACGCACGCAAACAATTTGAATCGTTCTGGATGGTGTTATATGTATTATGGTTACAGTACTCACCCATGCCTTTGGCCTGCAACATTTCGAGCAACTTCTTGATGCTCTCATCGCGCGCTATCAGCGTTTGTTTTTGCGTCTCAACGCGACACTCCAAATCTTTGATCGTCTCACGCAATATGCTAATCTCACGCTGCAAATGATCGTTTTCGGCATAGATGGCCTCCATTTGCTGCTGCATCTCGAGATTGGGTTGCCGCATGCGCAGACGCAACTCCTCCTCAAGCTGACGCACGAGCATTGCTTGTTTCTGTTCAAATATTTAAATAATATTTTGATAAGAATTCAGTGCAGATTAAATATTTTTAAAACCGTTTTAATAAAGACATTTTAAGTTTTAATACTCTTATTTTACAAAGTCCAAAGTGGAAAATGACTACCGATTGTATCTAACATAGGTCTATTCAATATTCTTTTCAGTTGGTGGCTTAAGAAGTGCTTCAATGTGAGGACTTACTTGATTTTCGGTGCTCAAAAGCTTTAGCTGATCATTGATTAAACTGTATTTGGCGCTTTCCTCTTTGCGCAGCGCGCGCTCCTTCTTCAATTCGGGCGACCAGAATGTCTTAATGCTGTGCATGGAACTGCCGAGCTTTTGATTCGTCAGCTCAAGTTCGCGTTTCAGTTGGCCCAATTCGCGCTGTAAGTCTGTATTCTGATGTTGCAGATCACCAAGATACGCACGATCCGGCGGCATGCCCGTTGTATAACCTGTAAATAGCACTCGTCGTTCAACTCATGTGCACTTTAGGCGTCGCGCAGCGCCGTTACTTACCACCTAAAGGATTGGGACTTTGACGCGCCGAACGTCCATAAAGCTCATCTTCTAAGTACAATCCACGTTCGAGTGAACGATCGCGTGAACGATCGCGCGGTTCGCGTATCGGTATGAACTCTCGTTCGTGTGGATCAACCAAGCCGCCACGATCGAGCGACTGATAACGTGTTCCTGTGCAACAAAAACGATAATAACAAACAATCGTTAGACAATAATCGTTATAATTAGAAGAAGCTTATCAATGTGCGAAATTACTTGGATAATCCATGGCATGTGACATCGGTGGTCTGCTGGCGCTCCGACTGCGATGGTGTCCCGCGCCCGCGGGACTTGTTGGCTCATCCATGTCTCGATAGTATGGACTGCCCATTGCTGTAATTCATAAAATGCATGACGATGATCAAATGAGGATGAGGGTTACGGTGGCCAAAAATATAAAGAAAACCAGTGCAGATTTGGGGGATACTTTTCTCTTCTTATTTTTCTTTTTTCACTTAATTGTTTTTTTTTTTTTTTAATTTTTTTTTTTTGTTTGTTCTTTGGAATTTGCTAATTCGTGTCGAGCGTTTTATATTTTTTTGTTTTTTTTTTTTGTGTTTCAAACAGAAAATTTGTAGAAAGAGTGAAGTCACTAAAAAGCAAATTGAAAATTGAGAAGAGGCAAAAATAGGAAAAACAAAAATACAAAAAAAAAAAAAAAAACTCATAAAATTCAAAGTAATGTGTTTGCGCTCACGTGGATGTGGTTTGTTTATTTTTGTGTGTGTGTTTGCTTTAGGTGAGCACATATACATATGTATGTATGTGCATTGCAGTAATTTACAGTATGTTTCTGTGAGTGTGGGTAACGTTAGCTTCATTATACGACTGAGTGCCATAAACCAACTTTTGTTAGCACGAAATCCGCGAAATACTTTGCACGAAACTTAATTTGCGGTTCCGTCGCCAACGCCAACATCGAAACCAAAGTCATCAGCATAGTCCTTGCATGTCACTCAGTCAGTCAGACCAGCAGTCAGTTAGTCAGTCCGTAAATCAGTCTCCCACTCAGTTAGTTTTCGCCTTCATAAAGTTCTCACATTATTCATAAACTTTTGCCATTCGCCATTCCTTCTTAATGCGGCACACATTTTTAGCAAACGTAAAATGAGCACTTTTCTACATCGAATAGCAACTGAGGTAAAATTATATGATTTTTCAGGGACATACTCAGCGTCGCTCACCGCTAAAGTTAAAATGATAATTAGTCGGTTGCTTAATTGGCACAAAGTGTGCAATGTTAAATGAAGATTTATATGCGCGTGCCACATAAGCCGCAACATCAGTCGGCGGCGTTGGCATCGACGTTGGCGTCGGTCAATGTGGCAAGTGAGTTGTTGCATGCCAAAGTGCTAATGCCGTTGGTCGATTTGATTTTATAACTTTTGTTTTTGTAATGCGCAAAAAGGCAAAAAACATTTCAGTTCACTGAACTTGAAAAGTGTTTAAGACCGTAAATTGTGTTTATCTTGAAATGGAATAAGCAAAGTTATTTCACTTCCGTTCTTAGCAAAATTGCATAAATTTAGTTTAAGTGTGCAAATTGTTTATAACTGCTTATGTACAAAAAAAATCTGCGCCTTTGTTAAAAAGGTAAAGCTTTGTTTCGCAACTTAAATTGGGTATGTTGGAAATGTGAAACCGAAGAGAAATGCAAACCTTGAAAACTTTTTTTTGTAATAGAAAAATTACCATTTTATAATTAACTTGCACACAATGTTTGTAAATCATAAACATTTCTCATTTTCTTCGGCTTAAAACTTTTAACTTGAGGTCACTTTGATTACAAACAAAAGCGAACAAAATAATTTTCTTTTATGACAAAAATAAGCAGAAGTTTCAGCATCAAATTATTCGGAATGCTTTTTCGTTAATTGCCAAAGTGTTTTAGCCAAAGTTTGACCAATAGTTTGCATAGGTGCTCACACCACATACGATACAATAAAACAAATCAACTGTTTCAGTGTGTACTTCAATTGTAAGTTGGTTCCATTGATAGAAATAATAATATAAAATAAGTTTTCCCCACTACAACCTTTGATATTGTTGGTTTAATAGTATAATTAATTAGTGTAATTGAAAAAAAAAAAAAAAATAGTAAAAGAACAAATGAAAACAAAACCCTTTAAAGATTTAAGAACGTAAAAAATTTCGTGCCCCCTCAGCACATTTGATGGCATAAATATTTTTTTATTTACTGACCATAATTATAATCCAGTTTG
The DNA here is from genome assembly GCA_034638295.1 of Phortica okadai. Classification (NCBI taxonomy): domain Eukaryota; kingdom Metazoa; phylum Arthropoda; class Insecta; order Diptera; family Drosophilidae; genus Phortica; species Phortica okadai. The sequence continues at coordinate 8,242,442 of CM067851.1, forward strand.
ATGCTTTGTGTCTTCTACCGATCAAATCAAAGTAAATGCAGCGCTCGGCCACTAATATTAATGCGTTTGCTTCAGACTAAAGTTTGGTTGTTCTATTTGTGTGTGAAGTTTGTGATTTCGTCTATGGAAACATGTGAAAGGTGATACAAATTGAAATTATATTGGAAAAAATAATAATAAATAAATAGAAAAATCATAATGAAATAGGCAAACGAAATGTTACATGCGCATGCGTGATGTAAGATAAAATTATATTAGGACAAACTTTGCATTTTTAGTTAGTTTAGAGAAATGATAAATCAACATTTATAAAAAAATAAGTTGTAACAAAATTAATTGCATTTAGTTAAATAAATGCAATTAACTTGATTAACTTTTATAATAAAATTCACACGAAATTGCATGAATTTTTCGACTGTTTTCGTGCTTTACGTCGATTTGGCCAATTCCAGAAATACACCCTTATTGCACAAGTTTGCTTTAAGTCAATAGCATTGCTAACATTCATTTTTGTTTTTTGTTTTTTTTTTTTCTTTAAAATTTTCATGCAATAAGTGTTGTAAAAAAATTTAGAAATTCAAATGTTATTCAATCCAATTCGTTACCAAAATTTTGTCATGTTTGAAATGCACGAGAACAGAAATGCTTCATTATTTAAATAAATAAAAAATCGTTACTTTTGATTATAATTATTGTTGCTTTTTTTTTCTAGCGGAAAACAAAACAAGTGAGTTGTGATTTTTTATTTATTTTTTTTTTTTCATTTTTAATTTGCACATTTTGTTTACTGCTGTGCGCACTCACTAAAATTTGCGTTCAATTTCGAACTAAAATTGTTAATGTGTAAACTAAATAAAACACTTGCTTGCTTAGCATAAAATACTAATTTTGTATTTTTTTTTTGTTAGTTCAATAATTTTTTTTTTATATTTGATTTGACTTGTTCACCTAAAGGACTTCCGCGCGCGCCGTAATCCCGTGATGGTGAACGATCGACCGTCGGCAATTCCTGAAGCCGTCTGCCACGACCAGGGCTGCGCACACCAGAGCTAGTTACTGGATTGTAATCGTCTCGTGACATAATCCGCGGCTGGTCCGCGGCTCAAAAATTTCCTCCCCGCTTCCTCGAGCGTCACTTTTATCTTTCTTTTTTTCTGTTGTTGTTGTTTTATTTCTTTTTATTTGTATCTCTGATTCTACTTTACTTTTGATATGCTCAATTAAACTCAAATTCTGTTTTACAATAATTTGATTCGTTATTTCTTTTACATTTATTTATTTTTTTTTTTGTTCTCTTTTTATTTCTATGTCGTAAAATCTGTAAAAGTAAGAAAATAAATTGAACAACAATCAGTTTGCAGCGCATATTTTAAACGTTTCGATTCTAAGAAACGATTAATGATCTGTGCAATTGAAAACTTTAACTGAAATTGACTTATTTACATCATCATCGAATTATTCTGACAAATCTCTTTAAGTATTGGCAAGAAAGATTCTGAAGAGCTCCATGCAAGGTCAGTGCGACGAGTAAAAATTACTTTGATTGTTAGAATTTTTGACATTTAAAAAAAAAAGAGAATTTTTGTTTATTGAAATTGTTGGAAAAATTTTTTTTATTTCAACCGAAATATATCTCACACTTGATGTAAAAAATATTCCGTTTTCGCAATTACCGTTTGATACGATATTCTTCATAGTTGGTATAGAAACTTGCTGCGTAACTTGAACGTCAATCAAATGGAATATTATTGAAAGCCAGTCAGTCATATCTATGTGATTGCTGACATAGAGTTTTCAGCTATCAATATTGAACTTTCTGAAAGTTTTTGTTAAACTTGCACAACAAATAAATTCAACTAGCTTTTGCCGTCGATATATGTATGTAAGTATGTATGATAACTGTATACACGTTTGCTAACGTCATGGAATTGTATGCAAAAAGCAATTACAAATGAAATATTCACAGAAATTCCTAAAATTAACTTGAGTTTCGAGCTAAATTGAGCCTTAGAGGCGTGTCTGCGACGGTACAAGCATTTGTACATAAAATATTTCATTCAACGTACAAAAACCGTAAATACAAATATGTACCGAATGCCGCACGCGACACGCAAACAAATACATATATAAATATGTAGGCGAACAACATCAACACCGACGCACTCAAGCGAATATACACAACAACATACACTTAAGCACACACACACACACAGAGAATGTAGGATTCTCAAAAAGTTAAGTAAGTGCACACGCTTTATGAATGAAAAACATAGAATGACAAAACAGTAAAACAGTAAAGAGGAAAAATTGTATAACAAATACAAGAAAGCGAGCAAAAGTGCTAACCAAATGAAACAACAGACTGAAAGCCCATTCAATTGTCTGACAATGCCAAGAACAACAACGATTTAATGTGTTTACATGTGCATCATAGGAATGAAGTATGAAAAGCGTTGGTCAACAATACAGAAGAGCCAAAACCGCAGACAGACACAGACCCATTCTCACGTCTACACCAATGATGGTCACCGAGTGCTGAACGACCGGTTATGAGTTGCGTTCGTAGCACAAAATAGTTCTACACAACAACGTGTGCCTTTTAACTCAATAATACTTTTGGTATGCCATGATTGGCATCGTGATGATGGTTCGAGCGTCAATGTCGCATTGCCGGCAAAATTTTACTATTCTTCCATTTAACCTGACTGACAATGCCTGTCGGTGTATTGCAGCTCTTTCTACTTCTATCGTATGTATTTCGTTTTAACCCACTTTTTGTTGAAACGCACAGCGACGGAGTGCTTTGTTCTTCGTGTTGCATTCTTCTGGGCTGCAGTTCACACAACTTGTGTTGCCGCCCATTATATGTTAGCGAATTTGCCTCAAATGAACTCTGCGTAACTTATAATGACGAGTTCGTGTACTCGTCTCAGGACACGCACGCTTATACATGACAACTTACCAAAGAATTTGAGATGTTGGTGCATTATGTTATGCAGTTTTTAACAATAATTTATGTTTATTAAGGTTAAAATAGTGTTTTTAAAGAAAACCAAACACACATCCACATGTGTGTGTGTGTGTACACATGTATAGAGTGTCAGCACTTGTTGTAAATAACACTTGACTTAGTTTAATTAAATATTTTTTGGCTTCTTAGTATTTTTTTAAGTCTATTTGGACACTTAAACCGCCGGAGCTAAGCTCAAGCGCGCTAATATGAAAACATGTTGAATTATTTATGCGTTCCCATTACGCTGAGCGCATACAACACGAACAGGCATGGTGAATATGAGAAGAAAACATGTGGCTTTGGATTCACCACAGACAAGTGTGCAGGACGTCGCTTAGCCGCTGAGTTGCTTTCTCACTCTTTCTCTCTCTCTACCTTCTTAGTGAACACGCTCACTCACCACCATTTGGCAACGTATGCGGCGCGGGTTGTCGATTCAAGAATAGCGTCATCTTTAGCTACTCAATTGTGTTGTTGTTGTTGGTGGAACTTTGCTACTCGCTTGGTTGTTGTTACATGTGCTTTTCTACTACTTTTTTTTCTATGTCGAAACGGCAACTTTTGCCAGCAACACCGCGCGCGCTTTTGACACTTGGTGGTCGCATGAGTATGTGTGAGTGTCTGTGCATGTGCTCATTCGACAGCGTGAACGTTAAATAAGGTTGAAATTTCAAATCAATAAATATTATTCCACTGATCTAAAATTAGACCAAACTTTGTACGACAGCCGCAAAAGGTGTAAGCAGCAAAGAAGTAAGACCGCAGCAGAGAATAAAAAAAAAAAAAAAAAAAAAAAAACAATAATGAATGACACGTCGATTTGCCGGGCGTTTGAGCTCACACTACATTATTTTGATACACAAAATGAATTTATTATTTATCGTTGGGCCTTTCGTTCAGCACATGCGAACCTTCTTCAATTGGTTGTTCTTCTCAACAAATTTGTTGTTGCCTTAAATTTTGCTCGTCGCCTGACTAGTCATAAATCTGCATTGCTCTACGCCTACACAACTGCTTGCTTGCACATCATACGATATTACATTTTGATGGACATTGTGAAGGATGTGACATTTCAAGTAATTGGCAATTTGAAATTATAGAAAATGCAATTTAAAAATTTTTGAAAGCCAAATGCAATTTACGTGAACGAGGCATGGTTAAATGCAGCAACTCAGAATTCGGACACGTCGGTAACATGTTTCAATGCGAAATCTGAATAATAGATGAGCCCATGACTATGGAAAATGGTTCTTCTTGTTGTTTGTTGAATTAATGATTCATAATTATAGCAAACATGAGGTTTGATTTCGACTTTGGTTGTGGAACGGACAAAATTACTTGCCTTCCATTTGAGACAAATGAGATATTAAAACGAAATAAAACTTTTATCCACCAATTTTCAGTTGTCATAAATCAAATTCTCTATATTCTACTCTTTCAAACGAATACGAATTCTAATAAATAACGAAGTTGATAGACCATTGGAAAGAGAATCGAATTCTTGTTAAAAACATGCAATTAATTACTTCTCAGACCCTGTTTGTGTTCATACGATGTAATAGTTCTTTTCTTCGAAATGCTTCTCACGATTATTACATTTTTCTATGGAGCTATCAAACTACTAAACTTCATATAAAAAAAAAAATTGATTAAACTTTGCATTAAAAACGATTTAGAATATGTGCTCAATGCATAATATATTGCATACTTTTAGGGCACGCGTTGCAACGAGACTTTTTATTTTATTTTATTTAAACTATATTTTATGTAAGCTAACCTATGCACTTGTGTGTGGCATGAATTGGATGAATGTTTCAATTTACATATTATGAAATAAGTTTACAGTTTTAAAATATATCAACATACATATCATATAATTATCAACTAAATTATGTTTACAGTTGAACTCACCCGCTTTGCTTAGCCTGTGAATTTTGAATGGTTTTTGTCGTAACTGAGGCAATGAAATTTATTTACTGCATCCAAGTGTCAGCGACAACGGACACGATGACACGAAATGTGCAACACGTCCGATCAACGTGGACTTGGACTTGGCTTCGATTCTCACTTTGATTTTGGCTTTGAATTTTATCGCTTTCCGGCGAGCGGCAACGATTCGCTTTGCTGGAATTTCAAATGATGCCGAAAACAATTTGCTTTTTTGAATTTCTCTTTTTGTATTTATTGTTGGTTTAAGCCTAAGCGATTTGCATATCCGTTTCCGTTGGCAAAGGTGTTGGCAATGATAATATTACTTTTGTTGCTTCACGTGTGTTTGTTGCGGCTTTGTTTGTAGTTGTTATTGCAGTCGTTGAGTTCTTTTTGGTTTTTTGTTTTTTTATGACTTTATTATTATTTTGTTTGTGGTTTTATATTTTAGTTATTAAATAAGTTAGTTGGCTAGTTGCATGACTTGGCGTTCGTTCAACTTTTGTGGCGCAAATAACGAAAACGAAAAAACCCCGACTACGATTTTATTATTGAATTTTTATTTATTGTAATTTCGTTTGGTTTTTGATTGCGTTTACAGCGAGTATTTACATGGTGTATGCTGTGTATTAAAAAACGTAAAAAAACGACTGATAAATATTTAAGTAATTAAATTGTTATCTTTTCACTAATTAAATGCTTTGAAGTTGCCATTTAAAATAGCTAAGAGCGTTTGTGCGCGTAGTATGAGCGATTCGTGCTCAACGACGGCTTTGCGTTTATTGAAGTTTGAGTTGAAGTATGAAGCAGTCGCGACTCTAGTACTTCCCGAAAAGCTACTGACACACATTTCATACACACACACTCACACAAGCACATATTCATGCTCATACACAAGTAGACTGACAAACAGACAGACCGACAGACAGGCAGGCTGGCAGTCGAAGAGACAGGCATACCGACACATTGAGAGAGAGCGCGTGAGGCACAGAGTTAAGCGAAGTAGCAACTGTGAGCTTCTCAATCCTATTGCGCGGTGATTGTGTGTAAATTTACGCATTTGTGGGCGGCAGCACCAACAGTCGAAACAAAACCAACAGCAATGGCAACAACAACAATTATAGCGACAGCGGCGCCAACAGCAAAGCTGAGCAGGCTATACCATGCATGCATTAAGACGAAACAGAAAACGCACGAGCGGCGCACGAACAACGAACAGCGAGCAACGCACAAAGACGATAACGATGATGAGCTCAAAGCACGAGGCAGGCACGAGAGCGACCACGACTGTGGGTGAGTATAAGGCACGAATGCGTGTGCCGTTATAATGCGGCGTTGCTACACACAAGCAAGCAAACAACCAAAGGCTGTTCAGCTCAACTTGGCTGCGCTACTCACCGTCGCCGTTGCCGTCACCGTCACAGTTGCCATCATTTGAGCAGCACAGCGCTGTGCGCGAACACTTAATGCTTTGCTGCTTGGCACCATGTATGTGTGTATGTTCTTTTTCTTTTCTTTTTTAAATATTTTTGCCTTTCTTTTTAAAAAAAAAAAAAATAAATATGTTTGTGTGTCTGTAGGTGAGTTAAAATATTTATTAATAATTTTTTCACCAATCGATATGAAACAATTAAGCGGTTGTTTTTAAATGTTATTAATAGTTAATTTATCGTTAATGATAATTTGTAGGACAGGCACGACCAATAAAAGTTGCTTTTAATTTAAACTGCTTTAATATATTTTCTTTATCTTTCTCACATATCAAGTTTTGTTTCTCGTTTTGTTTTTATTTAATTATATTTGATTTAGAGTCGTCTCGTATCTGATTTTTTTAAATTTGTTTTTTTTTTTTTTGCAGTAAAACGCTTTTCTGTATCCATGGCACAGCCTCGCATCACACTTCCTATTTGCACATACACACACTCACATACACCCGCAAACACTCGCATACAAACACACACACACACATTCAAACGCTCGCTAAATACAGTTATATTAAGTTTTCATACATATATACACATTTTTCGATTATTTTATACATACATACATATGTATAAATATATGTACATATATAATTATTTTTTTTCTGTTTTCATTTGCATAAATATGAATACCTTTTCGTATAAATATTTTATTGGTGGGTTATCGAGTATAACGATGTCTTCACTACATTTTCCGTTAAACTTTGCTTGATAATTTTTTTTTTTTATTTTTGCTATTTTTTCGCTGCACTATTGCAATGATTTTCGTATCATTTCGTTACTACGTTCACAAATTATTTCCGCGTACATATACATAGATTTATTTTCAGCTCAACTATTACAGCAATACATATACATTTTTACTTCTTTCTTTTTTTTTCATAGAAAAAATCAAAGTGAAAAATATGTGTAATCCAACCCAAAAATTGTGCGGCAGCTTTTTAGGCCCGTTTCGAAACGCCGTTTTCCAACTAACTACCCTTAAAGAACTGAATGTTGGCCGCGCGTAACACTTGCTATTATAGCCAGCCAGCCAGCCAACTAGCCAGTAAGCTTAGCCAACAGCCAACAAACGGCGACAGCGTGGTGAGTTCTAATAATCAGAGAGAGAGAGAGAGAGAGAGCGAGAGAGTAAGAGACCGAGAGAGCGGCAAACAAAAAAAAAGAGCGAGAGAGATTTGTTGTGTGAGTCGGCAGTTTGAACGAAAGTGCGCGTGTGTTTAAGTTAGTGGGGAGTTGATTGTAATCAATGAATTTTCAACGCTGTCACTTGTCTGACGCCAGCGCAGTTAAGCCATAAAACCGAGCATATTATAAACAGAGAGTGAGCGTGTATTGGAATTCGGTGTGTGGTTGTGTGTCTCATAATTACTATGAGCTGTGCATTCCACTACAAATGACTAACAAACAATTGTGAGTAGTTGTTGTCGCTTTTGTTGTTGTCTAGTTGTTGACAATTGCCTGACACTGGAATGCCGCGCCGTATAAGCGTTCATGTCATTTTAATGTTGGCAATGCTTACCACAACTGCACTGCAATGTGCTAAGCAATGTGCGCGCTTGCCATGTAGGCACCTGAAAGTATGCAGTACTATTTTATTCCACACAACTTCATTCACTCATCCATGGCTGATCATATACTTACAAATATCACCAACTGATGAACAATAGCAGATGATTTGAAATTGAATCTCAATTTCTTGTAAAAAAGGTTTGATTTAATTGAAAATAATTGGCAGTCGTTTTATCGCTAGATCCTTAACAGTTAGCAGCATGAAAGTATGCTATAAAACGCAAAGTATTTCACAGACAAATGGGCGTTGCCACTGAAGCAAATATGAGCCAAATTTTCAATTTTAAAGAAATGTTTTCTAAATTAAATCTTATTATTTTTATTTTTTTTATTTACTTTGGAATGTGGTTTGTCATTCCGTATTTTATCATAATACTTGTATGAGAATTTAACTAATAAATACATTTTGCACATGAAGCACGAATTAAAATATATAATATAAAGAATACGTTAAGTTAAGTACACATACACGTATATTGATAGATTTATTGTTAAACTATGCGCTACAACTATTTACACGTGTACTCCTCGTAGTGCTCCTCACAGAGCTCGCACTCGACCTGACAGCACCAGCGAAATTGGCAGCGACACTGTTTGGTGCGATGTATCTGCTGTGTGTTGTAGCCACGCCCACAGCACAACAGATCGCAGCTTTGCGGGCCGTTGCCATCGGTGCGATTGCACTGGCGGCCAACAGTGCCGAGCGTGCCCGACTGCACGCTGCGCTCGCAGTAGTTGGGCGATGACTGTAGATAGACGAGCTCCAGCCGCTTGGGCAGGGCGAGTTGTTGCTTTGGCGCTTGTCGTTTTCTGTGCGAGTATTGAACAAAAACAAAAAGAGATATAAATATTTGTCAGCCTGTCTGCTTGCAGTGAACTTTATCCACACACACACACCTGCTTAATACTATTCTCAGTCCACGTTTGCCTCTGGCAACTTCGACATTTTTGGCTCTATGATATTTGCGCATGAGCGCATCACCGACCAAACGGAATGGCGGCAAACTCTTCCAGCAGGTTTTCATCACGCACGAGCCGCTCACGCCGTGACATTTGCAATCGGTGCGTAGCAACTTTTTCACAATCTGTCGTTTGCAACAATAAACATAAAATAAATAAATACAATAAAACTAATAAAATTGCGTATACGCACCGTGCGCCCAACACGATTGTTGTGCAAATTCATGATGCTGCGCGCGTCGCCCTCAATTTCGCGCGCATCCAGAAATTTTCGCGCAAATCTCATGCCGAAATCAATGTCCGCCGAGCAGCCGCCCCATTTCCAGCCCGGCACGGGCTTGTGTCGCATATCACAGCCGCACATGGTAATGTTGCCACGTGCGCAAGCCGCCGTCACGGCGTGTGCCGCGCCAGCGCTTGCTATCGCATATGTGTAGGCGGCCTCACGCGAACCTATTGCCGATAATATCATCACTTTCGAAAACCAACTGGCGCTCTGTCAGTTTACTTACCTGTGTAGACGACATGTGCGAAGACATCCTGCTGCCACACATGTGAGCAATTCCAGCGATAGCCACGAAACTGATGTTGACACTCGCGCGAGCCCAGCTGATGGCCCTCGCCCAGCGCAATGAGCGCGTCCGGCGACTCGCTGCACAATTGGCGCTGGCGCAGCGTCAGGCCCGGTATCCGTGCGCACAGTATGGAGGACGTAAAGCTGGACACTAATCTGACGACAAACGACATGCAAGAGAAGAACAAAAGTTAATTATTAATAACAAAAGCATGCAATTTACAGTGTAAAGCACCCTGTATACGGCAAAACCCACATTAGACAAACAATAAATTAAATACGGCAATAACGCACGTCTTTGCAAAAGTCGTGCGCGTTTATAGAAGAGAAAAAAAATTAAAAATGGGAAAAAATATTACAAATACAAAACGCTTTTGGCAAAATGTCGGCAATTCGTTTTAATTTTTCCATTCGTTTTTCAATGGAAAAGCCAACAGCCAATAGAAAAGCCAGCTTGCAACGCCCCGCCGCCGCCGCCACCTTTGTCGCTCATAAGACATGATTAATGCGTTCGAGCTGTGAGGCTCGAGTCACGGGTCTCACACAGCTGCCAATGCCCAATGCACGCCGCGCTTTGACAGACCAGTCACTCACTCACATTCAATGAGCCCCGCATTCATTTGATAATTCATTTACTCAGTCAGCTATTTGCCGTCGGCTGTATTATTAGATATAATTACACACATCTCACTTGCTAATCACACAGGTGAAGTATTTGTAGAGACAAGAAAAAAACACACACACCATTTTTTGTTCTTACTTATTTTTTATTGTAGAGTCTGTTAATGGCTTTCTTATAATGCTGACATAATTATCTAAAATTAAATTTATTATGCCATTTTCAGAATTCTTATTATTGAGACAACAGTATTGTTGTTATACATGAGAGAATTGTGTTGAAAGCTTACACAATTCAATGTAAAATAGTAGAATAAAATGAAACAATTCTTGGTAGCACAAAATCGATGTAATTTTTTGCTCGGAACGCATTGTAATGACTGAAAGGTTCTTTCTATAAATGATTTAAGCTATAATACAATATATAGTTTAGAAACGTCACCAATCACTTGATTTTAAAAGATCGACAAGTCTCAGGCTACAGATCAGTTTCAGGATATACAAAGAAGGATCAACTACGAAGAGCTTTCGAAGATTATTTGTAACAAAATCTGCGATAATCCTTGAATTTCCGTTTTTATACATTTGAATAGTGTTTTCTAAACGGTATTTTCGAAGTCGTACGTCCAAGATTCAAAACCACCATGAAGACTTAAACTACAAACACAAGACAACTCAACTTGGCTCAATCCTTTGTTTCGGCGTGTTTCCTGTTGCCATTTCCTACCGCTTTTTTGTATCGCAGCACAAAAGATCTCCAGCAACTGGCACCGGTCGTGCATTATTTAATCTTCCTACTTCACGCTGCGCGCGCATCATTCAAACTTCGACTACTGTGCACAATTTTAACAAGAAGAAATCAAAGAAAAACAAGACAGTTTGCGTGATAACTTTTCACTGTTTGGTTGTGAAAACCTGTCGATTGTCTCACTGCGAGCTTTGTTCGAATATCAAACAAATCGGGCAGTTGCGCATGCGATTTGGCCAAAGCTGAAGCTGAATTAAGTTGGAGAAACAAAAGTCAACTAAAAATAAAATAAAATTGTTGCATTTGCACGCTGTGCAACATTTTCACAACAACGCAATCAGATTTCATAGCAAAAAAGGCGATCTGTTTTTTTTTTATTTTAGGATTTTTTTCATATCATTTCGCTTTTATTTGCCAAAGACTTTTGCATGTGCAACATCCTTGGGCGTTGAGATTAAGATAGCACATTGAATGCCTCGGCAAATAAAAGAATCGCCAACGTCGCGTGTTGGCCAACACGGGCGTCATACAAACATACACACAACACAGCGCAACACAACGCCAAATCAAATCGAATCGAATCAAGGCAAACCAAACCAAATCAAAGCAGCGCAAAAGTGTTGCTTATTTCAACTGGTTTTCTTTCATTGGCAAAAAACGTGCACAGTCGACTTTTCGATTTTTCTTGCCATGCATTAACGAACTTCAATTGCGTGCGCCGCACAATGAAGCACTTTTTCGCTACTGGCAATTTTTTGTGCACTCTTGGCTAACATAATTTTTTTTAATTGCAACAATTAACTCAGTTTACAAAACAGACATGTTTGTACATATTTATTAAGTACAAAGCAAAGCCAAATAAACATCCTCCTCGGGCAACAAAATGTTCACCCTTTCAAGAGTTGATTGCGTCGGTTCGCAGCGAACAAAAACAATACCAACATGCTTTTTGTCTTGTCGTACATGTTGTTAACATGAACGTGTTTATGTTCGTTCGCCCTTTTTCTTATGCATCTTTATACCTCCGTTTTCCTCGCGCTCCTTCTCACTCACGCCCGCTTGCCAGCTTGTTGAGACATAATTGTTAGTTAAGCAATAATTAGATACTTGAGTCAGCCACGACGACCAATAAAACCGAAAAATTAAATCGGTAATTTGGCTAAGTGGCAATAGCTCGTCTGGCAGCGTTTCGACTTGCCCAGCCCAACCGACAGGATGCACAGCGACAAGCGCATGCAATTTGCGCTTGAATAGCGTTTCATCTCAGCAAATAAACCTTCAACTTTGAGTCATTCGAATTGCCATTCCCATCAGTCAATTTATCAGCATGTCTGTCAATCGGCCCTTAAGCTAGTCAACCATGCCCGTCCGTCGTTCAGTCAGTCAGTCAGTCAGGCTTTCAGTTTGCCTGGCATGCACTCATTCACCGTTGAGCGTGACGGTCATGCCCTTTCCTTTCAACATTCATTGTTTTAATGCTTTGTTTTTTTTATTATTATTTTTTTTTGACTCGCCTCTACTTTGCTGTCTTTTATTTAATTTGTCGCTCCCTCTTAACTCTTTCTGCCAACCGAGTGAGTGTTGAGCGCTGTTCAAAACGCTTGTTGAATGAATGTCAACTCTTGACAATTTCATCATCATCATCTTCAACATGAATGCGAAGGAAGACGCAAAGGCGGCGGTGGCAAGAATGTTCAGCATATTATCCTGTCTACAATACAATCAATACACACACACACACACGCACACGCACACACACACATTAAGAGTGTCACGTGTGCGGGCTCAAAGGCTTTTGTTTTATTTCGTTCTATTTATTTTACTTAATGGCATATCTTGCATCTTTCACAATTCAGTCGTGCAGTCAGAGAGACAGGCGGACATACTGAGAGACAGGTAGAGCACTTAAATCGTCTTATTTTATGATGCGTTTACACACTTCCGCCATTTTGTGTTTGCACTAAAAAATAATGTTTAATGTGAAAATTTCCAATTCTTAACTTATAGCATAAACCAAAGCATATCAACGGCAACTCACCGACTTTACGGCATAAACAAGACGTGCATCATTAAACGAAATATTAATGCGAATAACAATTTAGCAATATTTAAAAACTTGCATAAATCAAATGACAAAATGCGAAGCACAAATTGACCATAAAAGCAAAACTGCTCAAAAATGTTAAACACTTCATTTGCAACAACAACATTAACAGCAACAGCAACAGCAAATAGCATGTATTATGCATGCATTTTGTGCAACAAAATCATTAAAAATGGATTAAGCATTCAGCATAAATTTATGGACGCGCGAGCATTCAAATTTAGCTCCAATTAACAATGTGCGCGATGACCAAGCAAGCGCACACGCACCGACGCTTTTCAACAACATGGCCAAAAAAACTCGCTGAGCTGAAAACAACAACAAAAAAAAAAATGACAGATAGACAGACAGACAGCCAGAGTACAGAAAAGCGCCAATAACAGGCTTAAAATCTTAATGTCCACTTTAGTGGCACATAAAAATATGACTTTAATATTTTCACGCGCAGGCGGTTAGGCAAATTGTTGTTAGGGCAAGCGCGGGCGGCACGCGAAGGCGACAAGAAAATTGGAAGGCAGAAATACAAAAAAAAAATAAAAGAATCAAAAGCAAAACTAAACAATCGCATAATTTAGATGCCAACAACAACAGCAAGTAAAATACCTGGCGCTGATAACCGAACAACGCCTCACCGCGTCTGATCCGACGTCGTGTCATTGCACATTGAAGTTGAAGTTGAAGCTCAAGCGGCGCATGCGTCCGAACCACCGCTGCGTAAATTACCCTTTAAGCATTCATGACAGTTTACGATCCAAGCGACGATTCGGCCGACGGTCGAGTCGACCAATTGTGCGGCACAAGCGTCCAGCTTCACTCTGGTATTTGTGGCAAGCACAAATCGTTACACGGCGCGTAATCAGCGTAGCTTAAGTACAAAACTAGTGGCAACAAGAATAGTTTTCTAATTCAAGCCACAAATTACAAACATATAAAATATAAAATAATATAATCCGTATAATTGAAAATCCGGATAATCAATATCAAATAGACGACTCTAATGTTATACGGTTTATCGGTATTCTACTGTCTGTTCAAATAATCTTGGTTTTCTCCAACGATTCGGTCGGCTACTTTAACCAATACGATTACACAAAAAGTTGCAACATTCCATACATCATACATCATCTCTCTTTGTACAATTTATGAAGTAAGTTAGTTCGGAATTTTCGGTTTTAAGAATATTTTGATTAAAAGTGATTTTGTTGCAAGTCTGACACAATTTTCCATTCAACTTTATAGAATTACACAATTTTATTATAAAAAAATGAATACTACTTTAACTAAACCTTTGTAGTAGTTTGTTGTAGTAATACAATAACGAGTTGTAAGTTTTTTTCAGTGTTCTTGAAGCAACACAAGTGATCATTGCCGCCGCTCTGGTAATTACAACCTTTGCGGACATGTTCATGGCGCTATTTCAAACCAAATTTATGAGTAGAATTTTCATAGTTTTCCCAGCCATCAAACAAACCCACACAAATAAGTGGAAAAAGTGTAACTAAGCGAATAAAAAAAAAATAAAAAGGGGGGAAAAAAGTTCAAATTGAGCAGATGAAAAATCAAACGTTTTTATCATATCGCATAAAAACAAGAGAAAACCACTAAAGTCCATTAATTCATGTATTGCGCACGTTCCTCTTTGTATTTGTTTTTTTTTTGTTGTATGATTTTGTAGTTGTTTGTAAATGATTCGAAAACAAAGAAACGTTTACGGTGCCCATTTTTGGTACTCATGATGTTATTACTGCTGCTGCTGTTGTTGTTGTTGTTGGTGGTGGTAGCATAAAGTGCATGTTGTTGTAAAGTATTGTACAAATCGTTGATACATGTTGTGTCGGCACAGCGACGTTGCTTGCAATTGTAGGGTGAGAAGAAGAAGATGCAAGAAGACAACGTTTAAAATTCAAAGGTGATAAATATCACAGAAAACGAAGATGAGCCAACAACGGCAGCCGCAGCAGCAGCAGCAACAACTACAACAACAATAACATTAACAACAACAGCAGTAAGAGTTAAGTTGAAAGATACGTTTTTGCACGCACACACAGCAAACAACACAAAAAAAAAGTGGGCGGAGTTGCCACAAACAAAAGCAAAGCACAATCGAACTCAACACAGCAGAGCCTCAACTCACATAGCTTAGCTTAGAGCAGAGCAGAGCTGAGCAGAGTAGAGTAAAGCACAGAGCATAAAAGCAGCTCAGTTGCCATCATCAATAAAATATTTGCAAGACATGCTGATGCTGTTGCTGCTGCCACTGCCACTGCTGATTTTGCTGTTGCTGTTGCTGTTGCTGCTGTAAAGATGCGAACGTTTTTAGCCAACTGAGCTGGTCACAATTCAGGCCACGTGCAATGCTAATAAAAGCAATAATAATGCCAACAACAACAACAGCGACAGCCACAATGACAATTGCATCAAAAGCAACGAGCAATACATTTGCCTTTTACAGTCGAGCAATCGAACAAGTTACAATCCTTGCAAGTTGCAAGTTGGAATACAAATAGAATGCCGATACAATTGACTATTTCAGAGAATGATGTATAGGCGGCCATTGATGACTGACTGGGCAACAGGTAAAAAAGCATAAATGGATCGTTCATCATGCACAATTGGCTGTTGTCGTGCTGTTCTTGTTGCTGTTGCTGTTGCTGATGCTGTTGTTGTTGCCATTGTTGATGTACATGGACAAAGAGCGACAGGTTCGGACATCAAAGCACATAACAATAGCAACTACAATAGCAACAACGACAACAATAACAACAACAACGCTACAAAGTTGTAGAGAGAGTTTGAATTTGAAGGCGTTGTGGGTTGGTCTGATGCATTCTAAGGAAAAAAAAACAAACAGAGTTAACGATTGCCAATGAGATACACAAAATCAACTTTAGATTCTTTTGTTTGTTTGGTTTTTGCTGTCATGCGTTCAGTCAACCAGAACAAGTGTTGCAACTTTGACAATTCTCACTTTTTCGGTCAACAGTGTACTTTTTGCATATGTACTCTTTTTTTTAGTCAACAGTGTACTTAATGCACTTACTACTGTCATTCTGAGTGCATCGCACAACTTATGTATTTGTGTGTTGAGTAATGACTTTCCAAAAGTCACTTACGACTATCTTAAATTGTTTATAAGTTCTTAGGCTTATTTTTTTTGCAAAAAAAAAAAATGAAATAAATTTTTAGTCAGCCATTTTTTTTTTTTATGTTCTTAATGATTAAATGGAAAGTTTGTGACTCAAACGCCTACCTACAAGTACCAAGTGAGTACTTTTTGTCACTCACACACACACGCACGCACATGATTGGTAAAAGTACCTCTTTTTTTCTTTTCTTGGTTTATTCTAATAACTATTTTAAGAACACTTAAACTTTTTGGTTTGTTTTGTGCGACAAATCATATTATTTATATAATTTCATTATTTCTTGTAATTGAATGGAAAAATTGTAGTTATTTTTTTTCTCAAATATGTCAAGTTGTTGCTCAGCACAATTGCAAAGCTTTCTTAATGAATCAGCTAACTTTTTTTTTTTGTTTTCTTCTTTTTAACGTCGTTCACGTTTCACTGATCTTGATCACAATTTAAACGTTTGTCTGTGCATTGGTGTGTCTGTCCCTGAGTCCAGTTGTTTAACTAACCAAGCATTCGAGCGATTGTTCCGTCGTCTGTCCCGTCGTCTGTCGTCCAATGTCCGTCTGTTGTTTTTCAGTGCATTTATACTACAGATCGTACCATATAGTTATTTCCTGCTTGTTGTTTTTATTGTTATTTTTAGTTGTTGTTGCTGTTGTTGTTGTTACAACCCATTTAGGCAAAAGGTATGCGCTTTAAAATTGCAGTAACCTCAATTACAAGAGGGAAAAAGGAGTAAGAGAGATAGAGAGAGACAGAGGGCATAAAAACAGAACGGGCAACAATTTCAACCAAAAAATTAAAGAGTAAAGAAAAGCAACAAAAAAAAAAAAAAAACAAACAACAACAACAACAATGTTGAAGCATTTGCGGGTTGAGTGCATAGTGGCACAACAACTCTTAAGTTTGCCGCTTACAACATTTATAACTGCCTTCAACGCTTGTTATTGTTATTGTTGTTATTGTTGGAGTTGTTGTTGTTGTCGTTACTTACTATCCTTTGTTTTGTGGCATTTAGTCGTACATCTGTCCATCTGTCGGTCCATTCGCACCAGCGTCAATCAGCCAGAAAGTCAGTCAGTCAGTCAGTCAGTCAGTCATACAGTCATGCCGTTGGTATCTCCGTCAGTCATACGCTCATTTAGAGATCAGATCCAAATAGCTTGTCCAGAGCTTGTCCGCTCTGCACGCCCTTTTTGTGGCCAATTGCGCACGAGTTTGTTACACATTGTTAAATCAAGTTAAGACGGCGAGTGCGCGCACTCGTTCAAGGCTCAAAACAGAAAAACAGTCAACGGACCAAAAATTTAAGCATTGCAACGCTCTTGCCACTGCCAACGACAACAACAACAGCAACAGCAACAACAACAGCTACAACTACAACAAGTGAACGTATCTTGCAATCTGTGTTTTTAGCCATTGCACGTCTTTGGCAATTAGATGGCACAACTAGAAATGTTTCATGTGCTCATGGACTGTCGCTGTTGCCGCCATCATTGACTTTCAAACACTTCAGTTTTGGCCAACAACAACAACAACAACAACACAAAAAAACGTTAAGACTAATCAAAATCAACAAAACGCATTTGCCGTGTGCGCCCGCTGATGATTTTATGGTGAAAATTGATTTCCAGTTGTTGTTGTTGTTGTCGCTTAAAAAAAAAATACCCCGAAAAAAAAAGCAACAAAAAAAACTCTCTTTTTGGAAAATCAGTTGGCAAAAAGTTTGATTTTTCATTACTTGACTTCCTTTTTACAATTAACGTTTTTTTTGTGTTTTTTTTTTTCTTTTTCTGCAACGCGTAAACTTCGCATTTGCTGCTGAAGTAGTTGTTGTTGCTGTTGTTGTTGCTAGTGTTTCACTTTAATTGGTTATTTTAATGAGTTTTTTCTCTTTGCCACAGCATGACGGCATGCGTCGCTATTAAGGCTTTTCATGTACACACACACACAAACGCACACACACAGATACACACTGATATACACACACACACACACACACTAGCTGCTTTTCAGCTAGAATTGGCGATTGATTGCTCGATTGTGTTTAGGCGTCCTGTCATGATAACAATTTACATTCGTTTTCATGTCTTTGAAAGATTTTATTTAACGATTACTACGATTTTCCATACAACGTCGACGACTGTTGACATTAATCATCTTTGATCGTGATAAAAATTGATAGTGACAACATTAATTTAAACTAATGATTTTCATTTTCCGGTTTTGCAGTTATGATTTAAGGCTTTTGATTTTGCTTTTGCTGTTGTATGAATAATATGTCAAAATTTAGATTGCAACAAATACGTGGGTGGCGTTGGCGCCTTCTTGATCTACTAGATCGTTGCGAAGAAGCAACTCGAATGCTACACAGACAAAAAGTATACTAAATAAGCTCAAATCGATTTTGATCCATGTCAAAAAGTTCTTCTTTGGAAATCTCAGGAACGAAACAAAAAGGATTTTGCATTTCTAAACATTTCAAACCTTTCTATCGAATAATAATTTGCCAAATGAATATCCATCTTTCTCCATGGTTCTCAGACCCAATCGAAAAATATTAATTATATGTTATTTTAGTTGATTTGTTTGTAATAAGTAACTTTGTCATACCTTATTTCCATGATCCAAAGCAAAAATATTAAAAATTTGTTATGTATTTTCCACATTTCTTACCGCACATAAAACAAAAAAGTACATCACACACACAATTGTCATTGTCATATTATTATAGTTTTCAACAGAAATTCACAGCGTTCCAGACACAAATGTATTATCGCTGAGCTTTTCATATTTTTTGCGAAAACATTTTTTCCATTTTTTCATTGTTTACTTCACAATTTGTCGTTGTATCAAATAACATTTGTCGCGAAATCAGACGAAATCAAATTTTGCAAACATTTGCAAATTCTAATGAATAATTGTCATTTGAGAACATTTCATTTTTAGTTATATTTTTTATGACCGACGGTCGATTTATTTGTGACTCAACCAACTAACTAACAAAATGACGATGAATATCGATTGTTGGTGTTGTTGTTGGTGTTTTTTTTTTTTTCATAAAAATTTGTTTTGGCTTGAATGATTGAATTTTGTTTTGTTTGCTTCGATATGTTAATTAACACTTTTATTTCGTAACTTTGCGCATTTGAATTAAGTCATCGGTTAAAAAATCATTTAACGCTTGAGGGGCACACAAAAAGTTAGACTTTGCTGTAAATATTGATGGATTTGCATAAATCATTTATCAATGCTTGATTGATTGCTTACTCGTTCGTTCATTCATTCAGACTGACAAACGGACAGACAGTCCGAGAGTTTGCTTGTCTACGACACTACCGTGTAAAACGCACTGAACGCCAACTATCAACATTTGATCGCGGCAACATTATTCACTTTGCACGCCGTTTGCCGTTGGTCGAAGATGTTGCACTCACTCACGTACATAGAAACACAGATACACATGCATTGGCAGCTTTGCTTTGTATTGCATTTCGTTCAACTTCTCAACGTTTGGCAAATAATACACGAATTTTAAATTTATGTTAAAGCGCCTTTGACTGTCACAACGAAATTACGGCAATAACCATAAACGGCACAGCAGCCTCTGCAGCAGCAGTATCCAAATCCATACAAACAGGTGAAAACTACCAAAAAAAAAAATGTTAATTTAACGCGATAAATATTCCAGCAACAAATGGTGTTGACGTCCGTGTCTGCGTTCGTCGCGCATCTCACAGTGGCGGCTTCTTCTAATGCGATGGCGCAGCAACGTGACGGCAGCGGCGGTGTTTGTGTGTGTATTCAAATTTACATAAATGTAGCTCATTAGTGACACAATTAAAGCGTTAAAGCATCATCATCATCATCGCCATCGTCATCCAATGATATCCGTATCTAACACGAGAATTTTAAGAAACACGCAAACCAAAACTGTGATGATCAAAAGCGAAGCGGATCAGTTTTCCGTTACCGAGCGTTGCGAGCGTGCGACTGTTCCGCGCGAATATCGTCGATTGTCTGCAACACCGGCTCAAACTCCGTTCGATGACCACCACCATCACATCACTTTTTCGTTTTTGAAATTTCGTTTTCAAGACACAAACTCAACTCACATTGCTTTATGTTACTATGAAAATTCGTATAAACATAAGACACTGCAGTGCCAATAATAATTTTATGATCACACATGCTCATATAAAGGTGCTTACAACATAAGCGAGTTTTATATTTAAAATTTAAAAACTAACTTAACTAATTCTGTAACACATTTTTTAATCATTACAATTTATTTACGCCATTTTATTATTTAACTTTTTAAATTGTTTTAGAGCGAAATTTTTATGATTGATGATTTGAATATCTAAAATCAAAAATTTTAAAAATCAGTTTAACAATAGATTAGTTATTTAACTATTTGAATTCATATGTTATCACAGATAATGGTGCCAAGAAGAGTGATTATAACAACCAAGTGACTATTTTAGCCATCAAATAAGCGTATGTTTCGGCCACTGCAGTTGCACTTAAACCACTTTGTTGCGTCTGAGTCTCTTTGCTTGTTTGATGTTCGTTACTAACATGTTTGACGTTCGCTTATACCGGTTTGACCGTAACTGTTAAGAGTCAAGTGATAACTGACGCATGTGGCCGTGCTTATGGTTACTACATAAGCAAAAGTTGTACACACAAACTAAGAATGTGAATTTGTGTATGTAAATTTACGTTTTGGTCAATTAATGTATTCTAATTTTATTCTGATTTTTTATTTAGTTTGGCATTAAAAAAAAATTATATGTTCATATATGGTTTTCTCTTGCTTCATAATCAATCAAACTTAAAATTATAGTGCGAAGAATGGTGTGTGAAACTAAAAAAGTCATGACGATTCTTTCTGCTTGTCGTTTTAGCCATGTATGAAGAATCCCAACAGATTAGATTTATTTTTGTTATAAAAAATTAGTAAAGAACAAATAAAGTCATATGGACAGACAGATATTGATATGTATCGCTCACATTGTAAATTTTAAAATGTTTTTTTTTTTTGTGTGTGTTTTTATATCTTTTATCAATGGCATAAAAAAAATACAACGAGGAAAACTATAATTAATTTTTTTTTTTGTTGTTAAAAAACAGCTGAAGCTAAACCAGTAGCAATGATTGAAAAACAACAACAACAAAACTTATCGCAAAAAAAGCTGCTTGTCTGCCTACTCAGCTATCATGTAAGATAAATGAACAAATGTTTTATTTAATGTTTGGCTAATTGTAAAGCAATATGTGTAAATTATGCATTAAAAAGTGATTTATCGCCGGTTTGTTTTAACAGCTGTCGACTCAAAGATGTTCCACACAACACTTGTTTATGTTAAGTGCTGCCGATCGAAGTCGCCTTACTGCACTTTTATGAATATGGATTATGGAATATGGACAAGCGAAAAATGTCGTTCGAGATATGTTCGGCTAATGCGATTCCCGTGTGCAAATGCCAGAACAGCGCGCATTCTATGCTAATTTATCTAAAACATTATGTCAAGGTAAGTAATAATTCAATCGATTGCAAATAAAATAATAAATAACATTTTAAGACTTAAACATTGTTGTACGACAATTTATTTATTAGATTTGTCATTTAATAAATTATTAAACAAATGGTGATTAATTTAATTAAAGCTATTATTTTCACATTATAGCATCTTATTGTTATTATATTTGCATAAGTTAAAATCAAATCGACGCGTTCGTTCGTTCGCCCGTCCCGTGGCGAAAAAGGAGAAGACAAACAAAACACGCCAATTTATATTTTCAGCAATATTATTGGGCAATTATCATAACTAACGGCCTGTAAATCGAGACGCGAACGTGCAGCTGAGCAACAAACTGTCGACAGACGCACACACTCGCACACACAAACATGATAATCTTCAATCAATGACTAATGATCAATGCTTTGCTGTTAACAAGATGAGTAACATTTCGCTAACCAAGTTTTCTATTGACGAAAAAAAAGCGTTGAAATGTTGCTAAAGCGGCCAAAAGCCAAAATGTTGCATGTACTTTGATTGAGATTGATTCCTGCATCATCATCATTATCATCATTATTATTATTATGACCATTATCATCATCACCATCAAGCTTTGCTGATTATTAGTTATTCAAGCTGTGCGACCTAAATTTGAGGCTTTTAACATTACAAACGTGGCATTTTCATTGTATTTTAGAAGAGTCTAAATTATACTTGATTACTTGATGTGCAACATTGGCGTAGATTTTATACAAATATGTATTTAACGTTAACAAATTGCCTTTAAATAATGCAAATTAAACTTCGTTGAACATTTTTGAAAAGGCATGAATAGAAATAGCAAAAGATTGCCTGTCATTTGTCTACGATTAAAATATACGGCAAAGTGACTTGAAAGAAAGTTTGTTGTTTAAGTCTTTTGTCTAAGCAATATTTCAGTGACTACAAATATTTGCAAATTTATTAAAAATCAAATTTAGATAAAAAACAAATCAAATGTGTTTTCTTTTGTTAATAACATTTTAAGCAATTCATTTCGTTTATTTTCAATGATTTTTTTTTTAAATTTCTAACGACACAAAAAAAAAAAAATTCAATTGAAAAATACATAAACAAATGAAAGCACTCAGACATAAATATAATCAACGTCTGGAACACTTTAATTGAAATAACATGATAACACATATTCAATTGTATAAACAAATGCATTACCGTGAAAAATTTGATTCTTAGCATTTGTTTTTTAGTTTTTATATTTTTGTTTATAATTAACCGCAATTCAAGTTAATAAACAAATTTCAGTGAAATATATATGAAATCTGAAATTAATAAACAAATTTAATAATTATTATTTTTGGGCCAAAAAGTTTGTTTTGTATTTTATTGTCAATGCTCGTGTTTCGCGGCGTCTGACGACCGACGACTGGCGACGAAGGCAACGCATGGTTTCACATTTCCACAGCCGAAAACAGCTTCCGTCCGTTTTGGTTTTGTCATTATTGTTTTCGATGCTAACAACAAACGAGTAAGTGTTGAAATAATGAATGAATGATTGAATGTACAAGCCAAGCAACAAACAAACAAACAAATAATCGCTCAAGCGAATGAGCAAACGTACGAGAGCGATCGTTAAAGTGAACATGAACCTGAAGTTTTGATTTTCCGGATTACTTTTTCGTTTTTTGTTTTTTTTTTTGCGCAACAATTGAATTGCTCGCATTTGAATACGAGAACACAATGGGACGGACATAGACCTGTAGAATGAACCTGTCTGAAATGTGTGATGTGCGATGAGCGCTGCTATTGTGCAAGCGTTGAATACAACACATACAATTGGCAGCGCCTCGTAACGGAAAGAAGATAAAAATCTCTTTGTTATTCGCATTTTTACGATGAGGTACTTTTTTTTCACCTTCTGTTTGTAT
Organism: Phortica okadai; assembly: GCA_034638295.1. Taxonomy (NCBI): domain Eukaryota; kingdom Metazoa; phylum Arthropoda; class Insecta; order Diptera; family Drosophilidae; genus Phortica; species Phortica okadai. Next base: position 8,266,025 of record CM067851.1, read on the forward strand.
TTTGATATTTTGTTTTCCGAAAATTAGGCTAAATACTGATTTAATTGTGCGGAGCAAAAAAAAAAAAGAAGAAACAAGTGTAAATTGAGCTGTTTGCAGCAACGACGCCAAGTGACAGGAAAACAGCGTGAAAGTATGAAAAATCATTAGCTAAAATTTTCTATAACGAACATGAAAAACCATTAGTGGCACTGCGCTACAAGTTGCACTTTACTGTGTTGTCTTAATTCACAAGCAATAACAACAACAATGCAACAGAGCGCAACACACCGCGTACAAGTATCTAAGCGCTGAACTACAAGCAAGCATGCCTTGACTCAAATGGGAGTATCTTGTATGTCAATTCATTATCTGCGCTTTGTTAGTGACGCGACTAAAGTGTTAATTGAAACTAGCAAGCGAGACACAAAGCAAAGGAAAGAGTCAAAGAACATACCAAAAAAAAAAAAAATCTATTATACAAAACAAAAAGGAAATGCAGCGGTCAAGTCTTTGCCTCACTTTAAAAGGATCGTAATGATTGCAGCTGTTGTTGTTGTTACTGCTGCTGCGTGTGTTACTGCGTGTTTGTGTGTATGTGTGCGCAGGTAAACACATTCCCATACACACTTCTTGTCTTATCAGACAGTTTAAAACGCCTTTCAGTTCAGATACTTTAGCAATTAGTTCACAAATTGACATCAAGAAAAGGAAACAATTAATTATTGATAAATGTTGGCGCCAATGTTGTCAGCTGTGCCGCATTTTGAGACAAACTAACAACTAATTGTGCACAGCAAACTTCTTTTATGCTCGAAAACAAAATATTCTAGAAATACCTTTTTTAAATTTTCAAAAAGTGGCTGTATCGAAACAAGGAAGAAACTTATTTTCGACTTTAAAACAAAACGTTACGTTTCTTAGTTAAAGGCCAATAAAGATTAGAACTCCAAATGTTTATTTATAACTTTATTGAATTAATTACAATTTTACAGAAATTGGAAAGATATATGTATATATTTGTATACATATATATATATTTATGTACAAGGTGTATTTTGGGGACACAAAAAATCAATGGTTTTAAGAGGTAAAATGGGTTCAGAACGCAAAAATAGTATACCCATATTTTTTTATAGGACCTATTAAACCAAGCATCCGAAATTATTCACACTTTAATATTCAACGATCACTTTGAGGACTCAGAATATATCGTTTACTTTAAGGACTCTGTCCCCGAAATGATCGAACCATATAATGTTGAAATTTTGTATATTTTACATTTTATATGAAACATATATTTTAGGGACAAAAACGTGGTGTTGCCACCTTTTCACATATAATCTATACTTAATGTGCATTATGAGGACAGTGTTTTATGGTCATTCTATGAATAGTAGATTTTGGGGACATAGTTATTTTAAATTATAATATATGAATATAAAGTGGATTTTGGAACAATATTTGAATTTTAACGGACCTGTCCTCACATTTATGTACTTTAAATACAGGGTTGTTTTCGGGGACATTGTAATTTATACTATGGGATTGTTTTACAGGTAATTATATGAATAGTAGATTTTGGGGACATAGTTATTAGAAATTAAAATTCATGGATCCAACGTTGATTTTGGGAACATATTTGCATTTTAAATGACCGTTTGTCATATATATTTTATGTAGAGGGTTTTTTATAGGAAATCGTTAATGTTTTTCATGGAAAACTCCCTGCAATAACACGATATGAATTTGTTAAATACTACATACATATATATCGTTAATCAGCTCCGAAATTGATAACTACACCAATAAGACACTCCATATTGGTATTCAAAATTAAAGTATTTCGACAATCGTTTCGATTTCTCTCTTATATTTAAGTTTCTGCATTCAATTATTGAAACTTTATGTAAACACTGGACAAAATGTGATGTGTCTATTACCGGTCGTTTTACACAAATGAGTATCGGAAGATTCCAATATCTATTGCAACGATTTTAGGTGAAATGGTTCAAAATATGATGAAAATATTCAAATTTTCGAATTCACGCCTAGTTAACAATATATTCGAACTTAGAGTTCACACATAATGAAGACAAAATGTTAATTACATCATAATTAAATAATACGATGGAACAGATTGAAAGTATCAAAACGTTTTCAGGTTGATTGGGCCGAAATAAACTAAAAAATATTGTTAGATATTTGTATGCAAAGTATACTTTGGGGACCTTATTTGAATTTTAACGGACCATTTCTCATTTATATTTTATATACAAGGTTTTTTTCGAGGACATTGTACATTTTGCTTATTGAAAACTACCAACAATCATATATGCTTTTAGTTTTATGATTACTATATAGGCGTACGCATATGTATTTTTATTACTAGTCGTTGTAGGCAAATATGTATTGGAGGATTTATACATAAATGCTAATCTCAGGGCATATTGGAACTGTTCTTGGGTAACATGCAGCGTACATACAATTTTCAAAATAAATGCAAATGAAAACTATTGTCCTTTGCTAATATATACATATTAAAAGCTTAATAATGCACAAAAAGGCAAATGTATTTTCATATCAACTTTCATTTAAATTGCTAGATTTACACAAAAGTTAGCAGCACCTATATACCACACTGCATACAAGTTGGCACGCTCTAGTGAATACATACATCACTCGCAAAAAAGTAAAATGAAAATATTCTGTATAGTGGCGAGAAAGATTTTGATATTTATAACGCCAATCTGACAACTAGTTTAGGTTTATTGAGCCAAAATAAATTGAAATCATTCAATATAAATTTTCGAGTTAAAGCTTAGTTTAGAAGATATTCATACATAAGTTCCACACAAAATGAAGACAAAAAGATAATTACATCAATAATATGCCGAGAAAGATTTTAATATTCATAGCGCCAAGATGACAATATTTTTAATTCATTTAGCTGAAATAAAATCAAAATATTCTGTAAACATTTTTGGTTTTATGCTTAATTTCGGAAATATAACAACTTGAATTTCCTATATAATGAAAGCAAAAAAATTTAAATATCCATAGCGCCAATATGACAACTTTTTTAGTTTAATTGGGCCAAAATAAAACGAAAATATTCAGTAAAAATTTTCGATTTTATGCTTTATTTACGAAATATTCGAACTTAAAGTTCACTCGAAATGAAGTCAGAGACAACAAAGTTAATATACTATTTCACATACGTGGAAAGTATAATAACATATGTAATATGGCGGGAAACATTTCAATATCTTTTTATGGATATGACAATGATTTTAGATTAATTGGGCCGAAATAAGACGAAAATATTCTGTAATAATTTTTGGGTTTTTGCTTAATTTAGGAGATATAACAACTTGAATTTCCCATATAATGAAAGCAAAAAAATTTAAATATCCATAGCGCCAATATGACAACTTTTTTAGTTTAATTGGGCCAAAATAAAACGAAAATATTCAGTAAAAATTTTCGATTTTATGCTTTATTTACGAAATATTCGAACTTAAAGTTCACTCGAAATGAAGTCAGAGACAACAAAGTTAATATACTATTTCACATACGTGAAAAGTATAATAACATATGTAATATGGCGGGAAACATTTCAATATCTTTTTATGGATATGATAATGATTTTAGATTAATTGAGACGAAATAAGACGAAAATATTCTGTAATAATTTTTGGATTCTTGCTTAATTTTGGAGATAGAACAACTTGAATTTCCTATATAATGAAAGCAAAAAAAATTTAAATATCCATAGCGCCAATATGATAACTTTTTTAGTTTAATTGGGCCAAAATAAAACGAAAATATTCAGTAAAAATTTTCGATTTTATGCTTTATTTACGAAATATTCGAACTTAAAGTTCACTCGAAATGAAGTCAGAGACAACAAAGTTAATATACTATTTCACATACGTGAAAAGTATAATAACATATGTAATATGGCGGAAAACATTTCAATATCTCTTTATGGATATGACAATGATTTTAGGTTAATGTGGCTGAAATAAGGCGAAAATATTCTGTAAAAATTTGTGGGTTTAATTACCTATACAGTATTCATAAAACTGAAAGCGTCTGTGATTGCTGATAGTTTCCAATAAACAAAGTGTACAATGTCCTTGAAAAAAACCTTGTATAAAAATACAAATGAGAAACGATCCGTTAAAATTCAAATAAGGTCCCGAAAGTATACTTTGCATACAAATATCTTTTGAAAAAACCATGAAGTCGGAAATTTTGACATTATATTTCTAGTTTATTTCGACCCATAGTTATCATATTTGAGCGATATAGACTTTGGAATCTTTCTCACAACATATTACGTCATAATTAATTAATACGATGGAAAACACTGAAATATCCATAGCGCAAGTATCAAAACGTTTTTAGGTTGATTGGGCCGAAATAAACTGAAAATATTATAAATTTATACACAACTTCACGTTTATTTCCAAGAGTTATTTGTATGCAAAGTATACTTTGGGGTCCTTATTTGAATTTTAACGGATCTTTTCTCATTTATATTTTATATACAAGGTTTTTTTCAAGGACATTGTACATTTTGCTCATGAAAACTACCAACAATCAAATATGCTTTTAGTTTTATGATTACTATATAGGCGTACGCATATTTTTATTACTAGTCGTTGTAGGCAAATATGTATTGGAGGATTTATGCATAAATGCTAATCTTAGGGCATACTGGAACTGATCTTGGGTAACATGCCGCTTACATACAATTTTGAAATAAATGCAAATGAAAACTATTGTCCGTTGCTAATATATACATATACATACTGCACAAAAAGCAAATGTATTTTCATATCAACTTACATTTAAATTTCTAGATTTACACAAAAGTTAGCAGCACCTATATAGCACACTGCATACAAGTTGGCACGCTCTATTGAATACATACATCACTCGCAAAAAAGTAAAATGGAAATATTCTGTATAATGGCGAGAAAGATTTTGATATTCATAACGCCAATATGACAACTAGTTTAGGTTTATTGAGCTAAAATATATCGAAATCATTCAATATAAATTTTCGAATTAGAGCTTAGTTCAGAAGATATTCATACATAAATTCCACACAAAATGAAGACAAAAAGATAATTACATCAGTAATATGCCGAGAAAGATTTAAATATCCATAGCGCCAATATGACAACTTTTTTAGTTTAATTGGGCCAAAATAAAACGAAAATATTCTGCAAAAATTTTCGACTTTATGCTTTGTTTACGAAATATTCGAACTTAAAGTTCGCTCGAAATGAAGTCAGAGCTAATAGCATATGTAATATGTCGGGAAACATTTCAATATCTCTTTATGGATATGACAATGATTTTATATTAATTGGGCTGAAATAAGACGAAAATATTCTGTAAAAATTTTTGGGTTTTTGCTTAATTTAGGAGATATAACAACTTGAATTTCCCATATAATGAAAGCAAAAAAATTTAAATATCCATAGCGCCAATATGACAACTTTTTTAGTTTAATTGGGCCAAAATAAAACGAAAATATTCAGTAAAAATTTTCGATTTTATGCTTTATTTACGAAATATTCGAACTTAAAGTTCACTCGAATTGAAGTCAGAGACAACAAAGTTAATATACTATTTCACACACGTGAAAAGTATAATAACATATGTAATATGGCGGGAAACATTTCAATATATTTTTATGGATATGACAATGATTTTAGATTAATTGGGACGAAATAAGACGAAAATATTCTGTAATAATTTTTGGGTTTTTGCTTAATTTAGGAGATATAACAACTTGAATTTCCCATATAATGAAAGCAAAAAAATTTAAATATCCATAGCGCCAATATGACAACTTTTTTAGTTTAATTGGGCCAAAATAAAACGAAAATATTCAGTAAAAATTTTCGATTTTATGCTTTATTTACGAAATATTCGAACTTAAAGTTCACTCGAATTGAAGTCAGAGACAACAAAGTTAATATACTATTTCACACACGTGAAAAGTATAATAACATATGTAATATGGCGGGAAACATTTCAATATCTTTTTATGGATATGACAATGATTTTAGATTAATTGGGACGAAATAAGACGAAAATATTCTGTAATAATTTTTGGATTCTTGCTTAATTTTGGAGATATAACAACTTGAATTTCCTATATAATGAAAGCAAAAAAATTTAAATATCCATAGCGCCAATATGACAACTTTTTTAGTTTAATTGGGCCAAAATAAAACGAAAATATTCAGTAAAAATTTTCGACTTTATGCTTTGTTTACGAAATATTCAAACTTAAAGTTGACTCGAAATGAAGTCAGAGCTAATAGCATATGTAATATGGCGGAAAACATTTCAATATCTCTTTATGGATATGACAATGATTTTAGGTTAATGTGGCTGAAATAAGGCGAAAATATTCTGTAAAAATTTGTGGGTTTAATTACCTATACAGTATTCATAAAACTAAAAGCGTCTGTGATTGCTGATAGTTTCCAATAAACAAAGTGTACAATGTCCTTGAAAAAAACCTTGTATATAAAATATAAATGAGAAACGATCCGTTAAAATTCAAATAAGGTCCCGAAAGTATACTTTGCATATAAATTTTCGAATTAGAGCTTAGTTCAGAAGATATTCATACATAAATTCCACTCAAAATGAAGACAAAAAGATAATTACATCAGTAATATGCCGAGAAAGATTTAAATATCCATAGCGCCAATATGACAACTTTTTTAGTTTAATTGGGCCAAAATAAAACGAAAATATTCTGCAAAAATTTTCGACTTATGCTTTGTTTACGAAATATTCGAACTTAAAGTTCGCTCGAAATGAAGTCAGAGCTAATAGCATATGTAATATGACGGGAAACATTTCAATATCTCTTTATGGATATGACAATGATTTTATATTAATTGGGCTGAAATAAGACGAAAATATTCTGTAAAAATTTTTGGGTTTTTGCTTAATTTAGGAGATATAACAACTTAAATTTCCCATATAATGAAAGCAAAAAAATTTAAATATCCATAGCGCCAATATGACAACTTTTTTAGTTTAATTGGGCCAAAATAAAACGAAAATATTCAGTAAAAATTTTCGATTTTACGCTTTATTTACGAAATATTCGAACTTAAAGTTCACTCGAAATGAAGTCAGAGACAACAAAGTTAATATACTATTTCACATACGTGGAAAGTATAATAACATATGTAATATGGCGGGAAACATTTCAATATCTTTTTATGGATATGACAATGATTTTAGATTAATTGGGCCGAAATAAGACGAAAATATTCTGTAATAATTTTTGGGTTTTTGCTTAATTTAGGAGATATAACAACTTGAATTTCCCATATAATGAAAGCAAAAAAATTTAAATATCCATAGCGCCAATATGACAACTTTTTTAGTTTAATTGGGCCAAAATAAAACGAAAATATTCAGTAAAAATTTTCGATTTTATGCTTTATTTACGAAATATTCGAACTTAAAGTTCACTCGAAATGAAGTCAGAGACAACAAAGTTAATATACTATTTCACATACGTGAAAAGTATAATAACATATGTAATATGGCGGGAAACATTTCAATATCTTTTTATGGATATGACAATGATTTTATATTAATTGGGACGAAATAAGACGAAAATATTCTGTAATAATTTTTGGATTCTTGCTTAATTTTGGAGATATAACAACTTGAATTTCCTATATAATGAAAGCAAAAAAATTTAAATATCCATAGCGCCAATATGATAACTTTTTTAGTTTAATTGGGCCAAAATAAAACGAAAATATTCAGTAAAAATTTTCGACTTTATGCTTTGTTTACGAAATATTCGAACTTAAAGTTCACTCGAAATGAAGTCAGAGCTAATAGCATATGTAATATGGCGGAAAACATTTCAATATCTCTTTATGGATATGACAATGATTTTAGGTTAATGTGGCTGAAATAAGGCGAAAATATTCTGTAAAAATTTGTGGGTTTAATTACCTATACAGTATTCATAAAACTAAAAGCGTCTGTGATTGCTGATAGTTTCCAATAAACAAAGTGTACAATGTCCTTGAAAAAAACCTTGTATATAAAATATAAATGAGAAACGATCCGTTAAAATTCAAATAAGGTCCCGAAAGTATACTTTGCATACAAATATCTTTTGAAAAAACCATGAAGTCGGAAATTTTGACATTATATTTCTAGTTTATTTCGGCCCATAGTTATCATATTTGAGCGATATAGACTTTGGAATGTTTCTTACCATATTTTTGATGTAATTATAATTTTGTCTTGATTATAAGTGAACTTTATGTTCGAATATCTTCTAAACTAAGCTTCATTTCGAAAATTTATACTGAGTGACTTCAATTTATTTTAGCCCGATTAACCTAAACAAGTTGTCATATTGGCGTTATGAATACCAAAATCTTTCCCGCCATTATACAGAATATTTTCATTTTACTTTTTGGGAGAGATGTATGTATTCACTAGAGCGTGCCAACTTGTATAAAGTTTGCTATATAGGTGCTGCTAACTTTTGTGTAAATCTAGAAAGTAATTGATTTTAAAATATATTTGTCTTTTTGTGCAGTATTACCGGTAATAAATATAAATATAAATATATTTGTCTTTTTGTGCAGTATTACCGGTAATAGTCACACCACTTTTAGTACCGTGGTTGCATAAAATTTTGACAATTGAATGTATAAACCTAAATGTATATGAAAAATCGTAGTGATTGTCAAAACACTTTAATTTGGAATACCAACATAGATTGTGCTTCTGTTGTAATTAACTATTCACTAGATGATTGGGAATATGTATGTACAAATTTATATCATAAGTGATTGTTGATATTTTTCTATAAAAAAAAATTACAATACCCTCGAAAAAAATCTTATACATACAATATGTACGACAAACGGTCCGTTAAAATTCAAATATGTTCCCAAAATCTACGTTGTCTCCATGAATTTTAATTTCTCATAATAATGTCCCCAAAATATACTATTCATATAATTACCTGTAAAACACGGTCTATAACATAATTAAAAATGTCCTCGAAAATAACCTTACATGAAATATATATATGTGAAACGGCCGTTAAAATTCAAATATGGTCCCCAAAATTTACTTTGCATTCTTGAATTTCAGTCCCTAAAATATACGATATATCTATATACATTAACACTCCTGTGGACGTTGCCATATCGACAAAATCATGAAATCTAATTGTTTGAAAAAAAGCCTTTTAAAACAAATTTACACTGGAATTTTGGGGTATTAAATGATCAATGGCTCAAATCTAAGCGATTTGACCTGAATTGGTTCGCTTTAGTTAAAAGGCCTATTCATAATATGCAGTAAAACAATCTGTCCCCAAAATATACTCTCCACTTAGTTCGAGTAGGATTAAATCTAAAATAAATACATTATCTGACATTCTTGAAGTTTGCTTGGTTGGGATATTTTAATAACAATCATTAGTATTTGACGAAGTATATAATGATTTTCTTAAAAATACATTGGTTCCCTGTTAAATTCAAAATGTCCCCAAAATACACGTTCAGTTCCTGAAAATTTTGGGGACGGTCCCCAAAGACTACAAAAGTCTTCGAAATATACTCTGTATAAAGGAAAAGTCCCCAAATTAGACTCTGTACATATATATATTTATAAATGTATATAGTAGTTTGTTTGATTCATTCATTTTTTTTTTCTTTTGTTTTATAAATTTCAAATAACTTGCTTAATTTTCTGACTGAGTTTTGTTTCTTCTTTCTCGCATCTTTTCGATTTGTTTTGAAGTAATAATAGTTAACAATTAATCGAAGTAATATGTTTATAAATGTGTAGTTGAACAGAACAAAGTTTGTTTTAGTTTGGTTTATTTTATTGCAAATATATCAATAAATTGTGTATTTTTATGTACTTTGAATAAGTTTTGTCAATTTTGCATATTAAAACGGTATTAGTTATAACATATTTGCCATTTCGCTAAACTGATTTTGTTTTTATTGGTTTTTGTTATATATATATATATATATTTTTTAATTTGGATATGCTGCTTTCTAGTCTAAAGTTCATACAGAGCCGTTTATGGTTATGCATGTACATAATATTACTTATTAAGAAAAATTTTTAGCCTTGGCTACTAATATACACAATGTTTTTTTTTTTTGTTTTAATTTTTTGTTATACAATTTAAAATGTTACAACAATTGGTGTTTTAAGTTTTCAACCGAAGTAATTCCCGCGTTAAGTTTTAGTTTTAAAGTTTAGTTATTTATTTATTTTTTGTGAAAGTTTTTTTCTTTTTTTTTTTTTTTGCATAGATTTTAGTGCCAATTGGCTTAAGGTACTTTAAGTTTTTAATTACAAATTACGTCGCAGTGTGCGCGCTTAGTTGTGAAAGAAAAAAAAAATAGCTATCGAGAAAAAGTCTAGTTATGAAAACTAACTAATTAAGTTAAAATGATTATATTTGTTTCACTACCAACGATGTATTCCTTTTGTCGTTTATGTAACGAAACTAAAGAATAAAATGAAAAATAAAAAACCGATCTACTTAAGTTCATTAATAGGAGAGTTTGGAACAGCTCACTAATTTAGTCTTTTTAGTTAAATGTTTAGAAAAATCTTTAGAGCTTTAAAGTGCACAAACAAAGTACATATAAAAGTGCTTGTCTTACATATAGATAAAGATACATACATATATATTGCTATTATTATTCAAAGTTTGTTTGTTTGGTGTTACAAAATTCAACATAATTATTTGCATTCGTCGCACATACAATTTTCAACCTCTGATAATGAATGTCATCTTTTTGTTTGTTTCTTACAGCGAAGTAATTTTAATAGCATTTTAAAAAATGTTGCAAACTTGCATAATATGAGCAGATTTTAAAAATTTTTCAAAAAATGTTGCTTTTGCTTACAGTTTTGATCATCATTTGTTTTTGTTTTTGCAAACTCATTCATTATAAGTAACTCACAGCCCTTTACAACGACTTAACTGCACACGCCTACAAAGTTGAGTTTTTTTCATTTATTATTATTATATTTTTTTTTTATTACTGTTAAAAATTGTTGTTTAAATGTGTGTGTATATAGCGTAAGTATATTTGTTGCTTTTGTTATTATTTTGTTTGTATTTTTTGTTTTGTTTTGCTTATGTTTTTTTAAGCCAAAGATTTGCTTGTTTAACAATAAATGACAAGAGTTATTCACTGACTGAGAGTGCTAGAGGTATTTGCCAGAAATTTCTTTATATAATATTTACACACATTTTTTTAATACTATTTTATTGTTTGTATTATAGGATATATTTTTATATATATTAGTTCTTTTTTCTTCTTCTTTTCTTTTATGAAAGCTAACAATGTGGACGGACAAAAAAATGTAGAAAATTCTGTCTTTTTTTTCTATGTTTGTTACTATTTTTTCGATCATTTTTTTATTTAAACATTTGAAGACTTATTTTTTTTAGGAAGTATCTGAAACATTCACATTTCATATTTAAGTGTAAAGAGTAAGTTGCGTAATTGCGTAAATCCTTAATATGCAAAATATGTTTGGTAAAGTTTCACTACTTAGATTTTTATTTTCCATAAACGTTTTTATTCAAGTTTATTTTTTTTCTTTTTATTAATTTTAAGTACAATTCGTTTGATTTATGACAAATTCTCCATAGTTTTGTAACGAACGTGCAAATAAAGACAGAAAAACTTCAAAACGACATTTTTTTCCTTTTTTTATTTTCTATTAATATTATTTTCATAGATTTTTTTTTTAGTTTTGTGTAAATATTAATACTTTTTTTTTAACGATTTGAAATCATTGGACTTGGTAGTTTTCGAGCAATACTACAAAGTTAATTATTATTATATATTTAATGTACATTAAAAATTTTAGGTTAAGAAAGCTTTAATAATAGGAGTCTGTGTTTTTGAAACGAACTTACGTGCTAAAAAAGTAGACTAGAAAATTCTGTAATTTTTTTTATTTATTTAATTTTTTATATATATATTTTTTCATGCTATATTAAATATATAACTAAAAGCACATATATGTGCTAGTATATTCAAATTGTTTATTTTTTTTTTTTTTTTGGTTTAATACAAATATAATAATTTCAATAACTTTGCAGTTGAAACATTTCAAAAGGCTGCAATAATAAGTTCTTTCTATATGACAAGAAGTAGTCTTCTCTCAAGGTTCAAGTTTACTTTATTTGTAATTTTTGGTTTTTATTTTTCAACAATTTCATTTTAAATTCAGTAAATCGAAAAATGCTACAAACTTATGACTACAAAGTGTCTATTTAAGATTTAAAACTGAATTACATTTTTATTTGGCTAAAGCGTTTTCAGTTTGTAATAAAAATTCGTTAGATTTTCTTTTGCAAAAATTTTCATTAAATGAAAAATATCAATTTTCAAGTGCAAAGTTTATAAGTAAGTGAAAAAAATAACTTCAAAACAAAAATAGTTTGTCTACTTAGTGCAATAGCGCAAAAAATCCATCTGATTTGTTATATATTAACTAAAAATTAGTTATTAACAATAGTAAAGAATTAATTAAGAAAGTAAAAAGTTTCACTCGTTATTTAAAGCTATACTCGAAAATTATTCATGAACAATTTTGTTTTTTATTCCTTTTAGGGAATTCACTAAACATTCTCATTGATTTGTATTTCAATGAAACATGCCGCTGACATTTGTATGTAAATCACTGTAAATGATAAATCAAATTTTATTCAGAAAAGCTATGCAAATTAATTTCGTTTATAATATGAACTTACTTGTTTTCGGGTTGGCATATTGACATCTCCTGTTGTCCTTGAAACTGCAAGTTTTGAAGGTACTCCGCCCTGCGTTGGTGCACCAGCTTCTCTTTTTCGGCTCGTTCTTTCTGCAGTCTGTCGTGTAAAAAAAACAATACAAAGAGATTAAACAACTTTTCGAGTTCAACAAAAAAAAAAAAAAATTTATTGAAAAAGGAGAAACTTAGAGAAAAACGAAATAAAAACTGCACGCGAATCTCTTACCAAAATAGCCAAATTATCATCCCAAATGCTGGCGTGCAATTATCGATTAATGTATTGATTAACACTTGTTTACATAACTTAAGCCTAAATTTTATTTAGAAAGCTTGCAAAATGACTTACTTAATACGTGATTGTCTCATAAACTGTTGTATTTTTCTGGCAGCTTGATTTTGTGTTGATTGTGAGTAAGTACGTCTGTTTAATAAAAAAAAAAAAAAAAATTAATATAATTTGCAAAGCCAACACCAAAAAGTTTCTCACTTTAATGGACCCGATGGACTTGTTTCCTTTGGCGTGCTTGGCTGTGAGCACAACTCTTGTTGCTGCTGCTGTTGTTGGTCCTGTTTATAGTGATCATAAAAACTCGAAAGACATTGCGAGCTATTGCTGACACTTGCACTGCCATGCTCGCTGCTGCCATCGCCATTTGCCGACACGCAGCCCGAATTTGTCTGCGACTTTTTAAAGCGTTTATTGCGACAATAGGAACGATAGCCATGCTGTATGACAAGCGCTGCGTTCGTCATCTGGCGATAGTATGCATACTGCTTATAGCGTCTGTAATAGTTTTGTATAACAATCGCCGCTGTACGCTCCTTATTTTGTTCCTCCATCTTTTGACGACCTTTGTAGGAACGGTATGCCTTCTGTATACATTTTGCAGCCTCGTACAGCTCACGTTGTTCAGTATCGGTCAATGTAAGCTTTGAGAAATCCGCTTCAAAAGGATACTGACTGTTGCTGGAAGCATGCAAAAACTCTGTCAACTGTTTGGTCGATGGCGGCGGACTTGGTGAATTAACTGAAGGATCCGCGCCCAGTATTGAATAACTTGCTGGCGATTGTAATGGACCCGAACTGGCCGGGCTAAGACTAGAGCATGGCGTGCTGACGTCATGATAGCGATAGCTATGATCGTGAAAATCAAAACTAAAATCATTTTCGAAATGTGTATTCGGCAATGTGTCCAACAGTGGATCCATGAAACTATCCGTTAAACCGGATGACTCAGAATTCAAGGGTTCAGTCATAGGTGAACCGAGGACCATCATTTCATCGGCTTCGTTCTGCACAATACATGTAAAGAAATAATATTTAGTTATTTATGACCAAAAATCAATAACAGATATGATTATAATATTATTTTCCATCATTGTCTACTTCACTGTTTTCTATTATTTGTATGTATTGAGTATTTTAATGTCTTATAAACATATTAAATGTTAAGTTTGTTTACCTTAATGCGATCTGGCATAGCGGCAATAATGTGCTCCGCCAATGTTAGAACTTTTGCATCAGAGTCCCCTAAAAGAAATCCAGATAAACAATGTTAATTGTGATTTAATGGGACATTTCTATGTAACAAAAAAAAAAAAAAAATACACATAAAAAACGTATATAAATGCTACTTGATTACTTTTTCTTTTTTGTTTATTAGTAAGTACATCGACAAGCATTGTTAAGAACATCAATTAGTGCTTCACCTGTCTGCGGGCTTCATATTGCTGCTGGCAATCTGCACCAACATGCTACAAGCACGAAAGCTAATTCACTGACTTGAGGATCGCACAATATTTACAAAATACATATTTACAAACATGTGTACCATATACATGTACATATGTATGTATAACTAGACACCAAAAATAAATAAATCAATTTGTTAAGGAAATACATTATTTTTGTGTTTGGTTTTTGTGTAATGCATGTGAGATACTATTTACACCATTAGACATCGAAATCAACAACACTTAAACATGATCATAGTATATGCGATATTAATGAGAATATACATACATATATATTCAACAATTTAGCTTTTGAACACACATCAAGAACACAACAACAAAAATGATTAATACAATATTATGGTTATTATTATTTGAATGCACTGCGTGTCTAAAAGTTTTTGGTAATTTATTATTTTTTTTTTTTAATTTTTTGCATTAATTAAGATTGCGTAACTGTTTGTGTAACTGACCTACAACGCCATCAGTGATCTCATTATTTATAGTTACATCAGTAACATCATCATTTACAATCGTTGAGCTATCATCACAGTCAATATCTTTTTCGTGTATGGGACTCGAGTCGCCTGTGGATACTTCGCCTAGTGTATAATTTTTTATTGTTTTTTTTTTGTTTGTTATTTAAAAATTTTGTTTAAATATGTTTTGTATTTGTTTGAAATGCATTTGAATTCCAAATTAAATGTTACATTAGTTTAGCATGAATTTACTTACATAATGCGAAATCCATTTTGCGCAGAGGCGAGAGTAATGAGTTTGTGGCAGCCAATGTGTCCAGTGGCGACTCAACGGCCAAGGCATAATTGTCGTGCGTCTCATACGAACTAAAATTATTTTAAGGTATTATTGTAAAATTACAATTATAAAATTTACAAAGTTATATATGATAGCGTACCTATGCAAACGACTCAGAGGTTTGCCTGTTTTAGAACGTATGTCCATGTTGATGCCGCTATCAATGGATGAGCGCTTTGAGTAACGACTATTGTTGGGTGGGCTTTGATTGCTGAAATGGTATTAAATCTTTACGAAACTGTCCTGCATTGTAATAAGAAACATTTTTACCTCGCCACTGCAACAGGTCGCAAGAAGACTCCATCATGACTGCGCTGCAATTCCAGCTCATAAGAATTCAATGCGACATGGTCATCGCCACCATCGTCGGCGTTGGTCACGTTTTTATACATTTGCATTGATAGACTGTTGAATCCGCCACGTGGCTGTTGCTTGCGGCAACGTTCATTGTCCAGGCGTAAGATTTGCGTCAGCAATTGTTTGTAGCTATTTGAGATATTTTTTTTTTGTTAGTTTATAACTCAAATTAGATTGATCACAAATACCCTTTCAAATGTGCTAAATCAAGAGGCGTCTGCTGCAACTTGTTCTTTATCTTCAGCGCATTGTGATTCCATTTGTAGAGTATGGTCGCTGCTTCATTGTGGCCACGTACACAGGCCCAGGCTAGTGGCGTGTAGCCATGCATATCCTGACTGAGCGCATCCAATTCAGTTTCGAGTATGATATGAGGATTCTCAGTGCGCCAACTTAGCAGAGCACAAATAAGCTTCGAGTAACCGAGCGCAGCAGCGAGATGCAAGAGAGTCATGCCACGAAAGCCTGACGACCAGTTATAGCCGCTATTGATGCACCAAACATGTTTGGTGATTTTGTGACAGTAGCTGACAAGCTTTTCCTCAAAACTTGGCTCTAAATACAAAGAAGTTGGATCCGTCTATACGTAATAAAAACAAAATGATTTAATTAAAAAATTTTAGCGAAACAGTGGAAGATAAAGTTGATATAGCACTTACTTCTATCTCACCCTCCGTCTTAATTTGTAGCTTATTGTCGATGGTCGATAAGCGATTGAGCAATGTGAATTTATAGAGACAATCATTCGATGCAGTCGCATCGAAGGGCACCTCGGCCAGCAGCGACATCTTGTATTCAAACATCACCGAATTCGAGACAATGTAATTGCCACAAGCGACTTGCAGAGTGGCAAAGCCAACATCATGTGCTGGGCAATAACAACGCAGTACACCCTCCTGCACAAGTACGGTTGGCACAGGTTGTGCGTCAAACAATACCGTGTACGCAGCATTATTGGTCCAAGGGCCTGCAACTAGAACTTTGACACCACCCTCGGGATACGACCATTCTGGACTGAAATCACATATGGTTTGCACTTTCCGATTGCATTCCGTTGACTGTGCTACTGCCTCCGCACATGTTGCAACACCAGCAAAAGCCACATGCTGCATATTGTGCGCATGCTCTAAAGCCGTACTCGACAAGGCTTGTTTATCATCCAAATCAAGCTCTGGAAACTCCACCAACATATCGAAGGCATCCAAGTTGGCAAAAACATCATCAGCGTCTTCATCGTCCGCAACTACATCGGCGCATTGCGCTTGATTGGAGGTGACTGTCTCATCGTTGTGTTGTTCTTCTGATTTCTGATTGCTGCCGCTGTCGGTGTCAGTGACGGCATTGTTACTTATGAAATCGAGTTCTACTTTTGTCGTCTCCGCTGTTGCAAACGGCATATTGGCAATTAGCGTACGTTGAATGTCCTCATGTGATAAATCCAATGTTTCATTGAAGAAGCTTAGACCTTCATGTAACTCACCGGTACCGCTTTGGACATGCATATCGTTGTTTCTATTATCGTTCGTCGCTGTTTTTTTGCTAGTATTATTATTATTGGTTAACTCAATGACATCGAAGGCAAGCGTATTGGCTTGACCGTTGCCAATATCGCTGGCATTGCTGGAAATTGAGGTGCGACTATTCTCGCTGGAAGCACAAATGCTTGCACAACCGTTCTCATTAGTCTTGTTGTTATACTCATTGGCTTGATGGCTACTATTGCTATCGCTGGAAGCATTTTGTTGTTGCTGTTGATGATTTTCATTTGACGATGACATCTGTGAATGCATAAACAATAATACAAAAATGATTATGCAGCGAAAAACCGCAAATAATCTTCAATTACATTACGATTTTTGACATGATTATGACCTGTCATAATCGTATATGAACTTACTTTACACAAGCCGCCGCTGCCAGTCTCAGCCTCCTCAGTATTCATTAAATTAGCACCTGGCAATGTGGTGGTTTGTTGTTGTGGTTGCTGCTGTTGCTGGTGATTAACAGCTTTGATATCAATCATCGTCTGCAAGGAACTCGTTGAGGACGAGGTTGATGTTGCAGACGAAGTGGAAGGCGTTGAGTGTGTTTGCAAGGGTTGATTGTGTGTATTATTACCATTGCTGTTGTTGTTGTTGTTGTTATTGTTCTCACTCTCATTATTATTATTGCTGTTACTGTTGCTGTGTGGGGCATGTGCAACAGAGGGTTGATGCTCTGGTGACATACACATCGGTTCAACCGTTGATGTGCCGACATTGGAAGCTGTTGTTGCAATGTGAGTGTTTGTTGCCTGTTGTCGTTGTTGTTGCAATTTATAGTACTGCTGTTGTGCAGCAGTATTGGAAATATTTATTTGCTGTTGTTGATTATAGTTGAAATTGTTGTTGTTATTGTTGTTGCCATTATTATTTACGGCATTTAAATCGTTATTTTGTCGTTGTTGTTGTTGTTCTTGCTGCTGCAATTGAGATGTTGCCGGTAATTGGTTAGTGTTGCTGTTATTATTGTTGCTACAGTTATTTGCGTTGCGGTTGATTTTATTACAATTTGAATTTGTAGAATTGTGACTTTGAATTGCAATTAGTTCAGCATTCATAACTTTTGGATTATTCTGTTCTGTTATTGCTGCTGCTACTGGTGGCACTGCTGTTGCAGTTGCAGTTGTTGTTGCTGTTATTGTTGTGTTCGCAATTTGCATGCGGTGACCCAATTGTGTGTTGTTGTTATTGTTGCTTTGATTTGCAAAATAACGTTGTAAATTCATTTGATTAGCAGCATTTTGTTGCTGTTGATTGTAATTAGCTTGTTGCTGTTGTTGCTGGTGATGTTGGTGTTGTTGTTGTTGTATAATCAAGTTATTTTTTGTTGCCAACATTTGATTGACAGCGACATTGTTCTGACCGAAATAATGTTGCTGATGCTGCTGTTGTTGTTGCTGCTGCTGTTGTTGGTGTTGATGATAAGCAGCAATATCATTATGTTGTTGCTGGTTTTGTTGTTGTTGCTGTGGTGGAATGATTTGAAATTTAATTGCCGACTCCTGTGACAATTGTTGTGTTGCATTATGATACTGAGCATGGTGATTGTCCATGTTATTCGCATCGCGTTGATGACGATGTCGCTCAGTCCAACGTGAATAGAGCTGTTTACAACAAATAATACAAAATTTTAAAAACCAAAACACATAATTCCATTCAAAGTGATATTTAGTTTTATGAATTCGATTATTGTTGAAAGTTATTACAAAATTTATCTAGAGAAAATAGTCAACGCGAATGTTAACAGAAAACAGAACTTGCAGCACTGTTTTTGCAGACTTGGCAGCACTCAACACTCAAATATTACAATTACTAACCTTCGATGCCACAACCACGTTTGGTGTACCACTTGTTGCGTGGTTAAAGCTTTCACCGTGACCGGTACGCTTTTCTGAAACGCTTTTCAAGTGACCCGTACGACGCATTACTGGATGCGTGCAAGTCTTACCATCGGCGCAGTTCGCATCGCCACAACCGCAGTCCAATTGCTTGACCAGTGCTGCCTGACGCGAAAGACGTTGCTTTTCCATAAGTTGACAGACAATCGACTCGACAGTTTCAGAGGTCTTTGAGGTGTTAAAAATAAAGAAAAAACTATTTAATATAGTCAACCGAGGTAAATATTAATTTTACTAACCGAAATCTCAATATCATTGCCCGAGTCAACGTCATCGTCGGAAGTTACGGTTGATACTACAAGCAATTAATAAACAAATAATTTTAATATTTTTTAAACCAACTTTAAGTAATACCTACACATAGGCTTCAGCTGGCTAACTAGCTCCTCCTTTGACCATTCCTTTTTGTCACCCCAAAGCGTTATGCTCGGCGCAATGACCGCCATTTTATTATCATCCGGATACGGTACATTCAAATAATGCACAAGCACAATATCCGGATTCTTTACAAAAAAAAAAATAAAACAAAAAAAAGATAATGATGATTCTTTCTTTCTATTGACTTATGGAATTCATCATCAACCCACCTGCAACAACCAATAACATCTGCGATGAAATGTTGGCAAAATCGCCGAATGAACATAACAACCATAGATGCACTGCAAAGATGAGAGAGTATGTGGTTACGGAATGCATAGTCAGTTCACGAATCAAACTCAATTGAGCGTATAGAAAAACAAACATATAAAAAAACACTAAAACAAGAGAAAGCACAGGAGGCAAACGTGTCGGCAAACGATCAATGAAGCACAACCTTTGACTTGAGACAAAAACGAAATCAAATTTATTTAATTGGCGTGCATAAAAAAGTGGGGAAAAAAATGCTTAAATTAAATTACAAGTCGCCCACGCTGAGCCAAGTAGCAGCTATGTGCGGAGCTGCTTGGTCTGAGTAACGGCATGGAACGCCATGTGTGGCCGAAAACAAACAGCGGCACAGAAAACGAACAACAAAAATATTACAAGTCAGGAAAGTAGCATAAAGTCAAGTGCCAAAAATCGAACCCTTTTGTTGACTTCAGTTACTTTTTATGCTTAACAAGATTTCTATGCGTTCAGTTTTTTTTTTTTTTATGCTGTTTGATAAATTTGGCGCGCTCGGAAGGAGTCCGATATGCCGCTGGCTTTTTTTTCTGTTACTTGCATGGTGCGCGAAACAGAAAACACGAAAAACAAAAAAATTAAATAATATGGAAAAAACAAACAGAAAAACAACATACACACATAAAACGTTTATATTAGTTATCGCGCACGAAGTAAAACAGTGCCAAGTTAGCCAAACCCCTAAAAGAAAATTCAGACCAGTAAGGCTGTCTCAACGTTTGCCTGTCTATCTGTCTGCCTGTCTTTAAAGACAAGTGCATAAATCTTGAAGTTTCATTTTGTGTGAACGCGAAAAAAAGAACGCACAAACACAATCATTATAATAAAAATTAAAACAAAATAGTTGGCGAAAAAAAATTGGCGTGAAATTGCGTTTTTTTTCGTCTTCATTTCCAACGCGCCGTCGACGTCGCCGTTGGCGGTGGCAATTGCCAAAAAGGGGCGTACAGACACAACAAAAGTACGCTTAACCCTTGGCGCGGCTTATTTCATTAGCACCAAAGCAGAACAATAAAGAAAGCAACAAAAAAAAAATAAATAAATAAAAATAATATTGTACAAGTTTGTGTTCGTTTCCGTCGTGAAATCATAACTCAAATCTTGCTTTAAAAAAGTGTAGCATATGCCAAGGGGTTACATTTCCGCGATTTACTTTTTGGAGATTTTTTTTTTTTTTTTGAAAGTTAAAAGTTGGAAAAACAAAGACAATGCATTTTATACCAAATCTTGACTAATGTTGCCAATTTGATATCCCTTTTTTGTCTTGTTGAAATACCAAACCAAAAAAAAAAAAAAAAAACAATGACAACAAAAAAGAATTGCCGCTCAAGCATTACAAATGTGTCTAATTGCCTTATTGCACAGCATGCGATTACTTCCGGCGCTTTATAGCCACATAAAATCTTAACTAATTACATGCTCTTACCTCTGTGCCTTGTACTTTTAGTTTCATGTGATCTTCACGCGTTGTTTTACCATCTTTGCGCTTCTTCCAACAGTAGCCGTCGCGTCGATAGCGCACTTTTTTGCGTGAGTAGAGCAGCAGAGAGCCGCTCTTGGGTCTGCAGCGTACAAAAGATAATTATCAGCATTCGTATTTACTTATAAATACAAACAGACAACAGATGACTCACCTTGTTTTGACTTCTTTTGATTGCCATTCGCTATGTTTGTCGAAACTGATAAGCAGCGCGGCGATTTCCTAAAAATCATGATTATCATTAAAATTGTTCCAAATATTTACATATATATGGTATACATATTTATTTATTTAGATGGATTTGTTTTGTGTTATGTGCTAAATGAACGGCCTTGTCAAGTCACGTGTTATTTCAATGTGAATTCTATAGGTCGCAGATAAGATATAAACAACTTATGAAAGACAAAATTTTATATTTTAGAATTTTTTAAAGCTCAAAATATGTCGAATAATTTGAGAGAAAGTTAAACACTTCATTATGGTATAGAAATTAATTATTCACGCTTAGTTAACTAAACGCAATAGTCAAGGCGATGTAAACCCGTGTTAATCAACATTTGTCCAAAAGCAAAACTAAAAATTTTGCTGGCAAACACTTTCGGCATTTCCGACGTCCAATTTAACGTTTTCAACATTCTTTAGCGCAATAAAAAGACAAAATAAAAGAGCCGCTCTACAAAGGCAAGTATTTTAAAAATTTCATTTGACCACAGGATGTGTACAAGCAGCCGCAGGACAACACACAGGCCACTACAGTACAGTACTCTGGACATCCTGCGTGCCACTTTGCCATTCTTCCGCTTGTTAACCACAATTTACAGGTGTCGCTGTGTGACACCTTTGGCAATTTGTTTGCATATTTTATAAATATAATAAACAAGCACGAACAATAAAACGCTGTAAAACAAAACCAAGTTGAAATAAAAGAAAATAACTCGTCGGAGGCGAAGCGCACATATGTAAGTTTAAACGGTCGTTTGCAATTTTAATCAATTAACAATTATGAGTTGACTGTCGGAAGGACAAGTGCAATTTGTAGATTTAAACGCTGACAACATTTGTAAAGCATTGTTTACTGGAAAAAATTTAAGGTAATCGAAGAAAAATTACATTTAGTATTGAAGACTTAGAAGAAAGTCTTTCAAAAACCTACCAGCAAAATAATCAAAGCAGCGATTGAAAAGAACTAACTACAACGACCAGCTAAGTTGTAATAAAAACGAGAAGAGGATCGCTCAAAGCGAAGCATTTCCTTTGAGTTGCCCTGATTTTTAGGACTAAGATGATTTCTAACGTTTTTCTACGCTAAACAAAACGGTTCTTTATATACTAAATATTTATGATTTTCAAGTCAATCAAGTAAATCTTCTTGCGTTAATCAGTCATGAATAAAGTCATTGTCATTCAAACAAATTTTAATGTTTTTTTTTGCTGAAAATTCAACTCGAAACTCAAGTAGTCAGTTAACAACACTTAAATAGCTTTATTGAACAAACATGCACAAAAGTACAATACGATTTATTTAACAATAACAATAAGACAATACACATAACACATTCAAATCGTGCAACATTAACAAATGCGACTACTGACAAATCAAGATAGCAACCACTTGAACTGAGGCTGCGTCCAGTGCTCCGAGCCATGCCAACTGACACATGACTCTCTGCCAGCAGCCAGCAGCCAACAGTCAGCATTCTAGGTTGAATTTGCCGTTGCGCCTGCTTTGCATGTTTACGATGAAGTTATCAATTTGTTTTTGCCAGCCTTGACGTTTCATGCATAATTTAAGTGGGCATACATACGCTCACATCTATCAGCAGCCAGCGAAGTGAGCAAAGCAACCGTAGCAGGCGACAGTGAGCAGCTGCCACAGCCATCGCTGCTCATGCTATTGCTGCTGCTGTTGGCGCACGCAGAGGCGGCAGCGATATGATGATGTGCAGCATTCGATTTCGTAACATTTGCGAATGTCATAAAAACTGTATGTGAGATTTACTTGCCAAAACTGAGAGTGTGTGCGATTGACTCTTGCCTTTGCCTCAAGTGGCAAACAACATTTGCGATTTGATCAGCATTTGACTGTCTTACACTGATTTGAGTTGATTCTTGTTTTTGTTGCTTGTTTTTTTTTTTTTTGCCGAAAGATATTCGTACTTTCAATTTTTATTTTATTTCCACTTAGATTTTGTATTTATGTATGGCATGCATTTTGCCATTTGACTTGCAAGTCCACAAATAAAACAAGGAAGAAAATATTTTATGATGAATTCTAGACACATACGCGCGAAACGAACGCACGCTTCACTCGCATTTAGTTTAACAAGGCAAAAGTCCTTCGAAAACGCATTAAATATTTATGCGCACCTCAGCTCTTTTTTCATTTTTCATTTTTCCTCTTCTCCGTCAACTGTTTCTATATGTTCTCTGAGCGTGTGTGTGTGTGTGTATATATATATATTTTTACTTTTCAGCAAAATATTTGCCAGTACATCCATCAAGTCATTCAAGTACGAAACTCAGCGACATCAGTGATGATGACTTTGTGGCAAATCTTTTGAGAAATTCGCTCGTGCCACAAAAATATGCCTACGCTGCGAGGAGTACCAGCTGCATATAATATTAGCAGATTTCAGCTTGCATACATGTATGGATGTGTGCGCTTATGTGTATATTTCACCCTTTTTAAGATTTTTCACTTCAGCTTTTCACTGGTATCTGATGGCATATGAGTTATGCATGACCTTTTCGACTTAAATATGAAAAATATGCCACTCATGCGGTTTATTTCGCGGCTTTCGTTGGCGTTTCTTTTATTTATAATAAATTATTTAAACTATAAATATTACACTTGAAATGACTATTTGTTGTTGTATATAAGATATTGACTGGACCTTTGCACCGCATTGAGATTTCAGTTATTAGGTGTACAAATAAGTTTCCGCGGTTTTTTATAAAAAAATAGGAATTTATTGTGAAGGAACAGTACATTACGTTTTATTCAAAGTATGTTCCATCATTTGCCACTACTTTTCCCCATCTTTCTGGCAACATTCGGATACCCCGTCGAAAAAACTCTTCATCTTTTGACGCTATCCACAAATCTACCCAATTTTTGGTGTCTTCATATGATGTGAAGCGCTGCTCAGACAGACCATGTGCCATCGACCGGAACAGGTGATAATCAGAAGGGGCTAAGTCTGGTGAATACGGCGGGTGGGGTAAAACTTCCCAGTTGAGTGTTTCCAAGTATGTTTTTACCGGCGCCGCAACATGTGGACGAGCATTATCGTGTAAAAGAATAATTTTGTCGTGTCTGGAGTAGTAATGGGCGCGTTTTTCCTTAAGTGCCCGACTCAATCTCATCAATTGTGTTCGGTAGAGAGCTCCAGTAATGGTTTCGCTTGGTTTGAGCAATTCGTAATACACGACACCAAGCTGATCCCACCAAATACACAGCATGAGTTTTTTTCCATGAATATTCGGCTTAGCTGTCGATGTTGATGGTTCGCCGGGCTTAACCCATGACTTTCTCTTCTTTGGATTATCGTAGTGAATCCATTTTTCGTCACCAGTGACTATACGATGCAAAAAACTCTTTTTTTTATTCCTGGCAAGCAGCATTTCACTCATGCATAATCGGCGTTCAACGTCTCTCGGCTTTAGTTCATATGGAACCCAATTTCCTTGTTTTTGAATCATTCCCAACGATTTTAAACGATGTGAAATTGCTTGTTGAGTCACTTGTAATGTAAGTGCAAGTTCTTTTTGCGTTTGGGACGAATCTTCCTCCAATAATACTTCTAATTCCATGTTTTGGTACACTTTCGGCCTTCCACTGCGTTCTTTGTCCTTCACGTCAAACTCACCGTTCTTAAACTTTTGAAACCATTCCTGACAACTTCTCTCACTTAAAGCAGCTTCACCATATGCTTCTAGAAGCAATCGATGCGCCTCAGCTGCAGATTTTTTCAAATTAAAGAAGTAAATCAAAAGTTCCCGCAAATGATGCTTATTCGGCACAAAACTTGACATTTTTGCACGAAAAAAATTACTTGATGCTAATACGGAATCACTAGTACTTTAAGGTTATGGTGTTACCGGATGACGAAACTTGGGATATTACGTTTTACATCTGACAATTTCTCCATAACCTTCTGGTGGGACCATCTTTTGACAAACCGCGGAAACTTATTTGTACACCTAATAATTTCATTAACTTAAATATTAACCTTTCATTAAATTAATAAATTACACAGGCCAACAAGAAAAAACTATTTCAATAATTGTAACTAATTCCTATGCATTTTGGTGTGCTGATTCCGAAAATAGTTGACATAAAGTCGTATCACCCACCGATTTCTACTGGTTTTCAAACTTGTGTACAAGATATTTCAGAAACTACATGACCGATCTTGTTGAAATTTAACTAAGATATTCTTAGGAACCCAATGTATCATGTACTTAAGGGGTTGTTTGATTGAGGACGAAAGTAATACACTTTTAAACCTCATCTTTAACAAGCTGTAAATTTTTGTAGTTATTTTATGCATGAAATGACGGTCCGTTTGTACTTTTCCGGCAATTAGAGACCGAGATATCATGTACACCACCAACGTACATATGTTATGGTTGTTTCAAAAATTTTGGGAAATGGTATAAAAAATAAAAAATGGCTTTTAAACAGCAAAGCAATTGCAGTAGCCATTGCATGTTTGTTTATACATATTCATTTTTAATTTTAAAACAACAAAATTATGGACTGTGAAGTAGAAAGAAAATCCTTGTTGGTTGTATACATGATATCTCGGTCACTAATTGTAATTGTTTTTACAAACGGTATTTTTGTCGGCCTGTGTTATCAATTTGACTGAGTAATGTTTTTTTTTTAAATTAAATTTGCGTAATTATTGCTTTTAGTTACATATCAAACTTTTTTTTATTATTTCTTCTATAAAATCTATGAGAACATCATCGTCTTCCGTAAGTATATCGATCGATACTCACTCAATTAATAAGTCCAATCTGTGTTCAAGACTACTCATGTTTTGTAATTGTAATCAACAATAATGACTTATTTAAAACTGGTGTAAGTTTGATATATTAGACAAGACTCTCCGCCAAAAACGAAAAGCTGAAAAACACCTTACATTCTCAACTAACATTCGAATGTTTTTTGTTTTTTTCTTGTTTACTGCACATAATTTGTTGTAACTCTTGTGTACTCATTATCAATTTAACTTTTTGATTTTTAATCTGGTCGCGTTGTTTTTACAATGCTTTATGTGACAGCCGAGCCAAACGTTTCCTACTTAAATTCCAAATTAAAACTCTGTGGTTGCCCGCACTCCAATAAAGGCGGCAGGGAAACAGCACCAACAACAACCAAGCGAAACCAAAACAGTTGCCAGGTCAGACCAGTAACAGAACCAATGTGTTGTTGTTGCAAAAAGGCATGGTTGGATGAAAGAGAGCGCCCGTTCATGTTCATTGCTGTTTGGAGATTTTTGCACAACTTTTGTTTTTTTTTGTCTTTTTTTCGTTGTAAGCAGACTAAAATAAGCGTGCGTAATTTTATTTATATCCTGTACACGGTAACATTTTGTAATTTTCGTCTCATATGCGCTCCGAACAAATGAACGAACGGTCAGCAATGAAGTGTTGTCAAAGGAGAAGTGAAAATTCGCCCAACTTCACTTCATTACAAGCCAAACCAAACCAAACGAAGGCTTGTCGACTTTGTGCCGTGTCTTTTGTTTGCATATTCATTGCTTCAACATGGTGTATTCCTTTATTTCCACGTTGTTGTTGGTTTTTTTGTACAGTTATTTTAATAAACTTTTATTTTTAATTTAGTCAAGTTGTCGTGCGAGTGTGTAAAGTAGCATTTAACTTTGGTCGCGTATCTACGACGCCGTTGAACTTTACAACAACTGTCCAAATGAATATTTGCGGTTGCTCTTAATTCACAAGTTAAACAGCAGCAAGTGAACGCAAAAAAACAACTTAAAAAAATGCTGCGCAGTTTAAAACAAAAAAATAAACAAAACTGCAAGGATGGCAAAAGTTTGTTTGGTACGTGTGGCCAGCAAGTTTTTCAAGCGCTTACAAAAAAACAAAGAGACAACAGGGCGGCATTAACTTATGCTCAATATGTTTTAAAATTACACGCAATCTTTGACTAATGCTTACGTTAAGTCAACTATTAACAAAGAAGGGTAAAGTGAAAGCAATTGTTATCTTGCCAGCTTGTCTTCCATATGTCATCAAGTAAGAGTCAAAGTCTTTGACTCAAACCCAGAACACTTCGCTCAGCTGTCACTTTATGTCAACCGGGGCTACGTGCCGCACTTCAGCGCTGACATTATAAAGTCATTGCTTATACATAAAACAAACAAATAAAAAACGCCAAACGGCAAACCGAAGACAAGTCAGGTCCTGTCCTGTCAACTCAAGTGTAGTCAAGTCAAGTCGACTTTTAACTCATGTTAAGTGCGTTTTAAGAGCGAGAAATTCATTCGTCTTTCAGTCGTTTTCGCTTTTTCTTTTTTTTTTTTGGATGCATTTCATTTTTACGTTGATTTGATAGATTCTAACGTTTTTACATTTTGACTTTTGTAGTTTTTCATTGAGTTTTTGTTTTTATTTGTTTTTGTGTTGTTGATATTTGTGTAGTTGTAGTTGTTGTTATATTGTGCATTCAAATAAGACATAAACTGACCTCATTTGTATTCCAACGATGACGCTGTGACGGAAAACTGTCAGCTCTTGGCAAGCTTTCCAAATTGTCGGGTAGTTTGATAGGTTCACCATCTGCAAGTAAAAACAAAAATAGAAAATAAACGACAAATGTAAAAAACAAAAAACGATTTTTAAATATATTTGCAAGTACAATGTTGAAAAAGTGATATCAATTCGCATTTGCACTAAATTTAAAAGAAACTTTTATAATTATTTAAATATAACATTTTGATGAAGCAGGGAATTTTCAAGAACTTTTTTATGGACAATTTCGGTACAAAAATTGTTGTTTGAATGCTCTAACAAGAAAATTGAGAAGCCTTCAAATATGCCATACTTTAATGCAATAGAAATCTAATGAAACTATAAAGCTCACGAATTTTCAAATTATTACCACTCAATAGAGGCGCATTTTTATTGATATCAAGCCAAATGTCATACAAACGTGTCGGGCAATCCTCTTGGAATCCCTTTGATTCCCCCGCAAAAAACTCACACAACACAACTTAGTTCTCTTGACTTATTTTTTAATAATCTCTGCACATTTATGGAAACAAAGGTAAAAACTGTCATGGAAAATGCGACGAAACTATTATAAATGATATAAACAAGAGGAACAACAACAACTATTCAAATGTTGTCAAAGCAGCAGACGCACACAAATATTTAAAATATATATGACTTTATTCATTTATCAAAAAAACAAAAGACATTTTATGGAATTGCAAAATTTGGCAAAGGCCAAAGAAGGCACTCAACTGCAAATGTAACATTGATGTGCGCGTATGTTGTTGTTGTTGTTGTCACGCAGAAGTTTTAATGTCTTTTTGCAAACTATTAATAGAAACTCAAGTAACAACAACAACAATAACCAAATAAAAGCCACAAAATGAGTATAACTTAATGTGGCAAGCAGCAATTTATAGTCATTGAATAATTACGCGTTGGCAACATTCAACTTACAACACACAACATTCAACATTGAACACTCAACGAATCGAAACGAGCGATCGAGTTTATTAAAATGTCACGCAAAACTGACTAAAATAAACTTTTGGCCAAACTGTAATTTAGCTTGAAAAAAATAATAATAATAAACAAGACTGTTAAAAAAAAAAAAAACAAGCACAAGTCTGAGTTGAGTTGACTTAACTTGGCAGTGTAATTCATGTACGACAATTTATCAAAACGAACAGCACCTTTTCTCTGCCGCTGCCGCTTCCGCTTGCACTTCCTCTTCTACTTGCTTCTCTCTCGCTCCCGCATGGTTTTTGTGCTGTTGCTATTTCGAAGGGTCAAAATAGTTGCACGACAACGCACATTAAACCGATTGCACTTAAATCTAGATATAAAATACGTAACCATGTAGTTTTCAATAATAGGTTCGAAGGATAAGCGAAACGACATTTGTCTGCCAAATGACATACATGAAGTACTTCCATATGAGACACACACATTTGTATATTACGAAAGAATACTTTAGCCAAGTCTATAATGTGTGCATTTTGGTAACGAGAGAACAACAACAATAAACACAAAAAAAAAAAAAAATACGTAAGTCCTTCGCGTTGTTTATTACGTTTTTATTTGGCGTACATTATGTGTGCGCTACCAAATTTATGGCCTTAGAAGAAAAAGCTGTCCGCGTGCTCATTTTCAAAAGCAAACTAAACTTTCTGACACAAACAATAAGAGTTGAGTTCACTACTCAAGTTTTATTGCTCAACTAATTTGTCATTTGCCATGAATGAGCACGATGTGCGAATCTATCACGGATTCGATTACTTACGACAGCTTTTAGGCGAAATTTATTGCCCCCAAATGTTGGTTTAAGCTTCAGCACACTCAGCACAATTTAATAATGTCAACAATAACAGCATTAAAAAGGTAAAATAGAAATATTATAATAAAGAATAAACAAAACTAAAATTATACAACAAAAAAAAATGACATAATTTAATTGTCAAAAAAATGTCGAAATAATCAAAAACGTTATAAAAACCAGCGACAGAGGACGTGTGACCAGATCAAGTGGTTGGAGCAACAGAATAAGCGTGAAATGTATATGAGTGACACAGGGAGAGTGAAATGTAAAACGTATAAATGAGTGAAAAGACAATGCCAACCATTGTTGTTGTATTTTAATTTTTTTTTGTTGTTTTGTAATATCAAATGAAACTGTTTGATTAATACAAATAAAAAGTTTTTAACAGCGCTATGCATATTTTATGATGTACGCTTTTTGTGACAGACTCTCGACTCGCGGCTCAACTCAACTCAACTTGACTTGTTTTACCATAAAATAAACGTTATAATAGACCACGAACCGCGAACTAAATGCAAGCAGAAAAAAAAAAACAGTAACAAAAACAAAAAAATATCAACGAATTTCATAAAATAAAATCAACTCAGGTGAGACATTTGCGTAGCTCCCAAGCGCGTCATGTCGAAGCGAACGTCGTCGTTCAACAACAAGAACAACAACAGCATCATCATCATCGACAGGGGGGTGGGCGGCGAAACGAAAGGATGCGCGGCAACAAAGCAAGCAAGCGAATGAACGAGCCAGTCTGGCAGCCAGTCAGTGAGCCTGTGTCTGTCAGGCAATGTGGCAATGTGGAAAGCAGACTTGCAACAATGTGGCACGCTGTCAATGCACAGGATTTTATTATTATTTCACGTGGTTTTTTCTTTGCTACGCTCATTTTCTTTTTCACTTTTCTTTTTTTGGTTTGAAATCATAAAAAATGCAACGAGCGCGCGCTGCAAGTGCATGACTGAAGCGTTTCTTTTCGCAGCTTTTTTATTTTTTGTTTTTTTTTTGGCCGAGGTGCGTTTAAGCGACAAAAGTGTTGCTGGTCATTACAATGTCGCTTAATTGTGATAAATATGACTTAATATAAAACAAAAGTCAAAGAAAGAAAGTAAAAAATATTCAAAAAATCTCATAATTTCGTTTTAAAAGTCATCCCAGGGGCAACATTTTTTTGGTTTGTGCTGTGTTTCTTTTTGGCAAATAATACTTAAATGAAACAAAACCCCACACACTCACACACACAGATACACAGACACATTGAAACGTTGACATAAATAATAAATTTCGTTTTATAGTTGGCCAAAAGGTAGTCAATTTGTAGTTGCCAAATTGATGCTAATAAATTTTACCAAAAAAGAAAAAGAATTCCAAAACTAAAAAAGTCAAAAACTTGATTCAGTTGTTCGAAAAGCAGAAGAAGAAGTATTTCGGGTTACACAAAACTTAAACAAGTTTTATACAATTTTAGTTCTATGAACGCGAAAATTTCTCCGTTTGTTTTACAATTTTGAAACAAAAGTCAACGAGTGTGAAATTACTTTTGTATTGTTTGTTGTTGTTATTGTTATTGTTGTTGTTATTGTCATTTTTGGACGCTTTAGTTTAGAAACTCTTTGTTACAATTGCAAAGCGCCATTAAAATGTCTACAGAGGCCTAAAAGTCAAACTAAACAATTGGCTTGTTTTTTGTTGTTGTTGCTTGTACTAAATTTAACAACAACAACAGCTTTTTCATAGCGCAAAGTAGAAAAAAAAGTTGTTTTAGGCTACAAAGAATAGCGAACATTTTCACTTTACTCTTAAAGTCGCGGCCAAAAAGATACTTTTACTTATTTACTTATACATACATATGTGTGTACTTTCCAATAGTTGTGGATTACGAACTAAGACAGTTGTACTCTTAATTGCTTCCAAGAATATTTGCTTGCGATGCATTGAAATTTGTTCAACTTATTGACAAAAACACTTCTCTTTATATGAACAAAAAATCAGAGCAAAATTACTTTTTTTTACAAAGCACTTGAAGTGAAACACGTCGATAGATAAGACATACAAGACAAACAAAAAAAAAGCAACAAACAAGATAAAAAAGAACTTGAGTCATGACGAAGATTTGATACTCTTCATAAAACCAATTGATATTGCTAAATTTAGACATTATTTACGTTAGACTGTCGTATGTCAAGTATATTTGCCTCAGTAACATAAGCTACAATAACATTAATTGAAAATCACATAAGTCTTGAGAATGAAAAAATAAAAAAAAAAACAAAACAATACAGACGTAAACATAGAAAAAACAAACATACATTATCATTTCATAATCAGCCGGCATTCTTCAGCAAGTTGGTAGATAATGTATGACGTACAAATTCACAAATTAAAGACGTCATTAGTTCTTATATAAAACATCCAAGTATACATATAAAGACGCACAATATATTTAAAAGTAAATAAATACGAACATTTTTGCTATTGTAGAGAAATTTTAGGCACATGTGTGAGCGCCTTATCTTTATGAATACGAATCTACACTATGTTTATTTATACGGTTTAGTTGCTTTTATTATTATTTGTGACTTTAATGCTTGACATGTTGTACATACACACGAGTTGATTTATATATTTGCAACTGACAAAAAATTCAAACGCCCTGCGCTTTGAGTAACTTTCTTATCCCTTGTCAAATTTGTTCTGTACTTTTTTTTTTAACTTTTCGAATACAACAACTTAGTTTTTGTGGGCATACCAATCTCATGTTAGCACGGCCAAAAAAATCTTGGCAAAAATGCAAAACAACACAAAAATAGAAGAGAAGTAGAAAAATTTCAAGTATTTCATAACAACTTTTTTGTTACAACTGAAAATGTTGTCTTCAATGTTGCGCTTTAATGTTTGAATGTTGCACATTTTCATTTCAAACGGCAAATTGGCAATTAACAAGTCTCTTTGGTTGATTTGCATTGCATTTCCAAAAACAATTTCTCAGTCAGAAAGAAAATGAGCAATTAAAGGGCATAAACACAAATATGCATGTCAGAAACCAACTGAAACAATAATTAGCAAGTAAAATGCAAAAAAGCACAAATATGCAATTTGTACAAAAATATCCCAAAACATTTGTAGGCAAACCAAAGCAAAGTAAAGCAAGACAAACATTAACATAAAAATGCAAACAAATAAAACAAAAAGAAATTATTTCTAAGAAAAGTTGTTGTAGTGTGCCTTGGTGTAATGAAAAACTCAGCTTGGCTAAAGTCATAAAAGTGCTATTAATGAAATTCTAATGTGAAATAAAGCCAAGCAAAATGAAACAGATTGCAATGAATGCAGCAGACGAAAGCTAACGGTAAAATATAATAAATAATTTATGAAAAATTTTATGCGCTCGCTTCGTTTTGTAAAACTTAAAGAAACGCTCAAGTCAAACGGGCAGACAAGACCACGACATTCACATTCTTATTGTCAACGACGGTCACAGCAACGTGTCGTATGAGCAACGTGCAATTGACAAACATATACAGACTGACAGACATATAGCGAATTGTCTCAAGAAAATGCAATTACACCACTCCAACTATCAGCTCACACAAACACGTAAAGTGAAGTAAATCAGCAAAATAATACAAAAACAAATTCCCATTGCCTCTAATGACTTTTGTATGCCAAAAGGCAATGCAATGCAAATGCAAAAAAAAAAAAAAATAAGACTAGAAATAAACAAATTATTTAATGCATTTTTAGAACTTTTCATAGCAAACGAAAAGAATATATTTCTGTGCTTGTGGCAGGCCATGATTATAAGTGTTTTATTTTT
The DNA here is from genome assembly GCA_034638295.1 of Phortica okadai. NCBI lineage: Eukaryota > Metazoa > Arthropoda > Insecta > Diptera > Drosophilidae > Phortica > Phortica okadai. Next base: position 8,299,719 of record CM067851.1, read on the forward strand.
TGTTGTTGCTTTGTCCTTTCCTAACAAACAAATGTCGGCAAAAGTAAAAATTATATTAATATGCAGTCTTTTAAGGGTTTGCCTGCTGATTTTCATTTTCATTTTTTTCACATGACATGCAAGCAACATATTTTTTTTCCAAGTTTATTTTTATGTGTTAAAGAAAAAAAACGTAATGAGAAAAAAGAAGGAAAACAGGTAAGGACGCTATTATAGACCATATAGAAAATGAAATACTCTGCACGTCCTTATTCATGTGCCACTTTTTTTTTATTTTCAGTTAATATCATTTTTTTTATCGCACTAGCCGACATACCAATTTTCAATGTTGTAGCCTATTGAGCTCCAGAGAAATAGAAATTTCGGATTTCGGCTATAATTGAGAAAAATAGTTCTTACGCCTCTCTTAGAACATATATGTATAAGTGTGAAGTTTTTAGTCACTTGGTGAAGAAACAAAAAAAATGTTTTTAAATTTCGGTTCGGAGATACCCGTTCTAGGAATCGGACCTTGGTGTCATTAATATATAATAATTCTAGGTTTACAACAAGACTAACTTACATATTTGAAAAAAATTGTACACATCGACTTAAATTTTGTTAATTTTTCTTCTTTTCTTTTGCATTAGGACTACCAGTTCCAGTGGCACGATCATGCCGATTCCGAAAAATAAATTTGAGTTCGATAGCATCAAAACGGGAAGAGAATGTATATACACAGACAGACAAACGGACAGTCGGACATGTCTTCATTCGTAAATGTCTGCTTCGTTGTGTTACAAACTTCAGACCAAAGTTATAATGCATGGCTATGTGAAGAGTATAAAAAAAATCTGTTTTAAGGCATGCTCCCATTGGCATTTAAAGGCGCTTGAATTTGTCTTCTCTTTTTTTATTTTATTATTATTACATTTTTTCATATATAAATATAAGCCACAACACGTTACAGGCCGCAGGAGTTACTATTTTTTCAGACACCGTCAGTCAGTTGGCTATTTTTGTTCAAATAAACGTTATATTTTTTTCGCGCTTTGCCAAAGGCTGTAATTTATTTTAATGCACATATCATATTATTTTTCAAGTATCTGTTTTTAGTATTTTTGCACAACGCAAATATTAAATCATTTGCTTAATAAAAAAGTTGGAATTTAAACATGTTTTCGCTTGTTTAAGCCAAACCAAAAATGTTTGTCCATTAAAAACACATAAAACACACAGAAAAAAAAAATCTAAAAAGATACAAAAAGCAAAACAAATCTTTCGTATACAAATTAATCTAAGCCCAAAACTAAAAACTAATATTTATCTAACAAATTAATATTGTTTTTTGCACAATAAAACAAACATGCATGCACCTGCACACACACACACAGACACACACACACGCAGACACAGTTAGTCAGTCATTTATAGGCGTCACTACAAATTAGCCCAGTTTTATGTTGCTACCAAGCTGCTGCTGCTGCTGCTCACCAACACATTACTACAAGCGACAACCAACATGATAAGCCAGATAAATAACGCAACATAACCTCAAACCCGAAACCCAAAACTCAAAACAAAGCAAAACAACATCGACGCTTTATTTGCAATTGGCAAATGTTGCAAACGGCAAACGATTTTGTGTAAATAGAAATCTCTGTTAAAAAGCACCTCATTGTCTTCTGGCCATGGCTAATGGCTCATATAGCATGCAATTGGCTAATAAATCTAGCCAAGTTGCATCTAATCGAACGAACGAACGTTTTGCATGCTCTCTCTCTGCATACGCATACATTCAATCGTTTGTAATGCATGCACGCACTCACGCACGCACGCACGCACGCACACATGGAAGCCGACTCACGTAGCAAAGAAGCAAAAAGCAGGAAATACGTAAACAAATTGTGTTAGCGTTGAGCTTGGACAGTGCCATATTAATCCAAATTAGCATCAAAGTGATTTAATTGCTTGGAATTTTGCTGCTCATGCTCAACGTGGTGGAGGACACACGCTTTTTGGCATGTTGTTACCTGGACTAGTGTTGTTGTTGGCTACTGTTGTTGCCTCATCGGCCATCAAGTGCACACTACACAACACTCACATGGCTTTGGCTTGTAAACATGGCTTGTAAGCGCGTGCACTTTTTGCCTTTGCCTTGTTGTAGTTTGTCACATTTAGGCAATCGATCAGGCTGCGCTTTGGGCCATTAAATCGTGCCTCTGTGTGTGTGTGAGTGTGTGTATGTTATTGGCCCATGGTGTTGAATGTCTGCCATGAATTTGAGATAATTTCATTTGCGAAATAGTTGATGCAATACTTTTAAAGTAAACATGAATATAAAGTTGTTATAAAGAAGATATTTTCACATTTATTTCTATAAAAACCACCAACAAAATATATGAACGCGTTTAAAAGCAGCAAGATTTATGTGAGTTTTTATAATGTCATGTGTGGCACGAGCAAAATTGAATTTACTTCATTTTTTTCGTCCTTTTTTTGATTAGTAATTGAATTGTCTGCTAAATTAATAGCTTACTTTGTCGAACTAATAAAGCGCGCGTTCAGCGAAAAATTAAAGAGCAGCTGTCGTATGAGAAGTGAAAAACCACAAAATAAATAAGCAGCTACAATTTGAAATATGGCACTTGAAAAGGGCGGCCAGCAAAGTCGCCGCAACGCGAACGGCAACAAGCATGAATGTCATGACCGAAAGTGTAGCCAACCGTACGTATGAGCAATATTTATTGAGTACGTGATCTTTGACAAATCCTTATGTGACCATTTTGAATTTTTTATCACAACGAGCTACTCAAGCACATCCTCTGTTTGTCTGTCTGTTTGTGTGTGTGATTATAAAGTTTTATTCTTTTTTTCATTCTCTTCTTTATATTTCACTTCTGTATAACGCAAACCTTCGTCGCTCTACGGAATTCAGCAACTAAAGTGCCTTATTAAAATTTTGTCAACTTTGAATTTTTGGATTTTGTTTTTTTTATGATTTTTATTTTACTTTTTCTTTTAGTATTGTATGATTTGAAGTTTCTGTGTCAAATGCTTTTTGACATTGATCAGAATAACTCAAACTAAGACAAACATCTCAGCTTGTAAGCTTGTGTTGAACAATCAAAAAGTCATTTGGTCATTTGTTCAACGATTTTTTTTTTTTGTTACATGGTTTTTTTTCGGCATGACAGCTAAATTTTTTAATTAAAACGTGCCTAATGAAACTATACTAAGCCTGATGTTGCAGTTTCATCAAAATGCTGTGCAGACATTCGATGATGACTCTTAAATGATAATTTCTTAAAAAGAAAAAAATAAAAAAAAGTCTTTTGGAGATGCAAGTGAGAAGAATCTGCACAGAATACTATAAGGAAAATAAATTTTATGGAAAACGCATGAACAAATTTTACTTAAAGACTTTAACTGATTGAAGAAAATATATTATCAGCCAAAAGTATTGAAATGAAATTTTTTTCCGCGCGGATTTTGAAAAAATAATAAAAAATGCAATAAAATATTATTACGTATACGTAAGTTAAATGCAATTGCAATTGAATGTGAGGCATGACAAAAGAACAATGAATACGATTGAAAAACAACAACAAAAATAAGTCAAACAACAACGACAAGGCACAAATATGAAGCAACAACTACAAACTAAGCAATGACATATTCAAACAACAACCAGAACAATAAAACTGTCGTCGTGCGTTTAACAATGGGCACCCGCTTCATATGTGACAATAATGACAAAGCAAAAACAACAACAACAACAACAACGATAACAAGACAATACAAGAAGAAGTCTCACACACATGGCAGACAGACAGACACACTTGTTGGTTTTTCATTGACGCACTTTGTTGCTACTGAATGCAAAACCTTTTTAACCCTTTTTTCCCCCATAAGTTTTCTTTTACATGTTGTTGTTGTATTTGCTATTATCACTTTATTATTGTTGTTTTATGCAAATCTCAGCACGCTCATTGTCAGCACACATACACACAAATACACGCATCACACAAGAAAAAAAAAAAGAAACAAACGAATTCGTAGCAAAAACAAAGCGAACCAAGTGTGCTACAAAACTTAATGAAGCTCATAAACGCCACCGTTACAGTCGTGCTGCCTTTGCCACCGCCACTGTCCTCTTTAACCCAACGACGCCCACCGTGAACGCATTGTTTAACGTTTGAATTGTTAACTCACACTTTGATGGCAAAAAGAAATTCTCATGTGGCATACCAAAACACTTAAAACAACGTTAAGTTAAATAAATGCTACGACCACGTTCAGACGGACATCATACGAGCAAATTTTTGTCATTGTTGTTGTTGTTAGCAATTGCACGAGCAGAGTGTACGCAAGGATGCAAGACGTTGCAACGAATGTGACAATAGAGAAAAATATACTGACATATTTTAACGGTTTATATTGTACGAGTAAATAAGTACGTTGTGTGTATGACAATGCCAGCAGCGACAGCGTCAACGACAACGACAATGACAACGTCTAAAAACTAAAGTTTAAAGCAAACGTACCAAAAAAACAATTGAAGAAAACAATAATATAAACAACAACAACAAAGGTATAAGCTGTCGGCGCGAAAATCGCCGCGTTTATTGTATACTTTGAGCCCTTAACAAACATATCACACCCACTCCAGTTGTCAGCAACAACAACAACAACAACAATAGTAACGACATTTTCCTGCTTCATTTGTGCGCACAAAGGTATTCAAATGGTCTTTGGTGTTTTGTCTAAGCGCGTCTCTTGTTTGCTGTTTTTTTGTTGTTATTTTTTTGTTTTTAAAAGCATGACTTAACGAAATATTTACACACAGAAATGCATGTGACGCTCGCTTACAAACACACATACATTTGTACATACAATCCACATTTGTTTATACACATACATATACTATAACAAAAATAACAACGCCTAACAGCAACACGCTCAACGCGTGGCCGTTGCATTTTTTTTTTGTAGCCTGCTTTTGTGCGCTGTTATTTTTTTTTCTTCGTTTTTTTTTTAGCTTTTGGTATGGCGTGCGAATTATTACACAGGAAGATATGAAATAAAATTTAATGAAATGTTTATAAAATGAAAATGAGGTTCATGTTGTTGTTGTTGTTTTTGTTGTTGTTGTTTAGCATTGTTATTACAGAGTTGCTTTTGTGTTAATATATAACTTTTGAGTATAATGACCGTGTTTAAATCGACTCATGTGTTGTCGTAAGCATAAACACATAAAGTATTTAAAGAACTTCTTCATGACTTATAAGAACGTTTACCTTTAATGAAGTATTTACTTAAAAAACCACAATAACAAAAATCTAAATATAGAAAAATTGTTAAGACTTCAGATTCAATCAGAAATAAGCCGAAAATTTTCAGAAATTTTTAGAAAAACAGAAAGACATTTAAAGCTGCGCGAAACAATGAATACGACACGCAGTTAAAATCCTATTTACTTACTTTTAATAGAAGGCTCCTAATAACAAAGCTTACATAAAAGAGTTGCCAGAACAAGGGATTGAACGCATGCAAGTTCAACGGTTTAGAAAACAATATTTCATTGATTGAGAGAAGAAGATTCTAATCCTCAATAAAGTAAATATTAAATTTGAATAACACGAGAAAATATTGTCGTGCATATGTATTTCATAGTGATTTACGACCAAAGATCAATAAATAATCATGATAATTAAACTTTGCTGCTCAAGATTATTTTCAGTGCGTTAGAGTAAGTTTACATATGATTTTCAAAAATAATTACAACACAAATTCATGATTTCGTTCATTTAAATCATTACACGTATTCCATGCAGAAAATGTCTAATTGAATGTTAAAAATATTAAATATTTAATGGCAATTGAGGAGTAATGACAAGGACTGCTCAAGAATGCGCGCTTTGTAAAGCGCTCGGCGCAGATACTTACTAACGGTGAGCGGCATTATTGCGCTCTGCAGCTGACTGAAGATCTGCCGATGATGGTGATGATGATGTGGTCCACCGATGCCCAGACTTGCGCCGCTGAAGTAGAGATGATTCTGATGCAGCGCCAGCTGTTGGTGATGGTGATGATGATGGTGGTGATGATAATGCGCCGTTGCCGTTTGCTGCGCCGTCGGATGCAATTGCTGCGAATGTTGCTGCAGATGAGCGGAATTTTGATGCGGGTGATGCGTATAATGGTGTTGTTGCTGTTGATGAGGCTGGTGTTGTTGGTGTTGGTGTTGTTGCTGCTGCTGCTGATGGTGATGATGTTGCTGATGCAATGCATGATGCAATTGCATTGAATTTGTTGCAACATTCACCGGCGTTGCTGATGACAAAGATGAGGCAGCAGTCGCGCTGGCCGGCACAGCCGTTGGTGGAGCTGTTGGCGCTATTGGTGCATTCGGCACGGCTGGCAAACCGGTCACGGCTGCAGCGGCACTAAACTGGCGTGCTGTCGCTGTGGCCGCAACAGCTGCGGCGGCTGCAGTTGCCGTCGCTGTTGCTGTTGCAGTTGCTAAAATGTGATGATGATTGAGCGTTGTTGAACGATGTTGACTTTGTACTGTATTCAAACTGTGTATTGAGGCGTGTACCGCCGATTGATAGATAATACCATTATTCGACATAGCCGTCATTGACTGATGATGCGCTGCATACATTGTCGGTCCATTCGCTTGTCCACCGGCGGCAGCGGTCGCCACCGTGGCAGCTGCCATGGCGCTTGTAGCTGGCACTGGCGCCATTGGTAGCGCACGATAGCCGGCCATAAGTTTCACGTCGCCAATGTTATATAAGCTGTCCTTAAATCCTTAATTGACACACATTTTTTTTCTATCTTTTTTTATTTTTATTTTTTTTATATTTTTTTAATTCTACACTGCACAACGTTTGTAACTTCTTTTATTGTTTGAATATTGTCTGCGCACAATTTTGTCTTCTATTATATGCGTTTTTTTTTTTTTTTTTTTGAATAATTGTTTTTGCGTCTTCACGTTAATAAACACGTTTTATTACTAAACAAAAAATTGTACACTCTTTTATTATTTCCTTAAAAATTCAGTTGTATTTCTAAATTAAATATATTCTTAAAAAGCTTAGCAGATAACGTCGCTCAGCGCTGATAATGCGCTTATCTACATGAAAATCGCACGCCATTCACCTCTCCGGTCAAACATTTAACTCAGCATCCCGAACGATAACAACTCTTGATGTTGTATCTCAAATCTTGAGGTTGTCAAGATAAAAAAGAAATTTGTGTGTTTTTGTGTTCAAAAATTCATTGCAAAATATCGCTTTAAAATAGTAACAGAGCAACTTTGCTATTCTCAAAGCAACTCAAACTACGAAGTTGGCATTTTTTTGACTGACACTTTTTTTACATTAGACAAATAATTGCTAAGTTTATTGCTTATTATAAACATGAAGTAGAACCTTCGTTTATGAACTTTAAACTTTAATTGTCAACCACTTAAATGAACCTTGGAAATTTGACTTATTTACTAGAGTATTTTTTAAAAATTATGAAATCTTTAATGTCAAATTTAATAACTCGCATAGTTCTGACAACAAAATGGTTTAAATTTAATAAAATATGAAAGCCATGACTCTACTTATTGTATAATTTATTAAGTTTAAGATTTTCTGATTATAATTACATAATTCTTTAATGATAATATTGAACCAATACTGGAAAAACTATTCATTTATCTTCTGTTATTATCTGTCAAAAAAAAATACATTATCGAATTCTAAAATTAAAACTAAAACGTTTCTTCTCTAATTAATTTATGGTATTTTCACTTCTTCCTAAACTGTAACTGAAAGGCACTTATTGCTTCGTGCTTATTATGTTATTCGAAATAATTTAAACACGCTTCCCAATGTATACGCACAAACTATGCTAACTCTAATTATTATTAAACTTAAATATTCTCTTTATTACAATATCTAAATTAATTTATAAACATTTTTGAAAACTTTTAACAATTTTTTAAGAATTTGTTCTTATACTCAACATTTAAATACTTATATAAAATAGACACATAAGGTTTTATATATTAGAAAATAATTTGAAAAACACATAAAAGACACAGAAAATTGGGTTTTTTTTTTTAACACACATATAAATGAACAACATCAATATTATAAATAACACATACACATTAAAGTTTATTAGTTTAAATAATTATAATGTTAAATATATTAACACGACAGCAATAACAACAAGAAGTTGAAACAATTTAAATAAACAGAAAGTGAAAAAAAAGTACACCAATTAAAATTACAACATTTATTTATATAACAAATGAACAAGACACATATTGAATACAAGTAAATAACGCCGATGACCAATGAGAATAAACAGAAAAGCACATTAATACACCAATACATCGAGACGACAGTAACACACATAGTGAACAGTTCGAATACGAAAATGAAATCAAAATAAAAACATTTAATTTTAAAACAAATAAATAATAAACCTTGTTGCACTTGCTTCTGCTACTCAACCGTTGTCGTTGTCGCTGGAGTGAAAGTCGCACATTGCACTTGGGCCAGAGCGCGTTGCACGTTGAACATTGAGTGACAACACGCTTTAAGTTTACAATTTTCTTACGAAATGTTCTTCAAATAAATAGTTTATTTAATGTTGAACGTAAATTACGCGCCGCGTATAAATTACGACACTTTAAGTGAACGCACTTGTCACAATCAGCTATAACACGCGAACGTATGAACGAGCGAGAATGATACGCTATTGCACGCTCAGCAACACGTCCAGCACGCGAGGCTAGAGTCTAGTAACTAAACATGCCAAAATTGGCAAGAGTGCAACAATGTCCTTGCGAGGAACCGTCTTCGTTCGCTAAACTTCGTCATCATCATCGTCGTTGTCCTCGTCGTCGTCGTCGTCGTTGTGTGTTCGTCGGTCGGTGTTTTTTTAGTGTTGTTATTGTTGCCATCTGCATGCTGCCACGATTCGTCAGTTTTCTTCAACATGACGCTATGCGTGCAAGCAAGACGGCAACAGCAAACATATAAATCTATGTGATGCTTAGAGTTTGGGGGCAGTGCTGAGCATTGCTTTTGTTTTTATTGCACACATTTATAGTTTCTTACGGATTTGTTGACTTGGGTAAATAAATAAATGAATCATAATATAATACAATATACGAAATATTTTTTATAGTTTTATTTAAAATAAAACTCAACATTTGCTTTGAGACAACTAGAATTCTAACATTGCCTAAAAACAAAAACAAAAAAAAAATAATAAAAAAAAAAAATCACATGCATATAAGTAGTGTAGGGGTTGTTTTCAACAGACCTGCGCACTGCTTCATAACGGAAACGGAAGCGCGCCTAAAATCACATTTGGGTCCTACCCCAAAACAACAAAAAATCTACAATAACAAGAAACAACAAAAAAAAAGAACAACAACAGTAAACACGTGGCACTTCAAAATATAACCATGTTCGTAACAAGTGTTACACGCACATACACAAGCACACTTGTACGACCGCGCGATCAAAAGTATGCTTGGCATTTGCGTTTGTTCGTTTTGTTTTTGATGTTGACAGCTAAAGTGCAAAAGGTGCACACTTTTCCGAATACTTTTCATGGAATTTTTAATCAAAGAAACACATTTTCACTTACACAAACACAGACACACACACATAAGAGCAATGAAAAGCGATGTGCAAATATGCAATGACATAATGTTGCATTACGCATACGCCACGTTATCAGCCGGTCTAAACAATTTACTTAATAACACTTTTAATATATATTTTATTAAAATAATGCAACAACGCATATTTGTTGTGCTTAAATATAAATTATTTTAAGCCCAAAAATGAACAAAAACTCATCAAATTAAAACAAAACAAGTGAAATACTTCAATTTTGTCAACACACATTTTTAGCTTACAAAGCAAATTTTTGCTTCAATGTTCATTTAATGTCTAAATTAACAACAACAAAGATAACAACACTTTTATAGCTCACTGTGCAAAGCCATAACAGCAAATTAAGTGATCAATGAAAGTACTTAACAGGCCAAATGATGAAATAAGTGAACGAGTGCTTATGAATACTTGTAAACGCATCTAAAATTCAAAAGCTCCCGAGTTTAAATTAATTTAATTTATTTAAAATATGCTCAGTATTTTTCTAAATGAGTCAAGTCAATATACGACCCATTTTTTTAAACTTCTGAAGTTTTTATTCAGTTTGAAAAAATGGTACACACAAGGAATAAGGCTCGTTGCCTCAATAATTTAATTCTAATTTATTAAATTGATAGCAATCGCTTAATTGAACTTTTATAGAAAGATACTTGAAATTTTGACGTCATGTCTTTCTACCAAAGATATGGTTGTTCATACATACTCATCATCTAAACTACATTCATATAACATCTAAGCGATAAATTGCACAAATTAAATTTTGTTGAATTATTTTTATTGTTGTTTACTATTTATTCATTTATTATTTTTATTTTTTTGATTATATAATTTTTTTTGTACTTTCATGCTGAGCTGTAAGCTGTTTGCGTAGCTTAACCAAACTGCTCAGACTAAACCAGTATTTATCTTTTTAAATCAAAAAAACAGACAAATTATCGTTTTAATGTTCATCAACATTCACATTTTCGTATTGAATTTCAATCTCATTATATATGTACATAAGTTTAAATATGAAAAGTTTGTGGAGTTTGTGAGGGTAATTAGCAGCATTATTTTTTAATCGATGTTTTTTAATTTTAATAATTGCTTAGATGTCAGCATCATCATTAAGTTTACAATGACAAAGCCAGTTAAATTCAACTACAGTCCTCCTAGTCTTGATCTGTTTCAATATAATACACATTAGGGGGTTCTTTAGATTTTTTAGAACTTTGGGACTATTATGAGATACTTATTGATATTTCAAGAAAAATCTTACGGTTTTATTTTTTAGTTTTTTGATTAAAAAAAAATACTAATACTTCGATTTCAGGGATTTTTATAGTTCAAGCGATTACGTGTACTAAGTCTACTGTTTAAATGTCAAGTGGATCTGTTAGGTCAATCTCGAGATATGTTGGCCTGTTTGAGTTTTGTGAAAAAACGGGTTTTCAGTACGCTTCAAGTACCGTTAAAATATCCAATATTTGATATCTTCCTACTGCTTTTTCTATACATCGACATCGAATTTCGGGAAATTACATATTCAAGCAAGTATCCTAACTTAATCATTTTATGTAAAAAAAAATTTAATTTTTTAACACATCACCAAGAAGAAATTTTTCTTTCTAGAAAACAATTTCATTTTTTCCAACAGTGTTATTATATGACCTAAGAGTATTTAAATTTCGACAAAACTCATATTAACATTTATAGATTTAATGCAATCTTAATTTATTGTATTTTTTTTAATAAACACACATGTGCAAACATCCGGAAAATTACGTTTTAATAAATCGCAGACTACTCTATAAATTTTGTAAATTTCAATTTGGCAATTCGGAGTTTATTACCACCATTAAAGCACAACATAAAATGCAGTATTCTCAGCATATTCTTGTCATGACGTGTTTAATATTACTTGTCTTATTTAAAATTGAAAGTGCAACAAGTTACAATAAAATTTAAAATTTTTCTCATTTATGGTATTGTTTTCAACAGGTCCAACCGAAGTTCACAGACCTTAACTGCATGGCTGTTGATCTCAGCTTTGGCAATTTTACTGAATGCAAAATAAAAGCGATCAGTCGCACAAGTAATACTGCCAATATAAGATATCATGTGCAAAGGACTCTTGAGCACATTGAGGTAGGAAAAACGATAACGTACAAATTTGATCATGTCTTGGATATATACATATGTATATGAATTGTATATAAATATATATGCATATTTTTTTTTTGTAGTTACACGTGCGTATCTTCAAAAAAGAAAATGGTTGGCGTCCTTTTTTGTACAACTTTAATATTGACCTCTGTAAATTCTTAAAGAAGCCAAATCATCCAATTTTGAAATTCGCTTTTAATATGTTGAAACCCAACATCAATTTCAATCATACTTGTCCTTATTTGGTAACCAATACAACACGTTGACATTTATTTTTAATCTGTGAAGAATTCCAATATTGCAGGCGGGCTCGGACATAATATTGCATAATTTTGACTTCAACATAGATGAGTTCATAAAAATATTGCCAATCGATGTTGGCAATTATCGTGTGTCGATTGACTGGTATGAAAAAAATACATTATACATAACTACCAACGGCTCTATTGTATATGCGGACTATCGTGTTTGAAGTTACAAAGACTGCATGATTAAATAATTATCAAGAACTAAGATATAATTTTGGACATATTAAATTCAATAAAATTTTTCATTTTGACCAGAGTGTTTATGAATTTATAGTAAAATAAGAAATGATATGCGATTGACATAAAAAGTTACTAACGATGTAAATTGTATCCTTTCAACTTAAAGCGGAATCAGCTCAGAGATTAAACAGAAAACCAAATCAAATATGCGACACGGTTTAGAACAAACGTCACAAACGAATATTTTTCTTTGTTAAATTAACAAAGCGAAGTGCTGCAGACAACATGGCTCAAAGTGAATAACACTGACACAAAACACGCCAAAAAATGAGCGAAGAAAATTAAGCAAAATGTTATCTAATTAGCTGAATAGGGGCCAGGCGTGAGTGTTAACTAGTGCCAGGAGCCATACTTTCAAAGAAGTGTTAAATAAAAAATTGTACAATAAAAAAGAAACTGGCATGTTTTTATGGGTAATAGGCGACCATAAAATACCACACAGCTCCGATGGCTACGAGAAAATACGAAGGAAGCTACATTTTTAATAAATAGCAAAGATTCTTGCTAAAATAAAAATTTTGTATTAATAAAGAACATTTTTTAATGCTTAAATATTTTATCTTTTGTTAAGATCTTCGAAAACATTAATGGTTTTTTAATGAAAACATTTTCAAAAATTAACAATAAAACAATTTTTTAGAAATAAATTGTAAAAACTCTTACACAAGCCCTTTTGTTTATTACAAGCTTAATAAACCTTCAAAACAACGAATTAAAATTTAAAAAAAAAACACAGCAAATAGCATGCATATATCATATGTGATCGCAAAAAAACAAATAAATATATGGTAAAAAAAATTCAACTGTTAAAACAAATAGCAAAAAAAATGAAAACAAAATTGAACAAATTACGCCCACTTTGAAAGGCTTAAACAATGGCAGAGCAAATAGATACATACATATCTATAGACAGACAGACTGGCAGGCTTACAAACAGACAGACGGACAGACACGGACGTGCCATGCATGTATCTCATAGATACAATTGTTGTAACGCTTCTGGTTGCACATATGCGCTTGTGCTGCATGCAAGCGCACAACTTGCAAAAACTTTTCGGTAATTTGTTTAATTCACAAAAACGACTAAAGGAAAAAACAACCTTCAGATTTTTGTTTTCTGTTTTCGCTTTGTCGGAAGTGATAAAAGTGCCTAAATTTTTTTTTTTTTTTTTTTTTTGACTTTGCACATTTTTCATGCACAAAAAACGTATATTTAACAAAAAGAAAACGAAAACTAAAATCAAATTAAAATATTTAACATTTTGGCAAAAAGTTTTATCAATAACACAATAGATTGTTGTATTTTCTTTTTTTTTTCAACATATTTTTTTTTTTGTTCTGTGTTTGAAACAATGCATGAATGCATTAAAAGTTGTAAACGCGATAAGTATCTGATGTTACTTGGCGCCGCTGCTATTTAAACCAAAAAAATAAAAAGGAAATAGTAAGCATATTTTGAACCTAAGCATTTTAATGTGCGTCGTATTGTGCATAAGCATTTGAAACAGCGCACAATTGAAATATCAGCAATTCTCAAGATTTAATATCGCAAGACGACAAGTGCGCCCACTAACAATTGCTGTCCTGTACAAAAATGTTAGTCAACTTAGTACGAGATATAAATCCACAAAGTAGAGATGTAAGGACTTTGGTGTGATGAGGCGCAAATCATTTATACACTAACACTTTTTCTGCTGACTGCTTAACAAGCTGAACGTTCAAGCCAAATTGCAAGAAGCACAAAACAAAAGAGATTCAAAAAAAGATAAAAACAAAAAAAAAAGGACAGCAAAGTTCGTTGTGTGTGTGTGTGACAGGAAATCAACACCTATCACCGTAATGCATATTGTCGATTTGTCGAATTATCACAGCGCGACAATATTTCTGAAGACGTCAGCAATTGTGTGAAGCATAGCCACAGGCGCACCCAACACACACACACACAAAACAGAGACAGTGCACAGAGCACAATGTAGTAAGATGGTTAGAAAGGCAAGAGCTAAAGAGAGCATGAGCATGTGAGATAAGTGAATGTGAATGGCGCGCTTTGGCAAGTGCAGAACTTCAAGTTGACACTTTCGTAATCGACAACGCAATCGCAATCGAAATCTCAAATGTTGGCACAGACAAAGCATACGAGGAGCGAAGCCAAGTGAAGCAACCAACCAAGCAAAGAGCCAACGGACAATTCAACGAGTTCGACATGAATTAAGGCATTTCGACAAAAACAAATTTATTGAAATGTTGTTGCGTTGTGTGTGTTTGAATGTGTGTGTGTGTGTGTGTGTGTGGATAATTTTTTGGCCAATGACATAAAAACTTGTAGGCATTTCAGTCGACTTAAAAATTGTATTAATAAAAGTATTAGTTTTCATTTTTTTTAAGCAAATTAAGATAATTTATTTTGAAGCTAAAAGTCACTCATCATTACGTTTTCGAACTTTTCTACTTTAGAACACACTTACATATAATTTAAGATATACTTTGCCACTTAACTTTGAGTAGTCTCGTCATCGTCATGCTTAAATGAACTAATTCTTCTTGTTTTGTTCTGAATTTTGTTATTCATTCGTCGTTTGATTGCTTGTTAAGACAAAAACAGCTTCAGTTTTGTACTTTAGCAATTTTGGCCAAGAAGAAGAACAACTTTAGTTTAACGAAGGATTTATATTCTGACCAGGCATTCTTCTTCAATCATGTACATTTTTTATGTCTATCTTAAGGCCCTATTCTGGCAACTCTGTTTAAAAAAATGTTCAATGTTTAAGTAGTTTCGTATATAATAAAATAAGTCGGATTCCAGCCAATTCCATTGTTTCTATATCTTAATAATTGAATGCAAAAAATCATCAAAGTTGAATCAAAAAAGACTGTTTGCTAAAAGAGCGTAAAACAGCTGTCGGGGATCCCATCCCATTAAAATTAATTTTTCAATTAAGAGTGCCTAACAGATTTCCCAGAATAGAAAGCTTAATGACTGTTCCAGTAATAACACCAATAAGGATTGGAGTCGACAGTCCTCGACTTCGAAATACCCTGTGTACCTTAAATTTGTAACGACTCTTATGGGGCGTTGCCCCAACTACTTTTCAATCGAATCAGATTTAATTTTCATTCAAGTAGTCACGCCCATTTTATGATTGATTCTAATTATACTCCATCCCAAATGCATACATGCATAGTTTCATTCTTGTGGAATATATGGTTCTAGAGATATAAGCGTTTGAAAATTTAAATATATGTGGGCGTGGCCACGCCCATTTTTCTATTTTATCTTTTTGAGCTTCAAGTCTGCTACATACACTCCAAATTTGATGTTCCTATCTCAAAAGACAACTGAGGAAATAGGACTTATGTAGTTACTTCACCCGAGGTTGCTGTAGTTATTTGTCCCTCACCCCTAAACTAAGTCACAAAGGGGAAAAACCAAATAAACTTCAACTTACATACTTTGTCGACGCGCACAAAACTAATATAGCCTTGTACCAAAAGGTACAGGATATAACAAAGCTATTCTTTTATGAATTCGAATTTACAGATGTTAGAAACTTTTTTTTTTGTATCATCATCTATCAATCAAGGCAATACTGTTGATTACTTAAAAATATCTTTAAGCAAGTTCGCGAAGTAACTCAACAAACAACACATTTTTTATTTTTTATTTACTTTTTGTTTTGTTACAACACTTCAAAAAGCCCCAATAGAATAGAATAGAATAGCAATGAACAGCAAATGCCAACAATAAAGACAATAACAACGAGAATGATGTACAAATGTAAAATTATATTCCCAAAGCATACAATTTACAACAGCACAATTGTTAGAGGCAAACTAACAAAAACAAATATACACACACACACAGAGAGAGACATTGTGTTTATTTTGCTAGCTGCTTGTTAGCCATTTGTTGCAAAAAGCCAATACGAATCGAAACAAGTCAATTTAGCTCAATTGCCATAAGTGTTAAGCAACAAAGTGAAGAACATGTAGAAGCAGTAGAGACATGTAGACAAAAAGGACGAAAAGAGGCAAGAAGAAGACGTTGGCCAGCACGACAGACTGATACGTTATGTACGTGTTAGTCGTAAGGCCCGAAGCCAAGTTTATTCGCATTTAATTGAATAATTGCTTCGCATGCGAAACACGTACGAAACATGAATGAAAAGATAAAGAAAAATGACTAACAACAAAAAGATACAAATTAAAGTTTATTATTATTTTTTTTTCCTTTTTTTGTGACTTAAGCACTTTTGTGTTTTGTTAAACTTAAACTTATACAGCGTAATAGGAATTGTATTATTTAGGTATACTCAAAATAAAGAAAGATTTGCGCATTGGAAAAAAAACTCCGAGACGACGTAAATCAGCAGCGTAACAAAACTCGATACTAAAACACCTGAAGGCACAACAAGATTGCACGCTTTGACAAGTGCCAGACAAGTGCCAAAAACAATGGCATTCCATGTTCAAAGCATTCAAAAGACAAAAGGTAAAAACATGTGATCGACTTACCGCTCCCAAGTGGCACATTGATTTTGTCCGCCGCTGTAGCCGATGATGATGATGATGTTGACGATGATAGTGTTGTTGGTGCTGTTGCTATTGCTTTTGTTGTTGTTGTTGTTGCCGCTATTGTGGCTATAGTGTTGGTGCGCTCCTGTGCGCCTTTCAACTGCTGCTGCAAATCGACCAGTGTCGTTGTAATCGTTGACGTTGACGACTCAATCGCATTCGGTTTGGCAAACGTTTTTGGCCCCAAAGCCAATGTTGTTGCACCATTGCCCAAACGCAAGAAAGTCGTTGTTGCTGTTGTTGCTGCTGGTATTGCTTTGTTGATGTTGCTGTTGTTGTTGTTGATGTTGTTGTTGATGTTGTTCAACTTTAGCGTTTGTGTCTGCGCCGACGCATTTGTTTGCTTCAATTTGGTTGCGCGCGTCAAACTTAAACCGTGCGGCGTTTGTGTATTCTTGCTGACATTAACAGTTGTTAGTGTTGTGGGCGTATTTGTTATTGCTGTTGTTGTTGTTGTCGCACCTGTTGTTGCAATAGATATTTTACGCATGCCAACATTATTCAATGTATTGCCCGACAATGTCGTTTGTTGTTGTTGTTGTTGTTGCTGCTGCTGCTGCTGTTGTTGTTGTATGCGTGCGGCATTTTTTGTTGTTGTAGTTGTTGTTGTTGTATTACGTATTACCAAAATGGATTGCGATTTCTCCAGGCGTTTAAGTGTTTGGAGCACAAATGGCGATTTACTATCACGATTACTATCACTGCTGAGACTTCGTGAGCACTGAAAAAGCAAAATTTTGTTAAAAAAATATTATTTGAATTCATTTCTTTCAAAGTAAATAAACTTACATTCTTTAATAAAAATGGTCTTTCGTTGTTGTTATTGTTGTTGTTTGTTGTTGTTGTTATTGTTGCATTGCAATTCGTTGTTGTTGTCGGTTTTGCTGTCGCCGTTGATTTCTTAAGATTTGCAGTCTGCAGCAAAACACTTTCCAGTTGACTTGCATTTATTGGTGTCTGCAATAAAATTGTATTGTTTGCTGTTGCTGTTGTTGTTGCTGTTGCCGTCGATGTTGCTGTTGCTGTTGCTGTTAGTGTATCTTTGGCATTGTTATTAGCAACAATTGAGATACTTGATGACGTTAACGTTGACGATGTGGCTGATGATAATGATGATGATATTATCGATGATGTCGCTGCTGTTGCTGTCACAGTTGATGCTGTTTGTAGTATAGATTTACGTGCAATTGTTGTTGTTGTTGGCAATTGATTCAACGATATGGCAGTTGTTTTTTCATTTAGTAAAAGCTGTTGCTGTTGTTGTTGTTGTTGTTGTTGCTCACTAAGTAAATTAAGTATATCCTGTTTATTTTGTATAATGATTTGTCCATTTTCATTGCGTGTGCCACGCAACAAAATAATGTTGCCATTAGTTAACTGTGGTTGTTGTTGTTGTTGGTTTTGATGTTGCATTGATTCGATTTTATATAACGAAGTTTTTGTTGATTTTGGTGTTGTTGCTGTTGTTGCAGCACTTGTTGCAGTTGCCGGTTTTGCTGTCGCTGTCGTTGTTGTTGTTGTTGAAACTGCTCTTGTTGCTCTATCATTATTATTGTTGCTTGGCTTCGTTGAAGTTACTGTTGTTGCTGTAATGCTTATTGGTGTTATGCCGTTATTTGAAGTTTCTAAAATTAAGTATAAAAATTTATTTTAATTAAAATCAAGACAAAAATTTAATTTTTAATTTAATAAAGTTGCTTATGTATGGATAAATAAGATTGAAGCACATTGTATCTTTCTAAGCAAACTTTAACTTTACAAAACAACTTCAAAAGTACCAAAACAAAAAAAAGGACTCTGCTACAACAACGTTGACATCTGGAAAAAAAATGTTAAACTAAACCACTAAAATATTTATAAAAAGCAAAGTCTCTAAGCTGTCAAAAGACTCAACACGCAACTCATGCTCAAAATATGTTTGTACTCAACTCAATAGAAAACCAAATGCGAACGCCAAACAAATACAAAACCAACAACAACAACAACGACTACGGCGACGGCGCCACTTATGCCCTTTGACAACGCATTGAACGCGTTGCAACGCGACTTATATTGGCAGCATATGCAAAACGTAACTGGAAACGAATAAAAAAGAGCACGCGACCAGAATCTATTGAATACAAATAAAAGTAGCTAGATATTTATCTATGACTAGAGTAGTGTGTGTGTGTGTGTGTGTGTGTGTGTGTGTGTGTGTGTGTGTGTGTGTGTGTGTGTGTGCACGAGCACGACGTTGTCCGCCCATTGTTGATGCAAAACAAACTGAGGGGCAGTAAGGCAAGATAAGGTTGCTAAAGCGTACACCAAACCGGAAATGTATTACTTCATATTGTCGTGAATTGCAAAATGCAACAACTACAATAACAATAACAACAACAACAACGACGACGACGACGACAAAAGAAAATGTCCAACAAAACGGGCAACGAATACAAAAGGCAAAGAAAAATATTGTAAATACATTTTGCTAACAAAATAACAGAACTGAGCCACTTTAGGCCAACTTCATTCAATGACAAAGACAAGAAAAAAAAGACAAAACATAAAACAAAAATGAATTTAAAAAATAAAAAAAAACCCTATGAGAAAGGGAAATCAGTACATGAGAGCGAAAATTGTCAAACAAGAAGTCAACAACAACAACAATAAGAAGGACATGAGAACACGACACGACAAATCAGCAACAACAATTGCAACAACAACAACAGCAGTCACAAGAGAAAAACACAACATTGACAACGACAAATAACGTGTTGACAGCGCTCGTTGCCATGAGCAGAGGGGGGCGAGTGAGTTAGCACGAGCGGGAGACGCTCAGTGTTCCTTGTCGACTCACACACACACACACACACACTTTAGCGTGCACGGCGCAATGTCCGCTTTATTGCAACAACAACATCAACAACAACAACAACAAAGTAACAAACAATTGCCAAACGCATTTTAAACTAAAATGCCGAACGAGCTAAACAACAACAACAACAAGCACTTCAACCGAAACGACCAAAGCCAAAAAACAAAAAAAAAAAAAAAGAAAGGCCAGAAATTAAAAGGATCACCAAATGCACTGTCCAGTGGCTTAGACTTAAGGCTCGTGGCTTTTTAGGCCGTGCCGTCGTCGCCTCGGTTTATTCGCGTTGCTTGTGGTATTGGTTGGCGACGCTAAATCAAGCGAAAGGCGACATATTTATGGCATTTTACACACACACTCATACAAACACAGACTCATGCGATTCCTTAGCGGTGTATAAAAGTACAAACAAACGTACGTACGAACGGACGAATGAACGCAATAAAAGTGCATTATACAAGGACCCTTTATGTCCTTGTCATCGTGACTGCCCAGTCCAGTTGACTCTTTTTTCGATGTTGTTCTTCAGCGTGTTGCCAAATATAGTCAAGGCTAAGCTGTAAAACAAAAGAGCGCCGGAAACGTTTAAACAGCAGCTAAACACTTGTCCGGCGTGATATACTTCACACACCCTTACGACAGTCACACACTCACACACACACACACACACTACAGCAACAAACGTTAGCCAAAGGCTGTTAACGCTTTTTCGCCTTCAGTTTGCGCCATGTTTGCTTTCGAAAAACGTGCGGGTCATAATTAGCTGTGCTTGCTAAAAGTACTCTGACTTTTTGTTTAGTTTTGTTTAGTTTTGTTTCATATTTGTTTCTTCTCGTTTTGTGGCATTTTGTCTTTTTGGCCAAAAACTTGAGCAACAGGAGCGGCATGCGGTGCGAAAATGGCGCAAAAATTCAACAAAAATAATTATGAATTTCAAAATTTTAAATCAAATTTCAAGACTATCTTCGTATTTGACGCGCTTTAAAGTCTGTTGGCTACTTACCTGTAGCTAACATTACATCTGAAAACAATTCAAACGAACAAAATGTGCTTAATGCGCTACTGCGCTACTCAACCGCGTGTGTTATGCCCAAGTTCGTTAAAGGGGCGAAAACAAAAGGTCGACAAGTTGCATGATGTGGCATGGCAGGCTTTTTGTAGTCGTTTCTGGTCATTCATTTGGGCATGTGAACATACTTCATTATAATCTATGGCGGCTATTGCTGGAATGCCGAAAAAGGATATGCTTCAACGCACAGCACAACAAAGGGCACGACAAGAAAGCTGCATAAAAGAAGGGCGCTGACAATAAGCAGCGACGTTGGTGGCGGCAGATCAAATGAGTGATGCGCCAAAAAGATACGAGTCCATTGAATTTTTATTAGAAATATAAATCAAAAGTTCGGACAGCAAACAAATTGATAAAAAAGTAAACAGTTGAACGGTTGAAAGAAACGTGTTTTTTTTTTTAACAAAAACGCGACAAACATATGAAGCAGTCATTTTCCAATTGGAAATCAAAGCAACCACAAATAACTATCAGTCATATTGAAGCTGATAAGAAATTGTTCGTAACTATATTAACACTAACAGCAGAAAAATACAGAATTAATTCATATTTACATTAATATACTTACGTATTTGTAAATTAAGACGGTAATTTTCAATTTGGTCCATCCTTTCTCAATTGGTGCCTCCAGCCAGCGCCTTGTAATGCGCACGTTTACCCATCGAGAAGCCACGCTCTTACGTCTATCCTCCCGTTCGTCTTTTAGACTATCCCGGTATGACGGTCCACGCTCACTTTCTCACTCACACTCACGCACGCACGCATCAAAATCTGAGTTTTTGCAATTTTCCATTCTGGGTCACGAAAAAAATGTAAACAAAACTAAAATGCAGCTACAAACGCGATTTACCCATCTCGATTTCTATGGCAATTGTTTTGTTGATGTTTAGTGCGGTTGTCAATGTACAAAAAATCAATAAATTAAAGTTTCACACGCGAAATTATTTAAAAATATTGTAAAAAAAACACAGTGCGTTGTAAAATTTTCTTAGAATTTTTGTTTGTGTGTGATTATGATTAACAATTGGTCGGGTTCACTCGGCTTTACTCGGCTTTTGTCGGAAATTGGTTTTAGCTCAAAAGTGTCAAATTGGCGCAAAAGCGTCCACGACCAGAAGAAGAAGATAGACGGAATATGTCCGTGAAATCGAGGAACACGACACTTTACAAGAAAATATAGCGTGACATATGCTATGCCAATACTAGAGTCATCAGAAAGCCAAATTAATTTTGAAACGACAAAAAAACAAATTAATCAGGAATTAAATTAACTAAACTACAATGAATAATGAAGATAATTGTAATAATTTTGTAGTTTAAAACAAAAAAAATTTTTAAATAATGAAAAATTTTGAGTTAAAACATACTCAACATACAACATACAGATATTGAGTCATTCAATATTCGCAAAAATTAATTAAATAAAAAAAAACGGGTCCGATTTGCAAGAAACGATAACGAGCCTAATGTTGCTCAAAAGTGACAAATTGGCGCAGACGTGTCCACGACCAGGAGTAGAAGAAAACGCGAAATGGAGGTTCAGGAAACATCCCGATCGATTATGCCGCGACATACGTTAAGCCAATATAGAGTTGCGGTTTCATAACAGAGTCAATTAAACCAGAAGAAGAAGCAGTTTGTTTACATTTTTGAGCCAGCGTTGCATTCGGCATCGTGACCTTTTTTAAGTCAAATGACAAAACGACAAAAAGTCTGACTCTGTTAAAACAGCCGACCAATCGCAAAATGTGAGGAATGGTATTTTAGAAAAATTTTCTTAAAATTTACGTTTGTTCGACTAATGCTCTAATTATTACCAGTGCTGCCATCTTAGCTTTCTTTTGGACGGATCTGTCAATTTTTAAATTATGGTTGCATAAAATTAATCTAATTCATCTGTTCAACTTTAAGCATTGCTAAACTGCTACTATATGAACTGTTATCGTACATTCAGTCTTTTTTTGTTTACATGTTGTGATTATTTTACTGTCCTATTTATCCAACTTTAGTACTGCCAACTTTCAGAACCAAAAATGGCTTAATATACAGCCAAAAAACAAAGTAGCTGTTTTAAAAAGCAAAATAGCTAAAGAAAAGGACACTCAGACCTGTGTCAAATAATTAAAAAGCGGAAAAAGCTGTGAACAATCCTAAAATTCAAACCGAAAGACTGTTGGCTTCAACTCTTACAGTCTTAGAGTCATTGTGTTTTTAAGTTGGTTTTAAAGTCATTGAGAAAATGGTGAGAAATTTTTTTGCCAAAAGAGGGTTTTTTTCGACTACTGTTTTTATGTTTTTCGATTCGGACAGTAATCGATAAAATTTATCGCTACTAGCAAAATAGCAATTGCGGCAGCAATCTGCTTTATGTCATGTGAAATCTACAAGACCCGCCAATTTAAATTTGTGTGACCTTTCCAAATAGAGAAAGTTTTGTTTCTGCCAAAAGCGACACAATTAAAACAATGAAATACAGTAGAAAGACGATTAACCGGACCTCGATTATACGGATCTTCGATTATCCGGACTCATTCCCTGCACGAATTTTCACCACGGTTTTTATATGTATAGCTTGTAAAATGTGGTATTTACAAGGATGGACGAAATCCCACAACATCCGTGCACCAATTAAAACAATGAAAAATTAAAATAAGATTCAATAGTATATAAACTCAACACACATGTTTTGTAAAAACTGCCACTACGAACACCTTCTTTCTCGTATAAAAGCTCGGGTTTATTGTTATCATGTGGGACATAAACTTATATAAATGTGGTAAAGGACATAAACTGCTTTAAGAAATATGTATGCACATTTTAAACTATAAAAAAAATAGTACGATAACTTTGACATCTACACGACTTTGAGGCGGCCTACTAGAAGATTATGCAAGAAGAACACAAATTAAGCTTTGCATAAAGCATTGATTGCAATCAAATTCAAACCACTCTCTCACTCTGTAGATCTCCCTCGCACTTGACTTTAGTCTTTCTAACTAAGTGTGAGAAATCAAAAAGTCTATGGGCAGCACCACCAAAGAAAAAGAAAACGCAGTCACAGCTGCAGCGACAATAGAAAGAATGAACAGAGCTGCTGTCGATGGTGACGGTGGTGGTGGCGATGACGTTGCTACCGCCGTCGTCGCCGCCGCCATTGTTGTGCCAGTCGGTGCCAGTGTAACTGAAAATTTATTTTGTTTGACGTCGTCATAGTCGTCGTTGACAACATGTGTCCATGCGATCTCGTTCGTCCGTCCGTCTGACTGTCTGACTGTCTGTCTGTCTGTATATCTTGTCCATGTGTGTTTGCTCGTTTTTATCGCTTGTGGGACACTGACAATTTTTTATTATTGTCGTTTGTTGCTATTGTTGCACATTGAAAAAAATAAAATTAAATTACTTAAAAAATCATAGCACAATAACAAGTGCTTAACATTTGAATATATGTATGTACATATGTATTAGTAATACATACAAGTGTGCATTTTTTGGGGCGGAATTTGTGTTTTGTGTTTTTAATGTGTTTAAATTAAATCAAAGTTGCCTGTTATGCTTGTTATTATTAATCGCCCACTAAAAAGAAACAGGAAAACAAACCAGAACGCTGCAATTGATAAGCGACAACAGCAACGGCAACAATTGCTTGAGATAACAACACTTGTTAATAATAACAACATATTCCAGTGACATTTGCTTAGAAGGGTGGATAAGTGCCTTTTGGTTATGTGTACGAGTATACAGAAATGCTTATGTATGTATATTGTTGCTGCTTTTGAGTTCACGATAAGCAGCGAAACAAAACAAAACAAGTGCCTGCGCCTGAGCGTAAAATAATAAAAACGTGACTCGTTTAACGCTTTGAAATCATCACGTAAATTATGCTAAAATTGCATTGCAACTGCGCAGCGCTGCTTTTCTTTGCTTTGCTTAACGACGATGCTAACAACAACAACAACACCAACAACGACGCTATGATCAGCAGGCGCTGCTTGATTGCTTCACATCGACTTTTTCGTTGCATTACTGCTGGTGTTACTTCTCAGTTGTTGTTGTTATTCTTGTTGTCTTTGTCACTTGTCTGTTTTTTGTTTTTGTTATTGCGGTTGCAATGCAAAGAGGGCGAACACGCAGCATGTATGAAAACGATAATGTTTGACTGCGTACACCCAAAAATTGAATACCAGCACGTTTCTTGCAATCAAACAGCAACAACAACAACAACAACGAAAACGACTTTATTCATTCAAACATGTTAAATTTATGCATTTAATGGCATTTTTATTTATTTGTCGTTTGATTTTTGTATGTGATTTTTATAGATTTTTTGTTTTTCTTGATAATTTGAGGTCTTTCAACTCGTCAGTCAAAAAAACAATAACAAAAACTTGTTTCCAAAAAGTCAACGCAAAATGCGCTTGAACGCCCTCAATAGCGGCGTTTGTTGTTGTTGCTTTTATATTTTCTTATCGTTGTTTTTTTTTTTTTTTTTGTTTTTCTTTTCGCTTTGGCGTCGCCCATTCTGCACATGCGCTTTGCACTTGTCGGTATTTGGTATTGCAACAACAAAGCAACGCAAACTAAAACGTCATAATTACAACATTTACAACAACAACGTTGCGGGCAAAATTCACACACAACTTGTTGAGTCGTCTAAGGCTTGAGGCGGCGAGATCAGTTGTACGCATGTGTGTGTGTGTGTTTCTCTCATGTGTTTCAGACCCTGTGAATTGGAACAAAATACATGCGTTAAAAATGAAAAATGTTTTTTCTTTCTTTAAGTTGCCATTTGTATCTTTTTTAAATGATTATTGTTATTTTTCTTTTATGCTTTTTATAAAAAAAAAAACACTTAACTTGGCTTAGAGAAAATACGTTGCGTGCAACCATAAATGCGTTTGTGTGCTTGAAAATGCATCCGAAAAAGCCAAGCCATAAAAATCATATACATAATTCGTATATGTATGTATGTATAATTCGTTTATGTCGAATAATTAATACACTACGCATTTGCAGTTTCCACTTAAACGATATTTATGTTAAAGTTAATTAAATAATTGCAAACAATAACAACATTTAATGTCAATAATTTGGTTAATTTTACATCAACTTGTTTGATTAATTGTAGTAATTAAAGAAAACCAATATTCATCAATCGTCATCTTCGAATGAATCATTCTTTTGCCAATTCATCTTTTCCGCAAAAATCTTGTTATCTGCTCTCTTTGTCATTCTTACTACAACGGTCGCTCTCGCCCACTTATATTCACACTCACACACACACACACAGACACACGCTAAGTGCAACAACTATAACAATAACAACAGCGCTGTGACTCAGTAAAATAAAGTTTTGTGGCTGTTGTTATTGTTGTTGTTCGTTTTAGTATTACTCTTGTAGTAATTATTATTGTTGTTGTTGCTGTTGTTGTTGCGGCAAGCAACTAGTTTCATTGCATCTTAGTAACAACATTGAATGATGTGCTGAAGTGAGCAAGTTAAGTAAAAAGCAGCAACAACGAAATATGCGCTATTTGACTACAACAACAACAACACACTAGAAATACACGCGCGGCAACAATAAACATTAAACGCCTGACTTAGGAAAGGAAACCAGTTTGATTGCAATTCAACACAAGACGAAGAAATTACGTATCGAAATATTTTCAGTGCTGCCACCGTTGTTAGTGTTGTTGTTGCTACTGCGGCTTCTGCTTCTGCGCCAACAACTCATTTTGTTGTAGTTGCTTTTTTTTTTTTTGTTATTGTTTTTATTTAATACTTGTTGGCTCAGCTTACGTACACGCTAGTTTAAAACAAAAAACAACAACAGCAACAACAACAAAACCAAAAACTACATAAAATACCTGTAATATTTTTTGAATACAGTCATAAATAACTACATTCATACATGTGTAGATACATATATGTATATGTATATTCATGTATTGCATACATACCCAACGGGAAAAAATCGTACACATTCTACCCGCCATGCGAGTAGAAGGTGTCGTAAGTGTAGACAAAGAGGTTGCGGGGGTTGGTATGCGTTCGACGTCGTCGTATGACAGAGAAACACAACGCAAAATATAACAGCAGCGAAAAATTACAACAACAACACATGCTCTGTCGCTTCTTTTTGCAGCGAGTGTGGAAGGCTTCACAAAACGAAACGCAGCTTTGTGGATGAAGAGTTGGGGGAGGGTTCGTTGTCCATGCTAAAAATAGAACTAACAGGCAAACGCACTTTTTTGTTTCGCCGACGGGTGGCTCTGCTCTTATTCACAATTAGGCGCACTTTTACTATAAGTCTCAATGGCCGCGACGGTTAAGCGGCGGCTTGCGAATCGATGATCCGCGGTTCGAGTCCTGGGGCCGGCGTTTACTCAATAATAAGTAAGTTTCCCTTTATTCAATAATTAATTATCCAATGTATCACTTCTCAATATAGAAAATATAAAGCCAAACAACACGGAAAAAAGGAATAATAAACAAAGGCAAAAAATTATAATATAAAAAAATACATTAAAAAACCGTCGGAAAATTAGTAATAATAAAATTTTTTTTTTTTTTTAACACAGCAAGTTTTTAGTAGTTTTGTATTTTTATATTGTATATGATCATCTTTTTTTAAAAAACAGAAAAAAAAATTAACTAATAATGTTTTTTGTTGACCCGGCTGGGAATCGAACCCGCGTCTTCAAATGCAAGCAAAATAGGATGGTAAGTGTCCGAACTAAATATATAAAGTGTCCGAACTAAAAAAAAAGTGTCCAAACTAAAAAATATAACAGCAAACGAAACGTATAACAGCAACGGTTTTACAACAACAACCCATGCTGTGTGTCTTCTTTTGCCGCGAGTGTCGCTTCTTTTAGAAGAGAGTGTTGCTTCTTTTAGAAGCGAACGTGGAAGATTCTATGCATGGCGCAAAGCGGACATTTCTGTGTTTAACGCCATCGGAAATTAGAAGAAATCGGAAGACATGCTCCATTCTAAAGAACGCAGCCATAAGGCAGTTAGAAGGCGTTCTGCGTCCCGTTGGGTACGTATGTAAATGCATACACATACACACTTATAGATGTGTCTGTGTATAAGTTTTGATTTAAAACAAGAGAAAAACAAAAAACATATTTATATTCCCTAACATTACTTAGTGCCAAGTCACCCTGTATACATTTACATCAGCAAATCAACATTTGGCTAACTTGAAGACAAAAAAAATTAAAATAAAAGTTATAAAATAAAACCGAAAAAACAATCAATTCATATAAAAAAAAAATAAAGAAATAAGCAGCAACACATTCAACAGGTATACAACATGAACAGCAAAAACAACTACAATACACACGCACACAACTGCAGGTGCGCACACAAGTGTACAAGTATGTATGTATATACATATGTATTTCTCGGAGCATGCGTGCAAGTGTGTGTGTGTGTTCGTTGCGCTCATAAGCCGCAACAAAAGAGAAAACTCAGCCGCTGCGCTACGTAGATTGGATTGAGCATGGCATATAGGCGAAGACGGTTCAAAGAACGCCCCACGATCTGGCAACTGTTCGAATAACGCGTTACGTAGCATTATATTCTTTGGTTAAATAAAAAACTGTATTGTACGTAATTTTTATTTTTCTTACCCAAGTGTGCAACCCTATGGACAGATGAACAGTAAAATTAATTATCGCTGTATATTTTAATTTTTAAGAATAATGTCTTATTTTGGATTAAAATAAGTTAGGGGACGTCCATAAATTACGTGATCTTTTTTTCTAGAAATTTAGACCCCTCCCACCCTCTTGGTGAGATTTAGTGAGATTTTGACGAACACCACCCTCTGAATCTCACATGAGATTTTGCTACAAATTTGATAAAAAAAATAAATTTGTTTTTTTTTTTTTGCTTAAATTTTTGAAAAAAAAATGGTAAACAAGTGAACTAAAAAACTCACATGAGATGTCCGATGAACCCCCCTCCCACTAGGTGAGATTTTCTTGAACCCACCCCCCCCCCCCCCCCCCCCCCTCCCTAATTTTATCTCACGTAAGGAGTGTTTTTTAGGTAGAAATGGTGACTTGGTTGTTACGTGGGGGAGGGGAGGTTCAAAAATCTTTGAAATCTTAGTTAAATAATACTTGAACGGCCCCTAAGTTGTAATATGCAGAGTTTAATTAATTAGTAACTTTACAGTTGAGATATTCGTATGAAAGCATATTGATAGATGAAGGAACAAGGTTAATTTAGGAAAATTGAGAAAAAACCTAAGAACAAGAAATAAAAAGTGTTTGTAATGTTACAGTTAATTCGCGCGAAAGAAGCACAATTGTTTTATTATTTGTATGTAACAAAGCATCGAGCAGCGCATACAAAAGTCGACTACAAGGCCCATTTGACGCTCATAACTAGTTTTTTCTTACAGCAGCCACGAACAACGCGAACAACAGCTTGGCCTCATATCTTTCGCCTTTGGCCAGCTTCGGCTTTGGATTCAGCTCATTCTCTCTGCGGATGAGTGCGTGATCGGTGGGATCGCAACGACGACAAAGTGCATTTCGAGGAAGCGAAAGGAAAAGAAAAAAATTATAAACAAATTACACACAAACAAAAAAAAAAAAATAGAAAAGAAACTACTAAAAATACGCTAACGAGTAACAGTGCAAGGTTTAAGCCAATTCCCAACCGCAGTGCGCACAATAAATGAAAAATAGAGAAGAAAAAAAAAACCAAATCAAGTCAAATAAAAATTGTGCAGTGTACATAAAAAATAAAAAAAAACAAAAAGAAGAGAGCAGTAAAGCAAAAAAAATAGTTTTCTTTACATAAAGTGTTGCAAATAAAAAAAAAAAAGCCGTTGCGTTGTAATTTTTTTTTTCGGTTGTGTTATTGTTGTTGCTGTTACAATTTATTGCTATTTGTGCTTATTGTCGTTGTTGTTGTTATTGTTGCTGCTGCTGGTGGTTCTCATTGCTGTTGTTGCTGTGCTATTCGCGTGTAACTGTTTCAATTGCAGCAATTTTCCACAATCAATTTGGAAAAAATATATATGTACATACATATATTAATAAAGTGAAAACTACAACAACAACAAGAAAAAAAAATCAGCAAATCGAATGAAAAATAAATTGCAAAACAACTAATAATAATTGTAAGTTAAATAAAAACGTAAATTGTTTAAAATTGAAAAATTATTGCACAAAAAACTTAAAAGGCAAAAACAAAAAGCAAAGGCAATTTAACAAACAAAGAATTCACAAAACAGAAAACAAATCAATTTTTGTTGTTTGCCTTTTTGGTTTTTTTTTTTTTTTGCATATTTTACACACACACACAGCCAACTTAAAATGGCGTTGTGTTTCAATATAAGCTTGAGTAATCTTTGACGTACATATGTGTGTATGTGTGTGTGATTTCTTTTCGCTGTATTTGATTTCAAATAATTAATTTTGTTTTTGTAAGGAAAAGTTCAATTGAATCTCTCGCATTGAGCGCTGCGCTAATCTTGATTTAGGTTTTTATTGTTATTGTTGTTGTTGCTGCTAAACAATTTGTCGTCGACTGCGAGTCACTGCTGCAATGAGTAAATTGAAACGCCGACGACATTGTTGTTGTTTTTGTTGTTGCCGCCACTATGATTATTGCGCTCATTGCCGCTCTTCTTGCTGGCATCGTTATTGTTGCTGTTGTTGTCGTACAATTGGCAGTGACGTTAACAACGCCACCGCCGTCAACGCTGCTGACACCGACGGTGACGGTGACGTTGACGACGACCGCAGCGGCTTCAAAAACTTGAAGCTTTGCTTTTTGTTGTTTAGTTTGTGTGTCGTCGTTGTCGTGTTTAAAGCCACCAACAAAAATTGTACGTAAAGTCAACAAAGAGCGAATTTTATTCCACAGAAATTGTTGTTGGTCACAACTTTTTAGTTTTAAATGCGCAAATTACATAAAAACCAAAATTGTTAATTAAACACATTAACTATTCGCATAATTAATGATTATATACGCGTAAAATTCAAGTTAATTAATGAAGAAAAAACACAAATGATTTAATAAAAGTGTTACGTTTAATGTTGGAGTTTCAAGTTGTTGTTTTGAAGTGCAAAAAAAAAAAACAATGTAATGTAACAATGCAATTAAAAACAAAACTTTAAATTAACAAAAAAAATTTGACTATTTTTGTGAAATTTTTAAAATAAATAAATAAAATCTATAAATGAAAACAAGAAAATTGAACAGAAACCATTGAACATTTTTTTCAATGTATTTTAATGCATATCAGTACATTTTTCAACAAAATTTAAACTGCTCAGTCTAAAACAAAGTCAACATGTACTTAAGAACTTTGCATGTCTATAAAAAAAGATTGCATTTACATGTAATTACTTCTTAAGGAAATTTTTTTTATAGTTTTCGCATTCACGGTTGCTACTTGTGGTGAAAATATACCAAAACTGGTTTATTATTTCTTTGTTGTTACGATTTTGTACATTCTTTGCCAAACTTGATCTTTATTTTGAAAAATTTGCTTAAAACTTGCTGAGAATTAAATATTATTCATTAGCATCATAAAGCATACATACATGCCAATTCGTTCTTGAGACTCAAAGAGCATCACTTCGAAACTACCGAAGGCATAAACTAGAAACATTTGCACAAATCTAATTTGGGCGGAAAAAACAATTTAAACCAGTAAGGGCGGTATAGTCGAGTATATATCTCTTTGAGTATTCGTGTTATAGCGTTTTAAAAAAGTGAATGGTACTGGTTGGGCGGGAAGGAGTGGGCGTGGCACAAAACAGTTCAAACATGATCTGCTGCCGAGTATCACGAGTCTACCCTCCAAATTTCAAGTCTCTAGCTCTTATAGTTTCCGAGAACCATTAGTGAATACGGACAGACGGACGGACATGGCTCGTCTTGTCGTCCTGATCAAGAATATACAGACTTTATAGGGTCCCCCTCCCTTCGTTCTATGCGTTACATACTTTCGGTTTCAAACAAACTTAATATACCCTGTCACACTCTATGTGCAGGGCATAAAAAATAAACTGTTCGGTCGATAAGAAAGTATAAAAAAAAACCATAAGTGATTCATTTGCAAAACAATTGTTTACATTTTTTTAAAGGATTTTTAAACTAAACCAATCTTCCAGTGGCGACAATGCTTAAATGCAAGAAGAGCTTCATTAGTCATCTTTGCTAAAACTTTGTTATTAATTTTATTTTTTTGGTTTTAAATTTTTGTTTTGCGTGTTAACTTTATTATTTTTTCGGGTGAGTGACGAGAGCGCGTCTTGCTTATAAACAACAACATTTGAACATACATACACACACTCATATATATGTATGTACACTCTGACGTGTCGTCAAGTATGTGGGAGAAATGAGTCGAGCTGATCGTGTCTGAAGCTCACGCTAAAATGCTAATTATGAAAGTTGGCATATTGTTGTTGTTATGGTTTGTTGTTTAAATAAAAAAAAAATAAATGTCTCTGCAATGCAGTGATTGCTTTTATTTTGTTTATAACACGTATTTTTATAAAAAAAAAAGACATCAAAATTGAATATTTTCCATTGCGTGCTTCCAACAAGATTTACTCAATCTATGCAAACACCTGTTTACAAGCAACATCTGCAAACAAATATGGCGCCATTTGGTCTTCTCATTTACCCTCTCTTACTCTCTTGCACTATCGAACGCAAACGTAAATACAAAAAAACACGCAAGATTTTTTCTCTTTTTATACCCTGTACACACACTGTGTATCAGGGTATATTAAGTTTGTTTGAGACGGTTTGTATGTAACGCATAGAAGGAGGGGAGGGGGACCCTATAAAGTATATATATTCTTGATCAGGATGACAAGACGAATTGATATAGCCCTGTCTGTCCGTCCGTCCGTCCGTCCTCACCAATGGTTCTCGAAAACTATAAGAGCTAGAGACTTGAAATTTGGTGGATAGACTCGTGAGGTCAAACGCTAGATCAAGTTTGAAGGATTTTTTGCCACGCCCACTCCTTCCCGCCCATCGAGCACCACCCATTTTTTCAAAAGGCTGTAGCTCGAAAACCTGATGAGTTAGAAACATGAAAATGAGTATGTAGACTCAGTATGTATAGCTCTACAAAACTGCATACCACATTTTTTCCCCCTCCCCTTCGTTTCCCCTCAAAAAGTTGTTTTCTTAAAATTGCTGTATCTCCTAAACTATAATAGATACAATGCTGAAATTTTGTATGCAAACTCAGTAAACATACCTTTTTAAAACTGCATACAACAAACTTTCATTTTTAACGCTGTGTGACAACGCAAAGACAAACAAGTTGAAATTTGGCATAAATTGCGCTTTGAACACTGCTTTATCCTATTTGTAACAAAAACCGTACTTAACACTGCGAAAACTATTAAAGCTAGAGACTTGAAATTTGGAAGATAGTCTCGTGTGGTCGAACACTAGATGAAGTTTGAAGGAATTTTCGCCACGCCCATTCCTTCCCGCCCATCAAGCACAACAAAAGGTCATTTTTTTCTTAAAATTGCTGTATCTCCTAAAGTATAAAGAATACAATGCTGAAATTTTGTATGCAAACTCAGATAACATACCTTTTTAAAACTGCATACAACAAACTACCACTTTCCCCGCAAAGACCAACAGACTAAAATTTTGCAGCAATGCTTTGTAAGAAAACCCGTACTAAAGCGCCATCTAATGGCAACATTGCACTGTGAGCCCTGCCTCACTATTAGCAAATACACAAACCATATCGTGGTACACTGCTTTTGCTGTCGGCGAATGTTTAACGTGTTATCAACATAGGTGTGTGTACAGGGTATTATATAGTTGAGAATACTCAACTATACCGCCCTTACTGGTTTTCTATTGTTTTTTGTTTTAATTTTTTTCTTTCTTTTTTTTTTTTTGAGAAAGTTTTACTTAGTTCTCTTTGTTGTTGTTTTTATAGTGTTTTTCGAGCATATAAGACATGCCCATTCTCTTCTATACTAATACATGCATGCGCCAACAATTTTCTGTTATAATTGCACGCATTTGCTGTCTGTTGTTGTTGTGTTTGACATCGTCGTTGTTGTTGTTTTTTTCAAACGCACTTTGAATATTAAAAAGCAAAGTAAACTTTGCTGCGACTGCGCAACAAGCGACAATGACTTCCGCGACATAGTTTTTCGTTACACATACACACATACAGTCGTCGCCATAATTGTCGGCAATTGCCTTTTTTACAGGGTGCGCACTTTTGTTTTCAACATACCAGCAGTTTTTGTTTCTTTTTTCGCTCAAAGTTCCAATTAAAAATTCATATTTTTTGGCTTTGCTTTCGCTTATTTATTTATTTATTTATTTTTTGTTTATTTCTTTTGCCTTTGCGATTTTGCAATAATAGAAAAAAAACCCCAAAGGCAAAGTTTTGTTTTTTCTCTTTTCTTTTTGTAATTAATGAGCTTAAAAAGATTTTGCAATTATGCATGTGTTTTTGGTGCTTTGGCTGAGTCAAAATAATAAAAGAAATAGCCAAACGAGCAAATAATTAATAACCTATTTTCAAGAAGTGAATTGGAAGTTAAAAACGTATTTATATATTTTACTTTATTAAATTGTTCACAACAAAAATTTATATTTCTTTTAAAGTAAGCAATAATGAGCTCTGCGAAAATTATTGTCACACAAAAGAGATTAAAAAGTTTAAAAATAAACATTAAATATTTCACATTGTTTACAACTTTTCTGCCATGCTCAATCAAGTGTGCCTTTGGCGAGTTTTTTTTTTAGTCTTGTTGGAATTGTAAAAAAATGTTTTTCTTATCAATTTCTCTCAAATTAATGCATTCTTAATTCGAATAAGAACGTTGGATCGCTTTATATTTATGTACATATATATGTGTGTGCGTTTACAAAAATATTTTACATTAAAAATAAAAATCTTTTGAACCAGTATGGGCGTTTTAGTCGAGCAATTATCACCCTGTACACATGGTGGTTGATGGTTCAGACCAAATATAACAATATTTCCGACTCTGCTCATATATACAGATATTCCTCAAAATTTAAAGAAAATCGTTGATGGGCGTAGCGAAGGGGGGCCGTGGACAAATCGAATTTCGGACCTGTCTGTAACTTTGTGGGTATTGGTCGAATCGACAAACTTTATGAGAAGATTTTGTAGCTTGTAACTTCTAGTTTTTGAAAACCTGGCTACTAATCTTACTTCCTTCCTTCTATGCGTTAAATACTTTTGGTCTCAAACAAACCACATATACTCTCTCACACTGTATGTGCGGGCTATGAGAAAGAAAAACAAATTATTTAAAAAGTGTTTTCTATAATTACACACACATGTTTTTGACTATTTTTACCCTGCGCACATTGTATGACAAGGGCATATTCGTCTCCGCAATAAAAACTTATTAAAAAGTGTGTATGTATATAAATAATGTATCTCTGTATCAGTTTTTACATATAAGTACATTTATATATACAAATGCATGCATGACTGCTTCGAATCGCGACTTTCAAATTAAGAATTATTTTTTTTGTTTTTATAATATTAATTAACACTCTGCAGTATATCAGCTTTGGTGTTGTTGTTTAGTTTTAGTGTATGTTCTGAGAGAAAAAAAATATCACGGCTCTAAAGTCATTGGGAATATCCCAACAAGTTTAATGATGACAAAATTATATAAATAAAGCAAAATTCAGTATAGACATAAATAATAACAGCTTCAAATAATGAATAATTCTCTGAATTTGCAGAATAACAAAAAATCATTTTAAGTTGTTTTCTTAGTACATTTGCGGTTGTTTTCAAGTGTTACTTATTTACGAATGTATTTGTTCTCTGTTCTTATCAGCACTAAGTTGTAACTTTGTACTGTGTCAGTCAACGACGCCGCCGCCGCATACAACGACGCAGCCGCAGTCGCACTAGGAGTGAAAGAGTGAGATCAGCAAGCAAACGATTACAGAAAGAAAAAAGAATAACAAGGCAAGAAAACAACGAGAAAGACGAAATATAATCTTTGTTGTTGTCCACGTTACTGCTTCCGCCGACTGCAAAATGTCGCAGTTAATGTTTTGGAATAAGCAAAACAACAACAAACAAGAGAAAGAAAAGGATAAGGATGCTGCCAACAGCAATGGCAATGCGAATGAGACAAAAAATGGCAAACGCAATTGGTTGCACGCGCCCGATGCGCTCATCAATGGTCATGTTGTCTATCTAGTCAAGGTGAGTGCACTAGATTGAAAACTATTTATATATATTGAAAAAAAACTCATCTGTATTTTAGTTTTTTGGTAACCTGATTGTCGAACAACCGAAGGGCATCGATGTGGTCAAGGACGCTATACGGAAATTACAGTTTGCTCAGCAAATGAAGAAAGCGGAAACGGGCACTCAGGAGAAATTCAAAAAAGTCGAAATAACAATCAGCGTCGATGGCGTTGCCGTACAAGAGCCGCGCACAAATAAGATTTTGCATCAATTTCCATTGCATAATATTTCCTATTGTGCCGATGAGAAAGCCGCCAAGAAATTCTTTAGTTTCATAGCGAAGACAGTGAAGTCAACGACGGACGCAGAGGCGGGCGGCGGCGGTGGCCTAAATGGCAATGGCGTCGGCTATGGCAACAGCGGTGGCAGTATTAGTAATGGTTCTACATCCTCGAATGCGGAGGAAACACACGAGTGCTTTGTATTTATATCGAATAAGTTGGCCTCAGACATAACGTTGACCATCGGTCAGGCATTTGAATTGGCCTACAGGTATGTATATATGGATTTAACTGCTTTAGATACATGTAATAACCACCTTTGTGTTTGGTTCACTTAGAAAATATATCAACAACAACGAAAAGTCGGATTTGCATAAGGCACAACAGCTGATAAATAATTTGGAGAAAACAGTTGCCATTTATACGAATCGCTTGCGTGAACTAAGCGAAAAATTGCCAAAATCTGAGCTTGATGCCCTGCTCTTTAAGCTTGGCATCAAGGATATAGCGGAATTGCCCAGTGAGGCCATCAATGGCAGTGCTGCGCTGACCAATGGCAAAATGCGTAAGTGTAGCCAGGCAAATTGTTCAAAACTTTTTGTAACTATAATTTTTCTACATTTTGGTTTTAGTCAATGATGATAAACTGTTGATCGATACGAATTCAGTGAAATCAATGTCAACGGCATTTTTACCAATTGTGCCGCCGCGCAATAATCTACCAAGCCAAATTCTGAACAAGAGCAATAGCCAAAAAATGGATGAATTACTGTTAAACTCCGATTCTGATAGCGATTTTGATCCACGTGCTGATGAGGTGCTCGACAGCGGCGGCAGTGGCAGCGGGGGCAGCGTCAAAAACATTAGCAATGATTTATTCGGTTTTGAGCCGGCCAAGAGTTATGGTCAACAGCTTTTTTTCAACAACAACGATCACAAGTTACAAAACAACAACACCCATACTAACAACAACATCATCACGAACAACAGCAACATCAATGTTGCAAATAGCAATAACAGCTTTTCAAGCGACTTGAATGTAACGCCGCCGTTATGTAAGTGAAAAAAAAACAAATGTTGAAATTTAATAATTATTTTAATTGTTTTTACAGTGGCGCCACCACCCAAAGTGGCTGCACCGAGGCGCAGCACTTCAGTGCCCACCGGCAATCAGAGCAACGGCAGCACCGATCTTTTTGGTTCCGATCCATTCGAAATGAATGGTCCAAGCATTTTTAAGGTAAGCATTACTTGTCTGGCTTATAGTAGCAAATTTTTTACATAAAACTCTTTACAGAACAAATTGAACATTGATGATTTCTCGTTGGAGAGCTTAGATCCTTTGCGCAAGTAAATATCGGTGCTAATTACGCCATTGCACTCTTTTTTTTTTTTTATTTTGTTTCTTCGTTTGTGGAATATTGTAATCTACTGTGAATATAGCTAACGCATGCCTCTGCTAACGTCAATTACTCTGACAACCCTCTTCCGCGCCAATCGATTAAAGTTGGTCTTATATTTCCTGCTTCGTGTAAAACATTCCATGTTTAATGAAAAGTTAAAAGAATTTAATGATTTTATACAATTACATTTACGCGTTAGCCTAAATCTATTTTGTAGTTATTAATACTTTAACACTTCTTATACTTCTTTGTTCAAAATACACACAAACAAACACAAACACACACATAATAATGATAATGCTAATAATGATTGATATTTGTGTCAGTTTGCTAAATAATGATAATAATAATTTGTATGTTTGATTTAAAATAATTGTATTATTGTTTGTATTTATTATTATTACTGCACATTGTTTAAAAAAATCAATTGTTGCTCTAGTTAAAGAAAATATATATATATATAAAAAACAAAAATTAAATGAAATGAAACAAAAAAAAAAAAAAACAACAAGTGATATGAAGCGAAAAACTCTAATCTAATAGTTTATCAAACTGTATAAAGCAAATTGTATTTAAAAAAAAAAAAAACATTTTTTAAAAAATCTTTATATATAAATTCAAAAGAAATTATTATTATTTAACCTTAAAACAACTTGTAGCTTATGAACAACCTTTGTGTAATGTTATGAATTTCTATGCTTTAGCGTATGTTGTATGATGTTTTTTTGTATGTTAGTGTCTAAAAAAATCAATTGTTTTCACTTGCTTATTATTTTATTATTATTATTGTATTATCTATTATTATAAATAAAAATGCGATATTTTTATGCAATTGTGTGTACAAGTTTATTAAAGTCCATTAAACGTTACAAACAACAAAAAACATGCTTATAAAATTTGTGTTCATTTTGTTTTTCTCCTATTTTTAACAATTTTAATACATTTTTAAAATATTCGAAACAAAAAAAGATAATCAAACAAAGCAAAAACCATTTTATTCAAAGTTCTTGCACAAAAATGCGCAATTTGACTTAAGATTAACCCATTACTGCCCCTAAGCTGAGCAGTGTAATGGGCAACGCATCGCTCGCCGTTGGCTGGGAATGTTTAGAACTATGCTAATGATATACAATACATTTATAAAAAAAACATTCATGTTGCTGTTGTTTGATTTCCACTGTTGCTGTTATTATTATTGTTGTTGTAGACACTTGAGTTGTTCCTTGAGTTGTTGCTGTTGTTGTTTTAGGCAATATCATTGCAACGTTTCGGCGCCGCTGCATTCATCTGACGTGCATTCATATCGGAGCTCTAAAATTGCATAAATGGTTTGAGGCTCTCCATTTGTGTAACCATTCAAAAAAAATAAAAAAATTAATTTAAACAAAAAAGTCATAAGGACAATTTAGAATTTTGACAGAAATAAAGTATTATCACCAATTCACTTTACAATTATATGGAATTTTTGGTTTTTCATATTTTTAAGGCACAAATCAATAATAGAAAGCAGAAGAAACCATTACCAGATTGTTGTATAAATATAGTATTTAATATCACAAATTAATTAGTATGACTTTCAGTTTGGCTGTGCTTAAAATTTGAACTTGAACCGTCGGCAAAGTTTATATTAACATTAATAAAATATAAAATTGCAATATTATATTCTAAAATGTTATTCAAAATATAAATTCTTTGCGGTTCTTGTTGCAGTATAGAGACACAAAAATTAATTTAATAAAATAAGTATAAGAAATAAAATGCTAACTAAAATTAACAGCTGAAAAAAAATTAAGACAGTCTCAGAAATTTTATGTACGCATAAAACTACTAGTATATAAGAAGCGCCAACGATTGGACAAGTCCTGAAAGGCATTTTTGTAGAAAAAAATAATAATAAACAAAGAGATTGAAAAAAAACTATATAATTAACTAATAAAATGTCAAAGGTCGTGTTCAAAGCACTGGACAGGGCAGAACACATGATAACAACAAAAGTATTTGACAAAAAGAGATACAAACATTTGATAAAAAGAGCGCAACTAAAAAAGCACAAAGAATGACAAATGTTTCTCGCTCACGCACTCAGGCACACAACAATAAACAGTGGGAGAACATAAAGAGGGGAAATAACAAATAAAAGGGTATAAAGCTTGGGTTCACAATAATGATTGACTTTATTAATAACGTTTGTTTTTATCACTTAACAAATATAAATTGTTTAAACATAAAAATATGTGTTATGCATGCAATATATTGAAGGCGCTAACCAACTATATAACTAAAATTAAAACTAAAAATTATTTATAAATAATTTCGTTAACATATTTAAGGCTTTAACTCATAAGCATTCATGTAAATATGGTGCGAAAATATTTTAATGAATTACACAAATTTTAACTAAAGAAAAATCTGGTTTGCTAAATAAAAGCAAAATCACTTTACACTTGCTGACACTTTGGGATCAATTTTAACAACTGTTGAGAAATCAATCGTTCAGAAAACAATATTCATGCAAATTCATTAAAAAAAAATATTTGTATAACAAAAAAAAAAAAGTAACGCAAGATAATATGTTTAGAAACTTTAAGCCAAAAACATAAATTTGGGTTTTGCTTTATGGATTTCGGGGGTTTCTCGTTACACACAGCCAAGTGTTTGATTGATTGATCAGCGCCATTATTGTGTGGCAGCGGTCTTTTTCTTTTTCGGATGCTTTACCTGATTCGACCAATCGCCAGTCGGCACCGTAGCACGGTAGAACTTTGAGCTGGTCTTGTTGAATATCGGTAACAATTCATTTGCCTCATCCGAAAGCGCCTGCAAAAGAAATATTATATATGAATTATTGAAACCCACAAAAATCAAGAAAATTTATATAATGGGTACCTTCAAATAGATAATGGCATCGGTGCCGAAACCTTCACAGGTTAATAGCACGATATCACCATGAAAGTAGCGTGCGTACAAACGCGATATGGGCAAACCATAGCCATAGCCTGCAAGAGGCACTGTATGCAAATCCGATTTCGAAGGCTGCGGCGCCGTGCTGTACATGTACTTGAACAGCTGATCAGACTGAGAGCGCGGTATGCCGCCCCCCTGATCTGAGATCTATTAAGTGGTAAAAAATTTAAAACAATTTGACTTTTTGTCGATCAAAGATGAGTTTACCTTCACACAAATATCCTCCTTGCCACGCACAATTGTCACACGTACTGGTGGCAACGTCTCGCACTTGTCATTGTCATGTGTTTCGACAACGGCGCGCATTGAATTCTTGAACAATTCGAAGAGCATATAGTAGAGATGAGATGGCACATAAACGGTGCGTATCGGCAGCGAATCATTTGGTATGCACGAATGCTGTTCGATAATCAGTTCCGGACTTGCCAAATAGTATTGATCACAGAGAAAACGGGCATTTTCATAAGCGTCGCGTACCACATCGGACAAATCACACGCCGGATCCAAGCAGCCAACGTGACGGCCCTGCGAATGTGGACTCGAACCGAAGAGCAAAGCTAATGGAAATCATTCGATCATTAGTTGAGGAGAAGCTTATCAACAAACTGTTTGCTACTTACTATGCTGATTGATAAGCATTCTTATGCTAATGCGTGACATATAGAAACGATCCAAAAAGTACTGTATCGACGTTTCAGTTGATGCATCCACGTTGTCGCCCTCGATCTCTTTCATCTCCATGACGCCTTGTGCCATCGTTTGCACAACATCACTGTGTCGATTACGTATCGATTCCAAATCTTGCACGAATCTAAAATATTATATTGCAATTGTATTTTATGTGTCTACGCAACAACTACAACAGCAAATATAAAACTTACTTGCGTAGATTTTCGTTCGTTGGCTCTTCGCGTTCGAATTCCAGCACCTCCTCGAAGCTTTTAACATACCATGAATTCACTTGACTGACCGAACGTGTGTTCAACAAACTTTCAGGCAGCAATGCGATCTCCTTCATGATGTTCGCCAGACGGACCGGCAGCTCTTTACGCAGAAAAATATATGATTTTTTCTCGCATGCATTTTGACCTGTTGTGTAAAGTGTTAATAAATTCATTAAATTAATTATTTATTATTATTTATTATTTTTTTTTTTTTTTGTATAAGAAAATCGTATTTTACTCTGAGAATACGAGATGATGTGCTCAGTATTTACATATCTCGATATTAATTAAAATTCGGACTTTATTTCGACTATTATTTTCAACAATTAATATGCTGCTGCTTCATGTGATTGTAGATAATTATTATTACTATTATTTTGACTCAACTTCATACTTTAATTGGTCAATTGAGTATATGATATTAATTTTTCCTTTTTGCTATAATAGATTTTATTACTTAAAACGTGTACAAACAAGATTTTTACTTATCAATCATTATAGGTAATTTTAGCGTCTTGGCTCTAGCAAACAACTTATCAGCTTTCGCCAATTTTATTTGATGCTAATAAAGAACACAAATACAAAACATTATAAAATCATTTAATACCAATTAAATTAAGCAATTTAAAAGCTTTCATTTTGTAGCACAAATTAGGAAATGCTCAATTCCAGCACAAAGTCTCCAAACACACAAGCATTTTTATGCATTTACTGCTTTGAGTATTTTGTATTTAAAATTCATTGCGATTCAACAATTACGATAAGCAAACAATCATGTTTTCAGCCTTGAACTGCAATAAACTCAAAACGAAAATGCAAAACAAAATATTCTATGGGCAATGACACGCCCCTCTTTTTGCTCACGAACATTTTGGATTCATGATAAGAAAGAAAGAAAGCTTGCCAAAGTACTCAGACAAAATTAATGGTCTCAACATGTGTCGTTCGGTGCAAATTTTGATTGATTAAACACATGAAAATAAAACAAAATTATTTGTTTTTAACAATTCTTAGTAAATATTCCAGAAATTTTTTTTAACGTTCTACAAGCGATAATCGCTGAGGTTGCGGCGATAACTTTTTAAAAACGTTTTCGTTTTGTTTTCGTTTTTCATTTATTTTTTTTTATGATTTGTCAAAACAAGTGAGTTTCAAGAAACAGGTTAGTAATGTGTGTAGAGCAGTCTTTCGAGTGCTCTCTGGAACTCCCTTACAAGCTCTCACAACACAACATGTCGGCAAAAGTGCTAAGCTTTTTACGATTTGTTGTTGTTTTTTTCGAAAAGGTGATCTACAACAAGAACAATAATAATAATAAAAAACAAAACCAAAATATTGCGGAAGAATATACTCGAACTGTATGGAAGAAAGAGAGCGCTAGCAAACAAGATGCCGTTGAGCGGCGAACGATAACACATCTACAAAGTTTATACACACGCGCTTCCACAAAAACACACACACGCACAAACACAGACTCGTTGTCAGACGTACGATTACTTTAAATGACCTCAAAAAAAAATAAGTAAATAAATAAAGAAACAGAAAAAAAAACAAAAAGCTTTGTTATTATTTTGCTACGCTCTTTATTTATTTTGATTTATACGTTTGATAATTCGCTTTGCTTCTGTCATTAGACGTCGCCAAGCGCTGAGGCGTGTTTTTTTTCTATTTGCTTGTAGATAGCACAAATTGCCGCTCATATCAGTGGTAGGGCACTTGGCCATCATAGACAGCTTGACAGGCACAACAACACATTTCGACACCAATCAATGTTTTAGTTAATTCGATTCATTTGCAATTTTGATAAGGCAAACTCAGCGATTATTCACTTTCGTTTGCATACACAAAATAAACAAACAAACAAACAAATGAGAAGTAAATAAGAGTTTGTGCAGTACGCAAGTCCAATGTAAATATAATACAAATGCAATAATCATTTGTGCTAAATACATAAAACGCAATATATTAATTCTATTGAAAAAGAGGAAGGGGCACTGTCAATAATGTAATTGCCTTTAACGCCTTTACTCGCTAATGGAAAATTTTTTTTTTAAGTGTAAAACAATCAAAAATAGTCTTTTATTTAAACAGCTTTAAATTTTATGTTTAATTTTTAACAAAAAATAAACAAAAATTTGCAACAATTTTAACACAAAAAGTTGTCAACAAATGAATCACTAAACGACAAGACCAAAAATTATATAAACTTGAACTGATATGCCGAAAATGAAGATTAGAAAAAGACCACTTGGGGGAGCATAACAATTTTAGGCTTTGTTCCAGAGCATTCTTGTGTCTCGGCAACAAAAGATAACAAAATCGAATTTTACTCGAATTTACTGTACGTGATAAGATACAAAATTTATAAAATTTGAATTAATATAATGATAAATGCATTCCTTATTCATTTTGAAATATATATTTAGTTAAACTTAAAACTGTCTCATCATAAAATGTATAACTATGTATAAAGACTTAACACGCGGCGTATACGTAACGAATCTATTCGATGCTCTTTTAATATTAGTGAGAATTTATATAAAGTAACAACAAAATGAAAACAAATTACTTGTTGCTATTTGAATACAAAGAAATTTTCCACAATACTATATGATGGAGATGATGGAATAAATTTTTTTTACAATTTGATCATGTGCCAGCCAATGTGGCAAAAAATCTATGACATCGACAAGATAAATATTTTTTTTTTTTAACTTTTCACTAAAAATTTTGCATATAATATTAATATATAAGTATAAAGATATACTAAATATTTATTATTTTTTTTTTATCATTTGGCCTCATTCGAATGCGATCACATGAGAATTTTGTGAAAAAGCAAATTTATTTGACATATCCTTTGAAAGCTGAGCACATCAGTTGAATACAAATGCCTAAACATGAACTTTGTATGCCAATTCGACTTTGGATATTGAACTTTGTATTTGTAGCCAAAAAACGAGACAAGCTGGCAAAATTTGTCCAAAAACACGATACAAAAATAACAACAAAGAAACAAGAAACGCGAAAAAACACGCGCAAAAAACTGACAAGCTTTTTGTGACAAAACAAAAAAAAAAAAACAAAAAAATAACAAACAATAACAAAAAACTCAAATCAAGGCGAAACCTATCAAACAGCAAACAAAGTCAGCCGCCTACGAGAGTCGAACTCGCGCCCCCTTCATTTACCGGCA
Source organism: Phortica okadai (assembly GCA_034638295.1). NCBI lineage: Eukaryota > Metazoa > Arthropoda > Insecta > Diptera > Drosophilidae > Phortica > Phortica okadai. The sequence continues at coordinate 8,344,595 of CM067851.1, forward strand.
AACAACATTCACACAGAAAACATAGAGAGAGAGAGCGACACGCATAACGACACACACACAAACACTGATGTGAGCCACACACCACCTTCTGTGATATCAGCGGCAAAGGCAAATATGATTCAAATATATGTATGTAAGCGCTTTTTGCCTTTTGCTTAATAGTTGGGCAGAGTAGTCAAACGACTGCCACAACCAATTCAAAGATCCAATTGACATTAATTAAAAGTGCAAAAAAAAAATAATGCTACAAAAAAAAAAAAGAAGAAAATTCTATAAAATTCGCAAAACAAAATATGAGCCAATCATGTGGGTGGTGGTGGGGAGGCATTGTTTTTTATTTTATTGAAGAATTTATCGCGTGCAAAATTTAGCAAAATACGTCATTGAAAGTATTTTGAAGGAATATCGGCGAACAATGACTTTCTTTGTGCCTGTAACGTGCATGTGTGTGTCTCTCTGTGTGTGGGTGAAGTGCGTCTTTGTTTATGCCCTATCCTTGAGTAAGTAACTATATGTCCTTGTTGATATGTAAATTACTTCTTTAATAAAAGTGCTTTGAAATCAATTGCAATGAATATTTCAAGTGAGAATGCTTAGCACTCTATCTACTGATACACCGAACAACCAACCAAACGACTAACAGACGAAATGACAGACAGACAGACAGACAGACCAGCAAGTGAGTCACAGCCTTATTGACTGTATTTGTTATGAAGGCATTGGCATTTCATGTCTGTTGTCTGCACTTGTTATTCTTGTTGCTAATAATTGATTGCATTTTTAATATTATAAACGCGTTTGAGTTATTTTGGTTTTTTTTATTATTTCCTTTTTTTATTGTTTGCAAATGCGCAATAAAATTCAATTTGTCGTAGTGCAAAATGACATTAAAGCGATAATTATAGAAGAGGAATTGAAAAACAACACGCACTCGGAAATTGCCATTACGACAGGTGACATGTTTTTGTTTAATTCTAATCAGTTGAGAAATTTGCAAACAAAATGTTATAACACGATGTCCATAGATAAGTATGATAGATCCAAACATATTTCTGATTAATTAGCTAAGAAATTAGGCTAATTGTGTGAAGCATGCAAAATTGTATATCGATTTACACTTAATAAGAAAAGAAATCTTTAATGAATGACATAAAAAAACCATTTCTTCTAAAACAAGTATTAATTATTGTAAAACAATAAACAAGAAAAGGTTAATTCGTATTGAATATAATAACAAAAATTATCTTTCACTAACTATCGAACTTATAATAATTATTTGACTATCGATCTTTTCAAAAATAGACATAAATTATTGATGTTGTTCGAAAAAATTGTGTAGTTAATATACAAAGTTGTTGTTTTACTACACCAACAATTTGCGAACCTATGACACCTTTTTGTATGCGACGTGAGAACACAAAACGTGCTAAAGGGCAACGTTAATTGCATATTTATATAAAATACTCGTTGCATATTTACAAAACTTTAACCCGAAGAACAATCAAACAAACACTCGTGACAATTGAAAGTTTTCTGTCCCCTTCTGTTCTTTTGTTGCTAATGAATTATAAAAAAAAGTACAGTGCCCACAAAAGACTTATCAAAACAGCGTTAATGCTATCATGTTAGGCACACTTTGAGCAACAAAAAGCAGTAAACAAAAGCCGTCAACAGCTCGTCAAGCTTTTTAATAAACAAATAAAAGTAAGTTTAACATTTTGTATAAAAATAATAAATAAAAGAAACTGCAAAATGGCACAGTGAGAAAGCATCAATGCTATGCCTTCCACATTGTGCGCCCAGTAAGTCAACCTTGGCGACCTATGACAAGATACAACTGCTTTTGGCTTAGGACGTTTGTTTCGTCAAGCTGTACATGACATTGAAGTGTCCTTGAGCTAATCGCGCCTTTGTTCACCGTCAGTTTAATTATGATAGTTCATGCCTAATGCATTCTCCATATTGTCATTAACAGCAATAATAATAAAAAAATATATATAGAATTTAAAAATGCATAACTTACAAAAAAAAAACAATAACAATTGTGCACTTCCGTTTTGGCTGTCTGTCTGTCTGCCTATCTATCTATATATCTTTCTATTTTTCTGCCAACCAGTCAGTCTTCTATCTCTTTCTCTCTATCTTCTCTCACTCCCCCACTGTCTATCTATCTGTCAGACTGTCTATGAGTTATCAAATTCACAATGCCAAAATGCAGCTTAATTCATTGCTTTGTGCCGTTTTAAGTATCTATAAACTTATACTTCCTTCTATATAACACTCATGTCTATACTCTGGTTATATGTGAGTGTATACATATGTGTATGTATGACATACATAGCTCAGCAAGATTTCATCTCATTCAATTGAAACGAGCAATTTAGTAAGCATTACTCAGCTTACACTCTGAATCGGAACACATATGAGAGTATCCAAAGAGCAGCTTAGACACAAAATGAAACAGAACAGAATCGAATAGAACAAACAAACAAACAAGCACAAAGATTTTAATTAACATTTAAATAAGTTTAAATTGAAATAACAAAAACGAATTTGCGCAGTTTGTAAAACAAAAAGAGTCAATGAACATTAAGTAGAAAATATTCGCTATTTTTTTGTATCATTTTTAACTCATTAATTATAAATTTTTGTCGCTTCCATATTAAAAAAACAAATCAGATATTTTGAGAAAACTCTTTTCAACATTTTGTCATGTGAAAAGTTGAAAAAGTTTTATTTTGCTTTTTTTTATGATTTTTTGGCTTGAAAAAAAAAAAACGTCAAAGAGTTGTAAATAATTAAGATTAATACATGAAAAGTTATCAAATTAAAAGCAATTAAATATTGTTTGATAATATGTATTATAAATGTTAAAGAAATATGAATAATTAAATTGTTTATACAGACAATTTTTCACTTTTTGTAAATGAATTGGAAAAATTTGAGCTCAGCTAAATAGGAGTTGTTTTTTTTCACGGCCTATGTGAAAATATATAAAAATATGACATAATTCGCACAATATCAATGATTATATAATTGAAAGTGGCAGAACATATCGATAAACAACGGAAACTAACAACATTCAATATGGTTTTCAAGCGGCCGTCCGTCCAGGCGTTCGCATTGCAATTTACACAATTCTCATGTTACTCTGACATTGTGAATTACACTTATTGCACAAACAGACAAACAGACAGAAGGAAGATCAACAAGACAAATCCACTATTCAATTTGCACTGCAACAATATGTGTTTGTTTGTATGTGTGTCTGATATGGGTTGCAGCAAAGGAAATATTAATAAAAATAATACAAAAATAATTATAAACAAACTTACCGAAATCGACAAATTGTTTTATGGAGAGCGGCGATGGATTGAATTGCGAGTAAAAATCAAGCATTTTCGTCAAACTCGCCGAAGCGAAACGTACGGAAAATATGCGCATATTGTTGCTTTTATTATTGTTGTTGTTGTTGCTGCTCCTTTATTATTTTTATTGTTGTATTTCGCTTTTATTATTTTTTATGAGGTTTTGCTTATCTTTTATGAATTTTATTTTTTTTTTCGGTTTTATATTTGTGTGCGTTGTTTGATATGAAAAGGTGGCGAGGGTTTTATTAGATTCGCTCAAGTGGCCACAAAACGTGTTCAATCAATGTGATTTGATATTATCAAAATAGCACACCGAGTGAGAAAATCCTCTTCATGTGAGGTAACACGCCCCCTTCAGAGCAAAGTTTTACGTACGCAAGCAGCTCGTCTTGCTTGCGTGTCCTTTTCACCTTCAACTTGCCGGGGCAGTGGTTGCGGGCGAATGTCGGCTGTGTGCTTGTTTTACTTTTGGTAAAAAGAAGAAACAGAAACAAAAACAAAAAATGGACGCAAGCGTTTAACGTTGTCCTTCGTAAGAGGCCGTTGACAGTAGTAGAACTGACGTACATATGACGCCCACAAACGCCCACCAACAATAACAACAGCTGCTGTCGCTGCTAATGCCGCTGCTTCTGCTTCTATGCCAAGTACTTATATTTTCTTCTCTGCGCACTTTCCAACAAGACACTCGACAATTTATCAGACGTTCTACAAGTCTTGATTTAACTTTTTGCACAGTTAATAATTTAACAAATCAATTTTATTTTTTTGTCGACTGATGCAATAAAGCGTTGTTTTCCTCTGCGATGCTGCGGCCGTCTGACGCTAGCGTCAACGTTAGCTGTTGAAGATTTTGCTCTGTTTGATGTTTCTCAACGCCGCGCGATGTCGTTTATGATTTGTTTGTTGTGGTTTAAACTCCATAAAAATGTGTTAAATAATTGTATTTGTTATTGTGGTTGTCTGTTTTGTATACCACAAAAAATTTTTGTGCGACGCGCTTCTTGTTTGCCGTTTTCGTATTTATTATTTCTACTCTTTTTTGTTTTCTTTCTTTTGTTTTTTTCGCCCGTTCTGGGCGCTGCTGCTGCCGCGTTTTAAGTTCTATTCCTCTTCGATTCACTTGTTTCGTCGCTCTCAGACGGACTGAGTGTTACCAACTTTCAAAACTGTTTCCCCCTAAACACAAACCAAAAACCCCTAAAAACCATACAATTTCTAGAAAATCATTATTCGAATTATTTAATTTTTCTAAACTGAATTCGTCTAAGCAATTGAAAAATTCATTAAAAAAATTTACGCTGAACGGTGATTAGACAGCTTTGCGTCGTGAGATTTTTACGTAAAAAAAAGAACTATCCGCGGGAGCCACGGAACGACACACGACCAGACAAACCAACGGTAAAATTGAAATAAAAAAATAATTAAAAATGGTTAAAAAACCTTTTTCATCAAAAAACGAACACGCACACGAACAAAACCCGAACGTTTCGATAGCCGACGAGACTACCTTTAGTAAACGTATCATGGTTCAAGTGACGGGGTTCTATATAAAAACATAAGGCAAACAACGCGTTGGAAATCAGATTGAGAGCAAGAGATGATGTTCGCTCAATTGAGAGCGAGAGAGGATTCGAGTCAGTTTTGTGTCACTGTTGTGAAAACATCATATTTCCCTATTGACAAAGCGCATGTTGCGCTACCACCGCTGGCGATTTTAGCCACATCTCCAATCGGGGAGGTATCTTGTTCTTCCACTTCTGCCGACACTCTGCCGACGTCGGCGACACTTTTGTGTCAAATGGCCCGTTTGCGTTTCTCAACTAATTGAAGGTGTACCACTTCATGCTACCTAAAATTTCAAGCGAACATGCGGCACTTGATTTCCATTATCGGTTTAACAGCGCTGTTACCCCCCTCTTACCGCACTGTAAATCGTCAAGGACCACAATTCCACTCTTTAGCCCTGTTAACATTCTGTTGCTCTCGAGTGAACTTTGCAACGTTGCCAGATGTTCTTTGCGTTTTTATTAAAAATAAAATCGCCTTACCGTTAATTAAAGAATGGCCCGTCGCCGAGTTGGGCGTGAACACCTCTATTATAATAATAACAAAATTAAAAAAAAAAACTAAAAATACCCCTAAAAACATAGCACCCCTAAATAAAACCCATTCAACTCAAAAACTCCCTAAATTTAGGGGGAAAACCCCCAAGTTGGCAGCCCTGGTCGGACTGAAAAACAATTTCGCGATACAGCTTTTTTATAAATTGTTAAAATTCTTCGTAAACAAAGCGACCCGAGTTTACACTATTGAACTGATGATGCTAATGATAGGTGTTTCAACCAATCATAGGATAGACCAGCTCCAATTCTTTGAGCGGTTTGTTATTTTTTAGCAGAGAGAGCTTTAAAAGCTCGCGCTTTTAGTGATGCCACTTGTTCATACATCAAAAGTGCACTTTTACCAAATGCATACACCTCCGATCTTGGGAGAGTTACCCATATTGACCTAGGCCAACTCCCGTGCAATTCCAAGCGACATTAAACGCGTATCGCCAATTTAGCTGAATCGCATCAATTGACTAATGTCTTATGTTGCTTCTGGCATGACAACACACAGTTGAAGTCACAAAAGATGACAACGGCAAAAAGCTACCTCTTTTAACTTAATCAAATTTATGTTTTAAAAACATAAAGGGGACGTTCATAAATTAGGGGAGGGGTGGTCCAGCAAAATCTCACCATGGGGGAGTGAGTGTATCGAAATAATATAATAAAATTGCATCAAATTTCCTTTTCTACAGTTTATAAATATAGATAAATTATATATTTTCTATACACATATAAAATGATTATGAATCCGAAATTTTAATTTTCCGGAGAATTCTTAAATACTGCTGCTTTTATGTAAAATTGTTTATAAGACAACTTAAAATTTATAATGTTTTAATAAAGTTCTACGCAAACTCTCTTTGTCATTCTTGTGACCCTCATGAGTTCGTTGACATTAAAACAAGAAACCGCAAAGACTTTCCAATTAAGATTCTTTTTTTATTATTACTCTTTATGGGAATACTTAGATATATATAAATTCTACAAATATCAATGTTAAACATACATATACAAAGTTGATTGAATTTTGTTATTGCAATTGTATTGTAATAACAACACTCAATATACGATACTATAGTTCTTTAAAAACCCTCTCTTAGATAGTTTTTTCTCTTCAAAAATTCGTGCCAGTAAATTTTAGAAATTCACAAAATAGGTTTTAGTACTTACTTCGAAAAATCGTTTAAACTAACTATACAAAAACGTCTGTCTTTCTGAGTGGCTAATTTTGGGCAAAGGTTTCAACAAACATTTATAAAACTCTTAGTACTAAACTGGCCAATTTCGATTTAGATTAGTGGCAACATAATATATTTCAAAACTATTCACAGTTTCCTTTTTTTTTTAAACCAAAGTAAACAAAACAGAGTGTACCAATTGCGTGGTACCTTAAAAATATGCTGCTAACAATTTGGAGGGTTATTATATGTGGTTTCGTAAACTACAAACCGTTTGGAGAAATATTAAATTATTGAAGGAACTTAATGAGCACACGCACACCTCTTGTTATAATGCGAGCATAACAAAATTAATGAAGGCCGAAAAAGCATCGTCAACGAAAACACAGATCGCAAACACACTTTTATTATAGTTCTTTATCACTCAAGAGTGTAAGAATGTTATCTCAAGATCGTTGGAAGGTAGAAAGGTAATTGTTGTGTGCTACTGCTGCTGCTCACGTAGGGTGGTGACGACGGTTTTGCTTTTAAACGGCTATTATAATGAAAACTATACAAACTATTACATACAAATGTACACATACACTTATATCTAATACACGTATATAAATATTTATGTGAAAACATGCATAGTTTGCAACATTCGGATATATATAAGTTTATAAGTTGTCAAACTGTTCATAGCAGTGTTAACTAAAAACTGCTTTCGCCTCCATTGTGGCTTGTGGCTGTTTTACATGCTTGCGCTTTACCGTTACACGGGTTAGTATACAAAACGGTTCATGTTCATGCCCATAGCATTGCCACCGCAGCCATTTGATGACGGTGGCGGTGACTGATCATCATCGTCGTCATTATTGAAGCCATTACGATTGTTGTTACTGTAGACATCATTGCTCTGTTTAGCATTCAGTTGTTTAAATCGCCGCATCTTTAATTCCTCGCTAAAAACTCCATTATCATGATTGATATAATCACGAAGTTGGCGCGGTAATTGCTCCAGTTTCAACGGCAGCGGTATATCGATCTTTACCACTTTAGCGCAGGCCGCCGCTTCGGTTATTTCGTTCGAACGTGCGCTCATCTGATAGAACAATATGTAGGGAGTATTTGGCGGAGTAAGATTATGCAACTCCTCAGACTTGGAGTGTGTGACGATATTATCATTGAATTTATACCATTTATTTGACTCATCCGCAGCGTAAGTATAATAGTGACCTGAATCCATACTAAAACCTGAATGCACGACGCCTGCATAGAGATCATAGTGCACTACTTCGTCTGGTGCATCTGTATAGCAAATTTTGACGGTGACCTATTATAATTACATTCGATTAATATTGTAAAACATCAAGAACGTAAATCATTATACCTTTTCGTCATGGAATACTTTGTGCATTAGCTTGGCGCGCATATGGTACTTTTGATCGTATTTAAAGTGCTTTAGAGTGAGTATGAGATTCTTCGGTGCATTTACAACGCTAATAAAACGCTCGGCATCAGTTAGTTTTTTGCAGCGCTCGCAGAAATATTGATTATCACCATCCAGTTTTTCGGGTGAGCAATAATAGTCGACCAAATCCTGGACGGAGTAGTTTGATGCGCTGCAATCGTTCTTGGCCTCTGGAAATGATAACTGTAAGTCTCGGAAACTGTCCTCGTTTCGACTTTGCCAGCCACAGTTTAAACACTTGTATGTGGTCGCTAGCTTGCCGGTAAAAGTTTTTTCGATTGTCGAAGGTGTAGCATTTGCTCGTGTTGTGTTATTTGTGCCTTTGGTGGGTGTGTTAAGAGGTGTTGTATTTTTGGAAGCGTTGTTACTTCGTCGACTGTCGCCGTAAGGTATAATGCCATTTTCAACAGCATCGTTAACCTGAATCGCCGCTGCACCTTCTACCTTCGGAGAACAGCTACTTTCACTTATAGTATTATTCTTTTTTTTCGGTTGGTAAGCAACCTCTTGCTCGTGAAGAGTGTCAAGCAAATATCCTAGGAACTCAGAGCTGTCCTGCTGCAATCCCGGCGAAAATCCTGGCGGCCGTGTCGCATTTAAGACAGTCGTAGGAGTCAACTCATAACGCGCAGAATAATGTAGCAATGCAATTTGCTGTTGCATCTTTACAAGCAATGGTGACACACTTTCAATAAGCAACAACTCCCGGCTAAATCTGATAAATGAATAAGAAATAATTTAAAATTGATAATTATAACCGACTATTCTGCATATTAATTGTATTAACTTACTCCTTAGTCATTGCCAGTGCCTGCAATACGCTGTTCATGTAACAAGTGTTACCCAAATTGACAAGTCCAACGCGCGCGTTTGTGTTGTTCTGCAGCAGAGAAATCAATTCTTCATCTTCATTTTTGTTACCAGTAACGAAATTTAAGTAATTGTATGAAGGCTGGTAATCTTTAAGCGCCTCCTCCACACTTTCATAAAGGGATTCGTAGCCATAGAAGCGAACCATCAAACCGCTTGTAACATCTACTATCTTTTGAATGCAGGTTTTGGTGTCGTCGGTGTAGTCGTTCAAATTACTTGACTGTTGCTTTAAATGACGAATCACATATGGGATCTTTGGTAAAATCTGCAGAAAGGTACACATTAAAAAGAAAATGAATGTAGAGAAATTTTGACAGTTTGTAATACCTTCAAGAATACATCATGGTTTTGGTGTATTGTTGTTAACATTTGAAATACGATGGGAGAAACTTTGACACGCAACGCCGGCAAAACCATAAGTGTAAAAAGTTTGTCAATGTTATCCAGTGCGATTTCATCCAAAAGCATATATTTCTCTTGTTCGTGCAGGCCACTGAGTATCGCTAAGATCCACAAATTTAAATTCTGGCAAATGTTGGAGAATCGCACCCAATCGCTAAGCAAGCCAACAGTTTTTCGAATGCTCCCATCAGCTATATTATGGCTTAACATCGATTGTACAGCCTCTATGATCTGTTCGGGATTAAAAAGTTGGAAAACAACAGCCACAGCGCAGGATGGTGTCTCAAGTGGCGACTCTGTTATCAATTGGCACACGATCCGTAAATAGTATAGATATACTCGAATTTCCTTTGGTTTGGCAAGAAACACACCAACTTTAGCAATGTCTTCCTTAAAACGCTTCAAATCGTCAGGTGTCTGGCGGAATTGCACTCGTGATAGTTCAATGATGATCCGCTCGTAAATTAACATCATTTGCTGACCATTACTGATTATATTAACCTTCTGACGTTGTTCAATAGCCTCAATACAGTGCAACAACTTATCCATCTCATTTTTTGGCTTTGCACCACCAGCACCAGCACCGACGCCACTAGCTGTAGTTGACACGGTGTTATCAGAACTGCTCGTGCAATTGTTACCTTCAACAAGATCATTTACTCCGACGCCTCCACCACCGCCGCCGCCATCATGAGGCAGTAACTTCTTCTTGGCTGCACCACCAACTGCCGTACTAGACTTGCCACTGGTGGACGTTGCCGACGCTCCAGAATTATTTCCGGTTGTTGCTGGTGCATCATTCGCTTCCGTATTATTCTGCTTGACTGCCATTTCAACACCAAAACTTGCAAATCACAAAGCCGGCCAACGAGAGCTGTATGCGAGGCAATTAACAGCCTTTGGCGCTTTGCTAAAAATCTAGCCCTTGGCAGTCTCGAATTGACGAGGTCACTAAGCTGTCCTTGAAATGTGAGGCTGCAACGTTACTGGCACTCGGATTGACAGTCTCGCCTAGTACACAATATATAATCTTAATTCCAAAGTTAATATTTCGATTTACATTTGTAAACAACACTTTTTTCACAATAAATTTCTCTTGTTGCTTGCTACTTAACGCCCTTTGGATTTTTTTTTTTCCTTTGAGTCAGTCGTAATTTTTTTAATGCAGCGCTGACTTTGTTTTATTTCCCATGAGCTCATGAGACTGTCATTACTACTGTCAAATGTTGCTTCAATATTATACAATATACAAGAATTTAATACGTGTTTTGTGCGATGTAATTGTCCCAATTTTACTTTTTAGAATTCTTTTTATTGGTTTTTTTTTTTAATATTTATAATATGTTATGTTATGTTGCCGCGCTGCATACAGCATGTTGGCAACATTCAGTAATACTGTTGTTAGCAGAGGCGAGAAAGAGACGGGGCTTGAAAGAGCGAAAGAAAACATAAGCGGTCTTCACTCCCAACTCGTTATCTTTGCAATTTTAACAATTTTAATTTTAACGAGTGACGGGCGTGAATACTGAAATATGCAGGTTTGCGTAAATTCGTTAATTCTTCTTCTTCTTATATAAACAAACAAAAAAGTGAATTTTGCTGAATTGTGCGAAATAAATCAAATAAAATTAAAATGCTGCAAAATAACGTGAAAATCAAATAATGGAACATAAAGTGAATCAAGTTGTGCTCGAGATTGAGTTTCTGAATGGTTAATATGTTTATTAATGCATGAATATACAAATAATTAACTATTTGTTTTTAAATGGTGCACAGCTAAGGATCGGGATGGAGAAATAGAGGAAGCATTGGATGACTTTGTGGCAACATTATTGGCATTATACATGGGTTGGCGATAAGACAAAATCAAAGATCCAAAATCTGCATTTTGATGCATTAGTTGTATGTGTTGTGTTATTACTTGTAACATACGAGTAGTTCTTGCATACGGGAAAATATGGGAGTAAATTTTCCTTTGCATTGGCTTATGTTAAAAAAGACTAGCATATAACATAAGCTGTTTTAATAATAAAATGATGTGAAAGTACAGCCACTTTTTTATTGAAAGTAACTAAAAATTCCACATGATTTTTAACGAGCTAACGCGTTACCGAACAACACGAGTCAGGGTTGATGAAAACTCGGTAAAATTTGGCAATGTATTTTGTTTTTGGGTTTTTATCAGTTACGATGTTTACGCGTTAACGAGTTGGGCGTAAAGACCGCTATAGAAAAACGGGTGTGAAAATGTTGCACAAAACGGGCACTAACAGAGCTGTTAAACTTAACAGTGGCAGTCACTTGACGTATGTTCGCGACAAATGTCAAGTGACATGAGTTGGTACACCACCAAGTCTCTAGAAATCACAGTTTAGCATCACTAATAATAAATAATTGTTGTATTTTTTAATATTGTTGTATTTTTTAATATTGTTGTATTTTTTAATATTAACCGTTAATCGGTGATTAGCCGGTTATTTTATTCCAAAAAAGATTCTTGCACAGAAAATTTTATACGGTAAATATGACTATCAGCTACTTCCTAAAATTACCTAAAAAAATGACACTACTAGTAAAGCCGCTTTATTTCACAACGGCGCAATTTAAGGGGTATACCACCTTTGTGATTCAAAACAATATGAATTAATTTATTTTCCCTAAAGAACTTTTTGATGTGTACAGAGTCTACATTGGTCAATTTTATGAGTATCCGAAATATTTTTTGTATGCTATAAACAAATTTGATCAAGCGGTCTTAGTGCAATTTTATGGGAATATAAAACATTAAACACGTTTTTTGGCGTGTCAGATTGCTCCGCCAGTCTTTGACGGATTGATCTGAGAATTGTTTGTTGGTTTTTCGATATTTCTCTTAGATAAACAAATTTGATCAAGCGGTCTTAGTGCAATTTTATGAGAATATAAAACATTAAACACGTTTTTTGGCGTGTCAGATTGCTCCGCCAGTCTTTGACGGATTGATCTGAGAATTGTTTGTTGGTTTTTCGATATTTCTCTTAGATTTGCTTTTTCGCCCTTTTAAATGCATTTTTAGTAAAAAAAAAACAGTTATTTCGGAAAAATAGGAACCATTTCCGTAAAACTCAAAATTTCAAAAAACAACTACATACAAATACAGTCATTAAGATAATGTATTTTTCCATTTAGAGCTACCAGTCATGTTCACGCTATGATTTCTGACGCCAACTTATGTTTTATGCAAGATAGCCTTAATTTTGACGCCATCTATCAGTGGTTATTGGTAACTTTTTTGACCGAGGAAAATTGCAAATTAAAATCAAGACATGCATTAAAGCATTCATGCATTAAAAACAAGTTTCTCAAAAAATCCCGTTAATCGATTAAATTATTCATTTTTTCCTGCACAACTGCGCAACTCAATTGCGAAGTCATTGCAGACGACCGATTTTGTGGGTAAAATCCGTAAAAAACAACTTTTTTTTTAGGGTTGGACCGGTGGCTGATCTGGCAACACTGGTTAAAGTCGTCCGCATGTTTTTTTTTTTTTTTGCGAGCAGCAGATTTACGAAAAATTTTTAGTTAACGCAGCTCTGCCGATTGACAGTTTTTGCAACATGGCTGATTTAGACGATTTCTTTGCCAAAAAGGACAAAAAGAAGTCAAAACCGAAATCGAAATTCGTGACGCCCGAAGAATTGGTTAAAAATTTGGAAGAGACCAAAAAAGAAGTCGCTGCGGCAGCCAAAGCGAAAAAACCAGATGCAGTCATCAGCAGTGCAAACGTTGCGGCAACGATTGGCGGCGTGGCAACTGTCACAGACAGCAGTGATGGCGAGAACAACACCACAGCCGCCGCAAAAGTCGTCGAACAGGTGAATGATTTATGCTTTTGAGCGAGTTCATTTTATTGGCGCGAATTCGTAAAATAAAAATTTGTTTTGTGTGGTTGAAATTTAACTTTAATCTATAAATTCTTGTGTGTTTGCTTTCTGAAATTTAGCCAGTGGAAGAAGAGTGGAAGGACTTTGAACAGGAGCAGCGTAAAGATTACAGCGGCTTGAAAATAGCGCAGTTGACGATTAACGAGGGTAGTAACCAACGCCAGCAGACACAAACAGAAGTCGACGAAGAAGACGTTGACAGTGAGGGAAATTCAAATACGGATTATACCAGTAAGCGTGTCGGATACGGTCCTTGGAAGAAGCTTATTCCGGCTGAGGAAGTAACGCAAATTCCTGTCGAGATTGAGAAGCCATCGAAAGTTTATATATCACCTGCGCTGCGACAAAGTGTTAGTACATGCTTAGTTTTACTCATGCATTCCAAAAACTAAAATTTATTTATTTTTTTAATTCAACAGCAACTAGGAGCCGGTACTGGCTTGAGGCCAACACGCAATCGTGCCGCACCTGACATAACTAATGCGGAATTCTTTCCCACGTTAAACGCAGCGCGACCAGAGGAACAACGCAAAAAGAAAAACGAACCCGCTTTTGAAGAAGTCCGCCATGGTGGGCGTGTACAACGTGTCCAAGATCAAACGGCAGCTGCACCTACCGCTGCTACCAATCGGTTCCAATCGCTGGATGATGAAGATGATAGCTAGGCTCATACTCGCTATAAAAACACTACCAATAACTACTGCGGTTGCTAGCACCATTGCGCTCATGCACCAATCTTGCTAATTGCAATAGTTCGAACTCAGCAAGTCTGTATATTGTTTTTACCTAATTTCCCTCTTTAGCCACCGCACTTTTATATTTTGCATTTTATCAATTATTAAATGGATTTACTTAGTTCCCTGGAAAAAAAAATTGTTGCAACCGATCATTGTCATACGATATTAATCTTTATAATTCTGTATAAAAAAATAATAAAGGAATGGAAACAGTTTTACACATGAACGACAGTTTGTGTTGTAGCAACAAAATACATGCAACAAGTGAACAATTAATACAAAACAATAATTTGATATCCGTCACGAATGTCAGTCATAGAGATCTTGCGCATTGCTGTCCAAATAGCTGTAAAAAGTAAATTAATACAAACAATTTTTAGAGATCTGGCTAATGACACAAGTCCTCGAGTGGCTTTATATTTGGATCACGGGCTGACCTTTCGCAATAAGGTTGTAATAAACTGTTATGATATGAATACAGGTGTGGTTTCTCGAGCAACTGAGGTGGGAACTCACGTATTAGATACAGCCAACATTGCTCGACACTGTCATAAATTAAACAACTGTTATAGATGATTAATAAAATAGCACAAGAGACTTACGTATTCGTTTCCGTTCTGATTGACTGCTGCTCACGATCATAATACTTTGGATAATCCTCCAGCACATCCAATTGATCAAACATGTCTTTATTAACCTCATAAATTTCACCGTGCACATTTAATCCCGTACCGGGTTTATTTAGCAAAAATGGAATGTTATAACGCGTGCCAACAACAAGTGGAAACTTCTCAACCGTTATACCTTTGCCGACAAAAGTTGCTTTTCCATTTTCCGGGCGTGTTAGCCAATGATGATTTGGCTCGCCACGTTTGAGTGTCCCGTAAACAAACACCTTGAAAAATTCTTCTGAAATTCTGGACTTGGACATAGTATATTTGAATGAATAATCCGGTGTACAAAGTCTGGTGCTGCAGGTTTCTTGAACGCCGCAATACTTATGTGCGCGTTACTCAACACTGGTTATGCAACAGTGGCGTACTGTGTCGGGGTGTTAGTAATTTGCTTCAAAAGATTTGTGTAATCATATCACAAGCACATTGATAATATGTGAATATGCACACATTGACAAATATACATACATAAATATTAATAGCATTGCCGCGACGTAGTCTAGACTCTTCCATGGCGGATCATCACCAATGTTTTAAGACATCAGTTATAGATTGGATTTTTAACAATTTATCAAATTCTCAGTTTATTTTTCATATTGTCTTACAAACCTAAAACTACATGTTTTGCGCTTTACTAAGTACTAATTACAATCTGTAAACAGATCTGTCGAATATCTATGCTATATATGTATGTACGTATGTATATATTCATACAAAAAAATACAGGGTAATTGAAAAAGTTGGAGCAAGCGCGTTTGGGCAACGCTATGGCGGTGACGTCAAGAGAATGATTGGTGCCGCCACATTTAGCTTGGCTGAGCGTTGAAAGAGAGATCTTCATGAGCCGGATGCTTATGCGTACGGTTGTGGCGCATAATGTACGGATGTGTGGTGCTGTTCTCATAACGTGCTAAGAACGGCAGTGAAAGCAGTTTTTCGGGGTACTTCTGCAGGAGATAGACCCAGCAAGGCACAGTTCTGTAAATGATAATTACACACATGTGCATGTGTATTAGTAGTGATAATCAAATGGTCATGTGTACAACACGTACCCCTCGCCAACGCCAATATTCATATCGTGTTTCTCGCGTGAAATCACATCCTGACAGTCCTCCAATGTATCCAATGATTTTAACATTCTATCATCGACTTCATAGATTTCTCCGGTTACGTAGCAGCCAAGACCGGGTTTGTTCAACAGGAACGGAATGTTGTAGCGTGTGGCAATCACAAGTGGCAGCTTTTCGGTTGTTGTTGCACGACACCAGAACTGTGCATGTCCATTGCCGGAACTTGCTAGAATTGAGTGACTTGGCTGTCCGTATTTCAATGCGCCGTAAACGAAAAGTTTTTGCAATGCTGACGAGGCTTGCTAAATAAACAATAGAAACAAATAATGTTTGATTTAATACGCAATATAGACAAAAGTAAGGTTATGTTATGGTGGTGTTGGGGCAGGCAGGTTGAGCGGAGAATACCGGTTTATTTAATCTTGATCTTTTGTATCAAATACAATTTGTCAAGCTTATCAGTAGCAGAATTATTTTATTTTAATATAACTTAAGAACACGCGCCGCTACTCCCCTGATAAAACATTTAAACGATATGAAAGTATATACAATGTAAATTCACACACGTATGAATTCATATATACAATTGTATATAACATAGTACATATGTATACAAAATAATAAATGTGTAAAACATGAAAGTCAATTTTAATTTGGAGACTCATTCTCAAAATCTGGTTGATGCAACCGGTTTCGATGACAAAGCAAATTGCATTTAAATTGCTTTTCACAAACAAGTGTTCTTTCCTTTGAGTTTTTTGCGTGCAGGCAAATTGCGCAGGTACAACTTCAACAAAAACAGACATACACACACAGTTGCAGACAGACGTTCACATGTGCCAAGTATACTTGGATGTGTACATATTTATTGATGTGCTAATCAAAGCAGACACGCGATGTATAATCAACACAGCAATCCATTCATAAGAAATTAATGCATTTAAACGCTTCAATTCAAATGCAATTGTCATTTTAAAGTGCCCTACACCACGCTGGCCTCACCCTGAAGTATCTTTATAGACAAGCGAATGCGATTGCTTACATAATGTCGAGACACAGGCCGACATGAATTTTTTTTATTGAAAAATTGAGACAAACTGTCAAACATACGAGATAAGACTTTTTCTTTATAATTGAATTGAAATATTCTCACACATAATAATGTCTTTTAAAATCCCGAAAACTTTCACTCGCTGCTTTGTCCTGTGCGAAGTCGACAGGTTTGCTGTAAACACACTGCACAGGACACGAGGACTGCATTTGTAATTAACGAAGTATGTATGTATATACAGATGATCTGTATGGAATAGTTTGCTAATATGTACTTACTTTAATTTGAACCATTTTCCAAAATGTTTGCTCCGATTTTTAAATAAAATGAGTTTCTTTTTTTTATTATGTTAATTCTTTAAGCAAAGAATTATTTAACACAACAAGCAACAACCTCCAATCTCACCACGAGCAATCGAACCGTTCTGTCGAAGAGAAAAACTCCGAATGAAAGACTTGTTGGTAAACTGGCCTGGCATCATGGAGAAACAGATAGAGGCAACAACGACAAAAGCATAAGATACGCAAGTGGTCGGTCGCCGTTGACTGCGGCTGCGACGCAACTTGCGATAATAACAACAAAAGTAAATAATAACACGCCACACGCGCCGCTAAAAATGACTTTTCTTCACGTCACCGGTGGGCGGCGGCGCTTCGATAAACTTCTTATGTTCACATACCCTACGCGTCACTTGTTGTGCTAAATCTAATAAACGACAGATTTGCTAAAAAACATAATTTTCGTACGTCTATTTGAGTGTCAGAAACAAGCAACACAACATATTTTTAGGTTGGGTACATACTAACATCAAGAGGTGTGCACCCAGAGTCGTCTTTTAGTGAAGGGGTTTTGGTTGAATTTAACAAGAGATAGAGCAAACCAAATCCCTTTTTTGATCATAGAAGAGTAACACGTCACTGCCACACACGTAACACTTAACACGCATTGGAAATGTATTGTGCTAGTGTGCGCGCGCATTGAGAGTTTTCTGGAGGCTTGTTTTTACAGTAAAAACAACTTAAAAGGCCAATTTAAATAATTTAATTCAAACAACAGTCAAAAACATATTCTCAGCAAATGTTGTTAAACACGTATAAGATTTTACTGTATTGCGCGCTCTCAAAATCATTATGAGAGTGAGAATGCGAGAGAGCAACTCAGATTTCTCTTGTGTTTATTGCATTTTTACTTTTATTGTTTTACCAAAATTTGTTGCAATTTTGGTTTGTTTTGATCGCAGACATCGCTAAATAACTTTTTTAATGTTAACAGTATGTTTTGCAGTTATTTTTAAGGGATTTTTTTTATAAACAGGTTATATTTGACACGAATGTAAAAAAAAGTTGGCCCTTTAGTGATGAGCGAATGTCGTGTTTTAAAGGGGTAACATTTCTTTGTTTTTTATTTAGTTAAACTTCTATATATGTACATATGTACATAGTAAATAAAAAGTATGTACTACATATTACATTACATTATATTTATTTATCGGTAACTTCAAACTCTAGCCAGTGTGATGTAACTGATTTAAGTTTGATTAAGACTTTATTTCCCTCTCCATTCCAAATTTTAAAATACTTCTGAAAAATCTCGGTGACATTTGCCATCTCGGCCATAATGGTGATGTCTGCTCCTGCAGGCGCACATGTTCGGCATATAGCAGTAACCGCCTGGACCGCAATCACTGAAGAAGAGTGTGGATGAATTCGAATACACAAAGAGTATATAATGTAGATCGTGTTTAATCTAAATTGCTTACACTTGACAAACGGGCGTGCAAAGTTGTCCAAAAAGTGGTGCGGAACGTAATACGTAACCTTCTGCGCAGATACATTCACCATTGTTGGAACACCTGCCGTAAGTGCAGCGCCCAATGCAACGATTCAACAATCGGTGTCGTTGTTTGCGGCAACGCATCTTTAACGCATCAAAAGTGTACCCTTTCCGACAGACGCACAGATTGGGAGCTGCGCAGTACCCACCGGCCTGCTTGCAACCGGGCAAACAGTCGGCCGCGCAAATAAGTCCGTCCGCGAACGATGTCATATATGCGCCATCACAAGGACACTCACTCTTTTCGTAGCAACCACGAAGATTATCACAGACAATAGGACACCGTGAGACACACTGTTTCGTATTGACTATCAGCATTTCGTACTCGGAGCACGGAAAGGGCGGCGGATTTAAATCATAAACGTTTGCGTGAGAATTTATTGTACTTGTGCAAATTGTTAAAATTACTAATAATTCGATTGAACGCAGCATCTCGTTCAATGGCAAATCACCAAATGATGATAGATAATTGATTAACAACAAATCTGCAACAAGCTTTGCCCGCAGATACACTTTGGTTGCATAGTGAAAGTGTCAAATAGTGTGTGCGTAATGTTTAATCAAATTATTTGAGTGCACGCTCTAATTAATTGCACAAATATTGTGTAATTCCCGTCGCTGTTAAAGCATCGCCAAATGCATTTTAATTTCGAAACATGGAGTCACATTTTTAAAAAGATCGCATTCATCGACTTGCCGGCATGAGTTCATTTGCGATAAAAAGCTAATTAAAAACCAAAACTTAATGATATCATTTATGCCGCAATGTACTGAGGAGCGGACTCAAACGCAAGCGTTTCGATTGACTAAAAGGTTCTCATGTTCATCAAGGCGCGGTTATTTTAATAAAGGCAATTATGAAATAAATAATATGTAATAGTAAGTAATTTCATCAAATATTTTTAAACATTATTGATATTTATTTGTTTTATGAATATTATGAAACACCCGCGTTCTACGCAACCGCACCTGTTTACATACATACGTTTCAAGCCGGCAAGCATAGCAGATGTTGCATTTGGATGGGGGGCACTTTGGCAAGCAAGCGATTGAGCAAACGAATGACGGAATAACAGAACGCAAGGGAATAAACGCGCTTCGGGCATAGCTACATTTTTCACTCTCCCTCGGTTTATGTTTTTACGCATAGCTTGAAAACACAAGTTTTCTCTGTTTTCTTCATTCAATGTTTCCATTTTATGTGCAGGGGTGGTGATTGCGGTCTGATGTGGCCCAACTTGCCCGCTGACTTGTACCCTGCACATTCCTGAAAGTTAATGTATTTGTTACATTTTGTTGAATTCCGTCCCGATTATTTAATTTTTAAAATAAAATTACATTGTCCATCTTCAATGATTTCTAACTATATTAGAGCTGAAAGATAATCCATCTTAGCATTATTAAAAATTGCAGGGTATTAAAGTATCGAGCAGATTTGTTTTGACTTATATTGTTTCTTTCCATTGTCAGCCATATTTCTCATTAATAAAGTATCTTTCGTTTCAAAGGTTTGTCTACAAACATAAGCCACAAAGATTGAAATGAAAATATATGTTACACTTTTTGGCTTATTTTCATTTATGTTTTCATGTTCAACTTGGATATTTAAGGCAATACTTTATGACTTATAAGATTTCGTTGGATTCCCAACGTTCCGTAGCTTTGTGCGGTTAGCATATTATGTCGGCACATAGCGTATAGCAACTTAAGAAAGTTGACTATTGAAATTTGGAAAATGCATTAAGTTTCAAAACGAACTGCATCTACATCAACGAGATTCTTCAAGAGTTTATGTTGCACCACGAAGTGCAGAGAATAATAGAGAGTGAGTGCTGCAACATATCAAAGTTGCGTATGCCGTTGTTATATATTTTCTGAGAGTTCGCGAAAAAAGCTATTAAGCCTGCGCGAAAGTGTTAAGCGATTATTATTATTTATCATTGATTACGTTTTGAATATAATTAATAAATAAATAATAATAAAATAAAATTCGATTGTAAATGCAGGGCAAAAGCTATGTTGAAAAATGGTGCGCCCCCTTTTTCCGTTATAAAGTAATGTGATATAGTGGCTATCTTTACAAAAAAAAAAACTCCACTCGCGCTTCTAATAATCATTTCGTCTGTGTCCAGTAGTAGTTCGAGCTGCCGCACCCTGGAAAAGTTCAATTACATTGCGCACTCTTTGGCACGCACACACACAAAGCAGTATGGGAAATACACGCACGTAGAAAGCTTCGTCATTACGCTTACTCCAACGCATTCAGAGACGTCTGATACGGCCGGCTGCCGTATTTATGAATCTATTATTTATACAATTCGGGCGCGCTGCTGGGCGCAGCTCAACAACAATAACAAAACAACAAAGACAACATTTGCGACGTCAGTGGTGGCGGAAACTATGAGCGAATAACACAAAACAGACTTACGCATAAGCGAAACTTCAACAGCATAAAATATAAAGAATACCAAATAGTTTTCAACGAAGGAAGTAAGCGAGCAAGTGTGTGAGCGAATGAGTATGAGAGTGCAGTGGTAGTTTGTCGTTGGATTAATTAGAAAAGAAGTTCTTTTAAGGTCGACGTATACCGTTGACTGACAAACCAAAATAAATACGAAAAGGTATCCGCTTGGACAGCACCAAATAAACCGAACTGTAATTAGCAGTAAAAAAAAATAAAAAAATGTGCTATATAATAATCACAACTAGTAGTCTAGTCTGGTTTCTTTTAACATTAATCGCGGATATGCTAATCATAACCGCGATAGTTACGCCCAAATGGCTAATTGCGCCGCGTGTGGCAGATACATTGCAACACATACAACAAGTCAGTGTATACACGAGTTTGCCCCCGCCACTTGGACCCCAGGCCAATTATGATGATAATAATGTACACCAGGAAGTTGTTTATCACGAGCAACAACATCTTACTTCGCGTAGCGACTCCGTTGGCATTTACACGCGTTGCAAGATGATGTATAAAATTGGCTATCACTGTGGCCCCTTCGATTTGGACGGTTTTGCTACGGACAGTAATGTTTATCCAAACGAATGGAAGGCCGCAATGTTCTTCATTTCGCTTGGCTTCGTTTTGCTCTCCGGCACGGTGATACTCACATTGCTAACCTGCTGCCGTCAATCGGCCTTCGGCAAGAGCATACACAATATGACAGCTTGCGTGCAGGTGGTGTCAGGTGTGTGTGTTGACGGTTTGTAAAATAATTTCGATTGACAGTTTGTTTATCTTACAGGCATTAGTGTGATGTTGGCGCTGTTTCTACATCCGTTGGGTTGGGGCGCGCAGCGTGTGCAACGTTTGTGTGGTCCAGACGCCGAGCCCTTCTATCCGGGCGCGTGCAATATTGGTAAGTGACATATCATTTCAAGATCATTCGTTTGCAAAATGTTTATTTGTATATTTTAGGAACATCTTTTTACAGTGCTTTGGCCAGCATTGTACTTACATTTATCTGTGCCGGCATCAGTTTAAAAGCCGAATCTTCCAACATGCGTACACGCGTGCGTCGTCGTGTGGAGGAGGGCGGTAAACTTGTGTGCATTCCATAACAGTTCACAAAGATAACTTTTTGAAGAGCAACAATCATTATTTACTTAAGTACTTTAAGGCATGTATTTTACAATAAAATTTCGAATTTAATAATCGTAAAACTTAATTATTAACTGAGGTGGGCAACATTTACACTTACATATTACTTTCGTTTGCCTTTAGCTTTGCTTGGTTTGCCGTCGACAACAGGCTGCGCTTTCGGTATGTAAACACCATGGTTGGTCTTCTTAAGATGTGCAAACAGTTTGTTTTTCGAATCAAAGGTAGATTTGCAGGTGGCGCAGATATGTTCAACGCCATCCACAATACTATTGGCCGTCGGCGCTGTTATTGTTTTGGCAGCTTCCGTTGGCAATGCTTCTTTAGCTAGTTTTGTTTCATTTTCTCGCTTTTGTGTGTTTGGTTGTTTTTTACTTTTATTTCGTTTGCCACCTTTCTTGTTGTTACCCCAGTCGTCACCGTCGCTGCTATCTTCAGCTTTTTGTTGTGCAGCAAAGATATCTGATTCCTCTTTGGAATCCTCCCCATTATTACTTAACAACGGTTTGTTGGCAATGACTTTGTTTGCTTTTTTAGATTTTTTGTTCTTTTTCGTACGTTTTGTTGTCTCGTTTGGGGTTTCAATTTCTAATTCATTGCTATTTTCATTAAGATCTTCGACAGCTTCGTCGTGTGATTCGCTATCAAGATCTAAATTGTTTAGCGCCGACTCAGTTTTATCTAAACTATCATTTGAATCACTTTTAGTTGCCTCGTTGTAAGCCTCTTCTTCTTCGCCCATTTCTAAGCGCAAGCGTTCCATATTTTCACGGTGCTTTTTACTATCTTCATGATTCGCAAATGCGTTCGCATTTTTAAAAGACTTGTTGCAGGCTACACAATAAAGTTCATCAACATATTCTTCATCATCTTCTTGGTCTCCCTCGTTTTCATCAGAATCAGTATCCTCGTCTTCATAGTCAGACTCACTACCATATTCTTGCTCCAGCTGCTTAAGCTGTTCCTCGTAGCCTTCATTGAAAGCACTGTTATTTTGTCGTGCTGCTGCCAAGTCTTCCTGTCGCTTTCGTAATTGCTCACGGCGTTTCTCTTCCTGTTTTTGTCGATTCAACTCAGCACGTTCCTCCAACTGTCGTCTGTATGCTTGCATACGTCTATCGCGTTTGCGTATGAAAGAAACTAGATTCCGCACCTATAAGTATGCAAAATTGTAATAATGTGTATTTCTGTTTGTAGCTTTTAAATCTTACTTCCTCATTTCGGTCTTTGCGTGCCTTCTGTACAATCTTTTTCATTTCCTTTTCGACTTTGCGCAGTATATATCTATCTTTGATCTCTAATATGTTATAGGGACACAACCATTCGTATGTCTTTTTGGTGCTGTATGATTGCCAATATGCATAAAATGGACCGACTATATCTTCGTAACTGCTGTCGGCGTTACCGAAACAAGGTATTGCATCTATTTCGTCTGCATCATCCATAAACTCAGCATCTTCCGCCGCCAGTTTCTGGAACACATCATTATATACACTATAGAAGCTCTTTGTGTCATCTCCGTAGCCTTTGTAGCAAGAGCTGGTAAAGTACTGAAATACGTCCAGACTTTTCTCTTCATACTCTGAATTTTTGCCTCGCAATATTTGTTCGCGATGATTGTCGTACCAGGCTCTTTCTTGCTGATCCGAAAGCACCTCATAAGCCTGTTGTATTAGCAGAAAGCGTTCTTTTGCTTCTTGCAAGCATTCAAGGTTCTTGTCCGGATGCCAACGGAGCGCCAACTTTCGATAGGCGGATTTTATGTCTGCGTCGTTGGAATCGCGAGGAACTCCCAATTCTTCGTAGTAGCAACGCATTGCAGCACTTGATTTACTCGACTATTTGCAAATTACCGTAAAATTCTGCTCCTAATCCTTTAAATTATTTCGTTTTTGGCTGTCGTCGCGTGTTTCAAGTGGCATCAATTCCGGGTGTTATTTGTGTTCTACACAATTAAGAGAAACAACAACAATTGGTATACAATATTTTTGATAATTATAATTCAGTGCCCTACCTGACACAAAAGAAAAAACCATGCTAAATTATTACAAATTAATAAAAATTAGCTAAATTTTAACGCTGTCTGTCTGTCTGTTAGCATTCCGTCCAGTGCGACACAACCGCCGGGCTCAGCTCAGTTTTTGGCAGTGACTCTGTTGTGACACTATTATGAAACGATATTGCAGTTTTGGTTTAGCGTATATCCCGTGCATTCGTTGGGGAATTGTTACCTCCCTTAAATTTAAGGAAGTTTTCAGCGCCGAGAAAGAGACGGCATTCGAAAAAAGAGACAAACTGGCTGAAATGTAGGCTAACAGGGCTGTTAAGGCCGTATATTAAACAGAGAATGGAAGTCACTTGATGTATGTTCGCTTCAAATGTCAAGTGACATGAGTTGGTACACCTGCAAGTCTCTAGGCAGATTGACAATCTAAATTACAGTAAAATTTACAGAAAATCTCTGATGATCCGCCAAAAATAGTGATGTACAAATTGTAATGCACTGGCCACTATCGAAACTTAAAAATATTCGATATATCGATACTATCGTGAGTTGCCAACCCAGCTCTACTTTGAAAATTGGAAAAAAATGAAGTTGAGAATGAAATCGATAAATATTTAAACTTTGACTCGTCTGAATCTTGCACACTGACATTTTGGAAAAAAGCAAAAGATCTGCCACTTTTGCAGGCATTGTCGCGAAATTTCCTTTCAATTCCAGCTAGCTCTGCTACAAGCGAGCGCCTTTTTTGAACGTCTGGCAGAATTCTCAATGAGATATTGACGAGGTTAGCCACTAAAAATCTAGATATTCTAATTTTTTTAAACAAAATATGTAGTTTTAAGAAATAAATGTTAAATCTATTAAAAAAATTATTTACCAAATGAAAAATTTGTATTTTTTGTTTTGTGATAACGATCGTATTAAGCTTTTAATTTAATTTATTTAATTACCAAAAAAAGAAATTTTAATCGGGTCGTGCCTCAAAAATTAGGCCTGCACCCATCTCTAGTTTGTACACTTGCCAAATCTCTAAGGCACGATATAATTAGAGATGAGCAATTTTACGTGATCTGTGATTTTTTCACGGTGATTCGCAAATCACAGAGTCTCACTGTGATCGAATTGCTCGTTAAGCGGTGATTGGAAATCAGAGTTTTAGAAAGAACTGCTCTCCTTCAATTCAAAAAATCCCTTAACTCCAACCAAAAACCCCTAAAATCCCTACAATTACTAGGAAATTCCCCTAAATAAATATTAATGGGCCCTGCTCCAATATTAATACGTGAAATGATAAATAAAAACATGAAATCGTACCTTAAAAAAATTTCCTTATAGAATCGCAATGGTATTTTAAAAGTAGACTAACCGAATCCGTCTGATGAATTTGGGTGAACGAGGCTCTGGCGGCCAATTAAATGGAAGAACAAGACACATCCCTAGCGAATGCAGCGCAACATACGCCAATCCAACACTGCCGTGTTCTGACATAAACAAATGATGGAGCAGGTTTTGGATTCCGCATCAGCTCGCTCTGGCAACGCTTTCAAATTAAATTTGAAATTTTAAAAATACTGCAGCTTTGCTTAACATTTTTTAACAGTCATCATTTTTATAAAAATTGACCATTTGTAAAATTTTCGGCCAGTCAATCGATTTTTTTTTGTATATTGAATTACCTTCAGTTTTCCATGTCTTAACAAACACATTCGGCCAGAGGCGCGTAATTATACCATCTGGGGCCCATGGAAAATTTATCAGAATGGGCACGTTGTGTTTTTTTTCCCAGAATTTAGACCCGTCCCCCCTCTTGGTGAGATTTTGACGAACCCCTCCCTCTCTAACTCACATGAGATTATGATCAAAGTTTGAAAAGAATTGTAAATTAATGGTCAAAAAAGTTCACATGAGATGTCCGATGAACCCCTCTCTCCTTAAGTGAGATTTTGACGAACCCCCCCACCACTAATTTTATCTCACGTAATTTATGGACGTCCCCTAAAGTTTTGCTTTTAGTCATATGGATTGGATTTTCATCAGTTAACACGTTAACGAGATGTATCAGAAACTCCTTATTAATAATACTATGTGTGTTTCCACAAAC
Organism: Phortica okadai; assembly: GCA_034638295.1. Lineage (NCBI taxonomy): Eukaryota > Metazoa > Arthropoda > Insecta > Diptera > Drosophilidae > Phortica > Phortica okadai. The sequence goes on from CM067851.1 coordinate 8,370,987, forward strand.
CATTTCGATTGTACTATATTGCAAATTAACTTCAATTACACATTCATACGATATTTATTTTAAACTTAATAATAATTAAAGTCAATAACAACCAAAATAAATAAAAATTTAAATAAAAACGGGAATTTTCGTGTATTGTCAAGCAGTTGTTCGTTACCTTTAACCTTGCGTCATAGATGGTCGACTTGCGGTCTTTGCTTCTTGCGCTGGCTTTTCCGCTGTGCTGCTGCTGGTCTGTGTTGTCTCCTGCACTTCACGTACATCGCTCTTTTCTTGCTGCCGAACAAGTTCATAATAAAGGCCACGTTTGCTCATTAGCTCGTTATGTTTGCCAGACTGTAAGTTAGATGACCAATTTTTACTGTTTATTTTATTTGATTTTTCATTGTTATACCTCTACAATCCTGCCTTTGTCAAGAACCACAATTAAATCTGCGTTCCTAATTGTGGACAATCGGTGCGCAATGACCAGTGTAGTGCGATTAAGCACGGCAGTGTCGAGTGCTTTCTGTACTTCAGCCTCACTCGTTGCGTCCAGAGCACTCGTTGCCTCATCCAATATTAATACTTTTGGATTCTTAAGTAAAGCACGTGCTATTGCAATTCGTTGTCGCTGGCCACCGCTCAACTGTGTACCTCTCTCACCTACATTCGTTGTATAGCCAGAAGGCAGTGCTGACACGAAATCGTGTGACTGTGATAATTTTGCAGCAGCAAAAACGTCTTCCTCCTTGGAATCTGGTCTTCCGTAACGTATGTTCTCAAATATTGTCGTTGCAAACAATACTGGTTGCTGCTCAATAAATCCAAGTACGTTCGCACGTAGCCAAAATGGTGATAAGTCTGCAAGTTTATAGCCATCAAGCTTTATAGTACCTGAGGTTGGTTCATAAAACCGTTCTACCAATGCCGCAATTGTCGATTTTCCCGAACCACTGGCGCCAACAAGTGCGACAGTTTCGCCAGGACGCAGCGTTAAGCTAAAGTCCTTTAGAACGACCTGTGATAGATTAAATATGGCGTTATGTAAAGGACAGACAGTAAAATGAACAACTACATTACATGATCAGGTCTCATTGGGTATGCGAAAGATACGTTTTCAAAACGTATTTCGCCATGTAAACGCTCTACTGGAATTTCATAGCCTCTAAGTAGCTCTACCTTAGGTTGTAGCTGCAAAAACTGTTGAGAAAGGATAGTATGGTAGGTATAAAAAATACGAATTGTTTATACACACAAACCTCAAACACTCTTGTTCCAGCCGTCATGCCGCGAATCATTGTGCCAAGCAGAACGGAACCTTGCGCCAGTGATCGTTGTACACCTTGTGATGCCACTAGAAAAGCCATCAGCGCGCCAGGTGTTAGGCTCTCTGTAGACATTAAGTGACCGCCCATGAACAGTGTTGATAACACTAAGCTGTTAAGGAAAAAGTTTGTCAGTCCTTGGAATATTGCAATGCCATAGCCAAGCTCCTGTGATAGGCGAGCGGCTTCGTTTGTTTCGTGTTCGAATAGTTCCATTTCACTAAACTCGCAAGCGCTTGAACGAACGGTACGTATGTTGGACAGAGCTTCTTCGCAGACCCCAGTCGCACGTTCAGACTAAAAAAGGTATACGTGTTCAAGCAGAGAACACACACATTTTTGGTTTTTATCTTTGACTTACTTGTGCTTGTGAACTTTTACTGAGGGCACGAAGTTTTCTTCCTAAGTATGTCATAAAAAGAACAACCGCGGGCACACTCGCAAGCGCAATCGCTGCCATATGTGGTGATATCATAAAAAGTGATATACTGCCACCGATAAGTTGCGTCGCACTACGCAATCCTTGCGAGACAAACTGTTTGAATGATGTTTTAAAGTCCTGAACGTCAGCGGTCAATCGATTAACCAGCTCACCGGTGCGGTTTTCGTCAAAGAAGGAAATGTCCTGAAGCACAATTTGCTTAAACAAGTCTTGGCGTATGCGCGCCGCCATTTGTTCACCAATACGGCTCAGCAAGTAAATGTAGATGAATGTAAATCCAGACTGCAATATGTACAGACTCAACAGGTTACTGGCCGGCTTGCTTACATCTTTTACAAATGAATTGTGCAAGGGATCAACGACATAAGTGTTTGCATAACGTGCTAGGGTATTGACTAGATCGCCAAGTAGTGTGGGTATGCGTATATTGATAAAGGCCACAAGAAGCGCTGCCTGTTAAATAATAAAATTTAATTAGTCAAAAAGCTTATCAAAACGACGCCAAGAGATAACGACGGCAAGAAAATAATTAAATTACTCACTGCTATCGCTCCGATCAATTCCCACAAATGTGGCTCCATATATGACCATAGACGCTTCCAGTCGAATTTGTGATCCTCTTGTGAGAGTGTTTTTTGTAAAACACCCGCCAAACGATTTCCTTGGCATTCCACTTGACGTCGTGACAGCCAATTACGTACGCCAAGACCCACCGTCAAGCCACTGCCACCCAAAAGCAAACCTTGCAGCTTTGTCGGTGGTGCTGTTCGCCGAGTTGTCTGTTGTTCCACAATTTTACTCACATTTTTCAGTCTACTGCTCAAATCGCTATACCGGGCAGTGCGTTGTAGCGTTGGCTGTGCCTGAATGCTCGGACGGGGCAGTTGTTGTAGCACGTGGCGACTGCGTAGTAGTAAACAAATGATGCCTTTGTAAACAAATCATTCAACGATGACATAATATGTTAATGAGACATGCCGTCCTTTGAACCCACCGGGTGGGTGCTTCAACTTACCTTAGCATGTCGCTTCGCCCACAAGTTGATGTCAGCAGACGCAGCATTTTCTAAGAAAGCTCAGGTACACTCAACAGTTGTCAAAGGATGCAAAAAACCATCTAATATTTATTTTAAACAAGAAAATGTTAGAAAGCAAAACAAATGTTGTTTAAAATCAGCGTTGCCAGATATTTTTTTACCAAGTCGGGATTTTGAAACTTTTTGATTGAAAAAAGCGGGACTTTTTCAGAAGTTTTTAAATATTTACCTTTTTATTTTAATTTAAATTACGTTTATGTGGCCAAAAAAAGCAAAAAAAACTCATGAAAAATGTATTTTAATATTACATTTAATATTTCTGTGAAAACTTAATTTCTTTTAAAGTTTCCTTTTTCTCTTTAATAGGTGTGAAGAACTATTCACAGAATAACTGTAAATAAAACCGGATAAGTAATTCTTCTTTTATTAAATTTACAGAGCCATTCTTTTATGTCATCCGACCTTTTTTTATGAGAATTAAAAACGGAAGACACTTTTATGTTAAGTTTAATATGGAATATTGACATGACTTCACTTTTCAGACGCCTCGTCTATTTCTTCCTTTTCCAGTCGCAAGTGTACCACATTCAACAGTGGTTCACTGACACAGTTGACATTGCAAGCGATAAGCGAGCGCAAAATGTTCATTCATGTTCACAATTGCATTTCGTGGTTCTGGTTTGAAAAACTAAAATGAAACTCAAAAGCAATTATTGACTTTTCATGGCCATGTGGATTTAATTGCTATTTTATTATGGAGCTATCTCCAAAAAGCGAGACTGAGCTTGTTCCGCGCGGGACATTTATTTTTGATTTAAATATCGGGACGTCTGGCAACGCTGTTGAAAATGTTGTTGACAGAGGCGAGAAAGAGTTGGCACGAGAAAACAGTGACAAAGTAGGCAACAGGGCTGTTAAGGGTTTAACAGCTGAAACTTTTGTGTCAGTGAAAGACGCACTTACTTCGAAAGTGACGCATTTGGGTCTCAAAAGACAAGAAGATGGCGAGACGGATGAAAAGTGACTGCTGAACACAAGGGCGTAGCCAGGTTTTCACAAAGGGTGTCCAATATCGAATGACTAGAAAAAGTATCGATATTTATCAAAATAATAACAAGCCAACCTACACTTAGGGTCGTCCATAAATTAAATGAGATAAAACTAGGGGAGGGTCACCAAATCCCACTTAGAGGGTGGGGGGGTTCATCGGACATCTCATGTGATTTTTTTAGTTCACTAGTTTACCATTTTTTTCAAAAATTTACATGTGAGATTCAGAGGGAGGGGTTCGTCAAAATCTCACTAAATCTCATCAAGAGGGGGGGAGGGGTCTTAGATGCTAAAAAATCGATGCACCCAAACATCGATGATTCTCCACATCTACACGGCTAGCCGGCGGCTCAGGGTCTGAGTTCCGAACAAACACTCACACTATCGAGGACTGGCATTTCAGAATTGAATTTTTTTTCTCACTTCACACCAAACACACAGAGGTCCAACCATGTCTTACTTTTGCCTATTTTTCCTATAATGCCTACTACATTTTGAACTACTACAATGAATGGCCCCTTTTCAATTGTTTAGACGAATCGAATTTAGAAAAATTTAAAAATTCGCGTTTTTTAAAAAAGAATATAATCTTAATTTTGCTCATCTTACGTAAAAAGTATCAAGAACATAAGTCATAATAAAAATGTATATTATATTTGATTTATAATAATATAATTCATTTTGGGGAATTTCAGGCGTTTTTGGTTATTGTTTAGGGGGAATAATATTGAAAGTTGGTTACACTGACAGCAAACATTTTCAACACAGCTAACTTTCGGCCTTCAAGGAGACGTCGATAGTAGCCAAAAAACGCGCGTATTAAAGTGTACACCTACCGTCACATGAAGAGGGGGCGGTGGTCCTTACGACCGTATTACCAAGGACAACAAACAAACAAAAGAAAAGAAAACTTTTCCTTTCCGGCTCACAATACACAAAATAACATGCAATTCTAAATATAATTGAACTTAAAGAAATTATTTTTTTTTTTGTTTTTGCTTAGATTTGGTTTTATTGTTCTTTTATCCTTTCATTATTTCTTCACTTTCAAAATGTTTTTTTAATCTTTCACTTGAACTTTAATTTTTTTTCCGTTGTCGTCACTGAATGTTTGTTCGATAGTGAAATTTTATCGTTTTCGGCCTCAACTGCAACACATTGTTGCTTAAAATACCAAGAGTCTTTAAACTAAATACTTTAACGAACTTAGAAAAATTAATAATAATTAATCCATTAGTCAACTTGCGCCATCTATTGTCATTATCCTTGGCTTAAGCCGTCGGTTGATGTCTGGGCTTATTTTTATCGTTGACAAAATTTTTGGGGAAAAAGGCGCTTTTTAGTATCAATTAGTGCAAGCAAGCAGTTTTAGAGTCATTACTTTTTTTTCACACCACCCTTTCATAGTGACTTCACAACTGTAGTCATGAGTTCGATCCAATGATACGATAATTTTTTCTCTCAAGCACATGGCACATTTGACACTGAAAACGTGTTCGGGTTAATTAATCCGTCAAATCCCGCATGCAGCCGGAATTCTGTCGTTAAGAATCTCGATTATCCATCGCGATGGACTGAGTAATTTTCTTTTATTATATTTTTGGTTTTTATATTTTTTTTATCGTGCGATGAAAAACGACTAAAATTGAGGCTTCTAGACTAGAATACCTCCTTAATAAAGTAATTTTGATCATTGAAAAGCGCCACCTATAGGTCATTGGATTCGAATTCTGTTCAATTTAACATTTTGTTCTAAAAAGAGAGTCTATGCAAGTTTTAATAGCCGCTATTGATTCTTATGTTAAGAAAGTAACTTTGATCATTAGAAAGCGCCATCTATTGATCATTGGATTCGAATTCTGTTCAATTTAACATTTTGTTCTAAAAAGAGAGTCTGTGCATGTTTTAATAGCCGCTATTGATTCTTATGTTAAGAAAGTAACTTTGATTATTAGAAAGCGCCACCTATTGATTATTTGAGGCGAACTCTGTTAAAATTAACATTTTGTTAAGAAAGAGTGTGCCATCTTAACATGGATCTACAGAGTATTAACAGAGAGTATTAAAATAACCAGAGAGGAAATCACGCTCAGCTGTTAACTTTCATTCGGAAACATTTTGCGGCCGACTTAAGTACACTTGTGAAAAAAGACAAAAAATGAAATTTTTGTCAGCCATTACTACTAGTGTTGACAGTTAAAAATAGTTTATGGGTTTTTTTGTTTTTGTTATTGAGACGTTGTCGAATTTTTTTTCGATTGCATTTTTATTTTGAATTTGATTTATGTTTCAGCAAAATCCAATTAGTACAGTAAGGAAGTCGTAAAAAAGGGGGTTACCTGGAAAGTTTTGCGGGAGTTTTGAAAATTGGCATCAATATGGATTTTGGGTTGCTCTTTCCGAATTTCCACTTTGCGACCTTCTACGACCGCCGCTCGAGCCGCCATTTTGAAAAAATGGCGTCCAAAATCACTTTTTCGATCATATCTCCATTTTGGCTCATTTTACGGCAAAAATATTTCTATACTAAATTAAACAGGAGGAAATTTCCAACAAATTATGTTCTAACCTTTTTTTTCGTTAGACTAACAGTTTAGGCGTACGAGCGCCGCAAAGTGTACAACTTTGGTACTATGGTTTTCATACATTTTGTATGGAATTTGGTATTGTTTTGAATGTTAATCTTACTCTCAGTCCAAGTGATTTAGATTTCACTAACTTTTATTGTGTTAAAAGTTGAGATTTAATGTTATATTAATCGTCAATTATAATAAAAACGTTCCAAATTCAAGTGCAAATTTACAAATCCAAACCAACCGTTTTTTCATCAAAAATTGGCGTTTGCTTATGAAAGAGGCAAGTAACACTTGCATGGTTCTGGGCCTGTAAGTCTGTTGACGGGTTGGGAACGTTGTGTTTACTTGAATATAAGACAAGTACAATATTAAATATAAGCATCAAACACAACAAATTAAGCAAATTTTCAAAATTTGGATTAATCAAAATCCCATACAAAATGTATGAAAACCGTAGTACCAAAGTTGAACACTTTGCGCCGCTCGTACGCCTAAACTATAAGTCCTACGAAAAAAAAGGTTAGAACATAATTTGTTGGAAATTTCCTCTAGTTTAATTTAGTATACAGATGTTTTTGCCGTAAAATGAGCCAAAATTGAGATATGGTCAAAAAAGTGATTTTGGACGCCATTTTTTCAAAATGGCGGCTCAAGCGGCGGTCGTAGAAGGTCGCAAAGTGGAAATTCGGAAAGAGCAGCCCAAACTCCATATAGATGCCAATTTGCGACACTCCCGCAAAACTTTCCAGGTAAAACTACTTCCTTACTGAACTAAATATTTTTTGAAAATTATGATTTTTTCAGAGAATTTTAAGTTTTGTTTTTTTTTTTTTGAAATTTTGATTTTTTCTACGCATTTTCACAAACATGCCAGTATCAAAAAACATTTTTAAATTTTCAAAATTTCATTTTTTACAAGCAAAAGTTGTTTCACCTTTTTTTTTACCAACATTAGTTATGATTATATGAACATAGTCATTAAATTTGTTTTTAATAATGTTGCTAATTGCATATCATATTTTTGGGCAGTGAAACATTATTATTATTTGCAACCAAAAACAATCGGCACAATTCAAATTGTGCATTTTTGGATAAGAAGGGAGAAGAGACATAGGCATACGAAATATAAGAAAACATTTTACTTTATCAACGATTTGTTCGTTTTTGTGTTAACAGTAGTCTCTCGTAAAGCGTTGTCCAATATTTCTTCGAACACTACGTATTGTATTGTTATCAAAGTTTTCCTGTGTTAGTAGCCTAATAACAAAATTGTGGTTGTCAAATGTTAGTTTTTGGATAAGAAAGGAGAAGAAGTGTGTCGAGGCAACGCACAGAAATCAAATGCCAGTTTATGGGTTAAGAGGGAAAGGTGACAAGCAACGAGGAAAAACACAAAAATCCTTTGAGAGTACTTCATCGTATATACAAACTGCAACATTTGTTTACACACAAAGTATGCGCAAAGTTGTATGCGCATGCAGCGCTTGCAAACTGCATTTATGAATTAGCCCTAACTCTACTACATACATTTAACATAAGAGAAAGTAAAATGACCTTGCGCAAAAGCATTAGGTGTTTCAACGAAACAGTCAAAGAGCAACAGGTCAAAGCAACCTGCGCAGTGCCTTATTGACATTGTCAGTATTAAGCAGACGGCGCTTGGTTTGTTTATTATTTGACTTTGATTTTCGTTATTCATATCATGAATTGATAAATTGCCAACAAAGCCTTGCACATTTTGTGATCTTACGTCAGAAGTATCAAGACTCCCTCCTCCCTATGTAAGAAAAAATAAGACCTGATTGAACCTCCTCTGAATCATCTTACGTGATTACCGAATGGTCTATTATTTATTTTGTATCCAATTTATGTGAGGGGTTATGACGCGCGGCATCTTTAGCTAAATTAATGTGTGTAGGCTGTCCGGTGTTGCATGTAGACATAAGAATTCACATAAAAACAGGGAAAGCGTCCGGATAATCAAGATCCGTATAATCGACGTCCGGATAATAGAGTTTTTACTGTATTTGAAATTTTTTTGTGAGATTTTCTTGCGCGTTTACGCCTTTGGAAAAAACAGGTTTCTATTTTCAATCTCGCTAGAAACAGCTATTTTTGCTACTTAAAAGTTGGCAGCATTGGCAAAATAACAAGTGCTGTATGCGGGGCTGCCAACTTTGTAAATGTGAACCGTTAACTTGCTCAATGCATATTGTTTTCTTTAATAAATAAAAGGTGTTTGAATTTTTGGAAATTATTTCAAAGAATTGTGTAGGCAGAAGTATAACAGGAGCTCTTGCCACAATTACATTAGTTGTAACCGCAAAAAATCATTGTGTGACCACGAGATTTTTGACCAAATTGTATCTGGTTGCGTAAAATTCCTATTTACATACTATGTGTTGCCATTTCCGTTGCCATTGCTGTAAACGAAATAATTTTAACCCAATTAAGTGGTTTTTGTACATTTTTGCATTCACATGAGTGCCTCTGCTTGTTCGGCTTATTTATGTCACGCACAATGCAACGCAACTCAGTATTGCGTCGCTCAGGAAAGCGCAGCAAAACACAATGCAACAGAGCAAGACAAAAAATTGCCATAACAGGCCAATGGAATTTTTGGTTAAATGAAATAATTTGGGTTATCGTGCGGCAAAATTTTGAACGCGGCACGAACAAGTCTGCTGTTGAGCACTCAGCAGTCAGTGAACGCTGACTCTGACTGACTGACAGACTGACCGACCGACCAACTGAAAACGTAGCAATTTCATTTCGTGATTTTGTATACTTGTAGCCGCCAACAGCCACGTATAACCGCACATTTCGTTTCCGGTTCGTTGGCAGAGCTGGCATACATATGTCTGTGTATTTCATAAACAATATTCCATAGCTTGTGTAGATGTGTGCATATGTATATGTGTTGCATATAAATCAATGCCATTCCGGGCCGACATGATTCACAAATGATCAAAATGAATGACCGGTCGACCACAATATGAAAGTCTTATAAATAAATCAAATAGCATTTGATCTTTTAGTTGATGACTTTTGTTTTGTTATTTTCTTATATTCGATATTATTAAAATTGTATTTATTGTTTGTCAAAAATATTCATGATATTTTGACATATCTACATACATACATACATACATATGTATACAAAAGAGTTTAATGGAATTTAATTTTTTTTGTTTTCAACTTTTTCTGTTTTTTAAGGACATTATTTTCCATCATTTCACTCAAATGCTTCGTTTATTGTTGGCACTTTCGAGAAGCCATTGTCACTGATGTAAAAGTAACTCTCACTTTTGTTTGCAGTTATTAAAATTTAATGCAATACACACCAACCCTCACACCCACACACACAAACGCATACATATGCTTGCAATGACTGCAATTCATTATAGTTGCTTTTCCATTTCCTGTTGTTTAAAAAAAGTGCATGCACTATTTTCCTTGTCTAACTAAACGCGCCTACATAGACAACACGAGCAACAATTTCATTTTTTTTTTTTTTTGTTATGTTATGTACACGTAAAAATCTTTTACTAGTGCTAAGCTGAGCTGAGCTGAGTTGAGTGCTTTATTGTTTTGTTTTAAAATTCAATGAATTCTAAAATTTCCATCTATGCGCACACAACAGAGAATGAGAGTGAGTGTGCGTATGTGTGTAAGTGTGCGCCTTATGGTATGCTTTTATTTTACTTGGTTGCCTTGCTTGTTATTCAGTCTTTCATGCATAAGGTTTTGTTGTCAACGTCACCGATCTCACTTGCAACATTTCCTTGCATTTGTATTTAATGAGAGCTTTATTTTTATTTTTATATATTTTTTTGTTGTTTTGTTTTTGATGTTTGACTGTTTGATTTGAACTCATTCAACAGAAAAGTCGGTTGAAAGTTTAACAAGTACGTGCCAAAGTGAAACAAGGTCAACGAGTCTTCTGAGAAAGTAAAAGTAAAACTCTGTAAATGTATGGTTACTTTTTCATATGTATGTATGTTATATGTATGTATGTATGTAGTACGCATAAAACAAGAAAATTTAAAATTCAACAATTATGCTGTGCATTTTAACTTTAAAACATTGTATGCAGTATAGTCAAAAATGTAATATTAGTCATGAGGATTGATTCAAGTCAACAGAGCTGCATGAGCTTTATTCAATTATCACGTATACGCAGCATATAACAGCCAATTAATGGACATTAAAGGATGTCAAAGCAAACCGCAACTCTAAAAACTATTGCCATTGACAGCTATTGCGGTAACACATGTCACAGATGTACTTCATATTTAGTCAAGCAATTATTTCAATGAGGAATTAACTTGTAATTGTCTTCAGACCAAAAAAAGTGATTGCGGTTTGTTAAATATTTGACAATAATATCTAAAATTTTGCAATCAAATGGTTTTGAGTTCAAGTCTACACAAAGGAAACTAATAAGCAGTAAAATTGTTAATTTGTTCATTAGGTTCAAAAGGTGTCACAAGAACGTACCACTTCATTTAAATGTTGACACATACCTTCGAGAAAAAATTCTTAAAAAACTCTTACATTACATGATGTCATACAATACGTTCGACAAATTAGCACTTAAATATGATATTTATATTTAATTTAGAACTGCCGTATGTGCACTTTGGTGATTTCAGACTTTTGATAAAAGATATTTTAAAACTAAGTTACAACTTATCACAATTTTATTAAATAAGTGAAATATTTTCGAATTATTATTCTTCGAGTTTTTATACTCTTCACGTTAGTGAAGACCGTCTGTCCGTCTGACTGTATATATACGATCTCCTCCCACAGTTTTGAAGATATCGAGGTGAAATTTAGCACAGAGACTTTTTTTGTAGGATCAACTTATTTGTCGGATCAAGCCATATCGGACCACTGGAACTGGTAGCCCCCATATAGAAAGATGAAGAAAATTTTAATCGTTGTATGGAAAACTTTTTTGTTTTGTAAGATAGAGGGTTGAAACATAGTAGTTTTAAGTAGTCCCACTAAATGCCTGAAAGTTTCATTGAGATCGGGCAACTGGAACTGGTACCTGCCATACAAAATAAAGAAGAGGAAGAGAAGCAAGATTCACGTCGTTGTATGGAAAACTTTTTTGTTTCTTAATGAATTGCCTTGAAACTTCTCACTTATGTTTTTAGGGAGGCATTAAAACTATTTTGACAAAAATGGGCATTGTTACGCCCTCTTTTAGCCAAAATCTATAAATTGCATGTCTCAATGCCAATCATGTCAATGAGCTAGAAAATATATTCAGTCAAAAAAGTGGGCGTGGCACAAGAAATGGCGTGAAGAGTATCTAAGCTTCAGCCTTGCTGAAGTTAGCGTCCTTACTGGTTGTTCTTTTCTTTTGTTAGTTTTTTTATACAAAATAATAAATACACAAACACACAGCCATTGAATTAATTGCGCGAGCGTATCGTAAAGAGTCGTTGTTATTGCCTGCAGTGTGGCCAGCGGTGATTGTGGTTGCCATGTGAAACATTTTTGGCTGCTTTTGCTTTTTGTCGCATGAACTTTTGACACACTTGAATGATTGAGCTTATTAGCGCAACATGAAGTTTGTAACATTTTAAAGAGACAAGAAAAACATGTAGAAAGGCCCTACGGAGATAAGCCTAGTGAGATCTGAAAGTACTTATTTCTTATCTCTCCGGGGCCGATTCACTAGGCTTATCTTCCTAGGGCCTTTGTATTAAAAAATCAAAGTAAAATTACCGAAATATCAATAAAAAACAAATTAGTTCTGTGAGATTCTACAGTAGTAAGTTTATTTTATAGATTGTGCGTGAAGAGCATGAAATTTTTGGCAAGGCTGAACTTATTTTGCTTTTCGATTTTTATTTTTATTATTTTTATATTAAAATTTTACTCATCGACAATGGATATTAACCTCTTTGTTTGAGTGCATGCATGCATGTGTGCGTGCTTGAGTGCGGCATGCGCTATGTATAAGTGCGTATGTGTGAGTGTTTGTTTCCGTTTACATGCAATAATAAAATTCACGAATGAGTGCAATGCACAAGTAACTATATGATACAATACGACCACAGGTTGTCTCCTTTATTGATGTTGCATACATCATATTGTTGCATTGTTGTTGTTTTTGTTGTCCATTATTGAGTTGTCGAAGCAATTTGCATGTGCATTGAAGTGTTGTTGTCCTTGTTGTTAACAATATTCAAAATGTATGCTTTACTCTTATGATAATTTGAATTAAAATACAATTTCAAGACAGAAAAATAGAATTGGAACTAGGAAAATAAAAAACAAAATTAAATTAAGTTTATGTAGTTTAATCAGAAAATCTTTGAGGCTACATAAAAGATCAGTGACTCAATTCATTGCATGCGAAAGGTTCATTAATTTCATATTAATAGCATATTACTTTGGCTTGGCGAAGCATTAAGTAAAACCTTGTCGTTGCGCTAATGATAACACACACAGACATACCCATACACACAAAAACATACAGGGAGCATACAATTTCAGCGACAGCAGCTTCAATTGTATCTGAGTATTTAACCCGTTTGCTAAATGATGTGAGCATAATTGGCTTTTTCCATTCATCATGCACACACTAAGGACACATCAATTTAGTTAATTACGAGAAGCTTACTTGCAACACTAACTAATGACATGAGTTCAAGCATTCACACCAAATCTACTTATCAATCTATCTTCTACTAATGCTTCAACTCACTTAGCTAATTTTAATTAATGTAAATAAAAACTATAATCCACGCTGACATAAAAATAAAATGAATAAGCTCCAAAGAAGGACATTTTCATAGAACTAATGAAACATTGGTTTTCCAGCACAAACAAGTTAGAAAATTGTCATATAAATTATATAAATATAATAAATATTTCAAGTCTCATTAAAAATGTCTTTTTTATTTACATATATACATATAAAAAAATTATGGGAGTGTTTTAGAATATATATATATGTATATATACCATATATATTTATTAGGGTGTCCCTTATTTTGCAAGGTTCTTATTTCTTAACGCATATGAGCTAGTTTTGTTCATTCTACTCTAAAACATTTCCATGATTATTTTTTTTTTGGAGCACTGGAACACGTGTCGACTTGCGTTCAAAACATCCAAGTTATAGCGGCGTCTTTAGTGTAACATACGAGTTCTTCGTTTTCTCGTCATTTCGTTTCCAATTTTTTGGACAAACAATACACATAATGTCTGTGGAACTTAGAAACAATAAAAAAACGATGTATTTTTTTGATTGGTGAAATAAATCACCAAATAATGGGTGCTAAATTACCGACTAACCGCCAAGTTCTCGCAGAAACAATAGAAAACAATCATTAATATTTCAATGCTTTTATAATTAAAAAAATTTCGTTTTAAATAGTTTACTGATTGTTTCATTCTCTACGCCCTCAATTCGCTAAAACTTCTTTACGCTTCATCATAATTTCTCTGTCCTAACGTTCATTCGACTTAATTCAGTTTTGAGATGAACTGAGCTATGATAGTTTAACAATAAGCATCGCACTTTTACTCAAGGTCTGTCACGTTATCCTAACTTTTCTTGTCCCAACTTCTCTACATATTTTTGTACCTTTGACCCATCAGCATTCCTGTGGTTTGGAATTAAAGCGGTTTTCTTTTTTCACTTCGAATTTAAAGAGATATTCATTAAAAATCACATAAAATATCTGACTTTTTACCCAAGACAAGCGGCAGAATGAATGACAAATACATTTTTACCCGTTCGTGCATAAATGCCGCGAATGAAGTGTCCAGCGCTTTTCAATTATTTGTCAGCGTGCCATTCCGCCGTTGTTGTTGCTGCGTGGTTAAACATGCAGCCACCAAAAAGCCAAAATGAATACATTCATACGCATACCGGAATAGAGTCCGAATTTTCTATTAAAATTGTCAGAAAGGAAAAAATAAAACGAAACAAAAAAAACTAAAATGAAATTGTTGCTGCATTGAAGGCATAAAAGCTGAGGAGCACAAACAAAGTCAAACCAAACGAAAAGCCGCGAAAACGTTTCAAGAATTTTTAATTAAAAACGCTAAAAGTCGAGTGAATTCTTAAAATTCATTTAATAAACGCAAATGAAAATTGCCTTGCATTGAAAATAAATAATTTCATTTGCGTGCGAGCGTGCGTGAGTTTTGGTTTCTGGCATTGTTATGCACATTGCGTATACAGCGTGTTGGCAACAATAGTTGAGCTTGATTGGTGAGTCACAATTATTAAATTATTAAGTGTGCGTTTTCATAACAATGGCATCAAAACATGACAAAGTCAGCACAAATTCAAAATGTAAAATATATTCTACGCTATTTAGTTATTGTTTTTTAACTCCAAAGAAGAAAATATTTGTGGTAAAGTATTTATTGAAACAATTTGAAAAATGAGCCGGAAGCGTTTTTATAAAGTAATTGATAATGAGTTTTTCGGAATGGTTTCACTTTTAACGTATTTTTAATAGAGTAAATCTCATTTAATGCTTTTTGCTTTGTTCAAGAGAAGACATCAATAGGAAATAGTGGTGAATTTCTTGAACACTTTGTAGGAATCTGAAAAAACATCAAACTTCGTAGCAAATTTTCTCGGTGCTGAACTGGTTTAACAATAAATTGCTTTTTAGTAAAAACTATAAGTTAAATGATGTAATGCATTCAATCCAGATCCAATTAATCCGAACAATGAAACAATAATTTGAAAAAATGTTACACTTTTTTTATTTTCGACATATATTTTAGCCATAGTCAAAATCGCTTAAGTAATTCAGAAAATCTATACAAATAAAAAAAGAGCATAATTTACATAAAAAACTATGTTTTCAGCGGATTTTAACATCAAACTGGATAAAATGCAAATTTTCTACTATGCCATGCTGAGTACAGAAAGTTTATATTTCGACACTTGCCCACTGCAACACACACAAATAGTTTGATGTTGTACATGGTATGCGCAACATACAAAGAAGTCTTGCATAATTGCTATTTAATGCATAAAGAAATCTTTCAACTTAGGAGATAAGACACTTTGGTGAAGTTGAAAATATGTAAAGGAATTCTATTGTGCATCAAGTTTGTGGTCACAAAAAAATATCTTCCAGGCTTGTTATTAAAAGGCAACTAGTTATACAAATATACCAGCAGAGGCAACAGTTGCTTTGCATGTAACATGGGCGTTGCTGTTGTGGGCGTGGCCAAATCTACTTAAATAGACTTTTATCAAAATGTATTTAATTTCTTTTTTTATTATTTTCATTTTTGATTATTTTTGCTGTGAAATTGTACAAGTTTTGTGCTCAACACATGCACGCACGCGCTCTACACAAACACATAGACACATATGCACATGATTTATGCAAATTGAAACTGACCTTAGACACAGTGCAACATGGCACAGACTGTCGTGACGGGCGATTTGCGAAAATGCAGTAAACGAAAAGAAGGGCATCAGTGCAGGCAGCAGCTGCTTAAAGCTTAGTGTTGTTGTTGTTGTTTAGATGTGTATGTGTATTCGTATTTTGTAGTTTTAGTTGTTTTGTATCGTTAGTGAAGCCCTTAGTTTCGTAATACATTTTTTTTGTTTTTCGCCATCATTTCATGAAATTTACATTTATTTAGACAAACACACATACACTCTGTAATACTATCACAAATACATAGATATACAAACACTCCCATTATAACAGTGGGGCTGAGCGGGTTCGTTGAATTTTTGGTTACTCTAAATTGAAAACTAACATGAATGTGCTTGCATATTTCAACTACTTTTGTTGAAGCTCACTTTGGCGTTTGCTCCACTTTGGCATGTTTTGTTTTATCTTCTTCTATTTGAGTGTGGGTGTGTAAGGGGTGTACATATGTTTATTCTCATATTGGCATGTACATACATAAGTCGGTCTGCGTGTTTGTGTGTGTTTGTTATTACAACTTGCAATTTTAGAAAAGCATGACCAACATTTTCATGTTCGCATCCATTTTACATTTTTTAATTTTTATTAATGACTCCGAACGTATGTATGTATTTCAAATCTTCTTTCATTTTTATTTTCATTTTGTATATTTTGATTTTTTTCTGTTAAGTCATTTAAACGAATTAGCAAAGTTGATTTTTTGTTAATTTAGTTTTTTCACTTGCTTACTGCTAAAAGTTATATGAGAGTGGTTTGGCGTATGCAATAGCATATTTATATGAATTTAGTTAGTGTTACCTTAGAAAAAAACATATAAAAATATGCGTGTGATTTTTAATTATAAGTTATTAAATAATTAATGTATACAAAATATTAATTTTTTTTACTTAGATTTGAATTTTATGTTTATATTTTCTCTTTTATAAAATGTTCTATGGTTAGATTTAGTTTTCTTTGTTTTTTTTTTTTTTTTTAATTAAGCCGAACCTTGTATTGAAGTAACTATTTGGATTAGTTTAATAATATAGATAATAATATTCTATAATCCTATGTTATACGGAGCAACACATTACATTCAGCAGTTCAGTGCGCGAATTTAGCCTTCGAACAGTTCTGGGTGATCTGTGTGGCAATATCATGGTAGTATGAGATCAGTATGATTATCACTTGTTTATTTTTACATTAAGAAAAACTAAGACTAATGGGTTCAATTTATGAAAGTTTGCTTTAAGATATTTTCGAATTAATTTTCACCAAAAAGCAAATCGATCAAAATTTCAAAAACAATATTTTCAAATAAGTATAATCTGGTTTCAAATTCTAAAACTTTACGGTAACCTTAGCAATGAAAGACTCATATGTGCATATTTTATATTGATACTCTTACTTTTGCCTATGATAAAAAATAAGATGATCGCAGCTTAGTTGGCAGCGTCAACGATTTCGTTTGAAACTCTTAAATCAAACAAACAAACAAATCCTTGAAATTTTTACTTTAATATAAGATTTTTCACTATGACAACACAAACACGCGCACGAAAGACATGCAATATTTGAAGAAGAACTGAAGGCGTTTCAGGCCAAGGAGAAAATTTCAGTGCTCGACAAATGTTATTTTTGTACATATTCTTTTTTTTTATTTTTTTTCTGCTTGCTTGTTCAAAAGAAATGCTGGATTTGCAAACACATTTACTAAAATAAACGTGTTGATTTATTGATTTTGCACTTCGCATAATTTACTTAAGCACAAAAAAGACAACAACACGTAAAAAAGTGAATATGACAAATAAATAAAAAAATGAAGCAAATATCAGAAAAAACAACAGTCAAGATGTACAAAAAGTCGTTGTGTATTTTATTTCTGGTATGCTTGCTGATTGTCGTGGTTATCGTTCTTTATTTATTTTGCTTTTATTTTGTTTATGCACACTCACACACACACACACATACATATGTTTGTGCAAGCGAGCGACTTTGTTGCTTAGCAGCAACACAGCAACAAAGGAGCTAAGCAGCGTTAAAGGTGAAAATCAGCCGCCATTGGCATACCGTGCGCCATTCTCAAGTTGTGCGCCATGAAACGGAAGTGGTTTTCATTTTATGCATTTGAGCACATTTACACATACAAATGCACACATGTACATGCATACATATAAACAAACATTTGTATAAAGAGTTACTAAAGTGTTTTTATGTGCATGTGTATTGCATATGTGCATATGTGTGCATGCTGGATGTCTGTATGTCTGTACAGGTGTTGACAATATGAATTGTTGTTAGGGCCGTTGATATTCTTTTTCTTCTGCTTCTTCTTCCATTGCAGTTTTTGCAACTGGTTGATCTATATACATGTATATGTACACATAGGTATGTCTGTGTGGGTGTGTGTGCATGTGCATGTTAAATAAATTTGCATATTTTAGTTCATCGTTAGTTTGGCAAAAGTTCAATTTTTCTTGTGAAGGCGTAAAAAACAATAAAA
Organism: Phortica okadai; assembly: GCA_034638295.1. Taxonomy (NCBI): domain Eukaryota; kingdom Metazoa; phylum Arthropoda; class Insecta; order Diptera; family Drosophilidae; genus Phortica; species Phortica okadai. The sequence goes on from CM067851.1 coordinate 8,389,323, forward strand.
CGTTGATTTTTCTCGCACTCAGTAAAGAGTCGCATAAAAAATAAAAAAATACAAATAAAAAACCAGTAAGGGCGGTATAGTTGAGTATTCTCAACTATATAATACCCTGTACACACACCTATGTTGATAACACGTTAAACATTCGCCGACAGCAAAAGCAGTGTACCACGATATGGTTTGTGTATTTGCTAATAGTGAAGCAGGGCTCACAGTGCAATGTTGCCATTAGATGGCGCTTTAGTACGGGTTTTGTTACGAAGCATTGCTGCAAAATTTTTGTGTGTTGGTCTTTGCGAGGAAAGTGGTAGTTTGTTGTATGCAGTTTTAAAAAGGTATGTTATCTGAGTTTGCATACAAAATTTCAGCATTGTATTCTTTATACTTTAGGAGATACAGCAATTTTAAGAAAAAAATGACCTTTTGTTGTGCTCGATGGGCGGGAAGGAATGGGCGTGGCAAAAATTCCTTCAAACTTCATCTAGTGTTCGACCACACGAGTCTATCTTCCAAATTTCAAGTCTCTAGCTCTAATAGTTTTCGCAGTGTTAAGTACGGTTTTTGTTACAAATAGGATAAAGCAGTGTTCAAAGCGCAATTTATGCCAAATTTCAACTTGTTTGTCTTTGCGTTGTCACACAGCGTAAAAAATTAAAGTTTGTGGTATGCAGTTTTAAAAAAGGATGTTTACTGAGTTTGCATACAAAATTTCAGCATTGTATCTATTATAGTTTAGGAGATACAGCAATTTTCAGAAAACAACTTTTTGAGGGGAAACGAAGGGGAGGGGGAAAAAATGTGGTATGCAGTTTTGTAGAGCTATACATACTGAGTCTACATACTCATTTTCATGTTTCTAACTCATCAGGTTTTCGAGCTACAGCCTTTTGAAAAAATGGGTGGTGCTCGATGGGCGGGAAGGAGTGGGCGTGGCAAAAAATCCTTCAAACTTGATCTAGCGTTTGACCTCACGAGTCTATCCACCAAATTTCAAGTCTCTAGCTCTTATAGTTTTCGAGAACCATTGGTGAGGACGGACGGACGGACGGACGGACGGACGGACGGACGGACGGACGGACAGACAGGGCTATATCAAATCGTCTTGTCATCCTGATCAAGAATATATATACTTTATAGGGTCCCCCTCCCCTCCTTCTATGCGTTACATACAAACCGTCTCAAACAAACTTAATATACCCTGATACACAGTGTGTGTACAGGGTATAAAAAATAAATAAATCAAAGCGAATGCAAAAAATTTAAACTGAAAAATTTCTCACTATTTGTTTTATTTTTCTATGTTCCATTTTGCAACATGCTAATGAGCCGTTTGTTATGCAGTACAATTCTATGCATGTCTGTTAGTGTGTGTGTGCCTTTGTTGTATATTTGTTTGCTCGTTTTAATGTATGCTGTTCCCTTATGCTTGTTAAGTCGTTTATGGCAGATTTTTTGCTTAAACTCGTTTTGCGCTTGCTTGCATTTCTTGCTCGGTTGACTATAAATGATTGAAAATCATATAGAAAATGGAGAGCATTTGTTTTTATTATTGTAGTTGCTTTGCTTGCTGCATGTAAGGAAGCAAAAACATTTTCGAAATTTTTGATATTTTATGCTGAATAAGATATTGATAAATATCAATTGGCTACAATCAATTGTGAATTTTATCAAAATACTACAGAAAAGCTTTGAAAAACGAAAAATGTTTCATTAATGCGGACACTAAGGACTCCGTTCCGTCAACTCTTTTAAAAAAATGATCAGAGCTCGTTTAATATCTTAGTTAATATAAAAATGAATACGTTTCGCATTCCATTGCAATCCAAATACAGTCATTTATGGTAATCATTATCAGAATTATAATTGTCAGTCATAATAAAAAATGAAGATATTAATAAACTTAATGTTAATAGAGAAAAAACTGACATCCTGAGAGCGATACGCTCTTAAAATCCAATTTACATCCCATTTAATAGTATTTTCCTAATAGCGGTGTCTATTAGAGTAGCCACAATTGCGGGGTTGCATTCGTTGTATTAGAACTTTCTCCAATTTAAAGTTAAATAAGTTGAATATGAAATTTTGAAATTAAAAAAAAAGTTAAACAGAACGAACTCTATCAAATTTATTACTTTTACTATGAATATTAAGGAAAAATATGAAAAAATTAGTAATTTGAATAATTCGTTAATTCAAAAGTTGTCCGATTTCTACTACTATTTCATGTTTTTTTTTTCAATATACATATATATTTTTTTATTTCGGCTTATGAAAACAAATCTAAGCTTTTGGTGGATCTAACTTTAATGAAGTATTTAAATGTGCCGCAATGCAAAACAAAACCAAAATCCAACTCAAACAAGCGAAAGCAATGGTAACAACAACAATAACAACACTAACAACAAATGCAATAACAACAATATGAGTAACAGTTACAGCAATACAAAATAACAAGCACATGTGTATTTGAATTGTATGTGTATGTGTCCGAATGTCTGTCTGCCTGGGTGTCTGTCGCTATGTCTGTCTATCTGTGGTTTTATTTTCATGTATTTCGTGTATTTTATGTCCATGGTCTATATCTCTATATGGAGTAAAGAACATGCGACACATGCAACTCACACAATATATTCATTGCTGTTGTTGTTTTTGTTGTTATTGTTGTTTTTTGGAGCAACCAAAGCCTGTTGTAAAAATACATACACATACGCAAGCTATGCATAAATAGTCGCGCACAACACACACACACACACACTTATAGGCTTGCACATACAAACATGCTCACACGAATTTCAAGCGAAATTTTATGATGGTATTTTGGTGTAATGGCGTACCGCATTGTAGCAGCAACAGAAGCAGCACCAACAACAACAACAACAACAACAACAACAACAACAACAACAACAACAACAACAACAACAACAGCAACAACAACAACAATGGCAACAACAAGTACAGCCTCAACGCCAAAAGCTGCACCGTTTTAGCCTCTTTGTGTAATCTAGTGTTGAAATATGGTTTTAAGGTAGATTCAAGGCAATTTACAATATTGGCCGCAATACAATTTCCGTGCACGGCAGCAGCAAAATAACAAATAATATAACGTTACCGAAAGTAAAATAACGTTACGTCGCTTAATGTAACGTCATGTCGAAGCAAAGAGAATAAAAAAAATAAATAAAAAAACAAGCAAAAATTACAGTAAAATAATTGCATAAACGTCACGGCTGCCATACAAATTTATATGAAATGCCTGCGGCTTATTTGTTGTTGTTATTTGTTGCTGCCACTTGATGGACATGTCCATCTTTACTTAAATTCTCTTTTACAGGAAAATACGATATTATTTAAATGCATGGAATGGCAAATAATTTGTATAATTTATTGGGCATATTAAATGATTAAAGAAATCAATTGCTATCAGTAGAAGGCTTTAATTATTTAAATACTTTAAAATAAAAAAAAAACACAGATCAACGACAACCTTTTAAGCAATAATAACTTAAAAGGCATGTTAAATAATCAATACAAAGAAAAGAAATGAAAGTTAAAATTCACAATTATTTGTGTGTAGTTCTGATTTAAATCATCGTGAACTTCAAGTGAAAATAAAATAACTATCAAGTGAAAATAAAATAACTAACGATTGATGATTTGGTCACTAATCAAGTCTCTTTGTGTATTGACTTCTTACGAACATACTAGATTAGTTGTAGGATACTCCTTGTAAGGGAACAACAGTGAAGATCTTTAGTTTTATCTTTATTTCAAAAAAATTAAAGTCATTGAGTACACAGAACTTGTCAAAGAGATATACTGGGATATATGCAAACATACAAAATCCTTCTTCTAAAGTAGTTGGTTAAAAAAATTAATAAAGTAAAATCTTCGATTTAATCTGATTGTACTTACATTTATTTGTGTTTTTGTTTCTTAAAAAAATTGAATTTCCATAGTAGATTGATTTCAATCAAAGCAAAGCACTTAAAAAAAAAACATGCTGAGCTATCAAATATCTGTTAAAGTGAAATGCTTGGTGGTTGCTGTTGTTGTCTTGGGGCACTCAGAGCTCGCAAGAGAGTTGTTTGTCTTGGCTAAGCTAGCAATATGAAAACCTTCAATAGTAAGTACAATGCGCTGTTGTTGTTGTTGCCAATGCACATTTGTTAGCGAATGCATTTGAAAACGGTTTTTTTTTATTTGTATTTAGCGTGGATTATTTGTTTTGTTATATTTAAAAAGTTGTTGTCTTCAAAAAGGAATTGGCTTAAAAAAAATAAACTTTTTTGTTGCATTATGCGTTTTTGGTAAATAAATCATGCGAATTCGACTTAAGATCAGTGCACGAATGTTATGTGAATCATGGCGTATGCTTAATATTGTGCAACGAAAAGAATAATTTCTTAATTCATATTTGCAAATTCAATGATTATTATTGAAGTGAAAAAGAGAAAACATAAGCATATATAGGAACAAAAACCGCTGTAAATACGAGAACCACTTGACTATTATGCTAAGCGATTGTTGAGGTCAATCACTGTTGATGGTTGGTGGTGAAGCTTTGTGTTGCAAGGGTACGAAGGAAGTAAGCCTGCAAACAAAACCACAAAAAGTGGTTTACAGCATTTGTACACAACAACAACAATGAGAACGTCATTTTCATTTTCACAAAATTCACTGCACTCGAACAAAATGTCAGATCCAAGCCAAAGAGCACCGCAAAGTGAACCAACCAGCAATGAGTTGTCCAGCTAAGTACGCTGACGGCGGTTGTGTTGCGTAATTCGTCGTTGTTATTTGCCTTTCCTTGTTTTTTTTTTGCGTTTGGTTTTTTAATTGGAGTTAAGCGCTTTTGGGAAAAAAAACTTTGTTTTTTTAGGTTTCAGCGTGTATCTTTTTTCAAGGTAAATTGCACAATGACAACTGTTGTGCAATTTTATTGGCAAATTGAATATCGAATAATATGAAATGTTTAATCAAGATGATAGACACGTACAATAGGTATAGGTAAAAATAATAATCAAAACTAGTAGGAAGCTTATTATATCCTTGCTGAAGATTTGTTACTCATTGTGCTAAGTACCTACTGCCACGCCCATTTTACTTTCTTTATAATGAATAGAGAGAACCTGACATATTGACAGTTGCAGAGCATGACATATTCATATGCATGCTCTTGTGGCTTACAGAGCTTTCAATACATTTTCGTGACGAATTCATGCGTGGATAATGTTGTTTCATAGAAATTGCACTGAATTGGCAACGCAAAGCCATCATTAGCTCCATTTCTTAACAAAGTATGTTGTAAAATGCTTCGTAGTTGGTCATTAAAAAATAAAACCAAACGCAAAGCTTTCAACGCTCATACGCACGGTTGCAAAATGAAACGTATGTATACGTATGCAAAGTGTTATTTTCATACATAGAAATGAAGTAAAATAACAAAATGCTGACATGTCATGAATGCAAGCTGTGCAATTAACGCGCTTCAAAACTGCTTCATTGCGTGCATCAATTGGGCACAATAACTGTGCAAACTTTGTTGCGCAAGAAGCTTTAAAATTAAACGGAAAACAAAAAAGAAAAAAAAAAGAAAGGCAACACATACACACTTGTCTATATATAACAACAATATTGCATAGTAAATTCCAACGCGACAGAAAATTTCATGCATTTTTCAAAATGCGTTTCATGCAGTCAGGCTCAGTGGGTAGGGATGGATTCACTTACTTGCCAAGTGAGCAATTCATTTGCAGCATTGGCATTTTCATTTGATTTCTTTGCCGTTTTTCCGGTTAGCTTAAAAACTGAATAGTAACAAAAACTAGAAATAATAAAAAGAGAAACAGAAAACGAATTCAACGCCTTTGCTTTGTCATCAATGCCTATGGCATTCTATTTGCCGTTACAGCGTACTGTGACTTGATGTCTTTTTCATCGCGCATTTCTACAAATATTTTCTTTTTATTTCCATTTTTTTTTTTGTTACATTGCCATTTTTTTTTCATTTGCTTGCATTTACATATACATTTACATATGAGTGTTTGTTTTTGTTTTGCCTTCAGTCAGTCATCGTCGTTTTTATTGTTGGCTTTTTTCATTTTTTTCTTCCTCCGTTTTCTTCTTTTCCAATGTCATCATCGGCGCCATTCCTCTTCAACGCGCAAGATTTATGCGCATGCTGAGCAATTGAAGAAAATGCATGAGTTGGGTAATTATTTCGCAGCCTGACAATTAATTTGACATTTTCACTGCACATGCTTTTTCATTCTGAAGTTCTCAGCTTTATTTGGCTTGACTTTCAGCTTAACAATTGCAATTGTTGTTGGCTTTGCAAATAGCAAAGATATTTGTGTTTGTTATATTCTTTTAAAGTAAAAAAAATCATGATTTTTTTTCTTCTCTTAACAATTATTAATGTAACAATATACTTAAACGTATAAAGTAATAATTGTATGAAAGAAATTAATGTTTTTATCGTCCTTACTTAAATATACTTTACACGATATGTTATGCTTGTTTTCTATGAAATTGTGTTAATTCAAGAAATAAGCTTAAAGCACTCTTTAAACTTTAGCAACTCAAAGCATTGCAACTTGTACAATCTTAATTAAATGGAAAGAAATCTTGTACAATGTTCAATTATTGTATTTCACACAACGTTTTGGTAAAGCAACGTCACACCATGAAATCAACTCAATTCTGAAACACAGAGTGTAACATCAAACATGCTCAATAATTTCCAATGCTTAATTTTGGATGCTATTCGAGCCTCATTTGATTACTATTTTGCCAGGCGCTTGCTTTGTTGGCCTAAGTGTAGGCACACAATGACTGCAAGTGAACAACATTTCGGCATCATTTCAAAGCCGATGTATATACCTTGTTGTTGTGCTTTCACAATTGTCGCTTGGTTGGCGTTGTTTTGCTGTTTACAACCTAAACAGTACAACACCAGAGAAGCAACAGTCGAAATTGTCGTCATTTAACAAACTTGCACATTGTACACATACACATACACACGAACAAACATGTACATAGGAATACACAAGCGAACACATTTCTGTCATACGAAATTCATTTGAGTGCACTTAATATTGTTGCCGTTGCCAGACCAACTGTGAGTCAAACATTTCTCTTTGCTGCTTCGTATTTCGGATCCGCCTACTAAATGATGTCTATTTCTTTATTGTTGTGGTCGTCGTTGTTGTTGGATTTGATGTGTGGCAGGTAAAGAAAACTTGTTGTCACTTTATTTCGTTATTGTTGTTCCTGTTTCTTTGATCATTTTCTATTTGCATTTCACTATTTTTTTTTTCAATAAATTGTGCTGTCAATAATACGATAGTTTACAGACATCAGACTAAGCTTTTATAACATTGTCGCATTTGTCATTTTATTTGATTTCCAATTAGGTTTAATTAATTAACTGTGAAAGCATTGACACAAATACACACACTCACTCACATTTGCAATAACCGAAGTGAAAATAATAATGAAAACAATTAAAGTAACAACAATGTTGGATATAAAAGCAACAACAACAAGCACCTAATTGAACAATGTGTGTAATGGTGTATCATATAATTGGTTTATGTTGTGCAAAAGCACTTTGTTTTTCTTCTATATTGTATTTCAGATTTTGGCCGTCAAGCAGTTCGTATCTGCATTCATAAGTACATACGCATTTATATATATTAGAATGCAAAAGGTTTTGTAATGCTGTCAATAATCCATTAAAATGAACAGTAGAATAATTTGGCCAGAAGGTAAATTGTTAATACAATAAGTTTGTAGTTGGAAAGGGTTTTCTTTGGTTTTTCTATTTGAGTCAAATTTAAATTAAAATACTCAATAATTTTAACATTTAAAGCTTTTCAATTTTTATATCATAATTTATATCTTTCAACCAAATAAGCCAAGTCACTATAAAAAGTTACAAAGTAAATAAACATGTATTTTATTTATATAGAAAAATGCATTTGTTTAGAATTGTACAAATATTAATTTTTGAAAATAATAAATATATTAAGGGTATTCAGTAGTTCTCGCATCTGTAGCAGATAGCAGGTCTAGCAAACGAAAGCTAGTGAACGCCCTTCTGAACAAAAAACTGTCGCAACTCAGATATTCTGGCTAAGTAGGCTTTGAATAATTTGTGTCTAAATAATAAATAATATTCAAAAGAAAATACATTTGAAAATGAAAGATATGTGTTATGGTCTGTCCTAACTACAAATAAGCTTTGCATGGTTATGTGAACTCATTGCAATGATATTATAGGAAATTAAACTCGTTTTGTAAATTAAAAACGGGTTAAAAAAGCAAATTATGTTCAGCGATATAAAAATTATTTTAGTTCAAACAACATTGTCCCAATTCTCTTTCCAGTGGTATTTTCCACCTTCATCAGGGATTACATTCTTTTCTTAAATAGCTTAACATACTTATAAAAAAAAATGAAAGTTTTATATGCAATATTTCCAGAACGAATGGGTCTAGAAGAATTTAAAATTGGTATATTTGATATTAAATGGAAGTTAGATCCATTTCGATTGAAAATTGAGTGGGGGAACACCCTTTAACAGTCGCAACAAACTGATGGTACAGGGTATGTCAAAGTCGTGAACTCTCGACTGCAATTATTTACTGTAATTTTTGGAATTCAAATTCAAATAACTGTTGCAAAGTAGTCAGGGTTTTCCAATTGTGTCAAAAACATTCCAAATAATACCGAAAATTTGTAGTGTTATTAACACAAAACACAAATAAAAATTTGCTACATGTGCGACGATTTTTATATACATAGGCTAGGGTATGGCAATCTCGGCAAACTTTTGTTCATACAATTTGTTTTTGTAATTTGAAATTTTCGTTTGCTAGACCTGCTATCTGCTACAGATGCGAGAACTACTGAATACCCTTATTGTTTTAATGAATTTGAAAATGATTTTATTTATTTTTTTTTTTATTTTATTATTAAGACATACATACGTCAATATACCTCTTTATAGTCATTCAGCCCAGAAGGGCGCGCCGGCAAGCTCTTAGGCTATCTTTAACAACTCCAATATGATGTGTAAATATACAAGTTTCCGGAATGGTGATAATTTGTTTTAAAAAAATAAGTGTAGCATACTTTTAAGGGTTTTATCAAAGTTGCCAAGAAACGGTTTAGAAAAACAAAATATATGCAAACAATAAATAAACAAATTAAATACATAAAGCGGCTGTCATTTGTTGTGTGTTGCAGTTTGGCAAATGTATTCCTTAAATAAAAAATCAAAACTTTAAATAACCACAAAAGTTAACCAAACTAAATCAAAACTTTGCCGACACGAATCATGGAAAACACCCAACTTCTTCAACAACCAAACAAACAGCTTGAAAATAACACAGTCAAACGCCACCACCATCAACAACACCAACAACAACAACTAACGAAACCGCAAGGATTAATGAGATTTTATTGCGATTTTCAACACTAAATCCAATTTTGGTTGTTCCCATTAAAGTTCGTGTTGCTGATCTTGTTTTTGTTTTTGTATATTCTTTGCCACGTTTTCTATGTACAAATAACGGTGTACGAACAAGCCAATTTATGACGTGCTAAGGCAAAGTTTGAAATATTTGTCACTTATTTTCACGTACAAAAAAAAATTATATGTCAGTATTTTTATTAAATGCATTATGTAACGACATTTACATTTACATGTTAATGCCTTCATTCATAAGACCGCTTTTGTGGGACTCACAATTGTGGGGGTATATGAACCAAACTTAACTCAGATTCGGATTCAGTGGTCTGATCAAAAGTACAAATCATATTTTTTTTTGTGTCGATGTTATTGTTTATATTATTTGAATAATTTTATAATGTACACATTTTAATATTACCATATAAGCATGCTTCAAATTTAATTAACAAAAACGTTACAAATACCATTTTTTTTGCACTGTTATTAATACTTCATGTATTCGTTCACATTGTTTGTTGTTTATACTTTTATAATAATTTGATTTGATGAAATCGAAATACTTCGTTTTGTTTTTATACACTACACATTTGTGGCTTAGTATATTGAATAAGAATATGCCGCAGTCTTCAAAAATGTGACCTCTTGACGTTTCTGAGACATTAAAAACTTTTGGTTATAATTTATATATTATATATATTATTTTTATTTATAAGAATGATAGAGTATTCCACATTGAGCATGGCTGCAGAACATTTTGTACCTTTGTTTTTTTCATTTTAATTTCAATAAATGGAAACTAAATATTTAATGAATTTTTGAAGAGTGATTTTCACATTTCAATTTGTTTTTGATCAAATGCATTTAATATTGTTTATTTCTAATTAACAAAAGTGTTTTGAGTGAGAATTGATAACATTTGTATTCATTTTGTATATTGAATCTGTATTCTGCGGTTATCTTATTGCGGTATTCGGTTTTACATTGTGTTTTAAATTTGATTTTATTTTGATGAAAATTTTGGATTTCTCATTTTTTTAATTCAACGAAATGTAACAAATATGTAAGTATGAATACACTGCTTTTTGGCGCTTCACTTAGGATATGTGAGCACACTTAAAAATGAACCAAATCATTTATATGATATTTGATTCACTTGAAATAGATACCAAGAGGGAAATTATAAAAATTTCAGAGTTGCCAATTGGTTTCTTTTCACTATCATTCTATTTACTATTCGTAATTCTTCTTTTCGCATATTTTTAGTACTCATATGTATTAACAAATTTCGATTTTTTAATCCATGAAAGTGTATCACAAGTGCACCACAAGCAGCAACAAAAGGTATTACATTCAAAAACAAAATAAGATTAATAATTTATGTTAATGTGTATATATGAAAATATAGGTACACAAGTACGTATCTAAGAACATAGACGAACTTAGAAAATGTATCAATAAAAATGAAAACAACCAATGATTCCATGGGTCGAAAAATTCACTATCTGACATGGATTGCTTCCCGATCATCACATATTTAAATGGGTGTTTACCTATCTATCGTTTTTGATAGTTGAAAACACAATACTGAAACCTTTTTACAATTTTAGTTTTCAACCTGTGTTATTGTCGTTTTTTGTTTTACTTTTCTCATTTCAAATGCGAAATTCTCAATTCGTTTGCGCTTAAAAAGGAAAATGTGTGTGAAAATATTGCTGAAGAGTTTTGCTTGCAAAAAATTGCTTTGATCATCAAGGTGAATACGATACGGAACGTTAAGCATTCTTTTCCATGAAAGCTCTTTTAAATCTTGCATGAGCAAGCTGAACATGTGTTAGGAAAAAAAAATAAAAAAGGCGTACAAAAAATCGCGCTAACCAAATATAATTTCATAAATTTGATAAAAATAAAAAGGCAAAGGAACACAAAGGTTCTCTTTGTCAGCACTTGTCAACGTTTGTGTCGCTGCCTTGTCACACATAAGCCGTAACGTTGGCGGTTCATCGTTAGCAGTTGAGCTGCGGTTTCGTGTAGCATCGCGTAAATGATGTACGTTGCAAAAGCGAGCGTGAGGCAAAGCTTCAACGACTGTCTTTTAATTACACAAGTTGATTTAAAAAAAAGCATGTGAGCGTGTAAAGAGTTAAGCTGCAAACTCAACATGCTCATCTAAAGATGAGCTTGCATGTGTTGGGCCTTTTGTGTACGACCAGACGTATACGTAATTTTCATGCTTTTTTTAAAATTTTTTTTTTTGGTCGCAAGAGAAATACGTTTAATACTTGAAGGCGACAACTTCTTCAAAATTTACAGTCTGTTGCATGTTCGCATCTGTATGAATGTGGGAAATTATCTGTGTGTATGTGTGAGCCTTTGAAAGAAGATGGTTAGGCAGTGTGTTTGACAGGCAAGTAACGTTAAACAGTAAAAACTTTCGTATTGCAATTATAACATACGGAAGAGCGACGTTTTCACACATACACACGTACATACACCACAGACATACTCACACAAATGAACGACCAGGGAAACGCCAAGTTGAGTTTTTAGAGCCTGACAACCGTTTTTATGCCTTCTTCATTCATTTAATAGAATTTTTTGATTTTTTTTTCTTCTTTCGCTTCAGACACACTTTTGCTTTTGTCTAAAAAAAAATGCGCAAGTACGTTGTATATACGTATGTGTGTGTGTGTTTGGTTATTTTTTTCTACGACTTTTTGTCTTGGCATAACTTTTTTTATTGCTCGCACTTTTTTTTTGCTTTTTAACCGGAAGTCACTCAAGTGTTAATAATTTTATTATTTCCATGCCGATGCACAAACACATATGCAGCTCAGTATAAATGCTACACAGCTTTATTTCGCTTCCTGCTTCAGCTTCGGCTACGCTTTCTGTTGTACGCGTCGTCTTCGTTTTCGCTGCGGCATCATTGTCTACAAAAATGGTGAAACGAAAAAAAAAAAATACAAAAAACATTAACAACAACAACAATAAAAGGAAAACGGCAAAAAAATGTGCTGCATGTGTAATTTTTGTGATGTTTTTTTTTGTTGTTTTTATTCGTTCTTATTGTGGCGCAAAAATTTAATTATATACCACACATGCAGCATTATTTTGCTTGGTTCATATTGTGTTTTTGTTGTTGTTAACTGCCTGTTGGTTGCTGGCAAAGTTGGCTACTACTTCAAAGGCTACAACTTAAGGGTATTAAATAAATTAGTACTTACGCCGTTTGGCATTAAATTTAAAAACTTTTTTAATCTCTTCTTTCACAGAATAGCACATTTCATACTCTTTTTCAACTACAATGCAAACTGATGAGTTCTTCAAATTACACATGCAGCTTACATTGATGTGTGGGTGTTGCGGTAGCACATATGTATGTATGTAAGTTTTTGATATTCTCCCTCGCACTCTTTGTCTTTCTCTGGTTTTGCTTGCAATCAATATTTGCATTAGAAAGAAGAAGTTTTAATAACTCAAATATCCTTCATTTCTGCTAACTTCAATCAACTACGTTTAAAATGAATAGAGTATTTTAAATTCGTCTAAAATGAAAAATTTTAGTTTTATTATTTCTTTGGTTTATTTTCAGTTTCTCTTTTGAGCTGTGATGTGCGTAGGGGCCCTTGATGTTGTGTGTGATGTGAAAAACGGAAAAACTTTCAAATTGCTTTTGTCGTATTCCTTTTATTCTAAGAAATTCCTACTTTTTTTTTTTTAAGTATCTTCTGTGGTTCCTATACATTGTTAAGATTTGTTTTATATGTATAAAGTTTAATTTACAAAAATATTTGAATGGTCAACACATACGAATAAACTTAGTCAAGTATTTTTCTCTATTATCATTTTAATTACTTTTGATAACTGAAATAGAAAAGTTCGGTTATGTTTACATATTATTGCTATAGTGTAATGACATGAGCATGTTCCAGTACCTAGCATTTGTTAAAATAAATCATGCTAATTACAATTATTTTTTTTTAAGTTAAAAAATACAAACTTATGATTTATGTTAAAACAAATAACCGAAAAATCGAACGAATTGAATGTTGCAAGTGGAACAATGCACTGACACACAAAACAAAAAGTATGAAAGAGAATGGAAGAATTCATCACGATCGTGTTATGCAATGAGGTGTAATTTAAATAATGGGCAACAATCTGACACTGACATTTATCTGAGGTGAAATTCATAAATATAAATGAATACATGAATTTATTGGTGTGTGTGTGAATAAGTACAGGAAAATGCACAGAGAAAAATGGGTCATAAAGTAGTAACGACTTAAAGTTTTTTTTGTAAATGAAAAAAAAAAAAAAATTATAAAACATAGTAAAACATCCACAAAACAAAAAAACGAATATGTGATTTCTTGACTAATATGTGAACAAATTTTTTTTATTGGTGTATAAGCATGTTGTTATTTCATTTGTATATTTATATATGTATATATGTAGGTATATGTATATGATATTTATGTGTGTGTCTGATTCTATTTGTTGGTGTGTTAGCCAAGCTATGAAGCAATCAAAATAATGGCGCCAAATGCATACAATGAAAATAATTGCCGGTAATCCTTGGTTACTAATTTGTACTCATGTTGATGTTATTGTTGTTATTGTTGTTACTGTTGTTGCTTTTAGTGGCGTTACATTTGTTATTATTGCCGTGTTGATTGTTGTTGCTGTAGTTTATTTCATGCTCGCAAAATTCAACCATTTTACTGTGGCACATTTCATTATTTATGAAAGCTTATTTGCCATGGAAAATAACCAGAACGTATGTCGGAGCCACAACCCCATCATCATGTTTATACATACACACACACATACACACGTCTATACACACTAAAAAATAAATACATATAATACAAATGAAACCACAAGTCCGCATACGGACAGACTTATACAAGCCCATTCAAACCGCTTCTGCTATATTTTATATTTTACACGATTTGTATGCGTGTGAGTGTATGGCATAGAGAGTCTTATGTATATGTGACTGACTGTCTATTTATTTGTATGTATGTATGTATTGTAAATATGAACGCATGTTTATGCGCTTGTAACCGTGATTAAAGTCGTATTTGCTTTATAGCCTATAATTTTACGCCATTCATTATTTTCAATGGCCTTTTGCTCTACAATGGAAAGCATACTTTTTTTTTGTTTTATTTTTTCCTTTTCAATTTTTTGTTTGTGTTTGTTTACTTTTACTTTTATTTTGCAGCACTAAATGCATTTTCATTATTAGGATTCGTTTGCCTAATAATAAAATCACACATATTTATTTATTTTTTTGTGAGTGTTTCCGTTTATTTTTTTAGGCTTTGTACATTACGCATACAACAACGGGTATATATATATGAAAGTAGTGTAAAACATGAATTGTCATGCTTTTTTTTATTGGCTTGTAGTTTTTGTTAGCTGCGCTTCTTCTATATCTTAAAATTTTATTATGTTTTTCAGCACAGTTTATTATTAGATATACAATGCTTGCTTAATTTAATAGTTCTGGAAAAAGTAAGTTATTAAGGCAGTAATAAGTATGCTCCTCGTTAAACTCTATATATCTAGTAAGTATTGGATAACATGTACATAAGAACACAAGCAATTAACTGAGTGTCATTTTATGGTTCCAAGGCTTAGATTTAGGTTCTCTTAAGAGATTTTTAGATGTCTTGTTGTTTGTTTGTGGGATACCGACCCCATAGAGTATAGACACTGCTAACTAAAGTACTTTTTATGTTCCAGAAAATACCTCTCTAGATGTTTGAAGTCTTAACTATGAAAGTAAGATTCATATGTGTTCGAACCATATTTCATATTTAATATGATAGATTAAATATAAAAAAATAATTTTTACAGCACTTTCTTCATTTGTTTTATTTAAATAGCAACTTCAACCAAATTAGATTTGTTTAAATTTCTGGTAAGTATTTAAACTTTGAACAGTTTCATTGCCACATTTTTTTTCTCTCTGATTATCATGCACTAAAAAATTCGTGGTAATTGAAGCAGGAATACTTTTGTGGAAATATTAAACAAAAAAAAAAATGCAAAATTTCTTTTTTGAAATAACTGATTGTATGCCGCGTATAGATCACAGAATGGTTATAAAAAAAGCCTCTTAAACATTAACAAGAGGAACAAAACATTATCAATTTACTGCAAACAAGTTAACTTGATACTGTTACAAGTGACTAATTTCTGAATGAAGAAAAAGAGAAAAACATGTCCTTTCAACATTTCGTTTCGAAAATTAAATCATGGTTGTGGTTTGAATTAAGCTTAGACAGCTTAACATACAAACACACAAACATACACACACTGACACACACACACACACGCATATACACAAATGCAAGCATTCAAATGCAAAGAGTTACAAAAGTAAGGGAAATTGTGATACTCATGTGTGTATGGACAATGTGAAATGCGACAAAATACGTTTATAAACACCCGATACAAAAACGTAGTTAACGAACTTGTTTCGAAGCCGCTTCGTTCACTTTACTCGTTTAATTTCTTTTCATATATGTATGTGTGTGTGTGTTTCGCATACACGTGCTGCCAGGCAGTTGAACAGGACGTTTCGTTTTGTCTGCTTTTGTTTCACATTGCTTTTGTTTTTTTTTATGTGGCTCCATATTGTGAACAACATGGCAACTAGACAAACAAGTTGTCCGTCCAAGCAAACTTGGACTTACACACACATTGGGTGGACAAAGTATGCCAAGTGAGTGAACAACAAAAAAACAACAGAATGAGTGTTTGTGTGTGAGTGTGTGCGCAATTCAAGCAAAACGACACATTCGAAAGTTGCTGTTTGCCAAAAATTGTAACTTATGAATTTTTTTTTTGTTTTTGTTCTTATTCTTGTGTAGGCGTTGAGTTGCATACTAGTTTTGATTTGTTTTTTTTTTGTCTTAGAAACATGACGTGCCATGTTCGTAGAAATGTTCGTTATATCTGCGAAAAAAAAAAGGAAATGTTTTTTAATATACATACATACATATATCATTGTTTAAAAAGTTTTGTTGAGTCGTGCTTTAAAGTAATAAGTTGTGACCGTTTTCCAAATGTTTTGGTAAGTTTTCTTTTACAACAACTTGCGGCGATATAAGTGAAAATACCCATAAGTGAAGTTGTTTACAGTTCGTTCCTTAATAGAACATTCCACTTAAGAACAATTTCAAGCAACACAGAAAATATGAAATACTTTTCGAAGGATTCCTGTGACGACTACAAATACTTACGAATAGTAATTTGGGGGAGTAAAATGAATAACGATGGCTTTATATTATGATGCGAAATTGAGTTTTGCTAACAGCAAGTAGAAATATCATATGTATGGTGTGGTTATTGTTTAATCTACGATCCGTCAATGATTCCACCTTTTTCAAAAAATTAAATACCTTTTAGAAATATATTTTTTTGTTTATTGACTATGCAAATTTAATTAATAGTTCTGCATATAAAGTTGCAAAGTGCGGGCAGCAATTGTTCTTAAAGTAAAGTAACCAATGCTTTATATTTCGTTTCAATAACACCCCTCTGAACCCATAGCATCAAAGCCTCATTTCCTCTTCGTTGTTTCTCAGTAATGCTTTTTGCCAAACAAATTAATCCCAACAGTGCTCCTTGCTTTTTAAAATTATCGCTCCCAGTTGTGTGCGGCGGGCGAACGAATGCTTACAACTTTTCCAAGAAGCTGCGTTTGGCATTGGGAAAAATGAAACTTTCACCCTTGTCGCCAGCCCCTCGCAACTGTTGGAAAGTGTGAAGCGAAAAATCTCTTTCTGTGTTCCTTTTCCTATTCGCTAACTGTTGTTGCCTTTAAGTTATTGATGCTGTTGCTGCTGCTTTGTGCTGTATAATCACTTGCATCTCGCAACGTGTTTTTTACTTGGTTCCGTGTGATTTTCTACCAACACGTTTTGTCTCATTTGCACGGCTTTCCGGTACTTCTTTGAATGAAGTCATTTCTCAGAGTATTTTTATTTGCTTGGGCAGTTTGTAACACATTCAATAAAACTTTACATTAGCATTGAATTATATTTTGCATCTTCATAAATCTTTATATATATATATTTCTTGTGTGCATGTGTATGTCACTGAACTCCTCCTAAACGGCTGGACCGATTTTGATGAAATTTTTTGTGTGTATTCAAGGAGATTCGAGAATGTTTTAGATTCACAATTTGGTCCACTGGAAAAAGTTTTTTTAATTAACTTTTCATTTGTAAGTAGTTGTTAATTTCGCAAGTACAAAACGTAACATGCTTTGCTTCTTTTTACACTTTTGTATTGGTATGTGTGTGCGTTGTTTGTAAAGAGAACTCAAAAACGATGTGGGAGTTGAGGAACGATAGAACAGAATAACGGGCGTAGCAAAGCGCGCCAGGTCATACTAGTATACATATGTATATGGAGCTAAGTACAAAATGACTTTTAAATACAATCAGTGATAATCGTAATTTTGGAAAAAACAGATCGAGAAACACGGAAAAGCGTATTTCAACTTCGACATCATCGAAGTTGCTTGCATATCAAGCTTCCGCTAATGAAATTCTCGTTTTTTTTTCTTTCTTTCAGGTCCGTCATTGTGATTCTTTTACTACTCTAATTAAGCACGTGGACAAGAGAGGACAGTGACAAAATGTGACTTCATCAAGTGATTGGTTTAGTTTTTTTTATTTGTTGTTATGTTGCTTGCAATGCCAGCGCCGTTTCATTTGTTTTTAATTTTGCATATATTAATTACTTAATTGAAACTTATTCTGATTAAAGGAAGCAATTTGAATGAAGCACCATCTTTCTTTTAGTTTTATTATTTAATTATTAATTGCATAAAATCAACTGGATTGCATAACTGTTATTAAAACATATTGTGTATACAACACACTTTTTACTCAACGTATAAATAGTGACTTTAATGACTGCAAATATTTCCCAGTAAAATTCTATGAGGTTATCAACCAGGCAGAAGGGTTTTCACTGTTTGCGTTGGAT
Organism: Phortica okadai; assembly: GCA_034638295.1. NCBI lineage: Eukaryota > Metazoa > Arthropoda > Insecta > Diptera > Drosophilidae > Phortica > Phortica okadai. The sequence goes on from CM067851.1 coordinate 8,407,814, forward strand.
CATTATATTTGCGAAAGGTAAAAGTAAAATTAAACTTCTAGAACCAAAAAGGAAACCACAATCAGAGGAATAACAAAATAAAATAAATAAATAAACAAAAATAGTGAAGGAAAATGCGTACGATACCAATTACCATTAACATTATGGCATAAAGCTGGAAAGGTAACAAGAAACATTGTTCGAAGTATGTCGCGTGACTAGCATACTATTGGGCGGTGCTCTGATTGCTGAGCTGATGGGTCGAAACATGTTTTCATTGTAATAAGTAGTGCGAAAAATGACAGATGAGCTATTGTACGTGAACTTGTGGCAAAAGTCAAGCATAAAGGGTAAAAAGAAAAACAAAATAGAACAAACAAATAAATGAAACGAGTGTCAGAAATGTTTCGAATAAGCAGTCCTTTGTAGTCATCTAGAGAAAAACAGCTGTTTTTACTTGACAGAGTCAAAAGAAGGGTTATTATTATTCAATGTGTTTGTAAACATGCAAAGAAATAATAAACAACATCAGAACGTCTTTAGAAATGGTAATTGTAGATTCTCATGTCTCTGAAATGAAAGATACAAAAATAAATTAGTCGTGCATAGCGTGTGATGGAAACTTTTGAAAGTTGATGTCATGACGAAAACATATAAATGCAACTAAACATAATAAAATTACAGAAAAACAAAAAACTCAGCTTGTTGTTCCTTTTAAAGTATGCTAAAAATATAGGTTAGTAAATGTACATATATCAATAAGGCACGCACGCCATTAATTATAAGGTATCATTTATTGGATAAATTATCATTAATTTTTCACATAAAATGTTTTATTGTTCGTTACGATCTCACGTGTACGTTTAAGTATGCACTGCAGTGTGACACCAATAAATATCATTGAATAAATGCTTTGACACTTGTATTGCATGAGTCTCTAGAGAATTAGTTATTTCTCGTTTCGCTTTCTCTCCATCTTGTTTGTGCCCCTTGTTATTATTTTGCTATTTCCCTTTGGTACATTTACAACGTGCATATACGCAATTGTTCGACATTCGTGGCGTTGCCTAAAAGTATGCTATTTCTAACAGTGATTTTTTGTTTTGCTTATGCTGGTTTGTCTTTATTTGGTTTTAACAAGGGCGTCGACATTTTCACATTTACATACGATATGAAAAGGCACTTACTTAGCCATGTGTGAGTGCCGCGAATCAAACAAACATACACACGCATAGATTAACTCTACACATAGACTACTTTATGTATACATATATGTTGTACAGTTACAATTTTCGTATGTTTGTCGGTGAGAATATTTTGTTATTTTGCTTTTCTCTGTGTGCTGACGAAAACAAAAAAGAAACAAATGAATAACATGAGAAAAGCAAAAGCAACAACAGTGGAATAAGCAAAACCACAGAACATTCAAAATGCCAGCATGCAAGTGAACAACAACAGTACAAGTAGCACATACATTCACACCCACACATACGTACACGCACTCCACAACGACAACGTACAAAAATAAGGCACAAACAAAAACATAAAAAAAAAAAAAAAATACAAAAAGCAACAACGTAGACAAAAGCAGCAAACGGACTGAGATTTCATTATGTATTTATGTTTGAATGTATGTTACTTATACACTTGTTAAATATTAATTAAAATATGTATTTCCTGTTTTTTGTTTTTGTTCATATTTTTTTTTTTGTATGTCAGATTACAAGCGGAAATGTTGGCTTTATGTGTTAAGTGTTCATTTGTGTGTTCGGTTCGTTGGTTGTATGGTTGTGGCAAACAATATTCAATGCTCGTTCGTGTGCGCTTTCGTTTTATTTCATTTGTAAGTTAAAAGGCATCGTCATAATTGCAAGCACATACATATACCTGATGCATCCCATACTTTCAAAACTGGCAATTACTATATAAAATATCTGTGTAGCCGTTAAATCACATGCAATTGGCTAAAATTAAAAATTAAGCTTAATTAATTAATCAACTGGATCATGCTTGCTTTCCTGCTGCTTGCTAAAATGCAATTTTTTAAATTAAAACTCCAATTTATGTAAATGCTTACATTAAGTGTAAAAATGAGATTGTTCTTATTGTTCCTCTAAAGTTAATTAGACCATTGTCTACATTCTTTCAATGTTGCCTTGTCATAGATCAATGCTTGGTGTCATGTTTCTGCAAAAGCTCACTCATTCTCTCTGCTCGAGTATATAAATTTTAGTTTCTCTGCTCGATTAACTTGAAATTTTACTGTACACACTGTGTGTCGGGGTATGTTAGGGTTGTTTCAGACCAAATGTTTATATCATCAAGAAGAAGAAAGTATACACAAAGTATATATATTCTTGATCAGGACGACAAGGTGAGTGGATATAGCCATGTTTTTCCAATGGTTCTCGGAAACTATAAAAGCTAGAGACTTGAAATTTGGAAGATAGACTCGTGTGATCATGCGCTACTTCGAGTTTAAAGGTACTTTTTGCCACGCCCACTCCTTCCCGCCCAATGAGCACCGCCCATTTTATTAAAAGGCTGTAACTCGAAAACCTGATGAGTTAGAAACATGAAAATTAGTATCTATAACTCCACATAAGTGTTTTTTTTCGTCTCCCCTTCATTTTCCCTCGCCCAGTTTTTTTCTTTAAATTGCTATGTCTCCAAAACCATTAATGGTACGAACCTGAAATATATACAAGCTTAGTAAATATATATCTTTAAAACTGCATACCACGAAATTCCCTCATTTCAATTGTTACCTCTCAAAGACCAACTCATTTTTGATCGATTTTGTTGATTGAACACTATCAAACAGTGTGCGATGTCAATATTTTTTGTAAATTTGGAGTGTGGTACTGCATACCGTGTGTGCAGTGTATTATATTGTGGAATACCATATTCTCGACTATACCGCCCTTTCTGGTTTAATACTTGTATTGTTGACTTTAAATCCGTAAGTTTGTTTTTCTATGACTATATTTTTTAAATAAATTGTAAATTTCTTTGTGAGCGAATCATTTAAAAACATTTGTTTACTTTTTGTGTATTTATGGTATTTATTAATTTTAGTTACTTACATCATAAACTTTAACTAAATTATAGTACATAAATTTCTGTATGTTTTTTTACTGTTCTTATTTTGCCTTTTCTACAAAATTAAATGAAACATATATGGTATGTATATTTTTTATATTGTTTTGCATTTTTGTTTCTTAATTAATAAAAAAAACTATTTTAAATATGCAATAATTCATACATAATATAAAAATAAAAAAAACAATGATTTATTTAACAAATTGTGAAAAATAATAATTATCAACTGTTTCATTCTTATTATTTTTATGCTTTAAATATTGTTTATTAATTTTATATTAAAAAAAAACAAAACAAAATCGACGAACAGCACGGTATAAATAATAAAATACAAATAAAATATTACAAATATTTATTTATGCTGTGCATCAATCCCGTGTCGATGTAACGCTGATCTCAGCGGGCGTCAAAATGCTGGACGCGGAATTAAGGCAAAGCAAATGTTCGTGTGCATTGTTAAAATTAATAATGAACTTAAAAATATTTAGTTTTTACTTGTTTTCATTTCCATTTGCTTGTATGCGTGTGTGTTTGTGTGTTTGTGTGTGCGTGTCTATTTTTTTTTTAAATTATAAATTCTCTAAGCTTTTGGCAAGCACGATGAGAGTTTTCTGCCTTTGAAGTCACCATGGTTCCGCTCAGTTGCTCATGGCAATAGACGTGGGTTAAAGCGTCCCATAAAGAGTATCATGCCGGTCGGATTGTGTCGCACAAAGTAGAGGAACGGTTTATCGAAACGCAGTCGCGGCGCATCGGGTACACGCGCCTGACGTGGGCGCAGGGGTAATGGCAACTCCAAATATTTAGGATCCAAGAGATCGTCATAGAAGCCACGTCCTAGCGCCGATTCCTGCACCAGCGAACCAAAGTCAATCACAGCTTCCGACGAATCGTATGCATCATCGTCGGTAGCATCGACATCTTTGTTACGTTTACGTAACGGTGGCGCTGGATACATTTCAACATGATGATGATCAGAAATTTTCTCTTCCCCGCATGTGCTGAACGTGTTAATTTGTATCATATCTGATAGATAAATGTCATTATTGGCAGCGCCCGTCAAACCACGCAAGTCCGCTAAGTCCGACTTGAAAAGGCCCTTCAGACCCATTTTCTGCAGTCCAAGTGTGGCATTCACAAACGACCGATGTGAAAAGCGTGGCAGTTGTATCTCCATGCCAGGACGATCCATTAGCGTCGTCAGCAGATTGCTCCAAGCATTTTCGCTAAATGCACGTTCCACAAGATCTTGTTCAAGACGATCCAGATTATCGGCAGGTGTCACCGAGCTTTGATGACCAGGCATAACGTAAATGGTACTAACCGTATCTTGTAAGCGTCCAAAGGCAACAATAGTCGCTCCAAGCTTGAGATCGTAGCCAGCAGTGAAACCCGATTTGTATACTACAGCAGGAATGGGCACCAAACGGCGTTGTCGAACGGTTGGATGCACCTGGAAGAACATTTCGCCGTCACGATCCTGTGTGGAGCCACGTGTGCAGTCGGTCTGGAAGAGATTAGCGGAGATCGTTGCAAGCGGTCCATTCACCCAAACGCTGTTCGTGCGTAAATATTCTAACACCTTTCCCATGGTATGACGTTTAACCAATAGATTAGTACGCCTGCGTATAATATCGTTTACCACATGGAAGTTAACCTCTTCCACGTGACCAGCATACAGTTGTTGTGTCTTCTCTTTAAAGAATTGCAAGATTTTACCATTAGCACGATCGCTGAAAATTTCACGAACAAATGCTGTCGTGGCAATATCGCTATCGACTGCTCGCTCAACTGATTCGGTAATGTTTTTGAAAATCAAGTGTGGATTGAAGGTGACCATGTCGTCTAACTTAAGTACTTCATTCATTTCACCGGATGTGCCACCACGAGCACCTAAGAATACCATCGATAACATTGATGTCAATGCAAATGGTGAGATAACCAAGCTTCTGGCAGAGCTAATCTTTTCCGACGTAATGGATTTCCAATAGCTAAAGGCCAACTCATTGCACAGACGAGAAAACGCTTGCAGATCTTCATCGAGGTTTGCAATTGACGCTTCTAAGCCTTTTGAACTGTCGGGGTTTGGTTCCAGCTTGACCGGCGGACGCGTAGCCTGAGTTGAACTTGCCATTAGGTTTGTAAGTGCTGCGGGCCGTTGCATTGGTCTCTGTTGCAGCGTAGCCGTATTTATTGTATAAGTTGTGACTTTCGCTGGCGTCACTTGATTCTGAGTCACGGTGGTCTTTGCAGGAGCGACTTGATTGATAGCAGCGGCAATTTTCGCGGGTGCTGCTTGGTTATAACCAGACAGCAGTGACGGCTGTACATAATACGAGACTGGTTTTAAGGTGTTTAATCGCTTGGTAGTAGAAGTTGTTGTTGGTTTTTGTGTAGTTGTTGTCGACGTTGTGCTTGGCTTTGTTACAGTCTGTGTGGAAGCCGTGCTGACATTGCTAACTGGTAACAAAGGCACTTGATAGCCAGTCTGATCGTCTTCATCTTCTTCATCCGCAGCGGGTTGACCATAATTTGCCTGTGGTATTGACAATTGTGGCAAGTTTGGCAATACTTCTCCACTTACATTATCCTCAGCGTCCAGTTGCGAAATCGGTTGCGGTGGAGTTTGCTCAGATGTTTCTTCCGATTCTGTAGATGACTTAATCGTGCTTGTAATATCTTCTTTTGTCACTGTTGCTATCGCCACCGGTTTCACAACACTGGCTGTTGTTTCGCCAAGTTTAACGTAGGGATCCTCTTCATCTAATTCAGGCTTTTCTTTATTGTTGTTTTGTTCTTCAGCTTCGGTTTCTTCCGATATCATCGCTATCAATTCTTCAGATATCTCTTCGACAGCCTCTTTGTCAAGTTCTGTACTAACGGTACTAAGCTCAATTTTGTCTGTTACTTGTTCAGAACTTAGCGACATATCTGATTCTGAAGAAACCATTACCATATCATCAGGCACTTCAGTTGCCGTCTCTACTGAGCCAGATGTCTCTGATTGTTGATTTGATTGATCACTGTTATCGGTTATAGTTTCAATTTCCTCATTTTTCAATTCATCGGTTGCCGTTTGGGGTTCTGAGATGTATTGTGGTTGAAGGCTTGCTGCGTTCGTTACACTATCTTCGATAATTTCCTTTGAGTTTTCATTCGTTGAAGTTTGTAACTGTTCAACCGTCTTATCTATGCTGCTAACCACAGTTGGGTTTATTGTATCAAATATTGTGATTGGCTTTTCTTCTTCTGGTTTTTCATCTTGTTGCTTCGATGCTTCGGCTTGTGACAATGTTTCGTTAGACAGTTTTTGCTCCGTAGACTCTATCTTACTAATTATTACCTCTGTTGCTGATTCATATGAGTCTGCAATTTGTGGTGTCGTTTGTGTTTCCTGCGAACCGTATGTGTTAGTGAGCATTTCATACATTTCAGGTTCGTTTTGATTATCAGTTTCATTGCTTGATTGTTCAAGGTTTACGGGGTTAGTCGGCTTCTCAACAAGCGCTGTCTGATTTGAAATGTTCACCGTCTCCATCTGTTCTAATGATTGTGTTAACCCACTTTCCGGAGTTTCTTCATTTGTGTTGACCATGTCTATGTTTGCAAATTCTTCCCTTGATTGTGGTATCTCTTCTGTTGAGGTTTCCAAACTATGCTCCGCCCCTGAAGAATTTTCCATGTCAAGTTCTTGAGAAATGGCTGGGAAAACGCTTTCCGTAGTTGAAACTTTCATTATTTCATGTTCTTCTTCTTGATGTTGTGTTTGTAGTTGTATGATTTTCTCTCTTTCTAGCTGGAAAAGTTCTTGCATATCTTCTTCGTCTTGTTGTTGTTGTGCATATATTTGAGATAGTGACAATTGGGGTATTTTGAATGAAGTCGTTTCGAATGATTCCTGGTGCTCCGTTGTAGTTTCTAACTGTTCTTGCGTACTTACATTTTCCTTCTCATGACTAACGAATTCTATGTTACTTGGCATCACAGTGGTCGTTTCCATTTCTTCACTGGAAGTCGGTAATTCGGTAGTCGTAATCAATTCTGATGATTCTGTAGTTATTGCGATAGGTTTTAGAGTCGTCAGATTGTATTGTTCTGTTGATTCGATTTCAATTCTGTCTTCTCTTTCCTCTGAGCTTTTCTGGGGTTTCAATGCACTCAGTAATGATGAGCTGATCTGTGCAAAACCTGACTGTTGATTTGAATCTTGTCCGATTGGTTTATGTTCATGTACGGGTTTCATCTTTTGATTCGTTATTTGCTGTATAACATCCGACATAAGGAATTCCAGCTCATCTTTGGTCTCATTTGAGTTCATAAATACTTCGGAGATCAAAGAATTTGCACCATCTACCAGAGTAGAAGCAACTGTTGCGGCTTGAGTCTGGAAATCTGACATAGAAATATGATCTGTGGGTTTCAATACCTCCAGATTTAGTTGCGGTATAAGGTCGGCAATTTGTGGTGGAGGATCTGTATGCGCTTCTGTAGTAATTGACCATCTGTCTATACTTGGGGGCCGTGTTATAGGAAGACGTATATTTGATTTCGTTGTTTCATACGAAGTATTTTCGGTCTCAGTTGTTGTTTGCTCGTTATCAATGTTCTGGGTATCTGATTTATCGGCATTATTAGAGATTGTAGTATCATCAAACTTATCTACGAAATTTTCAGTTGTGGTTGGTACTTGTTCCGTGTTTTCTTCGATCAGTTGAACAGTTACAGGTTCGGATATATCAGCAAATAACGGTTCATATTTGACAATTTGTGCCTCATCCAATGTAGCTTTATCAACGGTTTTTGGTGTTGTTGTCGCCAATGATGTTTCAGTTTCTGTATCTTCTGTGTATATTGGTGTTGTTGCAATGAATTCTGTACTGCCCGGTAACTCCGTGGTTTCTAATTCATCATTAGATTGTTCGGTTTTTTGTGATTGCATAAATGTGACTAATGATTCCGGTGCTTTTGTAACGGCAAAATATTGTGGACGTGCAGTAATCACCACAACAGTCGTATTTTTATTACTTTCTTCACTGAATGTTGTCTCCTGTTCAACTGATTCAGTTGAGGAAAGTTGTTGTTCATGTGGCTTCCAAGTAATGCCGTCTTCATCGGCTAACATTGTTGCTAAAGTACTGCCACCATAGTTCGCAATCAATGGCTGAATGGTGGTAATAAAGGAACTCACAATAGTGGGGGGTGTCGTGACAGGTGTCACATTATTCACATTCAACTTATTTTGCTCTTTCTTTTCAATGATTTCATGTCCTGTCTCCACGCTGTATTCAGTATCTGCAGCCTCTTCGTCAATTTTCTCGTTGGTATTACTCGATTGATCTTGAGTCAAAGATTGTACTATTTGATCCATTGACAGTATTGTGTTCATATCGGGTGGTAGTTGTTGTACCGGGAAGGTCGACTGAAGATGTTGCTGAATCGTAGCCAATGAGGGCACTGGCTTCTTTTTGAAATTGGAAATATCAATATCATCAGATGATGTTGGGGGTTTTTGCGGTAAAGTGAATGTGGGTATAGGGTATGAAGGCAAATCTTCAGATGATGTTATTTGTGGTTTAGTGGTTGTTGTGGTCGTTGTAGTACTACTGGGGGTAGAAATTCTCTCGGGAGATGTATTGACAATGCTAAAGCTTTCAATATTTGTTGTTTCAACTTCTGCTTCATCATCGTCATGGTAATGACTTGGAATCTTGTGGTATATGGGCTTATCATGTTGAGTATAATGTTGTATTGGTTTTTTATGCTCATGGTGATGGCCCGAATGAGAATTTATAGGTTGAGACGTTGTTGGCGATGGAGTTGTAGTTGTTGTTGTAGTGGTGGGTGCTGTTGTTGTTGTAGTTGTAGTGGGTTCTGGCGTTGTTGTAGTTGTTGTTGTGGTGGGTGCTGGTGTTGTTGTAGTTGTAGTGGGTTCTGGCGTTGTTGTAGTTGTTGTTGTGGTGGGTGCTGGTGTTGTTGTAGTTGTTGTTGTGGTGGGTGCTGGAGTTGTTGTAGTTGTCGTCGAAGTCGTTGTTGTAGTGGGCGCTGGTGTTGTAGTTGTTGTAGATGTTGTTGTAGTGGGTTCTGTTGTTGTTGTAGTAGGTTCTGGTGTAGTTGTAGTAGTAGTGGTGGTCGTCGTAGTAGATGTTGTCGTGGGTTCTGGTGTTGTCGTGGTAGTGGATGTTGTTGTTGTCGAGGGCTCTGGTGTTGTAGTTGTGGTCGGTTTCTTATGATTGCCGTTGTGAGAAGGCTTATTGTGTGGACGCTGCGGACGTGGCTTCTGACCAATGGCCGTCTGGTGTTGGTAATGGTGTTGATGAATATGTGTGTCATCTTGATGGTCACTGGCGGCTGGTGTCAAATCACTTGGCTGTGTTGTCGGACTTTGTGTTGTGCTTGGCTTGGGGCTAGGTTTGCGTTTATTTTTTGAGGGCTTGTTATTTGCCGAACTATGACCAGGTTGACGTGTAGGCTTTCGTTTTTTCTTTTTATGTGTTGGTGAAACTGAAGCTGGTGTGTTTGTTGTAGTGGTGATCGGTGCCGGTGTAGTTGTAGTAGTTGATGTGGTAGTTGTAGTGGGTGCCTCTGTTGTAGTTGTTGTTGTGGTTGTAGATGTTGAAGTTGTCGTAGTTGGTTCTGTTGTTGTCGATGATGTTGTTGTACGTGGTGTGGTCGTTGTAGTTGTGGTGGTAGATGTCTTCTTCTTTACCTTTTGCTTATGTGTCGTTGAACCTTGTGGATGTTTTGTAGTGCTGACGCCACCATTTGGTTTCTTCACACGATGTGGTGATGTATGTTTATGTGATACACCAGCTGGTTTTTTCGCCAAATTTTCATTTAATATATTGAGCTCCGTAAGAGAACTATCATTGACTAAAGTAGTGGGTGATGACGACTGTATGACTTCTTGGTTGTTGACAAATACGCGACGAGTTGTGGTCTGTGGCTTTGACGTTGTCGTTGTTGTTGGCAACTTCTGATAAATTGGCTGCATGTGCAAGTCCGAAAAATTGTCAAAGTCCTGCATAGTCGCTGCCAAATTTTGATATTGTTGCATGCCAGTGTATACCGATTCCATGGGACCAAGTTCCTCCTGCACAACTTGTGGCGTCATTTCAGTTGTTGTGGTCGTTGTTGTAGGTTTGCGTTTCTGTCCTGGTTTTCGTTTGGCCGGCTTCGGTTTCTTTGTGCCGCGTGTGGGTGTTGCTTTTGTGGACGTGTCCACTAGTTCAGTGTCTGGCGTCATAGCTATCTGTGGCGGCTTTTGTTGCGGAAAGATATCACCACCAGTATTGCCAAAAATGGCCGGCAATATAAGTGACCATGACGACGAAACATCGGGTGTGTCGAGCGCTGGTAAGACAACAGCAGTACTGTTCTTTGATGAGGCAACTTCTTTATTTAAAACATGCTGTACACTGTCGACAATGTCTTGAACATTTTTTTCGGGATTCCTTTCTGGCGTTTGCAAAGGCGTATGTATAATCGAGGGACCATCACCATCGCCATTTGCCACAATGCTTTGGATTTCTTGCATGGTCATTAATCTTTTTACCAATTCACCGCTTTCGTCAAATGTGTAGAACTCATAACGATCTGGATTAAGTAAATCAATAGGGCTGGCGACCTGCAAGGATGGTTGGGGCTTTGGTACTTTATGTCCTAGTGCATCCGTGAATTGCGGTTCATTGCCGTTAAGTACGACGGAAACGGAAGTGACGACGCTGCAAAGTATTAAAGCGAAAAAAAGAAATAAAAGTCGGTGGAAAATTAAAAGTAATCAACAATAAAGCTAAAGATATTTTTTTGTCTCTCTTTTACTTGAAGTTTATGCAGATGTTGAAGGTCAAACAATATTGCAAATCATGCTGCATACTTTGTGCATTAGCGGAAACGGTTGATACGACATGCATTAATTTGAATTACATTAAAAAAGTGAATTGCATTTTTATCGAAATAAAATAGAAAAGAACGTTTTACAACAATTTCGAAATCGTTTGTCATTGCTGAAAGTAAAATTAATTTTTGTTGAACTGAATTGCAGATTTTCATATTATGCAGAGTACAACACGGCAGAGGCATCATTATCAGGTGAGCGCATTTACATTCCTGCACGATGACTAGATAACTAGTCATGTGCAGTTGCGAATAGAAGCACAGTTGCATGCGCACAGAGATTTGCACGTTGAGTGCATGTTCAACTACGCGAAGTAGCAAGCGCTGCTAAATCTATCCAGCAAAAAAATCATTTCATGCGGAAATTAAGTGGAAAAGTGCAAAAAAAAAGAAAATTTATTTTTGAAAGAGAGAAATACAGTGTAAAAGGAAAGAAAAAAATATATGTATATATGTAAGTACTACGGTGCCATCACCATCAACATCATTTCAACGTATCGTCATTATCATCAACGTCATAATTTACATCAGTGCTGTTATTAAGCGCAATGACAGCGGCATCCGCGGCATCAGCTGCTTCTGTTTGTGACTCTTAAATGCCACTGGCTGCAAAATCTGTGCTCGCACGGAAATAATATGCGCAACGAAAACGAAACCTTGAAGCCTGGCGGCAACAATTGAGAATGCGAAACGAAATGAAACAAATTATGTTGAAATAAAAAATTCACACTTTTGCCATTACAAAACGAGAAAATGAAAGAGAAAGAAGACACAAAAAAAAAAAAAAGGAAACACACGAACGTTCTGAAAGGCACAGAAGCCACGATTGCTTTAAGGCGATATTTGAACGTTTGATTAAAAATAAAAGTATGCAAAATTAAATATTTACTTAAAAAATGTGATATGTGTTTTGTATTTTAAATTCACGGCATACGCAATTTTCATTCATTTAATTCTCTACATATAAAGTGTGACGGTCAAATTTCCGTAAATGCAAATAAAGTCCATAAAGTGTGTAAAGAAATTATCTCTTCGTACTGTAGAATGGCTAAAGAAGAGGAACTAATACATCCGTTTGAGCTTACTACTTTTTTTTTCTTTCTATCCTTACTTATTCATTTAACTCATTTCGAAATCTTATAGTTTATCTTCTTTGAAAACATGATATTCACCCAGCTCTTTCCTGTCTATTTGTCTGACTTCTGACTTCTAAAAGTATAAAATGCACTAGTGTTTATTTAATCTTTCTTGGTCTTTGAAAATTACAAATTAAATAAAAATGCTTACAGGAATAATTGGGAGTAATGGCACTGTGAAGTTATTGGCATGAAGCTTGGGTTGTCAGAATTTGTGTTTAATACTGGCAACCATTTCGTAAGCCACTGCTCGTTTCTTTAAATTCTTATCTAAAAGAATTACTTAATCTATTGAAAATAAAAAATATCCAGCAAGACAACAAAAGAAATTCTATTTCAATTAGTGGCAAAAAAGATATTCACAATGTATACATGTATTAATAAAAACGTTGTATGCAAACAAAGGAGTTCTCTTTGACTTTTCATACATCCTTTTTTTTTTGTTTGTATTTGTTTCTTTTTAAATTTTTTGTTGCTTTAGTTGAGCACGGGCAGCCTTTTTCACACAAATATGCCTAAAGAGAAAACAAGCGTTAACGACAGAAAAAATAGAATAGCTATGGCGAAGGTTGCGGCCATGTTCAAAAAAACAAAGACAAAAGAAAGTAAAGTGTAATGAAATGTTTTGAAAAAGAACTCACCTGGAACCGATGACTTTCTTTGAAGCTTCGTCTTCATGCTCCGCAGCATTTGGCTTTGTTGTGTCAACGTGATGTTTCTCATGCTGAGGCACAGTTGGCTCATACAGAAAGGTTGGCTGCAAGGACGGCTTATGAACGCCAGACGTTGCATACTTTTCGTTATTGTTAATGCCACCCATGCTAGTCGTGGAAGTGGTTATATAAGTGACTAGTGGTTGCTTTTGTTGATGTTGCTGCTGCTGATGATGTTGTTGTTGCTGTTGTTGTGACTGTTGCAGAAAAAGTTGCGGCAGCGCATAGCCACCTGCATTGTCATCAGTATCAGCGCCATCGTTGTTGTCATCGGCTGAGTAGCTTTGCGGGTAGGCCTGCGTCAGTTGTGTGCCGAATTGCGAAGCGACCAACAACGCAAACAGTGAAATGCTAAAAAGCATTTTGTGTTGCCCACTTTAGGAGTCACTCAATATTTTTTTTTCAGTGTCTTCTCGTTGACTTTTCCTTGTTGTTCGGGAAAAAGATATTTGTATATTTTTTCTGTTTTTAGCAAATCTTTCGTTGCTCACACTTTATAGTTCCCTAAGAGTTGTACGCTGAGTTGAACATGAAGTAAAACCGAAGATCTGTGAAAACAAAAAAATAAAAAATTAATTAATCATTAACGAAAAAATGTTGAATTTTTCATTATATTAGAAAAGGAAAAAAGAAAGAAGACAACAATGTTGAGGTGCGCACAAAAAGCCGATAATCACCGCTCTTCCGTTTTTTTTTTTTTTTTTAATTTTGCTTTCTTTTTTTTTTTTTTTGGCAATAATGCTTAACAAGTGCTTAGGTTTGTTTACTTTTGTTTTTAGTAAAGTTTGTTTATTTAGGCACCCAAGTTGGTTTTACTTTTTAAAGGCTTTCAAAATTTTTACTTTCTTTTGTCTTTGAAAATTTTCATAGCATGCTGTTGGGCTGCATAATTATATCGTAAATTTAGCGCTTAGTAAATAACAAGTGCCAAAATTCAGCATAAACACACAAGAAGGCACAAAAGCATATACTCATCTATGTCTACATGGCCTACTGAGTGCATTAATTGGCTGCTTCACATGAAGTTGCTTTCAAGTGACTGCTGTTGTTCTGTATGCTACTTAAATACACCTGTAATTATGCTAATAATGCACTCAAGGCATTTTAACATAGCTCGATGCTCATAAGCAATCTTATTTGTGGCACTTTAATGCTGCTCATGTCGTTGCAACAAAGCCTTTGACTAGACATTGGCTGAAGAGAGTTCTGAACAGTTGTTGAGATTGGATTTTGAGGCTCTTTTGTTCAAGATTGTTAAACATTTCATTTGACCAGCAGCCGAAACACACAGCAAAAATGTCTATAAATATTTGATGAAATCCTCTATTTGTGTTAACCAGCAGCTCTTTTAGACGGTTTGCAAAAGGTTTTTTTCCTGCATTTGTTGGTTACTTTGAAGCAAGGCTGTTAAGCTCAACATATAACTTTGTTGAAAAGCTTTTAAATACGAAGCGACAACTCAAAGATTTTTGAATAAAAATCATTGATTATTTGGTCGTTTGGTTTTTGTATATTTGTGAGGATTGTAAAATAAATTAGCAAAAATTTCATTGTTTATTTTTAATTTTTTGAAATGCTAAGATCCTCTAATATTATACAAATGACATTATTTGTGAAACAACAAGCGTAGTTTTAGTCATTGAGGAATATTATTCAATGTTAAATTGTATCCAGTAAAAATTCAAGACGTTTTGTATGCAAGCGATGTCGAATATAATGAAGATAAAGACGGCCTCATTTGGGTATTGACGTAAATGCCTGCAAATCATATAAATGCAACTACATAGCTAAAATTATTTGACAATTGATTTGTAATGGTAAATTAGAAATGTCAAGAAACAATATTCAAAAGGTATTTCAATTCAAAGGTTGTATCTCACAAAGACGCCAACAAATATAGAACGGCCATATTATTCGAATCAAAATGAATGCCAGTCGGCTGTTGAAATCATCTAAAGGTAAAGTAGCAGAATATCAGCTTAGGATGGTGCCTTCATAATGGAAACGACAAGCAAACAAACCATCGGGCGGGCTTAGAAACGAGAGAGAGCGAATGAAATGACAAGTGGACGACACTGGGAATCAGCACAGCAAACGTGTATACAATACAAAAGCAACGACAATGACAATGACAATTGAAAGACAGACTGAAGAGGCTAGAGTTGAGTACAGATTGAAGTTGACAGACGGTACAGAAGCCATCACAAACCACACATTCACACGCACAAATAGATACGTTTGTATGGTAGTTATATGGCAAAAGCACGTACACACATATACTATAACGCATAGTGTCAAATACAAATGGTAACAAGAGTAGACATTGGGAAGTGTTGTTTGAAGAATTTAGAGCAATACAATATAAATCAAATGACAAAAGATCTATTTAGTCTAAGTGACAAACTTATGGCCAAAAACTATTTTGTTTTTGTTGTTGCTGTCATCACTGCTGTAGCTAGAAAAACAGTGTGACCAACCAATCAAGTGGCATCTGTTTTGCCATCTGAGTACGTTTGTAAGTGACAATTCCTTATCCTTTGGAGTTGTTGCTTAGTACAACCTCATGTACATACTTGTGGTCGTATACAGTTAGTGTCATAAGCAACAAAATAACATTAAGTCAAGTAGTTATTTGTAATAGAACCTTTCTACGACTCGTCATCTGTGATACCTTGTCATAAACAAATGGCTAACCTTTTGGTTTTGTATGATTAAAGTTTAGAATAAGCTCAATTAATCTTAAAATTAGTCAAAGTTAAATGATACTTTTAGATGATATTCACGAGTGTGTGAAATTATTTGGGTTTGTTTTTAAGCTGTGTCGTATTAAGATGATATTTGTGCAGATACTTTTTACATACAAAAAAAAGGAAAGATGATTTTTTGCTACGAAGTTTTTGATTGTTTGTAACTATGGCGTTTGCGTGAAATAAGTGGAATTTTTTTCTCGATGAATTTTAAATAATTGTATTTTAATTGAAACAGTAAAAAAAAAATATATATATGTACATACATATATAGAAAACGTGAAATTTGAGTTGTGCACAGATTGAAGACAAGACAAAATAAAAAGCAATTGAGATAAAGGAAAAAAAAGTTTTATTTAATAGACTTTTCTGTGTGAGTTTTGTGTTTGGTGAGTCAACGCGAAACAAAGATTTAAATGTTCAATGAACAGAAAAAACGTCAGTATAAAAGTTTTATACAGACGCATACAAATATCTTAACACTTTGAATAACAAATAAAGGAATAGTAAACGTTTCAATGACAGAGAGGTAAGATAGACACTTGCGTATGTGTCGATAGAGGCTTAGTTTACTTTAGAGTAGAGGATATCGTAAAAGCGTAACGGTTTTTCTGCCATGTTTGCCATGTGTTTGTTGTAGTTTCGGAAGGAAACTGTGCGGAGTGTTAACCGACATTTACACTCTGCTGCGCTGTTTTTTTGTTTTTTTATTTGTTTATTTACTTATTTTCTGTTCTTCGGATTTTCTCTTTTGTCTGTTTTTTTTTTTTTTTATATCGATGCAAACGCACAAAGGTATACATTACGCTATCCATTGCACAATGAAATAACTTTATCGCTTAGTTTCCGCTTCCGTTTCGTTCTTTCGTTAATACAAGTTAGCACATTCACTTATTCTTTCAACATTTGTTTATTCCTTCTTTCTTACGTTCTTTCATTTGCTCATTCATTCATTCCTTCATTCAGTACAATCACTTTGGCAGCCTCCCAGAGCGTAACCTCAAGACACTCATAAGATGTAATTTCGCTTGTGCAGCGCAGTCTTGTTGCTCTGTGCTCTATACAAACGCCAGACTCGTTTCATTTCTCAGCTGGCTTACTTAAATCACCAAACCAAAGTTTTTACTTTGTTCATTTGTCTGATTTTGCCAGCCGGTCGTTCGTTCGCTCGTTCAATACAAATATTACTACTTGCCATATCTACGTTGCTTCTTTGGGTCTTAGCATTTGCCGAAGATTTCTTTTGTTAAATTTTACACAAGTTTTCTGTTCTGTTCTGTTCTTGCATTCATTTCGTTTTAATTTTGCGTTTACTTTTTTTTTCTTTCTCATATTGTTTACTGCTATACGTCGTGCACATTGAAACAGCATCCTTCCTTCCTTCCTTCCTGTCTTCGTCCTGCCACACTATCAGTTGCCTTGCTTTTGGCTGCTAATGCATGTTTTATTTTCCGTTTGAACATTTGACACTCAATTTTTTCGTGCCTATATGACATAGTATATTGTTTTTCAATGTGCCTGGTTCGTTTTGCCTATGGTGGCACTTAATTTCGACGTTATATGCCAATCACGTACGTTGCCTTGCCGTCAGCCGGCGGTGTCCGCTCTCTTGTTGCCGTGTCTGCTTTGTGATGCGCCAAGTGTGCCAAGTGCTCAACGATATTATGCTTGTCTATTTAAGGTTAAATTTTTTTTTTATTTTTCTCTTAGATTTTTTTTTATGTTTTCGCACAATTTCTTGGTTGTATTATTGCTTTCGTTTGTGGCTCATTTTTGGTTATTCGTTCGCTTCGTTTGCCTTGTTGAATAAGGCACACTATTTATGCCACGATATTGTGAGTGGCGCAATTTCTTAGCATTTTTTGGCATATTTATGCACAATTTTTCTGTTTTTTTGTTTACTCCTGCGTATTTCATTTGTCCGCTTAGACTGTGTTTTTTTATAGAATGTGCTTTCGTATAGTATGGCTGCCATACAGTTGCATACTTTAAGGCGCAGTCATTCTTATTGCATGCAAGTGACAAGTAATCAGACACAAAAACTGCCCAAACTACTTTACACAAACATTGACAACTCTACACGCGCCTTACACACACATACAAATGCTTAAGTCGTACATTTGAGTTGATTTCATAGACTTAATGCCGTTTGCTTGCTACTTAAGCCCACGTCGCAACAGCTTGCAGCCTCCATAGAAGCGACAATATTTGGTTTTGCTTTAAGCTTTTTTCGGATTTTTATAGCTGCGCTTTGATTGTGTTATCCTTTAGGTGTGTGTGCTTTTTTTTTTTGTTGATGCTTTGTAGTATTGTTGATTTTTCTTTTTTTCTTGTTTTTTTTTTTTTTTTTTAGAAGTGTTGTCACTTTCAGTTCGTATCCAATTATTTTCCATTTGCACGTGGCACACATTCAAAGAACCCCCAAAAAACAAGACAGAAAAAAAATAAAAATACAACATGAAGAAGCCACACACGAGTGCAAAGTAACTATGTGTACATGTCCAAACACAAACCCAAACACACATAAAGACAATCAAGTGTGCGTCTGTGTGTGTGTTAGCATGGCATTAAGGCGCACAAATCCTTTCTTTCAAACTATTGCGTGTCGCATAAAAAAACATTGATTTTGCTCAGTTTTGTTTCTCTGTTGCTTAGATTTTTTGTCCTGTATTATTTAAGAAGTCCAAGCACGTTTGACATATTTCAGCTGTCAAATTTATGGCGCCACAAAAACGCGCTTATAAGCCATATTATCACACACAAGTGTGGGTGGCAAAAACCGCTACAAAAACTGTATCAAAAACTGTATCAAAAACAAACAAAAAGCAAACTTTACAAGTTCCTCGAACGTGTTTTTCACTTGTTCTTTGAATTTTTTTTGTTTTTTGACAAGACAAACAAAATGTAATATATTTAGTGACCTCAAGTGCTAATTAGTCTGCAAATTACACTCAAACATTTCATATTTCATGTAATGAAACTTTCAAATACAAATAAATGCATTAGTATATATTGAAGTATATACATAAGTATGTATGAGTTTCATGTGACCTTTGACATGCTTAGATTGTTTAATTAAGTATTTCATAAATTCAATGTTCTTTTGTTTTTACTTATTTGCTTAAATGGTCATTATTACATTTTATAGTTCATTATATGTGTCAATATGGTGTGTGTGAATTAAAGCCACATTCTTCACACTCATATGCACATATATTCATTGAAAAGTTAACTACTTTAACGTCAGAACAGAAAGTGAAGTATTAAATTATACACTTGTAGCATAGAACAAACAATTTCTTTGAAGAAAAATGTGCACTCAGTTCAAAGCAGAACAAATTTTACGGCATTGAAATTGTTGACTGATGTCGATTGTTTGTTTTACAGTAGAAGTGTCAAAAAATAAGTTTTATATACTACATTGTTATATTGTTCCCCATAAATTTTTGTGGTATTGATTACTAAAATGGTTGGATTTTTAAAATTTAAGCAAAAAATAAAAAAAAAATCAATTAATTTGCAAACGTTCACTCTGTGAAGTTATTTAATTAATATAAAAGCTATAATAATTTTTTTAAATATTTTTATAAAAGTTGTTAATTAATATTTTATAAGGGTGTATTGTGCATATTAAAAATTAAAAGAGCATTTAAAATGAAAAATATAAATAAAAAAAAAGTGATTGTGTACTTTAGCATAATAAGAGTGTGCATTTGCCGACTTAAAAAAAAAAGAGAAAAGTATATGTTTGAGCTTGTTTGTTGGCGTTACTGCGTATGTATTTATGTGATGCGTTCAGCTTATTTCAAGGTTTAACGCAATCATGTGGTTTCATTACATTGCAACCCACATAGCATTAAATCCATTGAGAGAGCAAAGGCCATTCGTTGATAAAGGGTTAAGCCAAAGTGCAAACATGCAACACATTAATGTTTACAAGCTCATACAGATACATACATGATGTCTGTGTGTATTTCAGTATATGAAAAAACATTTATATAATATATGATATTCAATTCATTTTGCCAACGTTGGCATTATCAGCTTTATATTATTTTCAATACTTTCAGAGCTTATAAATTTCAATGATTTTTAACGCATTAACAGCAAGAATACAAATTAATACATATATAAGTGTACATATAAATACATATATTGTATATGTGTAGATGCGATATACTGGCAACTTTATTTATTAGCACTTTTTTTTCAATGAATTGCATTTAACATTCAACTTATTTTAACGCAATTTTACTAAAGAGCACATGCCTCATACATGCATATACACGCATACATGCATAGCTCAATTCATGTTTTATTCTTTATTCCATTCACTAGCAAAAGGTCGAACTTTTATGTTGGCTCGTCTTTGACTTCCACTTGAACGCTCTTTTATGCTTGACCGATTCATCTATTGGGTATTTAAATGAAAATTTCTGGGTGTGCCACCTTGCTTGTTAGGCTTGCTTGTTTTGCTTTACCGAATGGCAAACAGTCGCCATTTTTATTTGGGGGAAATTTGCAAAGTGGCACATTTTTCAATTTACAATCAAGTAACAAACAACGGCAAGGCGTAGAAGCGAAACGATTTCATTCGGTTTCACTGTTGCTTTAATACCCTTTTTTACTATTTTGAATGCTACTATGAACAAATTTGTTTGTTTCTTTTTAATTGTGACATATCTTTTTTATACTTTGTGTGTTTTGTGTCATCGAAAATGAAAGTGAGAAATGACAACAAAAGTGAAATGAAGTAAATTTTGCGTGAAGCAATGCCTTAATGTCTTGTCATTAACATAATTGTGATCTTTCGCTGCAATTGTATACAGACATCATCTTGTTTCGTATTTTGTTTTCATTTTGAAATTAGAAGACATTTTGCCAAATTGTTGTCACTGTCCAACTTCAGAGTATCTGCGTTCAGCTGATTAGGTTAACATTTCAGTAGATACAAGTATGAAAAAAACGCCTATTCCAACTTGTTTAACTATTCTTTTTCCTCTTAGCATTCACAGTGTTGTTTTGTGGGTTCAGTTTGTTAGACATTTATTTCCGATTCAACAAACTGGGTAAAAGGCCTTGAAAGGTGTACAAAATCCCTTTTTATATATTAAAACGCATTCAAGAAGTATCCTTTCATGGTTAACTGCGTTTATTATATGAGTATGCATGCGTGTGCGTGTATATATGTATGTGCGTGCGTCCGTTTGAAAGGATTAAGCGCGCATATATAAACAGAGGCACAGCTTCATCAACACGGCTTCACTTCTTTTATTATTATGTGATTTTATTTTTTTTTTTGGTTGTTGCTTCTATGTTATCCCTGCAACACTGTTAGTTTATGCCAAAATTTTTCATTTTATATTTTTTTCCCCAACATTTTTGAGTGAGTGCCTGACTGACTGAGCGAAGGTCATGTGTAGCCACCATGAATGACGTCCATTAAGTACACGCGTAGTGTTTTGCCTCCTTTTTTTTATTTGATTTGTTTTCTGTTTTTTTTTTTAACTTTCATGTATTTACGTTGGGCTTTTCGGTAAGGTTGAAATGAATGCGGCAAAGGTTGCTTCAATTCATGTATGTATGTCTTTTGAGTTATGACTTGGGCATTTCTCTTTAGTTTAAACTGAAGCACATATGCATATACACACAGCTACAAACATATACACATGCCAACATATATGACAAGGATTTCTTTTTTGGCTTAGCAAACGCATTTCAGTTGGCCAGGTATTGGGTCTAGGACCGCATTGTGTTCTTGATTAGTTGGGCGTTGCCGTGTTCAAGGTTTGCTCGTTCGTTTCAGCGTTGATTGTATTGTGTTCTGCTTAACTTCTTGATGAGCTTGATTGTTTGCTTTCAAAGTTTTCTAATAAGCAGGATATTGTATGTGAGTTTACTTTGGGCTTTTGTTTGTTGTGGTTTCATGTGTGCCGTGCCTTGTTTTGTATACTGTGACCTTGAGCAGGTGCTTCGATTTGATGTGCAAAACATTTTATCTTTTATATATTAACATACAAGTTGTACTGCCACTGAATTACGAACTTACTGAGAATATGAATAATACTAACAAATTTTTTTTCTAACAACTTTTTAATATGAAATTATACAGCAACATTTAAAACTTTCATTAGATAAATTAAATGAAAATAAGGATTTAAACATTTT
The DNA here is from genome assembly GCA_034638295.1 of Phortica okadai. Classification (NCBI taxonomy): domain Eukaryota; kingdom Metazoa; phylum Arthropoda; class Insecta; order Diptera; family Drosophilidae; genus Phortica; species Phortica okadai. Next base: position 8,429,552 of record CM067851.1, read on the forward strand.
AAAATATTTTCTATTCCATCTTACATCACATCTTTACTTTTTTAATTGTGTCAAGAGTACCAAAAAGTCAACGTGGTTTCATACATTTCTTTTATGAAAACCTTGTTCTGCACACAAAATTTTCTGTATAATCCAAATCAACGAATTACTTTAAAAAAGTTAATCAAAATAATTTATTTTTGATGTTGAAGTAACATCTGCACATGTCTTAAAGTTGTTAAATAAGTTGACTTAAACGATAACCAAGCTAAGTCATAAGTTCTTAATAAATTTTGTACAACTAAACGAAGTTAAAGTCAAGTTAGACAGCATTTAAATTTCACTTACGCTCAGTACCCATTGAAAAAAAAAGAAGCAAAGGTGTAATAGAAAAGCTTTAGATAAAAGTCACTAAAGTGGGTGGCCAATGTGCAAACTGCGAGCATATCAGCATATATACATACATACATACATACATATTGCTAGCGCCGCAAGCCGCAACCCGCAACCAACTTCGGTGTAAACTTCCTTTTACTTAACAGCAGCATGAGCATGAGCAGAAGCAAGAGCAGCAGCAGCATCAGCATCAGCAGCACGTGTAAGGAAACCACGTCAGCCAAGCGACCAATCGAAAGCAGCGGCACACAGAAAGAGTATACGCGTACCCAGCAGGAATTAAAAGGCTTCACAGGTCTGTTTTTATATGAGGCAGGTCTGCATAGACCATTCTACATTCAACGGTTTTGGCAGTGTTTCAATGCCAAGACCCTGCCCTGTTCATTGGAAAATGAAGGAGCCGAGCATGATAGTCCCATGACACATGCAAAGTCTTATGGACTCTTGCTGACAAATGCATCATCCATAAATTGGATAGCACGACATATAGTGGTTCTATATGAACTTCGACGTATCGCATTTACTCTAATTGGAAATGTAAGGCATGGATTGTGCGCCTCATTTGAATGATGGTAGCATGCCTTTGCTTGCCAGGGCCTTCTTAAAAAACAGCTGGGCTATGAATAGCGCACGCTGTCTGTGTGTGGGAATGGTTTCTGCCTTTGGCTAAAAACGCAAAATGTATGTGTGTCCATTTTTCATGTGAACCGTTGAAGCCGCAAAGGCGTTAGAGTCTATCGCGTGTATATCAACTCGGCAGCTTGTCAGCGTGCAAGCTTCGATGCAGGCTGCTAGCCAACAGACCAGCCAGCCAGAAAGACAGGTTGGCAGTGAGGCAGTAAACCAAAGTTAAAACGTTTGCCTTGCTACTAGATAAGACTAGTTTTTTCACCACATGACGGTTGACAAATACCTAAGGGAGGTAATCAGTAAAACAAAAAAAAAAAAACACTCACACTCACCCATACAAACTCATGTACACTACACTGTACAAGCGAATGAACAAGCAAAGATGTGCAGATGCAAAGTGTAGACAGTTATGAAGATTTGCATTGGAATTTGTTAGTAAAGTCGCTTCGTTGCTTATGTAATAATATCAAGTTAACAATCACAAGTGTGTTGTGTTGTGTGTTGTAGTGAGTACAAGTATCTAGATATGTTTGTTAGATTGTGTGTGTCTGTATGACCTCAAATGCTTTGAAAAGCTGTTTGGCATGATATTTTGAGTGAATTTCGTAGTTGCACAGGCTGCCAGTGAACTGCATTTTGTGCCACTTTTTTGTGTGCGCGCGTCTTGTTGACCAGAGTCAAGTCCTCGAAATTTACCTCTTGTTGTTGCCTCTTTGTCGCGTCGTCTAAGCGACTGCTTGACTTGACAGCTTTACTCACATAATTTTGTCGTTGAGTTTCTGTTTCGCAAAAGCAGCTTTACCTATTTAACATAATTTTTGTTATTTTGTTGATGTTGCCAGTTACTAGGATCCGTTCTCCGCTCGCCGCTTTCCTCTCTTGCATATTTTATATTTGACCAATTTTGTGCATCTTGTGAACATTATGTTAAAATTTGGCTTGTTGTCGTATAGAATTTTTTTAGTGTGCAAGAAATTTGTTTATGTAATTTTTTCTTACTTTTATCTTGTACTTAGCTTTGGCTTTGTTAAACTTCATTCGGCAGTTGATAGTTTTTAAAGTGTTTTTATTTACGATACTTAAAGCATCCAATCGTTTAACATCGTTTATTTTAGCAAGTACTCTTAAATGTTGCAAATATTTACGTCTTGACACACCATATTGGCCAACACATCTTATTAACGCAATTAAGTGCAACGTTTAGAAATTTTATTGTTAACGCAGCGGAAAATGCACAAGCTCAGTTATGCCATCGGGCGCACACACATTTAAACACACACACAGACTTGTAGTAAAATAGTTTTGTGCAAAGTTCACCATTGGCAGTGGCTCAGATCTAATATTAGCTTTGGTGTTACACTATGGAGTACCGTTTCTCTTCGGTTTCTGTGCCTTTACTGTTACGCATATACGAATGTATGCATATACATATCTAAGAGTGTGCGTGTTTTTGTTGTATTTAATTTGCCTGACAACGAAGTTCACTTTATTTTGGCTTTTATGCAGAGTAAAACTTTTGCTTTATTCATATTATGGGTTTTTGACATAAAAGCATACAAAGTTCTTCCAAGCACGAACGATTTTGAAAGTATGCAATTATCATTTATTAGTTCTGATAAAGAGTGTGTGTGAATACTAATTTGGTACAAATTGTTAGTTTTATAGATCGAAAAATAGTTTAGATATTTTTATCATACACACTATTTGTTTCCGACCAAATGTACGTATGCAAAGTATTGTAGAAAGATAGTTAGACCCCATAAAGTGAATAGGAAAGTTAAGAAACTCGATCTAGAATTCTGTTCCACCGACCATCTCTCTATTCGTCTGAGAGACGTACGCTGGTGGAAGACCAAGGGATCCGTTGACTTGAACATGCGCTATTTCAATTTTGCTTAAAACTCTGCCACTATAATTCTTTTTCATCTACGTCTTTAGCCTCATCCTCATCAAAATGGCTTCACATGAAATTCCTACCATTTTCAGAAAAATTTGTGTAAATCTCTTAAACTATATAATATTATTTTTTATAAAGGTTTACATAAGCCATATTAAAGTACATTTTATTTGTTCTGGGCAGTCTCAGAGATTCCCGACTGTACCGCTCTTAATAGTAGTACTATGACAAAAAAGTATCTTTTGATAAATGATACTTCAATTTGTTGTTTTTTTAGATGTGTTAAATTTTTAATTTGTAATCCTACTTCCTATTTCGTTATATATTCTTTTATGATGCACACAACATCATTTGCATTTATTTACCTATCATAAACAGCAGTTATGTTGAAAAGATCGAAAAGTTTTCAATCGCCTGGGCTCGTTGAATACAAAATTTGCCAACACTTTGTGCTCATTAACTTATGTTAATAGTTAAAACAAAAAAAATAAATAAATAAATAATAGCTGGCAGCTGACATTTTGTTTTTGCCCTAAGGAACCCAATTATGTTTGTGTATGCGCTAAAACTTTTCGAAACATTAAATTAAACATTTAGCTAACGGTGCTGGGTAGAGTCATTGACCAACGACCAACTCGTTCTGTTTGGGCATTAAATAAAATATTTATAAATCGAAAGAAATAACAAGAAAAAATAACACTATGAGATGAAGAGCAAAAAGTTCAACAATTTCCGTTACATTATTTCAGTATAAAAGCCAATAAGCGAAACAAACAAATGTATGAAAATTTAAACTGACCGAAAGCAACAATAATACAATAACACGAACAGGAAAATGGTAAAAACACAAAATGGCGTACAAGAAATGAACTTATGCCGCACTTCCGCTTGCAGTAAATATTTTCATTTTTATATGTATTTTTTTTTAATGTTTTCGACAGTTCTTGTCCGTAATTTTAAATGGAAAAAGAAAAACAAAAATCATAAAATGAAAGAAATCAAACATTTCCAGAAAACAGCACAAAATCAACCAACTGGCAGCAAATTATTGCTTGTGTACATGTTTCTTATACAGAAAGAAAACTTTTCCTTTTTACAGTTGAATAATAATACAATGGCAAAAAAAAAATAAGATAAAATCAAAAAATGGTCAGCATAAATGGAGTATAAATAAGTGCGCTCGCTTTCATTACCAACTTCTTTATGGTGGAGTATTGCAAATCGTATCCTTCTGTTCAATACTATAATCAACATAATCTCAATTGAAGCACAAATGAAGAGACTTTAAAGCTGCTAAACAGCAAATAATAAAGCTACAATCGATTATTGATTGAATCTGAAAAGGTTTGCTCAAAATGGAAAGCTCTTTAAAATAGTGACCATGAATGCGATATTATGTTTAGATATCCTTAATATATTTTTCTTCATATTTCTTGTTTTTTTCTCTTAATTATAATTTTTTTTTAAATATTTGTCTAAAGGCCTCAACAAATATTTGAATTTACCATTTACATATTTGTCTTCATAAAAATAAAGAGATAATTCAACGACTTGGAATGTTCTATACAAACATGAAAAATATATAAGTTCAGTGCCGCTATGAACTGTATGTGTTTTCCCATTTTAGCAGCAATATTAATATCGAATATTGTAGTAGCGTGAAGAGTATTAGGTTTTGTTTCAAATGTTTTCATTTGATCACAAATCGTGGCATTTACATCATGTTTTGTCACTGAATGCCATGTTGTGTGGAAAAGGTGACATTTTCATTTCTATTCGCTTTAGTTAGCTGCCAAATATTGAAATGTTTGAGCTTAAGTTAAGCTTAAGTAATTCTATTCAAAAGACTGCAGGTCAATAGCAGGCATCAAAGCCAGCGCTATTTGCCTTTGAACACGAACATTTTACATGAGAAAGTGGACATTTGTAACTACAAAGCTTAGCATACGAAAGATTGACAAGAGCACGAGGATATTTGCTTGTGTGTATGTGTTTATTTTCATGGTTAGAAAAACGACAGCCATGAGGCAAAAAAAAAACATGAAATTATTTCTTTTTGTGATTATTTGGCTGTCAGTTCGGCAATAAAGTTGCATAGCTTAAATGCTGCCAAAAGCGTTCAGCTTGGAAAATTTCATGCCAAAAATTTTCATATTATTTTTGTTACGTTATTAAAATATTGGTATATGCCAAAACGTATGCTAACTTTGGCTATGTATGTATGTAATGTTGTATTTTGTTTGACTTTTAGTTGTTTCGTTGTTGGCTTGTTTATCAGCATAATAGAAGAGTCGAACTTGTTAAGCCAAATGTTTGCAACATTTTTGCTTTATTGTACGCTTTGCACAATTTGGCGCTCGATCAACTGTATAAAGCGCTTCCAGCATGTTTTAGTTGTTGTTGTTGTTGCTGTCGTTAGTTTATTTTAGCAACATTGAAAAACTGTCTAGCATTTTAATATTGAAGCTCATTTCTGAATTCTTGTAATCGTTCTAATTGAAATTGTTCGTGTACAATTTTGAATTTATGTTTTCATATTTGTGATGATTTTTATTAAAATGATTTTGACATGCAAACAATATGCACATATAGGATTTTTTTTTTGTATTTAAAAAGGGTTTGTTGTTATTTTTTTTTTTCGTTCATTTTTCAAATGAAAGTTCAACAATTCGTGCATGATAAAATATTTATGAAATTAACTTACCTGAAATTTATTTTCACAGTCGCCCTTCGGCTACGGCGTCATATTTTTTGAATGCAACTAAAATAAAATAATAATAAAAAATTCAGTGTAAATTAAAATTGTTTAGAATATTTACGATACATTTGAAGAAAAATATATACGCAATGGTTAATTAAAAGAGTTTTTCTGCCAAAAGTACAATAATTAAACACAAAAAACTCATATATACAAAACTTGTCGAAATGCTAAAGTTACAACTATACTGTGATTAAAAACTTTGCTTGAATTTCATAGCATATTTAATTGGCTGCGAATCTGAAAAGCAAAGATGTTCGGATATTTTTCGGCGCATTTGTAACGCCAATTTTTATTTTGCGGCAATTAATTTTAATTGCGACACTTCCAAAAATTGGAAATTGCCGGAAATGTGACTTTTACTGTCACTGCCGGCGGCCGAAGATGCCATCGATTGTTCAAATTGATGCGTAACGAATTTGAGTTGGAAAAAGCCAGAAAAAAAAACGCAAAACCTTCATTTCGACGGACGTTTATAATGTCATAATGAAGTGAGGGAGGAAAGTGAAGAACAAAAAAAAAAAAAGAAGAAAAAACATAAAAAGGTAGAAATCACTAAAGGCCAAGAGCATTTTAGCAAAAATGAAAGCGTCAAAGAGATTTATTCAAAATTCAGACGTTGTCAGCAAAATGTTTTTTTATTGCTAATATAAAAAAACGTAAAAATAAAAAAAAAAAAACAAAAAAATAAAAATTCAGGGAAGCAAAAGGAAAAAATAAATTAAAAAAAAAGACAAAAATTGATTTCTAATCGTCATCTTTATTCACTTCATGTTGCCAAACAGACAACCAACAAACAATCTTTTGTATATAAGTGAAGTTTAAGCGTTGATTGGTAAGAGAAAGAGGGCGGAGAAATAGATAAAACTTAAGAACGGGCGAACAGAGAGAAAGAGGAAACGTATGGCGAACATGCTGCGAATAAAATGCGTATAAATGTCTTTGACAAGTTTCCTGGTCACGGCATTGCCTTTCAGACACATTTTACCAACAGGCCAACTCGCAAACGCCGCCGCTGCCGCCACCTTCACTGCCAACAGCATCAACATCATTTGCGCCAATTGGCCTTAAGACTGACATATTTGGCTAAACGGCTTGCTGCCAACACCACGAGTTGCTGTTCTTTTGCCGCGCTCTTCGTTTGAATAACTGGCTTATGGCTCGCTCGCTTGCGCGCCGTTTGCTTGTCGTTTGCAGAACATGCTCGAATGTGGGTCACCTGAATGCGTAGCTTTCAATTTTTATGCTGTTTCCGAACTCACGAAAAAAAAACAATAACAATAAAAACAGAAAGAACAAAAAAAAAAAAAAATTAAGAGAGAAAATAAAGAAAGACCGGTACCATCTTTTGGTCATTCTTCGCATTTGTATCTTGCTCTATATAAGATTTGGTTTTTTTTTGGTTTTTATTTTCTGTTATATTTAAAATTCTCTTGTAAATTTAAATTCTTTTGGCTTAACAGAGCCTCTGCTGTGCGGCACTTTTTATTGTCTTCTGGCTCAGTTAATCTTCGCTAAGTGGCACAGAGTATGAATTAAGTGTGCGCAACAGTTACTCAGGTGAATGCTTGTTTACCAACCAACCGCCTTCTCTTCTGTTTCACCGCGCTTGGATGCCACAACATGTTTCTTTCGAACGCTTGTGATTTATATTTATTTCATTTAACCACAACCAAATAACAAACTACCGCAAACAAATTATTATTAACTTATAATTTGTGCTTTGACTTTTTGGCTTTAAATAAACAGAAAATTTGCGGTATTGGTTTGGCTTTTATATAAACTTTGAAGTTTTTACTTAGTGTGCACTTAAATAAATTTTAAAAGATAAATAATTTAACGCTGAAACAAATGGCAAAAAGTGATAACAGTTTTTAATATAGAACATACAACATGTCGCCAGCCTTAAGTGTGTCGAATTCTTTGCTATGACATTTGACATCACTTATGTGTGATAATTTGGGTTTTGACTGCCTTCTTTATATTGCAGTTGACAACCATGAAAACACATTTTAATCTTGATTTTTTTTAAGCATTTTAGCTATTCAACAGGCAACACTATTTGGCATGAATAAATGTCTAAGGCGGTAGGCAAGCAACGAAAGCGGCTTATAGACAAATATGCCAATAACCTATTGATGATGTTGACGGTACGGTTTTTTTTTTTTTTGGTATTTATAGCATGACAAACAAAAGACAAATAAGATTAAAAAATGTCAAAAGACTTTTAAATAATGACACAAAAGATCGAGAAAAAATAAATAATGAAAGTTCCTTTTCAATACAGAAGTTTGTTTGTGTGTGTTCTGTGCATCTATCAAAGTTTGCTTTGGTGTTTTTTGTTGTGATTTTCTTTTATTTGCGACCGCGTTATAAAGCGATTAAAGGCTCGCATGTGGCACATCTTGCGGTCACTTCACACTAAATGACAATGATAAGCGCAAATAGATACTTGACGAAGATGTTTTGTAGTATTCTTCTGCACACACACACACACACAAACACAGAGGAACGACTAAGCAACGTCATTATTGTATTATTATCATTAATTTTTAATGCGGTCTGATGGTGAAAGATGCCTAGAAATGAGTGTGTACACAAGTTGTTACAACCAAAAATTGCATAGTCATGTCTCGCCGTCAGACAATGGGATCCGCAAATCAGTAGCGAAAATGTATACCCGCTACTCGTGTACAACCCACTGACACTTTGACCGATTTTTTTTTTTTTGCAATAACCACACACAGACTAAATACAGTAATTTAATCATTATTTTACTTTCGAATCTACTATCGAACGGATGAACGAATGAACGAATGAATAAATGAATAGATGAGTAAGTGAGCGAGTGAGTGAGCGACTGTGTGAATGAATCAACGCTTTCCACTAGCTTGTGCTCATTTCTAAGCAATTTTGCATAATTTTCCTCAGTTGTATTTTATATTTTCTAGTACGATTTGAAAGAAAAACAAACTTTTAAAAATTATTGTTTTGGTTTTGTATTTTTGCTGTTTCATGCAATGTGCTTAAAGAAATATTAAGAAAATCAAAATGTTAAAGAAACACTCAGAATCAACAAAAACCCTAAACTGACTCAAGAAACCTAAAGTAATTCGTACAAAGAAAGAAAGAAGAAAGTGTCAGCATGTATAGCACATTCTATGACACAAAAATGTGTTAATTAAAAAATTTCCATAAATATTTTTAGTATGGAATACTGACCCACTTTTTTCATCAGCACAAATAATTAAGTTCATAATGATGATATTCATTATTGTGATCAACAACATGCTGGTGAAGACGACTACGCATGATAATGAAGCTAATAATAATTTTGGAGTCTGCTAGTCAAACTGTCAGTCACTCGGTCAGTTTGGCAATACGGCAGTCCAGCAGTCGGTGAGTCATGAGTGACTGAAACGTATCGTTATGGATGATAATAAGCACTTGGGTAACTGTTTAAGCCAAGCATGAACTAAAGAAAACTTGCTTAAAGAATTAATTTACATTTTAAAGTATTTAAGTCGAACATAGTAATATGCAAGAAGAGCTGTAACCCTCAAAGCTAAATATTTAAACTGCTCTGACTTCAGTCGTTTTCAGTGTGAGTGTAAGAGTGAGGGTATCTGTGTATGTTTGTATAATATTTAGTATATTTACATAACACACTTCGCACGCTTGAGTTGAGAGAATACAAAAAAAAAAAATAAATAAAATGTGAAAAAGAAAACAAGAACTAAATATACACTTTTACTTCAAGGCAACTTCAGAATTCAGAAGAAAAAACATACGATTTAAATGCTAAAATGCTAATTTTTAGTTAAATGAAAATTATGAATGCATAATTGTTTTAATTTTATACGATAAGACATTCTAAGCAAGCTGGTTTGTTCGATTTAAAAATTAATTTGAGTTGAAATAATGAAAATACGAAATATATGTAGTTGAGCAGATTAATGTGTCTCTATTAATAGCTATTTTAGTTCTGCATAAATGCAATACTTACTGCACAATTATTTTGTTTCATATGTATTTGAGGTGCACTTACCACTTAGGAATTGTTATTTCTGTTTGCATAGATGTAACTATTAGCTAATAAGGAACACTCAAGATTGACGAGTGTTTCAATCAACAAAACGGTAGCAACAATGCAAATGACTTGTTGCACAAGTTATAAAATCATTAATGGCAAACGATGTTTTGTAGTCGTTTGCTTGCAACATTAACAACTTTGAAGAGCTTACCACAAACAATTTGCTGAAAACTTGTAATAAGCTTATTGGCAATTACAAAATCAAGGCTCTATTTTATGCTCATCAAGCATAACATTTGACAACAACAACAACTGATAAGCGCGTGTTGCAGTCATGCGAAACAGATACATTTTGTACATAGGTCGATTATGATTATAGTGATTGGTGTTACAATTGTGACCTTAAACCTTTAATTCGAAATGATGTAATGCTGTTGTAATAATTGGAGCAACTATAGCCGCAGTCAATTAAAAGTTATAAATAAGTGTGTCATTATTTATCCGACTGCAACTTTGTTGACCACAATTTTATGCATCAACGCAACGCATTGAAGAGTGTTTTGAGGCGAAAAAAAACCAAAAAAGAAAAAAAATGAGGGCTGCCGTCATTTGTTTGAGTAAATTATGATCTCAACAGAAACTTTAAAGTGTAAAATTTTCAACATGAAAAGTACTTTGCGTTCATCATAATTCATCATTAAATGAATAAAAGAGTTGCCAGTTATAAAATCCATTAGAGAACAAGATTTTTACATTTTTTCTACACATTTTTTTTAATGTGCATCGTCGGATGTTTTGCGTTGAATTGGTTTATTTTTTATTCTTTTTTTAATTTTTTTTTTTATTACACTTTTTTACTTTCTTTTTACGCAAATTTTTTTCTTTTGTTCTGTTTTTGTTTTTGCGTCAAAACTTCAAAAGCATGTTCAGATACTCATGGCTTCTTGCAAAAAAAAAGTATATACATAAGTATAAAAGAATTATCATAAATCATAATTCGTTTTTTATTATTATTTTTTAATGGATTATGGACACATACTCGCACATTTTGTTTGCCGTTGTTTTTTTTTATGGTTATCCGGGCAGCAGAGTAGAATTTTTTTTTGTTATAAAACTCTTCAAACTCTTCAATATGTTAAAACAGCTAGAAATAAGTTAATAATTGTTAACAATAACAACAAATAATTAAACAATAAGTACATTTGATATAATTCATTGCAGACAAAAAACTATTTATCATTATTTACTTATTTTTTTTTTAATTTTCGATTAATAAACGCTTTCAGATTTTTTTTTACATTTTTAGCAAAAGTTATTTAAGTTATTTTTGTTGTATAAATATATTTACTTTGCAAGTTGTTATTGCTCATGCCTGTGAAAGTTCCATTACATTAATAATTGTATGAAAAATTGACTCGTCTGTCAATTTGAATTCAACTCATTTTTGCAAGAAAAACATCTGACAATAAATTGGGAATTAATATGCATTGAAAATATACAATGTTGTAATAATATAATTTAAAATGAAATCAAAATATTTTTTTGAAAAGTTTTTTCTTTTACTCAATTGTTATTTCAATTTACGCTCTTAATTAGCGTTCAATTCATTGACATAAGCTGTCATCGTGTAACAAACATTAATGTAAAATTAACAGAAATAATTTAAAGTGGCATTTAATTTAAAATACAATAGTTTTATAACATATTTAAAAAAAATATAAACACATTTACGTGTGTCTTATATACAATACATGAATATACAATAATACAATATACAAAGCGCACGTGTGCCCGACTGATGCAAGCGCGAAAGCTTTGCCTCTCATATAAGCAAATTTCGTTTGTGATAACCTGTTGTCGTTGCCGTTGCTATTGTCGATGTTGTGTCAACGCGTCTGCAACATGGCTAAGATCGTGTAAGCGACCGTTAAGACGCCGCATAGCAGACAGTTACGCACATTAAACGAAATGTGATTAAACTTGACATTATGAAATTCTTCTATTTATGTACAATAAAACGCTACTCACTGTTTCTTTTTTTATCATTATGCTTTCGACCATTATTTTGGTTGACATTTTTACAGTTGCTTAGCAGATTTTAAGTTGATAGTAAATAAAAAGAAAAAAAAAAGAAATTGCCTAAAAATGTTCTAACTTGCTGAAGAAGAATATTATCTCTTGTAATGACGTTTTCACGCAATCAACTGGAAAATTAAATTATGTCTTTCTTAATGGATTCGGTTAAGGATTGTTAAGCTTTATTGTTGTATTTAAAAAAAAAAAAAAATAAAAAAAATGAAAATTTTGAAATCTATTGGCTGAAAAAGTGTGCATCCAAAAATTAGAACTTGGACAAGTTAAAAATTTCCAGATATTACAATTACTAAAGTGTTGGGGAAAAAAAAATTTGAAATTATCATCATACAATTTTTAAATCGTTGAATCAACAATATTTTATAGAACAATCTATTAAACCAGTGAGTACGCTATAGTCGAGTATATTGCCCCTACCCTTCGCACACGGTAGGCGGTGTCACACCCTAAATCTACACAAAAAATTTTGATTTGACATCGCCCGATGAAATGGTGTTTAAAATATCAAGTAAATTGGTCAAAAAATGTGGAATTTACGAAAAATTTTAGTTTAATGGTCATTGAGGGGTAACTATCAAAGAGATGGAAATTTTGTGGTATGCAGCTTTAAAGATACATATTTAATGAGCTTGTAATCAAAATCTCTTTGGAAGTTCGAGTTATAGCGTTTTAAAAAAGTGGGCGGTGCTGGTTGGGTGGGAAGGTGGACGTGACATAAAAAAATCTCCAAATCCTCCAAATTTCAAGTCTCTAGCTCTCATAGTTCCCGAGAACCATTGGTGAGGACGGACGGCCGGACAGAGGGACATGTCTCAATCAATTTCTCTTGTTGTTCCGATCAAGAATGTATATACCTTCGGTGCATTACATACATTTCGCTTTTGCACAAACACAATTTACCCTGATACACTATGTGTACAGGGTATAAAAATTGAATGTAGACAGGAAGAACTTCGGGTTCAACAATGACTTATCGGTTTTGGGAATTATACTTGAGAATATTGAGAATATTACTTGACAATGTAGCTTCTTTTCAATTACTGATAAAAAAAGTGTTTTTTTTTTAATTTCAATGTAAAAGATTTAATAAATGAATAAGCAATTTGTTTATACACCTGTTTGAAATTAAATTCTTAGAAGAAATTTAAATTTTGTATTGATTTTACTATTGCAAGATATTATTAGATTAAGATTAATTGCAGCTAATTTGTTTGTGTGCTCGAAAATACAATAATAGCCGACGAACTACAATTCAAATCAATTTAAATGGTAATCAAATCAAATTTTGAATTTATTTTGCAATTTGCATAAACTTGTGGCTTGATTGAAGATAGCTTCATCATCATTATCATGATGGTTATAGTAAAGACATGCTTATTAAAACCAGCATTAAATTATTGCATTTTAATTAATTATCAATAGTTGCAGCATGCGCAACTTTTTCGCATAAACATTGTAAAATTTGCAGTTACAAATTCTCAACAAATTAATTATATCATAAGCTGAAGTATACATCTAACTAAGTAATAAGATTATGATTGTATTTGTTATAAACTAAATTGTTATAAACGAAACGAAAATTTTGCTTGAATTAGATTTTGTGTAATTATGGCATTGGAAATGAAACTGCCACAAAAGACAAATAAAAAGAGCTAAAACTAATAACACAAATGCAATTGCTATAATAAGATGCAGATATACATCAAGTTTTCATTATGCTTGCGACAGCACGACGCACAAAACCAGGCTGAATGCGTAACTTAGTCGAAGCGAAGGATTGTAGATACATTAAATCATATTATAGTTCATAGCAATTGTATTGTCATGGCAATGTGAGTGCCAAATTTCGGCTAAAGTTGTGCTTGACAAGTATGTTTTTATTATATACTTACGTTAAATAACGGCAATCAACATAATTTGCTAATTAAAAAAAAAAAAAAAAAAAATTCTATATTCTTTTTAACTTTTTGCCTTTCGTTTTGGCAGCACTGTAAGGCGTTGTCAAACTTTGTGCAGTTAATGAATGTGAAAATGTATATAGAAAAAGTAGCACAGCGAAATTTGATGTTTGAGTAATGAATTATTTGCACAGTCAGGAAGAAAGCGTAACAGCAATTTGAGCAAGTTCTGAACTCTTTGTGCTATAATTTTTGTGAAAAATCGGAGTTTTCCCATTGCTGTTGTCTTTCATCGTGGAGTGGCAAGCAACATCAGCAGTTACATTGTCAACGCCAGCTTGTGCCAGTTTGTAGTTAACTTAAGACAGGTTGATTTGAAAGCGTCTAAGTTTTTGACGCGCTACGCTCAAACTTTAGAGCGCAACAATGTGCACACAGCACGATTTGCTTGTGACGAAGATGTAGACGAGGACATTGAAGCTGACGTATGGCATATTCACATATATACATGTAGAGAAGAAGAAGTAATAGCAAAGACGAAGCTTTAACAGCAGCAGCTGAAACAAATACTTGCCATGGGAACTGATTGCATGCGATGTCGCCTGCCTGCCTGCCTGCCTGCGTGCCTGTTTGGCAGCATGTATTGCTGCTGCCCAACTTTTTAGCAACTGCAAAGTTGTGAAATCATGGGAGTGAAATATTTTTACTTTGTTCATTGCAAATTTATTAATATTTCTTCTTCGCTGCATTCGGCTTTGTTGCCAACAAACTTAGCCAACTTGCACCACGTTCGTTCTTTAGCTTCTTACTTGTTGTGTTACTGCTGCTGTTGCCATTGTTTTTTTTGGGTTTTTGTTTGTTTTTTTATTTCTTATTTTTTTTTTTGGAATTTTTAATTTAATTTATTTATTGGGTTGACTCAAGACACGAACACACATTGCCAACTAATCTAAAGTCGTGCTTCGCTCGCTTTGTTTTATTTGTCTGTGTGTGTGTGTGTGTATTTTTTAGCTGACAATGTGAAAATCAACGTTCGCAATGTTATTTTATGCATGCACAACATTTGGCATGGCGTCAGACATCGTCATTGAATTCAAATGGCGAACCATTTCCAAGTTCTCTGTGAATGTTGCATATTAGAATAGTTATGTAGCATTGGTTTTTTTTTGGGGGTTTCATATGCTTTATGCATGCAAAAAGGGTATGATAAACCATCATCAGACACCAGACACTAAACTTCAGACACCGAAAACTGGGTCCATTATATGTAAGTACTTGAAGGTGTCGTTTATGCTTGTTTTGTGTTTTGTGAACATTAAGGTCTTCTTGTTGGGTCGTAAGACCTTTTTCAATTCTCTAAGCTCATTGAATATTTAATAATTTTGTTTTAGATATTCAATATAACAAAAAAAGGTTAAGTGTGAAGACTTTTAAACATGCATGCAATTTCATAAATGTTTTATGACCGATAAGCCAATTAAATGTTTTACTAGACAATGTTAAGCGAAATGTTTTAAAATGTTTAACAAATTCAAATAAAAAAAGAAGTAAAACATACAGAAATAAATCCTAATTGTTCAATTCATTTGCTAGAAATTTATTAGATTCATTATTTGATTGAATTATAGCCACTCAATTAGGTCAATCAGTATCGTAGATTACAGGCGCTTATAAAAGAAATACAACTGCTTCGATATGCAGGTAATAAACGCTTGCATTGCGAATCGAGCTGGCAAAACAAAACAAATATTTATTTAAGTATGTACAACTTATATAGAAGCACACATACACATATATATAGCAAAATACGCATACGTGATACGCTTCAATGCAATTCGTGCTTAGCAACAAAAATAATTTTCTTTGAGCACATGAACTAACCTTTAGTCGATGTTTAATTAACTTTAGAACAATCTGCTAACTAAAGATATCCTAAAAATACGTTTGCGTAAGATAGCATAAAATAATTGAAACGCTTGGATCAGTATTGAATTATTGACATCACGTAAATTTTTAAATTGAAATGTATATTTTTAATTAAGCCACAATTCTGAAAGTATTTGCCGTAAAGAAAATCTGAAACTCATCAAGCAAGCATGTTTAATTATGTAGTTATGTTGTTGTTGAGATATCTTGTTAGCAGAAAATCAACAGCGAGAAAAAAAAATAAGTTGGAAAATTCTAGCATTTTCTTTATTAGACAAGCGAGCGGACAGCAACTTTCTAAAAATAAAAATAAATATATATAAATAAAAATAAAATAAAAAATTAACAAGAAAAGAAGAATTTGTGCGGAAAAGCAACTTTAGCACAGCTCAGAGCAGCTTAGCTCAGCTTGAGTGTCAGTAAAACTTGATTCAATTCAACACAAGATGTTCGTTTGTTGATATTTTTTTTTTACTACAAATTATTTTCTTGGTTAATGTTTGCATAAAACTGATATGCAGCAACTTAAGAGGAACATGTGTAGTTGTTGAATAGTTATGCTATTGTACAGCCGGGCAAGCTGTGAATATTGCATATACATAGCACGTAATACATAATACATAACATTATAAAGGCAACTGTTGCGTTATTCGTACACATTTGCTATTGAAGAAAATCACTGCATTGAAGAAGATCTTGAGAATGGCAGTGTAAATGTATAATACGCAGCAACAAAGGTGGCCAAACATGCACGCGAGCTTTGCAGCGGGGTGCAGTGTCGCACAGCTTCCGTTGTTCTTGTTTGTTAGCATTAAACAACGCAATTGGCATGGCTGTGATTGCTCGTAAAAAGCACAATGGCTTAGAAAAAGCAACGCAAGAAAAGAAAAAAACATAAATAAAGAAAAAACAAAAAAACAACACAAGTAAATTTCATCGCAAAGGAAATGGGTTGGTAAATGGGTTGCTTCGTTGCTTGGCTTAACACAGACGCTGTTTTTACATCTTGTTGTTGCTGTTGTTGTTGCTTTCAGTATTGACTACTGTTGCAACTTGTTCTATCTGAGCGCGCGGTAATTTCATTTATTACATTGTTTGTGTCGGCATGTGTGGCCCAAGAAATAATTATTTTTAGCTATAAGATTTTGTTGTTGTTGTTATTATTGTCTTTCTTTTATTTTAATTGCAATTTTGTTAAGTTCCAAGTTGCTAAGTTGGCAATATACAACAACAACAAACAAAAAACAGAAATTCAAATGTAATAGTACTAAGTCAAGTGCAACAGTAGCTAAATAAAATGTATCTAGATACCGGCAAATATTCACTTTGCTTGCAAAATATTTAACAGCATTCTTCGTTCTTTGCTGCAGTGTAAGTTGACAGTTGACAGCTTAACTTTTAGTTAGTATAGCATTTGTTAATATATCTTTAAATAAATTTTACACTTAAGTATTTATGAAGCTGTATCTTTTTTTGTTTTTTTTTTGTGGCTTGACAAATGCAATGAATGCATAAAAGCCACTTCCAACTATAAAGCAAGAGCTAAGAAAAATGAAGTAAAGCAAAACTTACAGCTTCTTTTTTGCTTACACGGACACTTAGTCAGAACTACTTCGTTTACATTGTTGGTCATTTTCTTATTTATTGTTCACTTGACCAAATGCAGTTAAAATATTTTAACTCGTTTTGCAGTATTGTACATGTTTCTTGTTTGCTTTTGTTTTGTTTTTTCTTTTCTTTTTGATATTTGTTCTTGTTTCTGTCAGTGTTGTTCTTAACTTGGCTTATTTCATATTTATGCGTTGCTGTTGCTTTTCTACAAACATGCACACAAACACACACACACTCACACACACACGTGTATCTTTGTGCCATTGCCTTTTTTTTGTTTCGCTTTTGGTTCATTTAACTTTGTTTTTTGTCGTTTGGCTTTCTTGGCTGCTTCTTTTTAATTAAAGACAAGTTTCCATTTCATTCTTTCACCTGTAATTCATACCGCAGCTTGTACTTTAAAGTACATCAGTCTGTCTGTCTGTCCATTGTCTGTCTCTATCTTTATCTACGTACATTTAGAAAATACTTTTTGCTTTTAGTTTCTGGTTTAATTTATTATTTTTAGTACATCAACATAACCAAAATTTGTTAACTACAGGTACTGACTCCGTCTAGAAGATATAAGTACTTTTATTATTAAAGATTTAGCAGAGATAACAAATGGCAATTTTGAAATCAGCATTGTTTTTGTGACTGACAATAATAAATCTTGTAAAATTGTCGACTATAATGGCAAAATATTGATTTTTGTTATAAATATTTTATTTATTTTTCGTTCAGTAGGCTTGGATTTGTATTTTGTTTGTATTGTTATTGTTATTGCAATGAAAAATATTAAATCAAAAAACAGAAAATCAGACAAAGAGTGAAAGAGTGAAAGCAAAAATACACAATTTTAATCCTTGTAAATATTTTGAATGTAATCCTTTGCAGCTGATGCAAAGTCAACACCAGCAGCGACATCTACAACAACAGCAACAACAACAATAACAGCAACAGATTTTTTAAAGAATACATTTCGTTGTTGCTCGTGCTGTATTTTCGTATGTCCGTCTGTACGTCTGTCTGTCTGTCTATTAGTCCATCCTAGCATTTATTGCTGTTGGCTTTGACGTTTGCTTTTATGCTTGTTGTTTTCATTGTTGTTGCTGTTGCTGCTGCTGATGCTGTTGTTGTTATTATTTCAACAGCTTACTTTAAGTTAATCCTTTTGAAAAGCGAGGCTTACCTGTTGACGTTGCGCTTTAGTTGAACATCGCCTGCTTGGCTTTTGATTTTAATGTAACGGTTTTTTTTGTTTGTTGTTTTCTTTTGATTTGTATTAGTGCCGTTAGTTGTTTGTTTTTTGTTCTTAGCTGCCGTTGGGCGTGTTAGTGCAGAAATCCGTAAAAAAACGATAATTGAATTCACTATACAAGTTGACTTTAACGTTCTAGCTCAGGGTCAACTTTTATTACAAAACAAATATTCTTTAGAATATTTAACTAATTTCATTAAAGTTGCCGAAATTTGTTCTGTTTTAGCTTTTAGTTTAAATTACTTTAAATCAACACTGATTTAAATTCACTTTTGAATGGCACACGTTTTGTTTACGTTTCAAAATTTATTGCACTTTCCAACCAAAGGATGATTTCCAACGCGTGCTCATTAATTATTAATAGCCTTTGGAACGTGCATATGTAACTTGTATGTTGAAGATATATTTTCTTATCTTATGCTGAGTGTCTTCTATATATATTTAGATTTTGCCGATTTGTTTCTTCCGTAACAACGTACCAGACGCCAACAGCGTAAAAGTCTGACTGAATGTTTGCGACTCAGGCTCAAGAAACTTAACCAAGACACGTCGAAGACGAAACCAAAGTTAGTTAAAGCCAAACGTGAAGACGTCGCTGTCGAACCAGCCAGCCACAGAATCGTAGTAGGCCAATTCAAGTGTACGCGACGCCGGCAAGAAAGCACATCATAAGAGCGCGCTAGTAAACAGGCTGAGCTGCGAGAGAAGAACGCCACAGCAGCGCAGCAATGAAGTGACCGAAAGCAGCATTGAAAGACTGTCCAAGCAGAAGAGGAAGAAGCGGCAGAAAAAAGAAGCCAGAAATGCGTAAATACCTGAATGAATGGCGCATTTGGCTTGGCTTTTGCCGGCAGCGCATGCGTGCCGGTTTCTTATTTACAACTTGCGCTTTAGTTTGCCAGCTCTTTTCCGTTCTCTCTCTCACACTCTCTATTTAGTTTGACGCTTTACTCTCTTGCCGTTGACTTGAGTACTCTTAAATAGCTTTTACCGGCTTTAAGTTCAGCTGTTCGAATTGACTTCGTTAGGCTGTCTAAGTTCTGTGTTTGGTATGATGTTGTATCAAACTTATCATCTAAAATCTAAAAAAAAAATAAAAAAACTGATCAGTTTGACCAAAAATATGAATGTAAATGTTCGCATTTGAAGAGAATTTATTTAATGATTACCATTGACACTGAAAAACTTAGATATTTCTATAGAAAAATTATCGATACTAGTACATAAACTTTCAAGTTTATAATCTTTAGATGAGAATACCATTACTATTAAGACTGTCTCAAAATATGTGAATTTTAAAATTTGCCGAAAAAGTTTAGATGAGATGTTCGATGAATCCTGCTCTACCTAGGTGAGATTTGGCTGAATCCCTGCCTCCCACAATTTTATCTTACGAAATTTACGGACGTCCCTTTGTGGCAATTTCATTTTTTTTTAATTAAAAAAAAATCTTATCTTTCAGATACTTAGTTTGAAAGGTATATAATGTTAATATTAAAATTATACTGACTATTAATTTATTCTCGATTATTGTGTTCCTTACATACCAAAGTTATTCTGCAATAAAGACTTCACTTGTTAATAAATTATCTATCAAATTTCAAATCTTTGAAAATAAGTAATAATAAAGTAATGTTAAAAGGTTTAATTGCAAGACTTCCAACAGCGTTGACAAATGTTGCCAACTATCACGAAGTTGAAGCATGAAACAGGGGTTAATTATCGATTGCTGAGCTCTTACATACAACTGTTGCAATTAATTATCATCATGTTACGCGCGCGAGTGAGCGAATGTTCGTTAATTTGTTCCTACTGCGGGCCAAATTTGTTGCTTGCGAAATTGTGCGCCTTTAGGTGACGCGACAAATTACGACAACTTCATGCAAAACTAGGCAAGCAGCGGCAGCAGCAGCGTGTCAGCATGGGTTCATGCACTTTGCTTTCATATTGCTGGCTGGCAATAATACGATAACCGACCAACCAACGACACAAACTTTAACATCTAAATACAACAATAACTACAACAAACACAACAACGAGTGTTTCTCATCATGGAAATATCAAATATCAACTACCAAATACAACATTATGTGTTCGCAATCGAAAATGCTACTGTTGGTCAAATGTATTGAGCAATTGTTGCCATGTCGTTGCTACGTTCAATAATGAAGTATAAGAATTTTCATTTTCGTTGAAATACGTAGTTTTAAGAACTTTTACGACTGCCATTGCACTTAAGCACTTTCGTGCTTTCATTGCAATTACAATCACAGATATTGCGATTGTGTAAATACGCGTTTCGCTGTTATATTGATGTATGTTTATACGTATGTACGTACACAAGATACACTAATAGTTACAATTGTCATTGCAAGTACCGCAAAGTGTTCTATTTGTGAGCCACAAGAATTTGTTGCTGCTGTTCTGTTCTGTTCTGAACTTGTATATGCTATTTATTTTACAATTGGTTGTGTGTTGGTGTATGTACGATACATACATACATACATCTGTAATACTGTAGTCATCACTTATCTCTAATGCTTCAGCTTTGTCTGCATCTGCCACTTAACAATGTTCATAGATACTTTGAACATTGTATTTCACATATGGTACTATAACATTTACCAAGTTAGTGCTAACTTAAGCGCATCTGTGGTAAATTCAATTAAGCAATTTAGGATTTCAATGCTTTTCCGTGCTTTTCTATTCTGTTTAATTCTCTTGATATCCTACGACGAGCTCATTGTATTGCAAATAAGTTGTGTGCTGAGCTAAGCAAAAGTACGAATCGACATGTATGTACATATGAGTGTGTTAGTTTAGAAGCATGCGAGTGTGCAAGTATTTGATTAGTTGGGTTGGCTTTGAATTTATTCTACTTGAAGTGTTGTGCTAATATTTGAGTATTAAAATTTTACTGTAACATTTTTGTAAAAGTTTCTAGGATCGGCGCTGCAATCCTACTTGCTATATTATATGTAATAAGTGTACTGCAAGTGTGTGCTATTAAATAAGGTTTGTTAAATAACATTTTCAGTTTTAAACAGAATGTGTTTCACCGCTAAATCTTTTTACTACGAGTGTCACTACATATGTTTGGCACCTTGGCAACCATAAGTGCTATTAGATGGAAGCTGACAGTTTATAACCGCGCTAAAATTATAAAATAAAGTTAAGAAGTTGACACTCAGTCAGACAGACGGGTGTAGTCATATGTTGCCAAGCCACAAATTATAAATAGTAACCCTCGTATGCCAGCAAAATTAAAAAAAAGAAAAATTTATAAGTTCAGCAAATGAAAAGTTATTAGACAAAATCACTTATACGCTCGACAACTTAACAAAAAGGCGTCGATAACCAGTCCACTTGCAGCCTAAACTTGTTTAAGATTTTAGAATGTTTAATATAAAAACATTAAAAAAACGAAAATAATTATTGCCGCGAAAACAAATTGCACAATTTCGTAGTTTCTGCAACTGCGTAACATTAACATTTGTTTACAAAAATTTTAGAACCAAGAAGAGATTGGCAGTGCGGGCGGGAGAACGAGGCAACGAATGAACAGGAACTAGTCGCGAAATATTATGAAATACTCAATTAAATTATTATCATTTATCATGCAGACACACAACGTCGACAACGGCAACATTCAAATGTCATTGGGCGTTGACATCGACAAGCAACAACTACAACAATATTAACAGCAACGGCGTCCGCGTCGACGTCGGCGACGACAACAGACAAGTGACAACAGCCACCAACATTGCTGGACGGCAAAAAAAGAAATAAAAAATCTGTAAAGCAACAACAGAGCGTTAATATTGTAGTCACTTGAGGGGGTTAGGCGCGGCTCAGTTTCGACGCATGCTGCCAATGATTTCTTGTTTGCGTGTCAATTCGTCTTTTTGTTCTTTTTGTTTTTCTATATTTTTGCTGCAACATCGCAGTGAAGCATTTCAATGAATTTGGCTGCTTTTTTGATGGCTTCCTTTTTTTTTGTTTGGTTGTTTTTTTTTTTTTTTTGTTTGTTTGAAGTTGGCAAATTTCTGACATTTTCCAATTGTCACAGCATGTTTTCAGTTCAATTTAAGTATCTTCTTTTTTTTTTTTTGATTTTTTGTTGTTGATGATTTTTTAGCTAATTGTTCATTTTGACATTTACATTTGTCAGTTATAACATGTTAATGGCTGTTTTGAGCATGGATTTTTGATTAATGTTCTTTCCTTAAATCAACTATGATAAATGTTGATTGTTTTTAAGCTTAAACAGTCGCGACGTAAGTCATAAGATGTTTTTATTAAGAAATTTTATTATAATTAAATATATATATATATTTTTTTGTTTTGGTCATCAAATTTATATTACATATCATGAAGATATTGAATAATACTTTTTTTGTGTATTCGTTTTAAAAACCGTTGCATAAACTCATATGTAAACATTCACTTCTAACTAACTGCTTTACTGCCTTACAAATAAACACAGTACTACATGTGCAAAATAATTTTCACAAGAAAAAAAATACAATGACCAAGATCGTTCAACGCCACCCACACGCTAATTAGACGCATAAACAACTGTAACCAACATCATCAGCATTTGTAAACACAAAAAAGAGCTTCAGTTGCAGTTGAATGTATGTAAATCCGCTTAACTTAAACGTTGCTCAAACAACAGTGAGCGGAGTCAGTGTTCGCCTATGTGTACACAGTGAATGGTTTAATTTTATGGCTGGCATAACGAAGTCTTAAATCCACTTGATTGGACGCCAATGCATTTCATTTCTCTTCAAACCAGATAAAGATGCCAACGATGACGATGATGATGACTACCAAATCGCCCGGATGCGTGGTCTAGTCAGCAGAGCACACCACAGAGAATCAATGCAATCGAATCGAAGTGTCGGCAAAACTTGTACATGCCATAAAAGTCATAAGAAGCGGAAAACCAGAACTAGAAATAAGTTGAAGTTTAAATGAAGTTGCGCATGCGTGGCTCATTTCATTGTCTACAATGCAACAACTAACAGTCAATGTAGCGACAGCAGCAGCAACAGCATCATCATCATGATGAGGCAGAGTTACAGTAAACTATAAACAAGAATCACAGTTAAGTGGCGGGCAAAAGGAGTAACTGTGCGAGAGCAAGAATAAAATGAAATGAGAAAAGTATCTGCAACGCAAAGCAACACCAGTAAATGAAAAATAAAAAAAAAAATCAAAAGAACAAAAGAAACAAAAAATGAAAAAAAAAAAAAAAACAAACAAAAAAAAAACAGTTAAATAAGCAAAAGTTTCAAGTGCTGCACATAAACTGAGACTGACTGCATTTTGTGCTTGTTCTGTGGCGTTCAACGCTCTTGTGCCTCCACTGCCACTGCCACAACATCTTTCACTGATTATGTTGCTGCTGCTGGATCGGTTGGTGTGCAGTGATTGCGTGCAGCTTCTTTTCTCATTATGTGAACACGCATTTTACCGTTCGTCAGGTATGAGGCGCTATTGAAATTCATTGCCAACAATACAACTTAAATGCGCAGATGCTTCGTTGCAGCAACGCCTCAAACACTGATGTGTTTTAATATAATTTTTTTTCCTTTGGGTTTTTTTTTTTTTAATTATGACAAGCAGAAATATGAGCAAGCAAATGTAACGTTGCAACGTAGCGACCGCAATCTTTTGTCAAATTCATTCAGACCTTGTCTCAGCTTAAATTTGGTGTTGAGCTACCGTATGATTGCAGTGTATTGCGTTGTTGGCACGCTATAATTGTGCACCGCCGTTAATAATCATAAATCATACACATGCGCAGTAATTCAATTTGATTTGCCGCACTTTTGAAGTTTGTTTGCTGCGGCTCGCCGAATATATATTTGAGGTCTTTATCATGCATTATTGTGGAGTAGCAGTTGATTACACGACATCCTTCGCGAAATTACAAACTGAAGAAGCAATTTCCTCAAAGTGTATTAATTCCTGAAAAGCGTTAAAAATGAAATCAACTTATTCTTGTTTGTCTGTATGTCTGTCTGTTTACAAGCAAAAAATCGGTTCAGTTATGAAGTTTCAAGTGTAAACTGAAGCCTTTCACAAGGTTATGGCGCACATTTGTCGTCAGATTCTGATTGGATCATATATTGTTCACATACAAAAAGATGGAGTAGAAGAGCTAATTTATAAAGAATAAAGTTTTGAAGAACGGCGGTCTGATAATAAGTATAATAAAATACAGCAATCCCAAGGACAGATGATCTTGTTAGCATTCATGTTTTGATAACCAACACTTTTATATAACTTAACTATTAAATTAGTTCAAACTGTTGATAAATACAGGAAAATATTTATTGATTAAAAATACAAATTTGTGCCTTCTTAAATATTTAAATCTTTTGTTCAATCTCTGGTATTGCAATTGCTAGTGATACGCTCTTAACCTACTTAAATACAAATTATTGTCTACAATGCGAACCATTAAGGAACACAAGCAAATCCATGTTTAAATTGATTTTTTGTGCTGTTTTCCTGATATGTCGGCGTTGTGGGAAATTGATTTATGGTTCACTATAATTGTCAAGCAATTTTGCGAAAATAGTCGTAGCAAACAAAAATGTTGTAAAGCATGTTTTGCATGAAATAAATAAATTTATGTGCTACAAATGACATTGTACAAGTATTTGCAAACTGTGAATTCGATGAATTTGGCATAATTGAAATAATCATAATCAAAATAATACACAATACAACACGATAATAATGGTCAATAACCTATTGACCGATAAATCAAATAATACGTTTGTTTTACTATGAATTAAATACGAAAAGCATACGTTAAACACAAACAACAAAATCAACAAACTGTCTACAACAACAACAAGTACATAAATGACTCGTAAATACTAGTGACAATAAAATTGATGATAAACCGAAAACCAATACATTTTAACATTGTCAATAAGAGGTAACAACCACTCAGCTTTTTATTCAGCTACCCTTGTTGTTGTTGCTGTTGTTGTTTTTGATATGTTGTTCTTGTTGGTCGGCATTCTAAATGGTATTTTACGACATCATGCTGGTTTTTGTTTTTCACAATTTTAGCTAAGGCCCAAATGTACATTGTTGCTGGTGTTGTTGTTGTTGGCGATGCTACTTGAAACGTTAAATGAATTTAAGCTGACGTTCGGCTTGATTGGTTCTCTTGAGGGCCTCAAATTGACTTTGTCCATTATACTTTGTTTGTCATTATCTGCATCTCTAGCCGCGTTTATTCTACGAAAATGAGGAACAATCGACAATGAAGCAAACAAGCCAAAGAAAAAAAACGTTCTTCATTTAATGACGCTGCAACTTGTCGAACTGACTGCCCCCAACGGCATTCAAATCAACTGCAATTATGCCGCAAACAGAAATTGTAAAAAAGAAACAAAAATTTAGAAGAATAAGTTAAAGAAAAAAAAGGCCAAACCAAATCAAACTAAACTTAATTTTCAATGGTCATCAATTGTGTAATTGAGCCTTGCCGCTTAACTGTTCCTCTTTTATTTTAATGATTTCGGTCAGCCTATTTGGCTCGTTTGGTATTTACACACAATAGTTAACAAAAAAGAAAAAAAAAAAAACGAAAAACAAACAACATTTGACGAAACCCCTTTTGGAAATTGCATGTTCACCTCTTCAGCGGTTACAGCATTTCAAAAGTATCTATTTATTGTATACATTTATTGTATCTTTCCGTTTACTTAGCATTGTTATAAGCTCATGCGTTGCGGGCTGGGTGGGGCCTGTTGCGTTTTGTTGTTGATGCATGCACTCTGATGAAATGCTTGCTTGCACGCTTGGTTTCGATTCCTTAATTGTTTTGTCAATGTGCTTAATTTAAGCATTTTTATTGTTTTTTTAACATATTTGTTAGATGCAAAAATATATAAATAAAACGAAATAAAAATGCAAATTTGTAAAAATACAAAATTTCTATTTTTAGTTGCATATTTGATTTTTAATTATTTATTTAATTTCTTTTAACATTAAAAGAACTGTTCAAAAGAAATAAAAATCATGAAATGTGAATTTTGCAAAGCCAATTAAAATAACAGTCATACATTTATCAATATTTGGTATTTCTTTTTAGTTTTTTTTGTTTTTTTTTGTTATGCTTTTTGGCAATTTGTGCAATTAAATAAATAAATATTTCATTTTATATTGTTGGAAGTGACAAATAAAAGTCAATGTGAAAGTGTGTGGATATTACAACAAAAATTTTAGATAGAAAAAAAATTGTTATTCTTTTATATGTGTCTTAAATGGGAAAGCTTACATTTTATAATCCCATTTATTAGTGGCTATAAAGAACGCTGCATAGAATAGATATACGCTAATTATATAAAACCATTGATATTCTCGTTTTGTCATTATTTTGTTATTTGTTTTTTTTTTTTATTAACAAATTTGTTTTTAATGAAGACTTGACAAAGAAAGTCGAGAAATACAATACAACAAATAAAAGGCGTCAATGAAAATATACAAAAAGCAATAAAGTCACAATCGCACACAAAAAGCAGCTAAGAATGACTATTCTGGTCGGACGACTTCCGTGTTGAAAACTGACCTAGAAAATATAAAGTAATAAAAGCTCGAGGCAAGAAAATGAAAATGAATAAAACCTCATGGTGAGTTGAATAAAGCGAATCACTGTAAGAAAATTAAATGCAGAAAATATACAATTTAATATAGAAACCGTAGAATTGAGACACGTATGGATGGGTGGATGGTGTGGCGGGCAGTGTGAAGAATGACAAACGGCGACGATGACGACGTCGACGACGGTGCTGACCATTGAGACGGCAGTGATTTCTGTCGTTTTGTACGTTGTTGTTTGACGTTGTAAATCTTTTTTGTTGTTTTTTGTCTTTTATATATTTATTTATGTGTATTAAATGAAGCTAGAGATGATGTTGTGCCGTTGGTCATTGGTAACTATTATCGTTGGCAACAAAATCAACAGCAGCAACAGCAGCAGCAGCAACAACAACAACAACAACGAAAGCGTTACTGTGTTTAATTTGCAATCGCCAAATTTTGTTGACGTTGTTGAAAATGTTGACATTTTTATACGTATACGGTATACCATCTCCTGTCCGCGTACGCGTGGTAACTTCATTTTACCAAATTCGTGAGTGGTCGTAAAAAAGCCTGTGGCTGGCTAAGCCTTCTTCAGCTTATAGCAGACGATGACATTTGCTTGAGTTATCATTTTGTTGTTATAATACAATCAAAGTACGTTTCCCTCCTAATTGCTTCCACCATATTAACTTAATTGCTTTCAGTTTTGGACTATTTCTATTTCGTTGAATCAGCTAAAAAAGAACACAAAAAAAAAAAAAATCGACGGAAAAAAAGAAAAAGTTTCTTCTTCATTTAGTTTACTTTTGCCATGGAGAGCCCCCGCAATTATTCACACTTTGAGGTATCATTTAAGTGTCATTCGCTTTGTCGTAAATGTCAATTTTGTTACCCATTTTTCGCATGCGCTTTTTGACGGTGTCTTCTTTTGGTTCTTTTGCTCTTCTATTTATTTTTCTATTTCTACTTACATATATCTGTTTCTATTACTTTTGTTTGTTTGTTTGTGTTTTTATTTGAGTATTTTCTTGTGCTTTTCTTTTGACAGTGACAGTGATTTGATTTTGGCATACCTCTGACTCTGGTTTTGTCCATGCGTTTTTATTTGTATTATTTTCTTTGTTGCTTGGCGAAAATGTCACTTTTTATTGTCGTTTTATGACCGAATCGTGTCACTTGCTCTCAAAGTTGTTAAACGTGCGTCGCAGCAACTTTCGATTAACGTAAATTATTTCACTACATTAGTGTTTAAATGTTTATACATACATATGTATATATTTTTCGGCGTATAATTTTGTTTTTGCTTTTGGCTACTTGATAATTTTCCCCGTCTGGCTAAAAGTTTCTCATGTTTCTTTTCGTTGCCAGCGGTAAATGTGATTTAGATTTTATGGACTTTTCTCTTTTATGCTTTTTGTTTGTTGCGTCAAGCTGATATCTTAACTAATGTTAAAATTGGATTTTGTATATTTGTGCTTAGTTTTAGTTATGTTAATGCTTTTTTTTTTTTGTAAATATTATATTATTGTATACTATGGTATTGTTCTTTTTGTTCTAAATGAATATGTTCAAAAAAATTGTATATTTACTATGAATTGTTGAAAGAAAGAGATGTGTATTATGTTTAGAATAATGAGTTTATTTATTTATTTATATAATTTATAACAATTAACAGTTATTTAATAGAATTGATAAAAGACTTATTATATAATATAATACAACATAAAAAAGTATAATAAAATACTAAAACTAATAGTTAAAAGTAATAGTAAATATAAAAATAATATAATATAAAATATAAAAAAAATAAAAAAATAAAAAAAACACAAGGAGAAAAAAAACATTTTTTTTGGTAAGCAAAAATAAGGAAATTAAGTTCTAAGAAGTCTCTAACCCGGTGGGGGAAATTTATTTGCACTATGTTAGCTATACACTTTAAATACATGTTAGTCTTGGAACAAAAATTATTTTGTGTACTCAAAATTATTTCAAGTTACAAGAGTCAACTTTATTGTAAACAGACGTTTAAACCTGGTTTTCATTATGGAACAAGTTTAAGCTCGGCTTCGCTTCAAAAAATGAATATTATTATCATTCGTCATATACAAATATCATAACTTTAATAATTTTTAAATTAACTGTGCTGAGATCATTTAAATATAGTTCATCCGACGATTAATTAAGCTGCTCTGACAATTAAAACGTCCTTTACTAGTGTATTTTTCCTGATTTCCATTTAAAAGTGTAATTATGTTCATGGTTAATGAAATCATATACAAATAATACAATTATTGACTTATATAATTTTATATGATTGTCATTGTTCATTCTTATATTAAAAAATTGAATAAAATAATTACAAAAAGAAAAAAATATATATTTTTTACAAAATAAAACCTTTTGACTTTGATTTCAAACTTACATACATACATATAATCGGCTTAAAAAGTTTTCACCACCAAAAGCTCAAAAGCAGACGGCAAAGATTTTCGCATTTGATTTTAACGTTTGCCTATTCCAATTCCAATTTAAAAAAAAACGAAAACAGAAGTCTTTTTGTGTGTTGGGAATTTTAATTTGTGCGCTGTGGACGCTCGATTTCTTTGATAAACGAGCAACGGCGGCACATGAATTCAGCGCTTTCTTTGGAAGCTTTTATGTTTGGTTTTTTTTTCTTCTGTTTTTTTGACAGCCGTGGGTGAAAATAACCAAATTGTTTGCCATTTAGCTTTCGCCCATTTGAAAATTGAATTACAGCAGAGTAGAAAACCAACTTACAGACTATGAAAAATATTGCTTTTAAACGTTTCAACAGGGCAAGGTCAACGTATTGGCTACGTTATGTAGACCAGAATATACATAAATGGTTGGTGTGCACATAAATATTCTTATGTGTTGCTATATGACAATTACTCATGGATACGAACACACGATTCACAACGATTACGTGCCTTATAACTTTGTCATGCATTTTACAAGACAAAAAACTGGAAAACAAAAATAAGAGTTGAAACAAACCATTTGAAAATTTGAATAAGAGCATGAATACTATGTAGAACACAGCTGCTGGCAACATGTTGTTGCGGCACACTGCATGGTGCCCGAAGCTCGATGACGGGCTCATCTTCACGTACGCGTTTTTCTCGCGTGCACCAACGCAATGCTGTTAATTTTACTTTCAAAAGCGTCGCTGCTCACAGTGATGACGCACGCCGTTCACCACTTGTGGTCATTCGACACAGCTTGTACCGTTGGCTAAACGTGCGCATGCGTCTCACGTTCTGTCTGCGTATGCGTGTCGATGAGCTGTGAACTTTCGGTGTGAAAGTTCTGCCTTACTGACTGCATAAGTCATTTCTGCTGTTATTGTAGATGTTGTTGCTGCTGCTGCGGCTATTGATGCTTCTACGGAAAGCCATTGGGAAAGAGTGGTAGATCATTATTTTTAGTTAGCACAGTTTCCCACATCAAATTGTGCGCAATTCTAAATGTCGAAATAAATGTTATAAATTTTCATAATGATGAGAATTTCTTTAATTATCAACATGGCAGATTATTTCCGCCTACGCCTTTTGAATATTTAATAGTAGAAATGTTCGGCATAAGGTTGTAAATTAGACTTGAGACGTTTAAGTCAACTCATAACTTTTTTATGTGCTTTCACACAGCAGTGCTGCGCATTTCAAACTTAATGTTTATAGTTGCCAAAAAAAGTGGAAAAAAGTTGAAAAAATAAAGCAAAATCTTATATCATTATAATACATATAACATGTTTATTTGTTATTATTTGCTTTACATCTTCCTTCGTTTGAATTTGCACAATAATTTAAAAGTAATAATAAAAGTGCGTCGCAGTTCATGAAGTATTTTTTTTTCTCCACTAAGATGTTTGATGTTGTTGTTGATTTATTTTATAACATTTGAATGATACGTCGTGTATATGTTTATGTATCTCAAACATAATATGGGATTATGAAGGCATTCAACGTCACATTAAAACAAAAATAATTTCATACGTGACTAATTATATTGTTGCCATCAAGTTTGCTACTGCGTAAATTTTTACGATGACGCTTGTATTGAAGTTTGTACATTAACCAGAAAGAAAGTGAAATTAATGCACGACAAATACGCATACAAAATCACTCATATAGTTTGATGTGTGCTAAGCACGGCCTAAGTTGACATTCTACGTTGTTTGTATATTAAGTAGCAAGAAAAACTATTTTTAGCTTGATTTCAATGACGTTCGTTATGGCAAAATCTTCATCCAGATAACGTTTTTTCCAATAAGAATGCATTTCAATTTGAATTAATACAATTAAAGGGAATTTTTAACGAAAAACACTAAAAAAAAATAATAATAAAAGAAAGAAAACTTTCGCCGCTTTTCTTGTTTATTGTTGGAACTGTTTCAAATGAAAGTGATAAATGTTGTCTGTGAACAATGCGAAAGCGAGAATTTTCAGTTGTCAAATGCAATGCATAACAACAAAAAATGAAAAACAAAAAATAGCAGAAATAAAAATAGTTGCTCGTAATTTGCTGCTTTACAAGTTACAAGCAACGCAACGAAAGTGAATTAACCAAAAATAACAAAGCCGCCAACGTGCAAAGAACACGTACAAGTTTTTTTTTAATGTATAAGTGTGTGTGTGAGTGACTGTTTGCTTGCATTGCATGCATAATTAATGGTTAGCAGTTAATAGTTTTTTTTTTTTTTAAAATAAATTTCAATTTAATATCAAAGAAGAAGTTAAAGACTTTGGCCTATAAAATAAATTCATTGGGAAAATAAATATGAATAAAATGTTAATCTTATAATCAGTATTAAAATGTTTTCCAAGACATACAAAAATAGCATGGCTCAATTTAATTCTACTTAGAAAAAAGTCACCTTCAAACGATGGTAAAATGATTGAATCTATGAACGTTTTGCTTGTTAAAAACATTAAGTGAAGGTTCGAGAGTTAGAACAATATAAAATAGAGTGTAAATGCTTCGGATACTAAGAATAAGAATTGACTCATGAACACCAAAATACAAATTGGTGGAAAAAATTTTAATAAAAAAAAAAAATCTTCAAATAACAACATTTCAAATTTATCAGTTTGATGGAATTAAATTTACTCAATTACTGCGAAACATCGATTACTCTTTTCATGTATACATACATGCACACCCACACTAACAAGTTTTACACACAGATTTTATACACTCAATGAAGCATCAATTGTGTTAAAATGCTTTCAAAAAACGCTCAATTGATTCTGATTGGTGTCAACGCTCAATTATTTTGTCGCTAATGCTTTTGCAATAGAATTAAGTTTACTACGAAAAAAAAAAAAAGTAAATCAAAGTGTTTAAATTGCAAATTTTAAGTCACAGAGCATTATTGATTCGAAAAGTTGAAACAAATAAATTTTAAGCCAAATGATTTTCAAAATGAATCGACAAACGTAATTGCTGAAATGTTTTATTGGATTAATTGCGGTCAACATCAACACCAGCGTTATATCACTATAAAGTTGAATTTTTTGGTTTTTAAAAATCAGTAAGTTCTTTTAAATAAAATAAGAAATGTATTTTCAAAAATTGTGATCCGGTGGGGAGGAAAAGAAAGAGAAGCAAAAAGAGCTTGTTGGCTTTAAATGATAAATTAAAGTTTTATATGAAAGTAAGCAATACGAAAATATTTTGAAGTTGCGTTAGTATGGGATTTTCGAATCCATTCTGATATCATACAAGTTAGTTTGATTGAGTTTTTATTTTATTGTAAACATTAAAATAGAAACAATTTTGAGGAAGAATACATATCAACAGAATGTAGAAGATTAGAAGAATTTTATATAGTTCCATTTTATCTATTTCGTCTATGATCTTGAGGTAAACGAACAGTATTTTTGGGAATTTCGTTCTTAGTGAGCGTCTACAACACGAAAATAGTAACCATCCGAAATTTAAATCTCAATCGGACACTTTGTTTTGGAGATTTCGTGATGAGTTGATGGTATTTCGTTTTTAGATAAATAAATTATTTCATATACTACATGTTAATATGTTATAAGATTAGAAATTTCGAAATTTTTATTTATTTTTCTTCATATCTAAAAACGTATGTAATTTGTAAAATGTTCTCAATCAGACAAACCCGTAGTAACTGCTCTGCTCTACACTACTAATTGAAAACATATCATTTTTTTCCATAGTTTTTTTCAGCGTTGTTCGTTGTCATTTTTATTTTTTTTTTTATCAAGTGTCATGAAAATCTGCACTATCACAATTATTCTAACCACGCCAACGAAATGCAGCACTCTACAACAAAAGCTTGCTGTCATTTTGTGGTTGTCCATTACAGCAGCCAGGGTCGGCAACAGAGGTGTTTTCTTTGGCTTCACTAGGCTTGGTGGTGTGAGAGGAGATGCGCAAAATGTTTGCCACCTTAAAAATACATAAATGTCAAAAGCAAAAGGACAATAATTCATTTGACTTGTGCGGTTGCATCCTGGCTTGGCGGGTGTTTGCGTCCGACTCTTTGCTTGACGTGTTATGCCCGCTGGTTAGCCAGTGTTGCCAACGTTATCGCTGTTGCTACGTAAATGGTATACAATTCTGTTTTTTTTTTTTTTTGCATATTTTTTATGTTACATCAGAGATCTTTTGAATTTATTTTTTCTTGGTAAGTCAAGTTATTTTTGGTTTGTACATTTTTAAAGCTTCGATTTTTTTATGGTTATGATTGCTGAAAAAGTTGAATTATATAAACGTTTTGTACGATTTAATGGTTTTCTTGGTTATAAAACATATTAACTTATTTTTGAAAATTAATAAAAGTCACATGTGCTTTTAACCTTCAAGACATTTACTTTATGCTTTGCTCGCATGAGCCCTGAACTTTTCATAACTAGTATGGTCTCCAAAAACTTGTGCCAATATTTATATTTATTTTTTGCTTGTGAAATTGTTAGTTTGTTAAATATTCTTTTTGTCTAGATGCGTAAAGTGATGACACAACGTCAATTAACACTGACAATGAAGATTTACGTTGTTTTTTTTTATGAATTCATTTACATGTGTGTATGCATGTGTGTGAGTGTGAATCTGGGCAACATCAGCATCAGCAAGAATGTTAATTTATTATTAAAGGAATCCTTGCTTGCTTGATGTACTTGGGCGTTGCGATTTATGCATGAGGCACTTTGGTCCAGCGTAAGTTGTACTTGCATCGTGACATCCTTTAGCTTGACCGTTGCTTCGTTCGTTTATATGTACGTTGATTTCCGGTGTGAATTAGCGTTGACTGCCACATGCAATTTCCTGTTTCAACAAAACTGAGCTCGTATGCGCTTGGGGGTTGTGTGCTGGTTTGTTGGTATGCTGGTGCACTCTTGTGCTGGTCTACATATATACAAATGTGAGTTTAGGACGTTGGACGAATAGAGCACTATTCGCAATGTTGCTTTTTGTTCTTGTTGACCAAGGTTAATTGTTCATCATATGCAAGTGCTATACACAGATACATACATACGTCTTGGCATTCATGATCACACACAGCTACACTCATACACATACAGCTGAACAGAATCTCAACAAATATTTGCGCAAATATGCAGTTAGAGCACAACGTTTATTTATTTTGCTTAGAATACTAAATTTATATGTTTCTCTCATGGTCAGTTTTGAAACATTCTCAGGAAACGTTTAATTTACGAAATTATGTAAGTAGGTGTGCGTATTATTGGTGAGTTACCAGCGTTCAAGTAGAAAAGTCATTATTTTATTCGCACAGAAGTCAGTTTTTCATATCATTCGATTTGTTTACTAAGCTCTTGAAAAGTGTTTGAAATCCAATATTTGATAATTGATTTGTCTAACTAAATGAAAGAAAAATGTCTTTTAGAAATGTCAGTTTGTTAAATAATGTATTGTTACATTTTTTAATTCGATGTTAAAAGTTGAAATCGAATGAGTTAACTTTACTGAAAATTGTTGCTTTTGTTGCTGTTGTCGTTGTAATTTTCGATGCTGTCAGCACCATCTTTCGATAGTTGGCAACATCCATTTTACTTTAGTTAAGTTTAAGTTTTTCGAAGAAGAAAAGAAAAAGAGAGTGAAAAAAAAATCAAAGCAGATTCCTCAGTTACTTTCGTGGAGTCCCAAAATCCCAGTTCAATTTTATTCATGTTAGTAAATATGTATGTATATGAGAGTGCTGAGAGTATTTATATACTTACACACACACATTTATGCAATTTTCCAATAAAGATGCTCTGCAATGCTTACTTTAATTTTGCTGTCAACGACATTGCTAAAGTCAAAGTGAGTTGCTTCGTTTGATGACATTACTTCAATCCCTGGTCATTCATTCAATATAAAGTAAAGGCATATTCATGCTTAAATTGTCCTTAACGTATGTTAAACAAAGCAATCCTCTCATACAGAAATACTCATTTGACTTAGTTTTTAAGAATATCTGTTATTTTTATTGCCTTTCTCAATCAAATATTTTCCGAGTTTAATTCGAAGTCATTACATTATTTTGAATTTTAGTAGTTCGGTAAACAAATCTATATAAAAATGTGTATGTTTTGCGTTGATTTTCTCAGCTTTTTGTTCAATTTGTTGCCATTAAATTAGACAAAAATCTGACTAAAGTTCACAAATGCAAAATTATAGATAGCTTGCGCAATAGTTACGCAAAAGAAAATTGATGCCAGTCTTTCGTGCTTTTTGCATATACACATCCGTTAGTGATAAAGTAAAAACGAACGTGTGTGTGTAAAAAATATCCAACTAGACAAAGTAGAAATTGAATAAAATTTATATTACGTTTATCGTTTGATTTTTTCGCAGCGCAATGAACAAATGTGCATTCAATATGCATGCACCAAAAATGAAGAAGCTAAACTAGGAAAATAAGAAAATAACTGAAATCAGTAAAGAATCTCAATTCGGTTGAGTCGAAAATGTAATACGCTTTTGCAGCATTTATAAAAATAATAATCTTAGACATTTCGATCAGTTTTTCTACAAGCATTGGTAATGGATTAAATGAGAATAACTTGCTGTCGCCTTTGAGATTTTCTTATTACAAAATGAGTATAAAATAGAATGGAAAGACAAATGGAGTTGATGATATAAAACGTGAGTCGACATTCACTGCTTGCAGGGCATGAAATACTAAGAAGAAAAAGTCAGTATATTTTTGTAACAATTCCAGTTGCATTGACTTTTGCGTAGTCAGAAAGTAGAAAGAAAAAGAAACTAAAGCATACTGAAAGAAATACAAGTTGCTGAACGCTAACATAATACAGAATAGCTGCATTAGAGATTTATGTGGCGCGTATTAAAAGAATTGGTTTCATTTGTAGTTTTGTACGCAGACACTGCAATGCGGACAGTTAAAAATGCAGTGTTTGCAACTACACTCCGTTTTTTACTATTTATATTAAAAAAAAAAACTCCGGAAAATATGCTAAGGAAAATCTAATTAAAAGAAATATCTCAACTTGTGATGGATTTCTTTAAAAGTGATTTAGTGGCATCACACACAAATACTTTAATTTGTTTTTAACACGAAAAATATATAATAAATAAAAAACGACGGTTTTTGTGATATTGGAGGTGGCAATGAATTTTTAAATATATTGATTACGATGTATTCAGTAACTAAAACAATTTTATTATTGGCGTTTGTGGCATTTTCACTTGCCTTCTTGACAGATAATCGTTCCGGCTGTCATCAATATCCGTTTGAGATGTTGCCCTGATAATTTGATAACGAATTGAAAGCCATTCGCAAAAGATGAAGTTTTCATGTATGATTTTTTTTTCGTTTTGTCATATCTCTCTCTTTGGCTGCTAAAGTTGTTGTTTGGTATTTTAAAAAAATGGCATTTCGTAAAAGTTTTCATGACAGCATTCGAGAGCGAAATGAGTTCGTTAGCCTTCAAAATTATTTGGTACTTTCTTTTTCATTATGTCTTACTTCGCAATTTATCCAGTTTAATATAATTTTTTTTTTGTTTCAATACAAATTGAAAGAAATTATTTTAGCAGCGTGAGTTTGTCTCATGAAAATTGCTGCAGGAATTTTTAATTTATTTATACAAATTATGTATTATTTGTCGGAAGCATTCAAAAAGCATGAATAATACAAAACATTTATTTATTGTAACTTTTCTTTTAACAATAAATTAAACTTTGAGCTAATATAAATTAACTATTGACCCGCCCAATATCATGCTGGCACTTCCATTTCTGAGTTTGAGCTAATTGTGTTGGGTTCGGTCAACCAAACTTTGTGCCTTCGTTTGCCAGATACGAGTAACTTTGTGAAGACGAATGTTTTTGGCAAAAAGTTTGACTTTTCATGCTTTGAGATACGATAAATTTTATACAACATTCAAAAATGGACAATGACAACCAAACGAAACTAAGCGAGAAAGCAAAGTGGAATGAAAAAAAAAGGAATTTAATTTCAAGAACATATGGCAGCGTGTCATTAAATGAAATGATGCGAGACGAAAAGTAAAATTCAAAAACTGCGTTGGCGTCGAAACCGGCGTCCCAATGCTTCTATTATACAATTTTCTCAAGAATTTCTCTTATTTTGTATGAGTGCAGATGAGCGAGGAAAGCATTGAAACGTAAGACGAAAAGGCATAAACGAATTGAAATGCCAGACATTTAGTCAGCAAAGAAGGACAAGAAGCGATGTAATCCGAATGGGCAAAACGCCAACAGTCAAATATGTATGGGCGTAACCAACTTAGCTGGTGTGGGAACTTTACATTAAATTGCTCGCAATCAATCAAATTCAAATTAAATTTCTTAGCGCGCCGATTAACTATGAAATTGTGCTTGAATGCTCATGTCAGTTTGTTCTTTTACCGATTTTTAAGTAAACTCATTGGCTTGCCAAATGACTCTACTGTCGCTTTAGCGTACAAATGCTTTGCTCAATTTCGATGTTGTCGCAACATTTAATGCGCCTAACATTCTGAAGCCAAAACAAATAAAACTTGAAATTAATAGCTGCGCTCGTTGGTGTTGGTGTTGCTGTTGTTGCCGCTGCTGCTGCTACCACTGCCGCTATTGCTGTTGCTGCATAACATCCGCTGCCATTTTTCTACGTCGTTATTTTAGCCCATCATCATCACCATTACCATCATCATCATCATGCTTGTCGCTCTCGACCCTCATTCTTGTGCACGTTTCATTTTCGTCGACGACACAGTGCGTGAGCTGAAAAATTTTTATTGCATACATTTCGGCAGTCATTGTAATTTCTCACTTTGCGGCATCAGTTTTGCGTGAAGTCTATTACGAGCGCTCGACGTTCTATCATCCGCTATGCTGCGCATTATCTCTTCCGTTTTTCATCACGCTACTTGTTATACATTTTTTTTCTCAACTTTTCTTACATCTTTTTCTTCCATTTAGTCCCGATGGCACATTTCGTTTAAGCTTGTGTTTTCTTCTTTATAATTTTTTTCGCTGTCTTCATTTTCCCGCGGGAAATGCTCAGTACTTCGTTTTAAGTATGGCTTAGCTCTTCGCGGACTCATGCGGTCTCAAACTCGATCTACGTGTTAGCATAAAATAATATTAGTTCGTAAATTGTTTATTCAAATGCGTTTTTGCTACAGACATAGACATCCGTATCATGCTACCAAACAAACTTTTTTGAGTGCATAATTTCTGCACAAGATGATGAATTGCGTTGATGACTCTGTTGGGAACTTTGTGCTTCTCTCGAATTTAATTTATTTTATTTTACTACTCATATTTTTTTAGTACATACAGCTCGTGGATAAATATTGAAATTAGTCACTATGAGTTATTTGAATAGAAGATTAAAAACATTGCTTACTTACGACAATAATGAAGGATGCTTGACAGTTCGGTCAGTCTACAAGTCGTCAAGTTTCTGCACGTCTATAAAATTAAAACTATCTAATTTTAAGACCGCTTTCAATTTAATTTAAGGTACAGCGTATTTTAAAGTCGCACAAACACGATTGCATCGTTTTAACTTGTTTTTACTGTGCTTTGTGGTCTGTACTGCGTAACTTTGTTGCTTTCATTGACCGCTGTCGAGGCCAACGAGGTTTATTAACTAATTAGACTAATTGACGTTGAATTTTAAAAGGCTTAACATCAACTTCGTTCTTAATACTTTGTCAAGCGAAGAAAAGTTTTTCTTCATTTAAAACAAGTAGGCGGCAAACTTTTCTTGTAACAGTTTGAACTTGTAGTTGGTATGATGGTGCTAAGCTCGGCAAGAAATTTTTTAGATATTGCGATGCATTAAATGATAAAACATAATTGTACGCAGAAAACCAAACTTTGGATATATTTGTTTAAATTTAATAAGAGCTCATAAGATACACCAACATTTCAGTTATGGTTTCTTGGCGTTGCGTGTTGTTTTTGTTTGTGCATTTAAAGTCAAATAGCATTGAGTAAATATTTGTTTTTTCGACATAAACTGCATGACATGTAATATAAGCACAAGTGGCTCATAAGTTAAATTAAATAAAATGGAGAATTATAAACTTTTCTTTGAATGAACAATCGGGGTATTAGCGTTGGTGTTATTTTGGGCTATAGACTTGCAATTATTAAATAGTAATAAAACTGTATTCTTTAAGAAATACAGAATTGTCATTTTATATAAATGAAATCAAATATATTTTTCAGAAACTTTGAACAAGTTTGCATTCAATTTGTTTTTAATAACTTTTATTGAAACTAATGGCTTTTGATAAATAGTATGCATTTCTCATCTATTGATTCCTGCATTGTGAAAGTACAAGTAACTGCAGCAAAAGCATACACTCGATTCGTCGGCTTGTCAGCATGGCTGCCAGTCTATCATATTCGCAGTGCTAGAAATGCTTAATTACAATGAAATTTCTTTTGTATATCACGGAAAAACCACTTTGCTGTTACATCCGGCTAGGATATACAAAATTCATAGTATGTGTATATATATGTATATATAAATGTAAATTTGCATGTAAATGCCATGCATTTTTTATTAGTGTCTTATTTGTCCTTACTTTTATTCTTGCACATATACTTGACTCAAGTTGTTTGGGTAGCAAAAAAAAAAAAAGCAAAGTGCACGCTTATGTGAAAATATTGAAGCTTTACTTAAAAAGTCACCAAAGTAGTTTAAATTCATTGCAGCACGAGCTCCATCTTTGGGCGTCCTTTAAGATTTATGGCCAACTTGCCTCGAAACGAAAATCAGCGGCAACTTCAATTGCAGCAGCGATAGGGTCTTACTGGCTCGTATGTGGCAGGCACACGACAAAGTGTTAAACTTACAATTTGCATAATTGATAAAGTTTATGGCAACGTCACCGCCGTCTATGACACTCGCGAGCGACAACACATGAGCGCGGTAGTATGGCCACCAGTCAGCGCAATTTGAAGCAATGCTATGTGTACGTTTGCAAGTAATTCTCTTAACTTTTCTTTTTTCTACTGTTTGTGCTTTGTAACTGTGGGTGACTTCAAATTCATACAGTTTCTGCGGACCGCATTTGCCACTTGCATAGGAAGCAACGCTACATGCCAATTTGATTTTGACCTGTGTCGGATGTCCGACGCCAAAGTGACTCAGCACTGCACTTTGCAATTTTTCATGATTCTCTTTTTGCTTCAAACACAATTTTTTTGTTGATTTTTTCTTTTTTTGGCACATAATTCAGATTTGAGTCATAATGTTAATTTAGTTTCCACACCTTTGCACGGTTCGATGCATAAATTTGCTTGTGGGAATGTCTGTACTTGCGGTTTGTGTGTGTTTAGTGAGGAGTGCGAGCGAATGAATCTATACTGTCAGTCTGCTTTAGTGAGCGCTCCTGGCTGACAAACTGTGAATCAATATACTTTTCTACAGCTCACCCGATGCCCTTTTCTTCTCATTGGATTTGTTTGGCTTGTGTGCTTTGCAGTGTATTTGTTTGTGTGTGTGTGTTTTTTTGGTTTTTTTTAGTTTTCTCCTTGTTCAATTTGATTTAGTATCGAGTTGGTGGTTAGTCTTGAGTGTGCCATTTGAAATAAAGCTTTATTGCTTTTTGAAATGTTAAATGGTAAAGTAAACTTTGTTCGTTTGCCAATAAAAATCATTCTTTTCAAATCAACGAATATTTTATGTGTGTCAAGCTGTTAATGCTTTAATACCTGCTGTAACTTTTCATTATGGTCGATGGCAAATGCAATTTTAGAACATCAAAATCTATATTCCCCACACCAAACGTGGTTAATTACTAAGAAGTAATGATATTTTAAGATATGCTCATTAGCTGCAATGACTTGACTCATAATCTTCTTCGATAAACGAATAGTAGTAAATCATTGCAGTGTCTAACATATTTAGATTTCCTGCTGGCATGATGTTCAATATTTAATTCATTAATAGTAATGACTTTTGGGTTACAACAATGCTATTGTTCTTGCTGAGCTGATTGGGCAATTTCGTGTTCATTGTGCTTATGTAGCGACATATTCGTTGTTAGGTAAATAAATTCTGTCAAAAATGTTGCCTGCATTTAGATACGAATGGACATGCAAGTTCATTGGTAAACAATATTTCCTTAATGAGCAAATGTAATTACGTACAGTCATGTTTATTGTCAGACTAACTGTTTGACAGCATAAGAATTGCCTTTCATGCACTTCCCATCATGTTAGTGTACTTGACTTGTATTGAATTGAATTAAGTAACAATGACAACAAGTCTTGCAACTAATGTTTGATTATTTATCTGCTT
This sequence comes from Phortica okadai, assembly GCA_034638295.1. Classification (NCBI taxonomy): domain Eukaryota; kingdom Metazoa; phylum Arthropoda; class Insecta; order Diptera; family Drosophilidae; genus Phortica; species Phortica okadai. Next base: position 8,471,418 of record CM067851.1, read on the forward strand.
ATCTGTATTTCTGTAACTTTCTGTAAATTAGCTATCTTTAAATGAGTTTACAATTATAGTACAAGTTGGAAACGAGTCGGCACAATAAGCAATTTTCAAATTAGCAATACTTGAGCTTTAAGTTTCCTATTGCAGTTCGATTCAAATTATAAACGTTTTGTTTGCAGAACTATTGCTGTGAGTTGTCAACTTTATTATTTTCATAAATAACTATTCGACAGAATATCAGTTTCCATTTTGACAAGCTTGTTTGGCAATTTTGTTGGCTGCATTAACATGGCACATTTCTATTTATGCTTCTTATAGCCCGCAGCGTTTTCACATTATTGCTTCAGCCAACTAAAGTTATCTTTCTGGTGAAGTGAGCAAGTACAAGTTATCGCTTTAATAGTTTTTAATTTCAACTTTTCACTCGTACTTCTTTGCAGTTCGATTTAACATTAACTGCAACCATCAATTTAAGTATTTTAATATGCATCAAACTGTTTGCTTTGACTTTGAATTGGGCTATGGCTGTGTCTTTCTATGTGTGTGTTTAAACGTACTGAGTATGCTTTTAAGCAACTTTTTTAATTATCAGTTGTATTTTTTTTTCTTTGCTTTTTATTCGCATATATACTTGCATATTTGAACATAATTGTACTTCTTTTATAAGCATCCCACAAGTGTTAAGCAATTTCGACAATGGTGCAAGTGGAATTCAGCAGTCGTTGAGTGTTCTATGCCAAACGTACTATAAAACGCTTGCCGAATATTTATTGGTTGCAATGTAGTGCCTCTATAAAGTGTGAATTTGTTGTTTATTGGCTTGTGCAAGAAATCGAAAAGTATTGTTAAGTTACAAAACATAATAAATTTTGCGTATCTGTAACATGTGAAGTGCAAAAACAAGCACTGGTCAATTTGGTATATCGTGCAAGTGCATATCTTAATGCCGCAATTTGTAATAAATTTCAACTGTTGAGTTTTTATGGGTTGTTGCAGCAGTGAAAAACGAAGGAAAAACAATACGAAGTCAACGCCAAACGTAAATTGATTCCTTGTGATTGTAGAAAGTTCTATTTGAACCACTTGGGCAGGTGATAAACTTCTAGAAATGAAGACTGTATTGAATATGTTCTACTCGATTGAAGACAATCACTTTACGCACATGGATAGGTTGATTTACGAAAATTTGCAGGCTGCAAGCGTTGCTTTGTACGGACACTTCAGCAACGTACTTCCCATATGTAAGTGTTTATAACATAGAAATATAAGCATTAATAGTTGTTTGTCCCAACATACCAAAATTATTATAATCTTATGCAAAATACTTTGCATGACTTAACTATGTTACTACAATTTGTTAGCTGCCAAAATGTTGGCGATTGGCTCGGCGATTGTTTGAATTTAACGTGTGTATCATTTCATACAAATTTTTGCATTAGTCTTGGCACTTGTGGTAATTATTATTATTATACGAATAATTAAACTCCCTGAATTCAGAATGATTTTCGTGCACAATTAGCATCTAAATGAAAGTATGTATAAAATGTACGATTTTTTTTTTATTTTTCTTTTTTAAATCTTTTTGTGTTCTTTGAATTTATAAATGTAATCTCTGTACACTGACTGATTTGAATTCGATTAGATTTAGATTCCATACAATTTCTATTTTTGAATTTGCACTAAGTTGTATCAATAAAGAAAATGCTTGTTTAAAAACTCTGCCATTTCAGATTAATTATAGTCAATGAGATCAACAACGGCAACGAACAACGACAAAATTGAAGTGCTTTTCGTTTGCTTCTAAAGATAGAAAAATATTGTACATACACATGTACATCTTTATCAGCAATTACGCAAAAATTTAATTTTCTCGGAATCGCCTTGAGAATTTATTTGTGTGCTTATGTGGTAAAGTAAATTTATTAATGTATGAATGGTTGAAGCACAATGATTCTTTCCTTACGCAAGTGAATTATTATGCTCGGCGATAAAATTCTACTAATGATTTCTAAATTATTTTTTTTTGTAGCTAGTAGCAATATGAAATCCCATAGAAACATATTGTATTCGATTAATTTATTTCTTGCTTCCGTAAATATATAGGGCGGTCTAATTTTAGCTGCACAAAACTTCCTATACAAACAGTCTTCTAAAAAAAATATCAAACTTTTCAGTTCCTTAAATGTCAGAGTATGTCAACACTCTCAACAGGGCAGAAACTTGATTGAGTTGAGCTCAATTGAATTTAATCGAAGCAAACTCGGCCCCAACTGTGTACGGTACTAAACTCCATGCTGTCAACAGCCAATTTTGCAATTCCGTTACTTTTGCCTAAACATTTTAGCAAAAACAAAAAGAAACAAAAACAAAAAAAAACAAAAAAAGAAAATGTTTCCTTTTCATGCATTTTCGTATACGTGAATTTAAACAACATTCATGTTCAAACCTGAATAACTTCAAATTTCAAGTAAGCCAGTAAGGACGCTATCATCAGCTTTGCTGAAGACTATATACTTTACGCCTTTTTTCTGCTATGCCCATTTTTTCGATTGAATCTTATATCTTTTTATCTTAATAGCATATATACAAATTTACACTGTTTTTGCTCATTGGGTACCGGATATATGCAAATTATTGAATTTCGCTATAAGTGGGCGTAGCCGTGCCCATCTTTTGATCAAAATAGTTTTAATGCCAATTCGTTTCTTTTACAAAAAAAATATTTGGCAATATCGCTCTTCAATGCAAGGAACACTAACTTGAAGTTCATTTGATTTTGCCGAAAAATTTGTTCGCCAACTGCAAAAGTTTGAACACAGCACGCTTCACACAACTTCAATTTAATTTGTATGCCACTCACAAGTAGTGTTAATCAAGTGGGTGGGAATGTACAGGGTGTACCCATATAAAATGAAGCACAGTCATGAAAAATTGACAGGGACTGAGTGACAGTTGAAAGGCGAATCTACCAAAATTCACACAAAATGTAATTAAAATTGTAATACATGAAATTAATTGTTTTGGTGCTGATTAAGTAGGTGTCTTTCATTTGTGCTTGTACGCAATTTAAATCTTAAATCTTATTCGATTGCCTGTTGAAATACGCCAATATACCAACATATTGTGCAACATATATTTTGTTTTTAATACTCCATTGACGCATGCATTGATTACTTACCTTTCAACATTGCCTATTATAAAAAACTCGTCTTGGAAGGATAACTGACAATTTCAGTTGTTTGATTTGCTTTGAAGGGGTTTCTTCACGTTAAAAGAATTCAGAAAATTGAATTCTGTTTATTCTTGCAAATAAAAGTTAAATAATCTGTATTATTAACAGTTGAAGTAACGCAAGAAAAGTAGTTTGTTGTTATTAGGTGTTGTTTTATACTCTTGCAAAAAAAGTATATTAACTTTGTCATTAAGTTTGCAACGCAGAGAAGGAGACATCTCCGACTATATAAAGTATATACATTTTTGATCAGCATGACGAGACGAGTTCATATAGTCATGTCCGTCTGTCTTTCCGTCTGTCTGTTACAATACCAACTGCGAGCTGAGTTTTAACGATATCGAAAAAATTTCAACGCAGAAAATTTTCTTATCATTGCAGGCAGTTTGCATGTAAAAATCAGCATGATCGAATCACCATAGAACATAGCTGCTATAGGAACGATCGGTCAAAAAAGAGGTTTTTGCTTAATAACGCTTTGATTTTAAAACTATCATTTCAATTTTGAGCACAAGAATATCTTGGACGTCAATAAGGACACACTGCCAATTTGGTAAAGATCGGACAATAAAAGCTTATAGCTCCAATAGGAATAATCGGTCCAAAATGAGGATTTTGTTAAAAAAACTTTTTTGTTCTTAAATATAAAAAGATGGAACTTCGTAATTGTGCGTTTGATCCAAAATGCGATTTCTCTGTGAACCGATTACGTTTAGGATTACACAATGAAGTGTAGTATGATTGCATTACTTTCTTTCAAACAAATAAGAAAATGAGCGTGGCTACGTCCTTTTATGTTTATAAACTCATATGATTCTTATTCGGAAAACTATCAGACAGACTTTCCAATAAGAATAATTATGAAAATGCTTGAAAAAGAATATAAGTTTCAGCAAAGCTGAAATAGCTCCGTTACTACTTTTTTTTTTTGTTTTTCAATAAGCCAAAATGTATTTTTCAGTGACCCACAATGTGAATCATATGATTTTAGATTTGAACAAGTAACTTTAATAATAATGCTTTCTTCAAATATTAGCTTACCAAACTTTAAAACTCTTTTTTCTTCATAGACAAAAAAAAAAAAACTTGTACAATAAAATGATTTGCTTTTATTTAATTTAATTACATTTATTTATTCATGTTTTCATGACAATCACTGGATTCAAATTTTTAATGCATATTTTTCTTCCCTTCTGGTTTGGTTTCACACTTCAGCGTAATTAATATTTATTTAATTCTTTTGTGTATATATATGTATATGTATATATATATACATATATCTTTTTTGTTGTTGTGAAATCTTGTTGGGTTTGTCTTACATTCCATACCAGTTAACCTTGTATGCTCACATTAACCTTTGTAGTAAATATTTTATTATTTTATTCAAACTTAATTTGTTTTCTTTTGTTTTTTAACGTTTTGTAGTTTATCATTATTTGTTTACAAACTAGTTATGCAAAATTTAAAACTATTTACAATTTAAGAAAATAACAAAGGATGAAAGAGAAAGAAAATAAAAGAACAAAAATTAAATAATATATTTAATTTAATTGAATTAAACACAATTATTTTTAAGAACGAATTGAAATGCTTTTTGTTAATGTTTATTAAATTCTTCTCGTTTTAGTTACTGTTTTTTTTTAATTATTACTATTTCTCTTAACGTTTTCATAGTTTGAAATATGACATTTAAACACATGTAATTTTTCTATGCTTTTACATACTTAGTAAACTGGATTTTCTATTAAATTTTTACGTCTATTTTAAATTTTTTTCAATGCTGCAAGGAAATAGGGCGAAATTTGTGTTTATTTTTGTTTTTCTTTTAATTTCTGTATTTATGTATTTGCTTTCAATATGTAATTTTAATACTAGTTTACACTTATTTGTAGTCGGACTTCCTGCATGATGGTACGGTTTTCTTTTGCAAAGAAGAAACAGGTTCACAAAGTATTGAGTCAATTTAAAAAAATTACAACTTTCTATTGGAATACATCCATGTATTTTCTATGACATTTTTTTGTTTTGTCTTTATTTTGCATTTATTTATGTATTTTTATATCGAACACAATAATTACAGCTAGTTCGTATTCCAATTAGATTGTAAATCGTGCAATACTCACTTAGTAGTTTCAAATTGTATTCTTTTAAAAACGCAAAGATGCAAGTGTCTGCAAAAGGTTTATGTTTGTTTTTTATATTATGTGACATATATTTTTTGTTTGTTTTTAATTAATTGCTGTATTGCAATGACAGCTGCAAGTGCGTAAAATTGCAAATGAGCTTTTCAATGAATTTTCATTTTTTTTTTTCTGTCATTTATTCAGTCGGTGTTTTGTTTTTGTTCCTTCTTCAATATTTACAGCAATTAAATAAATTTCCCTTTTCGTTGAACATTGTGTGTCATTGGCAGATTATTTACAAAATTAATTGTATGAAATTTAAAAAAATCTATTTTTATTTGCTTTACTTTGTGTTACCAGCAACGCCGTAGATTATGCAATTAATGAGCTGTTTACTGTTTGCTCATACTCGATTCGCTGCTTATGGAAAAATTATACGCACTTTAAGTGCCGAAAACTGTCATGCAAACTTCAAATAAAATATTGGCTTTTCTGATTTTAATTAAAATCAAAAAGATTTAAACTGGAAATCTACAAAAACTTTAAGAGATGAATAGTGCTCATACCAAATCCAACGGTCGGCTCTATGTTATGCGCAAACGTAGATATACGTTTTTAAACTTGTCGAATTGTAGCCTTAATTGTCGGCAGACTATTTGAAGCACATATTTAAATAGGCGCAAACTACGTGAATTTAATCAGGTTTTAAATATAATCTTTGGATACGAAACTCGTTTTAGTGAATTTGTGCTATTGTGTAAAATATATGTTTTGGCTTTGTTTCAACTAATGGCCAATTGTCCTGAAATGAGTTGTGGCCCCCAAATAAAGTAGTTATTTCTTAAAAAACGCAATTGGTCTAAGAAAATACGAAAATTTAATGTAAAACAAACTTTTATTAAAGTTTGAAATGAAAATGAAATGAAAAAACTTATTTCCCTTCTAGAAATTATAATATACAAAAATGGGCTGTGAAAATGTCTTTTATATTTATTTGAATTTTTAATTCTCTGTAGAAGTTTTCTTTTCTTATTATTTGAATTATGCTATATTGGACTTTAGTTAATAAGCTAAATTATAATAACATCAATAACAAAATTCTTGGTTTGTGTTAAATCACACATATCTTTATGCATATCCAACAATTGTTTACAATTTAAGTTAAAAAATAAAAAAATGTATCTAAAAGAAATTTGAAGTCAGCAGTTAAAAATTACTGTACACAAAAATTTTTACTTTTTAATTAAGAATCTTTGAAAGGTTGTAAATGCTTTGCATACGATTTGTTTAAATATTTATTATTTTATTTAAATTTTAATTAAACATATTTTTTTATACAATTAATTCACTTAGTTTTAGTTTACAAATTAGACTAGTTCAATTAAACTGTTTTTTATTTTTATTTTTTTTCATTTTTGTCTTCATCTTTTTATGTTTTGTTTCTTTTTTGTTATTTTTATTTTTTTTATGTTAAACTACAATTTTTAGCTTAAATAGGATTTGGTTGCACACTTTACTAAATCTTTTTATGTTTTTTTTTGTTTATTTTTGTTTTAGATTTTATTCAAAGTTTTCTGTTTCTTTTTTGTTTTATTTTGTTTTACTTTTCAGAGAAATTTAAAAGTCTTAAGTCAAGAAAATGCATCTGCAAAGAAGTAATCGAAAAGAAATAATTTTTTTAAAGTTATATTTAGCAAAGATGACCTATATTTTCTTTTTGTAGTCTAAAAGTCGTTTGGCGACAACAACTCACCTAACGATGAGCGTGCTGAGCAGCACGCAGGGCGCCAGCAGGGACTTGAGCAGCGATACGATGCGATCAGCCGAAGAGGTTTTCCGGCGTGAAATAGCCGCCATATTGTCGCCTGAAAGTGACAATGTGCATTATTTTATATTATTTTTTTTGCTTTTTTTTGGATAATTTTATATGCGTAAATTTTATACAATTTTATATATACAGACATTATTTTTCATTCATCGCTGCAGCTGCGTTAACGCTTCTATGCTTTTTCGTATTCATTATAATTTTTTTTTTCTTTACAATGTAAGTAGTAATAAGTGAAAAGCAATTTGCATATTTTCAATTTTGCTTATTATGCTGGGAAATTGCTATTTAAATGCTAAAATAGCACGAATGTCAATTCCGCCGCTGGTAAATCTGTCTGTTCTTTGCACTGCATTAAGTGCAACGCCAGTGTCACTGAGAGAGTCTCGTGACACGGTGCTGGCGCATTTGCATCAAAAGTCGCTTGCAGGCAATCTTGATTACGGCATTATGGCCACCGTTGGTGTCTGTACAACATTTTTATTTAATGCATTTTAAATGATGATGTTAAAGTGTTATTATCTTTTTTGTTTTGGTTTCTTCACTTGCATACAACACGCTACACATGACATACGAAATTAGTCATTACAACTCACCTTTAGAGACAAAGACATAAATGCTTGCCGGCTCCGTGTTGCTTGCTGAGCACGTGTAATTGCCCGAGTCAGTTATTTGCGGTTCACGTATTATCAAACGACTCTGGGTGCGCGGGCCCGGTGTAGTCTCAATGGAGATGTCACGTCTCGAGTCGTAATAGTTAATCAGGCGATCGTTTTTCTGCCAGTACACATATTGTGGTGGTGTGGGACTCTGCAAAAAAGTTATTTGAAAGCTCATTTTTTAATTATGTTCTGAGAGCAGTTTAAAATTCGGTTCAATAAAAATCAAGTGCATTTTTACATTTTCCATTTCTCATTTGCCATGGGATTTGCGAAATTTTTGTTCTTTTTATTGTATGTAGATGTTATGTATGTGTAACTCTCAATTTTGTTATGAAATGACCAATATGGCTTTGCATTGGTCAATGCTTAAAATGCATGTTGCATGCGGAATGAACGCACATTACGTATACGCAATCAATGAAATGGAATATTCTATCGTTGCTTTTGAGTCAAATCGGCTTAATAGCAAAGTAATACACAAAACCACTAAAGAGTTTTTAATAACTCTCGGCCAATGGTTTTTATGCACATTTTGTATTCGCTTGAATTCGTTTTGTAATAGAAACAGCAAATATTCTAGCCTCGGCCGTTCTTCAAACCCAATATAATGAGTTCAGTTCGTTTGTGAGTATACTATGCAATTACGTGTGTAGTATTGTGTATATGGTTTTTCAAGTGATATTGATTAATTGAGAACATATTTTGAAAAATTGACTCATCGTGTGTGTGTGCGTCTGTTTTACAAAAACTCACCTTTTCAATTATGCAAACCAAATTGATGGTTGAGCCCATGTCGACATGAAGTTCACCGGAGCCGAGTATGAATGCCTCAGGCACAACAACTTGTAAGTTCACAAAATGCGATATGATGCCAGTTGGTGTTGAGACCTGAGAGGAAAACAAAACCAAGAAACGAAATTGGAAAGTTTGTTATAAAAAGATATCTGATTGGAATGTTTTTATTTCCTGCAAAAATAATGTGTTTAAAAAAACAAAGTTAATATTCTATTCAATAATATTTTACTTATTTTTTGTTCTTGTTGCTTGCATTGTAATTTATTGATAAATGATTTACAGTTTCAATTCACCAAATCGGAATCAAAGAAATTCGTGAAGAATTTTAATATCCATGCTGGAATATTTAATCCTTATTCAAACTGCGTTTCACATCCTTCGTAGCCTTTAAGTACTTTAAGTGGTTGCTTGACTGCAGACGGTCAATGATGACGATTTTTCTTGAATATTTGACGAACAAAAATGCAAATCTAAATTTTTGTTGCACCGAATTGAAATTGTAAGTGGAAGCAAACAAGTTCTTGTCCTTGCCGAAACGAAAGGAACATCAGCCGAGTGAACTGAAGTTGCCTGACAGTGTAAGCGGAAGAACTGAGCTCTGTATAAGGGGCACTTGTGGGCGGTCAACAGAAATGCTGTCAAGCATTCATTTCATTTCAGTATATACAATGTATATACATGTAAATATACATATATATATTATTTTATTTGGTGCTCTTGGTACTAATATGAACACATGCAATATTGTATTCTTTTCGTCTTATGGCAGCTCTGTTCCGTTGCTGCTATTTGACTATCTTTTAGTAGACTAGTTGAGTTTGTGGAGCCTTAGAGATTTACCAATTGGTCATAGAAATTCTATTTTGTAATGTTTTTCAAGTCCACACCTAAAAAAACTAAGGTTGTAGATATGCTGTAGTGCACATTTACAGAGACGCATGCACACACAGAAGCAAACAAACACAAAGTTATATGGTAAGCTGGTAAATTTGTCAATGTCCCGTTTATCTTTCACAGCGTGCTCAGCAGTCTTGAGTTGTTGTGTATACATATTTTTGTTGTTTTTTCATTTCGTTCTGTACACGTTCACAGCAGTTTGTTATGCTGAAGGTCTTATCCTGTCACGCAGTTTGTATATTTTATGACCAACGATTCAGGGGGTGGTCATTTGTCCATTCGTTCTTTAGTTCGTTAGTTTAATCGGTCAATGTTGTGTTTTATGTTTTTATTTTTTTTGTTAGATTAGTTGCTTTACGTCCGCTTGACTTTAAGCACAACAAATTCTGCTCTAGTTGATTAGATGAGTGAAGTGGTTCTAGGATGTTGATCAGTGCCGGATTAGCCATATAGCAAGAGTAGCAAATGCTACGGGCCCCGTGTATCGGGGGCCCCGCGCGACAAAAAATTTTAGTTCAGCCAATCTTAAGAGCAAGTTGTTTCAGAGTCTCAAGTAAAAATGCGGGTAATTCGAAAATGAATTAATCCAATTATAAACAAAAAGTTATTAAATTAAAAATTACACATTTTATGTATTCGTCGACATGTAATTTCCTTGAATATTTTTACTATAAAATAAATGCTTAAGGTATAAACATTTGGATATTTTTGATTTTAAACTTTTTTTTTTTTAATTACTATAGGTAGGTATGGGTATAATAACTACCACGAAAAACGTTGATATCAAAATCTAAAACAAGAATTTTTAATTGTTCCACATTTCTAAAAATGAGTGCTGATCACATCACAAGTTATGTGTTGTACTACTTGCATTGCACGCTAGTTGGCAGCACTGCAAAACTAATAGGGGAATTCACTGATATTGTCATCGATCGAGCTAGTCGTAACTCGAACAAATAACATTCTATTGACTATCAAACAATTGCTATAAATTTAACTGTGGCATAATGTAAAACACTTTTAAAATCACTTTAGATGTGAGCCATTCTTGAGAAAAGTTGTCTTGACATTGTTTCGGGTACTATTAGTGCTGTGTGCAATTCATTAAACTATCTTTTTTAAAACACAATAGAAGAGTTTTTGGAAAAATCCTCAAGAATGGTCATTGCTTACGAAGATGATTTGGAGAACAGCTTAGGCGGGGAATTAGTGCAGTTTGCAGAGCTGCTGAAAACTGATGTGGCTACTGTTATTGACAGCAAGGAACAGGAGCCTCTGGAACAGCAATTTTATAAATTTTTATTAAATAATTCTTTAGAATCGTGTTTCCCAAACTTAGAAATTGCCTTGCGCATTTACTTATCTCTAATAATTACTAACTGCAGTGGCGAACGTTCTTTTTCAAGATTAAAACGTGTTGAAAATGAATTAAGAAATACGATGAGCCAAGAACGTCTTAATCATCTCACTTTGTTGAAAATAGAGTAAGATTTGCTTAATGAAGTCGTTATTGAGAGTATTGTCGCTAAATTTGCCAATAATAAATCCAGAAAAGTTTATTTGTAACAATTTTGATTTATTTAATACCCTAATCTTGAGAACCTATATCAAACCAAGGGCCCCTTGACAGAATTTGCTACAGGCCCCGCGCTTGCTTAATCCGGCACTAATGTTGATAGAAAATAGATTTTCGCATCATAAAATATAAAACAAAAAGTATAAATATTTTATTCGTTATTCCGAAGAAATTCATTTAATTTATTCATTTATTTTTTATAAAATGCACATGCATGTTTCTTATTTTTATTTTTGATTTTTTTTTTTTTATTGACAGGTGTGTAGCAAGTTTTAATAAAGCCAGATGAAAAAAAAATGTTTTAAAATTTTTTTTATTTTATTAAAATGAAAAAATTGATTTTTGTTTTTAAAAAAATATATTTCCATATGGCAATTAAAACTGTTTTGCATGTGTTCGCTGGTGACCATGCCCAGCCGCCACTCAGTGAATTTCGCTCGTTGCACAAATGCAAATTGAATTCTACTCGAGGAGATAACGAAACAGACGCACACATCGAAGTATGCTTCCGTTGTATAGTAGGAGTATACAATAAATTTTAAATAAAATATTTTTTCTCTTCTGTATGTTTCCGTTTCTCGATATTTTTATTCGTAAATTTCATTTATTTCTTCTTTTTATTGTGCATTGGCATGCATTGTACCCGTCAAGGCCAAAATACTCACCTGACATTCGTACATGCCGTGATCCCGTCGCTGTACAAATTTTATCTGCAGCGTCCACATATTGGAACCGGGCGCGTGCAATATCGCAAAACGTTCATCGTTCGTATACAGCTGCGCACCGGAAGACAGAATGTGCCAATCTCGGCGACGTATCCAAGATATTTGATTCTGTATACGTTAGTTAAGTGGGTAAAAGATTTTTACATGAACATAAATAACTTGAATTGTAACACATATACTTAATGTTATGATAAAATTAGTTATGAAATAATTTTTTATGAGATGAATGTGAAAAAAATTATACACAAAAGTATTTTTTAACAGAATACAATTTTTATACTCTTGCAAGAGTATATTAACTTTGTCGTGAAGTTTGCAACGCAGAGAAGGAGACATCTCCGACTATATAAAGTATATATATTCTTGATCAGCACGACGAGACGAGTTGATATAGCCATGTCCGTCTGTCCGTCTGTCTGTCTGTTTCAATGCGAACTCCTCCCAGAGTTTTGAAGTTAGCAAAAAAATTTAAACGCAGAAAATTTTCTTTTCCTTGCAGGCAGTTTATATGTAGAAACCAGCCTGATCGGAATACTATAGCATATAGCTGCCATAGGAACGATCGGTAAAAAATGAGGTTTTTGCTCAATAAACTCTTTGTTTTTCAAGTTATCGCCCCAATTTTTTGCACAAGAACATCCTGGACGTAAATTAAGACACACTACAAAATTGGTGAAGATCGGATAAATATAGCATATAGCTCCCATAGCAACAATCGGTTAAAAATTCGGTTTTTGTTAGAAAAACTTTTTTGTTCTTAAATATAATCAGATAAAACTTTGCAGTTACGCGTTTTTATAAATTCTTGACCATATTACAAAGTTTCAAAAGAATCGGACATAAGGGCGTGGCACCGCCCATATAGAGAAAAACTTAAAAATGTGATTTATCTATAAGCAGACGAGATAGAAAATCGTAAAATGAAGTGTAGAATGATTGCATTGTATTCTTTAAAAAAAGTAGAAAATGGGCGGGGTTACGCCCCTTTATCTTTGTACACTTATAAGATTCTTATTTGCAAAACTATAAAACGGATTTTCCAAATTCTTGCAAGAGTATATAAGTTTCAGCAAAGCTGAAAATAGCTCCCTTACTGGTTTTTTTGGTTTTTATGGAAATCAAGAAGATCATTCTGAATAAATCTGAACTAACGATAAGTGACAATTTATTTAGGTTTTGATTACTCAATCGTAAGGATGTTGTTTAAAAATGTATGGATAAACTATAAACAAATAAATTAACTAATTTAAAAGTCACGGCTTAGTTAAAGTTAAATTAAAAGAGTAATTTTGCGCCAGCAATTTGAAGAAGGCATTGGGCAACTGATGCATCGTTAAAGCAGAGCACAAGGTTTATGATTGCTTTTGTATCAATCAAGAGGGCTGTTGACTATCCGCATTTTAACTACAAATATTTTGGTTCTCAAAAGTTGAAGATTTTGGGATTCAATTGAAAGTTATTACAGAATCAAACTTTAGTGATTAAACGTAAAAAAAAGTGGTAAGTTTCTGCAAAATCTAAATGGGAGCTGAGCCCATAATATAAAATAAAATAAGGTATAATAGTTTGAGGAAAATTAATCATATAATTTGACATAATAAAATTATTTTATTATTGTTGAAAAACAAATTTTTGTTTTTTGCTTTGAAATCAGTATGTTGCTCAAGTGATAAGTTATATTTTTGGTTACATTTATTTTTGTTTTTGTATACATTATGAGCTTGTATTACCGTAAGTGATTTGATGTTATCATATGTGTTAAGAAACGACTTAATATTGTTTGGTTTTGCTGCTAAAAGGTGGTGGTAAGACTAACAATACCTCACGTGATCCGTGCGCAACAAGTTTGGAAGAATATCCCAATGTTTTTAGAGAAGGACCATACAATTATACAAATATAGCTATATGTCTTGTTATTAGCTTGTATCTATTCTGGGCAATGGCAATAATATGTGATGATTATTTAATACCCGCCGTAGAAGCATTTTGCAATAGTAAGTACTGTGTTGATGGAATCGGTGTCAATTATACTTATAAATTGCTTTGTGAATTTAACGCAGAGGTTCACATGCCGTACGATATCGGCGGTGCAACCTTAATGGCTGGATCTTCATCCATGTCCGAATTGTTCATTTGCTTTATTACAACATTGATAAGTAAAAGTGACATGGGTATCAGCACAATTCTCGGGTCATCTGTTTTTAATACTCTCGCTGTAGCTGGTGTTTGTGGTCTAGTATGCAAAAAGGTAATCCACATTATTTTGCTAATTAAAGACATATGATTTGAATTTCGTTTGCTTAGAGTTTGGTATTGGATTGGTGGCCAATAACGAGAGAAATCTTATGGTATATGTCTGCGATCTGTGTGATGGGTATTGTTATTTCAGATGAGAGAGTTTCGACACTAGAGGCTACAGCTATGCTTGGTTGCTATGCTCTAAATGTTATATGTTTGCTATTTGATCGTCGAATACAGAGCTTTTTCAGGAAGACCACAAGTAAGTAAAATTAATTTAAAAAGTTTAATTTCTATATGGTTTCGTTAGGATTTTCAATAGTTCTAGCATTTGTGGTAGACATATCTCGTATAGCAACTAGGAGATCCTCATCGGCCATATGAGTTAATAATTGTCGCTAATATATTTGGCATTAGAAATATTAGAGTTAAATAGGCTTTAAATAATTTGAGTTTAAGGAATAAAAATTTAACACCGTGAATTAGGATTGACAGCAAATTTATTATGAGTTGAATGCATTTACTAATGGATAAATAAAGAAAGAGACTTAAATATTTGCAGACATAGAATTTATCAGAAACTTTGCTGGATCCTTATGAGTCTTAACTCTAATTAGTTAACTCATCTTTGATATACTTCTTATTTGAAAAACTATTTTAATCATTGCACGCACAAAGCCAAAAATAAGTGCCTTTCATGTCAATAAAATTTTTATTTCCATCTATTGTGAAGCTGAGGAAAAAAAAAAAGATCAAGCTGGTGAAGAGGCTGACGGAGATGCTGGTCATCCGGAGGGTCCACCTATTGTGACAATTAAGGAAACCATTTGTATATTCCCCAAAAAGAAAAACTGTCTTTCAAAATTGAGTTGGATTATTTCATGGCCCATTCAACTATTATTTTCCATAACAACACCAAGATTTCACGTATTTATGCTCGGCACGATGTTAATGTCAATTGTGTGGACAGGAGTTCTAACCTACATTTGCACATGGACAATGACTATAATTGGTAATATATAAAACATATATTATTTAAAACATTTATTTTTTATACTATTGCAAAAGAGTATATTATCCTTATCATAAAATTTGAACGCAAAGTCGAAGAATTCGTATTTTTAATCAGCTTGACGATGTGATTTAATGTAGTCATGTCCGTCCGGTTTCGGTTACGTCTATTTGAGTTAAGTTCGAGAAAAATTCTTAGAACAATGTTTGCAAGAGTATATAAATTTCGGCAAAACGAAAGGGATTCTAATTTCTTGATTTATCAACAGGTTTCAATTTGCATATTCCGGAATCTGTTTTGGGACTTACAATTTTGGCTTTCGGCACTAGTGTTCCAGAAGCGGTTATGTCATACGTTGTGGCAAAACAAGGTAACTTATATTTGGATATTTAAATTAGTAATAAACTTGTACATTGACACACGTATTTGTAAATAACTTTTATTAGGTTATGGCGAAATGGCCATCTGTAATACGGTCTCTTCAAATACAATCAATGTCTATGTAAGCCTAGGCTTCCCATGGTTTGTTGCAACACTATATTTCGGGACTGAAGTTGTTGTAGAAACTGAGGGCTTGGCTTTCTTGAATATTTCACTTATGGGAACGGCGTTGCTATTGGAAGTGGTGTTTGTGCTCACAAAATTTCATCTAGGTCGCCTACTGGGATGTATTGCACTGACTTCCTTTCTAATTTACGTAACAGGGGCGTCCGTTTATTTGTATTTTCAGTGTAAATAGAGTACGTATTCGCATATACTGAGACCAAAAGAAAACTCATCTATTTTTTATTTACTCATTTTAACAGATTTTCTGTGCAAAACCTATCATTCTTCATAGAAAACTTATATCTAAATTCCGAAATTGAAAAGTTTTTCTTAGTTTTTTTTTTGTGCTTGTTATAAAAAATTTTCAATATGGCTGGGTTTTTCACTGGTAAGATTGTTTATGCATGGTCTGAAAAATACTTACTTATATCAACTTTTAGGGGCTCTGTTGAGGGGAGATATGGAAAATAAGTCAGACCCTGGCTGTGATAGCTCATTGAGTTCATTCCCGAATGTTTTCCGAGAAGGACCATATAATTATGTCTATATAGTGTGCTTTCTAATACTCAGTATATACATGTTTTGGGCATTGGCAATTGTCTGTGATGATTACTTAGTACCATCTATTGAACTTCTGTGCAACAGTGAGTTAAGCAAATGGTAAAACTCGTACATCGACGTAATTGAATGTTGAGCTTTTTTCAGAGATTCATATGCCATATGATGTCGGTGGTGCAACGTTATTAGCTGCAGCTACATCGGCACCCGAATTGTTTGTTAGTCTAATTGGTACGTTTGTAACTAAAAACGATCTCGGTGTTAGCACAATCGTTGGATCATCTGTATTCAACACTCTTGCTATTTCAGGCGTTTGCGGTATATTCTGCAAAAAAGTGAGTTGAATGAAAGAGCTTTTTAATCTTTTTTAATGACCACAAGTATAAATTACCATTATTTTTTATGTTTAGGCCATGAAAATGGATTGGTGGCCGGTGACACGTGATATCCTTTGGTATATTATAGCGGTTATTGTAATGACAGTCGTCATCATGGACGATCGTGTAACACTAATTGAATCAATTGTGTTTCTCATTGTGTATATCATAAATGTACTGTTTTTAGTATTCGATCGTCGACTGCAAAAGCTTTTTAGAAGTAAGACGAGTAAGTATGTCCAAATAGAACAACCATTGTTAAATAAAATTTGTATGTTATGAATTATTTCAAAATGGTCTTTTGGACTTGCAGCGGAAGATTTAGATGATTCAAAAAACGAAGGAGAGGAAGAACCCGAGAATTATACAACATTCAAAGAACACATATGTGGATACCCAAAGGAGGAGTCAGTGGCAAAAAAAATCTGTTGGATTTTCGCGTATCCTTTTCACTTTATATATGCCTTGACAATACCAGCCCTTAAGTGTTGTTTCTTGGGTACTTTATTGATGTCAGTCGTTTGGGTAGGCGTGCTATGCTACATAGTCTCTTGGACAATGACAATTGTAGGTAAGTGTAAAAGATTCCTTATGTTGTTAAGATACATCAAAATTGATCATTTTTACACCGTTTAAAGGATTTAACTTGACAATACCGGATTCTGTAATGGGTGTCACATTCTTGGCTGCCGGAACAAGCGTTCCAGAAGCTGTTGCATCCTATATTGTAACAAATCAGGGTATACATTGCAATGTCATCCCATATTGCATTTTAAAGATAAATTTACTTTTTTCAAGGCTATCCAACTATGGCTTTATCGAATGCTATAGGATCAAACACCTTTGATATTTTGATATGTCTTGGTTTTCCGTGGTTCGTGGTCATTTTAACGGCTGGTGTGCCAGTTATTGTGGTAACTGAGGGAATGCTATTCATTACACTTTCGTTAATACTGACGGCAGTTTTGTTGGAATTGACATTTATAATCACTCGATTCAAAATGGGACGATGGGTCGGCTGGATAAGTATGACAATATATGTTGTCTATGTAGTCGGGTCTGTTGTCATGCTAATACTGAATTGCAAATAATTATGGATATATGAAATTCTTGTCATTATAATTTTACTTCTATCTATTGTGGAGCTGAGAAAAATAGAAAAGTCAGGCTGGTGAAGATACTGAAGGGGCGGATGTCCAACAGGTGGGAAAACCTTTATGACAATCAATCAAATGATATACCTCAAAAAAACAAAACAAGTAACGCCGGTATAATCGAGTACACTCGACAATATAATATCCTGTACACTCGCTAGGTGGTGCCTCAACCAAATATAAAAAAAATTGATTAAAAAAAAGTTCGAACTTACCAAAATTTATAGTTTGACGAAAGCATGCGGGAGAGGGGTATTTTGTTGTTAAAGATTAATATTACCGAACCGGAATAAAAAATTTCAGATTTCAATTTAAAAAAAAAAACACTTTTTGAATAAAAACCAGTAAGGACGCTAACTTCAGCAAGGCTGAAGCTTATATACTTTTCACGCACTTTCTTGTGCCACGCCCATTTTTTTGACTGAATATATTTTCTGTTCATCTTATTAGCCTATATACCAATTTTCATTTTTTTTTGCTCATTGGGTACCGGAGATATGCAAATTTTTTATTTGGGCTAAAAGTGGGCGTCTTAGTCTTAATGCCTCCTAAAGAACATAAGTGTGAAGTTTCAAGTCAATTGGTTAAGAAACAAAAAAGTTTTCCATACAACGACGTGAATCTTGCTTCTCTTCCTCTTCTTCATTTTGTATGCCAGGTACCAATTCCAGTTGCCTGATCTCAATGAAACTTTCAGGCATTTAGTTGGGCCATGTAAAACTACTATGTTTAATATTTCAGCCCTCTATCATACAAAACAAAAAAGTTTTCCATACAACGATTGAAATTATCTTGATCTTTCTATATGGGAGCTACCAGTTCCAGTTTCCCGATGTCAATGAAACTTTCAGGCATTTAGTCGGACTATGTAAAACTATTATGTTTAAAGTTTCAGCACTCTATCATACAAAACAAAAAAGTTTTCCATACAACGATTCAAGTTTTGTTCACTTTTCTTCTTCTTTTCGTATGGGAGCTACCTGTTCCAATAATCCGATCATGCTGGTTCCGACGAATGATACATCGTAATAAATTCTAAGACTCTGTGCAAAGTTTCAGCTCGATAGCTTGAAAACTGAGGGACTAGCTTGCATACATACAGACAGACAGACAGACAGACGGACATGGCTAAATCAACTCGTCTTGTCGTCCTGATCAAGAATATATATGCTTTATATAGTCGGAAATTAATATTTCGATCTGTTACAAACTTCGTGACAAAGTTAATATACTATTTCACATACGTGAAAAGTATAATGAGGGAGAGGGGAGAATATTGAGGTATCCAATTTAGAAGAGCAATACTTATTGAGTCTACAAACCGATTTTCCTGTTTCTTTCGATACTGGTTTTCGAATTATAGCTTTTTAAAAAGGTGAGAGCTACGCCACCTGTAAGATCGGCGTAGCTCTCAGTGGTGATAAATGGATTTTGAGATCAAAAGAAGACCCTTTCCCCTTATTTTTGATTCAGATCTTACAGGTGGCGTAGCTCTCAGTGGTGATAAATGGATTTTGAGATCAAAAGAAGACCCTTTCCCCTTATTTTTGATTCAGATATTTTAACAGATTTTCTGTGAAAAAATTATCATTCTTTATAGAAAACTCATATGTAAATTTCGGAATTGTAAAGTTTTTTTTTTGTGTTTTTTTTTTTTTAAATTTCAATATGGCTGGTTTTATTACAGGTGAGATTATTTATGCTTTCTAAGAAATATATTTCCATACATATATCGACTTTTAGGGGCTGTGTTAAGGGCAGAAATGGAAAATAAGTCAATCCGTGATTGTGGAAGCTCATTGAGTTCATACCCGAATCTATTCCGAGAAGGGCCGTTTAATTATATCTATATAGTATGCTTTCTTATAATTAGTGTAAATATATTTTGGGGGTTGGCCACCTGTAAGATCGGCGTAGCTCTCAGTGGTGATAAATGGATTTTGAGATCAAAAGAAGACCCTTTCCCCTTATTTTTGATTCAAATATTTTAACAGATTTTCTGTGAAAAAATTATCATTCTTTATAGAAAACTCATATCTAAATTTCGGAATTATAAAGTTTTTTTTTTGTTTTTTTTTTTTTTTAAATTTCAATATGGCTGGTTTTATCACAGGTGAGATTATTTATACTTTCTAAGAAATATACTTCCATACATATATCGACTTTTAGGGGCTGTGTTAAGGGCAGAAATGGAAAATAAGTCAATCCGTGGTTGTGGAAGCTCATTGAGTTCATACCCGAATCTATTCCGAGAAGGGCCGTTTAATTATGTCTATATAGTATGCTTTCTTATAGTTAGTGTATATATATTTTGGGGGTTGGCCATTGTCTGTGATGATTACTTAATATCATCTATAGAACTTCTGTGCGAAAGTAAGTTATGCAAAGATTCAACGATACGTATTGAATGTTGAACTTTTTTCAGAGATTCATATGCCATATGATATCGGTGGCGCTACATTTTTAGCTGCATCGACATCGGCACCAGAATTGTTTGTTAGTATCATTGGTACGTTTGTAACTGAAGACGATCTCGGTATTAGCACAATTGTTGGATCATCTGTGTTTAACACTCTTGCTATTACAGGCGTTTGCGGTATATTCTGCAAGAAAGTGAGTTAATCTTTTCGAAATAACAAGTGCAAATAACATTGTTTTTGTTCAGGCCGTCTACATTGATTGGTGGCCTCTAACACGTGATATTGTTTGGTATATTATATCGGTGTTTTTAATGACAGCCGTCATCATAGACGATCGTGTAACACTAATTGAATCAATTATTTTACTCACTGCATATATCATAAATGTGTTGTTTTTAATTTTCGATCGTCGACTGCAAAAACTTATAAGAAATAAGACGAGTAAGTATTTTCAAATAAAGCAATCTTTATTTAAAAGAATTTGGTCTTACTATGAATTGTACAAAAGTTGTCCTTTTGCTTTGTAGCGGAAGATTTGGAACATGCAATAGACGAAGAAGAAGAAACCGAGAATTATACAACATTCAAAGAACACATATGTGGTTACCCAAAGGAGGAGTCAGTGGCAAAAAAAATCTGTTGGATTTTCGCGTATCCTTTTCACTTTATATATGCCCTGACAATACCAGCCCTTAAGTGTTGTTTCTTGGGCACTTTATTGATGTCCGTCGTTTGGGTAGGCGTGCTCTGCTACTTAGTCTCCTGGACAATGACCATTGTAGGTAAATGTAAAAGATTCCTTATGCTGTTAAGATACTTCTTAATTTATAATTTTAACACCGTTTAAAGGATTTAACTTGACAATACCGGATTC
This sequence comes from Phortica okadai, assembly GCA_034638295.1. Taxonomy (NCBI): domain Eukaryota; kingdom Metazoa; phylum Arthropoda; class Insecta; order Diptera; family Drosophilidae; genus Phortica; species Phortica okadai. Next base: position 8,492,420 of record CM067851.1, read on the forward strand.
TGTAATGGGTGTCACATTCTTGGCTGCCGGAACAAGTGTTCCAGAAGCTGTTGCATCCTATATTGTAACAAACCAGGGTAAAGATTTTAATGCCGTCCTGTATTGCTTTTTTAAGTTAAATCTTTATACTCTTGCAAGAATATATTAACTTAGTTTTAAACTCAGAGAAATATTATTGAGCAGCGCGCAAAACGAGTTGTTATTCTCATGTCTGTCCGCCTGTCTGTTAGTCTGTGTTAATGCGAAAGTTTTCAAATATCTTCTGACAGTTTGTATGTTAAAATCATCTTCATCGGACATCTATACCTATAGGTGATGCAGGAACGTTCTGCCAAAAAAGTGGTTTTCATTTAAAAATATTTGGATTTATAATTGTAATGGTTTTCTTTATGACAAATTATAAAACCTTTCCCTTTGAAAACTTATATGTATTTTTTTTATTAAACTATAAGCAGAGTTTTCCAATAAGAATAATCTCGATAATGTCTGCAAGAGTATATGTTTCGGCAAACCATAAAATAGCTCTATTACTTGTTTACTTTTCTCAAGGTCATGCAAATATGGCTTTATCAAATGGTATAGGATCAAACACATTTGATGTTTTCATATGTCTTGGACTTCCATGGTTTTTGCAAATTTTAATAAAGGGTGTACCTATTGCTGTAATAACTGAGGGAATGCTTTTCATTACACTTTCGTTATGCCTGGCGGGTGTTTTGTTGGAAACGATATTCTTAATCTTTAGATTCAAATTGGGGCGTTGTGTTGGCTGGATAAGTATGACAATGTATATAGTCTATATAGTCGGAACTGTTGTCATGATAATGATGAATTGCAAATAATTCTGAATATTTGAAATTGTTACAAATTTTTTATATGAATACAAAACTAGATTGTAATATTTTACAGAATAATTTGTCAATACGACACTAAATTCGTCTCATTCATACGTATGTATGTTTGTGTATGTGTGTGTGTGACATGCTGTTTGGCCTTGCTTTGATCAGTGAGCGGCATTTTTGGAAATTTTTGTTTATTTTTTATCTCAGTGGAGATGTATCGCTAAACTCTTTTTAATGTGCAAGCAAACATGCTTCTGTGAGAATGTACTAGTAAGTGCGAATTTCAGAATTGCAATTACATTATGATAGAGTGTTAAAAAATACCGTAGCGGAGTGGTGTGCATGGTTTTGAAGGGCTTATGCTTTACCTGAGACGTGTGTACACAACAACATATACAACTGGTTGACATAAATTTGTACATGTTACACAAATGTATATGTGTTAATTATTTTTTTAAAGGGTTTTACGACAAAGTTTTCTATAGTTACATATAAATAAAATATAATAAATGATAAAGTCAGCTTTTTTACTTCAACTATTCTTATAATTTGGTTGTATATTTGGGTGTATCCCAACAAGACTACTGTCGTACCTGAGGAAATGAAGAAGAGATTGAGAGTGTCCAACACCTTCTATGTGACTGCCCTGCGCTTCTTAGAAGGAGGACCCAGTTCTTGGGAAGACCTTTCTTCGACGAACTGGGCAGTCTAGCGAACGCGCGCCTAGAGGACCTGGCACTCTTCCTGGACTCTACTGGGTGGTTCCGCGGGCTGCTAAAGCCTAATGGGACTGGCCAATAGAACCCGGAGAACAAGACCTGACCCTTCTCCCATCCTCTATTCCATCAACCCTTCCCACTCCTAGCTATCCCTCCTGTTTTTATCAGGCAACACAATGGACCTAATGATCACTGGGTGCTCTCGACTTTTGCCGAGCTGCCTGTTCAACCTAACCTAACCTAACCTATAATTTGGTTATACTCAACTCTCATTTCTCATTTTTCTCCATTTGCAAGCGAAACACTAATAATTTTTGCAAAATGTCTTTGAGAATTGTAAGTTGCGAAATATTTCAATATAACGAAATTTTTAAACGTGAAAATATAGTATAAGTTGATTTCTTGATCATGGTAGTTTTAAAGCGTTTCAACGATAATGAGTCATACAGTTGAGCTAAGCAACTGCCTCCTGCCTCCAGGCATTCTTCGTTGATTTATATATACTTATGACTTTTAAAGTTAAGTAAATGCCGTCGCTTCAAAGCTATTTTTTATTACGCTTTTGATATATTACTTGCCTAATGCCGCATTTAATTGTACGTTAACAAAATGGTAGAACGCGATAATTAAGAGAATACTTTATACGCCTTTTTTTTGTTGGTTTCGTTGTTTTTTCACTTGCTCATTAAATATCATTTGAGTCATTCATTTATTCATTACATTTAGGAAATTATGGCTTTTCGTGCGTGTACGTTATGAGCCAAATTACTTCAATTAAATCAGTGTACTAAAACACAGTGTGGCGTACTGTATAATTTTCGTGAATTTTTGATTTGGTTCACAAAAAATTATGGTAAAGTCAGCATGACATTAAAAATCGGCCGAATAAAATAAAAATAACTTATGTTTTAATTAGCCGTTTAGTTTGATGTGTGATATTCGTCTGTTGTCATTTTGTTAAATAATTAGAAATACTGTTACTAATAATGAATGAATGAAGCAAATTCATAGCACGTACTGATTATGGAAGAAAAGTCCTTTTTAAATGTACGAACGTTTTTCTAAAAAAAAATAAGCAAGGAACATGCGTTTTCAGGTGCAAATTTGTAATGGGGGAAAACAAAAATAGAATAGTTCACACATGCTGCAGTAAAAATCGGTGTGAAAATTTACAGTGGAGCAATAAATAAAACATTAAACAAACCCAATTTACACCCACTCTGTCCACGCCAGTCACTTTGCAGACAAGGAATGCGGTGCCACCAAGTTGGACGGTCGTGTTATGCGCCATCATCTGAAAGTAAATTGGAAAAGGCAAAGGCCAAAAAAGAAAGATAACAAGAAAATAAAGAAATAGACAGAGAGAGAAGAAGGAATGGGGTGGAGAAAAATACAAAAGAAAAAGTTAAAAGTTCTTTACGATTTAATTTCAGATAATTTGAAGTTAAGATATGCAATAAGACTGAAAATGATACATTTGTGATAATCACAATGTATACACAATTTCTGTTGGTTTTGTCTCTTTTTTTCTCTTCTAACTTGACAAATTTTCATTCTTGCAAGCTCACTGTCTTGCGTTAAATGCTATTTGATATGCACGAAGGAAGAACTAGTCACAGTGCCCACATAATTGATGGGTTTCAAACTTTTCAAAAAGCCAAATTCATATTCAAACTTCATCTTAGAAAAATGTGCTTAAATCATTGTAAAGTTGAAAATTCTTTTTAGTTAAAATATCGTTTGTGCATAAAAGTTTATTAACTTTAAGTAAGAAGTATAAAAGTGGGCCACTTGAGGCTAATGTAATTCATCCGCGACTCAAGCACAAGTAACTGCGATAAAAAGTTGACGAACTTTCTATTTGAAATTGCGCTGGCTTTGACAATGGACAAGCTTCAAACAGCGATGAGTTTAAACGACTTTGAATTTAAATAAATCTTCATTATTGCAATGAGTAAAGACTAGAGCAGAGTGCCTAACTGAGTGACTGTCCGCCTGGCAAGTGCAAATACTTACTTCGCTGTCCTCGAACATTGGACTGTCACTTGAATCGAGATTGTTATCCAATTTTGAATCGGGATTTATACCGCCGCGCATCCATAGTTTTTTCCAATCGTTATCTGTGAGTATTGACTTTTGATCTGAAACGAAAAAGAACATGAATGAGAGAAAAAATTTTCTATTTGAGAAACATTTATTTCGAGTAACAAAAAAAAAACAAAAACCTCAAGCTCAACAATTCAACGAACAATTTACGCGAAAATTGACGTAACCAAGTGGGAGTGTGACGATAATATAAAAACGGTGAACAAAAAAAAAAAAAAAAAATCTGAAAATAAGGAATGAGCAAGTGTATCACAATGAGAATAAAGAAGTGGCCGTTGGGGCCAAGAATGGAAAAAATACAGGAGACAAAGAGAATCAAGCACAATTGTACAATAATCAGTCAGGTTGAGTTCCAGTTATTGTAGAATCATGAGCATAACGATGTCGATGTCGATGATGTTGGTGATGATGATGATGTTGACGGTGATGGTGATGTCATTGGCAATGACAGCGTACATTGAATGCTAAGCAATTACATCAAAAGGCAGATCAACAGCAAACTGTGCTTAAGGACATTCAATTTGAACAAAACGAATGAGTGAACGAGCGAGCGAGCGAAAAAATGTACAAAGTGAATCAGAGAACTTGAGATAAAGTGAGTTAGAATAAGTTAGATAGACGAACAGTGTAAGCAAAGGCCGTTGCGGATATTTGTCTGCACTTAGTTGAAGCGCGCGAGCAAAATGTGTCAATATTTGAAGAGAACTCAAAGTGGATTTAAATCACTTTACAATTCGACAAACAACTATGTCTATATGAAAATACTGCAAAGCTACAAAATCATTTCATTTATCAAACTTGTTAAGGATATCATCATGAGCTGATTAAAGAGCTCATTGAATTATAAATGTGCCAATTGTAAGTTACGCAATATTTATGAAACGATAACCTAATTATGGTTATTGCGCGTTTTTGATTGTACTAACATTGGAAGTGTTTTGATTATATCGTTTACTATCAAACTGATAATGGAAAGTTTGAAGGTAAAAACTTTTATTACAAACTTAACAAGAATATTTCGCAAGTGTTTATTTTAATGCTTGAAATGATTTGTTCCACCCGTACAAAATTATGAACGCTTAAAGTGCATTTAAGTTATGAATTTGCGAAATGTAATGAAACTAAACGAAATTATATTATAAATGTTAGTGCGTTAATTTTAATGAAGCGCCCAAAGTTATGTAGCAAACTTGCGCTGAGTTTAATTACAAAACTTTTGATTGTTGTATCAACTGACCCGCACAACGTGAAGCTCAATTACATGACGGCGCTGCAACGTAGCAGGTAAAAGTTTTAAACTTATTTCAAATATAATTAAGTGTTGATAATTTAGATACAACAGATTTAGCAGTGGACGCCAGTAGAAGCGTAAATTTTTGACATGTAATAATGATTTAATATAAAATTGACGTTACATAATACCGGCGCCATTTTACACCGAGAGCAAATGATTCTATGCAAAATTGAATTTAAACATTCAATCAAGCCGAGTGAGCATGTAAGCCTTTAATGTGTGCTGGTGTAATGAGCAAACTTTTAAATAGAATTCAACGCGCACATGAGTGCTTAGCTACTCATCTGTGTGGTTTATCTTTGAACGTTTGCTTACGAAGAAGTATAAAAATAACAAGAATCCAAAATACTACAAAGAGAACCAGTGGAAGGAGCCAAGCGAATGGAAAACAATGCGACACAGCTTGAGAAAGTGGGAGGGGGAAAGAGTGAAAAAATATTTGTCATAAAACACAGCGAAGCGAACGCTCATTTTTATGGGCTCGTAAATTTTTATAGTTTATACACAAGGCACATGTATTAGTTACATACGCTGACATTTATTTACAGATACATGAGCAGATACATGTATACATGTGTATCTGTGTGCGTTTACATTTCGTGAAATGTGATGTCAAAGTTTATTTTATGTGCAGGAGACACATGACAAAACACTGCAGTCAATTTTGTCACATCTATAAATCCTGTGTTTTATTGTAATTCAGTCATTAGAAAGTTATAGACTTGAATTCTAGTTAAGAAAACATTAATATTATTAAAAACAGAATCAAATGAAAGCAAAACATTTCCTATTTTGTCATTTCCGATTGTGTGTGAAATTTGTTTGTTTAAAGTTTTTATGTCTTATGGCTGTTAGTCATAAAAAAAGTTTCGTTCTATTTAAATTAAAAAAAAATGTTAATTTTAAACCAATTATTTTAGTAACCATTAAAGAGTAAGTTCAAATACAATATAATTTAAATATTCTTTTAAAATATAAAATGGTTTAACTCGCAAAAAATCCTTTGTTGTGATATTATATGATATCATAGTAAAAAACGCAAGTAGTATACATACGTACATGTACATATATAAAAAATTAACTTATATGAAACTTTTTTTTAAACGAGAAATGCAGTAGACCGTGAGATTAATTGTTAAAAAAAATTTTGCATTTCAATCAAAAATCTACAAATGAAAATTCCATTTTATATTTTACCACAATTTCCGATACGAAGATGTCAATGTGAACATAGGATTTTTCGAAAAGCTATGCATAAATTTGTTTTAATTTTCTTATGTTTGCTCTTTTTTCTTTTTATTTAAATATATAAAACCAAAAAAAAAAAAAATGTACCGTGCAAAAAAAAGAAGCCAACGGCTGTCAAGTTAATGTTCGCGCGCGAGATTTGCGAGCCTCAAGTGAGATAAAAAAATCGTGACAAAGTGCAAGGAAGTTTGAAAAGAAGACAGTAGGCATACAAAAACGACTGGTGAGGCGTCGCTGGCAGTCAAAAATGTATAAAGCGACATCAAACTGAAAAGAGAGCAAAGATAAAAAAAAAAAATAGAAATAATAAACCAAAAAGACCTTTGAAACCGTCTTTATCTTTGTATTTGTATGCATAGCAAGCACTCGCAAGCACATACGTAAACAGTGGAACACTCAGCCACAAACACATACACACATACAAACACAAAAGCTAACGACAAGAAATAAAATATTGTACGTTTATATGTAAGAGACGAAATCTACACGCGCTGCTACCAAAAAAAAAAACGTCCCGCTGTCCTCTTTTCATCTAATCAATGTATACACACACATATACACACGCAACACAACGCAACGCAATTCGTTGGTGTTCTCATTCGCTTTGAGTACTTTTGCGACTCACTAAGGTCAAACGGAAACAGAAAATGCGATAATAGTAAAAAAACACGCACTGCTAATAAAATGGCTGCCATTGCGCGCGTGTGTGTGTGAGTATGTGTATGTTTGTATGAATGTGTGCGCGTATGCAAGCGTTTGTCAGTCAGTTTATACGCATGTACGTGCGTGCGTTTGTCGACCGCTTGCGGCTTAAGCGTGTGAATTATATTATGCCTCAAAGTAGGCAGCACAAAAATAAATAACTTGCGCTGGCCAAACACAAAGCTACATAAAATACATAACAAACATTTTCTTTTCTTTTTAATACATAACAAAAACACAAAACAAAAAAAAAAAAGAGCGCATTCTTTGAGCTATAAGTTTTACTGAACGCTTTTCATTTGATTTCCTTTCTACAGTTCTGGTATTTCCGTTGCTAGTTTCGCCCTCCTGGGCCGAATAGTGAAAAGCGATAAATAATGAAGTCAGCAAGTGCGCCATGCCGCCTATCGCATGTTTATTATTAATAATAAATATTTGTGCTTTTGTTTCGTTCATACAGTTTAACTCGGTCGAAGAAAAACACTTAAAGTTGTATGATGCAAAGTCACGAAGTCGTGGTCTCTCGCTGAGTGATTTGACATGACCTTAGACACCAGTCACTCCACACTTAACGGTGTGTGAGCTGGTTTGTTAACACACGATGCCACGCACTCGTCTATGTTGTCTGCGTATTGGCTAATCTTGTTAAGCAAATAAGCTGCTTAATGCCACAAACAAACCTAACCGAATGGAACTTAAGTGCTTAGAAATTTTAAGCTCATAGCTAAACTCTCAGGCATTTAAGAGGCAATACAAGCGACAAGAAAAAGAAGAAAAATAAGGAACAAAATGAAAAGAAATGAAAACTTAAGGTATACAAAATTGTCGAATAACTTCGCGAGCGCTTCAAATGCAATAAGCTCGATTTGTAAGACATGGGAAAACTTTGAAAGACAGCTGAAATCATATACCGAGAAACCTTATGCTTATAACAACTGTTCGGTAGCTTATTTGCGAGTGTGCGTATGTGAGCTGAGTCGACAGTCTGTCAAATGCAAACTCATTTACACTTGAAACATGAGCTGTACACGAAAACGAAAAAAAAAAAAAAACAAAGGGAAAAATAAAGCACGAAATAAAAGTGAAATGTAAGTTAAAAAGAAAACTCAGCAGCCCAAATATAATGTCTGTTTGCTTTGCTTTTGTCGTTTGCAATAGAAGAAAAAGAAGAAGCAACCAAAAGCAAAAGTATTAGGGCTAAGAGCTCTTTTTGACCTTGAGTCGAGTTCACTGTCTCATTGTACACTGAACGAAAATTTTACGAGAAAAAAGAAAAGCGATTTGCATTCGAAACGAAAATTACAATTTCAATTTGAAAAAAAAAAAGTTAAGTAAGGAAAAATTAACTTTTTTAGTTATAAAACAGAATCTTAATGGTTTGAAAATATGAAAGAAATATAGAGATAAGAATAAATAATTCGTGCACCGTGTAAATTACCCACACACATTCACATTGACTGTGTCAGCGACTGGCTGCACTCAAGTACACTCATTCTGTATGACAGAAGAGTAGCTCATGATGAAACGTTCGTAAAAGCAACACAGCCGGGATGGTTGGAGTAGCAGAAGTGTCGCAAAAAGTGTTGAAATGTCTAAAGATTGTATTACGAGCCGTAAGAATGTTCTGCACGACGACGTACAGAGCCGTGCGCTGCATAAAGATCCATGCACGCCATGCTGCTGTGACTTTTGGAAGAATCACGGTACGTACTTTTAATAAAATACAAGTACATGGTGTAAAGATTTAAAGTGAGTAAAGTAAAAGCTTTGCTAAAATACTTTTCAAGTTTTCTTTTACTTTGGTTTTTTTCTTCTCCGCACTTATTTCATTTCTTTGTGATGACCACAAAAAAGGTATAATAAATTTTCAATTTTTGAGCTGTCATTTGCTGAAGAGAAAAAAAAATACGAAAATTATGGGTGTGGTAATGAAAGTGCGTAAAGATGAGTAAAAAAAAGAAAAAAAATAATAACAATAACGAGCGAAAAATTGAATAATTTATGCACGACTTGCACAGTCAACACCAAGCGGCAAAGGCCAGGTAGTGACGGCCGAAGGTCAACAAAGATAATGGAAAGAGTATGACAACAACAATAGCATTGCCGACACCACCACCGACAGCAACAACAACAAAAAGACGATTCTTTTGCTCGCATTGTAACTGATACTCGAAATAAGGCAAGGCCACGTATAAGCGAGTGGAGCCGAGTCGAGTCGAGCTCAGTCATTCAGTCACATTCAAAGTGTACGCCGCACACTTCTTTAATGCTAATCTCTCCCCTGTGTATTTTTCATTATGCTTATTATTTGTGTATGTAGCACGTGTAGGCCATAACTTAGCCGAAAATGCTTTGCTTGTTTGTCCGGCTGTCTGTCCATATGTCTGTCTCTCTGTCTGCTTGTCTGTTTGTCTTTTAGAGTCGTTGTCTCGCAGCGTGTTTAGCTCAACTAACATTGCGTATACGTGACGCAACACAAATAAGGGTGTGCTAAACGCTTCGTAACAAATTAGCGCAGGATAAAATTATCGCAAAAAAAAAAAAAAATGGTAAAAAAGATAAATACAAAAACCAAGGTAAGCGTAATACGTGTGACCTTTTATGGAAAATTAATAAATGTTTGTACGTTAAAAGCACAAGCAGCGTTTTCATTTGTGTTGAACTGTGGGCTGTCAATGCCAAAATTGCCAAAAAAAAAATGAGAAAAATAAATGTTTTGTTTTATAATTGAAAAATCTGCTGTGTAATTTCATTGTCGATTCGTACTGTTTATATTTGTCTTTCATTTTTGCTAATGATTAGTTAAAAAATGTTATTACAAATTCATTTCACTTGCTGAGACTTTCAATTAATCTTTCATGTCATAAAATGTAAACGGAAACATCTAATTTTCAGTTAGTTTTTTATTTTAATTTCGAATAAATTGAGCATACATGTATACTCAAAACTCGAAAGGGATCTTATAAAGATCATTTAATCTTATATTCTCTTAAAAGAATCAATAGAAATGCCTATCAATTTATCTATCTTATTATATGTGTGTATATTCTCTTCTTCCAAGCGTTTGCTCATTTACTTTTTGAAGTACTCTACTTCACGTTCATTTAAAATTTGTCTACACTTTTGATTTGAATAGGGAAAGGTCCCACAGGTAATATCAACGGTTGCTTTGGACTTGAGCGTCGTCAATTGTTTATCTTTCATTGAACCTTTTTTTGTTTGAACTATTAATTACAATAAAGATTATGCTTCTAAAGGAGGCCGAATGAACAATGTTTGAATGAATCCAAATAAAAAATATTGCATTTTCATTAAAAAGTCACTTGACAAATTCTCATCATAACCATTTATAAGCAACATTGGTTAATAAAAGCGCATAGAAGTTTCCGTTGTACCGAATATGAGTTTATACTTGTTTTCCCTTTTTTGTTAGGTTTATTCGAGCTTTTTCCCTTTAAGCAAGCTGCGAGCTGTTTGAGTTCCATTTATAAAATGAATAGCAAACATTTTAATGTTGAGCATTTTTCAACTTCAACGTCGTCGTCGTCGTTCCGTCATTGTCGTTGTTGTCGTACTCGACGCTGGCGTGTTAGATTCATGGCTGTACTTGCCGTGTCTCTGCTGGAGCTCGAAAAATATCTAATGAAAATATTTTGAATGAAAGTTTTAGCCGCAGGTGCGTACTTAACGCTCGAGTACTGAACTTAGCGCTGAGCAATTGCCAAGTGAGTACGTAGCGAGCAAAGGAATGAACGACGGACGGACCGACGAACTAAAGAAGCGTACAAAATGATAATAAAATTTCTACAGCATGGCATACAAAGCATAATAAATCTGTAAATTGGCAAAGTTTTTTAGCCGACTTAGCCTCAACAGCTGCCTGTCAGACTGTTTATATCTAAGTTAGCTATGGTAGGGATTATGTACACTTTTTAATTGAAAGCAACAAAGCACAGCGTTAAAATGAAGTGTGTAACGAACGTTTTAGCATTGCTTATGTTAGCGGTGATATATTTTGTTGTTGATGTTGTTGTAAGCTGTTAACATTTCGTTGAATGCAAGTAAGACCAAAATAATAAAAATCTGATTCAAGCTACATATATGAAATATTACGTATACGTACCTGGTTCAATTGTTGTTGCCAGCAATATGGTCGGCAGGCAAAGTAAAATGAGTCGAAATTCGAGCGTATGCATTGGCCTTGTCGTTGCTAGTGCCCGCATTGGCAATATTTGCGGTAGATTCATTTACAGCTCAGTAATGTGCATTAATTTAATCAAAATCAAAATCAAGCTCAAGCGCCGAACACACGCACACTCATACACACACACACAGGCTTTTTAAAACATGAGCTCAAACTGTGCTATTCGTTGTGGTTACTAAATTTTTTTTAGTATCTTTTTTCAGTATTCTTTTTTCTTTGTTGCTGTTGATTTAATGGCACGTCACAGTCTTGACTCGACTCTACAACACCAACAACAACTATCTTCTTATTAGGGTTAATGGGTTTTTGAATGAACAATTGGTATTCTCTCAACACAAGCTAACAACTAACAACAGTTCTAGTGCAATAAAATGGCGGCCTATGGCAACGTTTGCTCGTGACTGACACTTCTGTATGGTAACACTTTTTGTTATTTGTGTTGTTGTTGTTGAGACACTGATAAATGATGCTCCTTCGATGTGTTCGCTCTTTGTAATTTTTATATATTATTTTTTTGCCACTCGAATGTTTTTTTTTTTGCTTTGTTTGTGTTTTGTTGTAGCTAATGCTTGTATTGTTGTTGTTGCTTGTCGACTGTCAATGTGCGCTTGTTTTCGTTCAAGAATGTTGACAACAATGCGACAACAAACAGTAACTATATGTTTTTCCTTATTCTTTTTGCTATTGTTTTGTTGTTGTTGTATCTGATGTTGCTTTCTTTGTCTCTTATTCAGTTTTTTTCCTCTTCGGCTCTGGTGCTTTCTTTACAATTGCTTTCAGTAAGCGACTATTGTATGCATTGTAATAATTCCATGGTTTTTCGTCATTTTTCATGTCACTGCACGTTGTCGTTGTAAGGATATTAAGCTTTGTTACCGCGTAACTGCTTTTCTCGCCACGTTTTTGTATTTATATTCGTATTCTTCGTCGGCGTCACTTCAACGAATCGGAAAAAAAATTAACGCATGCTCTTTATGAAATTACAATCAATTTATTGTTGCATTCACATTTTCATTTCTTCATTTTTTGTAGGTTTCGTGTTTTACACTCTTGTTGCAAAGTGTTGCAAAATGATATATGGCTTTAAGCGTGTCCTTTTGGTCTTGCCATTATTGAAATCCGACAATAAGTCGTCAGTTTTTTTTTTTCAATTTTTTTTTGTTTTCTTCTAGCACTTTGATCCTTCGTCTCTTTCTTACGGCTTTTTCCGTTTCAATTGCGGTTTTTATGCGCTTTCTCTCTCCAATTCAATTTGCGTTGCAGCTGTTGGCTCTTTTGAATTTAATTTCACTGTGAATGAAAAAAGAAGAAGACAAATAAATGAGTCTCTCAATTCAAAAATCCATTAGTGTGCTAATTTTAATACAAAATTACAAAAAATTCAGTTTAAAATCAATGTAACAATATATGACATTAAAAAAATGATTAGTGGCTAATAATATGATTTTAAATTCATTGAATTTATTTATGTTTGGGAAATGGTTTGTTATTATACGAACTTACAGCACTATTCTGGCAAACCCAGTTAACAAATTTTAAGAAAGCTTTCAATATATTTTTTTTTTAATATAAAAATAGGAACGATTCTAGTTCCAGCCACTTTACATTCTAATTCCATCGCAATTGTAATTCCTTATGTTATGTTGAATCTCAACGCAACACAAGGAATTACGATTTATAAAAACGATCGAAATTAATATGCAAAGTAGCAGCAATTAACATGACCAAAAGAGCTGCTATTAAAAAGCTATTTGCTATAAGATACAACATCAGCTGTCCTGAAAACGACACGCAGTTTAAATCCTATTCAGACGCCTTTTAATAGAATATTTCTATTAACTATGTCTTGCGGAGATGCCAGAATAGGGGGTTAATGGTGTCTGAGTTAACAAATCAAGAACAAAGGATATTACACCTATAAAAATTATAACTGTTTTTCATATCAGAGTCTGAAATAAAGCCAAATGAGGTAATCTTTATAAAAGACATTATATTTTATATATTTTCACACAAAAAACTTTATTCGTATTCAAATCACGATTTTTTTCAAGCTTAATTTATCGTTTACTCTTTGATAATTTTTATTTCGTTTATTTATTATATGTTTTTATTTATTCATCATTTTTATTTTTCATGCTGGTTCTTTTATTTTAATTTTACGCTTAATAAAAACTGTATATGATTTTCCAAACGCTTTATTTGAATGCGCGACCGACCAAACAGGAGCGGCCAAAAGCGCGTGGTCCTTTGTCTAAGTTCATGTTGTACAAATAAATATCTGTATATGAGTGCTTGTGTGTATGTATGTATGTATGTGTGTGTGTGAGTGTATCTGTATTGAGTACTTTTCTTTGCTGGCTCTCGGTGTCTGACAGGCTGTAGGCGCCAATTCGAGCGTAAGTGAGTGGATGAGTGAATGAGCAAATCCCATGACATGAATTTATTTTATGGCTCCAACATAAAACGTCATCGTCATTGAAAGCCAACGCCCAATAGGGCGCTGAACAGCATACACACACACACAGCAATACGCATTTGACAGCAGCTTTTACGTTGACTTCAACGTTGCCTTTAACAACGACAACAAGAACGACTTTGACTTCAACTTCGACTTTGGCATTAGCATTGAGCTTTGTGCATTGAGGCTTGAAAACTTTAGTTGGTCTGGCTGGCAGGCAGGCAGCAAGGCAGGCATTAAATGTGAAGTGAATTATTAACATTTATGCCATCATTGTCCACTCGAAGCGTATAATATAATTTACGATGAATTTTTTTTTTTTTTTGTTTGGCAAACTTAATATTTATGTATTCATATAATAAACCGCAGGTCTTCAAATAAAAATACATTTTGTTGGCATTGACAGTTTAATGCAACAAAATATTCAATAGTCAACATGTATTATATATACGATACACAATTAAAAGAGTTTGCAATAATTCGAATTTTCGAAATTCATACAAAACTCTAATTGACTTTAACAAACTTGTACATTTGTTATAAACGAGTATATATTAGAATATTTCAAAATATTCACAAAAAACAAAAGGCAAAAGAAAAAAAAAATGATACGAAAAATATGCCATGAAGTTTTGGGCCAAAAATGAAAATGCTGTCACATTAGCATAAAAGTTAATCTCCAAAACTTATTCAGCTTGGCAAAGCCAATATAAACAATAATAACAATAACAACAACAACAATGTAAACAGCAACAACAACAACAACAACACAAATTTGGGTACCAGTTTTAATTAAGAAAGAACATCAGAAACCGAAGCGCATAAAGTTGATGAAGGTTCAGTTGTGCCATAAAAATAATTCATATTCCACAAACAGTTTCAGTCCTGATGGCATGAAGGACAATGGCGGCGCGCGGTGTATGTTGTGTGATAAAAACACGAGAACAACAATGAAACTTATTTGCGCACATTTGAAAATGTGCAACGTAAATTTAATTTATGATACACTCGTGTACAATTCGTTTAAATTGATAAAAATATATATAAACATATTTATTTCATTTCATTTCCGTTCAGTTGACTGTCTGAACTTCCTTTGCCGTCGGCACGCCCCATTTGACCAATGTATATATTTATATATGTATGTATTCACACGTATGTGTGTCACGCTAAGCGCTTGCATGCAATCAAATGCAAGGCAGTCTAAGGCAGAGCCAAGCAAAGCGAGCGGTTGCAAGGGGTGTGCAAAAGAAATGAACTGTACAAAAGTGAGTGCGACCATGCCCAGGATAAGCGTTGCATTTGTTTTTGTTTCAGTTTTTGTTTGTGTTGATTTTATTTTGTTTTTACTATTTTTTCTATATTTCCTTCTTTTGTTACACTTCAACTGCAGCAGTTTAGAGTAATTCGAAAAGTAAATGTCATGCAAGTAGAATTCTATTTTAAACATTATATAAAATGCATATGTGTATATATTTACATAAGTATGTGTTTGTGTGTGTGTGTGTGTGTGTGTGTGCAAGCAACACGACTATGCACTCAAATGCAGTCTGACGTACAAACAAAAAGGCAAACACATATTATTATCTTGACACAATGGTGCCATAAAACTTAAAGACCCCACAGCAGTTTGTTGTGGCGGAAGTTGATGGAGTGACGCTGCGTCGGCGGCGCGCGGTGTGGGGCAAGCGGCTACGTCAAGCGTTGCCTGTACGCTCAAGGACATAACATTTGCCAGTCGTATTGTTTTACGTCTTCGTCGCATTACATTTTGCCACTTTTGTTGGCTGTGAACTTTTTGCCATACACACTCACACACACACACACTCATGCATGCACTTGCCACACTTACTTGTATCTACTTATATGCATTACTGTAAAGATACACACACACATACATAAATAACTATTTGTCTCAGTGTGTGTGTGTGTGTGTGAGTGGGTTTTTTGTGTAAGTCTCTCTGTGTCGTATTTGCATAAGCGTTGCGTCTGTTCTCTACTTGCATATTACTTGAAAGTATGTGTGTGTATGTATGTCCTGTTGGAGGCTAGTGCATGGAACATGTAATAAGTTGAAAACCAAAAAGCTGATGTCATGAGGTTAGTTGCCACGGCTTAAGTTCCATGCAACAATCATTCGCTTTCCTTGCATTTTGCTATATGTATATATATGTATGTATTTTTGTGTGTGTTTTTCTGTGTGTGTCTGTGTGTGTGTCTGTTTGTTGGCTTGTGCTCCATCACTATTACGGACACTTGGCAACCGAGTGGCATGTATCACTACCACTACCACCCCATTGCCATATAACGGTCTGTGCCGTTTATTGCTTGGGGCACATACTTCATTTTGTGCTTAGTTGTCGTGTTGCATAAAGGGTCAAAATTGTGCTGCAACTTTGTTTACAATGACATGCATTTAGATAATTTATAAATATTTCATTTACTGAAAGTGTCTCTGTTGACAATAATTTCAGTTGTGTAAATTATTGCAATTGTTCTCAATGCCATGTTAAGAAATATTGTATTAATTTTTTTTTTCAATGAAATATTCATTTAAGTAATTTCAATTCTATATTAAAACCGAGACGAGAAATCTTCAACTCAAGATACATGTTATAAGTTGAGAGACGACGATGATGATGACACTGTTAAAGATTTGAGAAGCTCGTATTGTGCGTACAAAGCTTCATTAAATAAGATTTTACAAGCTTATGGGAAAACATGAGCTTGAAATAACATTTCATTGCTGACTTTCACAAACTTTGTCTACAATGATTTGCTCTTTGGTAAGAAAATGTTTTTGTTTCGATATCTTAATTAAAAAATCTTTAAAATAATTTTAGATGTACTTTTAACCTTCTAACTCTATTAGACAAAGCTTTCGTATTAAAATTAAAAAAAAAAAAAATTGCATTCACACACAGGAAGTGTGCTAAAGAAAAAACTGGAATTTTATATTAATTCAAGAACAATATTGATATTTTTTTGTTACTATAAAAAAGCTCTTGCACAGTTTGACACTCGCTGCCATATGCCATTGACCAATGATGATGTTCATTTTGTGGCCTGATCATTTTGGTCGGTCCGTTATGCAATTCAAAATTATCTTCAATTTGATTGCAGCCGAGCAGAGCGTTATGTGCTCAAAAAATACAAAACGAGAAAATGCAAATAAAACGAAATGAAATAAAAAGTTAACTAAAATACATATAAAAAATTCATTCCATAATTGTTTTTTATTCGCAATTTCCGACATTTCGTGTTGCACTTTTTGTTGCTTCAATATAACTTGTTTTTATACTCTTGCAAGAGTATATTAACTTTGTCGTGACGTTTGCAACGCAGAGAAGGAGACATCTCCGGCCAATAAAGTATATATATTCTTGATCAGCACGACGAGACGAGTTCATACGCCCGTCTGTTTGTATCAATACCAACTCTGCTCGAAAAAATTTAAACGCAGAAAATTTTGTTACTATTGCATGCAGTATGTACGAAAAATTAGCTTGATCGGTTCACTATAGCATATAGACGCCATAGGAACGATTGGTCAAAAATGAGGATTTTACTTAAAAACCGCTTTGAGGTATCAAAGCTGTCGCCTCAAATTTTTGCTCAACAACATCATGGACATCAATAAACCCACACTGTGAATTTGGTGAGGATCGGCCAATTATAGCAAATAGCTCCCATTTGAACTCTCTCTGTAAGCCGACGAGATAAAATATCGCAAAATGAAGTGTTGAATGATTGTGGACGGATTTTCAAAAAAGAATTGGGAAAATGCTTGCAAGGGTATACAAGTTTCGGCAAAGCTGAAAATAGCTCCCTTACTGGTTTTTTTTTACTGCACGCAACAAAATTGAGAAATTCATATTTAGCGGACGTAACGTAATTTGCATAAACGAAAAACAATTATTAAATAGTTGTTAGAATAAAGTTTGTTTTGACGTGCAATTCGCACAACCTTATACACATAATTAAAATATGCTCTGCATACAACAGCATGCCTTGCAAGTCTGATGGTAATGATGATACCTTAAAAGATAGAATGAGAGTGTGGGATAGAGAGAGAGAGAAGGTGTGTGAGAGTGTAATCAAGGCAAATGAAATAGTTTTCATTTCATTAACCTTCAGTTTGCCCTTCTAACGCATATCATGGCAAATAGCTGCAAGGTTTGTACTGAGTAGTTTGCATTGCTCTGGCATGTCAAGCCAACAACAACGGCCACAACAACAACAACAACAACAGCAATTTACAACCAACAAGCATGAACTAAAATGGCAAGAGCAATATTAACAAGCGCCACAATGTGGCAGCCGTAAATCTATCTGTAGCAGCTTCATTAAATCGTACTAATTGCACTTTTCATATGCAGAGCGGCTTGTGCCAGAGAATGTTTGTACGTGTGAGTGTGCATGTGTAAGAAACGTCCTGCGACTGTATTGCTTGTGGAGGTATTAGCCTGTGTGCGTAATTGTATGTGAGTGTGTGTGAGTGAGTGTTGTGTGAAATGAATCCTTTTAAAGTTTTATTTAAAAGGCAACATTCAAGTATATTCAAAGTTGTGAAACGCTCAAAAGTTCAACGAAAACTTTTTCAATTTGCGTTGTACTTGTTGTATTTTTCTTCTTCTTCTTTTTTGTTTTATTTTGCCATTTTTATTTTCTTTTCTTATTGTCAGTAATGCATATTTGCTGCTTGTTAATTTGGGACAGAACATTCAGTGGCGGCAGCAGTGCTCTTGCTGTTGACGTTGTTGTTGGCGTGCGAAATCAAGTAAGAAGCAGAGCATTACTACGATGCCAAGTGCTTTGAGCAAGCGTCATAGTTCACTGAACTTTATTTGGAATTTCAGTTGCGAAATCGTCAAAACTTAGTGCTTTTGTTGTTGTTGTTGCTTTCGTTTGAGTTTGCCATAAAGAAACTTGTCTTGCTGGGGGAGTTCGTAAAACTCGTTAAGCTCTAATTTGCAACAATTTTCCCCCTTTTTTGAAGAAATTATTTCTAAATGTGTACATTTGACGGACATTATGCCGCTAAAATTAGCCATGTTTTAATAGTCTGACAAAGAGTTATGCAAAAGTTATCAACTGCGTAATGAAATGTTGCTTTGGGAGACTGACATTTTCGGTTCTAAGCCTTCTTCATGTACGAGTGTAAAAAATAAGTTTTGCTCTTCCATTTATTAATGTTTTTAATATGAATTGGTGAAACGCACAAAATTTCTGCCAGCATTAAACCACGAAAAATGTTTTTAACACCTCCACATTCAACTTTATTCATATGGGAGTACTGCCTTCTCAACAATCAGTTTGTATAAGACCGCTTTAAAGTGGGATGCATATAAGGCGTTTTGAGTTAAGCCGTTTAGAATTAAAGCGGTGTAAGCTGTCGCATAAACGAGGTATACACATTACATATTTGTGCATATACACATACGAATATACAGTGATCCTCGTAGAAACTTAATTTACAAAATAATTAATTAAAAAAGTAATTTAAAAAAAATAACAAAAAAAATCACACTTTACCATTACGTTGCTGCACAACATGTTTTAATTTGTGCCGTGATTTAATTTTTTTTTCTCGTTTATTTTTCTTATCTCAAACTTAAGTACGCACATAAATCTTCACAGGTATTTTATTAAGCTTGGTGTCTTCTTCTTCTTTTTCAACGCCATCATCATAACCATCTTTATCAGTGCGTTAGCAACAACTACTTCAACTTCATGCAATAATCTTCAAGTTTCAAGTGTAAAACGCTCAGCATGCCTCCTAAGCCTTACAGCGCTCAAATTTATAATCATAATAATAAAGTGACTATCATACTTCTTATAGCGAAACTACTGAATTCATGTACATTTATCAGCAGCAACAGCCACGAGTTGATTACAACTTGAGCCAAGTTATACCGAGCAAAGATATGCTGAGCTACATATATGAGCTTAGGTATACGAACATTATATGCATATGCATATGTATGCTGGCTTTGTCTTCACCTATACAAGTAAAAACAAGTAAAAAAAAAAAAAACAATTACATACACATGAACACATACTGATATCAGTGCATGTACATATGTGTGTGCGTGTGCACGAATGCATTTATTTAAGCGTCAGAAATTATAAACTTTACGATATGTTCTTATTGCACAAGTGCTCACATATGCTCGACTGGGGATTTCCACCTTAACACAACTTGTCGTTGTTCTTGGTATTACTGTTGTTGTTGTTGTTGTTAGTATAAAAATTGCTCCTCGTTGCCTGTCGCACGTTAATTTTCGCATAGGAAATAAATCATCGCCGCGTCGCTGACTTGCTGCAATTTCTTTTACATAAAATGAATTGAGGCGCAATGTTATTATTTTCTTTTGATTTTTTTTTCTTCTTATCATTATTATTACGTTGCTTTTGCAATGTGTGCTAAATACAAAAAAAAAAAAAAATTATGTGAAAAAAATGTGTCGCATGTTGTATAATTTTTGCATTTTTCTTATGCTTTCGAAATTAATTTTCACAACACCCTTAAGAGTGTTGTATGATTTTATTCAACAAAATACAAAACAATGGTATATGTACAGTAAAACATTGAAAAAATTAACTTTTCTGAAAAATATTTTAAAACTTTTTTGTTGAAAATTTTGTGTTTAATTTGTTACATGTTTTGTTATTGTATTTTTTATAATAAACAGCAAACTTATTTTTTTAAGAATTTTCTTTAAATAAAATCATATATATAAAATACTAATTAATCATTTGGCCTTCATTGCCCCTCTGTCAGCACAAAAGCATAATTGCGTAGAGATTTTTTTGAATATCATAAAGATGCCGAAAATTCCCCGGAAAAGTTAATTCCTGAGAAACTTTTTAAGGGCATGTGCATTAATTTGAAATCGATTAACTTTTACCAGGAATGCACTTTGTGAAAACTGCATACCAAAAAATCCCCCCCTCATTTTCATTTCCCCTCCCCCAGTTATTTTCTGTATTTTGCTATATCTCCAAAATTAACAAAGGTACGACCCTGAAAATTTGTATACAAGCTCAGTGATAATACATCTTAAAAACTGCATACAACAAATTTCCCCTCTCTTTGATTGTTACCCCTCAGAGACCAACAAATTGAAATTTTTAATATATTCCCCTTTATTTTACTTAAAATTACTACATCTTTCAAACTATAATAGGTACAAACATGAAAGTCGGTACGTAGACTCAGTATATATAGATCTACAAAACTGCATTTCCCAATTTTTACCCCTCCCCATCATTTCCCCTCCCCCAGTTGTTATCTTAGAAATGCTATATCTCCGAAACTATTGAAAGTACAAGCCTGATATTTCGTATACAAGCTCAGTAAATATATATCTTTAAGACTGCATACCACAAAATCCCCCTCTTTTGATGGTTACCCCTCAATCTTCCACAAACTCAAAACTTTTGTAAATTCCACATTTTTTGACCGTTTTTCTTGATATTTTGAACGATATTTGATCTGGGCTGCCAAATTAATACGTGTTTGTAGATTGAGGGTGTGGCACCGCCTACTATGTGTACAGGGTATTATATAGTTGAGAATACTCAACTATACCGCCCTTACTGGTTTTATTTTATATTTTAGGAAATAAAGAAGAATCCTTTGCCAAGAGTGTTCAACAGCGATACCTTTCCGCAATTGCGATCAGAGTATGAAAATCGGATTATTTATGTATTTCTTGTAGCCTCGGTGATTCATAAATATTTCCACGCGCCTCTACAAACAAACGAAGCAACCAAAGATATAAGCAGATAATAATAACTTCAATTTACGTAAAAGACCTGAGTCAGTCGCCTTTCATGCTGCGTACGGGACACACTTACACACACAAACACACATTTTACCGTTTGCCTGCTCTTAAGGACAAAGCCAATGCATAATGCGTACGGGTTGCCATTAAAATAAAAACGACAACAGCAACAACAATAAGAACAAAAAATGAGAAAAGTGTAGAATAATGCACGAATGAATGAGCGAACGTCGAAAGAAAAACCAAAAAAAAAAAGAAAAGAAAATAATAATCAGGAAAGGTTAACCCAACACTTTTCTTTAGATTTTCGATTAAATGGCGGATGTCGCTGCCGGAAAACGGATGGTAAGGCAACGGTTAAGTTCACTTGTATATATACCGGTGTGTGTGTGTGTGTGTGGTTTTTTGTATGGACATCATTGCCGCCATTAAGACCTAATGACCATAATAAATAATAATTTATTTTACCTGCAGGGCAACATAACAAAAAACCAAAATAAAAGAATAAAATAAAAAGCAAAAGCAAAAACAATACGCAAGTAGTGTAACCCGTAAATGTTGATGGCTGAGGGGTGTTGGAGTGTAAACGTTTTTCATATTGGCTAAATTCACGCGCGCATCGTGCGAAAACAAAAAACAAAAGGCTTTTGTTGCATACAAAATATTAATTGTTTTTCTTTGGTGTCGTTCAAACAATGACGACCAAGGCGACAAAGTCGACAGATTAAGTGGATTTTTATAGTTGACGGGCATACATGAGCGCAAAAACGCTAAGCCACAAACACCTGACGGCAAAATTCTCAGTGCACACGTCCATGACCTTCCGCAGCTCGTTTAGATAAGCAAAAGACTTCCTGCGCTTCTTGGTTGATTGCCAACGCAACCGTACTACGTACGTGCGTATCCGTTGCGCTATAATTATATATAAATTTCATTTTCTTTTTTCTTCTTCGTCTTCATCTTTTTCGCTTTCAAAACAACCGCATTTAATGTATGCTTATTAAAATTTGGTGTCATTAGTTTGGCACTTGTGCGGAAATTGGCTGCTCGGTGGCCTTAAATGCGCGCTGACCTTAGTTTGTGTCGAGCACGACCAGCAAATCGGGCGTTTCATTGCTTTAACCGGCAATTTGAGCAACCTGAATTATGATTATGACTCGCACAATGAGGTGGCAGGCAGGGAGCTTGTTTGGCTTTGTCTCAAAATGCGCATATGCCGAAGACATTCTCATTGACGGAAATTAAATTTAACGATTATGTATTTTACATGACCGACAGGAGAAACGATTGGCTTTCGAAAGTATATGTTTGCCCGTGCCAAATGCTATCAATACGCCTAATGAGCCGTTATATGATAGCGGCCATTAAATGCGACGCCAACTCAAGCAAGATTGCCGCAGGAGTTAATTTAGAGGCAATCACAATTTCTAATCATTGCGAACATTCAACGCGGCACACAACACGAACTTCATTTGATTCTAATCAGCATTGAAGTCTTTGTTTGAATGTCGGGATCATCGACTTAAAGGCAACGCTAATTAAATTCAACGCATGCGAAGATACTAAAACTCTTATAAAAATATCATAAAAAAGTGCTGCACTAACGTTTGAAGCAAATGGAAAAATAGAAAGTTCAAAATAGCACAAAAACAAAAGAGTCGAGTTTTTAAAAATCGAAATCGAATCTTGCACAACCGCAATAAAATTGGGCGTGAAACCACAAAATTTTATGCAAACTCATAAAATGGTTTTTACAACGCAAAATATCGTACAAGCAATAGAATGAATAGAGGATATATGCGCAACAATAACAGCAAACATAAAATATATATAAAAAAAAAATACCTACAACAAATGTTATAAGCAAACTAGAGCAGCCTCTGAGGCTTTAGTCAACGCAAACTGCACAGTCAAAGAGAAAGCTGCCACGGCGTCAATATCCGAAAATTTGTATTTTCTATTTGGCGATTTTTGGCCATGTTCGAAAGCAAAAAAAACAAGTGGAGAAATCGCCACAAAACCGAAACGATTTTTGGCAAAAGTTGAAAACAGAACAAAGCAAAGCTTCAGAAAAATTCAATGCGGGGTAAACAATATCAGTGCCGTCAATAAACTGGCATATGCAGTCAGCAAGTAAACAATGAACGCTACAACAACAACAACAGAACGACGCAATGTATTGTCAGAACGCAATGTAAAGTTGACCCGCAGCGTTGGCACAGAAGCGCCGTAAAGTATGCTTTAAATAATAGAAATCGAAACGTACGCCTTTCACGCTGACCGCGGGCAAACATAACAAAAAACAAAAATAAAGAATGAACGTAAAAAAGAGAAAATGTGCGGATAATCCAACGAAATGAATTACATAAAATGTGAACAAGTTGCAAGCTCAGTTATTTTTCTTGTGTTTTTTGTTGTTTTTTTTTTTTTCTCTTTCTCCTTTATTTAACTTTTTTTTGCTTGTTCTTCTATTTTGGCACAGTTTTTTGTGCTACTTTCTGTTGAAAGTTGTATGGCGCAACACATAAGGCTTTTGTGCGTTATGAGATATTAAAAAATCAGCAAAAAAATGAAAACTTATTGAACTAATAAAGTTGAAGCCACACACTACAATAGATTTTTTTAAGAGCTTTCTTTTTGACGCATCTTTTTGTGTTCAAGACCAACATGTGACCACAAATGCGTTGACAATCTGAACTTTGCTTTAGTCATTACATTTCATTGGCTCATTCTTCATTGAAATAACTTTTTCATTCAGCACTTTTATGTGTTCAACTGTACAATGATGATGATGATGATGATGCTGGTAGACCCGCAGTTTTTAAAATACATCATACGCACTGTTGGCTACGCTTTTATAGCCAACGCTCGGACAATGCGTAACGGGAATTTTTGTAAAAAAAAAACAAGAAAAAAAAAAAAATCGAAATTGAAATTGAAACAATGGGGAGAGAGGCAGGCAAAGCAGCACATTATGCCATTGAAAAAAAAACAAAAAAAAAGAGGTTTTGCCATTTGTTTGTGTGAGTTATGCTTCATTCGTCGTGTTCGCTTCGTATTGTAATTGCCCGTTTGGATTACTGCGCATGTTTGAATTGCGCTCAAATGCCACTTTAATGACCGATTGTAAATTCAATGCAAAAGTGTTGCTGTTGGCATTTCCACACACACGCACACACACACACATAAATGGCCGGATATATCAACATCATGTATTTGAAGTAACTATTTTGAGTTGTACTGTTTTGATTGCCAGCAGCATCAACTCAGCGTCAGCGTCAGCGACTACAAAACGCATTGCCATTTTTGGAATGTTATCGTTGCTTTTGCATACACGCGATTTATTTATTCATTTGTGCTCTTTTGTGTTTTTATCTCATTGTATTTTTTAGGCATTTCGTTGATTTTGGTCACAATTTCGTTTTTGGCAATTGACATGCCAAATATTTGCGTTTGTATTTGTTCGTTGAAGCCTTTGCCAATATTTAATGCGTCATAGTCATTCAAGCGTTTTGTTCATTTCGAAATCATTTCTGACAGATTTACGATTTTGTTTATTATTAACACTTTTTTTGTTTGGACTAAAGTGAAACCTCGCATTGGCAGACACCACCAAAATATTTCTAATATTTTTGGATAGCTGATAAAAAATCTTGGACAGAAATCAAGTGCTGCGATTTCATTATATTATAGTTCACAAAATACAAATATATTATGGAGTGTTTCGAAGAAGCCATGTCCATCTTCCTGCCTTATGTTCAATCTGCATTGAATACGTATTTGAACATATGAAGCAATAATGCTTCCAGATTTGCAGCGAACATCCGAAATTCAATCGCTCTAAAAGCACTTTTGCATAGCATATTATAGTTTGCTAAATGATACAATCGAAGCGTGCATACAGATCGCATTGCCAATCAGTGCCCTTGGCTTGGGTGCATTCAACTAGTTTCATGTGCAACGCAACCCTCACATGCGACATGAGTTCGAACAACCCTTACCTGACAATGGCGCTGTCATTCCCGTCAAAGGACAATTTGGTTGGGCATTAAGCTCAGGCAAACTACAAATAGCATGCTATACGAGAGCAATATCAGGAACACACATCAGTTGAGCGTATCATATAATTTTATAATGATTGCTTTGATAGCACAATTGCTAAAATTGCTTTGATCAAAAGGCTAAATCATTACGCAATGGAAACGAATTGTACAATGCTGGTATTAAAAGACAAGAGTTCATGGACACTGTCACAATACAACGCAAACAGAATTCAAGTTGTTTGCTTTCAAATTAGCAAGTGTCAAATATACTCAAGCATGATTTGCAATGTAATATCTGTCGTACTGAATATAATTCAAACATTAAATTTTGAACAATGTTCATTTTAAATTCCATTTTCAAGGCGCAAAAAATCAGGCCAAACTAAGTAAAACTATTTTTACCTGAAAAAAAAAATAAAACTGTTGCCGAATAATTTTCTACATTTAATTGTAGTTGTGATAAGAACATAAAACACACAAATAACACACACAAGCACACATTCACAAAGCAAGAGTCTCCATTTAAAAAGTAATGAGTTTTCTCACATTAAAGTACACACACACGCCCATAGCAGCACACATAGAAACAAAGAAAAGGAACAACCTTTTTGTAGCCTAAGAAGAGAATTGCACTTTGTAAAAAAATCGTGCAAAATTACTTTGGCTTTAATTACATGAAACTGTTGACAAAACGCTTGAGACCTGCACAAACCAGCAGCCGAAGGTGATGAAGCACCAGCAAGACAAAATAAAGGAAAAATTGAGTAAGATTGACATCAAGGGAGAAATTGAAAGAAAGAAAGAGATGTCAAATGTTTGACGAGTGTGCAAAAGTGTTCTGTGTCAAGTGCAGAATTTGCGAAACAATTGTGCCTTTTTGCTTTGGCCATGCAAGAGTTTTCTTTGTTAAAGAAAATTAGCGTGTACAAAGAAGTGTACAGAAATAGAAAAATAAAGAGAAAGCTGTGAGAAAAATCTTGATTGCTGTAACTAATATGATCACAAAAAAACAAGTAAAGCAACTTAGCTTCCGCTTTGCCAAGCTTTGCTTAAAGTTTATATATAAGACTGTTTTTCAATAAAAAATATTTCCGCAGAGTTTTGTCTGGTAAAGTCAATTAGCAAAGAAAGTTTTCTAAAATAAGCTTACTTTTGACGAATCATTTCCATTACATTCATACTGCTCCGATGAAGTAGATTTTGTATGTATTTAAATTTCGTGCTTATTGTCTGCATTGAAACAGAGAGTCGGAAGGTCATGATTATCTCAACTAGTCCCGTCGTGGTGATCAAGAAATGATATGTACATACATATATACTTTGTATGGTCCGCGATATCTCCTTATCAGAATTGCAAATTTCATGACAAAGATAATGTTATATAATAAACAAATGAAAGCGAGTCAAGTTATAAGCCATGAGTCTTTGAATATTGAAAATAAATTGTATCTGGCATCATGAAATAATAATATAAACAAATACTTCAAAAATATATTACTATAATACCGTAACAAAGCCGAATGGCGAATGTTGTATAAGTATTGTGGAATGAGTCTAAAACGCTGCGACAATTAATTAGCGTATAAGGAAATCATTATTTACACAAAACTTGCCATTCACGAGACCGAACAAATGGCGTCGCTACGAGTATCTTTTTTTAATACTGTACTTTATTTGTTGTTTTTGATCGCATGGGCGCATAAACAATTTGACAATACGTTGACAATACAATAAAAATAAAAAGTGATAAAAAACTGTGCACAAAGAAAAGTTTTAAATTATGAACAATGAAAGCGAAAGCAGCAATGAAGCTGAAGAAGAATAACATATAATAACGATGGCTTGCTTTTGGTACAATAAGGCGTCCGCCTTGCCAGAAAATCGCATAAGCATGAAGATTGGCATGGTATACGCTTTAAGTACGACAATATCCTTGCACAAGGATAAGCAAGCAGTACGCCAAATTTGCGAAACTACAATAAACGGAAATCATCACAGTCAGTTGTATTTGTGTAGCGGAAATTGTGTTGATTTTGTGCTTGCTCGTACTCTCGTACAATAAAACTTCAATATAACATATACTTTTTATTTTCAGTTTCACTTCTTTGTGTTTTTGTATTTGTAGAAGTCTTCTTCTTACGCTGTTTGCGTTATTTGCTGGGGACAATTTATGTGTATGTATTATGTGTTAACATTTGCGGTTTCATAGCAAACAAAACCATCAACCATAGTTTCGAGGCTATAAAGCATGTTCGTTAGTTGAAGTGTATTTTATAGAGTCTTGAAAATTTATTAATGTAAAGCGAAAAAATTTGAGCTAAAAAAAAGTTATATTTATTAAAATATATCAATCTCATTGGACACATCAACCTGAACGAGTGTACTGTGGAATTCGTCGTAGCTTCTGCTACCTCGGAAGCACAATTGCAGCAGACGGGAGGGTCGACCAAGATGTCATAAATTGACTGAACAAAACCTGGGCGGCATTAGGGAGTTTCTATGCAGATCTCTAGGCGCACGAAGCTGCGGATATTCAATGCAAGTGTACAGCACTGTTGTACGTAAGTAAGACTAAGAATGGAAAGGATCGACCCTAAGAGACCTTAAACCAATCATATAAAAACGTAAAAAGAACAGCGCAAAATTTAGTCAGATGGGAAAGCCTTGTTGAGAACCTAAACGTGAGGAAAAAAGAAAATATCAACCTGTTTGTTCGATAATAGGGACTATTCAAAAATCATTTGGAATGTTGAATTTTTTTATTTTTGTCTTAAATAAATTCTATAATTAGAACGAATCTTACGAAGCCTTATATGATAAGATGTATGCAAGCTCTAAGGCGATAAAACACGTTAAAGAAATTATAATTAACGGATATATAAATTCACGCCATTTTGAAATAGTTGGTTGAAAAATTTTTCATTGCAAATTAGTTAAAAAATTTCTCAAAATACATACTCCGAAATGTTTTGTTCATAGAGCTTAGCATAAGCAAAATAAAGCCTAAAATTGCTGTAAGCAATACCTTCACTATATTATAAAAACACACACTCACACACACCCACACACTCTGTCAACATCGCTTCTAAACACACAACATGTCAGTAAACTGACGATGAAACATTTTACATTTTCGCTTCAAAGTAAATTGTTTACATGACGTTCACGCACACCGGTGTCACTAACGATGACGTCGACTACGCTGTGATGACATAATAAAGTTACCGCTAACATCGATTGATGTTAAATTACTATTATGCAAATCGAAATTTAGAGCTTGTTATTCATGCCTTGGCTCGCTGAACATTTTAAAGCATGACTTAATTAAGAGCTCCTCTGCAAGGACATGTCGACTTGACCAGCAATTATGTCAACACGATATTTAATGCGCATAAAGTGAAAATTGAAACAATTAATTTTTTCCTTTTGTTCAGACTCGCTGACTGAAATATAATGCACATAAACCAACACTCACACACATTTGAGTAATATGTTGCAAAGTGAAATTGTTTTTCCATTTTGTCGTTAGCATTTTTTTTTATAGTTTTTTATTTGCACTTGAAACATTTCTCACTTTACTTTCGTGTTCTATTTCATTAGCTTAACGTTGTGCTCTTAGTTTTAATTAAGTTGACCTACTTAGCTCACCATGACCAAACCATACCAAACGGAAAAAGCCTCTATTTAAGTTCTAACGCCTTGATGGGGCTGTAAGTTGTTTTTTTTTATTTTTTATAGCATATTTTATGTAAGTACTTGTTTGCTACAATTTTATGTGAATATGTTTAAATGAAATCAATTCAATTAGTTGGCTAAATTGCATAAAAGTACGTTGCCTGTGCATATGTGTATGTATATAAATACATACAGAAGCAAAAGAATCTGTAAGGCACATAAATTAATTTCCATTTTATTTTGCATACGCTTAAAGCTTGCGCTGCGTATATTTATCTCGTGCGAGTCGTAAATCTTCTTGCCTTTACAGCATTTCCAAAATTTATTTCCTTATTAAAACTTTTTTTATTTTTTATTTGATTTAATTTAAGCAAGAGCGGCAGCAGCAGCATCAAGTGATTCCTTTGCTCTGGCCTTGCTTGCTTGCTTGCTTAGTGTATGGGAAGCATACACACACATTCCCATACATAATGTTAGTGAGTTTAAGGTAGCATGTGTTCGCCTTTACATAATACTTGCTCGTATTTGCTCAAAGTCAAATAGTTTTCGAAAAGCATTCAACTTTATCGTGAGTTTCCTGGGAAATTAACATGCTGTTCCTTTTGCTCGAGCAAACAAGTTTGTGTACACACACATACATTTACAAACATACGCTTGTGTTAAAATACAAACATACCTTAATAGCCTCATATATGTATGTATGTATGTACATATATGTAAGTTAATGCACACAAATACTATGCTGTGGATATTTAGAATGTTATATGTCGATATAACCCTTGTGTGTTCTTTGCAAATCGCACGCAGCTCTCATTTACCTCAATTGCGGCTCATTGGCTACAAAAGGCTGTGTCGGCTCAGTTACAGACAAGCACAGTGTCAGCGCGTTGTTGGGACAGACAGACAGATTACGAGATTGGCAAATGGGCATAGCGTGTAGAGCAGATTTACTTAACCCACGGCAATACTTAAGGTTAACGCTAAACTTTTATTTTAGATTAAGTCAATTTCTCTTTGCTGCCGTGCATACATATATTTTTCATTTCGTTGTTGCCCTTTTTGTTTTTGTTTTGTTTTTCGTTTTTATTAACAAAGTCAATGCTATTACCACTTCTATTTCAAGTTATCTAACTACAGACAAACATCAATATGTGCACAGACATGTACATGCATGCACGCTAAATACGTAAAGATGTGAATGTGTGTATGGGCGCAGATTTGCTGGCGCAAAAGTCTCAGCGGTGTAATCTGCCAAGTTGAGTTTCGCACTTTTACACTTTTGTCTAATAAAAATAACGAACAAAAAAAAAAATATGTATAAACATATATAGTAAGAATATGTTTGCAGATATAAAATAAAAAAGTATATACGATAAACCAAAAACAAAAAGTGAACAATCGGAATCAGTTCCCTCACCGGAAACGCTTAACACACGCCGACTTGTTGTTTTTTATACCCTGTACACACACTGTGTATCAGGGTATATTAAGTTTGTTTGAGACGGTTTGTATGTAACGCATAGAAGGAGGGGAGGGGGACCCTATAAAGTATATATATTCTTGATCAGGATGACAAGACGAATTGATATACCCCTGTCTGTCCGTCCGTCCGTCCGTCCGTCCGTCCGTCCGTCCGTCCGTCCGTCCTCACCAATGGTTCTCGAAAACTATAAGAGCTAGAGACTTGAAATTTGGTGGATAGACTCGTGAAGTCAAACGCTAGATCAAGTTTGAAGGATTTTTTGCCACGCCCACTCCTTCCCGCCCATCGAGCACCACCCATTTTTTCAAAAGGCTGTAGCTCGAAAACCTGATGAGTTAGAAACATGAAAATGAGTATGTAGACTCAGTATGTATAGCTCTACAAAACTGCATACCACATTTTTTCCCCCTCCCCTTCGTTTCCCCTCAAAAAGTTGTTTTCTTAAAATTGCTGTATCTCCTAAACTATAATAGATACAATGCTGAAATTTTGTATGCAAACTCAGTAAACATACCTTTTTAAAACTGCATACCACAAACTTTCATTTTTAACGCTGTGTGACAACGCAAAGACAAACAAGTTGAAATTTGGCATAAATTGCGCTTTGAACACTGCTTTATCCTATTTGTAACAAAAACCGTACTTAACACTGCGAAAACTATTAAAGTAAGAGACTTGAAATTTGGAAGATAGTCTCGTGTGGTCGAACACTAGATGAAGTTTGAAGGAATTTTTGCCACGCCCATTCCTTCCCGCCCATCGAGCACAACAAAAGGTCATTTTTTTCTTCAAATTGCTGTATCTCCTAAAGTATCAAGAATACAATGCTGAAATTTTGTATGCAAACTCAGATAACATACCTTTTTAAAACTGCATACAACAAACTACCACTTTCCCCGCAAAGACCAACAAACTAAAATTTTGCAGCAATGCTTTGTTTTAAAATCCGTACTAAAGCGCCATCTAATGGCAACATTGCACTGTGAGCCCTGCCTCACTATTAGCAAATACACAAACCATATCGTGGTACACTGCTTTTGCTGTCGGCGAATGTTTAACGTGTTATCAACATAGGTGTGTGTACAGGGTATTATATAGTTGAGAATACTCAACTATACCGCCCTTACTGGTTTTTTCCTGTTTTGTGGCTGTAACGGAAATTATCCATCTATTTTTATGCGCCTGAGAGTAATTTCAAAGCAACTTTAAATCGCATGCGATAAATAATGTTGCTTTTTGCTTTGCTAGTGTTTTTTTTTTTTTTGTGTTTTGTTTTATTTTGCCCCTTTCAAATGTATACA
Source organism: Phortica okadai (assembly GCA_034638295.1). NCBI lineage: Eukaryota > Metazoa > Arthropoda > Insecta > Diptera > Drosophilidae > Phortica > Phortica okadai. The sequence goes on from CM067851.1 coordinate 8,524,285, forward strand.
TGTATGTGTGTGTGTTGAGTTTTAAAGAGCTCAGCTTGCCCGACATTGGTGGGTAAGAGCGGTGGTGGCAGCGACAGCTGATTGCTTGATTTATCACAAGTCTTTAGGCGAAAAGACTTTATTGCAAAAGTTTGATTGCTGTAGTTCTGTGCGGATGAAATTTCACGCTTACGTGTTCAAAAGATTTCTTTTTTGTTAAAAAAATAAAAAATCAGAAAATAAGCAATTTGTTTTCAAATGTTCTATTAAAAATAGTACTGTTGCCTCTTTCAATTTATTTCCGTTATTTATTTATAAAGTATCGCTTTGTAAATTAACTTTTTCACAAATTTTTTTAATACCTTGAAGACAAATTTGTTGGCCTTATAAAGGTTTACTGATTATGCAACCTTATGATTTTGAACAAATACTCTGATTTTGAATAATTCTATAAATCTGTTTTATTCAAATTTTTCGAATTGAATTTCCGGCTTTTATTAGGCCAAAGTAAACATTTTACCTTGAAATAATTTCATGGTTGATTTGTTTAAATGGTAATAAACTCAACTTGGCACAAAGTGTTTTCAATCCTAAAGATCTGCGTTTGTCATACAGCTTTGCTTAGTTAAACTCAAATTTGGCATAATGAAATAATTCTCAAAGTTTCTGTGCTCATTAAATGTTTAATGCGCGCCTTTGCAATAAAATTTTAATTACCTGCACATTGTCTTATTTTACGTCAGCCAGTTTAATTATACTCATAAACGACGAGTGTGTATGAAGTGCGCCTAAGTTAATACAATTGTGAGTTTGAAGCATTTCTCACAAAACAAAAAACGAAAAAAAAAATAACACTCATTAAGTTATCATAAAGTCTATGACATTTTTGCTTCGTTCTCTCTCTCTCTATCTCTCTCTTGATCTCCTTTTGTATATGTTGGCTGCTCAAGAAATAAGAGAGACACACTCTAATTTTTTTTAAAAGCTTATGTATTTGAACATTTATACTCGACCTTCATTGCCATTGCAGTCAGTCAACTTTCAGTTTAATTGTATCATGTACATATTTTTTTAATTTAACCACAATTATTATACATATGCAGGATAATGACGCTCCAAATGGCGCACCAAGCGTCAATTGTATGACTTAAATGTTGTTTTGCCTCAACTAATGATTGTCGCCAAATGATTATTGCCCGAAGCAGAGCCAAGCTCAGGCACAAGTAATGCCTGGTTGTGTTGATTAAAGCCATATTGGGAACCTTGTTAATTCAATTCCACACAGAGACAGACAGACGCACTAGCACACAGAGGACCTTTAGAAATTTGCTTTGTGCATATGTATATTTTTTGTTGCTGTGGTTTTTATATTAGGTTAGCAAATTGCCTTATATATAATATCGTATTAATTTCGGTATTTGTGTGTTGCTTTCATTATTGTTGTACTGTTTGTGTTGGTGTTGGCTTAGTTCCTTTTGTTGGCTTCGTTTGTTGTTTCCATTTTATGTTTTAACAACATTTTTATTACTTAATACGTTGCAACACAAAAAGCTAAAGTCAAACAATTGTCGTTCATTGAATGAGGTTTGCTTAGGCAAATTTCTGTTGTTTACCATATTATGAAACTCGAGGCAAAAACAAATTGTCGTCTAGTTGCTGTTGTTGTGCATGACGACCATGCACGGAAATGCCTTTTTTATGAAGCAAGTGTTAATAGTGTGGATGTGTGGGCGGCGTTGATTGGTCGCCCTGATTGTGTTAAGTTTGTGTATACATATGTACATGTTCATGTAAATGTGTGTGTGTGTATTTATAATGCTTCCTCGTAGCTTATAAAAAAGCAGTTAATGTGCAATTAACATACATATATGTGTGTGAGTGTGTTTTAAGTATAAATATTGCCATAAAATTGGTATTTAACAGAATATTCAAATAATTTACATGCCTTGAAGACAAACCAAACAATGCCGGCTCGTGTCAAATTCAACATTGAGTATGAGTAGATGTTGAAGGTCGTCTCATTGAATTATGTGTAAAATATCAAATATCCGCACGGCTTGTGCACATAATTTCTCCTTCACATTACCGAAGATCTTTGAAATTGTGTTGAAATATGTTGGATAAAACGTAACGCTTGAACGCCTCGGCGCACTTACTCATTTTCACTTTGGCTGAGTTTGGGTCAGGACGAGCACGAAAATCCGTCAGCTGCACAAAGTTTCACTAAGTTTTCACTGATTGAAGGAGTTTAAGTATTTTTCTCGCTCTGTACATTGTTTTCCGTACATTTTGACATATTTTCGGTTGAATCGTTTGTTATTTTATTGTTGTTGGTGTTTTTTTTGTTCTTTGGTTAGAATTTGCAAACTTTTTGCCTTGGCACTAATACTACACACAATAAGATTTATTATACGCCTAAAAATTGCCACAAAAAGCAGTCGATGTAAGCAAATGTTATTTATATGTTGTTACTTTGCCTTTGCTTTTGCTTTTTGCTAGCAAACAAGTTTTTGCTAGTTTGGTCGATTTTTTCCCTGCCTTACAAACACAAATATACACAAACACACACACAACCTCTATGATACACACTCAAATATATAAAAAGCGGCATGACAAAAAGCCAAATAAATAATATTTGTCAACTGCAGAAGTTTTATTAACATTTCACAGATGTTGCCATTCCCATTCGTGCTTTTTTTCGAGCATTTAAGTGCGCTTATTTGCAAATATTTATAGGTTAAAGCGCTTTATTCTTATCTCTGGCAATATCTTGCTTTAATAACAAAAAAAAAAAAATGCTTTAAATCCTTGCTTTGTCACTCATTAAAAGAGAAATATTTATACACACTTATATACAACTGTAATGTAAATAAAAGCAAATAGAAGAAAACAAATGAGAAAAACAAAATTAAACAAGAAACGCCCGAAAAAATTAAACGAAAAACCAAAAATGTTAACTTTTGAAAGCCTCAAATGCTCAAGACTTATTAGATAGGCCTGCTGTGCGCCCACATTGCAGAAACGAAGCTTAAATAAATAAAAGAAGGAAAGAATTTTTAGCTGATGCGCAAAAGTATCCAACGATGCGTAAAATTAATCTGTTAGCATTAATTGAAGCAAGTCCTCGCTCGCTCAGTCGCTCTCTCGTTCAAACCGCATTTCATGTTTATGAACGTACAAATAAATGAAAGAAACAAAAAATTAAATAAAAAAAAAATTAAATAAACAGAATATATACATATATACCATATATAGTAGAAGAATACAAAAATAGCAACACTGCGGCGCATGAAATAAAAATGCGACCAAGTAAAAACGGCAGCAATTCACAAAAATCCACGAAAATCTGCTGAAATGTCACTTAATGCGCACGCCGAGATAAACTACTTGTGTGCACTCATTCCGTGCGCTTAAATGCCATTCGAAGTCAGTCATGTGCGGCTTCGCTTCAACTGGCGTCACTTGGCGTCCAAAAATGTATATTTCCGTTTGCATGCAAAGTGCTTCGATGCTGTTTTTCTTACTTATTTTTCACTGTTTAAATTCCATTTTTATGCACATTTTTTCAAGGATTACTGGTTTTAAAGACAATCTGACCTTTTTATTTTTTTTCGCATTTTTTATAGACCACCTGAATTTCCATTTAACATTTGCCACCAATCAACCATCAAGACCTCACTGCCTCATCTGATTCGTTTATAATGACAATTTATAAATGTCGCCACTTGAACACGTTCCGGCATTCGACCTGCACTTGTCCCTATTATTATTTTTGTTCGTAATTGCTTTGGCATCACTTTGGCATGCTCATTTTTATTTTTTTCCCACCTTTTCTCGCAATTTGTGTTTTTCACTATGCGCTTTTATCACCTGATGTCATTAGCTAAACAAAAAAGAACTGTCGGCAACTAACAAAGTGCTGTGTCAGCTGCGTTGGGCATGACAATTTGTTTTTTTTCTATATTATTTACTCTGAAAAATGAATACAAAATTTTAACTGGTAATTGTAAATGTTTAAGTTGGTGTTTTTTTTTCGAATAGCGAATAAATCATTAGTCGTGTCAAATGCTAATTAGACGAAAACACGCAAGCGGCACACATGACGTATAAGCTATTTATCTTCATAATGTGTGCAATACACGAATGGTTCATGTTGCTTAAAAGTTTCAGCACTTACCAACGTTCATATCAACGCCTTACAATCTCTCTTCAATGATATACCTTTCAACCTTCAATAACTTTAACAACTTAATTACTGTTTTTTTTAAATTTTAGTCTAAGAAATATTAATTTTTACTTAAAATGGTTAAAAATTTTAAATAAAATAAACATTGCTTTGTAGCTTTTATTGTACTCACATTTTTTAATAAATTTTTTAGACGACAACTAAAACGAGAAGTTTGAAAAAAGTTATTATTGATTAATAGTTTTTCTTTTCAACTTATAAATATAACTCTTTTTCAGAGATTTTCTTAATTTATTGTTTCAGGCCTGAAGCCAAGTTCATGATTGCTTTCAAACATACAAAGTCAACAAAAATGTTCAAGGGTTCATACGATATCAACCCTATTAAATAAGCAATGCATGAACAGTTCGCATTTTCGTTGATTGTCAGTTGCTGACTCAGCACAAAATCAAATGTGCTCTTCATACCTGCAGTCAACATATTTTGACTCAAATGCAAACAACAACCCTGAGCGCTCCTTTTTCTTTCATTTGTGTTAAAGACGGCGTCATCGTTTTTGACAACACTAACAACATAAGCGACGCCATCATCATCACCATACTCATTATCATCATGGCTGATTAATCCAGCGCTTGATGTATTAACACGCTCAACGTTTCTGACTTTTGCAGTTCATTTACTTTGCTTTGTAAAATCAATTAACGGCAACTCAGAAAAAAAAGAAACAGAAACAAAACAAAAACTTCGTCTTCAAATCAATCCTTGTTTTCGACATCTTTTCTTTAATACTTTGTAAGCTTTGATTTTTAATAATGTTTAAATGCAAAATTGAAAACATGATAAAAACAAAAACAACAACAACAAAATGCATAATTTAATTGCTTGCGCTCATTAGTAAAACTTTCAAGTTACTTTCAAGTACAAAATCAAAGAATAAAAGGAAAAAATTTACTTATAAAAAAGTAATTATTGCGCACAAGCCTTTCACTGTCCTATTTCGTTGACCCTTTTTTTGGCAAATAACAATTTCCCAATTGTTGTTACGTTCAAGGAAATTTCTTTGGCAAACTTTACAGCAAATTAAAATTAATGGAAATAAATTTTCAAAATTGTTTTCACTCATTCACAATGTTCGGAATTTGCCTTTGGAATGCCGTGTTGAGTTGTTGGGTGTGGCATTTATAATGGATTTTTATAGAATTAAGTGAGAGACATTAAAAAGGGTCGATCGTCTGTCATGACATTGTTTTTGTTGCTCTTGATGTTGCTGTTAATGTTGTTGCCGTTGCGGTTCAAACTCACAGCTTGGGTCACTTGGTCACTTTACTTTAGTATTATTGAGCATGAGTATGTATTACAATATTTCTGATAGAGTTGTTACAGCAGAAAAATCTTTTTCAACCCAAAACATTTCATAAAGTTAATTTCAAACGAAATTAAACTAATTAGAATTTCGGCTTATCGCATAACATTATTGTGCCGTGGCAACTTTTTTAATGCCAAAGTACGTTGACTTTGCCACTCACCGAAGTAATTGGAGCTGATGACCGATATTCGTTGAGTGATAAAAGAAAAGCCAAAAAAAGTGGTGCAAGAAAATACTTCTATTATTACGTTTTCTAATTATGTCAGTCATTATTTGAGTGCGGTAGAAGACCGGTTTAGATCTATGAGTAATGGCTGTGCATTAATAGATTAAAGTCTGCGTGCATTTGAATTATGAAAAATTGGAAGAAATGCTAAAAATAACTTAATTTTTAATAAAAACATATGCTCATTTAAATAAAATTATTATTCTATTTAAAATCTCTTATGTTCTTTTGTTTTGCTATGTGAACTTTTGATTATTTTTTTGTGCTCTCAAATGAGAACATAGCAAGAGTGTCTCAACCATTTATCAATTTAATTAAGCTCATTAAATTTTGTATATAAGTATCTATATTTTTTTTTACGCTCTGTAATTTTAGCTTTGCTTTTGCGTTCTTATTTATTTAAGTATGCCCACTTAAAATTAAGGCACAGCTATGAACACTTGCACACATTCACACACGCAACTTACTCAGACTAACATGAACATGTTTAATTAATGTCTTAGATAAAAGTGATGGCTCTGCCAGTGATTAAGCAATATAAAAAGCTTGTTTATGCGCTCGAAAGTCAGCCGCACTATTAATCTATAGCTGCTTAACTTTGCTTGCGGCTACTACACATGGGAACACCCACACTCACACAGGCATATGTTTCCACGACCTTTTCGATGAATGTCAATTTATAATTTACTTTTTCAAAGAAAGGATACAAGCTTATTTTTTGGTATTTGTATGTAGAAGTATATGTATCGAAATAATGTGGTAAGCTTCGTCAGTATCCTTTTCTGGGTAAAAATGACAACATTTTAATCTCTTAATTGGCAAAAAGTGTAATATCCAGACTTGGGGCGTTTATTTAACAGCGTCAGCATATGACCGAGGCATTACGGGGCGTATGTGTAATGTATTATATTAAATAACATATTTACACTGGCACACACACAGAAAAAACATGGACGGACAGAGTTTTGTAAAATTATTAGAGCATGTGCATGGCACATCTCTTCATCGTGTTGCTCGTTAGCCGTCTTAGTCGCTCTTGGGCTTCTATGGCAAATGTCTAATTTATTTTAAGTGTCTATGTTTGGATGTGTGCTTGTGTGTATTTCACTGTGTATGTATCTCTATTAGAAGCTCCCGGCAAGCTGCTTTTATGCCACTGACCAACTGACCACATTCACACGGCCCACATTAAATCTTTTGCCCGATTTTACGCATGAGCGCGTTTTTCAGCATAAATTTAGAGTATCAGAAAACCAAAAAAAAAGAATAGAAAAAGCAGAAACCGAATTGTCGGTTCGTTCAGCAAAACACACGCTCAATTTAATTTGAATTGTGGCTAACATGGCGCTGATCCGTTTTCGTTCTGTGCTTTATATATAAGAAAAATTCTTTTTCGCGCATTCGCTCACCTACTCAGGAACGTTCTTATATGCTTCTTATTTTATGCACACTTCTGTTTTTTTATTGTTGCGGCAAAAGGTCAACAAAGCTTAAAATATTTCTCACACAGCTGGTGGTGTATGTCAGTGATTGTGTGTGAATGCATGTGAGTTGCATGTCATTGCTTTAACATAAAGCAATAAATAAGCAAACTTCCGGACTTGAGTTTAGACATTTTCGAAATTATCATAGCATACCCGCAGGCGCACTCTGTCAGTTGCAGAGATTTGCTACTATGATCGCGTTTAGTATGTGGGCATACCTTGCCCTATAACCGAATCAGTTTTCAGTTATGTGCATGATAGCTGAGATAAAGCGCCTAGTTTATACGCTGACATGTGACTGACAAGTAATTCATGCATGTTCTAATGTGAGCGCACAAACTATAAAAACAACTTTTTCGGCCATTCAACTTTTGTCTGCCTTTATTTTATAGTCTTTTGAAGTAAAGTTTTTTATTGCAAATCAAGAATTATAACGTTGTTGCGACTTTTTATATAAACCAAAACCAATTCAATCATTTCTGTATAACAATTGTTGTTTCTTTTGTTTTTGTTTGGTTTCAATAAAGACGCGAGTCTTTGATATTATTTGTTAATGAAATTACTTGCTGTTCAATGATTACTCAAAGTGTGCATTTGCTAATGTTGGCTTTGCTGTTATTGGTTTTTTTTTTGTTTTAGTTCAGCCTTCACTGTAGCACTTAGTGCCTTCGATGCCACATGGTGTATACTTAATTACTTAGCACAAAGTTTTTTGTTTTTATCGATTGAGTTTTATTTTTAGTTAGTAGTTTGTTTTACAAAATATTTCCTCTTTGTTTGTGCTTTATGTTCCATTTACGAGCTTGTTTATTTTATTTTTATACCCTGTACACACACTGTGTATCAGGGTATATTAAGTTTGTTTGAGACGGTTTGTATGTAACGCATAGAAGGAGGGGAGGGGGACCCTATAAAGTATATATATTCTTGATCAGGATGACAAGACGAATTGATATACCCCTGTCTGTCCGTCCGTCCGTCCGTCCGTCCGTCCGTCCGTCCGTCCGTCCTCACCAATGGTTCTCGAAAACTATAAGAGCTAGAGACTTGAAATTTGGTGGATAGACTCGTGAAGTCAAACGCTAGATCAAGTTTGAAGGATTTTTTGCCACGCCCACTCCTTCCCGCCCATCGAGCACCACCCATTTTTTCAAAAGGCTGTAGCTCGAAAACCTGATGAGTTAGAAACATGAAAATGAGTATGTAGACTCAGTATGTATAGCTCTACAAAACTGCATACCACATTTTTTCCCCCTCCCCTTCGTTTCCCCTCAAAAAGTTGTTTTCTTAAAATTGCTGTATCTCCTAAACTATAATAGATACAATGCTGAAATTTTGTATGCAAACTCAGTAAACATACCTTTTTAAAACTGCATACCACAAACTTTCATTTTTAACGCTGTGTGACAACGCAAAGACAAACAAGTTGAAATTTGGCATAAATTGCGCTTTGAACACTGCTTTATCCTATTTGTAACAAAAACCGTACTTAACACTGCGAAAACTATTAAAGTAAGAGACTTGAAATTTGGAAGATAGTCTCGTGTGGTCGAACACTAGATGAAGTTTGAAGGAATTTTTGCCACGCCCATTCCTTCCCGCCCATCGAGCACAACAAAAGGTCATTTTTTTCTTCAAATTGCTGTATCTCCTAAAGTATCAAGAATACAATGCTGAAATTTTGTATGCAAACTCAGATAACATACCTTTTTAAAACTGCATACAACAAACTACCACTTTCCCCGCAAAGACCAACAAACTAAAATTTTGCAGCAATGCTTTGTTTTAAAATCCGTACTAAAGCGCCATCTAATGGCAACATTGCACTGTGAGCCCTGCCTCACTATTAGCAAATACACAAACCATATCGTGGTACACTGCTTTTGCTGTCGGCGAATGTTTAACGTGTTATCAACATAGGTGTGTGTACAGGGTATTATATAGTTGAGAATACTCAACTATACCGCCCTTACTGGTTTTATTTATTTTTTTTTTCTTATGTTTCAACCATTAAATGAATTAATGTTATTTTGTAGCACTTTTTGCCAGCATGCCTTGCAGTCAATCAGTACAAATATCTTTGTTTATACAACGCCGGAAGCGGAAACATGGCTTGGCCAGTGCTTAAAAACTTTCGTCTAGCAATGCAGACAAGCGGAAAATACTGTAAAAAAGTGAAACGAGACTAGAAAGAGCAAAGCAAAGCAAACTAAAGTACGGCCGTGTGCGGAAAAGCGGCGTAGTGTTAGAATAAGTAAAGAGAAAAATCGTATTAAAGAAAACAGACGATCAGGTTGTGAGCGGGTTGTTGGAATATGTTGGCAGCGCGCACAGCACCGAGTGAAAATTGTTTATACACACACATACATATCTAAAATAATATATACCTATGTATATGTACATACCTATATATATATTATAGATGGGCAAATTTTATTGCTGGCGCTTGGCACTCGCTACTTTTATGCTTTTATTTCTATTAATGTTTCGTTCCTTACTTGGCGGACATACACACACACACACATATATAAACAGACACTTTCGCTTAGATGTACATTCATACATATAAACCTTCAAAGCTGCTGAAACATTCAACAACCGTCGATGTGCACAGTTGAAATTTTAGTGTGTGTGTGTGTGTGCTCTTTTCTCCCTTTTCTGCTCATGTACTTAACTAAGCACACTTACAATTCTTACTCATACACTTACTTGCTGACTGGTTCGTTCTTCGCGTTGCTCATTGCGCTGGAATGACCAATTTTTGTGATTTTCAATTAAGTTAACAGACTCAAAACAGCCTGACGAGCACACTCACACACACAAACATTGATAGATGGAGCATATATGTACGTGTGTGTGTGTCTCGTGTTTGTATGTCGTGTGTGTGTGTGTGTAGTATATTTGAGTTTGAGTCAGCAATAGAGTCGGAGTGACCAACAGCACCATTAGCTCTTAAATTTATCGTGATGCACTTGACAGGTGACCATCGAACGAACGAACGAACGAACGAACCAACTTCACTTCACTTCGCATCACTCGTTTTGGCTCTATAACGTATTGCACCATGTTGGCCAAGTAAACTTTACCGTGCCGTACCAACCTTGTGCAAACTTTGGCTTTGCCATCGTCACTTGCAAGCATACTTGTGCTCGCCATAGCGTTCGCCAGTAGCTGTTGCTCTGGCATTTGCGGTTCTCAGCAACTGGCGTTGGTAATGATGGTCATAGCTCACGGGTAATTGTGCTTATGTGGCATTTGCTAAGTGGTTTCAGTTAAATTGGCTAAAATTCAATAAGTTAATGGCGTTTCAACTACTGCCGTTGCTGGCAATCGGTTGAGGATGAGCTTGCTGGCACACTTCTTCACTTCGCTGTGTGACACTTTTGCTAATCTTGCTCAATCATTGTCGTTGTTGTTGTTGTCTACTTTTGGTTAGCCAAAACGTCAACGTTGACATTCAATTTTGCGGTTTTGTGGTTAACGAGCAAACAAAAACAACAACAACAACACATATCGTAATTTAATTGCATTAAAAATGAATAGTTATGCTGCAAGTTTAAAGTGTGTTAGTGTGTGTGTTTGTGAGTGAGTGAGTGTAAATGTGACACATTATTGAAAATACGAAAAAAAAATGATATTAATAATTTATTGTTAATTGTATGCTTGGTTTTGTAATTCATTCATTCTTTGCATTTGCCGTTTCTGATTTCAATTATACTATTTTTTTCTTTTTTTTTATTGTACACGCGTAAACTTGTTGCCCCATACACACTACTTATAAGACATAAATAGCACCTGACAACAAATAAATAAAAAAATAAAAAACAAAAAATATAAATTCACGTCAACCGTTTTCATTTGTCAATGTCAGTTAGCATTGGTATTGACAAACGATGCTCTCAGAAGACAAACACACCTCAATGTACATGTACTCAAATAACAGCTAAACAATGCCGCCAAATATTGAAAGTGACTGGCATAACAAATAGTTGCCGGAAGATAAAGAACAAAAAATAAAAACAACAAATTGTAAGTGAATCGTGATGAATGTAAAGGATAACGTATTCTATTTTTGATGATAATAAAAAATGGTTAACCAAAAGATTGAAGTGCTCATGTCAATAACTCACGCATTTGTTTATGAAGTTTTGCATAATTTATTCAATTCATCAATTCGATAGTGATGCTTTGACATGCACCACTCACACATGTCAATAACGCAACTCAACTCAACTCAACTCAACTCAACGCAACGCAACGAAAAGCGTAAAATCCTATGCCTTTTTGTTGATGATTAAGTGACAGTGGGAGTGACAGAGGGCGTGGCGCAGCGTTTGTGCCTCTGGAAGCAAAACCCTTTTAAGCTGTCAACATGCTTTTATGCTTGCACTGACGCAGACTAATGAGCGGTGACACTGATTCTCAAGTGTTCCATTTCGTTTCAGTCCGTTTCATGTCAGTTCGTTTCATTTCATTTCCTTTCTTTTTTTTTCTATCCACTCTTGCCAAAGGCTTTGCTCTTATATGCTTAAGTTTGACTCTCTATGTATGCGTGTGCTTTTATGTGTGTACTTTTGTTGTTGTTGTTTTTTTTCCTTAGTATTTCTGCAGCATTCAATATAAACGCACAGCCAGCTACATAACTAAAAGCGCATGCACAGCTCTGCTCAACTCAACACAGCTCAGCTCAGCTCAGTTCAGCGCTCTGCATGTGTTTTCATAGTCAATTAACTTTGACAGTGATTAATATTGACCACAATTTCGTTAAATCGCCTTTTAATATGTCCTTGCTTGCAATGCGCGAACAGGCGCGACGTGACGCGCTGTCACAGACACATACAAACGCGCTCATATTGGTTATATAAGCCCTCTGTCGGCCAGAGCGACTTGGGCATGTCATGCCCAAGTATAATTTTTGCCTTACTATGTCAATTTGTTTTTGCTTTTTTGGTGTTTTTTATTGCCATTTTTAATTGTCTTGTTGTTGTTATAATTCTTTATTTTTTCACTTTCCTTTTTTTTCGTTTCATGTTGTTTATATATGTTTGTGTGTTAAGTGTGTTTATACCCTGTACCTTATGGTACAAGGGTATATTAGTTTTGTGCACGTCGACAATGTATGTAACACCTTAAAGGAGACATCTCCGACTATACAAAGTATATATATTCTTGATCAGTATCGAAAGAGAAGTCGATTTAGCCATGTCCGTCTGTCCGTCCGTCCGTCCGTCTGTCCGTCCGTCCGTCTGTCTGTATGAACGCGTCGATCTCGGAAACTATAATAGATAGGACCAAAAGCTCTTCGCAGTTCGATTCTGTGATTCATTACGCAGATCAAGTTTATTTTGTTTTCCCCCTTTTTGAGTTAGTTTAGGGGTGAGGGGCAAATGACTGAAGCTACCTCGGGTAAAATAGTACAAAAGTCGTATTTTCTGCGTTGTCTTTTCTGATAGGAACACCAAATTTGGTGTGTATATAGCTGACTTAACTCTCAATAAGAAAAAACAAAAAAATGGGCGTGACCACGCCCCTATATAGTAAAAATTTCAAACGCTCATATCTCAAGAACCATACAACCTACAAGAATGAAACTTTGCATGTATGCTATTGGGATGGAGTATAGTAAGATTCAAATATAAAATGGGCGTAACCACGCCCACATATAGCCGAAATAGAAAACCGTTATATCTCTGTAACGAATTGGTCTAGAAGAGCAAAAATTAGTAGGTATGATATTGAATAGAAAGGAAATATGTTTCGATTAAAAAGTGGGCGGGGCAACGCCCTACAACAGACGTTACTAATTGAAGGTACAGGGTATGTCGAAGTCGAGTACTGTCGACTCCAATCCTTACTGGTTTTGTTTTTGTATGCGTGTGTGTGAGAGCTTGAATCTGTTCGCCTTATGGTACTCATTAATTTTTCCATGTTCTGCTGCGCTCTTTTAAATCTTTATTAATGATAGCGTTTAATTAATGTTTATAGCGCGACTTGGACGCGCCAAAAGTTCTCACTATGCGCACGTGTATATGTATACACACACACATACAACATGTATCGCATAAAGTGACATAAACTCATTTGATTGCATATGTGTGGCCGTGTGTGTGTGCGTATACGTATTAAAGTAGATTCACTTATTAGTGGAAAATATGTTGCATAATAACTTAACTTCATTCATTGTTTATTGTCCTCGTTGCGCTCATCTTTGTCTTTGTCGTTGGCTTTATTCTTATAAGAAATAATAACACATACACATTTGCTTGTTAGCTGTCAAAATAATTGACATAAAGTGGCACATGTGTCTTAGCTGTAATTTACGACCGCATATTAGTGTAAAAGCAACCTCAAAGACCGTTTCTTTTTTGCCATTTTGCAATCCAACAACACAAAACGAATGATGGCCCGCCGGGCATTATTTGCACGCCAAAAAAGAAGCAAGAAAGAAAACCGGAATGATAAAGGTGCCAAAACGAAAAAAAAAAACAAAAAGAACAAACAACAACAAATACTACGCTTAATGACAGCACCTTTACTTTCACATTACTTTGTTTTGCTTCGTTCGTTTCGTTTTATTTTGCTTTTTCGACGCTTATAAAATATGCTGCATATATTTACATATTATTTGCAAAGGTTTTTGTTTTTGTTGTTGTCGTTGTTGTCATTGTTATTGTGTTAGCGTTGGCGTTGTTTTAAAGGCTCCCCTGCGTCATTTCTTCGGTGACATAAGACAAAAACATTGCATACTTTTTGGTGTGCATATCAAAGCAAGTGCGAGCAACAAAGACGGGCGCACTTCTTTGTTTTGTTTTTGTTGTTGTTGCCTTTCTATCTCTATTTTTATTATTATTATTTTTTTTGTTTTGTTTTTTTGAATATTTTGTGTGTGTGTGTGTTTTTTTTTTGCATATTTAGCATAATTTATGCGCAAGAATTTAATGTTCAAGACAACGCGCAATAATTTGTGTTTCTATCGATTTTATTGGAATATACTTTGTGATTAGACATATTGTACCTTTGTATATGAGCACAAATGACTGCGCAGACATTTGTGTCAAACGCTGTAAGGTGCTTTACTTTTTCAAAGACAAACCAAAGCAAACAGAATTAATGGAATTTTTTTTATTATGAAATGATGTTATGATGTTTTTTTTTGTTCGCATACGAAACCTTTGAGTTGTTAAAATCATTATTTTTGATGTCAGCTTCAAAATGTATAAAAACTTTTTTAAAACTCAAATCATTTACTTGGAAGTTTTGTCAAGAAGAGCTAATGAACGAAATTGATTTCTTTTTTTTCTGAATATTATAAATTTTGAGCTTAGTATGTCATTAGAGTGTTATTTAACATCATTAGCAACTTATTTTTCATAAATTTTGTCCAATTAATTAATTTACATAACATGTTTAAGGAATATCGCAACAAACCAAATGAACTCTTTGGCTGAGCGGAAATATCTTTTATCATCATACATAATTTGGCAAGCTGAGCTGAACACGGCACTTCTTTAATTAAATTTGAAAATGTCTTGAATGATTTTTTCGTTACGTTGCCTTGCTTTTAAGGCATTAACCTTATATGTTATGATAATGTTCAAATGATTATATAAGAGCGAATGAAAACTTAAAAATTCGCAAAGTTGCGTTAAGTTGAATGTCATCAGCAATTTTGAGTTCATCAAAAATTTAACTTCAAACACACAACAACAAAAACAAAGAAAAAAAAAAAGACGCCCCAAAGAGACAAAAACATATACCACGCACAAAGTTCGTTAATGGGCATAAATGCGGCAACAACAGCAACAACAGCCGCAGCAGCATTTAAAGCGAGTGTCAACGACAGCAATTTTCATGGTTGAGAGAACGTAAGTAAGATTATGTGAATATGTATATGAATATTGGCTAAGAAAAAACAAAAAAGGAGAAAAAAGAAAAACAAAAAATATGAAACGGCAAATAAACGCAAAAAATAATATCAACAACCTGCTATTGATACAGCTTTTGAGTGTTGCTTTGCGGCTGCCTTGGCTTCCTTTTCATTTTTTCATGCTGTCGTTTGCCAACACACACGCACTCATGCTTATACATACACACATGCACACTCATGCACATTTGGGCATTGTGCGCAAGCATTATTAATAAGTACATACATACAACGTTGCGTATACGTGATGCCTTCGAAAATTTGATTGAAAAATTTCAAACATACTTTAACGCACGCCTGCCTTGGTGTAACATTTTCATTTTATGCGTAAAAAATGCTTATTGATATAACATTTTCTTTCTATATATAACTTTTTTTCTTTCATTTCTTTGCATCATCATTCTTACACGTTTTCGTTCTAGATGAGTAATACGCTCAGCAAACGTTGAATGCCTCTAAAGGCCGACCAGCACATACATACATACATAGTAGTGGCAACTTTCAACACATGCAGATGAATGTATCTGGGTCTGTCTCTGTGTCTGTGTATGTGTATGTGTCTTATGTAATATTTCACAGCATCTTCTTGTCATTCTACTTGCTTGCCAACTGTCATGCTCACACTTTTTGTCATTTTTGTATATTTTACGGCTTTCGTCTTTCGTTCGGTGCCAATACGTGTTGAAAGAAGACAAAACAACAAACAAAAAAAAAAGAAATGAAACGACGTGCAACATTAAAATTGTTCTACTCCTTTCATGAAGCTGACTGACTTTTTGCGTCATACACATGTTGTTTATGTGTGTGTGTGTGTGTGTGTGTGTGTTGGTGTGCGATCTGAGTATTTGTGTTTGTATGTATTTTCGCGTACTCTGTCAGTTAACAGATTTTCACCAGTTGACATTGACTCATCAAAAATTAATCGAATTTTCTGTTGAATACAAGACTCAAATATTTTACACACGCGCGCACTTTCAGCTTACTGTTGCTTTCCATGGCACGATGTGTGCGAACATGTGAGTGCATTTTAATCCTGGCCATTCAGCGACGCCTGCAATACACAACAGATTTACGAATATTTCATGTACAAGTCGACGTAATTTTTCGACAGTTTCGTGCATTGTTTGTTTAATGAAATCAATGGCATGAATACATGCGTCAGCATCGCTGTCACATGCATCTGTTACACTAGCTCACACACACACGTACTCGCACACGCACACTTGTATCTATAAATTGTGATTGCATTAATTAAAGCGTGAACACAATTTTTAAACAATGAAGTTCGAAGCTGCATTTCAGAGATAACAGTTACGTGAAAAAGCAATAAGAAAATATCAAAAGACAAAAATATTTAATTAAAAGAGAAACTTCAGGAGAATCGCTCACGTCTAATATACTCCTATTGTTTGTTAAATCTGCAAGCATAGTTCAAGTGCGAATAAACAATGTCATGTTGTTTTATATGAAAGAACAATGCCGAACAAAAATGGATGCCTTCATTTATCAAAGGCATTGCGAGAGCAGCGCAGCAAATGCAATCAGTGCAAGCTGCTGGTATGCAACCGCAGGACACGCAATCTGGCAAGACAAACAGTACACCGGCAGTGCCGAATTGTCGGCTCCTATACACAAGTCAAGTCAAACAGGCATGCATGCATAGGCGAATGTTTCGGGCTTTTTGTGAAAGTTGACTCTGGCACACCATGACCAACAACAGTTTGAATGGCAGCGCTTGTATCCTCGTTGCGGTTATTATTCCGTGCAGGCGTCACTTGTATTGAAAATTAATTGCATGTCCGTAACACATCAAAACTTCATAAATCATATTGAAATCATTGGTAACAGATTAATAACAACAGAGTGACGACGACGATGACGACGAAGAAGACATGCAAGCGAACACAAATCACAAGAGAAACAACATATTTGCAATTGTGTATTTTCAAGTTGTGCTCCTCAATGTGATTGACGGAACAAATTAATATAAATTGTTGCAAAATACATGTTTGTTTCAGAAGAAAAAAAAATATAAATCAATATTTTCAAATAAAGTATTGTAACATATATAAAAAATCAACATCAAGGGAAAAGTATGAGACCATATGATTTAAAGCGACAAAGACGACAATGACTTTGGCCAAGTTACTTGTAAAAGTTGTCTTCATTGTTAGTCAACCTTTTCTTTTCTCTGTGCGCTCATCTGCATTTAGGATTTCTAACTATAACAGTTGACAACAATAAAAATGTGACAAAAAGAGACAGAAAGAGATAGAGACAAGGCAAACAAAGGAAATAAACACAAATGCAATGCAACATCTGAGCTCTGGACAAATGCCAACAAATTGTGCATCCTTAGATGCCTCATTGCATTCCATTCTCGCTTTCGCTTCTCCTGCTTTCTCTGTGTCTGTGTCTTTGTTATTTGCCATTTGCTTTTCTAATTTTTTATTATTATCTTTTGTTAGTTTTATTTTTATTTTACTTCACCGCTTTTAACCTTTCTATTGCCAAGAGCTAAAAAAATGTCTATTGAGTGTGCTTGAGCTTTCGTTTGTTTACTCTTTACTTTTAAAATGTGCAAATACACACAACAAAACGGAACAAAAAAGGCACAGAAATTGAGTTCAAAGTGCATTTGACAATAAGAAAAACAGTTTGCAGAATGCATCGCTCAAACAACTTCAGTAAACAGTCACTGAATTATTGTTTGTACTTTAAATTTACTTATTATTTTCATTAAAATTTTTTTTATTTAAGTAAAAAACAATCCATTTCAGATTTTGCTTTCAAGGCAACTGAATAAGATAAATAAACAAGAGCTTCAGTTGCAAGAAATATTTTAAAATATTTACTATATGAAACTGACAAATAACAACTAAACTTTTTCTAATATAACGTCTTGTAAATCATCAAAACCCGGCTTCGAGAACGGGAATTTGTATGGCCATTACTTTGAGCAAGTGTCTGCCATAGTAAAAATAGTTATACAGCAGAATCTGAAGCTGAAACCTGAACTGATTCTTGAACTGAATGCTACAACAATATTTTAAATGTTAGCAAACAAATGTAAATAATGAATGATGTTACGAAATTTATTTTTTGGTATACTTTAAATTTATTTTGATTTTATTTCCCTGAGATTTATCATTATCTTAATTAAATGCATTTTTTCATTGGTTCATGTCAGGAATATATATTGTATTAGAGCTGCTGTCATAAAATATCATTTCAAAATCTTTGAATTTTATTATATGTCATAAAAACTGAGTCATTTTCACCACACAGATTCTTTTCTTTATTAAGTTTGAAATTCGACAATAAAAATGAAAATAGCATGAGAATGAAGGAAGTTGCGCATACAATGCAAAAGTGTTTGTTACTCAAGCTCAAAAGTTTGATGCTTACTTCCATAAATAATGCGCGGTCACAGTAGCCAACTGAGTGCTGAATGAGTAACTGAGTGAGTGAGTGAGTGAGTGAGTAAATGTGTGCGACCGAGAAATTGAACGTGTGGACAAAATGCTTTGGGGTTCGTTAAAATGTGGTTATTGGCTTGTGAAAACATTTTTGGCATTTCGACCGCAAATTGAATTTCGTAGTAAATTGCGCTTGGAGCAAAACAATAAACGCGTCATAATTGGATTTGGCGGATTTTCATTTATTATTGTTCGACAACTGTAACGGCAGCGACGCAGCGACGCTGCAAAGCAGCAATGGTGTTAAAAGCGACGACGTCAACGACAACGACAGAACGACCAAAGGACACAAATAAATCACAAACAATTTTCAAATGAAATTTGATGGCACACGCGTAAATCAGCAACAAAGTCAACCAACAACAAACACAACGCTAAACTCGTAGCCAAACCGTGGACAACGCCTTCGTATCGACAATGCGATTGTGGCTTAGCGGGCAACCGTTCATTTTTAAATTAGTAAAAGCATAGAATTTTACACTTTTATTGGAAAATTGCCAACATTTGTTTTTGTTTTTGTTTTATTATACATATATTTTTTATAGGTTCAACATCAACCACTAACTGGCTCGAATGAGTTGTGCGCTAAATTACATTCTTTGCCAATAACAACGCCACAGAGCATTCAACAAGAACAACAACAAACGCAATAATTTAGTGTAGAAAAAGTATTTCAACGTCTTTGGCACAAAAATTTAATAAGGTGTGTCCTTGAGCTCGTAAATATTTTGCACTTAAAGGGCAAATAACTCTGTCGCAGTATCACACTGGGCGGTTGGACGCGTCGCAGAGGGCAGCTGTCATATCAGCCCAGCTGCCGGTCCCACTGTCAGCTCATAAATTTCTGGCATAAATCACTCATACTTTTGACAAGAACTTTTGCTTTCTTTTCGTTTCCTTTCTGTTGGTCGTTCTACTTCATTTTATAAAACCGAAAATGAGACTTATCCGAGACCACAGAGGTGAGCATCGCACGAAGCTTTCACATTCACACACACACACACACACACACACCTTCATAAAATCTACTACAAATGAGCTGTCAAAGTTAACAGTCGATTTTTGCTTTTTGTGTTTTTTTTTTGTTTTGTTGTAAAAATTTGTTCCGAAATTTTCCATGCAAACTTTTTGTTGTTATTGACTTTGCCTGCGCTCATTTGATAGCGCGATAATTCCACCCTCGACGCATAAGCGTCAACTGTGCTGGTCAATCAAATGAAGCGTGATTGATTACGTGGAAAAGTACGCTTGGCCATTTTTGTTGTTTTTCGTCTGTTAGCTTCGCAAATTTCATGTATATTGTCATAACAAATTCTAAAGAATAATATAAACGTGGCCCGACTTTATTGTAAACCAACATTATGCAAATGTAATAAATTTTGCATGCAAAGTCAAACACCAGCAAAGATTTATTCAATGATTTAACATTATACAGAAACAGACTCAAACACAAACACACATACTTTTATACACATATAATCTCATAAATATTTAGATACTTTTGTTGTTGCGCGCATTTACAATGGTCTAATCATCGCTCAAAGTAACATCGACAACGTCAAACATCAACGGCATTGTTGACCTTGGGCGCAACAACGTGTATATGCCGATTTATATATGCAAATATTCGCATTGAAATGCGTCGAACATAATACTGTGAATGTTCGGAAATTCAATCAATGCACAAAACGCTCTCTAATTGAGCGCAGCAAAGATACGAAATTACTAATGAACTAATTAGTAATGTTGCTTTTACAAGGCATGTCGATCTACTGTCAAACACTTGGATTACACGTAGATTTTGCTATTGTTGGAAACTGCAACTGCAAACGGTTTCAGCTTTGCTCAGTATTTGTAACTAATGAGTCAAATGTTTAACATGGGAGTAAAATTGAACTTTTAATGATTGTCAGTCATCATGGAAATACCATGTTCCTAACATGTTAATATCAAATTTCATGATTACTTACAAAATCAAAAAAAAATAAAAATAATAAAGTATAAGTATGTAGCTTAGATTTATAAAGCTATAACAATGTTTTAGAGCCACTGATTAATGTTTTATATACCTCATTGTACTTTAATAATAAAAAAAAAAAATTAATAAAAAAAAAAGATTTATAATAAAACCAACGCTTTATTAAAAGTGTAAAGTATCAAGCATTCATGTGCGTGTGCATGAAGGCGAGCACACTCACGGTACTGCTTGCTTGTCAATCATTTATTGTTTGCATGTCTATATTTCTGCTGTCCGCCACAAAAGTACGTGTTTAGCAAATGAGTATTTTTGCTTGACTCTTTGACATCAAGTATCTATTGTCTCATTTATATTCCTTGAATTCATTAATGTGTCAACGAGACAGTTTTGCAGTATGCTGCAACGGTTGTCAGAAATATCTATTTCAGACTCGTGTGTTCGTAAGCTAATCAAATTTTAAATTGCTGAATAGTTGACCATTATTCATTCACTCATTTATTTTATAGGCAGAGAAATAGCTTTATGAAGTTTGATATGGAAGCTCAAAGAAGATTGAATTGCAAGCAAAAGAATTAATAAAACTAAAAATGAACTTTCAAAATGAGTTGAAAAAGGCTTAATGGTTTTTAAGGAAATCATTAAGTCAATGTTTGTTCCTTTAATAATCTACTAACGCTGAATACATTTCTATCGTTTATAATTGGCAAAAGCTACATCGGAAAAAATAATAAATATCTTCTCGCAAATCTCATGCAGTATTTTCTTTGTGAAGAACAGATTTGAGTTGCAATTTGTATGTAATAACTCATTATGAATAATGTCGATTGCATTAATCGGATCAGATTTCAGGCAATAAGTGCATGCAACGAATGGCAAGAGCATAGCATGGCTTCAACATATTCAATGTTTTCATTGAAATTCACTTAGACAGGTGACACGCACAATCCGCCTTAGTAAACGTTCTACATGCATAAGATAATTATATACGAAGCATCCTGAACATGTATGATGTCTGTCTGTGTCTGTGTGTGTGTGTTAAACATTTTCTCAAAAGATAAAGTTCTTCTTGTGCACATCAATGCCTACGTTGATGAATGTGTGTGCGCGTATTTATGTAAGTACTCTGCTTGCTGGCATTTACCATACTTCAAAGCTGCTGCCATTGCTCTGCAATTGTGACTGCAGCCAAAATTAATGAGCGCATTGCTATGCTGACATGTCGACATGATGTCATGCGATATTAGCAACATTACCAAAAGCAACGGCAATGGCATCACATGCCAACACTGATAATCTCTGCCATTGTGCATGCTCGCATATGCAATGAGCAGAGCCACGTGTGCAATCGTGTCACGGTATTGTTCAAATTAGCCTTAGAGCGAAATGCTGTTGCACGCGCATCTCGGTGCGTAACAATTTGCCAGTCTGCAATTATAATCTTGAAATGTAAAGTTTTCCGCTATTTGAGAATATAATAATGAGAACACAGCTATCTTTGCATGCTACAAGAGTCAAGATTATTTCAAAAACTTTCAAGAAGTGCACTTTTGATTTGCCATTTTAAATTTCAATAAATGAAACGCAAATACAATTCAAAGAATATTAAGAAGTTCTTTGAAAAGTCTTCTCCTGTGTCACGCAAACCATAAACGACCTCTACATGATTTTGTGTACCATTCTGTGGCATAAGAAGCAGCCAACAGGAAGTTTTGTCTGTTGATCTGCATTGCTATGCACAAATATTTGCAAAAAGGATAAAATGACTTTGAGATAAAAGTGAAAATTCCAATCAAAATGAAAATCGTACCGCAGAATTGCAATACGTACATATAAGAGTTTTTAGACAAAATGAGCAAGACAACTAAAAGCGAAATGATAACGAATGAAATGAACGAAACGAGTGCTTGAATTAAAAAGAGCCTGTCTGTGTGTGTGTGTGTGTGTGTGTGTTTGGAGAGTATGGATTAAAGTGCTGGAATTCGAATGACAATTTGACACAGTTAGAAAATGCCAACACAAATAAACTGAACAAAATGTCAACAACAAAATAATAACAAATTTAATTTTGAGCGCATCGTAAATTGCAGAAGTGTGTGAGTGTGTTTTCAAATACATATACATATATGCATACAAACATACTGTTTGTGTTGTTGTTTGTCGTTGTGTTGTTATTTGTGAGCTATAAAAATCTCAACAGTAAAATGTGCAATGGCATGTCTGTGTGTGTGTGTGTGTTTGTTGATTGTCTGTATACTTTGCTATCTGTTTTTGGTTCTGCATTAGTGTTTGTGAGCAGTAAATGACCGCGAGCAAGAAAGCGCAACAACAACGACAAGAGCATCAACAAGGACATCAACTATGAACTGTAAACGAGCAAGCGCTTGGGCGAATTTTGTAGCTAACAATTGAGCTTGGCAACAGAGCAAATGTGCAAATGCGCAAATGAGCAAATTAGCGCGCACAAAAACAAAACATTAAAATGAAATCGTTCCAAGTGACAAAATACCAAAACAAAACAAACCAAACCAAAAGCCAGAAATGAAAAGAAAAAACCAAAATTCGTTTATGAACAAATTTTAACGAACTCAGTAATTTTCGGTTTTACGTTTAGTGGTTTTTTTTCGGACTTATTTAAAGTTTTATCGATTGACAGTTAGTGTAAGCCAACCGCGATGGCGTCAGAGTGGCAGCTAAAGCTAAGGGGAGTTTATTACGCTACCGATAGACGCTGACAAGTATGCCGGATAAGGTCGCCTCCGCGCTTGCTCTCATGCTCGGGCAGAACAGAACAGAGCACTCACTATCTTATTTAGTAACTAGTTTTACATATATTAAAAGTCACTTCCTGACAACGGCGCCATGTTAGTTTTGCCATTGTTGTTGCTGCTGTTGCTGTTGTTGTTGTTGTAGTTGCTGCTGTCACTGCTTATCAGCTTGACGCGTGTCAGTGGCGTGCATCCTGTGCTTATTTTCCTGTTTACCACTGCTGCTGCTGCTGCTGCTGATGTTGCAGCATCAGTTGATTTGACTTGAATGTAAATATTGTTGGCATAAGCACACACGCACACACACATGGCACACTTTACTAGTTATATTGGTAATGTTTTATGCAACACTGCTTAGTCTATGCATTTGGCACTGCATTTTGCTTGCCACCAGTCACAAGCCAACAACGCCAACAGTCATATGCAACCCTCATGACATAAAACATTTCGCTCATTTCGCATAGTTTTCAGGCAGGCAACAAACTAACCAAAAAAAAAAGAAAAAAAACCGAAACAAAAAAAAAAGTAAGAGTCAACAAGGCAGTACAACAGCGAGACACGGTTGGCGGGGTTAGTCACACGCCGTGTGGCGCGTGTGTAATCACTTGTCATGTATCTAAGCCTCGTGTCTCGTGCTTGTGCCTGGTGCCGCATGCCTGCACAGTTTGTTTATTTGTAAACATGTTCAGTTATTGCGTTGCCGCAC
This sequence comes from Phortica okadai, assembly GCA_034638295.1. Lineage (NCBI taxonomy): Eukaryota > Metazoa > Arthropoda > Insecta > Diptera > Drosophilidae > Phortica > Phortica okadai. Next base: position 8,548,378 of record CM067851.1, read on the forward strand.
ATTCAACGCTTAAACGTCAAGGCGGCGTTGTGGCGCATCGAAGGCTGAAGGCTCCTATTTTCACTCAAAAATCGTTCGCTCTCATTTTTTTCGTCTTTTTTTTTTAACAATTTTTTGTTCAACTCACTTTCACGTAGTCGCGTTTTCGCTTTTGTTCTTGTATATATTTTCAGTTGTATTTTTTTTTTTTCGTTATTTTGCTTCATTTTCAACGTTTGCAACCTGACAGATTTTTCTGTTTTTTTTTTTTTTTTTTTTTGTTTGTATTTTCTGGCTGCTGTTTACAAGCAGCGCACGGAAGTTGTACAATTTATAGCCAAGATAAATTTCTTGTTTGCTTCGTCTTGCTCAGCTGATGTGCACACAGAATGTAAATGTAAATTTATATGAAAAGTTATTTTGCTCATTTATTGCATGTTGTCATTGGCATTGGATCAAAGTAGCGAAATAAATTAAGTTGAATGTTTACTATGATAAGCCGCAAAGTTTGCTGTTATCTCCTTTGTGGTATCGAACAGTTGACATTGAAGCGATTTTTGTTGTTGGTAAATTCAAATGAATGTCTTGTGGTTAGTAAACAATATAGCAAGTAGTTGAGCAAACATGACATAACAAAGCATGTCACTAACAGCAACAACATTTTGTCATAACAAAGGCAACCAAAAGACTTACTCACGAATATTTGTTCATTAAATTTACCAAAAGTTAAGTTCGACATGAATTTCAACACAACCGAAATAGCTTCTAATATTGATGCCAAAAAGTTAAATAGAAATAAATAAAAATTTTCAAAAAGTAAATTGAAAATAACAATTTAGTTAATAAAAAATCATTCGAATTATGAATGAGTTTATTTTATAACATTTATGTGGGATTAGGATGTTGTGTACATGCTAAGTGGTCAGAATTGACGATGAACGAGTAAAGACAAGCCTGATAAGGCAACAGTGAACGACGTGAGACAGACGGTCTAACAACGAAGACGGTCGTGTTGATTAACATTACTTGTTTAATACCATTTAACTATTACATTAAAACTATACTTTAAACTCACATAAAACCCACATTTATTTAAGCATGATTACAACGTTAAGGTTTTTGTTATATTACATTAGTAAAACAACATGTTAAATGAACTTTTGTATCAAGAATTTTATCAAATATATTTGATTGATTACACAATGTCGATTATTTCAAAAAAGGAAAATACGTGGGCTTATGAGCGCATTAATGCGTTCTATATACATGCACTATAACATGCGTTGTATGTAAAAAATATACACATAATAGATATATGTGCACACAACAATGAGCGAAAATGTTAAACGCAAGTAACAAATGAGAGTGAAAAGTCATGAATAAATTTCTAAGCAATAATTCGATAAACGACTGTGCCACATTAAGCGCAGCTCTTTTTATGTGTGAGTGTGTGTGTGTCTTTTGGTGTGTCCATACGGCATCCAACAGGCAGGAAGACAGACGCAACATAACATTTCATTTGCAATTTTTATGCGTTTCTTTCAATTTTATTGGCTTTACTGGCATTTTGCGGCTCTCAACACAAATACAGAATTCATCAACGTATGTGTGGGAGTGTGTGTGGCTGTGGCTGTGTGTGTGTGTGCTTATGCCACATGGCATTGATGAAAGCGTGTTGTATGTTATGTGCATTGCATAAACGCGCAGTCTGGCTTTTAATTTATCGTCGACTGTCTAAACTCTGCACGTAATTTGCCATAATTTTGTGTGCCAAGCGGCAATATACTAAACCTAAATGTATTTCAGCAAGCAGACAAAGTGTGCGTACCTCTGTAGGTGTCTGTTTGGCTCAACCTGCAGTTGATATATGCCAGACTATAATCAACAGAAGCGTTAGCTCCGTGCGAAAGCATTGTCAACAACAATCTATGACTGTGCGCTAATAAAGTTAAATACTCGCCTTTGTTGAGTAAAATTTACATGCGGTCGCATTAATTGTAATTTACGTCAACACTTTCGCAAAGCGCCCTCAAACATCATAGACACAATTAACCTGACGGGGCGCGAACAATACAAAGAACGCCCACGAGCTGCATTTAATCGCCAAAGGTGCTTCACAGCAATGCGTGTGTGCGTGTGTGTGTGTCAGTGTGTGTGTATTTAAGCACTTGTCTCATATTGACACCAAACCGCGCATGTCGTTTCGATGCGCCTTAAGTCGATTCGACACGACGTGGAGCGTGTTATCTACTTGGCCCGTCACACGCTTCGCTTCAATGATAAATTAAACCGAATGAGCTTGATAGCTGCGGTTGCCATAAGCTGGCGCTTACGACTGGATTGTATGTAATTGTGCTCGGCCCGCCGCTGTTATGAAGGTTATGTCTGCCAGCTGTGCTACAGATTGAATCGTCCCTAAGCAATGGCATCGAATCCTTGTCTAAGGCACCTGCGGTGTTGCTTGTTTTTTTGCAGTATTTATTTTTGGCAATTTACTATTACAGTTTTTGTGGAAAACAAAAACTGTGAAAAGGCAAACAATTCTTTAACATTTAGTCACAAAAAGTCACTCGATATTTTTAACAAAGAAAAACATTTGTTACAAAACTGACACACACACTCACGCAAACTAACGGTTTTTAAAGAACTTCGTGTATTTTCGTCGCAAAATAAACAAAAGTTGTCCCTGACATGCCTTCAACAAATATGCTTACAAAAACAATATTGTGGAACTTGTCTGGCTGAACTTTATATCATTTGTCCAAGAAATAGCATTTGCTCAATTGCCCCACCAAAACAATAAAATACGTTCATCTATTCCTGGCATATCCTGGCATACACATGAATTCGCCGCGTGGTTGCTGAAACTTTTAATTTTTCTTTTAAACACATTTTTGTTTATTTATTTGTATGCTGACTTCATCGAAGCAATGAGAAATGCCTGATCAAGTATGCAAAACAGTTGCCGCTTCGTATGCTCACGTCCTCATATGAAGCATACTCATTTCATTTGCCAACATTTAACGAGCATTTCTCATGGCAAAAAGCGAAAAAAATACAAAAAAAACAAAAAGATGAAAAAATAAAGAAAATTTTAAACAAATAATCATTGAAATGAGTGTGACAAGGACTTGAGCTGTGCGTTGACACAGAATTTAATGATGTGAGCGCGTGACTGAAGTACTCAATAAATTCATGTATGTATGTAAGTATGTACCATTTCTCTTTGCTGAAACGGTTTGAAACATTTAACATGTTCTTATTGTTTAATCTTTTTTTTATTCTTCTTCTTCAATAGAATTTGCAATCGTGCGTTTTTTCCTGCTTATAGCTCTTTACTTAGGAAAAAGCTCATTTATAAAGACTGATTCAACTCGTCACTATTTCTGACCAGCTAAGACTTGCTGTGACCAACTGTAACTTGTTGTTAATAATGAGAAAGCAACAACGCTCCATTACATGATACTCATAATAATAATGCAGTGTTCAACAATACCAATGATAATAATTTATAAGACCCTTTGAAAATATTTTTGCCTTTGGTGTGTATTGGAGTACCGCCTTCAATACTTTACTATTACTATATTAGATCTGTGGATATATCAATCTTTCTACATCATTCGATATTTATTCTAAGAGAGTTATTGACTCTTGAATCTCAAAATGAATGTGTTTTTTGAACTTAATTTTCTTCTTTTATGACGAGTATTTAATTGTCGGTAAAGCCGAGCTTCTGGTTGTTGTATTTTTTTTTTTTTTTTGTTTTCTTATGAATTTTAATATTATGGAAATGAATTTGCCCTGCAGCGTTTGCGAACATATTCTGTGCTTAGTACAAATTAAATACGTACCAAGAATAAAAGCAAACAAAAAAGAAAACATAATCAAATTGCAAATTGAGTTTTATTTCAAAGGAATTAAATGTTTTTATATCTCTGTAAATTCGTCTTAAAAACCTGCGATCTTTTTTTTGTTTTAGATTCAAACTATGTTAAAATCAAATGCTTTAAATTAAATAACACTTTGCAATTTTGCAAGAATTGGCACATGAAGGCATGCTGAGCATTTTGCACAAGTCATTTTAATTTTTTTTTTTCAATATTTTAGCTGTCAAAGTCATGCAGACAAACTTAACTGAAGCAAAGTGAATCGAACTAAGTTTTGTCGTATTGAGTTGTGTGAATCTAAGCTCGACTGGCATGTACGACACTGACACATGCCATGATTGCGTTTTTAATGCCAGTTATTGTTGTCGTTGTTGTTGTTAAAGTTTTGGTACGATTCGGTTTGTTCGTTGCCACAGTCAGACAAGTGGCAAGTCGTTGCATTGAAGCGTGCATACACTGAGTAGGACATGCGACGTCAACGGCAACGATAACAATAACGACACGGAGACAGCCAAAGTTTTGCAATTCAGCTGCACAAAGGCGAAGAAGAAGCAGAAGAACTAATAAAAAAAATTGAAAGTTGATTTTTGGCTAACGTTTCGTGAGAAAGCTTTTGTCGTAAAGTGGGTCAGCAAGAAATGCACTTAAGCAGCAGTTAGCAAATATACGGCCACCTTCTCAAATCGATATTTTACCAAATAAAGTGAGCATAGAAGGCAAACCAAACGTAACGAAAGCAATTGCAATGCTGCAAATGTCGCTTGCATAAATCGAGCTGCTATAAAAGCAAATTGAAATTTAGTTTTATTGTCGAAAATATGCGGTTTATTGATACTTTTTTCGGTCGTAATAATGAAACTCACCTTGCCCATTTTTATGAAAAACAAACTTCACTAAATATCTATAAATAAATGACTGTCTATTTAAAAGACACTTGTGTGGCTTATCGCTGTAACGATTGTCACTGTGTGCAAGTGTCTCGTCTCATAGCAGCGCCGCCGACAACAACAGCAGCATCTGTCAACAATCAAAAATTGGCAGTGTGAGACCACAAATGCGTATCAGTCATAAAGAAAATTGATGCGGCTATCAAAAGTTATGAGGCTACACATTTCATAAACTTGCAAACGACGCTTGTTTTTCTTTTTTGTTTTTAGTGCGTTTGGTGACGAAAATGTTGAATAAAGCGCGAAATACGCTAATGAAAATGTCAACGTGAGCAAGTTTATAAACAAGCCAAAAAGTTACATGAAATACGATCAATTTTTAATGGAATTTTATTTTTGGTTTTTATTTTCATTTTTACAGCGCAGCGTGTTCATTGCATTAGTTTGATTAACTTACTCTATCGGATTCGTGTAAAATTACCAGCGCACGAAAGTATGCTACAACATTTGTTAGTACCACTGCCCAGCCAGCAACGAAATAGCACTTGGCGCTATTTTCCCCATTATTTCAGTAACATATTCTACTTGTCGGTAGGACTTCAAGAGATCAGCCTACTCTTTCAGACTCTACCTATTCGATCTTTCTTCCAATTAAGTTATCAATAATATTTACGTCAGATGTAATTAATATATTAGCTGAAATTCTAAAGTTATCATTTAATACAAAAGTTGTTTTTATTGCATTTTTCCACAGTGTTCCTTCTCTTTTGTTAAATTGTTCTTTCTTAAGTAAAGAGTGTTATTTCCTACCTAGTTTCATCCTCAAGATTGATTGAAATGCGAGAAAAAATAACATTTCTTTGCTAATAAACGAATTCATGAAGTGATAAATATTAAATGGTAATCTTTATTATGTTGATGATGTTTTGGTAAAGACTTTTGCAAAAGGAACATTTTCAGTCGTCAAAATATTAAGCTTTTTATGTAATGGTAAAAATTGTGCCATTTAGCTGTCCATTGCAAATATTTAGTCATAGTTGTTGTTGTTGTTACCGGTTGTTACCTTTTGGCATGCTTCATAAGATAATGTAATTTGAAAAACTGTGAAATGCAATTAACGTCTTTCCTAAAATTGCAACACTTATTTACACACTCACTCACACACACACACACTCATACGCACTAAGTGAAAATCTTGCCGTTGATGTGTATGTTGCTTTTGGCATTTCCGGCATTTAGAGTGCAACAAAATGAGTGGCAACGGCAACAACGTTAACTGAGAACAACTACAATGTCGACAACAATAAACACTTTAGTTTCTTTGCAGCTGAGAGCACATCGATGGCGTCTTCGTGTGTTCTCGTCGTGGACTAATTGCTTTCAATTTAATGAAAATTTTAATAGAAAAGTGGTTGTCTATGAAAATTGTCGTTGACAACACACTAAGCCGATTGAAGAAGAGGCAAGTGCTTTCATGGGTAAAAACACAAACACAATCACATAAATTTAGGGGTTTTATGTATAGACCAAAAGAACGAGAGCAACAATAAAAACAAGCACATTTTTAAGTTTTTCAACTGTTTTTGTGCTTTTCAACTTTTTCATTGAGTTTCCTGTTGCCTTCTTTTTTTTTAATTTTTTGTTTCGCAGTTGAAAAAATATTTACGCAAACTTTATAATCAAAGTTTTCAGTACGCCGTTTCATTTGAGTTAAAAATTTACTACAAATTTTTTCGTTCGTCAAAGTTAGCAATTTGAGTTTATCTTACATTTTTCACTTGTTTATTTCTTTATTTATTTATTTGTTTATTTATTTCTCCCTTGCTGAAAAAACATTTCAACTGCGCTTTTTCTTTGTCAAAAACAGCGCGCAATGAAAGCAAAGCCAAACAGTCGCGCCGAAATCGCTGAAACGTCTCTTCGTAAATGTAGAATATCTTCACTTGCGACTGTCGACTCGAACCATGTCACGCTATTAGTGACGCAGACTTCTGGCACATGTAGTAAAATTGCATCACACGAACTTCGCAATAGCACAAGAGTATGCAACTCGCGACTTTTAAGCGCTTTGGAACGGCTTTCGGATTGATTTTTGTACGCTGGCTTTGCACAACAGTCTCCTGGGCGGCCACGGATTTTCCGCTATGGTAAACTCTTCGCTACGAGTCGACAACATGTTGTCGAGCGCACAATTGCTGATCAAATGCTGTGCACGTCAGTAACTTCCACTAAAAACACGTTGCGCATGGCACATGCGAAGCAATACACACACACCAGCTTATGTGCTTTTGTATCTACCTGTCCTATTGTATCTAACTGCCAGCCTCATAGTTGCCTCCTCGGGCAATTTTGTGCACTTCACTTTTGGGCATTTGTCTGTGCATTGAAGTAACTTTTGTTGGCAAAGTGGCAGATTTGTTGTACTTATGAACAAGCACACAAAGCTTCAAAAGTGCTTGTTTCGAAAATGCTTTCACCAAAAATTTCGTTCGTTGCTTTTGCATAATTCCAAAAATTTTACGCAAACTTTCAAAAATCGCACGTATATTTTGAGGCGTTTAAGCGATTTTCAAAAAAGAAAACGGATCGTAAAAGTCAAAGAGTAAAAAATCATTTTTGATGAACTTTAAACGAATTTGACGCATTTTTCTAACGAAACTACGTTGAGCTGTTGAGCTTTAAATATCTTATAGGAACTGAAATATTCTTAGCAGTTTTAGGAATTATTGTTGGTTAAGTTTAGATTTGAAATCTCTGTTTGGTAATTAGATTGTTAAATATTGCATAATAATATGTAATATTCTCTAAAGGCAACATAAATTTTAATATTTCTGCCACCTTTTTTCATTTGTTAACCTAAAAAATGTCTTTATATTTTGGCATTTGTATTTTTATTTGTTTTTCTAGCGTTCGTTCACACTTAAGGCAATATATCTTTAGTCTAAATTACCGGCAATAATTCTTAACGGCTGCGCTTCGATGAAGCCAATAAACAATGACGAATCACTTATAAATTGTTGCCATATTTCAAGCGCTGTCAACTGTTTTGCTGAATCATTGTGAACAGCACAATGCAGCGGCAAAGCATAAAGCCAACAACTTATGCCAACCATTTCCATCATTTCCGTGACATTTGCTTTGGCAACGCGACGATGACGATGACGTTGATGGCAACAACAACTACACCAACGACGACAGCGTTGGCAGTTTTCTTAGGAGTGAAGACAGCGCCAAGACGACCACCTGCACACAAATTGAAATTGATGACTCGTCGTCGATACATCTAAAGGCGAGACTTTAAAACACCACGCCCAAACGTTTATATGTATCTGCGTGTGTATGTGTGTGTTCGCATTTGAAAACACTTTTCTCACTTGCCAATGAAATTGTTCGCTTGTTTATTTGCTTACATTAACAAAATAAATTACATGCAAATAAAAACGCCAGCATTCAAAAAGAAATACAGCAAATTAAAGAAGACAAAAAAAAAAAAAAAAAAAAACGGATGTGCCAAGGCAACAAAAACAAAAAGAAAAAAAAAACTTTAAATAGACAAATTATTTCGCTTCTTTTTAATATTTATTTTTTGCTTTTTTGTCCCTTCTTAGTCAGCGAGTTTCGCGTTGGGTAAGAAAATTATATTGCTCGATGGGAGTTGTGAGTGTGAGGAACAATTGCTTGAAAATCGAGAAAAGCTGAAAGCAATTCATTATCGATATCTCCTTTTCTCGATTACATTCGATCTCACCAACGCCATCTCGTCTATGGCTTGACTGACGGTTGCCTTGGTCATACAATTTATGTATTGTTATTGTTGTTGCTATGGAAACAAATTTGTTTTCGAGGTATTTTTAATTTTGCACTCAAATGAGTCGTGATTCTTGTTTAATTTTGTGTTGATTGGTTTTTGTTGTTGTTTCTCTTTAACGTATTTTTCAACTTTTATTTTATTTTCCTTTATTTATATATATTTTTTTTACTTTTTACTTGCTTGTCAGTTGGCAACGTTGCGTTACGGCAACCTCAGTCACGTAATTAAGTATCGCTATCTGTGTTGCGTTTCCGTAAGGCTGCCTGCCAGCCACCTGGGAGTAGACAGGCCTATTAATCGTTCTTAATACAGATGCGCGTATAGCTGAGGGACGCCGCATAGTACTTTTTTTTTTTTTTTTTTTGAATTCAACGTAATTAACTCAAATTAACTGTAAATTGAGTGATTTAAATGTCTTCTTTTTTTTGCCAATACTAATGCCCTCAAAGAAAATGAAAGGTCGATTGGTCAATAAGAAACAAATCTGTAATGAAGCAGAATTAATAATAAGAAGTATTTGCATACTTCATTTATTAAAAAAATTGCACATTATTAAACATTAGCAAATGCCAAAAAAAAAGACATAAAAAAAAGTGAAAGGAAAATGTTAAAAGCGAAATTAATAATTCATGCGTCTAAAAAACTTTTTGGCAAATAAACAAAAATATATATTGTATATATGTTTGTGTATATGTATATAAATTTATGAGTACGCGCGTACTATAAATGAGCATAAAACCACAAGAGTTGAGTTTTACGGCAATTTTTGTACGCAACGAGCAACTTAACGTGAAGTGTGTGTGTGTGTGTGTGTGTATTGGAGTGTTTGTATGTATGTACGCCAAGGACTGAGACAAGCTTGGTAAATTGTTCAATGGAAAGTTGAAGTTACAGTAAAAGCAGAAGCAGAAGCAAAAGCGAAAGCAATGGCAACGGCAACGTTAGGTTAACCAGAGGCATGCCATTTTTGTTTCATTTTGGAAATGTGCCCCGCTCACACTTCGCTTTGCGTCTTGTGTGCTGTCGCCTTTTCACTCTTGTCAACGCTTCACTTTGCTCTTTGTATTTTACTTTGTGCCTGTACGTGAAAATGCGTGGGAAATTCATTTCTGGGCCATGTCGTATTCCTGCTGGCGCAACTGTATTTGCATACACGTGTACGTGTGTGTGTGTGTTTGTGTGTTGGCGATGTTAAAGAGTTGAAAAGTTTGTGGCAACAACAGCAAGAGCAGCAGCAGCAGTGGCAGCAGGAGAAGAAGAGCAAGAAGAATTTGCTTTGCCAGCAAAAGCGAGTTGAAAATTTCAATAATTATAATTTTCGTGTATATGCCTGAAAGCGTTCGAAAGTAAATGGAAACCTGCCAAAAGGAAATGGCACACGCATTTTTGTTGTTATTGGTATGTTGTTGTTGCCGTCGTTGTTTTTGTGTTGTCATTGTTGTTGCATGTTTTCATTTTTCTCTGTTTGTTTGACACGTTTAAAGTACATTGTAAAGTCAAAAAGAAAAAAAAAAAAAGTAAACGAAAAGAAAACAAAAATGTTTGTTTACCCAAAACATTTAAGTTAACATGCAAAGTATTTGCAGATCATTTTCACACTGATGGTTTGAGCTTATTAGAGCTCTTAGGATACATTTTGATTTATAATGTTAGCTCTTTCATTAACAATTCATTAACAAGTACGTGAGCTGATGTCTTTACAAACACATGCATAATTTTCTCATGCGTATTTCTCATTAAAACCACAAACAAATTAAATCTCAGCTGTTTGTAGCTTAAGTGCGCGTTGGCTTGTATGGTTATTTTAAAGACATTTCACAAAGTAAATCGAAAACCCTTGCAAAATATTAATCTAACAATGAAACATGAAACTTGCAATGGATTGAAGTAAATATATTTGATTATATTTTTATTACATATTAAAATGATGATTTGACATACTCATTTTCAATCAACTGTTTGCCTTGCAGTTCAATATGAGATTTAAGACTTTAGTTTAAATAGAGCATATTTTTTAATTTATTTTTTATTCGAGAATAGTATTGAATTGTACATCAATGGAATAAATGTAATAAATTGCTTTAAAATGAATTTCAAAAATAACTTTTGGTGAACAAAAAGCATTCATACATTTATTTTAAAAGAACTCCAAGAACATTTCTTTATTGATCCCGCGCTTAAGCAAGTACAACAGTATTAAGCCACATATATTGTCTGCTACACATACACACACATACTCTCATGCTAAGCTCATTAAGTACGCTTAGTGTACAACTTTGTTTCATTTACTAAAAAAACATATTTTATGAAATGGAAAAAGAATACGTCGCTTTTAATGTTCACAATAAATTGAAGAGTAAGCAAGCGTATGATACAAAACCACACACACACACATATATGTATATAAAAAGTTAAGGACCGGTATCAGTTGCAGACAGTCATAAAAGAGAGAAGTTTACAATTCAACTGCAAAATACAATACAACTCATTTTTCGAATTTATATGGGTTTCAATGATTGAAAAATTTGTCTTCAAAAGCTGAGCATTATATTCTGTATTTGTGTGAGTATGTTTGTGAGTTCCCAACGGGACGCAGAACGCCTTCTAACTGCCTTATGGCTGCGTTCTTTAGAATGGAGCATGTCTTCCGATTTCTTCTAATTTCCGATGGCGTTAAACACAGAAATGTCCGCTTTGCGCCATGCATAGAATCTTCCACGTTCGCTTCTAAAAGAAGCAACACTCTCTTCTAAAAGAAGCGACACTCGCGGCAAAAGAAGTAACACAGCATGGGTTGTTGTTGTAAAACCGCTGCTGTTATACGTTTGCGTTCGCTGTTATATTTTTTAGTTTGGACACTTTTTTTTTAGTTCGGACACTTTATATATTTAGTTCGGACACTTACCATCCTATTTTGCTTGCATTTGAAGACGCGGGTTCGATTCCCAGCCGGGTCAACAAAAAACATTTTATTTAGTTACTTTTTTTTTGTTTTAAAAAAAAAAAGATGATCATATACAATATAAAAATACAAAACTACTAAAAACTTGCTGTGTTAAAAAAAAAAAAAAAATTTATTATTACTAATTTTCCGACGGTTTTTTAATGTATTTTTTTATATTATAATTTTTTGCCTTTGTTTATTATTCCCTTTTTCCGTGTTGTTTGGCTTTATATTTTCTATATTGAGAAGTGACACATTGGATAATTAATTATTGAATAAAGGGAAACTTACTTATTTATTGAGTGAACGCCGGCACCAGGACTCGAACCGCGGATCATCGATTCGCAAGCCGCCGCTTAACCGTCGCGGCCATTGAGACTTATAGCAAAAGTGCGCCTAATTATAAATAAGAGCAGAGCCACCCGTCGGCGAAACAAAAAAGTGCGTTTGCCTGTTAGTTCTATTTTTAGCATGGACAATGAACCCTCCCCTAACTCTTCATCCACAAAGCTGCATTTCGTTTTGTGAAGCCTTCCACACTCGCTGCAAAAAGAAGCGACAGAGCATGTGTTGTTGTTGTAACTTTTCGCTGCTGTTATATTTTGCGTTGTGTTTCTCTGTCATACGACGTCGTTGAACGCATACCAACCCCCGCAACCTCTTTGTCTACACTTACGACACCTTCTACTCGCATGGCGGGTAGAATGTGTACGATTTTTTCCCGTTGGGTTGTTGATTAAGTACATGCGTGTGTGTGTGTGTTGCTTGTGTGTGGATAAATAAAAGCGCTTTTCTTGTTGCGTCATTCATTCGCCAGTTGCTTGCTTGCTAGCTGGCTGGCTTTGTTTGCAGTGTCCTTTCTCTTGATTCTTGCGTTGGTAACCCGCTTCTTGTTTCCCTTTTGCTCACTTTGCCATGCCATTCCTTACACTCTCTACCCCTGCCATCTACGATTTGGTACATGCTATTCTGCTGCTACTGCGTTTTGTTAATGTCACGTATTTGATCAGAAAATTAAGGATCAAAAAAGCATTTGTGTAAGCATCTGAAAATGTTGTGATTTATTGCGCAAATGCGCTCAAGTAACTTTTGGTCTCTGCTGTTGGTTTTCGTTTTCGTTTTTGTTTTATTTGTTTATTTCTCTTTGTTTTTTCCCTCATTTTTATACATGTTTGAATGTCTGTTTCTATATTGCATGATGGTTCATATATGAAATACGGTTCAAAAGCAGCTGCCGACTTGGCCGGTCGGCTTTTGAGCCAAGCCAAGCTAAGCTGTGCTGAATTGCCGCTTGATGTCTTTATTTAGTTTTTGGGCAAGAACGTGAAGTAATTTAATTTAATCTCGCAATTCTTGCACATGGCTAAAAATAAAAATGTTTTGTCTGTGTATTGAATGTTTTGCTATTTCAATGTATATGATATAAATTTCCTGCATTTCTTCTTTATTATTAAATTGTCTCATTTAATGCGTATACGCCGCGTTGGCATTCAAATAAAACTTGTTGCATTAAGAGAAGATTTGAATTAAGTATTCTTTTCTCCCTCGCTTATACCAACTAGTCTCATAGATAGTTTCACAGGTGTATATTTACTGATCTTAAATACAAAATTTTTGATTCGTACTTTTGTTAGTTTTGGAAATAGAGCGATAAAGAAAACAACTGGGACAATGGAAATGAGGGGAGGGGAAAAATTGTAGTATGCAGCTTTGGAATGTAACATATACTGAATCTACATGCGGACATTCATGTGTTCCTCTTTTTGGGTGTTCAAGTTATATCGTTTTAAAGATGTGGGTGGTGCGCACGGACACAAGGACAGACAGACGGACATGGCCCAATCAATTTCTCTTGTCGTCCTCAGCAAGAATATATATACTCCCCTCCTTCTTTGCGTTACACACATTTCATTTTGCACAAACACAATACACTCTAGAATGCTATTTGTACTGGTTATGATATCTTTCTATTAATTCGCTAATTGTGATAAACTCTATAAAAGGAATAATTTAAATAAATTTTAAATTAAATTTTTTAATAATAAATTTTTGCAGGTAACTCAATATTTTGTTATTGCACTCCTAATTAATATTGTTAACGTTAAAAAAATGGAAAGAGAATAAAATATTCAACCATTTCTTTCAGAGTAGAAAATATTAAGGTAAAAAAATTGCAATTGTAAAATAGTTAAAAACACATTTCGAATATTTCACATTAAATATTGTAAAATTGTATCCACTTATTTTCGACAATTTCATAAAGTTCGAATTGTACATGTTTTTTCTGTATTTAACCGTGGCAACATATTATTAATAACGTAAATTAAAGCAACTTCATGGCGCATGTTTGCCTCTCTTATGGTTTCATACACATTTGATATGTGAAAGAGAAAATGTGTAAATGAAAAATAATAATCTTCACAAATGCTGTTTAATATGAACCTTATGAAACATTTTTTCTCCTTTTTCTGTTCTTTGTGCTTGTATGCTAATTGAGTGTGGTCACGAATGGACCACTGAGGCATTAACACAGCTCCATTAGCATTTCAATTTCGCCATTCAAACAGATTTCGGATGTGAGTTGATTAAATATTTAAAAATGTTTCGGAAAATAGATGCAAATAAATTAAATGAACTGTTATGTGTGTTTGTGTGTGTGTTAGTGTGTGTGGTAGTAAAAGTGTTTATTTCAGTGTCATTTGTGTAACAATTTTCTTTTTAAAGTTTCTTTTTATTCAATTTCCTGTTTTAGTTTATGACATTCTTTGAGTGCTGTGAACTCTATGAAAGTTGATCGTAGCCGTAAATATCAATTGAATCCATTTAATTTTTTCTTATTAATTTCCTGTTCACTTACTTCCTGTCAGAGACATATTTATTTAACAGGCTATGGAAAAGCAATTTCCGAAATTGACAATTTCAACTTAGCATAGCAGAGCCAAAGCTGCCAAACACACTCACATAGATACGCACTTATTTGCATGCAATTAATTTCCGGTAATTTAAGTGTATTCATTCAACTGCAATTATAATAGTTCAAATTATTGTTTATAATATTAACTCGCTTGTCTAGAAAAACGCTTCGGGTTATTTAATGAATAATTATACTTGAGTTTCAAATGGCGCATAATTACCGAACTTTGCATATATAACAAAAACAACAACAACTTTAGCCAAATTCATTATATTTTCAATGAATAAATAAAAACAACACAAAACTGCACGGGTCGTATACGTGATATGGCAAGACAACACACACACACACATATACTTCTACTTCTACTACAGCTGTCGCTGCTAGATATTTTTGGCATTTATGTGTAATGAAGCGTGCAAATGCCCTACACGAGCGCCGTTTGAAGTATGAGACTCTAGTATTGTATGTATACGCTGCAGGCACTGCCAACAGCCAACCGCTATGTTTACCCACACACATACAACCAAAGACGCACACAGTGTCAAGCAGTCATTGAGCGTTTTTCCCGTTTTGCTGGCAGTAAGTTTTGCTTGAGCTGTCTTATTTATTTATTTTTGTTTTTGATTATTTGTTAGAGTATCCGAGCAGAAATTGTTGATAAAGTCATCATTATATGCCGTTGAAAATCGATAAAATATAATTTTCCCGTTGAAAAATCTCGCACAAATCACACAAACTCGAAGTAGCAAAGCAATCATGCCCAGCGGCATGCCCAAGTTAAAAATAAACTGTAAAGCGTTCAGCAGTTGTCGTTTTGTTGTTGTTGTTGTTGTCCTGCCTGATGAAATGAACGACAAGCGATGCGCAAATTGAATGGCATTGAAACAAAGCAGTGAGCGAAGCAAACAAGCGCAGCTGCAAAGCCCTTGATGAAAGGAGCATTTATGCTTTTACAACATCGCGCCAATCTGCGAATCGTTGCTGTTCTTTAATGCGCTGCGCTTTTCATTGCGCGATTTATGCGTGCAGCGAAACTTGTTCCTTTTGCGCGTTGCTCATTTGGCATTCACTTAACAAAGTAAAGAACTTTCGATGCGTTTCCAAATCATTAGCATCGCCACATGATTGGCATTAACGACATTTTTAGTCCTTTTTTGTGTGTTTTTTTCTTTTTTATTTGTGCGCAGCGTGCCACATTTAGGCACAAGATCATGCTGTGCCAACAGAATTTTCAGCAAATTCAATCGGGCTGCCAATCAATGCCAATTAATTAAGCAAACGTGACATCGCCCGCTGTGCAGAACGTTCCACACAAAAACAACTCTTACTTTTGCATGCCATCGACCCGCAGATTTTTATTATTTTTGTGTTATTTTTTTGTTTAAGCGTAAATTTAATTTTTATTGTCAAATAAAGTCTAATAAATTATACGCTGCTGATTATGCCACGGTATGCAATGCAAATTATTGCTTTCTAATGAATATTTCACGTTTGTGTAATAAATAATTAAATGACTTTTATATGTGTTTGTGAGCTGCATGCAAATATATACATGTATGTTTGTATGCATGTGTGCGTGTAATTTGTATGCATATGAAACAATAAAAAAACAATTGCACTTTCACAATTGAATGAGCGACAATAAAATAGCAAATTAATTTTTGCACTGCGGGCACTTTTTGTTCACACATTTTTTTAGTCATATTTCGAATTTTTTTTCCCCCATTTTTTTTTTTAATTTTTTTTTTTTTTTGTTATTATAAATTACATTTAATATTCCTAGTCTTATTTTCTTACCACAGCGCACAATTGTACTTACAATATTTTGTTGATGTTGTTAAGAAAAGCTGACAAGCTGAAAAGTTACCTTAAGCAATAAATAAAATAAATTTGTGATTGTTAATCAATAAATATAAAAACGAGTATATTAAAATATTTTTGTTCCTAAAATTGCTTTGCTCAAAGCGTTGTTTGTTTGTTTACACTGCTGTTGTATATAAAATTTGAACTGACATGTCAATTTTTGTAATTTAATTTATGCTTTAAATAAACATCAAAATAAACTTTAATTTGAACTTGTTTTTTTTTTTTTAATTTGAATAGGAAAAATAATCCAATGGCAAAAGGAATGTTAGTAATAAGTATTTCATGAAAGTTTTTTCAGTCTTACTGCAAAGGCAACAACAACATAAAACAAATATTTTATATCGTAAATAAATATTATTCGCTAAATTTGCAAAAGCACTTTGCGTGAGATGCCGATACATTTATGGCACTTAACTTGTATTATTTTTGGATATAAAATATCTTAAATACAACTGATGACCAACATTCACCAAACGATCGAATGACCCAACAAAATTTATATTTCTACGTAAGCGTTTTTGCTTCCTTTTTGTTTGCTTCTCACAATTTACTTATCTATAAAATGCATATTTGATGTTTGCACATTTTTGCTTCCAGTACATAAAATCAAAGGCAGCCCGCATGCCCTATATGTACATATGTATGTTTGTATGTACACACACATACATATATAAGTATAATTTTATTATACATAAAACTTTGCGTTTTCAGAAAAAGGAAAAATATATGTATGTATTTATAAATGTACATTCAAGCAACATAAAATATCCAGCATAAAAATATAACGATACAATGAGAATATGATACTCGGTTTTATAACCTAAACAAACCAAGCAAAAAATTCAATCCTAAAAAAATCTATGCCCAGAAGTAAATGTTGGCACCAAGGGCACCACCAATGGCTGCAAGATAAAACCAATTGCTTTAGGTTCGCTTTGGGAATAAACGATGCGAGTAGGAAGACGATTTTGTGGTATTGCTTTGCTTGTATTGTCGTTGTTGGTGTTCGATACAAGTACACAAACAGAATATACATGCGGACAAAGACACAAACATTCAAACAAACATTTGACTAAAAATTCAATATTCTTGGTCGAGCAACATTGCGCCGCCGTCGCCATTGTAAGTTCTCTACTGTTTGTTGTTGTCAGGACTATCGTTTTTATTATGTCTGTTGTTGCTGTTAATGTACTTCTGCATAAATGCCTCTGTATTCTGCAAAGCTAAACATTTATGCAACAACAACAAAAATACCAAAGTAAGAAAAATGAGTATGAGAAAATACTTGAGCATTCTTCATCTATCAATTGAATAGCATCTTTATACACATGTGCTTGCCTGCATGCGTTCAATTCATAGTTGGCATACTGTTTTTCACAGTCTTTTCAACTGAACTTCTATTTTACAGTGCATTTTCATGGTGAGCTTGTACTACTTGGTCAATGGTGAGGAATTTTTGTTGAATGTTTTTATCATCGACATATCTAATACTTCTAGTTGTCCTCGATAAAGCGAGCTTCTTATGTATATATGTATGCATACATGCCTACATATTCATTGTTTTTGTTTTCTTTTTGGTTTAAATTTTCTTTCAACACAAATGAAGCAGAAATTGTACTGAGACATGGTTTATTTGAAACTTGCATAAGGAAAAGCAACAATTCAAGTTTAAAGTCCACAATAGAATAAGAAAACGAAAGAACAAAATTTTGTCAAGGCGCCAACAACTTTGCCAAATCTCATATTCCCCAAGGTTCTATTATCTAAAATTGAAGAGTTCTATAAGTGCTGATTTGGCTTTCGGCACACTCGTGTCTGGCATTCGGTTACGTATACGGACAGAGCAACAATATCCATGCTGTGTATGCCAATTGTTTTGGTTTTCACTTTATGGTAATGAGGACACACACACACGTAACATTCAAACTCAAAAATGTATAATCCCAACAATGAAGCTTCACTTGACGCTTGGTTGTTTTTTCTTTACCAAAACACAATCATCTAACATCATCTAACTTCGCATGTGTGCTTAGTGAAATGCCTTTTTTGTATATAATTCCATTTAAACATACTCACATTCTTCTCTTATGGATATTTTTGTTGGTTCAGTCGTGTTCTATTCTATTTTACTCTCATCCGAAAATATATTTGGCAATATCCTTCTTGTCTGCCTGCGATATAAACTACACGCTTGCTAGTTGTGCCTTCTATAGTCTGCCTGTCTGTCCCTCAGTCTGTCAGTCCGTCTATCTGTCTATCGGTGCCTTTGTTTAACTTACAAAGCATATTCACTTTCACTGTCACTTTTGTCAGAGTGTGTGTGTGTGTGTATGTGTGTATGTGCCGCTCCAGCATTACTTGCCATCATTCTCTTGAGGCGTATGCTCATGTCCTTGTGTTTCTTTTTGCCACACTATTACACTCTCTTTCAGTCTTCCCTTTCTCGTTCTCTCTCACTCTCTCTTGCTTTCCATTTACCCAGTCTACGCGTCAGCATTTACGGATTTTCGCCTCGGCTTCAGTTTGTATTATGCTTTTTATGTGTTAAATTTTAAATCTTGATGTCGTCGTCATTTTCTCTTAGTCGTACATGTTGTTGTTGTTATTGCGTTGCTGTCGCTGTTGGTGTTAACCCTTTACGTATATACTTTTTATGTTTATTTGCAAAAAAAAAAAAAAAGCCTTTCATTACAAGGACCTTGAACTCACTATTAACAAGAGACGCTCCGTCAACGCAGTTACACTCAACCATGAACACTTGCGTAGTTTTTGCTTTTCATTTATTTTGTTTTTCTCATTCATTCTTTGTTTTGTATAATTATTTGTATCTCTCTCGCGTTTTTGTAAAAAGTATGTAAACAAAGATATGACATCGTTGTAAGTTTGAATATCGTCGATTGTTTTATTTGCGCTAGACAAATATCAGTAAAACATGCCTCATATAATTTGTAATTTAATTATGAATTTTTTATGCAAACATATAATTTTACGAACTGAAGGTTTTGTAAAAAACCCATTCACATGTAAAAATTAAGCAATGAGCATAAAACATGAATATCGCTGAATGAAAAATATACAAACGTAATGCAAACTTTGTTATTTGTTAATACTCATCTTACATTGAGAAACTATCACAGTTTTAATTGAGTCTCGAAACTAATTTGAGCATAAAAATTTCTATTTTAAGAAATTGAAAGCATTAATAAAGTCTTTTCATTACTAATTTAATGTATCTCATATAGCTGTGAATAAAACTTATAGTCAATTTGAGATTTCGTTCTATCACAAAGAAGTTTGTGATTCACAAGCAAGCATGTTTATCAATTTTTTTTTTTCGTCTTCTTTGTACGCTTCGATGTATCATCAAAAAAACTAAAAAGCTTTTGTATTACCGCTTCTATTCTTGACTGACTTTTGTGAAAATTTTCTTTTTTCTAATAAAGTCATAAACACGCACGAGTAATCAACAAAAGTTCTTCGAATGAAACGCTTGAATAATAAACAAAAAGAGACAAAAAATGTATTCGAGTTTAACGCAAAATAGATTAGTAAAAAAGTAAAGGAAAAATGTATAAAAATCAGTGGCAATCATTTCGCAGGCTAAAATGGACATCCTCAGAGCATGTGCCAAAAACAAACATACGAAATGTCTATATGCGTTTGAACAGACAAAGAACGCACGAGTTGCCGCCAACTATTGTAAGTATACAAAGTTATATAGATGTGTATTAATGTATTGTGTATATATGTGTGCATCTATATGGTAATGCGTGATGGCGCTAACAATTGCCATAGTGATATCTGATAAAAAGGCATAGAAAGACCTGTTTAGAGTCATATGTAAATGGTATGAGCAAGTGTAACTGGCGCAAAGGAAAACCTTTAAGAAAAATTCTGAAAATCAAACTAACAAAAGCAGCATTTATGAGATTTTATTTTGATTCCTTTCTTCTTCTTTTGTTGTTTTATATTTGGTTATACGAGCGTAAAGAGCCGTGCTAGACAATTTCTTGGAAAAAATGTTGTTCCGTGCATTTTGGCGTTGCTGAGTATGAAATGACTAAATCCTCAACTTATGCACGCACACGCAAGCAGTTACACTTATAGCGAGACAGACAAAACAAAAAATCTCAAGTTCCACAAAATCCTGTGAAGCGTTGAAGTTTTACTTATACTTGTGATATTAATTTTGTTGTTTTTTTTATGCTCTGTACCATATGGTACAAGGGTACATTAGTTCTATATGCATCGAAAATGTATGCAACACCTAAATGGAGACGTGACAGACCTCTATATATTCTTGTTCAGTATCGAATGAGAAACCGATTTAGTCATGTCCATCTATACTTCCGTCTGTCCGTCTTTATGAACGCGTCAATTTTGAAAACTGTAAGGGAACCAACTTTTTTCGCAGATCGATTCTGTTATTCAATAGCCATATTAAAGTTATTTTGTTTCCCCTTTGATTCTTATGTTAGTGGTGACGGGCAAATAACTGTATTACCTCGGATAAAAAAATTACAAAAGTCGTCTTTTCTCGGTAGTCTTTTGAGATAGGAACATCAACCGACCGAACACCGACTTGAAGCCCAAAGAGAGAAACGTTTTATGTCTGAAACTATGTAGTCTAGATGATTAAAAATTGGTAAACATGATATTGAATCAATATGAAAACTTTTTTGATTGAAAAGTGGGCGATACCTCGGCCCATTACAGCCGTTAAAAATTAAATGTACAGGGTATGTCGAAGTCGACAACTGTCGACTGCAATTCTTTACTGGTTTTTTTTCGACCAGAACATGAATGGCGCAGTAATTTTTTGCATATATCTTTACACTTTCTTGGGCAAAACTAAAACAAAGTAAACAAAATACAGTATATTGCAGACTGAAAGTGCGAAAAGAGCAAGCGAGCGTGCGAAAGAAACAAAGAAAGCAAGCAAGACAAAGTGAAAGGACAAAAGCAAAACGAATTAGGTAATTCTTAGTTAACGAGCAAGCAAACGTATTTACGCTATGCTTAATCCCAAAGGACCAGCCAACCAACCCAACCAACTCAACCTACCCAACCAACCAAAAACAAGCAGCAACAACAACGACAGCAATACTGTCAAGTAGTAAAGTGAAAGCAAAGTAAGAGTAAACAAGAAGTCATTGCAATGCACACTCACACACACATACACACACACAAGATTTCACACGCGCAGCAAAGTGTTCATACTCTAATACAATACTGTGCTATGTGAAAGTATTTAAGCCGTAATTGTTGCCAATTACTTTTTGCTTTGCTAATAAAAACGTTAGAAATATTTGCGTATTTTAACTAATGTTTTTCTGCTTAAGCATTTTCATGCTTACTCAAACGGCTCGCTGCCTAAACAAACATGAGCGTCAAACGAAACGAAACAAAATGTAACGTAAAGTAAAAGTAAAAGTGAGAATTCGAGTGTTTGAGCGTTTAAGTGTAAGTGTAACTGTAAGTGAAAGCTTAACATAAGAGTAATGGTTTTTGTCTATGGCTTTTATAGACCTCATTCGCACACACACACACACACTCAGTCATGCATTTGTTACCCTTCTAAAGTAGCAGAAAGTTTGTTACGTTGTTTTCTGGCCGAAAAACAAAAGGTAAACATGACTAAAGCAGACCAGGCGTACATAATGTAAGCGCATTTGTAACCTATGACATGGCAGTCTTCGCATACATGAGTTTGTGTGTGTGTGCGTCGCCTGTTAATGACTTGGCTCATGCATATGTAATAAATGCTACTGTCTTGTTTGTGTTTGCTTAGCTACGGTTATATTACATGCACAAGAACATTTTACTTAATAATTCATTATTAGCAAAGGTTCTTGCACAAACACATAAATATACCGACAAAAATACACAAACAACAAAACATGTCTTCATAAGTATATGAGACTCATAGATACATAGATCAGACATGCGCTTTTTACATAATTAGCCAATATTCAATAATTAAGCACTTTTAGCAACAAACATACAAATGAACATGTACATGTACATACCATATATATGTATGTATGAACGAATATACGAATACAAATGTTTGCCGAATCTTTCATTTAGCCTTGCTTTATGCTTCTGTAACAACTTAATAATCATTTATGTTGTTTTTGTTGCTGTTGGCACAGTTGTTGTTATTGTTGTTGTTGTTGTTATTGTTGCAAACATTGAACAGGTGGGCAAACACATTTCAAACGATTTTCTTCGAACTTTGCACCATGTATGCTGAACTTATACCGCCCTCTGCTAACGCCCTCAGGCAAAGAACATGCCCGCCCAACGACAACGCGCCAGCCCAGCAGCCTATTTACCCAACAACGCGACTGCCTGACTGACTGTCTGTCTTGATTGATTGTTTACATTAGGGGAACGACATTTTCTCGCACGAAATTAGAGAAATTGGCAAGATTAAGTTATCGATTAGATGTCTTTCCGTCTCACATTCAATTTGAGTGTTTGTGCGTTTTATTCGTATTTAAATTGTTGATATTGTTGTTATTGTTGTTGTTGATTTTGTTGTTATTGTTGCTATTATTTGAATTGCTTTCTGCGTATTGTATTTCGCATTATCGTATTTGTGTTTTTTGAATATATAATTTTGAGCTATGTATTTTCCTTTTGTTTATCTTTGTGCTGTTTATGCAAGCAGCTAATTAAATGATTATATTACTAATCGCAACAACAAAAGGCCGTAATCTTATTTTTTTAATTAACTAACTTATTGTATAGGAAAGCAATTTTGATTAAACAAAATTTAAAATTAATCCGTTTAGTTGTTTTTCACACACAAATGCTCATATACATGTCTTAATGCATGTTCATATCAATATTAAATGAATCAATATTATTAATCATACGCAAGGTATGCCAATCAACCAATAATAGAGCATGTTTCAATTGCGGACATTCATAGTGCGTAGGTCACTTTCAAAAACAAAAAAAAAAAACAAAAAATTACGATTTCAATTCATGCATAATAAAGATAATTTACTTACAAAATATGCAAATTCATTCTTTCATCAATTTTATACATATATGACCAAAACAAACATTTCCATCATTCATTGCCCGATCAAATAGTTTAAGCCATAAATTTGATTAAATGAGCAAAGAAATTTTAAGTTTCCAAATGGAAACTCTTGCAAACAGTAGCAAATGTATATTTGGTCATAAAATACACAATCACAAAAATCATATTTTGTGTGTGTGTGTATGTGAAAATGCCAATAATGAAATACCTTCATTTTGTTTTAAATTCGTTAATAAAATAATGCTAACGAATAAATTTCATATTTTCTAAAATGGAAAGATGTTCAATTGTTTAGGAAAGTACTTTTGATGAGTTTTCCAGGAGTCAAGCGCGTAAATGAATTCGATTTGTTTGACAAGAATTAGAAAACTTGAATAAAATATATTTTCGTTATCATGTTTAAAGGTTTGTTCTCCCCAACCATTCCACACTTTACAACCAATTGGCCAAAAACAATACTTTCAATGTGTTGAGGTCTTTTCAAAGCAATGCTTCCAAAGACTTTGGTTTGGTTGGTTTATTTCTGTGTATAGAAATCCATTGTGCATAAAACAGCAAAGAACCAACCAACCAACAAAGTAGTACGGGTGTGTATATGAGGACAAGATAAATTAACGCCTGAAGCTTAAAAACAAAGACTAATGGTTCAACGTGGCTCTGGCCAAAATCAGAGCAAAGATTATTTCTTTGTTGTTAAGCGAAAGCAGACGTTTTTGTGTGGCATGAATGAAAGGAAATGCCGCTTAAGCTGTTTATGTCTGTAAGGCAAAGATTGAATAAAATATGAAATAACGTACAAGAATTCATATCAGTAGCTTTTCAAAATGCGACCAGACCAGACCATCAACAGCGCTAAGAAGAAAGTTACATACATATGCCAAGCATATCAACTGTAAAGGCATTCATATGTACGTGCTTGAAAAGAAAACAAACAAACAAACAAGCGAACGAATGAACTAACGGGCAAATAAACAAATTTATTCAAAAGGGGCAGATTTTGACAGGCTGTAACTGGCTGAAAGAGAAGACGAGCCCAGACAAGAGTCACTGACATGCTGACATCATCAACGAGCTTTGAATATTTGGCATTTTGTAAAATAAAATCAAAAAAAGTATCTAATGAATGCAAATGAATTTCAAAGTAATGAAAAATATACCCAAGATACGAAAATGTCAAGTAACTAAGTATAACAGAAGAAGCAAGAACAACATGAGCAATAAAATGAAATTATCAGCCAACGATGGCTCAAAATATCAGCATGTCTAACAGCAAGAAATTCAATAATGACATTCCATAGCTGCCGCATAATGCATTTATTTCATTCTAAGCACTGTGCGTCTCTTTCACTCTAACTAGCGTTAAAATGCTATTTCTTGCCAACATTTTTTAGACAGTTTCAACTATTTTATATTCTTAGAAAATACGAAGAAAAAGCAAATTATTATAAATCCTTGCTGCCACAAAGTCCTGCCTCTTATAATCCTTTTTGTTGCTTTAGTGTAAAACGTTTTTGTTTATCTATTAAATTTTTGTTTGCATACTCAAAATATTTACATTTACAAGAGCATAAGAGTATATTGTGCCTTCTGCAGACTCAACAACGAAGTCATTGTTACCATTTTTTGCTTTTCTTACACACTTGCCACAAAGACTTGATGTTTCATAAAGTTTCTCTATTTAATTGGCAGTGTTGGACGTATTGCAAAATCTTTTTAAAAATTCAGACATGCAAAACAGCTCAAATGGAGAAATGTAATTAAAGCGGTTAGCATAAATTTAATAGATTTTAATGTAATTAATTTATGGCATAAATAAAGCTAAGCCGATTATGCTAAAAATGCGCTTAGTTTTGACAAAGACGCTTTTGGCACACAAACATACATAGGCACATATGCAAAAACCATACGCAGGCACACACCCACAGCGCGAGGCAGACAGACAGACAAACAATATGCAAATTTCGCAAGTCAAACATTTTTAAGCGAATTAGAAATTAAGTTGTTAATTAAATGGTAAATTGGAAATGTGAAAATCCAAATATTTATGCATGCATTAATAGGAGCAGCAACGCCATAAATGGCAAACGAAAACCGCTAATGCCAAATGGGACTTGAAGCAACAGCTTTACATTAGTTGTTGCCACTAATGGATTCAAGCTCAGGCGACTGCGGCAGCAAAAACAACAGCAACAACAACAACAACTTTGTCGTTGGCAAGCCAAGAAAGCAATTAAATGTATTTTGCGTACCAATTTCCGCTTGGATGTCAAAATTAATGTGAATTTGATATTTGAAAGCGTTTACGCAGACACGCACGCAAGCGAACAGTACGGCACGGCACATGGCACATCATGGCACATGGCACATGCCACATGGCACAAGGCTTCATGGTTCATGTCCATGTTTCTAACGATTGTGTTAAGACGTGCGTGTGAAGCAACGGCGATTCGTTGAAGGCATGGAATAATGTTAGCCAAGCATCGGCAAACAACGAGAATGACGACGACAATATACACGACGACAACGACGACGTGGCGACGGTGACGACGACCACAATCGACGACGACTTCAATGAATTGCGAGCATGTCAACGCATTTCGGGCTGTCAAACATTTAACGAGGTTGCCGTCAACTTTGGCTGCTCTTTTTTTTATTTATCGCATATATCAGCACCTTGGCGACTTGGCAGCTTGGCGGCTCATGCAAAGTATGTGTTATTTTCGCACGTTTAGGCACTCCGACCAACCGCCAACGCAATGCTTTTATGTTCATTCTTCATTTATGTCGTCTTTTTCGTTTCCATTATGAATTTGTTTTTTTTTTTTTCTTACTTTGCGCCTGCAATCATCATCATCATCAACATCTAAGTCGACAACGACTATGACACTGGCGGCAGAAACGGCGTAGTTGCCTTTGCCTTTGTCGTTGTCGTTCTCGTCATCATCGTCGTCACTCATACGTCAACTTGCCCTTTGGACTGTGACACATATTTCATTTGACTTTCTTTTTCTAAGCATGTGTTTCTATACACAAACGTACGGACGTGTGTATGTGCGTGAAATGACTCCTCCTTGTTGTTGGTTTCTACTTGTTTCTTAGCTGAGTTTCAGGTCACCTCTGTACTTCATACTAGGGGTTAATGAGTGCCCTAAAGATAGACGAAAAGCAACTTAAGTTTCACGTGTAAAACAATAGAAAGCTTGCCTCATGAAATGTCGCAAGTAAAAAAGGAAAATAAGCAACAATCACAAATATACATAAGTCGTCATTTAATTTGTAAATCTTGTAAGTTGTAAACATGTTACAATTGTGGTCAGGACATTATATATGAACATGATGTGATTCATTTACTTGATGATTTTCAAAAATATGAAAAGTTGAAATAATCTCTGCTAGTGTATTTGACTTATGAGCATTTTTTTTATGTATCGTATGTATGTTCAGGTCTTCATTACCTTTATTTATATTGTTATTAAAGTTTTAGTTTGTATTTTTTTTACAGTGTTTATCTATAGATATGTTTCGTAAATAAAAACGAGTAAGGCAGCTATTTTCAGTTTTCCTGAAACTCATATACTTTGCAAGAATTTTCTCAATTATTCTTATTGGAAAATCCGTCTTATAGTTTTTCCAATAAGAATCATATACGTTTATAAAGATAAAGGGGCGTAACCGCGCCCATTTTTAATTTTTAATAACTTCAAAACTCTGCGAGGAGTTCGCATTGAAACAGACAGATGGACAGACGGACATGGCTATATGAACTTGTCTTATCGTGCTGATCAAGAATATATACACTTTATATAGTCGGAGCTATCTCCTTCTTTGCGTTGCAAACTTCATAGCAAAGTTTATATACTCTTGCAAGAGTATAAAAACTACCATATAATTTCAGCGGATAAATGCTACAAGATACAAGTTTGTCTGTAAAAAAACGAAGTGATAAAGCGAAAGGACAAATTTCATGCCATTAAGTAATATGAAACCTTAATAATTTAAAATTTTGGATATTTAAGAATGTATGATATTTAAGAATGTTAGGACTGTCTTTGGTTCTGATATCAAACTACGTTCACGATTACCTGAAAAATCAGGTTTGGCTTACAGTTAATAAAACATTTTTGTGAACGAAGTAGAAATATCAAATGTTAATTATTTTTTATTTTTCTGATACTTACTTTGGAAAATATTTGTCCGCATTTTTTATCGTCACAAATTCAAATATTTCTGGGGCTCAAAGTGTGTGAATCAGTTCAGTTCTTTAAGTATACTTTGTCGTTAACTCACACTGAAATCTGATGTATTCAATAGTAATTAAAATGCCTTATAACATACACAGAACACAGAACACACAATGCATACGACTTTATGTGAAAAAATAATAATGTGATTGTGGCTTGAGTACGCACGACACGATGAGTCAAATATAACTTTGATGTTAATTTTGTAGATTCTGCACTTCAGTTATACTTTTTACTTTCTTTTTGGCTTTTTTGTGTTAAAACATCTTCTGGTTTTCGTACTACTTGACAGCTGTTGCTCTTGCTGTTGTTGTAACAATTATTCCTCAAGTTTTGCTTGAAGTTATTTTTATGCGTTTTGTTTTATTTGAATTCCATTGTAGTTTGTCTGACTTATACTTAACTCAACAAACAATGTGTTAAGTATGAGACGGGTTGCGAAAGTCAAATGCCGACGGTAAAACACGCACGCACTTACTCACGCAAGCGTACACGGCACATACACGCACGCACGAACGAATGCACGTGTTCACTTTAAAGCGGGAAAGAGAAGTTCTACTGAAATGCCGTGTTGGTGATTCCTTTCGTTTTATTTATTATTCTTTTTTTTTTTACTTTTCACTTCAACCGCATAAAATTAGTGGAGACCAACTAACATACACATACAAACGCACAGACACAAAAAAGTATATCCTTGTTCAAGGATATAAGCGAATCAACGCGTTAATGTTGATTTTGTTTTTGGTTTCTGCACAGTTGTTTTTATTATTGTTATTTTTTTTAAATCTTTTGGAACATTTCTTTTCTTAACTTTATTAATAAATTTTTTTAACTCAATTAATTTTTTTTTAGAATATTTTCCTTGCTGCCGGTGTAATTGTTATTATTACTCCTCTTTGTTTTACTTCATGGTTATTCTTGTTGTTGTTGTACAATAGAACGTTGTCTTAATGACTTCGAATTCGTGCCAGTTTCCGCAGCTTGTACAGCTTTCAACGAGTTTTCAACGCAGACTAACGACTCGAAGCCGATTGACGTCGCTCTGCTTACACTTTGGTGAACGCCCGTTGTACGCCGCGTTTTGCTTTGGAATTTTCCTTATACGAACGACGTCAACAACAAAAAAAATAACAGAACAACAACAACAACGGGGCCACACTAGTTCATTTTGACAGTTGGAAGTGTCCTGCTCAACTCGTTTTTGATGCGCATGCGCTTGCTCAAAAGCTTTTATCCTCTCGTTGGCTCTTCGCGTAAGAGCAGACGAGAAAGAGAGAGAGAGTGTCAAGCATAGCATTCATACATAAGTAGTTTAATGGCATAATACGTAAAGCTTCATCCTAGTTTTGAGAGGTCAACTGAACCTACGCTATTGTGTTTGTTGTTGGCAATGCATTTTCGTTCGTTGAATCTTCGTTTCAAGTAATCAACCTTTTGAAAGTCACTTAGACGCAAGCGCGCTCATTTCAGCTTTGCATTAGCTTGTGTAATTTAAATTTACTCTTAATTGATGCTCTTAAATTATTGCGGCGTTTGACCTATCACGGCACAACCAGAAGAGCCGACAATGACTGTGGCACATATTATTGTTGGCGCGCTCAGGTGACATGTGCTTTGTGAAGGGCAACAAGCGCTTATGTGCGTCAATGATCGAACCATGAAATTTGTATTAATCGGAAAGAGACAAAAAAAAGACACAAGTTAAAAACGGAAATCGACATCAACATCATTGTTCAGGAAATCAATTTACAGGCAATAAATGATCAGAAGTAGAAAAAAAACTTTTACATGTCGCAAGCATATTCCTGCAGGAAGACAGTAGGATATCAGTTATAACAACTCATTGAACCAAGACAAGTCAAACTCGGACCAAAACTCGGACGCTGCTTAACTGACTGAACTGAACTGACTGAATTGTACTGAACTGAATCGAACCGAACCGAAACAAACTAAGCCCAACTGAACTAAACTGAACTCTACAATGCGTCACGACAAATATTGCTCGGGTACATCCGGTGCCAGAGGCAGTGGCAGTGGCATTACCATTGTCAGCGACAACAGTAACGAAGCAGAGCAGCACCAAAAGCCAACGACGTCAGACAATGTTCAATGAGTGAATGTGCCAACATGCTGCTTGTCATTTTCCATTAGAGCACCGAACTAGCGTCAATGATTTCTTACTTAGTCAGACTCACATCCGCAAAAGCACACATACACATATACACATACACGTATATAACTACACACAATCTATGGTTGGGATTTTCATATGGTTGGCACAGTGACACAAACGCAGAGAAAATTTTTCGGGCAAGCAAGTCGATTTAGTCAAACTTGTAATCGCATTCGTATTGGCATTCGAATTGAGTTCAGACTCATCGATGTACAATTCTCTGTTCAGTTAAATGTCTATGTGTGTATTGGTCGCATTAGTGTGCGTGTCAGCAATTGTATGTGAGGTCGATTGTAATGTAACATAAAAAAAAAAACAAATAGGAAATTGCTTTTGCATGAGCGAGTAAACAGCATATAAAGACGAAGTCAGGCGCAAAAGGACAGAGAATTGAATACGCGTACGGAAGGTTAAAAAACTTTGCACCAAACGAAGCCACCAAGCCGGTGTGCGCTATAGCTTTTCATTGATATTCGTTTAGTAGGTCGTTCGTACATGGACCTAATTGAAGCGTACATTTTTAGCTCAACTCGAAAGTGAAACGTTTGGATTTGTTTTTAGTTTGCTGACACAGGATGTGGTCAAGAGCAGCGGAAAGCACGTGTATCAAATTGAAGCCACAGCAGTTAACTATTGTTGTTGAAAATTATTTAGATAGCAACAAAAGTATAAGAAAAATAAAAATCAAGTATACACTTTATGCATTCGTTAATTATTAAAGAACACTTAATATGTCCTTCAATTAATCACGTTAAATTTATATTTATCGTATACATACATATGTACATGTATATTAAAAACATAAATATTTTAAGCCAAATTAAACGTTTTTTAATACACATTATTACAATTTGTTATTTTTTTATAAAAACAAATAAAATAATAAATACCAAAATGATTTTAACAAACGAATTAAGCAAACATAAAAATAAAATATTCACGCGTATTTACTCACCAAACACAAATATTATCAATCATAAAAAATTATATTCTATAAACTGGAAAACACTTACTGAGTTGTTTGCCCCAATCATAAAAAACAAGAATGCACTTGAATATACTTGATATTCTAATACCCTACACAAATGCACTTTATTGCTAAATGTTGGCTAAATCCAAACGACAAGCATAACAATGTGGTGGAAATGACGTGTAGATGCGAGTGTAGATATCAAATAAAAAAATGCTGTTCAAATATATTGTAGAGGTTTTTATACGTCGAGGTTGACCTAAGTTTATCAACTTGGCTGTATAATCACCTTTATAATAACGTCTAAAGTCATAATATTAACATATTTGGTAAATTAGTAAGCAACAAGCAATCATGTAAATATTTTTTAATCTAATTGAGACATACTATCATCGAGTTTGTTAATGTTTTACGCATCTTAGCCTTAACTCATAAAGTCATTTCCCTCTTCTTCACAATTCGTAGTAAGTTAAATCTACTGTCGTCGCTGTATCTCTCTAATATCCTCTTTGTTTGCTCATAGTTGTCATTGTAATTCTAGTTAGATTATCGTTGTGATTACTTACCTCTTGCATTATAATTAAACCATACATATTTTTCAAACAAGTGCTTCATGTATAAAAATTTGACGTATTTAAATTTGTTCGTAAATTTCATAATGAGATAAAATATATTTTTATGATAATATTTTTGCTGCAACATTTTTTTCTCTTTTTGCTACAAAAAACTATTTTGTTTTCTAAAATGTTTTTCATTCCTTGTTTATGTTATTAAAGTGTTTTATGATTTCAGCATTTTTTTCAATTTGACCTCATTTAATTTTCGTCGATTTGTGCACTTAATAAAAGTTATTTCATCAGCTCACACATCAACTCAATTTGTTGGATGCAAGCGTTTTTTATTTACTTTCATTTCATGCAGACTGTTTTTTTATTTTCATTAGGACGTGAGCGATGAATGAATGGAAGAACGTTACAAAAAAAAAAAACAAAAAATGTTAAATGCAAATGCTGTCCAACAACATACATGTATAAAAAAAACTCTTCACTAACTTATTAGAGTTTTTAAAACCCTCTATATCGTATACATTGAGCGATACAAAAAATTTTATAGCATTCTACAATATCCAAACTCAGGAACCACGACATGTTATCACTGTCATCAATCTTTCGGAAGCAAAAATATCTGTATATTTTAAAAAAATAAAATATCTGAAAAAAGTAGCTTATTGTTTTTTTATACCCTGTACACATACTGTGTATCAGGCTATATAAAAGTTTATTTCAGACCAAATGTATGCAATGCTCGGAAGGAGGGGAAGGGAACCCTACAAACTTTTCTTAAGATTGCGATTTCTCCTCTTTTTGATGAATTTTTCGTCACCGTCTGGTTTCATATTTTGTTTTGTATTGTATTTTGATTCAGTGCCTTTTAAAATTTCTCTAACTTCACGATTTTTTTAACTCTTAAATTCAAACACACATGCAGTATTTGTTTAAAATATACATATTTTATCTTATATCTAAGTTGTCAATATTTCATTAGACTTCCATTATTTGTACTTGGTCATAAACTGGGTCCACTGCGTCTACTTACTGTACTTTTTCTATCTCATATTTCATATGCAACAGAAAACATAACATAAAACGGTATGCACCAAACGAATGAGCGCTAAAAGAGTGTGAGAATGTCAAAGACACACTCACTATCGGTTTTGCAACTGTGATTATTTTGCATCAATCATGCTTGACTTTTGACTATTCCCAGCTAAGTATGTTAAAATACATTATTTTTTAATGAATATATAATATTGAAATCAATAAAAACAATTGATGGATAATGTTTCATTTGTTCTCTCTCTCTCTCTCTCAATGATGAATATAAGTTGCATAGATGCAAAGCAAGTAACTTATAAATTTTTTGGTTCAACAATTCGTTTTTTACATTAAAATTTCATGTTTTTCAAAAATATACACGGTAAAACATATTAGTTTGAAGTTATTGAAAATTAAAGAAATTTTGTGCCATCCTCTTGTAAATTTGGTATAAATTAAATTTTAATAACTTTTGAAGCCGCAAAAGTAAAATTACCAAAAGGCAAAAGTTTTCCCAGTCGCAAAATTCATGCACGCGTAGAGGCAATAATATTTGCTCTGGAATACAGCGCCGTCGTTCTTTGTGTGAGTGTTTTTGGATGTAGGAATATGTTTTTGCTTTAAGTGAGTTTAGGATACTAACAACAACTAGAGATATTGCAAGACTTAAACAAAACCACAAAAGTTGATTGTGTTGATGTGCGTAGCAGTCTTCACTTACTTCCTTAGACGAAAACCCATGATTGACTTGCAAAGTCAAAAAAGCAAAAGCAATGCAAGGTTTATTCAAAGTTGTGCTAAACTTTCAAATTGCCATTTGTGAAACTTCAGATCTCAAAAATATCAGATCAAAAAGAAACTTGAAAATAAAAGTAAAAAAAAAGACGTTTCTCTATAATTGCAATAAGCAATTGAATTATTGCCCAATTTTCTAATATAACAAATCATCCAATCAAATCATTCAGTTTCCTCATTACATACCGCCAATCCGATTTTCATTCATTCGTTTGTTTGTTTACACGTCTATTCCCTTCCACAATCAATTATTTGCTCATTCGCTTATACATGCTAAATTCCATTATCAACATTAGTTTCGAAAACTTTGACTGACAATGACAACATGTACATGAAAAATTTATGTCAAAAATACTCATATGCGAATATGTTTGTGTGTGTGTGAGTATCTAAACAGTAGACAAACGTGCAACGTGCATAAAATAGCAAAGTTTTGCTGAGCTAAAATCAACTACAGTTAAAAACAACAAAAGCATTGCAAAATGTTTGTCCTGATTTTAGTATTCCATTGCCAAACTTGTTGTTTACTTATGTCGTTATACACGTTAACGTATAACTGTATTTTGAGCTGGACTAAGTTTTTAAAGATTTGACTTAACTTATCCAAAAACAACAAACCAAAAAATTCTAGTCTATGAGTTTTACTAAGCTGAAGTTAAATCATATTTCTATAAATACAAATTTCACTCAAATTTCAATTGATCAGGACGACAAAATAAGTTGATAAAGCCATGTCCGTCCGTTCGTCTGTATTCCCCAATATTCACTAATTTAAAAAATTTTTTATAAAAACCAGTAAGGGAGCTATTTTCAGCTTTGCTGAAACTTACGAAGCATTTTCTCAATTATTCTTATTGGAAAGAATCATATAAGTTTAAAAATATAAAGTGGCGCAACCCCGCCCATTTTATATATTTTTAAAGAATACAATGCAATCATTCTACACTTCATTTTGAGATCCTCTATCTCGTCGGCTTACACACATTTTAAAGATTTTCTCTATATGAGCGGTGCCGCGCCCTTATGCCCTTATATAAAACCGCGTAACTGCAAAGTTTCATCTGTTTCCAATAAAGATACACTGCGAAGTTGTTGAAGATTGGATAACTATAGCATATAGCTCCCATAGGAGCAATCGGTCAAAAATTCGGTTTTTGTTAT
This sequence comes from Phortica okadai, assembly GCA_034638295.1. Lineage (NCBI taxonomy): Eukaryota > Metazoa > Arthropoda > Insecta > Diptera > Drosophilidae > Phortica > Phortica okadai. The sequence goes on from CM067851.1 coordinate 8,582,661, forward strand.
AAAAACTTTTTTATTCTTAAATATAAACTTTGCAAATACGCGTTTCTATACATCCTTGAGTATATTCCAAAATTCATAAGAATCGGTCATAAGAGCGTGGCATCGCCCATATAGAGTAAAACATAGAAATGCTATTTCTGCGTAAGCCGACGAGATAGAGGATAGAGGACCGCAAAATTAAGTACAGTATGATTGATTTGTTTTTTTTTTAAAAAATTGGAAAATGGGCGGGCTATAAAAACGATTTTCCGATAAGCATCACTGGGAAAATGCTTGCAAGAGTATACAAGTTTCAGCAAAGCTGAAGTAAATTAAATTTAACAGTTAAAAAATAAATAATTTATAATTGTTATTTTCGTATATATAAATATATTTAAATACATGTGTTTATCAAAACTTACACATTTCAAATAAGTAAGGAAGGAAAGGAAGCTATTCCTTCCTTAAACACACATTTCATAAGTATACGGCATTATACACAGGCAAGTACAAGTGTTCCGAAATGGGTTTCTACATTTACTTATAAGTATTTTTTTCGTTCTTTTTACAATTTGAATCTTGAATGTTTTTGTATTGAAACAGATACCTAAACTAATCTAATGGCTTGAAAAAATGTAATATGAAACTACTAAGGAATTGCAGTCGAGAGTACTTGACTTCGACATACCCCGTACCTTCGTTTTATAACGGCTGTTGCAGGGTGTCGCCCTGCTTACTTTTCAATCTAAACTGATTTCATTGCCATTCAATGTCGTGTATACAAATTTTTGCTTTTCTAAATTGATTGGCTTCTGAGATATAACGTATTTCTATTTTGGCTATATGTGGGCGTGGTCATGCTGATTTTATGATTGAATCTAACTATACTCAATCCCAAAAGCATACATGCAAAGTTTAATTTTGTAGGATATACGGTTCCCGAGAAATATGCATTTTAAATTTTTATTATATATAGGCGTGGCCCCGCCATTTTTCTATTGTATATTGATGGGGTTTGAGTCAGCTACATATATACATTCCAAATTTGATGTGCCTATCTCAAAAGGCAAAAGAAAAGACGACTTTTGTAATTTTTTTACCCAAAGTAGCTTCAGTTGTTTGCGCCTCACCTCTAAACTAAATCAAAAAGGGGAAAAACCAAATAAACTTTATCTGCTTAGTGAATAACAGAGTCGACATACGAAAAAATTTTGGTGTTATCTATTATAGTTTCCGAAATCTAGGCGTTCAGTCAGTGCATTCAGACATGGCTAAATCGATTTCTCTTTCGATACTGATCAAGAATATATAAACTTTGTATAGTCGGCGATGTCTTCTTCTGGGTGCTACATACATTGAAATATACCATAAGGTAAATGATATAAAAACCAGTAAGGACGGTATAGTCGACAATATAATACCCTGCACACATGGTGGGCGTTGCCACACCCTCAATCTACAAAAACGTATTGATCTGACGTCGCCTATTCAAATAGTGTTCAAAATATCAAGAAAATCGGTCAAAAAATGTGAGTTTTACGAAAAATTTAAGTTTGTAGGTCTCTGAATGAGAAGGGAAATTTGTGGTATGCAGTTTTAAAGATATATATTTACTGAGTTCGTTTGAGGTTCGTACCTTCAATAGTTTTGGAGATATAGCAATTTTAAGACAACAACCGGAGGAGGGGAAATTAAGGGGAGGGGTGAAATTGTGGTATGCAGTTTTGTAGAGTTGTAGAGAGACCATTGGTGAGGACGGATGGACGGACAGACGGACGGACATAGCTTAATCAACTTCTCTTGTCGTCCCGATCAAGAATATATATACTTTATGGGGTCCCCCGACCCTCCTTCTGTGCGTTACATACATTTGGCTTTTGCACAAACACAATATACCCTGATACACAGAACTTATGTGTACAGGGTATAATAAATGTAATGCTGAACAAGTTAGGCTCCAAAAGCACTAGCTTTACCTGAAATGGCCTGAAAAATGTTATCTTTGAATTAATGTTATACTAAAACTTGTTAGACTACAAAAAGCACTTTTTTTTATCACCAAAACTAGTTTAAATATTTTTATTCACTGCGCATTTTAATTTTTTGCTACCAGTAATCAAAGGTATAAGTATTAATGTCGCATATGTCTTTCCGGCATTTATTCTTCATCGAAGCAGTATTTATGTACATACGTATTTATATCAATTCTTTAAGAATTAATAAGTGAAATAAAATGAATAACGTAAACTTAACAAAGTCAGCTGAAATTGGCTTAAAAGCGGCTACAAGTTATACCAGTAATTCACTTCGTGAGCCTGTGAAGCTGCGTTTAGGCAAACAAGGCGTTTCTGCTGTGCCTGCGCAATCGGTGCCACAATACTTTCGTGAGATCTGTCAAAAGTTCAAACAGTTGCCCGCATTAGCGTATGAAACGCCCGGCAAAGGTCAGGATGGTTGGACCATGCTAACCTATGACGAATATGAGCGCAAAGTCCAACAGGCGGCATTGCTGCTGCTTCATGTGGGTTTGCAGCCACGCTCCGCGGTGGGCATACTTTCGCACAACTGTCCGGAATGGTTCTACGGTGAATTGGGTGCAATGCGTGCAGGTGGTATTGTTGCTGGCATTTATCCTACGAACTCAGCTGAGGCAGTTTTCCATGTGCTTCATACGTCGGAGGCTATGGTATGCTTGGTGGATGACGCTTTGCAAATGGCAAAGGTGCGCACCATTAGGTCAAGGCTGCCACTTCTGCATGCTGTGCTGCAATTGCATGGTCCGTATGATAGTTTTGTGAGCACGGAGAAAGGCTACTATCGTTGGGAAGATTTAATAAAGTTAGAGTTTAGCAGTAAGCTGAAAGAAGAGTTAGCACGACGCGAACATGATGTTTCAGCAAATGAGTGTGCAATGTTAGTTTATACGGTGAGTCGAAGATGTTTTTTTCTTTACTCACTTTCGTTATTTCCAATTGTCTTTTTGACAGTCCGGCACTGTTGGCAAGCCTAAAGCGGTAATGCTTTCTCATGATTCGATTATCTTCAATGCCAAAACGGCTGCCGCCAAATTCACCGAAGATGAAGTCGGTGCGGAGACAACCGTCACGTATCTACCACTCAGTCATATTGCACCGCAGATTTACGACATATTCTTAACTATGGAGCGGGGCGGTTGTGTTTGGTTTGCGGATCGCAATGCACTCAAAGGCACTCTAACGAGAACCTTTGCTAAAGCCAAGCCAACACGCATATTTGGTGTACCACGCGTTTTTGAAAAGCTTCAAGAGAAACTTTCGTCAGAGGAGAAAAATGCATCGACTTTTACGCGATTCTTGTGGAACAAATCACGTGAGATCGCCTTAGGTTGCCATCTCGATCGTATTGGGGGGTGAGTGAACTGCACTAATCGATTGAGTGCAAATCCAAAAGAGAGTTTACACATTGCGATAACCTTTCAACTTTTTTTTACAGAAAACCAACATCGATATTTAAATACTGGTTGGCCACAAAGGTTACAAACAAAATCAAATTGAGTCTTGGCTTAGATCGTTGCACGACGTTAATCATTGGTGGTGCACCAGTCACGGATAAGTTGAAACGCTATTTTCTTAGCCTAGACATGCCATTGACCATTGGCTACGGTATGTCAGAGACGGGGGGCGGCGTAGCCATGCACATCGAGATAAAAGATCTGATAAGTTTAGGCAAGGTATTGGAGGGCTTTGAGGTGCAGATCTTCAATCCTGATGGCAGTGATCAGGGTGAGGTGAGTTGGCTTTGTTTGTTTTTTTAAAACTAAATCATTTAAGTAAAATTGGTGTATATTTTCAGATCTGCTTACGTGGACGCAGTAATTTTATGGGCTACCTCAATGAAGAAGAGAAGACAAAGGAGACCATCAATGATGATGGTTGGCTGCATAGCGGTGACTTAGGATACCTCGACAACGACGGTAACTTGGTCATCTCTGGACGCATAAAGGAACTGATTATAACGTCTGGTGGCGAAAATATTAGTCCCTTACGAATTGAAGAACTTATCAAACGCGAGTTGCGCGGTGTCAGTAATGCTGTGCTCATTGGGGAACATCGAAAATATCTCACCATACTTCTTACATTAAAGACAGAGAGCGATGTTCATTCCGGCAGGCAATTAGACGAACTGCGTTTAGAAACTATTGAGTGGCTACAGACACTTGGCCTCAGCCATACACGTCTATCACAAGTCCTAAATATACCCGAGGACTTAAGCCAATTGGATGTCTCAAATGTTAAGGTTAATGCAGATCCCGTTGTATTGAGTGCTTTAGAAGAAGGCATCAAACGGGCTAATAAATATGCAATCTCAAATGCACAAAAAGTTCAGAAATTCGCCTTACTGCCACATGACTTTTCCATACCCACTGGCGAGTTAGGGCCCACACTGAAGACACGCCGTAACTTTGTTTATCAAAAATATCAGAATATCATTGAAGAGTTGTACGAGTAGTTAAGTTATTCTGCGAAGTTAACTAAAATGTAGTCATTACTATTCAGCACAAAGTACGATCACTAGCTTTTACTTAACAGTACCCGCTATGCTAAGAAAGTTAGACTACAAATAATATGAATAAATCTTTACTTTAGCAAAAATAATATATAATATATGGTACAAGCTGTGCTGTTCTCAGACCGGAATTTTGTTCTCTGTGTAGTACTCGTACTGAAAATTAATAGTAGAAATGACCATTTTAAAAACAGTGTTTTAGCGGGAAAGAGTAGTCGTCCGAAAATTCCATCAAACTTAACGTAGCACATAGCCACCCAAGTTTACCTTCCGAATTTAAAGTCTCTAGCTCTTAAAGTTTCCGAGAACCATCGTTCAGTACAGACGAACTGATGGGCAGTTGGAAGGATGGAAATAGTTTCGTGTTTTATTTTGGATATCGTTGTTTATTATATTAAATGCCAGTATCCATGAAATAACGAACATTCGCACGCATAAAACCATTAAAGGTGCTTGCATGAGTTGTGCTGTTAGCCCCCATATTAGGAAAGCCAATAAAATCGCCAATTTGCATATTAGGCAAATTCACATCATCCAAAATCTATCAAATATGACATCGTTCGCATTATTGTAATTTCTTTTGTGTTGTCATAGCTTACCTTATCGGTAGAGTCACAAGTTGGTCCAAATAAAACCGATTTAAATTTCGGCAGATTTTCGTCACTGTCCAAATAATGCTCAACTGTCAAAAGCCGATTTTCCAAAAATGCGCCATTGAAGCAACCGAAGATGCCATCATTTAAGTAGTACATAATACTTTCCAATTTACCTTCAGCAGAGCGCACCTCACGTTTGGAGTGTACCATACAAATCAAAGTATAGGCGGCAGCAACGAAGAAACCGCTTGTCTCAGCAATTATGTTAACATTATCCTTATCAAAACTGTTTTTGATCGTGTTTACATATTCAGTAACCTAAAAGTAAACGTTATAACTATGTGTAGCACAATTTTATTTTTCATACCTTTTCAAATTGTCCATCATTAAATTCAGAAAAACCACAAGCAATGTCAAGTAAATTCATATTGAAACCCAGTAATTTACCAAAGTCAAAAAGAGTCTTTAAAGTGCTAATAGCTCGATCAAAAGAATGGTTATCGTGACAGAACGAATCGAAATTAAATCTGATGCCGATCACCTTTAAAAAATAACAGAAAGGGGCAATGATAAATTTCAATAAAATACTAATGGATTTACTTACTTTTAAGTTTATCTTTTTTGCCAGAAGCATTAATGTTTTGGTATCTGTGTCCGGATCGAACCCATGCGATTTAGCAGCTTCCCTTGCGTTATTATTAAAACGGAGAACCAAGCTGTTAATTAAACGATAAGCACTCATTCATAATCATTAAATTAATGTAATTACTTTGATTTCGGATAGTGTTTAGATATTTTGTGCAGTTCCAGTTCATTGTCCGCAGTGACAATTGGAATATTTTTTTTCTTGGCGTACTGCAAGTGAGTTTCAAATTTGCAAGGATTTGCAAAATTAATGCGATCTGGTGAAATGCCCATCTCAAGTATCTGTATACATATTAGCATTTATTAAACTACGTTTGTTGTTAAAGAAAGGAAAGAAATAAAAAACAAACCTGCTTGATTTCATTTTTAGATGCACAATCAAAATTGGCACCGAGCTTTGCAAGCATTTTCAAAATCATTGCATCATTATTACACTTCACAGCTATATAATAATAAGATTTTAATCCAATTTATTAAAAAATCATTTTCGCACTCGAAACATACCATAATATGGTGTTATGCCTGGCATAAGTTTTTGAAAAGTCTGATACTTCTGGACGACACTTGTCAGATCGCAAATATTTATCGCTTCATCGACAAATTCCAATTGTTCCTTTTTAATCAACTCCTTGATGTTGAGTTCATTTTTATAGTAATTTACATTGCAAAAATTCATTCTTTTTTTTTAAACTTCAACACCAACAATCTTTCACCTGCGACACTAACTAATAAACTAAGACAATAAATATTTTATGTGCAAGACTTATTCTATTCTATTAGTGACGGGTTAACGGTGCGGTGAAAGGGGCGGCTCGGGCCGTGACTTTGTTCCATAGGGCCGTAAACGCCACCATTTTCCTTCGATGAAATCGTTAATAAATTATTGAAATGAAGATTATACTAGAAATTTCAGAGGAAGCTTTGGGTAGAAGTAAACATTTACGATGCATTTGATAAGGAGCAGGATTTCCAAGAAAAGTAAGAAATTGCCGTCGATGCTGCTCGATGTATTATGGCGTTACTTATCATTCGGAAAATATTTAATTTCCTTTGAACATTATTTAAACCAATTTTTTGATTTCAGTTATATGTGGTCGTGACAACGCCTATATTATAATTATAATCTTATTATATTCTGATGTAGCTTCTGTTATTTGCCATTACCAACAAACCATGTGGGGGAGGGAAAAAATTAATAAGCGTGGTCTGCTTAATAAATAGCAATACCTTATAGTTTCCTAGAGACTTACCGCCCGGACTGAGCCCGCTACTGTACTTTTTTTCATACGTCGAAAAGTACCTCTCTTATACAAACAATAGGTTGAATTTAATGATTAGAGCTCATATATTTAAGTTAAGTTAAGTTAAGTAAGGTAACGCGTAAAGCGAACCAAATTTATTATACCCTGCACACATTGTTTATCAGTGTTAATATGTTTGTTTCAGACCAAATGTATATAATACCTTGAAGAAGAGGAGAACCACATAGTATACATGTTCTTGATCAGGATGACAAAAGAAATCAAACTGGCCATGTCCATTCCATGTCCGTTCCATCCGTCTATGCAACGCTCCAAGAAATATAAAGAATATCTTCTTCTTTCAGTCTACGTCCTATTTAGACTATTATTTGTATATAAAAGTATTCTGACGATTAAACTACTCTTTAACAATTTGAAAACACTTGCAAGAGTATTTTAACTATTTAATATTAAACGCATACCTGAAAGTAATTTGCATTTAAAAATCGATCAAGAAGTTTTAGGGATATCTTGTACTCCAGTTTGAAAATAATTAAGTTCGTTATTTTTACTTAATATGAAAATGTGAGATATGTGGGTGATACGACATTATATTAATTTTTTCGGAATTGCTTAGTACACCAAAATACATATGAATTATTTAAGGTAAGTTGACTGTATTATTAGAACGGTGTTCAAGTAAGAGTACTTGCAAGACTTTATAAATTTCGCTTAGTCGAATAGGGCTTCTTTTCTAGTTAAGGAACGTAACAAAACAATGAAAAAACCAATGAAAAAGAGTGTATGGTTTCTAAAAACCAATAAGCTCTTTGAAACCACATCGTTGTGCTTCACATACTTGAAAGTAAATACACACAAACTTGTATGTATACTTATACTATGCAAATAGCAAAAATTTTAAATTCAATGACAAACTGCTTTTGATCGTTAATGAGCAAATAAAATAAAAACATGAGTCGTTCATAAAAAAAATACTTGTTTTATTTAGTTTCTACGTTAGTCTTGTGTGGTTCACAAAAAGATATTAAGTTTAAAAATGCTCGGTTTTTGTAATATTGATTTCTATCAAAATGAACTCAGCATCAAGAAAATCATTAAAAAGGAGCAATTAGAATTTGTCGAAGAAGCGATAAATATTTGTGATCTGACAAGTGTCGTCCAAAAGTATCAGGCCTGGCAAAAACTTATGCCAGGCATAACACCATATTATGGTAGGTTTCGCGAGGGAAAATAGTTTTTCAATAAATTGGATTATAGTCTTATTATTACATAGCTGTGAAGTGCAATAATGATGCAATGATTTTAAAAATGCTTGCAAAGCTCGGTGCCAATTTTGACTGTGCATCTAAGAATGAAATCAATCAGGTTTGTCTCTAGTGACTTTTGAACAGTATAAAGTGGGTGTCACTTGTTTTGATTACGCAGGTACTTCAGTTGGGCATATCATCAGATCGAATTATTTTCGCAAATCCTTGTAAAATGGTTTCCCATTTACAATTCGCTAAAGAACATAATGTTACCCCAGTTACCGTAGACAACGAATTTGAAATACACAAACTTTTCAAATATTTTCCGAATTCAGAGTAAGTATAGTGATTGAATGAAAGTTCTTGAGTATTTATAGTTCTTGTTTCATCATCAGCTTAATCATCCGCTTCCGCAGCGATGCTAAAGAAGCTACTTTTATGCTTGGTAAAAAATTTGGCTGCGATCCGAATACAGAAGCTAAGCAATTAATGCTGCTTGCTAAGGAGTTAAACTTAAATGTACACCATGTTATCATCAACATTTAATTAGTTTATAAATTAATCACTTGCTTGTCTAAAGGTAATCGGCACTAGCTTTCATATTGGTTCTGGAAGCAAAGAATTTGAGGCTTATGATCGTGGTTTAACTCTTGCCAAGAATCTGTTTGACTTTGGAAAATTACTTGGATTCAACATGAAATTAGTTGATATCGGTGGTGGCTTTCCTGGAACTGATGATGAATCTTTCGAAAAGGTGAGACTATCAGTAATAAAATCATCTTCTTAAACTAATACTTTGATATGTAGGCAACAAAAATTATTCGCAATGCGATCAAGAAGAATTTCAAGAACGATGATATAAGAGTCATAGCCGAACCTGGAAAGTTCCTTGTGGAAACTGCCTTTACTTTGATTTGCAGGATACATGCTAAACGTGAGGTACACACTTCTGATGGAGATCTGGATAGGATTATGTACTACTTAAACGATGGCATCTATGGTTGCTTCAAATGGTTACTATACGAACATCCAGTGTTGAAGGTTAAATCTTATTTGAACAATAACGATGATCTTCCGAAATTTAATACAACTTTATTTGGACCAACTTGTGATCCAATTGATAAGGTAGACAGCTGACTATGTTTTCTCTATGAAATATCTAATGACAATGCTTCTAATAGATTTCAGAAAACTTGTATTTACCAAATCTTAAAATTGGTGACTTTATCAGTTTCTTTAATATGGGTGCTTATACTGTACCGATTGCAAGCTCCTTTGCCGGTTTTATGCTACCTACAACTAAATATTTCCTAAAAGCTGAAACATTCGATTAGGCAGCCAGATCACATTTAAACAAGATTTTTTTGCTTTTTTAAATAAAATTTTAGAAAAACAAAATGTTTTATATGGAAATCATATTTATTAGACTATACAGCATTCTTCTTAATTTTTCAATGATTGTGTCTTCGAAAATGTTCTTACCGACTGAATCTGTCTCTGTGTAGGTATATATATACTTATATATCGGTTTATCTACCTATCTGATGTGCTAAAATTTCTCAGATGAGTCAAAGATAATTTACAAACTGAATACAATTACAAACTCATTGCCATCACATTCGCAGCTCTATGTGGTTCCGGTGGATTGAAGACAACCATGCCGTTCTCATCCTTATAGTCTGCATAATTTACCGAATAAATAACCTCCATTCCGAATGCTTCCATCAAACTTACTGTATAGAAATTCGTGGCAAACCCAAATGTAACTGGAAATCCCTTTTCACGTCCGATTTCGATTACACGCGCTGTCAAAGTGGCAGCCAACCCATTTCTACGTAATTTCTTATCAGTAGCAATCATATACATGTAGAGTGCTTCCGTAACGTTGTACCGTTCATAAATGTTAGCACCTTGCTCCAATTTGTGTAAGAAACTCAATTCACGACTCCAAAAGTCTGGACCCTTGGCCTGGGCTGCCTCGCACATATTCGGTAGATCGCTTGCATCGTGAGTTCCCGCAATTAAGGCGCCAACTAAAATACCATTTTGTAATGCAATCAACGATGTGCCAGAACGAATTAACTTGAGAATGAACTCCCGGTCTTCCACCGCCCGATCCTCTCCAGTTATACCTTCCATCATTCCAAGAGGCTCGTCCTTGTAGAAATTTTCAATCATAAATCTCTCTACCAAAGGGAAATCCTTGGAAGATATTATACGAATTTCAATATCGTCTAACATACTTAAAATTTAACAAAATTTTATATGATTTCACTTAAACTGCCAAATTGACTCTCATCCAAAGAATAGACTGGTTCTTCATTTATATTGAATTTTGCGCTGTAGCTTATGGTACAAGAGTGTATTAGTGTTATAAGCATCGATATTATACGAATTTCAATATCGTCTAACATACTTAAAATTTAACAAAATTTTATATGATTTCACTTAAACTGCCAAATTGACTCTCATCCAAAGAATAGACTGGTTCTTCATTTATATTGAATTTTGCGCTGTACCTTATGGTACAAGAGTGTATTAGTGTTATGAGCATCGAAAAAATATGAAACATCGTTCATCTTTTCATTTTAAAATCGAGTAGTCTTGAGTGCAGTTTTTTTATACCGTGTACACTCTATGTCAGCTTATATTTAGCTCGGACACCAGAAAAGGTATGAAAATGTGATAGTAAACGCTACCGTGAGTGCAAGGTATTGTATTGTCAAGTATACTCGACTATATTACTCTTAATGGTTTTTATACTTTTCACGTTAGTGAATAGTATTATAAGTTTGTGCTGAAGTTTGTAACACATAGAAATATGCGCTTACGACTATATAAAGTATTGATTGAGCCATGTCCGTCTATCTGTATATATACGATCTCCTCCCCTAGTTTTGAAGATATCGAGCTGAAATTTTGCACAGAGACTTTTTATTTGTAGGATCAACTCAACACTGGTAGCCCCCATATCCAAAAATGAAGAAAAGTGAAAAAACTTGAATCGTTATATAGAGAACTTTTGTATGATAGAGTGCTGAAATTTCAAACATAGTAGTTTTACATAGTTCGAGACAATGTCTGAAAGTTTCATTGAGATTGGACAACTGAAACTGGTAGCTCCCATATAGAAAGATGAAGAAAATTGGAATCGTTGTATGGAAACCTTTTTTGTTTTGTGTGATAGAGTGGCGAAATTTTAAACATAGAAAGTTTGATTGAGATTGGACAACTGGAACTGGTAGCTCCCGTATAAAAAGATGAAGAAAATTTCAATCATTGTATGGAACACTTTTTTGTTTTGTATGATAGATGGCTGAAATTTTAAACATAGTAGTTTTACATGATCAGACTAAATGCCTGAAAGTTGCATTCAGATCGGGCAACTGGAACTAGTACCTGCCATACAAAATGAAGAAGAGGAAGAGAACCAAGATTCACGTCGTTGTATGGAAAACTTGTTTGTTTCTTAATTAATTGTTTGAAACTTCACACTTATGTTTTTAGGGAGGCATAAAAACTATTTTGACCAAAAAATGAGCATGGTTACGCCCACTTCTAGCATAAATCAATAATTTGCATATCTCCGGTACCCAATGAACAAAAACAATGAAAATTGGTTTATAGGTTAATAAGATGAATAGAAAATAGATTCAGTCAAAAAAGATGGCGTGGCACAAGAAATGGCGTAAAGAGTATCTAAGCTTCAGCCTTGCTGAAGTTAGCGTCATTACTGGTTTAAATTTGATTTTAATTTTCGATCAATTTATACCAACCAAGAAAGATGCTCACCTTGTTGTTCTCTGGACGTGTTTTTTATCGTAAACCTATTTAAATTAGCCGGTAATTAATTAAAAATTCAAATGAAACTAAATGAAGCACAAATGTTTATTAGTTAAAGTAGATTGTAGATTGAGATCTTTTCATTCATTCAGTAGTTTTACTAACCAGACTTGTTATATCTAAAAAAAACAACAAGGTAGCTATCTTCAGCAAGGCTGAAGCTTATATACTCTTCACGCCCGACTAATGAGTTGATCGCCCAAAAAAAGAAGTCTCTGTGCAAAATTTCAGCTCGATATCTTCAAATCTGTGGGAGGAGATTGTATATGTACAGACATGCAGACGGACATGGCTAAATCAACTCGTGTTGTCGCCTTGATCAAGAATATATATACTTTATAAAGTCGGACACGAATATAGCAGATAGAACTGTTACAAACTTCAGCACGAATGGTTTCGAAAACTTTTAAATTAATTTACTGACAAACTTTCAAAGAGATTAGCACGTAAAACAGTCATTAACAAATCGGTTCAAATAAACTAAACTAAAACCAGTAAGGGCGGTATAGTCGATTATACTCGACAATATAATACCCTGCACACATGGTAGGCGGTGCCACACCCTCAATCTACAAAAACATATTGATCTGACGTCGCCTATTCAAATAGTGTTCAAAATATCAAGAAAATCGGTCAAAAAATGTGGGTTTTACGAAAAATTTAAGTTTCTCTATGAATGAGAAGGGAAATTTGTGGTATGCAGTTTTAAAGATATATATTTACTGAGTTTGTTTGAGGTTCGTACCTTCAATAGTTTTGGAGATATAGCAATTTTAAGACAACAACCGGAGGAGGGGAAATTAAGGGGAAGGGTGAAATTGTGGTATGCAGTTTTGTAGAGTTACTCATACTGAGTCTACATACCGACTATCATGTTTCTATCTCTTTGGATGTTCGAGTAATAGCGTTTTCAAAAAGTGGGTGGTGCTGAATGGGCGGGAAGGAGTGGGCGTGACACAAAACCATTCAAACTTGATCTGCTGCCGAGCATCACGAGTCTACCCACCAAATTTCAAGTCTCTAGCTCTTATAGTTTCCGAGAAACATTGGTGAGGACGGACGGACGGACAGTCGGACGGACATGGCTTAATCAACTTCTCTTGTCGTCCCAATCAAGAATATATATACTTTATGGGGTCCCCCTCCTCTCCATCACTGCGTTACATACATTTGGCTTTTGCACAAACACAATATACCCTGATACACAGTATGTGTACAGGGTATAACCAGTAAGGACGCTTACTTTAGCAAGGCTGAAGCTTATATACTCTTCACGCTTCTTGTACCACACCCATTTTTTTTGATTGAATATATTTTCTCTTCATCTAATTAGCCTATATACAAATTTTATTGTTTTTGCTCATTGGGTACCGGAGATATGCAAATTATTGATTTACGCTAAAAGTGGGCGTAACCATTTTTGTCAAAATAGTTTTAATGCCTACCCAAGAACATAAGTGTGAAGTTTCAAGTCAATTGATTAAGAAACAAAAAAGTTTTCCATACAACGACGTGAATCTTGGTTCTCTTCCTCTTCTTCATTTTGTGTGGCAGGTACCAGTTCCAGTTGCCCGATCTCAATGAAACTTTCAGGCATTTAGTGGGACTACTATGTTTAAAATTTCAGCACTCTATCTTACAAAACAAAAAAGTTTTCCATACAATGATTTAAGTTTTGTTCACTTTTTTTCTTCTTTTCGTATGGGGGCTACCAGTTCCAGTGGTCCGATATGGATCTGACAAATGATTTGATCCTACAAATAAAAAGTCTCTGTGCAAAATTTCAGCTCGATATCTTTAAAACTGTGGGAGGAGATCGTATATATACAGACAGACGGACATGGTGAGAGTTTCTTTCGTGTTGTGTTTCGCTCTTCCAGAATGAAATTTTTGAACTCCTTGACGAAGAAGGCTTTCTATAAGGCCTTTTTTTTAAAGCAAAGGTAAACCGTTTACCCTGGAAGGTGGCTTGAAACAAGCTTGGAAGGATTTTGACGTTATCAGGTTTTACCTAAATTGAACCAAAACTCTTCTTATTTTAATGACGAACTTTCAGCACTTTCCCTTCAGCTTTTTTAGCAGCGAGATGGGATGGGTAGCCTGATTTTGGAAGGTTTTAGAAGCGAGTTCGAAGACTGAAAGACACGAAGTTAGACTCGGTATTCGGAAAATATTGTTGAAAACCTGTTCATTCTCTACGGCTTTTTTAGAAGCTAAGCACTTCGTGTTACAACAAAGACCTATCCAACAACATCTTCGGGATACGAAGCTAGCATGCTTTGGGACTTCAAAAAGCGGCCACCCCTGTGTAAAAGGAAACTAGACAGGTAAGGTTTGGGCAAGTGTAACGATAAGTATCTATTAAACTCTCTCAAAAAAAAAATTATGGAACAAGGTATCTGCTCCACGTTAGTTGACAGAAAGTATGAAACCAACGCTTTAATTGTGTGAGAATTTGAAAGAATTAATAAATGAAAACGCAATGAGCATTTCAGTATGCTGCACATTTGACGAGCATTTTCAGGGTATAGGATTCACATGAATATAACTCCATTTCTATACGAAAACACATATGGAGCGCCGATTTTTTTATCGTTTTTGTTGTTAAACAAACACTGTTGATGTTTGACTGTTATTACACGGCTGTTACTATTCTGTTATTTGCAGTATTTTTAGCTCTGCTGTTGCTGTACTGTTCGAATTTAAAATCAATTAAAACCAGTAAGGATTGGAGTCGACAGTACTCGACTTCGACATACCCTGTACCTTCAATTAGTAACGTCTGTTGTAGGGCGTTGCCCCGCCCACTTTTTAATCGAAACATATTTCCTTTCTATTCAATATCATACCTACTAATTTTTGCTCTTCTAGACCAATTCGTTACAGAGATATAACGGTTTTCTATTTCGGCTATATGTGGGCGTGGTTACGCCCATTTTATATTTGAATCTTACTATACTCCATCCCAATAGCATACATGCAAAGTTTCATTCTTGTAGGTTGTATGGTTCTTGAGATATGAGCGTTTAAAATTTTTACTATATAGGGGCGTGGTCACGCCCATTTTTTTGTTTTTTTCTTATTGAGAGTTGAGTCAGCTATATACACACCAAATTTGGTGTTCCTATCACAAAAGACAACGCAGAAAATACGACTTTTGTACTATTTTACCCGAGGTAGCTTCAGTCATTTGCCCCTCACCCCTAAACTAACTCAAAAAGGGGGAAAACAAAATAAACTTGATCTGCGTAATGAATCACAGAATCGAACTGCGAAGAGCTTTTGGTCCTATCTATTATAGTTTCCGAGATCGACGCGTTCATACAGACAGACGGACGGACGGACAGACGGACAGACGGACATGGCTAAATCGACTTCTCTTTCGATACTGATCAAGAATATATATACTTTGTATAGTCGGAGATGTCTCCTTTAAGGTGTTACATACATTGTCGACGTGCACAAAACTAATATACCCTTGTACCATAAGGTACAGGGTATAAAAATGTTTATATTTTCAAATTAATTTTATTTTAATAATTATAACAGAATAATAATTCATAAATGAAGTAGTATTATTATTTGGTCATCAACTCCCTATCGGGAGTCTGAAGCACAAATTCATCCACGCGTCTATGTTTTGGGCTCGCCTTCGCCAGGTGATAACACCAATTGTAGACTGGGCTTCCATCACCTAGTCTTGCCAACACATCCTGGATCGTCCTCTCCTCCCCTTCCCGACAATCTCCGCATCAAATATCTCACGAGCCGGAGTGACTATTTCCATACGTGCGATGTGACCCAGCCAGCAAAGTCTATGAAGTTTTATTCCATTGACTACGTCAGCATCATTGAATTATTTATTGTTTATTTGAAATGACATCTAACGCCTGGGTTGTTATTATTATTTCGTCCGTCCATTTTGGCTTTTCTGTTATATCAAATACGAAGCCTTGAAGTTGGTTGCTCTGACTTCGTGTGTTTTTCGTTTTTACACAAAAGCATTCAATCAGCCTTCAGACTACCATCCAGTTCATGTCTAGGTTAGGAACAAAATTTGTTGTTTTTCGTTTTTACTCAAAAGCATTAAATTAGCCTTCAGACTAGCATCCAGTTCATGCCTAAGTTGAGAACAAAATTTGTTGTTTTTCGTTTAAACACAAAAGCATTCAATCTGCCTTCAGACAAGCATACAGTTCATGTCTATGTTTCCAACATAATATGTTGTTTTTCGATAAACATCCAGTTCAAATGCCGAGGCGCATTCAGTGTAGGCCATGAATGTGTTACATCCATTGATGCTGAATCGAAGTTGTGAATTTGTCACTATGATCCCAAAAATTTTGCTGAGTTGCGATAAGGAGAATAGCTGACAACATTCCAACGAATGATCTCCCTTTGAGTGAGAAAACAACGCAGTATGGGACCCTCTGGATTCCCTTGCTCTTTCGGGATGGGGTGGGTTTCTTTAGGGCGTATTTTCCGGACACACGCGAACATAATCTTATTTAAGGATCCCTACTGAAACTAGAAACAAAAGAGGCTTCGCTCTTCGAAGAACAAAAAAAAAAATAGTAGCCATCACTGATAAAGTGAGACTCTTCGATCAAAAGAAATAGCAAGAGTTTGTTAAGGGCTTTGTCTTTAGTGCGGGGTCATCGATAGAATTCGACCCACACATTCTTCACCCTACCCTACCAATACTTCTCAGTTAATTTTAGTTGAGAATCCCTCGTGAAATGTCGCTACCACACGCTACTTCACCATGTCACCAGGAAAATGAACTGGGCTTTAGCAGCTCATGTTATCAAAAACAAAGAAAATAAATTTAAAACAGTTCTATTTAAATTCATTGTACAAATTTATTTATAAAAAGTATTTTAAAGGTTTTATATATTTTTAATATAAACAATCCTATCTAAACTTCATTATTTTGTCAATTAATTTTTTTTTAAGGGTACGTTAAGTTAACAAACAAATTTCATAGCAAAAAAACTTTTATAGAGTGCATATACAACCACGGCAATTAATGTAGGGTATGTTCCCATATGATCGTTGAGAAGCAAAATTATTAATTCTTTGCCATTGACCTTGATCTTGATTTTAGTACTTGCGCGCGAAATCAAAAAAAATGAGAGTTACAAAATGCGAAACAAACACAAACTCATAGGCAATCAAAGGAGCCTTTTTTTTGTTTTTAAGCAAAGAGAAATTAAAAAGACAAACGAATTACTCCGATTTATTGTCACTCATTATGAGTGTTAACGCGCGCGTAAGCCAGCATACGAATTATCAGAAATAAAAGAAACAAAAAAATGATACACAGTGTGTGTACAGGGTATAAAAATCAATGCTCCTGTTGCATGCGTGTGAGTGACAAACAGAGCAAATTGTTTCGTGTCAAACGCAACTGTATCAAATACAGTCTGTACACTATGATTTCATTTACTTTAATTGTGTGTCAAATCTTTTTTTTTTTACTTTTGTCTTTGCTTGCACACTTCACTCAAACGCATTTTAATAATCAAAACAATATATGGTATAATAGAAAAGGAACAAACTCACCAAACATACGATGAAAGATCTTTCGCCGTCCTCATGATGATTCCTTGAGTGTTGAAAGAGATTATTAAGATTATCGGATGCCGTCTTGTTGCTTTTTCTTTGCGTTTTTATTTTGTTTTATTTTAGTTAGATTTTTCGCATTTTTGTTCGCATTTTGTCACAGTTTTGTTGTTGTTATTTGTAATTCTTTTCTTTTGCTTTTTCAACTATAATTTTTAAGATGTTGTATTTAATGCTTAACTTTTACTTTTAATTTATTCTTGATACATTTTAACACTAATTATTTTATTTGAGCGCTTCACTCATTTCGTTCGTAATTTGGGTTTCTTTTAAAACATAACCAATTTTCACTAAATACACATGCCAGATATGCGAACTTTACTTTATTTTATGCGCACTTACTACACTTATATTTTTTTTTGTTTTTTTTTTTTGTTGGGTTTTTTCCCGTCTGTCTGCTAGCATGGAGACAAACGCAAGCGGCTAAAACACCCTTCTCGCCATCGCATGGGTTGTTTAAACGCCCTGTAGTCGAGATAGACTCTGAATGCCTAAGTTGTTGTGGTGGCGACCATCCGCCAATGCCTATCGAGCTACGCGCTTGCAAGTTGGAATTATCCAAGACGGCAAAAAAAAAGAAAGGGGACAGCGTACGCCAGACGGTGGCAAGCAACTTGTGATGAAAACGGTGCTTGCGCCGAAGCTGACCAAACGATGTTCCAGATTTTGGTGGATTATATTTATAATCTGCACTGCAATGAGGTTTTTTTTTTTTGTAAAAATTGACGAATTACGATTCGTGAATTCTATTTTTTATTTTATTATTCAACGATTGCTATCGCTGATTATAATTACCTCGAGTGTTTGTAAAAACAAACAAGAAAGACGCTGGATTAAATAAAATTATTAATTAGCACGTGTTGCGCTATTATTAATTTTAATTTTTCTTAAAATAAGAGTTCTGCTCCAAAAGATGACTTGCTTCCTCAGCGGCTCAAAACGAAAAGATAGATCTTCACTTTGCTTAGAAGTTCGATACTTAGCTTAGCTTGGCATATTTCGCTATTTCCGTCCTTTGAAAGTGTCTGTCCACATATTGGCAACCCCCAGGCAAATTCGCATTGCCATCAAAGACTTTAATGAGTCCTTTAACTTTTATGAGTCCCCCCTAATGGCAACAATTAGGACCTTGCCACTACTGCATACATGATAGAATGGCAACAATTGGGACGTTGGCACTTATCATAGACGGCGCTAGTAAATGATAGTTATTTTCAAATCCTTAAAATTTTCCCTGCTTACTAAAGTTGGCATGAAAATAACTTTTGCAGAAGAAAAAAAAAAACGACCATTACACAAGGTCTGAAACATTCCAAAAAAGTTTAACAGAACGCCTTGTGAAGCGGTACAATTTCCTTCTGGGCTATTCTGCTTGTTTTTATAAGAGTCGTGATTGTTTATCTTGAAATAAAATCCTACACTCTTAATCGTTAACCCGTTAACGTCAAACAAGCTAACTTCAACACTTCATTTTTATACCCTGTACCTTATAGTACAAGGGTATATTAGTTTTGTCAGCATCGACAATGTATGTAACACCCAGAAGGAGACATCTCCGACTATACAAAGTATATATATTCTTGATCAGCTCGATAAGACGAGTTGATATAGCCATGTCCGTCTGTCCGTCTGTCTGTCTGTCCGTCTGTATGAACGCCTAGATCTCGGAAACTATAATAGATAGAACCAAAAGCTCTTCGCACTTCGATTCTGTCATTTCTTAAGCAGATCAAGTTTATTTTGTTTTCCCCCTTTTAAACTTCGTTTAGGGGTGAGGGGCAAATGACTGGAGCAACCTCGGGAAAAAAAATTTACAAAAGTCGAGGATCACCAAATTTGGAATATATATAGCTGAAATGAGTCCCAAGAAGATACAAGAAAAAATGGGCGTAGCCACGCCCCTTTATAATACAAATTTAAAACGCTTATATCTCTAGTAACATAAAACCTAAAAGAATGAAATTTTGCATGTATGCTATTGGGATTGAATATAACATGATTCAATTACAAAATGGGCGTTGCCACGCCCACATATAGAAAAACGTTGTATCTCTGGAACCAATTGGTCTAAAAGTGTAAAAAAGGGTATGTGTGATATTAAATGGAAATGAAATCTATTTTGATGAAAAAGTGGGCGGGGCCACGCCTTCAAACAGTCGTTACTAATTGAAGGTACAGGGTATGTCGGAGTCGATTACTGTCGACTCCAATCCTTACTGGTTTGTTAATATTCTTGTTGTTTTTTGTTTTATTCTTTTTTTTTTTTTTTATTATTCAAATAAAATATGCCTTGCTGTTTGCCCAAGTGCCCAATTAAGAGTGAGAAAGAACTCTTAGTGGCTTGTTGGATGTGTGAGTCTACTGCTCACATAAAATGTGCCGAATTAAACGGCCGCATTGCTGACATTTTGGAGAAGAACATCGGACTTCACTGGTGCTGTCAAAATGTCGTTCGTCAGAGATTGAGTTACACAAGTGGTTCAATCTTATGCATAATGCATACAAATATATTTCGAAAGATTTCGAACAACTCAACGAAAAATTTAAGTCGTTTGACATGTCTCTCTCCACCCTCAAGTCCGTTGAACCTTCACCTAAGCGAAAGAGGCCCCATCCGGCACTAAACATTCCCATTCCGACAACTCTTTGTCTGCCGGATGAGACCATGAAATTCTTTTCGCCTATTGTTCCGCGTATTGTTGTCACAGCATCAGAAAGTTCATATGCTTCTGTTGCCAAAACCAACAATATCGTTCTTCCCGAACTTATTCAAACCGCTTCTGAAATAAATATTCCTCAAGGGGATCAACAGCCTAAAAAGCTTGTTGTTGTACCACCTGCACCACAAAAGAAATTTATTTTTCTATCCCGCTTAGCTGCCGACACTTCTGAAAGTGACATAAATCACTTTATCACTTCCAAGATCAAATCTGTCACAAATTTAACAATTTCTAAATTTAAATTTAACTCAGCGCGATCTATTTCATCCTTAAAAATCTCAGTGCCAGAATCTTTCTTCAACGCTTTAGTAGACTCAAATTTCTGGCCTGATGGTTGCGTTGTGCATGAGTTCAAATTTAAAGACCATACTAATACGGAAATACGGTCAAGCCTTCTGGGTCAAAAAACTGATTACTCCCCGTAAAACCCCTTCAGTTTTGACACTAAGCTTTCAAAATGTCAGAGGGTTAAACTCAAAACTAACTTCTCTTTATTTAAAAAGTTTTTCATTATCTTCTGATATCATGGTCTTTGTTGAAACATGGCTTCGCCCTGAGGTTTTAAACTCGGAATTTTTCTGTGACAGCTTCATTACTTTTCGCAAAGATAGTCTTGGCAAAATTGGTGCTGGAGTTCTGATCTCTGTTGCTGTTCAACACACATCGGAACAAATTTGTGTGATAGGTTCTGACGATATTGAGCTAATATGCGTTAAAATAACTCTTGCAAAGACTCACGTTTTCATTACGTGCTCTTACATTCCACCAAAATCAGAACCATCAGTTTATTCTGCACATATAAAGGCTATTCAATCTGTACTAGACTTGGTTAAGGATTGAGATACGATGATCATCTTTGGAGACTTCAACCTCCCTCACATTTCCTGGATTGGATCCGACAATTAAAATATAGTATCTCCTTTGTCTAGTAATGATTTTATTGATTCCTTGCTTGAATCATCATTTAACCAAATAAACAGCATAAAACATTCTAAAGATCGAATTTTAGATCTTGTTTTTATAAACAACATTGAGTTCACATCACTTTGCAGATGACCAGTATCGCAACCTGAAGACTCTTACCACCCAACGTTGGAGCTTACAATTACACTAAACTCACTAACAAATTCTCGACAAAATCCTCTAAATGCCAAACGTAACCGTGTTTTTTGTTTTAGAAAAACCGATTTTGAACGACTTGGTCTTTTGTTTCTAACACTGATTGGTCATACATTCATAACACGCCCAACATTGAACAGGCAGTAAAGTTTTTTAACGCAACTATGTATAAACTGTTTAAATTGTGCGTACCAAGAGTTAAGATGATATCACATTTAAATAAACCGCCGTGGTTTCCAAAATAATTATCTCGTCTAAAGAACTTAAAAACTAGATTATTTAAAAAATATAAGAGAACTGGTTTTCTTGTTGACTATGTAAACTATGCAAAAGTTCATTATAAATTCACTTTATGTAACAAACGAGATTATGATTTTTATCTAATTAAATTAAAATCCAATATATATCGCGATCCTAAAAATGTTTTTAATATAATTAAATACAAGTCTAACTCTAACTCATTTCCGTCATGTATGAAATGCCATGGTGTGGAAGGAAACGATGATGCAACGATATCCAACCTCTTTGCTGAATTTTTCCAAAGCACCTATAATAACTATTCATACCAAAACGTAATTTATCCATACTTCATCAATGATAGGACTCATATCAATGTGCCAGTTATTGAAAATGAAACAGTTCTTAGACACTTGAAATTAATTAAGTCACCTTTTACTGCTGGTTCAGATAATATTCCTAGTTGCGTTTTAAAGCACTGCGCTGAAATGTTGTTTTATCCATTATGTACGCTTTTCAACATGTCGCTTAAAAACTCTATTGTTCCCAACATTTGGAAAGAGTCTTACATAACACCCCTTTACAAAAAAGGCAGTAAGGTTGACATTTCTAATTACAGAGACATTGCTAAACTGTGTGCTATTCCAAAACTATTTGAACAGATCATTACGGAACAGCTACAGCACTTTGCGCCATCACTTCTAAATTTGTCTCAACATGGCTTTCTCAAGAAACGGTTGACGGTAACTAACTTATTGGAATTCACTTCAATTGTCAATTGAAATTTTTCCTCCGGCTGCCAAACAGATGTTGTGTACACTGATTGTAGTTGTCACTCTCTGCTTTTAATAAAACTCGAAACCTATGGTTTTCCACCATCGTTAGTCCGTTGGCTGTCGTCTTATCTTGAATCTCGAACACAATGTGTTCTTTTTAAAACATCGGTTTCGAGACGAATTTTTGTTACTTCCCCTTGGCCCCTTATTGTTTAATATATTTATTAATGACTTGCCTACTGTGCACAGCTGTGATCAAATACTGCCATGTTTTAATGTATGCTGATGACGTGAAATTATTTCTAACCGTTAATTCTATAGATCAGCAGAATCTGCTCCAGTCTGATCTTGACTCTCTCTCACAATGGTGTGCTGTAAACAATTTATTGTTAAACAGTGAGAAATGCAAGTTAATGTCTTTTTATAGAAAAATAACTAATTGTTTGCTAGTACAAGTTAAATAATTTGTACCTGGAGCGTATCTCTCAGTTTAATGACCTTGGTGTTTTGATGGATCCAAAACTTAATTTCGCTTCACATATTTCGCTGTCTGTTAATAAGGCTAGAGGCGTACTGGGTTTCATCAAAAGATGGTCCGAGGAATTTAATGACCCGTTCACAACTAAATTGCTTTACACTTCTTTAGTACGGTCCATCTTGGAATATACATCGTGTGTTTGGGATCCTCAGTGTGAAAAACATAAGAACCAAATTGAGTCTGTTCAGAAACAGTTCCTTCTGTTTGCTCTTAGGAATCTACACTGGGACCCCTGTGTTCACCTTCCTCCCCATAGTAGTCGGTCGAAGCTTATTAATTTGCCATCATCGTCTAGTCGTAGAACTATGCTTGGTACTTTATTTTTGCATAACCTAATTAATGGCATAATATTTTCCCCTACATTGTTGGCGTATATAAAGTTTAGTGTCCCCGCTATTTTAGTCCAATCTGTCTTAGTAGCTGCAGATCGACATATTTAGAGCATGACTCGTTTCGTGTTTTACGTAGGTATTATAACAGACATTTTAGTTTAATGGAGAACTGCTCCTCCAATAACCTTATAAAATGTAGTATTCTAATGTATTTAAATAAGTAAACATTTTGTTTAACAATTGCAGAATGTAAAATGTTATGTTAGTTGCTTAACTTAGTAGTTTTAAGGGAATTGTTTATAAATGAGATATTAGTATTTTAAATTGTATGTAGAGTATGTAGTAAAGCGACTGTTGACTTTATCTGTACTCGCGGAACAGGCTGACCTGGTGTCTAATACTATTCACTAACGTGAAGAGGACAGTAAGAACACCATACAAAAGGCATCTCCAGGAGGACATTGGACTGCTCTGCAGCACATGTTGGGCTCACCATTTGTTCATCGGCACCGATGAAGCAGCCAACGCGTTTATTATTTTAAAAAAAAATAAATGTGGGGATGCTTCTGACTCGGTAGCTCGCCGCCAGCTCGTCGAACGTTTCATTGTTCACCTGTAGCACTATCGCTTGGCTGGAGTGCCAGTAAGGCTTGTTTTTTTGAAAAACAAACTTTGCGTAAAACATTGAATCAGCAAATTGAGTGGTTAACCGAATGATTAACATTACCAAACTAAAGTTCTCATAAATTTTTCAATTCGCAATGCAGTTTGTTTTAATTTTTTTCATTTCAAAAGTGTTGGCATTCATTTCACACTTTTACATGCAAATTTACTGAACATATTCAGGTCATGCTAATTACGTAATCATAGGCGTAGCCAGTACTTCTCCAAAGGGAACACGTTATGCAGGAATCAACAGCTCTTAAGCTCCAAATCGATACTTTTATTGTTTTAAAAGTTTTTATACAAAGCTTGGGCACATTTCTAAAACCAAACCAGCAAAGTTCTCTACAAAGTTCATCCTAGTTACATCCTTGTATGAAATATTGCACTAGATTTATTTATTAGCAACAAAGGTCAAACACAATAAAAATTAACGAGTTTAATCAGTTTTCTTTTACATAAAATATTATCAATATTTTTACATGAAGAATTTAACAAAAAAATACTTTCACCCATAGAAGAAAATATTAATAAAGGAATATTGAATCCTTTGAAAAATTCGTTCACTACAAAATATTTGAGTATGAACAAATATTATAAATGATTTTATAACAAAAATTTTTTATCTGTTATTTTAAGGAGTTACATGCTGTTAATTTCCGAGGCTTATTTATATACACAAACAATTAATTATATCATGTCTGCAGGACTATATTTCAATATATAACTTAAGCATGTTGTGTATAACTTGATAGTTATGGCAAAATCATCAAAGACTATGTAGAATATAAAAATTAATTAAAACTTTACCGCTTTATGTATCCTTATGTATGTTGTGTGGTTGTGCATATTCATTTTATATGTATTTGAGTATAGCAATGCGGTTGGTCGGTCACTAACACTGACAAATGTCGATGGGCAACATGCAAAGGTTAACAGCTGCCGCTGCATGAGCTTCACAGCTACACTGCACGGTTCTGCTCAGCTTAGCACGATTTTTATGCGAATTTTTACGACCTTGTAACCAAGTTAACAATTTGGGACACTCGCTGCTGTTTACAAATAATAATGGCATTTATGACCCTGGCATATAGGAACTTGTACTATGTATGTATCTCGCATTGAAGCCACTTCTGCGGCTTGGTGGTCTTGCTAACTGTCTAAATGAACAGGGTGGCTGGCTGACTGAATGGCAAGCGACGCGAGTATGCCGCACTCTGCTGGGAATTATGTTTATAATTTTGTTTAGCGAAACACACGTTGATACATTTGCACAAGCATGCTTTTAATTTCGTATTAAAGTGCAAATGTGTTTTTGGTAACTTTTTGTGGTATTCTTGTTATTATTTTTTCATTTATTCACTTTTTTTTGTTTACTTTTTTTTTGTGTTATAATTAAAATAAAATAACTTTAATGTCATTTGGCGAATGATGTCAACGAAAATGGCAAAATCAAATTATAATAGATAACAGAGTAATGGAAAAATCGTTGCCAAAATGCGCTGACAAAATTAATTACCGCTAATGTGCATAATCAGTATGCTGCCTTCTACGTATGCTGTATGTGCTCAAATACATATATTTCGTTAGACTTATGTATTTCACTTGAGACAAGACGCTCACGGCCCCATCAAGCAGCACGATGGGGCAATGTCAAATGTGAAAAATATGAATGCTGTGAAGGCAAAATAATTTTGCTAGCAAAAGTTGTTGAATCAACGGAAATTACGTATTGTACTGTAAGCATGTAAAATATCATGGCTTAAAACTGCAGATGCAAATTTGTATGTCAGGCACGATAAACAAGAAGAACAGCAACTGTAACATTATCAGTAGCAGACGACAGACAACAGTCGCTCGAAGTGTTTGTTTTATTTTCCATGCTGCAGAATAACATTTTGCACAACTTAACGCAAAACTAACGCGAAATGAACATAATGAAACGAATGTTAAGCGAACATGCGAATGAGTCGGCGCACTACGTGCCGAATTTCATTGCAAGCTGGTTGAGAATTTCAATTTGAAAGTCTACAACAAAAACCGAGAAGAACAAAAAAAAAAAAAAAGCGTAAGAAAATAAATACGCAAAACGGAAAATAAGCAGTAAATGTTGCATGTTGCACGCAGCATAATATTGTAAGACAATCTGATTGTGTTTACACACACACACACACATACAACTGTATATAGATACATACATGAAAAACCACCTGAAAAAATAAACCAAAATTTATTTTAAAATTAAATAAATACAGTTACGAAACATAAATAAACAACATGTTTCCTTATCATTAAAGAGTCATAGTGAAAAATAAATTGAAAATTAAAAAAATACAAGAATTAAATGGTACACTGAATTCATCTGCAACGGTGGATAATCATCGAACCGCAGTATCCTTCATCATACGCTGTCGGTGACAGCATTAATGTAGCCAACCTGAGCTTAACTCAATTAATTCGGGCGCTATCACAAGCAGATTGACACATGTTCGCACCACGTACCCACACTTTGGACAAGTCTTCATATCCTTTCTGCACGCAATACTCATATCCTGTAGCAATCTATGACTGACGCAGATAACGGCGGTGTTAAAAGCGACCAATGTATCTGTGATGCCGCGGTCGGGCTCGAAAGAGGAAGGTGATAGAGAGAGTAAGCGAGAGAGAGAGAGAGAGAGAGAGAGAGAGAGATAGTGAGAAATAAAATTGCGCAACTGTTTGCACCGCGTTTACCATATGGCATTAATTTCCTGTAATTAAAATGAGTTTATCATGCGTTGTAAATTGACATGTTGTTAATAAAATTAAAAGCTTGTGATTATTAAAAGCAAACAGTTAACGGAAGAACGCTTTAAGAGACAACAAATTTGTAACAAGCACTCGACGGCTCATATCAAGTTGTGCTATTCCATCCGTTACAAGTACTTAAAGCCTAAATAAGTGAAATATTTCCACATTTTTACAGAGGTAACACTCATTCGCTTTACTATTTAACCTTTAGCTTTTGAGTTGACTTACATGCAATAAATAACAAAAAGCGCTCATAACTTGAAAGGTGCTTGACCAGCAACAACACCCTAACTTCCACACAGGTAAACAAATTTATTTATTATTTTGTATTTTATGAGTATGTCGCAATATTCTGTGGCATGCAAGTTATTTGCTTTACATTTTTCTTAGTTATACACACTTGTACACTGCATGCCATGAGAAGATTATTGCAGAAATTTATCATTATATTAGAAAATTTTTGAGTACCCTACAGACGTACACATGTGAACATCAGTGAAATTAGCATGAGGATAGTTTTCAAATTCAAGTTAATTTAAGCTTTAAGTTAATTTTAAGATTCATTTAATTGTAATTGTATATAATTTATGTGCGAATATACATAAATAATAAATATTAAGTTGATAATTTAATGACTTGGAAGGGTGATGAAGTATCAGCAAACCATAAACTAGTCTTTTCCGATTTTTTTTTTTTTATACGCTCGCCTTGTGCAATGCAACAAAAGTTCTATTCAAATCTATAAAATGTCGCCGTAAGCTGCTCTGTCAACCGTAATGTCTACAGTATCACCTTTCAAAGTGCTGCATATATGTATACGTTTGTATATGTTGAGGTTGTGGGCGCACAACCATAGTCATATACATATACAGCCTTGTGTCCAAACACATACACTCACTTATGCAAATAACCTCTAACAAACATAAAGGTTGGCAAACAAAAAGGGACAAGAGACGCTATTGAACAAGCAAACAAAAGATTATCCTTGTCCTTGCTATACAAGTAACCATATAAACATAGTAGCAAGACCAATACACACACACACACACACATGTACATAATCACGCATATACACATGGACTTGTAGTGTTTTCACAGGTTGATATTGTTAAGTTGAATGAAACGTTGATGTAATGAAAAAAATGTCAACATGTGACTAGAAAGCAGTAAGAGGCAAAAGGAGACTATCACGATTACAACGTCGACGACGACGACAAAGATGACGAGTAACACAACGCTGTCGACAATGTTGACGACGACGGTGACGATGGCGATAGCGAAGGCGACGAATATCAAACCAGGACGTCATGCCGTGCGTGTGTTTGAACATGCGACAGCAATGGCAAACGTGCATGCAGAAAACATGTGTCAAACACCAGACATTTTGAGGAATATTAATAACTCTGCACATATTTTTCATTAAGGCAAAGAAATGTCAAGCATTGTAGAACATTTTGAAGAAGAAATATTTATGTATGCTTGTACATACATGCTGTTGTGCAAAAGATAAACGTAAGTATACAAACGGATTTGACTTCAAGTCTTAAATACATTCACAATGAACACATAAATAAAAACATACATACATACATACATACATATATAGATAACAAACCCTAACAAAGCAGTGACAACAATGGCAACAGCAACAACAACGAAGCAGATGTATTGAAAAAGTATGTGGATCGTATTTAGCCAATGTATTTTTAATAAGCGATTAAACTAAGCAAAACACTTTACATAAATGACGAAAATCGTTTACAAAACGCCAAAACTCTTTGTAAAGTCAAAAAGTTTGCAAATTATGTGAGTGCGTGATGTAAAACACACAAGGGAACAATTTGTGGCCATTTCATTACAGTTGAGACACGACAAGATTATCAAAGAAGAAAAAGGACAGAGAATGGAAAGCATTCGTGGAATATCGTAGATGATTTTTATGATAATGTTGCGTGAACTTTCTACCCGTGAGGTTTTTCTCTACCGATACTGTGTGTAAATTAGCAGCAACAGGACAAAACGACAACAGAACAACAACAGATGATAATGAGTTTTGCTTTGGGCCTATCGTTTTGGGAATTTTTCGAGCTCAAAATTGAAAAGTTATTGCACGTTTATATGGAAATTAGTTGGGCAACAACAATGTATTCTAATGTTTGTCCTTCTGTGGTGCTACCCTGCGTATGAGTAATTCGCATCCGTCGTATACATACATAGCAGTCAACGCCTCACAGTGAACAAGTTCAATGTCAAATAATAAATTCTTAGTGTACATAATTGATTTTTATAAAAAATTTAAAGATCAATTTACGAAGTATTAATTGCTATTCAATATACTAAGAAACGGGAAGGAGATTAACCATATGATATATATTGATTTTAGTATTTTTGGCTCACTAAAAAAGAAACTATAAAGCACATACACTTTGGCATGAAATTTGTAACGTATAAAGGCAAGTATTTCCATGAGTATCTATAATAAATATCTATATAATCTTCATCATTATGAATTCGAATAAAAAATCTGAATAATGAAACATTGTAATGTCATTTCACTGTAATCAACTGAGCTGGAATAGTTGTGTAAGATAATTACTGTTAGTGTTAAGACGAAAATCTAAAAACACATTTGATAACGTTTGCAATCGACAAAACCGAAAATATAATAGTGTATTGCACTTTCTTATTCTCAGCTAAGGTATCAGTGTTCCTTGTGAGCAATTAAAAGTGCTCGGAAAGTTCTCAAGCCAATTATTCAGCGACCTTTAAAAACAAGTTAACAAGTTAATCAATTAAAGGAAATTGCTGGAAAAACTTCTCAATCAAAGCAAACATATAAATACCGTTAACTGCTGTCTTGTTAGTCTAGAAGTTGAAACATACGCATCTGAACAATGCTATTCAAACGCATACGCGCAGCAACACTCACCGAGAAGGTAAGATCACGCGACGGCTGCATTTACATGTACCGCGCTATGCGAGTTGTCGGTTGGGTGCCACCAAAACGTCTACGTGTGCTCTATCATATCTGGACCGCGCTGACGTTCATATTTTCGGTGACTTATTTGCCGATCGGTTTTATTGGCAGTTACATCTTGAATATTTCACAATTTACGCCAGGCGAGTTTCTAACATCACTGCAGGCGGCTTTCAATGCTTGTGGGTCATCAGTGAAATGTGTGATCACATTCAGTCAGTTGTGGCGCTTTGAAAAGGCTATGAAAATACTCGATAAACTTGACGAACATTGCGTATCCAAGTCAGAGTTGTTGACAATACGTCGTATTGTTGCACGAAGCAATTACGCTTTTCTTATTTTTACTTTTGTCTATTGTGGTTACGCGGGCTCGACCTTTCTGAGCTCAACTTTTAGTGGTCGTGCGCCATGGCAATTATATAATCCAGTGTGGGATTGGCGTCAAGATACGCTGCATTTGTGGATGGAGGCTTGGTTCGAGTATCTTGTCATCTCCGGTGCCGTAATGCAGGATCAGTTGGCTGACTCATTTCCCCTTGTCTTTATGATAATCATACGTGCTCATCTCGAAGTACTGAAGGAGCGTATTGAAAATTTGCGCATGGACTCCACAAAAACCCAAGAGGAGCATTACCAGGAGCTTGTTAACTGCATAATAGATCATAAACATATATTGGAGTGAGTGAGAATATGTGTACCAAACAAATTTTAATATCTTTGAAATCATATGAAATTTTATTACGCAGATACTGCAACATTTTCAGGCCGGTCATTTCGATCACGACTTTTATTCAGTTTTTGCTCTGTGGCATCGTGCTCGGCCTGACACTCATCAATATGTATTTCTTCTCTGATATGTGGACTGGCATGGCCTCGTTAATGTTTGTGATCACAATTGTGATGCAGACATTTCCATTCTGCTATTGCTGCAATCTTATAGTTGAAGATTGCGACAATCTCACGAATGCAATATTTCAGTCAAATTGGTGCGATGCTGACTCACGTTATAGATCAACTTTACTATACTTTTTGCACAATGTTCAGCAGCCGATTATATTCATGGCCATGGGCATTTTTCAAATCGGTCTGAGTTCTAACATTAGCGTAAGTTTGCAACAAAATGTTGATTAATAATGTATCTTAATAAAGTGACATTTAAGGTTGCCAAATTCGCTTTTTCGGTCATCACAATCGCAAACCAAATGAATTTGGCTGAAAGGTTTCAATAATGGAAATTGCTCAGCAAAATCTAATTTTCGCAATTCGCACTGAAAACTAAATATTTTAAAAAAAAATTTGTATTGATATTGTTTTTTTCTATATTCACTTTATTCTCTCAAGTTTATAAGCACAAGGTTGAACTACTTTAATGTATTTTATTTTGTGTTTACAAATAAATTCAGATAGATTTGCAATTTGCATTTTTAATTCAGTAAGTGATTAGTGTTATTTGCAAGACTGAGTGAAAAAAACACATATTAAACAAAAAAATATCTTATTATATTCATCAGTATTTCATTTATTCTTTAATTTGTTTTCATAGTCAAACGCTCTGCAATATTCATTTCCTTAAGCAATGTAAATACGGAGAAAGAAAACTTGACAAGCTGAAAATAGAGAAGAATATCACGAATAAAAGATAAAACAATTCAACAATGAGTCGATTAGTCAAGAGATGCCCATTAATTGCATGAGCTATTTTACAAGAAACTTTGATACGCATCTGGTGAGTTTTTTATACTCTTCACGCAGTGAACAATATTATAACTTTGTCATGAAGTTTTAACACCCAAAAAGTTACGCGGCCGACCACACAAAGAAAAAACATACATATATGTCCGTCTGTCCATGTATACACGATCCTCTCCCACTGTTTTAAAGCTAACGACCTAAAATTTTGCAGGGAGTCTTATTTTTTTTGTAGTCAAATTATATAAATCGTTGCATGAAAAATGTTTTTGTTTCTTAAGTAATTGACTTGAAACTTTGCACTTATGTTCTTAGGAAGGCATGACAACTATCATGATCAAAAAATGGCCATGGAAAACCCCATAACAATAATAATTAAGTACTCGGAACATGAGATTACACTCGTATGCAAATTCTATACATCTTTCATTTTCGAACTTACACTTATGCTTGTATCCACAGTAATCGGCACAATATTAAACGCCTTAAACACAATCGGCTTCTGCAAATTGTGAATGAAATGAAGAAGCGTTTTCTTGTAGCGTTGCTCAGCGTGTATCCAATTCGATTGAAAAGCAGCATCAGCTAATTTGTCACAATCGTCCATCATGAAACTCAGAATTATGCAAAGCGGCACCGTCTCAGACAGCACAGCGACCAGAAAAATCACCGCACCGACGGCCGAGGCGAAATCCGCAAAAGCAACAATATTTATTAGAATAAGACCAAGCACAATGCTGGTTACCGTAAACTGCACAAAAATCGTACCGGAAACTAACGGACGAATCGTGTCACAGTAGCTGCAAATATCACATCAATTTTTAATACTTGTTGATGCCAAGTGACACTTACCGCAGCAACATTTTATGATCGCGAATGCAATTGATGAGCTCATCGTGTAAATCATTATGGCTTTGATTGGCGTTGGTGCCAAGGCGTCGGACGCGCTCTGTCAACATTTTTATGTGCGTTCGGAATATGAGAACATAATTGATTGGATAGCAATCAATGCACATATTTTGAAAACAAGCTCCTAACATAGCAATAAATTCGAGTATTGCCTGCACCCAAAACTGCACTTGGTTTGCACGCCAATCTAATATTGGATAATAGTTCTGATACGGTGGCCTGCCATCCAAAGCGGCGCTTAAAAAACTAATAATCACAAAGCCAACATAGACGACAAAATAAATAAAAAATATAAAATTATTACGCGCGGTCGCAACGTGTATTTGCTTTTGTTCTTCTTTTCTTGTGCATCGTTTATCCAATTCATCGAGTATGTTATTGGCCTCATCCAGTCGGTCTACCATAGACCACAAAACAATCACTTTTAAGGAACAACTCCACGCATTGAAGGCAACTTGCAATGAGTCGAGCAATTCGCTTGGCTTCAATTCGCTCATGTGCGCAATGTAGCCCAAAACAAAGGCAAACGGCTGATAAACGGTCGAGATAAAATTTAATGCAAACGACCAAATTAAATATAGTAGCCTGTATCGCTGCGGCAACGGTCTGATACCCATGATGAAAATGCAGCGCAGCAAGTATAAACTGGCGTCCCGTGAATGAGCAGCCACACATGATGGTGCAGTATACATGCTTTTGAAAATTTTGCGAAACAACATTTTCAATGTGCAAATAATATAAGTAATGTTTAGTCGTCGTTCTCAGCACAAACTGTTGGTGTTGCTCTGCGAACGACACCTTTTTATTCGAAATGTCAGTAGCATTAAAAACTCATTACTGCAAATTTGGTGTGAAAGTTCACAATGAACACAGATAAATTACGGTATCGTTGTGAATTTCTCAAATTGACGATGCACTACATTCGGATGTGCATATACATAAACGCAATGCTCAGCTCTGATATGCTCCAATCTGAAGATAAGGGAGGTCATATTTTCACTTCTATCTAGAAATCTAGAAAAATAATAATAGTTCAAAATGTAAGATCAGTTCAAACTTCTCATATCTGCAGACAATTGATATGCATGGATCAGTATTACTAAGCCATACATCTGCAATAGAATAAGCACTTCAATAGAATCGATATTTTATAATAAGCTGAAGGGTATAAGTTTCGGCAAAGCCGAATGTAACTTAATTTCTTGTTTACACATCAAGTGTTTCAAATGACACACTCGCCTGCAAGATTTATTCACACATTAACTGACATGTAATTAAAGAAACCTGTCATTACATAAGTTGTCCTGCTAAACTTCCATCAGCTGTATTTAATTATAGACTCAGTTTTTATAACGATTGGATTATTAAAAAAAAACTATAATATAATATATAACAATACAAATAAATAAAAAAAGGCATTTGCATTTAATAACTTTCAATATGTTTGCGTTTGTCATATTAATTTAAAATATTTACATTTGTCCTTTTCGTATGAAAACAGCAGAAAGTCAAGTCACAGATGCAATTAATTTAATGCATTTTTTATAAATATACAATTATTAATTTTTAATTATTTTTTTTCCTATTATTTTGAGGTAGTATTGATTATACGCAATTAACGGCAAATTTAGCTCTGACTTAAAATAACGCAGACAAGCTCTTTAGACTTTTCATTAATTAACGATGTCAAATGTCTTAAATAGAAAAGTTGTTTGTTTACTAACATAACACTTCTCCAAGAGCAATCGTTATAGAATGGTAAACCAATCTTAAAAAAATATCTTGTATTCTTAATCTTATTAAGCATATTATAAGCCAGTTTCTTGATGATAAGATTTATATTTCTGAAATAGATGAATAATCTGGCAGCTGTAGAAAATAGGCAGGTCACGTTTACTTAAAACCTTCCTTCCTTTTTCACTGTATTACTTTTCCATTTTACGCAAATATTTCACTAATAATTTATTATACGTATATAATAAGCCACTTGTTATATGCAAAGATGGCTAACAATCATACATATACCTACGATAAATTAAAGCTTAAAAACATATCACATATCAAAGCTATAAACATGGCAACCGACATAATATTGTTTTGTTTTATTTTTATATAAAAAAAACAAAATAATGATAATAACAAAAAAACAACAAGAATCATATAAAAAAATTTCCGCTAAAATATTCTAAAATACAATGACTCAAATTTACTTATTAAGTGACAGAGAAGCATATTTCATGAGCAAGTCAAATTACGTGTTTTATTGTCCTAAAAAGTGTGCTACAATATAATGGCAAATATAAATCATATATAGACGACATGAGCACGCTTCGTTTCGTTTGTCATTGGATGCCAACATGTGGAAATATTTAAAACAACGTTTGCCAAAATACACAGAATTATGCAAACATTAAAAATCCGCGTCAACACATTTCGCATATCAAAGTAAAACATGTG
Organism: Phortica okadai; assembly: GCA_034638295.1. Classification (NCBI taxonomy): domain Eukaryota; kingdom Metazoa; phylum Arthropoda; class Insecta; order Diptera; family Drosophilidae; genus Phortica; species Phortica okadai. The sequence continues at coordinate 8,617,610 of CM067851.1, forward strand.
CGCTCCTTGTTTAATTCTTAAAAGTTTTGTTTTTTTTATTTTCGACTTTTTTATTTTTCCGGTTTTTTTTTTTTTTTTTTTTGTATGTTGCTGAACGGCATTTTTGTCCACACGGATCCTTCCGCTCCAAATATGACAACAAAACGTCAACGTTGTCGCCTTGCCGCAACGGAAGCATTCGGTGAAAAGAATATTTTGAATAAGATAATTTCCATTTATTTCTGTGCGCACATTTTCTGACTTGGTGTCGGGCAGACTCCTTTTTTTCGTTTTGTTGTTTTACAATTTGAGCATTTTTTTTGTCTTTTGTGTTGATTTTTTTTCTACTCATCGCTGACACAAATGCACAGCAAAATGTTGAAGTAATTTTGAAAATGGGCAGCCATGATTTTTTATGTTGCTGGCAAGTTAATAGAAGCTTTTGACTTTTGACTTGGACACAGTTGTTTTGTATGTATGTACATGTGTTGGTGTCACTCTGTGTACTTGTGTGCGTGTATTTGTAAGTGTTTAATGTGAAAATTGTGAGTTTTCTCGGTGTACATATTAATTTTTTTTAAACATTTTAGTATATATTTTCAAATTGAAATATTTTGTTAAAGCGTCTTAAATGTACTATCAATTTATAAATTTATTCGACATAATAACGTTTGGCAAACTCTTCAAACAAAAAAAATGCTTTTGATGCAAATATTTAATGTAAAAGTTGTGTTTTTTCTTTATATACATATATGTATATGTACGTACATATATTGACACGACTTGTGTAGGTAAAAGCTTTGTGGCAACAGGTTAAAAAATTTCGCGTAGCCAAAAGCAAACATATTTGCACTTGATGCTGTAGCAGCGCAGAGTTAAGTGCCACAAGAGGCAAGCTTCAAATTGACAGAGTCGACAACGAAAAAACGAGCAACAAGTTTCAAATACAAATGTCAGAAAAAATAAGCAAAAAAAAATATTTAAGTTTATTTCTGTGTCGAAAGTGCAAATAAATTTAAAAGCAACGAATAAGTAAATAACTGTTTTCGCAAGTAAACGCGCATAAGACTCGTTTGACCTTGATCGTTCTTACCTTTTGCATTACATCAAGACACGGTGCTCAACAGCAATAATTATGTTTGCCATCTCAAAGGCAACACTGTTCGAATTCAATGTAATCATACTTATCATTGGCATGGTGCTCTTCGTTGACGTTTACAGTCATACAAGCTATAAATGGGAGATAGAAGAAACACTTAATCTTACCAATAAATATGCACTCGCGACGGAACGTTACATTTGCATGACTCGTGGCGTTCTCATTATAACGCACACGGTCAATGCTGTTCTCGGTATTTATACCGTTAAACACGATGCCGTACATATTGTGCCCATTTACATCATCATCATGAGTTTGATGTTAGCTTACACATTCAGCATAGTGATGTCGACTTTGCTGTATGCAGATCAATTTGCGTACAAAATCGAAGTTATAGTTAACAGACTTTGGGCTGAGAATCGAATGTATGGCATGGAACAATATTTTGATTGTTGTGGCCGACATGGCGCACGTGATTATGTGGTTGTTGAACGTATGCCATCGTCGTTAAGTTGTTGTCAGTTGGAAAACTGTAATGGTTGTGCGAAAGTCTTTTATAAATACATGTGGGAACTTGAGAAGGAAGGTGCTCGGGATTGTGCAGTGCTCTTTGTCATACAGATCATTGGTATCATTTTGATCGTACTTTATATGGTAGGACAACCGAGCCCGCAAGATATACCTGATGATCCTGAATAATTTTTTAAAAACAAATTTATGAATGCCAATGTAATAAAACAAATATTAATAACCATAGCCAAACTAAGCCACATGTGAAATTAATAATACAATAAAAAATTGGTTTCAAATAAATCTGAAGTCTTACGAATTTTGTTTTCATATTTGGACAAAGCCAAATAACTTTTCATTTTGATTGTTTTCACTTAATTGTTCAGAAAGCTCAGTTTATTATGACCGAAATGAAAAAGTGTAATGCGAACTTGAAGTTTATTTGTTGTGTGTGTGTGCGTATTTATTTGTTGCGCCTCATTAAGCACGGCATGTGAAAGTTCTCAAGCTTCGACCATCGTAATCATTAGCGTTGAAAAAACGGTCGTCAATGTCGCCATCGTTATTAATGCGCGAACTTAATTAACGCTCAGAATAAAACGTTGCCCAATACACTTTAATGGTTTCGATTTTAACGTTTATTGGCTCTAAGTGGATTTGGCAGTTGCCTTGCCTTTTGCTTTTGCCGTCTAATAAATGATTATGGCTTTATGACGATTTATTTGCTCTAATTGCTGGACAAATGTTGTTGTTTTTGTGTCCTTATTATTGCTGTTGTTTTTGGCTCTTGTACGGTTCATATTGTCGCTTATTTTGCGACATAGAACATGTGGTATGAGTAATTAGTATGCAATTATGTCAACAATACATTGTACATACTAACTTTGAGCAATTTAAATCAATAAATTTTACTGTATTTCATCTGTATTCCATCAATTGACAAAAGCTTTAATGGCCTTGCAACAACTATGAACACATACCAAAAAATATCACAAAAAAAAAAAACAATGTTGAAGCAAGTAATTTTCGTATAATGAAAATTTCATGAACTTACTTTAAGGAAATAGTTTTGCAACTTGACTTTGTCATTTCATTTTATTTTATTTGCCGTTTTGTGCAAATATTCAACGCTGAGACTGAATGTCGTGCTATTTGTGGGCTCCTTTTTTGGAACTTTTATATATATTTGTACCCTGCACAAATATCAGGGTATACTCAGTATATTTCTGTCCAAAACTATAAATATCTTAGAAAGAAGTAGAGAGAATCCTTATATCGTGTGCAAGACAACGACAGAAGTCGATGTCTGTCTTTTAGTCTATCTGTCTGCTTGTTAATCAATATGTTTGTCCGTGTGTCATAAATGTCCGTCTTCACCAATACTTTTCAAAAACTGACTTGGAATTCGGTGAATACAGGTCCGGCAATAGATCAAGTTTGCATGGATTTGTGCCACGACTTTTCTTATCCAGTTTTTCAGCAGGCTATAGCTTCAACACTATAGAAGCGGTAAAACATCAGTCATTAAACACAGTTTCTCATTTATTTCGTCTCAAAAAACTATAAAAAAGACTATATACATACGTTAAACTATAAAAAATATAATTTCAAATCTAATGTTCAAATAGATATATTTAAAAATACTTTAATGGGTTATAAGAGAGACAATATTTTGAAGATTTTGGGTTTGGGATCGCCCACTACATGCGCAGCGTATTATAATGTCGACTATACTCAACTACATTGCTCTCATCGTTTTTTTTTTTTTAGTTTGTTAGCTTTTTGGTGTACTTCCGTTGTGGTTTGTCTAAAGGATGCAAAATGTAAAGGAAGTGCGCGAAAATTTTCCACTGCACATTTTAGCGTTGTTGTTGTTTGTATTCGAGATTTTGTTGTCGTTGTTGTTGCAGTTTGTATTCCATGTTATACTTGTGCACTGTTTGCGGCTTGTATGTGTTGTTATAGTTATTTTATTTGTTGTTGTTGCATTTGTTGTGATACTGCTGCCTTATGCAACTTTATGACATTTTAATGATGTCAAAATTTATGACAGTCGCCTTGAAGATTTGTACCCCCGTTGGCAGCATCATTCTTTGTGCTTCGTACTTTGTTATTTTTTGTTTACACATTTTAACTCAAACATTTGAAAGCGAAAGTGTAAAAGTCAAATGTGAAGGGGAAACGGTATCACAAATTTCTTTATGCAACAATTTAATGTAAGAATTTTCTGTTGAAACGTGTACAAGAAAACGAAATGTCGAAAATTTTATTTAATCTTACACATACTGAGGCAATTAAAGTTCAATTTAACTCATTACCAGAAATCAAATGGCAAATTAAGTTCAACTAATTTAAATTGACATGCAGAAAACTTTCACGTCGTCAGTTAACACATTTTGCCGGTTGAAAGTATGTGCAAACAACTAACAAGTCAATTGAACAAACAACCAAACTAACATCAACGAAGAGAAACCAATTTCTCTTTTCGTTAAATTATCACAATTTTGAAAACTTTGGGAAGTTTTACTCTTGGTTTAGTTTGCTGAAAAGTATTAAGTTTCTCCAGCAATCATGCTGATGCTCATGCTCGAAAAAGGATTCAAGCAAAAATTATTCGAATTGCAGCAATCAAGTTTAACGGCATACCGAACAGTCTAACTAACAAACCAACAAGCTATCCACTCTCAAATGCACACAATCAAGCTCATATCCACACATACATATGCATTGAGGTCCGGTGCTCTCCACACATATCAGACTGGCTTATACACAAAAACACAAACCATTCAAATTAATTTTGATTTCAGTATCGTTTGTTCACTACTTGGATATCACAAAAACGAGAAAGTTGTTACTTGTTTGCTGTTGGTAAACAAGTACATAAAGGAGGTTCAATTCAGTTATGCTGAATATACGATACCTTTCGTAGAGCTCTCTTTAATTAAATAATTCGCAATGTAAACTATAATACTTTTTTATAAAAAAAAAGAATTATCATTTAACATTCGTTTTTTTTTAAATAATTCTATACTTATGTTCATATATCAGCCATACAATTGTTCACATTTTTAGTTTATATGTTTCTAATGTTTTTAATATTATGACTGCATAAATCAGAGCTAAACAAAATTTTAAGACTCTTTTAGGAAAAGTACCTCAAAACAATGTCACTATATTCATCGCCTTTATACTTCAGAATTTGCATCACTCTGTATTATATAAGGAACCTAATATGGGAACTACTAACTTGCGCACACTGAGAGTTCTGAAAGAAATTCTGCCATTATTGTGGTTTAGTCATGACTTCGCTATAAAGGCAATTGTCATTTATGTAAGTACGAAGAGTATACAAATTAGTTAGTTTTATAGTATGATGATTTTTGTAGTTCGTGATTTTTTAAGAATTTTATTTGTTGCTTTTTGCTGGTTGGCAAACAAGTATTGTGACATACATCAATCAAGCATTCAATGAGAGAAACTTTGACATTTATTAAAATCCAAGCCAAATTGGCTTACAACTGTGGTGTTGGTTATGTGCTTTAGCGTTTGTGGTTTTTTATGACATTTATTAGCATGTTTCCACATGATAAAAAATATAGAAGATTCAAGCTACTTGTTCATTAGGCTGGAAGAATGTTTACAAAACAGTTTTTTGGACAACTCAAACGACGCACCAATAAAAATGTATAACCGTTTGCATATGCTGCACAGATTTCATATATCTTAATTTTAATAGCAAATTATTAAAATGCAACAAAAAATCTTTTTAAACTTAAAGTGAATTGACAAGCACAATATTTTGTTGGTAATGTAGTGTGGTTCAAGTAGAGTGAAAATTAAAAGTAAAACGATTTAAAAAAAACATTCTTTTGAAATTGTTTCATGCACCATACAAGGCAAATAATGCATTTAAATGTAGAAAAATAAGATAACATATTCTATAAAATTTTGTTAAATATGAAAATCACACAACTTTATTCATGTTGGCACCTAAAATTACTTTAATACTTTGCTTGCTACGCCTATCGCATAAATCTTGCAACGCAAGCGCAAGTAAACCTCAGAAACAAAACCCCACAGTCTATATAAATAATATCAAACGCAGCAGCAACGAAGTTGAGTTAAAAAAAATAACAACAATAATTACAATAATTTCATAACATACCTTTGCAGAAAGTAAATTTAATTGTTAAACTTCGACCATAAATAAAGTAGAACAAAGACGCTTCTGTCGCGCCGCGCCTTTGGTGTCAGTGTTCGTGTGTGTGCGCGTTTCGGTGGCCTTTTTTGTCGCAAAGGCGAAGTCGGCCGCAACTTTTACTTCTGAACTGCGATTTTATTGCGCTATGCGGCAAGTGACGCCCGCTGTCGACCAAAAGCCGCATTATTGTCAGCACAACTAACAATGACAGAAAATTTATTATATCTTAGCAGCAAAAAATGCAGCAAAAAGGTGAAGGCTTAAATCAGTTGTTGTCGACTATTTAATGACCTGCAGTTATTTTTATATGATTTGTAACATGTATGAATAAAAAGTATTTTTGACGAAAATTTTACTTTCACAAATTTATTTATATATGTATATGTATTATATATATTATATGTGACCGACGTTGCTTTACTAATACTATAGAGCTACTTTTGGTACTGGTGGTGTATTGGTTCATATGAACTCCAACCACATTAAAAACTCGCTAAAAAAGGAATAAACAAATTTTAAGAATGATACAAAATAATTTTGGAAAGTGTTATTAAATCTTTTCCAAATTGGGTACTCTCAATTTCACAGTTCTAAAAGATTTTTTAAATAAGTATACGTCACGTTACTTGTCGACGTTTTAAAAATTTAAGAATATAAAACAATCAAATGTCAAATACTTTGACAGCTCAACGGAATAGAAAAAATAGTATAAAAATAAAAATATATCAGGTAAGCTGCTATTTGATATTCAAGGGCAGATACTTTCACTCACCCATACCAACACACATCAGAGCACACAAAGACACACATTAATGTATGCATACCCGAATGGAGAATTGAAAATTGACAGAAAGTGAGGGTGAATATATGTGTGTTGCTGTTTGGAGATATGTGCAGTAAATGTCAAACGTGTCTCGAGCTAATAAACGGCACATGAGCATGTCTCGAAACACACACCAAATCAAGCAACGTGGTGTGCACATGTATGTATGTCAGTGTGTGTGCGTATGTGTGTATATATGCATGTGCATATGTCCTTTGTTTTGGCATTCATTTCTGTTCAGTATAGTTCAGTTTGAGTCAAGCCAAAATGATTCCCTTCGCTTTTGTTTTGTGTCGATTTGTTATTCTACGATTTACATTTGTGGCGTGTACGACTGTCAACGAATTAGCAGCATAAATGACGCATTCAGCACGTATTTGCCGTCGTTCACCAACTTGCTGTCAACTACACGCTTCAAACACATTCAACATAGATTGAGGTCGAATTGAGTGCAAAATAAGTGTACAGACAGCAAGGACGAATTACAAACACATAAATATACACATGCAAACGCACACGTACAAATGCGTGCACAGAATTGTTTTATAGTTTTTGTTAATTTTCCACTTTCGTTCTCACAAGTCGTCGTTGTTGTTATTGTTGGCATTGGTGTCGGTTTCCTTGACTGTTTGTTCAATTAAGCATGGAATTACAACTAATAATGAGTTAGTCGTATAATTACAATGAATGTTTGCTTTTTTTACCCTATTTTTTTTTTCTTTTTTGTTTTTGTTGCAGACTAACAGTTTTCATTTTGTTGTCACATGTTCATCAACAACATGTTGGCTTTTTATTAAAATGTTTACCCATGTCTAATTTTTGTATGTCTAATAAAACAGTAGTAGTATTTTTCTAATGCGTTTTTTTTAACCAAATGTTTGCGTTAATGAAAATATTTGGCAGGTCTGAAGACAAAAAAATTCCATAGAGCGAATCAATCAATCATCGCTTTGTGCACACAAATGGCTAACAGAACTTAAGTTAAGACAACTTGCCATTTAAACAACTTGCCATTGATCTAACCAGTGTTGAACAAATGCTTGAATATAACTCATTTATACTGATAAAAATCTGCTTTTGCTGAAACTGATTTTCCTTAATAGATTTGCTAATGTATAATTGACTTAAGCTAGAAATAACTTCTTAATGAACCAAAGAAACAATTCTTGACTTATTTTTTATATGTAAAAATTAAACGCTTTAATTACAAACTCGTTAAGAATAAGTTTAACATACCAATTGCTCAGAAATACACAGATATAAACATACCAAGCACATACAACTTAGAAAGCGCCAAAAAAAAAACCAACACATTTGCTACTTGAAAATTAAATTACTCAGAATATTAACTAAGAAAACAGCAGAAAGAAGAACTTTTTGCATTAAGCCCCAAACCGTAGAACGTCATTAAGATGCCATTCACGTACAGAATGATGTGAAAACTGTGCCTACAAAAACGCGCGCACACACACACACACACACACATACATAAATGCATAAATGTATGTAAGAGAGAAATGTAGAAAAGTGACTACAAATAAAAAAAACCAAAAATATGACTATTCGTTACTTGAAAATTACAAACACACACATGAATATACAAAGACGAACACACACATCTTACCAATGTTAAATACCACAAAATATTTGCATCACGTGGCAAAAATCACACAAATTCACTCACAAGTGTGACACATAAAGTTATGACACATTTACGTAATGAAGCTTAAAATGCATACAGTTCAGATGTATGTACGAGTATATGATTTATGCAATGCTAAAAGACCAACACAAAAACTTATATAAATTCAAACTATAAAGATTACATTTAAGTTTGCATTTATCGATTTGCTAATAGGCAAAATGAGTATATGTAAATCAGTGACACTTACAGCAAAGCCTCATATGCAAATATCGATTCAGACAATTCAAATTGCATAAAAAGAAAATGTCACAATGATATTGACTCAAGCGTAAGTGCATCAAATGCAAAAATTATTACGCATACGCCATGTGCAAGTGTGTTTATATCTGTATTTATATGAGTGTAAGTGTATAAGATACGCGTAGTTCCTACATAAAATTCTACATATCTAATCGAAAAATCAGCTTAATAATAATAAACCATTGAATGATGACAATGTTGATCCATGTATATGTACATATATGCATCTATGTGTTAGTGTCTGCATGCATAAGTAAGTATGTATGTGTGTATAGGTGTTTATATATGTATATGAGTGAATGTCTGAGTTTTACACTTGATTTCAATTTTAACTTATTTCTGATTTCTTGTTCGTGTGCGATTTACATATTTTCCTTACAGACCTGCCAGCCTTACTTTGAGTTGACTTGACTTGGCTTGGCATGATTCGTTGGCTGCCTTTATTGCGTGCAGCTCGTTTACATTTCAAAGCGTTCACTGATCAACGTGCTGCTTGTTAGTCCCTTTTCATAGGCAAGCCGAGCAAAAACAAGCACAATGAGCGTGACAAACAAGCGTCGCGTACCGCATAAAAATCATTTCATTCATTTCCATTCCTCCAACTGCACCAAATACAAAAAAATAAGTAGACAAAACATCGTTGAACTCGATCAAAGATAAATTGAAGCTGAAGCCTATAAATATTAAACAAAAACATTTAAAGGTAACAAAGATTTATTGCCAGACATGTTTAAACATTTCATTGTACTTTGCTTTAAGATTCGATTTGTTTGATTAAATATTGAAATACAAATAAATAAATAAATACTTTATTATATTATGTTTATTTTTGTTGTTAAAAGTCTGTCAAAACTTCATCATGAATTGATTTTTAAATTCTGAATAAATAATCATCAATTTCCGGATTTGATTGAAGTCATTTTTAGCGATGATCCACTGTGATATATTATAAAAATATTTCAAATCAACAAAATCGTTCGAAAATCAAAACTTTTATAAATATTTTATATTCAGGCAAGCAAAGTGTATGATGCTTTTTTGCTTTACTTTGTTTACTGTTGTTTTACACAAATATTTATTTATGTGTTGAATATTTTGCAGAAATTAAAGATTATTTTTTTACATTCACAGGCTGTAAACCTGCTGCAAGAAAAACATTTGAACGTAAACATTTGAGGTTCATTGTTGATATTTACTGTGGTTTTTATTGTTTGTTATTTACTATTAAATTTATCAAAATGAAGTTAAACTTCAACATACTTATTGCAATAATTTGCGAACGCATGAAAAACCTATGTATGTGTAAACTTCAATATTTCTGTTTTTGCATTTGATGTTGTTGGACTCATATCCTTCGACTTTCCATTTTTACGAAGTATTTACTTTAAGTGCACAATTTATTTACAGAAGACAATTGTGGCTTGCAACAACAACAAAAGCTTTTTACTTTTTAAAAGGATTGGCAAAAGATCAAATACAATCTGTGTATTTGTATTTATTTATTCTTATTGCTTAAATGATAATTTAACTTCACAAATATAAATAATTGTACTATCGAATATTAAAATAAAACACTATTATATATTTTATTACTCTTAAAGGTTCAATCGAAATTGCTTAATATTTACTTGTTTTTCTTATTGTTTGAAACATAAATGAATGAAAGACGCACACACTCAGTACAATTAAAAGTTTCTCTTATTTAACAATGTCTTTAAATTTTGGCAGAAATCATTTTTTATTCACTTATTTTTTAAATTAGTATTAATTATTTTGTTTGACTCCCATGACTCTGAAGTCGATTCATAACATCATAACAAGGAAAATGTGTTAACGAAATTTCTTACCAAATCGAATAACAAAAATCAGCTGCTTTTTAATCAACTCAGTCAAAGGCTTCAACCAACAAAAGTTAAGCTTGTTTCTCTAAAAATTATCGCTCTTTTGCAATGTTAACTCATTTCCAACGCATGCGCTTTTCATACTCACTGAGCATTAACTCCACACTGAACTTGATTGCAAACGTTTCATTTGGCACAATATTTACAGACTTAGTAACTGTTTCCATTAAGTGTCTCAAAAATTGCACTAACTAGATAGCTTGCAGTGTAGCTTTCTTAGCAAAATTAACCGAAGGAACCGCCAGACTATCTATCCGCTTTACATAAAAAAAAAAACAATGTAGTAAATACAAAATACTCATAATATTGCTTATTAATATAAAAAAGTATTTTAAAGATTTCACATACTTAAAACAATAGCGACTCACAAAAAAACATACATATAAAACCTCACTGACAATGCGTAAATTGAATGTGAAATATGTTTAGGCCTAAATTAAGAATTTGCCTAAGAATTCATTACTGACCGCTTAGCATAGAAACATACTAGGCAGACTAAAACTGATATTCATTTTCTTTTTGGACACCGGTTATTATGAGTGACCTCTTGTTTTTACTTCTCTATACTGTGCTAATAAAGCGAAATGGAAAATAAGTAAACGAAATCATATAAAGTGCTATTTTTTGAGTATTTTATTGAGGGCTCGTTCAGACGTACACACAAACAAGCAGACAGAAAACAGAAATCAGCATGCCCCTTAGGGTCATTAAGCATAACAAGCATAGTTTGCTTAATGGAAGTAAAAAATGAGCTTTCATAAAAAAACAAAACGGGAGGCCAACCAAATACTTTGTATCAAATGCTTTTGGCAAAATAAGAATTAAAAAAAGAGACTGAAAATACCGACAGAAAAAAAAGCAAAAATCAAAGCAAAGGCCGGCGACGACAACGGAAGTGAAAAAGAACTAAAAAAGAGTAATCCAAAAACCAGACACAGGCTTAGTTAAAAGTCTAAAGGAAAAGTAACTGTCTCGCAACATCAAATGTTGTCAGTCAATCAAGCAAACCAATAAGAGCCCTTATGTTGAGCAAGCTAAGCTTAAGAATGCAGGAATCAAACACAAATTACGGATAACAATTAAAACTTAAAATGGCTTAAAGTCAAGTGTGACACAGTAAACAGAAGGTGTTTCAGACTCCAAAATATTTTACAATGACAACAAAGTATTCTTGTTGTTTAGTAGAATAGACATAAATTTATATTTTTGGCAATGACATAACGCATTCACTCCTTTGTGTAAGAGTGCATTAGAAATGCACTTAGAAATGGACTTAATTATGCAAGTAACCAAAAATAAGTATTATTATTAGTATTAATCGAAATTACCGTTTCCACGATTAATTTGCAATAGAAAAATAAATCATTAAAATTTTTTTTCATATTTTTTATAAATTCTTTTCGAATATTTTAGACGAAATTTATGAAAAATTAAGATAGAGATTAGTTTCGCAGCGTGGCTTCCCATAAGCTGACCAAACTGCACGCACCATATAATCGCCACGTATGATTGGTAATATTTTAGTTATTATACGCTCCACTTGAGTTGTTGGCAAATTGGTAATCATCAATTCTTCCTAAAGAATCAAAAAACTTTAATTAGTTGAATACACAAGAACTTTTTATATATAAGTTTTGTATACTTCGTCATATGGGCAGGTGTGATTCATGTTGGAGTATTGAGTAATGACACCAAAAATCTCTCGAATTATTGGTTGTTTTTTCATTTTCATGAATTTGCATGCATCCACAGAGTGATTATAAAAAAACTTTTTCCAGCCATTATCGCGTTTTAGGAAGCCAAATGACATCTTAAATTGAATTGAACATAAAAAGACAATGTGAAATTAATATATTTCAAAGCCATACCGATGCATTTGTAATTGGCCTTTGATGCAAGCGCACTTTACCGGATGCCAGCTTAAGACTTCGATTGATTGCTTTTATATGACAAAAGTCAAACTCTGCAAAAGATTCGTCATAACTATAACATTTAAGATTACTGAACGTAAACAATGCAAATACCTAAACATAAAAAAATCATTATTTTATAATGCAAACATATATTTACTTAACTGTAGTGAAAATTTGTATAGAAATAATAACTTTAATAGACTTCATTTCGGCACACACGGCATAAAGCAACTGGTAAGCCTTAGTCAGTTAACCAGCTAGTCAAGTGATTAATTACAAATTACACTTTAATTGATGTGAACAAACTACTAAAATTATATTTAAATTATGTTTTAAAAAATAATAATATCAATATAGTAAAAAATGCGCTTATTTAAAAAATAATCTACTAATGTGACTTATGTATACACTGGAAAAAATTTTAATAGCTTAACAATGCAATGAATTTTGTATTCTTCTCTTATTTTGCACTTTATTTTGAGTTACTCAAATATCATCATTAATAACTGAAAACTATAACTGAAATAAAATTGTAGATTATACTTTGCTTATAATTAATTACATATACATATATCAGTTTTATTTACCAACTCTGGTAATAATTTCCAAATTTTATACCACGACGAAATATATTACACAGGAGAGACAATTTCAGCAATTAATATTTGCATTCGCCAACGAAGCAAAACAAATTTCTTCGTTCGACAATGATTACATGTCAGTCCCATATTTTATTCAACAAGCAATTTTGCTTAAGATAGAAAAAAATTTTAGTTTTGCGTATTGAATGTGTATTGAATTAAAATTTTGAAAATACTTGTAATAATAATTGATTTCTGAGCATTCGGGTCATAATCGGACAAACTCTCCATTTTGCCAATTTTAAATATGATATTTTTTATCATATGTATCTAAATAAAGTTTCCTAAGAACTAACAAACACTATTTACGCCAAGATATTTTTTAAGCAGACTCAGCTAGAGTCAATTGTGTTAGATAAGCTCGACAATAACGTAACCAATTTCCAAACTCTTTGCTCGACTTCTTTCACCATCAATCCAAACCGTCCATTAAATAAACACAAGATTTTCAATTTTTTTACTTTGAATCAATTTTTTCGTTTTACTTTTTGCTTCAGTCAAACTGATAAGTTGCAAGGATCAGGACGAGCACATATGTATGTCTCGAATATGATTGCGTGTGAACTTTGTTGAATGAAAATGCTTTTGACAGCTGTTGATGATTAAACGCATTAGCAGCTGTGGCTGTCGGCGCTTGCCACGTGCACCAAAGTATGCGGCGTCAATTCTGTGGCTAAGGTTGATGATTCTCTATGGAATTTACAGCTCTTCAAATTCATACACAGTTTCCGCAATGCCATGTGTGTGTGTGTGTCAATGTTAACGATTGCGGTTCATTTATATGACGCTTGATTAAGCAAATGCGTAGCAATAAACTCGAAAAATGTTGAAATTCACTAAACAAACATTTTAGAAACAATCAACAGTTACACAAATCCATGGGCATAAATTAACTGACCAAACAATTAAACAAATTTTCAAAAATTTTAAAACAATAAGTGCCTCAAAAGCAATAACAACAACGATTATTTAAACTTCAAACTCAACACAGAAACATCACATATCGATAGAGCGCTAAAAGCTATAATCCCATTAAACTTATGAGTTACTCGTATGTTGGAATGTGTGTACACTAATGACATATTCAAAAGCATCAAATAACTAAGCTGCAATCAAACTTCAATTAAAAATACAATTCGCAAATCAGCTTAGCTCGTGACAGCGTCGAAATTACGCTTCACAAATTCTATCAAACGAGTTTCTAAAAAGCGGTTTTGATTTTGTGCCCAATTTTTTTAAATAAGTTGTGAAAACGTTTCGTTTAATTTAATTTGAGTACATTTTAATTAGGACAAACTATTTAGTAATAAAAACATAAATATGCATTCAAGCTATAACAAAAATTATGCAACTTTTGTACAAAATCTAAAGTTAATTTCTTAATGGATGAGTAATATTTATTTTAAATATAATTATAATGATGTGATAGTTATAACCAGTTTTGCAGTTCAATATTTTATATTTTTTTTACGAACACTTATAAAGACTCAATCATCAAAGCAATCCTGAGTTCTGACTAGCCTAAAATATCATTATATTTTAATAGTATAGAATTTAAGACTTTTCTAATATATGTAAAAGAAAACAGCTCGAACTGCTTCACATGTGTAAGTGCTTTAAATCATTGTAATGTTCTTCTGTACAGTCAAACTTAAACGGCTCGAACTTGAAGGGAAATTTCAGCAAAAGACTTTGAGCTAAGAAGTTTTAAATTCATTGATTTGGATTCAAAGCGGTACAAGCCTTAATTAATGATGATTCAGAAAAAATTCATATTCAGTTAGAGTTCGAGTTTAAGAGGCTCAACTGTTAGAGAAAAAAAAAATGGTTATAGTCTACGAAAAGAAAAGCAGTGTAAACAGCGCTGATACAGGATTTTCAACCAACTTATCATATTTTTTTTTTTTTTGTATTTCTCGTCTAATGCTTCAACCAACATTGCGCCAGTTTAATGGGAGCTGAACCGTGTTTCCATATTTTCACACTCGTTTGTACATTTCACTTTTTACTATTGCAAATTTGTATTTTTTCAAAGAGTTTTCTTTTTAGTGTAAATGTTTCGGTATCTGTTTGGCCTGCGGATATAAACAATCACGCAAGCGTAGCTTCCAAGCGACCTCCACTAACTACAACGTCAGCAGAACAGAGTATGGGATGTCTGAAATCACTTGCGCACAGTTTTCATGTTAAAAGGCAACAGAATTAATGGACATCTGTGCACAGCGTATGTGTTAGAAAATGTGTACGTTCGTTTGTGTATACATATTGTACATATGTATGTGCTTTGATTGTTTGTGTGTTGAAAAGAGAGCGCGATAGACAAGGAAGCAAATGCACTTGAAATAGTGGCGTGCGTTATCGTTACAAATGTTGTTTTCGCTGTCAGTGCAGTAACAATTCACAACTATGCTTGTATACGAAAGTGTATGTCCGAGTGTGTGTGTGTGTGTATATTCATAACAGTAAATGTGTATCTTGTGTGTTACCCGTTGATATGTATTTCGTTGAATTTTGATGTCCTGTTGGCATTTGCTCAGCATGTAGTTTCTAACTGCTCTGAGCTAAATCAAATTGGTTTTGGTTGACGTTTTTCTTTAATTTATACTTTTATTTAACAATTTCTTTTTTTTACGTTTCGTTTTTTTAAAACTTTTTTTTCTATTTCAACAATGACGACGACGATAGCTGGCAAAGAGTATAAAACAATTTCGAGATAAATGGCCTCAAATGTAATTTTTAAAAGCTTTAATGCTCGCATGCATATTTTGTTTGCCTAAATGTATGCTACATGATTTTTTTTTTTTTTGTCTATTATTTTACGTCAGCGTTTTGTGTATTTTGCATTCAAATGTTCGTGTGTTGAGTGCAGCAACATGAAATTCATGTCAACATACAAATTGAAATAATAAATTTTAGTCTGCTGCATGATTTTTTATTCAGTATCTGTCGGTCTGTATGTATATGTGTTGATGACCTCGTTTTATTGTTTTTGTTTTGTTTTTAACTGCAGAATTCCGTTTCTAACACTTATATTTTTGTGCAAATATTTTCTCTTTGCAGTTTCTAAACTTAGGTTGCATATTAAAATATAAAATTTGTACAAAATTTTCACAAAATTTATGGAAAAAAAGCTATAAAGTGAAAGTTATTCTAACTTTTACCTCATATATTTCGATTTATGTATTTAAAATCGATCTAAAGCAGTCACAAGTATACCAATATGTAAGGTAAGTGTCACAAAAACAAAAGCGAATTCATACTAAGAAAGAAAATATTAAGTATATTTTTAAATTAAATTCGTGCATAAAAAGGTGCCTAAATCTTCAGAACACATTTTGTTAAATTAACATCTGTCAGCGACCAAAATGTAAATCCTTCAGTTGTGAAACTTTTGTTTGACAAGCTGTCAAAATATGTTCATGAGCAAGGGTTCGTCGATTTTTAGCATTCGGTAAACAAAATACCGCGCTCAATGAAGCAAATCGTTTTGTTGCTAATAATATTAAATTTCGATTTATGTGGTTTGAAGTCATGTTCATTAAATTTATTCAGGTTAAAGTTGGAATATATTAAATTACATATTGCTAATTTGAAATGCTTTCGAGTGCCTTTTAGAGGTCGACAAAAGTCAACCACCGCAAGACTGAAACATATCAGCTATTTAATATTAAAGGAAATCAATTCATACATAATTATTTTGTAGTTAATATGTCATCACAATTGTTAAATCTAATATTGTATAATACATACTTGTACGACAAGAACACAACTCAACAATCAGATTCAATTAAAAATGAATAAATTCGTTATAACAGATGCATTAAAGCAGCCTAACTGTTTTATTTGATTGCCCTCTGTCTGGCCGTCTGTAACTAAATGTATCTAAGTCACTTTCACTGACTGACAAGCACATCACTTCCAGACAGTCGGCACGATGTCGCTTCATATTTCACGCTCCCATCAACATGGGTGTATGGGCTTATGTGTTTTGCAAGTTTGTCTCGAATTTTTATATTTTTCACTAATACCAAGAACAACCAAGTATTTCCTCCCTTTGTCAGCAATTTTAAATTAATTTTTTTTATTTTTCTTGGCTCCAAGCCCATACACACACACAAACGTTTTCTTAGGATCCAAAGCTTTCATTTCTCAACCGTACTTGAGTGAACATTCTGAACCGCAATATTGAAAATTATTCATTTCTTTTTTATAAAATATGATAAAATTGTTTATATGACTTAAACCTTGATTCTCCACATTGTGCTGTACATATAATAATCTAAGTAAATAAATTTAATATACATTTTTCCTGCTTTAGATGAAGTTTTCATTTTGTGTGAATATAAAAAAAAAAATACTTAATAAAAAACCAAAATGAAAATTGCGTTTGGATTATGAAAAGTTGTACTTACATTTACTTAAACCCTGATTTTCTTCACAATTTTACGACTTTATTAAGACTTATGTCTGCTGTTGTTGAGTGCGTTGGCAGCGAGTAAATTCAGCCAACTACAATAATACATTACGTAAAGAAATTTTAAATCAATTTTTTTTTTTTTTTTCACAATTTATGCTGTTGTTGCAACCATACCCGTAACTCTAACGTATGCATGCGTACACAATCTATATTAACTCAGACTTGACCTTTGTAAATGACATGGAAATCCTTTGATATACCCATGCACATGAGCTCACATATAAAACAGAATTTCTGTGCATATTTTGTGCAATGTAAAATTTGTACGGACAACACTAGCATGAACAGGAAGCCGTGCATTATAACGTACTGTGCTTCAGAACGGCGGGGGACGTCCGACTGAAGAACTTCATTCACATATGGATTACGCAGTAGTATGCAATACTGCAAGAGTATATGAGTTTGTAAACATAAACGCTTAGTTGAAGATATAAATTTATACGTTTGGCTATCATTCTTCTTTTATGCATATGCTTACTGGCAAATGATATACATTACTTATAAATTTACCACTGAAAATTGTGAAATGACAAAAAATACGATTTGCTTAGAGAAACTAATCTGCTTTCACATGACGTAATTTTAAACACGGACAAAAACATTTTCGTTTATAAATTTCAAAGAAAATAAATTTCCTCACCATAATAATTTACTATGCGAATTTTAATTGTAAAATACATGCACTGGGCTGTTTTATCTCGAATGACCCATCACTAGCCAACCGACCGAACAATGTTTTTCTTTTCTTTTTTTTTCCGGAAAAATTAATTAGATTTAGAAAAAAGTGTAGCATACCTGTAGGTGCTGAATTTTGCATGACTGCGTTGAATGACAAACAGCATGGATTTGGGGCCTTTTTCGGTAGCAGATTTTATAGCGAAACAAAAAAAATATATATATTACAATAATAAAATTGCACCCCACGGACTTTGAGCGTCGCCATTCATCAAGCGACTTCTTATCGCATCCATAATTTAAAGTGAAACGTTTTTACTGAAAGCGATTCCAAACATTAAAAAAAAACTCATTATCGCAGTGTTGACGCTTTTATAACATACATTTTTTTTAATTTACTATAGAGACATCTTTTCATATAACACAGTCATTCGACATGTCACATGTTTGCTTTAATTGAAGACATTCAAAGAGAAATACGTATATCGTTGAAAATATCTCAACTTACTTTAAAATTGTTTGTGAAAGGCAACCTCATAGTTTTAGGCACCAAAAAAAATTCAATTTTATAAATAAATATAATAATATCGAGTTCTTTATTAAGCGTATATGTTTTGAGAATTTACAATTTAGCGTTAACATGAATAGCCAAAGCACCGTCACTCTCATTGCTGCCAATATTAATGTTGGCACGACCATCAGAGCCAACCACAACTGATTTTCCAGTGCAACTGGAGCCGCTCTTACTGCCGGAGATAACGTCACAATACGTGCCAGCGGGCAGACCGGTCTGCAACGACGAATTGAGATCATAGTTGTCATTGTTGAATGCGACAAAACCCTTGTTGCCGCGACTGAAAGAGATCTGATTGCTGCCATTGTCCCACCAGTTGTTCAGGTCAGTGTTGCCAACAGCATTTCTGAAACCAATCATGTTGTAGATTTGACGCCAACGATGTTCGCACACCCAACCTCCGCTGCATGTGTTATCAGCATTGAACGTGGGCGAGGCAATGTTATGGCCATCGGTAGTTGGTGGTCCCTGATCGGTGTCGGTGAACGCGAAGGAGGACATTACACGCGGTGTGCCGAAGGGATGAGCCAACATGAATGCAGAGGCCATCTTATATTGCTTGGGCACCTTGTATGTAAGTACATCAGCGCCACCAGCGCCATGACCACGCTGATTGTCATGGTTGTCAACGAAAATGAGTGAGCGATCGGATGCAGCAAAGCCCCAAGCGGTACCCCAATTGACCAGCCAGCGCAATTGATCCTTACCACGGAAAGCCTTGCCAATCGAATCCGAATGACGAAACTCTGTGATTGCGCCCAAACCGGTGTATTCGGACTTGCTGACAGCCTCGCCACCCAAATCAATAACCTCTTGGAAGATGTACGGCCGTGCACCACTTGCAAAGCCATGGCCGGTATTAAGATTATTCAAACGGTTGTAGATGACGCCCAAATCCTCAGGCCACATATGCTTTGCAGCGTCCACACGGAAACCAGCAACACCCAAATCGACCAGATGATTTAGGAAGTCCACCACCTTATCACGCACCCACGAGTTGCCCTGATTAAGATCACGCAAACCAACCAATTCACAGTTGCGCACATTACTGGCGTCGTTGTAGTTCGTTATGGAGCAGGTAGGATTAAAGTCAAGCGAGGAGAATGGCACGGCCGGGAAGGACTTGCTGCTGGGCTCTGCAGTGCTGCCACCAGTGCCGACTGGGTTCGAGGCATCGGCCGCCATGTGATTGAAAACAACATCCACATAGATGCGTACACCGACAGCATTGCATCTTTTTACCATGCTAGCGAACTGTTGCTCATTGCCGGAACGAGTGACGAGCTTATAGGAAATTGGTTGATAGCGCTCCCACCAAGGGCGGTTATCCTTGATAACATTCTCGTTAACAGGCGAAACCTTTACGAAACAAACAATATTTCAGTCAAAATATTTTAAATTACATAATTTCCTATTGTAATTCTTACCTGTACGCCAGCGTAGCCCATGGGTGCCAGGAAATTCTCACATTCGGCGGCAATATCATCCCATTTCCACTCGAATAGATGCACCATGCCTTGACGGCCATCAGCATAGTTTGTTGCAAACTGAGCAGACACAAATTGACCACTGAGCGCCAAAAGCGCGAAACCCACAAATATTTTGGTAAGCATTTTGTTGTTCTTAGAAAAACGTTCACACTGATTTAATTTTGCTCTGGCAGTCACTATTTATAGGTATGTTCGCGGCCCGAAAGCTCCAATAGTTCTTGCGCTGCTACCTATTAGAATGGAATCGAACAAGGTATAAGTGATTTGTGACGCAAAACAAACGAAAAATACTTATCACTAAATAAGCTTTGATAAGAGACCCCACAGCGAAAAAAAGTGTTTAAGTTTATTAAAACAATAAATAATTCTAAGTAGGAATCAAAAGTAAAATTTTAATAAAAAATTAAAAAAAAAAAAAAATCCGATGTGCCGATAATGTTGCTCACACGCTCAGCCAGTTAGCTACTTGCCCCCTTCGGTTAATATTTTATGACATGGAATTGACCAACTGTGATTTGAGCACGCAATAAATTTTTCGCAACGTGCTTATCAGTGAGTACTTTGAGCCGAATTTATTTGTTTACTTTTTTCTTTCAGAGGAAACCGTTTTTTAGCGATTAATAAATTACTAATTTCTAAAAAAATTATAATGATTTGGAATTATTTGCACTAAAACAAATTAAATTAAAAATTTGGACTTGTTGTTTTAAAAAAGAATTTTTTAAAAATTGAACTAGGCTATTTTTAGGCAGTAAAATTTATGAATCACGATGTTTATAAATGTAAGAATGAGCCAAATGTGAAAATAGTTGGGCAATCATTATAAGCCCACAGTCTAGTTTTACACTTATTGTCTGAATGTGCAGAAATCTTTAAAACTATCACCAATCTTCTTATGGACAAAATACATATTGCCTAAAAATGGAAATCCAACCTTTGCAAAATAAATTAATTGAACCTAAAATGTTTCGTTTCGAAAAAAGTCAATTTATTTATTGTTCACTCACGCGTTCTTTGTGTTTGTTGTGATTCAAATGCACGATCTTTTCATACTGAACTCTGATATGATTACATTAAAACGACTTAACACGCTTCAGTTACACTGATAACATGTATTTATACATATATGGTATATAATTTATTGTGCAAGTGTTGCGAAAAGATCAAATGTTAATGATTAAATATTTTACAACAATAACGAATTGCATTTATAAGTTCACACAAAATACAATATAAAAAAAAAATGTTTACAAAATGTATCCAAAAACGCACAAATATACAAATTGAACCTTTAAGTAGAAAACTTTATATCATTAAGAAACATTTTTATAAAATGTTTACTAAAAAACAATTTTACTTTTAGCTTTAATCTATAATGTAAATGCAATAACATCTGATAATAAACAAACCGGGAACTTCACGATACTGCTATTAGGAACAACATAGTATTAAATGGCATGTAAATAGGTTTTAACCAGCTTGTTATATTCTGGAGAGATGTTTCTTTTTTATTGGCAAACAGTATTTTCATAACTGTTATTATAAAAAGGATGTTTTTAATATTAAAACAATAGAAAGATAACATTTTTTAATTAATATTATTATTACTTTGATCTTATTACATATATGTATGTTTATTGTATACATAATTCATTCAATTTATACCTCTCAAGTTGACACTAATTTATCATATTAAATAAATAATTACATACTTAAGAAGACAACGTTAAAGTGAATTTCAAAAGTAATTACCGCTAACTGCTCCATCTGTTAATGCACACTATCAGTTACAAGCAGCTCCGAAAAACCAATTTGATCATTTTAAAAGTTTTTTAATGTTAATCGAACAACATCAAATACTTGTGACAGATACAAATAATTACCATTTAAATAACTTTTTCGAGACTGACAAGTTGCATTTACCGGAATCTGTAAATGAAATTTGATTAAAGCAGTTTTAAAAATATTTTGATATTAAAGGGGGTGTATATCGTTTTTCTCAATGACGAAATTCACACATATGCACGGAAATTTAATTTTTGACATGTCAGAAACGTTAAATGAGTTTTTATAAATTTTCAGTTTGCTGGCTGTCAATATTTCAAACGTTTGATTGACAGTTTTCTATTAAAAAAACTACTTTTTCAGTTGTTTATCAAAAATATTTATCTTTCTACAATATTGCCTTAAGTTGATTTTAGCATGTTATAAGCTCAAAATAAATGTAAAATCATAGCGTAGCATACAATAAGCCTCCAAGTACCATACTGCGTTACTTGGCGCTACTAAGGTACACACCAAGTAAGAGTAATTTATATTAAAACGACAGCACAGAATTGCTTTCAATCAATTCAAATCGATGAAGGCAAGTATAATTTGCCTCTTGACTTGACACAACAAAAGCAGAAATCGTCACAATGTAAGTGAAGTGAGGAACTAAAATAACGTTCGGTAACAACACAAAACTGCCACACTTTGACACATTATTCAAAGGGCGCACACAAACTGCCTGAAATAAATTTATACTTTTAAACATATACGCGCAACTTTCTTGAAGCTTATTCGACAAAAGCAAGAAGCCAAATAAGATTCGTAACAGTTTTTCAACCAACTTTGTTCGTACTGTTTTTCTCTTTCCTGGTCATTATTAAGTATGATGCTTTGCCGTGCTTGGCACTTAAAGTTCAAGTGTGGAAAAGCAAAACAAAAAAATTCACATTAAAAAAATTGTGGTAAATAATTATTTATACGTTTTACAACGTCATAAGGTGTGCTGAGTTGGTCATAAGATTGCATTAAGCTGTGCAGCAGCAAACGCAAGCGTCGCACAGCGGTGACACAGTCACACACACACACACACACATAGACATGAATACATATATACGGCAAAAGGCAACAGTAGAAAATGTTGACAACCATTGCACTTAGACTTGTACAAACAGGTTTTTAGTTAGAGTGTGTGAGAGAGAGAGAGAGAGAAGAGCTGCAGGCACGCACGTACGCACTTCATAAGCAGGCCAAAGACGTTTCAAGCACGTCTTCCACACGTACCTTACACAACTTTGTGCGTTCGTGTGTAAGTTTCAGCTTGTATGTGTGTATGTTATAAGTGTGTGTGTGTCTGTGTGTGTGAGTACTAATATGATTTGCTGCGCTTTTGTTGTAAGGCAAATTCTGCAACCATTTTGTCTAAATTTTCTTTTTTTCATTTCTCAACTTGAAAGTTGTACTTTTACACGTCTTTTCATATATAATTGTATACTTCAATGCAGCACATTTAACATAATAGTTTACACCGTAAAAAAAAAATTGCCAACTAAAGAAAACTATAAAAAAAAACATTTGACATAGCAAACATTTAAAGATACTAAACTACATACATTAGCATTTGCATTAAAAGTAGCATAGATATTTATACCAGCAACGGCAATTTGCAGCAATGCACACGTATGCATTCACATGTACACAGACATCATTACATACATACAAATAAACACCGAAAGTCACTCGAACTGAACATAATATAAAACACGCCAAAAGGAAACAGCAAAAGCAGCAAACGATCCTGTGCCAACTCACTGTACGAACGAACGAAATGTAGTTGAAAATTATGAAAATTATCTTATTCGCGATTTTTATGCCAGGAAGTTTGCGTCTAAATGTCCATAAAAGTGAAAGAGTCATGGTGCACATTTCTCAGACATTAAAAAAAAAAAAAACAGAAAAGGGGCAAAGCAACGACAGCAACGGCAGCTGCAGCGGCTTGGAGTGCTCGGTGGGCGTGTCTGCTGCCCAAAGCACATTTAACAAATGCAATCTTTCTTTTTTATTTATTCATTTCATTTTTTTTTTCGCCAGTTTTATTTTTAAGTTTTTTGTACGTATTGCGCATACTTAAGCCAGTGCTGGCAAACGCCCACTAAACCTCCCACTTTCCGGATGTTTGCAGACGGCATGTCATCATAATAATAGAAATTAAATGCAGTTCCAGTTGCAGTTCCTTAGTCAGGGTAATAGAATTAAAATTACTTGGACGCCTGCCATGAGCAAAAATAGTAAAAACAAAGGACTCATTAGAACCAAAGCACGAAGACGAAGACAATAAAAGTGCAAAGCACTGAACGAGTGTATTAAAAACACAGTATTCGTAACAAAAAAAAAAAAAAAAATGGTGAGATAGCCAGCCAAACAACTATGAAAATTTATACAAATTTTAAAAACATCAGAATTTTTACCATTAGTTTGGTTAATTTGCAATCGCATTTAAAGAAAAATTTAATACAAAAGTAGAGTTAAATTATACAAAAAAAATACGCATAAAAGTATGCAATAATTCGTTAAAGCTCAATGACCACACATCGCGCGCAATCAGTCGACGGCAGCCCTGCATTACGATGCGTATACGTGTTGCAAATGCTGCCAACAACATGACATATGACTTTGCAATTTTCGTGTGCATGTATGTTTGGCGTAAGGCTTACAAAATGCATACTTCACTATTTATACATGTGTATGTGAATAATGGAAAAAAATTAAATCAGATTGACGTGAAAATAACATAAAAATGAATAAGCGGGCTTTTGCAACCACAGCAATGAAAAGCGGTTGGCCGCACATACTCACTGGCAGCAACTGCCACAAAATGAAATATGCTGCAATTTGTTATCAAGTAAAAAGGGAGAAAAAACGAATGCACATGAAAAAACGTAGAATAGCCAACAAAGCCGAAAACTTGATACACTAATGAAATTTTTTTTTTTTTTTAATATTTACATATTTCACAAATACTTTACATTTCTGCACGCTGCTACAAGACGCCTGGCAAAACGAATAAGCCAATCGTTGTACCATGTAGCGAATGCACATCAAAAATTGTTGAAATCAGCAAAACGCAATATAAATTCATTATTTGAGGTAGACCCTTTTGATGTGTGATATCTGAAGTGCGTGTAATTGAAAATGTTTATTTAAGAAACATTTGAATTTTTATAATTTTACAAATAGTCCCAAATATGTCAATAATTTTTTTTTCAAAATGCCATTAATGTATGTAAACAGTTAATAAGGCTTTTTTATGAAGTAATAGCGAAGTGGTCTTGATCATCATCTTAACAATTAATATAAATTCTAATAATTTTAAATTAATGCAGTATATGTATTATAATTGCATCACCAAAATTTTGGCAAATTACGTATGAATGAAAAATATTTCCCTTTTTGTTTTAAAGAATTACAATGCGACAAACATCTGGCGTCTATAAACATCGACTTGTAAAGCAACCACACGCACAAACAACATTCTTATTAACATTTTAATACTTTACTTTGACCATTATTCTAACTTGCTAAGTTATTATTGCAATGCCCTTGTGCCAGTTTCTAAACAACTTCATATCCCACTCCATTCTTAATGACGCGTTACAACACAATCGCACTAAATTCTAATGATATCTAATGTCAATGAAATTGCTTGGAATCGCTGCTTGCCCAATCTGTATAGAAATGTCATTTGTTCTAATGCGAAGGCCAATTGCATGTCATCAGCATAAATGAGAAAATCTATAAAAAAAAAAACAAAACAAATGAGAAAAATATGATTGCACCTATTAAAGTCACTTGCGGCAAGCCAAAATATGAACAATTTCAAATTAAGTTGTATGAATACAGAAGCACAAACAACATGAAAACGCAAGTGGACAAGGAAAAAAAGTTATGAAATAAAATAAAATACTAAATTTAGTATACAAACAAGTGAGACACAAAAACTCGCTTTCATTATATGTGTAAGAACATGTATATTTATCTAACAACAAGTCAAAGCGACAATCCATTTTATTTGAAACAAAAAGAAGATGACTTTTTGATACCACAAGACACAGACACACACACGCACAGACACCAAGACAAATCGAATAAATACAAAGTGGGACTATCACAGTTCGATTTGATAGTCGAAACAAAAACGGAAATCAAATTGTCGAGCACACATTATTGTACATCATACTGCGATATACGAGTATGATTTCATTTAGACGTCTAACGCCGACTATCGACTATCTAAATACATGACACGTGTCCTACATATGCGATTTATTGTATATTTTACTTGGCAGCCCGAACAATCGATTTCTTACCTTTCCTTTGGTTCTCAAATTGACTTTTATTGACTAATTAAATGACTGACAGGTATATCGTCGTATGAATCTTTTTTCAGATTTGCTTTTTGAAGAGTAGCATTCTAATTAAAATCCACTTTTATTATTTGGCATACAAACTTTTTCCCATGATAGCAAAAACTAAATAAATGAAAAAATAAATGCCATCCTAACAAACAAAAAAAACTGTGGTCTAACATTTTTATGCATTTTCACTAAATGGTGTTTTGTTCATTGCGAAGCAACCTTTGAGTGGTCACAAGAAAAAATGTCATGTTATTTTTAAATGAAGGAATGCTTTGAGTTAAAAAGTGGAAAACCTTAAAACTATTCATACTTTTTTTAAACTTTTTGGTTGCGTATGAATAAAATTCCTATGGAACTAAAATAAGTAAAAAACAATGCACAAAACAGAACGAACGAAAGCAGACGAAGATGTCATGGACAATGCATGAGAACCAACGTCACTAAGCGACAAAACAGACAAAGGTAATGCAAAGACAATATGGAAAAATTCCTCAAATTATGCATAAATTTACAAAAGAACTAATTTACATTTATTCCTAAAATTGAATACATGTCCTAAATCAAATCTCAAGCTAAATAAAACTGCATTTTGGGATATATTTTTATTAAGGAAGTACAGAGTGGCAAATAATTACAAGGCAAAGTAACTGATTCTTATATCAAAAATGTATCTAAAACTAACGCTTTATAAAAAGTTTCCATAATTTTTTGTCGTTTTTTTTTTTTTTGAGCCTACACCATATTTATTTAGTATGCTTGACTATATGTGTGCAAAATACAAAGTAAAATGTGCTTGGCTTATCGTTTAAAAGTTAACAAGCAAAAAACTTTTGATTTTCTCAACAAATACTTTTAAAACGCAGGTAAAAATAGTTTGCACACAATATTGGACGCGTCCTTGCTTGACTTCGTTAGCGGCATGAAGTGGCACGGTGTTGGGTAAAAAGTTACCTTTAATGTGGTAAAGTTTCTTTTTTAATGATATGGCATAAAACGTAACGTTTTTGAAACCTTCTACTCTATGATGAGTTTATTAAAACTTTGTTGAAAACCCATCAATCACTCACAGTTAACGTTGGCACATCATTATATAAATACAATATACACATAAGCATGCACGATTAAAAGAGCTTAAAAAGCTACAAATATATAGACAATTTTACAATGAAGTAAAAACAAAATTTTGCAGTTTACGTTAAATTTTTAAGAGCCTTGTGCATGGAGAGCAAAGACTTGAGTTGCATATATTTTGAATTCGAAAATCACACTAGCACAATATTATTTAAACTCTGAAATAGTTTTATTTGCTGTTCTCTTGACAATGTAACATTGAATTTACAAACATAAGAAATTAAAACAAATGATAGTAAACCAACTTAAATAAATGTCAGCCATCTCAGTTATGCTCGCCAAGCTAACAAAATTCTTTTTTAAAGAGTCTGCTCAACTCATACAAATATATTTCATTGTCACTTGTAATGCACACTTTGTACGTCCTTATCTTTCACTGTAACGAGGTCATTACTTTACTCTTTTACATGTTTTTTTTTCTTGATTGTACGCCTTTAACGTCGTAGTTAATTAAGTCACATAAATGCGTGACTTGCTGTCACTTGTAATCAAATGATGTTCTTCACAAAGACGGCAACAATCATGATAACATTGAGCGTGGCGACGGCTTTGTTTAACTTCCGGTTGCACTTCTATCTTTCATTTTACGAAATAAAAAATGTTGAAAAAATAAATTTTAAAATAAAAAAAACTATTGTTTGAATAGTTTTTTGTGAATGAAAAGTTAACACAGAATACAAGTTTATGGTACAAAAAAAAAATAATTAATTCAATTTGTTGCATGCTCTGTTATTAATTAAGTTAATACTTTAATACTTAATTGTACAAAAAATTTCAACAATAATATAAATATAATAATGTGGTTGTGCAACTTTCCTACAATCCATATGACTTTTGCGCAATTTTTAAAGTAAAATACGGCGCTACTTAAAAAATATTGTACTAGTTGGAACCAATAAATTGTCTAAGAATTCAAGGTTATATATTTTCAAAAAGATATCCAGTTTCTGTAATGATTGTTTCATTATATAAATTGAAATGGAAATATTTTATTGAATTTTTTCTTTTACTAAAAACTGTTGGCTTAAATCGTTTGCGGTTTTGTGCCAAATATTTGAAGACATGTTTATTAAATAAATATTTATATTATTTCATCACAAAGTTTCTTCTTGATCGTTCAGTTCAGTTGATTACATTGCATAATTAAATAGAAACAATGCTGACATCGAAACATCAGCAATACTACACTCGAAGGCATCAGAAGATACTCGTATTCATGTATAAATTCGTCTATCTCGGTGTAACATGTTGACGTTGAACTATTTGTATCAGCTTATTTATTTATTCATTCTTTCTTTTAGTTTGTTTGCTTATTTGCACTTAATTCTCATGAGACAAACATCTCACACACATACACAAATCCACACAAACACACACCTGCTATAGATAAAATAAATAGTAAAAGGATTTAATTAAGCTTGTAATGAAAACAGCAGACCGTAAATTGAGTTGGTGCATCAAATTAGCAAAAGAGATTTTAAACGTATCTTTTTTGCTTTTGTTTTAATTCCGTGTTGCAAATTTTCGGATGCATCCAGTCAACGTGTGATATCTTAATTATAGCTCCACGTTTAATTGGTATAAATATTGGTATAAATATATAATGAGATAATCAGTTGAGTTGACCTGAATCGGTGACATATATGTATGGTTACACACTACTAAATTCTTCTTGTGGTTAACTGATACATATTATTTCGGTACTGAAATGAGACAGTTTCGATGATTGCCAATAAACTAAAAACCACAAAAGTAATTAAATGTTTCAATGTCTGGCTTTGAAAATTTTCATTAAATTTTAACATACCGAGTACTTATTTGTTCTATATTTTATTATTTTTTATTTTGTAGTTTTTGTGTTGTTTTTTTTTTTTTTATTTTTAATCAGTTTAACATGTTACAGTCATAGAAGCCGCAAAGCTAAATAATTGCTAATTGTTTTAAGATAATTGATATGACCAGTTAAAATTAGTGAACTGTAATCAAAAATGCTGGCCATTGAAACGGAAGTTGATTAAACAATTATTTATCATTTACATCAATAAAAACTCTAGTGTCAAAATATGCAAACATTTCAGTTCAATTAAAAATTAAATAGCAAATTTCGTATACGCGATGTAAAAATACACAGTAAAACTTCGATAACCCGGTCACTCGATAATGCGGACATTCGTGTAATTCGATTTCGATATCAGAAGTTATAGCAGCAAAAAATTACCAAAGCGGTAAAGGCGTAATTGAAAATCTCATGTAAACTTTGTAGTCCATTAATTTATTAATTATTTCAGAATTTCAAGCAATATCTCACATAAGATACAGATGGGAAATTCTCACAATATTTCATCAAGAATGAGGAAAAATTGGAAATTAAAAAAAAATCACGTAAACTAACTAAAACTAAAAATAAATTGAAATTTGTCGTTTTTAAACTTAATTTATTACAATAATAAAAATACATTTACTGTCATTATAAAACTGAAAATATCCAGTAATCTGAACAATTCGGATACTACCTATTTTTTTGTATGTATTTAAAATTCCTGCCTACAAAGCCACCAAGGACTTCTAAGTCACACAATTTTACCAAACTTTTTATTTTCATTTTTGTTTCCCCCTCTCTACGCAGAAAGTTCAGCTTCAACTTGTTTAAATTAAGAGTGTAAAAAAAAATCAAACGACAAAATCCACAATCAAGTCTCAATTATGTCTAACTAGAAAAATAAAATAAAACAAGAATTGCTTAACACTCAATATACAATTAAGGACACAAATTGTGTTACTAATAAATCCGCCATCAACGCAATTCGAAACTGTTTGAATGAACGAAGCCAAGTGGCGCAATTCCAGCCTGCCAAGCCCAACTCTCGCACTCACCAAATCTCACTTGCACAAACCAACACCAACAATACATACACACATACACAAACACATAAACATGAAGCACTTTATATAAAATTCACTTTGTCTGTCACCTGACTGACAAACTCTCGACATACACCACGAAATGTTAGCAAACGAGCAGTCAAGCATGAGTGCGATGAAGTTTCGCTGCACACCCACACAAGCAACCACTTCCATACCACACACACACTTACAGAAACATACAAACAGATAGACTTTTTGAAGCGGCTTCTAGATTTCGTTCGTTACGCTTTTAGCATAACGGTATAAAGCGTTTGAGTGCCGCCGTCAGCCTTAATAGACTTTTTTTGTCTTTCCTTCTTTTTTTTTTTTTTTCTCACTTGTAGTCGAGTCGTCACACAAAAAAAATGTATGTGCTTTTTTTAGGTTAAGTATACGCCGTCAACGTAATTTGTTTGCTTTTCTAATTACGTGCACAAAAAAAAAAAATTGAAAAAAAAATTTTGCGACGAGATGTGTGTACGTGTGTCCGTTTGCTAGGCTGTCGAACGTCAGTTTCCAATTTATTGATGCAAAAAAAAAATCCATTCGCTGTGCGACGTGCGAAAATTGATTGGAAATTTATAACTTGACTTGGGGCGAGCGATTAACCTCTTCCAGAACGTTTTCAATGTTTCGATGTAAGAATTTTTTACTAAAGTTCATACAGAAATCTCCGATTACGAGGGTCGCTTGATACAATTATTTGGCGCTGTAAAAATAGTAACAAGTTGAATTGTACGACAAAACTTATTTTAATATCTCGAAAAATTCATAGAAACTAAGTTGTACGAATTTAATAAAGACTTTCGGCACAACTTTGTTGCATTTATTGTTGGTTTTGTTGCTGTTGCTGCTTTGAAACGCCCATCAAACGCACTCAGTCTTAATGGGCGTGGCAACATTGTTGGCGTACAAATGAAATATGTAAGTAGGAATGTGCGGGGGCGTAGGCGAGACTACGTCAGTGTGTGCGTGTGTGTGAGTTTCGTCTAAAACAACATTACAATAATTGTTTATGTGTGTGTGTGTGTCTGACGACGTGAGTTTGTGTGAGTATGATGGTCTCCGTGTGTGTTTGTACACATTTCAAGCCAACTTCAGTCTAAATTGCTTAAATCTGAGAAATTCAATTTATTTTATTTTCGTTTTTTTTTTTTCTTTCAATTTTTCTGTAACGTTTAGTTTGCTTTTGGTTGATCTTTTTCGTACGCTTATTTCCCCTAGGTGATGAAACAAGATACAAACGCACACACACAGAAACACACAAATAATCATCTAAATGAAGACACAAAATGGCGTTTACTCTTGCCAGCGTTTTAGACTTAAAGCTTAAATATTTGCAGTTCAGTGGAATTATAAAAGAAACGAAAAGTCTTAACAGCAAAAGCGAAGCAGAACAGAACAGTTGAGGCTAATTTTCAGACAGCTGCCAAGCGCTGCCGTGTCTGTTTTGTATTTGTTTTTGTTGTACTTTTGGATGTATGTAATTGTATATCTTCATTACACCAGCCAAGAAACGAACGAGCTGTAAAATTAATTGAAATCTTATCGTGTTGAGGCATTTGAGTGTTAACAATTTTGTATGCACTTGTTGGCACAAACTTGCTTAAGCATTTCGTTTAAATTTGAAAAGAAAAAATGACACAAGTATGAAAAAAAAGCACGATAAATAAATTTGAATTTTCGCTGCCAAACAACAGTTACTGATTTCGACGCTTGGTAACAGGAAACGGATGTCAAACGGTGTCATCAGCCAGCCAGCCAAGCAAGTACTTATTGCCTTGACTGTCTTGCGCCTACACACACACACACACACACAGACACTCATATGGTATTAAGCACACGTGCGCGTCGGCAAATGCAATTGGCTGCGAAAACCTGTGTTCAAAACCAAAGTAAAAGTAAAAGTAGAGACAAAAAAAAAATTAAAATAATAAAAGTTCTCAGAAAACATTTCAAACGCAAATGTGTTAAATTCGTTTGCTGAGTTTTGTGCGTGGCAAACTGAAATCTGTTGGCAACATTTTTGCACATGTCTTACGTGTCTGATTGCCATGTGGCAAAACTCATTTTATTTAATGCAGCATGGTAATGAATATAAAATTTTCAAGTATGTCACAAAAACAACAATAATTCTTACATTCTTTTTTTTTATATCAAGTAAATTTCATTACATTTAACATTGACAAAATTACATGTACTGCAACAACAAAAAGTCAACAGTTAAACGCAAAAAGTTTTACACTTTTCGAGACAAATTTTGTTAAGTAGCTAAGAGACTTCATTGTTCTTATTAACTGCTCAGGAATTGTAGTAAATAAGACACAGGAAATGTTGCTCATACATATGTATGACTCGCAATGAAGACACTTTCAAAGTCAGCAAAATGCGAGTCAATCATTTCTGATTTACTGAGCTTATACTAAGCAAATGTGCATTAAAATCGAACAACTTAACTCGATCCCTGTAAAATACACCTTACTGTCAATACAGATACTTTGAGATATTGAAATGTCTAACTTGCTCGAGAACTCATTATCTTTATTAATAAATGTTTATTTAATAAATTCACTGAAGTGATTGAAAAATAATATGTGTATTTTTAAACACTTTCCTACTGGTAAATTGTTGGCGCACGCTTTTTTGTAATTTGATATCTCAATTATTATTTATTATTCTTTTTATTGATTTGCACAACTCATGAAAAACACTTTCAGGCACAACTTGATGAACACTCTGAGTGTCAGTCACTAATATGCAAACATTTACGCTTTGTTTATTTAGTCGATTAAAATATCATTTTATTCAATTTAAATATTTGTCATAGTCAGCATTAAATGACGCTCAGATGTGCGCACTCAAGACAAACAACACTCACTGAAATCACTCAACTCGCTCAAAACAAACTCAAAATTTTAAAATAAATAAATAATTCTTATCAACGGCAAAAAAAATGCTCAAATCAAATCGTCAAAGCGTTTGTCAGCAGCAAAGCATATGAGATGCGCTCACTTGCCATTATCATTACGCTGAATTGGAGCTGTTGCTGCTGCTGCATGTGTATTTCATTGAAGAGCAACTAGAAAGAAGTAAAAAAAATGAGGAAAATAATTACGACAACCGCGTATGAAGAGCAGCAACAGCAAACGAACGTGCTCAATTTATTTTGCCGGCACTCACATTTCATTTGTTAGTTGAACTTGGTGCCGTCGGTAACGTTGGCGTTCACCAACAGCGTGAAAAACTTGTACGTTGATCTTGAAAAATATGTACATACATATATAATACAAGAAAATTGTTAAAACAAAAACAAAAAATTAATTAACACTAACGCTAAGAAAACCCGTTCCATATATGTATGTAGAAGCGTTACATGTGTAAGCAGCATTGCTAGTCATGTGTTACATTCTAACATTTTTCGGTCTGTTAAATTCGTCGCGTCTGTATGGATATTGCAATGTAAACTACAGTGCCGGCAATAAAAAATGCACGCTGCAATAAACAAAGTCTCATCAACAACACCTGTCATGTGAACTGCACGCCAATTATATGCTCTCGCTCTCGCTCTTTCACTCGCTCATTCGTTGTCGTCAGCACGCGCCAATCGCAATTGATAAAACAAAAACAACAAGCAGCTGCTGTTGCTCAGCATCAATGGGTGTGATTGATATGAAAACCACTTTTGCTGCATTTAAAAGAGCAGTGACAACAACAACTACGGCCGCATAGGGTCAATGAACAAAAAAGTGCAACAATTATTTTCTTTTTTTATTGTGCGTGTGTGTCTTTTTATTGTTATTATTGTTGCGACTAAAGTAGTTGCTCATGTTTTGTTAATGAAAAATAAAAATATTAAAATAATAAAAAATGCAAATCAATTGAAATTATTGAATAAAAATCTACATTTTAAATAAAAGAATGGAAAATGGAAATTAAAACAATTTGTGTTTTTTCAAGATACACGCACACGCCACACATACACACGCATGCACAATTAATAAGCAACAACTGGATAAATAGTGCAATAAATAAATAATTAATTATTGCTCTTTATTTATTGAAGGCCACAAAATCGTGCCGCCGTCAATTTTAAATGCGTTTTTTATACCATTTCATTTCAATTCATTTGTTTTTGTTTATTTCCTTGTCAGACTAAAAATAAAACACAATACAAAATCACATGAGCGCACACAACACAAAAAAAAATAAAAAATAAAAAAAGAAAACAATAAATTTTAAATCGAGTGAACAAAAATATCCAAAGACCATAATTAGAACAATGCATGGGTCTGCGTTGGAATTTATTCTTATGGTATCCATGAAATTCTATCCAAGAAGAAAATATTCCTTCTATTTAAACAATAATCGTTTTGTCTGTCTGTCTTTTGTTTGTTTGTCACGATCGTTTTATCAACTAAGACATGTCTTTGTTGGTTGTTTTATGATTTCCACTCAATGACAGCATACAGATACCATATTCCTTATCATTGCATTAGAATTGTGGCATGATAGTGATGGACCCATACTTCATAACGAAAAACCACTTCTCTCTTGTCAAAAATTGATTGACAAATTTTCAACATCATAACTCACAAACCGTATTATTACCAAACACTTCAAAGTTCAACTTGAAATTGTCCATTTTAATTAGTGAGTAACATGTTTATCTTTCTACAACAATAAAATACAAAAAAACCACAAGCTTTCGAATATGTATTTAACAATGTATTTAACAAGTCATCGTAACTCCAAAATTGATATCACAAATTTTTTGCTATTGTATTTTATTGTATTTGAGACAACTAATCAGACATGTCAAGCCAACACATTTAAGTGGACATATGAAGTGCGGGAAATGGTGCAACAACCTTAAAAATTTGCCCTTATCTGCTTATATATAAGTGTGTTTATTAGCGATTATAAAGAAATTACCAACAAGCATAAAATTTAACCTTTTTTTTTGGCGCTTCTTATCGACAACAGAAACACCAACAGAAAACACAAGTAGGTTTCAAATTGTTTTAACAAATCATTTTACTTTATATCAAACCAACGGCCTTATTTTTTACGGGTAGTTTGAATACTAACAAAAAACTAACAACAAATTCATAACAAAATATTTGTTGTTCTAACAATGCAATTAGTTTTAAATGCGGACATATGTTATTTAAATTAAAAAACTAAACAGATAAACAAAAACTCAGATATCATCTTAGTACTTCAGTAAATCCCTTTCAATTGCAGATATTCCTTTTAAAACTACCCACTTGACAAGAACAATAAACCCGACTGTGTGCAGCACACTTGTCACCCAACCAGACAGGAGCATTAATGCTCGCATGCTCGCTAATTGAGCCTCTCTCTCTCTCACTCACCCTCACTCGCGCAGGCATGAACCGTACGGAAATTAATGACTGATTAAATAAGCACGACGCGCATGTGGATAACTCTTCAGTATTGTTACTCGCGCAACGACAACGCGCGGAACACGGTCGATGGCGCACGTTACGCTTTTGCTTTTTTTATCAAACCGATCGTGTGTGTGTGTGTGCGTTCGTTCATTGTAAAGTTCACACATAACAAATGCGGTTCAAGCGTATAAAGCAAACAAGTGAAATAATTAATAAAATTAAATAAATAATGACATTTAAATAATCAAAAAAAAAAACTGAAAAAAAAATAATTTAAAAATACTCAATTTGTTGATATATTTTACTTACACACATAGTGTTTCTTTGTTTTTCTGGGTCTAAGCTTCGTTGATTGCAGAAACGAAAAATACAAATAAAACATAAAACAATAGAAAGAGAGAGAAGCGTATTTATGTTTGTTGCTTTTTGACAACCTTAAACGATAATCGTTCAAGTGCATACACAATAATTGAAAAATAAAAAGCCAAATTACAAAATAAAGAATTATAAAAATAAAAGAAAGAACAAACAAGTGTAATTTCTTTTTGTGTTTTTTACTGTGCTGTAATCATAACTAAACAAACATTTGGAATAAACGAAAATGTCAAAATATCAAAAACTTGACAGTGAACAACCAACGTATGTCGAGCATGATGATAATGATGATGATGATGCTGATGGTGATGATGATGATAATGATGTGTACGATGAAAGTTTTTCACTTTACTTTGATGATAAATACAAGAACAAAGCTAACAGTAATAGCAGAAGCAACAACAACAATGAAAGTAATATCAATGATTACAATGATAGCAGCAAGAGCAGCATTAACAAACTGAATCTAAATGTCGGCAACAATCACAGTCACGGCCACAATGGCAATCACAACAACAACATCAGCACAAATATTATGCTCGACTTTGAGGAGCATACTATGGAAATTCCACTTTTGCGAAGCAACAGCAACATTAATCTGGCAAGTGTTTTTTTTTTTCATTTCGTTATTGTCATTAAATGTTTGTATTAAATGTAATTGAAGTTCCATGCATTACATAACCTTTCTACTTCAAGTTGCTTGTTCACTCATCAAATTTAATTCATATTAAGAAATTCAGCAAAAGTTGTTGCACGAAAATTGTCTTTTCCTTATGAGTTTTGCGCTCACGCACACAAATCACGACCAACTGTAGTCTGAAGTATGTAAGGTAATAATACTTTATTTATACAAAACAATTAAGAGCGGTACTCGACCCTTTATTACCCTACATACATAATAGCCGTTACCACGCCCGAAATCTTAACCAGTAAGGGAGCTATTTTCAGCTTTGCTGAAACTTATATACTCTTGCAAGCTTTTGGAAAATCCGTTTTATAGTTTTTCTAATAAGAATCTTATAAGTTTATAAAGATAAAGGGGCATAGCCCCGCCCATTTTCTAACTTGTTTTCAAGAGTACAATGCAATCATTCTACACTTCATTTTACGATTTTCTATCCCGTCTGCTTATAGATTAATCACATTTTTAAGTTTTTCTCTATATGGGCGGTGCCACGCCCTTATGTCCGATTCTTATGAAACTTTGTAATATGGTCAAGGATTCTTAAAAACGCGTAACTGCAAGGTTTCATTTGGTTATAGTTGAAAACAAAAAAGTTTTTCTAACAAAAACCGAATTTTTAACCGATTGTTCCTATGTTCTAAACTTCAAGGATATCAGTCGAAAAATGAAGAATTTACTACAAAATTAAATTTGTTGGTGTTTGAGGGATAGGAGCGATTGCCCTCTCGGTTGATTTTTAGAAACGATTAAAAAACTGTATTAATAATTTTCTACAGTTAATTTATTAGATCAACTTTTTCATTCTATTATTACATTTTCCACAAAACGAAAGAATCTGTTATTCATACAATAAAAATGTCGATGCTTATTCGATACAACAACTATAAATAAATGAATACGATATCCATCAGTTTATAAACAACAAGAAAATATATCAAAAATATTCCATAATAAAGAAAAACCAGTAAGGACGCTATAGTCGAGTATACTCGACAATATAATACCCTGCACACACAGTAGGTGGTGCAACACTTAAATCTACAAAAATATGTTGATTTGGCATCGCCCGATCGAATAGTGTTCAAAATATCAAGTAAATTGGTCAAAAAAAGTGGAATTTACGAAAAATTTGAGTTTGTTGGTCATTGAGGGGTATTTTTCGAACAGGGGGGAATTTTGTGGTATGCAGTTTTAAAGATATATATTTACTGAGCTTGTATACAAAATTTCATGTTCATACCTTTATTAGTTTTGGAGATATTGCTTTTTATAGAAAACAACAGGGGGAGGGGAAATCAAGGGGAGGGGGAAAAATTGTGGTATGCAGTTTTGTAGAGCTCCTCATGCTGAGCCTACATACCGACTTTCATGTTTCTATCTCTTCGGGTGTTGGAGTAATAACGTTTTCAAAAAGTGGGCGGTGCTGGTTGGGCGGGAAGGAGTGGGCGTGGCACAAAACCGTTTAAACTTGATGTAGTGCCAAGCATCACGAGTCTACCCTCCAAATTTCAAGTCTCTAGCTTTTACAGTTTCCGAGAACCATAGGTGAATACAGACGGACGGACAGACGGACAGGGCTGAATCGATTTCTCTTGTCATCCTGATCAAGAATATATATACTTTATGGGGTCCCCCTCCCCTCCTTCTATGCGTTACATACATTTCGTTCAAACAAACTTAATATACCCTGACACACTGTATGTGCAGGGTATAAATATATTTAAGATATATTCCGAAGGTTTAACATTTTATTTAAAAAAAACTCTTCGATGTGCTCTAACTAAGGTACCACGGCATATTAATTGTATTCATTTGTCAATAACACCGCAGCATGACTATGAGCCAACCACAGAATACAACAGTGCGGATGATTGCCGTTGTGCACAGCCCGGTTTCGGTGCGAATGTCAAGTGTAAATCAGCACAAGAAGCCAAATGCAAAATGTTGCTAGCAATTTCACTTTGCTGCATATTCATGGTGAGTTAACACAATTGACACATGCACAGACACGCATACACAATTTGATAATGATAAATTTATATGCTTGCAACCGCAGATCATTGAATTCCTTGGAGGTTACATTGCCGGAAGCCTCGCCATTATGTCAGATGCTGCTCATTTAGCAACCGATTGCATTAGCTTTATTATTGGACTGGTTGCCATCTGGTTGGGCAGTCGACCGCCCGATGGGCGTATGTCATTTGGTTACAAGCGCTTGGGTAAGTTCGTCCTGCATAATGATTATGCCGCAACGCCATGTTCATATTGCTCATGTTGGTTGCAATAACGCCAACACTACTGCAATAATCATTGCCTTGGCACTTTTGTTCATTGATGCGTTTGACACCACAATTATTGCCCGAAATACGCTTTTAAGCCAACGAAAGGAGTTCTAAGCACTAATTGTCATCACTCATGGTATGCAACGACAACTGTTGACTGTTGATTCGGCAAATTATGTAAATTTATTGAAGATACAAAACATGTGTCATAATTAAATCTTCTCTTCTTGTTGTCGCCGCCGTCATACGTATAGAGGTGCTGGGCGCTTTGGCATCCATATTGGGCATTTGGATTTTGACGGCTATGCTCGTCTTGATCGCAACACAACGCATCTTTACAAATGATTTCGATTTGGATGCCGACACAATGATGACAATATCCGGAATTGGCATTTTAATTAATATTGCGTGAGTACTTGAAATTTCTTTATTATTTTTTCTTTCGTTTAATTACCAATTAAAAACAATAATACAGAAATTTTCAAAAACCATCAAATTGTTTTTTGATTGCATTTTGCCAACAGTTTATTATTTTTTTATGGGCATTTGTTATTATTGTTTTATTAATTAAATTGAATTTTTGCTTATTTTTTGTTGATTTTCTTTCAGCATGATTTTCATTTTACACGGCTCATGGTTTATGCAGTCAGGTGCTATAGGACATGGACACAGCCATGCACATGGACACGAACACGCGCATATGAATGTAATGTCGGCCATATCTGACACAGAAACAACAACAATAACAACAACAGCGACAGCGACAATACCGAATATAAACAGCGATGGTCAAAATGGTTTAAAGCCACTTCAGATACAAACATCAAACGAGTACGTTTTATGGTATTAAAGTATGCATGTACTGTGTATGTATGTGTGCATGTATATATCCATTTATTGTTGCAATTTTATTTGGTTACATTTTTATTGTCTGCAGATATTTTCATTTGGGTTTCATCACTTCACGTATTTAAATGCACTTCAACACTTCAGCATTGAATGCGATTTTATTCAAGTTATTATATTTTTTATTTTAATAAAAACACAAATAATTAAAAATTAAATATCATATATGTAAATAAATATCATTTTGATAAAGACCTGAAATCGGTTTAAATCGCTTCAAATCATAAATATTAAAATTTTGAAAAAATTATTTATATTCAATTACAGAATTTTGTTACTTAGCCACTAAGAGAAACTTCAACTTTTTTTTCAATTGCAGACATCAGCACAGTCACAGCCATAATCACAACCACAGTCACAGTCACAAAACGACCTCAGAACGAAATTTAAATTTGCGCGCTGCAATGATTCATGTCATCGGCGATTTGGTGCAAAGTATTGGCGTGTTTCTTGCCGCGATTTTAATAAAATTTTGTGTAAGTCAAATGTCTAGACAAATTATTTATCATTGCTCGTGTCAAGTCGATGATTGACATCGCTACTGTCGCCGCACCATGTTGACAACAAAAGTCAATTAGTGCTAAAAATAAATCAATTAGGGTTGGTTTAGTGGCACGAACGAAAGCAAGCGTACAATAATGAACATCTAATTGAATTCAGTGCATGCACTCATGTCTACTTCTTCTTCTTCTTTAAATATGTCTTCTACAGCCGAGTGCAAAGTACGCGGATCCACTTTGCACGTTGCTCTTCTCGGTGATTGTCGTCATGACGACAGTGCAACTGTTTAGGGAATCGTTGAGCATTTTGCTGGACGCTGTGCCGCATGGCATTTCGCTGCATGAACTCGAAATGGATCTAACTAGCATTGAGGGTGTCAAGTGAGTGCAAATGAATTTAATAAAATAAAATTAAATTAGTCTAATTGAATTGAATTCCTGCAGATCGGTGCATCATTTGAACGTTTGGAATCATATGTCAAGTCACAGTGTCATGATGGCACATTTAGTTGTAGGTGCGTGAGTCAAGCGACGACGCGAACGTGTTTGTTTCTTTAATTAGCACACTTTAAATTGCAGATTTACTAACCGACAGCAACACTGTACTGGACAAAGCCACGCGACTTGCTACAAGCAGCAAGTACAACATAAAGCTTGTCACCATTCAAATCGAACGTTTGGCACTTTAAAAACGAGCTACCAATTTAGTTCTACCAGCTTCTTATGATTGACCAAAGCCTGTCTGTTTGCGTGATGTGTAATAAAGTAAAGTAAAGATAATATAGATTTATTCATATATGTGATAAGTAGTAAAAAAAAATACGTAAACAATTACTATTTTACTTTAATTAATTTTTTTATGTAATGATAATGATGATTCTTATTACCTCGCTTAATACATTTTTTTATAATTCCATTAAATGTCTTATTTTCAAAAATCAATAAAGCAATAAAAGCAATTGAAATTTAAAAAAAAAAATACTTTAATACTGAATTAAGATTTGTATAGACGAACTAGCGGATGTTATCTGCCACCCAAAATTATAATATACAGATAATATAGATAGACAATATGTCATTTGATATGGAAAATTTTATATTTAATACTAAAATTCTCGTAAAGTTTTTTATAAATCCGAATCTGAAATCAGATTCATTTGTTCCTAACAATCTCTACCTCTTACTTAAAATAATATCTTTGCAATATCTTAATTACAAGTCAGAGAAGTAATCCAGCATCAAAAGAAAAAAGCAAATTGGCTACGCAAAACATAATTGAGCCTTGGGGCTTCTGTATGTTTCTATGAAAAGAAGCAAATCTAACCTAAGCCCAGCATATGTACCTACATTACACACCATTAGAAAAAAAAACTGGCTGGCACAACACTACTAATTTGTGCGCCTTCAAATTATGTAAATTTCATTTACTTGTACTGTAAGTATAAACATATATATGTATATACATATATACCTATATGTGTACATGTAAGTTTGGTAATGTACTTCCGTATCGCATACATATGTATGTACTTACTTATATTGAGAATAATTAATTATTAACCTTTGGGTTCTAATGCTACATCATCATCATCAAGCAAACGATTGGTTTCTGATGATAAAAGTACTTCAATAAAGACAAAACTTAGTATGCAACATTGCCCGTTTCATTCTATAAATGCACACACACATATGTATATATGTATATTTGATTTAATTGTTGAGCTGTATTTCTTTCCTAATAACTTTATATACAGTACAGTTATTGCAGTCGAAACAGTCTGAACCGCACAACTAGATATTTGACAATGCTTTGGGCAAAATTGTACTTGTTTGAAAATTAACCGACGAAAACAAGAAAACAACAAATTTATTACAATTGCTGAAACAAAGCATAAATAATATCATAACAAGTATAAAGCCAAAAGCATTTTGTGTTCTATTTTAAACATAATAATTATTCTAATACAATTATATGCAAATATTATTTTAACTAAGAAGCAACTCAAATGTATTCACATTTCATTTAATACGCAAATGACCTTTAAATACTTATAAAGTCATGATCAAAAATTCGATGCATAATTTATATTCTTCCTTTTGCGATTTGTCCTGTTTGTCCCGCAAAATTTGGGTGTACACAACATTGTTGAATTTTTGTACATCTTTAAACGTTGCAGAAAATTATTCTGTTTTTCTCTACAAAATTACTTCATTGACATAAGAAAAGTATTTTGAGCATAAAGACCTTAATATTAATTGAACAAACAAATCAAAAGTTTTATTTAAGGAATACCATTATGTTAAAAGGCCAAGAGATATTCTTAATGGAATATAAAGGATTTTAACTTTTTTTTATCAAAGTTTTCGCTGTACTTGGAACAATGGTGCAAATGTTTAATTGTATCGTTTACGCAAACTATTGTATCTCAAATTGCAAATCGGCTTAAAATATATCATTTTTTGGTGTTATTGTTTTTGTTGTTCGAACAAGCGTTGCTCCAAACAATCAACAAATTTCATTGAACCGGAAATGAACAAATCAAGCATAACAAATGTCATATGTAAAGGCCAAGACCGATAAGTACATATACAATCACAAATACTCACATCCATTGTATCACACCTATATGAGCACGTAGTACACGCATACAAACATCGAACGACAACACTTGAATATCGAAAAATATGTTAACACTTGAATAAATACAAACACGCCACTTAATAAACACTCAAATTTGTTTCAGCCGACATAAGGAAGTGGGCGGCCGAACTGAAGTACGGACATGGGCATGAGCGCTCCAACGGACACAAAAGTTAAAGATGTTAAGGCACATTTTTGTACGCTGTCACCCTTTTTATTATCATTTTTTTTATTGTATTTCCTTTCATATATGTAAGAGCATTTTTCGAATACAGTTCAATGCTTTCGGACACGATTAAGATATTTATAATTTATGAAGACGCAAAAGAGCACACAAACGAGAGAATTTCCATTTCAGTGCAAGGGAAATCGTGTTAAAATGATGAAGTTATTGTGCTCAAGTGGCTGAATGCAAA
This sequence comes from Phortica okadai, assembly GCA_034638295.1. Lineage (NCBI taxonomy): Eukaryota > Metazoa > Arthropoda > Insecta > Diptera > Drosophilidae > Phortica > Phortica okadai. The sequence goes on from CM067851.1 coordinate 8,661,271, forward strand.
AAAAAAAAAAAATGAAAAAACCAAAGAAAACATCGGAACGGCAACGACATCGAGGAACTCTTTGCCTTATCGCAATAAAATTTACTCACGTGTGTATAACGAAAGGAAAATTATTAATACAAAAAAAAAAATGATTGATAAATTAATAAATAACTGTGAATGTTTCAAAAATATAAAATGAAACTGACAAGTAGCATTTTTTCCAACCATACAACGCAGCATAAAATTTTAATTAGATGACAATATTTTGACCCATAATCTTTAATGCTGTATTGCTCACTTCGTTCTGTTCATTGAACTTAAAAAAAAAAATTATAATTTTGCTTCTGCTACTGAAACTAATTAATAGCAAAAATTGTACTTAGAAAAAACAGAATTTTGAAAAGAGTGGCACTTCAATTTCATCGTGAGCGCACACACACACACTTCAAAAGTGTAAATGAAAAATTAATGACATACTTTATATATTTTAACCTCTAGTCATCTTTTAATACCCTGCATAAACTGTGTAACATGGGTTATATTGAATTTGTGCAAAAGCCACAAAATAAATGCAAGTTTACTCAGGAAATAGAGAGAGAATCGTTTCGGTTCGGTTTGTTTATTTAATTTTTGAAGGCTATACAAGAACGACACATGTGATCACATCAGGTCGCTTGGTGGTTTGCCCAGCCATATCTCCAGCCATATATACACATATACCTAACATTGCTCAAACAATATAGATCTGAATATTAGAATTTCTTTCACACTAATCTACATGTGTATTTAAAAATCAACTGGCTTAATATGTTTAAGGATGGCAAGTTATTAATTTGTTTGTCATTAGCATCACTTTACAGCTTGGCAGAAGCCATCAACCAAGCCAGCTCATGTGTGTAGAGTATTACACCGTCAAATAAACTCGTCTTTAATGTTGATAATTTTTTACATTAATTTTTTTTTTTTTTTTTGGAGTTATTATGATGTTTTTTCACGTGCATTAATACGAAAAAAAGCGTAAGCATTCGTAAGGGCACTTTACAAGCAAAAATCCATATACAAACACAATGATACGCACTCCTAGCGGCACACTCCAACACTTGAACCGGCTTCGAATCGTGCCCATGCGAAGCGAACGTAATTGAAAAATGTTGAACACTTTAATCAACTCAAAAAAGGTGGTTAAATTTGGCAAATGTCAGAAATATTTCGTTTTCTGACTTATAACAATTACACAGCTCAGTTAATAATAACACCAATACAAATGAAATCAAACCAAATCGTACGACATCTTCACGATGTGTTTATTATCCTTATTGTGCCAGCCCTGTCATCTTATCCGTGTGGATTAAATACAACAATAAGTATTTTATATTTACATAATTATTTTTATTACAATAGACACGTCAGTTATGAACATCAATCTCATTATGATAAATTAAGTAAATAACCATGTTGACTAATTATTCCCAAACAAAAGAAAAACATGTCTTTGTCTTGTAATTTTTACAAACTAATTTGATTTACTCATTATAACTAGAAATATTAAAAGTATTTCAAAACAAAAATAATTCTTAAAGATTTAAATTTAATTCTATTATTTTCTTTATTTGTTGTTATGTTAAATTGAAATTGTTTTTAATCAAAGAAAAATAAAAGCATCAAATTATAAGCCGCTTATAAAATAAAAACACATTCAAAAGATATTAACTTTTGTGCAGAAAACCCGAAGACGTTTATAAGGATTTGTCAAGTAGCATTAGAAGTGAGAAGCAGTAAAGAAATATATAGCATACCTACACGTAACCATACAAACACACACAATCACGCATATGCGCAGAGTCGCATACGCATGTATTATGTTATATGATAAGCCCTTTTCCTACGCATTAAACATATAGCAGTGTTATAGCTGCTTCAGTTGCTCTTTGTTCCAAAAGCTTAGCTCAATTTTTCTTCTTATTTATGCATTTTAGATCCAAATTCTAAATCAAAATAAATGCAAGGCGAGACATTAAATTAGCTGCTTAAACTCATATTAAGGTTTACTTAGTGTGGACAAAATTTATGCTAAGAAATATCTTCAAATTTATTTGGCAGTTGATCTTCTTATTATAAATTTTTCTCTTAAGTGTATTCTTCTGAGTTATTTTTTTATTTGTTTATTTTATTGATAAGAACCTGAGCTAATCATATTTTTTGTATTCAGTTCTAAATTATATTGTAGTTAATTGTTATCTTAATGTTAATCATTACTTCTTAACGCTTTCTAAATGTACCAAACAAATACAAATTACCACTTTAAATTTCAAACCAAAACTAAAGAAACACTAAAAACACAAACTTTAGGTAAAGGAAAACAAATAAATACGAAAATTAAATTATATGTATATGAATTATTTTACATATATCTGCGTGTTGGACTTCGTCCAGGCGAAAGCAGTTTGGGATCGCCATAGACAAATGAGTCATTTTGCTGTGACAATCGAACGCGCGTTGATCCGTAATCTGTGTAAAAATAAAGATATTCATTAATTTATTAGATTTTTTACACACAAATCTAATTAATTCTCATATTATCATAAAATGTATTAAGATTTACTTACCAAGTCGTGTCGATTCAAATGAATTTCCCGCCGGCGTTGATCTTGTTGATGATAATGAATTGTTCTGACATGAATCGTTGTGGCCGTTGCTACAACTGCAGTTGTGACGACGATCCAGAAAAGCTAAGATAGAAGAAATACAATAAAAAAAAATTATTATCAAATCAAAAACATTAATCAAATTATAAAAAAGATAATGGGTTGACGGGATAATGACGACGGCGACGATAATTTAATTAATACAATTAAAACTTTTCAATGACTTGTAAAGAAAGTATCACAATTTATTGGCAAACGTAAATGTGTGTCAACCATTTTTTTTTTTTTTTCTGGCAATTAAAAATATTATGAATTCCTTATAGACTGACAAATTAAGTACAGAGCTAAGTGCCAAGCGACATCAAGGTTTTTTTCTTTTTTATTAAAATTATGCTTACGACCAATTAAGACTTAATTGCAATGAATGAACGAACGAACGAATGAATGAAACAGCGCAACGAACCCACACAAGGGAAAATCGCAATTGGAAAATACGCCGGCATGGCAAAATTAACAAGTGCTAAGAAACCAACTGAGAAAACAAGGTGACTAAGTAGGGTAGTGAAAAGACGTTGTGGTGAAACAAAGAACATGGCTGAATGTCTTAAGTAATTAGGTGTAGACATTCTTGTAGCAACGTACACAAATATTTTGGCAACTGCTACAAAATTTGTAAAATTATTTAAATTACTAAATTCGCGACGCGAATGTCAACTGCTTTTAAGATTGCTGAACCCACAAAGACTTCGCATTGAGCCAAAAAAGAAAACAGATACAAAAGAGACGAAAGCAGCGCACGATGATGTGACTGACCAAAAAAAAAAAAAAATTGCGTAGCGAACGCTGACAACGAAACGTTGTCATTAGACTAATTTTATAATTAAAATGAATACGAGAATTCATTGCTGATATTATGCAAAACTAAGCTTATCTCACATGGACGACTGACGACCTAAAATAAAAAATTGAATACCTTAAACAGTCAACTTGTTACAAAACATGAAAATAAAAGGGTATCTAACCCAACAATTTTAAAGTGTATTAACTTCTTCAAAGAAATTTTCGACGGGTTATTTAAACATTTTTAGAATAAGTGTCAAATTTAATTTAAAAAAAAAAAACAAATACTCATTTATATTCAATGTCAATCGCATTTATCAAGTATGCATCTATCTAAGGATGTGTAATATTTACTTTGACGTGCAGCAAATTGCTTGCAAAGTTATTCCAGTTATCCCCTTGAAGTACGCTACATTTTTTACGCTACAGCTTTTGTTTTTTCTACCATGCACTTTGGCTGCCAGCAAAACATTTTTGTTGTGCCAATTTTTTAGTTTTTATTTAAATTAATTTGAAACAAAGCATTTTTAATGAAAATTTGCTGGTGCCGCGCCAATTTTAATTATTTTTATGTTTTAATTATTTTTTTTCTTTTTGTATTTGTCTGCTTTGAATTACGTTATTTCACGCTGGTAAGTTATTCTATACAACAATAATTTTAAATTTAATTTACTTCAAGTAAGAAATAAATAAAACAAACACGCCGAAAGTATCTCGACTAATTTAAAGTTATGAAATATTTGCAATTTTTTTCTAAATACTTTTTTGATGCTCTCGTTTTTATGCCAAAAATATAATCTTTATAACAACTTCAAGCCACCAAAAACCGCACGACGCCCACAGGAAAACTCTGGACAATTTAAATTATATTGTATGCTTGGCAACGATACTAAACATACAAAATAACAAAAAAAAAAAATAAATAAACTATTGAAACTGAATAAATCCAAGTTTAGCGTAAACTTAATATTTTAGTCACATGATACGACAAAAATTAAGCGCGTATGGCAAAGCAAGGCGTTCAGTGGCAACTATTCAAAATGCAAGTTAGTTAGTTTCCGCACTAAAATTACAAAAATCAAAGTTTGGTCATAAATAAGAATTTTCAAAAGCAAAAGCAAAAGCGCCAAGCAACACCAGAGACGATGACTTGCCTAACATAACATAACGCGATCAAAAACAACAACGATAGCATAGAGACGGAATGAATTTTGTTACTTTCGTAAAAAGGATGACTGGAACAACGATGGCGGTGATGATAATGATGATGATGGGCTGATATCAAGTTGTAAAAGTTTTTGGTATGCATGCACGTAATGAGCGAAAACTTTAAACTAATACAAGTGCAACCATAGCGAATTTATGATACTCGTACTTCAAGACAACACTTTTAACGTGAGTCGTTTGTATTAAATAATTGTGCAGTATTACAACTTAATTTTTTAAGTTGGTAACGTAGTTGGTAAATAAAATGTATTATACATTACGAATGACCCACGTAGACCGCAAAATTATTAATTAAACTTACCGTCTGAGTTGATTTCCGTAGCAGAGTTTGGCATAGTCGACGCATACACTGTAAGAGAGAACAGAAGCACAGCATGAGTAAAGCAAAAAAAGGAGTAGAAAGTCAAAAACACCAAAAATCAAACTGAGCCACACTGAGGCACTGCACGAAAAACGCAATTAATAAAGTTTAACGCTGTTGCTGAGAATTTTTTACCAAACGCTGGAAAAAAAAACTGTCGAAAATATTCCTCAAAACAAAAACCAGAAAGTGGCATGGGCCTTGAGCTTCGTTTGTTTTTAATTGGTTTGGATATGCGCACTGGATACCTTTGCGCCTGGTATGTATGGCTGTGTGTTTGCTTCAGCAACTTGTTTTAATGTCTGGCGTTAGTGACAACAAGGTTTTGGCCAAAGTTGTATAGTTACAACAAACAGTTTGTTATCATTTGCGTTTATAAGATATACAAAATTCGAATGCAACAAAGCCACAAATAAAAAAAACGCAAAAATGATACGAAACAAAGGTAAACGTTAAGTTTTTAGTTTTTGTGATTTCGTTTTTGTTTTTGTCTATCTTTCTATATTGAGTGCAAAGTGTTTTCGAAGCGATAATAATGTACAAAAAACTTCTACACGATTCGCTTTCGTGCAAAACTTTGTAGTCGAGAAAGTGCAAAGAAAAAAAAATACAAAAAAAAAAAAACGAACCAAAAAAAGACACGGGCAAGTTTGTGGGTGAACGCCGTTGTATTGACTCAGGGCAAAAATAAATGTCAAAAGTAAAGTTTATGCCAGGACCAAGTGACACAAGCCGCGCGCGTAAGCTCTGAACTACCAACGAACGAACCGACGAACGGGCAGACGGTCGTGAAGATAAATTCGTCCGAAGGTTGTTTATTAAAAATGCATGAAATCTTGCGATTAACTGCGCGACAAGCAGACAAAATTAATGATTTATGAGCTTTTTACTATAAACAAATTTGTATCCGAAATTTTCAGGTTAAACTAATTTTGAGTCATTAAATTTAAGTAGAAAACAAAAATGTATGTATAACATATTAAAACAATAACTTACAGAAAATTGTAAAGCCCAAGATGACGATTGCAAACACAACAAGTCCAATGTTTTCAGCAATTTTTTTCAAAAATGATACCGAACCGTCAAAAGGACGATTGTTGCACTTTTGCAGAAGCGTCGAAGCATCCTGTATAGGTACCTGCAAAGAAAAAAAAAATGGAATTTAAAACAAAATTCATAAGGACAAATAATAAAATAAAATACCAAATAATAAAAAATCAATCAATAAATTTCAATAAAGTCGGGCTCACCGACATAAAAACATATAGTCAAAATCGACGGAAAAATAATAGAAAATTGAACCAAACGAAAAATAGAATACATAAACTACAACAACAAAAAAATCAATTACAATATAAACATTCTCAAAAGAAAAGTTTAAAGAATACAAAAACTTTACTTATTCGAAATCAAATGCAGCAATTTATATATAGTCTTCCAGTTATTTTGCTAAGCAAGCTTTTTTTATGTTATCTTCGCACACATTTGGAACTGGTTGAGTGGGTGTCTTTGACTGACTTGTTAGATGCGATTTGTTTATTGCATAAGATTTTTCAAATATACGGAATCTGGCTCAAGGTTGTGGGAAATACACACAAGAAAATTTACATATATTACAGATAATACCAAACTATTCAATTTAAGTAATTTGTAAAAATTTGCGTTTTACTCAAGAATTAAAAAAAAAAAAAACAAATCTGGCTATGCGAAAAATTAAATACTTTTCACGTACTTTTTCTAGTGCTATGCCATTTTTTCGTAGGAAATTTAATTCTCTTTATTTTAACAGTCATTTTTGGAGCAGAACGCCTCACTAAGAAAATAAATCTTAAGTTTTAAGTCAATTCACACGCCAACAAAAATAATTTAAAAATGTTCAAGAACTCTCTATGGGAGGTACCCGAACGGTCATGTCTATATCAACTCGACTTGTCAGGCTGATAGAGTGTACTGTATTTAAAAAGAATGTTATCAAGAAACGTATAAACAAATAAAAAAAATTATCAATGTGACATGAAGAAGAAATAAACGACGCGTTACACGAAGAAGGACTTAATTTTCACAAGTTTATTTATGACGCTTGTCCGTTGGCTTGCTGAATTTCTGCCTGACTCGCTTGTTTCTCCCTAGATTTGCTATTAAAATTTATGCGCCTGAATGCGACACTACACACCAGAATTATGCATATGTCGTACAAGTAAAACCAACAGGCAAGGCAAGCATACTTTCTGACCGCTTTCGTATACATGACTTTCATTGTATTTGACTATGTAAGTTTTTGTTTTGTTTTTCCCTTTGGTCTGCCACTTATTTCCGTTTATGCCAGTTTGCGTTGTAAGGCGACAACTATGAACATGTCAGTCTGCTTGACCGCCTCTTTGCCTGTGGTAATGGCAGCATACCAACCAAACAACCAACCAACCAAGCAAGCCTCCAACAATATGGAAACGAGCCACGCACTTTTATTGTTCAATAACGCAGCGGTCAACGAAATCTGCGCTTGAACTTTTATGGTGAAAATATTGGACCATTGAATTATTGTGTGGCCGCAGCAGCAGCACAAAAGCCATGAGACAATATTCATGGCTCGGACTTCAATGGCTGAAAATATTGTACAATGTTGCCAAGCGTAACGTTGAAGTTGACAAAATTTAAATACAAAGTTATAACGTACCTCATGAAGTTTGGCTTTTTAATTAAAACTTGTTTGAATTTCATTAAAATGGCAAATTCTCATTACGGTAAAAAAAAGGTGAATTAAACTGCCGAATTTCAAACAAATTTTTGATAATGTTACTTTATAACTTTAAAATATATTCAAATTTGGGACTACCTTTCATTTAATGTGGCAAATGTATAGAATGTTGTTTGTGGTATTTTTAGTTATTAAATTAAGTAAATGTTTTACAATCAACATAAATTTGCTCTTACCTCAATTGTTTGCTGCGTCACGGGCGAATGCACCTGCACAGAAAGTTGCACATCCAAAGGCAACTCTTTCAAAAACGTCACCCTGTATTTAATCAAACCATGTGCTTTGGCCTCAACTTTTACATCCAAGTACTTGACATCTGATGACTTGACCTGTGCAAATCAAAGGGAATAATAGAACAGAACACAATTAAAATCAAAATCTCTATTTACTAAATTAATTGAAATACTGTATTTTCAAATAGTTTAATAGAAAACGCATTGCAGCATTTTGTTGCTGTACCACAAATTATAAGAACAAAGGTTTCGTACATACGAGAGAAAACAAAGGCAAATTGAATTTTATACAATTTTATATTTTAATGAAATTTGAATTTAACAACTACAGTAAAAACGAAATTATATGAACTAATCGAAAAAAAGGAAAACATTAACAAAGTGAAAATTATAAATGATCTAACGAAGAAGATTATATGAGACCAATTGAAATTACTTTTAAGAAAACAAAGTAAAAAAAAAACTCTATAAATGCTGTACATTTGAGAGAAGATAGAGTACATTAACTTTAACACATTATGGTAAAGTTTACAAATTTCCGTTCAACATTAACACCATAACCAGCGAACCTTCCGCAATGGTTGTTAGTCAATCACTTATAGTTTTTTTGTTCTTGTTCTAAAAATTAGACTGAACTTGAACTAACTTCAGAAGTTGTCCGGGCTAATGCATTAAACAGTTGGCAACATATGAATACATATATATATTTTATTTCTATACATCTTCTACAAAGATTGGTCACGTTTTTGAGCATCAACTGTACATTCTAAGGCAAAGACAACGACGAAGCTCAAATTTATTTTAGTTAAGTTGAGAAAATAAAATCATTTGCCATTTGTTCTTATGTTGCACTATCATTGAATTAAACCAAAATAGATGTACAAATAAATTGAGAAATTTTGCTTCTATGTCGGGAGACTTGCACACAAATTATTTTGCAAACACTTTTAAGGTAAACTTTTATTATCAGATAGACACCTCTTAATTACATTCATTTGTTTCGGAAAGAAATGCTAAAATAATACACACTAAGTGAAAGAACGGAACACTTTTTTGAAATACAATATCTGAAATAAACAATAAAATATATTTATATACATAAATATTTAATTGTATTTTTGTATTCCTGTCATGTTTTTCTCTGGCAATTGTTGATAATCAATCATTTATACAATGTTGAAAATAACTTTTACAAAATAAAAATAATATATATATGTATCTATGTATGTACTTATTTGGATTTCATTCAGAAGAATAATATTCTGAAAATGCAGTGTTGAAGTGTTAAAGAATTATTTGTTATTAAAAATATTAAAATTTAATCAATGAAAGGACTGTGGAAAAAATATTAATTAAGAATTATCACAACGAAAAAAGAGATAATTCTCATCCTCGAGTTTTATTGATACAACATCAATACAAGCAAATCAATGAAGCTACAAAATCAAGATATAAATTTAAACAGTTTCACAGTGAAATTTTAAATACGACATTTATATTTAATTATAATATCGATACGACACCAACACACACACGCATACACACAAATACATAAAATATGTGCATGTTACTCATATACCATAGCCGATACATGGGCGTAATCTGGGGGAATATTGGCGAAATTTTTTCATTAAAACAAATTGTTTGATTGAAATTTACATCGTCATTTTCATAACAGTATTCTGTTGAAAAGGTAATTATGTTTGTAGCAAGTGTTTTAAATAAAACGTCATCTCTTGTATTGCGAACCTATAAAGTCGTTTTAACAATGTTTAACAGTCAATATGAACAGGTCAAATTCGATTAGGGCTCAGCTAAAACAAATCTGACATTTCATTAAAAGCAAAAAAAAAATCGTTAATTGAGCAACACAAACTAATGGAAAAAATAGGGAAAAATATGTTTTTTTTCGATTCTCCTTGCAAGTGCAACAAAGTAATTTTTATTGTCATTTAATAGGAAGCAATATGTGTATATGACAAAAAAAAAAAATAAAATAAAATAAAAAAGAAAAAATAAAAAAATGTGCTATCACTAAAGCTGAAATCAATGAAAACGCTTTAGGGCTTAATACTTTCATTGAGGATTAATGTTGCGAAAAGCCATTTACAGATTATTTTATATATCGTGATTGTGTAAGCGAAACGACGATATAGAGCAAGTGTGAGAGAGAGAGTGACTGAGTAAGAGAAAGTTGGTATTACAATGCAGGACAGCATTAGTCAATTGTGCAGCACTGGTCTATGTGCTCACTATGAAAATATAATAAAACCGAAGCATTGAAACGTAAAGGACACAAAGCTCAAAGCAAAGCTAAAAGTAAATGCATTTGAGACTAACGTCATTGCCATAATACGCTCAATTGCACAGTTAAATAATATTAAGTATAACACAGTGCCAAGCTAACATGAGTGCAAAGTTGCAAAAATAATGAACCTGAGCTTCGTAAAGTAGCACAAAGTGTTGTCCAGCTGAGTTAAGTTAGTTAAGAGTATAGCTTAATGCATTTGCCCGTTTAAAATTGTGAGAACTATTCACATTTCACGTTGATGACAACAATAATCAAGATATAAAGCAAGACGATAAGAAATGGCAAATAAGAAAACAACGAAATTCTGCTTTGTTGAGTAAAACGCCAATTCAACTATTGAGTATCTATTGCTCACTTGAACACAACAATCAGCGTACGAACTAACTCGACAGACAGACAGACAGACATAGAATGAAAAGGACAAAGTGCAACCGCTTCTATTGAAGATCCTCTGCAGCAAGTTGCAGTTGAGTGCTTGCCTAACATACGAATTGAGCATTCGTCGAACATCCTTCAACGACTTTTTGGCGAGTACACACTTGAACAGTGCTCCATAAACTGATACCAATATACAAGCAGCTTAACACAATAATACAGACTCTACTACTCAAGAGGCTGGCTGCACATAGACACAAGAAATCTATTTTGATATACACAAACTGGACTTGACGGAAGCAAGCCGACTTGTATTTGCTTTTTTCACTGTGAAATGTATGTACATACTATGTATTTGTTTATAACTCATCACTTGCATGCTAAATAAAGTCGCTGAAAACAAAAAGTCAACTCTTGATTTCGCGTATTTTGAAATATTTTTTTTATCAAAATGATGACTGCCTTGTTTAAGGCACTTTACTCTAATGAGAATTATCCAGCTGTGGCTAATATTTTATTTAAAGCAATGAAAATTACGCCAAAGGATGAACACAATGCAAGACAGTAACAAAAACTTAGTTCACCACTTACAATGACAAAATAAGTCAAGCCGGAAACGGAAGTCAAGCAGAATGCTGTCATTTTATATATATACATATATTTTTTAACATTTAGCCGACAATGACAACGACAACAAAAACAACAACGACAACGATGACAACGACGATGGCCAACATTCCTACAAAATATTCTGTAAGTTAGTGCAATAGAAATGAAGATGTAAAAGCTCAAACCTCGACACAATTTGCTAGAAGCAACATTTCCTCTAGACAATAACAATGACGACACTCTTCGCTTGACTGCCTGCAGCATTGACATTGCAGTCGAGTTGAAGTAATACAAAATTATGCGACTCCTTACACCAGATGCGGTTACATGCACTTTAAAAAGGGGGGAAAACAAAGTAGAATAAAATAAAAAAGTATCAGTAAAAAAGAACTAAGAATAGGGCATTTGGTTCAAAATTCATAGATACCCTACACTGGGCAACGCCATACACACCACCTACCACACGTTACTACACTACACAACAACACTACACTAAACTGCATTAGACAACACTAAAACACTTCAAGCAGCAGCAGCATCATCATTGTCGTACATAAGATTCCACTTGTGTTTCTTGTTTTTGTATGCCAGCATACTCAATAGTACATTGTAAAGCAATTTCCTCTATTTTATTAGCGCATAATGTCTTTTTATATTAGTTTTTATTGCAAATTTTTTGCTGTGTGCCAGCGAACGTTACAAAAGTAGAATAAATAAATAGCAAACAAATGCGCTTTGGTGCATTTTGGTGACGCACATCTTTTTTAAAAACACGAAATGCCGGAAGTAACTTTAAGATTCTACATTAAAAAAAAAAAGAATTTAGTAAAACTTTAACAAACGATAGCACCAATCAATCTTTAAAAAGTTGCACAGTCGCTTGAGAAAAGAATTGGAGAACGAAACAAAAAAAAAACTAGTACGCCAAGTGAGTAGCATAAAGACATGAAATTTCAAACATTTCAACAAAGTGCAGCACAACTCAATGACGGTAAAAAAAAGCAATACAGATCGAGCGAAAAGTTCCGTTTAAAAACCGATTTTCAAAGCGATGTACACAAGTGTGCTAGTTTTCCTTTCCTGTTCCATAGCGTTTCTTTTATAGTTCTTTTCTTTGGCTTTACTTTTTTCAATGCACTGCATAAATTCTCAGCCCAACTCGGACTTTGTTTGCCATTGAGTGAAGTGCAGTAAATATGAACAAATTGAAAATCAGCAAAAAAAAGTGTACATATATATAAATAAAGGAAAAACTTCAATTGAATTGAATGAGCAACTGGCAGCGCGAAACCAAGAGTTTGGCAAATAGTTAAAGTGTTTCTTACAAATAGCATTCAAATGCTTCACTACACAAGCAATTGGATAAAGTAAAAGTTAAATCAAATAATAATTTTATTTATTAAACTTACCTCAACTTTTTGCAGCACTTTGTCCAAGCCACTAACAGTCAATTCTTGCTCATTCAAATTCGTTGATTGCAGCGACGTTGGCGTTACTTTGACACCCGGCACAAACTTCAATGAAAGTGTATCGCTAAGCCCATCCGGCAGAGTTGCCTGAACCAAAAGTTAAGTAAATCAAATGTCTGTGAACTTTTTACAACTACAATGCTTACCTCCAATTCGAAAAATACATCATTAGTACGCACAATGGCAAGCACTTCATTGAAGTTTGTCAGCAAATCAATTTGACAGGCATAACTGCCACTTGCCACTTCAAAAACTGGCGTCACCTGATAATGTGCAAGCAATTGTGTGCCAAGCGGTTGCTTTGAAGAGAGGCGACAATTGAATAACTCTACAGGCAACTGTTCAAGTTGATGTCGACATTTGGAAACGTTTTGTGCAATCTGTGTAAAGAGAAATACAATGAAAAAATTATTATTAATCAAAAGTTGAAATCCAAAAAAAAAAAAAAAATATTACGCGTAACTTACCAAATTTGTAAACTTATCGGTTTGCAAATGATTGCGCAGAACCAAATGGCCACGATATTCGGTGCCGCTAAAAATATCGTACGACTTCAAAAAATGAATCTAACCAGTCAATTGGCCAAAGCATGGAAACAGTAAAAAAATGAAAAGTATAAAAAAAATGAGAAATTGGTCAACATCCGGAAATCAAATCAATGCAAAAAGTTAAATTGCAATTTGTCGTCATCACAGCTATTTTTTTTTTTTCGAATTTTCTCTTTTTTTTAAGCGTCACTTACCACATCAGCTTCGCGTACTTCAACGTCGTAACTGAGGAAACCGCCTCGCGCCGTCTTATCACCATTCGCAACCACAATTTTCTCGCCCAATCTGAATCGATTGCCATGCACACGAGCAACGCCTGAAATAAATCGTGAATTGAAAAAAAATATATATATACATATATATGGCAGCCAAATGAATGGCATAACGTCAGTTCAAGAGGCAGCACGAGTTTCGGCTTTGATTTTCTAAGTGGAGTTTCTAAGAGAAGTCTACAAAAAAAAAAAAAAAAACGATTGCGTAAAAAATTGCCTCATATTTTTGGAATGACCCAAATCGGCAGCCATTTTACTTAAGGCTCGAATGTGCGCTTGCTGCTCTAGGTTCAATAAACTTACACTGATTGGATTGTGCATTAATTGACTTGAGTTTTGGTTTTGATTCACAAATTGCTTGCCAAACAAAATTTTGCCGAAAAGACATTCGTTAAACTAACCTAACATAGAAAGTAACAAATGTACTCCGTTTTTTAAACAAGTTTATTTGAGTTGTTTATAAATACTTCTTACAACAATTTTCGATGTACTTCAATAAATTCTTTCATTTAATCTATGAATGCAACAATTTTCAATTGTAAGCAAAATAGATTTAAAACATAAAATCAATAAATACAAGCAGGACATTCATCTTCTGTGTCTAAACAGCAAAAAATGTCTTTCAAATAACAAAAAATAACAATTTGAAAATCACAATGCTTAAAACCCTGAAATATTAAAAGACAAGCACAAACAATAAAGCTCACTTGACAGGGCTTAGCGTGAAAGAAAGAAAATACATGAAATGTCGCGCAATAAGGACACTCAGAAAACCCGTGAACATGCTAAGCATGATAATTTTGTCCAATGATTGTTTCGTAAATTTAAATTATATACACAAAAATATGTATAAAAGCAATAAAATATGTATTTACAAGGACTATTTAACATTTGTGAACTTAAAAACGCTTAAATGTTAAGGGTTACTTCCTGCCAACTCAGTCGCTATAATGATGACGATGACGATGATGATGACTCTGTAAATCCTTTGTCTCATTGTCGTGTCGTTGACTGAATTAAATCAATTATTTAGACATTTATGACGATGTGATGCTGCTAAATGACTTAGTTATTTACTTTCGCAATTTTACGATTTAATTAGCTACACTTGTCACAAAACATGGGCTTGACGGACAAACGAATTCCTTTGTTTACTTTGGCTTTAACATAATTTTATTGTTTTTTGATTAAATTAATTCTGACTACGCATTTAATTGAGCCTATTGAGACATTTTCAAATAAATTTAATAACATTTAACTAAAATTTACTTAACTCATGCTTCGTGCAATTTAAGCTAACAAAAAAATAATTATTTTGAACATTGAGCGTTATCAGCGTCGATAAAAGCAAAAAAATATGAAAACAAAAAACTACAAGTTGTTTATCAAATTGTTTAGGGATTTAATTAAAATGAATTACAAGTTTTATGAAAAAATAAAAATAAGAAAAAAATACTAATTAAAGAAATTTAAATATAAAGAAATATAAGACATTTACACAACTACAGAACAACTTGTGTGCTAGGCACCATTATAATAGGTAAGTCGCAGTGTAACACTCTGTGACCTCGTGATACTTTAAGCTCATTTGAATAAAAAAAAAAACAACTTTGTTTGTTTACTAAGTACCTTAAAAATTGGTTTCTAAATTAACTTTACAGTAAAAAAAATTACTACTCAAAAGCTCTTTCTGCAAAAAGGGTCTTTTGCGCTGATAATAATAATATCCATGTTAGGTAAAGCAGAAATAAACGCAAACATATCCGTCAACAGACACATCGCTCAAAATCTTTATTTACTTTGTTTTATGTGCAAACATTTATATACTTACATAAACATATACAAATGTGTGGAAATGCGTTCATTTTGAATATGTTTTTTCTTGCGCACTTTATAATATTTTCATACTTCATCAACAACCTCTTATAGAAGTCAACGCCATTTTCTGTTGGCAGTCTTGACGCCATAATCATTGTCGCCATCAACGTTTACAGCTTCAGCTCGACTGGTCCTTTTTTTTTTTTTTTTTTTTTGAGTATTTATCTGTTTTATTTCGTTTTTTTATATATACGAATATCAATACACTGCAAGACTTTTCTTTGCAATATGAGACGAAAGTGCTTTTGACTCAATCTTTGTGTTCTAGTGCAACACAAACAAAAAGTAATGACAAAGTAAGAAAATACTTACAAAGTCCTTTAATCGTACAGCAGCATTTGCGTTTATTTCTAGCTCTTCTTTATAAGTATTGTCTGTTTCTGATTCAAAATATTCGCTTTGCGTGCTTGGCTTGCATGCATTTCTTTGTGATTGTGTTAGCAAACAGATTTGAAAATGCGTAAATTCGTGCAAGAGAAAAAGAGTTTTTCTTTTATGTTTATGAATAATGTATTAATCTGCTGTTGTCATCATCATCGATTGTTGTTGTTTTTGTACTTATTGTTCCCTTTACTGTTTTCAGCAACAAATATATACATATGTACATTCATACAATGTATTTACGTGGTTATTATTTACTCCTGATCCTTATCTGTCACTTTAAGTTCATTCTAAATCAGTTTGGTTTCATATTACTTTAATGGCAATTCTTAATAACGAATCAATGCGTATCTTTTATATGAAAAATGCAACTGACACAGACTATAAATAAGAACATTTGAATTTGTCAATTAGCAAGTGACAATAATCAACTTCATTATTATAAATTCAGTGTTTCCATTCGCAATTTCAGTATTGAAGAAAAATGGCACTAATGACAATTTCAAATTCATGAATAAACAAATTTGAAACAGGTAATTTATGCCAAACTGGTAAACATTGTTTACAAGTACATGAATTTTTACTTTTCTTGTTATTGTAGCTGTCTACCCTAATAA
Source organism: Phortica okadai (assembly GCA_034638295.1). NCBI lineage: Eukaryota > Metazoa > Arthropoda > Insecta > Diptera > Drosophilidae > Phortica > Phortica okadai. The sequence continues at coordinate 8,677,774 of CM067851.1, forward strand.
CACTCTTTTTTTCGGAATAACAAATATGAATCTGTCTATAGAGTTTAAACGAAAAAACAAAACACTGCTGACGTGCACTTCTTGTGTCACATAAATTTAAGTGATGTCAGTTAAATTTACGATATTTTTTGCTGTTTTTATATACATTTACGTTTTGAAACTCATATATAAATCAATTAAATTAAAACTGAAAATTACTCACCTGTATGTCTATCTATCGACACGATTTGCTCATTGGAGCTCGTCCAAATCGATGACAATGTTAGCGGTGAATCGAAGCAGATAATGTCACCAACAGAGAAAATCGTCTGTGGTAAAACGGTATGCATTTGAGGTCGAAAGTGCATGTCATTACCAGCAACCAAGCAAGAACGAGACGAGCACCAAAGCACCAATAGCATCAGAATGCGAGGAGGAGTAAGGTCAATAAGCAGGGGCGACCGTACCGCAGAAACAAAGCCGTCAATGTTGGCAAGTGACAAAATCAGCATCAAAATGGCATCACCAATTGAAGTTGCGGTTGACATATCCGGTTTAAATGCGTTTGCATTGACAAATCCGTTTTATGGCACAGCAGAGCATTTGCATGACGGAAATGTACATTGGTATTTGAAATAGCCAAAATCCAATACGCAAATTGTTGAAAAAGAAAAAGATAAGAAAAATAAAATTATTAGTTGATATTAAAAACAAAATAGCGGACTTTTATTATTATTCTGATTAAAACAGAAAAATCGTTGCCTCTAAAGAAATTTTCAATTGTCTTCTGGAGCGCTTAAGAATTAATAATGTTGTAATACATGGCCAACATAAACTTAAACTCAAGCGTACACGTGCGTCAATAAATTTTATCAAGGCATATTAAATAAACAAGCAGAACAGCTACTTAAGTAGGAACACAAACCGGGGATTTATCAAAATGAATTCGAAATAATAACCAAGAAACAGAAAACATGTCGTGTATATACACAATCAAGAGATACACAAAGAAGGCCATATAAAACGTATGATGTACTTGATATTTACCGCTCGTATTGACTCCCACACACACACATACACATATATAAATACATACATACAAACATAAGCAACCACTCCACAATGCCTCAGCACCAAAAAAAATGAATAAAATAACCCAGACAATGCATTCCAGATCTGGCTGCAACACTTGCCGTGTGACTGACTGCTAACCAGCATCTGACTACCTGATGGGCCTGACGAGGTCTGTTTGCCACTCACCTTAGTTGGGTAAATATGTTGCGACTCTGCGACTGACAGTTTGATGTAATCCTCAGCATGTTTAACTCCGGTGGTGTCCTTTAAACTTATTGCAATCATGTTGCTCGTTTCACGTGGCAGATTTAGCTGTAATGGAAAAAAAAACAAAGGAAAGTTTAAGGGAAGCAAAAATATGTAAGTGAAAAAAAATATCAACTTAAATATTAAATAAAACATATAAAAAACGAGCACAAACAAAAAATTCCTTCTTCGTGGTACTCAGCGTTCACTCTGCCTAAGAGTTTTGCGGTTTGTTTGCTACCGCAACCAACAGGATCTCCTTTCATCGGGTTCGGACACCATAAGCAGTTGACGTTAGCAATGAGTTGGAAGGCAAAAGGAGAGAAAAGTAGCTGCTGCATCGTTGAAGTACATACAAAGCAAGGCAAAAGTGATACAAAGTATGCCGCAGCGTATTTTTATTTTGCACCAACATCAACCAACTCCAGAAAAATCAGCAGCAGCAACAGCAGGACCAGGAGCAACAGACGCAAGCCATCAACGTGCGCACGATGCTTGGCAAGCCACCAAACAACCAAAACGAACTAACCAAGCGCTCACTCAGACAGAAACGCATGGAAAAAAATGTTGAAATTGCAAAAAAATAAAAGATGCGAAAAAATCACAGAAAATTGTTACTCAACGTGGTAAGTAAAATTGTAGGTAAGCATAAAGTTTGAGGTAGTGATTTGACTGGGTGACCAGAAAAGCTTAAGATGAGTGAAAAAAAAAAATGACAAAAAGAAAATCTGACAATTTCAACGTAACTTTTGTTACATGTGGGTTGGCTTAGTTAGTTAGCTCTCGCTAGACGCATATAGTGCGAAGGCAACGTTTCTACTGTAGGCACGCATTAGCAATGCCAGGCAGTTGATACAACTTTGTATTTTGGCAAAAAAAGAAAAATAAAAATGTAGTACACAAGTTGTTTGTGCTTCACGAAGCAACGAAGGGAAGCAAACTAAATGAGATTATGCGCAACACAAAACTTAGCCAGCCGAAATCTTCCTTCTGTATGTTTGTGACACATGAAATAGCAAAGCTTTGAAAAAAATAAAATACATTGCAAGTAGTGAACATTAAATACAAAAAATATATATATATATATTATATTATAAGTCGCCTACTTACCGCAACGGTCAGATTATTGCCAATCTGCACATCCACAACATCTTTTGTTGACAATTCATATTTGAGACCATTAACATCCTCAATATTATGCGAAAATTCATTGCCTAGATTATCGTGCAGTGAAACTTTCAATACAAAATTCATGCCTCTCGGTATTTTCTCCTCTAGTTGCTTTAGTTTAACAGTTGGCACCAATGAAATTAAAATGTATTGCACATTTTTCACTTCGATGCCAATGGGCAGAGTTTGTTCAACGGTTTTTGCCTGCAGAACAATAGTTTGTTCAGTCATTCATTCAACCAATATATGTATGTATTCAGTAAATACTAAATTCAATTTAAACTAAGCGGCTTACAATTATTAGATCACGACCCAATGTGTCCTTTGTGCGAACCAAACCATCCGGCGAAACACTAACAATACCGCTGCTGTCTTTATCCAGCTGATACAATACACGGTCCAAATTACATTTCAGCTGAAGTGAACTGCGCGGCGCCGCTAATATCCAATCAGTACGTATGTGTTTCGGTGCAGACAATTCAAGTGTTTTAAATACTTTAACACAAAATAAAAGTCAATTACTTTTGAATTAAATTTATAAAAGTGAAATTATTTACCGATTACTTCCACAGTTGCTGTCAATTTGATGCCATCAATTAAACCCACAACAACGTGCAAAGTGGCACGGCCAGGATTCACAGCACGAACGCGCACTGATATTAAATCCGTTGACCGATATTCAATGCCTTTAAATGATTAATAATACAAATATATATTCACACAGGGAATTAGCAAGTTATTTGTAAAAAATTATTTAAATATTTGAATGCATGTCAGTTCCGTATCTGTTCCTGAAATGAGACTCAACCAGACAGGCTCATCGGAGAACGTAAATTTTTTTCTACGAACGTTTTGCGAATGTTGTTTATGACTTTGGCTCTCAACATTGTATCTAAAGTTCGTTTTACAATAAAGAAACTATTAATATACGCACCAGCAGGAGAAAAAACATTAAATATTTCAATAACGTCCGATTGATTGGTCGTCCAACTGATTTGCATATTCTCCAACGTGCCCAATACCATGGGCGAAAGATCCGGTTGACCCCAAATGGTAGCGGGCATTACCGCGCCACTGCGTATGCGGGTTAAAGGTGTGCGTATTTTGATGTTGGTTAGCGGCACAACATATAACTCAATTGTATCCTCAGATATGACTTCCTCTTTGCCACTAATTGGATTCTTCACTATACACTCTCCGGTAATTTTAGTACTTCCCAATTTAAGCGCTGTTGCAATTGCCGAATCCATAGCTGATACAACAAATAAATACAAATTGCTGTAAGTTACTCATTTAACTTGCGCTATGGTCAATACACTTACATGCAATTTTCTGACTATGCACATGATATACAATATTCACATTTGGTTGTGGACCGCCTTGATAGTAAATTTGAATACTTGAACCGACAACAAGTGTTGAATTCCGCGGAAATAGACGTATGGGCGCAAAGACCTGAAATATATTAATAATAAAAAAAAGTATACAAACCAAAACTAATATAACTTACTTGTATTAAAAGCGGTTCACTTGTTATTTGTTTATCGTCTTGACCTGATTTAAAGACAACTTTTGTTTCGCCAACATTATTACCGGTGATAATATACCTGCATTAAGATTAAAATATAGTTAATGCTCTTACAACAAAATTTTAAATATTACCTTATTTCACCCACTCCTAAGCCATCTTGATCACCCAACTTAACGCTTAATACATCTGTATCAAATACGACCTCTGTGAGTTCATAGATTTCCATTTGATTTGCGTCGATTTGCAGCAAATTACTATTAGAATCGTAAAGTTTAACTATCGCTTCAATGGATTTAGTGCGTTCAATTCGATCTTGCGCCACGGCATAAATGCTGTTAATACCCACCACGGAAACAGACAAATAAGTGGGATCGTTTGTCAAACAGAGATCATTAAGCTCAATGCGTATATGACCCAAACGCAATGGCGTTAAAAACAAAACACGCTCTTTGGTATCGTAATCCACCTGAACGATGCCCGACTCCGATAGCGTGTAATCATAGTAACCACTACCCTGTGCAATTGGTATACGTTCACGATGTGATTTTGACATAAAAATGCTGACGTGATCAAATGGCAACAACGTGCTATTCACAGCCATGAAGCGAATTTCATTCTCAATGATTGGTTTTGTCAATTCGCCAGTTTTTATCTGTAAATAATGAAAAAATAACATTAAAATTTCAAATTTGATTAAATGCTATTACCTACATTTTTTATGAAGAATGGTGGCCGTTCAGCAATAACATCATTTTTAGCCAACACTTTGTCATTGTAACGTGCAACTGTACCCTTGATACGAAAATTGGGATCTACGTCTGTAAGTGTTGTTGTGAGCACATCCCTGGCAGGCAAACGAACGCCGTGCAAAAATTCTACCTCTGATTGAAGCAAATGTGGTATGCTGTCACTATGGTAACGTTCATCACCCGCCGCAAACTCCCAATCGATCGAAAGTGATGAAATATTCATGAGTTTGCGATTGTTCACATCCTGCACTTCGATTTCAATTTCAAATTTGTCTTCGGTATCCTTTAGATGTAGCAACGATGATCGCATTTCCATCGGACAAGAGTTGCGCAGTTGTTGCGTTGCATACAATTTAAGAAAACGTGGCCGCACACAGTGCACTGTTGTTTTTATCTCTGATTTATACGCTTCTACATTTTTCGCTGCAAGTGCATTATAGACAGTGTACGTAAAGGTTGTATCACCCAGACCTCGACACAACACAGTGTATGCCGTAACCGAATGTTGTGTATCCGACTCAATTTCTGATATGGTCAAATACTTGACATTGTAGTTATTTGTTTTAGTTAGTTCCGCTTCAAGAGTGTAAATACGCTGTGGTCCGTGTGCATAAATAATATTTCGTGATGCTCCAATTGGTAAAACAATTTCATTTTCTAACGGATTTACCACACTTAAAGGCTCAAAGACATGCAAATTTACGACATCCTGCAGCACTTTTCCTTGAAATTGATAAGATATGCGCAATGAGGTTGTACCCAATGCTGTGCTACGCAATTGAAGCACATGACAGGATTCCGGCGCCATTGCTGTACTCGGTGCATTATTGTCCAAATGAAATATTTGATTAGCAAATTCCAAATCGAAAATAAGATTCTCACACTTTGTGTACGGCACATATGTGTTATTTACAAAAGCATAGATAGCCACATGCACTCTCACATAGTCGTTGAGCGCAGTTTCAAAATTATAACGCTTAATTTCGAGTCGTTCTGGTGGCAAGAAATATATTTCAGCCTGTCGCAGAATCTTTTGATTTTTTTGGAGCGCGACTTTAACATTAGTGTGTGCCGATATCAAAGTGCCACCTTCATATAAATCAGACGAAGCGCTGTGTTTTTGATTGGTGTCACGTATTGTTGTACTGGCTAAACCTTGTCCATTGATCTGCAGCAAACGTGGCTGTGCCGAATGCCAAACGTAGTTACCATCTCCACCAGTTGCACGAAATTGTATCTTTTGTGTTTTGATAATATTTGGATCAAAAGGTAAAATCACCTTGGAAGGCGTAAGCGCTAGTTTACCGAAAATTTGTATTTCCGCTTGAACAGACAGCTAAAGAATTTTTAATGCTAAATTAAAGTGTTCGTAGTTTACTTAAATCATATACTTACATCTTTATATTGGCCATAAACCTGTGTTGTGCCTTCCCTCTTAGTTTCACCGTAAACGCGACTGCCATTTTGTGTTTTTCTGAGGACATTGAATAACGTTTGATCCAGCTCAGAGCTGATAGGATACTTTGTACCAAGTGTTATCTTTTGTTCATCGCTATAAATTATATAAAATTAGATAAATAAGAATTCTCTTTTGAAAACATCGCAGAGGCAATGTCATTAGTAAACTTACCGTGTATACAAATCGAATGCAATCTCGTGTTTTTCGCCTTCGACTGTTAACCAACTATTATGCGGTAATAAGCTGATGCCAAGTTTTTGAGGCTCTGTCACAGTCAATTGCGCGCTTAGGCCTTTTGGCTTTTCAACGCCATTATCGCTGTCTTCAGCAACATTGCGATCTTTAAGCACAATTGATGTTCGTCCTAAACGTAAACCTTTTACACTACTTCCTGACACCGTAGCGATGTTTGAGTTCTCTACTTCGAAAAAGTACTGGTTATTAAGCGAGATCTCTTGTAGTTTGCCCATTTTTAGCTGCAGTACGCGGAAATCAATTGTATCTCCTGCTAATATATGCACTTCAGATGGTTCGATTATCAAATTTGCCAGTACGCTGATATACACTTCAATAGGCGCTACGTTATTATATTCTGGATGAGGCATGCTGACTGTAACCTTTGATGTGCCGGTATTGATGCCTTCCAACAACACTTTGTACCCCTTCAAGCCAAGGGTTTCAAATTTCTCCAACTCTTCGGGCACATCATGGTATGGACTATCGCTGAATGATAGAAATCTTAGCGCAGGAGTTATCTTATTGCTGCCCTTATTTGGTGCCTCTATTACCCAGTTAAATTCAATGCCTTCCAGTGTGGAAAATAAATTTCGTTGCGAATCGTAGGCTTCCAATTCAAATTTTTCTGGCGCCTCCTCCAAATACAACTGACGAGTAGTTGTACGTACATTCAGTCGGTCGATAACATCTACAATAACGTCACATCGCAATGTCTCGCCGGAAGATATTTCCTCGGCAAATACAATCACAGAGTTGCGGATGCGCTCCCGCGTATGCACGGTCACCGTGGCTTGATAGGAACACTCATTACTAATGTCTCCATAGATAGGCGTAATAGATATTAAGTCCTGTCTAGATGATGTCCTGCATATTGAAGAAATGACATTAATTGGATTTTTTAGGTTAGACATGCGGCCGGTAAAATAAACTATACCATTTAAAGCAGTTGTGCTCAACCACTTCTAATGTAAAATTTATTGATTTCTCCTGAAATATTGGGAGCAAAACGCGAGGATAGTTTAACTTAGCTCCATCTAATAGATTACTATTCAAAAAAATTGCTAAAATTATAAACAAAACCACTCTGTTTCCCATTTTTAAAGAAAACGCGCGCATATCAATACCATATGCGCATAACACCGCAATCAGTGTTACCAACTCTCAAAAATTGTTCGCCCTAAACTCCAAAAAAAAAACCCTAAAATCCCCACAATTACTAGGAAGTTCCCCTAAATAAATATTATTGGGCACTGCTGCGGTTTTCATTTTAAGGGGGTATACCACATTTGCGGAAAAAAAAAAATGAAATTATTTATTTTCCCTAAAGTACACTTTGAGGTGTACAGAATCTATATTGGTCAATTTTATAGGTAGCCGAAACATTTTTTGTATGCTCTAAACAAATTTAAACAAGTGCTCTTTGTGCAATAGTATGTAAATACAAAACTTTAAACGCGTTTTTCTCAAAACGACATTTTGAAATTGGCGTGTCAGACAGCTCCGCCAGTTTTTATCGGATTGATCTGAAAATGAATATGGATCTTCTTAGACATGCAATCCAGGTCTGTACGTAGGGGTTTTTCGATATATATCTTAGATTTTTTTTTACAATCATTTAAATGCATTTTTTTACTTAAAAAAAACCATTTGTTTTGTAAAAACTCAAAATTTCAAAAAAAAAAAAAAACCCTACGTACAGACCTAAAAACTAATGTCCTTAACAGAATTTTTTTTTCCGATTGGAGATAGCTTGCATGTACGGGCCGTGATTTGACACGCCAACTAACGTTCTCAGCAAAATGGACTTAACTTTGAGGCAATCTATCAGTGGTTATTTGCAGCATTTCTGCACTGGGGAAAATGCAAATTAAAGTCGAGACATGCATTAATAAATGGCTTATAACTACTTTTAGTCTAGTGCATTCTTTGCATTAAAAAAAAATTGCTAAAAATCGAGAAATAAATCATCTTCAAAGGTGGTATACCCCCTTAAGTGATTTATTACAGATATCAATTTCACAGGCCAACAAGAACAATTTTTTGAATAATTACAACTAATTCTTATATATTTTGGTGTGCTGATTCTGAAAAACATATACAAATACATACAAAGTCGTATCACCCACCAATTTCTAACATTTCAGTTCTCAAGGAACCCAATTTAATATGAATTAAAGGGGAGTGCCCCTTTCGGATATTTTATGTACATTTTTTTTTTCAAAAATTCAAGAAAAAACAGTTTCATCTTAAAACAGCTGTAAATTACCAAAAAAAAAAAATTGTTAATTATTGGTAACCATTTACCATTTACGCTAATGTTAAAAACTAAAACCAATTTTATTACAATTTTGAACGGGTTTCGTCAAGGAATAAATCAACTGTCAGGTTATGAATATTTGTTGGATCGCAAGCATACTTTTCGAAATTCTGAACACCCACATCACGTAGTATCTCCTCATCAATAAAAAAGTGGCCAGTGTAGCTTCTCGAGTCCCGACAAATAATAGTGTAGGCGGCGTCCGCCATTATATCCGGTTTGCGAGCATACTTTGCTGATTCTGCGCCCGTCAACATTTCAATTGCTGCCGTATGTATGGCGGTACGGGGCCATAGAGCGTTGACGGCAACGTTCTGGCCCTTAAATTCTTCAGCCATGCCCAATACACACATTGACATACCATATTTTGCGATGGTGTACGCCGTATGGTTGGCAAACCAATGAGGTGCTAAGTTCAATGGAGGCGCCAAGTTCAAAATGTGTGGATTGTCGCTTTTCAGCAAATAAGGCAAACATACTTTGGAACTAAAATTGGGTAAATAAAATAACTTGGAAACATGTGACTGAGTGCGTGAGTACTTACACCAGGAATGTGCCGCGCGTGTTAATGTTCTGCATCAGATCATAACGCTTCATTTCAGTCTCTAATGTGGGCGTTAGTGAAATGGCGCTAGCATTGTTGATAACTATATCGATGCCACCAAATTTGGCAACTGCTTCTTCAACAGCCCGTCTCACTTGCGCCTCATCACGTACATCCACAATGCATGCCAATGCTTTGCCTCCAGCTTTTTCAACTACAAAAACAATAAAATTCAATTGAGATTAGAACCAGTTGCAAATCTAATCAACAACAGTTAAACTTTGTACTTTAAACAAGTTGCTGAGGAACAAATTCCACTTACTTTCTTCGGCTGCAGTGTAAATTGTGCCAGGCAATTTTGGATGTGATTCTGCCGTCTTAGCGGCAATTACAATATTGGCACCATCTTTTGCTGCTTTTAGAGCTATCGCTTTTCCTATTCCGCGCGAGGCGCCAGTGATGAAGATTGTTTTGCCCTTTAATTTGCTAAGGGAATACACTATGTATTTTCAAATTTGTTATACTCTCATAAGGTTTTGGTTAACTGACCCTGTGTTTCGCATCTTGTCATTAGACTGTATTGGCCAGTGTGCAGTTAAATAGTAACTCGGGCGACAAATAGAACTAATTTTAAAAACGTTCGAAAAACTGATAAGACGTACCGTTGGCCGACAACAAACAAAGTTGATAAAAACAAAACAAGTGGGAGCAGGGCTGCAACTTGCAACAAGAATTCTGCAAAAAGTATATATATGTATGTATGTAGTTATTCATTCATTTTATTCACATTTTAAATTTATCGTGATAATTTGAAATAAGAGGACTGCATAAATTAATTCAAAATTTGAGTCGTACTTATATTTGAATGTAATCATCCGAAATAATGAGTACTTATTATTGAATAAGTTTTGAATGTTGTACAAAAGGCTTTCAATTAATGATACAAATTTAGAAAAAATTCAGAATACATTTTGTACAATGGCTTTGTCTGAAAGTTTGCAAAAAATTCTATTCGAGACTTACGAGTTTTCGTGAACTACCTTTAAAATCGGAACAGTTCCGAATGAGTTCAACTCAGCTAAGTAATCGCTTTTGTACTCATAAAAACTACTTGGTTTGATCACCAATCGAATTAAAACAGCACGTACGCTTCTGGTCTAATTGACTCTGTTATGAAACCGCAAGTCCATATTGACTTAACGTATGTCGCGGTATATTCGATAAGAATATTTCCGGTTCCTCCATTCCGCGGAAGTTTTTTCGACGTTTTCTTCTGGTCGTGGACGCTTTTGCGCCAAATTTGATACTTATTTACTGGCAGTTCAATAACTTGGAGCCACTGCTTTACGTATTTTTTCCGCGTATTTTTATTTGGAAATATTTTGAGTAAGCTTCTTTTCAGATCTTCTATCTGTTACAATAATATATACTTAGGCAGATTTTAGGGGTTTTGGTCGGAGTTTAGGGAGAACATTTTTTGAAAGTTGGTAACACTGATTTCAGTCAATCGTTCCAGGAACCAGGAACATTATCATCATAAGCAAAGCAGGAGGATCAACCAAATTGGTAAGATTTTATGCTCTCATTTCGCAACGCAACACGGAATTCGGCGAGATATCAATGATGTCACTATCACTATTAACTACAAATTTACCTTCCGGATTTTTGCATTTAGCTCGTTCCGTTGTGCCTGCAATGAAAATAAAAAAGTCAACAAACAAAATCAAACTATTTTAAAAAATGAGCGCTTCTGAGACGGAAACCAACGATCTTGGTGAAGATGCTATATCTGATAGGCTACAGCTTAAGAGCATGGATGAAGTACGCAAACTTGATAAAAATCAAATAATCGACTATGTGGAAAAACTCCATGAATTCATTAAAAAATCAAATAAAAAATTAACAACATGCCGACAAACCATAAAGGAATTAGTAAGTAAATGTTGTTGAAATTATTTATGTAGAGGCACTTTTTAATTGAAAAACTTTAGGAAGCTAAGACTGAACGACCTGTCGAGTCCGGATGCAAGGCAACAACAGTGTCACCTAGCCAACCGGCCAAGTTAGTGAGTGTGGAGAATGTAAACGAGGATACGACTAAGGATGATGAGAAAAATGACGAAGAGAGTATGTTGTTTAATATTATTTATTGAAAACCATACTACAATTATCAGTGAGTCAGTGAATTTAACTTCTATTCAAATCATTTACTGGCGTTGCTTGCTACTGCTGCGACCAATGCAGCACCACGTCCGGAGCCATCTTCGGAGAGCATAATATCAAATTGGATATTAGTGCGCACAAATTTGCGCATTGTTTCACGCATGTAAGCGTCAAATTTTGGATGGAATCTGTACACAGAACCATCCACACCCACAACGACCTTATTTTCGTTGACGCGATTGACGAGGCCGCTTATGGCGATTGAAACTAAAATTGCGGCACGTTTTGCAATGCATTCACAAATGAAACGTAATTTTTGACAGTCCTCTACTGACGCCCTGTCCACTCGAAGGAGATCACTCAATATGCTTCTTGTATTGGCAAATTCCGGAAAATTGTCTGATTCAATATCTGAGATGAATTTTGTCTCAAAACAGTCAATATTGTCGTTTAATAAAGTAATTAAGGCTGCACGATTCGAGTTTAGTTTAAAGATCATATCACGTTCCAATGCTTTAATCAACACCAGACGTACCAAGCGCCCCAAGTACATGCCTGAGATCAGCTTCTCAAAAATTTGCTTATTCGGATTCAATGTTGTGCTGTCCACCTCGCGATCGTAGCTGGTGCGTATAAACTCCAATTGACCGCTTTCGCCAAACGCGCCCCATTCAGTGTTTATAATAACATTGTCATGCTTGCGTTTAACCTCATCCTCAAGTAGCTCGGCACACTCAACACGTTCCACATAGCAAGCATTGCAGCCCGTGCCAATGATGACGCCAACGCGACACTCAGAATTCCGATGTGCACAAGACATGAGCGTTCCTGTTGTGTCATTGAGTATGGCAACGACATCGATTTCCAAATCGTTACGTCGCTCAATGGCCTCATGTAGTAGCCGTCCGACATCCTCCTGCTCAACGCCATCACACTGAAAACCTTTTGTCCAACGCGCCAGCACGGCTTTCGTTAGACCCAATTGTTCACACGGAAATGAAAATGTAAAACCAAGCGGCAAACGCGCTTCACGTACACCTTGTTCTTCCACAAATTCAGCAAGGCACTCAGCAATGTGATCAAATAATTGTATACCGGGTCCAAGCATAATGTCCTTCGGTACTACAAAGATTTTCGATTCAACGTTGGCGTCATGGTGCCCTTTCAATGTGACAAGCAATACGCGAAAATTTGTGCCACCCAAATCCAATGCCAAGTATTTGCCAATCTCCATGCCTGTGGGCAATTCATGCACATACGTTGGAAAACATTTTGTATTTGCTTGTTCGTGTGTGTCTTTTGCTAAACCTTTGCCGATCTCATTACAAAAGCGTTTATACACCTCTTGCAGTTGCGAATCGCTCAGTAGGAATTCCTTCATGAAATCTTTTAACTCAATATCGACCATTTTTCCGCTTCTCTCTACTGTCAAACTGAACCGATCGCTCTTGTCACACAACTGCAACTGATTCATAGATAGAAAACCTGTACGTCAAGTGGATTCTAAGTCGTAATTCTAACGAACAAATTATTTCCCCCGATAAGAAAAATAACTTTTCGCTTTATTGTCGAATGTTTCCGCTGTGTTTTTTGTTTTTATATTATTATTTTACCCCATATGTATTTTGCGAACGGTTAGCAGAAACTAAACATTATACAAAAATCGCGACAGAAGAGTTTAAATTTCAACAATTATGACATGCGTATCGACAATTGTTAAGTATTTTTGTGCTATCATTGAGTAAGATTAAGTTGTTGCTAATAAAGCTATTAAAAATTATGTCGCCTGGAACAAAATGTGATAACTGTGTAAAATTAGTTAACATGTTATCATTTCGATTACGTATTAGACAAACTGAGATAATTTCCGTTAAATCTCTGGTACTTAATGTAAAAAAGGGTTTCACAGCAACACGCGCACTTCACACAGGAATGCATTTCACTAATCGTGTAGTACACTTTTTGTCTCAAGATTTGATAATGATAAGATACTTGTTTATACACTATAAATTTGATTTCTCTTTTTTTAAGCTTCCTTACAATTGCAATTTTTTTTATTGTTAGTTCACTTGTTTCAATCTTGTAAGATGTTTCTTTCTTTGTTATATGACTAACAAGTCGTTACTCTCACCAGCTAATTTTTATTACATGCTTGCTTGAAAAATATAATAATAAATTTTGTGTTTATTTTATTTGTTTTCATTTTGCAGTCTCGGCTAGCACAGCTTTTAGCTTTGTTGATGAAATGCGTCAAGCAGCTGAACAGGCACAAAATATCAGCAACTTTGTGTATGAACCCACATCGGGCTTATATTATGATCCGAAAACAGGCTACTATTATAATGCGGTAACTATCTATTAAGCACTGTGCACACTTTATGTATAACTTCATAAAAATGTCATATACGCGACTAAAAAATTAGTTATAACTTTTGAAGTAAAACAATTAGCTTATCTTAATCTAAAATTATGAACTGTTAACATTAAATAAGATAAAGATCAAAAAGTATTTTCACATTCAAACTCAAACCAAAACATATTTCTAATATTATCGAACGATTGTCTGTGCTGGTCAGTATTACACCAATTGCATTTCTAATCGTTAGAATGAAAGCTGTTTTATTTTCGCGTGAATGTGTTGATGTGCAAAATTTATATTGGATTTGATTATGAAAATATGGGTTTGAATAAAGATGACGTCATTCCGGAGACGTGATAAATTGTAATTTTCATTGTATTAACTACATAATGTGCTCAGTAGCTTAATTTTTTTTTTTTTTTTTTTTGTATTGTCATTTGTATATAGAACATTTGTTTTTTTTTTTTTTTGTATTTTCTTAGGAATATGGTCTCTACTATGACGGCAATACGGGTTGTTATTACAGTTACAATCAAGCAAAGAATTCGTTTGAGTTTCATTCCCAAGCGCAAGTACAGGTTTGTGTGATACTACCGCAACGGTTGAATTAATGTTTACTTAAAATGGAAATTAATTTGAAAATCTTCTTTAATTTTGTCTAGTCACAAGATGGCCAAGTCGATCAATACGTAAATAGTACACTTTTAAGAAGTTTTTCAGCACTTTACATAGACCGAATGCGTAACAATGCATTAGGTAAGAGTATAGCGGTGAATGTGCGATAAAAACGCGGATTTCTTTTCCCTGGTTGCAGGATAATAAATGTGCTGGCAAAAGGCATGAAACCAACGACAACAATAACGAGGACGGTGACGGTGATAATGATGCGGACGACGATATTCAAGAAGTGGAATTCGATGAGTATGGCGGCGTTATTACCGACAAAGATATGCTCAAGCAGATAAAGCGTCTAAGGGATAAAGTCAAACGGCGTCAATTGGAAAGTAAAACTAAATCAAAGAAGAAGAAGAAAAAGGATTCAAAAACGCACAAGTCGCATCACAAGTCCAAAAAACGGCGTAAGCATGCAAAACGCGTCAAACGAACAAAAGACTACAATTCAAATGAGTCGCAAAGTGATAGTGACAGCAATGGTGAACGTACAAAGTCAAAGAAATGTCGACGCGAGGACATTGAAGATGGTGAATTATCGCAATCGAGTGATAGTGATAGCAGTGATAGTGACAAATCAAATTGTTCCGACGCCGAGGATAATGAAACTGATGTGCCGGTCTTTAAGGCGTCTGGGCGATTTCAAGGTACAGTTTATTTACGGTTGAAAAGAAATTCGCGTTTGTCAAAATCTTACGCACATTTGGCTTATTTACGTATTTTAATTCAAAATTATTTTTTCTAAAATAGATTTTTAAATTGTTTCACAGATATTGCCAAAAAATATCCGCCTTCGTTGCGCATTATTGTACAGGAAACAAATATCGATAATCTTAAAGTGGGCAGCTTGCATTTGATAACGTTTAAGGGCGGCACTTTGGGACGTGAGGGTGCGCATGATGTTATTATTGGTGACGTAAATGTTTCAAAAGTGAGTTTATTGTTTGATTGAATGGTATTACTTACAAAATTCGTAATCTACATATTTTTTAGTGTCATTTGAAGTTTCATTACGATACCAAAAAGTGCATATACAAATGCGCTGATCTGGGTTCGCGTAATGGCACCATACTGAATGGCGTACGCATGTCGGTAAGCAAAGCAGAAAGCGAACCGTATGATTTAGTACACGGTAGTGTTTTACAAATTGGTCAAACGAAGCTGCTATGCCATGTTCATGAGGGTAACAGTACGTGTGGTTTATGTGAACCCGGCTTGCTCATTGAAACGCAGCCGCGTGAGATTTGTGCGCCACCTACTGTGACACTTACGCACAAAGAACAGTTGAAAATGTTACAAAAGAAATATGGTTTGGAGAATGAAAGTGAGTTTTGGCAAATCGAATTTAGAGCAATTTCAATATACATATATATATTTTTAAAAGAATTTGTTGAGGCCAAGACTACTACCGGCAATTATAACGACCGCGCTGCATCGCGTCGCATTAAAGTGGGCAGCACCACAGATAAGGAAAAAACGGAGGTCGCCAGTGTTAACACGTATGCACGTATGAAAATTTGAACATTCAGTTGATATAACACTTATTAACATTCACAGTGAGATTTCAAGCGAGAACAAAGGCTTTAAAATGCTTTCGAAATTGGGTTGGAGTAAGGGCAATGCGCTTGGCAAAACGAACGCCAGTGGCGGCTTATTAGCACCAGTAGGTCACTAACAATGACAAATAAATGTGAAAATGCTTAAATTTTCTTTAATTTGTTTAGATAAATGTTGTCTCCAATGAAGGCAAAACCGGACTCGGCTGTGAACAACCGGCGGTGAGTGTTACGTACACAGTAGCATCGAAACAGAAACTGGCCAATCTGAAGATTACACAGGAACGCTATAAACGTGCCGATATATTCATTGATTCCGATGATACTGATTAGACGTTTTTTTTTCATGAAATATTTTCATTTAATTTTGATAACATTTTTGATAAGTACATTAAAATTGTGGAGTAAGTAAAATTTGTATTTTTTATTTTTTTTGCTTTTTGATTTGATTTTTAAGACACACAATATCAATCATTAACAAGCAAAATAATAAGATTTATTTAAAAAAAAAAAAGATTAGTGTTAAACTATCAGTCATTAAATAAACTTAAAACATTTAACAAAGAAAAAAATAAATTTAAAAATAAAAATTGAAAAATTATGAAGCAAAATTATACTCATATTTTTGTCTTATTTAATTTTAATTATACAAATAATAATAATGGTGATGAAATCAGTTTTGTTCATCATAGTTTTTGTTATTTATTTTTTTTTTTTTTTTAATTGTAAAAGCCTCTTAAGATATGTTTATGATTGGTTACAATGTTGTAAATTAAACAATTCCCTTTAATTAGTTACTAATTTCAATAAATTCTCGCTAAATGTAAATACATCAAATTGTCTAACATATTATTATTATTAAAAAGGAGAACTATTATTAATACTTTAATGAATATTAAGTTTTTATTTCGTATATATTTATGTGTATGTGTGTATATATTGGTCTGTGTGTGTTTAATAAATATTGTAGTTTATGCAGCTCTAAGAGCTTAAATAGTTTAAACAATTAAGTATCTTTGGAAGTTACATATGTGTATATGTATATATTTTAATCTGCGTCAATATATGCTAACAAACATGCGAAACTACACACAAAGATTTCTATAATTTGTTTTTAGTCGTTATATGTACTTATGTATATGTATGTATGCGTATATGTATGTATATAGTTTTTAAAATATTTTTATTTAATTAATTCTTGATTTTTGCTAATCTTTTGAAATATAATGTTCTTAAATGATATTATTCACTGGCAGACGCCCGATGATTTAACATCGATGAAGAAACCTGTTGAGCATGAATCTTTGCGCATCTCACACCATGAATTATATGTGCGATTGTTAACACCACAAATTTTGCCATCCTCAAAGCGCTGCAGTAATGAAAAACGCAAAAATAGTGAACTTTTTTTTAAGAATTAAACATTATTTTCAAATGGGCACTCACATTGGGATGTCGCTTTCTGATGCATTTGTAGCGACAGGATACACAGCGTGGCTCATGTGTTAACAGATCTGTCAGGCATGTGTTTTTCGGTCCGCAGTTAATGTCTTCGCATGTTACGCGATCCGCTGGAAAAAATAAACACAAAAAAGATGCAACTAATTAACGTAGAAAAGATGCTCTTTAAGATGGTTTATAAAATGCAGTTCATTTTGCAAAAAATTGTTAAAATGTACGGAAATTGTTCTCTCTTCAATTAGGCAAAACATCATTTGTTGCTTCGCTGTTTGTATCCTGCATTTGTTAGCATTTACAGTGCGAGAACTAAAAGTGTATAAATGCAGAAAAAAGTATGCGTCTGGCAATTTCAGTTTAATGGCCGTGGCCATTTCCTGAGCGCTGCCAAACATTCCTTGTATTTTGTATATCTTGCGCAAATCATGTGAATTTCAGCAGGTGTTGAGTATCCTTTTTCTGAGTTTGCGCTTGGCTTAATTTCGTGTCATCCATCTCACAATGTACTCAACAGAAATCAACTCTGCTCGCGATGGTCGACAGGTGAAAGATGACTTTTGCGATTTTTTGGTTGAGATTTGTTTCATTTATTTTTTGTTTTATGAGTAAACGATTTTACAGCTGCCATTTGATAAGTGAAATTCCATTAAATTTGTTACTCAAACATAAAAATTCATTATGTTTTGCATTTCGGTTTTTTTTTTCGAGTGTTGTGAAGATAATTGCATGACTTTTATGCGTTAATAATGTTCAGACGAACTTTAGGCCATGGGCAATAAAAATTAACAAAAGCAAAGCACACAAACTGCAGACGTTTAAAGTTTATGTGTCTGAGTCGCTAACAACATGTTTTTGTTTTGTTATTCATTTCGTTGGCAAAGGACGATTCTCTGATGTCGTTAAGTCTTTCGTGCTGATGACGCTTTTGAATGCGGGTCAGCATATGAATATACTTATATATGTATGTACAAATGTGTATGTGTGTGACTAAGAGCTTATAAATTTGACCTGAATTTACGACAAATTTTAAGCAAATCTTTGTTTTCTTTTTTTTATTAAATATATCAAGTATGTTCCTGTATTCATGCATTTGGACAAACATTTCGCTGTCTGGCAACTTTGTCTCTGTCACGTTGCAACTTTGAAGTTCTTAACGTCTCGGCATTTTGATTTTTATCGTTGGCATTTTATAAACCTTAAAGGCACAATATATCTGTAGGTTTGTATGTATGTGTGTTCATATGTGAGCCACAGTACGCTTGCGCAGCACAGTAGCACCTCCGGCGAACAGAGGGCCAACGTTGTCCGAGTCACGCAGACGCAATTTATGCAACTTAAATATGGTAAAGCGCTTAAGTGGTCGGCCCGCCAGAGGCAAACAGTGCACAGTGGTTGACGTTAGCAGAAAAAATGCTTTTAATTACAAGTTGTTCGATGATTTATTGCACTCATTTTGACTTGTGCAAATATTAATTGATTATAATGTCTTATCAAAATTTATTATCAGAAATTCTAAACATTTTGTTGTTGTGAATTGCTTATTTCCGTTTAAGCTGTTTAATTTTTATGAGTTAAATAAAAGCAACTGTGCACTAAATCAAAAAGTTATCAAAGCACACATTACTTTGTGTACTTTGTCATTTTAGTTACAAACTAGCGAAAAAATTAGTTCTTCGTCAAAGATTATTAGTTTCGCGTCAATTTACTTTGGGGATGTTTTTAATTGGCATGTCTTAAAGAGGTACAATTTTTTCACGAATATTTTAATAGATGCGTCTGAGTTCATATCTTAAGTTTTATAAAAATACTCCCGGCGGATCTGTTTGTTGCGGTTGTAGCACCTAAACTGGCAAATCCTTTTTTTTTTTTTTTAAATTATTCAATAATAACAGAAAGATCTACATGCCTCATACATCCGTCTAACGGGCATTTGGTCTTAGCATATACGTTTTGGGAGTACTAGACTGCTATATTTGGCGTACCAAAAAAAAAAAAAAATTGTTTTCCCCGCGATGATTTGTTTTAATATCAAATAATAACCATACTTTGTTAAACTTGTGTCACTGTGCAAAATGTTGCCTGTAAATTTTATTAACATTGCAACAATGTTTTCAATGGTTTGTACCTCCTACAAATGCGCCTGATGAAATGACGAGTGATAAGGTCGTGTTGCACTTGTTGATTGTGATGGATTCGCTCGAGTCGCTGATAATGCCGTCACAATGCAACACACATGTAATTTGTTATGTTCGCAGTCAGTCGAGTCAAGGCAACAATGTCTGGGCCTGGTCAGTTGGTCGGTCGGTCGTTTGGTCATTTTGCCTCTCGGCCGTCTGCTTTTCATCAACACGAGACGAGTCAAGACGTTCACGTGCCCAGGCGTTCGGTCAGGGCGAAGCGGAACATATTGCAACGTTGTATGCAATTGTAAACGGAGGTCTTCTAGAAATCTGGTTTTGCATTTGCCATCGTCTGTGCTACGTCTGTTTGCTGGGACCTTGCCAATGTCTGGTGTAAAAATTTCCTGCAGACGTTGCATTGATGAATGGCTTACTTCTCGTTGCGTTGCGTGTTTTTAAGGTGATTTTAATATGATCGTAAAGTCTGCTACAATCAACCCCGAGACCGCAAATTTGATGTGACATGCCCAGTCAGTTGGCTATGCCGTCTGCAGACGTTGCATTCACTGACTTGACTCCTCACGTTGGTAACAACACTCAAAGGTGCGTCGCATAAATGTTATGCAGTTTATTTACCTTTGCTTGTTTTTGTTATTTTCTGTTTTAATGGCTTGTACGTGTAGCCATATTTTCTGCTCTAAAGCAACGCTTTCAGACATATCTGCTTTTAACCTTCATGGCTTTGCGTAAATATGCGATTATTATTATTATTTTTCTTTTCATTTCTTATAGAAAGTTAATCTTCATAAATACTATAAAGTTTTTAAGTATGCAAGCAAGACTTTGTTTTACACATACATTCTTATTGCTAAAAAGAGGCTCTATAAACGTAAAGTTAGATAGTTAACAACAGAAAATTTCTTGCAGTCGCTGAGCGTACATGTGAAGATCATCATCATTAACATTATCATAATCATCTTGCCTACACACATACACATGCACGCGTAAGCTATAAAAGAAAAAAGTGAATAATTCTAAATGCGTTTAATTTATTCCGAATGGCAGCAGCTACCAAGCAGCTAATACAGATAATCACCGCACTTGTCGCCCAGAAGAGACCGCAGAGGATCTGCGTCAGTGCGTTAGCTCTTGCCTCCAAGACTGGGGTCTGGTTCAGAAATCTCTGTGTTGGTTTTATTTTTATACCCTGTACACACACTGTGTATCAGGGTATATTGGGTTTGTTTGAACGAAATGTATGTAACGCACAGAAGGAGGGGAGGGGGACCCCAAAAAGTATATATATTCTTGATCAGGACGACAAGAGAAATTGATTGAGCCATGTCCGTCCGTCTGTCCGTCTGTCTGTCTGTCCGTCTGTCCGTCCGTCCTCACCAACGGTTCTCGAAAACTATAAGAGCTAGAGACTTGAAATTTGGTGGGTAGACTCGTGATGCTCGGCAGCAGATCAAGTTTATTTTTTTTTTTTGCCACGCCCCCTCCTTCCCGCCCATCCAGCCCCAACCACTTTTTTAAATCGTTATAACTCAAACACCCAAAGAGATAGAAACATGAAAGTCGGTATGTAGACTCAGTATGTATAGCCCTACAAAACTGCATACCAAAAAATCCCCCCCTCATTTTCATTTCCCCTCCCCCAGTTATTTTCTGTATTTTGCTATATCTCCAAAATTAACAAAGGTACGACCCTGAAAATTTGTATACAAGCTCAGTGATAATACATCTTAAAAACTGCATACAACAAATTTCCCCTCTCTTTGATTGTTACCCCTCAGAGACCAACAAATTGAAATTTTTAATATATTCCCCTTTATTTTACTTAAAATTACTACATCTTTCAAACTATAATAGGTACAAACATGAAAGTCGGTACGTAGACTCAGTATATATAGATCTACAAAACTGCATTTCCCAATTTTTACCCCTCCCCATCATTTCCCCTCCCCCAGTTGTTTTCTTAGAAATGCTATATCTCCGAAACTATTGAAAGTACAAGCCTGATATTTCGTATACAAGCTCAGTAAATATATATCTTTAAGACTGCATACCACAAAATCCCCCTCTTTTGATGGTTACCCCTCAATCTTCCACAAACTCAAAACTTTTGTAAATTCCACATTTTTTGACCGTTTTTCTTGATATTTTGAACGATATTTGATCTGGGCTGCCAAATTAATACGTGTTTGTAGATTGAGGGTGTGGCACCGCCTACTATGTGTACAGGGTATTATATAGTTGAGAATACTCAACTATACCGCCCTTACTGGTTTTTTTTTACTTTTTGTTATGCTTTTTGTCGTGCTGACTTTTGCTTGGGCTAAGTGAACGCATGCTACCTGTCTTACACAAAAGCAACGATCCATTCAAAATTTATGGTGTGCCCGCCCGGCCATGTCTGTTAAGCGTAACAAAGGCAGCAGCAACAACAAACACAACAAGAACAAAAATAACAACAAAACTTCGCTTGCAATAAAACATTAACACATCGCAAAGAGATTGCGCCGGAGTGGAGGAGATGGGATGCAGTTCTTTATAAATTGAGCATTATTATTATTCGACATATGAATGAATTAAGAAATTCTTAGTCTAAACAAAGTTGCAATTAAGTAAATGCAATGAAAACTTCTTGTTTTTTTGGTCGACGGAATAAAGTTCACTTGAAAATGGTAAGGAACTGTCTTTGAGTATATAAGCTGATATATTCAGAATTGATTCGAGAAGAAAAATCTATCTAACCATGCGTCAGTACAAGTTGCAATGCAGGATGCTTACTCAATAGAAAATATTTGCGTAAAAATTAAAAATGTAAATGTGCAATGGTCGATCCCCCTACCCCTAAATCGTCTTACGCCTAAGGAACATACAGACCAATCGAGTTATTGAATTTGGACCATTATTATAAGGTAAGGAGTAAACAGGCCTAACGAAAGGTGGATAAAGGGTGACTCAACTAGGGCCACAGCCGTATTTTTCCCGTAATTTCGTACAACTTCCAATGGTACATGCATTGTTATTTTTATTGTATTTGTAATTTCATTCGTTACGTTTTTTTGGTTCGCAAAGTGTCATTTTCTTACCCAATAATAAGCAACAACAAAGCAGTAACAACAAACCGACAATGATCTTACACAACCCATCATTATTTTATACTAACAAATCGCCAACATCATTTTTGTGAATGTGTAATTAATGTGCACTGATTGCGGTTGCTGTTGTATTATTATTATTTAATTACAAGACGATTTATTTTACAACGGTGCAACACGGCAATTAGCACGCAATTTCAATACAAATCGATAGAATAAAGTGCAACTGCAGGCGATATAGAAAAATAAAAATAAAATAAATTATAAGTATAAATAATAAACACATACAAATTGGCTCTGACACAGTAAACCAGTTCAAGCTCTTTCTAGCCAAATTAGTTGGACGGCGTTGGCTGTTTGCTAATTTGGCCGGTGCACTCAATCAACTGTCATGCGATGAGTGTTGGATGATTGAATGAATGAATTAATGAATTGGTAGCAAATTATAAATTGATTATGAATTATATAATATTGACATACTTAGTCTATTTTGTATCATATATGTATGTATTTAGATAGAAGTTGATTTGCTAAACTTGTTATAATAATAATTTTTGTTCATGTTCAATCATTATTGCAATCCGAGTAGGAGAAGATCGAGTTTTGTTGTCTCTAGTTTGGTAAACCGCAAAATTAATATGAATTGTTTAGAGACAATCTGCTTAGGTTGACGCATTGTGGCTAATCAAACGTCGGCAGTCATGCAACCGTATAAGCAAAAGTTGGTAATTCATGCAAACAGATGCCATGCAAAATGTAATTTGATATTGTTAAGGGGCTTTGTTGCTGCTGTTGCTGTTGCTGCTCTTGTTGTCATTATTGGCGTTGCTACTGCTCTGGTTATTGCTGTTGATTATTGCAACCTCAAACGGCAAATAGAGACAGTAGCAGCATCAGCATCAACATCAGCGTTAGTCTGAGTAGCAGCTATGGCAGTGTACACATACACACACACATACACAGGCATGTATTTACTTAGTAGTCAACAACTTGGCAACATTCAATTCGAAATCACCGTCAAGTCAATCAAATGTGAAATTGCGGTTTACAATCATGTTGTAAAATTTGCAAAGCAACAGCAGCAAAACTAACCGACAACCGACAGTCGACAGATAGCGATGACAGCAACAATTTTCGCATTACAACATTGCTGCTAAAAATGTACCACAAACAGATCGACCGGCCGATAGACTGACAGACAGTCAGACAGACATATGTACATGTATACTTATAATTATAATTGAAAGCGTATCAAGTTGCAAGCTTCGCCTTTTGTAATTATTTGAATATGTTTTTAAAGTGCATCAGAGAAAATTAATGCTGTCATGTTGTTGTCTGATTGAGCTTTGCCTCTCTGTTGATGCAACATTGTTCATAATTGTATGTAATTTTTTCATACACTTACGCAGATTCAGAACTATTTGCTATACATTAAATGTTAAGTGTAATGTAACGACGTTGAAAATCAGTTAATAAATACACACCTCGACATGGTCCCGGATATGCAACGGCAATGGCACGTCCAATTTTGCAAATCATACGATTTATATCACATGTGCTCTTATATGTCTTGCCATCAATACCGCAAACGGCACGTTGCGTTTCAGTTATTGCCTTACGACCGTATGAGCTGCCACGCCCCATACCGATACCGATACCGATGCCGATGCCATGCAGATCATCGTCATCCGGCTGACCAACAGTGTCAAGATCATAGACACCATCATCACGTGGACAATCAATTTTACATGCAATGCAATGCGGTATCATATATTGATCCTCGACGCATGTTAAGCCGTTGAGGCATTTGACGCCATTACAAGTTGCTGTAAGAAAAATGAAGAATGTTGTAATTAACATATTTTTTGATATATAAAATTCGTGTAAAATCTTAACAAAGTTGTTTGTTAGAAATGCATGCTCAATTAATTTTTGCGTAAACACTTGAACATTCTTTTCATTCATAGGAGACAAGATTTTTTTTTTTTTTTTTGGTTTGCTAATTTGTGTTTGTGTTCATGAACGTGATTAAAGACGACAACAACAACAATTTTTTCATCATCACCGCTGTATAATATATAGCAACATATAAACTGACAAATTTATCATTGAGCATTAGCAATGTTGCGAATCGTCTTGGCGCCAGTCTTGGTGACTGTCACACCAATGGCAAAAAAAAATTTGCAATAATATTTCCACACAAAATTATTGAACGAGTGTATTCATGAGACTTGATTCGGGCCAAGCGAATGCATACCAAACTCCAATCAGACCATAAAACTGTGACCGAAAGGCTGTTGCCAGTTGTTGGCATTGAGGAGGGGTGCGGTGCGGCGCGGCGCGGTACGGACAAGCGTATAAAGTATATAGTTGGCTGGCTGCTGCAGGCTTACAGCATCAGTGTATGCCATTTGTGGCACGCGCCAGCTTGATTATAATGCTCGGCTTGTCTGTTAATGCCACCGTAGGCCAAATACCGTTCAAATGTCCGTCTGATACGGTCCGGTCTAACACGGTCGTTCGTTCGTTCGTTCGTTGGTTGGTTGGTTCGTTCGTTTACTTACTTTGTTTCTTTGGTTATATGCTGCCCTCTAATCCGACAAGTTTTGTGCACAAAATCTGTTTGGAATTATCCAATTTGAGACACACACACACACACAAACACAAACACTTACACAGATGCAAAATCAAACTCAAAATGCGCGTTCTTGAGTTGGTTTGTTTGTCGTTTGTTGCAACGATCGCGTCTTTCAAATGTTCATTTATTGATCGTTTGAGCATGTTTGTTAGTGCTTCCTGTATCATTAAATTATTTCATAGATTCTTTTCTTGTTGTTGTGTACATGAAGGTGTGTGTGTGTCTGTGACTGTGTGTTTTTATGTGTGCACATTTATATGAGTGACTTAGATCGGCGATCTTTTATGCTTTAAACGACGATTTTTGTTGATTTTTTTTATTTACTTATATATATATTTTTTTTTTGAAATATTAAATGTTGTTACAATATTAAATTCGCATTATTTATTGATTTAAAATATACGAATTTTTCATGAAATTTTTTTATAATCCAATTTCCTTTCTTTTGTTGTTTATTTTTAATTAAATATTATAATTTTGACTTACTGCGACAATGTCCGCGATATGCCAATTGCAATTGTTGATTGTTTGTGCGGCAGGCGCGTTTCTTCAGCTGACATTCGGTGTTGTAGGTGCGTCCGTCAGTGCCGCAAACGGGATGTGCATGTTGCTATATTGTTGTTGTGAAAATTGACGATATTGTCGGTAATAAACTAGAGTATTTATTTAAGTAAAAATATATGTATTTACCATTGCATTATCCATGGTATTTAATTCTTGTTTACTTGGAAAGCCATGTTGACTGAATTGATCATAAAATCTATCGTTAAATGCTAAATCATCTGTATGAGCAGAATTGATGTTGCCAGTGATGCCAACAGCTTCAATGTGATGTTGTTGTTGTTGTACGCCTTCGTTATTGCCAGCAACGGATGTTAATATTGCTGTTGCCGACGATGTTGCTGATGACGTAGCAATTTTACTTCCGTGTTCATTGTTCATGCTGCTTAAAAAATGACGTTCGCCAGACACTGTGGAATTTAAAGGAGTGGCCAAAGTTGATGTTAATGTTGCTGCTGATGTTATTCTGTTTGTTGGTGTTGTTGTTGTTGTTGTTATTGTTGTTAGTGTTGTCTGCAATGTGCCACTTTTTTTAGCTACTGTAGACATATCTTTACCTGTTTCAGTTGTTGGTGTTGTTGCAATGACTGTGACTGAATTATGATCCTTTTGCTTAAGCTTGTGTTGGTTATTGTGTATGTTGCTGTTGTTGTTGTTGTTTTTGCGTTGGCGATGTTTACGCTTTCGTTGCTGTTGTTGTTGCTGCTGCTGCTGGAACTCTTCATGATTTGTTGCATACTCAACCGGTCGGATATTCTGTTGATGAACATGCCCAACTTCACTTATATTATCATCATCATTTTTGTTACTTTTTATATTTTTATTGTGGTTACGACCACGTTGTCTATACTTCTTTCTACTAAATTCGTTAGTTTCATCATTAGTAATTGTCTTATGTCTAGACTGTGCATCATGTCTTATATGTGCATTCAATATAGACATTGTTGATGATCTTGATAAGTCATCGTTATTGCTGTTGTTGTTGTCGTCATTGTTGTTGCTGTTGCTGTTGCTATGTCTTTCATCGTTTGGATATGGCGGCATTTCAACATTACTCAGTATCTGTACACGACGTGTGGTGGGCTTCTCCGTTTGTTGTTGCACATTGGCTGTAATCAAAAGTCTTCTCGGCTTAAATGACTCTCGCTTCATTAGGCTCTGTGCTGTCTGAGGCTTCTCTTGGCTTCTTTGACTTGAACTTTGTTGTAAGTGGAGTTTTCTTTGGTTGTTGTTATTATTAATATTATCATTTTGTTGCTCAGTTTTTTCATGTTGTTCCTGTTGATAAAAATGACTTTGTTGCTGTTGTTGTTGTTGTTGTTGGTGGTAACTGTTGTGATGACGCTTCGCATTGTCTAAATCTAAATTAATATTTGTAATTTCACTACTTAGACTACGTATATCGCGTTCCGATTTTTCTGCACCTTCATTCTCATTCAATCTCACCGCTACCGTCAATTTTGCCTGCTCGTGTATATTTGCTGAATGCGTACGTTTTTGATGAAGTTCGAAGTGATGTTGCTGTTGTTGTTGCTGCTGCTGATGTTGCCTACGACGCATAGCAGCACCACATTCGGGCGCACATATGCATTTTGGTCTTCCTTTGCGTTTAACACATTTCTTATTTGGCCCACACTTCATATTCTTGCAACTCTCTGGAAGCAAATAATGTAAATTGCAAGAAAAAAAAATGAAAATATGTAAAAAGTCGTCTTATTTTATATCTTGTTTATGCGCTCATACATTTTTCTTTACCATTCATAAATTAGCAGCTCTTTGATGTCTAAAATCAAAGCTAAAATGAGAAAAAAAAAGACTCACCTCGACATGGCGCACATTCCATGCCGCCTCCAATCGCTGTCGCAAAGAAGTACTCAACACTTGTTAGCTCACGATTTGTGTAGGAGAACTCTGGGTTAGAGACGCAGCACTCCGACTTTGTGATGTTCAGCGAAAAGATTTCATTGCATTTGCCATTCTCAAGCGAAGTCTGCCAACAGGCGCCAGCTGCAAAACAAAAAAAAAAAATAAATAAATAACATAAAAATAAGTCTCTTACAAACTAATACAACTCAAAGTCATTTTAAATGGGTTTTAAGCTGCACATAAAACTCATTCCGACTGACATAAGTTAATCAAAAGTGCAGTTTGTGCCAAAGAACTACTTTACTTTCACTGTGAACGCTTCTGTATTGTATGTGTGGAGGGTGGAAAACCCATCAAAAAAAAACTCATCTTAATTCAAGAAAAGTAATCTTAACTGTCAAGCTGCTTCATTAATGATCTTCACTTAATCGACATTAAGATATAAAACTCTATTGAAATGTGTAATAAGGGCGATATAGTCGAGTATACTCAGCAACATTATATTTTAATACATGGTGTGCAATGCCATGTTCTAAATCTAACAAAAAATGTTGTACATCTGATAAATATTAGTCAACATTTAAAGAAAATAGGTGATAAAATGGTGAATGCATTACAAAGTTTAGTCTTTGAGGGGTAATAATAAAGGGAGATTTGTTGATGTGCAGTTTCTAATGGGTATGTTTTCCGAGTAAGTTTCTATCTCTCATAGCTTACGTAATATGATCTATTTTATAATAGTGGTGTTCGACTAGAACATTTTGAGGGCTGTCGTAAGACAATCCAATTTAGATGTTTCTATCGGTTGTGCCATTCGAGCTCTGGCTGTTTAAGCTCTTCTCTTGTCATTCTGATTATACCTATATATGTACTTTATGGGACTTTACTCCCCTCCCTCTGTGCGTAACATACATTTGATCTGAAGAAAGACACACTTTTGTGTGCAGGGTATAAATATGTGTGTGTGAATCATTACGGTTTTCATATTCAAATTAAATTGCTTCAAAAACTTATGCCTGAACTTAAAACCGTTTGTATCAGCTTCTTTTGTTTTTAAGCCCTCAATGGGATTACGACATAAATATTTAATCAAATAAACGGCGTCGGTCTTCGAAGACAAGACTTTTCGACGCAGTTTATTTGCCGCGACGCTTGTTTACAAAATGAAAGCAAAATAGTTTCAAAGCTGCGTAAGCGAAAATGTGATAATAGGGTAAATTTCTAGTGAACTCACGAAACTTTTTTTTCTGCGGCTTGGGTGGCGCCACTTAAAAATAACAAGAAGAAGAATGAATGTGCTAATTCATTTAACACTTTTGGTTTGGCAATGTGTGGGAACAAATATCTTGCTACATACATATGTACACCGATACTTTCAGTAACTTTGTGAGTTTCTTGTTCTTTTCTTTGATTTTACCATTTGTTTTTTTTTATAGCCTGCACACATAGTGTATCAGGGCATATAGGGTTTGTGCAAAACGGAATGTAGGTAACGCACAGAAGGAGGGGAGTGTGACCCCAAGACGACAAGAGAAATTGATTGAGAATTGTCCGCCCGCCTGTCTTCTTCAATGGTTGTCGGAAACTATAATAGCTAGAGATAAATTTGGAGGGTAGTCTCGAGATGGTCGGGAGCACATCAAATTTGAACGAACTTGTGCCACGCCCACTCCTTCCCGCCCAACCAGCACCATCTACTCTTTTAAAACCCTATAACTCGAACATCCAAAGAGATAGAGACATGAAAGTCGGTATGTAGACTCAGTATGTGTACCTCCAGAATTTTTACCTTCCCCGTTATTTTTCCTCCACCAGTTGTTTTATATAAGTTGCTATGACTCCAAAACTAATAAAGGTACGAATCTAAAAGTATACAAGCTCATTAAATATACACCTTTAAAACTACATGCCACAAAGTTCCCCTCTTTTTGAAGGTTACCTCTCAAAGACCTAAAAAACTCAAATCAATTTTCTTGAAATTTTGAACACTTTTTGAACAGGCGATGTTAGATCAATTTTTTTATTTCAGATTTGGGTTGTGGCACCGCCTACTGTGTATGCAGGGTATTATATTGTCGAGTATATTTGACTATGCCGCCCTTACTGGTTTTTGTTCAAAATTTGAACAGTTTGTCGCTTGGTATACACACCTTCTACGCGGCACACATTGAACATCGTCGCAATAAATAACGACATCAAAATGGACAAGATACGCATCGAAAGTGTTTTTGTTGTTCGGCAAGATGCTGATGCTGGGGCTGATGTTGTTATCGTTGTTGTTGTTGTTGTTTTTGCTACTTCATTTGATGAATTGGCAACGTTGTGCGGTCTTTGGGCTTGTATACGAGCCGGTCGCTTTTGCGTTGACAGCTTGTCATTGCCGCCACTGCCGCATCGATGAATGATGATGTCATTATTATCATTGAGCAAGACAGAAGAACTCTTCAAATGTTGGCGTTTGCCTTCTTGATGCATTGCCAAATGCAATTGCATCATTTTCGTTATAATTATAATAAATAGATTTTGAATTGT
This sequence comes from Phortica okadai, assembly GCA_034638295.1. Lineage (NCBI taxonomy): Eukaryota > Metazoa > Arthropoda > Insecta > Diptera > Drosophilidae > Phortica > Phortica okadai. The sequence goes on from CM067851.1 coordinate 8,708,112, forward strand.
GCTAATTATATTTTGTTCTTTTTGATCTTTTTTTTGTTGTTGTTGCCGCTGTTGTTGTTGACGGTTAGTTTCGTCTTCGCTTATCTGCGTTTCTGTTTCCGCTTCGTTACGTATTTTCTCGCTAAGCACGCTCATTTCCGTTTCCGATACTGTTGCACTTCTACGTTTATATTTATAATTCGATTTCAGAAATATTAAATTGCTTTGTTTATGCTCTTGATTAATAATTATTTTCGTTGTTTTTGCATAACGCATGGGCTCAAACATTGTTAAGTCGATTAATACGCTTATGCATTTGTCTTGGCTGCCTCAGTGACAGTGCGTTGCAATTGGCTCATTTATCTTGCATAAGGCTCAAACAGTTGAAAATACTGAAATTGTATGAAATGTATTTGTTAATATTTAATTTACTTAATTAATTGCTTACTTGAATAACTTGATATACATATATTATTATGTGTAAGATTAAGGCTAAAATATTGTTTTATTTTTGAGCAACAGTGGCACTTACAGTACTGTGCAAATCCTAAGCAACTTCACTTACTCTCAGATTGTACGCATGTTTCTAAGAAAACTGAAGAGCTGAAAACTTTATAACAAAATGGGCAGGAGGCCCATAATAGATTAAACTTTTTTCAGGTCAACCTCATTATTTTAATAGCAGGAGATATTAAAATCGTTTTAAAGTTTTCACTAATAAACGTCATAATAAACGAAATATGGTATAAACTAATTACTAAAAATAATATTTGCAAATGGGCTAATTAAGTATTTTTAAAGTCATAAAAAAATTAAAAAAGTTAGTTTAAAACGTAAAAAATAAATAAAAGAAAATTAAATAATAATAATAAATTTTTTGTAATTAAAAAAATCAGTAGGGACGATATAGTCAAGTACACTCGACAATATAATACCCTGCACACACGGTAGGCGGTGCTACAACCCAAATCTAAAAAATATCGATCTGACATCGCCCGTTCCATTAGTGTTCAAATTATCGAGAAAATCGGTCAAAAAATGTGGAATTTACGAAAAAATTGAGAGTGTAATTTTATAGTAGTATATTTACTGAGCTTGTAAACAAAATTTACTTTTATTAATTTTGGAGATATAGCAATTTGAAGAAAATAACTGTGGGAGCACTCTGAGTCTACATACCGACTTCGGGTGTTTGAGTTATAGCCTTTTGAAAAAGTGGGCGGTGCTGGTTGGGCTGGTTGGCTCCAAATTTAAGGTTCTAGCTCTTATAGTTTCTGAGAGCCATTGGTGAAAATAGACGGATAGACTGACAGACGGACGGATAGGGCTTAATGGATTTATCTTGTCATCCTGATCAAGAATATATATCCTTTGTTGGATCCCCCTCCTCTCCTTCTACATAACATAAATTTGGTCTCAAACAAACTTAATATACCCTAATACACTATGTGTACAGGATATAAAAAAGAATCTAAGAAAAATTTCCAACAATGCAACAGTTGTTTTACAACAATAACAAAGAGGAAAAAAAACGACAAAGCTCTTCAGTGGCAACAACAACTGCATAAGAAGCCAAAAGGTACTTGAATGAAGCGCATACTTGCTGCATTGCCATCACATACACACGCACACTTACACGCATACACACTCACACACACTCACACACAAGTGGCTGTAGACAGCAAGAAGAAGAGGTCGAAACAACGTATGAGAACATGATGCAACCAAATAAAATATAAAAACAAAAATATCAACAGCAATGACAACCGCAATAAGCAACAACAAATGAAAGGAATAAAAACAAAAAAAAAACACACACACGAAAAAATAAACAACAAAGAGTTGACTGCAAAGAGACAACAATTAACTCTCAAATGTTGAGTTGACATTGAGCAGGCGGTTTTGAAAATACGACTAAAAATAAAGAACCTGTTGCTGCTGCTGGCTGACAATCAAGATGACTACGACGTGATTCGAGTTGAGCGCGCGCAAAGCTGAGTGTCGCCGTCTCATCAACATCAACATCAGCAACAACAACATCGTCCTCATCATCTTCAGCTTCCTTGTCATCGTCATCGTCATCGTTGTCTTCATTGCCGTTGTTGTCGTCGTTGTCATGTTGAGTGCATGGCCAAGCATCCTAATTTGGATACACATATCTTTAAGCAGCCAACGTCCTTGAGCAACCATACATATGTATGGACATACATACACACAACTTTTTTTCTCTCTTTATTTCTTTTACTTTTAATTTGCGTATCTTTCAGTTTGTAGGCTGACAGACAACATTTCTCTTTGATTGTCTGTTATGTTAATGTTTCTCTTGGTAATGACCAAACAAATAAATACACAAGTGAAAAATGCTAAACTGAAGTAATGACGAGTGAATTTTTTTCGATTTTAGTGACAAGAATTACATATTAAACACTTGGCTCTTATACAAAAAAAAAAAACCAACAACAAGTTTTGGCATGCGACTGGCACAAGCGAGAAAGCAAAGCCAGACGTCATCATTATCATCATCATCAACAGCACTGACAACAACATTGAGAAGAATATTGTCAAAACCGCAAATAGTTTGCGCGCCAACATGATTTGCAGCAACTTCTTTGCACTGATCTGTCTACTACTATAACAACAACAAAAACAACTTGTGTGCAAGCGTCCTTCACATACAACAACATGTCTTACATGTAGAATACTTTTTGAGTGGGCCACAAAGCACTTATACAACAACGTTTTTAAAACAACAAAAAATCAAAATAGAAAAAGGAAAAGAGTTATATTCGGCCTTGCCGAATCTTGAAGCAAACTCTAGCAAGCATTTTTCTAACTATCCTAATTGGAATATCCATCTCATAGTTTTTTAAATAACAATCATATATGTTTTTTAAACTTAAAGTAGTATAGCCCTTTAAAGAAAGCAATAGAATCATACATTCCTCTAGTTTATATCTCGTCTGCCTTAAAAGAAAGGCCATTTTTAAGTTTTTCTCTATATTGGCGGTCAAGCATTAATAAAAACACATAATTGTTATGGTTCGTCTGATTGTTTTTAAGAACAAAAAAAGCTTTTATAAAAAACCTTATTTTTGATCCATCGTTACTAAGGGAGCCATGTGCTATAGTCTCCAGACTTTCAAAGAAAACTCTATTTTTTTAACGATTATTATGCAGTACTGATCCGATCAAGATATTTCCGATACAATGCGTGGACATACATAGCTTTAAAAATCTGGGAGGAGTTTTCAATGAAATGGACAGACGAACAGGCGGGCATGGCTTTATCAACTCTTCTTGTCGTGCTGATCAAGAATATATGTACAGTCGCTCCCAGTCAAACTGAACCACTTCCATTTTTCAACTTTGAATGAATGTAACTTCTGAACGAAGAGATCAATCGACAAAGTATAAATGGAAGATTTGTAGATTGAAGTTTCAGCTTTAAAATGATATAACATTTTATTATAAAAAAGTAATTTTTAAAAAAGTTGTGGTCATAAATCTAAAAAAGTCACAAAAAAAGTCACAGCGAATTTGAACCAGTTTGGGGTTTTGGTACGAAAATCGCCTTCAAACAACAAAAATCTGGATCGGAATCATTGGTAACATAAGTAGGAATATTTAATAAATAAAAGAAAGTTCACATAGAGTATACAATTTAAAAAAAATCGCCATGAAATTAAGATACAGGCCTAATCAGTCCAAACTGGTTCAAATTCGCTGTGACTTTTTTTGTGACTTTTTTTAGATTTATGACCACAACTTTTTTAAAAATTACTTTTTTATAATAAAATGTTATATCATTTTAAAGCTGAAACTTCAATCTACAAATCTTCCATTTATACTTTGTCGATTGATCTCTTGGTTCAGAAGTTACATTCATTCAAAGTTGAAAAATGGAAGTGGTTCAGTTTGACTGGGAGCGACTGTATGTATGTATAAACTTTAAATAGTCCCTGCTTTGCAAATTTCAAGCAAGAGCATAACAAGCCTAGAAATTCCTTGATTACCTTTGCTGTAAAAGTATTAACAAGTACAAGTAAAACCAACTAGTTGCCTATTTAGTTAGCGGCTACCTGCCGACTTTACTTAGACACGCTCGACTGCTGCGTTTGATAATGAAATACATTTCTGTCTATACATACATACATATAAGCAAAACAAAACAAACAAAAAGTGTGTAATAATAAAAAATAAGAGAAAAACAAATGAAATGCACTTTTACATTTCCTCGTAAACAATTAATGACCTACTGCGTCCGATAACCCCGCCAGCGCGCTTTATGGCTTATGACCAAGCAAAATTGCAGCGTCTGCATTGCAAATGCAACGAAGGACGAACGGCGGCGACGTCGGTTAGAAAATCGACATTGTACCGAAAATTATTGCGTTAACATGCTTTGCGACATTTTATGCCATGCGATGCAATGCCGGCCGGTAACCAACAGCTCGACAGCCGGCAGCCGGCTCGACTGGCCAAGCCTCGTCTCACCCTGCCGGTTCTAAAGACGCGATGAGTTGGCTTAACTACGTCAGGGGACGGACAACATAGTAGCTTGGTTATGTTTGGCTCGAGCTGGCCAGACGATCAAACAACTGCATTTGTTGGCTGCCGGACATGGACTGTTGGACAGACATGGACAGACAGACAGATCGACTCGCCGGTTCGTTCGTTCAATCGTGCAGTCGTTCGCGCTGCATTCCTTTCGTGCCAAACGATTCGCTTGTGAAAGACGCATAACTATTTTTAGCTCACAATCAGTTGGTTTTGTGGTTTGCAGTTTTTATTATTTATTTATGATGTCTTGGTTGCTTCATTTTGTTTTTTTTTTTTTTGTCTCTAGTATTTTTTTATACTTGATGTTTGCACTTTGCTCTAAAGAAATAATTCTTATTAGATTTGTTAGTATGTTTACCAGTTGTATTCATTTGTGTGCGTGTGTGTGTGTGTGTGTGTGTTATATTACTTTTCTGTTTTGGTTGTTGTATTTTTTATCTGAAGGTATTTTGTCGTTTTAAGCATGATTTTGGCACAAAAAAATAAAAAGCAATCAAAAATTTAGGTATGCAATTTAAGAACACTAAAAAATGCATAAGAAGAAGCTCATGTGTACATATACAAACGGTCACACATACATATAAACACACACATGCACAAGAGACAAAACAACGAGAGTAAAAATGCATCACAAGAGCAGCAAGAACAACAGCAACGAAAGAATGTTGAACAACTGCATATATGCATTAAATCTACACACACACACACACATGCAGATACGCACACTTGCGAAATAATTTGAGTTTACCTTTTTGTGCCCCGTTTGTTTTTCACTTGGAATACCTGTTTTGAAGTTTTTTGGACATTTTTTTGTTGTTTTTATTTTTATTTTTTTTTTTTTTTTATATTGCATTGCATTTCATTGCAGCATGCATGTTGTTATGTTGACAACAAGTGCATTATTTCACGAACTCAAGTTAAATAAACCCAAGAAGTTTTACTGCGAAATCCAAAATTTCAACAATCATAAGAAGATATATTTTTTTTGATTCAAATTGAGCTCTGTCAATTGACTTACTAAGCTGTAACAACTGATATACGATAGATACAACATATGTATGTGTCTATATTTAATGTGTTGTTGCTATCAATCATTCATTCATTGATTCATTAATGCAATGAGTTTAGAAGTTTCCATGATTGTTGGGCTTATTATGGAATGTACTTTATTCAGAGTAAAATTCAACTAAATTTTGATAAGTATATATGTATTATTTTTTTAGTTGTGTGGTTTCGGCATTATATGCAGATGCCACAGTACGTTTCCTAATACCAATTTACTTGTACATATGCTCAAAAGGATCGAACAAAAAGTGCCTGGAAAATAATAATTACAGTCGTTGAGGCAGGCATGAGAAGTTTTATAAATTTAGAAGATAAAAATTTAAAAAAAAATTTAATAATACTCCTTATAGAAGAAATCGGCATAAGCAGGAAAACGAAACTTAAGTTGAATGGGTTATTAAATATATAATAGAGAACGATCTATATTTCGGTACATTCAATTGCATTACCTATGTATGCATATAGTACGTTAGTTAGATCTTCAAGCTCTATTTTAATGAATGCAACCGTTGACTTTGAATGACATATTTTTCATTGTGGCAAAGCTTAAAAAGTATTGCAGTAATGACAAACAATTTTGACTGATTGGGCGACATATGTATGACTCTTAGATATGTACTTGTATATTTTATCCATCATCTATTTATTGAAAGTCAAAAATCGAAGTGGTTTATTGAAACATAGCCATTGAAGAAAGTAAGTCGATATTTTACACTTTATGGCTGTATATTTGTTTAAGACATTGAACCTTGATACTCTGATGCTTTTGGCTGCCAACTAAAATGTCTTATATTTTCGTATGTATATGGTTTAACGATCAGTTAAATCAAGGGTGTTTTGTAAAGTATTAACAGCGAGAAATTTGAGTGTCAGTTACTGGTCTGGTTGAAAAAAGAGATACTTATTTTTAGCAAATCTCGTAAAAATTAAAAAAAAAAAGATACAAAATAAAATAAACATGTAAAAATGGAGGTGCATATATGTTCATAATTATTCGCGCCTAAGCAAATATCGACATTTGCCACAAGGCCAAATAAGATTTTCGCGCAATTTCAGAGCGCAGACAAAGGTCGTTACGTCGTTGTTGTTGTTCAAGTTGCTGTTGCAGTTGTAGTTGTAGTTGTCGTCATCGTTATTGCTATCGTTGTTGTTGTTGCCAAAATACCATTGCCGTCTGCAGCAATAAATGCTCGACTGCAAGTCTGCAGACGTTGGCAACAAACAAAAAAACAAGTGGGCGTTCGAATAGTTTGTTGCAAATGTGATCGAGTTGCTTAAACTGGAAGTCAGCAACCTTTGCAACAATAACAAAAAATAAAATAGTATTTATAAGAAAAATGAAAAAATAAAGAGACACAAGCCGAAGAACAAAAATTCTAGCAAGAATGTAAAACGATAGTGAGATATTCATTCTTACCAATGAATGTCTAGCCAAATCGTGTTTTGAATATCACTGCTGTTGTTTTTGTAAAGGCCATTGCAGTTTCGTTGACTGTTTTGGTTTTGGTTATTGTTATTGTTATTTTTTGTTGTTCTTGCTGTTGTTGTTGTTTTTGCTGAATTTGACGTAGCACTTTTATAAGCGGTAAATATTATTTTTGTATATTTGCGCCGTCACAACAAAAAGAGGCAGGCAGACAAACAGATAGACAGATAAACATAAACATACGACATACATACATATCAACTGACTCACTGACAGACGGACAGTCAAGAAAAATGAACATTCGTTCAAGTGAAAGGAGTGCAACTCAGACTAATACACACACATATAGATACTTATAAGCAAAGGTACTATTAGTTAACGAATGAACGTAAGTTTTGCCATACGATTTCAACGCCAATGACGTCCAGGCTAGACCAGACCAGACCAACCCAGCTTTAGTTCAACCAGGCCAGGCCAATCCAGTTGTGTAGCATCACCGCACGTTGCCCGTCAGCTTTAATCTGACTCAGTCAAAAGAGAACATGACTAAACAAAAAAAAAAAAAAAAAAATGGGTTTGGGCTTGTGCTTGGCGCTGAAACAGTTTTCTGTTATTGTTGTTGTTGTTTTGATTCTTATTTGTATTTGCCACATTGTTGCGATTGCGCAATATGAATTTGCTGCTTATATACATATGTATTCATATATGTATCTGAATATTTTTAGAGCGATAACATTTTTCTATAATTTTTTTTTTTTGTTTGTAAATTCCCCAGAAAAAAAGTTCAGCGTTTTGAATTTATAAAAAGTTATGTCATAAAAAAGAAACATAAATGTATAAAATCAAAATTAAGTTACTTCACAGGAAATCGCAAAACAAGCAGGAAATTCTTTTCAGTGAACTCATCAAAGGCAACGACTTCGACATCTGCGTCACAAAAATGAAAAAAATAAAACTAATAAATATTAGTGCCAAAAACTATCGACAGCGACAAGCGGACATACTCATATACAAACATATGCACATACATACGTATAGACGCAACTGGCAGACCAAATAAACTTTGTATGAATGAATATGTGTTGACAACGCATACGAGAGATTAATGACTTTCAGCAACATCGCAAGCGTCAAACGTCAAGCGGGCGCATGCCTCAAATACATACATACGTAGATATTTGCATATTCAGTCTAGATTATATTATGCAAGCGAGCAACGCAGCCAGAAAATTTTCAATCAAACATAAACAGATTCAAAACAACAAACACATATTGAAACTCTGAATCAGCAGATGGGACGCGCAACTGTGCAACTGGGCAACTTAGACGCGTGAGATTGCCTAACTGGACAACAAAAAAAATAAACAGATGCGAAAAATCGCACAATGACGAGCCTCGATGCTTATATACACTCGTACACACAAACATAGTTATTGATTGATGGTATGAATGTTTGATTCCTCGACTGTCTGTTTACTTCACGGCCTGACTGTCATCATACGTTGTCAAAGATGCTCAGACGTTTCGCTTATTTTTTCTGGCATTTGCTGCGCTTGCGTTCGTTTACGTACATTTGCGTTACGCATACGCGACGTGTTGCGCACACTTATCGCTATAAGCGTCATACGCAAACATATTTAGCTGCCAATTTTTTTTGTTACTTATTTTCTTTTACTTCCCCTCCCCTTACTCGTCAGCCAGTGACGTTGTTGCGTTGCGTGTGCTGTGCTGTGGCCGCTTTGTGTTATATGCTGCCGCCTAATGAGAATTGACGCGAGATTAGCGGAAATTCTGTTGGCTTTTTCTTCTTCTTTTGCTTCTGCTCATTTTCTTTCTTGAGTTTGGCATGCATGCGTAAATGACAAACAGCGATTTAGCACTGTGCAAGTGTAAACAGGAAATCTATGTGAGTGCTATGAGTTTGTTTGTCGATCATTTGCTCGTCCAATGCTTTATTTATTTTTTCATTCATTCATGGCTTGTTCATTCATAGTGGCAAAATTTATTTGAACGTTGACGCATTTTATGCGTAAAATTATTGTGTACTGTGCGATTTTCATACCCTATAAACGATATATGAACGAACCTAACACATTGTATATGTCATTTGTATCATGAGCTCCCTTTTTTGATTCGTATGTTAGATGTTTAAACCATTTTTTATCTTTTGTTCGAGTTAGCATATATCATTAGACAGAAAGACTTCATAGAGTTGTTAAATACTTGCACTTTTATTTGATTGTTAGCTAAATTTGCAAAAGTATTTTATTGTTTTTTATCCTTTATATAAATAATTCTAATTTTTTATTATAATCAAACTCAAATTAAGATTTTTTGTCTTTAAATTTGGCGAACCAGAATAAATCAGCAAAATATTATTGCATCATAATTTTTTGTGCAATGAATTGTGAAATTTAAGATTTTTATTATTGTTTTGATATAAATTTATTATGAGTTGAAATGCAAACAAATATGTTTTTGTTATTGTCTGTACAGACAATAGTCAGACTGTATTTGTTAGCTACAAATATGTTTGTAGTTAACGCAAAATTGAGATATCAATTAAAGAATGTATTACGGGTCTTGTGCTGCAAGAGGGTTTTCAAATATCCGTACTTAAGCATACTTTATCAGCATGTTACAAATAATAAAAATTTACATAATAATTCGTTATTATTCACTTTCAACGATAGCAAACGGTTTATATATAATATGTTGATAAAAATAATTAACACCAAAAAGTTGTGTAATTTTAAGTTTAACTTAATTATTTGTCCAAACATGATATTGGGTGTTAATTTGTCAATGAAATTGTCGTAAAAAAGAATGTACTTACAGCAAAATATTTCTAATATTTTTTTCTCTCTATTTTCACTTTGATTTGTTTTGCGAGCAATAATTTTCACCGCACAAAAGTTTATCATTAATGCATTTTGTGTTGCGAGCATTTGTTAGTATGCATAATTGTTGTTGTTTCTGTTAATTATTACTTATTTTCAAATTTATTTAAATTTTTTTTCGCAATTTACTGCAAACATGTGCAAGTCATTAAGTTTTGTTTGATGGCAATGACAAAATTATATTTTGTCTTTTTTTTTTTTTTTTTGTTAAATTGAGACAATTTTCATTTTGATTTTTGTTTAAATAGAAATACTTTTATTAAATTAAATATGTATGTTCACTTAGTTGTGTATTAGTGTAAAAGTGCGAACAATTACAACAACAGTTTATCTAATCAGTTTATCTTTGTCATAATAATAAGACCAAAGACATTTCAAATTTTTGAAATTTGTGTTTGAATTGGGTTGGTGTATCTTTTTATGTCCAGGCGGTATTCACTATACTAATCGTGCAAATTTACACTTTAACATCGAAACTAAACTGAGTGAAAGCCTTAATAATAAATAAGGAGTTATGAAAAAACGCAAAAATTATCATGTTTTAAACAAACAAAAAACCAAACAGATTTCAAAAATCAAAAGAATTTAAACGATGGATTTGTTCTTATGAAACACGTGCCTTCTTTGCTGACTTTTGCTGCGCTTTGCGTTAATTTAAATAGTGAAATGAAAAGCAGTAAACTGCATCAAACAAATCTGGGTTTAAGCAAGCTCGTTAAAAAAAATACAGCTTTTTGTCACAAGACTTGCATACTTTTTAGTAAAATTTGTTAAAAAGTACACAAAATTAACAATTTTACTTAAAATTTGTTAAGTTGTCGATTAGCAATTAAGCCAAAGCAAAGTCTATATTCATTTATGGTATATGTATTAATTATTTCCACTCAAAAAACCCATTTTTTGTTTATGATTTTTTTTTTATTTTTGTATATTTTTAACACGCGTTTAGAACAAGTTATTCATACTTTGTTCTGTTTTGTTTTACATAGTTTTATTCTTAAATTTTATTATGGAAAATATATAATTTAATTTGAAACCGACTTTGCAAGCGAAAAACGTTCGCCGCCGTTGATGGTCGAATGCCGACTGAATTTTGAAAAATCACCGGTTTTCGTTCAATGTGAATTGCGAATTTTCGTCGTTGCTGAATTCAAGTCGTGAGTGCCAACAGTGAGTGCGCTCCGTTGTGCATGCACGAGAGCAAACGAGAGCAGGAATCAACCGTTCGGCAGTTTCGTTTCTAAACGAACTTGTTCGCAGTTGAAGTCTTTTGTGCAGGAAACTACAGTAGAAACTCGATTATCCGGATCAATTAAAACTAAGGGTATTCCGCATAATCGATTTCATAGTCAAAGTAGGCTGTTTATTCAAAATGTTTAATCAAAACAAAAACAAAAACCAGTAAGGGCGGTATAGTCGAGTATACTCGACAATATAATACCCTGCACACACAGTAGGCGGCGCCACATCCTCAATCTACAAAAACATATTGATCTGACGACGCCTATTCAAATAGTGTTCAAAATATCAAGAAAATCGGTTAAAAAATGTGGATTTTACGTGGCACAAAAAAAAAAACTTGATCTGCTGCCAAGCATCACGAGTCTAGCCTCCAAATTTCAAATCTCTAGCTCTTACAGTTTTCGAGATCCATTGGTGAATACAGAAGGACGGACGGACGGACGGACATGGCTCAATCAATTTCTCTTGTCGTCCTGATCAAGAATATATATACTTTATGGGGTCCCCCTCCCTTCCTTCTGTGCGTTACATACATTTCGTTCAAACAAACTTAATATAATGACAGCGTGTCGGCCAGTTAGTGGAATCGAACTATCTTCATGCGCAAACACAGCTTTCCACCACCGAACCGCACTAAGCTACTGATCCTTGTGGCGAAAAACACTGCAGCTCGTTATTGGACGACGTTTTAATTGTTAAGATCGCATATGTTAGACACTTGCCCACAGCACATACGACACCTTAGTGCTGACAAAAATTAATAAGTTTCTTAAGAGGGGTCCCTAGATGATTTTGCGATGTGAATGAAAAATCTTCGTGTAATTGTATTAAATTTTTGACGATTTGGGGTCGCTTACACAAAACTGTGAATTCTTGCTGCTTGCGTTTATTTTTCGGCGATTGAACTGCTCAGATCGCCTATAGTACGCAGTTGGTCACAGCATATAAATCCTGACAAATTTGTAATTTCTTAATTCAATAAGAAATATTTTTGTACTTTTCAAGATTTCCGCGGATCGAGTCTCGTGAAAAATTGTCCCAAAAGAAAATAAATTTTATCTAATTCTAATTCTTTTTTTCTCCTTTCCAAATAAAATACACAAGAAATAAGGAAGATGCCCCGGGAACCTCTCTAGCGTGATCAGCGCTCAGTTCTGCTCACTTCCCCATTTTCAGCTCACTTTTTTCAAAGTGTTCCAAAATCGCGCCCATTTTTCCTCCCGCGTATGTTGTCATGTACCGCCTGGGGACATAGGGCACTTCAATGTGGGGAAAAAATAAATCCGGTTGTTTGGATTTTTTCGCTTAAAGTGGCGTTTGGGACCTCTTAAATTTCACATGCCCCGCCCACTCTCTCAACATTGTACTGCCACATGTGCTGCAAAAATCCGCGCAAACTTGGAGCAAATTAATTTTAATTTATTAAACATTAGAAATTTCAATTTTTATGGGAAAGGTTGTGCACGGATGTTGACAGATTTCGTCCATCCTTTCAAATGCCACGTTTACGTAATTGTCAACAAAAAATAAGCAATTTCAACAAATTTACCCAGAATTATACAAATACATACATATCGTATAAAAACCGTTGTGAAAATAGGTGCAGGGAATGAGTCCGGATAAACGAGTTTCTACTATACCACCGTTGACTCTCTTGCTAAATTATTACATCTGTAAAGTTGAAAATAATGCATTATTTAAAAGACTTTGCCATAAAGCACCGAATTATGTTAATGTAATTACATATGTTTTATATTTAGTAAGGAGTCAACTTTTAGCTCTAAATGTTAAATAATATGTTGTTTTTATGTGATCAAATGTTTGATAAACACCAGTTTAGTATACTAAGCACACATGCATCAATTAGGAACTCAATAGGAACGAGATACATTCAACGGTAGAATTTCTAACATGTATTACACTGATCACTTACAACTATGAACTTGCGTTGAAAAGTTTTTCAAAATGAAAGCAAAAGTTTTGGTTTAGTATGTTTCGGTTTTGTTTGTTTTAAATTATTTTAAATACATATGGATGAGCTTATAGAAGAGTATTTTCAAAATTATTTATTTTTTATTTATTTAATTCACGAATAACAAATGTCTATTATTTAGTTGTATAAATTGATAATAATACAATGTAATATATAATTATACATATATTATATTAGAAAAATCGCCGCTTCGTTGACTTATTTAAATTTTAATTAAACATAAAATAGCAACAAATGATAGCATAAACATCTGAAAATCTAAAATCATGGCTTTCCAATATTGTAAATTTTCTAACTAAATTATCTATTGTTTAACCAAACAAGGGAAGGAATAAGACAATGAGCAATGCAGCTGCGCTCGCTCATTGAAGCTTGAAGAAATGTTCGGCAGTGCAACATAAAAAGACAGCCGTCTATAGAAGCTTAAAGAAGTGCAACAGGCATTGTAAAGGCAATAACAACAACAACAATGATTTCTTTATAGCACCAACTAAGTCATAATTTAGATCTAATTGCTAGATATTTACAAAAACAAAGTGCCGAACATATTATACACACACACATATACGAACATATCTGTGTAGAGAAACTTCGCATGAAGGCAAACGCTAAGCGAGAACAAACGAACAAGTGGCACGAAAGCATAACCACCCGTCTTAGACCCAGACTGTGGTCTGGATCAAGAGTGCAACAGAAGGAACAAAAACAAAAAAAAGTAAATAAATATACGTTAACAAAATAAAGAAATTTCAATGTGCACTCATCAGGCAACTTATTTCAAAGAGAACTTTAAGTGTTGGCCACGAAAGAAATGCCAACGTCAAACAACAAGAAAAACTTAACTGAAATAGTTAGGGAATTTTATTGGGCAGCATATGCGTGCTCAAGGCATATTAAACAATATTGCAATGAACACGTTGATAGAGCTGGCAATGTTCGTGTAAACTTTCAGGTGTTTGTTACCAAGTCTGGATTACGAAGTTTCGTTGGGGACGACATCTCGTGCGCTTAGCGCATTGTGTTGCATTTTACGCTTAACTAATGTTACTGCCAACATGAAACTAATGAATGAATCTGCCACATTCATGTCAATTTATTGAAAATGCATCTAATGAGATCTTTTGTTTTGCTCTGTACGTCTTTTTGTTTGCTGCAACTGATGACAATTGCACGCAATAGCACAAGAGTGTGCAAGCCCAAAAACAACTGCAAACAAACGAACGAACAGAGTGAATATGATGCATAATTGCAGCAAATGTGATTTGAAAATTGAATTACATTTGCCACTCATACAAAGCAACCAATAAGAGCGACAAAGAGAACCCAGTTCCGCCCAGTTCAGTTCAGTTCAGTTCAGTTCAGTTTAATTCAGTCCAAGTGAATTCCGACTCCGATTCTGATACACGACACAAGAACAGTAACCGAACTTCTCTACTACAAAGTCCAAAACAGCATTCAAATGAAAACACTGCAGTCATGTTGTTTGTTGTTGTTGAAGATGCTTTTGTTCCTGATTTTGACACAAACTTGGCCCAATAGCATATGAGCTGATTATGGCCTCTTTCATGTCCAATTTGGTCTAACAATATTTTGAAAAGAAAAAGCATGTCTAGAATTAGATTCTTCTGCCGAACTGACCGACAATTGCTGTGCCCAATTAATGGAGTAAGCCGAGAGAATCAAATCTTCCTGTTGTCATGTATGGTGTATGTGTGCATGAGATGTATTAAGACAAATAAATCCTTTTGTGCATTTAACATAAAAGCCAAAATTCCAAATTTTAACTTAAATTGATGCTGACTTTTATAGACAAATAATATTTTTAAGCATATTCGCTTGGATTTGTTGCTGTAAGTATTGTGCATTATATGAATAATCGACCGATCAATGTACATATAATTAGCTAATCCATTAAATCTTTGAGTTCTTTCAACTTTTGAGTTCATTCGTCACTGCCTTTTGTTGTACAACAAAGTTTCCCGGCATGCAAGTTTGTAGAGCTTGGTTATTGCACTAAATCGGTGGCGTATGCGTGATTTAATTTTAGTATCACGTCGCAACTAGTTCAGTTTTCGGACGAGTGCACTTCCAATGCGCTTACATTGATTTTGCGACATGTCATTGCGCTGAAAATCAACTTGAAACTATTTCTCGGTCAGTTTAATTAGCAAACGTATGTGAGAGCAGCCAAGCAAATTTAAAACCAAAAAACAACAACAAAGAAAACAAAAGCTTAAATTGAATTTGACCTGATTGGTTTTAGTCGAGAAACCGCATTTCCGATTTGATATTTTACGATAATTTATGCAGTGCATTGCAACTGACCACGAATTTCAAATCAAAAGTTATATTTGTATGCTTTTGTATCATTTATACGACAAATATGAAATTTGCCAATTGGGAAATTTCTCTGAGTTTCTTGTATGTAATTGGCCAAAAATAATTTTTGCAATTGCATGAAATTCTATTGAATTGCATTCAATTCAATTTGATTTTATCATTTATTTATTTTTTGCTTTTATTTTCTTGTTTGAATATTTATGAAATAATAATTTGATATATGTATGTATATACTACTTTTTTTTTTGTTTTTCTGTGGGTATTTTATGAATGAAATTCAGACTAGTGAAATGTTCTATTTTGATTTCCGTCTGTCGAAATAAATCAAAATTAACTTTAGTTGCGTTCAATGAATTTCGTTTCCCAAAATATATAAATTTTTATACTCTTCACGCAGTGAGCAGCATTTTAACTTTGCCATGAAGTTTGTAACTCCCAACGGCCCACTTCTCAAAGTATATATTTTCTTGATCAGCTCCTTGATATAGCCATGTCCGTCTGTCTGTCTGCGAATATCCACAGTTATAAGGCTAACGAAATCAAATCAAATCAGTCAAATCATTGGTCGGAACCGGCGATATCGGACCACTGGAACTGTTAGCCTCCATACAAAGAGAAGAAGTAAAATGAGCAACATTAAAATTTCCCCCTCCACTTTAATTATTTATAGAAAAATGTATGATAATTAGCACTGTGAAATGAACAGTATATTTTTCGATTTGATGTGTACAGAGTATTATATTGTCGAGTGTACTCGACTATACCGCACTTGATTTATTATTGATTTATTTCATTTTAATTTTCTCTTTTCTATACACTTTGACATTTGAGTAGATGATTTCATACACAGGAAATGATGCAGAGGTGCGATAACACACAGAATTATTTGCTTTTTGAGAAAAAATTGTAATTAAATATTATATTAAACACAGCACAAAGAATGCCTCACTGCAAATATTGCTTATTGTTTAGAGATCATGAACTCAAATGAATGACACGTGCATTAATATTTTTTTGCAGCTTAGAGCATTGACAGCATGAACTTGCCCAAAAGAAAATCACTGAACGCATTAAATAGAACTGAGGCAATGTGAAAGCTGAACAAACTCTTAGTCCTATGTAACTATAAATTATTTGTTATGAGCACACTAATCGTTAAAACTGTAATATTGTGATTTTTGTCATGCGTGAAAGCTAATATGTATGAATAGCGAATATTGACAATTAAAAGTAACTGAAATGCCAACAGCAACAACAACAAAAATAATAGTGTTGTGGATAATGGGCGCGTGCATATGGTAGCAAGTCCAATGACTACGTACCCTGAGCGCAATGTCATCTAAGAAGGCATGCTTGTCAACTACTTGAGCTCATTAAAAGGTTTATTAACAACAATAACAACAACAACAGCAACAACAATAAGCGAAACAGAAGACTTGTGTGAAGCGCCGCTCTGCGTCGATGGGGTTGAGGGTCATCATTATCATCATCATCATCATCATCTGTCACGTGGTACTGTATCGGATATCAAATAAAATGGATGACCAAACAAAACCGATTATTGGTAAACATCAAAGTATTCGTGTGTCTCTTTGCCTGTCTGCCTGTGTATTCGTCAGTCGGCAGTTGTGCTTGAATGTGCCAGACTTGCAAGTTGTTGACATTTAAGTGGTTTTTTAGTTGCGGCTAAACTTAGGGTGTTGTAGAAATGTTTTGTGATTTAGTTTGTACTTGCTTAAGTGGCTTGCAACTTATGGGGCTCAGACAGTGGTAACATTTCAAACAATTTTCTCAAGTATTCAAAACTCAGTTACGTGTACAATTCAGATGTTGCCGACAAGGATATCTGTTGACCAAAGGAAATTGCTTTGTCGTTAAGCTGTCTGCAGACTGTCTGGGCTTTTCGGTTCTCGTTGGAATTCGCTTTTTAATCGGTATCACAATTGAAATTTTGTTGTATTGCCGCTCTTAAAGCAAAGTCATTTTGGAAAGCATTTAAGAAAAAGTTGACAGATGGCATGTTAATATGTGTAAGTCAATTAAATGCAAAAAGTTTGATGAATGTATAATGATGATTCAGAAAAGTGTTTTCCAATCTATGGGGAAGTTTTATTTCGAGCGTTGCCGGCAGAAGGAGAAAGGCAAGGCACTTCATTTTTCATGTTGGTCGCGTATTCAAGAAATTCGAAAAACACTGACAACAGTAAATGATACATTATTGAGTAGGCCGCCATTAGCTTTGTAAAAATCAAATCACAAAATACTTCGAGAAATACCGTAGATTTTCCCGATTTTTTTTATTTTGATGTACCAAATTATCTGTGGGATGAATGGCATGAATGATCTACAAACTTTCAAACTTGAGTTGCAGATTTGAAAAGTAAATTCGAAATAACGCTTTAATAATTGATTTTCTTTAAATATATTATATTTTATTTGTGAGTCCTGTGCATAAAATTGCAAATTTGAAAAACGTAAAAAGTTAGTAAGAACCTTTTTTTGGAAAAAGTTGTCGTGACATAGCTTTTTAAATTGTCGAAATGGTAAAAGTTGGCGCGCAGTAAGTTGCAGTCGACACCGTGTGGGCAAAAGAGGCGCTTGCGTCAACATATTGACGCAGTTGCTGTAGAAAACTGTTTGGCACGGCCGAGTTAGTACTGAACGACTCAATGTCGCTTAGAGTTACACCGGCTCTTGGGCGTATGACTCCTCCGGCGATGGGAAACTTTTTTGTTAGTTACCGAGTACAAATATCGAATACTCTCAATGAGTAATAAGATGTAATGTTTTAGCGAGTGAGGGCGCACCATTGGCATTGCAATTGTGGTCATGAGCTCGGTAATATTAAACGATGTTGTGTTTGGAGTCTCGACTTAATTCTCGCAATCACATGACCAAAATATTTCACTTGAGCCTCCTGTTGCGAATAAGTCGAAACTCTTTAATGCGCTACTGATCCGCTTTTGGCCGTTAGGTTGAGGAAACACAGCCCGGGATCGAATTGTTTGATAAACGCAGCTGGTGCAATTGAAAATTGAATTTGCGTTTTTATCAAATTATCTGTATTGCGTCATCTTAAAATTCCAATTCAGACTTGTTACTTTCCACTAACAAGTATGTTCTTAGTGGGGCGTTAGCACTGTTTTGAAGAAAAAAATTAGCGGATCATAACCCATTAGTAGAGAAATAAAGAATCTCCAGAACTTAATGAGCTATGTAGAACAATGAAAATTGGTACGCAGGCTATTCAAATTAGAGATGGGCACGGGCCGGGCCGGGCCTGGGGCCCGACGGGCCTCTGTAAAAAATGCGGGCCTCGGGCCTGACATCAGAAGCCCGAAAGGCCCAAAATTTTCCTAATTCATGGACGTCAACATGTTCAGAAAAAAAAAATTGGAAAAAAAAATGAATTTGAGAATAAGTTCTATAAATATTTAAACTTTGACTCGTCTGAATCTTGCATACTGACATTTTGGAAAAATCCAGAAGATCTGACATTTTTGCAGGCATTGGCGCGGAATATCAAACAAAAATATGTATTTTTAAGAATTAAATTTGAAATCTATTAGAAAAATGATTTAGTAAATGAAAAAATTTTATTTTTCGTTTTATGTTAACGAGCTTATTAAACTTTGTATTTAATTTAATTAATTTCCGAAAAAAAGTAATTTTCATCGGGCCGGGCCGGGCCGGTCCGGGCCTTTTTGAAAATATACCGGGCCGGGCCGGGCCTCAAAAGTTAGGCCCGCGCCCATCTCTAATTCAAATATATGTATATAATGAAATTCGGATGAAAAATGTCTTAACACTAAAAAAAGAGCGTGAAGGGTATTTAATCTCTGGCTAGGCCGAATATTGAGTTCGCTTTCTTTAATTTAACTCTATTTTCAATAACATGCGTTTACTTAATCAGAGAAATGATGGACGTAATAAGAATTAGTCATGAAATATATGTATATACTTATATATATATATAATTTATTTAAATTACGATATTGCCCGGTTTTGTTGGTCAGTCTACTTAAAACTTTTCTCACTCGAAGTCGTGTTTGTTCTTACAAATTTATGTACTTGTTAAATAAATATCATTACAACTTAGCAAATACAAATTTATGCTTTAATGGCGAACATTGTGTGGCACCTCCTTGCGACGTTCGTAACTGTTCTAGTGCTTTTCTCATTATTAGAAAAAAACGTCATTAGTGCGTTTAACTTATCACCGGTGGCAAATCTGATCATCAAAGATCCACAGTTGGTTACTCCATTGCCAAAGAATCGATCTTCGTACTTTGGATTTAGCATGAGTTTGCGACCCAAAGGGTAAGCCATGTGTATATGCACATTTGAAATTAAAGACAAAATCCTCTCATGGTATAACGTTGATTAGACATTTCGGAATTACCAAATTAATTTTCTAAATACTCATTTATTATTTTTTATAACGTTAAGTTCAAAGTAAAAGAATTCTTAATTATGAACGATAAATTTCTATTGTTGTTTTGTAATAAACTTAAAATTGTAAATTTATTTAAAGCGTGATCGTTGGAGCACCACAAGCTCAATCAACGCTTAAAGAGCAAGATGAAATCACCGAGACGGGCGCTATCTACAAATGCTCGCTGGTGGACGGTACTTGTACGCCGTATGTATTCGAACGCAACGGCAATGTGAACAGTGATTCGTCAACTATCGTAATTCTTTCTGAGAAGCGTGATTTTCAGTGGCTAGGCGCTACAATGGATGGCGGCACCAAAGACACAGATAAGTTATTAGTGTGTGCTCCGAGACTGATGGCTCCGACGGAGTCACATTATTTTTTACACGGTGTCTGCTACTGGGTTAAAAACACGCTGGGTGAAAGTCCGGAAAAGGTTACAAAAATTTCGCCATTGCGTTATGAACCGCATCAAATTATGAAGGTCGATAGTGACGATAAAATATTCTACTATGCGTTCAGTGAACTGGGACTGAGTGCGCATGTATCGGATGATAACGAAGAGTTTTTAATTGGTGCGCCCGGTATTCATACGTGGAAGGGTTCGGTGATTCGTTATCGACAAAAAAATATCCATGATGAACCAATTTTAAGTAAACGTGATACTACGAGCAACAAAAGTCATAGAATCCGTCAAAAGAGTTCTGCTGGAAACTCAGTTACGGTGAAAGATGAAATCGATATATTAAAGCCTGAGCGGTGGGGTCAACCTGAGGATTCATATTTCGGTTATGGTGTTGGTTCTGGTTACTTTGACAGTACTAATCCACAAAAGCTCTTGTACGTTGCCACTGCCCCTCAGGCCAATGAACAATCTGGCGAAGCGTACATCTTTGATATTCGTGGGGAGTTCATTACCAAGCACGTTGTTTTTCGAGGATCTCAGTTCGGCGAGTATTTCGGTTACTCCGTTTTGGCTGATGATCTCAACGGCGATGGCCTGACGGATGTGGTCGTCTCGGCTCCGCAATATGCCCACGAGAACTCACACGACAACGGAGCAATTTATGTGTTCATCAATCGAGGCAATGTGAGTACTCATAAAAAATTTAAAGTGAAATTAGTCAGCTACATGTGTCATATTTTCTTTTCGCAAATCAATTGCAGTTCAACTTTGATCAAATATTGCTCAAGTCACCGCTGACTGATAGCGCACGTTTTGGTACGACGTTGTCGCGACTGGGTGACCTTAATCATGACGGTTTTAATGGTAAGTATTTTGTAAGTAATTTTAGCAAAGATGAGTTTTTTTTCATTCAAGTATTGACACTTAGATATTGCTGTTGGCGCGCCTTTTGCTGATAACGGCACTGTGTTTGTCTATCTGGGTAGTGAGAAGGGCATACGAGAGCAGCATAGCCAGCGTCTTAACTCTCCACAGTCGGTGGAGTCGAAATATGGTACACACATGTTCGGCCACGGCTTGTCCAAGGGTTCCGATATCGATGACAACGGCTTCAACGATCTCGCTGTGGGTGCCCCTAATGCTGAAGCGATATTTGTGTATCGTGCTTATCCTGTTGTCAAAGCCATCGCCTCAGTCAAAGCAAACACGCTTCAAATTAAACCAGATCAAACAAAAATTACATTAATTGCTTGCTATGGTATTGAAACCAAGTCACAAATTTTAAATCAAGTGGAATTGGATATTCGCCTTATTGTTGATTCTAAAGTGAATCGTGTAAAATTCACGAAGACACAAACTAACAAAATGAGATTTAATGCCACCGCAGGCATTTCTCAACAGTGTCATGAATTCGACTGCGATGTACGCGATAGTGTCGCCGACATTTTCAAGCCAATTGAATTGGAAATGCACTACAATGTTGTCAATCAAATACCAGACTCGCAAGGTGAATAATTTCAAAATTTGTGTTCTAATATTTCAATCCAAATATATTTTTCTACTGCCTAAGTTTTCTGCGAGACGTGTGCTGCAGTTGATCCTGCAGATGCCAAAGTCTACACCGATAAGATTTATTTTAACACTGGTTGCCTTTCAATTTGTAAAGCGGATCTAAAGCTGACCAGCAGTGGCTTTTCGTAAGTGAGATAAGCCTTCGATGTAACTTTATTTTTTGACTTTTCTTTTTCGTTATTGCAGCTCGGATTATGTTATTGGCAGCAGTAACACGCTTAAAGTCAACTATGAAATCACAAATAGTGGCGAACCAGCATATTCACCTCAAATCAACATTACATCTTCAAATCGCATGCCGTTTGCGCAGATACCTTCAAACTGTAAACTCACAAACAACTATGTAATGGTGTGTGATTTAAACAGTGGTACTCAAATTAACAAAGACGGTAAAACATCGACCACCGTCATTTTTGATGTCGGTAGTATAAAGGGTGATAGCATGACTATCAGTGCACAAATTTTTAGTGGTGGTCTGGAGAATAGTGTAGGCGATAACATACTGCACGATGTTATAACATTGAAGGAGATCACGGACATTGAAATTGTTGGGTATGCTTCAAAGAATAATGGTCTATTAAAAAAATGTTAATGCTTCTTTTTCCATAATGTCTTTGATATTATTAGAAAACAAATGAGTGACAGCATCGATTTAGAAAACTTTAAGAATTCAACTGAAATTACCAACGAATATGATATAAGAAGCCACGGTCCCAGCACAGCGGGCGCAATAGAGGTTGCAATTTATATACCATTCGCTTATAACGTTTCCGGTGTTATAATTCCTATCGTAGACCCGTATAACATGAAAATATCTGCAAAGCGGAATGAGCAATTATTTGATGTTAAAAAATTTATTCCCACTTTTGCGAAACCGACGATACTAGGGCAAGATAATGTATTCAAGTCCATCATTACAACGAAACCAAATTCATTCTCTGCTGTAACCAGTGACCAGTATGCACTCGTTTCAAAATCTCGCACTGACAAGGACTTAAAAGGAAAGTTACCAAGAAACCAAACTATTATCTTCAGTTGTGAGGATCAAGATGAATTAACACTATGTGCGCGAGCAGTTGTGCAAGATTTCAAATTGAAGCCAGAGGAGTTTATATCGATTACAATGCATTCTAAAATTGATCTGAATGAAGTGAATGAGATCTTACGTGAACCTTGGGATTTCTTTGTCATAAAGACAAATGTCAATGTGACAAGAATTTCTGCTACGGCGAACCAGTCACTAAATATAATTAGCAAGATAGAGCCGAACATAATTTCAAAACATCATATTTACAGTATCTCAATCTGGTACATAATTCTCGCAACAATAATTGGTATCTTATTGCTAACGGCCATTGTCTATACTATGCATAAGGTGAGTAGGCTTGTATACAAAACGAAATTGAATAATATAGTATACTTTTTATTTTCAATTAGCATGGCTTCTTCAAGCGCGCTAAAAAGGAAGAAATGGCTAGACTCAAGCAGCAGGGGAACAACGAGTCTGAAGAGAGTGGTTTTGATAGCGAATGTTCCTAAAGTTCTTTGAAGGTAATATGTTTGACCTTGAAAAGATGTATACATTTTCCAGTTGATCTCTCCTGTGAATACAGAGTTGTTTTAATAACTGAATCATTTCTTTAATGCATTCATCAGATTGAATGCTGAGTCGGTATGGTTAGGTTAGGTGTATTTATCTGGTACTACATATATTATAAATAATACTTTTCTTTTTTGTTTTTGAAGTCTGTGTTAAGTCTAAAGTGCTTATTAATTAAGTTTGTTTATAGAAATCAGTTTTCATAAAAGAATGACTTACTATCGTTAACATTACCTTCATATTCGAATAAAAATTCTTAGCATAAACCGAGAGCGTTCTTGTATATCAAAATAAAATAGGAATATTTAATGATTTATATTGTAGTTACTAAATACGAAACTAAAAACACTAAAGAAATTATCTTTTGTCCTTTTTTAACCCGAAATAAAAAATTGAAATACATATAAGCAATAAGAGAACACAAACAGTAACAATTACGAATGCGTTTGTAAACACAAATGAGCAATAAAATTATCATTACACAGATCGTTTAATTATTTTATGGCAAGAACGTGACGTCGTCACAGTGAAGTTTGTACTTAAGCAAACCATTTTAAGACCCATGAAATAAAAACTGAATAATTACAACCGCTACAACAAAATGTTGTATGTAGCATCAGAGTACAACATACATACATAAGTATTTATGACAAAACATTAACTAAAAAGTCGACATTTTAATTTTTCAAGTCTACAGTTTGAAGTTGGTGACTCGACCAATGCTGAGGCCATGCTTCACTTCACTTTGTTGCGCTCATTTTCATTCATATTGCTATCATATTCGAGTAGTAGTTGTACTTACATCTACATACATACGTATGTATGTATGTATGTGTATTGAATAATGTCTATAATTACAGTGAAGTGAATGGTGACGACTGGTTTATTGTAGCAACTTCTTCTTTGGATTGATTTTTTTCCATTGCGCAAATATCAATCGGCAAAGACAAGATTGATTACATTTCAATGAGGCGAGCAGCCTCGTATTCCATATTTGACATAATTACACTGAATGAGCGGCGTTATAAACATGACGCCAGCGCATGCGCGACTTCCAAGTGAAATTTATGACAAAAATGGTTAAGAAAAAAAAATAAATAAATAAAAACGAAAGTACTCAAATTTCGCCTACAGCATACATTAAGCAGGCGTCAATTAATGCACACAGACACAGCCTTGAGCTAATTATTTGTATTGAAATAATGTTTTGCCATTCAGTAAAGCAAACACATTTCACTAGAATCAAAACTAACCCGTTCAAATCTTATATCCTTAACAAACTCAAGCAACTCGTAACACTTTCCCTCATTAATGAACTGCCTAAGTGTCGGTCATCTAAATAGCCGTTCGGCCAGACTGAATGACAAAGCAAGAATCTTATTCATTGCTCAGTTTATTAGGTTACTGTAGGTGAAAGATAAAGTTTGACCTTTGTTTACCTTTTTTTTACACGCGGCGCCTGTTAAGGGCACTTGTCGCTTGCTTGCCCTTTGGTTTATTCGCTTCGCAGGAAGGTCTTGCTTTAAAATATTTTCTGCTTAACTGCACAAGCAGGTAAATTGCTACAGTACAAAGTTTGTTTGCTTGTATTGCATGCAATACATACTTCCCCTAAAGGGTGTTTTGCTTGTCGAACAAACTTGCATAATGAAATTGATTTGTTTATATTTTTTTTAAGACTGCACGCGATTTTTGCTGTCGTCGAAAATGCGCTGTTTGGCAAACGTCTCAAGCCCGTAGATGCCTTTGCTTTTTATTTTGCTTCACTTTCTGTTTTTCTTATAAATGTTTGATGAATCATGCGCGTGTGTTTAGCATGAACAGTAGAAATTACAACGAAAATAATTTGTCATCGTGCCGTCAATGATCGAGAAATGAGCATGACGTTAATTTGTGTATCTCTTATCACATAATATTCTAATATTATATACAATTCCCCTTGCAATGTGACATCAAAATTGTTCTGAACTCTGCTTTAAATTAATTCTGATATGCGATTATTTGTGGAAGTGTTTGAGCTTTACTGTTTGTTATTAAAACATTTACTCAAACTTTTTTGTATTAATACAATCTGTAATATGAACAGTGAACACCTGCAATTTGATTCAGTAAACTTCCTTGTCAAGTTTCTACAACAAAACCAAATAAGGCACCTTCAATGTCAGTCAAACAGCTGCAACGGCAACGACAAAGTTGAACGGAAGTTCACTAAACAATTATGCGCAAGGGTGAACCAATATAGTTGTCATGACTGTTTGGTTATAAAAATATGAAAGTTTGTTTTAATAACATGTATCAGAAGGAATTTTGTACTTTTTAGTAGCTATTCTACTCTTTGTTGAATAGCAAAGTGTTGTATTGATATTGTATGAAATAATTTGATAAAGCCAATGCAGTTTATAAAGTGAACGAACGTTGATACTTTGTTCTTGGTCTTAGATTTGTATGCAAAACAAATACACATTTTATTGTTTAAGTATTTCTGTATTCCTTCATGTATCAAATTCATACAAAATCTGAGTGAGTAATAAATAATTTTATTTGGTAATGCAATCAAATAATATAAAAACAATCTCAAACCTGTATGCTAACAATTTGTATCACACTTATTTGTTTTTACTGAAGTTTGTGTATTCTTTGGCTTTTGATTTAATATTGAGTTCTGAATTAATACTTCTTTATTAATAATTTCTTATATTTACTATTTTAAATTTCTTATTGAGCATAATGTATTTAATAAACTTACATATATTCAATAAATACGTAAAGTGTGTAAATTATGAAAACAAAATATGAAACTTCCGTAAATTCACTATCTTCAAGTGAGAAAGCAGAGGACAAGCAATACAAACTAAACCAATAAAAGAGCATGAAGGCAACGATACCATGGATGATAATTGTATTGTACTTTTTGTAACAATTGTGAACAATAATATCTCGAGAGTGAAAAATGCATGCTAACAACTGAACATGTACTGAACTCCCCCAACAGTCACAAGTGCCGCATGCATGTCGAACAATCTTTGGATATTGAAACTACTTTAGAGACTCATTTTCATCGGTCTCACTTACTTAGCTGTGCTGTGCTCCGTTTTGTTGCTTAGTGCCCTTCCCACAAATACACACACAGACTTAACACGCACACTCACTTACTTGACGATTGTGGATGTGGTTCAAGTGCAGCAGCAACAACAGTAGCAGCAATACTGTCTGAGTTGAGGTTTGGGGTCATGAACTCGACATGCCGGCGACACCGCCAGCGTCAGCGATTGTTGCGCTTGACTATCGTTCGTATCCCCATTAGGCGAGTGGTGGTGCGGCCTGCAACTCAATGAGCGTTTGCGGCATCGTTTATGCATGTAGTATGTATGTTCAGAGCAATTGGTGTCGATTAGTTAGCTGTTGTTGCTGTTGGTGCTGAGTGTCAGCCTTTGGGTTAGAGGGCGTTGCCGGCAACATGCCGTTTCGCTGGGGTGGCACGGCTCAAGTGCCTTTTTCTTGTTGTAGCATGATTCGAGCGTGTGTCGTTGTTGTTCGCGTTGCTATTGCAGCATGCAATGTAGTCCCATAATTGTTGTCAAAATCAACTTGCAATGCAGTAATTATGCTTTTTATTTTGTTTTTTTACAGCAACAACTGGAAATGTGTATTTCCACAATTACAAAAAAAAAAAAAAAAACCAACAACAACAAGAAAAACAAATAAAAGCAAATGCAACGAGCAGCTAGACTATTATGAGCTTTGTTTTTGTTGTTGTTGTTCATGTGTTTTTGTTTTTATCTTTATTTTTATTTTTATGTTTTGTTTATACAAGTGGCGATTTTAAAAAGCAGTTGCAGTTACTGCATTGCTACTTTTTTCAATTGCGGTTGCCACTTTTGATTAGGCAATGATTTCGCTGCGTACCATACATTGCGACTCAAGATATTTTTTAAAATAGTATCTGCTAATGTGCAATGAGTAAGAAAAATTCAAGTTTTCTTTGTTCTTCTTCATCTTTATCAAGTCACACCATTTATGAATATACTTAAGAATTACTATCTTTAGAAATGTGAAAAAAAAATGTTTAAAATTTTCTATAAATTATATATTTGTTATAATAAAAATATTGTCCCACATTGTCTCTTAAAATGCATTATAATATTAATTTTTTATCAATTGCGTTTCCCGATGCACCAAATCAAAAAAAATCATACATGGTGATTTACATGGTTACATGCATACAAGTATAAACGAACGTGAGTTCGAGCCTTCTTTGTGCATTATGGCACTGTTATCTCATGTTTGTTGGCATGCGCTATGCAAGCATGTGTACATCAATACAAAACCACACACACAAAAATACACACATAAAAGCGCACATATACTCATTCTAAGCACACAGAGATACAGATACGACGTCAAAGCAAAAATAGCACAGATTGATTTGTTGTAATTTAAGCGCCCTTTTGCATGTAATTGAGCACATTTGAAACATTATCATCACTGAGTCAGCACTTGAATTGATTGGACTAATGATCCGTTCGTCATCCGGTGGCCGACGGTCAGCCTATTGTCGTCTCTTTTCTTATTTTCAAAACATGCAAACGACATAACATCGACTTTTTTCATCACAAGCTGTCAACGCACGTTTCTCCATTACGTATCTGATTTTTCTGTTGTCGTAGGTCAAACAATTTATTGTTCATTCGGCTGTTTGCGATAACAAAGTTTTACCCTCGGTTTTGTACGTTGATAAGCACTACTTTCTTGCAACAAAAATTTCAGTTCAATGACTTTTAAAGTAGTTGCTTTTTTGTCGTTAAATATTAATGTGGTTGAAATATTTTGTGATTGCTTGCACCGAAAATGTAGACAAAGGTCAAGGATGGAGTCAATTATAAAAATATTTTTATGTTAAAAAAGAAGAAAATTAATAATTTGTTGTGTTCAACATGTGTTTAATGCACATTTTCTTGAAATTTCTTTAACATTTTGACTTCATCTGAACTTCAATAAGAATTATTTGCATTTTATTACCGTTTTTATAAACATTTCAATTATGAGTGAATATATTAAAGGAAATAAGAAACAAGTCGAATGAATGTGAAGCAAAGTGAGATACGCGTTCATTGTGATTCTTATTGCGGTGCATTCTTATCCATATGATACGCAATATAAGCGCGGGTGTATGACAAAAAAAAAAGAAATAGAAAATAAGGAGAGAATCAACTTTATTGTTGACACATTGATCATGCAAGAAGCACAATCAAGCCAAAGCCATACATACATTGTATACATATATATTCTTATAAAGAAATGTATATATAATCAATTTTAGAGCCAATGACTACTCAACTATATCAAGACAAGACAAGACAAGGCAAACGACCAGCAAGCAAAGCGGACATCGTCAAGCAAAATAGAGCTGCCAGACTGTTATGAAAGTCGTAATAAAAATAGACTGTAATTTTTCAATTTTTCAAGCGATTTTTGAGAGTTCTCATTGAGAAATATATATCGAATTACTTTTGTTTTTTAAAATCACTGACAATTTGAAATAGTTGTATTGCAATATGTTAAAGATGTCTAAAAATATATGTATATAATATATATTATTTATATATGTATAGGCGTATTTTATGTTTTTTTAACTTGACGAGAAAAATTGGCAAAGTCTCAAACTAACAGATCAATCTAACAATTGGCATACCTCAACATATACCTATTTGCAAAAACTATCAGACTCTTTTTCTCTCTCTCTCTCTCTAATAAAATATGTATTTAAATATAGGAAAGTATTGAAAAAAAAATGAAATGTCAGCATAGCATCGAAAATATAACTTTTTAAAATAGTTCTGGTAAATTTGTTTAACAGATTTTGGAAATATGTATTATAATTAACAAAGAAATGACAAAATGATTACAAACATTTTAAGCCTACATTTTTCTTAAATCAAAATTTTACAGTGTAAAAGTCTGGCAACAGCGCACAATGTACTAAGCTAAGCTAAGTAATGAAAGACAGAGCGCACAAAAGTTGCTGCTCGTTTATTTCGAAAACGAATGCCGGCATGTGAAGACGTCAAAACGGTTGTACGTGTGCTAAAAAAAAAAAACAAAAAATAACATAAAAATCAAATTTACTTCTGACTTAAAAATAACAAAACAAGTTTAAAATACATAATTTAAAAAATAAGAAAAACGAAATAAAATAAATTATACTTTATTATATATATAAATATGTGCAACACAAAACGAAAACGTGAAAAAATCAGACAAATTTAGAGATAACTGATCACAAATTAAGCATAATTCAATTTGAGTTAAATTGCTCAGAGTGTCGAGACATACAAAATAATTTGATAAAGAAGACGATGTTTGGTTGCTTGCTTTAAAAACTTATGAATGCGACTAAAGCTCAATTAATTTTAATAAAAAATAAAAAAATAATAAAAACGTTCCTTACATCGCGCGTACGCACAATTTTTAAATATTTATGTATTTCTGCTTTATATAATAATTGTGATTTATTAGTTTAATAAAAAACAAAAAAAAAAAAAACAAGTTATTGCATAATAAAAGTGAAAATTCACTAAAAAGTTGATTAAGTTTTGTGATATATGCAGTACTCATTGCTCAGTGGTTTAGTAGTTATAATTTTTAATTAAAAAAGAAAATAAATGTATGCTAAAATGTCAACGTCTGTGGCACACCTCAATCTGTTGATTTATATTGTGCTGTTGTCGCTGTTGGCTCCTGCATTCATCGAAGCCTTCAATTTTGCTACACAACCAAGTTATGTGCTAAAGCCGCCAAATAATATGAAAGTGTTTAAGCCACAGGTGCGAAGTTCCTATTTTGGATTTTCAATTGTTATACGTGAGACAAGGTGAGTTACTTGAAAAAAGTTTTCAACTGAAGTTATTGAGTTTCCTTCCAATAAAGTATTCGTTATTTGTCGAATGAAGTGATCCAATTTAAGGTGCAAACACATTTTGTCTGGCAAATTTGTCATGTCGTTATTTTAGGCGGTGGCTACTCCACCTTTTTTTAATATATTTATTTTAATTTTTTTTTTTTTACTTATTTTGTTGTTGTTTTTTTTTTTTGTGGTATGTATCAATATTTCGCAGCTGTGTGTGCTTATTTGTTGATTTTTCTTAACTTTGACTTTGAGCAACGCGTGTAAATATAATTGTATATTTTTGTTTTTTTTTTTCCAATTTTTCGAGATATTGTTTATTGTTTTTATGCGCTGTCAACGTAAGCGAAATTGAGCAATCAAAGAAGTTGCTTTATTTATTTGCCGGTCACTAATAACGATCATAAATTCTATTTAACTCAATTAACATGAATATTTTATGTTGCTGAACTCGGCTCGGCTGTCAATGAATTGTAAACAATTAGCATACTTGTACTTCATTTTTAACATCATGAAATTAGCTCATTCATAAATTGCTTTGATTACAAAATTCTACAGCTTCGTTTATTCGAGATACATACATACATCTGTTAGTATTAACAGTTTCAGTTTCACAAGTTTGCCAACAGAAGTTGAAGTTGACATACTTCAAACGCAATTGTCATTGCTTATCTTTAATGTCATCTCGACCTAAATAAGCATGATTGCTGCATGACATCACACCTAGCACTTTAGACAGACTCTTACTCACACACACAAATACACACAAAATTTCTACAGTTTAGTTTTTTAATGGTTTTTTTTTTTTTTTGGCAATTTTGTACTTATTTATGAAACAAGTTCGACGCATATGTATTCAAAGGTAATCGCACGAACACTGTACAACAGCGGCTTCAAACTAAAATGTTTGCTACTACAAAGATACTGTATATTTAGTAAATTTGGTGGGTTTGCCAACTATCATTATTTTGTTGTTTATGTGTATTGTACCATGTATGCGTATCACAATTAGAGCTTATTACCAAGAGGAAATTACGCAGAAAATCACGTCAAACGGCAATTCAACACACATTAATTCTTACCATAACATTTTTTTATTAACTATTATGTTTTTTTTGTTAATCGACAAATTTTAATTATTTTTGTGTCGTTGATCAAAATTGAGCAAAGGAACAAAAGTTGAGATCATGACTCATTAGCAAAAGTGTCTGCTAACATTTTTAGCTTCTACTCAATATTGGACGCTTCATTTACGCCAACACGCCTTCACAACCGTCATTATAATCATCAGCATTGACCGCTATAAAATTTGTGGGCAACATTTTTTACATGCTAATTGTTTGCAATTTTTCATCAAAATGATTTTAAGTTTTTCTTTCATACACATGAATGAATAAAGTTGTAATTATTATTATCATCTTTTTTTTTTTTTTGTATAGCCTTTTACGCTTTCGACAAAATTTTGATTACCCTCATACGATATTTTGCATTGATTATATTTTTTTGTTATATTTGGTTTTAATATTTCAGTTTTGGTTTAATTTATTTAAATTTTGTTTTGTTATGTTTTTAATTACTGACTTTCTACTTAGGATTGATAGTAAGAATAATAATTTTTGAACTCGTTTCAAGCGAGTTTGTTACTAACGAAATTTAATGAACTCCAGAAATTGAAAGTTCCTTTTTCAATTTTGCAACATGGACAAAGCTAAAAGTTGAAATATGCTGATATTTTTTACTATCAGATCTTAGTGATATAATTTAAATTGGCTCGAATTTGATATTTATGCACAGAATTTTTAATTAAAGCTATACAGATAATGGAATTTATATTTTAGGTAATAGAATTTTGCATTTCCAAAATAATATCCAAATTATATACGTACATAGTATAATGATTTTCAATTTGTATACAAATTCTTTCATTGTTTTTTACCTTTATTTCATTATACCCTGTACATATAATCTTTTATATTTAATACATAATAATTCGTTCAATGTACTGTAAATTCTATAAATCTTAAAGATATATTTTACTAATTCATTTTGTTGTGCACAACAATTAAATGTTGTTTAACATACATTTTTTATTTTTCATTTTTCGTGAGTTAACATCCACTTATTGCTCATTTAATACAAGACTGTCACAACTCAAAAAAAAAAAACAATATGCCGAAATATTCTTTACAACATGTTTCATATTGTGCAACGAATTCATGTTATTATCATGAATATTCTCCATGTGAGAAGAGAAAGATTTATTCTTTTTACTGTAAGGTATATTTTTGAACGAGTTTTGGTTTTTTCTTTTAGTAATTAAATGGTATGTATAATTTCTGACAAATGAAATTTTTATAATTTTTGCTTGAGTTGAGTGCTCTTCTCAGAAATTGGCATATGGTGCATACATACTATGTATGTATATACCTACCGATAACATTTATTATTCTGCAAAATTTTCGATCTCTCATCAATTAAAGTTCAAATAAATTTTTTTTTATTAAAATATATTTTGATCTTAATGCACAAAATTTCGTTAAACAAAAATCATTAAAGTTCATTTAACTTAAACACACACAAAAAACCATAACAAAGACGCAGCATCTGATGACTACACATGTTGTTTTTTCCTGTATCTTTTTTTTTTTTTGTTGTCTTGTTATAACAGACAAACTTACTATGGTTCTGTCAGAATGTTTTCGATGCAAAAGCGCATTATTCTTCGTGACCTATCCAGACTATATGTATTTTATCGAATGCACTCGTCGCGACGTTGCTTTGTCACATATGTATGTACAAACATACTATAAGAGCGATGAGTCACAAAAACGAAAAGAAATCAAAAACAAAAGCGTCTTAGCCCTTTATGACGAGCTGCAGGCGCGGTCAAGGGTGGTATTGCTTTGGCATTCGTTTATTACGACGATGTTAAGTTCATGCTTTGTCTTATTGACCGCAAAAGGTATGCGGTTGTGGAAATGATTGTAATACTGTGTTTTTGTTGTTTTTGTTTTGTAGTCGTATTCGTATCGAACATAAATATAAGCCAAGATTCACGTGGAATGGTTTTAACAGACAACATACCAGACCGGCCAGACCACAGACGCATGCAGCAAAATACAATGAAAATATTTGAGTCATTCCGTTTTATTTGTTTTTTTTTTTTTTTTTTGGGGAAACACGCTGAGTTTGCTTTAATTGCTACTGCATTTAAGTGGCGTGTGACTCCAGAGACTCAAATTTGCTTTCACATTTATTTTTTGCATGTAAGCAACAGTATTTTGTTTGTTTTTCGGAAGTTTATTATTTCCACACACTTTAATAATAAATATTCGATGGCTTAAATATCCGCAAAAACTGTTTGTGCGAGCGAGTCACGACCGATGTATTGAGGCATTGAACTTTAAATAAATAGAATTATTATATATAACATGTTATTTGATTTTTTTAATCAATAAAAAATAAAATAATAATTATATTTAAAAAATTCTGTATATATAAAATGAATACAATTTATAAGATTAAATATTGGTATGGTGACTCACGCAACGTTATAAGTGCATACAGACAGTGGCGTAACTATGCCTTCTGGGGCCGTGGCAATTTTATTAAATAGTCCCCTTTGTGTAAGAGAATAGTTTCGCTTTTATAGATCGCATGAATTTTGCACACCCTTATAAATATTGAATTAATTTTGGGTTACGTTAACGAATCGTAAAATCGTCTTAAAAAATCATACAAATTCAATAAATTTATTTAATATAAATAAAAAATTCTGTTTAATAATGAGAGCATAAACGTTACTTAACCGTGTTATCAACTTGTCATTTTGTCTGCGACATAGCCGACTATCGACTGGACTTGAAAATGAATTATAAAATAAAAACTAAGCTTTAAATTTAACAAATTAAAATATATTTTAAGAAGTTTTGATGCAAAGTGCACACAACTTTTTCAACTAAAGTCCCAAGTTCCCAAATGATTTTGGGGCCGATATGAAAGTTAAAAGCAGTGAAAAATAATGTTTTTTTATATTTTCTTATATTACCCTTTAACTACATATTTTCTTTTAATTTTTAAAATGTATACATTATATAAATAGTACTCTAATAAACTAGCCTCATTCAAAATTAAATATCGAAAGGGTGACTCAAGCATACTGGCGGCATTTTAAACCGGCATCACGAGCAACACAAATTTTGTTGCATGCGATAAATGAGAAAAGCTTTGAGTGTGTGTAAGCAACAAGCGAAATATTGAACTTGACGCTTCACAATTGCGGCTAAACGGTTCAGGTTATTATCAGTTAGAGCCAAAAGTTAAGCTACACGCTCTACACAGCCAAACGGTAACGTGAGTAGAGAGCGCTGGGTGCGTATGAGTAATCAAAGTTGTTGAGTTTTGAGCGAAAACCTGTTGTATGCTTGTTAAACAACTTGTATTTGAGGTAGAGCTGGCGATGTCTGAGAATTTGTCGAATTTGTTAGACAAAAGCGAACTCACGCACGATACTGTGAATTTTAAGGCATAAAATAATAGATCATATTAGAATTAAATGTTTATTTTATGTTCTTAATTGAGTATTTCACACAAAATATTGTCAAAGAGATTAAAAATTATAATTCTAGTAGAATTTTTGCATGTGATTCGTGAGCGAGCGTGTTTCTTCTCAGTACTTCAAATATGCCAGATGTGCATATCTAGTCTCATTTGGTCGTGTTGTGCTTTCGGTCATTTTTCATGATTTCCATAAGTTTAGTTGCGCGAAGAACTTTGCAGGCGAATGTTGTGTGTTCAAGAAGACTCGAATTGAATTTAATTTTTTTTTAAAGTTGCGATAAAATATTTGTTAAATTTTTAAAAGTGCAAAACGGTCAACAACTTTATTTTAACTATTATAGATTAAAAAACAGCTACAAAAAACAATATAGCCATGTATAAATGGTCTACGCGGTTGCCTCTCTGGTCGACAGTTTCTCTTTTTCTAATGCTGATAACGTTGAATGTTAGCGCGTATAATTTATCGCCCAAACCGAATCAGATAATCAAAGATCCTCAGCTTGTAACACCACTGCCAAAACTGCGTGCGTCATACTTTGGATTTACTATAAGTTTGCGGTCTAAGGGGTAAGTCAACCGATCATCGAATGAGGGAAACAAATACAGTGTTGATTTGTTGTGTAAACTTTACTTTGGAGTTGAGGCGCTGAGTTGCTGTCGATGATTCATACATTCATAGTAGCCGTCAAGGCGTTCAAATCGAAATCTATGTATATATACATATGAATGTGAAACCGAACTTAAATGAAAACTAAAAACAAAAACTGAATTAAAAAAACAATAATAAGAATTCTGAAATAAAATTGTAAAAAGCGAACAAAACATAACGATGAAGTCATGACAATTTTATTGTAGTCTATTGAAGTTATCTGTTGAGAAATGCAGTGAAGTTGAGGAGAATAAATGAAATAAAATGTCATGAACGACACGTTCTGAAGCGCTTTTTCCGTCTTTTTATGACTAGTAAAACATTTATTTTTATTTATTCTTCTCATTATGAAACATATAAATTTATATTTAACTTAACAGTTTTTGTATTGGTTGTGAATTGATTCCTTTGAGCAACGTCAATTTTATCAATATAACCTCCGGACTATTTAGTTGATTTCGTTTGATAAGATTAAGTTGGCACCTGTGTGTGTTTTTTTGTGAGTTTGTGTATGCGTACGAGTGTATATGCATGTAGCTGTATCTATGTATCTTTGTTTGCTTTCGTTTTACTTTGGTTGAGCAAATATCTTACCGTTGAATTTTATTATTTTTTGCTGACAAATTTTCAGTGTGAATTCTTAAAATGTACAATCATAAGTTGTTCGATAGAAATTTTGTTTAGTATTCAATTGATTTGGCAAGTTGTGTGTATGATATTAAAAACACATACATACATACTTCAATTAGTAAGATGATAAGTATAATAGTAATACGTGTTTTATGTTTATAAATGAAAATCTTCTTCATTGCAGTGTAATAGTTGGAGCGCCACGCGCACAATCGACGCTTGAAGCTCAGCGGAATGTAAACGAGACGGGCGCTATCTACAAATGTTCGCTGGCGAACGGAGCTTGTGCACCATATGTGTTCGATCGCAACGGCAATGTGAACATAGAATCTTCAGAGTATTTAATTGAGTCTGGAAAGCGTGATTTTCAGTGGCTGGGCGCTGCAATGGATGGTGGCACCAAAGACACAGACAAGTTATTGGTGTGTGCCCCGAGATTTGTAGCTCCAACGGAGTCAGATTATCATTTACACGGCATATGCTACTGGGTTAAGAATACACTGGGCGACAGTCCAGAGAACGTGACAAAAATTTCACCGTTGCTTCTTAAACAGGATCAAGTTAAGGAGGACAACAATAATTACCGATACTATAATTATATACTCGCTGAGCAGGGACTGAGTGCGCATGTATCGGATGATAACGAAGAATTTTTAATTGGTGCGCCCGGTATTCATACGTGGAAGGGTTCGGTAATACGTTATCGACAAAAAAATCTCGTTGATGATCCAATTGCAAGTAGACGTGATACTACAAGCAACAAAAGTCGTAAAACCCGACAAGATAGCTCTTCTGGAAACTCGGTAAGAGTGACATATGAAAGCGATGTATTAAGACCTGAGCTGTGGAATCAACCTGATGATTCATACTTTGGTTATGGAGTTGGTTCTGGTCGCTTTGACAGTACTAATCCACAAAAGCTCTTGTACGTTGCCACTGCCCCTCAGGCCAATGAACAATCTGGCGAGGCGTACATCTTTGATATTCGTGGCGTTTCTATTACCAAGCACTTTGTCTTCCGCGGATCTCAGTTCGGCGAGTATTTCGGTTACTCCGTGTTGGCTGATGATCTCAACGGCGATGGCCTGACGGATGTGGTCGTCTCGGCTCCGCAATATGCCCACGAAGACTCTCACGACAACGGTGCAATTTACGTGTTCATCAATCGAGGCAATGTGAGTACTCATAAAAAGTTCACAGTGAAATTAGTCAGATACATGTGTCATATTTTCTTTTCGCAAATCAATTGCAGTTCAACTTTGATCAAATATTGCTCAAGTCACCGCTGACTGACAGCGCACGTTTTGGTACGACGTTGTCGCGACTGGGTGACATTAATCATGACGGTTTTAATGGTAAGTATTTTGTAAGTAATTTTAGTAAAGATGAGTTTTTTTTCATTCAAGTATTGACACTTAGATATTGCTGTTGGCGCGCCTTTTGCTGATAACGGCACTGTGTTTGTCTATCTGGGTAGCGAGAAAGGTATACGAGAGCAGCATAGTCAGCGTCTTAACTCACCACAGTCGGTGGAGTCGAAATATGGTACACACATGTTCGGCCACGGCTTGTCCAAGGGTTCCGATATCGATGACAACGGCTTCAACGATCTCGCTGTGGGTGCCCCTAATGCTGAAGCGCTATTTTTGTATCGTGCTTATCCTGTTGTCAAAGTTGTTGCCACTGTCAAATCAACGACGCGTGAAATAACTCCGGATCAAACTAAATTCAAGTTAACTGCATGCTACGGTATTGAGACCACCTCGGACCTTATAAAGCAACAGGATCTGGCTATTCGTCTCGTGGTCGATCCTCAGGTGAAACGGGTCAAGTTCACACAGACCCAGACTAACGAAATGAGCTTTAATACCGCCGCTGGCACTAGACAAGAGTGTCGTGAATTTGACTGCGATGTGCGCTACAGTATTGCCGACATTTTCAAGCCAATTGAATTGGAAATGCACTACAACGTTGTCAATCAAATACCAGATTCGGAAGGTGAATAATTTCAAAATTTATTTTCAAATTTTTTAATCTCAATATGTTTTTTGGTTTCCATAGTATTCTGCGAGACATGTGCAGCAGTTGATCCAGCGGATCCCAAAGTCTTCACGGAAAAGATCATTTTTAGCACTGGTTGCGTTTCGATTTGTGTGGCAGATCTAAAACTCACTAGCAGTGGTTTCTCGTAAGTAAGATGAGCATAAGGTTGAATCTAAGTTATTAACTTTTCTTCTTCATCGTTGTAGTTCGGATTATATTATTGGCAGCAGTAACACGCTTAAAGTCAACTATGAAATCACAAATAGTGGAGAAACGGCGTATTTACCTCAAATAAACATTACGACTTCAAATCGAATGAATTTCGCAAAGATACCGTCCAATTGTAAGGTTACCAATAGCATCGTAATGGTGTGTGATCTCAACCGTGGTCAGCCAATGGGGAAAGGCAGCAAAGACTCGATCGCTGTAATTTTCGATGTTAGTAGCATAATGGGTCAGAGCATGACTATTAGCGCCGAAGTTTATAGTACCGGCTTGGAACTTAGCTCATCTGATAATGTACTGCATGATGTTATAACATTAAAAGAATTCACGGAAGTTGAAGTCAGCGGGTATGTTCATATAATATATGTTTCATTGAAACCAATTGCATTTGTAAAACTTTTAGCTCTCAAACAAGTCCTCAAATCAACTTGGAGCACTATAAGAAATCAGCTGAAATTGTTAACAACTATGAGATCAGAAGCAACGGTCCTAGCAATGTGGGCGCCATGGAAGTCGTATTTTATATACCAGTTGCCTATAAAGTCGGTGCCACCACTGTGCCTATTGTCGATGTTTCAAATATCACTTTGCAAGCCGTTTATGATAAACAATTGGTTAATATCGATTTGGTGGATAGCAATAACACACAGTTATTAATGCAAACTGTGGAGATGTCAACTCGCACGGGCATAAATCACGTTCAGAAAACGATTATTACTAAAAATAATATTAACTACGATGTGCTACAAAGCGGTCATGTACATGAGGTGACAATTTTGGATTCCGATTCTGTGGCTACAGCGTCAATGACGCGCCGACGCCGCAGTCGTCGTGAGGTGGCAGCACTGACTGCAACTAGAGATCAATATGCACTTATAACAAATGCACGCGCACACGAACTTTTGAGTGAAGACTTTAAGGGCAAGTTACCGGTGAATAGAACAATTGTCTTCAATTGCAGAGATCATGAAATGACCTCATGCGTACGAGCGGTAATTCGCGTACATAATTTCAAACCAGAGAAACCGTTAACAGTAAGCATGCGCTATAATGTTAACCTAGATGAGGTTAATCAAGTTCTCATTGAACCGTGGGAATTCTTTGTTGTACTCATTGATGTGGGTGTCACAAGAGTCAGTGCAACGGCAGCCCAGTCGCTGGTGGTTGTCAGTCATATTGATCCTAATATCATATCCAAACATCAGATGTCTAGCACACCTATTTGGGTTATTATTCTGGCGGTTTTAGGTGGTCTGTTATTGCTGGCCTTAATTACTTATGGCATGTATAGGGTACGTCTATCATAATTGTTTTTTTGATTGAAGTTTTTTTTAAATACATAATATGTTTCTCTTAATTTCAATATAGCTGGGCTTTTTCAAACGCGCTACTAAAGAGGAAATGGATAAACTGGTGCATCAAGGACAGGTCGAACCTGAAGCAGAAAACTTGAACAGCGATAACAACTGAGTAACTAAAAGTCTTGTGATCATACTTTACATTCGATATACGACCAAATGAATGTGTGTAGTCAATACAACCCATCACGTTCGAAATGTTGTTCATTATCAAATAATGTAGCTTACTTTTTTTGCAGTGCATAAATGAAATACAAATTCCGCACGATACCAAATGTTTTACCTTTAGTATTTAATATGACAACGATTA
The DNA here is from genome assembly GCA_034638295.1 of Phortica okadai. Lineage (NCBI taxonomy): Eukaryota > Metazoa > Arthropoda > Insecta > Diptera > Drosophilidae > Phortica > Phortica okadai. The sequence goes on from CM067851.1 coordinate 8,748,309, forward strand.
AATGAAATCTGGTTTTTAATTGTCATTTGAAAACATTTTATTCGAAAAGCCTTATAAAAATTAGTCGAAAATGAGGGCAGACTTTCAAAAAAGATATAAAAAAAACAACAAACTTTTGTTGATTAAAAATGTATTAAGAACAATTTAACGTTACATTGCCATGTATATATTCACGATAATTAAAAACGAACTTAGGTTAACTGCAAGTTTTTTAAAAAGACTTAATAGAGTAACGATTTTAAAGACAATATCCTAAACACTTTTGTACATTAAAGGAAAACTGTTTTTATTATTATTTTAATAAGATAAATTTAAAATAAGAAATTATTTGTTATACAGTCAGAAGTATTAAATTATTAATCGAAAATCCAAAATTATTTTATTTTATAAATTTTCTTTATTAAATGCTCAATGAACATTATAAGGCTATTTGTTCATGCTGAGGTTTAAATGAAATTTCTGACTTTCAGGTAAATTTGACTAAAAGGTTCCCCTTGATAAAAAAAAAAACAACATCTGCAGAAAAAAACTTAATAAAACAAAAAAATTGAAATGTTGTCGCATTCAAATATCAGAATGAAAAGTTAATCTGAAGCCCTACAAAACTGCATACTACATCTTTTCCTCCTCCCCTTCATTTTCCCTCTCCGAATCTTTAATAGTATTTACGAAGTCAGTAAATATATATCTTTAAAACTGAATACCACAAACTTCCCCTTTCTTTGATGGTTGCGCCACAATTTTTTTGTACATTCCACATTTTTTGACCGATTTTCTTGATATTTTTAATCCTATTTGAGTAGGTGACGTCAGATCAATATTTTTTCTGGATGTGGAGTATGGCATCCCTTACCGTATGGGCAGGGAATTCTATTGTCGTGTATAGTCGACTATAGCGTCCTAACTGGTTCTATTCTGTGGTATATACACTGACTTTAACGCTGCAATATTCCTTATATTGACAATCGTTAACATAAAACCCAATTATATAATGCCAGCTGCATTCATATTGTACACATTCATTTCACTATGTAAGTTTCTTAAAAACATGAAAATCATAATATTTTAAAGAACAGCGAATGCCTTTGTTGCGTCATTAACAATACATTATATTTTTGGTGTTCAAATACATATTAGATTATAATAACTCATAAGCCACATTCCAATATAAATGAGCAATCAAGCTAGCTTGATGCAGGAAAAAAAAATTATCGAATTCCACTACATAAACAGAGAACAACAATGTTAAAGTGGTAACTGATAAAGCTTCTTAAGAAATGAGTTATTTACAACAAACATAAAACCATAAGATCTGACGCATAATTTCAGTTGATAAATACATACATATATAGAAATATATATATTTTCTTTGCATTATACAGCGGCTCAGCATCCGAATTGTAACAAATAAAAGTTTAAAGTTTCAGTTGGAAACTGTACGTCGTTACAAGTACTTATTAAACATGTCGCGTCTTGACTATATAATTGTAATTTTATTGCAAATATTTCTGCCTGTGTTTGGTTACAATTTATCGCCCTCTCCAAGTTTGGTATTTAAACAACCAAATATATCGGAAGAAAGTTCATACTTCGGTTATTCAGTCTTGTTGCGTGAAAATAGGTTGATGTTATAAAATAGTAAATAATGTGCAATTCAATTAAATGACAAACTTTAAACTTTTAGTCTTCTCGTTGGTGCTCCTCGTGCAAATGTTACAGAACAAAGTACAGTCAAAAGCCCTGGAGCGGTATTCGATTGCACATTCAAAAGCGATCGTTGTCAACATTTCCCTGTCGATGTTAAACCAAATGAAATTGTAGCAAGAACTGTAAGTGAAGTAAGAAAGTTATAAAAAAATGTTACATGTAAATATTACTTAGAAACAAAAATCAATATGGTGGAGTATCAGCTCAACGGATAATGCATATATTCAGAGCACGTTTAAAAACAATTCATATTTGGGTGCAACTATTGTTGGTGGATCTAAAAAAGATGATCCTTTATTAATTTGTGCACCTGGATTCAGCACTCATAAATTAGATACAATTCTAAATTTGAGATGTAGTCTGTGTGATGAAATTTGGGGCTACCAAGGCGTGTGTCATTTCAAAAGAAAGAGAGATAAAAATTTTAACTCTCTGGTAATGAATGAAAAAAGTAAGAATGTGTATATTTCATTAATAATGATTGATTGATGCTGTAAACTTATTTTTTAGAGCACCAATTCGGAAAAAACGATATGCCAAATCAAGTTTATGCTCAAATGGGATTTAGTGCTGATTATATAAAAGATCAATTATTTGTAATGGGTGCACCTGGATTAAAAGGGTCCCTTGGTACGTCATTAAAACATCTATCTTTATTATCCACTGATTTAACTTTTTATAATAAATTTTAAGGAGGCTCAATAGTGTTAAACAAACAGCTTCAGCTGTTGAATGCTAATAACATTTGGCATTATAGTTACACTGGTTATGCAACATCGACTGGTAACTTAAAGGGTAGAAACTTTCAAGAAACTGTAATTGTAGAAACCTCGCCACATGGTTCTAGTGGTCATAGTTTTAAAAGAATTGGCATGGTATTAAACGATTTATCAATACGCAAATTAACAAACTAAAATATAAAGTTTAATTTAGGCAACTATTAAAACACTCAATGGTATTCATATCCATACCGTTGATTCCAAACAATATGGAGAATTTTTTGGTTATTCCGTTTTGGTTGAGGATGTGGACAATGACAAAGGCGGTGAAATTCTTATAGGGGCTCCGTTGCACGTGAACTCAACGGACTGCAATAATGTTAACAATGACAATGATATTAAAATCAATTGCGAAGACGTCGGCATAGTTTATGTGTACAAGATCGATGGAAACGTTAATAAACAGCATAAATACAATTTGCAGTTTGAACGGATAATCATTAGGTCACCTTTTGGTTCAAAAGGACGATTCGGTTCAAGTATTGCTAAATTGGGTGATATTGACTTGGATGGTTATAATGGTAAACGTAACTCAAGATCACTTTAAATGTCTTTTTATGTTAATTGAAATGAAATACAAATCTATAGATGTTGCCATAAGCGCTCCACATGCATTTGGAACCGGTGCAGTTGCAATTTACTTGGGTGGCAAGAATGGCCTAAGTTCCCAACCGAGCCAAATTTTGAAACCATCCGCCGCATATAGAAACAGTATGTTTGGCTTTGCAATCTCCAAAGGTGTCGATACAGACGACAACGGCTTTAATGATCTCGCAATTGGAGCGCCTCTCAGTGACACCGTCTTCTACTTTCGCTCGTATCCCATTGTTGAGATTATTGCAAGCATTAGGTCAACTCAAGAATTGATTCCTCTCAACGCTACTCAAATCGAAATTGAAGTTTGCTATAAATTCAATACCCAACCGAAAAAACTTAAGGATGTACTCATTAACTTGAATATTACTTTGGATTCAGATTTAAAACGTTTTTCATTAAACGAAACCTCTTTTAAGAGAAAGGCGGAGTATAAAGAAGAGTGCGACAAGTTAAATGCGATTATTAAGGAACAACAAAACATGCAATTTCTTATAGCGATTCCCATGCTGCTCAATGTGAATTTGGTAAACGACGGGACGACTTCAGAAGGTAAGATTGGACTTTTCTGCATTTACTACATTTCCAACATATTAATTCGAGGTCATAACCAATAGAATTCTGTGAAGATTGTGCTGTTCTGAAGCCATTCGAACCTATTAAAAATGCAGCCTTCTACAATCACGGATGTAATGATATTTGCCAAGTTGATCTCTCACTCGAGGCAAATGTTACGTAAGTTTGTTTTCGACTTTCTTATTCAACAACCGAAAACATATTTGTGCTTTTATTCAGTCGAATGATAACTCTGGACGTTGATAAGACTATTTCTGTAGGATACTATGTTAAAAATAATGGAGATCGTGCTTTTAATGCAAAACTTACGATCAATGCAACATCGTCTCACCTCAACTTTAAGGGATCTTCATCTCATCATTGCAAACGAACTACCGATTCGGAAATCGAGTGCGTGCTAAAAACGATCGATCAGAATGCTGACCAAACCATCTACGTAAATGTGATCTATGATTATGATGCCATAAATTTTGAAGATGTTAACGAGCTCACATTGACAGCAAGTGTTAGCAGTGCTGGAAACGAAGTGAACCGAGACGATAATAATGTAAAAAGTGTAATTAAGTTGCACAGAAACTCCAACTTGGAATTAGTTGGGTAATTAGATCTTAAGTTGAATAAATTCTATTCCGATTTAATATTTATTTACTTTTCCAGAAACCCATTACAAAACACCATTGAGTTGAATGATACAATTACTGTTTACGACCTGGAATACAGTTTGAGGGTTCGTAATATAAAACTGTATTTAAATTAGTGTTAACACGTTGGAAAACATTTACAGCTTACAAATTCGGGGCCGAGCAGATTGAAGAAAGCGGACATTATCATCACAATGCCTTATAAGATCTATGACAACATATTTATTCACAATGATACAATAATAAACGATGATTCGAATGTTTTTGAACCAATCGAGCACGGAAAAGAAGTCTTATTTGAATCGGAAAATATTACGAAAGCGCAACTCACTTCCAAATACAAGTCAGCCAAATATCAGATAGTGGATTGTAACGCATCGAAAAACGTCAAGTGCATGCAAACACGATACCCGATGTTACCGTTGTCGATATCCGAAACCGTAACCATTTTGATCAAGTATCGATTTGATGCTTCGTTCATGAAAAAATCGAAGATTGAATATTGGGCGACTATGTTGAATGCGACGATTGACGTTGAGAATATGTAAGAATTCGTATCTTTTTCTTGAGTTCACATTTTGTGTTGACAACCAGCATTGTTATTTTTTTTTAGAAACTATAATGAAGTAAATACGACAGTAAGACTTAATCCGATTGAAATACGTTATATTTTCAATCAGCCTTGGCCAATTTGGGTTTGGATAGTTTCGATTGTCATCAGCATTTTCCTGCTTGGTATGCTGACATGGTTCTTAGCAAAGAGGGGCTTTTTCAAGAGGCAAACTAAAGAGCAAATGGAAAAACGATTACTTCAAAAGACTGAGAAGGATCGCATGAAAGAAGACATGGAAAGATCTCTTAGAAAATCGACAATTGAGGAACAATATAAAAGCAATGAGGCTATCGATCAAGAAATCTAATTATTTTCTTTCAGAGTTTATTTTAATACAAAGTTAATTGTATTTTTATGTATTAATATCTCTTGTGTATTCTTTGGAAGTAAAATTTTTATTTACAAATTCAAAGTATATAATGCTTATGTAACAAAAAATAAAAATTTTGCAATGAATTATTTATCAGCCTAACGTTGGGTCATATTGCATTTGATGGTTGTTGCGTATATCTCTAGAATTTTTTATAAGGTTTCAATTCCAAAAATGGAGAAAATGGTTCAGTAAGGGAGCTATTTTCAGCTTTGCTGAAACTTATACACTCTTGCAAGCACTTTCTCAATTATTCTTATTGGAAAATCCGTCTTATAGTTTTTCCAATAAGAAGCTTATGAGTTTATAAATATAAAGGGGCGTAACCCCGCCCATTTTCTAATTTTTTTTAAAGAATACAATGCACTCATTCTACACTTCAATTTGCGATCTTCTATCTCGCACAGAGAAATCACAATTTTATGTCCAATTCTTTGAAACCTCGTAATGTGGTCAAGGATGTATAAGATCGCGTATCTGCAAAGTTATATCTGTTTATATTTAAGAACAAAAAAGTTTTTCTAACAAAAACCAAATTTTTTACATATTGTTTCTATGGGAGCTATATGCTATATTTATCCGATACTCACCAAATTTACAGAGTATCTTATTTGATGTCCAAAATGTTCTTGTGCAGAAAATTAAGACGGTAGTTTTATTTTTTTAGCGTTTATTGAGCAGAAACCTCATTTTTGACTGATTGTTCCTATGGCAGCTATATGCTTTAGTTATCCGATCATGCTGGATTTTACATACAAGCAGCGTGCAAGGATTTTTCTGCATTTCCATTTTTTGGATATCTTTAAAATTCTAGGAGGAGTTTGCATCGCAACAGACAGACGGAGCTGATCAAGAATATATATACTTCGTATGGTCGGAAATGTTTCTTCTCTGCGTTACAAACTTTATGACAAAGTTAATATACTCTTGCAAGAGTATAAAAATACAAGATATAATAATAAAAATTAAGCCTTAAATGAAGTGTGATCATGGCCGAGTCATGCAAAGTTTACAGTCGTACTTAATAGCAAAAAAAAAAAAAATACATTGTTTTAATTCGTACAGCCCTTGTTAAATCCAGTCGTTAAATTCTTGTTCAGTTTTCAAGTGTCGTTAATGATATCTTTATTTTGCAGAAAGAAAAATATTTATTTAAACAAATTGTTAGTTTCTAATCAAAACCTCTATTTTTGGGTATAATATTAAGATCTGTAAAGACATAAACTCACTTATCATTACCAATGTTAGCTTGAAAGAAATTAATTTTATGCCAGCTTCCAAATCAATACAACTTGCAAAATAAGTAAGTTTATTGAAGTAAACAAATACATATAATGTTTTGCAACATAGTTTCAGACTTCACATAATAAATTTTGAACGTCTTTTGTGTTACACGAAATCATTTGCAATATTTAACAAAATGAAGAACGTGGCTGATTGGTCGGGATTTTGTATTCCGTATATATGAATTACATATGTATATACCATACATATAAACAATATTTTCGAAGTAAGGAGACGCTGATAAAGCTTCTTAAGAAATACGTTGTTAACAACAACAAGTAAATATCCGGTCGAGATTAGTCGATATGTTTAAAAATAATTTTGTTTGTTAAACGGCGGCTTAGCATTCAATTTGTAACAATTGCAGTTTCAGTTAGTTTCAGTTCAAAGCTGTTCTTTGCCACACGTACTTAATAAAAATGTCGCGTTTTGATTATATAATTATATGTTTATTGCAAATATTTCTGCCTGTGTTTGGTTACAATTTATCGCCCTCTCCAAGTTTGGTATTTAAACAACCAAATATATCGGAAGAAAGTTCATACTTCGGTTATTCAGTCTTGTTGCGTGAAAATAGGTTGATGTTATAAAATAGTAAATAATGTGCAATTCAATTAAATGACAAATTTTAAACTTTTAGTCTTCTCGTTGGTGCTCCTCGTTCAAATGTTACAGAACAAAGTACAGTCAAAAGCCCTGGAGCGGTATTTAATTGTACATTCAAAAGCGAAACCAATGAACTTTGTCAACATTTCCCTGTCGATATTAAACCAAATGTAAATGCATCAACTACTGTAAGTGTCTAATTACTTAAAATTATATATGAACATTGATTAGGAAAATAAACTTATCTAAAAACTGTTATCTGTGAATATTTCTAAGACACGCAATTCAGAATGGTGGGATAGCAAAAAAAATAGTAAATATATTCAGAGCGAGTTCAAAGACAATTCATTTTTGGGTGCAACAATGACTGGCGGTTCCAAATCTGATGACTCTCTATTGATTTGTGCACCCGGGTTCAGTACCGGCAAATTAGATGAACTTTTAGAACTTCCTTGTACAGATAAGGAAGTTTGGGCTTACCAAGGTGTGTGTCATTGGAGAAAAAAGGGATCAAATACCTTTATGGCACCTTTTGTATTGAATGACTTCAGTAAGTGAGCATAACATATTTTAATAATGTTTGATTGATTCTTTAAAATTGCTATGTAGGTAAAATGTTCGAATCTGTTGAACAATTCAAACAGCAAGCATATCATGTGTATGCTCAAATGGGATTTAGCGCTGACATTATCAATGAAAATTCCTTTGTAATGGGTGCACCTGGATTTAATGTGAATCAAGGTACTTTAAGAATACACTTACATATATTTATGATTTAATAATTGATTTTACTCTTTTACAACTTGCAAGGAAATTCTGTTCTCCTAATGAATGGAAAGTCTAATTTTTCAAGCAACCCCCAATTGTGGTATCAGAGTTATACAGGTTATGCCACATCAGCTGGTAACATTAAGGATAGTAACTATCAAGACATTATGATTGTGGAAACGTCGCCACACAGAAAATTTGACAACAAGACCGCTGGCACGGTATTAAAGGATTGAAAGTCCTGTATTAGAGTACTTAAATAGAAAGTTATTTTCAGGCAACCATAAAAACCAGTAATAGAATGTTTACCGTTAAATCCGAACAATATGGAGAATTTTTTGGTTATTCCGTTTTGGTGGAGGATGTGAACAACGACAATTGGGATGACATTCTTATAGGGGCTCCGTTGCACATGAATTTAATGGACTGCAATAATGCCAACAATGTCAATGAAAATAAAAACAATTGCGAAGATGTCGGCATAGTTTATGTGTACAAGATTACTGGAAATGTCGATAACGGACCTAAATACATTAGGTCACCTTTTGGTTCAAAAGGACGATTCGGTTCAAGTATTGCTAAATTGGGTGATATTGACTTGGATGGTTATAATGGTAAACATAACTCACAAAAACTTTAGACAATGTTTTTATATTAAGTAAAATTAAATACCAATCTATAGATGTTGCCATAAGCGCTCCACATGCATTTGGAACCGGTGCAGTTGCAATTTACTTGGGTGGCAAGAATGGCCTAAGTTCCCAACCGAGCCAAATTTTGAAACCATCCGCCGCATATAGAAACAGTATGTTTGGCTTTGCAATCTCCAAAGGTGTCGATACAGACGACAACGGCTTTAATGATCTCGCAATTGGAGCGCCTCTCAGTGACACCGTCTTCTACTTTCGCTCGTATCCCATTGTTGAGATTATTGCAAGCATTAGGTCAACTCAAGAATTGATTCCTCTCAACGCTACTCAAATCGAAATTGAAGTTTGCTATAAATTCAATACCCAACCGAAAAAGGTTAAGGATGTACTCATTAACTTGAATATTACTTTGGATTCAGATTTAAAACGTTTTTCATTAAACGAAACCTCTTTCAAGAGAAAGGCGGAGTATAAAGAAGAGTGCGACAAGTTAAATGCGATTATTAAGGAACAACAAAACATGCAATTTCTTATAGCGATTCCCATGCTGCTCAATGTGAATTTGGTAAACGATGGGACGACTTCAGAAGGTAAGATTGGACTTTTCTGCATTTACTACATTTCCAACATTTTAATTCGAGGTCACAACCAATAGAATTCTGTGAAGATTGTGCTGTTCTGAAGCCATTCGAGCCTATTAAAAATGCAGCCTTCTACAATCACGGATGTAATGATATTTGCCAAGTTGATCTCTCACTCGAGGCAAATGTTACGTAAGTTTGTTTTCGACTTTCTTATTCAACAACCGAAAACATATTTGTGCTTTTATTCAGTCGAATGATAACTCTGGACGTTGATAAGACTATTTCTGTAGGATACCATGTTAAAAATAATGGAGATCGTGCTTTTAATGCAAAACTTACGATCAATGCAACATCGTCTCACCTTAACTTTAAGGGATCTTCATCTCATCATTGCAAACGAACTACCGATTCGGAAATCGAGTGCGTGCTAAAAACGATCGATCAGAATGCTGACCAAACCATCTACGTAAATGTGATCTATGATTATGATGCCATAAATTTTGAAGATGTTAACGAGCTCACATTGACAGCAAGTGTTAGCAGTGCTGGAAACGAAGTGAACCGAGACGATAATAATGTAAAAAGTGTAATTAAGTTGCACAGAAACTCCAACTTGGAATTAGTTGGGTAATTAGATCTTAAGTTGAATAAATTCTATTCCGATTTAATATTTATTTACTTTTCCAGAAACCCATTACAAAACACCATTGAGTTGAATGATACAATTACTGTTTACGACCTGGAATACAGTTTGAGGGTTCGTAATATAAAACTGTATTTAAATTAGTGTTAACAAGTTGGAAAACATTTACAGCTTACAAATTCGGGGCCGAGCAGATTGAAGAAAGCGGACATTATCATCACAATGCCTTATAAGATCTATGACAACATATTTATTCACAATGATATAATAATAAACGATGATTCGAATGTTTTTGAACCAATCGAGCACGGAAAAGAAGTCTTGTTTGAATCGGAAAATATTACAAAAGCGCAACTCACTTCCAAATACAAGTCAGCCAAATATCAGATAGTGGATTGTAACGCATCGAAAAACGTCAAGTGCATGCAAACACGATACCCGATGTTACCGTTGTCGATATCCGAAACCGTAACCATTTTGATCAAGTATCGATTTGATGCTTCGTTCATGAAAAAATCGAAGATTGAATATTGGGCGACTATATTGAATGCGACGATTGACGTTGAGAATATGTAAGAATTCGTATCTGTATCTTGAGTTCACAGCTTGTGATGGTTCATTGTTATTTTTTTTTTTTTTTAGAAACTATAATGAAGTAAATACGACAGTAAGACTTAATCCGATTGAAATACGTTATATTTTCAATCAGCCTTGCCCAATTTGGGTTTGGATAGTTTCGAATGTCATCAGCATTTTCTTTCTTGGTATGCTAACATGGTTCTTAGCAAAGAGGGGCTTTTTCAAGAGGCAAACTAAAGAGCAAATGGAAGAACATTTGTTTCAGAAGACTGAGAGGATTCGCATGAAAGAAAATATTAAAAGGTCTCTTAGAAGATCAACAAATGAAGAAGAACATGAAAACAAAAAGGCTTTCGACGAAAAAATCGAATTTCTTTCTTAGTAATGACGGTATTTTGTTAAAACGAATGTTGTCCATTGTTTTTTTTTTAATTTATGAGTTTCTGTGCTCTTGTTTATTCTTCGAAAGTAAGTTATTTATGTAAAACTGTTCATAGTATTCGTTAGATGCGATTAAAAATAAAACTTTAAAGAATAATATGTGATTGTTTATCATCTTTTCATACCCTTTACACTAGAGTGATTAAAAATAATTTTTTAACCTTTTAACGGTTTTGTTTTGATGAAAAAAAGCCTGTTCAAATTTAAAATTATAATATTAATATTTAGATTTTCTGCATCGCTGTATGGGGAAATTGGGTTTTGTGCTTCTGATTTTTATTGGTAACTAATAGTGTACACAAAATGCAAAGTGGACACAAGAAAGATTTACATTTTTTTTTTAGATTTGATGTGTCCAGGTCTACCAAGTGTGCAGGGTATTATATTGTCGAATATACTTATACTTATAGTAAGGATGTTTTTGGAAGAAAATCATGTTGCAACTCATCTCAATGATGAGTTATAGCTTTTTCATAAATAAATATGATTATGATTAATAAGTGCTTAAATAGAAAATTGCTAATATGTATCTGGAGTTCGAAAAAAAGAGTTTTTCAAAAACCTGAGAAAAGTTTTGACTATTCAGTTATAGCTAGAACAGGTTCATAGACAAAAATATGAATAGAAAACATGTATTCCAAAAAAAATTTGAATAAGTTTGTCTTCTTTTTTCCCCTGAAATAATATCGATACTTTCTCTTGTCATTCCGTCATGCACACACCCTTCTTTATTTTATGAAAACCTGGCTACGCCCTTTCATACAAACGTACTTATATTTGAAACGGAGCTCATGCACAAGTTATAGTAAAGTGGAATTTTTGATGAATCATTTTGTGATAATTTTTTTAAAGAATTTTTGCAATCAACTTAAATGTTTTAGTATTGAAACTCCGCTAGAAGTGCTCGCTATATAAAAAAAAAATATGATTTACCAAAAAATAACACTTTATAGGTCAAAAGAAAGTTCTTATTTTGGGTACTCAATTGTATTGCGGGAAAAGAGGTAAGAGTTGGCAATGTTCTCTGTACTTTTATCGCACTTAAAAGTGAATGTTTTTATAGTATTTTGATTGGTGCTCCCCGGGCAAACGTCTCAGAACAAGCGTCGGTAAAAAGCCCTGGAGCGGTTTTTTACTGTTCACTCACAAACTTTGGCATATGCAGCCGGTTTATTGTGGACGATCGTAACAATTCACCTACTGAAAATATTGTAAGTTAAATGCATGTCTGTGTTTGGGCTAACTATTCGTTTAAGTTTTGATGAAATCTTGATTTATCGTTATTAATAAATCGTTGGGCAATGCGGAAATGATGAGAACCTTAAACTGCTTAAAATCCCTTTAGTTGGGTGCCCCATTAGTTTGTTAGCATGTATGCATGTGAATATATTTTTATTCGCTGTAGGTTATGGTAAAAGGGTATATTAGTTTTGTGCGCATTGAAAATTATGTAGCACCCAGAAGGAGACATCTCCGACTATTCAAAGTATATATATATTCTTGATCAGTATCGAAAGAGAAGTCGATTTATCCATGTCCGTCTGTCCATCCATCCGTCTTTATGAACGTGTCGATCTCGGAAACTGTAATAGGTTTACTAAACAAATTAATTTTGATATGACAGTTTTGAATTCGAGTATACACGACTATACCGCACTGGTACGAATTGTTTTTGGGCGAACATTTTATAATAACTACTATAATTATTATAATAACTATAATTTGGAATAACACCATTAGTACTGTGTCACATTGCCTATTTTTCAGATAAATAAACATTTGAGACCACGATTACTTCAAAGTCATGTAACAAATAACTCATATTTGGGTGCGTCTATGGATGGTGGACCTAAGGAAAATGATACTTTATTGATATGTGCGCCGGGATACGGTACGGGTCCTCAAAACGTGACAAATAATGGTAAAGTTGAGACTTATCCGGGCTATCAAGGCGCTTGCTACTTAAAAAATAAAATAAAACATGGTTTTGAAGTTCCAATTGTGCTTAACCAAGCGGGTATACTATTTATTTAATCACTTAAAATGGGTAGATATTTTCAATAATTGATATTTATAGAGGAGCAATTTGGAACTCTGAATGATGAAGTGACGCCTAAACATATAGTAGCACAACTTGGATTCAGTGCAGTACTAATTACTAATCATTCTATGATAATGGGTGCACCTGGCATACAAGCCCCTGCAGGTATTAAAAAAACTGGAAAATATTATACGTTGCCGTTTATATCACATTTCATCATATTGCATTAGGTGGAGCTGTATACGTAAATAATGGTGCAAAAAAAGTTAAAAAATTTATAAATAGTTATGGCTACACAGGCTATGCAGTTTCTGCAGGACATATAAATGGTAAAAGACGGGACGAAGTTTTGTTTGTTGCAACTGCTCCACATGGTTTCAATATCCTTACAAAAAATAAGAACGTTTCGGGTGTGGTCAGTATTTTTCAGTTGTTAATGACAATTAAAAATTTCTTTCAGAAGCCTAGATAAGGAGTTATAATACATCCTTACAAACACAAAGCAACTGAAACTATATTTTTAGTTGTGTGTGCTTTTGAATAAGATTGAAGAACAGGATTGTTAAATAATACTATGTAAAAAAATAACAACAAATTCAATGACTTCTTTTAAGGCTTTTATTATTACTAAGTCCGGCAAATGTCAAGTACTTGAGTCAGATGTCTCAAACTTTGGAGAATTTTTTGGTTATTCCGTTTTGGTTGAGGATGTGGACAATGACAATTGGGATGACATTCTTATAGGGGCTCCGTTGCACATGAATTTAATGGACTGCAATAACGTTAACAATGTCAATGAAAATAAAAACAATTGCGAAGACGTCGGCATAGTTTATGTGTACAAGATCACTGGAAACGTCAATAATGGTCCTAAATACAACTTTGAACGGAAAGCCACTAGGTCACCTTTTGGTTCAAAAGGACGATTTGGTTCAAGTATTGCAAAGTTGGGTGATATTGACTTGGATGGTTATAATGGTAAACGTAACTCAAGAACACTTTAAATGTCTTTTTATGTTAATTGAAATGAAATACCAATCTATAGATGTTGCCATAAGCGCTCCACATGCATTTGGAACCGGTGCAGTTGCAATTTACTTGGGTGGCAAGAATGGCCTAAGTTCCCAACCGAGCCAAATTTTGAAACCATCCGACGCATATAGAAACAGTATGTTTGGCTTTGCAATCTCCAAAGGTGTCGATACAGACGACAACGGCTTTAATGATCTCGCAATTGGAGCGCCTCTCAGTGACACCGTCTTCTACTTTCGCTCGTATCCCATTGTTGAGATTATTGCAAGCATTAGGTCAACTCAAGAATTGATTCCTCTCAACGCTACTCAAATCGAAATTGAAGTTTGCTATAAATTCAATACCCAACCGAAAAAGGTTAAGGATGTACTCATTAACTTGAATATTACTTTGGATTCAGATTTAAAACGTTTTTCATTAAACGAAACCTCTTTCAAGAGAAAGGCGGAGTATAAAGAAGAGTGCGACAAGTTAAATGCGATTATTAAGGAACAACAAAACATGCAATTTCTTATAGCGATTCCCATGCTGCTCAATGTGAATTTGGTAAACGACGGGACGACTTCAGAAGGTAAGATTGGACTTTTCTGCATTTACTACATTTCCAACATATTAATTCGAGGTCATAACCAATAGAATTCTGTGAAGATTGTGCTGTTCTGAAGCCATTCGAGCCTATTAAAAATGCAGCCTTCTACAATCACGGATGTAATGATATTTGCCAAGTTGATCTCTCACTCGAGGCAAATGTTACGTAAGTTTGTTTTCGACTTTCTTATTCAACAACCGAAAACATATTTGTGCTTTTATTCAGTCGAATGATAACTCTGGACGTTGATAAGACTATTTCTGTAGGATACTATGTTAAAAATAATGGAGATCGTGCTTTTAATGCAAAACTTACGATCAATGCAACATCGTCTCACCTCAACTTTAAGGGATCTTCATCTCATCATTGCAAACGAACTACCGATTCGGAAATCGAGTGCGTGCTAAAAACGATCGATCAGAATGCTGACCAAACCATCTACGTAAATGTGATCTATGATTATGATGCCATAAATTTTGAAGATGTTAACGAGCTCACATTGACAGCAAGTGTTAGCAGTGCTGGAAACGAAGTGAACCGAGACGATAATAATGTAAAAAGTGTAATTAAGTTGCACAGAAACTCCAACTTGGAATTAGTTGGGTAATTAGATCTTAAGTTGAATAAATTCTATTCCGATTTAATATTTATTTACTTTTCCAGAAACCCATTACAAAACACCATTGAGTTGAATGATACAATTACTGTTTACGACCTGGAATACAGTTTGAGGGTTCGTAATATAAAACTGTATTTAAATTAGTGTTAACACGTTGGAAAACATTTACAGCTTACAAATTCGGGACCGAGCAGAATGAAGAAAGCGGACATTATCATCACGATGCCTTATAAGATCTATGACAACATATTTATTCACAATGATACAATAATAAACGATGATTTGAATGTTTTTGAACCAATCGAGCACGGAGATGAAGTCTTGTTTGAATCGGAAAATATTACAAAAGCGCAACTCACTTCCAAATACAAGTCAGCCAAATATCAGATAGTGGATTGTAACGCATCGAAAAACGTCAAGTGCATGCAAACACGATACCCGATGTTACCGTTGTCGATATCCGAAACCGTAACCATTTTCATCAAGTATCGATTTGAAGATTGAATATTGGGCGACTATGTTGAATGCGACGATTGACGTTGAGAATATGTAAGAATTCGTATCTTTTTCTTGAGTTCACATTTTGTGTTGACAACCATCATTGTTATTTTTTTTTAGAAACTATAATGAAGTAAATACGACAGTAAGGCTTAAAATGATTGAAATACGTTATATTTTCAATCAGCCTTGGCCAATTTGGGTTTGGATAGTTTCAATTGTCATCAGCATTTTCCTGCTTGGTATGCTGACATGGTTCTTAGCAAAGAGGGGCTTTTTCAAGAGGCAAACTAAAGAGCAAATGGAAGAACGGTTGCTGAGAAGACTGAGAGGCAATTCACAAAATATGATGGAACTCCCGATCGAAACGGAGAAGATGAAGTATCATAAAGAACCGAAACGCGCGAAAACATAAGCGATGAGATGATGATTGAAATAAGTTTAAATTAATTTATCAAATTCTTTTTGGTTTACGGTGAACATTTTGCTATTTAATGCTACATAAAATGCAGAGGTTTATAAAATCTTAAAACATACAGTTTTTCCACATTAACATAATATATCTTAAAATACTTAACAAAAGACATTTACACATAAATTGTATTTATTTAAACAGTTGCTTTTGACAAATTTATCGTGACTTTAATAGATTAAAGTTTATTTTTAAGATGAATTCAATTTGTTTTATCTTTTGATAGCTTATATAAATTAATTTAAACACTCATGTATATTGTATATAAGTAAATATTTGGTTTCTTGTTAGTAGCAGACGTCGTGCATTTGTGATAAATATTGAGATATGTAAGGGTTTTGCTGATAGATACTTGAATACATAAATTAAGGCGAATAAAATTACGCCAAGATGGATTTATAAAATTGAAACATTACTCAACAAGAAGGTGTTTTATACTCAATAGTATTGAGTGATCGTGATATCTAACTATGTGTGTATATTGGTAACAATTAAAAAATTTAAATAAATAAATACAAATATACAGATCTCTATAAAAATACGTACGTTGTATTGTCAAAATCATCATCGTTTCAGTTTTTACAATTTCTCGGTTTTTTCATTTTTTTTTTTTTTTTAATTTTTTTTGTTTTTGCTGCATATATGATATTATGCCATAAGTAAAATTAGCTATCTTGAAATTCTTCATTTAAATTATTTACAATTTTAAACAAACAACTAAATTTTTTTTGTTTCAGAACCCGATCAAATGAATTGCCAATTCTTTACCGCTTATTTTTATACTCTTTATAACAAATTATGCCAATTAAAATTTTTCAAGACGAATGCAGAAATAATCAATTAAGCTTGAGGTGCAGGATTGAGCATGCGCATTTACATAAAGGTTGGCGATTTAACAAAAACAAACAAAAATTAATTTATATATGCTTATTTTAATGCTAATTCTAGTATACTTTTGACTAGTGTTCATTTGACTATGACGCTTAATATTGTACGAAATACTTCTACATTGACCTTAAATATATGCCATTCATTTATTAAATTATTTGATTTACTAGAAACACATTGAGTTTTATAACGATAGTGCTTAGCACATTGTCTCGTTATATGGCGGGTCCTTATCCGACTCCGTGCTACTTTTGATATTTGATGACAATTTGGCAATTTCGTCTTGCACCAAATGCGTGCTGATCTGCGGAATAGTCAATGCGCCAGTGCCCATTGCCGATCCAGCAGATTCACCATCCTTGGACTCTTCAGTGCTTGAGCTGCTCTCTTTAAGTATATTCATGCCGAGTTTGCTGGTAAAGGGCGGTTTGAGCGAAGAAATCAGTTTGGTAGAAACCTGTGCTGGCAAAACTACAGCAGTTGAGCTCGCTGCTTCAACGAATTCGTTTGGCTGCGCTTTGCCTTGGTCTAGACTAAACTGTTTCTTGAGCTGCATGGGTCGTGATTTTAACGATGATACTGCCGCTGCTGCTGTCGTTAATGTTGTACCAAAGTCCAATGGACTGGAACTATCCTCATGCATGCGACGTAAATCTGCCGCACCTACTGAAGCTGTCCGTATTGGCTGGTAGCGGGCTGAAATGCCGCCACCAACACTTCCACTGCCACTAGCAACACCGCCAAGACTCATACTAATGCCGCCACTCGATTCCAGATTGAACGCCTGTACAGTAGTCGGCGTTAACGATTGTGTATCACCGGCATCTAATGATGGCTCTGCAGTCAGCGATGGTGTGTCGATATTGTATGAACCCGTCATTGATGTTGTCGTCTCATTCGAACTTTGCTTAATGAATCGATACGGATGCGCTGAATAGTCAGTATCGGTACTAGAGTTCTTTTGCAGACTCTCACTGGATTTCTTGAACAATCGGCCAGTGCTCTCAAACGGTGGATTTAGAAATTCGCTGGTTGCGCGGGTTGGTACCACTGGCGATTGATAGGACTGTTGCTGTTCCATGGACGAATTTCGTTGCCAAGTGCGTTCATTTTTCAGTTGAAAACCACCCGAGCCGGTCGTTGAAGCAGGCGTAAACAATTGACCAGCGCCACCGCTTGTGTCGCTGCTGTCACCACCACCTATTATGCCACCGCTGGCAGATGGCTTAGACGGTGACAATTCAATGGCGGTCTCGCGACGCAATGGATAGCGATGACTGTAATCGACGGATGCGCCAAGCTGAAATGTAAGTGCAAGTAAAATTTCGAGCATAAGCAACATGTTGCAATAAAACATACCTCAAAGGAATCATCAGTGCCATCGATAGAGCCACGTGCTTGAAATAGACCCTCCAAGATCATATAGTCGTTCTCTTCACACTCCTTTAGATGTTGCTTTTCCAGCATTGCAGCTAACTCCGCACGTGACATTTCCGTCTTCGGTCGGTCCACGGATGCTGTGAATAATACAAACTGTTTGTAAGAATTCGAACTCAAGACCATGTTGGGTGCAGCAGTTGTCTACATTGATGCCACACCACTTGCGTGGTATGCGAGGCGCGTATTTACAGCTAATGCATTTTGTTTTATTTTAATATCTTTTTTTGTTTTTTTTTAGAATGTGTATGTGGGTGTGTGGATGTGTGTATGCTTGCAGGCAAATGCTCTTGGCAAGCCTTGTAATTTTCGGCAAAGAAGAATTAATTTTGTCATGGTAAGTATTTAATAATTTAACAATACATAAACGCTTAGAATGTATGTATGTATATGCGAATTAGAACATTAAAAAATCTTTTATATAACAATTAGGGTACCAAATCATAGCCAAATAACGTTTTTTTACAGAATTTATTTTGGGATTGAGAATTTGTCAATGTCAAATCATTATGTTTATGTTGATGTTTTTGTTGTTTTGTTTTTATTGTCTGAAGAAGAAACCGCTCCACCGCAAAACGACGTAACCAACTTTCTTAGCAAACCAACTAACCAACTCACCTTTATTGCTCTGCAGCGAAACGGTCGGCGAGGCAATCATCGTGTGGCACACGCTCTCCAACTCGTCCGTTATGGATGTGTACTCGCTGTGCAATTTCAACAGTATATTTCTGGAGGGTTTCGCATGCAAGACTGATTTACCTAGATTTCGGGGTTAGGTATTTAGGCCAAAGATAATATTATATGCAAATCAAAAGTAAATCTCACAAAATACAACTTGTAATTGATTTGAGAGAAATGAGACGATCAGTGGATTGGAGTACAGAGTTAGAGTATCAACTGAGTAAACGGTAACACATTACGATAAGACACGCAACAATAACAACGATCGGAACTTTGTTGCCGATGATGGCAGGTGGGATTTGTGGAAGCGGGCATTGGGTTTAGCAAATTTAGGATTTTATTTAAATACTCAGTACGTTGAGCGTTGAAAATGATGAAATTTTCAAATAATAATTGGTTGTCGAATGTTATGTATCGCAATATGTGCGAAGTCAGTCAGTAGGCAGGTCAGTAGGTGGATGGAGGCGGAACACGAGGTATTAGACAGGAACATTTGATGTTGCATGTTTGTATTTGGTTTGTTCTTAAACCAACTCGTCTGGCTACGTACCAGTGTTGGTTGCGACCGGTTCCTTGCCCTCGCTGTCGGGCTCAGAATGCGTGAGACTCATTTGGCGGCGTGACATCGGCAATTGATTTAGGCTTATGTGGGAGCGATTGATATCGCCACCGGTGATGGAATATGACTCTGAGTTGCGGCGACACAGCGAGACGGTGCGTTGACGCATGGCACGATGCCTGGCAGCTATTTGGCATGGAATATACACAATACATACAAATAAGAAAGTAGCAGCAGTAGTATCGAAGTAGTAGAAGCTGTAGTACTAGTAGTAGTAGTAGTAGTAGTGGTAGTAGAAGAAGAAGTACTAATAGTAGAAGTAGTAGCGGTAACACACACACAAGCAGCACTGTTGAAGAATCTCAGCAACCGCAATAAGAAATATCAAAAACAATGTATGTAAAAAGCCAAACAACGCAACAAAAGCAAAACGAAAACGTAAGCATAAACAATTAAACGTAACGTAGCAATTGTGTTTGCAAAAAACATAGAGAGAAAGAGAGAGTGGTAGGAAGAGAGATCCTTTGCTTCATGTTAGGTATACAATTTACCCTCAAAATTGATATCCGGTGTCGTCTCATCGGAATTTTCGCCACCCACAAGCGTCTGTTCGTCATCGTTATTGCCCATCGGTGTTAATGTATCCTTGCTTTCAGTGCTCGCGCCAGTATCCTGACGCACTGTTACATACGGTGTACGTTTCACCGTTTCACATGTGGACGGACGCTGTGATAACGGCAGATATATATCAGAATCGGATTCTGACTGCATGGAAACCTTGCGCACGACCTGTTCGTTGAGAGCCTCACGTGATTTTACCGCCTCATCCGGTTCCTCGGGTACTGGCACCACCTCAAAGTGTGTGCCTTCATCAAATATGTACGCATCGGGACGCACCTCGGTGAGTGAGCGATTGAAACGGCGTCGATTATTCACCTATGGTGATATAACAAAAATGAAACAAATACCATACTACGTGACTATATTTATTCTCTTTTACCTGTAAGTTTTGCACATTAAAGCCAACTACTGCACCACCACCACCACCGCCACTTGTACCACCGCCAGCACCACCACCGCTGCTGCTGCTGCCACCAACAATAGCAGCCGGAATATTGCCAATGGCGCCGCCTTCAGTATCAGACATTGAAACGGTACGCGTTCGTAGAAAATCGGCGGGAATGTTGATATTAGAAATGTGCAGATCATCCGGACCGGCAGTATGTATGGACATAAAACGATGTATGACCGCTAAATGAGATAGTATTTGTTCCGAGGATTCTTCCATTTTGCGTAAACGAAATTCGATATTCTAAAAAATATTTTATATTAAAATAAATCCACAAAACATATTTATTTTCCACAGGCATTATTTCTAACAGCCAACCGAAAGTATCAATTCAAGGCTTACCTGCACAGTGGCGGTTTGTAAATTCTCCTTCTGATTGATATCCTCGATTTTTTGCGACATTACTTCGACACGATCCGTTGTATTCTTGACACGTTCTTCAGTCGATTGATTTAGTATGATTTCTTGTTCATGGAAAAAGCCTTCAACACATTCCTCTTCAAAATCATACAAACGTTCCAGATCATCTTTCTCCAAGAATAGCTTAAGACCGTTGTCACGTTGCACCTCCAATCCTATTTACCAAAACAATTAGCATTGTTAAGCACAAACAAAAAGATGTATTTAAATAAATAAATAAAATAAATAAACATATTTATCATGTTATAATAATAGTTTATACAATTGAAGCATAGAGATATTCATTAATTAAGCGAACGACAAACAAAGTCACAACAATATCGACGGCCACAACATCGAATATTTCAAATAAAATAGCGTAAATTCCGTTACGCAGGCATTTCGTTGGAATATGTAAAGTTATTCAGTAGATTAACATGTAGATTATCATTATTGTTATTATTATTTTTTTTTTTGTGGAATAAGAGTTCAGGTTGGGTAAGCACACAAAAGAAGAAGATATTTTACATTAATGTTTTTATTTTGAATATTTATGAGCGTTTTACGAATGGAAAACTCACAGGGAATAAAGCTAAATCTTCTCATGCCTCTCTCACCTTTCGCTTTACGAATGCAATACTTGAGCAGCGAATAAAAATGACAGAACGCGATGAAGGGCGGCGGAAGCACGGGTTTTTGCTGGTACTCCATAACGACGGTAAAGCGTTGAAACATCCAAACCTTTTTCAAGTAACGAAGAAAAATATCATTTCAGACATGTTCATAAAATTGCGAAAAGTTGAAATGAACATGCTTACCTGATGCGAAACCGAATTGACTTCATTGAAGATGTTGTTGAACACGGCGATGAGTAAGTTGATTAACAAGATATTGGCAATCAACAAGTACATTGACATCGTTATCGGTGTAACCCAATGACCTGTTTTTTTTCGTTATTTTCGTTTAATTTTTTTTGGTATGAGATAAAACAGAAAAACAAAAAATTTAATTAAATGTTTCACAGTATGGTAAAAGAATAAAAAACACTGTGAGAGTGGTGTGGAAAATGTTGGAGGAGATTGACATTTACCTGTAACACACGCTGGCTGCCGTGGATCCTCGCCGCAGGGCGGATCGATGTCATCGGCGAATACTTCACCATACAACATGAAGTATGGTTGATAGGTGACCTGAGAATAAATATGTTAAATCATTCAATGAGATATCGAAATGGTTTTGTATGGCGAATAGTATCTGTTAAGATGCACACATACACACATACACTCAGGGGTAGCAAACTGGTAAGCAGGCAACAAAAATCACAGACACAATTACGATGATGACAATTATGTTGTTGATGATGATGACAGTTTGACGTAAGCGCTTCTTCTGATAAATATGCACAGCTATACACATTGAGATACATCGATTGAATATCGAATGTATATTTATATATTTTACAGTAGCATGCATTCAGTAGTAAAGAGCTCATTCACTCAGTTAAACATCATTTATATTTTTATGTATTCACATATATAAAAGGTACTGCATGCTAATTAGCATTTCCACTATCCGGCAGGTTAACACATTTCATTATTTCACATTTGATAAATTAAATCAGTTAAAACTCAAATAACTTGAAATGCATTTTTTGTTTTGTTAATTGTTTAAGAGTATGCCAAATGTTTTATTTCAATTTCAAATTTAATGTTTTGCTTTTTTTTTACATCTTGTTAATGTCAAATAAATAACGTATAAACATTGGTAAAGAAAAGTTTTAAAAAAAATGTCCATCTTGAAACTTTGTATCGTTTTATAGAAAATTGAATTTCAAATTGTTGAGCAAAAGTTAAACTTTCCGTTAAACTCTGTAAAACGTTATATGCGTATATGCGACGTTCATCCCTTTTTTCACGTCATTTTCATCATTAAAGTAAAAAATGTAAAAAATTTAAATAAAATGAAGGAATAACAGTATCGGGCAATGCAAGAAAAAACTGTAAACACCGAAAGCGTTTAACATGCAAAATCAAACTCGGTTATGAAGCCTAAAACAAAAGAACAGAAAGGAAAAGTAAAAAATAAACATGAAAGTTTTTTAAAAATGGAAACTCAGCAAAAAAAAATAGCTTCATAAATATTCATAATCAAAGAGAGTACACACATTTACTGAGATGCGAACGCATATAATTATGGTAAGGAATATGAATATGAGTCTGTGCTAACCAACAGCAACAGCTCACTTCTTAAAGAAGAAAATACAATGAATCAATTTAGACATAATCAATTATGGCTCTTGGGCCTTGGAATTCAGCGAATGCCGAAGAGTATGTAATAAATATATATAAAATTTGGAAATAGGTACACAGTGCTCAACAGGAGATCAGTCAGACAGAGAAAGAGAGAACGACAGAGAGAGAGAGAGAGACACACAGATAAAGTTAGAGTATAAGAAAGGGTAAAGGTTTTTGAACACCAAGAGTAGATCATCAAAAAAAAAAAAAAATTCTTTTTAAATATAGTATACTTATTTATTTATGGAAATCTATAATAGACATCTAAATTTTGCGTATTCCATAACATCAATAAGAAAAAAAAAGTAATAACCAAAAAAAAAAATCAAATAATCTTTTTAGATTTTCTTCACATATACAACAACAACACCGATATTCAGTTATTTTTGTAGAGTATTTTTTTGGGTATATATTATATCGTATCTATTGCATGGCTAATTAACACTAAATGCTCTAGTATATCAAACCAGTGTAGAATCAGATTTTTACATTTGTTAGATTGCCGCTTAACAAATTGTATAGGACTGAATCGGATTTTTGTGCTATTTGATCTGATGCACCAGCTGTTGTTGTTGTTGATGATGCTATTGTTGGGTCATGCGAATTAAGTGGCATTGTTGGCGACGAAGTTGTTGTTGCTGTTCCTGTTGTCGCTGCTGCAGCAGCCGCTGCCGCAGCAGCCATAGTCGCCATTGTGGGCGTTGGAGTTGTTGTTGATGATGCCGTTGTTGACGGTGCACGATGATGATGATGGGCACGTGCATTGTGCGAGCGACTATTATGGCCTAGAGAGCCAGGAAATCCAGGTGCCACTATGGAACCAGCGATGACCTGCCAAAGCGTCGATGATTTTTTCGATTTAACACGACGGACGAATGCACACACGCACATACACACGAAAAATGAGCGTAATGATTTATCATTTTTTGTTTTATTTGTTTTTTTATGTATATGTATGTATTTTGTGTTAGTATTTGTATTTATGGAGTTTTGAAAACAGGAATGAAAAGTTGTGAAACGATTTTTTTTTATTATCGTAACGGCGAAAGAACAAAAGAGAAGAAGACACAAGAAGTAATTTGAGGAATAGAAAAGTCAAGTAAAAATTTAGAAATCCAAATTACAAGAGAATCTACATAAGAGTTTTTTAAGTAAACTAAATTTTGAGAAATACAAAATTTCAAGTAAATGTATGTACTCCATTTCGATTATAAAAACAATTTCAATTTGAGACTTGATTGTAATATAAGTACAAAAATTAAGTCATTCATACCCACAAACTTAAGCTCATTTAATTGTTTGTCAAAATGGAAGAAATGGTTAAATTAACAAATAATTGAATCTGTGTACGCTTTAGTAGAGTGATTGGTGCATCTGTAGAAATCTAGACTGATAGACAGAAATGAACCGATGGATCTTCTCTGTTCGTGAAGATATATACTATATAGCTTAGACAATTGCAGATACAGATACTTACTTATAGTCGTTGTAAATTTTTTGACAAATTTATAATACCATTTTTAAAATGTTAAAAGATGGCTTTAGATTTATCTCAATGATCTGCTGAGTGAATGTTTTATTATTAAGATAAACTGAAAATATAATACTTCTTTTCTTTTTGTCATACAGATCTACTTAAAATTGGCGTCTCTCTTTTTACATAATTGTTTTTTGTTTTTTTTACTGAAACTGCAATAAAATCTTTTCTATATTAAATTCATTGATGTATTAAACTAAACCGTCATTTTCTATGTAAGATTCAAGTAAAGACTAAATACATACACACATATATACACACACAATCAAACATACATAAACAAAGACACATTAAGACTTGGCGAAAAACCGACCCAACGAGCAAGCGACTGAAGACTTTTATAATTATTTGCACTTAATATTATAAATTAATTAATTTGATTGACTGATTTTTTGTTTGCTTACCTCTCTGATTAAGCGCCATGTTGGCTCATTATTTGGATAGAGTATTGCCTGGCGACTAACGCCGAAGCTCATTAAAACAACCGCCAAAAGCACAACGAAATAAATCATGTTCTTCACCATTTTACCCATCATGGTAACCAGAGGACCTGAAGAAATGAACAATTTTAAACCCAAATATAAAATGCAATTTAAAATCAAAACAACTAAAAAACAAACATACCCAAATATTTATTCACGCCAAGAATATTTAATATGCGCAGATACCAATATATGCTATCCACACAGTAAATAACGCGTCCAATGTCCATTGTATTTGGCCGAAAACGAAATGACAGACCAATAAGAAAGAGTATTATGGCCGCGCCATCGCAAGGATTCCACATATTCCATGCCCATACCGAAAATTTATGACTGCAACAAGACAAGGCGACCGGAACGTATACACGATGAAATGAACACGAACATCGAAATCATTAAATCAAGTGTGAAAAAAGAACAAAAAAAAAAATTAATGCAAAAATTGGCAAATATGCATAAAAATAAAGGAAGCATAAATAAAGCTTAATGAGCTTAATAAAGCATTCGTGTTGATTTGAAGTAAACCAACACTTTTGGCTGCTCATCCATTTTCATTAATTAAAAATGACTTTTGTTAAAATAAATAATTAACTTTATTTTTTTATGTATTTTGTTGTTTTTTTTTTTTTTTTTCGTTAAGTGTTGAACTCACGTTATAGCAACTGGCTCCGATGAGATAATCTCTCTAATTTTCTCAAAACCCAAAGTTGTTATGTACGCAATCGAATATAATTCCTGCCAACGTGGCACCATTTCCATTCTCACTAGCACCGTGTAGGAGAACATCATCAGGAAAAACATGTACGCAATCTAGCAATGAAATGTTACAAAATGCACGTGTGAATGTTGTACAAGCATAGCGAATTGCGGAAATTGAAACATTCGCGGAACGTTGTCTCATTTCCGACACATGCTTTGACATATGTTTGAGCCAAGGCAATGTCAGAGAAATTAAAAACGAAATACACTTAATAATCACTTACCGAGTCTGCCCAAAATTTGGTAATGGGTGCCGTGTAAAATTCATAGAATTTCTTCTTCAGACGCAGAGGTTGATGTTGCTTTACTTCGTTATAGTCGGAAACGTGAAGGAACTCACGAAATTGCGATGGATCGGAATCGGTAAGCGATACCTAAGGAAAATTTTGGTTTTAGTTTTTAATTATAATCGATGAGAAGTGAACAAATAACAGATTTTTTGATAATAGATTATTGAAACTGAAATAAAATATTTGTGCAATAAAACAAAATATTGTGAAAGACATTCAAAGTGACAGCGTGAGTTAAGATAAATGAAACTATAACATGCATACATATAGGTATGTATGCATGTATGTATATAAACGCCAAAATTGGTAAAACCAATTATTTTTTTATTTATATTATATTTGACAAAATTCTATTTTATTATTTTAATTGTTTTTCATTTTTTTTCATCTAAGCAGTGATGCATGCATTGAAGAATTATGATTGAGTTCGTTGATGCATACAAGGCGTGAAGAGAAGCGTGAAACAAGCTAAGCAAAAGAAATAAATATCTAAAGTGAATTACAATATTAATAAAATGCGCAAAATAATCGAGACGCAATTTATTAATTATTGAGGAAACCTCAGCCTGTATTAATTGAAGTGAGTAGTTAAAAATTCTGTAAAGTGTAGCATTGTTTTGGGATGCATACTAATAAAATCAATTTACTACTCAAATGTAATAATTCTTTGTAAGTTTTTACAGATAATATGATAGCCATAAAAAAATAAATACAAAGAAATTATTTATGACTCCAAAAAGGAAGCACCAAGAACTTAAAACACTAAATTAACTATTCAAACTGTGTTAAAAAGAGGGGGGACAGCAAAACTTTTACGTGTTCGGTTGAAACTAACTTTGGAGGGTGGTTCTTCCGCTCCAGCTGTGAGATTAACCTGAAATTAATTATTGTTGTAGGTTTTGTTTCACTTGATTTTGATTTTGGTAGAACTGGGTGAATTTCGTTTAGATGATTATACTAAATGCATAAAATTTAACGAAACTCAAATAAAAAATCAAAACTTAAATACTTTAACTGTTTACTAAAATGTTAAATGAAATAAAATAAGTTCAAAATTGTGTTTTTAGCAAATGTGATTTTTTTTTTAAGAATAACTTAATTATTTTTATTTTATCTTGTGTTGATATCACATGATTGTGAGGTCTACACTTGATTTGACTAATTTAAGTTTTTGCTACGTGGCGTATAAATAATTGTTGTTGTTTGTCTTAATGCACGCATACTCAGATTGTAGTTGTAACTATTAAGAATTTTTTATGTGCGCTTATTGAAAAATTGACCTCATGATTTGTATTAAAAACAAAAATGAAAAATGAAAAACTAAATAAATGACACACACATAAAGAGAAACATCAGGAACTTGTATGATAAATGTATGAGAAAAACTGTTCGCGATGCTTTGTGGTTGTTTGTTTCTAATTTTTTTTTCTGTGTGATTTTACTCACTTTTCCGTTCTCGTGTACTTTTGTATCGCGCACTGAATATGAATCCGCCAAAAGAGCCTGCAATGGTTTATGCGTACGTTTTGATTTTATAATTTTGTAATTTTATTTTTGTAGAAAAAAGTATATATTTCATTGCACATTTTTTACTTAAGATGTATGTATATGCTTGCATTCTAAATGGTGCTAAAAAAGTATGTGTTTGCCTCAAAAAATAAAAAATAAACAATATTCGATAGTAATTGAATATAAATAAATCGAATATATCCGATTATTTGTTACCCTGCACGTTTAGAATGTAGACGTGTTAAAGAGTAAAAATTCACGAAGATTACATTTTTTAAACGAGTTATAGTAAAAACTTGTACTGCAGAGTTGTACTTAAAATACGAAAGGCAACAGATGACATATGTAAATAACGAAGTTTAATAACTTTATCAAAGTTTAAATAGTGAAGTAATCATGTTTTGAATGATAGAAAAAAACGAATACTTCTGGTAAAGTTTTGTGAGTGCAGAGAAAAATAACCAGAAATAATTAAATCATAATAAAATTAAGAAATCTTTTCGCATATGCATCATGTTTTCATTGCCCTAAGACTTATACATACTAACATTGTCAAAATACACAGCAGTCAGTGAAACGGAATTACCGACCTATTCACACCAGTGCCAATGAGTCACAAGATTCACAATAGAGACGCAGTTCATCACAACTCTCATTTTCCAACCCATTGTTATTTTTACTGATTGATAACCTTAACCGTAATCACAAATAGTAACCGATTTGGAAGTCGAAAAAAATAATCACTATTTCTTACTGTGGGATTAGAATATAAAAACCTGCACTTTTGACTGGTGTGAGAATCGACCTATTTGTAACTAAGTAAATAAAATTAAATCACTAATAAAACACTTCAAATTGTTTTAATTACATTAAAAAAAAAAAATACCCATTGTTTTAATCTAAGACCCTAAAGTAATTATTTATATATGTAATACATTTGTTGTCAAAGTTTTCTTTTGAAAAAATTCAAAAATTTTACATGTTCAAGTTAATTATTAAGAAAGTCTTGTTTGATTTTGATTTCTCAGATAAACAGGAGCGTTTGACAACATTTGTGTATGCACACACGAACACATACAAGGACTTCGTTTGTCTTTCTGATTAAGTCATTTTATGTATTCAAACAATATATTTGTTTGGCTTCAGCTTGTTGGTTAAACAATACATTCATTTTAAAAACGTATATGGCAGCAAACATGAAGGATACTCGAGGATAAAGTCGTGAAGCAAGCAAGCCATTAAATTTATTACTAATTTAAACTTTGATTAAAGCACAGAGAAGGCAAAAGATGTGTCAAAGTGGTTAATATGTGCAGTGTTTTTGCAAAAGGGTTTCCTTGCGTTCAATAAACGTCTTCTAAACCAATCGACTTAACAAAATGACGCGAGCGTGAACGCAAGGAAAAGTTGGCAATAATTGAAAAGCATTTAAAATTCAAATGATATAACTACTTTGGCAAAAGCATTAAGTGTGGCTTCAAAATGTGTCTTTTTTTTGCTGTACTTTTCGTTTTACTTTCCGATGTAAAAGTGTTTGTTATTATGACTTCATGTGCATATATAATTCAAGCTAAGACTTACATTTGTCGATTGTGTTAGGCTGTTATAAGATGGCGAAGTTTTTTCAATTTGTATTAATTTACACTTTAGCAAAGAAGGGAAGTAAAAATTAAATTAGTCGTTACTTTTTATTTTGATTGAAGTCGTTTTTAGAAATCACACATTTGGTAAGTTTTATATCAAACAATTCTCAGTCTTGATTGGCGTAAAATCTCAAAACCAAAAAATAAAAAAAATAATAAATAAATTACTAAACAATTAATTTTAGAAAACTCCAAGGGTATTCACGAATCAGATAAATATATTGATAATTTCGTTAATAAAAAGTTGCAAAAACAAAAAAAAAGGTATTTTGATTCTGTTCACAATTTTATTAACAATTGCAAATATCATTTGGTATTGTTATTAATTCGTTCTTCTGGAACTTGCTTTCTACATTCACAACTTTGTAAAAACCAAAATTGTTTTCTTAAACGTTTCTTTTTTTTTTTTTGTGTTACGTGTATTAATAAAAAATTTGTAATTTGTATGCAAATAACAGCATTCGATAATGTTTGGCAGCACTTAAGTACACTTTTTTTGAACAACGAAAAGATTGAATCACATAAATAACAATTGTATCGTGATTGCGGCTATGGCTCATGGACTCATGGACTCACGCATTAAGGCTCAACGAGATATTGCATACTTTACATTTGATACACTTGTGCTTGCACATATGTATGTTTAAGTATGTATATGTACATTGAAACATACACACAACGAGTAATTATTGTCATGTTCCCTAATTATATAATTACATATTTTTTCGTCATGATTAATTCATTAGTTAAACATTTAATATTAATTTTTTTTTTTGACAAAACGACAACGATAAAAAATTTATCAAGGCTACACAAAATACAAAGACTTAAGTAGCGCAAATATGTATGAAATTTATAAACGAAAATATAGTCAAAATTATAGTTGAGTACATAGAAAAGAAGAAGACATTTTTATGTTTGTATGTAGTATGTAAATAGTACACAAAGACAATACAAGAGTAGCATAAAGTGAAATACAGTACAAATACACGTTCGCATCTAATTAGAAATAGATAATTTGCTGCTTTGTTGTACTACCTTGGTTGGATTATTATTGCCCATCCTACATTTGAGCGAAATAGATCTTTTCGCTTTTGCAAGAGGATTCTAGAAATAATAGCGGTAGTAGTGTGGTAATACAAATAATCGGTAGCAGAGTTGAGTTAGATATAAGGACGTTATCGTTATAGCATAAATACAGTTTGTGATTATATTTGTTAGGGGCAAAATTACATATTTAGCATATTCATTAAAAAGAAAAACAAAAAAAAAACGAAAGAATTCAACAAAAACATATTTAAAAACGTCAAGATTGCCCATAAGAAAATTTTCAAAATTAAAAAAAAAACAATCAAATACTTCAATACCAGAGATGAAAATAGAAAAACTTACCTCAGCATCTGGTTGTGAACGATCGGAGTCATCGTTATCTAAATTTTGATTCTCTAGATGTTCTTCCTCAGTTTGGGGCATTTGCTGTAATTCCTCCTTTGATTTAAAATCCAATTGTCTGATGTAAAATGGCAATATCAGACCCAATATGACCTGTTGGTTTTTCATTGACATTGAACACCTTGATAATCATGCTAAGTGCAAATAATAATCGAATTACCTTGAAGTTTGTATTTTTTCGTGTGCGTAGACCGCCCATCCAAAGGTCAGCAAGTATCACCTGACTGCATGGATGCGCCAACAGTGCACGATGATTTGCTGCCACGGCCAGTGAGAGACAACTTTGATTTGACCATGAATGCAATTCGCATGTAAGCAAACGTTGCGCCTTTTCCGCGTCCTGGCGATAGCTAAAGTCTAACAGCTTGTTGCCTGAAACAACAGCGCAACAACGACAATTAAAATTTAAAAACAAAAACACACACACACACAAAACACACACACAGAATAAGATATAATCGTATCGTAATGGCGTGGGATAACGAAAGCCATTAGTGCGCGTGTTGACTAATTGGCTTTTGTTGCATGTCCATGGTTTTCTACCGTTGCCTGCAACAAAGTAAATTTTGTTTTGTGGTTGCACACGTTGACTAACGGTATACAACAATAGTGATTTTCATTAATTAAACCGTACACTGGATTGATGGACATTTACCACAATATGCGTTAGCATGTAAACCCAGTCATGAACAATAAGGCCTCACTGTTAGGGTTGATTAATTAGCAACGAAAACATAATTTACCCTTCTTCATATCACGCTGTTCATCACTTTCATTTTTTGCGGCATTTACTCACCTTTGTTCTCGAATTCTTTTGCATAAGAACGTAATTCCTCATAGATTTCCGTATCCAAATCATCTTCAGCTGCTTCATGTGCCATGGCTTTATACAATTTACAAGCAACAAGTGATTTGGCCAAAGCTTCCTCGCCGTGTGTCCACATGAGCAACGCCATTTGTTGACGTTTAGTCAACACAGCCCAAATCTGAAGAGTAAACCGGATTTCAATTTAAATGCTCTGCTTGTCTGATTTTTTGTCTGTCTGGCTTTAAGCAACAACAACAATAAACCGACACTCACCAACAGCTCATTGAACGGAAACTCAAACAGCGCCATTTCGGTGGTGAAGGGCAATAAGCCAGTGACTAAACTCAGTGAATTTGCGCCAGCATAACGTTGATACGTCGACGACTTCCGGCAAGCATTTGCATAACTGTTCATGACCTTTGCATAGATTGGACGAAATTTCCGACGCGTGTAGTAAGATCTGTAAAAAAAAAATAATAAAAAAAATATTTCAAATCAAAGAAAACTTCTTAAATACATCAGTGTAAGTATTTTGGCTACATAAATTAAAAAAAAATCAAAAAAAATCAAAAACTATCCAAATGTAAGGAACAAATGTTAGAAACGAACATGTTCAATATATCATTGTCTATTTTGCTCTATTAGGCTTTGAAAGTCACCATTGATTAAATAATATTTTTTGTTCCCTTTGGTTTCTTTATCATTGATGTTTTAACATTATTGCATTTTGATTGTTGCCCCTCAAATACGACTTTAATGAGTATTCTTTTATTTTTTCGAATTGTGCCGTAATTGCTTTTAATATCGATTCAAACTTGTCATGATTGCATGGTCGGTACATTCAAATGGCATGCTTTTAATGAGTTCTAATTTTTTGTTCAAAAATAATAAACGATAATCGATTCAATTAACTCTATAAATAATTGTAGGTCAAAGTGTTTTTTGTGCATTATTGTGTTATTGACAGTATTCCTTGCTTGTACGTTCGTTAAAGGATTTTATAATAAAAACAAGGCAACTTTTTTTATTGTTTGTCGAATAATGAAAAACACACCTGACCTTTGTGTTTTTTTTTTTTTTTTTATTTTTTTCATCTGTTTATAGTTTTTTTTTTTAAATATTTTACATTTTTACGTTTGGCAATTAAATTTATGCTCTCATTATTTGTTTGAAAGAGACAGTTGTGCAATCTTTGAGGAAAAGCAAATTGTGTTAAGATAAAATGAACCTCCCTGATTATTTACGATGCATAAAAAGAAAATTCTCCAATACACAAGTGTCCATTTGGTAATGTTAGCCATTTGATTTAATCACTTGCACGTTCTCTAGACACAAGTGCCAAATTAAATAGACTAAATTTTAAATTTAAATTAAAAAACGAAGACAATAAAAAGGCATTCGTTTGAATTGTCTTTACTTCACAAAGGTTTAACCAAACATTATTAGACGAAAAAGAAAATAAATAAACCAAATAAAAGCCTAAATGGCAGTAAAGAAAGAAATAAAGAAAAAAATAGCAGCAACCCGAACATTGAAGCAAAACAAGTAAAAACAAGGTCAAGTTCATACACAGAGCAGTTTGTATCTCTGACACCATCGCAAGCACTTAGATCGTCATTTGTTAGATAACTTTTGACTTTTGATTAGTAAATTAAACGTCAAGGAAACAGAAAAAAAGGATGCAAAAAGCACATGATGTACGTGATGTGCAAAGTGCAAAGGTTTCGATTTTTTTTTTCTTTTGATAAAAAAAGCATTGGGAAAATGACAAGGACCAACTTGCGTAAGTGTGAATGCATGAACGCTCAAATGAGTCTGTCTCTTCTCTTGATTCGAATCACAATGTTCAACTATTTAAAAAAAGAAAACCGAAAAAAGGACAAAAATTTGCTAAGCAAAACAAAACAAAAAAAAAAGGCTAGGCAAGTAACTGTAAATTGCGCCATGGTAATAAAATGGCCCAACACAAACTGGCCAACTCTAATGAAATTTAAAAATTTCCAGAGCTAAACAACTTTAAATGAATCAATTAACTAAATTGAATTTTGTGATATTACTACATAAGGTATACTAATTATGGTTTTATATGTTAATCCGAATTTGACCAACGAAACAACTAACAATCAAGCCAAGAAAATCAATTATGAATGTAATGCGAAACCCTTCTTTTTTTTTATTAAATAAAAAAAAAAATGCAAAGGAACCGCAAAGACCGCAAATGAGGCAAATTTTACCTCGAAATTTTGCATCGTTAGCTGAAATGTTTGTTAATGCGCCATAATTTCTTTGCGCTTATGTAACGCTTGTACGCTCCCACGCTGATGGTACACAGGAAGCGAATATTTTATGCTCTTTTATCACCATGGCAGCTAAGCCAACCAACGGATCAAGGAAATCGTAAAAGGCCAACAGTTTAAGTAAAGAAACAAAAGAACTTATTATGTTTTCATAACATTCCTTTACACAGGGCATGTCGTTGTTAATCCGTTGTTGAGCAAGTAAATCAAAAAGCCACGTTGCTAAGGCGTGATGAAAGAAGAAATTCTTTTTGCTGCCACTTTTGTTTGAATATGCCAACAAAATGTATGGAAAAAAAGCAATAAAAGAAATACGTTTCACGTGGCTTTTTCTGTGCGTGGCATTTTCGTATTAAGAAAAAATAAAATTAAGTGGTTACCTTCATGTGGCTGAAGTACAAACATATTGAACACAATTCAATTAAACAAAAATTTTATGAAAATATTAACTGTGCGCTTGTGCTCACCTGTAAGCGCCGCCCATCAATTTGTTGATCACGAGGCCAATGTCGTGCAGCGTATAAACATATCCTTTGGGTATATGCGGACGTACATCGCGCAGTATGTAACTGTATTTGCAAAAGTAAAAAATGTTTACAAATATAAGCAATATACATTTATACATAAAGAAAGGGACAAGGAGAGAAGAATATGTAGTTTTATTAGAACAAACGCCATTGAACAGCATTCAACTTACTTACCCCAAAGTATTTGCTGGACCATGTTTTGTGTTGTACAATTCCTCTAGGCGCGGTATTGTCAAAAATTTCTTCATTGAAACGCCATTTTCCAAAAGTAATTTGACAAAATCGATTCTATCGTGTTCGAGTGCCTGCATCATCGCTTCATCCAGTGCGCCTAAGGGTATGCAAAAACGAACCCAAAATGAACGAAAAAAACAGAAAACAATTTTGAATAAATTTCATTGAAGACAAGAAACCGACCGCAATAAAGCAAAAAAAAAGAAGAGTGATATAAAAATCTTCAACGTTCAATTGAAAAATAATGAAAATTAGACGAATATGCAAAGTGAAGCTTAAATTTTTGCTTCAGCGAATTCAGGGTTGTTTGCGCTGCTTGTCAACTACGCACCGTTGGGCCACTCTTGGCCGTAGACGAATATCTCGCTACGGGCAATATCCACACGATTCCATGTCAAGGCGAGGCTAAGTTGCTCCGGTGGACTCAAATGCTGTGACTTGAATAGAGCCGTCAGTATTGTCTGATCCAATTCCTGTGCCTCACCCTCGGGCTTCTCTTGTATACGAAATACAGTTATCTGCAGAAGCAAAAAAGCACAACAGTTACATTAGAAAAGCATTGTTGGTTAGAGTGTATACAAGTACAATAACAAAGACAGTGACAGAAATTTATCGAAGCGTCTGAAAGCATTCTTTTGAGAGCAATTGATTGGCATGTACCATGTTAGCAGATAAGACGGAGGCTGTGTCAGCGTCGGCAGGTGGTTGCCGGCGCCTTTTTAAAAACCAATTAAAATCCTAATGACAGCGCCGTTGATGCAAAGCTGCCGCTGGTTATTTAAATAAATTTTCCGGTTCGACGTCATTGTTGTTGTTGTGTCGTTGCCGATCACAGCAGTGATTTAAAATTCATTACACGTTCAATTGAGTTTTCTTGGACGCATAATTATTTTGAACTTATTCAGCTCCAGTCTTGCTTAATTTAGAGGTGAGCTCTTGTAATTATAAGTTTTTTAACAATAAGTAAAGAAAAGCCAAATCAACTTTTAGCTGATTTTCTTCTCGTTTGTGGCGCTTGCTTTGCCGTTGGCATTATATCGTTTACGAGAGGTTGTTAAATTTAATGAAATTTCTTTGCTACTCATACAGGGCACATATACATACATATACGAACATACATATGTATATATCTGTGCACTGTTGACATTTAAACTTGTCATGGCATTTCCGCGCGGCTAAAAGCAAAAGACAAGTCAACGACCATTGAAAGCAGATATATTAACAAAAAGAAACAAAATTGACAAAAAAAAATCAACAAAAGAAAAAGAATTCATTTCTGCGAGCATTCCATGTAATTTAATATCTGCACAAATTTCGTTGCTCCGTGCCCGCCCAAAACTGAGAGCACAATTTACAAAATGAAAGCACATCATTTATATCAAAAGCCGAGAAATTCAGTGAAGTTCACCTGAAGCCTCGAGACTTTAAGGTAATCGTTTTTCGATGGTAAGCAATTATGTGAAACAAGGTGATGCCATCAGACTTTTGTTGCTTCGTCGGTTGCTGAACTTTCAACAAGAACTTCTCTGTGAACAACAGATTACTTAAACATTTGAAACTCTTTTGTTTATGATACTTGAATGCATGAGCGTACGCTGAATAAGTAACCATTTTAGCCCCAGATTTATAATATCAACCAGAGTAAGAATGCATGAATTGTATATTTGCCCAAAAGATACAACTATGACAATGTCTGGTAGAAGTAGAAGAAGCGAATAATATCTGTATTTGTAAAAGAGTTGTCACTTAATTTGAAAAACAAATTTATAGATTTTGTGTTTTACAATGTTTTTCTCTTGGTATTCAGTTTCTATTCATTTCGTTCATATTAGAAAATCCATATTTTGTTGCTTATTAAAGCATTTGTCAAACTTATTCAATCTTCACATCAAGTATTTAAAAGGTAATAAAAAGGCAACAAAGCTGCTTCCTTTTTTTAAACTCATAGAAAAGACTTACCAAATTTTTGTTGCGCGTACATTGCAATAATTCCTGATAGAGTTTCTCTGCCTGATCGACGGCCACTTCGAAGGTCTTCTGTATGGTGCCAATTAGATAATCCCGCATGGACTCGAGCACAGGTTGCTCGTCGCCATCTGATGCGTATCTGCAAAGTGAATTTGTGTGCAAATCGGTGATGTTTATGTTAATGTAAATGTACAAACAGTAAACAACAACAAAAACACAAAATAAACAAGAACAGAGAAATGTCAAAACATCGCAATTACAACAAATTGTTGCCATTGCGATAAGAGACGTCGACGCACACACACAGACACACACAAGGGGCGAAGATTAATTAAAGACGTTAAATTAAATGTTGCATACAATAAGGCAACAAAGGTAAACAGACACAAATTATTTATGCAAAAAAAAAAAAAGTGAAATAATAAAAA
Source organism: Phortica okadai (assembly GCA_034638295.1). Taxonomy (NCBI): domain Eukaryota; kingdom Metazoa; phylum Arthropoda; class Insecta; order Diptera; family Drosophilidae; genus Phortica; species Phortica okadai. Next base: position 8,785,656 of record CM067851.1, read on the forward strand.
TAAACAAGTATAAACCAAATGAAAAAGGGTTCACGTTGCGTATGAGTAATTTTGCCACGGTTTCTCGTTGCGCACGCAACTCACACAAAGACAAATGTCAAGGGATGTACATGTATTTGTTTGGCAAATGTCTCGCATGTGACACAACAGTCAAAGCTTGAAAATTGTGACTTTGTGGCAAATTGAGCAACAACAAAATTAGACATTTGTGTGAAATGTGAGCATTATTGAAGTTGTGCGAACGCAAAGCAACCACAAATTGTTGCACGTTGTAACAACAACAATAATTAAGACAAAGCGGAAAACAACCTTAAGGCTTTAATTAAATTTTCTTAAGCTTGTGGCTGAAATTATTTAAATTTTATTTCGAAAAAAAACATGTCCACATTAATTTTAGCATAAGAATTAAAAAAAAAAAAAATATTCAATTTAATCAACTTTAAATGCATAAAAACCTTTGAAGATTTTCGTTGTTGCTTTTTTTCAATTTGGTTCACAGCTAATCCGATTATATATGCGCACTCACACACGTCTATGGAAATTCACTTTTGAAGGGATTTTAATGTATTGTGACTTACTTGTGCACAAAGGCGATTAAGTCGGCAGCACGCCCGGAACCATCACACACCACAACCGGTACCGGCGGCGAGTCTGTCACGTACTCAAGCACTGCACGTATCGTATTTGTACCTCCTTCGATAACGAGACACACCACCGGAGTGCTGGAATGTGTAACTGCAAAAAAAGAACATGATAAAAAATGAAATAATAAAACAATAAAAACGCAAGAAACACAGAATATGCAACAGCAGTTGGAAGATCAAATTCGGTATGAAATCAAGAAATTGAATTACGAGCTGTACAAGCACACAGTAAATGTTTAAATTCCACACGTTTTCAAATGTTTTTAAATTTAAATTATTATTAAATAATTTACAGGATTTTACTTATTTGCATTTTGTTAAAAAAAAGTATAAAATTGAATGTTACTCCATGCATATGTGTAAATCAACAATTTACGTGGGCATTGTTGGAGGGAATACAAGTGCCAAACAAACTGTTTGCAGAATAAAATCACTCAACTAAAAAATGTATTCATTTGCTCAGTGCCGACACAGCCAATGATTAGCCCAACAATGATGTTGCTAGTAAAGAATTTGCTCTGCCATTGGATACTTTTGTGTGCAGACATGTTGCTATTAATCATTTATTCATGGTTCTTGTTACACATGTGCGCTCAATTTAAATGAATAAAGAAATGGGACACATGTGTTGTTTGCCTCCTGTAATTGGCATTAACCGAGGTCTCAAAATCCTATTTCATTTTTTTTTTTTTTGCTTGCAAGACGAGTTTGCTCTTGTTGAAATGAAGACATTTCAATAATAGTCCAACTTGCATAAATAACAATCAAACATTTGTATTCGAATTTCAGATAATTCGTGCAACAAAGGCAAATGCAATTGAATTCGAATAAAAGCCAATAAGTGGCATCTGAACTATCTTTTTTATCGGCTTAAGGTTTGTAGCTTCTGTAAACAGCACAGCATTGTCTGCGCTAAGAAAGTTTACTTGCATACTGTCTTAACGGTGCTTTTCCGTCTTTTGTGTTTCCCACCGCCAATGTGCAGCACGGGAAATGCAATTGAGCGTCGATATGCCACAAATACTGCTCTTGCTACTTGTTACCTGTATAAGGAAGCGCGTTTCCTGTGAGGCTGTACCTCAATCAATAAAATATAAAACGTACAAGAACAAAAAAGTGAGGGCACGGAAGGGAAATTCAATTGAATCGTGTTCAAATGGCAAGCAATTGCATCTTTCGTCTAATAATGTCAATCTTATCTACCAATTTTGTTTGACTTCATTCATTCAATTGTTCAAAGCCTTTGAACTTCTAAGTATTCTTCAATAAAGCTGAGCATCAGTTGCCTTTGCTTGACTGACAGCTAACCATTTGAACAGAATATACGATTTATAGCAATCATTCATGCAATCAAACAGTCACTCGGTCGTTGTTTGGTTACAACTTCATTTCGGCAACAACAACAATAATATTTGCACAATCCCTTTTGCAATATGTATGTATGTATGTTCTTTTTGTTTTGTTTTGTGTTCTGTTTTTCTTTGTTTAACCTTTAACTTACATGGATGTAATTTCAAATTGGAAATGAATTTCTCAAGCTTCCGTCGCAATATCAGCTCAGCACCGTATTTTGCCTGTGTACCATTGTCGACCAGCAGAAAGTACGCATGACGATTGTTGAGCACAGCTAATTTTGATCTGCAAATAATAATGTGAAGCAAGTCAATACAAATAATCAAACAAACGATGCTTTTCGACGCACTTTGAAAACTTTTTTAATTGATTTGAGTATACAAAGAAAATGATTGACAGCTGTAAGTGCCGTCACAACTCATTACAACTTTCAAAGTAATTTTGCACATTTAAGATATATTTCATAAATTTTTAATCAAAATATCGATTTGTTTCTGTGTGTGTGAAAGTGTGCCACATGTGCGTTGAGGCCAACATTAAATGAACTTTGAATTTTCATTACTCATTGTGTTCTAAGTATTTACTTTGACCATAGCAAATAACTCACCTTGGCGAACTAATACTGTGACAGGGCACCTCACGATTATGGCCCAAAAGCTCGTGATTGCGCTCAACAATGCCCCAGGGCGCGATGCCGATGCTGACAACGCGTCCAGTGCGCTGTTGACCTTCCAGGAGGAGAGCATCGCCGACTTGTTTTGTCACGCCTGAAAGTGAACAATAGCTGTGTAAATGTTTTTTGTTTAACCACGACACTTTGTGTCTGTATTTGTACAGCCAAGAAAATAAAAAAAATAATGAAGTACAAAAAAAAAATAAAATAAAACACAAAGAAAGAACAATTTTAATAAGAAGTCTACGAAAGGCCATGGACATGTTTAAGTGTGCCAATGCAAGACAGAACAAAAGCATAACGAATAAAAAGAGAAAGCACTAAAAGACAAGGAAAACAAGTGCTGTAAAAATTTAGTAGCGGACAATCGCCGAGTGCGTGATTTCCGCTTGGGATTTTATTTATTTAATTTTTTGTTTCGTTTTTTTTTTTTGTTTTACGCTTTCATTTGGTATCTTCCATACGCTTGACATGTCCTTTTATTAAATTTCACCTCGTCTCACTTTCAAGCTTTCAATATTTACTGCATACTTTGCGGCGTCGTGTGAGAAATGTCCGTGCTGGGTAGGCAAGCAAAATGATGTTCAACTTACCTGTGTTTGTGCCTCCCGTGAATATCCAAGCACCTGTCGTTTTTGCCGCTTTCAACAGGCCTTTGCGTATCTCCTATTAAGTTGAAAAAAAAAAAATAAAACACAAAATTACAAAATCTTGTGTTGCAGAACTTTTGTAGCAAAGGACAACAACAACAAAGCAATTGGCGCGTGTGCAAGAAAACTTGTCACACAAGGCCGAAAACAACGCTCACTAAATAATGAAAGTCGCTCAATTATGAACGTGTCAATGCTGTTGTCATTTTTGTTGTTGTTGCTATAGTCGCACACACACAAACACTTTAAAACTTGTCACATTTGATAGCGAAACTTTTGTGCACACAACTTACTTACCTTCTTTAGCTTTGGCTGCAACTCAAAGTTTGCCTTGCCGCCTTGTACCGTTATCAAAAGTTTTGGCAATTCTAGATTCCATTCCTTTGTGAATAGCTGCACCAATAGTTCGGGCCGCGTGTCAAAAGACAGACGTACGTACTACAAAACAAAGAAGAAGACGGCCAGCGATAAAGTAAAAAATGCGTTCAAATAGAAAAAAAAATAAACAAATGTAAAAACAAGTTACTACAAACAAAAAATAAGATTTTTCAAAAATGTTCATTGCTTCAACGCAATGTGAAACATGTGCGACACATTTAAAAAAGAAAAAAAAGAACAAAGCACAGACACGCATTGTGTCGCACCTGAACAGCTGCCAAAGTCAGGAATGTTGTACACGAATAAGCATTACATGCATACATATACATATGTATACGAGTATATATGAGTACGAATGCCTGCCGCTGACAACCTCAATCGGCAAAGGTTATTTTACCTTCAAAAGGCGGCAAAGTAAAACAACAACTTTAACAGCAACTTCGCTTAAAACAACCAAGTAAAATAACAATGAAATTGATTGAAAAACTTTAGAAAAACAAACGTTCAAAACGATGCACCGAAAAATTGATGTCGCATAAATGTTTATCAAAATTCTGTTCATTTTATTTTATTATTTCTTGTATTTTTTTCGTTATGAAAAATTGTCAAATCTTTCTATACTCTAACACTATCCAATAGGAACGAACACGTACATTTCATATTAATAAAATAAACAATAACGAACAAGAAAATTGAGGGAAAATAATTTTCGGCTTTGCTAAAACATGTAAAAGCTTGTATCTCAAAGATAACTTAATCGAAACTCAGTGATTGAAATTTTGTTAATACATCATATAAAGCAGCGCTTTTATTCATATGAAAATCTTGTTCCAAAGTTATACAAACATTTTGCAAGGTACTACCTTAGTTGATGTGTCTGCTATATATTCACTGCCTGACAATTAGGCATATTTGTCGCAACTTGTGTGTTTTTTATTGGATTGCCTTACTCACCTGAGCCTTTGTTGGATGCGCACCACCTTGAAATTCAATTGTGCCATAGGCATCGGTAGGTTGGGCACGTGTATGTTTTGTGGGCAGCCAAGCATCTCCTGGCGAACCACTCTCAATGCCTGGTATCGTTTGATGTGTCACCTGCACCTGGCCGCAGCAGCATCTGCAATAGTGAGCAAAATTGGAAAGTATTTTTCTTTATTTGTTTAATTTTCATTCATTTCGACAGAAACAGAAGAAATCGTGCCGGAAAATAAATTTGAAATCAATATTTCTGCATGACATGTTGTCTACGTGATATCTCCAAGCAGTAAACAATATATTGCTCACACGCACTGTTGGTCACTAATTTTTTTTTTTTTTTTTTTTTTAAATCTGTAACTTTTTAAACATCTCAAATTGAAAATTAAACAGCAAACCATAAAGAATTGCATAATCCGTTAGGAATTGATTGCATAACAATGAACATGAATCGACAAAAATTTTATAGTCATGAGCAAATTCGCATGAGAGTTTCCAAATTTTCACCAAACTGCAACTATGAATGTAAGCTCTAAATAAATAACTTAACTAAATGACTGACTGAGTGTTTGTTTGACTGACAAATTGAATGATTGAGTGCGACTATGTAAAACTTATCGCATGCCATTTTTGGTTCTGACAATAATCGTCAAATCAAAATCGTTTGTTTTCGTAATAAATTTATGTTTGTTTAAGAGTGTCGCTCCCTTGTCAATACACACACACACAGACACAGCCCCACATGTACACGCACAGTGATACTTGTTATGTTCAATGTTGCTAGACAAATATCGACTATCCATGTATGTATGTATCTACACATATAATGCAATATGAACGATATTATTTATGCATGTGCGAATATATTCGCAAAATCTACTATATGTGTGTGTTCAATTTTTTTTGCTTTTCTTAACTTTTTTTTTTTTGCACGCAGGTTAAATAATGAATGCCAATTACAGCCACATCAGATGTGGTATACCCATGATAGTATTGCGTAAAGTCGCTTGTCAATAACATGCGTGGTTCTTTATTTCATGTTGCGCTGACGCAAAAGTCGTCGTTTCTCACAATTACCTAATGAATAAATCAGTCAAAAGTATTTGTAAAAAAGTTTTATACGCAATACATGTTACACGCAAATGTTCATTTCCATCGCAGACAACCCGTAAATAATGTGTTAATAAAGCAATTCATTTTGTTAGCAAATTGTCTGATGAATACGAAGAGGAAGAGAAATTCGTTCACTGCGACATCGGCCCTACAATTGAAATTGGCATTACCGCTGAGGCTGTTGCTGAGCCTTAGTTGTAGCTTTTTGTGATGTAAATTGAGTTTGTCAATTGTGTACCAGTGTATCTGACACTTGCATGTATATGTTTATGTTGGCGTTTCACTTGTCATTTGCAAGGAGCAAGAAGCAATGAGCAGCATACATACATATGTATGTGCCTATATACAAAGAAGTATATTTAATTCTGCCCGACTAATTAATGTCAATAAAGTTCAAACGTGTTTGTCAAATGTAAAATGTTTTCTCTTTTTTTCAAAACTTATATAAATGAGAATCTTTTGCTTGTTTCAAAGGCCTTCTGCTTGAATCGCAGTAATCTCATAGCCAAAAATTGTCTGCTTAGTGAATCTTCAAAGTGTTTATTGTAAAATTTAAAGAGCAAAATTTAATTTAAGGCATTTCAGTTCTTTATGGCTTCTGCTTTATGAGCAAGCTTTGTGCAAAAGTGTAAGTGTATACACTTATTTATGTTTCTAATTATTGTGCAAGTCTAATGAGTCACCACTTAGCTAAAGCAAGCACAAATTAACTCTGACATTTTGATGGTTATAAAGTGTTATAATGAAGAAAGAATCATTCAAATGCTTAACGCAACCGAAGTCCTTAAGTTATTTGTTAAAGTGATAATAATTTAACCAAGAAGTATGTGATAGCTTAAATAATAATAAAAACACCTTAAAGAGAAATAAAATAAATAAAAAGTAAATAAGTAAAAAAGAAAAACAAAAAATAAAAGAGATGAAAGTATGTAGCGAACTTTATTTAAAATTTATCTTAATAAGCGACAGCAAAGTCATGAAAGAGTTTGCCAAGCAGTAACTGTCTTCATAAACAATAAATCCAACCAACGCCAAACAATTTCAACTGAACAAACAAAGTATGACGCTACGACAACAACAATAACAAATAAAAAACGTAGTTTGGCAAATGGCTGACGTTGTTAGCGGAGCAGAAGCAAAATTTACTAAATTGGGTCAAGTTGTCTTAACTCGTTGACTTGTTGGTTTATCTATTTCAAATTGGTTTTTTTTTTTTTTCGCTGTCGACAATTTTTTCTCTTAAAGCACATAATCTGTCTGTTAGTTTGTCATTTTGACTTTTTATTATTATTTAATATAATGTAAAATGTCAGTACTCACCTTCCTTCATCCTTTGGGCATGGTATATATTTGATGCATTCCCGTTTCTGAAAGTTTGTCTCGATCCAACTGCGCGGCTGATGCTATGCGCCAGCATGGAAATTAAGCATTAAATAAGATATAAAAAAAATAAATAAGTTATTTTTCATTTCATGTAAGTGTAGATAATGAAAATCAAATTAAAAACTGAACTTAAACGGCATTCTAAGCAAAGGCAAGCAGCGCACATAAACATGCACTGCTCACAGCATAATATAAATAAAATAACACTATAAATATTTCAGTTTTAACATAAATAAAAATAATGTTATAGTTATATTAATTCTAACAGCTTTCGTATGTGGTTTCCATTCAATTTATACTAATATTTGTTTACAAACCAAAAAGTTTTTCAAATTTTTTTTATACATGAGTTTTTTAAGTAAATACCGAATGTAAAAAAAGGTCACATACACTTATATATATGTATATGGTAAGTACAAATATTTTTTATATCAATGTAATGAAAAAGTCCACGAAAAATAAGAAAGAAGATAATGGATTGAAAGAGAGAGAGAGATAGATAGAAAGAGAGGGAGTAGAAAGTTGTGTAGAAGAAGAGTAAAGACTTTCTTTTACAAAAAGAACCAAAATGGCGAAATTTGTTACAAAAGTGAAATGAACAAAAATAAGAAAGTAATACAATCGAAAAATAAAATAATTTCGTATCAAGAATTTTCAATTCAATTATTACACACAACATTTTTTACACATGTTTGTTGTACAAATACACAAATTGCTGGAAAAGTCATGTTAGGGCAAACGTGTGTGGTCGACACAATCTGTTTTCGGTTGGGAGAGGGTTGTGCAGGGTCAGACGGTTGAAGTTGTAATAATTTGTTGTTTTGTGAACACACTTTGCTTAAAGTTCTCATTATTTAGTAGAGGAGTGCGAATTTACAACAACAACAACATGAGCATCGAATTAGTATTAGTATTAGCATTAGAATTAGTTGATTAATTTTTTATACTTATTTACATTTGCTAATATTTATATTATTTGTATATATACATATTTTTCATTTAAGTTTTTCATTCTACATAATTATTTAAAAGAGAAAAGTATAAAATTTTTTATACTAAATTTTATGTACAAATATTTTTTTATAGTATTTAATACTAGATTGGTTTATTTTACAAATTTATTTTGTTTTTTTATACTTTAATTTCATGGTAACTATTTTTTGCTTTAATATATTTTTAATGGATTTTGACAAAACAGTATTTTTCCAAATCCGGATCCTTCACCTAACGGCAAAATCCTTTCGTTGTATCGATTTCAATCCAACCTTAGAAACACAAAAACACGAAAAATAACAACCAAAAATCATTTAAATAATCTCTTTCTCGACCAAGTGATGACAACACAAATTGTTAAACTTTTATATATGCTTGAATATATTTTAGGAGTTTTATTTAAAAATATACTAAATGAGTTATTTTGAATAATATTGACACTATTTTTGTCGTTGTTTTCCTCTTCTATTTTGTGGCAATTATGAACACAAGTCAAATAAGAGTCGGTTTGGCAACAATTGTAAATTTTAAGAATTTAAAAGAATGTTGTAATGCTCAACCAATTTTTTTGGTAAAGTACTTTAAAAATATTTTAGTGAGCATAAAACTCACAGACTCATAACAGTAAAACTTGAATAAATAACAACATTTTCCACATTAACAAAACATTCGCAAACAGAAAATTTCACAGAATATTCTTATAATTGAAGTAGAATGCACGAGCGTAAAAATTGCGTACCATTGATGCGCTCACTGTGAAAACAATAAAAGTTATGTTTACTTGTGCAAAACAATTGCAAGCAAAACAACATTTTTACATTAATTAGAGACGATGGCATGGAGCACAGAGCGGAACTGATCGGTTGTCATGCGTACAAGTGCGCCAATATTAAATTTCAAGCCGAGGCAATCAAATGGGTTTGATTTGTGGTATTTATGGTCATTGGTTTGTAGGCACGCTGTGCATTTATTATGTTCTGTGTGGCCGTACCTCATTGCGCGCGTCAGTGTCGGCCGGCGCTTTTAATAGATCGCGTACATTGAGTATTAGAACTTTGGTAAGGGTCGACGAGACCGAAGAACGTTTCCGGGGACGTTCACGTTTACGTATGCCACGCAATGATGGTGTCTTTGTCAGATTGCTGACAGTCACAACTTCGGCATTGTCACCGCTGCCGCTGGCCGTGCCAAAGGCAACATCCACAGGAGTTGTGCTATAGCGACGCACCGTGGAGAAATCCTTGGAGATGCGACGCAAATACTTCTGCGGAGACTGTGGTGAATTTTTAATGACCATTGTGCTTTGCTTAGTGTTCGTAATGAGTATAAATTTCGCTTTCAAATCTTGTTTCTTTTTTCTTTTTTTTTTGCTTTTAAGTTAATAACAACAGTGAAGTTTTTGTTTTATTTGAAATGTGAAATTCTAAAAAAATTCTGTTCACTTATTTCTTATTTTATGCAATATTTCGCGTGTTCGTATTAAAAAGAAAAATCGCGCAAATGAAATTTATCTGTACACGGCGTCGACGACGACAACAACAGCGGTGCCAACCGACGTCTCGACACGTTTTGCTTTGTGTGAGCAGCGCACGCTTACCAAACACGAACTGTTGTTGCATCTGAGGCGTCTGATGATGATGATGGTGATGTTGATGCTGGTAAACGACACTGTTGGTCCCCTCAAACTGATAAACTCGCTCACCTGTCTGTCTCTCTGACTGTCTATCTGTCTGTCTATCTGTTTACACGCTCGCTAAGAGTGTGTGTATCTTTTCACCTACATTACGCCAGACGCCAAATAAGATAAGCGCTGTTTTGAAAGCATTAGAATTACGCAAACTAAAAAAAAAAAAAAACAGAAAAACAATTCATAAATCACATTGCAGATCTCCTTCTCATTTAAAGCATTTTTGTTGTTGTCTATTGTTGATAAAAACAACTTTTTTGTGCATCTACACTATTTTTTTCTGCAGTGTATTGGTTCAATATATATACATATATAGCGCAATAGGGTAGTAGGACATGCGGTGCCATCATTCCACGGCCACAAATCAATTAGGTCTTCGTGTCAGGGTTTTGCCAACTGTCGTTGAACCCAAATAACGGCAATGCCTGCGTTAAACCGTCCAACTACGTCAATTTATGTCTAAAGGTACACGTTTATATGCAAAGCAAGTGCAGCATTTGCTACTAAGAACAATATTTGCTTCCCTTATGCACATCGCAATGTTGCGTAAAAGTGGAAAACTTAAAAAAAAACTTCATCTAACAAAGTTGAGTAATGTAACGCAAGTTATGCTTTTGAAACTATAAAAATATTAACATAAAAAACATAAGACAGTCGGATATAAAAAAAAAAACAAATTATGTTAAACCTATAGAATTTTTCTAATTTTAGAAACTTTAAAAGAAGCATTTTCCATCGAAGCATAAACATTGCTTAAGCTTTGACCGTTTGTTGACACGTTGATGGTATAAGTAGTGTGCGATATGACCGATGGCAATTGATTAACCACTGTGACCACCTGTCCTCCTGGCCTTCTAACCAAATTATGTTCATGTATTTTGCGCTACAAGCAATTAAAACGACAAAAATTAGTTTAGCACACACGCATACAAACATACATCCGAACAAATTTCAATTTGTGTACGCTTGTATGAAGTAACCGTCGCTTGGCTACGCACGTAAAAACCGAACCCTGTACTAACCTACGGCCATAACTACTGAGCCACTTTATTAGGCAAAGCACGTGTGCACGTTCTAAAGTGTTTCCGAGGTGTTGACTAAAGTGAGTTAACTACGAGCACAGTAATGATGTTTAGTGCCACCAAAGTGTTTGAAATAAAAGTATTTTTCGTGTTGTAATTTTCCATTTTAATTGACTAAAATATTTATATTTTTTCCAAATTTGTGCAGTGCATGTACTTTCAAATAACCAAAAAAAACTTTGAAATTTTATTGCAAAATAATAATTTGCTTCACTTATCATGAACATTGTCATACAATTGTGTGACAGATGTACAATCATATTTCCTGGCTTTAGTGTTCATGCAAGTATTAATACGTTTGTTTAATAGTGATAAGCGACCAGCTCACGATTCATGAAATATTTCGAGTGTCTAATTATTATGAAATGCACTCGACTCATCCAACCATTGTTTTTCATAAAGCATATTTGGTGGCATCAACTAATTGGTTTCAGGCAACTAATTAACTTTGCTGTTGCCAAGCAACAGGCCAACTGAGAGTCGCTAATTGACTAAAATTTCAGTGTTATTGTCATGGCGACCGTTTAACAAAACAAGTGACGAGTTGTAATGCCATATACAAGTAAAATGCATTTACTCATAGAATATTTGTGTGCGAGCAATTCATTATGGCATGTGCACTTTCATGCTATATTCATTATTTATTAATAATACGATTGACACTCAATATTTTATAAACGAAATGCACAAAAATGTCTGTGCATTCCGTAATTAATTAAATGAACGCAAGTCGAAAGTTTATTGAACAAACGTAGCCATGTAAACCAACTTCAATGGTCATTCATTACCACCTCTTAGACTTTACAAAGACGAGAAAATCTCTTATGTTATAATCGAAATCAATTATAACTTAACGTAGTATCAACCAAAATCTTCAGGTGCTTGATTGATGAGCATTAAAGCCAGGATTCATTGCAAGCAATTGGCACAAATTAAGGGCTTACTTCAGTCAAGTGCGTTGAAATTAAGTTAATTGATTGTGCAATAAAAAAGCGGTTATGAACCCTTTTATAGCAACAACATTTTTCCACCTACGAAACGAAACGAAACTAGGCCAACTGTAAGCACTTTGCACTAGCGCTACGGTGAAGTTTAGTTAACTGAATTTAAAAGTTGTACAAATAAACTCGAATAATCGAATCAAAACTGTTCGTGCTACTTTTCATTATGCCTTAATTAAACAAACTTCTGAGCATTTTGCTACTTAATTTGCTGTCTCTTTTACTCACATGTTAAATAGGCATAAATATGCATATTACTTACATATAAATTTATTTACATTATTTCAATTGCCTTTTAATTAAATAATTACTTTTATATATACGTATAAGTATGTATAAGTTTATAAATGACTGTTTGTGCATAAATACAAGTCTTTCTCTACGCACATGAAACCATTAAAAATACAACAATGAATTTTAACTGATAATTTATTAATTAATGTAAACACTAAAGACAAAAACAAAAACAAATATAACACAAAAGCTTAAAATTTCAATGCATTTTAATTAATAAAAATTTATGTTAAAACAATAAATAGCTTGATTACAATGGCAAAGACAAATGCTATTAGGATATTAAAACAAACTTAGAAAGAAAACTTTACAAAAAAAAATTAAAAATAATAATAATAAATAAGTTCACAACAACAAGAAAATTATATATGTAAGTTAAGAAACAACAACAAGTATAAAACAGTTTGTATAAACAAAATAATTAATGCAATAAAAACTTGATTGACTTTTCATTATTATTACATAAGAAAAGACTTATGTAAGTTGTTTTCATATTGATAGCTTACCCTCGGTACAGTTATATTTATCAGACCCCAACAGATTTTTTTCAGTCCCCATGGAATCTTGATACATACAAATTTATTTTTTATAATTTGTTGTTGTATACGTTGAAGTGAGTTTGTTTTTAATTTATTTTGGTTTTTTATTCATTTGTGAATTTATCAAATTTGTTTCCGGTTGTAATTGTTTTATATGTGTAAGTAATTTGCCAAATTTGATATTATATCCAGACACGCACATACACATAATGTGCATAAAATATTCAATTGTGACAAATTTTGTACAAGTGTTTTTGGAATTTTCGGCATATTTTTTATTTTAGTGATTTGTTTTGTCGAATGGATAAAAAAAAGTATTAAATTAAAAACAAGTATTATAATAAAAAAGATAATTAGAAAAAATTTAATATTTCCAATTTTGAAAAAGAAAAACAACTCAGTTGTTAACGAAAGACATTAGTTGAGTGTGTAAAGAAAAAGTGTAAGCAAAGCAAATTTTGATAGCATAGAATAGTAATTGAAGTATACGAGAAGAAAAGAGAATAGAAGAGAAAAAGTAATTCAAACTTAGTTAAGGACATGAAAATATTTCTGGAATTTTTCTTCGATGATTTTGTAAGAAAACTAAAGCAAAAATTACCGAAAAAAAAAACAATTAATGGGCGATTTTTGCATTATTTAATTAACTTATTATTTGACTGACTACCAAAACCACTTTGTAAACATGTATTATGATTTACTCTTTCTTGTTGTTAGTCCTTTCTTCGTTAAATAAAAAATATTAAAAACAATTCAAATTCATTTATTTAATCATAATTATTTTTTCTAAGCGGCGAATTACATTTGCACAAATTCTTTTTTCTGTACTTTCAAACAAACAGATGAGTTAATAATGAACTAAGATCGGAACTAGTTTGAGTGTAAATACTACTAGTGCCAGCTCAATGTACTCTCAATGCTTTCAACTGGTGAGTTTTACTAGGGGATAACATAGGCAGGTATCGATTGTTACAATTCTACCACATCCGTCTAGTTACCGAACTAGTCCTACCGGACCAGTTTGGAGTGACACAATTGTGACACAATTCACACGCTGCCAACGATGTCAAATCAAATTGTGCAATTTAATCTTGAGATAATAAACAACAAATCTGCCAGAAAGAAATACAACTGAGTGTCTCAACAAAATTGAATTAAATCTTGATGAACGTAATACAAACAATTTTCACTTAGATCAGCACCGTTGGAAACAAAGACACTCAATCAAGTAGTTGCAACGACTAATGGGATTAAGCTCACAACTCGTCGCTTTTACTGCTGATGAATGATAAGTTGCAATTTTAGTTGCATGTTCACTAAGACTGAAAGTAAATTTCGAACTTCATTCAATGACATCTTGTGTTGTTGATTTATAGCACTTTTTTAGCAATTAATATTTAAATTTTATAACTAATTGCTAATTAAACAAATCAATTAAATTTAATAAATGTCTCTATTTTGCCAATCAAAGAGTTTAAATTGATTTGTTTTTCTATAATTTTAACCTAAATTAGTTTTATTGCTATCAAATTTCAAATGAAAACATTAAAAGCAAATTATTATTTGTGTATGTGTATCTGCATCTGCATCAGTGTGTATGTATGTGTACATGCAAATTATGCAAGTGGCAGCGCCTCTGTTTATGCAATGCGAAAATCACTGCTACGTGTTGTTATCGTGTTGTTCGCGCATTTGCATATTTATGGAAAAATTTAAATTTGATACACTTTGAATTAAAAACAAGTATACGTCAAATAAACAAGTTCGCCAATGACGAATCTTTAATGCTTTTTAATGCATTAGATAATCAAAACGATTATTAATAAATGTTTGAGTTTATTTGCAACTAAAATGAAAAAAAAAACTGAAATTTTTTAAACCCAGAATAAGAGACTAAATTAACAGCTAATGTTGATTAAGAATAATAAGTCGATCAATATTTTATTTCAGATTTTTCAATCATAACTTTATAAGCCAGTAAAAATTATACGAATCTTTTTATTAAAACTTCATGAAGAGCATAAATATTGCCATTGAAAATAAACGGCATTTTTGTTTTCGACTTGTGCAGCTTTATAAACACACGAGCACGAAAATATGAGTTAAAGTCAATAAAGAACGCGGACATAAAATAAAATTCTGCGAATAATATTTTGCATAATTTATGCCAGCCGGCAAGCCAAACATTTTTGGAGAAATTATTGCAGCTCAAATGCGCAAAGACGCAGAAATACTCAATACGATAAAAAGAAGAACAACAATAATAAAAGTGTATGCAATATGCGCGCAACTGTTTCGAATAGCCAACATTTGCAAAGACTTAACGAAGTATGGTTGGGGATGGGGTTGTTATTCTTGTTGTTGTGTCAGCAACTTGCTTGCAACATTCTTCAAGTCATAATACCTCAGAGATTCTACGAAACGCAATGTCTGCATTTTAATGCGCGCAAACATTGAACATTGCATGGGCGAGGCAAAAGTTTCTTTTGCGCTGCGTTGTGCTGTCCTATGGTGTGTACTTAGTAGGAAATTGATATTAATACTATTGATGCTGCAACTTATGTTTTTGTTGCGATGCTACTTCAGTTTTGATTGAATTTTCATGCTACTCTTGGGAAACAAGCTTTTCTTTTATTTAACTGCGCTTTGAAGTATGATTGACGCTGTCGTAAACAGCTAAGAAATTCTTTAAAAAAAAAATAAAACTCAAACAAAAATTGCAAAAAAAAAAGTCAAGACATTAGTCATAGTTAATGTCGCACGCGAATCGATTATGAGTATCAACACGTCGTATGCGCAATGCGTTGCAGCCATGTATGTGGCAAACCATAAAACGTTCATACGACAAATTTCGCTGCGCATAATTCAAACATATAATAATGTTTTTATTTATAGCCCATTTGCTGTTATTTCAAAGTCTATAAATAAATAAATTGCAATTTGGGCATTTTATCAATGTCCAACATGTAAGTATTCAAGGAAGAAGCAGATTAGTTTTGAAAAAAAAAAAAAAAATATTTTCTATTTTTTTTATATTCCAAATTATATTTAATTTGATACATTATTGCATTAATATTAAAAAACGTACCAAAAATATTTACAAAATTTTGTTTATTTTCTTTTGTTAAATCTAAACAATCGCTAACAAAATCAGCTGGGATATGGACTTTAAGAGAGCACTCATTTAATCTTGTATTCTTACTCACACACTCACTCACAAATCACAAACTCAAAAAAACAATATATGTGAAGTTAATGCACTCAGCAAAAGAGCACATGAGCTTATAACACTCTCTCGTCTAATTAATAACACGAACTGTTTGGGCAGATCAAGACAATAACAATGAAGAAACAGGCGAAACGAGACGTAAAAAGAAGAGTAGAGAACCGTTGGAGCACAGCAATAATAACGTGATTGTCGAGTATATGAATCGGCTTAGTTGTAAAAGGTAAATTAATGATATAAAAAAAAAACATGAGCTAATGAATAATCATTTACGATTTTTCACAAAATGCATAGGTCAACTTTCACATGTATGTATATTATTTTATATGAAATTTGTTGTTATTGTTTTTACTTACAAATACCCAATTGGTGTGGAAAAACATAACTCAATGCTTAAAATGACAGCTGTCGAAAATTTCACAACAAAGAGCAACAAAATTTGTGAAGCACTTGTTTATAACGTTGAACGACCGATTATTGACCGATCCAATCAACTTTAAAACACGAAAAATTAGGTAAGAAACACAAAAAAAGTATATGTATAAAATAGCACGTGAATAATTAACAAGAAAAGAAATTATGAAACTAATTAAATTTTACATGCTGACTTTACGCACTCCTAAGAACATTTCACATTTTGTACATTCAAAGGCGCGTTGTTGACTGAGCGTTGAAAACATTTAATCAAGTGCGATATGCGCGTATCAACGAAGCGCAAAACGTATCGAATCGACTGACTGACTGATGGAAATAGCAACAAATGTGCGAGCAGAATGTCGCCGCCAGTGAGGGTGTATCGGAGTCTCAATTAGAACAGATAGTATAATTGAATAACGTAAAGCGACACATGAAATAACACATTTAAATAAAGGCAAAAAAATAATATTCTAAAATAATAAATACTGCATAAATAAACAAAACATATCGTATGCGAGATAAGAGCATGAGCAACGTCAAAGTCACTTGATGTGAGCGAAATGCTCGCGCTCACAGCTGATTCATTATTAGATAAAGAGACAAAATTATCTGTCCGCCTGTGCGTGTCTGTGTATGTGTTATTGAGCACCGCTCTTTGATCGGCTGTTGATTAACGAGTAAACGCGTTCTATACATGAAAGACAATACGATTCTTAGATGCCCTACTTGATAGAAGTCACACGTGTCGCTGATAAGCTAAATTAGACACAATAATGTTAACTGTTTCCATTTCACTAGAAATTTTTAAAGTAACATGATCGGAGCGGAAATGCAATTGCAATGCGAATGTATCTGACTGTACTCAATTTTGTAAGTTTTCCAAAATTGGAATTTCAACCTTTAAATTAAGCGCAACAACAAAAAAGCTAAATGAAAAAAAAATTAAGAAATATTTAATGCAACTTCTGAAAACTTGGCCTTTTGCCTGCTGGGCCAACCAATAGTTGAAAGTAAATAGAAAATTAATGAAAACAAAAACAAAATTGAAATCTATACGAAAACCAATTAATTTAAGAATTAAGTTAAAAATATAATTGAGATAAGTTAAACCCTATACAAAGGACTAAAAAAAGAAAAATGAAATAAAGAACAGATACAAAATTCAAGAGGAAAACAATTTTCTAACAAACTTTTCTTTAAATGCGTCAGGAACAGGTCAGCAAAAGATAAAAGGGCAAACTAACACATGTTTACACCCACACACACACACACATTAGTTTTAAATGTTGTAAGAAACACACTCGCATACACACTCACACCCACACCAAAATTCTCACAGTTAACCGTCGTCCTACACAAGTATTTAAACATTTACTTTCAGAAAAATGTACCCGGTACGATGTTAGCAGGCACATGAATAAACTGTGCCGTTTACTTTTAGGCAACGCACATTTAATTAACACAAGCACACACACACGCTCGTTTGGCTCGTTGAGAGCCAAATGGTAGTTCTATATATTTATCCATAAGCGTCGGTTACGCACTCAACATGCTGCTTCCATGTCATTTAACGTTTGTTATGAACGTCGAACCAAACTTGCCCAGCAGTTCTCGTTGTGTCAATTGTCCACTTTTCGATAGTCTAGACTGTATCTCAACTATCGAATTTAGGACAGAATTTAGACAGTATCAAATTATATAGAGTATACTTCTATTAGCAAACTAGTACCCAAATGTCGTATTCGTACAGATAACACCTACGTAGTGACTGGATAGCATGAAAGCATATATAGCTTGTGAAAGCCAGTGTTCCCAATTTGAAAATGGTGCGTTGTATTTTAATACAGCAAGACCATGCTTACGCCGAGTCTATTTCCAATTCGAACTACATTTTTATTTTTAAATTTAATTTTGCTAAGTTCGTTTCGTCTAAACATCAATAAAATTCGGCGCATGCTGCATCAACACCGAGTCGGAAAATATTTACATCTTGACCGCGCTTTAGAAGCTATTTTCTCAAATCTGTAAAACCTCTGCTAGCTCTGAAATTACAAATTTTCGATTGAACTGACTGATGACACTACCTAAACTATGTCTACATCTATTCTGCAACGGGCGCACATGCACATGACACATGACAATTCGGCCGAACACATGCCCCAAAAATTTAAAAAAATTTTATTTGAATTTACTAAAATTTGCATACTCTTCGGCATAATTGAAATAACCGACTCATGGCATGCTAATTTTGAACCGAACATACGGCACTTCATTTCCAATCGTTAGCTGTTACCTAAACTGTTACCACAATGTTACCACCCGTTTTAATTCAGGGTCTCTCAATTTCTCTCTTTAGCCCTGTTAAAATTCTGTTGCTCTCTCAAAAACTCGAGAGTGCATGTAATTTATTATTCCATATTTTTGGGCTGCGCTTAAAATTGATTATTTTTCAACAACAAAACTCATTCATTCATAAATAAATTATTTGAAATTATTTTGAAAATGGCTTAAAAAAGATAAAGGATATCTCTTAAAAATGACTTCGTTGATTAAAATGTATCAGCGCAGTTATTTCTAAAGGAGATTTGAAGACTAATATTTGAACCAGACAGAGTTAAGCATAAAGGCACCAGTTTGATCAAAACAATTTCAAATAAATAAAATTTATCATAGATCAAATGTTTCTATGTCGCCTGCTCTAGCTCTGAGTTTAGTGTGTAGGACTATGGAACCGAAGGTAAGAGGTTCAAACCCCAGCGCCTCCGGAATTTAATTGTTATTAAGAATAAAAAATAAAGTTATTTAAATAACCAATTAATAATTAATAATAAAAAAAAAAAACCTTTACTCAGTCACTTTCATTTCATTTTCTTTTTTTCGTATACCCTAAACTGGTCCGGCAGGACTAGATCGGTAACTAGACGAAAGTGGTAGAATTGTGACAATTGACCCCTGCCTATGACATCCCCTAGTAAAACTCACCAGTTGAAAGCATTGAGAGTAGATTGAGCTGGCACTAGTAGTATTTACATTCAAACTAGTTCCGATCTTAGTTCTGTACTAGATCGAAGAACTGCTGGGTGGTCCGACTCGAACGAGATCGCTTTATTACTAATGCAATACACTAGCGTACTTTTAGGCATGCTAATTTAAGTTTGCTTATTTAAGGGGTTATTCTAGTGTAGGATTTTGAAAAAAACAATTTTTTTTTTTTTACATTTTCTTAAGGTCCAAACCCTTAAGAATATGTGCCTAAAAGGGTTTTTCAAAATTCGAAATATTTTCGGAGTTATAAGCGTTTTTGTGATGAAAGGTACTAGTGTCGCTTTACGCTGAACAAAACTTTAAACGCGATTTTCTCGAAACTACTCTTTTCGACCTGGTTGGCAGGATATCTCGAGTTCCAATTATTCGATTGACTTGAAGTTTTGAGTGAACTTTCTTAATACATCCCTCTATCGTCCCTACCTCGGATAATGCAATACAATTAGTTTTACTATTTTTAAAAAATCCATGAAGGAAAAAAAAAGAGGTAAAAAACATTTTTCATTTTTAAATCGTCGCCATTTTGTGAAATTTTTTTTTTAATTTTTTACCCGAGGTAGGGACGATAGCGACGTCTTTCCTGAGAATAACTGCGTTTTTGTTTTTTTTTTTCGGACACTACAAGGATTGGAATCCTGCCAACCATGACCCCACCTTTTTTTTTGGCCTCTACTTTGCGACATTATAACTCGATAAATATAGCTTTTTTTTTGGGGAAAATTTTCTTGTATTCTTTAAATATCAAAAAATACTTTGCAAAAAACCGAATACTAAAAATGTTTTTATATATTTTTTTATCGTGCGATGAAAAACGACTAAAATTGAGGCTTCTACACTAGAATACCCCCTTAAATTTGTACTTGAAGTGTGAAGAGATGACTTACAAGCACTTTTTTCCCTGTAATCCACGACCAAAAAGAACTCTACTAAGTATAACAGAATGAATATGTATGTAGAAGATAGCTGAGAAATAAACAAAAAATAAACGTACTAACTAACAAAATAAACGAACGAACTAACGAAGGAACGAAGGAAAAAAGCAACGTAGAAATGAACAAATTACAAATTCATATGAAATGCTCTTCAAAAAAGTTCTACTCAACAGCGCTAAAAGTTTATCAAAGCAAAAAAAAAACTATGAATTTGTCGTTGCATAAAACGAGCTGAGAAAACTTCTAAATGTTCTAGAACTGAAAAAGAAACAACAAAGTGGTAAACAATTTTACTATGTGTTCGTAAATGTAACGAAAGTGTTAATTATTATAGAAGAAGATAGTTTAATCAAAGCAGTTTGGCAGTTAGTCAAAGTTAGGTAGCAAGGAAGTATAAATTTAAAATATGCAATGCAAATGCATTTCATTTTACAGTTTGACGCTCATTAGAAAATAATTAAGAAAGATTGAAAAGAAAACGAAGAAATTTAGTTAATAAATGAACAGACGCCTGGCAGTTGGAAAATTAAGAAATTTCAGACGCGACAGTTTAAAAAGTCAGAGTGTATTTGAAAGTGAAGTTGATAGTTTTTTTTTTTACTAAGAGGAATTTAAATTATCTTACCGGTTTTGCTTTGGGCTTCTGCTTTGGCTGCCGCTTCGGTTTCAACATAGTCCGTTAGTGCGGAATATTTTGTTATTATTTTGTGACGCTGCCAGCTTCTGTGGCAGCTTTATTAAGTCAAAAGTAATTGATTCCCTTTGGTTTTTCTTTTTTAATCTTTGAACTGACTTGCTTTCAGTTTTCACTTCAATGACGGTTTTTTTCCTGCTGCTGGCTTTGTTATTGCTGTTGCTGTTGTTTCTGCTGCTGCTGCTGCTCTTAGTATCGTTGACAATACGTTCGCCTTTTCAATTTGCTTTTTTAGTTTTAATGCTTTTATTAAACTTTACGCTTTTGTTTGCGTATTGTATTTGACAACGGTTGTTGCCGTTTCGTTTGCAGCTTGTGTGAGAAATTTTAAAAAGAAAGAACAATTTCCAGAAAAAAAAATTTATATCAAATTATGCCATTATGGGTAATGGAAAGCATCTTTGGCGATATAATTGATCAAGTGTGCACTCGAGTTGTGTTCTTGTGCGCAATAAAAAGGATTTCATGTTTCAAAAACAAGACAGTAAAAAAGAAAATCAATTAAAAACTATCATGCAGGCTTTCGAAAGAAAAAGGTCACGCAACCAAAAAACAGTAAAATAAAACGAAATCAATTTTTCCACACCTTAAAGTGCAAAAATGTACTTGGAAAAACGTTTAATCAAGCAAAATTTCACTTTAATTGAACTAATTAATTAATAATAAGTATAATTAATTAATTAAAATAATAAAATTAATTAATTAAATCATTGATTTACGAATTGATGACAATTAAAAAATATATAAATAAATAATACAAAAATAAAAACAGATGCGACAATAGATTACAAACAAAAGCATGTCATAAATGTAACAAAAACAAAAAACAAACAAAGCAAAAAACACAGTAAGACAAACATAAAATCCTTTTTACCTTTCACCAATTAAAGCGCAAAGGACACTTCTGATGATGACAATATATGTATGTAAGTATGTACGTATGTATTTGTATGTACTCGCACAATGAAACATTCTCATTGTATATATATGATTTTTTTTTCTTTTTTCATTTGGGATTTAGACCCAAAATACAAATAAAAATAAAAGGGTTAACTCAGTTGTTTGTAAATGCATACTAATTATGTTGACTTAGGCACAAAGCAAATAAATCGTCCATAAAAAAATTATATTCAAATATGTTTCGGTCCTTTCTGTGTAGTTCACACAGTCGATGAGAAAGATGAAATTATTAGAAAATACGCCTTACCTTCTTCGGTTTCTTCACTGACACAGTGCGCGTGTATTGGTGATACACTTGTACATGATTCGATGTGAATTTGCCCAACATGAATGCACGTGTTGCCTATGCAACGTTAACGTCAACGTTACAATAAATACGCCAAAAGTGTAGAGTAGAAAATCTGAAAAAAAAATTGTTAGGCAATTGTTACTTATTATTTTTTTTTTTCAAGTGGCAAACAAATTGTTGCTGGCCCACAATGCCTTAGAAAGAGACTTTGGAAGCCGCAAGCAACAAAATTTCCTGCCGCAGCATTGTAGCAACTGAGGTAAAACACACACACACACAACTTGTTGAAACAAAGTCAACTTACATTGCCCGACGGCGTGGTTGTCATCAAACAACGAACGAAGCCGTCGGCAATAAATTCATTTACTTATATAATGCTAAATTTAATGACTCATTGTTCACGCTATTACAATTCACTGTAAATGTGCATAAAACGTGTTTAATGTGTAATTTTATTTAATTCTAATTTTACTTTGAGTTTATTGTATAACGTGGCGTATGAGCAACACGCATTATTCAAATAAAATTACTTGTGTGCAAATTAAAATCTTGCATTAATAAGGACAAAACGAACTAACTAGTCATTCTGACAAAAATACTGAAAGTTTTATTGCCGTATAAGTATGAATACACTTTTTTATACACACTTTCATGTTAAATTAGGCGTGTATATTAATACAAAAACAAAGTAAATTATAGATCGATTTTTACTTAATTACTTATTTATACATCACATTCGTAATAAATAATTTTTTATTCACAATAAATAAGGTCGATGTCAATCGTTGTTATTGCAAATAAATACAAAAAATGGTTTTCAAATAAAATTCATTTCAAGACGCTTAAGAAAAACTGATTAAAGGTAAAGCTAAAAGCTTTGTACAATCATAATGTGCCAGCTGCGTGTAACGCGGGAAAACAACCCACGGTGCTTTCGGATCAAACAGCAAAGCAAGACAAATGCAAAGTCCTCAGTCAAGTTGATAAGTGAAAGTTGCAATGTCAAGTGAGAAACAAACGAAGCGAAACAATGAATGAGAATAAATATCAGGATACAAAACACTCAAGCCAAGTCAACATTTAGACGCACACGCACACATACAGGCAGACAGTTAGACAGACAAGCCGACCGATATTTGCACAGTGACGTACTTGTGTCTGCCTGAGTGTCGCTCAGTCTGGCCATCTCTTTAACTTGGAAATGAAACACAAACGGCCACCAAAGCATATTACAAATGCTCTCACTGCGGAAGTAATCGTGCGTCATGGCGTATCGAAAAAAAAGCAAAAGCCAGAATGGAAGAACAAAAACGTTATACGCGTAGAGACAACGAGACGCCGCTTAATTTGCTGAAATATTTATAACCCTCAACGAGGCAACAAACAAGGCCAAGGATAATATTGCCTCTTGACGGTCATAGTCACAGTCACAGTCGCCGTCGCTGTCACAGTTCGTTGCTTACCCCAACCAAGTTGTTGCGCGGGTGTGTAATAATTGAAATAAAATAAATTTTGCAATGATACTCGTATCTTATAGCATTCGCAATGCAAGTTATTTCAAATATGCGCACGCACGATGATTTCCGAAGCGCTGCTTAAGGGTGAAAGTCGTTCATTCGTTTGTTCCTTCTTACGCTTATGCTTGTCAGTCAGTAAGTTCCTCTATCGCTCTTTCTATCTTTGACGACGATGGTGGTAATGTTGATGAGATGATGAGGTTGTTGATGGCAATGTTGTTGATGGTTTGTTGGTGAATTGTTTGCCTCAACGATGCGTTTTTCATGGCATGCTTTTGCAATCTACGGAATTCCAAACATTTACTTTCATTGTAGATTATATTCTCGTTATAATCATGCGCAGGCATCATTTAAAGATGCTACTTTTAGACAATCCACCAGCCAAGTGAAGTTCAACTAATGAAAATATTCATTAGAGGAAGCTAAAGTATAAATCGATTTTTGTGTTGCCAAAAATGCGTCAATTCAAATCAAGCCAAACCAAGCGAACCAAAACAGTTAAAGCGATATGTATGCATGGCTAAGTAAGAGTATGCCATTAATGCTGAGTTTGAAGAATCTTAGCATATTCAAGTGCCAAATACACTTTACTTGTGGCTTTGTGTGACTTGTATGCGTAATCAGTTTTGCTGTAATCCTAAAAATGTGTTTGAAATTTACAAAGTCTTTAATAAAAACAAACATGAAAACAAATTTCAAGTCACAATAAGCTGATGTTAATTAAATTGTATTTCGGAGTAGACAGAACAAAGAATATATTTTAGTTTCGGTAATTGTCAGCGGGAAGTCATCTGCAAGTATTTATTGCCTTATAAGTGCAATTGTCAGTAGAGATGCTCATGCTTGTCAATCGGTTCAAGAGTCAAGACTTAGACTGTCCGTCTGACGACAGATTGACTGAAAGGCAAAAATTAAAGCTGAGGATTTTATGAGTCACAGCCAAAGCAGAAGTGGGAATGACAAGGCACAAAGCTGCTTTAGCTTGAGGAGAGCAAAATGATGCGTACGACTCATTCCACTTATTGGAAGCATCGTTATCATCATCATCATCGTCATTGTTAGTAACATGGCTCGCAATAAGGACTCCCACAATGTCAGAACAATGATGTTGTAGTTTTGCTTGATCCTTATGTTTGTAAGACACAATTTGTTTGCTGTTGTTGTTGTTTTTTTTTATTCATTTTTTATTGTTTGCAACACATGACGCCAGCCAAAGTTTGTTCATCATCACATTTGCACGTTTTCAACAGAAACTCTTCGTCAACTGTCAAGTGTAGGCTTAAATGTCTGAATGAATTCCTAATTGAGATAAGATGGTAAAAAGTACAAAAATAGACGAACAAAAAACTGAAAAACTGTAAAAGACGATTTTCAGTTTGAGGCAAAATACTTGAGTTGCGCAAAATCCTTTCATGTAATGGTCGGTTAGAGCGCTAGAGAGCATAACTGAAAACGAGCAAAAGTTCTGCAACCCTTTTTCTTATTTTCAAAGTGACATAGCAAAAAAATAAAAAAATAACTGAAGACGAAAACATATTATAAAAAAATATAAAAAGGAGCAAAACCTTAAAAAAAACCATCAGGAGCAGATAAGCGCCGCAACGCTAACAGGAAGAGCTTAAAAATAAATTAGCAAAGTTGCTTAGAAGGTTTGAACTTGCTGAATGTCTTTTTGTGCATGAATGTTTTATATAAGCGTTAAAATATTTATGAATTTTTGTTATTGCCTTTTTTCTAAAAGGTTTTTGTTCACAATTCAAAAAGTAATCATATTATAACCACTGACCTCAAATGTCCATTGGACGAGCAAACGCATTAGACACAAAAACCATGCAGTAAATCTTTACTATATCAGATTTGAGATGTATATGTGTATGTGTGTGTGTGTGCGAGTGAGTGTAATCATTCATGCATATGACTGGACTGTGCAAGTAAAAAATGTGTGAGTATTTGTTTATGACATTCTCATACTCATCAACAATACGTACGAGTGTATTTGAACACTATTGTCCTATCTTTTTTTCTTTCTTTTTGTTTATGCGAATAGTGTCACTTGATTTGTTTTTGTTACCATTTTGTCGTCGACCACTCAAGCATTCATGCATAATGTCCTTCATCAGCAAACGAACACGTTGTAAAAATGTTTAACTAACACGAACATCAACAACAACAACACTAACGACAACAAGTTTCTTTTAGGTTTTTTGGTGGCCTTTTTTTGCAATTTCTTTTTCACTTTCGTTTCTTTTCGCCGCCACTAACTTTGATTTTATTTACTTTACTGTTGTTGTTGTTGTTTCTATCGTTACTGTATTTTGTTATTGTGCACAATGCCGGAAGCAACAGATTTTCCTAACGGCATTTGCCAGAGACCAACACAGCAGTATTTGTCAGAGTTTGACATTCAAACGGCCACAAAAGAAGGTAAAATGAAAAAGTGCAAAAACTTTAACAAAAACAAAACCAAACCAGACCAGATCGAAAAAATAAAATGTCAAATACTTTGACAGCACACAGACAAGTGTAAATAATCAATATGGCATATTGATAGCGCCATTCACCTTTATTAGAAAGCAATAGTTGCGTTAGTGTATGTGTTCATATGTCTATGCGTCTTACACATACATATATCCGCGCAATATTGTGCCATTTTAATAAGAAGATGTAAAGAATACTGACATATGACAGCGACATGAAAATTAGTTTATTATCTCCAAGGATTTGACATAAATAAGATGAAATTTATTTTAAAAATATATTTTTATTTAATTCTGTACAAAAAAAAGTATTTGCATATCTTTTTCTATATTTTATTGGTAAAAATCTAAACTCAACTCTCAAGAAGAATCTAAGCATGATTGACATTTGATGTTTGCGTAAGTTTTATTTAAATTAAACAAATTTATTTTTTTGTTTCTGTGTTGTTTATATTAACTCATAGGAGAACTGTAAGCGTATTTTCGCCAACTTGACAGCACTCGAATATCAGATTTTTTATAAACATGAATTAAACAAATCGTTGTCTTGTTCACCATCAAGAACGAAAATGTGTTTTTATTTTCGATGATTTCATAGCAAAGAACCAATAAAGCAAAAAATGTGTTTCGTGAAACTTATTCATTTTCCTTGTTCAAACATAAAACTAAAATTCAATCTGATTTAAGTAGTTGTATTTTTTTTCATTTCATGTTTTGCTTTTGCAAAATGAATTAAATTAAAAGTTTTTGTCAAAGGACGATTGATACCTTAAGTGCAACTAGAAGCTTTCAATTATTTTCTTCTTGTGAAATTGCGCACGTAAAAGTGAAATAAATTAATTATTTTCTTATGAATTTTGCTTTCAAAAGTAGCAGCAGAATATGCAATAATTTCTTCATTACAAAAGGAATTGTGAACTTAAATTTTTTTTAAGACTTTTATTTTATTGAATTGTCCTTTTTCAGCTTCAAATCAGTGAAAATTCATTTCACATATAAATTTTCTATTTTTGGTAAATTTTCAAATAAAAACATTCCAATGCTTTTATTATAGAGAAATCTAAGCCAACAAATCTCATTTCTAATTTAAAAAGTATACAAGAAGCAGAAATCGAAATTGATAGTGAAAATGAAAATGAATGCACGAGAAAAAAAGGTAGAAACATAAAAATAAAACTTATTGCCAGACGAATAATTTTTTGTAAGGATTTCGGGTACAACATGTGCGCGATTTAGAATTACAACAATAACGATAAGAAACTCACAGACGCCCTCACTACCCTCTACTTTCAAGCATATCAACTAACAGAGACACGTGCGTGTTAAATGATTTTATTGCATGCGTGTATGTGTGTGGGTGTCTGTATGTTTGTGTGTAAACGTCCGTCTGTGCATGCCAGCATGACATTGTTCGTATACGCAATTTCATTTGAGATTCAATGGCGACTACTTGTTTCATTCGCTCATTCAGCCAGCCATCCCCATCATTCTGTCAGTCCATCCGTCTGTCTGTCCGTATGTCTGTCTTCTTGTCTAGTGATATTTCGCACAGCAGTCAAACAAACTTGTTTAATTTATGCAACAAGCTAAAAAAAGAGTATATAGAAGGTTTGATGATCGTAAAGGGAGCAATTGTGTTTTAATAAAAAGAAACAAAAAAGAGTATGAAATAGTCAGCATGTGTGCTCATATCTCAGTGGATGTGCGAGTGAGTGGGTGAGCGAGTTAACGTGTGCTTGTTGCTGACAGCAACGCTTGACACTTTTCACGTGTCTGTACAGAAAATTCACGTTGCTTAATTGACGCATTTTGTTCAATTTTCAACTTTTCTTAACGCGAGTCAATTTTGTATACGTACGCTGTAAACCTGTGTGTGTGTTAGTTCATGAGTTTTTTCAACGTACATTAATAAGTAACGTAAAGAAAAACAAAATCTAATTTAATTGCTTGAAATGAGTACTTCATCGAAATAGGACTTTTTTTAACGCAATTTTCACACGCTGAAAAACGAAAAAAAATATATTTTCGCATGCAAATTTTATAAATGATATTTTTGCCATTGTAGTGACATTACCATCAGTTTGTTAATGTTTAATTTGAGTTAATTGTCTGCAGTCAAAAGATCATACAAAAGATACAAATTGAGATTAATCACTTTAATGCTATGACTTATATTATCTGCTCATTAAGGTAGATGTGATGCAATTCTAATAAGATAATAATAATCACCAAGTTTTCTGTCTCTATTCAACAAGCCTGTGTTTTTATATTTCTTGTTTTACTTACATATATTTTTTTCACCCAAGCTTATGTTGCATAGCTATACACAACACATATGGCAGTCTTACATTCAAACACCTCATTTCAATTAGTTGACAACAATGGAAATTTCTACAATGGTCACAAAGCACGAAGCTTTTCGCAACGAAATTCGATAGTCTATCAGAAAATAAAAACTGTCAGGATTGTTTGGACTTTTTAACTGAATCCATTAGTATGAAGAAAACTTGAATAGTTTTGAGGCAAAAACTTTCGCATTTTATTTCATAATACGTGTAATAAAAGACAGCAGCAAACTTTTGCTATTAAATATTTCACTGTCATAGTTTTATTTTTCTTTCCTGTCTTAATGCACTCTCATTACGAGCTCTAATTTTTAATGAGGTAAAGGATAAATTTCTCATGACATTGGTGTCTGTGGCATTTTTTCACCACTCTCTCGCCCTTTCGCTCTGGCTCATATTATCATTATGAGTAACTTTTATTTTACCAACACTGACACACGACAACGTGTGTCTAATATTGCATTAGTTTTTTATATATTCGCTTCATACTCTTTTGTCTTTTGCGCTCTACACGATGCGGGCGCAGACATGCAAACCACACTCATTAATTTCAGTAAAGGCACACAGCATTTTGTTGCTGTTTTTAAAACTGCCCAGTGTACGTTATATATTATACATATGTGTGCACGCATGTGTTTGTGTTTGCTTAAATGAAGTATGCGTGCAAGGCGCACGTAAACTAAAGTTATCAAGCAAAAAATCTCAAAAAAAAATATATATATATATAACAAAATTCTATTTTTATACGTCATCACGACTAACGTGGATATTTCCCATTAGTTTTTCGTAAGTGCTTATTAATTTTTCTTTAAATACAGTTCACCAACGGTCACTGGATTGAGGCCATTGTCAATAGAAGAGTGAGACAAACAATCAGGCATATAAAATATTAGCTACACACATTGTCATTGAAATAAAGACACCCAAAAGTATAACATATTTCAAATCTGTCAGCTGGAAAATGTACAACAAAAGAATATTTTTCATTTTAAAGTTTAAAACAACAATGTCAGTTTCAAACTTACATATGTACATATATGTATGTACATATATACTATATGATACTTAACATTATTTTACGAATTTGTTTTTTTCTTTTGCTTCCGTATTTTGCTTACTTTATACATGTTACAATACATTTGTACAAACAATTTCAAATTGCTTTTTTCCCTTATTTTCAATTTGTTTCGGCATTTTTATACATTACGGCAAAACGTTCTTGTTCATGATATAAGCTAATAAGAAGCTCAACTTCACACATTCACTCTCACACTCACACGCACACACACAAACATACAACAATTTCAATAGCTCAAATGTTACTTGACATTCTTTTAAACTTTTGTGTTTGTTGTGTTAATACTTTTCTTTCTTTATCGTTTTACCTTCTTGGATTTATTGCTTGCTCTATAACTATTTAAGAAGCTTTATGTTGTTTTCGATTATTCTATGGTCTTAAGTTCGCTATTTGAACATGAAAAATTAAAAGAACAATAAAGTATAAAAAGAATAAAAATGTTTAGTGTGAATACTCGTTTAGAAGCTTAAATATAAAATATAATCTGAGAAAATCCTTTCACATTTCTTATCACTTGCGGGAATATTATTTTTTGCTCATTATTATTTATTTATTTTCTTGCACTCCTTATATTATTTTGCCCCACATATGTTTATCAAAATTTCCATTGAAAATTTAAAAGTTTCTTCTTATTTAATGATTTTTAAAATATTGCAGACGTTATGAAAAATAAGAATGTGCTTTACGACTACATAATTTTTGGGATTATGAATATTGTTTGTGACTATAAAGACAGTTCGTACGTTAGAAAGAGTATAACACACAACAGAATCATGTATGTTCATATGTACAGTGAAACTCCTCATAACTGAACATCGGAGTAAATAAACTCAAATGCGATTTTAATAAACTTGTTTGGGATGTTTGAATGGATTGAAAGATAATGTCCGCATCCGATTAAAAGAGAAGTCCGGTTAATGGATGCATATTTCTATTAAATTTTAGTGAAAAGGCTGTGTACACTTTCTTATTAAGTGTTAACATTACGAAAAAAGTCGCTAAGTAAAAATTCAACCCAATCGAACCCTTAGTTTCGGAGATGAGTGGATTGAGTGAATAAATCTTTTCTGCAAAAAATTACACGGCATAAGTTGTCTTAAAATCAAATTAATAAACGCGTAAACAACATTTTTAACATTTAAGGAGAATATCTGATAGAGCTTTCTCCTTTTTTCTTTTTTTTAAATGAGTTTCGCGCAAATAAATCACAGTAAAGAATGCCGTACAGCAGACTTCACAAAGTCAAGGCTTAATTTATGCTAAAAGTATAAATGCAAAATAATATGGTGAATAATAATTTTTCAAGTTTGCAAAAAACAGAAAAAACAAGAAAATAAAACAACGAGAGTCATTTGCCTAGACAAGCACAACAAGAATATCAAACAACAACGGCAGCAGAGCAAGAGCAAGAGCAAGAACCAGTACGAATAAAAAAGTTGAGAACGCTCTGGGTTTGGTTGCATTGCGAAGTAGTTAAGCACGTGACGCAGAACTCATTAAAAGCACATGCTCGCTCGAGCCATAGCCACAGCCAATGCCTGCCTTAGCAAAGGATAACCAACGACAAGGATATCTTTCAAGCCAGTGCTAAAATACACTCACGTGCGTTTGTCTGCGTGTGTGTGTGAGTCCGTGTGTGTGTCTGTGGCAGTATGAGACTAAACTATATGCATTTGACTTCTATGCACCAAATGTGTTGACTTAAATGCATTTGCCACTTGTTTGTATGTTGTTGGTTTTGCTCCGTTGCGTTACGCTTGGCCACCGCAGCGGCGTTGCCTTATGCAAACTTATTTATGATGCAAACAGCGTACGTTTGTTTTTGCCTGAATGCACATATTCATTGCAAGCGGTTCGGCATTAAATTTAAGCGCTTTTTCCACGTATGAATGTACCTAAGGATATTTGTATAGAAGACTTAATGTTTTTCTGTGTGTGTGTGAATGTGCAAACAAGACCGCAAAGCAAAAATGGCGCATATTAACAGTATATTTCAATCAATATGGTTGCTATGGCATACATATATAAAGTCAAGGTCACTGCATTTGCAAACATGTACACAAAGCAATTTGCAGGCCATGTACTAAAGCTGAAACGCTCATCGATGCAACGGCGACAGATGCTAATAACAAAACACCACACCCGCACACACACACACACAGTAGAATAGGTGTGAGTTGCCTGCCAGTTACAGTCGGTATTTAGTTACTTATGCAATTAGATCGACCATTTAGTGACAATAATACGCAAACAAACACATAAGTGGCGCAATAAATGACAATTTGCGCTTTGCTTTTCAAGTATGAAAACACTTTTCATGCTTTCCAAACGCCTCAAACTATGCTCTTAATACAACACTTAACTCACACATTTCTTGCTCTCACCCACATTATTATTATTGTTTCCCTTGCAGCAAAGCTCTTACACAAACACTCAATTAAGCTGCTTGCAACTGTTGCTTTGCACTGCGGCCGACTTCACACTACCACATGCACCAGTAACCCACTACTGTGTCCTTTGTGCACGCTTTTGTTCTTATGCTCATTTTTCTGTATTTATTATGCGCACTTAAGTTTTCCTTTTGTTTTCATCGTTTCGCTTCTACGCTTGTTAGCTGTAAAAATATGCTTTCAAATTTATATTTTCTTATTCCAAGAAAATCAATTCCTTTATATTATAAGCTGCAAAGGATAATTTCTTCTTTTGTTCTTGAAACGCTTGCATTTAAATTATGAGTTGTTTTTAGCACAAATATTATCAATCATTAACGTAACTCACTTTGAAACACTTTAATCTGTTTGCTTTATTAAAATTATTTTTATAAAATTCAATAAAGACGTGCATATCTTTTGTATGTTTTTCTGCAAACTACAAACTAAAAATTTACAATTCGAATTCAATACTTTATAAAAGCAAAAGATCGTCACTAAAAGCATGGAAAACCACTCAAACTTGAATAAATCAAATTATACTAAATATTTCAAAGCGAAATTTTACTTTCCAAGAAAAACTTTCACGTTTTGCATTGCAATCAAAACACTTTCAATGCTTTTTCACTCCGACGAAGTGTTGGGAAATCAAATTGCAATGCTTGCCGTAGCATACTTTTCAGCGTTGAATGTCACCTTTGCAAACAGGCTCAAAAATACGAACATGTAAACAAACTTTGCGAAACTCTTGTTGCAAAAATATACTTTCGTTTGCGCACAAGTTTAAAAATGATATCCGCGAGCACGGTCATTGGGTCAACATAATAAAAGCAAATAAAAAAAACGAAACCAGAAACAAAATAACCACCGGCAAGGCAGCAAAACAGCATGAAGTAAAATGGGGGTAACGAAAAATACAAAAGAAAAAAAACAACAACAAGCATATGCATACATAATTTAAATATGCTGACCAGGCCAGCGAGCAGGTGAAAATCGTATAATTTATATTACAGTTGTTACAGAAATGCTTGAAAAGAAAACTACAAATAAAAGAAGGTAACAAAAAAAAATAATGTTATAAAAGGCGCATTTATAACATGTAAACACGCGGCGGATCGTGGTCATTTTCAACTTAAATAAAGTAAGATACGTTGGTGCACATGCTCAGGCGAGCACACACATACATACAAACATGAATAAGCCATTTAACAAACTGATGTACAAACATACATATGTACATATATACACATGCATACAATTAAGCCAACAGCCAAGAACAAACATTAACACCGCAACGAAACAAAGTTAATCTCAACGTTGGGCATGAAAAGTCACGCAGTTTGTATGGAGAGCAGAACAGGCTCGGCCAGAATGAAAAAGTAAATAGGGACAATAAAAAACCAAAAAAAAAAACGAAAAAAAGCAAAACAACAACAATTCAAAATGAAAAATAGAAACATGCAAATAAAAATGTAATAAAGCGCACACAAGCACTCCAGGGGCGAAAAAGCGAAGTAAACTTTTGAAGGTTAACACGGCACTCGTAAATTTTCATTTATTTATTTTTGTTTTTTTTTTTTTTTGTTTGGTTTTTTTTTTTTTTTTTATTCAACTACGAAAACTTTGCTGACCATGTGCTTTGCAAAAAATTGTCTTCATTGCGCTCAAAAGCTATGACAGCAGAGTAAAAAACTTTTGCATTTCTATTGGCAACGTTAGTGTGTTGCCGTCTTCGGAGTCATTAAAGGATTCAACGAGTTCAGAATTTAAGTAAGCATGCTTCTAGACAAACTTCAAACTTCGTCGTCATTGGTGTCGTATTAACAACTTTATTCTGTATGCGTGATTTATACATGTATGAATGTATTTTTGTGGTCAGTTAACTATAAGTAGTTAAAATTTAACAAGTTTCTCGTAATATTTATTGCAGCTGTAAACAAACTCTATGTGCCACACTAAAAATATACAATGTAACCTCGTTTATAGAGTCTGTTTTCTTTTATGACAAATGACTTGTTTATTTTTGGCAAATTGTGGGAAATATAAAAGAACAACAAAAAGAAATATAAAAATTCGCGTTCAACAGTTACATCACGGCTCAGTGACTTCATGAAATGACAACGAAATAATGATTTCTTCTTTTATTTTTATTTAAAAATGTTTTCGAACTTTTTGCAGAAGTACAGAACATTATTTTTCTACAAAAACAAATTTAAATTAATGTTAAGGTACTTTGAACTTTGCAATCAGAGCATATTGTATGTATATAATGACAGCTGCAATTAAACCCTAAATGACGAATTTGATGCAAGGATACCTTTAAGCGGAGCAAAACACAAATGAAATGTTTGGCCCACTCATGCGACCAAGGATTGCAAACTCAGCTGCGAACAGCGATTTGATATATGTATCGCTGGTGCTACTACAACAACAAAAACATGGCGGTTAAATGCTTGGCTAATTTGCATGCGTTTATTTACCAATTGACATGGGCGGCTTCCGCTTTGACTTTGACATGTGAGTGTGTGTGTGTGTTTGTGTACAAAATCACGCTTAAAAAACTGTTATACATGAGTGTACATGCACCAATATGAAAATGTTACAACACAATGGGCGTGTCGCTTTTGTTTGTCTTTGTCAAAAACACCTTTTATGAGTTAAACAAAAAAATATTAAAATATGATATTGAGCAAAACAAAAAAATGCAAGCTGTTATGGACTTTTAAAATGATCAAGTTATAAAAAAGTGTCGTAAATACTGAGAATTAATACGAAGAACAAAAAAGTGCGACGCAATGAAATGAAGCAAGTGCAACGGCAATTTGAAGTCGCGCAAATTTTGCCACGCTCAGCCATTAAAAGCATTTATGAAGCAATAGTCAAGTGCAGAGAGAGAACCCATAAATGCGTGGGTAAACCGAAAAGTTTTTCACACCGAAGCAGCATGTAGCTAAAAGTCAGAGAATTCACATGAAATAAAAAAAGCAATGTTACGAATGTAAAAGTCATTAAAGTAACATAAAAGTACATTAAATGAACAGGAATACTTAATTTTTAAGCTTTGCATGTTTTGACTTAAAAGTTTCCAAACAGCCCAAAAGGTTCTGCGTATCCTAACCATTTTTATAGCACAAGCTTTGGCGTACTTAACTAACATTTTGTGGTCAGCCAGACGACAACAAACTTGCAACGGTCGCATATTGTACGCAACATAACATAACATATACCATATAATACATTTAAGTACCTACAAACCCAATGATAAACATGAAAGTGTCTTTTGGTGGCCACGCGTTTTGCAGTTGTATAAAAAAGTTGGCCGAAACTTGGCCGAAATTCAAAATCAATACAACTTAACCTCAATGGCGACGGTGATGGCAATGGCGAACGTATGTGGGCGCGGCTTGTGTGCATTAAAGTGTATGTGGGCGAATGAGAGACTCTAAAATTTTGGCAAGCTGTCACAAAAAACTTGCAAAAGACACACACACTCACACACACATAGAAAAGTATTTAAAAACCAAAAAAAAAAAAAAAAAACATTATGAAGTCAGCAAAGTTATGCACATATTTTAATGATTTGAAAATGAAGGCAAGAAAGTCAATTTGTAAAGAACATTATTGAAAAGAAGGTAAATATCTTTTCATACAAACTTTTAAATACAAAAAAAAACGACAAACTTAAATCCTTTCAAGTCAACTCTATTGAATGGAAATAAATGAGTTGTACATAACTTGCAGAGCACAACCCAAGAGAGATTTTTTGTAAATAAATGAGTGAACGTAGAAAACGCATATTGTAGTATCATTATGCTGAAGTGACTGTCTGCCTTGTGACACAAATCGATGTCGGTAGCGATGTCATTGGTTGGTTGTTTGGTTGATGGCATGTGACTGACAAAATGTCAACAGTAATTTGTTTTTGACGTTGTCACAATTTGCCTTTTACTGACCGATGGAAAGGAAATGAAATGAAGGGAACAAACTTGGCTGGTCATAATAACATCAATTCTGCCGCATCAGCATTGACAGCAACTGTGCCTGCCATCACCATTGATTCAATATCAACATCATCATCGTCATTATTAACAAAATTGTGCGTAAATTTATTGTTCATCAGCAACAGTGGCAATATTAAACCGCTCGCGTAATAATCATTAACAAAAGCACCATTTTTTTTTTTTTTATATATTATTACTATGAAAATTTATACACTTGTAGGGTCCAAATTTAGTGTTAGACATTAGGAACATGTGCTGCAGCAAGTTCAACATAAAATTCATTATATTTACATCAAATTAAACGTATTTTGCTATCATCTGTCATATCTTATTATTGTTATTCTCAGCTTATATTTAAGTATTTATTACCACCAACGTTAATTGATACGAGCCACAAACAAAGGTCGTTTTGAATTAATATATACGAAGAAAAAAATTGGAAATTAAGAGTAGTTTTGTCAAGACAATTTTCCAATCGAAGTTTGACTCGTAGACACAATTCACAAAAAAAAAAAAAAATAACTAGAACCAGAATTTAGACAATACCTTAATTCTCCAATCTTAAAAGCTTATCAAGGCATCATTTAAAGGATCTCTAAGGTATATAAACATTTTAACCTAGATTTTTATAAAAGCAACACGTTTATTGTTTCTGCTTTTTATACTCTTGCAAGAGTATATTAACTTTTTCATGAAGTTTGCAACGCAGAGAAGGAGACATTTACGACTATATTAAGTATATATACATATGTATTCTTAGTCAGCTCGGCGAGTTTATGTCTGTCTATTTCAATACCAACAGCTCGCTGAGTTTTAACGATATCGAATATATTTAAAAAAAAACGTCTTTTCCTTGCAGGCAGTTTGCATGTAAAAACCAGCTTAATGGGATCACTATATGCATATAGCTGCCATAGGAACAATCGGTGAAAAATAAGGTTTTTGATCGAAAACGCTTTGATTTTAAGGCTATCAACTCATCTATCATCTCATTTTGCAGAAGAACAATCGGTCAAAAATTTGGTTTTAATTAGAAAAACTTTTTTGTTCTTAAATATAAACAGAGGAAACTTTGCAATCACGCGTTTTTATTCCACCTTTACCACATTTCAAAGTATCATACAAATCGGACATAAGGGCGTGTCATAGTCGATATAGTCTCTGTAAACCGACGAGATAAAAGATCGCAAAATTAAGTTTAGTATGATTACATTGCTTTCTTGAAAACATATTAGCAAATGGGCGTGACTATCCCCGTTTATTTTAATAAACGTATATGATTCTTATTGGAATAACTATAAGACGAATTTTCCAATACGAATAATTAGGAAGTGAAATGTATATAAGTTTCGGCAAACCTGAAAATAGCTTCCTTACTGGATTTTTATTGCAAAACTAAAAAGCAAAACATGTTATTTGCTCTTCATACAATTCAAGGGAAACGAACTTTTATCTCTGTACTTTGTAAATATTAGCATAGTTATCTTTGATGACGTACATAACAAAATTTATGTGACCGCAAACTTTGTATGTGACAAACAGTAACGTACGAGCAATAAGAATAACATAAGTCACATAT
The DNA here is from genome assembly GCA_034638295.1 of Phortica okadai. NCBI lineage: Eukaryota > Metazoa > Arthropoda > Insecta > Diptera > Drosophilidae > Phortica > Phortica okadai. The sequence continues at coordinate 8,823,410 of CM067851.1, forward strand.
TCTAAACAAATATTTGAAATGCAAACCACAAATTTTCATTTATTTGTGCACCACAATTGCAGCTGATGCGAAATGTAATACCGTATATGTAATGTCACATAATGTAACGTTACGTTAAGTTCGTTATGATATTTTTTGAACAATATAATACAACGCTTTATTAAAATTCAGGAAGGTCAAATTTTCTTTGCAGATTACGATATTTTTACTAATTCATATCTCCCATGGATCGCTATACACACGCCCAGTAAATATCACTAATATTATTGACTTTTATTATTGCATAGTTACCCTTAGAGAACATACTAAATAAAAAGCAGAACAAAATTGTCCATGAGTAAAGAAAATTTGATTGAGCGTATAAAAGTGGATTAAATGATGGCAAAGTCGCTGGCAAAATCATTGACGAAAGCCAAACTAAATCAAGGCACTATTCAAGCCATTCAACCGCGAAATCAATTCAATGCATTAGACTAGAAAATGTAAGAAGGCCATCATCATCATCAAGCTGAAATCAACTTCTTCTGCAAGGATTATCGAAGTCCACATGTGTGTGTGTGTATATGTGCGTGCGTGTCTTGAAGTGTATGTGCGCGCTTAGAGTGCTCGAAATGCTGTCACAAATAAATGTCACTAACATAAAAGACTATGAAAATCTTTACTAGGGGAAAAAAGCTGTATGCCATAAAGAAAGAAAAAATGCCAATAATATTGTAAAGAGAAGCAAAAATTGAATGAATGAATGAACAACAAAGTTCATTCTTAGTAGGATTTACAAAACAGGTGGATAAACTACAAAGTGGCAAAAGATTTTTAAAATAGAAACAGAAACAGAAACAACAACAAAAATCCTTCCAACTCGATTGTCAGACAAATAAGTAAGTTAACAAGAGCGTCTGTCTTGTGTAAGTAACGATAAATCAATCATTCAAAAAAAAATATATATATTGTACATTAAAATCTCTTAAATGCCAAAACACATACTCACTCATACATACACATTAACAACACGCTTATATGTACTTTCTATTGTTACAAATGTAAAAGGTGAACTTTTTCAGACAATTCGTTGGATTTAATATACTTAGTATTTGCTTCTGCCATTAAAGTATTAAGACTTCTATTTTAGACATTTAACGCAACGAAATAATTGACAAGGCGGAAATAAGACTTTATTTATCAAAGGATTTCAAGATTCCGAAAATAAAATTATTATTTATGTATGTTCATTAAAGTTTTACCGCTTATAAAAAAAAAGAAATTTACGTAAATTTGACTTCCCATTTGAAGAAGCTTATCAGAATACTGTTGCCTAACTCATAACCGATTTTTTATCTCCCGTCAAAACGTCAACGGATGCAAATATAACTAAGATAAATCTTTCAAGGTGTTCAGCATATTTACGTGAGGTAAGTAAGTAAGATGAGGACACAAGTTGTATAGAAAAATACAAGTGCAAACATAACTAATGACAACTGTTTGTTTTACTTTTTGTTGTTGTTGTCTTTGTTCATTTTTACTGTCAAGCTGTTGACAAATTGCGTCAAAATTTTGTTTTTGCTACTTGAACATGAATTTTTCGTACACATGTTATATTTTATAGATAATGAGAGACAGAGAGATGCAATGTAACGCGTCAAACAAATGAAAGCCAATACAAATGCACACAAAATTATCTGAATGTGTTTTAAGCCATCAATTGACTAACTGAATGTATGAAATTGGCTCAGACAGATGGCAAATAACGAAGTTCAATTGTAACATGAACGATAGCAAAGAAAGCTTTGAGGTTCAATGAAATTAAAAGGCTTGAAAGAGACTGCAGAAGACGTCATTCAATGTCAAGCAGTGTCATAAATATTAATTAATTTATACAAATTTTACTTGGTGTCGTTTTTTGATTATTTTTGTATTTTTTGTGACTTTGAAAATCAGCTTGTAAGCTTGTTTATGTAATTATAACCTTCGTCGTGTAATTAGAATCCTTTATAAATATTGACATTAACAACAAATTGCTTAGGCCGCACGCAGCGTCTTTGAGGTGGTCTCTTGTTGTGACTTTTATAGTTGTTGTTGTTGTTTTTTGTGTTGTTTTTGTGGGCGACAATAAAGTCTGAATGATTAACTGAATGACGACGTGCCTACAGGTTTGTTGCTTTCATATAAACACAGCCTAACTTTTAATGAAGTTGTCATAATTTTGTGTATTTCGTTTATATTTTTTTCTTATTTTTATTTTTTCTCGGCTACTGAGCTCAGCTGAGCTTTAACTCTGTGCAATTTGGCTTTGACAACTCAAAGAGTCACACGCAAATACTCATTTGGTTCATGTTGAAGTTAATTACTTGCGTAATCTTTTTAGTCTTAAAGCCGCAGAAAATTTGATAAGAAAAAAAAAAAGAAAACAACAAAAGACAAACTAATTTGCGCAAACTTTTGAAAGACTAAAGTGAAAAGGCAAATAGTTAGACAATGACGCACGCACACACGTACGCATACACACAAGACACTTCACGGATTTTCTTTGACGTCAAGGTGTACTTGTCTGTCTGTCTGTCTTGCTGCCTGCTTGTGTGTGTGTCTCGTCGACATTTGTGTAAGTCTGTGCAAGCGCCTAATTGTGCACTTTGGCAATTTATGTTGAAACTTTTAAAAGTGTGCATAGTTTACACGCGCTAGCAAGTATGCAACACTTGTGCCTTATTAGAAAATTCCTCTCCTCCCCCTGCTGCGCTAACTACATATTAAAAGATTAAAAAAAGATTCGCGTTTTTTTAAAAAAATGTATTAATTCTTAATCTTAATTTTTCACATTTTTCTGATCTTACGTAAGAAGTGTAAAGATTTCCTCCTCCCCTATGTAAGAAAATATAAGACATGCTTAACACTATTCCACCCCTTAATCATCTTACGTAATTAATACATTTCGTGATGTCATTTATGCAGCGTCTTGTGAGTGTTGAAAATGCCTTTTTTATTTAAACAAACAATTATTGAAAATACATCAGTTTTACTTTGCTAAGGTCAACATTTGTTTTTTCTTTTTCTTTAAAGAACATATTTAAGTAAATAACTACAAAAAAATAACATAAGTAGGCAAACTCACCTTGCGCAATTATATCGTTGAAGCTATTTTGGCATTCAGTTTCGTTGTTGTTCTTCTTGCTGTTTTTTATTGTTTTGGTACACTTGTTTTTATGTCTATTTGGCTGATTGCGATTTTCGAAGAATTTACACAAATTTATGTTGATTTGCCATGGCAATATAGCAAAAGAATACGCCAGATGTGCCACTGAGTATTAACTAACGACTCATTTAAGCAACGGTAATATTTATTTTATACTTTGGACACACGCTTCGAAACGCTTAAATGTTATTTTCACACACACTTTATCATTAATTTATTTAATTTATATTATATTATAAACACACTTGCGTACAGAACTGTTGGGATAAAGATTACGTAAAAAAAAAATATATAAATTGTAAAAAAAAAATACAAAAATATCTCAAACAGCATGCGGCCAACGGTCCAATGGTCCAGCAATGTACAAATATGCCGTTCGTTTTTTATTGCTCAATTGAATTTCGTTTGCTTCCTTTATCAATTAAAAAGAGCTTTTAAGTCATTTGCAATATTCTACGTTTAATTTGTTCATACTCAACAATTAAACAATTTCAGTATTGAGCATATGCGAAGTATATTTTTTTTGCTTGTTGGAAATATTTTTTCAAGAGTACTTGATGAGCACAGATCGCTTATTGAATGTCTTTCCTTTTTATTATTTAAACGTTTTGAATGCCAATAATTCACAGTCATCAAGCATGTATCTGACAAGTGGAAAATCTTGTATCTGTTTAAAAAACAAATACAATAACATCATAAAAAAATATATATCTATGTACATTCATACAATGTATCTACATATAAGTTCGCTTTGACTTTGTGTTGGAATTGCAAGCAGGTAACGATCCGGAAATGTTGGAAATTATTTATCTGTTTTCAATCTGCCAACTTTTTTATCTCTTGTACTTTGCTTTAATTTTCTGTATTTTTTTATCTTTTTTGTTTATTTGTTTGCAATTACTTTATTCTTTTGCATCTCTTAAGAAATAAAAATGAACAGTATTTTCATTAGTTGTTATTCTTTGCTTTGTTTGATTTACTGTTTTGCTACAATTAAAAGCAAGAAAAAACATAACGCATTTTCAGCAAAGTATTCAACAGATAAATTGTTATTGAAGTGCACATAAAAACAATTTTCTTTATTTATTGTTTTACATTTTTATAAGCTAAATGTTTTTTTTTTTAAATGAAAAACCAACATACATAATGATCATGTACATATGTACATAAGAATAAGTAGGCAGACAAGCAAAACAAACTTGCTTATAGAACATAAAAGAAATTGTAATTCGCAATCCTAAATAAATAAACAAATGAAAAAAACTCATTGCTTGTAATGATCATGAAATAAAGCATGTAAACTGTAATATTTGCAATAAAATGCCAATAGAAAAGCCACACGAATTTTCTATTTAATAAACAATTAATGCCAAACAAAATCATTCGATTTGATTCAGGCGCTGATCGCCAGTAAGAAGCAGAAGGCGAAGGCGCTGCAACGTCACAAAGAGCACAAAGTTCTTTATCGCAACAGCGTGAATGAGTGAGTGATTGAGTGAGAGCAAGAAAGAGATAGAATATGTGATAAAGATTCAGATGCTGCATGGGCAATCTGTTAAATGAGCGAGAAATACTCTCATGAGGGCAACGTAACTTCAACAAACAATAAGAGAAACAACAACAACAACAACAACGACAACAATTATTAAGAATTGCATGCCGAACCGACGAAATCAACAACAAAACGAAAACCGAAACAAAATTAATAAATCGCAAAAACGTACAATTTTGAAAAGAAAATTTCTTTATAGAATATTTAAATAAGAACACAGAAATAAATGTTTTTTCTAATTTTTTTTTTTTTTTTTTGTTTCAATTGTTTAACGCTGCAAACAATCCCAACAAAAAGTAAATAAGCATTGACGACAGTTGAACAGACAGACCGACAGACAGGCTGACGTGCGGACGCTACGACGCTCAGACGCTTGTCAGACGGACATTCGAACAAACAAGCAACGATCAATAGCACGCGTGACGAGTATGAGCGCAAGGAAAATGCCAACGCTCAGCAGTTCTATTTTATTGTTTTTGTTTTTCTGGTTTTCAGTATTTTATTATTATTTTTTTTTTGCGCCTGTTTTAATATATTTAAAATATGCTTTTCAATTATTTATTGCTTGCGTAATATATTTCGTATAATTTTTTTCACACACACATTGTTCACATTATATGTTTTTTTTTCTTATTGTGTGATTATTTTATCGCACTAATTTCAATTAATTCATATACCATTTAATTTAATGTATTTGAGACACACAGCGTCACGTTTGTTTTAAATATTCAGCGTGTTTTTTACGCTTCATCCGCTACAACAAACCGAACACTTTGACGTTCTGTAGAGAACAAAACTCTGCCTGTCAGATACTCTTGCCAATGAACATGTTTTTTTTTTTTTTTAAGAGAGGTTGCGTTAACATAAAGAAACTTTTTCGAAGTTTGAATTCTTTTCTTTCTCGAAGAAGAGTCGTCTCTTATGTATGTTGTGAAACCGTTGGCTGCATCAGAAATGTGCTTATCGGTTTCCCCGCTTCGACATGGAAATTATTCGCAAATTACTCCCCTTAAAAACACTCTAGGATGCGCGGTCGATGTGTTAGCTGCCGCAGTTTGTATGTAACAGATACTTTTTTATCTGTTAAAAATTTGGATGGCATTAAATTCGCTTTTGTTTGATAAGGCAACTTGAAACATGCGTCAGTTTGTAGCTTAGCACTGTTTTACTACAGTGTCTAATATTTCTTGCAATCTTTTATTCCCCGCAATTGATTGAAAACAACTTTGATTGCCTAATATATTCAATATATGCGCTTTTTAACTTTTGATTGGCGGATTTTATTTGTCACATAGAATCGAATAACTAATGAACTTTTTTTAATATCTATGTAAAATGTGGTGTAGGAAAAAATACATGTATAATATGTGTGATTGAAATTTTCGGATTTCAAATAATAAACGACATTTGCATTAATTTCAACATACAAGTTCCCTATGTTTTCACACAACACAAGTCAGCATAAGCCATCTCTTAAAAGTTCGGGAAAATCTGAAAAAAATTATTTTTTCACTTTTGTACATTTTTCGCTTAAGATTTTTTTTTAAATTTTTATGGCTTTTTTTAAAGAGAAAAAAGAGAGTAACATTTTTTCTCCTGTTCTGCTTAGCAGACTCCGCCCCCAAAAGTTTAAGCAAATTTACGATCCTTTAATCGTTTGGTTTTGTTACTCTGTGAGAGGACAATAAAAAAGTGCTGGCACCTTCTAGTGTGCAAATTAGTGATTTCTTTTTGTTCGTCGTTTTTTATGAACTAGACTTCTCAACGAAGTTGGCAAAAGGTCAAGATTACCGAATTAAACAGTCTAGATTAATTTTTTGGCCACGACAATCCAAAAACAGAGAAGTTAATTCATTGATTTATTTTTAACATGAAGTGGCAACATCTTGAAGTTTGCCAAATTTTCCAAAAAAAACAAGATCAGTCCTAACTTACTCTCTTTTGTTTCGATAAGACTTTGTATACTCTAAGAGTAATTTCTCTTTCAGTATGCAATTTTTTGAATATTTAAGAGGTTCTCAGCCATCGTCTCTTTTGATATATGAGTGCTGCCACCTTGTTATTGCCGTCAAATCAAAATGTAAAACAAAATTAAAAAATTATTCACTTTTTTAATATTCATAGCGATTTATCAGGAAAGTTTACTTATAATGAGTTGATACCACTCTGACAGTGTAAATATACTGTACTCAGAATGTGAAATTTAAAAGAGTTATTTGCGGTCTTTAACTCTCCAGAGGAGTTGTCGAGTCACCAGACAACTTGAATTCACCAGATGGTGAGGTCACGTCTCGGAGAGCGACTGAATTTAAACACGGCTAAAGAGAGAAATTGAGAGAAACAGCTATACGACAGGCAGCATTCTTATATAAAGAAAGTGTTTTTTGACCATTGGAAAGCATATATTCGAAGTCTGTTAAATTTAACATTTTGTCCTAAAAAGAAAGTCTGTGGTACGTTAACATACACTTACAGAGTGTTAGCAGAAGGTTTACAGTAAAGCAACAGTGCGGTGGCAGTGTGGTAACTTTTCTGTTAAAACCAAAATAGAAATCAAGTGCCGCATGTGAATGAATCATTTTGTTTACACCACAGTAAGTCGAATCGACGCTTTTTCCGCGTGTTTATTATTTGCAAATATATTCTTAGTGAGCTTTCATCTATGTTGCCTTTTTAAAACAGCAAATTTGAATGATGACAGGGTTGAATCATTAAAGTGTCATCAAAAACCAATACGTTAAATTTCTCCTGCGTTTGCAGCGTTGCCAGACTACTTCCAAATTTTGAAATTGATTTTGAAAAATTTTCATTCACACTTTTCTCATTTATTGTTTCATTATAATTAGATCATTAAACTTTTCAAAGTTGTCTCTTATTATTTGGTTTTTTGGGTATATTTTGATTTTAATTTATAAATTCAGTTTTTGACATCTTACTTTTATTTTGTTGTTGCTTATTACTTTACTTTTTTGCTTCATTACATGCACATTCAGATTTATGTTAACGACAATGTGATTTCTCAAAAAACTTAAATTTCCCACAGCACTAAACGCCAAATACGTCTTAACAACAGCACCGTCCGAAAAAGACTGAATGTCGAAATTCGAAAAAGTGCTTTATATAAGACGGAAATATATAATTTTTACCAAAAATAACACTCTCTCTTCCTATATACAAATATAATTTGAGGGGTCGCTAAAGTAAAGCGCAGGCGCAGTTTTAACGCGGCTTCGTGTAGCGCATAAACAAAGGAGCAACAGCGTTCAACGTATGCCCAAAAAGCAACTTCAAACGAAGTCACTCATACGAAGTGTCTCCCAGCACCTCATCCTTCTTACAAGAGCTATGTTCCCTGCCATGACAATTGACACAATTTTTTGGCGCGCACAAATACAAAATTTCGGTACCTTGAAGCCTTGTCGTGGCCAATTCGTTGTGATGGGGTCGGATGTTTTCTGCTTTTATCCACATATTTACCCTTATTTTAGCACATGGCAGGTTGAACACGTGCTTTCAAATAGCATATAGATGCATATAAAGGTATGTCTGTATGTGTATAAATATGTATATGTGGAGCTTTCATTCCGATAATCGTCATCATGACCTATCTCAATGAAGAATGCGTTATGAATGTTTAGTCTAAAATGGAATGTTTGACAATGATTTGTAAATTTAATGATATAAAATTAATCTAATGAAGTGAAGACATAAAATATTTCGTTTGGAAAAAGTTACTAAATCTAATTTGATGCAAAATTACAAACATTAATTAATTACAAAAATGATTTGGTCTCCTGCCTGCAGGTGATTTGTAATGATCAGTGATATTCTACTAGGTTGCTTCTCACGGATTGTCGCAGTAGCTTGCTGATTTCAAGATCGTGACGCTTGAAACGCTTGAGACAAACAGCCGTGGTATTTTCTAAAATAACTAATATAAAAAGACAAATTATTTTTGAGAATTTTGAGACTTACCATTTCTCACTTTGTGTATTTTATTTTGCCTGTGTGCCTGAATGAAACTTTTATGTATTGTGTCTTTTAATCGAAAAGAGCCGTTTGCACCGTGACCAGACTTTTGCAGAAATTTGCCATTTTCTAGACATTCACGCACATATAAACGACATTGATTATTGTCTAAATTCAAAAATGTTATTATATACGTGACCACAAATTAATGTACCCAAAAATAACTCACTTTTCTTATATCCAAATTCTTTTATACCTCTCCGTATTGCATACAAAGAGACACCTTTGTGGTTGTTGTAGGTATTTTTGAATACGGTCTCGTCGATTGCAGCTTGCAAATTAAATTTGAATGAGCTGAACGAACTCGACTGCCCATGTGTTGAAATAGTTTCGTGATCGCTGTTATTAAGCTCCGGAGCATCTATACGCGTTGATGCGAATATGTTCATTTCAACATCTGACAAGCTTATAGAATTATTGCAATCGTTAATAGTTAATAAGTCAAAAGAGCTGTCAGCATCGCCACATTCATCATTAGCATTTCTTAATATAGTAACAGGCGTTCCAATGTCCAAACAAACTTGCTGCACTCTTTGAATTCTTTTATCAGACGTACCGCAAACATTTCGTGATCGCAAGTTGTGCACCATGTTCACAGTGATTAGCTGTAATTGAGCGTTAAATGGCGATTAAATCAGATTCAGAAAGAACTGTTCAACGAAAAAAATTGGTTTGTCAAAGTATGCTTATCGAGGAGCCGATCGAATTTGGTCTGGATGATATACGCCTACTTAGGAAGCTAAATTGTTGTTGCCGCATCCACGTTCAATCCAACGAGTAACGGTATAGTAATAACGCACTTTCCAGCACTCAATATTAGAGCTGTAACAATATATGCTGAATTATAGATTTTTTGGCTATTTTGGCAGCACTGACAACTGACTGACAAAACGCAAAAGTGTGACATTTTGCGCAAAAGCGGAAGAGAACGGACGAAAATTACGTACAAATGGAAGAACACGACAAATCCCCAGCAACTTTAGTGTGACATACGCCAAACCAATACTGGAAAGTCGTTTCATAATAGAGTCATAACAGAGTCATTTTGTTTTTGGTTTTTTCTTGTTTGCGCCAATTTCAACGTTAGTGCGTCTTTCACTGACACAAAAACTTTCAGATGTTCATCCCTTAACAGCCCTGTTAGCCTACATTCTATTATTAACGTTAATCAGCAGCCATGGCCAAAGACACAAAATTCCCCAACATAAGCAATTTAGAAAAAGCGGTTAGACTGAAAAACGAGTGGGAAACAGAGGTAAAAAAAGCCAAAGCAGAATCATACAAAAAAAAAATAGAAGAATTAAATAGCATGCCTAACACTAGAACTGCTTGGGAATTTCTCAAAAATCTCAATGGGCGCAACCATGCGAATCACAACGCGTGGGACCTTGGCAACAATTCACTCTTCCTAGAAGATCTGAGAAATCAAGTCTTAAGGCCTAATTCGTACACATGTGCTATTCCAAACCCCCCATGCCATCCAAATGAGTTTGTCCCCTTCTCCATGAAAGAGCTCAGTGAAGTCATTAATAACAAGAAATCCACGGCAGCGGGAGAGGATGGCATCTCGTACGAGATGATCCGTGCACTGAATCCCTTTTCGAAACAACAGCTCCTCAACACACTAAATAACACCCTTGCAGTGTGCAATGTGCCGAGTAACTGGCGCATCATAAAGATTATCCCAATCCCTAAAAAGGACAAGGATCTCAACGACTATAGAAATTTCAGACCCATCTCTCTCATATCGTGCCTTGCTAAAACTTTAAACCAGCTAATCAAAAGCAGGATTGTCCACCAAATCGAAAGCAATAATGTCTTACCCCCAAGAACGTATGCGTATAGGCCTGGCAGATCGGCCACCATGTGTCTTAATGACGCTTTTTTCACGATTGATGAGCTCAAGAAGAGCGGCAGCTTTGTGATAGTAACTACACTAGATATATCAAATGCTTATAACTGTGTCAATCTAAAACTGCTTTTTTCTCTGTTAGCAAATGAAGGCATTCCTGCTCATTTGTGTCATTGGGTTTACGAATTCTTCAGATACAGAAACATACGTTTAGGAAAATCTTCACGACGAGTTGAGGGGGGCCTCCCACAGGGGAGTTGTTTGTCACCCACGCTGTTCAATTTATATACTAAAAGACTGCACCAACTAAATAGCGCCAACACAATATTATATCAGTTTGCTGATGACTTTCTTATAATATCTCACAGCAAGAAGATAGACAAATTGGCAGAGATTAACCAGACCAACATAACTAACTTCAACCTTCTGGTCAAAGACCTAGGCTTCACCATTAACCCTGACAAGTGTAAAACCATGCTAATGAGCAGGTCTTCCAGACACCTTTTCACTACTTTGCTAAACAATCACCCCATCTGTCAAACCAGAAATATCTGTTTTCTCGGACGAGTGTTATCCGCCAACAGTACCATGACTAATCATTTACAAAAGGCAACCCAAAAAAGTCAATCCAGCCTTAACCTACTTAGCATGGTTACTACTATTAAGAGCAGTCTAACCGCTGACAAGGCATTAAACATCTATAAAAGCTTCATCAGAAGCAAGATTGAATACGCCTCCACAACTTATCACAACTTTGGTGTTGGGACATCCAAAAGCATCGCCTCGCTGCACTATGGTGCACTTAGGCGATGCTTAGGGCTCCCACCCAATGCTGCAACGCATGTACTCTTTGCCCTGGCAGGTGAGCTACCGCCTGAGGAGCGGGCTGACTTGTTAACGAGCAAAGAGTTATTCAAGATAAAAAGCCAAAACACGCCCTTGTTCGAAAAAATTGCATCAGCTAAAGGTAGCTCTAGCTACGCTAGGAACTATAGGAACTTTCAGCAAATCTTTGATAAAACACATGCCATCAGTGCGGCAACCACTAACCATAAAATCAAATGCATAATAGGGACAATAGATACAGGGAAAAAAAATATAGCAAAAGACGTGCTAAGAAAAATATATGCGGAGGAAATCCAAACACGAATCTCTAAACGTTTTGCAGGTTTTGCCACGGACGCGTCCATCACCACCAGTGGTGTTGGACTAGGTGTTTTTAATACAGCCAAGAACAAAGTAAATTTGTTTAAGCAAGACGCAAACTTTTCTTCTGTTTTCGCCGAACTAATGGCCATACGCCTGGCCATTGAGGAAGCTAAGAATGAAAAAGTCAAGAAACTCGCTATTTTCACTGACAGCAAAGGTGCTGTTTTACTTCTTAATAATAACAACAACCTCTGTTATCTAGTTAACGATATTAGGGAAAGTCTAAATTGGGAGGAACTATTGACTTGTGAAGTCATATGGACCCCTGCCCACGTTGGCATACCCATTAATGAAGAGGCTGACAAAGCCGCCAAGGCAGCTATCAGGCTAGGAAGCAGAATAGATTTCAGTTTCAGCGTTAAAGAAGCGATCAGAAACGTTAAAAATCAATTAAGGGCACGGTGGAACGACCGTTTTAAACAGATCAGTCTCACGAAAGAAAAAACCTTTGCCAAAGCACACCCTGAACCACCTAAAAAACAATGGTACAAACGCACCACTTTAACACCCTTTCTAGCAAAACAAGCAAACAGGCTTCTCACAGGGTACTCGTACTCTAAAGTTTTTTTGTACAAGATAGGGGCTATACCCTCCAGCGTCTGCGAACAATGTGCAGTCATCGAAACTCCCGAACACACTATTTTCCACTGTCAGAGACATATTCGCCACAGACTTAATTATTCTATCTTTAATAAATTCACCACAGTACAGGAAATCTTCGCGAACGGCAATATTAAAGATATTATGCAACTAATGGATTTCTGTTCCAAAGCCAAAGTCGACATATAAAAACACTCACAAAGCGGCTAGTAAAGTAGTGTGCTCGCATTGGAGCCAGGTTAGCTACCAGCTGTCTCTCCTCCTCGGTACGCACACTGCGTGACAATAATAACAAAAAAAAAAAAAAAAAAAAACATCTTCGGAAACCACCTTTTTTCAACACTTTACCGCACTGCAGAGCATTACCGCTCTTAGTGCTATCGCTACAAAATTAGTCTTTCTAAAGACTGCCTTCAACGCATCGCTTCCCTGGACTTCACAGGAGGAATACACCAAAGCACAGCGTGATTGTTGCGCGCGTCACGTTCGCTATCGCTACCCTGGCAATATAGGCATTTCATGCCTGCCACTAATAGTCTCAGATCCTGAGTGGACTGAGCAGCCGCGCTCGAAGGCGGCTAAAGCAAAAAAAAAAATATTATTAACGTTAACGTATTAAGGGGACGTCCATAAATTACGTGAGGTTTTTTTCTAGAAATTTAGACCCCTCCCCCCTCTTGAAGAGATTTAGTGAGATTTTGACGAACCCCTCCCTCTGAATCTCACATGAGATTTTGCTAAAAATTTTATAAAAAAATGGGATTTTTGAAAAAAAAAAAAATGGTCAACTAGTGAACTAAAAAACTTACATGAGATGTCCAATGAACCACCCCTCCCCCTAAGTGAGATTTGGTGAGATTTTGCTAAACCCCCCCTCCCCTAATTTTATCTCACGTAATATATGGATGTCCCCTAACGTGTGAAAAGCTAAACTGCCAACAACAAAATGTACAGGCCAAATTTTAACGAGATTCATAGACCCCGAGGCATGTTGTTGGTTAACGTATGGATCCGTTAATCTCGGGCCAACTTGTTGAAGTAAAAATGTAGATGTTTAGTTATTTTCTATGAAAAAGTGGCTATACCTTCGGAAGAATTTATTATTAAAATTACGTATGTTATTTGGCCACCTTACTCAAAATAGACCATTGCATTGCAAATTTATTTCCTTATGTTAGAAGCAATCACATACAACTTTTGCATGAAAAACAGTCTTTGGGTCTTTGAATTCGTCCTCTCGCCATTCGATGTAAGACAATAATGTCCACAAAGTCTTTCAATTGCTCCCAAATTTCTCCATCAAGACCTACATCTGTGCACAGTTTTAACAATCAATTCATGCATAAATAAACATATTTCTCTCATAGAAATTGATTTATTTAATTTTCAGTTAACTGATTTTAACGTTTTTTGTGTCATTTAAAATTGATTTCAATTATTTCGCTCAATTGGCACAATTTAATTTATCGTTTGCTTATTTATTTTCGTTTGTACTTTAACCAGCGTACTGGTTCAGCTGGTTTCTCTCTTCAATGCGAGCGCTTTTTATGGTTTTGATATTAAGAAGCTTACTTTGGCGATTTACGTTTTCAAGAAATTCATAAGAGTCGATTCCAGAATTGTACGAATTCAAATCTGAAATTCGTTACTTTGAGATGAGTAAATTAGACTGTAAATTAGGGGACGTCCATAAATTACGTAAGATAAAATGAGGGGAGGGGGGGTTCAGCAAAATCTCACCAAATCTCACTTAGGAGGAGGGGGGTTTATCGGACATCTCATGTGAGTTTTTTAGTTCACTAGTTACCCTTTTTTTTCAAAAATTTAAGCAAAAAAAAAAAAAAAATTATTTTTTTATCAAATTTTTAGCAAAATCTCATGTGAGATTCAGAGGGAGGGGTTCGTCAAAATCTCACTAAATCTCACCAAGAGGGGGGGAGGGGTCTAAATTTCTAGAAAAAAACCTCACGTAATTTATGGACGTCCCCTTAGATTGTCAATCTGTCACGTGCTTAGAGACTTGCAGGTGTACCCACTCATGTCACTTGACATTTGAAGCGAATATACGTCAAGTGACTGCCACTCAAAAACTTAACAGCTCTGTTATTGCCCGTTCAAAAATGTAAACAAACTGCTTCTTCTTATAGTACATTCGACTCTGTTATGAAACCGTAAATCCAGATTGGTGAGGCCTATGCTGCATCTGCACTTTATGGTATATGTCCCATGTTCATAAAAGAAGAGGAAATCCGAGGACGCTTGTACGCCAATTTTGTCACTAATGAATAATTTTGGCTCGTTATCGTTTCTCGCAAATCCGAAACGTTGTTTTTCATTTTTGCGAATATTAAATGACTCAATATCCAATATATTTCAAGCGAACATTCTTCAACTCAAAGTTTTAATTTTTTTTTCTGTCTTAATTAGTTAGCAGTTTTCCTAATTAATTTAATTTATTAAGTTTTTTGAGTTGTGCGATATTTTCGCTTGAAATAATACGGATATGAGTTATTTTAAAATTCATTATGAGCCACAAGTGCAGTATTGGTTTGGCATATGTCATGGTGTATTCGCTGGTGATGTGAATTGTTCCTCCATTTCGCGGAAATTTTTTTTGTCGTTCTTCTTCTTTTGGTCGTGGACGCTTTCTGCGCCAATTTGTCACCTTTGAGCAAATTTGGGCTCGCTTGCGTCAGATGTGGACTTTTCTTCTTCTGCCATGCTTCAATATGCCACTTCATTTACTCTTTGCGATTCTATGAGTTTGCGCCATCTATTGGCAAGTTGAGGTAATTAATGAAAATTGCAATAAATTTATTTATTATTATTATATTTATTTATTACTCACCCTTTTTCCATGTTTTCTTTCACTCTTTCAAGACCCGTCTCTTTCTCGCCTCTGCTAACAACAGCAATACTGAATGTTACCAACATGCATAGCAGCTGAAGTTCAGCGCAAGGTTTTTCGAAAATTTTCAAATGCATTTTGCATTGATAACTGGATATAGAGCATGTAATTTAGTAAATTATTCATATAACATTTGAAGTAAAGCACCATCAACGCAATGGCTGCCAGAATTTTTGCAAGAGAAGCAGCAGTTCGTGTGAAAGTTAAAGTAAGTTGTGTCGGAGAATAGAAAGTCATTAACAAAGACTTCTCTTCACATCTTTGTTATTTGATATGGTGACATATGCAGACAAAAAGTGTTAATTGAAAACATCTTTCAGAAATGTGAATCCAATTTGCAACCGGAGTGGCGAAAATTTAGCGTGGATCCGCAAATCACCACACTTGAAGTGCTGTATTCATTGCTGGCCAAGGCCTTTGATATCAAATCGGATTTTTCTATAAAATATAAGGCATTTGATCCCGCTGGCAATGAAATCTACCTTGCCGTGTTGTCAGACTGGGATTTGGACGCAGCTTTCCTGCGAATTCACAATATTTCAATACAAACAGCAACGGAGCCTTGTTTGACATTGCAAATTGATGTGAAACCATTCACGGTAATGAAAGAATGGGAAATTGAGACAACGACACCAACCTCTTGCGGAGCCCGATCAAGCTATAACGGCAATGTTGCGACAAACATTTCAAGCGGTAGTGGTAATAGTGGAACACGCGAACTCATGTCTCCATTGCAGTCAATTGGCATGTCTCAAAAGTATGTTCAGCAAATGCAAAACAAATTACCCGGACTGATAATGAATCAAATGGAAAAGACTTTATCAATGGTACAAAAAGCTTTGAATCTTTCCGAAGAAACTATGTCCACATTCCCACCACGGCAGCCACTTTCAGATAGCGAATTTCGTTTGTTTTTAGACGCGCTTGGACAAATACAACGAAATGATGAATTGCGCAAAGTGATTTTTTTAGGTGGCATTGACCCAAGCTTGCGTCGCGTAGTCTGGAAACATTTATTGAATGTTTACCCAAGCGGCATGAATGGACACCAACGGATGGACTTTATGCGACGCAAATCGGAACATTATTACAAGCTGCGGGACACTTGGAAAGCCGCTATTAAACGGGGTAGTGTCGTCGGAGAACTGGCATATGTGACAAGCATGGTGAAAAAAGATGTATTGCGAACGGATCGTTTGCATCCCTTTTATGCTGGAAGTGACGACAATCAGAATATCGCAGCGCTTTTTAATATATTGACAACCTACGCACTTAATCACCCAACAGTGAGCTATTGTCAAGGCATGTCCGACATTGCTTCGCCACTTTTGGTTACAATGAACGACGAAGCGCAGGCTTACATTTGCTTTTGTGCGATTATGTCGCGAGTTAATGGCAACTTCATGCTTGATGGTATTGCGATGACTCAGAAATTTGCACATTTAACTGAAGCGCTAAGTCACTATGACCCAGAATTTTGGGAATACTTAAAATCACAGCAAGCGGACGATTTGCTATTTTGTTACCGCTGGCTATTGCTGGAATTGAAGCGAGAGTTTCCCTTTGACGATGCACTGCGTATGCTTGAAGTACAGTGGAGCTCACTGAGGTACGAGAGGAATGGGGATGAAAAGGAGCTGCCACTGTTTGAAAAGGTAACTTTTTACTGATATGTTTTTTTTAGCCCATTGAATAATTTACAAAATTATATATTATTTTATCAGGAGTATGTGCCAACGTCAGACTCGCCGGCTCCAACGAGTGCTAGTACTTTGTCGGGTTCCCATAGCGCCACACCAACAAGTCCATCGTATTTGCTGACAAAAACACGTGAAAATCCGTATACAAAAGTTTGTGCTTTACGCCGTCAAAGCTCGTCGGCATCGTTGAGTTCACTGAGTTCTTCATTTGGCACTTCAAATCATGCTTTGCTGCCGTCTGGCAAACTTGATAATACGAAACGTCTAAATCAGAGTCTTGATGATAATATATCAAGACACGCTGGGCGACGACAAAGGCGGACATCTGCCAAAGCGCATCAAAGCCTGGACGAGTCCAAAATGCTTGCATTAATTGAAGGTGCAATTGAAAATACAAAGTCAGCGCACGAACTTACCTCGTCGGAAGATACTGATGACGATGTTTTCAATAGCAAACAACTCCAACAACCAGTAGATAACCAATTTAGCTTTCATCACACAAATCCCTTTAAAGACGATGCGCAACAGAGTAGTGAGGATGAGTACACAACCAAACTAATGGATACCACACGCGCATTTCTCGACAGTTCGTCTTCCTCGAATTTAGAAGAGGACAACTCCGATCTCAATTCTAAAAACTTACCGGAAAGTTTCACAAAACTGCAAAACAAAAATATACTTTCTAATTATAATACCGTAAGCAATATAATTGCCAAGCAATTGGCAAATGCCAGCAATGTCGGCGAGAGTGTTAAGAAAGTTAGCTACACGAGTGGTGGACATTTTAAGGATCTCAAAGAGAAGATCGCAGCTACAAGTCGCATGGGACTTTCATTTGACAATGTTGACAATGAAAATAGTACACCTCCAAAACTGGTAAAGAATTTCAATGAATTTTTAAATTTTGCGACCATAAATAAAAACCGTATTTCGGATCGTTTTGCTAATCATCTTCAACTTAACGAAAAACAACAGCAGCAACACCAGCAACAAATGCATATTATTACAACACCCTCGCCACAGCAGTCGATAGGAAAGCCTTTGGTTCAGCTAACTAAAGGCGTCCATGGTACATCTCTAGATGAGTCAGACTCTTCTTCGTTGCCGGAGACTACATGGAGCGGATCAACAGCAGCAACTGCAATACAACAGTCACAGAATCTGAGCAATCACAGTCTTCAATTGGAGCTCAATGCAATCTCGCCCGACATAACTCCAACACATGCGAAAGATGCAACTGTAAATGAAAGTCTTAAAGTTAATGATCGAAATGAGTGTTTAACGCCAGATGATACTCAAGAGCAGGATCAAGAATACTACCCGATGACGACGGCTATAACCCGTGAGCTTCGTTTGGAAGCGGAGAATCTTGATCGTCAAGTGTTTGGTGTACCTTTTACGGAACGACGAATTCCGCATAATGACATTGAATACGAAAAACTGGATAAAGATGCCCTCGATATGGTTGAAGATCTCAAAGAAAACGAAATCATTCCATGCCCGGATTTAAGTGAACTACATATGCGGCGGAGGCAGCGTCTTGCAAACACAAAAAGTAACAGCCTACAACCAACAACAACAACGAACGAATCAAACAGTCAACTAGAAGCACTGCAATTGAATCCTTTTATCGATGAGACTTTGCTTCTCGAAAGCAATAATCATCATGCAGCGTTTACAATGCGCAATAGCAACAGTTTACCAGAAGTCATAATGCCGATTTCCACAGAGCCAACACTAAATCTGACACCACCAGTGGCCGTTGAAGTGGGCACCAATGCTGCCGATGAGAATGCCTTTACCAAGTCACCGCAAAAGATGTGTCTAAACGGTTTAAACAGCAATGTGCCGCCGGTTCTTCCATCACCGGGGGAATTTGGTGGTGGAAATGCATTTCTCATGTTTCTCTGTTTAACTTTGTTGCTCCAGCATCGTAATACGATTATGAAAGCAGGAATGGACTATAACGAGATTGCCATGCATTTTGACAAAATGGTACGCAAACACGATGTCACTCGTGTTCTCAACCAGGCCAGACGCATGTACATCGATTATTTAAAGGTACAGAGCGCGCACAGGCAACAACAGCAGCTCCAGTCGCAGCAACCAACCGAGGCAGAAAATAGTTAAATCCAAATAAAGATCTTCGTGCATTATATAGAAAATAATTTAGACGCTCAAACATAATATTTTGAACAAATCTCAACTTAACGAAACGATTTAATTAAACATTTTTATTATGTCGCACACCAAAGATTTTAAGTTAAACCATACACGCGTTTGTGAAATCGATTATTTCCAATAACTTTTAAAATTTTAGTATAACTCGCGATTCTGATTGTTTTTAAATGCATTAAAATAATCCTTTGTTATTTTAAGTTAATAGCTCATAAACTTGTATTGCACTCCACATTTTTAAATAACCAACTTTTAAGCTATTTATTAATCGAAAAACCAAATGACTTTCTCACCTTACTATTTAATGTTGTATATTTATTCATATTTCAAATAAATATGTAAATTTGCCTGAAAACAAAAATTTGAAAATAAAAAATAATTATAGGATACTCAAAATTATAAAAATAGAGTCAATAAATTGAAATCGTTCCCTTCACTTTTTTTTTAAATATATAATTTAATCAGCATTTTACTTGTTTAGGTGAAAAACAGATATAAAGGAAACTTGCATAATTCGTCACAGAATCATATAAGTAGGTTACAAATGGAATAATTAACAATGAAAAACAGTAGTAGTATAAATGTTTTTAATTAAGAAATGTTTCCCGAATGAAATTATCAAAATCGTTCAGTATTGAAATTTAAATACAAACTTCAAAAACTTATTGAGGTACACAAAGTTTGACAAGCAAAATAAACAAAAAAAAAAAAATATATATATTAATATACCAAGCAAACATAATCGCAAATGAACAAAATTTTTTAAAAACAAAAGTTGAGCTTAAAGTTATGTATTCTCTTAAAAGTTATACTTCTTTTTTAAACGCTCACGTATGAGTAAACCTTTAATTAGCTTCTTCCAATTTCCATAGACGCGTGCCTCATACTTTTCTTGATCCTTGCGATCTTGATCTTCCTGATCTTGATACCAAGCTGCTGTTACTTGATCCACGAACTCTTCACAAACAATAAAACCATCAAATGTCGGATGACAAGCGCCTTGATGAAAGTCAAAGCCGACTACAGCATTTGCGCAATCGATATTGAGCTTTTTACAAATACGGTTTAGACCGGGTACTGAAATCGAAACGAGATTGTTTTAATCATCGAAAACCCTGCATACAACAAAATACAAATCTAAACTCACGTCGGAGATGAGCTGTCTTCTTAGGTAACATGCACGCCTTAAATAATTCAACGTTGCCGTAAGCGTTGCGTGGCACAATGCCATTCTCAGCGGTGGGTGGATCGTAATCCTCTGTTTGCCAATAACCAAATATCTCAAGCGGTTGATCTTTGATAACTGTTTGAGTGAGCTGCATTGACAAATGTTACAATTGATTAATGTTACGTGTTGTTCTTATATATCAGACAAATACTTGCCCTATCCCACTTTGGTCTGGCTTTGACAATTTTATACGGCTGTTCACCTAACTTGACAACTCGTGCCTGTTTCACCCAAATCTCTCGCGAATGCAATACATGGACACAGTCACGTGAATAGATTGCCTCCCCGCGTATAAAACCCAATGTTGGTGCATCAGGCGGATAAATCGCCTGAAATTTAAGCAAATGCCGTTCAAGCGCATACAAGGGATGATCTTTGAAATCTGTTATTGATGTCGGTAATGGTTTCTCCTCGTGTATACGACGAAGCTCTTGATCCTCTCTAATCTCACGTTTCGAACGAACTGCTAGATATGGGGCAATAGCTTCGTCCAACCACGATTTCTCTACACGTGACTTTCGCACGGTTGTCGTCCAGTTTGGACAATAGCGTGCGGTAACATCCTTTAGACTAAGATCATTTTGAAATGCGAAGACGTAGGCAAGATTGGATGACGCCGCTTTCTGTAGGTGTGTTTATAACTTCAAATTAGTAACCTCTTATAAATGCAAAAAACAAAAACTCACCCTTATGGTGTCGACACAGTGTAGTTTCCCTTTGAATAAATCAACGCATATCCATTGTTCTTCAACATCAGAAAAAATTTCCACCCACATGTCAGACGCTGTCGCCTTGCGTTTTGTTTTGGCATCTTCACTACCGACTTCATCATCAGTAGATAAAACACGCCGATCCTTACGGAGATTTTGTACAGCCTTCGGGAGCATGGGTGCCTTCTTGACGCGCTTTGTTGGCGATGGCTCGAAATCATCATCGGATCCTTCTTTGCTACGTGACTTTTGGAGCTTTTCTAGCTTAGGCCGCTTCTTACTTGGAGCGGCGATATTATCGTCGCCGCCATCAAGCTGTGGTATCGAATTATTTGTGCTTGTGGTTGCCGTTGCCCTCTGCTGGCGTGTGCGCAACACACGCTTTGTTGGCACGGCCTCAGTGTTTGATTTTACATTCTTAGCAGATAGAAAATTCGGTGATATTTGTAATTTTGTGCTTTCTGAACTAGTAGGGTTTGATTTCAACTTTGTCTCGTCCACTGTCTTTTTATGTTGATGGTTCTTTGTATGTAAAAATGCTGTCGATATTTGCATCTTTGGCGATTTGCTTCTTGATCGTGTGTCCCCAGTTGACACACTTGGTTGGGCATTCTCATTTTCTGTTTTTGTCTTTGAGATCCCAACTTCCTTGCCAGCGTGCAATACAATGCGTGGCACAACTGGTGACCCAATCCTTATTGACGGTATACGTTCTTTTTGCTCTGTCTTTTTTAACTCTGTAGATGCTTTTCGTGTGCGTCGTGCAATCGGGGTTACAGCGGCCTCCACTGTTAAACTCGTTTGCCGTAATACTTTTGATTTTTTTACTGTTTCATTATCGTCACTGGAATTAGACTCATAAACTTTTGTGGCTATCGGCTGTGAGCGCTTTAGTCTTGAGAGTGAAGGTTTTGCTTTGGTTTCGCTGTTACTTCTTTCACTGCCAGTTCGCTTACTACTTTCGGCTGTCTCTTTTCCGCGGCTGTTTTTAGTAGTAGATCTTTCCTGCACTTCATCTATTTTCAATGTCTGTGATTTTTTTAGTTTTGAAAGCGTTGGCTTTGCTTTAGTCTCACTTGTACTCCTATTCCTTGATGTTGCTTCTTTATTCTTCTCCGTATCCTTATCTTTGCGACTGGTTCTTGAATTGACGAGTTTCATCTCAATTGCCCCCACTTCTTCATCTTTATCTTTTGTGTTAGTAAAATTTTTTTTATTCTTGGAATCGTTCGTAGTTTCTTTTCCGTTTTTAATTTGGCTTTCTGCTTTCTCAATTTTCGGTTTAATATCGGAACTGTTCGAATTCGACTTACTCAATGTTTTGGTTGATACTTTTACATCTTTTTTCACATTTTCCCTTTTGTCAGAAGATTGAACTTGAGCTTTGTTTGAGGCATTTTCGTTTGTGTCTTTTTTAAGTTTTATTGGAAGTAAATCATTGGGCGATGGACGCAATGGTAGAGGTTGTAGGTTAACTACCAGTCGACAATGCATGCCCATTGCCCGTGCGAGTATAATAAATAAGAAGACCATATCTTGTTTACAGCGCGCCTCCTTTCGTTTTATCAGGCCATGTAACTCATCGATAATGCCATTTTTTGTCTTGGCACACTTTTCCGGATACAAATTTGGGCTATTAAGCTTGATGACCGTCTTAAACCATGTAATAAACGACTGGAAATATTTAAGCTCAGTCCCACGTTCAGTGGGATAGGCATTTTTGCTCGGCAATAATTTGAGTGCAGCCTGCATAAGTGATGTATCATTTATCAGTTTGTTGTAACGATAACTTCTCGCAAACATACACAGCAAGCTGATCTTGTGCAATTCTAGTTGACGATCTTTTAGATCTCGGTTAAGTCGACGCTTGAAGGCCATCTCCAATTCTTCCTTTGTCTTTTCCTGATTGGTGCGTGGTTGCCTTGTCGGCAAATCGACATGAATCTCCAAATTGCCATCACGTGATAATTCACTAATGGCGGTGCTGTCACCGTCCGGCTGACTTTCATTATGATCGTCATTCTGCTTAGCGCCTGAAAGACAACGGTAAGAGTTGTACAATGGCGCCAAAACTAAGTGACATGTGAACACTTAAAAAAGAAGAAATGGAGCAGTGGGACATACATATGTACATGCGAGCAAAACAGCTTTTTTCTTTAATGTTTTTTATTTAACATTCGCGTTTATTGATTTTATGTGCATTTCTTTTTATTTAAGTAATCTTGCTTTGAATACATTCAGTTAACATTTACTAAAAGTTCACTAAAATTTGCACCTTAATTATGTGTCTTCATTTTGTTTTTTTTTTTGCAATAATTATGTTTAATATCTTTAGTTTTTTATTCTTTAAGAATTAAAAGTGAATGCAGTTTTACTAAAGTAAATTCGTTTAACATCTTCAGTACTAATTAATAATTTTTCTAAATATTTGTTTTCTATTTGTGAAACACATTTATTGTAAGTAATTTAAATCCTTTTAGTTTTATTTAATGTTTTAGATTATTGTATTTTGATATTGAAAATTTGAGTCTTTGATTTAGCACAACATATTTTAATATTTATGGTTGCATTTGAAAAAAAAAAACATTTAAAAGATTAAATAAATGCGTTTCTGTGATATTTGTTGCAAACCATATACATATATTATTTTGATTCAATAAGAGCATTATGTGCAGACATACAATGACGTTGAACGTTTAATAAAAACACATACTATTTAATTATTTGAGAGACCTGTGAGACCATAAACTAACATTACTACAGACCAGTGCAGAGTCACTTTCAATCTTCTTCCTCTTTTAATATTTAAAAACACGTATACGGGTTACGCCTAGTAGTTAAGTCTTACTAAATACTTTGACTAATAAAATCAACAACCAAAAATCGCCTTTGCATCGTTGGTGATTTTTTTTTCTTTAATAAATTATAAAAAGCACAGTTTAGAATTATTTGATCAATACTTATGAGGAAAGCGTTTAAAAATGTTAAAACAAGCGTATCTTATAGTTTTTAATGCAATATCAGACCAGTTATACTGCCGCAGAGCTGATAACTATACAAGTTTGTATATATTTTTAAAAAACTTGCCGTTTGTAAACACATTTGAATTACAAAGAAGCAAAAACCTACGCAGTCTCATATGAATCGATTTGGAAGCTACAATCAAACAGTAATTATACGAAGAGAGCTACTAAACTCATACCACCACCATTAGAGTCAAACTACTTGCGTTTCCTACCTGCAACTTCCTCCCAATCGGAATCATCGGTGTCGCCCCCAGCCACTATTGTCGATGCTGGCCGCGTTTTAGTGTGGCGCTTGACGCGCGTTGACTTAGTCTTGCTCAACTTCGAAGGGCCATCATCAATTGTTTGGCTCTCAGTATTTGTTGCATAGTTTTGATTTTCGCCCAATGCAAGCAGTGCGTTGACATCCAGTGCCGAGGAGTTAACAGCAATTTCTGTGTTATCATGTAATTCCTTTACGGCAGCACGCTTGGCAAGCGTCTCTTTGGCACGCTCCAAGCTGTTTGCGTTTTCGAGTAGATTACGAAAGTCGAATGCCTTTGTTTTGGCATTATCATCAAGACTTGAGTCGTTGTTGTCCTCAGAGCCGGAATCAGAGAGATTTGCAACGCCCGCATTGCAATCGAATACGGGTGCTGGCGATTTTTCTTTCTGTTGTTCGTCATTTATTCCGGCTGATGTGAAGAAACTCGAATGTAAGTCCAAATCTTCAGGATTTACCAAGTAGTCATCGACACTCGAATCGCTGCTGGTGTCATCATTATCAACATCATCTTGTTGATCACCGCTTTCATTGGGCGTTGTGGCGTTTTTTGAGGCCGTTACACGACTGGAGCCAGACGCCGATGCCGAGTTTGTCGGAGATGTTGGGAATGTTTTTGGCGGCGGTCGGTATTTGTTGTAAAGTTTGGCTCGCAGAGATTGCATTGGTTTACGTTTCTTAACTGAAGCACCCTTAATACCACTGGCTGGCTTTTGTTCACTGAAGAAAAATTGATCTTCAAGCAAAACAATTTCAAAATTGTATTTGTACATACCGCTTTCTTATAGCCCCTGGATTAGCGCTGGATTTCACGCTACCACTGGGACCACCTGGCGGTTTCTCAAAGTCACTATCATCATCGTCAGACGATTCGCCACCACGCACATCTTTGCCAGGCTTCCATTCATCTTCGCTCGCCGAAAACCCTTCTGACATTGACTCTTCCTCCTCGTCAGACATTTTTTGCTTGTGCGTCTTTTTAACTATCCTCTTAAACTCCGAACATTTACAAACTTTTGCCCGTTATTATACAGATTATCGATTTTTTACTGCGCAGTTTCAATGTAATGATACTTTACTGCCCAAACAGTTGCTCCTTAAAACCTATTTAAACAAATTAATGGCTCTGGTTTCGAACATTTCTGGCTGCAATGCACCCGTTATGTTCGATAATACTCAATTGTTTAAACAAAAACAACTAAAAAGCGTTGAAAAACGCGCGGAGAGCCAGTGCCAAATGGTTGGACGCAAGCTTCAAATGAAAATATGCACGAAAACGCCAGAAACTACTTAAATGTTTATGTTTGCCTGAAATAGCACTGGCTGTAAGTCATTTCAAACTTGGAAAGTTGAAACACTCACAAATATGCAACTGGTGCAGCAGATGGACAGTTCACTATAAGATTCTTTTTTTTCGTGAACAAAAGTTTGTTTATGCCTCCAGTCAAACAGGATTTATATTTGATTTGAAATCCATTTAATATTTCATTTAACTTCTATTCAAATATTGTTACGACATTTTTTATAAAAACTTATTTTACGTTTTGTAACAACTTGGCAGTCCCACAAAATGAAGGCTTCCACTATTTAATACAACACCGCAGTATTAATTTAGCGTATGTCGCCCTATATTTGCGGGAGATATGTCTTATTCCTCCATGTATTTGTAATACACCCATTAGTCTGATGGCTAAAAAACCTTTTTTTTCGTGAAATTTTGAAATAGCGACTAATACTAGCCATTTTGGATTAATATTTAGTATAGGGGCTAACCAGCGTCTACTCCGGCATGTTGGATATTTACCATAAAACCATCTGCATGAGTGAAAAAATAAAAATTGGTGACGAAGACAGGATTTGATTTATAAGCTGAAGGAGCACTATCAATGGATTCTGCCGGGGAAGAATTGCACCCAAACTGGCGCGCGTTGGCTACCATTCATTTGCCATTGAAACGGTTCGTGCGTGAAGGTGACGAATTTGCGGAAAAGGGAGTAATCCCAAAGAAAAAATTCCAAATTGAAGGTGTAACTGGAACCGAAGTACAGGAATTCTATGAACAAATTGTACTTACTGCACCTACATCTCAAAATGTACGAACTGAGAAACCACGCCGAATTGATAAAAGATCTAGGGAGCATTTTCAACCGTTTGAGCAATCCAAGTACTTTAACTACGCAACAAGCAATAACGTAACCGAGTTAAAGAAAATGAAAATTTCTGCAGACAACATGGACACGCGTGATCTTTACGGCTGGACAGCACTGATGATGGCATCGTGTGAAGGCGCTGTAGACTCTGCAGCGTGGCTTTGTAAGCTGGGAGTGGATAAATATGCAAAAGATAAGGCAGGAAACACAGCAACGGATTTAGCGCGAAAGAAAGGCCATCTCGCTATAGTTTGCCTATTGGAAGATCAATTAAGTGTTAGTGACGACCGCCAAAAAAACCGCGTAACAGAGCCATTAGAGCCCTTTTATTGCTCTACTTGTAAACGTTCTTTTACAGAAACTACCAAACGTTCACATCAAACATCCACGGTTCATCAGTTTAACGAAAGATCAAATGTGCCTGCTAATAAGCTTAACAAATTCAATATATCAGTTAAGAACCGTGGATTACAATTGATGGTCAAACAAGGATGGGACAGAGAGCACGGACTGGGACCAACACAAAGTGGTCGCTTGTATCCAGTAAAAACTGTGCTACGTAAATCACGCACTGGGATCGGCATTGTTCAGCCAGCGGCCCGTGTCACACATTTTGATGCGTTTGACATACGAGCCACTCAACGCAGATCACCTTTGCAACAACAGCGCCAACCAACTCGAGATGAAATGAAGCGTGAAAAATTTCGCGAATGGAAACAAAATCGACGTTTAAGACGGGAACTGACATAATATGCTAATAAAGATGATCATTAGTTTATTAAATTGTTTCTTACTGTTTGTTTCATAGCTTTTTATACCCTGCACACATAGTGTATCAGGGTATATTGGGTTTGTTTGAACGAAATGTATGTAACGCACAGAAGGTGGGGAGGGGGACCCCAAAAAGTATATATTCTTGATCAGGATGACAAGAGAAATTGATTGAGCCATGTTCGTCCGTCTGTCCGTCCGTCCTCACCAACGGTTCTCGGAAACTATAAGAGCTAGAGACTTGAAATTTGGAAGGTAGACTCGAGATGCTCGGCAGCAGATCAAGTTTGAATGGTTTTATGCCACGCCCACTCCTTCCCGCCCATTCAGCACCGCCCACGAACATTCAAAGAGTTAGAAACTTGAAAGTCAGTATGTAGTCTCAGTATAAGTAGCTCTACAAAACTGCATACCACAATTTTTCCCCCTCCACTTCATTTCCCCTCCCCCAGTTGTTTTCTTAAAAATGATATATCTCTGAAACTATTGAAGGTACAAGCCTGATGTTTTGTAGAGCTCAGTAAATATATATCTTTAAAACTGCGTACCACAAATTTCCCCTCTCTTTGATTGTTACCCCTTAGAGACCTACAAATTGAAATTTTTAATAAATTCCACACTTTATTTTACTTAAAATTACTACATCTTTCAAACTGTAATAGGTACACACATGAAAGTCGGTACGTAGACTCAGTATGTATAGATCTACAAAACTGCATTCCCCAATTTGTACCCCTCCCCTTCTTTTCCCTCCCCCAGTTTTTTTTTTAGAAATGCTATATCTCCGAAACTATTGAAGGTACAAGCCTGATTTTTCGAATACAAGCTCAGTAAATGTATATCTTTAAGACTGCATACTACAAAACCCCCCTCTTTTTGATGGTTACCCCTCAATCACCCACAAACTCAAAACTTTTGTAAATTCTACATTTTTTGGGGTGTCAAATCAATGTGTTTGTAGATTGAGGGTGTGGCACCGCCTACTATGTGTACAGGGTATTATATAGTTGAGAATACTCAACTATACCGCCCTTACTGGTTTTTTTTTTTTTGTTTACACTATATTTTATTGATATTAAATAAAACTAAATTGTTACAAATAGTTTGTTTTGCCATATTTTACAAACAAAGAGAAAAAATATCTTGTGCACACAGTAAATTGAATTCATTATATGCACTTAAATTTATAGATTTTGTATGTAATTATCTTTAATTAACTTAGTTGTATGATTATTTAATAGAGTGACTATTTTGCACGACATAAAAATTGCTCGAAACATTTCATTATTGTCTATGTTTTTTATTAAATGTTTCAATATGTTATTTATTTAATTTTTTTTCATTCTTTGAACTTTAATGTATGTTTACAATTATGTATATACAAATTAACTACACGACTTCCATTCAGTGTATGTAGTAATAAATCAAATGACTACGACGGCATTTCAGCAACCAAAACAGTGAAACGATACAAAACTCGGTTAAAGCTAGATACTTCGTACATAGAACGACATCACTTCTAAACACATATCATACCTAATCATCAATGATTCGACGAATGACACAATTTGGTTAAAGATGTCATTCGGCGATTCATTATGGCAAACTAATAAAACATTGCTTGTCGGCTGCATAGACAAGTTAAGCCGATGGGAAACACAAAAGAACATAAAACTAAAGACAAGGTGTATTAAATTAAAATATTTGCTTGTGCACGCGGAAAAAGTCTTCTAGAGCATCTATGTGGCCTAGTGCTTTGGATCTTTGTTGTAGTCGACATAGACTCGAACCACTTCGCCGGAATATTTTCGTTGTGACGGCATAAAGTAAAAGTCAGGTGTGTCGGCGCCACCGCTTGAATTAAGACGCGGATCTTCGCGTGAACGATCACGGCCGCGACGTTCATCACTGTTTTGGCGTTGTGCCCGCCGATCTTGTGTGTAGTAGCCTGATGGTTGCATATTGCTACCTTGCTGATGATATTGCTGTCGTGGCAGTGAGTAAGCACGATCTGCATACGAGCTACGCGAATAGGGACCACTTCCGGTGGCGGCAGTCTCCTGTGTGCCGTGATGCCGATCGTAGCGATCATAGTGTCCATGTCCATTGCCGTTGCGCTGAGCATGACTGCTACTGCTGCGCCCCCCATTGCTGCGATATTCTTGTGCACCGCCTCCACCACTGCTCTTACTACCGCCACCACCGCCGGCACCGCCGCCACTGTTGCCATTTGTACTCTCATAGTACATTTGCGATTTACTGGTGGGCGAATGTGACAATGGCAGCGTTGTTTGTTGGCTGCTAGTTGTTGAACGGTTGCGTAATTTGTCCTTTGCTGTTGTGCTTGTTGTTAAATGTTTCTCCTCTGTTTCACCGTAAGGATCGAAAGCATAGTTTGTGTTTGATGCAAATTCCTTCCAAGGTGAGTTTTGTATCAAGTTTTCCTGCAAAATATTTTATTATATTTATTTTTTTTTTGCAAAATCTTCTGTTCTCCTTCGAGATGCTCAACCAGTCAGCATTTGATTTTTTTTTTCAATTGTAAATCGTTTTTAAAAAATTATTGTTTTATTTAATTCAAAATGCAACGTGCTTGTTTTGTTAACAAATAATATTGCATCAGCAGAGTGCACCGAAGACGTTGGGAGCTCTATTCAAAGTTTGATTTGAGAAAGAAATACGACCAGTCAAAACTCAGTTTATGCTAGTTTGTAGAGAGGATGTATTATGAACATGATTAAAAGTACATATGAAGTGTGTTAATTAAATGTAAGGTGAACTTTTAATTTTTTTTAATTTACATAATGATAACGATAAATTCTAGAATTGGCCAGTTCCATAAGTAAATTGATTCGCACTTCTTGATAAACTCATGCAGTTACTGAAATATAATATTATTATCTACATTCATATGTACATTTTGTGTGTATACAAGTAATTAGTAAACTTTTATAATAAATCGATTATTGCAGTAATTTGGTGATAGTACAAAATAGCACAACTGAAATGCTGACTGGTTCGCAAAGACAACAAGATTGACAGAAATAAAGACAGAGAGACACAAAGCCAAGACAGAAAGTTTAGTAATAATTTAGTTCAAACATAAAAAATGGCATGTCTCATACGTTTTGAAACCGTTCAAATTTGTCGATAAAGAAATTTTTACTAAGTAAACAAATATAATTTACAAATTTGTACTGATCTCAAATCGCATTAAGCACACGCGCGAAATTAGTGAACATTATGTATTATAGAGTAGAACAGAAAGTTAAAATTGCTTAAAAGATAATACAGAAAAATGTCGTCGACAATTTCAAATAACTTTTAATCATACCAATTAATGCGTTCTGTATTCAAGTTGAGGTAAAAATAATTTTAATTTAGACAAACGCGTTTCAAAAAAGAGATAGTTTAAAGATCCACACTGCCGATAGTTTTTTTTTTTTAGAATAAGTTTGTTTTTTGTGTGTGTGTGTGTGTGTGTAGGTTGTTTTTTTTTCTAATTAAAGCAATATACATTAAAAAGTTGTTCGATATGTGGCAGTATGATTTAAGTTTTGCTTTGGTGGAAAAAAATTTCTTTTTTGATTTATTATAGATCGCTAGAGGGCTGATAACGTTGATGCTGTCGTTGCTGATACATCCGCCATTCGTCGGGTATTACGTAAACAAGCTTTAAATAGTTTTCATCAAATTAAAGTGAAATTAATCAATTTTTAGAATGATTTTTTAATCAAAACTTTTCTAACTAAAAAATGCGATTTAGTTGGCGAAGTTACAAAAATGTACAAACCTTTGTGTTTTTACTTTTCCTTGAAGTTTTGTAAATGGTGCAGAACGCTTGCACCAACGCCAATAGCACCAGTGCGGCAATAAGGCCGAGCACAATGTAAAGTCGTGTCTCCGAAAGATCAAAGAATGAGAGCTTTACATCATCATCATCATCCGTAGAAGTTTTATCTACAAGCCGTTGATTTGAATTACACAATCAAAATTGAAAAAGTTCGAACTTACATTCCAAAGCTTCAAAGTCCAAGAATTGTGGATCGACTGTCAATGAACCTACTTTACCAGTGGCAATCTGATCTTGCAGTGCGGCCTTAATAACATCAGCATTCTTCTGCAAAGCCTCTTCTGCATTCTTGTCAATTGCGTTAGTCTCTAACGCGTGTATCTTTTCGACATTGGCTTTATCGAACATAGTTTGTACTTTTGCAATCATACTAGTACCTTGCCTATGAAAGACAATGAGACATGCCGAACGTTACATAAGTTTGATTAAAATATTGCTTTAACATACTTTTCGAAGCCAACAATGTCGGTCTTGTAATAGCCGGGAATCGAATTAAGAATGCCATTAAAGGAGTCTGAGATTGTAGCAGCTAGATTATTGAACTCTACAGTGCCCGGATTAGGCGCTTCAAAGGACTCAGCCAAGTTCATTAATTTCACGCCTACTGCATAGACTAAGCGACTCGGCGCTGGCGTGCTTGTCCCGATGAACACTGATTCCAGTTCTGCAAATGAAAGTGAACATCAATTGAGTAAATTTAAAGGCCCGGTTATAATTGGTGGTTTGAAATTTACCTTTGCCACACGACTTTAT
Source organism: Phortica okadai (assembly GCA_034638295.1). NCBI lineage: Eukaryota > Metazoa > Arthropoda > Insecta > Diptera > Drosophilidae > Phortica > Phortica okadai. The sequence goes on from CM067851.1 coordinate 8,855,378, forward strand.
GCACACACGTTGCGCTGAAATGGCTGGCACCTGTTCGTGTTTGCGTGTCTTCTTATTGACCACATTGAACGCACCGCCCAAAACAGGAAAGAATAGATAGAGACAATGATCATCTGTGAATGAGAGATCATGTTCATCGTTGCTGACGCGTTTTCTTGTGAACTCTAAGATGGTAACGCCGCTGTCAATGCGACCAGACGCATTGTATATGTCCTGACGTTGATCCAAACTTGGCGGCGCATAACCATTCAGCCATGTGTCCATTAAAAATGGTAAGCCAGTGCGGCCATCAACCCAGCCAATGATTGCATCTGTCTGTGACATCTTTTCATCGTTACTGAAGCCAATGCCAGTCCAAGTTTGTGTATTCGAAGTCTCGATATGCCAGCGCATTTCATCGCCTCGACCAATCGTCTCCCAGGCTGCGTAGTACTCGCAGCTATGTGACTCCGGTGCACAATTCGATGGATATTTCCAATGGCCAAAGCAATCGTTGTTTAGCACATTCGTACTCAAATCGCTGCGGTTGGTGCTACTAGTAGATTTCTCTTTTTCTGCCAATCAAAAAAAGAGAAAAAAAAAACGCGTAAGTACAACACGAAAAGATTCGTCGTAGTAAAGAACACACCAAAGAAGTTAATCTGAGCAACGCCACGTTGCATCTGGTGACCGTGATATTTTAATTCGTCAATTTTATAGAAATTTTCAAGTGTTGACTTTTGCGCTTCTGGTTTCTTCGATTCCTGGCCCTTGGCCCAAATGACATGTGTCAGTGCGTCATCTAGTGTATGATCCGTTGGTTCATTGGCAACCAATTTCTTTCGGAAAATGATTGTTGTAACGCCATCTTCTTCAAAGCCGGTGCCCAGCGCCAAGTCGGATTTGCCACCAAAGATTTCATCAAGACGCGGTGTTGAACGATCACGAGAGTAGTAGTCACCAACGCGACTGGCCATGCCGCGTGCGGAGCCAATAACGATATCCGTACAGTCCATAGGATTAAAATCATGTCGTGGGGTATACGGATTCAATTTGTACTGTTGATCTAATTAAGACAGAGAAGACACTCAAGTTTAACTCTAAATTTTAACACTGAGAATTCAGATAATGAATTGTTGCGATACGATCTAAGGTTAGTACTGAAATGTGTATGGTGTTGAAATTTTGAATCCGGACAAGTTTATACCTGGTAAAGCAACCTGGTTTGTTGTAACAAGTTTTTTGATGGGGGCACTTGGTTCACTCTTCGGCTCGGGCTCGCTTTTCGGTTCCGGTTCGCTTTTAGGTTCTGGTTCACTCGTCGGTTCCGGTTCGCTTTTCGGTTCTGGTTCACTCTTAGGTTCCGGTTCACTCTTCGGCTCTGGTTCACTTGTTGGTTCAGATTCACTCTTCGGCTCTGGTTCACTTGTTGGTTCAGGTTCACTCTTCGGTTCCGGCTCACTCTTGGGTTCCGGTTCACTTGTTGGTTCTGGTTCGCTCTTAGGCTCCGGTTCACTTGTTGGTTCCGGTTCGCTTTTAGGTTCGGGTTCACTTGTTGGTTCCGGTTCGCTTTTAGGTTCGGGTTCACTTATTGGTTCCGGTTCACTCTTAGGCTCTGGTTCACTCTTAGGTTCTGGTTCACTTGTTGGTTCTGGCTCACTAGTTGGTTCTGGTTCACTCTTAGGTTCTGGTTCGACTCCGGACTCTGTCGCAGTCGGTTCTGTGAGCATTGTTAATGGTGGACAAAAGAGAGGAAGTGTTTTTTTGAAGGTTAGCGGATAGAATTTTGGGTGCAAACTTTGGGTAAATATGCATTGTGTCAACATAAAATTGTAGTATTAAGTGGTAGCATTAATTGTGTTAACAGACAGACCAATATTTCATAGAAACAAAATAATTTTTCCTTTATTCATTGGCTTGGAAAAGAACACTTAAGATTAGTGCAAGCTTCCACAGACTACATATTAATTACTACAATTACAGGTTGAGAGCGCTATAGATAGGGAAATTTAAATGTTCTGTTTTACCTGTAACTTGCCGAGTCTTGCGTCCCGAGTTACTGCTGACGCGATAAGACACGCTGGTAGCAACTGAGGTTACTCCATCCATAATGTTGTGATTTTCATAGATATCGTGATTTGCAACGCGCTTAGCTTTTGTAGCGCTTGGCTCCGATGTTGGTTCTGGTTCGCTTTTAGGTTCTGGCTCACTTTTTGGTTCCGGTTCACTGGTAGGCTCTGGCTCACTCTTTGGTTCTGGTTCACTATTTGGTTCAGGCTCACTTGTGGGTTCCGGTTCGCTTTTTGGTTCAGGTTCACTCTTTGGCTCTGGCTCAGATTTTGGCTCAGGTTCACTTGCAGGTTCCGGTTCACTTTTCGGTTCTGGTTCTGAGGAAGGCTCTGGTTCAGCAGTAGCTAATCCATCCAAATTTGTAGTCAAATCGCCAATGTCACGTAAAAGCGGAAAGTTTCTACATTCTTTTGTCAAGCCACGTGGGCGCCAGCCTAGACCAACCCATGAAGTACTATTCACCTTTAGAACAATCTCAATTTCCTTCTGTTCTTCCAGCAAACGCCAATACAACAGATAGTCCGGCGACAATTGTTTCTTCGAATAAGTGCTCAAGTCCAAGTTGGTGGACTTGTAGGGTGAACGTTTATTGCAACCCAAACCGTACCAGCCAAAGTTGCAGTAGCATTGCTTGCGTGGCAATGTCGTGCCGCCGACATCGACACACTTGCCTTGAACACCGCAATCGGCATTGCTGGTGCATTCATCATAATATTGACACTGTGGTCCGTAGTAATTCTTATCGCACCTACACCGTGAAGGAAAATATTTTCCATGGTTTGAGCAAGTTTCCCTAAAGTCCTTGCGATTTTTCACATCAACATCGGCACAAGACCAGAAATGATAGCTGGTCGAAAATTCGTCGGCCTGGCGTTGCAAGCGTAGTGTACAGTTGTGACATTCGAAGTCCTTGGGCAAATTAACTTGGAACGATTGTGCACTGCAATTGGAAAGGTTTTAGTTTGACTTCAAACGTTTATTTACCAAATTTTATCTAAAGAGGCTTTTCAGTACACTTACGTTACACCCGTGCTCACGTACTCGGAGCCATTGACATGCGGTGTCAAATCTAGCACAGGTCGATCCAATGCATCCAACAGTTGAAGTCGGAAGCCGCCCTAGAATGAGTATGAATAAGAAAATGTCAATGCACTGAATTGCATAATTTATTTTATGGCTGTTGTAAATAACTTAAATTGTTACTATAATAACCGACAAACAATGAAGCCGAGTGGGAATTTTGCCTTAATTTAATGTTGCACTCAACGCAGTGTGAATATTCTGGCCGTGGAACGAAAACGTAAAGAATGCATAACGCAATCTTTGGCGTTGACTGAACATGTTGTAATTAGTATACATTTTTTTTTTTTTAATTAAAACTTATTCTTGTAAAAATAAAAATGCAGAAATTGCACTCCAACCAAGTGAAATGAGTTCAACTGATTGGCATGAATAATTTAAACTGTAACACAAATATCATGTAACTTGTAATTTTTTATACAAATAAAATCGCTTTGAAGTCCTGAACTTATCTGTTTTTTAATATATCCTGGTTATTTGTTAACTATGACATTTTTCCAATATTGAATAAAAAATTGGTAAATTTTTCATACAAAAGCGACTTAAAATAAGTAAGAGTGCTCTAGATAGATGTTCTGGACCGCTCTTCGTATTTAAACCTTTTATCACAAGGTAGGGCAGGTAAACAGAAATAAATTTTAATTTGATATTTGAGTTGGGTACAAATAACTATTTTGCATGAATATTAAAATGAAATATAATTTCTTATAAACTATACTACTACCAAAGTAAGTTTAATAATTTTTTTACAATGACTCACTAAACAATTCATCCAATAATTATTGATTTGATTCTAATCAAATATAAACAAAAAATAGTTAAGTACTTATTAAAAAAAAAATAATTTAAAACATGTCATATGAGCTGCTAAAATAATGATTAGATTTGGCTAACTTAACTCTCTTCGTGTATGGCTGTAAAGTCCATAAGTAAGAGTATAAAATATATAACATAGTTGAACAATGCTCTTGGCAAGACTTGTGTTGGGCTTATTTCCTGCCCAATGTGCAATAATCACTAACCCATGGCATGGCATTGCCAGCTCAATCAGCAGAGATAATCATTACTGGGTCTAATGAAATGGAATTATACACTACGTCAGTAATTAATGTTTTATGGCAAAAAACTTATCGTGCAAGACACTTGTAGAGGGAAATTATCAACATTAAAAAAAAAACAATTTGACATACAGTGGGTTACCCTCTCCGTTGGCTTTTTAGTGCTATCACATTTTGGTCATGGATGACACTTCACTCTTAATGATCTTGAGAATATCTCAAGTATTCTATACATTTCATTTTGATTAGTTGAAATAATAATTGAAAAATTCACTGCTCAGGTGCTCTTCAATATTGTGTGTTGAAGTTAGTTAGAAAACTGCGGTGCGCGTGTACGGTTCGAAAATTAGTATCTGAGAATTTTGAAAATGACATTGGTCAAAATTATTTGTACATTGCTTTTACTGCAATGCATAAATGTCCTACGAGCGGATAATCCCGTTGATCCCGAGTCACCACGAGCTTGTTATAAGTGTGAGGGTATTAACTGCCAGCGACCAATAAAGGATAATGTCACCACCGTTTGTGAGGATGAATTGGACATTTGCGTTACCATCTTTGATGGCAGTAAGTTGCATTTAGTGAAACTAAAAAATCAAATATCGTATGACAAATAACATTGCTTAAAATTATTTATAGATACGGTTACAGCCAAAGGTTGCTTGGGTAAAATACATGAAATACATCGGTCCAAGTGCACAAAGAATAGTCCTGAGTGCAGTAAATGCTTTGGTCAGCTTTGTAATGATAAAGGACGTGTTGACTTCAAGTGCATTGTCTGCGATTTTAAAGAGGTTAGTTCTCAATTGAAATGATGAGATGCAACACATTACAGATATTTTAAATTTGCAGAATTCCAAGTGCGTCGATGATACAAGTGATATAGCTGCCGTGCAGTGCCCCTCGCCCACCGCACAGAACTCTTATTGTTTTGTGCGCGATGCTGGTTTCAATGAAATAACGCGCGGCTGCTCTGTTCACTTGCAGGACCAGCTAGACTGCCAGCGTGACAAGAAATGTTCACTATGTTTGTCACAGGATGCCGACACTGGTGCCTGTAATACTTATGAGTTGTATGGTCCAAGATCAGGGGCATCCAGAAATGTGCTGACCTTTAGTTTTGGTGCATTTTTCTTACTTTTAGTATCGAATTTGTTAAACTAATCAGAGTGAAGGCAAATTAATGTTTAACCAAGTATACTGAAATAGTTTTGTCAAAAAAACAAACTCTGAGATTTAGCGATTTATGGCACTATTATCAAAAATATAATATCGAAAACTAATGCCTTATCTTGTTTGTTATTTGGTTCTCTGTTTATATAACATGCGATTAGACATATTGATTAAAATTGATTTGGTAACAGATTTTTTCGTTTTATTATCAGAATATTATATTTGATTATTCTTCGTACAATTAACTTTTCCAAGAACATTTTTTGTTTTGAATTTTTGAAAAACCGTGCTTGAGGCACGTGCTTTGAAGTTTATGGGACACGTCACCTTGATAACGCACCATTGCTTTATCGGTTTTGTTTCAAAGTATAAGATTTTACTTTTTTTGATATTCCAATTCACTATGATTTGATTTAAATATCATGGAATGTAGCAACTTTTAAAATATTATTTCTATTATACATATGTATGTGAGTAATTCTTAATTGCCTAATGATAAGTGTTCCCCGAAATTTGCTTTGTTGTAAAAACGTTGTTGTAAATACTTTGGAAAATTTTGCCTTCTTAAATAAAGTGTCAAACAATTCTAAGCATTGCACAATCGAGCAAAATACCACCCATCAACTACATGGGACACTTGAGTGATAATTTACCCTATATAATACCAACAAAACACTTCAAGTGTCTTTCAAGTACAAATCAAGATCAAACAACTAATAAAATGGCTTGAATCTTTACACTTTATCACACAATTTTTTGAACATGCAATCCAACTGGTACCAAATCGTTGCGCTGCTTTTAGCAGTGATATTGGCAGGACATACGGAAGCCAATACAGTCAAGACTTGCCTTAGTTGTCGTGGCATTGACTGTCAGCGTACAACGCTCAACCAAACAGTTCAGTGTACAGACCCACTTGATTATTGTGTCACGATCTATGAGCATTGTAAGTCCATAGAACAATTGAATTATAATTTTCCTGATTTTGAACTAATATCATTTTCAAAATTAGCACGAGTTGAGTACAAAGGCTGCTCGTTGGAGATACCGCCTACTCTGCGCCGACGCTCGGAAGCAAACGTATTTGAAATTCACAAATGCAACACAGATCGCTGTAATGGCGTTGGATCCATCGTATACACCTGTCTACAATGCGATTCGAGCGAGGATGTTAATTGTGCTCAGAATCCTCTAACCCTTAAAGCATCGCTTTGTGTTGCACCCACAGCGCCCAATTCGTATTGTTATGTACGTTCGTCTACCGGTGGCCGTGTTCAACGTGGCTGTGCAACATCCGTTGTAGAACAAGAGGAATGTTTCGCTGATAGCAACTGTATGCTGTGCTCGCCCGGCGACATCAGACATTGCAACAATATACCAGTTGCGTAAAACAACAAGGAGTCAGTTTTCGAAATAAAATATATATGGGGTTTGCAGTGTTGAAAGTCAATTAATTGGCTTTGCCATATTATAAAGTTTATAATATTGTATAAATATAACAATAAAAGAAATGGAACATCAAATTTGAATAAGAAAAATAAATATTTTTGAGAAATGTAAGTTTTATGATCTGATATGTATATAGTCGGCAATAAATAAACGGATTGGTTAGAAATTTTTTAAATAAAGTTAATTCTACTTATTGTAAATGTAAATGCTGTACGCAAGTAAATGGAGGAGTGGAATGTGTTAAACATGTTTTATGAGTTTTTAACAGTCATACATATATCAAAAAAAAAAAATGGTTTCAAGGCTCAAAAAACTTTTTTAAGTTTAAGTGTTAAGTTTAAATAAGTGTTTTAATTTAATTGTAATGGACATTTGTAAAAGGTTGTTTTTTGAATAATATTTCATATTTTATTCAATTAAAATTTATATTTATGTATAAAAAGACCAATAAAGTGCTAATTATTTTAATTAACTAGAACCCAACAATTATTAATTCATGAATTTTTTTTTAATAAAGCAAATTTGGTCGTTCTTAAATAATATGTTCATAGCAATAACTATAAAAAACTTTTAATATGGTGTCAATAAGATATCTAATAAGCTTTAATAGCATTTCCAAACAAAAGAGAAGCAAATCAATTTCTTGTTAATTTTTATAAACCGTTTTTATTAAATGATACTAAAATTTTATGAATCATGTGTAACATTTACCATATTTGTTGCAAAAGCAATGTGAAAATCATTAATTTCGTAAGGAGCATGTGAAAAAGATTTAGTCGCACTATATTTTTGTAACGAGTACGTGGTCTTTTCTTTTGAGTAGTTCATTTTATATATCACAAGATCATACTCAATTGGTTTGTTAACATATAAAATTGAATAACAATAAAAACAAACTTGAACCTGTTTGCGCAAATTTTTCTTTTTATGATAGCATTATCTTTAATATTAATATCAGCTTATGAAATAAGTGGCTCCAAGACAAATGCTGTTGAGTGTTCTGAGTTGATATAAAGCACGTTAGTTAAGACTTCCTAGCGCAATAGGCAAACAGTTGACTGCAATGACAAGTTCATAACAAAAAATGCTTCAGTGTAGATTAAATGGTATTAAGGCAACACTCTTATTTGCCGTGTCAATAGCTTGTGTAATCAATATCCTTGAAGCGCGGCAATGTCATCACTGTTCCGGTATCAATTGTCAGCGTACAACTTCTAACCGCACTGTAAACTGTACGGACTCATTGGATGTTTGTGCAAGTATTTTTACGGGCGAAGCGGTAGAGGCGCAAGGTTGCCTCGAGGAGTTGCACGATCATTTACGCGCAAAATGCAAAGGAATACAACACAAGGATTGTCTGCTTTGTGATGACGATTTATGCAATAATGTTGGCCCACTTGACTATCAGTGTGTACACTGTGATTCGACAACGGTAATTGCACGAATTCTATTCAATTATATTATCTAAGGTGTGCTGACAATTTCAGGATGCTAATTGTTACACAAGCCCTGAGGATTTACGGCCGATCACTTGTGAGGTAACACGTTCAAATAATGCTTATTGCTTTGTACGAGTTCGAGGTGAACGAACCACACGTGGCTGTGCTGCTCAGTTAGCGGAACAGATAGATTGTTTGAATGACGCGGATTGCTTGCTCTGTTCACCGTTTGAGGTGCATCATTGCAATCGGGTCCAAGTTATAGCGGACGACTTAACATCGACCACTTCGTCAACACCAACGCCAACAACGAGCAGTACAAATAGTCCGCCGACCTCAACTAATCCAGATGGCGATACAAGTAGCAGTAGTAGCAGCACCACGAGCAGCAGTAGTAGCAGTAGCACTACGGACCCGGTGGTTTCTACATCGACAACAAATTCACCGCCAAGTACAGAAAATCCAGGTGGTGGTAGTAACGCATTGAAAATCAATTCATTGCAGATACTGTTCACGTTATTAATGGTTATTCTTGTGTTTCATTAAGTAATAATTTTAATCAAAGCGTGTATAATAATAAGAGATAGAAGAAACAATTCGCTTTAACACAAAGTAATGGATTGATCTTTTCGCGGGAAATAAATATTAAAAAATGCACTAGTTGCACTGTTTATGTTATTTCATATGTTCTTTAATCGTCCATTGACGAAGGGAATTGTTTGTCGTCAAGTCATGCGAAAATTTATGAGCTTTATCAACAAAGTAAGTTAATTGTTATAATAAATAACGATAAAGATCAACATGATTATTTTATAATTTGGTTATAACGTATAGGCAAAGTCCGGGCTAATCTCAGTGACAGTAGTTTTCAAAAATATACCGTCATTATTACTGCCGCAAACTATGCTTTAATTTATTACTAACATTTTAATTATTTTATTTTAATAAAATAATCGATAATTTTTGGTTATATTGTATGAATTAGTCACTCAATGAAGTATTATCTATATACATATTTATTATTTGTCGAAATATTTATGATAACGACACGCTAGTGACACTTACATTATTAATTTATGTTCGCTTAACTGTTTTTATGAGAATAATTTCGAATAGAGAATAAAACTTTGACGTATTTGTAACGCTTTAATTAATTTGTAGCGCTTATAAAATTGTATGTACATTAATTTAGCTGATGATTACTTTGCTTTATGAACCTATCCAAACGTCTAATCGCATGATACTATCAATATTTTCAATACCAATCTGATAAGCAGGAAAGAAAGAAAGATTTATATAAATGCAATTTCCTTCTACCCTTCATGTACCTTCTGACCATGCGTAAAATGCGTTTGTTGAGATCAGTGAGAAGTCCCATTCTAATGCGGCAATAATCAATGTATAGCGCAGTTGGTATTGTTTTTTATATGGATTTCCATTGCTTTTACTTCTTTTTTTCCGACTTTTGTTATAAATAACAATCAAAATTTCACTTGTGCCGCTTTATCGGGCGTAGAGTTGCGATTATAAAGCAATAACGCTCGTTGGCTACGATAACCGATTGAGACTGGTGCAAATCTATAAAAGGCGTTGTTGTCGTTTTAGCCAAATCAGTTTACCGAAATTTGTTAACAGTCGCGGCAAAAATGTTGCCGCCAAAGTTAAGTGCCAGCGTAGCACTTATTTTATTAGCTCTAACAACGAGCAGTCGAATCGGTAGGTGTGCACTTACGTACAAGGATAACGAATCATTAAAGGATATAATAATAATGCAGTGTTTAATGTGAAAAGTAACACATAAAAGAAAATAATTAAATAATATATACATAAAAATGAATTGAAAATTATTGAATAAATATTATTCAACCCTGTGTATTACACCGTATAAAAATCGATAATATCGACTGATAAAAAATCAATAAACAAAAAAAAAAAATTATTAATTAAAAAAAAATGCGAAAAAAATGCAATATTGATTAAACCTGAAATGTCTGGTTATTTTCCTTCGATCAAATGTGTCACGTAGCTGTGAAAATACAAACTCGTAATTCGTGCTGTGAAATGCGATCCCATTTCAGAATTGTTCTATTTTTTTTCCAAAATGCAATTGAAAGCCAAAATCGCAAATACTCTTGATGATTAATGCCAGATTTTAAAATAATGTTTTTAATACATTCTCATACTGATAGTGACCACTTGAGTTGTCAATTACAAGATAGTTCAATGTGAAGTGATTGTCTTTTGTTATGACGAATGCTGATCGTTCTAAACTACAAAGCGATTAAGTCTTGTTGATATTTGTAAGACAAGTTAAAACAGGAAACAATTTACTTTTTATAGAAAATGAAACGATTTTTGTTTGTTTTTATCGCCCTTTAAGTTTGATATTCTGTCAAATTGCCAAAAAATCGTCGTCACAAGAAATACATAAGTGGTCTTGTATGATTGTGTCAAAGTATTTCTAAAAAAATATTCGGGGAATTTTATTATTTAGTGCTCATTTTTGATTTTAATATATTAAGAGGTTCACTACTAATATTTAAAGCCATGTCAACTGTGACAGTTGTAGCGCAGTGCCAACTAACACTCCCTTAAAACATTTGAACATTTCAACAGAACATCTAAAATTTCTGACCAAAGATCATATAAAACATTTAATCATTTGGGTTGATAACATATATTTTCATGTGTTCAGTCAACTTTTCACAGAGAAAGGAGATGATGACGATATAATGACAAAAAGTCAAACTTTCCATTAGAAACATTAAACGGCGTATAACAACTATAGGCCATGCTATGGCTCAAATTATAGGCGGTGTCCTTAAAGGATTATGCTTAAATTTTATAGGAAAATTCAAAGACATTGGTCAAGCATTGGAAAATCCCTTTGGCCAAACGAATGCTTATATAATATGAAAGTTTCATTGAATTCGCCCCGTATGTTGTAAACTAATAATTAATTTATTATTATTGTTAGCGATAGCCAAGAATAAGTCAATATTTAATCATACAGCGCATAAAAAGGCAATAAATAATTGTTATATTGACAATTGTCGCGATAAGAATTTCTTATAGAATTTCATAATGTTTGCGTTTTCAGCTCGTGTATTAGAAACGTAATTTTTGTTGACAAGGACGTCTTAAGAAAATCACGAGATTAGTGAGTTTTGTGGATTGCGAATTTCATAATGCTAACATGTTTATCAGCTGTAAATCATAGCGAAATTGTACTTTGATTTTCGGTTTTCTACTTATTTTTTCAGTTGAATGTACACATGTCTGGCATTCGGGACCCATAAATTGCTATAGTTGTGACAGTGCCGAAGATTGTGCTGTGAGCACGAGCACACTTAATAAATGTGTTGGTAACGATGCACAGACGTGTCTGACGGTATTCAATGCTGCAGGCGCCGTTATACAGCGCGGTTGCAGCGATGCTGTACAGGATCAATGTGATGTCGCTGATAATAGTTGCTACGAATGTCGCTCGCAGGGCTGCAATACGTTACAGACAAATACGGAATTGATAGATTGTTTGGTTTGTGATGCCCAAAGCGATGCCAATTGTATTTTCAATGTTGCAGCGATCACAGAGACAAGGCAGTGCCATCAAAGTTGCATAACGGCGCTATATCCGCGGACAAGTGATAAGAATGCACCAAGCGAGTTAGTACGTACTTGTCTGGACGATCTTGACTTGGATGACCGTGAGTCATGCGTCGATGGCAGTGCTGGCAATTGCATTGCTTGTACAACGGACAAATGTAACAATGTGCCATTGGGTGAACGCAGTAGTTGCTATTCTTGTAGCGGCGATGATTGCGAGGATGATCCCAAGGTGACAACATGTCGTGCGGTGGTTGAGCAGGAACAGTGCTTCATAGAGAGTGATGAGTTTAATAGTATTGTTAAAATGGGCTGCGCAAGCGAATACGATGCCGAAGATGTCGAACAACTTTTGCGGAATAAGCGCTTATGGCTTTGTCAGGGCGACAACTGTAATACATATTCGGCAATGCCACAGCCTCACACATGCTCGATTTGCAGCTCGCGTACTGATCCAAGCTGTGCTACTACACCGGCACTGATTCCGACAGACACTCACTGCAGCAGTTTGACCAATACCGATTGCTACGTGCGTTTACTTGAGAGTAAGTGATGTCCTTATAAATTTAAAAATTAGCAACCATAAGCATTTATACTAAAATTTAAAATATTAGATGGCCATACGGAACGCGGTTGCATCACAAATCTAGACGGAGACGATTACTACAATTGTTTGATTGGCGCAAATACAACAACGTGTACGACTTGCACAGGCGACAAGTGCAATATAAATGTAGGCGTGTTTTCAGTGTGCTCTAAGAACTTTTTTTTTCATATAATTTGATATCTTTCTTCTTTTAGTTACATCCTGTTGATCGTCTTAGCTGTCATGTATGCAGCTCAGAGGACTCAGCCACTTGTGAGACCTCTCCTGATGCAAATCAAGTCTGTCTCCTCTATACCGCTGCAGAGCAATGCGTGTCGACAATTGATATTAATGGATTTACAGTGCGCGGCTGCAGCTCCGAAGTGACGTGCGATGCTGGTAATGGGCAGACTTGCCAAATTTGCGAAGGCTCAAATTGTAATACTGATAATCTCAAGCGGAAATCCGATGGCAAGCCTGGTCAGTGGCAAGAACTACCGCTGAAGTGTCTGAGTTGCAGCAGTGCATCAGATTGTGCGAGCAGTGCCGGTTCCATTGATGTTTGTTCTGAGCAGGAGTATTGTGTGACAGTCTTTGATGATTCGGGTGCACTAACCGCCCGTGGTTGCAGCAGTGCCATTGAAAAGACATTCGGTTCTTACTGCGATGCAAATTTGGGAAACTGTTTCAATTGTAATTCAAATGAGTGCAATGCGGCCACCCTTTTATCGGATTACATTGAGTGTTTTTACTGCGATAGCTTAACTAATCCCGAGTGCGCACGTAATCCGACTTCGATTGTGACAAGAAGAAAATGTAATGGCAAATGTATGACGGCCTTGCATAAACGCGCGAATAGCTCGGTTTACGATTTGGTGCGCAGTTGTTTGGATGACAAGGATGAGGCAGATAGACTTATCTGCAGTTCGGGCAGCGACACTGAGTGCGTCGCCTGTGCGAGCGATGCTTGCAACACTGTTCAGTTGCCAGAGACTCGTTTGTCTTGCTATACATGTACCGACGATTGCGAGTCCTTTGATGTTGCTGAATGCGCCAACTATAATCCCAATGATAAATGCTATATACAGTATGACGATAAAGTTGATATTAAGGCAATGGGCTGTTACTCGGATTTGAGCGAGGAATTCATACAGGAGAATATTCATTTGTTGTATACATGCGAGGGCGATAATTGTAATTCGTTTGATAACCAACCAGAGCCAAACAAATGCGTTGACTGCAATTCGAAAGATAATACAGATTGCGCAGTGGACCCTGAGAAGATCGGCTCCGTGGACGAATGTAGCGTGAGACCCCACACGAGTTGCATGACTCGTTTGCTCAGCGGTACGTAATCTCATAAACAAATTCAAAAATAGTTTTATATTACATTTTTTAATTTTACATGATAGATGGATCAATTCAGCGTGGTTGCCTCACTAGCTTGGATACTAAAGATATGAAAGCCTGTTTATTGGGCACAGGCAATTGTGCCACCTGTAACGGCGTACTCTGTAACGAAGAGGTTGGTAATGATGGACAGTTGAAAGGTCACTACTTTACATCTAAGCATACAAAGAAAGCAATGATCTTTAAAAACCCTTAACAATTATTTAATGAACACTTTTTTTAACTATTTCAGATATATCCGGCCGATCGTCGACGCTGCTATCGTTGCAACACCGAGAATGAAGCCTCCTGTGGTAGTTCACCAGCCACAAGCAGCGCTTGCCCGCGTTATGTGGAAAATGATGGTTGTAGTGTCAAAGTGGTAGAAGGACACACTTATCGTGGTTGTCAGAGTGAATTTGCCTGTGACGATGCCGATAAGCAGCATTGCCGTGTTTGCACTGGCGCCGACAATTGCAACATTGTTGATTTGGTCGACAGCGACATCGGTTACCCGGGCAAGTGGCAGACACCACCAATTAACTGCTATACATGCCTCGACGATGAATGCGAAGCAGGGAATTTGGGCTCCCTTCAGAAATGCCAAGGAAATATTCAACAAAACTGTGCCACCGTATTTGATAGCAACAATGTTGTCGTACAGCGTGGCTGTTCAGATATGATATATAGCGGCGTATATGGTCAATATTGCGATGAGCACTCGAGTAATTGCAAATTCTGCAAATCGACTGGCTGCAATAATGCAAAAGAACTGAGCGTCTACGTCGATTGTTTATTGTGTGATGGTGCTGAGAATGGAGACTGCGTTGTTAATACTGATAGCATAACACGTAAAATATCTTGCCAGAATGCCTGTTTCACAGGCTTATATCCACGCAACAGTTCAGATGATACAAGCGCACTCGAGCTTGCCAGAGGCTGTCTGGACGACTTGGAGTATGAAGATCGGGAACTTTGCAGCACTGGTAACAAGGATCACTGCAAATCCTGCATTGGTGCTTTGTGCAATGAAGACGCAGTACCCGAGTCTCGTTTAAGTTGCAATTATTGCGACGATGAAGCCTGCACAAAGTTAACCTCACACATTTGCTCTGCTTACCGCGAAAATGATCAGTGCTATATTCATGTGGGTGATATGAAAATTGAAAGCATGGGTTGTGCCAGCGATTTGGAGACATCCTTCCTGTCATCAAATAAGCGTGACTTATTGCTGTGCAGTGGAGACAATTGTAATGTCAGGGAAAGCTTAAACGAAGATGGTATAGACTGCTTTATTTGTAATTCAACGAGCAATCCCCTTTGCGTTTCTAGTCCATCGTCGGGCATTGGCGCTAGGTGTCAGCATTATATTTACCCAGAATGTTATACTCATATCAATCCAGGTGTGTAAAATAATCTATTTTAATTAACTGAATTGGATAAATAAATTTTGAATTGCAGATGGCGTTTTGTACCGTGGCTGCCTTATGGATACTGATGACGACCTATTTGAAGACTGTACTACTGGCAGCAGTTCAACTTGCGAGCTATGTGAATCGAATAAATGTAACGTCGAAATATATCCACCCGATCGACACAGTTGCCTGCGTTGTGATTCTGCCACAGATGCCGACTGTGAGAAGAACCCCAGTAGCTACGCTAGCTATTGCAATCTATATGATCCAGATGATGCTTGCGTTTCGAAATTAGAAAACACACGAACACTACGTGGCTGCAAATCTGAGCTCGCCTGTGATCCAAATAGCAATAACTGCCGTATCTGCACTGAGAATAATTGTAACAGTGTCGATCTCTTGTCTGACTTCGTTGGGGAGCCGGGCAAATGGCAAACACTACCGCTCAATTGCCTCGTTTGTGATAGCGAGGAGGAATGCGCCAGCGGTAGCAGTCTGAAAAAATGTCAGGACAACAACAAACAAGTCTGCGTTACAGTCTTCGGTGAGAATGACAAAGTTCAGAGACGTGGCTGCAGTGATTCTGTGGAGCTCTCACATGCCGACTACTGCGAAAATCATTCAGATAAGTGTTTTAAGTGCAAATCAACAGGATGCAATGATGCTCTCGATATAGCTGACTATATCGATTGTTATTTCTGTGATGCTGATGAAGATCCCAGTTGCGCCTTTGAAACTCCCACTAGGTCACGCAAATGCCAAAAACACTGCGTCAGCGCATTATATCCCCGCAGTAGTGCAGAGGACACAGCTTACATTGCAACGCATACATGCTTGGATGATTTAGAATTTGATGCAAGGGAGGAATGTATTGGCGGCACAAAGGATTATTGTAAAGCTTGTGACTCTCCACTATGCAACAGTGAAGCTGTTATCAAGGATCCACATGAATGTTTTACGTGTGAGACTGCCGACTGCCAAGATCAAGTATCAATAAAATGCTCTGCATATCGACCAAATGATCAGTGCTATGTTGCATTTGATACTTATAATGTTGTGGCAATGGGCTGTGTGAGTGAATTCGAGACACAAGTCGTTGCTGAGTTAGTACAGCAGAAAAAGATGTATTTGTGTGATGGCAAGAACTGTAATTCTCTTGACTTGATTCCGAATCCCAATACTTGTACCATCTGCGATTCTGAATCTGATCCACGTTGTGCAACAAATCCAAATACAATTTTTGAAACAAACGTTTGTTCCCATTTTGGCTACCCGGAATGTGTTGCATACATCGATGAAGGTAAATGCTTGCCAAAAACAGTATTGTTCAAGCAAATATTTAATTGTATTTCATTTTTTAGATGGATTCACGAATCGTGGCTGCCTTGCTTCGCTAGAGGGCAGCGCCTTCTATGCTTGTCTGACAGGATCGGACAATTTATGCGAAGTCTGCACAGGCGATAAATGCAATGGCTTAAACGTCATACCAAACAATCGATTAAAGTGTCATCAGTGCGATTCGACATCGGACCCCAACTGCTCCTCGTCGCCGAGTAGCAACAGCTACTGTCCAGTTTACGTTGATTCGGACACTTGTGTGACCACACAACGTGGTGATGTCATCATTCGTGGATGTAGTTCATCCGTTCATTGTGATGATGAAACTGACACCCGCACCTGTCGTATTTGCAACAGTGGCGACGGTTGTAACACTGTCGATTTAAGCAAGGTCAACGCAGAGGGCTCGCCAGGCATTTGGCAAGATGTGCCAATCAGTTGCTATGTGTGCAGTAATGAAGAGGATTGCGCTACAGGCAAAACAATACGTTCTTGTCTAGGAAATAAATACCAAAATTGCATGACAGTTTTCAATGGTGACGGCAAAGTGATCCAACGTGGCTGCACAGACAGTGTGCTTAGCGATCAAGAAGTATATTGCGATGCCAACGACGGTAAATGTCCACGTTGCAATTCGAATGGTTGTAATGTGGCCACTACGCTGGAAGATTATGTTGAGTGTTTGGTTTGTGACTCGCAAAATGATGCCAATTGCGTGCACGACGTTACCGCGATAACAAATACACGTCAGTGCTATAAGCATTGCTTGACCTCTCTTTTGCCACTCTTCAAAGAAGAGAATGATTCTTACGGTGTAGTTCGTTCATGCTATGATGACAAAGATGAAGAAGATCGAGAGTTGTGTGAGGCCGGCGATGACAAGAACTGTGTTGTTTGTTCTGATCCAAAATGTAACATTGTCGATGTTGTTGAGCAACGGTTAAGCTGTAATATCTGCCCAGGTGGTGACTGCCAGAATCCTACTCCACAAATCTGTCCAACATATCGAGAAGGAGACCAATGCTACATTGAATTTGACGAGCAACGTTCGACTGTGGGCTTTGGCTGCCTTAGTCAGTACAGTCATGCCGATGAATACAACCTCCTGAAGTCGAAGCGACTGTGGCTTTGTAATGGCAATGATTGTAATACGCATGACGCCTTACCGAGCGCTCAGACTTGCACGATTTGCAGCTCACGCACGGAAGTATCTTGTGCTACAAACCCGAGCAGCATTCAGTCTCAGACAACCTGTGCTTCGGCTGGCATACCAGAATGCTATGCACGTGTGCTTGATGATGGCTCAACCGAACGTGGTTGCTTGGCAAGTTTACATGAAGACGAATTCCTCAGCTGTTACAATGGCACATCAACATCGTGCATTGCTTGTCAAGACGACAATTGCAACAAGGATATTTACCCAACTAATCGCCGATCCTGCCACATTTGCGATTCACAAAATGACGCTAGCTGCGAAAGTGGTCCAAACAACTTAAGCATTTGCCCATTGTATGACGAGGATGACGTCTGTGTAACCAATTACCGAAACGGCATCACCTACCGAGGCTGTGGTACTTCTTTAAGTTGTGACGAAAATGATTCGCGTAGCTGCGTTAAGTGTTCCGAAGACGGTTGCAACAACGTTAACTTAGCCTCTAAATATGACGACAACTTCGGCAAGTGGCAAGATTTGCCATTGACATGTTTGACATGTAGCGACGATGCTTGTGATTCGGCAGAAACAACAACCTCTGAGACTTGCCAGAATAATAACGAACAGGATTGTTTAACAGTTTTTAATGCGGATGGTAAGGTGGTACGACGTGGCTGTGCCGATGCCGTTGAAACCGATTATGGCAGTTATTGTGCTAGCAACTCTGCAAATTGCCTCAATTGCAAGTCTAATCAATGCAACACAGCTGTAGCCAAGTCTGAATATGTTGAGTGCATCTATTGTGACTCTTTCAAAGACATCGAATGCTTATGGAATCCAGAAAGCAGTTCACATAGGCGGCGCCAATGCCAAGGCGGCTGCATGTCCGCGCTGTATCCAGCCTACGACAGTGAAGATGCAGCACTCGACATTATTCGCACTTGCTTAAATGACAAAGAAGCTGAGGATCAGGCGACATGTAGCGCTGGCAAGGATGACAATTGTGTCGCATGCACAGATGACAAGTGTAATGTGGCAAACATTCCCGCCACACGTTTGACGTGTTATACTTGTGAAGGCACTGAATGTGAGAGTCCTGAGTCGAAACCATGTGCACAGTATAAAGAAGACGATCGCTGCTTCACTAGAGTAGATGAAAGCAACAGTGTCAGTCAGCTTGGCTGTCTTAGTATATTCCGTAATCAAGATTTGGCTAGCATTATAAAGACGAAACGAATTGCCATTTGTGAAGGGGCTGACTGCAATCTCCTCGAACTACCTACACCAACCAGATGCGCAGTATGCGATTCTAAAGATGATCCGCTCTGTGCTGTGAATGCCGAGGCAATTGGAACCATTGAGACTTGCGCACAAATGCCTTACACACACTGCGTAACTAAGTTAGAAAGTGGTAGGTTTGTGCTACCTTAGCGGGCAAAAATTATCAAGGATTGTGCTTAAAACACTTCTAATTTCATTGCAATGATTACAGATGGCACAACAACGCGTGGTTGTCTTTACGACATACAGCAAGATGATTTTGCTGCCTGTGTGCTGGGCACGAATGAAAATTGTACTATTTGTGCTGAAGATGGTTGCAATCGAAAGGTATTGCATTAACTAATTTTAATTTCGATGTGCAGGAATGTTTCAACAAATTTTGTGCTTTATTTTTCCAGCTATTCCCTGCTGATCGACAGCAGTGTTACACTTGCACTTCCGAAGACGATCCGAAGTGTGAGTCGTTGCCAACATTCGCTTTACCTTGCCCTATTATATCCGATACCGAGACTTGTATATCAACCCTTAGCCCAAGCAATGTAACACAGCGTGGTTGTAGCTCTGATCTTCAGTGTGATCAGAGTGACTACAAAAACTGTCGTTCATGCCAAGGAACCGAGTGTAACGGCATTGATTTACTCAATCGATATATAAATGATGATGATCTACATGGTGTTTGGCAGGACTTGCCACTTAAATGTCATAGCTGCTCTGGTGATCAGTGTCAGAATTCGCTCGGACCTGCATACTATTGTACCAGAAATGACGAACAAGATTGTAAAACAGTGTTTAACGCCGATGGCTCGGTCAGGCGACGTGGTTGTGTCGAAGATGTTGACGACTATGAAGATAAATACTGTCGTGAAAATGAAGAATTATGTTTCACCTGTAAGTCTAATGAGTGTAACAACGCCTGGAGTCTGTCCGACTATGTTGAATGCGCTTTCTGTAGTTCCGCAACCGATCCTTTGTGCGTCACAAATCCTGCAACTACATCATTCCAAAAGCGCTTGTGTCAAGGCGAATGTATGGTGGCGTTAAATGGCACAGAACTAATACGATCCTGTTTGAATGACAAGGAGGAATACGATCGCAATGACTGTACTGACGATGAAAACAGTGAGGATTGTTCTAAGTGCAACGGTGCATCATGTAATACTTTTGTTTATCCATCTGATCGACTGAGGTGTCATGTCTGCACCGGCGCTGCTTGTAAGGCCACCACGTTAGAGTATTGTCATCTATATGACAAGAATGACTTCTGTTTCGCCAAATACGAAAATTATGAAATTGAACAGCTGGGTTGCGGCAGCTCACAAAATAGTAACGATATTGAGGATTGGAAAGCCAATAATAAATTGTATCAATGTTATGGCAACGACTGCAATAGCTTAGAAAAAGTACCATCAAACGACCTTTGCGTGTCTTGTAATTCTAATAAGACTTTGGAGTGCGCACAAAATGCAAATGCAGTAACTACAACAGTGACTTGTTTCGCGCAATGCGTCACTCGAGTGGACACGGGTAAGTTGTATTAAATCATTGCTTACGAAACTGTTCTAAATACATTATAACTGTTCCGCTATAGCTGGCCATACAATTCGTGGTTGCTTCAGTAGTTTAAGTGAAGCAGAACAGAGTTCATGCATCACGGCCGGCACGTGTGCTGCATGCACCGGTGAAAAGTGCAACAAGGAAATATTCCCCGCAAATCGTCGCAAATGTCACATATGTGATTCTAAACAAGATACCACTTGCGAGAAAGATCCAAATGCATTAACAGTATGTCCTATCTATAATGATAATGATACTTGTGTGGCAAAGAACACTTTCGGTCTAATTGAACGAGGTTGTGGTACAGAGATGACATGTGACGATTCAGACTCACGCATCTGTCAAATTTGTGCCAACGATGGATGTAACATTAACAGATTACCAGGCGGCGCAGCGTTCCTTCGCAGCAGTCTGTTCCTTACTTTGATCTTAGCCATTTTGACAACGTTTGGCTTTAAATGCTAACAGTTATGAACAAATTGAAAAAATACTTCAAAGTAAGCAAGTAATGTAAACAAGCACTCATGCGATCTAGATGTTCATTAAAATATTTATACATTTAAGTCATGTACATAAGCTAAGTTAAAGTGTTATGCGTAGTACATATATTTACCATTGTAATAAAAGAAAAAATTAATAAATAATAAAAAATATGTCTTTTAACTTACCTTGTGTGCGAAAGCTAAATGCCAGGTGACATTAAAGGCGGATCCTGACAGCAATGATGTGCGAATGGAGCCTGCAACAAGGATAACCATAAATTAAATAAAGCTTATATACTTTTCAAATTCTATGAATAAAAACAAAAAACACATTACAAAAAAATTGAGAAACAAGGAAATCAAGACGATTCATCTGATACTGACACAATTGGCAACAAGATTTAGATCATACACGATTGATCAAGCGTTGCAACGGGGAGCTGAACTTGTGAGTTGTTCGGCAGCTGCCACTACGCCTGACTACTCCTAACCAGCTTGTGAAACGGTCCAGTCTGTACATACATACATTCTTACGTAAATAATTAATTGTTTGGATTAGCTCAAGTTGAACGGGTTTTTTCAGTTTTGTATATTGAGTATCTATACATCTATGCAATTGCATTCATGCAATTTGCAATGTATCGCTATGATTACTTTTTTTGTTTTTGTGTATGCAATTGGCATTTTCGCATTAATTTCAAGGCGTTTCTTTTAGCTTTGTATGCCAAAACGGCATTAGTGCACCTGCGAACTAAATTCTTACACATTCCAGTTGATTCTTATCGAACTGGACGACTTTAAGCACAGACATTTGGATATACATACGTGTCAAAGAGAACACATATGTATATCAGTAAATTAAAAAAAAAAACTACTACTACAAATGAAGAATGTAATTTGTGTTTATCAAATACTAATATTTATATATGTATATATAAAACATACAGATCAACGTTTTATTTTAAATACTTCATTTATTTAAAATTTATTATCAGATTTTTAATAAATACTAATATTTATATATGTATATATAAAACATACAGATCAACGTTTTATTTTAAATACTTCATTTATTTAAAATATATTATCTGATTTTTAATTATTTATAACAAATAAAATTTATTAAATTTTTCCAACGAATAAAATAGATAGGTTTGCATCAAACAGTTTAATTTTAATTCTTTATATACTTAATGATATTTGAATCTAAACATTTCAGAACTAATGTAATTCGTTTGACCTTTACTTCAGGCATCTATACTTAAGCAGGTTTTCATCTCCATTATAAATACAAAAACACTTATCAATATGCTTATGATGTAAATGTATATTAATGGTATTAGAGCAGTTAAGGAAATCTTGTTGATGAAGGTATCGTCGTCGCTAACGTGAATAAGTAAATTTAATAATTTAGCTTGCAAGAAACTTTGTTGGGTCCAAGCGAAGTTCAAGCCACTCTCCCTTGATTTTAGCATAAAATATTTAAGACTGTCATAATAATGTGAATCGAGTTCAAGGCGATATGCCAATGGTCGCCATACACGATTAAGATTCGCATATCTAAAGCGTTTGTGTTTTAGAAAACGTTGCTGTTCATCAAAGAATAGCCATTTTTCATAACTAACGGGATAAATATAATTTGTATTCATATTATCACGATTCAAATTAAATTGATCATTATCAACATTGATCATTATATCTTGTACCTCTTTTATAATGGCACCTTCTCGAAAGGAGGGCATCATAACCAAATGATGATTGTTTAGGACCCTCTGCAAATCATTAGTGAATTGTGGTTCCAGATTCACAGCGAATTGGGAGGTTAGTTTACTTAAATACAACTGTGAGATTAGGTAATGAGGGAGCACCACTGATGCTGTCAATATCATGCAGGTTCCATATAAAAAAGAGTTGAAAACTTTGTGATTTATTATTTCTTGTTGTGGAATTGGAAGGCCCAAAAACAATGGAATGCACCAGAAAATGTCATGCAAAATAGATTTAGTAGCGCATCTGCATTCGGCTAGTAGTCTCAATACTATGCCATAGGCAACAAGTAAAAATAAAAGGAGTAGCCAAACAATTTCATTGAATGGTTGAAAAAAGATCCTGCCTGACATAACAGACATAACTGGCACGGCAAAACTCATTGAACGCATTTCCATTGCATAACTATGAGAAACAGCGTACAAATCTATGTTCGAAAAATAATACGGATGTATTTCCAGATGTCCCTCGGACACAGTGCTGCAAAATGAAATTTTTTTTTATACGTAGCTTGAACTAAAAATCTACGTATTTTTACGTAGCCAAAATTTGGTCAAATACGTAGATCTACGTATTTTTTTTAAAGTCAAACAAAGCCAATTATAAAGGGTATTTTAATTATATATATGCCATATTTGTTTACATATAAGTTTTTATTAATAAAATTAACATTTTTTTTAATATTTAGGAGTGAATATTTTTATTAAAATAGCTTAGGTGCTCTTTCGATGGCTCAGATGATATTTGCTTTAAATGGTCTTTTGTGAATAATAATCCTTTTAGGGTTTCTGTGCCTAAACAATTCCTTTTATTCGTTTTAATTAAAGTTATCTCAGAAAAAATTCTTTCAACATTTGCGCTGCTATGCGGCAATGTTAAAATATTTTGAGCAAACTCTGACAAAAAAGGAAAAAGAAGGGAACCATCGCCTTTTTTAATATTTGCAATATACGCCCAAATCTCTACTTCCTTAGCATCTTCCCCATTAAAGGGCAGATCTGTATTCCGTAAGATACGCCACTCCCTGTCGAGCTCAGTGAAATTTCGCGTGCACAGTCCTGTCATGAAAATGCATGTTTATTAGAGGTTATATAAAACAATAAATTTTAAAGTAGTTACCTGAAAATGAAAGTGCAGCTTGTGTAATCGATGGTATGTTGCGTATTAATTTCTTGTTTAAGAATACCGCAGGATTTAAGAACTGCAATTGCTTCATTTTTTGCATGTGTTCGTTGTTAAATGGGAAGCGCTTTTTTATTTGACGAAGACTCTCAATAAAAAACTTAAGACAATTTTGCCGAAATAATAATAAATTCGCACAATCAATGGTTCCGCTTTTTTGAAGAGTTAGGGCAGCCACATTGCCTCCCAAATAAATGTAATTAAAGTCCAAGTGTAGATCGGAATTTTCAAATTCGCAATTCAAAATTTTTGATTCCAAAGCCGCTTTTTCGTTGCTATTTTGTTCGGGTTCCTCCTCAGACAATTGTATGTGTTCTGGCTTTATGAAACATTCCATTATTGTTTTATAGGCACGAAAAACCTTCTCGTAAAGCAAATACAGCTTGGGGCTTTCTGATTGCATCTCCAAATTCAGTTCGTTAAAAATTGGCAACACAAAATTCAGAAATTCTAAATAAAATTCAGTGGTTGGCTCGATGCACATTTTTAGAATAGGTTCGGCGGAACGTAATCGGTCGTTCAACACAGCTTCTTGAAAATATAACTTTAATGCCGGTAGTTGTTCCAACAGTCTTTTTACTACTTGCATCAAAGAAAGCCACCTTGTTTGACACGGTTTTAATAATTTGTGTGGCTTTACGTTCACAAAAGCTTGGAATTCTTGAAAGGCCGCAATACGTTTCGGACTGTTTTGTATAAATGTATACACTTCGCGAGCGAAGTCCTCAATATTGCGTGGAAGCTCCTTACAAGCATATGAGGCACAAAGATGAAAGGAGTGGCAAATGCACTTCATAAGAAATAAATCAGGAATATCGTCTGATAGCAATTTTGACAGAGAATGGTGTTGACCAAACATTGAATTCGTCCCATCTGCTGCAAAGCCAATCATGTTTTCTTTAAATGGAATGTTTTTTTCTTCGAAAAATGATACTAAGTCATTGTGCAAATCAGAGGCAGTGCTGCTGGAGACTTTTAAGAGGCCTAAAAAATTATCTTTAACTTTAAAGTTGATTGCAGTTCTTGCAATAAGCGCCAAATGTTTTGTGGTAGACCTGTCGGTGCTCTCGTCAACGATTAACGAGAATTTGTTGTTTTTTAAACGGTTAATTATATGATCTTCTGCCACTTGTCCAGTAACATGTGTTATAATATCATGAGCTTTACCACGTCCGAATTGTAATTTTGCAGCTATTTTTGAGTCCTTGTCGATACTTTGAATAAGATCTTGTAAATCGGTGGCCAAGGAAAATGGCAAATTATGCTTTGCCAAAAATAAAGACATTTTTATTTCGGCGCTCTTTATGTTGTGTTTTGTACAATTAACGTGATTATCTAGAACTCTTGTACCTGCACCACATTTTAAGTCTATTTTGCAAATTTTGCAAAAGAAAAAATTGCAACCTTTGACGCTTCTTTTCAGCCAGCCGCAATATTTTTTGTCGTGCTCCCAACTATCCGAATATTTCATGTCATAGTGGCGTTTCCGTTTCTTTGTGGAAGTGGTGGATTGCTCCTTATCGCTTTCACTGCTTATAGAAGAGTAGTTTTCCATTTGAGATCAATATAAAAACAACCAAACTTTAGGAACTTTTTATCGCGACAAAAATTTACATGTGCTGCACAGCTGAGAATAATGAATATCGTTGCCAGCCTGTTCTTTCTGGCAACATTAGGCAACATCTTGACTAAAGCCTGCTGCTAGCACACTGTTAGTGTTGGTAAATTGCAAATTAGTCGTTTACTTTTAAATTAAACATTTAAATTCTTGTTTATATCTAAAAAAAATTTGCTAAATTTTTTTTTTGTACAATTTAAAAAAAATACGTAGATTTGGGAGCTCTATACGTAGATACGTAGATCGGGGCTGAAAATACGTAGATCTACGTAAAAATACGTAGATTTTGCAGCACTGCTCGGACACCAAGCGCTCATGAGCATCCAGATTCGCATAATTTGAATTATTTATAATTAAGGGATAATAATCTACACTCGCGTTGATAAATTTGAAATAATTATCCATGCATCTGCCATCAATGCCATCTAAATGAATAGAAGCATGTGGATTATTATTACGATACCAAAACACATTTGGACTATCAATCTGTGCAGGTATGCGAAGTTTATAGCCCATGAAATTTCGATCTATCAATTTTGGAAAGATTTTATGCACAGGTGTTGTTGTTACATTGATGACGTGAAGCTTTGGATAGGGATTTATGGTGTACAATTCCGTAGCGTTGACTACAAGTACCGGCCGACGAAAGTAGAGCACCCAGAGCAAATGAAACACATCCAGAAGATTTAAGTCCACACTGGCGGTGTTTTCCTGCACAAAAATGGCATAACAATGCCGTCGGCCGCGGGCAACTTGTGATGTTACATTGAAGATTTTATCCTTCGGTCCATTTGCGACCGTCAATAGCAGATCATTATAACGGATGGTATTTAACAGGCTAAAGTCGGTACAATTGTTGCAGACGATTTTCGGTTTATTCGAAAAGTAGCCGCTATCATTTTCAAGTTGTTCAAGTAATTCACTGTCGCTGCTGCCATAAGTAATTAGCATTCCACTCATTTGATAAGCTAAGCCAACTTCATTTAAGAATTCATTCAATTCTGCTTGAACTACTGAAATGACACAAGTAACTTTCAGAATTTGTGTCAAAATGTGCCTAACATCGGATAAATAACTGAGAAAATGCACTAACATTCTGTGTAAACCGATACGTTTTTTTGTTGCAAAAGAACTGAGCGAAAGTCCAGAAACTTTCAACTTTTATATATCAAAGTTAAGCATGTTTCGTTTTTATACACCCTAATTGGAAAATATTTGCTCCACTTCAATTAGAGTGGCTCAAAGCTTAGTTGCAGTATAAGTGTGTGCAGTTCTGATAAAAATCATACTACGGTGCACGCTCTCAATTGGCAGGAGACCTTAATCCAAATTGTTGGCGAAATCGTTCAAACGCAAATTTATTTGTCCGTCGATTCGCACCTTGAATGTTTACATTTTGTATAAATAAAAATAGTTGTAAAAAAAATTTACCCATTTGTTTACAGATTTACTTAAGTTAAGGTTTTATTGTAATTTAATTTACACGAATAATGTTGAAATATCAATAAAAGTAATTACGAAATTAAAAATGATTTTTAGAGCAATGTGTTTTAACTTTTCATTTCAATCAATTTTCATTGATTATTCTAATCTCCAACAAAATGAATTTCGGAGTGTTTTATTAAAAGCTTAATGAAAAATTCATTATTTTTTACAAATATTCAGTGCTCTTATGCAAGTGTTTTATGCTAAAAATGTGCAATGCGTTGACCACCTGCAGGAAGCAATCATCAACATCATCATGAAATGCAACCGAGACGTTGTCATTAGACTTCAGCAGTTTTGGGCGCTAACAAGTCTGTGAAAATGAAAGGAGTGTCATTTTATGCAACATAAAATAAACTACAGTCAAATAAGGAAGCAGACACTTGTGGTTGTCTGCTGCAGCTGAAAGACAACTCAGGTGTTCACTGACACAGTAAGCATAGCATCGTCTTCAACTTGGTGTTGGTTAGTCAATGTAATGTTGTAATATATGTATGTAAGAAATGTTAACGGGATGATGACAGAATAGAAAATAACGAATTAACTATTAGCCATTTTTTTTGTAGTGACTTCACGAGATCAAATGTCCAAGCACATAAAAGATTGATCATCAATAATTCAACATTTGGGCTCCAAGCAACTTACATACTTATTATATATTAGCTGTTCAGCAACACTTCCTACGATTCTAAGAACCTCAGACATTTCAGTGTGACAGTTCTACAATTGTAGATTTGAACGCAAGTACATATCGCACATGTTTAACTAAAGTGATGAGCAGTTATATGTGATGTGTGGTTCTACATACGAATCATAAAATTTGTATGTGACAATATATGGTATATTTGTATGTATATATACATATAACTGAATCATTCAGATATCGTCGCATATTGAGATAATGAAACTTGTATGTATGAATAAAACAGCTCGCAAATAACTTGAGATAAGTGAAGGAGAAATTTATTGAGGGAACAACCCATTGACGAAATTTACTGTAAATGTTGTTAACAATATTAAGGTGGATTTCTGAACGTAAAAAGGCGTAGCTTATTATTGATCAAAAATTTGCGATAAAGACTGCAAAATCAAGTTTATTTTTGGATGAAACAAAAAAAAAAGACTATTGCTTTGTAATACACGAGAAGTCTGCAGGTGTTTTTAGCATATTTTTCTTTTTTTTTGGTTTATTTTTTTTCTGTGCCGTACAAAATTTTTATTATATTTTATTATGTATACATACATAAATTATTATTGTTGTAGATGTTTGCTGCGTGTCTGTCAAGAAAACAACTGTGCGCGAAAGTTGCTCACCTTTAGTTGGAGGTTGTAAAGCATGATTGGCGGTGCTAAGCTTGAACTCGGTCAGTGATTCGAAAGTCTTTACATTTGTCTGTCTTCTACGCTTGAATGTCGGTTTGTCAGTCTACTTGATCGGCACATTTGATATTGAAATTTTTATGTACGTATGCACATTAATATGCACGGAAAATTAATAGCACCAAAATGCCAACGGCCTTTACTGAAACGATGAAAATTTATTGTGTTGAATTGTGCATGAACTGTCATATACATAAGTATGGTATGTATGTATATGTCTAGTCCTAAGCGATGAAAAGAAGATCGCCATAATAAAATCATTACTCACGCTTAGCTAACGAACCTTGAGATGCACATTCTATTCTAATTGGAAAGTCGCCTGCGTGTATGCGCAATTAGAAAGACAGCACAACTTCAAAAATGGCCTATAGAAGGCCAAAAACGACTTCCGCAGTGACGTTGCTTGCAACTAAGTAAAGGTTGACAAACCGACTGAGAAGTGCACAAAGCGCGACGTGAAAGCTAACGAAGCGATGCGCATATATGTACAAAAGCAATGAAAATGCAATCCACACACACACACGTAGGTGAATGCACACTTAACTACTACATGAATGACCAAGCGGCCAAAAAAAAAAAATCACATAAGAATTATGAGCAACATAAAAGGCTTTTGACTTTGGCAGCCCTTCAAATACATATTTCATACATAGCTCGGGTGAGAGGTTTTTCTATAAATTCCAATTACTCTTCTCACCTTGGTGAGATCTCACTAAATAAGGTGGGACTCCATTTTCCTACGCTCGCAGTAAATTATTCCGATTGTTTATACACACACCTACAATAACTAAATTATGTAATTATTTTAAAAACATTTTTTAATAAGAACTTCAAAATAAATGTTTATATCAAAATTTTCTTCAAGGCGGCTGGCCAATGGTAATTCAATTGTAGCTTTTCTATATGACTCTTCAAAACAACTAACATTTTTTAATTCAGTATTTTTATATATAGAAATGTATGTAAGTTTATTTGCAATATGTAATTGTTTTGTAATAATTTTCTTTGTGTTTCTTTGACTTAAACTAATAATTTGTTTTAAACTTTCAAATGCTGGTTTGCATTATAAATAATTTATAGTTACTGCGAGAAATAAAAAAAATTATAAATAACTCATGTAAACAAACAAAATACTTAATAACTTAAACATAGATATTGACCAACACACAAATTACATGTAATTTATACAACGCATTTTTTGTTTCTTCGTTAAATTATGCAATACTAATTGAAAGAAAAAAAAAATAATAAAATCAATAAAAACACATAATTACGCTTCGGAAGTTAAAAGAAACCATAAGCAATGTTAAATGTCATATTGACAATAATCTATTGATGCTGTAAAAAAATAAATACATACATATAAAATAACAACAAATATAATGACAGACAAGACGAACGCCAACAGACGTTAACAAATCAATTTTGAGCGAAACGATAACGAATTTCCTTATAAACTGAGAGGTAAAAATGAAGAAAAAAAATTAAAAAGTAAATAAAACCAGTTGAGCGACATTTTTGCTTCAACGATTTCCACTTCACTTGGCTTGCTGCTTTGTGGTCTTATTAATTACACAAGTTGCGTATACGCACTATCAATCATTGAGGCAGCAGGGAACTCTTCGACTTTTGCACGTTTAACCTATTTTGGTGCATGTCGACAACAACGACAGGTATTTTTTTTTGTTTTTCATTTTCATTTTCGTTTTTTGTTTTTGCTTTATGCAAGAAAGCGTTTTAGCCAACAATCACACACACACACACACAGATTGAATGAATGAATAAGTGAATGAATGGTTGATTTGTTAGTTGGTTGCTAAGTTAGTTCGTTGGTTACTGGCGGCTTTGATGATATATGCGGTAAGTGGCGTGCAGCCGTTAGCCACAAAAGGCATAAGCGCAACATGTTGCACAAAGGCAATAAGACCGCAACGCAACAACGTTGCAATGCTTCATGTACGCAATGAGCAACAAGTGAAGAAAACTTTCACTCGCACCTTATGCACTCATGTTGATGATAATGATGACGGTTGATGCTGATGCTACTGATGATGATGATGATGATGATGCTGCTGCTGAAAGGAAAAACCTGCATTAAAACATAAACAATTTTTATAACGTTACTTGCGCCAAATCATGAACGGGTTTAAGGTAAGTTTTTTAATTTTTTTTTTTTTTTTTTTTTAATTTCTGACTCTTAAAGACTCTCTCTTTCATGCTGTACTTGCTTTCATGTGTGTGAGTGTGTGGTTTGCATTAAATACTCAAAACCAAAAGCAAAAATGAAACTTTGCGGCTTTCCTTGTTGTTTTATAGATTTTATGTGGCAGATAAAAAACTTGCTATGCAATGCATATTGTTGTTGTTATTGCTGTGGTTGATTCAGTCTTCATATAACGCAATAGCGCTTGTATCTTAACTTGTTGCGCTGATTACAGCATCAAAATTTAGCCAAAAATAAATACACATGCTCGTCGTACATAATAACTACTACAGTGACAGATACACGCTTACACAACAACAATAACAAAAACAACAGCAACAAAAACAGCAATAACAATGAGATGCGTTTCGTAGTACAATTTGGCTTGCTATTGTTACTGTTATTGTTGTTGTTGTTGCTGTTGTTGTTGCCATTGCCATTATGTGTTTATTAAGTACATTGCAATGTATTTGACAGCTTCGTTTTCTTTTGTTTGATTTACTTGATTTGTGCAACTGGCTCAGTGTGCCACAAGTGCATAGACATGGCACCGTCCTCACTGCACGCTCCCTTGCACGTTCATAAGACTTGTGTTTGACCTCTGTACATCGCGTGCATTAAGGTTTCTTCGCTTTTCAAACTTTGTCTCAATTTGTTCGTGATTGCATTTTGTTTTTCTTTCCGTTTAACTTTAACTTGTCAGTCTGTCTTTGTTGTTGTTGTAGTTGTTGTTGTTGCTTATTACTGATTTAACACAATTTGTTTTGATTAGTTTTTTATTTGTTGTTGATTTACTTTTCAAATAAAGGTCAAGTTACAGTTTCCTTTTAACATATTTTCAACACTTGTACGCCCCTTGGCATTATTGTGTAAACGTTCACAAGTTGTTTTCATAATTAAGGCAACGCTTTCAGACTGTCTCGATTTGATGTCAGTTGGCCATGCGATATGCTTGCCAACCTGAAGATAAGCCAATGTGTTTGTTACACTTTCCCAAATGGCACGCCTAATGTGCTTCGATAACATTATTTATTGTATCAGTTCAATTGATTTGTGAAGACGCGTTGCATTTGGCCAAAATGATATAAGTTTTCAATGTTTGCGCTTAGTCAATATGTTAATGGGCGTGCTTGTATGACTGTCTGTGTGTGAGTATGTGTGTGGTTGCTTGGGAGTGGTTGGCCAGCAGCCAAAAGTCAGCGACAAGTGCATCGCCATTCACCAACGCAATGTTATGGAAATTAACAAATTGGAAACACTTTCGAGATCTGTGCAAGCATAAAGATGAACAAGTTTTCAAATATACATATAAATAAATATTATGCAATTTAACATAAAACTCAACAAAACGCAATACAAATGGTCAAAAGTTCGTTGTGGGCATTCAAAGCCAAATACACGCGTACAATTACACAATGGCGACTGTGGGCAACGCAGCTACAGAGCCAGCAGCAAAAACAACAACAGCAACAGCATTGTGCGTGGAAATGCGCTTAGCGTTTTCTTCACTAAATAGCTTCGGAGCATGAAACGGTAAGTTGAGAAAAGATGATACCTTAAAATGTGTTTTACTGAAGTTTTTGTACCCTTCATGAAACTTAAATTATTTACTTTTTTCCTGCCTATTGTTTGCTGAAGATGGCAAAGTGAGTTAAATAGAGTAATTTGTTAATCATAAGTCTTACTAACAGTTTTTTGACTTATTCACATTTGGTTTATTCAATGGTACGATATATAAACAAGAGGCGATATTACACGTCAAGCGTTGCAAATGTCATGTCAATATTAAAGTAGCCAATGAAAAGTTTGTACATTAACAAAAGAGCAAAATCATGATGTTGATGATGTTTTTTGATAAAAACCATTTAAGTCAAATGGTTAAAATGCAAAAAAAAAAAAACAAAAAAAAAAAACTCGCACAAAAAAAAAAATGCGTTAATTTGATTTTTGGTTTTTTGTCTTTGCGTGTACGATTTTTTATAGATATAAATTTAGTTGAGCGTTGGGTTACGCAAGCATTTACACAAAAAGCTATTAAACACACACGTAGACTTGCTCAAACGCATTCAGGGTCACACTAAATTAAGGCAAATGCTGGCGTCAAGTCAAGTCGAGCCCATGCGTGCTTGATAAGTTTAAACAAATAACAAAATGTAGTTTATTTTTATAAATTTTTTTTTTGTCTTATTAATTGCCTAGTGCTTTAACGATTGCACAAAGCAAATAAATAAGACTAGAGTGAGAAAAATTAAGCCAATTCAACTTATAGGCAACACAAATGAGGCCTGCAACATTTCCCACGAACTGCAGTCGACAGACAACGACAAAAACAACAAAAAAGAATAATATGTATGTAGCATAGACTTAAACAAATAATGCCAACGAGCAGCGACAAAACAGAAAAAAAGCGGCTCAGTCTGCTAATCTAGTTTACTGCAAGCTAATCTGAGGGTTGAGTAAACCTGTCGAAGTCTCAATTGGAAAATAAAAAAATAAAAAATAAACGCAAACATGGAAAAAAAATTTTTAAGATCTTTGGCGATTTGCAGCAAACTTGAATAGTGAATTTACTTTTAAAGAGTCTATTAAATACAAAAGCAACAACGAAATTGCCAACACTTGACGCTTTGAAAGCCATTAAAGCGGAACTTGAAAAATATTATAATAAATATATACTTAAATAATATTAACCGATAAAAAAAATTGAAGGCACTTAAGGCGCTTTCATAGCAATTGGCGTCAATCACAATTTCAAGTTACGTCAGTCAAAAATACAATTGAATATTGTATGTAAGCACAGATCCGTGATTGCGGACAGCAAATAAAATATTCCCAGCACATTACTGACCTTTTGGCATGCCACATGGCGCTTTTGTACGCGCATTGTCCAAAAAATCCAAGTCGTATTTGCGCGCAGGTGGATAGGTGAGCGCCACGTGTGCGTCGACGCCGTAGTCAAGACGGAGACAGCCAAGCGCGCAGACGAGCGCGAGAACGGCAACGGCCATGGTGGCGCGTCTTAGTCGGCGTTGGTATTTGAGGCCGTCGGACGGACACAACGGCTTTCGATTATTATTTATAGACATATTTTTGTATTACTGATTTGTTAAAAAATTTTGTTTTTGTTTTCGTTTTGTTTTGTTTTTTTTATTTAATTTATATTTCAACAACACTTGGCAAATTTCTTAATTATTTTTGTTATTTGGCACGAATATTATTTGCAATCAGTAAGTAATTTGTTTCTTTATTTATTATTGCACCTTGTTTTATTCACAACATTATTTTTTTTTTATTTTTTGCTTAGATATACGCCTTACATTGCAATTTTGCTTTGCTTTATAATATTTTCAACATTTGTGTTATTTGCTTTTTTATTTGTTTTTGTTTTTTTATGCACGACTGTTTGATTTGTACAATTTAATATAATTTTTATTCACACTTATTGGCTTGTCTTTGTCTTTGTTTGAGCTTGCTAAACTGACTTTGATGTATCGTTAAATCGACATTTGATGAGCCTAATCTGCCGTACAGGTGTTGAATATCTGCAAAAAAAAAAAAAAAAACAACAAAAAAAGTTATTGACAAAAATTAATGTATTAGACAAAAAAAAGCAGAGAAGAAACTTTTCCATTAGCTTAAAATATGTATGTAATATAAGTCAAAAAGTATCTTTTGTTCACAGCTTGCATAATCGAAGTCTTTCGCTTTATGAGATACACAAAATGTTAATATCAAACTGGCGAAGAAGAAGCCAACAAGAAGTGAAAACAATAGTTTCGAATTTCTCACAATTTTTCACAAAAGCATTGCAAAAAGAAAGGAAAATTATTGTTGTGTAAACATTTTTGTTGAAATTTCGAATTAATATTTCATTTTTGTCAAAAAGTTGGTAACTTTTTTTTTATTAAATGCTAATTTTTGTCTTTTACAAAAATCTGACTTTTAAATACATATTATTTTATGTATTGCCACTGGGACTGGAGCAGCATTTTTTTTTTTAACAATTTTACAGTAGAAACACGATTATCCAGATCAAATGTAACCAGTATTATTCCATACATTCGAAAATCTGGATAAAGATAATTTATGTATATCGTAAAAGTTCGTATATTTTATATTTGCGCCAATTTTCCGACAGATTCACAATTTTTTATACTCTCAGTAATCATCATTACTCACCTTCTAAGCAGAAGAATTATTTTTTGATTTCCGGTGCTTAGTTACATAGTCAGACTTCATATAACTCAACACAACACAACACAACGCTAAGTAATTTTAGTGACTTGCTGTTTGTTTGTTTCTT
The DNA here is from genome assembly GCA_034638295.1 of Phortica okadai. Taxonomy (NCBI): domain Eukaryota; kingdom Metazoa; phylum Arthropoda; class Insecta; order Diptera; family Drosophilidae; genus Phortica; species Phortica okadai. The sequence goes on from CM067851.1 coordinate 8,890,368, forward strand.
TATTGGTTAAATTGAAGGTCTTTCGCAAAATCAATTGAATTCAAATTTTCCGGTATGGACGACAATTTTGCCTATAAAAGGCGTCACTTGTTGTCACAAAATTAATCGCCTATAAAAATGTGTCAAACATGCAACAAAGCAAAGCAAAACAGCAGCAACAAAAACAACAATGACAACGACAATCGGCAATAAATAAAGTAGCGCACAACTCAGTCAGAGGTGCGGAAAACAATTGCTTCAATAGTTTAACTACTGCCGGAAAAAACTGAGAGGAGAGAGAGACACAAATTGTAAAGTGACAAAGCTATAAAGGAAGTCAAATTGTTGGCAGAAATGAAGGCATCAGCAAAAGAAATAAAAACAAAGTGACGATTTCAATACGATAAGTATTAATGCTGACGCCTTGAGGAGGTTAAAACGTGCGCTAAACAGTTGTGTTCGTCTTAAGTGTGAAAATGTTGTGAAAATGAGTAGAAAACAAAAACAAAGCAAAAGCAAATGCAATTATTATGGAAATTTGAGATGGAAATTGTTGTTGTTGTTGTTGATTGGCCGTTAGTGTCAGCATTTTGGCAGCACAATTGCAAGTCTGCATGAAAAGTAGTTAAGTGCTCGAAGACGAGAAATTATGCTAGCCAGTTTTTTAAGCAGCTCACAGATACATTACAGAGACAAAAAAAATAAAAATAAATAAAAATTAGCACGAATGTTATTAGCGAAATCGCACTTAGATGGCAGCAGGTGTTGAAAGCGCAAAATGCGAAATTTTCAACATAGAAATCAAAAATAATGAACACTAATAATACCAATTGGACTTCTTTATTGTAGAAGAAAAAAATAATTTACTCAAATTTTTAAACCGGAAAAAATTGTGTCCAACTAATGTGTGTTTTTTTAACATTATCTTTATTATTATTATTTGTTTTTGTTGTTGTTTGCATCAAGTTCAACTGACAAGTTGCCAACTTAATTAGTTGAACATTCATCATTAAAATAATAACGGCAGCAGTTTTGAAGATATATATATTTAGTCATAGTCAGGGTGATTTGCGGTCGCCGACTTGAAAATTGACTAAGAAACAGTTGTTGGCGTTTTTGTTGTTACTGTTTTGCTAAGGTGATTGGTGAGTTGTTGTCGTTATGAATGACATATGTCTCTATGAAAATTAATCGACATTGAAGCGACTTTAAGATGTTGACAGTCGTAACAAAGCAGTCAACTTGGCAACTGCGACATTGAATCAACAAAATATTAAAAGCGATAACAATATTATTAGTTAATAAAGAAAAAAGTAAAACAAAACCAAAAAAACAATGAAAATTGCAAAGTGGAAAAAGCTAATTAAGCTACGATAGTATAGCGTGAAATAGTTACTCATGCAGCGACACAAATTCTCGTGCGCTCGTTCACCTGCAAAGAACAAATTCAGCAACAATAAGATCAACAACTTTAGCCACAATTCGAACAAAAGCAAAATAAAAGCAAAACAAAACAAAAAAAAGATAATAAAGCTAAAAAAAAACTCAACCAGTGCAAAAAGAGGTCATGAGCGAAAAATTAATTAGGTGTTGAATTTGCTACTTTCCGCTTGACTTGGTTAATTGAGTTGAGTCTTTTGACGGTTTTCCATGCCTAATGAATTGCCTGCCTTTCTGCCATGTGTCAAGTAGTTATTTTAAGCAGATCGATTTTACCGTATTTGGCAAATTTCATAAGAGCCATGACACTGCAATTTGTTATTAAAAATAATATATCTGCTGCAAAAGCAGATAATAAGCTACGTTATCGTAAACTTTATTGTAAAAGCGCAACTAAAAAGCTGCACCGGACAGGAAAATTTTTATCGCAAAGCATTTGATTTCTTAGAAATTCAATGATAAGTTGTCCATGAGTTTCTTTAATGACAAAATCGATTGATAAAATTTATCATACGATATATGTCAGTCTGCGAAAGTGTTTTTTACATGCGATTCTTTGAAAATCTAAGACAATAAACCATGATTCATTCCATGATGAACTTCTCCAAATTAGTTTCTGTTGTTGACTTTCTCCATTGACAATATTGAAATTATTCAAAACCTTCCTTTCTGTTCAGCCAAATTCTAAAAACGTTTTCATCTAATAGAAAGTGAATTATTAAAATCATAGAAATACAATAAACGATTGTGTATGAGCAGATCGAATGTGAATGTTTAATGCTTCTTGACTAGTTTCAATTGCGCGCAATTTGTGTATTCGTTATTCATTCGCTTCACTTGTCAACTCTTGCACTCAATACGATTAAATCGCATATTTATGCATTCTCGTACCAACACACACAAACACACACACATAGAGACATACATGTAGCAGCTTATTTATTGCTATTTTTTGGCTAACCGGTTTAGGCCAACATGCTGGTGCTAAAGTCGGCTCTAGTCACTATGATACGAAACGATACGATACTATAGAGCGTCACATACATACATAGAGACATATATTTTTTAAATTTTTAACGCAAGCTCAACATGAATGAGCTTTTCAGTTATTTCGTAACCAGTTGGACTGCATTTTTCCAATCGTGTTTTTGTTGTTGCTGTTGTTTTGTTATTAGCGTTGTTGGTGTTGTGACAGTGTACTTTTGTTCAACAGCATGAATAGCGTAAGCAAATGTTTATGTCGGCGCATATTTTATTTTTTTTTTTGTTAAATAGTTCAAGCAAAACGAACAAGTGTTTTTGCAGGCGCAGCAGCGACAAGAACAACAACAATTGCAACAAATGTTAAGAACTTAACTTGATTAAGAATCTCTACACATGAAAAACGTTCTTGAGCAATGAACAATGCCGCTCAGAAGCGATTCTAACAGTTGCTTTTCTAATTTTAATTTGCGTGTTAAATAACTATTTTTGTATGAAATGCCTTTGAGTCTGTTCAAAACATGGCAACAACAATTTGCTAATTAGATGATATTAATTAACGTGAATTCAAACATGTATCTATACCTCGTGCTTGTGCCTGCAACTCAGCATGCTTCAAGCCAATTTTGACTGATTGTTGACCTTGACTGCATAATTCATGTGCTCGAAATGCAATAAGGAATCCAAAAACTCTATTAAATGCTTTAAAGGGTATACAATTACTCATACACCATAACAATCTTGTAATTTGAGATGTGTGCGAGTGTGCGTGTGTGTGTTTTGGGGGCATTAAAGAGTAAAAAACAATTATTGTTGACTCGCACATCGACAGTAGTAAAATATTAATGAAATAAGTAGTTCGCTTCTATTATGAATTATATTCAATTAAGGCACGTTTATGCGGTGCGCGTTTATAGGCTCATTGCCACATCGCATTCACAGCAAGTTTTGTTGTGTAATGGAAAGAAATTTGCACGTTGAGCGCGCTGTGAGTTGTTGCAACAAAACAAAATGGTCAACTGAGCGCTCAAGTATGAAGCCACTTAAAGTTACTTAAAATTTTAAACACTAAAACGAATAAACCAAAACAAAAACAAAAATGAAAATGAAAAAAAAATAAATAAAAATTGTTATTTCACTTGAGCAAAATTTCCAATTGAGTGGGCACGTCTAGTTGGACTTTGGTCTGTGCGGATTTTTGGTTTTATTTGAAAAATGCAATTTGCAAAAATCTCAAATACCGACAACAAATGCAATAATAATAATTACAATAAAAGCAACAACATTGCAACAAACATGTTTCATCATACATATTTCAATGCAAACTGCAGAAGGGAAGTTGAAACATTTTAGCAACTTATATAGTTAAGTATTGTGGGGCAAAATTATTCCGTATTTATGAATAGCGTTGTCTCCAATGTGAAGAACAAATCAGTCTGTTCATATTCATCTTAGATCTTTTAAAGTCTGAAATTGATTCTTTCGTATTTCTTTTCATTCATACATCACTTCTTTAGCATTATATGTATAATGAGTAGTAAAGTTCTTCCATGTTAATAAAAGAAGATGTAACAAAATTGTTTGCACCATGCTGTAATTGGTGAAGAAATATACATACGTTATAAAAAATTACGGTTGATTTTGTTTATACTTATTTCTTTATCAGTGACGGATTAAGGTCTAATAAGTGTCACTTCACTTTATTTTGTATCTTACTCTCTTCTTCCTCACCATCCTAATCAGACATTTGTATCGCATTTACTTAGGTATTAGGTAACAACAAATTGTACGTGTTTATAGAGGTAGGTAAGTCATAACAGATATCGTCAACTGAAATTAATGACTTAATTGATAGTAAAATACAAGTGTAAAATTAAACAAGATTACGCATTTTATGAGATTTTTTTTATTGTTGAAATTATCAATAATTTCGTTACGGTTAATGGTGTTCGTTATTGTTGCCTCTTTATGTAGAAGACATTAAGTTTCTCCTTTAGACTTGTTTAAAGAACATTGCTTCTCTTTCATGAACATTTTGCGTTAGAAGAGCAAAACGCGATAAGGAGAGCAATACTAAAGCTTAGGAAAACCTTGTTCAGAGTTTGGATCATCGAACATGTAAAAATTAATAATACGTCTTTCTGTTACTACCGAGTTCATTTCTTCTAAATAGTCAAAATAGCATATTGGTCTATGACTTCTTAATTCAGTTCTCAACCTGTGAATGATAACCAGAAATAGTTTTTGCTGATAGGTTGTTTCTTTTAATTTATGTTTTGGCATTTAATGTTATGATAAGATGACATGTCTGTCAAGACCTTACAGACTTAAAGTGCATACACGAATTTGATGACTTGCCAAAGTAACCTTTGATCTTTGAAATCTGTTGGCCCTTAGTCACGGCCTATTCGGTTGATTGACAAATCCGGCACTGCTCATTATGCACTTTGTAAACTATGACAAACTGACAGACCATTCATGTCTTATTACAGCACTCATTGAATCAACAGTAAATCACATGAACGTGTTATTTTTCTGCTCTTTTGACTTCATTGCACACACATTCACACACAGACCAATGTATGTCTTGGCCGCTTGCTTACTGTTCGGTACCGTCGTGGGCATATATTATCTAATAAATATAATTAACTATGCACGACAACTTTCTAATCGCCCTTATTGACACATGAATGAAGCGCTGTCGTCTGGGTAAACGAACGCCGTCAAAGCTTAGAAAGTTATTTTCTTTGGCATGCTGATGCGCATATTTGTACGTATTCATAGTTTTTTCGCATTTCATCTTTGACTTGTGTGCTTTTTTTTTTAAACAAAATATCATGCGTTCATTTTCACACATCAGAGGCAAGCGAATGAACGGTCAGACGGTTGGTTGGACAGCGGAGCGTAGCTGAGAGAAGTAAGTTGGCAAAACTTTCATGATTGGTGGGCATTAACAGTAATGCCGCCGCGGTCGCCGCGGCCGTTGACAACGATATACCTCTGAGCAATCGTTGGCAAATGCGTTATAAAGTGTATTTAATTTCAATGGTTGCTTGATAAATTGTTTGGTTTCTGATTTTGACATACTTTGACTGTGCCTCTGCCGGCAGTCAATGTGAAATGCCAACAACAAGTTACATATATGTAACATTTATGCCATTTAGCGTAATTGTCACGGCTGTTGATGTTGCCAAAGCTTGTTGCTGGCCAAACTGATTAGCAGCCAAAACAAGCATTGAAAACCAAACATAAATACAAATACAAACACACGCTCGCATAAATATTTGTCTTACTTTGTTTAATTAGCAAAGTGCGTCAAAAAGGCAACAAATAAAAGCACGAAAAAATCACAAGTGTGTGATTTTTATAAATAACGAAAATAATCAAAAAATCAAATCAAAAAATGAATTTTAATGCATTTCACTATTATAGAAACAAAAAATATTTTTTTTATTTTTCTTTGCTTTCCAGTGAAAGTTGTTGGCTTTGCGCATTTTTTTAAATGCTTTGCAGGTTTTCTTACACAAATAATTTTCATTTTATTTTCAGCTCTTTTGAATCAATAAAAAATGCAATGCGTAAACGCGTTTGTAAGAAGACATGATTTGGGTTCGCACCGTGTGCCATTTTCGCTTGGTTTGTTATAATTTTTCGTTTATTTTTCCCAACTACGTATTATTAATTCGAACCGATTGCATGACGGCATATTTTCAATTTTTGTGTGTGTGTTTCAAACACAATTTTAGGTCAGTTGGAATTGAATTTTATTGTTGTATTAAATTTATTTAATATGCGCATGAATTAGTATAAAATAGTGGGAAAATATAACAACGAATTGAATTTGTTTATGTGTTGTATTTTTGAGAAATTTTTCTCAGACTTGAGCCACAGGTTCGTGTCTTAAGTCTTTTGTTTGTATGTTAAAGCATGTTGTTGCCGCTAAGAAATGAAATGGAAAAATAAAATTATCGTTTGCCTGCGCTTAAACAACGAAAAAATGTGTTAATCATTAATAGTGAAGTTAAGATTTGAATACTTTTGAAGTCTTATCTAAGAAGCCTCTTGGAACCTGTTACGAATGCTGTTGACCTCAGGTCGGCCATCAAAAGCAGCTTTTATGTTTGTTAGAAGTCATCGGTAAAAATGCGGCAATATTAATGACAATAACAATAGTAATAAAAATAAAATTAGAAACAAAAAATGTACACACACACATTCATACAGTCGAGGTCATGGCTCAAATGTATAGCGTAACGCAAAGTGTAATTTTCAATCTCAACGACAATACAATTTATTATTTTTTATTTTTACTATTTTTTTATAGCTTTGCCGACAAGATGATTTCTATTTGCTTGTCTTATTATTATTATTTTTACTACTACAAATAGCATGAACATTGGCCATAAGATCATATTTCCAAATACTTTACGGCAACAAATACACATTAAATAACAGCAAAGACAATTTGATGGCCGTTTTGCTCGAGTTGTTTTTCGGTTCCAGCGAAGGTGTACAAGCCAAACTCAAGCCAGACTCAGACGCGATGCTGCTAGACGGTCGTCTATTTGTCTGTCTGTTGGTCCGTCTGTCTGTCTGTCTGTCTGGCCAGCGCAATTCAGTTGAGTTGCGGTATAATTTTTATGATTACTTAAATGTGACCTCAAGTTCAGATCAAGTACGTTTTCAAGTTAATTGATTAGACAATTAAGGCGTGGCTTATAAATTTTCTATTTCTTCTTATTTTTTTGCCTATTTTTCTTGCTTTTTGCATGTTAATTACATTTATAAATAAAATGAAATCATTAAACAAATATTTACTAAGAATCGTTTACTTAAACGGTGATTTTTTCTGCTATTCTTCTCCTTCTTTTTAATACTTCTCTATTAAAATGCCGTCAGATGAATCTTCATAGGTTTTTTATTTGTGATGTGAGTTTGTTTTTTTTTTGCCCTCGAACACTTGTTAATTTATTAATGATTTGCAAAACTCGTTTGGTCAGTCATACATACATATATGTACGTATGTATGTATGTACAACACACAAACATACATACATGTATACTCCTCTCCATTTCGTTGAAGAATCGTTAGCGGTTTTTTTTTGTCTCTATTGTTTTATACTTTTTCATTTCTTGTCGAAGTGTTAATTGTTATACGTTGAGGAATTTACCTAAGCGGGCTTAGCAGATCGTGTATCTATTAATACAAGTTGCCTATGAAGCCTTAAACACTCAATAGAAATAATATGAATACTCTTCGCATTATTGTGGCACACTTAAGCGTTGAAAGTGTACGTAACAGACCATAAAACGTGTCCATACTAATTGTGCGGCATGGCGAACCTGTCGCTTAGATTTATTGCTACAACTTGTTAGAAGTCATGAATCAGCATTGAGTTTATTAGCAGCTGACTTAGCTTAAATACACCATGATTATTTCATTTCACTAGTTGTCCATTTTATTTTATAATTTTTTTCGTTTTGTTTCCTTTTAAATTGAAGGTTTCTTGTTGATTAATCGATAGTCAAATAGCATTTGTCTATTGGTGTTTTTTTTTCTTTTTTACATAACTTTGTAATGACACAAGTGTTTTTACATGAATTGCTTGCAAATTGTATGATTAACCTAGAAAAATAACCAATTTGGTAAATGTTGTACGTATGACATTGAATGTAAAGTAAATGCTAAATCAATTTGTATTTCAGCAGACATGCGAAATTGCATGCATTATAAAAAAGCAATTTGTTATGTAAATAAAAATTATGACATGTAAAAACAATTTCAGCATTAATCATGATAAAAACATAAATGGCGAACAAATAAAAAATGAAAACAAATCAACACACATTGATTAAAAATCGTTTAAACACGTGCGCATTTAACAAACAACATATAAAAATATTTAACAAAAATCCTACAAAAATCATTTAAAATGCTTTAAAGATATGCGACTGATTTGCAATAATTTGCAACTTGTTTGCAATAAATCGCACGTAGCACAAAAACAACAATAATAACAACAACAACAACGACGAAGTAAGCAAGTATTTTTTGCGCAACAATTTAAGAACTGGAATGTACAACAACAACGACAACAATAACAGCAACGCTCGATGATGATCAGCAGAGTCAAGATACATCTGCATAAGTTCAGCAATTAAGCAAAAATAACTAAAAAATACTTGCAAATTTTCAAAGATTTCGTGTTTCTTTTAACAAATCATTTTTTGTTCAATGTTCAAAATGCTTAACTGAAAAAAATAATCTTTGACAATCATTCATTCAGTCCCTCCATTTGTAAGTCTGTCTAGCAAATAATACACAAGTTACTTGAAACTGTATGAGTATGAGTAATGAGTATGATTTGAATATTATTTTTTTTTTACTATTTTTTTTTTTGTTTTAGTATTTTTATTGAAATACCTTTTTAAGAGTCAAGATGCGCCTCAAGGTCTTGAAGCTAATATCTTTCTGTGTCTGTCGCGCAATTATATGAATGTTGTTATGTATGTGTTTGCGTGTGTGTGTTTGTGTGTGTGTTGCTGTTGTATTTCTAACCAGTTTATTCACTTTTCGACATTCAATCAGCACGCGATTAGGCAAACATTCTTAAAATATATAAAATACATTTGTACCCTACCGGAGATACAGACCGGTTTTTCGCACTTGTACTTACATACTTATATGACAATAAAATATTATTATTATTATTATTTGTTCATACATGTACATAAAGTAAGATATTATGGCGCAAAAATTCCATGTCAATACATTTTAAAATGTGTGATTGTATTTAACATAAGCCAAGAGTTAAGAATAGTTACGCAAAGTTAATGACAGGCAACTGGCTATTTATCTGTTAGATACTTTGCACACTATTTGGGTTTATTGCATTGTTAGTTCAACATCAACTTTCCGGTTTTATGGCACTAAACGTCGCACAGCTGCCAGCAAAAGTGAGTTTTGCGACTGTGCTGCGACTGCATTCCACGCATGACTAATAAACTTTAGACCAATGAGTTATTACCCTCAAGGTCGCAAGCACTTTTTATGGACATTTTCATGCGTTTCTAAATTTGTTTCTATTTCACCTTATTTTTTGGTTTTTGTATTATACATTTTGTGTGCTTTTGGCAAGACAAGTTTGAAAGCGTTTTTTAGGTTAAAAAGTAAAATCAAACACGTAATGGTTTTTAGATCACGAAATTTATTTGACACATAAAAACAGAAACGCTAAACGGTTAATGTACAATTAATTGAAATACATAAACATTGAGATTCAATTAAGATTGAGTTAAGCTCGCTAATTAGATGATTTTAAGAATTGTTTATAGAGATTAACGTAGGCTTTTTTTGTTTTTGTTTTTACTTTTAGTCTACAAAGGCCACACACGCGTTCATCAATCAAAAAAGCACAGATTTGTGCTGCTTGGAAAAGATACGAGTATCATTAACCAGACACAAAAATCTTTGGTTAAGCACGCTAAGCGAGTTGAAAGACGAAAAGAAACTAATTTGGCATAATAAACACGTAAACAGGTATACAGGTGGAAAACAACAACAACAACAATAGCAACAATAAAGATTAATCTTTAAAAGGCACATACATGAAGAGCGCCGATGAGTCAGTCTTTGTATGCAGGAAAAGCAGAACTCGCGCCGCTTTGATGGCATTTCTTTGTGATTAATGATCTAAAAGCGCATACACACAATGTATGTATGTTTATAAGTATGTAAGCAGCTTAACTGATTCTTTAAACATTCTATTTTTTTTTTTTTTTTTGCAATCCATTGCTTTTAAATAAACTTTATGATTTTAAGATTTCTTTTTAAGAAATGATGTCATTGTGTACAGCATCCAAAGACTCGGTTGTGTGCCATGTTCTTTCTATTGTGTCTCGTTCTTGGATGTTTTTGGGAATTTTTGGGGATATTTTTTTGTTGTTGCTTTGCCAAAGCTTCGTTAATGCAAATTAATAACAGCACCAAAAACAAAATACAAATTTTGTCATTTTTTTTTTTAAGTCACGAAAAAGAGATAACTTTTATTTCTTTAAAAAATAAGAACGAATGAATTTGTAAAAATTTCTATCAACATGTGTATATTGGAAGACAATTTGCTATTTTAGTGAAATGTCAGACAGACAAATGAGTCATAGTTGTTTGTGTATGATTAAAATACGCAAAATTTTATGGTAAGAGCATTGCAACTTCTTTTAGTTAAAGACATAAATAGAATTGCATAAAAATGGCAACAAATAACCATAAATTTCACTTTTTTTTGTAAAGATTTATTTTCTTTTTTTACTTTAAGTATAAAATATGTTACTTATAAGCAATGACGCCGGAACGCCAACAGAATAAGAATTGTCGACTTCAATTAATATGCGCAACGCAAACGCCAAAAACATTCAACACTCGTCAAGAATTATACAATTTTTATTTTATTTTTGTTTGCTTCTTTTCAAAATCAAATTCTTTTTTTTTTTTTTTTGTTATTTTGCAAGAAATTCCTTTGATGCCTTACCTTTGAAGACTTGAAATGACTTCGCTTGTAGCAGCAAATTACGATGGTAGGCGGCGATAAGTTACGAAAAGCGACAGGAAGACAGCGGCGACGTCGCAAATAGTCAGGGTGAAGCGTTGACGGCGTGGAGACGAAGAAATAATCGACAGTGGCAAATCGTTGTCGGCGTTGGTGTTGTTGTTGGTACTGTTTGTTTGTTTGTACGTTGTGTGTGTTGCGGTCGAGTAGTATATGTAGAAGGCAATCAAGAAGTTACGCCACGCATGCGCGTCCGTGTTGCTTTTGCCGCTTTTGTTAGTGCTTCGGTTCCGGCTGCACGAGACACAAAATTGTTATTCCAATTTGGTATTTGCGATATCCGCGCGTAGGTGCACACAAACACACACTAATATACACACATACGGTAACTCACATACATACATATAAGTAGCCACGATCAAAACACGCTAAAAATAACAAAAAACAACAAATGCGGGCGCGGATCTTTTTCACACTTTTTTAAAACCGCTGACGGCTGAGTGTTTAAACTAGAAATTTGCTCAGATGTTTTGCGCTTATCGATATAATAATTATTTTCTCAAATGAGTTTTTTTTTCAAATACAGGTTTTTTTCGCTGTTTGTTTACCGGCAGAATAAGTCACGCTTTTATTTCATTTATTTTCATATAAATGCCCGCGTTTGACGCTGCGACACAATTCGAATTGGTCATTCAACAATTCGTTTTTTTAGTTTTTATTTTTTATGCGTTTCGGTTATTTAAGCCACAACACGTCTAAACAAGCTCACGTCTCAAACTCGAATCAACGGTGTAAGTCCAAAAGATTTTAAAACATAACTGAAAAATGGCCAGGTGTTGCCAAATATTCGGAAGCAAAAATTGTCGTAATTTTGCTAATTAGTTAAGTAAAAACGGCGGTTGTAGAAAAACAGAAGAGCTGAAAAGAAGCTAACTAAAAATATTTGCAAATAATAATAGGCGAAAAAAAACCGTTAAAATACGTAAAACGATTCAGAACGTGCTCTGTACGGTGTTTTGACAACTCTGCATTGTGAGAGCAGAGAGAGACAATTTTAACTCTCCCGTGGCTCTTTTTGTGACACGACACCGCAGTATTGATTAAGCTCATGTCGCCTTGCATCTGCTGTCGATTTTTCCTGTTCCTTCGTTTTGAGGTAATTCCGACCGGGGGTTCCATGCTTCTTCTTCCACTTCTGCCGACACTTTTGCGTTCATTTGGCCCGTTTGCGTCTCTCGCTCAATGTCTCAAACAAATGAGCGCAATGCCGCAAAGCCGTTCTCAGCTCGACTTCAAGCCAACTTCGCTGTTCCCAATTTTTCAGATGCTGTCTGAAAAAGACAAAATAGCTGAAAACAAAGTTTACTAAAAAAATCTATTATTTTATTATATAAGACGATTTCAGCTTATTGTTAACTAACTCTCCTTATAATTAATCTAATAATCCGAGCAGGAAAATATGAAGAAGTTAGATGTATTTGAACCCTTTTACCCGAATCGTCTTGCGTAATAAATGAATAGCCACCAAAAAGAGGAAAAGCCTTGAACATTCGACAAATTTACAGTTTTAAAGACATTAGGTTTTTAATTCGGTTTTAGAATCATTGAAAAACTACTGAAGTCCATTTTTTTTTTGGCAAAAGAGGCGCTTTTTTAGCGTGCAGTTTTATGCGACTCTGTTTTTGTGTTTTGGAGAGTTCGGAGTAACAGTGTTGCCAAATTCGACCATTTTTCAGAGTCAACGGCAATCATTTTACATTTACATCTCGGTTTTTATGCGATTGATCGCAAACTTTTACTAATTACTTTTTTTTAAGTATTTTCATTTATTTTTCGTCGAACGGCCTCTTGATAGTCTTTAAACAAATGAAAGTTAAATCAAAGGAATCGACTTTATGCATAAACAATATAATTACGGACCCGGATATTTCGTTTGGAGACAGAGCAGAATTGTAATCGGATGCGGAAATAGACAGTTTCCTTTGAGGTTTGAATATCTAGCGAGTATATTAGCATGAATTCTACCAATTTGTTCTGCAAGTCACTAAGCAGTGTTAAGTTTAGCACCTAAATATGCTTTAAAGGACATCTATTAAATTATATTGATGTCGCCTAACACATTAATTTATTATGAGGCCGCAAGTTTTCCAATAACTCTCGAATTTTGAATTGCGAAAGCTCAAAGGTAGAAATCGTAATTGAGTGACAAAATTTTGCTATGAAATTAATTTTTTTCTATTGTTGTATCAGTGAGCTTGTTACATTGTATTTGGTCATGGTTGCGCGGATTTTCTTAATAACAAATGACCAAATTAGTAAATCCTCGAACCCGAGTCGTCCTGTTAACGCACTGTAAGTCTGCTGCTAACACTCTTTTTAGAACAAAATGTTAAATTTAACAGAGTTCGAATCCAAAAGATCACTAGGTGGCGCTTTCCAATGATCAAAATTACTTTCTTAACATAAGAATGCTGCATTTCGCATAACGGGTAGAAAAACATGCTAAAATTTAAATATGTTCAAATTTAACATAGCCGATGCGGTCATGAGTTTGATCCATTCTAACGATTGCATCCACCTGTTACATGATCGATTTTTTTATGCATTTTTCAATTGCTTAGACGAATCGAACTTAGAAAAGTTAAATACTTCGCGTTTTTTAAAAAAGAGTACTTTTTAATTTTGTTCATTTTTGAGATCTTACGTAAAAAGTAACAAGAACATAAGTCATAAAAAAATGGATATTTTATTAGATTTATGATAATAAAATTTACTTAGGGGGATCTTAGGGCTAATGGGCTAATACGTGAATGCAGTTCGCATGTGCAGTATGTGCATGTATGTATTTTCTTTCCACTGCAAGCTTGCGCAATTTTTGTGGGGAACCAAATAAAGCAGTTTTGTATTTATGAACACAATTATTTTTTTGTTGCTGTGCAATTTGCATTTGTGAACAGCCCATATGTTTCGTAGGCTGAAGATTTGTCACGTAGATGCAACTGTTCCAAAGTACATGCCGATTGAAATAAATGCAAAAACTGGCCTTCTAGCGACAGACAGAGCGATTTTTTGCTGTTTGATCACAATAATTTAGCAATTTGATTATTTCAGCGGCGATCTGCTGCGACAAGATGCCGGCATATAAGAGACATATGTATGTACATATTATTATATTGTTGAATTGCAGATAAGTGTTTTATTTGAGGATAGATTTACGAACTCACCGGCACAGTAGAATGTGATTATATACTATATGTACTCACTTTGATTGAATGCTTCGGAGTGGTGACATTCCAAACTAGGTACGCCAAATAGAACTATGAGTACAATGAAAATTAAATGAGTTTGCAGTTGTGCAAAACGGAGAGACAATATAGTATTTATGCTATCTCGCTTCGGTTTGCGGCATTAACATTAAATTATTTGTCTCTCATTACGCCAAATCATTTGTCCCAAATTACGTGACCCATTATTGACACTTTTTTAACACCCTCCCCCCCTTCGGAGACGAAATTTGTATGAGAAAAGACACCAAATTTGTCTAAGCGTATTATTCTAAAGAACCCCCTCCCCCTTAAATTGGTCACGTAATTTGGTTACGTTCCCTTAGGCTCTCAAAAGATGTTCGGAAGTTTTCCTTCTCTCACATTTTTTCAAAGGTTTTTATTCACACTACACCAAATCATTACACTCGAAGTTTGCTATACGATATCTGTGTGAATATATTCTATAGAGTACACACAAGACAGCAGCAAATAGAATATTCACTCACAATCGCTCAAAAAGGTGCCTCAAAACAAGCATTCGTTTTCAGAGTGAGTAATTCATTTGCGGTTTTGAAAGTATTCGTGCAGAAATGTATTATGTATGTGTGTTTGTTGATGTATATTAATCATATGCTCATACATCACGTCTAGAGGCGTCTCTTGTTTTGATCAGGCAGCAAATTAATTGGGTTTGATACTTAATATTTTTGCTACTCGCATCACATGCGGAGACACTCCTCATTGGCTTCATGAAATAGGCCAATTCAAGGAAGAAGAAATGAGAACAACGATAAGCAAACGATAGCAAACAAGAAACGCCCATAAGCCGCTAATGATCGCTAGGAGTATAATAACAAACAGCATCTTATAAAGGACACACGCTGCGTAATGGTGTATCAAGACTTAGAGTTTGCTACAATAAGTACGGAAAAAGGAAACAAAAGGTGAGCAAAGATGAGTGGATGAGTGGCACAGTACACATACAATGGCACCGAGCAAGGATACAGGATATGCTGTTTGTATATTGTATAAATTCTGGTTTGCGGTTATACTATACACACACAAACACACACACACACACAGGAACTTTGTAATTTGCACGTTTACAACGACGTTGTTCATTTAACAATTGACTCAAAGCAGCGCTAATCCGAAGGACACTTTGTTTTTGTTTTTGTGTTTTACTTTTTGTGGTTTGCCTGCACAAAAATGCGTTCCAAAATAGACTTGGCAAAAACGACGCAAATGCACTTCTAAGCCGCTTAGCACTTTGTGCGTGTGTGTGTGTGTGTGTGTGTCTGTGTGTTTGTAGTGCATATGCGGCGTCCTGTGGCGCATGCAGACGGCCTGAAAAGAGTCTTAGCCGATTTTAAAAACGCTCGAATAGAAAACAACTTCAAATAGTGACAACGCTCGAACAGAATAATGTGTGAAATTTTACACGCTAAGCGGCATGCATCCTGCGGTGCGTGCAACACAACACAGCGCAGCTTGAACGTGCAACTAATAATGTAATTAAGAGATTTTGACGATAGGAAATACTTGTAAATTAATTTCTAATACGGTCAACTCATGACACGAAAATGTTAAGCATATCACAATTGTGAACGGAGTGAAAAGGGAAACTCCAATTTGTCTAAGACACACAAGAATTTCTGATATCATTTACGAGAAATGTCGTTGAAGATGAAGACTTCCGTTCGTTGTGTCGAATTGTATCATATTTGTGGTTTGTCGTTGTCATCGATATTTGCAAATGTTGGCTTATAATTGAAGGTAAATGCCAATAAATGTGTTTGGCTGTTGTCATGTCATTTCCGTCCCTTCGATAGATGTGCAAATTGTTTCATATTTTAGGCATTAAAAGATGAAGGATCGATGCAAATTCGATATTTTGTTGCAATTTTTGTGGTTATCATGCATGTGACAATTAAGCTGTGCAGACGAAACCAATTCATGTTCTTTAAAATGATTTATTTGTTTTTTCGTTTTGTAATTTAAAATTTATTTTTGATTTCATCACTGTTTATTTCAGCACGTTTTGTGTCTATGTCAGCTCAACTTCGATTCGTTTCGATTTAATAAACACTTATGTAATAAATGAAAACTTTAAACGGAAACGGAAATTTGTTTTGTGCTCATTGAGTTTGCGTCTGAAGTTGGCTTGTTTCCTGGCTGGCTTTGCATATTGAGTAATATTAGATATTGGTGTCGCTTACAATTTCCTTCCCTTCCAATTGGCATCCACAACGAGCGAGAAACTTGCTGCATGCCTTTGCAACTACTATAAGAAGCTTAATAGCACAAATTCAATGTAAGCTGATTATTGAAATGTTCTGTGCAAATATGAATTCATGTAACACACAAAAAAAAACAAAAAAAATAACAAAAGTGTAAAAAAACGCCAGTGGGCATTCACAGTGCACAGATTTTGCAACATTTGCGACACACACACGCCCACAGTTCGTGGCGAGCCGAAGCCGACCGACGCGTCGTAAACCCAATCAAAACACTCTTGCAATAATTTCCAAATTGAATCAGCGGGCATGAAAATAACAAAACAGAAAGAAACAATGTTTGTCGAGGCGAGTAAACTCACTGAGCCACCACCACCACCACCGCCATCACCTCGACAAGCGTGTTGCAAGTCCGAAATACAAAACGCAATTATTTCGGCACGACGACGCCAACGGCGGTTTCATTTTTTTCGTCGAGTGGGCGTTTTGTGCCTTCTGATGGTGGGCGTTGACTCGTTTTGGTTGACTTCATCATCGTAGCTGTCATAGTCGTCATAGACGTCATCAACTTATGCTAATCAAGGGGGCCATGGCACTGCACTGCACTCATATTTCACACCCAAACGTTATGGCAACATTTTGATTGACTTCTTTTTGTTGTTTGTTATTGTGTTTGTCATCTTGAAAAAGTTAACACTTTCCTGCAATTTGCTTTCGTTTACTCTTGCCGTAAATTTAAAGTAAAAACATTTTTAATTATCTTTGATATAATGACGTTTTAATTGGTACACAAAATATGTATAATGAGCATCCTTAATTATGCGGGCCTGCGAAAATGCAACAGGATATTTGTGCAGGTAATTTCCGTCACTTAATTGATTTATGCAAAATACACAAAATCAACATGCAACTTGGCCGTGTGCTTCAAAAGCAGAAACAAAAGCCAAAGCAAATTGCTGTCGAAAATTTGTTTTCGAAAATAATTAAAGTTTTGTTTGTTGTCAAATGGAAATTTGCGTAAAGACAGGAAACATTTGTCCGGCACAAGATGCGTTTGCAGTCAATGGGGGCAGGAAATGGCCCTGTCATATTCGAGATTGCACAAACAGGAAATTGTTTTGGTACGTTGATGAGCTCATTTAACTCTTAAAAAAGGAGTAAGCAATCTCATTAATACGAACAAGCGTAAATTAGTAGCGAATGCAAAGCGCTTCTCAATGATACAACAGATACTCTGAGGAAAACATATGTACAATCAACAGAGGCTTCATCGTCATTGCGGCATTAAGACGACAAGAACTTGGCCAGCACAACTCAAAAAATGGAGCTCAAGAGATAAATAACCTGCTCTTTTCATGATTAATGACTATCAATCGATTTTAGATTATAAATCGATTTCAACCGATCGAATGCCACTGTGATAAAAGTTTCTAATCGATTCTCAAAGTTCCATGGGATGCGTTCGGCAAATTTAAAGAAACAAACAACTTTATTGAAAATTTAAAGGGCGGTAACACTCCCAGCCCACTCTTGATTTAAGAGAAGGATTGGTTTAGCCCACGTCACGGTACTGTGCTAACAACTTATGATATTACAACTTGGAAAGACAGAAGTCCTTTCAAGGTTTAGCAGAGGGCAAAGGTCAGTTGAATTCCAATTGTTGCTATACCTTTTGTGATAAAAATCTTACCTTGTCCGGCAGAATTCTTATTAAAATGTTTACCTTAGTCAGCGGGTAAATTAACGCTTCTGTGAAAAATTAATATTAACCACTCCTATGTTAGAAGGCGACATACACTACCATACGACAATCTTGTCCAACGTATTAATCAAAATGTGTTAAAAACAGTACTTAGTAAGTTGTTGTGCAAGTAGTAATAAGAACTGATAAGCGACAATAACTACTATTATAAAAAATCTGTACTCAGTAGGCGTCTTTTGAATGTAAAATAGTGAGTTATTTAAAAAGTCAACTGAAGTTTGCTTGATGAACATTAGATTTTTCGCAATTATAGTTCAAATTCGCTGGCAGAACGGCTCCGAGAATGGCATGCTCTCTGTGCAGTTTCTTCACATGCATCTATCATTATATAATTGATCTAATAGAATGCGGACTGGAGTCGCCATTCGTGTTGTTACTCATTGCTCTGTTCATAGCGTTTGTCATCATGAGCAACGTGCAGATGGCAAGCCAGCTCTGTGACTCCAAAACTAACTGCAGCATTGGCATTGGCAACTGCAACAGCAACAGCAACAAAAGAGGCGCATGCAACGATGGCTACGAAAGTCATGCCTGTGCATTTGGGCAAGGGGAACACTTCGACTATGGCCTCGAACACGGTCCGCACACATGGCCGTGTGCGCAGAACAATCAATCGCCGATCAACATTGCCACGAGGTGTGCGAGCAAACACACGCTTATGCAACCGTTGCGTTTCTGCAACTACTCCACAATGCCGGCGGCAGTCATGATGGAGAACAATGGGAACACGTTGATATTGCGCGCCTCCTACGACAACGATACGCCCGTGTTGTCTGGCGGCGATTTACTGTCGAGCTATCGCTTTGTGGAGCTAAGCTTTCGTTGGAGCTGGTATGACGCCGAGGGCTCCGAGCACGCGATCGACTATCAACACTATCCGCTTGAAATGCAAGCGTTACATAGCGCCGGCGCCTCCAATGGCGATGCCTCCAGCTATGATCTGCTCATGTTGTCCTATTTCTATGAGCTATCGGCAGACAATCCATTTCTGGATGCCATACTGCAGTATCTGATCATGATACAAACGCCCGGCAGTCGCATTGAGGTGCCGCCTTTTCCCTTGAGCTACCTGTTGCCGCCCTTCCAGGCGAACTTTTACAGCTACAGTGGCTCGCTCACCGAACCGCCGTGCCATCGTGGCACCGAATGGATCATCAACCCGGAACCGTTGGCCATTGGACCGCGGCAGCTAAATGAGTTCCGTCAGTTGCGCAACTATAACGGCACACGCATACAACGAAATGCGCGCCCCGTGCAGCCACTGGGCGTGGGTCGTGAGGTGCGTTGCAGTGACTTCCACTTTCTTTTCAGTTCGTGCATTAACATTTGTCTGCACCTCAGATCAACTATAACATCTATGACAGTGCGAATTTGCCAGAATGCTCGACAACCAGCAGCTGTCGCAGCAGCGGCATGAGCTACGATTCCACAGCGCGTGGCGTTGGCGACAGCAGCTGCAACAGCGCCTCGTCTCCCTAAGCTTTAACCTGGGTAATTATCGACGCTTTAATTATGTAAGTACGTAAATACGACTTTGTCAAGTGCAGCATATTAAATAATAATATTTTTGCTATGCTATGCGTTCACGAAAGGAAAGTGTGTAATTAACAAGCGTATCCGTCAAACTGACAAAATAGTTTTCTGCACAATTGAACCGGATATGTCACTGACAACAAAAACAAAACAAAATATATTTAACAAAAATAACCAACCACTAATTAGACATAACGAGCAAACACAAGTAGCAAAGCAAACCAAGTTGAGCGCTAAAATTGAACCGCTGAACGAATGGCGGAGGGAAGAGTGAACTACAAAGAGGCGACACCAACGAAATCTGTGTGCTTAAGTGTGTGTGCGAGCGTGTGTGTATGAGTATTATTGTGTGTGCACAACAGGATGTCAGTACATCCTCATAGCTTAGACACCTCATTGAAACTGTCGCGTACATGCGTTCTTGACCGCCCGCTATGCAACAGGAGCGCATCGACTACCTCAGGCCTTCACCACCATTCCTATCACAATTGCTGCGCAGCTGCTTTGCTGTGCCTTAATCACTGTATTCCGAAAATATTTAATTACATTTTGATTGTGTATATTTTTGATGTAATAAAATAATTATTATTATTAATTAATATTGTCAAATATCAATATTGCTCATACGTTAAGTAAACAAACAAGTGAAGCCAAAGATTGTGAAGTTTGCAAAACCATTCATATACATAATTTAAAAAATTATGCTTCGTTAAGTATTAAAATAAGCCATGTGTCAATAAAGTTTCTTTTTAATTATAATTTTATTATTATACTCCGCACATACAGTGTGTCAGGGTATATTCAGTTTGTTTGAGACAAAAAGTATGCATCGCCTAGACTCCTTCTAGGGGACCCGATAAAGTGTATATATTGTTGAAAAGGATGACAAGAGAAATCAATTGAGCCATGTCCATCCGGCCGTATGTTTGTCCGTCCGTTCGTATTCACCAATGGTTCCCAGAAACTATAATACATTTTTGTATATTTGGGGTGTGACACCCTGTGTGCGACATTTATCATAACTACTTATAAACACTTATTTTGTGCTACCTACAAGCAATTTGAGTTTTTTGCATACTCAAAAGAAGACTTAGAAACTATGAAACTATTCTTGGCCAGCATCTTAAAACCAGTCAAATTAACCATGTTCGTCTGTCTGTATAAATTCGTCATTTCTGCAGAATATTTACATTCGGTCGAAAGAAAATTTTTTCGAATCTTGATGCACCCATCTGATAAACGTATCTCTCTGTCTGAAATATATGACTAACACTTTAAAAGGTTTGTTGAGAAATCAAGATAAGGGGCAAAATCGACTTCACTTATTTTTCCTTTCATTTTTGATTTAGTTAAAATTGCAATACATATTAATTCGCTCACAATTCCCGCGAGCGGATATCTCTCGGGACCGGTCACATTTTAGAATCCCAAACCCAATGCTTTGTATTAAGGTGTCCTCGTTATCGTCAAAATCCATGTGTATAAATCTGCTTAAAATCAATGGTAATGAAATTATTTCAACTCGTAAATGTTCAATAAAGTACAAATGTTTTTATTGTTGTTTATCTAATTTAACTAAAGCGATTGGATTGGGGCGTTTCGTGCGATGTTTGTTACACATATTTATGCATTTGTGTCTGTGGCTGTCCGCATGTTTAAGTCTGTGTCTGTGCAAACAGTTTGGTATTTTCGTTTTGTATTTGCTCTGCACACATAATTGCGTTCAATTCACATAATTATCGTTTAATTTGTGCGAATTTTAATAAATATCCATTCATTTGTTTGTTCTCCACAGTTTAATCAAATTTGTTGGCACCAAAGTTATATAGATATTTAAGAACTAAATGTATAAATATACATAATACGAGTGCTCTCAAAATGAATAAAAATTGTTTGTAACTTAAAGTAAGAATTTCTTGTTGTCACTAATACACAGTAACAACCAATAAGGGAGCTAGTATATTCAGCTTTGCTGAAACTTATATACTCTTGCAAGCATTTGGCAAATCCGTTTTATAGTGTTTCCAATAAGAATATTATAAGTTTAAAAAGATAAAGGGGCGTAACCCCACCCATTTTCTAATTTTTTTTAAAGAATACAATGCAATTATTCTTCACTTAATTTTACGATTTTCTATCTCGTCTGCTTATAGATAAATCACATTTTTAAGTTATTCTCTATATGGGCGGTGCCACGCCCTTATGTCCGATTCTTATGAAACTTTGTAATATGTTCAAGGATTTTAAAAAACGCGTAACTGCAAGGTTTCATCTGTTTATAGTTGAGAACAAAAAAGTTTTTCAAACAAAAACCTAATTTTTTACGATCTTTTGATTTGCTTTTTTAAATATTATGAAACTCTTAAATTTAAGAGCATGTTAATTACTAACTTAAATGACAAGCTAGCTTAAATTGCTTACAATTTAACTAAATTATCCAATATTCACGATCTATGTGAGTTTTTTTTTTTGTTACATAAATTAAATTTGTTGTCATCGTTGATGTTCGTTGTTCCCTTGTATCCAAAAGCAACTAGTTCCCACAACTTGTTTAACTGCGCACCAAGTTGACTTTAATTTAATTTTGAAAATTCAACTGCAAACAATTAAGCAAAATGTCAAGCACACATGTACATAAACAACATGTCAAATTTTGGTATAGAAATAAATACAAGTTGAGATTCGCATTCATTAAATGCCAAAGGCGGTCAAACGTTTTGTTACAGTTGCTCGTCATTGTCTCCACAAGTGTATGTAGATACAATTTATTAGACAATAACAATAATTTCACATTGAGTTTGAATCTATTGACATTATTCATTTCCAATCTTTTGGCTGACATAGTGATTAAGAGAGTTGAATTCAAAGAGAGTGTGAGGCATTGCATTTTGAATGTGGTAAAGGAGTATTATTGACATAAATTATTAAAAATAATTTGAGTTTTTAATTGAGAAGAAATAAATTTTCAGAAAGAAGACCTTGCGATGGACATCCTCATATAACTCATTATAGTTTAGTAGAAATTCATTAATTTCTATTTTTAGTAGTTAGGCATAGTTAGTGTTAAACGAAGAATTCGGAAAATTAAGTAGAATTTAGATTTTTGACAGACCAACAAATGCATATATGGTAAAAGACGACTACCATAGACATATCCCTCATAAATTGTTTCTATTAGACAACAATAGATTTAAAAAAATTACTTTTGAGAAAAACGTGTCAAAGACTTCATTTTTTAAAGATTTTTTTTTTTTGTAATCAACATGTAACTTGGAGAAACATCACTTAGAAATATAGAACATTTTTGTAGATGTAAGGGGCGCTTCACCTTTTTTCCTTAAAAATCGATTTTGTAGGCCATAGGCACCCTTCCTTCTACAACTGTACTTCCTTGCTAAGTGATATTTCCTCGATTCAAAAAATAGTTGTGGTGATCAAATCAATCAAGAGTTAGAAAATTCGAGTTAAAAATCGATTAGCAGTATTTCTTATCGCTGCTCTCATTCAATAATAGGTAATACGTCTTTTCTTAACTTAAAATGTTCAAATTTTTGCCTTTGAAGATGAACATTCAAGTAGAGTTAATGCTTGTTGCGCTGCTAAGTATTAGTTTGTTGTATTTTGAAATTAAAGCAGGCAAAACGAAGCAGCAATGTTCCTAAGCTGTCGTTGACTATGCGAATATGCACAAGTTTAGATTTGCACTAATTAAATGCCAAAGGCGGCAAACAATTTTGTTGTTAACTTTATTATAGTTGTCGTTAAAGCTATTTGTCTTGCATTGTCTCTTTGTTGTGAACATATATGTACATACATATTTATATAGATACACTTTATTAGACAATCACAATGATTTCTAATTGAATGTAATGGCAGAATTCACTTTGCTGTAGTTTTCTATCTTGTGGCTTACACTATGTACACAGATGTACATACCTATGTATGTATGTGTATAGAAATGAAAATTGTTTCAACCACAGAAAAAGCTTCAGAGAGCGCGTTGTCATTGTAAATGATAAAGAAATTTAATTAAAAGTGTGGCATAAAGACGCTCAACGAGATAAAAGGACGTAAGTGTATAAAGCGTTTCAAGGCAAACACACATACAAACACACACACATATACATCGAAAGCTACACAAATACACAAAGATATACGCTAGCATGTTAAGAAAAGTGGAAGTAAAATTGAGGAAAATTGCATTTAAGTGTTGCCGTTTTCATTTAAACGAAGAGGCGTCTTATATATGTATATATGTATGTATATATATGTGTGTGTGTGTGTTACGTTAAGTTTCTTTTGTGGCAAGAAAATTGAATGAATAATTGAGAAAACGAGCGAATGATGGCATCAACGAACGAACGAGCGAACGAAGGAACGTTTTGTGTTACGCTCGATGGCAGTCGTTTTCGCCAACGGAGTGCTAAGCAAGACGCGGCAAAGCGCTGCGGTTGAAACAAGTTTATTTGTGTTGGAAATTTGTAGCTAATGAAATGTAATTGCTTTCATTAGAAGCATGTTAGTTGCTGTTAAGCTTTGCTGAGTAAGAAAATGAATTAAATTGGTTTAATAGAGTAGAAAAGGATGCTAGTGAGAGAAAAGGAGAATGCGAAACAGGGAGTGTGAAGAGTAAAGTGTGGGGAAATGATTTGAAAATTGAATTATGCACGAAAGAAGCTTGCTATGAATGTAACACATTCGCACACAGATACACACACATCTAAGCGGCTAAAAGACCACAAGAAAATCAATATGACAGCTTCCGTTCAATTGACGCCATATTAATTTGCGCCGTGTTTGTAACCTTCCGTTTTCATTCGACGCGTCAGGACCGAGGCGGTTCTATTTTCTTTTTTTTTTTTTTAATTTAATTAACGCCGTTTGCTTTCATTAACTGGTCGCCGCAATTTATATTTTATGCTGCGTTTACTTGCAACAACAACGAATTAATTGGAAAATGTAATTTTTAATTGGAAAATGTATGTACGTATGCATTTTTAAAGGCAGTGGTTGCCCTATGTTATATATATACATGTGTGTATGCATGTGTATGTGTGTTTCTCATTTAATTTAATTAATTTACACTTTTACAAATATTTGTAGTTATTTGAAGATGTCAGATGTAAAAAAAAGACAAATTAAATCAAATATTAAATTAACTTCAGTCATGCCGCGGATTCAATGATTGCGTGCACCATTTTGGAACATATTATGATGTATTGTGTATAAATTGTCACTTTTTTAATTTCATTTAATTTATTTTAGGTTTTATATTTTATGTATAATGGTTAAAATAAGAAAATTGTTCAGTTAAAGAATTCTGTCAGGTAGATGGTGAAATTCCTTATTGCGGACCACTCCTTATAACTGGATACTTTTAATAACCGGACAAATTTCGTGTACATAGCCTTTTCTTAACCATTCTGACCAATAAATCTCTTATAACCGAACAAACTTCAAAAATCCCAAACACGTTTTTTAAAATCTCATTCCTAAGACCCCATAACCGTACAAAAAATATCATATGTGCATATCATAGATGAGAGATGAGACCTCACTGTTAAAGTTATAAGAAGACTACAATTAGATCTCTCCAAACATGCTAAAGATTTACTACCCTTTACTATCTACTATATCGTACTAAAGGTTCCGTAGCACAAGCTTAAAATAAACTGTTATACATTGCGTATATCACTGCTATTGAGTCTTGTGAGTAAGTTTATTACATTGTTTGAATTATTTACCATACAAAGTTGTATAATGAGAAAACCTTAATTCATAAAATAATTTATCGTACATTAAATAATGTTATATCAATAAATTAGTTAGTTGCTTCATGATCTGTGCTTCAGAGCTTTAAATTTGAAGTTTTTATCAGCGGTATTATATATCACTATTTATACAAGACTATGCAACAACAACTTTCACTACTACCGACAAACCAAAACAGTTGTTTTTGCTCATCTTGCTTGTACGTATTGACTTAATTTGTCATACTGCTGCTGTGTAATTATAAAACTACAAAATGAAACTAAAAGAAAACGCCATCATTATCAAAATCATTAAGTCAAAACTCACACAGCACAAAATAAAAACCAGTAAGGACGCTATAGTCGAGTATACTCGACAATATAATACCCTGCACACACAGTAGCCGTTGCAACACCCTCAATCTACAAAAACATATTGATCTGACGTCGCATATTCAAATAGTGTTCAAAATATCAAGCAAATCGGTCAAAAAATGTGGAATTCACGAAAAATTTGAGTTTGTTGGTCATTGAGGGGTAACTATCAAAAAGAGGGGAATTTTGTGGTATGCAGTTTTAAAGATACGTACATACTGAGCTTGTCTACAAAATTTCAGGTTCGTATCTCTAATAGTTTTGAAGATACAGCAATTTTAAGAAAACAACCGGGGGAGGGGAAATGAAGAGGAGGGGGAAAAATTGTGGTATGCAGTTTTGTAGTGCTACTTATACTGAGTCTACATACCGACTTTAATGTTTCTATCTCTTTGGATGTTCGAATTATAGCGTTTTAAAAAAGTGGGCGGTGCTGGATGGGCGGGAAGGAGTGGGCGTGGCACAAAACCGTTCAAACTTGATCTGCTGCCGAGCATCACGAGTCTACCCTCCAAATTTCAAGTCTCTACCTATTATAGTTTCTGAGAACCATTGGTGAATACGGACGGACAGACGGACAGACAGACGGACGGACAGACAGACGGACGGACAGACGGACGGACATGGCTTAATCAATTTCTCTTGTCATCCTGATCAAGAATATATATACTTTATATAGTCGCAAGTGCATATTTCTGTGCGTTACATACATTTCGCTCAAACAAACACAATATACCCCGATACACAGTATGTGTACAGGGTATAATCACACAAAATAGAAAAAGAATTAAGAATATTAATCTGAAAACACGAGAGCTGTGCACACTTCCGCACCTCATATCCTTTTTCAATTAAAAGCCACCATTTTCCATTAACAAATTTGCATGCTCACACAGATACTTTCACTCAGATGTGAATGTATGTATTTGCCTGTCTGTTGCATGGCATGTAGTGAACGATTTTCAGCAACGAAATCATTTAACAGACGCATTCGCAAATGCACACACACACACACATACATACTGACATACACGTACGTCGATAATAAAATTAAATTAGAAGACCAGAAAATTAAATCATCAAAGCTTGACGTCTGGCAAACGATGAAACTTCGCTGTTGCGTTCAATGCCTGCCCGGATGAGGAGTGGCAAACGGCAGTCGCTGAAACACACACATACATACACACATACGCAGACTCACAAACGCAAAAGGAAGACCATACATAGCCCAATTTCCAGTGCGACAGTTACGAGTTCATTAATTTTTTTAACCTCAACATTCACAGGCACAACAACAACACACATATACAAACATATATGCATATGCATATGTATGTAGTAACTGCAACTCAACTCGATAAACAAACCGTGGCGAAACGAGCAACTCTAATGGGTTTTTATTGAGTGCTGAATTCATCTCGCTTCGTGCTTCTCTGTTCAACATTCCCTTGACCTGCCTACCCCCCTCGTTATCAAGCGCGCGTCGCTGATGCCTGCTCGTTCAACCTTTTTTGATTAAAAATTCAATAGTGTCCGAACAAGCGCATTCGACCAGCCAGCAACGCACACATGAGTTGCATTCGTATCTACGTTCCATCTGCGTATCTGCGTTTCATCCTTCTTTAATTTGCCGTCCGACCGTTCAAAATGTCCTTTTTTGTTGTTCGCTGTTGTTGTTTTTGTTCGTTGCGGTCGCTTTCCTCGTTGGGTGGAATGGAATGTGGCATTAATGCCGTCAGCTACAGTTTAGCTTCAGTAGTTCTCCACCTCCGACTTCGCCACCTCCTTCTCATTCTCTTTCTGCAACCATCAACATCACCATCATCATCATCAATCCAATGGTTGAGCACTGTTTGCCTGTTGGTTTGGGTTGCATCATAAATTAAATTCTTCATCAACTCAAACTCGTTAAACGCCAATAAAGTGACAGAGAGTTATTTTCATCACTTTTAGCGGTTTCAACGTGTGTGTGTGTGTGTGTGTGTGTGTGTGTGTCTGTCAGTGGTATGAATTGAATGTTTGTGTGTGTGCGTGTGTGATAAAAGAGAGAGAGAGAGAGTGCATTCACATATACATATGTAAGTTTGTGTTACACAGTGAGTCAGCGCATGACTGCTCAGCTCTTATCTCATGCTCAGTCAAAGTACTACAACAGGTTTAGACCACGCCCATATGCATGGCATAGCACAGCTACCTGACAGTTAAGATACGCTACACTCCTCTCAACACTCTTTCACAATACATTTTTATGTAAGCATGTACGCATGCGCGCAACATTTCGATCATATTAAATGATTACTTTTCAAAATTGAGAAAAAAAAAACAACAAATAAAATCAGATCAACGAAAATCTATTAACAAATTTAATTTCAGCATCGGTAAAGGCCTTTGCTTTATTTACATAGTTTGAATATTTTAAATCATTTCTACACTGACATTTCATAATTCAATTGCATACAATTATGTGTCATTTCTCTCAACGCTTTGTCTTTTTAATACACATATAACATTAAGAACATAATACGGGAGAAATTGGACACATAATAAAGTAAATTAAAAGCAAATTGGCGTGCAACAAAAGTAAAAGTAAAATACAATGAAATAATAATGAAATGCAAACAAAGATAAAAACTGAAATGTCGTCCCATACATATTTAAAAGCTGCAAAAGTGTGTGTGAATGCTGACTTCGTACAACAAACGTTGCCTTATGCCATGACTGCTGGGCGCCACATTATTTGTACAGCATGGCAACATGGCTGACATGAAGGCTCCAACAGCACACACACACATACATACATACGCCGCCGCATGGTCGTGCAGCCGCAGACCAACCTTTACATGAAACTCGTTTTTAATTACGCTTGGCAAAGCTCGTTGTGCGTTAAAATAAACGGGCATTAAGCGCTCATTAGCGGACAGCAATCGAAGTGTTATTAACCAAGAACGAAGAAGAGTCGACGCGTAAATTGAAAAAAAGAGCCCGGCAGTCACTTTGTTGGCGCGTTAAGTGAGCGAAGTAACGTAACGTAACGTTAAATGAATGAAACATGTTTTATGTGTGGTAGCCGAGTAAATGGGTATTGGGTGGAGAAAACTACAAGTCATGCTACAGGTAGACATTTTTGAAACCGCTTAATTAACAATCAGCCGAATGGGCTTTTGTCTATTAAAGTTGTCGTAATGATTTTTTCTTGAGCTTTAACTGCTTTTTGCCTTATACTCCTAAGCAAACTTGGAAGCAATCAAATTGAAGCGTATTAAAAGTCTTAACCCAATAAATGCATAAATTATTATGTATTTATTGGGTTAATTAATTATAATTAATTTCCGCAAGTCTAGACTCGACAGAAATTGCGTCAAGTTTCTAACTCGTACGCTACGCATCTGTTAGATTGCATCTTGCACATAATCGCATACAAATTTTTCTCACAAATATCTCAATTATCTTCTAACAACAATGCATCAGACACACTCACACTTTAACATCTTCATAGCGAAAACCCATGTGCACTTCCTGCCTTAAATTCTGATGCGTTTATTGCACAATAACGAAATTAGGTGCCTTTTAAGTCACACACACACATACACACACACATAAATGTACAAGCATGCAGCGTCAAACGCACTGATTTCCTGTGTAATATCTGTTCTCTATTGTACGAGTATGTGTATTGGGATAAGTCTCTCCTGTTCTTTTATGTCATTTTTTTTTTTCACTTATCGCATTTCAACTCTTTCACTCATAATGCTTGCTCTCGGTCTCTCAGCCACTTTCGCTCTTTCTTCGCATAGGTTTTCCTTTTTTTCTTCATGTGTGCTTTTTTATACTCTTGCAAAAAGAGTATATGAACTTTGTCATGAAGTTTGCAACCCACAGAAGGAGACATTTCCAACTATATAAAGTATATACATTCCTGATCAGCACGACGAGACGAGTTCATATAGCCATGTCCGTCTGTCTGTTTCAATTCGCAGTGCTGAGTTTTAAAGTTCCCCCTGAGTTTTAGGATCGCCATAGGAACAATCGATCAGAAATCATTCGGACTCGAACATAGGGGCGTGGCACCGCCCATATATAGAGGAAAACTTAAAAATGTGATTTCTCTATAAGCCGACGAGATTGCAGATTGCAAAATGTAGAGTTTATATGTTTCGGCAATGCCGAAAATAGCTCCCTTTCTGGTTTTTTTACGACTATTGTTTAGATTTACTTACTCTATCATTTTCGCAATCAGTTACAAGTTCATGACAATAGCAGTGCATTAAATGTCGTAAATCCACTTAGCTGCAGTTTTATGCTCAGTGTAGTCCGTATGAGGGGTGTGTGAATTATATTATAGCCTTTTGGTTTGTTTTTAAGATATTATCTAAGCAATTTTGCTTGTAAAGCAAGTCCTAAATTTGGAGATTGCCTCAAATTTAAGTAATTTTATGTAATTTGTTAGACAAATCCTATGTTAATGTGTTTTATACCCTGTACCTTATGGTATAAGCGTATATTACTTTTGTGCACTCGACAATGTATGTAACACCTTAAAGGAGACATCTCCGACTATACAAAGTATATATATTCTTGATCAGTATCGAAAGAGAAGTCGATTTAGCCATGTCCGTCTGTCCGTCCGTCCGTCTGTATGAACGCGTCGATCTCGGAAACTATAATAGATAGGACCAAAAGCTCTTCGAAGTTAAATTCTGTGATTCATTACGCAGATCAAGTTTATTTTTTTCCGCCCCTTTTTGAATTAGTTTAGGGGTGAGGGGCAAATAACTGAAGCAACCTCGCGAAAAAACTTACAAAAGTCGTTTTATCTCGGTTGTCTTTTAAGATAGGAACACCAAATTTGGAGTGTATATAGCTGACTCAAACACCAAGAAGATAGAATAAATAAAATGGGCGTGGCCACGCCCCTATATAGTGAAAATTTTAAACGCTTATATCTTAAGAACCATAAAAGCTACAAGAACGAAACTTTGCAAGTATGCTATTGGAATGGAGTATATTAAGATTCAATTGTGAAATGGGCGTGACCACGCCCACATATACCCAAAATATGAAAACATTAAATTTCTGGTTTGAAAGTGTAGTGTTAGTAAGTTATTTTTTTGTTATTGTTATTAGTTATTTTTGTTATATAAATGTATTTTCAAGAGTTTTTGAATATTATAAAATTTGGTAGAATAGATCTGTGGAATAGGCCTATTGGGGAAACCACTTAAAAAAAACGCGCCTGATACCCTACCTCTTAGGTGGTGTGGAAATGGGTTTTATGTTGTGTAAGGTACAGGGTATTTCGGTGTCGAGTACTGTCGACTCCAATCCTTACTGGTTAATTTATGAAATAATATAATGTTTAATTATAAATAATAATGAGCTAAGACTGGATTTTATATGTTCCGATCTACGTACATGTGTGCTATATTTTACATTATTTATCTTTATTATTGCATTAATATTGATATTTCAGATAATTTGATATCAAAACAGCTATGAGTAAAAGTACAAAAAAAAATGTTTGTGTTTACTTTTCTAAGAAGTAAAAATACGCATGAACTCTCGCAGTTTTTAAAAAAGTATCTACAAAAGAATCTAAGACGACTAGAGTCAGTAAAATATAATCAATTGTGGCTTGCAAGACACTTCACTAATAAAGACATTTCACACATGCACCGCACAGGCACAGGCTTAAGCAAACTTGACAAAGGAGAGTAGCATAGCACGCGCTTTGAGTGTCCCATAAATGACGAGCAATTTAGTCCTTGACTCTCTGTGTACGCTGTTCGCTCTCAGCTGCACAAACAGTCGAACAGTGGCTGCGCCGGTCTGCATGCTGCCCTGTGAGAGCAAGCTCCGCCCATAAATACACACACACTATCACACGTTACAACCATAATTTGCCAACTAACCACCTTGATATACCATACTAAAATGTACCTTGGTGCAACCGGTTTCCAATTTGAATCGAAACGAAATGAACTCGTTTGCTACTCATTGAGTGACGCCTGGTTTATTGCCAACTTGGCGTTGGTTCTGTGCACTTCGGTCTCGGGTTATTATATTTCTAAACGGATTTGAATACGTTTTGCGTTACAGTTTGAAATTATACAGAGGCGGTAATACGGAAGTTTTGCTTGCCAGTTTGTGGCATTTACATTGAGTATGCGTGTTTGATCATTTACGGATTAGTGTTAATAAAAGAAGAAAAAAAAAATTTCGAAATTTACGAACAAGAATTTGTTTGAATAGGCAAAAAACTGAAAAAAAAATAAATTAATATTGATAAAAAATAACATTCAAAGTGAATTTTAAAAAAATTGTTTCTATTAAGAAAAATTTGTTGTGATTTTTGTGAAAAATTATGGTCTAATAAAAATGTTAACATAAAATCATACAATACAAAAAATTAAAACCAAAAACAAAAAATAATTTAATAACAAAGAAAAGTAAGAAAGAAGCAATTATTTTATAAAAATGGATATAAAAACGACACCGCCGCCGTTGGCTGCAACAGCATCAACTGCCACGCCACCATGTGCCACGGCAGCACCGCCCAGCACTCCGCCTTCGCCGGCGGCGCCAATTTCAGGCATTACTGAAGTCCAAAAGCAGACATTCCAGCACATCTTCGAGAAGCTCGTTGGCAACACCGGCGGCAATAACAAAATGCCACCGAAGCAACTTGAACACTTTCGCAGTTTGCTCGAAAATGTTCGAGATACGAAGAACCTACAAATGATTGTAGAAAAGTTTAAGAACTTGGAGCATTTCCAGGAGAATTATACAAGTTTTGGAAATAACAACGCTCTGATATGTGAAGGTATTGAAAATTACAAAATAATATCTCTTAATAAGATTTTATTTATTTATGCGAGCCTTGTGTAGAGTCAAGAGTGTTACAAGATACATGCAATTATTTATCTAAAATACATTTTATCCTTAAGTGTTAAAAAGCAAACTTCAAGCAATTGATGCTAACTTTCCTTGATTGTGTGCATTATCATGACGAGAAGAATCGAAAGAAAGTTGAGATTAGAATATTTATTTCACAATGAATGAATAAAAATGTGAATGAAAGTTAATAAAATAAAAGCAAACTCAATTCGCTTTTTCATTTATTTATTTAATAAGACCTAACGGGAGTACATCATTGCAATGAGCATGTTCAATAAAGTATAAAGAAGTTGATTTCTGAAGAAACCAAAAAAATCGTTCTTCAATGTGCAAATACAATAAAAGTTTGTGTTAACGGCGTTCAGTTTAAAATTGGTCTCTTTTAGCCGCTTCAGTTTTGATTTTTGTGCTGTAATTATTATACATTGTATTATGTCCTGTTTTTCAAAATTCATTTTCATAAATTACCTAGCGGAATGCTCCTTCTTCAGATTAATCGTTGGATTAATTATTTTCTTACAAATTTTGTGCAGTTTTACATCGAGTAAATTATCATATGAAGGAATCACTAAATAAACCAATCCAATAATAAATTGATCTTCATTTTCTTTATTTATTTAATGATTAATTTATTTATTTATTTAATTTTTATAACTACGAAGTCAATTGTGGAAATATTTATTAAAGGTATTTTTTAATGTAAAATGAATTAAAAAAAAGAGAGCCAAGGCAAGCCCTTTATCATAACTATAAATATGTCAAAAGCCTTTAAAACGTTATCTGTAAAAAAAATTCAATAAATAAACAACGTAAAATCAACATTTTTCTATTATATTTTTATTTTCAACTTGTTAGTTTAAATAAAATAAAGCTAAAATAAAGAATTTATCAAACAAGCTGTCTGATCATGCCAACCTTGAAAACTAAATCACAGCGCGAAAATGTGAAAAAAAGTATTTCAAAAAAGAAAGTATGTAAGTCCATAGATATGGCAAGTTATAACACATACGCCCCGTGACGCCACTGTCCACTGACCACCGCCCTTTGCCTACCACCCACAGTGCAGCTAAGTGCATGTTAACACAAATGTTTTCCAGCATTGACAACATACGCAAAACAATTGTTTCAATTAAAATTATTTGTAACACGCACACAAAACAACAATTACTTATAATTAAAAAATATAGTTATAAAATTGTAAACAAAAAATAAAAAAAAGTGACTGAAAGTGTTCATTTATGCAAATTGTTTGCTTAAATTTTAGTTGAAAATGCAAACATGTTATTCATTTATGGTATTACTTGTTATTATTGCTGCTATTGACGTTATAGTTGCTCTGGGCTGTTTAGCAACAATTTGGGTCAATAGTAATTACACATACAACATGAGAAGAATTAGTTCGAGTCCAAGTCGGCTCACCATGTTTGCCAGTGGCCACCGGACTGCCATGTCGGCTGCTCATTAAAACTATTTCCATTGTATTTTCTTTTTTTAAATCTAATGTAATTTATGCTTTAGTGCAACTCATATATGCTACCAAATGGTAATTTAAGCATGAGAAAGTAATTCATATAAGGAATGATAAGGTTACTACGTTAATCAATCTTAATAGCATTGAAAAATCTTATACCAATCTATAAACATTTGTGGAAACAAAATAAATTTCGATTGATCTGTAATAAAAAACCAATCAAGATCAACTTGTTCTTTAAAAATATAGATATTAAAAATGTGAAAGCTTAAAATGAGGAATTGCACAAAAACTACGGCATGGATCTTGATCAGCATAACATATATATATAATTTAGTTTATAAAGATCTCAATATGGAAACTTGACATTCTATATTATAACATCGAAATTGCACTCGATGCGCTACAAACTTCATGAAATAGTTTATATCCTTTTTTTTGTATGAGAAAGCCGATGTTTTGCGAAGTTGTGCGAGTTCGGCCTGGACAGCGTGCAAGTCATCATTGTCGCTAAGTGTAATTACAGTCATATTGCTTGTTAAAACGACAAATAAACTTCGTGTAGCAGAATGTGTTGACGTTGGGTTTCGGGGTTTGTGTTTCAGTTGACTGCAGCACAATTCCAAATAATAGTTAAATTAAAAATTGCTTACAAATTTGCATAGTTCACGTGTGGCTAATTGACTTTTGAGTTAATTTTTGAACAAACAAGAAGGCAAACGCGAAAAACTACTTGAGCGTTTATATAAGAAATAAATATGAACGTTTGCGTTATTCGTTTTAATTAAATAAACGTTTTAAGTTAAGTGTCCAAATATGTAATTATCAAAGAGTAGAAGGGCTAAAAAAAATGTCTCCATTTCTTGTATTTTAGATGTCGAACTTGCGCTTAAGGACACGGCACGTAAATTTGGCGTCAGCGGCCAAGCATTGACGCCACGACACACCATAGACGCCATTTTGGGGCTCAAGAATCGCACCGAGGGCACCGATGGTAAGTGTGTGTGTGTGTATGTCCAACAAAGTCAACACAATTCAAAACGTTTATTTTCGCATTAGCATATGATATTTATTTTTTTTTGTTTTTCTTGTTGCTAATTTTGCTTCGACAATTTGCGCTTTAAAGAAAATGTCACAACATGCAAGTCTATAACTAACGACATTTGCCAACCACAAAACGTGTTCAGTACTTAATATCAACTGTTTTTTTTGTTGGTGTAAAAATGTTCAAATTGTTATATAATCATAATCGCATAAGTTTCATTCGTTTACACACACACTCACACACAGTGATGCAATGAAACTCACACAAATAACTCGATAAGGAAGGCGTAATTTGTATTTGTTGCCATCGCAATTAAATTGCCAACCGCCAGACGTGCCAGTGTTGCCAATCGATTTCAATTACAGCAATCATACGAACGCAAACGACCAACGTCAACGAGCTGCCTGAGCAAAAAACCATAAAAAAAATCAAGTCTGAAATCAACTAACACAATCGCAAATCGACTTCCTTTTGGTTTATGCGCTCTGCGCAGTCAATTTCTTTGCGACTTGATTTCATTTTTTGCCGCCCGCACATTTCAAGCCATACACAGTACAGTGCAGCACAGATGTCGATGACGATTCTAACAATTTCAGATGCACGACAACTGATAAGTTTCGCTTCAACGTCATTGCCGAATGTTTGTGTTGCTTCTACACCCAAAAAGAAAAAAAGCCAAAACCAACAACAACAAAGCTTACATTGATGGCAAACTAAAAGGATTATTCAATCTTTATTTGGTTTTGTGGGCGGCACTTTTTTTCCTTTGTAGCCTCGTCGGTTATACATTTTTATTTTGCTTTTAGTAATTTAAAGTTTTATTATATTCTTTTGACTGGCTTAACGCTTCTTAAACGTGTTTCATTGAAGGGTTTTTAAATGGATTATAGTTGGATTTATGCGCCGTGCCAACTGGCGACGTCGTCTGAGCAGACTTGTTGGTATCGTTTGTGTCTGGCGCACAGCTCACTTCATTTGACTTTGTCTGTCTTTACTCATTTGGTTGCGTTTTAGTTATTTAGATTGCTGACAAGCGATTGTCACACGCCCCCAAATTGAGACGTGCAATATGGGTGTCACTTGTTTTTTTATGCTTATTCATTTCTTATATTTTTCTTATTTATTATTATTTGCGTTTTGTTGGCACTTGATTAATTTGCCCTGAAAAGGATACTTTATTCAATTTTTCAAAACTATTAGAAGGGCATAAGACAATTGGCAAAAACTAAGGGCAATTTAATTCAGCTTACCTCTTTTGTTTTAAAATAAAAAAAAAATTTATTAACAAGCTATCTCTGATATACCGACTAGAGGTCCGCATGAATACATTCAGAACGGCAAATGAATCATTCACTCCAAAAACTAATGCTTATTTTGCTCTACAATTTCGTGTGACTTCGTATTTATTTCTGTACTGTCAAGAGTGTACAGCATTCATACATTGTACTCATTTACTCATTTAATTTTCACTGTACTCATATTTCTATTTGGCGTACCAAGTTTAGAATTACACTACAAGTGCAAGTGATAGAAGTGTACACTAAATTGGAGTACTGCATTGTACAGTATTATGAAGTTTGAAATGAATGTATTCATGCAGACCTATACTACCAACAAGAACACAAGATATCATTCCTAGCACAACTTCTAACCCCACTTTATTAAAACCTTTCAATAAACGCTAAAATCAAAAAATTTATTAGTTGACTTGATGCTTTTGACGTATCATATAATCCATGTATCTTTGAGTCGCCTCTGTAACTTTTAACTTTTCATCATTTGCGCAATGTGTTCTTAAAAAGTAGAATTATTTTTTGTCAGAAAATTAAATTGACAATTAATTTTGCAATGTACTGTGACTTTTCCTTAAAGTCAATCAAGCAATATAAATGCAAATTTTCATATTTAAATGTGACAAATTGTTAATGCAAATATTTTCTCAATAAGGAATTTTCTGTACTTTTTATTAACACAAATCTATATTCCATAAACCAAATCTTAATTGTGTTTATTTGTCAAGCAATTAGATGAGATAATTTTAAATGAAATTCAATTAAAAGCTGTTTTCTTGATTCAAACACACATGCAGTAATCAAATCAAGTCCATGCAAACAAGATACAAACTTGCTTATAATTTAATTACGTATAACATATAAAACACGACCACAGCAGCCGCAATAATAATGACAAGGCAATCAAAATAATATGTCATTGTCTTGAAACTGACAACAGATGAGATTGCAAATGTATCTGAGACACACAGACACAGCCTCAACCCAATTCAAAGATGGCGTTGGAGTAAATAAATTCATTGAGCGCAAGGCAACAAATTTGCGGTTTTTATTTATTTGTTTATTTTTATGTTGACTGCTTAATTAATTGTGTGCAAAGTGAGCGCGGCAAACGAGTTGCCATTTAAGCCATAATTAAACGGCGGCTAGACACAAACTGTCCAAAAGCAATTTAAGTGACAGCCAACAATGTATCTGTGTGTATGTGTGTGAGAGAGAGAAGGCGGGTATACGTCAATGTGGCGTGGCCATTAGTTGCGCTTATTAAACGCATAAAGCCGGAAAGGCAACCAAACAGTCAGCCAAAAAGCTTTTTGAGCAAAACAAGCAAACAAGCGTTCAAGCATTGGCGCAAGCAAGTGGCCGGCATGCATTAGGCAACAATGCAACAATGCAGTCATCATTAAGATCAAGATAAATAATGCATAAGCTGTCGAAGCAGTTGACGCGGCATTAAATTGAGCATTAAGTCTGTTAATGATTTTAATGCGTGGCCAGGTCAAACACACCACACATCCAGAACACAGCGCAATCATAGTGAAGAACACGAAATCAAAATAAAGTGTAGAGAGAGAAAAAAAGAAAGATATTTTTCAAGACGTCTTTTTGAAGTGCGCTTAACGTGCGTCGGCGTCAAGACTTGTTAGTCGCACACTTGCTAATGCTCAGCACTCTTGTTGTTGTGGTTGTTGTGGTTGTAGCCGCTGCAACATTATTAAAGATCAGCTTGTGATTGACAGTTTTATTTAAGACTTGTTTAAATTTTTGACATAAACATTTCATATCGCCGGAAGATGCCAACGCGTGCACATTTCCTTTGATGCACTCTGCTTGATTAGCTATCAAAGATAACCTGTTGCCGCGCTCTGCATGTTGCCGGCATAAGCGTAAAGTGTGTGGAACAATAAGCAGCAGCAAACATGACTCTTCATATTTTAAACGTTAATAACATTTCAATTAAGTGCAACGCCAGGCAAGGCAAACAAGGCGGCAGGTACAATAATCCCACACGGCCACAGCTCAACTGGACTCACACACACACACACACACTCACGCACACATTGACTCAATTAAACACAAAAAAGTGAAAGACAATAAAGAAAAGAAGAAAAATTGAGGCATTACTGTCACTTTAACAAAAGCAGATACAGATAGAGATCCAAGCCGACGCGTACACTTGCTCCTTAATGGCTCAGAAGACGCATATGCCGTACGTCCACTCGGCCCGACAAAGCCACGAAGGCTACAAGAGAAGTGTCAAATCATCATATTGACGCGATTAACGTCAATTTGTTGAGCATGCTCGTTTTGCTGCATGTATTCATTTATTTATATTGTTATTGTTGTTTTTGTTTTTGTTTCTTTCTGTATCGGCAAATTACAACAAATTAGAGCAGAAGATAAAAGTCGAGCCGAGCCGAGCCGAGCCGAGCCGAGCCGAGCCGAGCCGAGTGAGTTGCGCGTTTAATCGACACAAATAATCTTGTCTTCAGCCTGCTCATTATGTGGCTGACTAATGAGCTGCAAATAGTTTACGCTAAAAGGTTTCTGCCGCCCTTAAAGAACGTTTTTTTGTCTGTGTTAGCATTTTTGCCAGTAGCTCAACAAATTTGAACTTTTGAAGTCAAACAAATTTGAACCTTTTGTTGTTTGTAGTTTTTTTTTTACTACTGAGCATTATAAAATCTTAGAAAATAAGTGGCAAAGAAGAATAAAAATTTCCAGCTGCCAACTTTAATTGCCGCGGCTAATGGGCCAATATGCGTAATTGAAGTGTCGATCAGTTTGATTCATTAATTTTGCTTGTAGCAACACTCATTGCACACAAACACACACTCACACACATAAAATATCAGTTGGCTAATTGAGTTGCGTTGACTTGACTTGAGTTCAGTTCAGTTCAGTTCAGTTGTGTCAGTTGGCAGCCAAGATCTGAGCTTCATTCTGTATTGCCGCACATTGACGCGCTCGGTGTGGGCTACCGGCAATTAGCGCCCAACAGTCTTGCTACCAAATTTGTATTCAAATATAGTTGTCTCTTCCGCTCTCCCTTTCTCTCACTCACTTAAATTGTCTAAGCTCACACTTTGATTTCATATTTTATTAATTTCATTAACGCAGTAGATAATTTTTGCTGCTGGGCGCACACACGCTGTGCGTGAAAACATCATTTTGGTAGCACAACAAGCGCATAAAGACCAAAGCACAAAGTTTGGCCAATACACACATATGTATGTACACAGTTAAGATTATTTGGTCATTAACTCATGACTAAACACTGGAACTAAAACCATTGGCCCAATTTATTGTAAAAGTTAAAGAAAAATACAACAAGTTTCGATGGGAAATTTTAATTGCTAAAGAAAAGTTTGTTGTGAAATCAAATAATAAAGTTGAAAGCTTTTGTAATTTGTAGCCAACCAACAAAAATTAAAAACCGTAATTAGGCAAATGTTTAAATTGTAAGTTAATTTGTGTAAGATTGCACTTGTGGTAATACAAAAACAAAACTAATAAGCAATCGCATGCAAATGACATCAAAAACCAATTAAATAACAAGCCAATAATTACGCTTTACCCAAGTGCCAACTAAATAATTTGATTTCGTGTATTTTTTTCTCTTTCGTTACGTAAATCGAAACCAATTCAAATCAAATTTATTAAGCGTTTGACTCACACTCAAAGCGCAACGAGCATGAGTTAAGTTAAGTTGAGTTGAGTAAAGGCCAAATCTAAAAAGTCAATTCAGACAGAAACACACACACTAATACAGCTGTATACATATCATTAACGCCACCCACTAGCTTAGGTCTTCAAGCATACATACATACATACAAATATCCCATTTCAATTGACTGGCAGCCTTGGTGTGCGCGTACTACTTGGCACTTGCCTCAGGCAGCGACTAATGACTTCCTTGCATGTCACATGATATGTGAACGAGCAAATAAAACGAACTGTGTTGAGCCAAGTTAACACCCGCGCACTGCCAACTGTTGGCAGTAGGCAAAAACAAAGCAACAAAAAAGAAGTTAATTGCGAGCCGTTTAAGAATTTTTATTGCGGCACATTGTAAATATGAGAAGACTAATTGAAAGTCGTTTATTTGCGCTACAGCACATGACTGTCAGTCAGTCAGTCTGTCTGTATGTGTGCGTGTGTGTGAGTATGGCAAGGGGGAATCACTTTTTGCTTGAGTCCGTAAGCAAACGTTTGATAGTTCTTATTAAACACGTTATTAGCAGTGGCAGACACATCGATGAAGGCGTGGCCTGAAAGCTTTTAACTAAACATGCAGACACACGTTTTTTTTTATGGTCGATCGTGTTTGGCTGAGGTGTCTTTTGGCTTTGGAAAACAGCTAATTAAATTGTAATTACAAGTTTCATGCGCAAATTGATTGGTCGTTGCTTGTGGCAAAATAAATTCTAAAGCAATTTGCTTGATTGATTTTCGTAAAATTCGAATTACCGTTTTTGTATTAATGTATTAAATACATGTATATATCTATCTCTCTCATTCTCAATCTCTCTCTCTTTCATTTTCAGCGCAAACGAATGAGGATGGCGCCACGGACTTACGTTGTAGCATGTCACTTGTACATTTGCGTAACATGGATAGTCACATGGCGAATATGTTGCAGCAACATGTTGCTCAGCGAAATGGCGCACATGGCATGGGCCCAATTGGTTATGAGCTACATTCACCGCCTGCACAAGCGTCTGCCATGCATTTGGCGCCGCTGCAAACACATCATACACAAAACCAACAACACCAACTGCAACATCAACTGCAACATCAGCAACAACAGCAGCAACATCATCATCAACAGCAACATCAGCATCAGCATCAAATGCACACACATCCGCTTGCCTATCAGAATGCAATGTTAGGCTTCACCAATGGCTCCGCGCACTATGCAACACTGGAGGCGAGCGAAACGGCCACGTTCATGCGCAACAGTCCTGCAATGTGCGCCGGTGGCGATTATCTTAATTCCATACATCAAATGGTCGAGGCTAATCAATTGCCTCATCAAACCCAACAACAACAACAACAGCACCAGCAACATCAGCAACAACAAATGCAACACCCACCATCGTCAACGGGCTACAGTCATCAACAACAATTGGCCGCTCTTGCTGCGCATGCACAATCGCAACATGATCAAAAATTCGCAAAGTCATCGCCGACCACAACGACCACAGCAACAACAACAATGACTGCATCGTATTTCAGCAATGCCGGCAATGGGGTCACATTGTCGGCTACAAATAATTCTGGGACGCCGGTCGATTTCGATGAACGGTCCATTTCCTCAATGAGCGGTGGCGGCGATGCCTGCGACACAGCCGAACTGAAGGATGAGGATGATGGTGAGGGCGGCGACAACGACAATAACGATAAAGACGTTGGCAACTTGAAAGATCAGAGTGGCGCCATCGATGTTATTTCGACACAAACGCCACCGCCGCCGCCACCGCCTTCCCAATCGTTACAAGGCAACAAGCGGAAATTATCGGCTTCTGCTTACGCAGATGCCGACGAGGAACAGAGTGAGGCAAAGTTGACCAACGGCGGTAATATCTTGGCCAATTATGCGCTTAAGAATTTTGAGGGCATACGTGCACGCACGCTGGGCGAAATGCAGCAACAGAATCAAAATCAAAACCACAATCACAACCACAGTCACAACAACAACAACAGCAACAACAATTCACAACATCACACGTCACAGCATGGCTCGAATAGTCATCAACAACAGCAGCAACAACAACAACAGCAGCAGTTTGGTCAACGTCATTTGGATGACTATCGCGGCACAACAAGTTCCGAGCACACAGAACGCTTGAGCAATGACAATGATAGCCTTGTCAACGGCAGCTGTGCCTCAAGTGAAGATCTCAATCAGACAAATTCAAGCGAACAAGGCGAGAAAATCACATCGGGCAGCGACGATGAAGGTAAGTCTGCAACATTCCTATTCAATGTTTCATATTAACTTCTCCAAATCAATAAGGACAAGACGATAACTGCGCCAAGAAGAAGCATCGACGCAATCGCACCACATTCACAACATATCAGTTGCATGAACTCGAACGCGCCTTCGAGAAATCACACTATCCGGATGTGTATTCGCGTGAGGAGCTCGCGATGAAAGTCAATCTACCCGAAGTGCGAGTACAGGTTAGTTCAAGTCAACTGTTTTCTTCTAAATACATTTGGTGTGTTCACGTCGCAGTGCACTTAGGCACTTGAGCAGTACTGCCTGACTAGGGAACAGAAGTTTTTACATGTAAGAGGGTCAAAGTGTACACAATCACTTTTGACACCTGATTTGTTTAATTTTTATTGTTGTTACTGTGATAAAAATTGTTGTGAGAATGATACTATTGAAAAGCTATAAAGATGCATATTATTTGGAGTGAGGAGAAAAATGTATGGCCATTTAACGATATTTTTGGGTCTGCTATTAACACTGGTAGTTGAGAAATGCAGATTTTGGGAATTTTTTTTCAGTACAATTGTTGTTGCCAAAAACTAACCAAGTGCCCAAGTGCCCTGCAACGAGAACACATCAACTACATATATGCTCGAAACGACTTTTAAGATACAACTATATTCAAAGAGACTCCATTACAATTTGCGGAAATTAAACAATTTCCGTTTACAATTCATTTCAAGCAAATTGAGTTACCACAACACTAAGGTGCTAATAAGTTTGTGGCTAACAAAACAACCGACATTGACAATGACTTATGGCAGCGACTTAATAGGCAAATGCAACCCCTTCGACTGGCGCGGCCTTCGTTTCACGATACGTGTGTGTTTCGGTTACTTTTTTCGTTGTTACGTTTGCAACTTTGGCAACACGTAAATAGCAAAAATATTTATGTGAAAATACAAATAAAGAAACAAGGAAACGAATACAGTAAACCGTAAGCAAAACCATTCACCATTCAAAAGTAACAACGAAAGTCATAAACTTTTTAAATACATATTAAAATTTATGTCTCAATTGGAAACTTTGCGCCAAACGAAATGACATAAACTTATATTTAGTAAAAAGCAAACAAAAAAAGAAAAAACAAAATCGTATGTCTTTTTTGTGTTCAGCAAATGC
This sequence comes from Phortica okadai, assembly GCA_034638295.1. Classification (NCBI taxonomy): domain Eukaryota; kingdom Metazoa; phylum Arthropoda; class Insecta; order Diptera; family Drosophilidae; genus Phortica; species Phortica okadai. Next base: position 8,934,062 of record CM067851.1, read on the forward strand.
ATGTTTGGCAACCATTCATCGGGTGGCACGTTGCTGCAGCGAGCTCATAAATTCCATTGTATACGGTGAAGCATAAAAAACGCGCACGACAAACGCAAAAACCGTTTCATAATAATTTTAATGCTGCTGAGGGGGTAAGGGGTGCGTGCACGATGACGTTCGGCATGAATGCATTTGGTGGGCAAAGTGGTTGAGATACAAAACACAATTTGAATATTCACAAAACGAAATCTTCAAAATTTAAGAGCTTTTAAATTTGTGTTGCATACTTTGAGGAGCGCGTTACACAGTGCTAACATAAGATACTAGTAGAAGGGATTACCACATTATTTAACACAATTTCTGCAACATTTCCAGCACCTTTGAAAATATATTTTTGCTTCAAGCATTTTCTTGCTTATAGTTTGACACTGCATACACCAAGTGCAGCGCAAAGGAACCAAGTTATATTAAGAAGTACCCAAATATGAAAGCATAAAACACAGAAATTGCCTTTGAGTATATTACGCAAACCACCCGCAAAGTATATCAAATTTCGTGATTTCATTCCTTTTGGCCTGACAAATCATTTTTATTGACTAAACATTATCAACATGCCAAAGTAGAATACCAAAGCGACGAGGACGGCAACGACGACGACGACGACGAAAACGATGATTCTGACGTTCAAGTCAACTTTCCCAAATAACATTTGCCCTGCAGTGACAAACTCGTAAAAAAAAACATTAGCATTCTTATATATTTACATACATTCAGCAAAGCAAAGGAGCTGCATGACTATTTGATACCCTGCGTTCGTTTATTATATTGATGGTCTGAAAGTCTTACGGTGAATTGAATGTTTCAGCTCAAACCCAAAAACCAACGAAAGTATTAAATCGTGTCAAAAGTTTGTTGATCTGTTGAAAAAATGCAAGTCAATTAATTTTCTATTTCAAAGGATTTCACCTCAAATGAATATGTATTCAGTTCCAATTATTATGTTTCGAATTTACATTTAACAGAAAGATTTTTGATAGGAAATGAAGATTTGAAATTTATGGGAAAAACGATTTTGAGTGAAATTGAAAATTTTAAATTAAATTTAATTTCTTTGCAACAAAAAATTCTGAGATAATCGTCTAAATTACTCAGTAGTTAAACTAAAATTCTCGAAGATCGCATGTCAATATTTCGGTTGATATATCGACTTCTTCAGGCATAAACACATAAAATTATTTGCATAGCTAGTCTTTGCTAATAATTGTTGGGTATAAAACACACATACAATATTATATATACATATATATCTATGTATCTACCTGTAAACTATAAACGAAATACAAAAGTAATGAGCAAAAATCGCGCACAAATTCTGCTTCGATTTTCGATGTCTTCACTCGCTCGCTCGGTACGTTTATCAGCATTTGTAGATGGCGCTTTATGGCGTACGGCCCTTATATGTCACTTTGTCAAATTGACACGAATTCAAATTATGCCAAAAGGGGCGAACACACAACAACAACATGACAAAAAGTTAACTTTGACTTTTATACGCGTCCCTCCGCTTACTTGGTCCCAATGGATTCACTCCTTTTATTCGTTTTAGCGCAACCAAATTTAGCTTCGTTTGTGGCAAAGTAACTAAATTCGTGTGGGTGCCTTTTGCTTAGGTGGCTGCGTTGCTGATTTGAAACGATTTTGTGGTTAGTTTGCATGAAACGCTTGTTAGGCCTTTTTTATTTATTTATTTATATATTTTTTTTTATACCCTGTACCTTATGGTACAAGGGTATATTAGTTTTGTGCGCATCGACAATGTATGTAACACCCAGAAGGAGACATCTCCGACTATACAAAGTATATATATTCTTGATCAGCTCGACAAGACGAGTTGATTTAGCCATGTCCGTCTGTCCGTCCGTCTGTCCGTCTGTCCGTCCGTCCGTCTGTATGAACGCCTAGATCTCGGAAACTATAACAGATAGAACCAAAAGCTCTTCGCACTTCGATTCTGTAATTTCTTAAGCAGATCAAGTTTATTTCGTTTTCCCCCTTTTTAACTTCGTTTAGGGGTGAGGGGCAAATGACTGGAGCAACCTCGGGAAAAAAATTTACAAAAGTCGTATTATCTCGGTTGTCTTTTGTGATAGGATCATCAAATTTGAAATGTATATAGCTGAAACGAGTCCCAAGAAGATACAACAAAAAAATGGGCGTAGCCACGCCCCCTTTATAGTACAAATTTAAAACGCTTATATCTCTAGTAACATAAAACCTACAAGAATGAAATTTTGCATGTATGCTATTGGGATTGAATATAACATGATTCAATTACAAAATGGGCGTTGCCACGCCCACATATAGAAAAACGTTGTATCTCTGGAACCAATTGGTCTAAAAGTGTAAAAAGAGGTATGTGTGATATTAAATGGAAATGAAATCTATTTTAATGAAAAAGTGGGCGGGGCCACGCCTTCAAACAGTCGTTACTAATTGAAGGTACAGGGTATGTCGGAGTCGATTACTGTCGACTCCAATCCTTACTGGTTTTTTTTTGTTTTTGTAGCCTGACAGTTCTTTGTAGTTCATGCGGTTTGCCTCGTTTAAGGTGGAAAGTTGTTTTGATTAAGTTTTCCATAGAGAAACGTTCGGCTTTGTCGAAACTGTTATACTTACGTTTGCGCTTATTTAAAAATAATAATATTTTTTACAACATTGAATTCATTGATTGAAATGTATAAATGTTGATGTTAAAGAAGTCCCATTTTCAAACGATCGGTCAATCAAGACACTTTTGGCTTACATTTTGCATATATAAATAGGCAAACAGAAAGACGAAATTATGTATATGGTTGTATAAACTCGTCACTTTGAATTTAACAAGTACTATATAAAGATTTTCATATATGAAGATGTGTGTTGTGCAAACTTCATGGAAAAGTTGATATACCCATTCAAATGAATGTAAAGAACAAATGTGGCAGAAAACAGAAATGAAGGCTGCAAATTTTTAGTTTATAAGTTTTCCATTTGTAATATTTGATTATATTGCCTTGTAATAGATTTGTTAAATGTTAGTTTAAAAAGTTTGATTGGATTTTGTTTGTCATATATTTTGCGGTTGATTGTATTTTAAATTGAAATCATTTATATTTGCTTCTTGTCGATTAGGCAACAACAAAAGCCATTTGAAAATTATGTTTACATATAAATCATTTTAACAAGAAATTCATTCAAATTGATTCCATGAAATAATGTGATCAAACAACCGTTTGAAAAAAGTTTATTTCATTTATGTGTGTGTGTCAACTTGACATTTCAGACGGCTTATAAAAATATCTGCACAAATTTTCGCAATTCGTTAAAAATTCTTAATAGTTAATAAATACGAATGACGAAATATTGTTGCTGCAGTTGGCAGACATCAAGTATGATTCCGAATGTTAAATTTTGTAAATGTCACTCGGTTTGTTTGACTTAACGGTTTCTAATACTACCGAAAATGGCAGCCACTTAGCCAACAAGCATATGGAACTATTATTCAATGCTGCAATTACATTTTGTAACAAAACAAGTCAACCAGAAAACCGTAAAGAAAATATTTGAGTTTAGTTGCGAACAAACGAGGCAAAAAGGAAAAAAAATAAACAAACTCACACACAAAAATGCAAATGCCAAAAACAATATTGTTTATCACACTTAAAAAATCTTAATGAACATGAAGAATAAGCGACGAACCAGTGAGCCGACAACAAGAATATCAGAAGCATTAATCTTCAAATTAACTATGGATTATCCGGTTTAAACAAAACAGACAGAACCGTAAAAGTAACACCCTACAAACCGCAAAAAGTATGAAAACCGATGCGACTGTGACGCACTCTATAGACAATTGTGTGTGTGTGAGTGCTGATGATGTTGGTGTTGATGACGACGATGATGATGATGACGACGCGTCAGTTTTTACGATGTGAACGCGAGCAGATGCCAAAAGAAGAGCGCGCCAAATGGCATACAGAGAAAGGAGAATGGCATCGTAATAGATGACAATTATTTCGTTTGGATTAGTTGCTGACAGAAAGACTGTCAGGCGGGATAGACAGAATAGACAGACATGAAAGTGTAAGAGTGTAAAAAGTAACATAAATGATAGGAAAAAACAAAGCAATGGCGAAGAAAAACAAGCGGCGCTTTTCACGCTTCGTTTGGGAAAATGTGCTTTCGTCGAGTGGCAAAGTGTGAGTCTACTTGTGTGTTGTTATGTACCACACACACACACACACACACACACACACACACACACACACACACACACACACACACACACACACAGAAGGCGTGCTATTAAGGGTTAAATTGCCTTACTAAGAGACAATTGTTGATCTCTCTGACTCTCTGTCTCAGCACAGCTGCTAATGTCGCTGCTCAAGTAGCTAATCATACGCTGGATTAAGCACAATCAACGCACTGAAAATTACAGACTTGTCAGAACCAAGCACGAAATTTAATTTATAACATTTTCTTCACATTGGAGTATAGACACTTGTATGGCTCACTTGTCACTCTTGCCCTTCTGCACTTTCTCCATGTATTTATTTATATGTGTGCACTCAATCAAAGGGTTAACGTTAATGTTCTACTTAAAGGGTTAATTAAAATCAAATTTAGTGTAAAAGCGTAGCAAATTTTACTCTTTCACTGTTTGTAAAAGTGTTTTTGATTGATTATTGAAAAGTTGTGTAAAACTTGATGAGAAATAATGCAACGTTTAATATTTACTTTAATAACATTTATAGACTTGATTCACCAATGATCAATACAACATCAATCTTTGCATACAATCCTGCCTAATAAAAACAAAGAACGTATTTGTGCACGCAATTTTTGTGGTCTCATCTAAATGAAGTTTTTATTAATCGTATTAGTAAATTTGTATTTCATCGGTTCGTATTATACCGCTTCGTTTTGTCTTTTGCAATAACAATAAAACATGCACAATTATTTTGCATACTAAAATTACAATAAATAGAAAAACTGTCAGACATTTACAACTTAGCAAAAGACGAAGGATAAATGCATGACAATCTGTATTGCGCATACGTCGTGTATGTGTGTGCGTGTGTGCTTGGCAGAGCATTGCATGCACAAAGCAAAACAAATAAAAATGTCATTTCACTAACAAATAAAATAGATTTTTATTGCATTTTACTATGTCAAAACTTGTGTATATTTTTGTTCTTGTTTATTTTTTGTTTTCTTTTTTCACATATGCAAAGGTTTTCTTTTATAGATTCGTTTTGTTGAATATATTTCGTTTGTCTTTCGATATCCATGTGCAAACACGCTCCTCATCGCACATATTGCCCCATGTTGCTGCCTGTCACTTTGTGACGCCACTTATTCGAATTCGTTTGCTCGTCTTTCCTTTAGCTTATTTCCATATAAAATCTAATAAGAAAAGCACTAATAATAATTTTGTTTGTTTAGACAATGATTGCCTTACAATTTTTTATTGAAATTCAATACAAATCAAATAAACTGAAACTTTGTTCGTGCCACTTTTTCTACTTAGAAATTCATGCATATATTAAGTGCCTTTAGCATTTTGCAGCTTATCAAAGTATAAAAGGCCATACAAATTCAATAGGCTTGATTATTGCCAAAGCACAAATAAACATTTATTTGACTCGTTCTATTGCTAAGATCTCTATTCTCTTAGAATTTTGGAACTCAATTTGCACTCGAGCGATATGTGCGCCGACAAGTAGTTAAGTCAACGCCTCAATTGACCATTCTCAGCTGTAATTGAAATGGTGCTCCGATTGGTCCTCTGGGTATTTCCTTCTTTTTCAATCACCTAAATCGAATTCGTTTCGGGTTTGGCTTTTGTGTGTCAATCGTTGGAACATGATTGTTAAATGCTTATTAGAGAGTCTCTGCGGTGATTAAGCGTTAGAAGCTTTAGAGTTTATTAGTGCCACGATGAATAAAAATAATAATGAAATGCTTTTGAAAAATCCAAGTAATTTATTGATTTATTTTGTTAGCGTAAAAGTTTTCTAAGCACAAACCAAATTGGCAAAACAGACAAAAGCAATCATCATAGGATTTTTATAATTTTTTTATAAAATTAAAAAAAATAATAATACTTATACTGCATATATGACTTTAGAACCATAGAGCCAATAAAAAATGTTTCGTCAGAAAAAAACCATTGCAATTATTAAAAAAATATTATTAATTTATTATTTACTTATTCATATATTTATTAATTTTTATTGATTTTTTATGTTCTTCTTTATGATACAATATTATTTAATTAAATTTACTTTCTGCGTATTAACGTCACTGTGGGCTCATAATTAATAACCACATGTGTCATGAGTGGCCACACATATACTTATAAAAATAAATGTTTTATATTTTATTACATATTTAATTTGTGTGTCGTGGTTTTTGCGGGGGTGTGTACACCAATTAACACATTATGCAGCATTTTTATACCCTGTACCTTATGGTACAAGGGTATATTAGTTTTGTGCGCATCGACAATGTATGTAACACCCAGAAGGAGACATCTCCGACTATACAAAGTATATATATTCTTGATCAGCTCGACAAGACGAGTTGATTTAGCCATGTCCGTCTGTCCGTCCGTCTGTCCGTCTGTCCGTCCGTCCGTCTGTATGAACGCCTAGATCTCGGAAACTATAACAGATAGAACCAAAAGCTCTTCGCACTTCGATTCTGTAATTTCTTAAGCAGATCAAGTTTATTTCGTTTTCCCCCTTTTTAACTTCGTTTAGGGGTGAGGGGCAAATGACTGGAGCAACCTCGGGAAAAAAATTTACAAAAGTCGTATTATCTCGGTTGTCTTTTGTGATAGGATCATCAAATTTGAAATGTATATAGCTGAAACGAGTCCCAAGAAGATACAACAAAAAAATGGGCGTAGCCACGCCCCCTTTATAGTACAAATTTAAAACGCTTATATCTCTAGTAACATAAAACCTACAAGAATGAAATTTTGCATGTAAGCTATTGGGATTGAATATAACATGATTCAATTACAAAATGGGCGTTGCCACGCCCACATATAGAAAAACGTTGTATCTCTGGAACCAATTGGTCTAAAAGTGTAAAAAGAGGTATGTGTGATATTAAATGGAAATGAAATCTATTTTAATGAAAAAGTGGGCGGGGCCACGCCTTCAAACAGTCGTTACTAATTGAAGGTACAGGGTATGTCGGAGTCGATTACTGTCGACTCCAATCCTTACTGGTTTTATTTTGTTTTTGCTTTTTTCATATAATTATTTACTTGTCAAGCGCAAAGCAAAAGGTTACCTTAAACGCCTTAACGAAGGGTAAACGCAAGCACACACACACATACAAGCGAATTCGTATACACATTTATTAAAACAAATTAACACAAAGAGAAGGTACGACGAACATATCAAACATCTGCCTCGAAAAAAAACGCTTGTACAAATAAATATTTTAATATGTCAGCACTTGACAACCAAATGTGAAATGGCTTAAAGAACTTACGATAGACATATGTATGTGCACACATAACAAGGCTAATTATGTAAGTGCGTTGTTTCAGCTTAGTTTTTGTTATTTCTCTTTTTTTTTTGCGTTCGATTGAAATGTCAGCGTTACATAAAGCGCAGTTTCAATTAACCCTCATTATAAGCGCACTTTCAAAAGCCGCCTACGCCTTTTGAAAAGCACCGCCGTCGCCATTGTTCCATCATCATCTCATCATCGTCATCATCGTCATCATCCTGCGCAACATCATGTCATCGTCAATAGCAAAGCACAAAATCGAAAGTCCTCACATCGTGTCGCAGTTAATTAAAACGTAAAAACTGAGATAAAAAAGCTCTCCGACCAGTTCAAAGACAAACCACCGATTTGTAGGCGGCATTAGTGGCATATCCTTTTTAGTTCACCATGTTGCCTGCCTGCCTCTCAGTCTGTCTGCTGGTTCTTGGTCTGCCTAACGCTCGCTGTGCCGGCTTTGCTTTGGCATCCGTTCGGTTTGTGAGGTTTTGATTTTGTTTGGTTGACGCATGTAGAGGCATCCAGTTACAATTTTCTGTACTTTTTTAATATTGTTAGCTTTTTTTTATGTAGATAGTTGTTGTTGTTTTTTCCACTGTTTGTCTTTGTGTTGTTTTCTCAATTGAAATTTTTCTGTGTTTGCTTACTGCGTTTTTTTGCCGCTCGACAAAGGGTGACGCCTCACGTTGTCCGCCTCAGGAGTTCATAAACAACTTGGCTTGGCATGTGCGTAATTTAAGTCGCGAAACGTGTCCTTCGCCGTATGATTGTCCTTTTTTGCAGTTGTTCAACGCACCGAACCTAATGGAATCAAGTTGAGCGGAATTGAAACCAAACGCGTGCATGGGATTTATATTCTATACTAAAGATATTTACTCACACACACAGTAGTATGACATGATCACAATCCAAACATTTCATTTATTTTACTTTTGTTTTTACTTAATTTAATAAAAAATTCTTAAATACTCTAAAAAATAATAATAATAAAATAGCGAAAAATCGTATCTTTTGCCTTTGCGCTTGATGCAATTTGTTTTAGCGGCAAATCAATTTGTCATGCTTAAATGGAAATGAACGCAAAGGTTGCTGCGCACATACATACATATGTATATGTATATAATGAAGCATTAAATCAAACAAATTTACTATAAATTGTCAACGCATTTCAACAACAACAATAAAATCAAGAATATGAAATTATATTGTATAAATCATAACAACCCCAAATGTCAGTGCACAAACATAACCTCACTTGACACATGCAAACACTCACTGCATTCACATACACATACACATACAGACACACACAAATAGCACAATCATCAGGGTTAGAAGCATAAAAAGACCCTTGAGCGTTTCAAACAAATCCGCTTGAATGACATCACAAAAAGCAAAGAAGCAAACAACAAAACAAGAAAAATGCTACACTTCAAATATGTTGGGCTTAATATGAAACAAAATACGATAAAATGCAATCATCAAAATACAATTACAATTAATATTATGATATATACACAGATACACACACACACATACATTTGTATGGTAAATTACATGCGAAATTACATTAGGACGCGAAGGCAAAGCGTTGAATGGCGTTGAGTCTGGCTGTGAGTCTGAGTGAGGGCGTACAGGAAGCGCATATTGAATCTTTTGCTCTTCAAATGCAGCATGCTTCTTACATAAAAAATGAGAAATGTGTAAAAAATTCGATAATTTCATTTCATTCCTGCAGCCCTCTCTCGCTCACAGTCTTTTTTGTAATTTGTGTGCTGTTTGGATACTTTGCAAACAAGTCAAGTGCCACTCGCTTGATTGCTGGGCGCGCGCGAGGCAAGTGTCAAAAAAGTGTAACGCTTCATTCGAGTTTGAGGGTTGCAACATTTGATGTTTGAGTTGAGGTGCACTGTGCACAACTTTTATGCACATGTCAAAATATATACAAACATCGCCCTCGCTGTGTTGGCCGCCCCGTACGCCTCAGCGTTTATACGCTTATGAAATTATGAATATTATTCAATTTAAACGCTTAAATGCTTCGTAATGAGTTGCACATCTGTTCGCTCTGCTTGCTTCTTCGCTTTTCACGTTCACTAACAGCAACAACAAGAGCGTCGAAAGGCATCTGAAGTGTGCCATAAGTCAATTTTTATACCCTGTACCTTATGGTACAAGGGTATATTAGTTTTGTGCGCATCGACAATGTATGTAACACCCAGAAGGAGACATCTCCGACTATACAAAGTATATATATTCTTGATCAGCTCGACAAGACGAGTTGATTTAGCCATGTCCGTCTGTCCGTCCGTCTGTCCGTCTGTCCGTCCGTCCGTCTGTATGAACGCCTAGATCTCGGAAACTATAACAGATAGAACCAAAAGCTCTTCGCACTTCGATTCTGTAATTTCTTAAGCAGATCAAGTTTATTTCGTTTTCCCCCTTTTTAACTTCGTTTAGGGGTGAGGGGCAAATGACTGGAGCAACCTCGGGAAAAAAATTTACAAAAGTCGTATTATCTCGGTTGTCTTTTGTGATAGGATCATCAAATTTGAAATGTATATAGCTGAAACGAGTCCCAAGAAGATACAACAAAAAAATGGGCGTAGCCACGCCCCCTTTATAGTACAAATTTAAAACGCTTATATCTCTAGTAACATAAAACCTACAAGAATGAAATTTTGCATGTATGCTATTGGGATTGAATATAACATGATTCAATTACAAAATGGGCGTTGCCACGCCCACATATAGAAAAACGTTGTATCTCTGGAACCAATTGGTCTAAAAGTGTAAAAAGAGGTATGTGTGATATTAAATGGAAATGAAATCTATTTTAATGAAAAAGTGGGCGGGGCCACGCCTTCAAACAGTCGTTACTAATTGAAGGTACAGGGTATGTCGGAGTCGATTACTGTCGACTCCAATCCTTACTGGTTTTTTACTTGTTTGCATTGTAAATGTTTGTGTGTGCTGTAACAAGTATTTTCTCTCTCTTTCACACACTTTTCTTTTTATATTACAAAATAAATTGCATTACAAGAATCTTTTGTGCTCGCTTGTTGCTCTTGAATGTTTATGAGTTGATGAAATGACGGCGTGTTCAGCTGCTCAAGTATTTGAAATTAGAACGAACGAAGGAATATGTATACGAACGCAAATAAGATAATTTAATTGTGCAAAAATTACATTTAAGTAATGAAAATTGCTTAAACATGATGTAATGATAATATTGATAAAACTATTTCATTGATTAGGCTTGATTTCTGTGTGATTACAAGAGCAAAACACAACAAATGCCAAATTGCTATAATATTGACTCAAAGGCAAACGAGTCTTGTCAAATTTAAATGACTTTTAGCTTAAGTTGTCAAAATAAAAACACAAACAAATCGGAAAGATCAATGACTTGTTAAACATGCAATGGAAGAACAAATGGAAATTGGCTGCTCTCAAAGGTGGCAGCGACAGAACGGCAGGTAAAGTGAGCTTGTTAACAAGAAGGCTTGATAAGGCGCGGTGAGACGTATTGGACGTCAGTCATGTCAGCTGAGAATGAATTGACTTAATCAGCTTAATGTAAATGCTTTATTTTGACATAGGCTTTAATAAAAAGTATAAAATACATGGCAATGGTAACACAAACAAAAAAATGAATCCAATTATGACAAAAACACAAGCTGCTTAAATCAGCTAAAGAACGCGTAGCCGGCAAAGAACAAAAACAAAATTTACCGAAAACAAAACTCAACTCAAAGTAAAATTAAGAGAAACAAGTAAAATTAAATGCAAGAACATGCAAGCGTGGGCTGTGTGGGTGGTGCGGTGAGTGGGGGAGGCGTCTGGCACTACAATATTTCCGCTTTTAATTAATTTTTGTTACCTACTAATTTGTTTTATGCGTTATTATTATAATTTTTCGTTCGTTACAGTTCGCAATGTGCAAAGTTCGCTTTCTTTCAGTTTCAGTTTGAGTTTCTCAGCACTTAAATAATTTTCCAAAGTTTTATGCGTGTTTTTGCTTTATTATGTGCTAATTAATCACCTAACAAACAAAGTTATTCGTCTACAATGAAATTATTTGCCGCACGCAAAATGCCAAACAATTAAGACATCAACTATGAAATGTCAAGACTAAAACAACTTTTAATATATGCAGCAATTCAATACGAACGCATGACGCTCAACTAATTTATTTTGTCAGAACGAATTATTCTAGCGGCGGCGGCACAGTGGAACCCTTAACTCGAGAGTAGGTTAAAACAACCAAAAATTGTTACCTTAAATTTTGTTTTTAATAAAAATATACTGCATCGAAAAATTAAAAAAAAAAAGTTTTAGTGAAAGAACCTATCCTAAAGGTAGTGAAAAGGTTAAGGGATGTTCGCATGTATGAGTCTCTGAAATTATGCCCTGAAAATATTTAGGCGGGAAATCATCATCGCGATAAAAAGGCGATATCATTATCGTGCGTGGCGTAAGCTTACGATTTTTCTAAGCGTTAGAAAGTCCATAAGTTTTAAAGGTCATGCTTTATCGCATACGTACGTATGTATATGTATATAGGTCAATAGAAACTTGACTGCTATTGAGCTATAATCGGTTCACAACGGGTTTTGAATGAAGAAACGTCTTCGAATTCGAAAAAAATATATTTCCCAATAAAGTTATCGCCTGTAGGGATTATCCGTGAATCATCTGCGTATCTTCTATTATTTCTAATCTTTGGTGGGTGTGTTGAACTCCAGGCATTTAAAGGTAATTTCTTTTTGTCTTTTTGTGCTGTATAAACCGAAAATGATGTATTTATGTCTAACCATGGTTTACAAATGTATGTTGCAATCACCTGTAATATTAAGAAATGGTAATGTAGTTCAAAGATGATGACGATGATTGGAATTTAATTCCCAATAGCATTACAAATTGATAAAGTAACAACACATGAATAAGAGATTGTAATGATGAGAGCCGAGAAGACTTTTACAGAGATTTGTAAGTCTATCATTTCAGCGACTGCTGTGGAAATTGATAACATTCAGTACAGTTGGTCGATGTAGCATTAAAGGACCGAATTTTAGAACTATTTTTGCATAATGATCTGTCTTAAATGAGTTGTATATTTATTGTGATTATGATTTAGTTTATTGTCGAACTATTTAGTAAATTTGAGAGCAAATTAGCAACGCACGCTACGACCCGACACGACTTTATTGGCCTCCAACCCTTGGCACACGCTGCGAGTTGAGATTTAAGCTTGATTAGGCGTAAACCGATGTGCAGCGGCACTGAGTGCGACATTATTACTATTTACACTTTGGCTTTATTTATTGAATGTGAAACATTTCTTTGTTGTCGGTTTAACTGCTTATTAAGTGAACGTGTGTGCGTCTTTGAATGGCAACGCCAGTAAATAAAAAGCTAATTAAATAGCGAGTGACACGTGCCGCACGGCCAAACAGAACGATGCGTCCGACCATGCCCCGGAGGCAGCCCAAACAGCCGCCTTACTGTTCGACCGCCCACTGTATGCGCAAACAAGGCGACAAAATGTCAAAGTCAGTGAAGAAAAGTGAAGTGAAAATTCATATAAGAACATTCAGCTTGTATTGGAAACAGGAATTGGAATAGAGAAAGGAATTCATGAAGAGCTCAAGTCAGCGCAAGTAAAATGAGTCGTTTATGCAGCGTGTGAAGTTCCGTTTGGTGGTTGTTTTGACCGAAATGGGCGAATAAAGGGGGCGGTTTGTCGTGTCGAATCAATGAAACAGTTTTGCTTTTGACTTTATGAGTTGACATTTGACGTTTTGTTGCAATTGTATTAGTGGTTGTTGTTGTTGTTAGTCTGACGTGTGCACCGTCTTGCATTACATAATAATTTGTGTAACAAAAACTGTTATTAACAAAACAAACATACGCAAAACAAGCAAAAAATAAATGAATACTTACTTATATATATTTCTATGAGAGAAAAACACAAAAGATATTTGCTTCACAAAGTTTGCACACAAAACACAAAATACAAAAGAACAGAAGACAAAAAATAAAATAAGAAAAAAGAAAAGAGAAAGAGAAAGAGAAACACCGCCAAGTGAAAATCAATATGCTTGGCGGCTTTTAAATTAATTAAAAATCTTTCGTTTGCTTTTGTCTTACGCTAATTTGCTGTGAAAGGACATTGCGACAGGATGCTTACTCGAAGACTCGAAGTCTTTGCCTTTGCGCGGCAGACAGACGACAAAACGCAACCGGAACTAGAAATCAGTCGGCAACAACAACAGCAGCAACGACAACAACAACGACAATCAAAAACAAAACATGTCATAAAAGCTTATGATTTTTTTTTTAAGTTTTCAAAACTCAGCTTTTGTATGCGAATTATGATGTGCAACGAAAAAAAAAATAAATAAATAAAACATATTATTAAAAAATTAAGTTTCACACACACACAGACAAGCCAAATTACCTTTCCGCCTTTGTGTCTCTCTTTCTGTCTGTCTCAATGCCAAAGTTCGTGTGTCGTCTGTTAATTATAGCCTCCGGCGCATTTCGTCCCACACCCTTCACTCTCACAACTCAACTTAACTCAGCTCACTTAAATTCTATGCGCTTACGTCTGTTTTTGTTGTTTGTTTTTTTGCTGTTGTTGTAGTGCACAACTTTTATTATACTTGTCGTTTTACTGCATTTTAATTGAATTAAGCCCCTCGCATACGCAGGGCAGGCTTGCCCAGCTCTTTAGGCGCCGGTATCAATATCCCCTCAAACAATGGCACAATGGGCTGCTCGCATGGGCTTTGCCTGCTCTGCTTCAAATTTATTTAATTCATTCTATTTTTTGTTTTCCATAATTTAATGTTTTATAAAAAGGTTTTTATTTAAAAGGATTCAAATTCAAAGTCACAAACATTTCATATTTTGAATTTTTGTTTGAATTGACCCATTAAAGCGCTCCAATCCCTTTAGTTTTAATTAACTGTTCTTTCAGATTGAAGTATACATATGTTGTTGTATACATATATTGTTTAGAACTCTACAACAGAACTTAAACTTAAAACATGAAAGACGACATAATCTATCACAAATTGTAGTAATGTCACGATTAATCAAAGAATGGATTTAATCGACTATTATCGAAATTTATCTTTTGATTAAATTTACAACAAATCGTTTTTCCCCAAAGTAGTCGTATGAACCCAACACAAGTAAAAAATTCTCACAATTTCAGAGAAACATCGAATTCTGTTTAAATAATTATTACATTATAAAACTTGCATTATGATTTTGTATAAAGAAAACATCTAGTAGTGTAGTTGATTTGCTAATTTATTAAAACCATGAATATGATCTAAATGTTCTAATTGATTTATAAAAGGTGTATTTGAGACAATGATAAGAGGTGAAATATCTCAATGAAAAAAAAAAAAAATACCTTGTGAACTTAGATCTTTTAAAATATTTCATTTATAATTTTTTTCTGAATTTTTTTGATTTTCAGTTATTGTATTAATTACAGGCAAAAAACTTAGCCAACGTCAATGAATTTTTTTCTTTGCAAAGTTTCAAGTGCAGCAATGTTGAAGACGTTTTCTTAAATGAAAATTATCAAAGTTTCTTTTGATTGGCTTTTAATCACTCAGCATACTAATAGCAACTCATTTGTTTCGCTTTAATCAACTTGCTGCCATACCCATTGATATTTACTGAGCCAACTAATCAACTGCACATAATTGAAATTCTTAACCTTTAACCAAATAAGCATAAAAAAAATAAACTGAAGAAAAATATATGTATAAGCAGCAAAAACAAGCGGTTGAGAACCGCACAATCGAGAACAATGACAAGGCGTATAAGAAAGCGAACGAACGACCAACTGAGTGAGTGAGTGAGTGAGTGAACAAACATGAACAAGACTCAACTACAAGTTGGAAAACATTTTTATTAAGCTTGAGCTCTTGTGTGTTAAAAGTCAATTTTCCAATTTGCAAACTGTCAGAAACATTCGAAAAGCAATTTGTGCCATGGAACATGGAACAACGCGCACAACAAACAAGCGACAAAGTACGGCATTACAATGCCCAACAACAACAACAACAATAACACCAACAGCAACAACAATAGCAGCAACAAGCAAAACACACCAAATACCTTCCGAGTTGATAAGCAAAGTTACTTCTGCTGCTGTTGCTACAAATGATGATAATGATAATGATAACGATGATGATGATGAAAATCATGGTAATGACTACGGTGATGACAACACAAGCATAAAGCCACGCCAATATATTGCGCATACGTCGTGTTGTATGCGTTACGTTGCGACAATAGAAATTCATTTCTCTATACGCAATGTACACGTGCGCCAAACTCAAGCAACAACACAGCACAGGCACAGGGCATTTTCTGTTTGTTGTTGTACGAAGGCAGAAGTTTTCCAATAAAACTGCAAACTTGCTGTGAATAAAGTTACCAAAAAAAAAAAAAAAAAAAAAAATAGAAAGAGAAAGAGAAAAGAGAAAAAATGTAAATAATGATGAAGATGTTGAAAATCACAAGATGCCACCACCAATGCGACCGCCCCCTTTGCCACTTTTCGACAAGCATTGAATGAGGGTGTCTGTGCCCAAAAATATACTATACAAATTGTTTGCTGCCAAAGTGAAGTTTATGAAAGAGATTAAAGTTGAAAAGTGGTTGACTGTCGTTGGTGTGGTGTGTGCGGGGGTGTGGGAAAGAAAGATTTTTCGACTGAATGCCAATGCTAGAAAGAAGGTGTAAAAGAGACAGAGCGCTTGTGGGTGAGAGTGCGACCAAAGCTGTGCGCATGCTGTCAACCAGATAAATGAGGATGGCGTTATTGTTGCTGCTGTTGTTGTTGTTGTTGTTGTTGTGAAGCTGCTGCCCAAAAGGGAAAAATGTGGCAAAATTGAAAATGGCTGAAACGCTTTATGTATGAATGTATGTATGAGCAAACTGTGTGTATGTGTGTGTGTGTTAATGTAGAAACGGGAGGTTTGGGTAAATTGCTTTCGTTGGGTATTTCATGCCTGCCAGACCACATCAACGTTGAAAGATAAAAGCTTAATTTACCGTTGGGTGGTCGCCTGCGGTGGGCGTTGTTATTCCGACTATTGCCATGTAGACTGCATTTGTATGTATCCGTGTGTGTCGATGTCTGTGTTTGTTTGCGTTTGTTTTCGTTATGGCGCGCCATGAATGGAAATTGCAAAATTGATTTTGATGATTTAATTAAAATGAAGAAGCACAAACTCAAATTATAACAGTCACTAACTGTGAGAGAGTGAGACAAGTATGATAGATAGAGATGTCTATGTATATACATATATATGTGTGTGTATGTTTAGTCAAACGTATATACAAACGGAAAATCGGATATTGATGTCGAAGTCGACAGCGACGGTGACGGTGACGGTGACGTTGACGTTGACGGCGACACAAGTGGCTGCCATTTCTGAAATGTCAATATTCATTTATCTTTGCCGTAGGAAGCGCCACCACAGCAATGTTAGCACACACACACACAGACAGACAAGCACTTGGGAGGGTGTAGAGAGATGTGGCCTAAAGCTGCCAAGTTTAATTTATTTCTGGGCGTATGTATTTGAGCGAAAGGAAATTCCTTGATGAGATTTGTTTAGGCTTTTGTACATAATGAATATTTTAATATTATTGACGTCGCTTAAAGTTGGACAAAATAACTCTTGGCACATTTGCTATTTGCTATTTTCAATTTTCTAAATTATTGTATTTTATTTTAGCCATGCTAATTCGTCCGTCTATAAGTGAAAGTATTGGAAAACATTATATCTACAAAACTTTTTTTGTTTCAAAAACATCAATAAAAATATATTTTTAATTCAAAATACAATATTTTTTCAACCAAATGAAAAACAAACAAAACAATTGTATTAAAATTATTATCTCTTTTGTTATATAATTTATTAAACAGCAATCGTGGCTTGAATCCATTGTGAGGTGTTTTGTGTTTGGATAACTTAGGCACTTTTGAAAACCAATATTTGGTGTAAAATTTATTTGAGGCTTTGCCTTAAATTAATTTAATAAATTTAATTAAACACGAAAGATTTTTTTTTACAAATATTTATAGAAATATATTGAAATTTCTAATTATGTCATTAAAAGCATATACGGAAGAGATGAAAAAACCACAAAACGAATATCGAAGATAAATAAATATATAACTACATGAAACTTTATATATTTGTGGTTGAGAAAAAATTAAACATGGGAGTATTCCGGCATGTTGAAAATAGTTATTCTAGGTATGAATAAAAATTGTGTTTAACAAATTTTGCTGACTAAAATTAATTTTTATTTTAAATTATTATACCTGAAACGAAAAAAGTTTGTTAAATTTCAATGAGCCAACAAGGAATTTTTCCTATTTCAATTAAACTATTTAACTCAATGAAAATTTCAATTAAAAATCACATTTTCAATGACGTTATCCTATCGAGCGCCCAAAAGTATACAACATTTAATTCAATTTGGTACGCAAATCATTTTCCGTACGTAAAATTGACAACGAAAATAATTTTCAGCACCATTACGTTTAATTATACAACCGCAGCACTCAAAACATCAACCAAAAACCCAAAAATAATTCAATATAATTTGTTTATATTTCGAAAGCGTATATAAACGAGAAACAACGACAACAACAACAACAACAGCAACAACAACAAAAAACAACTACAAAGATTTAATAGCAAGCAAATAGGCAACGTATAAACGACAACAACAACGATGACGACAACGACAACGACATAATGTTAATGAAATTTCCATCAAAAATAATTTCTTATTAATTCGCGCAAATTGTATTTAATTACTTTGTGCGCAATGTCGCCGTCGGCGGCAAAAGCAAAAGCAAAAACAGCAACAGCAACAACACGAATAACAACAACATTATTAAGGCACAAACAATGCAATGAGATACGCCCTACGCCCAAAACCGCCCACTATGAAACACACTGGAGCTGTTTGCAGGATTACGCTCTTACTCTCTTATGCTCTCATCTTCTGTATCACTCTCACACATACATATATGTATGTATGTGCACACACTCTCGCTTTTATGCTCATTATGAGTTCTGAATTTGTGCTCATTTCAGTTAATTACACAACTTGCCAGCAACGAATCAACGCAAGCTCATCGTCATCGTCATCGTCAGCGTCAACCACCCAAGCGCCGCACGTCGTTGCCCGCCCGCCCATACACTCTGCCTGCTCATTGTTACGATAATTCTAATTAGTGTTTCGGCACTAATTGAATTTTATCTTTCCGTGCTTTACGCGTCAGCTTTGCCAGCTTGCCAGCATGGCAGCTTGGTTGGTTGTTGACGACGACGTCGACGTCGACATACGACATGTTTTTATTTTGTTTTTTCTTTTTTTTTGTTCGCTTCGTCCTGCAAACATTTCAACGTTGCCTTTTGGGTATTAAGGTTCATTAATAATTCTCGTTTGCCGCCATTTTGTGTTTAAGTTGGTGTGTGTGTGTATGTTGGCAACTCGTAATCAAGTTCATTGAGTTGTACTAATTACGTTCCATAGTCAACAACATACTCCATCAACTGTCAGATACATCAGGCGTCTGTCTATCTGCCTGGCTGTCTGTCGGTGGATGACGCACCGATAACGATTACTTGACCGATTGTTAGCCCAGAGCATTGCTCATACTATTTACGGATGATGCTGCTAAGGGCATAATTTAATTAGTTTGTTACACTGTTACTGTTGTTGTTATTGGGTTGTTATTGGGCTAGACTTTGAGTTTAATTAGTTTTTTTTTTTTTTTTTGTGCATTTTACTCATCATTCCCTCACTTATTCACTCACTGTTCTTACTCTGTTGTAGGTCTGGTTCCAAAACAGACGCGCAAAATGGCGTCGTCAAGAGAAATCGGAGAGTCTACGTCTCGGCCTCACACACTTCACTCAATTGCCACATCGTTTGGGCTGCGGCGCTGGCGGCCTGCCAGTCGATCCTTGGCTGTCGCCGCCATTGCTCTCAGCACTGCCAGGTACGTTTTGAGAATTGCAAAGTTTCTTTAATTTCATTTCCTTTACTCATATAACTTCTTTTTAGGTTTTCTATCACATCCGCAGACCGTTTATCCCAGCTATCTGACACCACCGTTAGGCTTATCACCCGCCAATCTTGCCATGAGCAGTCTCGGACATCCCGGACACATAGGTGGGCCACCGCCACCACATGGCATGCCGCCACATCCGGGTCATCATGTACCGCTGACGCATCTCTCACCGCACTTGTCACGCATGTCGCCACAAAGCTTGGCCGCAATGTCACCACAATTGACAACATCGGTCGCATCTTCAACAACAACAAGCGCAGCAACATCAACAATACATGCGCTCACACCGCCGCACCAACAACAACAACAACAGCATCCAGCCGCTGCTCAAACTGCTGGCTCAGCCGCAACACAAGCGCCACCACCGCCACCAGCGCTGGCACAGTCACTCAACAACTCATCATCGTCGACATCATCATCACCGTTGCACGTTACCAACCTTGATATGTCACCACAAAATTTGTGCACAAGTTCCGATGGAAATGCAGACAACAAATGCTCGAATCATGCCAACAACATTGAGTTGCTCGATGTCGGCCGTGAAAGTCCACCGCCCCTACCAGCGCCATCATCGTCAGTAGCGTCCGGCACGACTACGCTCAAGTCACGTGCCACGCCTCCTTTGCCAGTCGTACAGCAGACGGAGCCAGCCGATATACGCAGCAATTCGATAGCCACGTTGCGCATAAAGGCCAAAGAGCACCTCGAAAGCATCAACAAGGGTCTTGTCTCCATTGTCTAAATTGCATCCATTCCGACACACATACACGCACATAACTGAACCACCAACAACAACGCGAGAGCCACAACAACTTAATTAGAAATTTTAAGCTTTAAACTTATTTAGATATGTGTAAAAATGTGTCCCTCAAATGCGCTCTCTACACGATTCCGTATTCTTTATACTTATTTGAATGAGTTTCTCAAACATTTTTAATTCAGCAACATTCTCAAGTTATTTTTAAGATTTCCCTTTATTTTTAGTAAATATTTCAGCAAATATGATATGATATATTCTGTTCGTGTAGTGCAATACTTACATACATACATGTTGAAATCAAAAGATACTTAAGAAAAGCAAAAGAAAACAAATTTAGTTTTAAGAATTTCGAACTAAGCTTAGTACAATTGTCCTTAGAAGAGTCAAGCAATGAACACACCGTCACCGCATTCCGATGATATATTATACTTTACGGCAATGTGAACAAAATTTCAAGCTAATTTAAGAATTGTAGTTGTGTATTGCAATAACTATGAATTTTCTAAATTGTTTGATTTTTACATTTAATATTTATTTTATAAAATATTTTTGAAAGATTCCTTTAATTAAAATGAAAAAACATCAATGCAAAAATGAATGTCACAAAAGGATTCAAATAATTTAGAAAAATCGAATAAAAATTAAAATATGTGTAAAAAAAAAAAATAAAAAAGACAAAATGAATTTAATAATAAAGTAAATTTTAGGCACTTCAATAAACAAACTGAAAATTAATTCTGTCATTTCACAAATGTGTAGTTTTTTTGCTTGTTTGGTTTGGTTTTGTGCCACTCCAACTTAATCCCACCGCTCATATTTTCAAAATGTTATAGCTCGAATAGAAAAAGCTATATTGTCCCCTTCCCCTTAAACAACTCTTAAAAATGGATCCACTTCTAAACGCCAACAAATGCGAAGCTGAAACTTTGTATACACGTTCAGTAAAATTATATGTTAAAAACCGCATACCTCAAAAAACCACTCCATCTCTCATTTTTGCACTTCAAAGATCTTTAGATTAAATTTTTAACAAATTCCTAACATTTTGAAGAATTTTACTCGACTATATCGACCTAACTGATGATTTATAAAACTATCAATGAAACCAAGATAATCGTTACATCCCAGTTAAGTTGAGTTACTTTTAGAGTCTTACCTCATTTTGATAATGAAAAAAAAATAAAATAAATTTTCATCAATCTTCAAATGCGTCGAAAGAAAGGCCAACATTAGCTAATTAGCTTTGGGAATTGTGCATATGAAAATTAATCAATCAATTAATAATTGCAATTAAAATGTTATCGGCCAACAAATCAAGCAACAAAAGCAATTAAGGTCCGCGCCCACAAGCCGTGAAATCTTGTTTAGTCGGAAGCGTCAACAACGAAGTCGACGCAATGATTGCGACGAAAGACAAAAGCGAAAATGTAATAAAAATGCGCTAACAACCTGAAATTAAATGCAATTAAAAAGGACTAAATACACGGCAAACAAAGGCGCATAATCGAATAGTATAATTGATGTGAAATGAGACAGCAAAATGAGCTGTGTCACATCAAGGACACCCGGACATCATAGCAAAAGCAAGACAATTATTAAATTGTAATAAAATAATGAAAGAATTATAATTGATTAGTGACTGCGACAATTAAAATGCATGCAAGCATTGTCTGCATTGTCCTTATTCATAGGTTTTCTACATGCCATACACATGTAGATGTATGTATGTATGCATATACTTCATGTGTCCTGCCAATTTACCTGTGTCTTTGTGCACGACCGTTACAATGTATAATTTCCAGCAATTACACTGTACGCGCTTATCACACGCACAATATCAGCAAATCACAAATGGGAAATAATTGCGCAAACAGCAAACAACAACAACAGCAACAAGAGTTAGCCGCAGGAGTCTTTTACTTGTCCTCCGTACAAAGCGTGAGAGCGCGCGCAGAGCAAACGTGAGCATATTTGATTTCACTGTTAGCCACCAACTGTGAAAATTACAAGGACTACAGAAGGGCACAATGCGTATCGCTTTCCTGTCTCGCGCAGGACAACAAGGCAACTTCAAACCGGATCTTGTGTAATTGGTAATTATGCTTTCGCGACGTGAAGTTTTCAGTATTTATAGATTTTTTAAGTATATAAAATGTATTTTTTTGTTTTGATAGAGAGTATGAGGAGATTTAAAATATTTTCCTTTTTTATGATATTTATTAAGGACATCAAAGTTTAAAATACATTTTAATTTTATTATATATTCTTTAGTGACCTCAACCTATTTATGTAGGTGTATGACTTTAGCAGGTTCTATATCATATACAGCTCAATTATGTCTGTTTTTTTTAATTGAGTGTACTTAAGACAACAACTAACAACACAAGCTTACAGGCAGGTCGTACGGCCGTTTAGGGAGTAGCCACATTTAATTTAGTTTATTTTCATCAGTTTCAACAATCGAACTTCTGCATAGTAAATGCTCACGGTTCCTAAAAAGTACTTCGTTTAAAGAACGTAACCTAATGCATCTGCTTTATTAAATTTGGGTATTCATTTATTTGAGTCATTTATTTAAACTCTCCAGATAAATACATAATACATACATCAATCGTTGAAAAAATTCGTCCCAATATAGGAAACTCCTCACTAGCACTCGTTGTTTTTATACATAGTAACTATGTTAGAATGGTATATTTGTTTTGTGCGCATCGAAAATGTATGAAACACCCAGAAGGAGACATCTCTGACTACACAAAGTAGGTATTCTTGTTCAGTTTCAAAAGAAAAATGGATTGAGCAATGTCCGCCCATCCGTAATGGGCGAGGCTACGACCACATACAGCCAAAATAGAAAAACATTATATCTCTGCAGGTAAAAATTGGTATATGCATATACCATATACCATCAATATCATATTGAATGAAAATAAAATCTGTTTCGTTTAAAAATTGGGCAGACAAAGCCCTCAAGCAGTTCTTTACTGGTTTATCATTTCTTTCGGGCCTGCAAAGTCACATCTGAACTTTCCAAAATAAGGTTTTTCGAATTCATCGATCTACCTTCTAATTTGAAATCTGGATAAATGAATCAAGTAACTCTTTGGCTTTTTGCTTTAATAAATTCATCAATTCGTAATATGTTATTTAAATAATAACTGCCAACATTTATCGCTTCGAACAGCTTACGATTTTTTCCGTGAGGTGGCGCTTCAAAAAGCGACATCTAACACTAAAAATCGTGATGACAGTGCTGCCAGGTGGCAAACAATGGTGCCAAGTCAAACAATATTTAAATAGCGCGCGTTTATAACTAAATGAGTAGTAGTACACTATTAGCTAGCAATAAAAATTAAAAGCTACAAAATCAAATTTTAAATTTTATGAAAAATAGAAAAACGTGATGCGGACTATCTAACCGTTAATATTAAAACCTTAAATTTAAACTGAAAAATAGAAAAACGTGATACGGACTATTTAACCGTTAATATTAAAATCTCAAATTTAAACTGGCTTATTTTTTTACCAAAACACAACTTTTAAGCCTGATCACCCTAATAGATGTAGTCTGTGTACATATATGTACATATATATAAAATAAAATCCGCATAGCGTAAATGCGTTTTCGTTATTCAAAATCAAAATTGGTTCATTTCTTGCAACAAGATGCCGAAATTGCCATTTAAAAGCTATATCCCCATCAATTTTTTTAAGGGGCTGCGTGTTAACATTGAGGTAATTAATTTTTACCAGGAAGTAACAATTGCGGGAATCAACATTTGTGAGGTTTTACTGTATTTGGTCAATTATTAAACTATAAAATAATGAGTTGTTTTAATGTTTCTATAGATTTTATGAAACTAATAATCTGAGACTACACGACAATTAAATTCAAAAAAATTTACTTTGAAGAAGGAATAGTTGATTCCATCGGGCGGAAAATTCATGCGCTGACACATCGTCAAGATATATATATAATAGAAGAATTTACCATACATAGCAAAGTTTTCTCGTTATAGGAACTGAAAGAGTGTAATCGACCAGCGATGTCTATTGCTCGAAAATATACCTTAGTAATCGGCGAGGCAGACAAAAATCTTACAACTAAACTATTTTCATGCAAATTAACACTCAAAAGCGAAGTCGGCTGTGAACAGCCCTCAGAACTCAACATTAAACAGCTGTTAAATAACACTTGAAATGAACCTGTTCAAAATACACGTAACATCACTTCAAGCAGAACTGAAAACTAGAAAAAATAATTTCAATAAACTCACTTAAAAATCAAAAACAATTTGATTGAGTGTTAGAATGAATTTCGACGTCACTCATAGAAAGAGAAACAGTGAGAATTAATAGATAACGAGAGGAAGAGACAAGCACACAGAAGCTGCATGCCAAAGCTATGATACAGAAATACCATAAAAAAAAAATACAATAAAATTTTCAAACAAAAAATAGAAATCAAATTTAAAGTCGAAAACAATCTGAATCATGCATGCTGGGCGCATACAAATAAACTGAATATAATTACTGCTGCCTTAGCGGCTCTTGCTAATGATTGCCATATAAGGCGAAAATATGCACAACGCCCCATCTAGGGCGCAACTGAACCGATACAACACAACACAGAGCAATAAAGAGATACCAAAACAAAAAAACAAATCAGCAAAAAAAAAAAAAACAAATAAAATGATCAGAAGAACAGACGTGCACAGTCCAAAGTACCAAACAATTACGACAAAATGAAAAATCACAACGATTGAAATTGTGAAAGATGCCAACGTTGCTCAAATGTGGTTTGCAATTCATTTTGTTCTTCCTTTTTTTCGGTTTTTTTTTTTCTTTCCTTTTTACATGCAAAATAAAAGCCACACGCCTACAATTAGCCATTGCAGACGTAATGAACTTGAAATAGTGACGGCGACGACTGCGACGACTACAACAGACGCTCATGACAAAGTGGAATGCACAAAGAAAACTGTAAGAAAAAAGAAAAATCGAAATTGTTTTTGTTTCTTTGCTACTTTTTTAAGTGATTTTGCATCGGCAAATGTTTTTTGCGTACAGACTTGAGATACTCGTAGAGACACAAAAAAGAGCAATAAACAATGAGGAATCTGTAAAGTCAAATAACGAAAGTGTGCCTAAAAATAGAGTCTTTCAAAAACCACCAAGTGTCGTCTGCGCTTATCGTCGTACAGCGCATTGCATGGCCATGAGTGGTCCACGGTGCTGTGGAACAGTCATAGCGGAAGAACCGTTGCTGCTGCCAGCTTCCGATATCTATGCGTTGTGACTGTCGAACACTTGTGCTTGTACTAGCGCTGTGTGGCTAGACCAAACGAACTGTGAGCGCTTGTATGTATAAGTTTTGGTCCAAAATTAGTTGGCATATTTGACGCCGAAACGAAAAATTAAAAACAACAAGAAAAATAATTAAAAAGCGATGCGTCTGCGGCGAATGTTGGAAAGAGAAACATTTGTGTGTGAATGGGCGCACACTACAATATGAATTCGATAATCAGTTGAATACAAACAGAAATGTTTCTATCGAACATATACGTATATCAATAACAATATTTAAAAATATTTCACTAAACTTTTTTTCTTTTCTTTTTTATTTTATTTTAGTTATTTTATTTTATTTTTTTTGTATTTCTCCATGGCCATTTTCGAAGACGACGACGACACAGCTGATCGTGCCAGTTTGGTCGATGATGAAAGCGTTTTCGACTTTTCACTGCGCTAATACAACAAATTGTATTTCACATATGTATTATTTTATGCTATCTATACCAAATGAAATGAAATTTTGTGTTAAAAATATAAGAAGTGTGGAATAAAAATATTCAACAGTTTCGTTCAAGCAAAAACGCACAGAAAATTCTCTTTCAGCGCGCGCACCATAAATGTCCGCACGCCATTTTCTTATTCTTCTTCATTTGCTTTTTGTTGTGTTGTTGTTTTATGAAATGATTAGAAATCGTTTTCGTTTATATACTACGTATTAATTTAAGTTTACATACAAGTATAATTCTATAGTTTCCTTGCCGTCAGCCTATTTTAAGTTATCAATATTGCAAGCAGCACGTGAATTTGATTTCCATCAACTCGATACTTGATTAACTATTTAGACTAGAAATTTGAATAAGTTTTAATAATACACAAAACTGATTATATTTAGAAATATTTTTAGCAAGTAGTAGAAAGTAAATAACTACTAAGTTAAGTACTGTAAAGAAATTATATAATATATAAACATATGTACATTAGGGTGTCCCTTATATGGTGGATTTTTTTTTTTTTTTTGCATTTTTGACGCATACCCGCTATTTCAGTTTATTATCCTTTACTTAACTTAAATACAAAATTTCCTTCCTTCCTAAGTTAATTCTAACCCGTGCCGACTGAGCGCTGAAGTTTTATGAAAGAAGATTTTAGACGTTTTTTTAAATACAACTGGGGGACGCCAAATAATTAAATTTTGATTGAATATTATTGAAAAGACAAATTTAAGTATTGCGTTTTATTACCAAAAAGATAAACTTTATGTAATACTAATCAGGATACTTTTCCTTTTTCAATTTGATTTGAGCTTTAACTCATTTAATTTCACTTCGCGGATATTAAAAAATAAAACTGCGAGAACTTGGCGGATAGATGGTAACTTAACACCCGTTATTTGGTGATTTATCTCACCAATCAAAAATATAGTTTTTGAGTTCCACAGACATTATGCGTATTGTTTGTCCAACAAATTCAAAACGAAATGACAACAAAATGAAGTTCTCGTATGTTATACCATAGGTGCCGGTGTAACTTGCTTGAGAAAGTGTTCCAATGTTCCATTAAAGACGCAGGTGTAACTTGCATATTTTAAACGCAACTCGGCAAGTGCTCCTAAGAACCTTGCAAAATAAGGGACACCCTAATGTACATATATCTATATTTGTATATGATACTTACTTGTATACACCTGCTTAAAACAAATCAGATAGCTAAACAATACGAACTATCACGTGTAAAAAACACCCAACAAGCACTTTTGTATTAAAAAGTGCTTCATAATTTAAAAAAAAAAATTATTATTACAGTAAAAACTCTCTTATATGAACAATAATGTTTTTCCATTCGAATAGAGTGCCCAACGAATGATTAAAGAGAAAAATATCTGCATAAATGAGATGTATCTCCTTAGGGGACGTCCATAAATTACGTGAGATAAAATTGGGGGAGAGGGGTTCAGAAAAATATCACCTTGGAGGAGGGGACATCTCAAGCGAATTTTAAAATCGATTAATTTACAATTTTTTTTCAAAATTTTAAGCAAAATTGCATGAGAAATTTAAAGGGAGGGGTTTGACAGAATGTCACCAAGAAACGAGGAAGGGTTTAAATTTCTAGAAAAAACCCTCACGTAATTAATGTCGTCCTCTTAATAGAGTTTTTACTGTACTAACCATTTTTTTTTTTTCTGAATACTTGTTCTCAACTGGCGAATTCAAGTCTGGTAAAATATTTAGTTGGTTTTCTTCTCAGTTATCAAACTAGGGCCTAACTAAGTATGACTATTTTTCGAATTATCCGAAGTTCGACACCCAGTGCCGACCTTAGTTTATACATGAATGTTTTGATACATTAATATTTAATAAAATGCACACATACATCATAACATTATATAAAATAATATATTATTAATGCACCCACTAGTATCAAGTACGTTAACCAGAATGAATGAGTTATAACTAGTAAAGGTTTTTAATAAAGGACCCTACCTATGACCCATCTGTAAGTACATCAGTGCAAAACTGTAATAGTTGAATAGTAGAACATCTTATGATGGCCAATCAACGAATAGATTCAACAGTCAGAATTACTTAAATGAACCAAGTAATGTGTAACAAAGCGTACAAATAAGCCGTTCCAGACAGTTTTGAATGTTACATCACATTTAATAATTATATACTTTTTATTTTTTAAGCAATATAAATATTTATTCTCTTTGTGCAAACAAACTATTCAATATTTGAACCATATTTTACATCTCATACCTCCTATTTTAAGCCACTTTGCCATTAAAAAAGAATCATGATTTGAATTCAGAATGGAACGAATAGTTTTATTTTGGTGAAATTAGGTTAGTATGTATCTACAGTACAAAAATACTCGAAGAGACAAAGAACGCCACTCCGATCCGATGCACTTAATTACAAATTACAACAAAGTTGTAGAGGAGAAATGCTGGAAGCTTTCCTGTTGTGGATGTCAGAAATTTTCCACTTGATGACCTGATTTGGCTGTAAGTTTTATGCGCGCACAACTTTCAACACAGAGCTATTAAACCGAAATGAAATTAGGTGCCAAGTTTGGCACACAACAAAATTGGCAGGTCGACAGATGCGTGTGTGCATAGAAAATAATGCAGCTGTTGTACAGCCGCTTTTTGAAGAGCAACGGTCAGCGGGGAAGGACGTTAAGCAGGCTAATGCCCTAAACAAATCGCAGCTAATTGTACGCTTATCTACAACACATTATCAATGGATTGCGGTTAACCCTTTTTCACACTACGTACAATTGTTGTGGGCGCATCCATGAACATTTGAAATGTGAATTTGATAGCTTAATTGAATTTTCGATTTGTTCATTATCCTTTACACACACACACACACACACACACACAAACACACGCGGTGCATGCAGTTCACACGTATAGCCGTGTCGTTTCTGCACAGTAGTGCAAATATCCTTTGGCCAGCAATGTTTTTAGGGTCAAATTGAAAATCCAATAAAATTGCATTGCAAATGTAAACAAAGAACAAATCAATGCTCAGCTGACCACTGAGTAAATATAGTGTGGATGGAGGTATAATCTGAAATTAACTCGCTTGGAAAACATTATTTCAACGAAATGTGCCATCGTCAACAAGTCTCAGACAGCATCAAAGGACTTTCACACGTTGTCAGCATTTGACAACCCCCAAATAGAGTAAACAGACGTATTTCACTTTGATGAACTCAGCCAACAAAAGCCAAACAACAAATTGGCAACTTAATAAAAATTCCTTAAATTCATGTGAATAACATTTTGATGTGCTTAACTCGTTTGTATACGACGAGGGTGATTTGTTTCGCTTCGCGTCAAGTCGAGTCGAAGACTCAACGTTAACACGATAAAGGACTCGTTTAGC
The DNA here is from genome assembly GCA_034638295.1 of Phortica okadai. Lineage (NCBI taxonomy): Eukaryota > Metazoa > Arthropoda > Insecta > Diptera > Drosophilidae > Phortica > Phortica okadai. The sequence continues at coordinate 8,963,700 of CM067851.1, forward strand.
ACCCACACTCACACACAAGCTGTCAAATGCGCAACGTTGCTGTGGCCACTTTGTCGCACGCCACAAAATGACGCTGAATTCTACTCAACTCCGCTCAGCTCATTTCGGTTCAGTTCAGTTAACTTCAGTTCAACTCAGTTTGATTCGGATCAGTTCAGTTTAGTTGGAATCTATTTACTTAGGAACGTTCGCCGTTGCCGTATTTTTTTGTGTCTTGCTTCCGTTACGCTCACACAAAGTTTCATTTGCAATGAGAAGTTACTTTTCGCATTTGTTAATTCTCCAAATGAATCACTTTAGTGTCGGCAATTGGGGCACGTGCACTGACACAACACTGCCGCCAGGATACGTGCTTATTAGAACTCTCCCTGAGCTGTTGTTAGGCGGGCATATTTGTGCTCATTCGGCGAAGTTTTATTAAATTTTGATTTAGCCATTTATATAATCTATTTGCAATTTACTTTGTGTTTTCCTTGCGAACGACAATACAAACATGAGTTTGATTTTTGTTTTTATTATTATTTTTCCAAGGTACTCGTTCATTTCTGGCCAATGCGTTGGTTATTTCAATCAACTTTGGCTCTCTACGTATTTGACTATATGACTTCGGGGTATTTTTGCTTACATTGCGAACTTTTGTCACAACAATTTTTTATTTGAATCGATAAAATTGTCTGGTTTTCTGGTATTGTCAACGTAGGATTTTTTTTTTTCAATTTAATTTTTAGATGCTATGGCTTAATTAAATATCTAAACGATTTCAACATTGTTTCATATCAGAATTGTATCGAATCGTATGATTTGTTTCACTTTATTGACCTTTGAAGGTAATCTCTTAAAAAATGTTGCTTCAAAAAGTTGTTATTGCTTAAATATTTATTGGATCTATGATATCAGTGTCCAAGCAATCAATATTTTAGAGTAAATTTTTGAGATACTCCTACGGACTTATCGAGATTATTAAATTAAGTATACCTGAACACCGACTATATTAATATGTAATAAGAACTTTATCATAAGATTGTTTGAAGACATATAGTTATTTATCTTAAAAGTTCTTGAGTTTGTAAGAAACTCTTTAAGTTGGTTGTCAAAAAAGAATGTTGAAATAGGAGTTCATATATGTTATTGGCCTAAAAACATATACGGCATAAAAGTCTGAATAAATTGCCAACCAATAAAATGATTAATTGTACTATTACAAAAACTTTTGTTATATGTGTATAAGCTAATATCAATTCAATAACCCCAAAAACACACATCACATTGAACTAATTCCAAACATATTGAGCTCAATTTTCAAAAAGCCAAAGACGAAAATAAAAACCAAAGAGAAAGCAAGAGCAAAAATGCTTATACGCACAAAACGTTCAATAGAGACAGGCAGACCAAAATGGATTTAACTTCCAAAACCATAGAATATAAACATGCCCCACATAGATGATGCCGAAAATAACTCAATGGTGAAGTCTTGTCCATATCATCTATAAAAAAAAATGGAATGGGTACGCTTAGATATGGCTGTATTGCAAGCCCCCCAACTGGAGTGCAACGAAGTTTCGAAAACTTCTTTAATGCAATATGAATGCCAATAGAAATGAAAAATCGAAAATCATAAACGAATTAACAGTTTTCAAAGATTTTCATATGAATTTTCAATTCGAAATGCTGTAAGACAAGTGTAAAGTGCAAATAATCAAAACAAATGCATAAAACTGGGCGGGGTAGAAGGCGTACGAATGCGTTAGAATGGAAACTAAAATGACCAAAAATAGAAGTGGCCAAAAAACGCGTCGTCGGCGTTGCCAATGAAGGTGGCACAAAAGCGTACAAATGAGCAAGCGAAAGAGAGAAAAAACCATTATGATTTGAGAGAAGAGAAAGCGAGAGACAAACAAACAGAAAATATATTGAAAAATTGAAAATAGAAAATAAATTTATTACGACATGAGAAAAACATGCAAATTATGAAAACATGAACAAAAAGAACATGGAATGAGAATTTGAACACGTTTGAATAACAAGAAGATGAACAATATATGTATATCTTATAAATATATAAAATTTTGTTCTCTATAAAATCTCCCACGACCTAAAAAGAAAAAATGAAAAATAGTTCGCACATACACACACTCATACATAATACACAATTGACTCATATACATACACACATACCAACATTTGCCAACGCAATGCAAGAGAGCAAACGCCAGGAGTTCTACGTCTTTGTGACTTTTCCGCGTTTTTCCACGGCGCCCAGCATGCATCAGCAGCGGCTGGGACACTAACAGTAACAGCGGGGGCGGCAGTAGCAATATCAACAGCATCCACAGCAGCAACAGCAACAGGCCTTGCCATATACGGCACTTTTGGACTCTCATCAAGAACGGGTCAGCGCAGGGGGCCAGCGCGGGGCACTGTCGATGCGCGTTTGTAGCGATTGACGCTGTCGACTGTTCGCTATCGGCCGTGTACACTCGATCATGCCGAACCGTTTTCTTCAATATACTCTCTCCCTTTCGCACGCTCGTTCGCTCTGCTGACTGAATTTTTCCAAATACACTTGATGGCAGTCAAAGAGAATCTATTTTTAGTGTGTGTGTGTGGTGAGGAAAACGATCGAGAAGAAGAAGCACTCAGTAACAGTAACAGCAAAAGCAGCCAGAGACTGTCTACCGACGTCACCACCACCACCACCATCATCGTCGACAAAGATCTGCCGAAGGTGTTTATCTTTTCTTTTTTTTTTGTTGTTGCAGCATGACTTCTGCTGCTATAGATTTTGTTTTGGTGGGGGTGCTTGGCAATGCTTAATTCATTTTCTGTTTTCTGTTTTATTTTTATTTTTTGGATTCTTTATGCATGTTTGTTTTTAAGTACGTGTGTGTGTGTGTGTGTGATGGTATGTATTCGTGTTTGTGTACATGTTTCTGTTGTTGTGTTTTTTATAGTTTGGCGCTCGATTGCTTGGCCGTTGAAATTTTGTGGCAGTATAAAATCCGAGTACCAACGCTACGATTTTTAGTCAGCCAGTTGTGTTCCAAAGCGTACACTTGCTTAATTTTTACCCGTGGTGCCGTTAAATTATATAAAACAAATTCAAAATGTGTGACGATGAGGTTGCTGCTTTGGTCGTTGATAATGGTGCGTATCCCTTTGGATATACTTTGGATCAAACAACGGACGAATAACGGATTATATCATACTAAATGGATTAGTTCGATATGACAATAAAAAAAAGAAAAACACAAAGAAAAACATTAACGAAATACACAAAATAAGGACAAAAATGAGAATAATTAAAGCGAAAGTGAAAGTGTTAATGTGAGATATGAGACAAGAAATTTTAATTTAAGTTATATTTTTCTTCTTGAGTTCTTAAAAAAATCGTATAATGGATAAAAACAAACATTTTCAAAACTTTCTCATTTAAAAGTTTACAATTAAAAATTCAAAAAATCCACAAACATAAGAGAAAAAATTAATTTCAAAAAGTTCTCACAACAAAAATTTCTACTAAGAAAACATTAATTGGCAAATTAGCTTCTAAAGCGTCCAAAAATAGTACATGAAAACCAAGAATTGCTAAACTTAGCAAATTCAATATTAATTTTGTCACTTTTTCATTTATTGAAAAATACGCGTAGAATTCTTTCAATTTTTCTTTACGTTCAACGGACTTTTAAAATATTTAAAATTTTTTGCTCCAAAAATACGTCAATAATTCATACAGAATTTTCGACTTGAACACTATTCGCTGAATGCCGTAAAATGATCACCACGTTGTTCTACACGAACACCTACATGCAAAGTTTTCTCATTTTCGCCTTACCGGACGTTCTAATTTTTACACTCACACGTAATTTTGACTGACCCGATGTCTTTGTTGTTTTTGTGTTTTAGGCTCCGGCATGTGCAAGGCCGGTTTCGCCGGTGATGATGCGCCCCGTGCCGTCTTCCCCTCAATTGTCGGTCGTCCACGCCACCAGGGTGTGATGGTCGGTATGGGTCAGAAGGACTCCTATGTCGGCGATGAAGCCCAATCCAAGAGAGGTATCTTGACCCTCAAGTACCCAATTGAGCACGGTATCATCACCAACTGGGATGATATGGAAAAGATCTGGCACCACACCTTCTACAATGAATTGCGTGTCGCCCCTGAGGAACACCCAGTCCTCTTGACTGAAGCCCCATTGAACCCCAAGGCTAACCGTGAGAAGATGACCCAGATCATGTTTGAAACCTTCAACTCCCCAGCCATGTACGTCGCCATCCAGGCTGTCCTCTCCCTGTACGCTTCCGGTCGTACCACCGGTATCGTTCTTGACTCCGGTGATGGTGTCTCCCACACTGTCCCAATCTATGAAGGTTATGCCTTGCCCCATGCCATCCTCCGTTTGGACTTGGCTGGTCGCGATTTGACCGACTACTTGATGAAGATCTTGACCGAGCGTGGCTACTCTTTCACCACCACTGCTGAGCGTGAAATCGTTCGTGACATCAAGGAGAAGCTCTGCTATGTCGCTTTGGACTTCGAACAGGAAATGGCCACCGCTGCCGCCTCCACCTCATTGGAGAAGTCTTATGAACTTCCCGACGGTCAGGTCATCACCATCGGTAACGAACGTTTCCGTTGCCCAGAATCCCTCTTCCAGCCTTCATTCTTGGGTATGGAATCTTGCGGTATCCACGAAACCGTCTACAACTCCATCATGAAGTGCGACGTAGATATCCGTAAGGACTTGTACGCCAACATTGTCATGTCTGGTGGTACCACCATGTACCCAGGTATTGCTGATCGCATGCAGAAGGAAATCACCTCCCTGGCCCCATCCACCATCAAGATCAAGATCATCGCTCCCCCAGAACGTAAATACTCCGTCTGGATCGGTGGCTCCATCTTGGCTTCCCTCTCCACCTTCCAACAGATGTGGATCTCCAAGGAAGAATACGACGAATCCGGCCCTGGCATTGTCCACCGCAAGTGCTTCTAAGCAGTTACTTGCTATGTCAACTCTATTATTATGTATATACATTCATGCTTGTTTATCATTGCTATGGTTTCCAAGTATGCTGTACATGCATATTGCAACAACAACATCAACAACATGCCTTTAGAGATGCCCGCCCATTTGTTTTTTGAATTATCATTTACCAATCCGTCATCCTTGGTTCCAGATTATTTATTTTTACTGACTGAACTACTATAAAGAAATGAATATGACCTCTATTCTTGTTTTTTGTTTCCATCTCACACTCGATTTTTAATTTTTTATATAGAAGTTCATCTCTAATAATCGATGAGGTCTTTTGCCACGAAATGTAAAATAATCTAATGATTTCTTTTATGTAATTTTAATTAAAACAATTTATAATTATTTATAAAATAAAACAAACGATTTTTTAGATTTAATTACTTTATCGACAATGAATGAGTTGTTGGTCGGGGTTGTATAGGCAAGAAGGGGGTAGCATCATGGGTGGAAATCACATTCTACAAATTTCGGTTTCTGTTGTTTAGATATATACATTCACCTCGTTTGTTGTTGGTAGTATCTGGGAAACTAAATCAACTATTTTAAGGTCACTGAAAAGCTCATTCCAGGTATAAGATTTCATTGGTTCAGTTACTCTCTAAAAATAGATGCAGCGCCTAAAATGTATCTACACTGAAAAGCTTATTATTTTTTTGGAACTTTCTGGTAAAATTAGAACTCATATTAGTTGTACATGTGGTATGCAATAAGAATACATATGTACATAAGTATAAACAAATGTTGTTATAGAGAAAATGTTGTTAAGCTTATTTATAGAGCTCTTTGGAAATACGATCGCTGAAGTAGAACTGTTTGTGAGCATTCACAATGAACAAGGGCGTGTTATAAATACAAAAGTTTACAGTAATTTTCAATATAGAAATAGAAAGCAGACACGTATGAAAGCAAATGAGGTCAAAAATAAAATGTGAGAAATATGCTTATTCGAAAGCAATTATGTTTATATGATTTCAACTTTTCTATTTGATTAAAGAATATACATATGTTTGTATACTTATAAAGTTTTCATTTTAGTATGCAATACCAATTTTGGGTATTCAAATATTTAATGTACGGATTTGATGTTGATTGACAAACTTTGGCAGCATCATTAATCAAGCGTTGTAATAACGTAAACGTCAGCAAAATTTCACAGACAATTTGAGTTGCATCAACAAATATAACATGTCTAATTAGTCAACCATTCATTTAAGGCGCACACACGTTTAATGAAATGTTCATGAATGAAAACTGAGCAAAGTTTCGCGGCCGTCGTAAATGCATTGCACAAAGTGTTTACAGCAGATGCGGCGATGTTTGATAAATGTGCGCCAAAAAAAATTTATTGGCAAATGACCAACAACAACAAAAGCAATGGTGAGGCGCGCCAACCGATGTTAATTAGTTGCATGTACGTACAAATGAGACACGAATTATGTCAGATTATTTTATTACAAACATAAAAAAATTATATCATAAAAATTAATATTGAATAATTTAAATATTGTTAAATATTTAATAAATAATTTAATGAATTATGAAATTAAGTAATTATTTTGAAAGTCCTCAGTTCCCATTCTCTTCATGGGTGTAATAGTTTATATACATATGTATATCCTTCGACAAGAAGCATCAATTCGTCTGAATACATGTATCATAAATCTTTTTTTAATGTGAGTAATGCAATATCAACGAATTAAACACTGGTAGACACAAAATCAGGAAGAGTAAAATCAGTAGCTCAAAAGCTGTATCTCCTAATAAAAGAGTGTTTTTGCGAATACGGAGTTTTCATATATTTGGAACCAAATGATATTTAACATTGAGAGAATGAAGCTCTTTCTCTATTCTTATATATCATCATACCTCATACCCTCCCGCTTCTCTTGGTAAGACTGGACTTTCGAGAATTACGTTCTGAATGAACTTCTACATCACGAAATTAGTTTTTATCCAAATTAACTTAATCAGACCAAGTGAATCAACAATATTTCGTTTGTACATTTGTATATAGATTGATATTCAAATTCATATTTTTAAAAAGTCTATTAAGAAATGCAGCATGCAAAGATTCAAATCTTCAGTATGACCGAAGATTGTTTTTTTTCCATAATATTTTTATTTAATTTTTTTTATTTCCGAGAAACAATTTACGGTACTATGCACAACAACAACTGCTTCGAGTTTAATGTCGTATCAGTTCAACCCTCTGAACCAGCCCACTAATCAATTTGCACAAAAACAAAAATAAACACGCACACAATGCCGACGATTAATAAAAAAAAAAACGCATTTTAATGCAATTTCATATTTAATTTTCATTCAAATTCAATTTGTATAATCAAAAAAAAGAATAAAAATATTCGTTCGTCGTCGTATGTAGAAACGGCATATGGTCAATTAGAATGTCTCGACGGCGGCACAATAACGAAATCCTTGAGATGCTGATGTTTGAATTTTTGAGTGCGAATCCTTTCATACAACCTATCGCACACGCTCAGAAACACAAACATACTCACACATTTACAAACACTAAAAAAGGGAGTTTGAATGTATGTTTGTACATTCTTCCATTTCATTCGCACACGCTTCGTTTCGCTACGCTTTTGTTGTTTTCACATCAATTACTATCGATAATAATTTTGATGACGTGAATAACGTTAACAACGAAGTATGTGTGTGCGTGTGTATAGGAGAGGAAAAAGGTAAGGATATCGATGCATTCGGCATTTGTCGCCGGCTCATTCGAGCGTGCTAAAGTGCTAAAACAGTGAGAAACGCTTCTTTTACAAATTCATTGATTTCGTTTTCACCTCATTGTTGGGCATTATTAATTTTATAAAGAAGTCTTGATAATTATTTTAAGTGGTCCTTCTTTTTGTTTTGTTTTTCTTTTTTCTCTATCTCTCTCTCTCTCTCTGTAGAGCTTTAATTTCAAATTGAAGCTTTGTTTTTATTTTCAAAAAATATTATGAACGACTTTTGAAATTTTTCATGGATTTTAAAATTGAATAAGCAAAATGAAAATAAATATTAATAATAAAGGAGCTATCTTCAGCTTTGCCGAAACTCATGTATATAAGTACTCTTGTAAATATTTTTCCAATTATTCATATTTGAAAGTATTTCTTATATCTTATATTTCTTATGATCTGGATAAACCGCCCAGAAGTTGTTGTGCAAAATTTCGATTTGGTATCTCCAAAAACATAGATCAATCCTTTTGTAGCTATATGATATAGAGGTGCGATCCAAATAATTCTGAGATATACAATGCTTGGACATATTCGAAGGACCATTAATTTTTTTTCGATATCTCTCAAACTCTAGGAGAAGTTTGCACTGAAACAGACATACAACCGTTCAGACGGACATGGCTCAAGGTATATCTTCCTGTTGCTCAAGAATATATATACTTTATATAGTCAAAGATGTCTCCTTCTCTGCGTTGCAAGCTTCATCACAAAGAGAATATAGTCTTTTTGCAAGAGTATAAAAAAAGTTTGAAGTTATCCAAACGAGATAAGATTGAATTTAAAGTATCAAAAATTCATAAAAATCTTTTCAGTAAATTATATGTGCAAGTGCATCTAAAATGTTCACAGGTAAGCAAAAGGCCGATATATGAGACTGGTCAATGGAAAACACTTCTAAAAACACTCATCATTAAATGTGATATTTTTCTACTCTTCACGTGTGTCACGTTGTTGTCATGGAGTTTTTTTATATTCAAAAATACTTATACTTATTACATTGAAATACTTATTTACCGATAAAACTTACATATAAAAACTGCAAGACCGCTACAAAAAATATTGCTACATGAGTATGTTGTATATTTATATAAAGTATTTTCGATTTATTTTTTTCTCAGGATGCAAAAAATTGTGTGAAGCGTTACACACGCGCTTAAGTGCCACAAACAAAGACAGACACATTCACATAAAAGGACATTATACGCGGGCGTTTATTTGGTTGTAAAAATACATGCGTGCTCGAAAAAAGTGAAAAAGAAATCAAGTGTAGCGTACTTGAAATTAACAAAAAAAAAAAATAAAAATACGAAACAGAGAAAAGGAAACAAATATACAAAATAACACATGAGTAACACAAGAGTGCACATTTGCGACAAATTAGCAAGCATTTAGTGTTAAATCAGGCGCAAAATTACTTTCCTATTTCACGCTTACGACTCTTTTGCTGAGATAATTTTGTGAATGTGCTGTGCGTGTACGTGTGTATGTGAAAAAGGTAAAGGACCGCCCAAGCCTTCTATCTGTGCACGAATTTATCGTTGTTTTTGCGGCCAAAGACTGCTTTTGTCACCTTGAATAACACCTTTCGTACCGCAAACGGCTTATGAACGCTTCGCTCAATGCAAACACACATGTACATGGCTTACTATAAATGCTAAATAGCTGTTAAACAGCCGCATTATTTTCACTAATTTGTAGGCACATTTCGTTAATCAATGCCATTCTGTATCTCACTTACCATTGAGCACAGTCGAGTGCTCACATTTGAAGTGTTTGTCTTGAGTGCGGTTTTTGTTCAATTTACTTTGTGGCAAACACGAGAAAGAAAACCAATACTTATGAGTGATTTGGTAAAAGTATTAAACGGTTGCTTAGCTACATTCAACTTAAAAATAAAGAGCACTTAAAGTATGCAAAATGGTTTGTTAGTGAACATCTTAAGCAACTTATAAAAAAAAAAGTTTGTGGTTTGAAATTTGGTCAAACATTAAAAATATCTTGAAACCAAATTACATTTCTTTATGGAGGAATATATATGTATGTGTAGCTTAGGCTTAATTCAAAAATTGCCAAAGGAATGGTTGATTTTAAAATTAGCTAATACATTAATTAGCATGATGTCCTCTTTCAATACAAACATGATACACGATAATATTTGAATATTTCTAGGTTTATTATAAACTGCTTGACATTGCCAGTCATGTTTAAAGGTAAAACAATTTAAGTCTACATGATATTGAAACAACCCTGAAAAGCCTTGTCAATCTGTCTGCGCACCACAACAATTCCCAATTATTAGTATCAATTAACTCGCATTTATGATGTTATTTCACGCTTTCACTGGCTTATGTCCTTTTCTTTGGCCAACACACACAGACACACACATGCATTCGTCACACCCCCTTCAAATTTTTCGTACGTCACTTTGTATTTTTTACAGCCGTTTATGGCATTCATGTTCATGGAAATTTGCACATAAATTGCGTAAAGTGCAATTTATTCTGCCCTAACACGTTTACACAAACGCCGACAACGAACGCATGAGACGAAAGCATGAGTCTGGTATAAGGCCGACGTGCAATGGATGAGTAGAGGACAGCAAAGGGCAACGCGAATTCGTTTTCATGGCAACCAACAAGAGCACCAAGTGAACGCAACGCAGAGTTACCCTTTTATTTGCTGACCCGCGCGTATTTGCTTTTCACTTTTTTATTTTTAACCATTTTTGAGGCTGGGTTAAGCCTGATTTCGCACAAAAAATGCAATCAAATGTGACGCTTTTTATTGTGCTTGTCAAAAATTGAAATCAATCAAATTACGTTGCCTTGCGAGCTGAGCTGGTGCAATTTTTGTAGCAATCATCATGCCGCGTCTATCAGGTGAGAGGAGACATTTGTAGATTACAAATGCTTAAGCTGCAGTTATTCAATGGGCTTATAAAAGGCTTGATTTCTATAAAAATTCAATAGAGTTTACAATTTTAAAAATAATTTGTTTTTAGTATTAAATTTATTTTAAAATTTTAGAAATTTTGTTCAACAGTTTTAAAAATGATCAAATTTTAACGTTATTACTTTTAATATTTTTATTCTTTATTAGATTTAGTTTTGCATATGAATGCCTTTAACTGCAGCAACGACCTCTTCCCAACACTGTCACAATTACTCACACACAGAGAAAATGTTTCTTGAATTATTTACGTAAAAAATGCAAAAGGATAATGAACAACTTTTGCTCGCACATTTGAGGCAAGCAAACAAGCTGGGAATTGCGCGCGTTAATTTGTGCGGTTTCACTTTAAAAATCAGTCAAGGAGAAAATGTTCTGAACTTATTATTATTATTTGTATGGAAATAAACATAATGCATTGGATTAAAAAGCTGCGAACCATTGAAAATGTCTAAGAACAAAAAACAAGTTTTATGCGAACATAAAATAAAAACCACGCCTATTTTTAAGGGTGTTAGAGGGTATTTGATTTTTTCTGGTTAAATAAATTTTATATTCCTTAGATTACGGCTTGATCTTATCGAAATCACTTCTAAATACAATGGATCATTTAATCTTGCGCTAACAAAAATACTGTATAAAATAAGTATAAAAACAAGATCCTTCTATGTGCTGCGAGTACAGAATTAATATCTGTCCATTTCATGCTTTCATTACAGTTAGTCTTATTTTTGAAATTAAAGGAGAGAGTACTAAAATAAGTTACGATATTGGAACTCACACAAAATTCGAGAATGACGATGAAAATTTATATGTATATGTCAGATATGTGATGATTATAAGGAAACAAATGCCCTAACATTGTCAAAATAATATCAAAAGCAGCCACTCAAAAACGCAATTTGATTCGTTCTGGTTACTAACTCTCAAACAGTTGAACAGTTCATGTTTTTTATTAATACAATAAAGACATTTCTGCGTGTTAAACTGCAACTTCAACATGAAAGTTTCACGTTGCTTGCGTCTGCCAGTTGTGCAAAACCCATAAATGACTTTGTCTTGCTATACAAGTGAGGTTGTGTGGGCGTTTAACATATTAAACCCTTTCTAATGTAATAAATTTAATAAACAAACAAATATATCACAAACAAAAAAGGCAGGTAAATAAATTCAGAAAAAAAACTATTAAATTAAGTTAATCATATACGCTGTGAAATTCAGCAGCTGCCTTTTCTGCAGCTCAAAGGCCGCCACGCGATAATAAATTTTTATTAATAAAAAAATACATACATATAACAGAAGAGAAAAAACAAATGCAATATACAAGATACAAATGTACGTACACGGGCAAACGGCAGGCGACGGACGACGGGTGTCACTTGTGCGCTTTTGGCTTGTTTAAATGTATCTACATTTGTTTATTAAACGACGCGGAAAACTAGTGACAAGCACACATCATATACATATACATGTGTATGTGTGTTTGTGTGTAAGTGCGTGGGGTAACAGTAAGTCACACCTGAGTGAAACTCGTTTTGCCCTTTTTGTCAGACACTTCCGCGCGTCGTGCCTTGTTTAGTCAAATTATTTGATTTTAATTAAATTTCCGTAATTTGTTTTCAGCAGTTTTTGGTGTTGCATGTTGTCTGAGTTTGAGCCAAATGACATTTGCCTTATTTCAAGGTGCGCTAGAATAGGTAACCAACCGCCCCATTAATGTTTGTTTACCTTTGTCAAGTGTTTGTTTATTTTATTCGAAAAGTTTTTTTACACATTTCATTTGCAGTTCTGCGAAAGCACAATTTAGTTTGAATAATCAACATTTGCCTGTGTACAAATTGGAGATTGAAAGCTTAACCGAAACTTGTAAGAGTTGTAATTTTGTAAATTTATTCCTCAGTTTTGAATGGTTGATACATGCTTTATTCATGCTACTGCGAGAAGCCATGCAACATTTGTTTTTTTGTACGATTTTGCCCCATTTCAGTATGCGGCTCGTTCAATGTTACTAAATGCTTCAGAACATCGGATGAACGTGCCACACGTGTTGTCTCTGAAGTTTTTCTTGTTTACTTATTGCCAAATAAAAATAATTTGTAAACTTTTGCTTACCAACAGCAAAAGCAATGTCATCGATGCTCTCAATGCACTGTCCGTGAACCGGTTCTATGCCAATGCTGGGCTTAAAAACCGGCATTTTTAGGGGCGGTGTGAAAAAAAAATCGAAAAAAAACTATGAAAAATTTTTAAAGAAATACTTTATATGAATGATACATCAAAGCATGAGTTGATGAAAAATCAAAAATGAACATTTTCAAGCATAAAGTGCTGCTAAAAAGGAAAATTCAGATTTAATCACAATTATTTCGCTTGATTAAATAAACTCAATGAGGCACTTAAGTATCGCAGTTGAAGTAAGTAGCAGCGTAGATAACTTTATTGCAAAAATCGGCAGGCGGCAACCTTATTGAGTTCTTCTTTGCTTCCGTTTTGTTGGCGAGCGAAAACGTGTTGGAAGAAAGACACGAGTAAAGTACTCAGCATAATTGCATAAAAAAAATGTATATCAAACGAAATTGATGACAATTCAAGCGCTGATAAAGCTGATGCTGTTGTCCCGACGCCATTTGTACTGTTGCCACTGTTGGCGCTGTTGCTGCTGCCGGAAACAGGAAACGCGCCACAAATTGCAAAGTTTGAGCAGCAGCGTTTCATTGCCATTCGTTTCAGTTGCTTTGGCGCACAATAAATTAACTGGCATTCTTTTTCTTTCATTCATTTTCTATACATTTGAGTTTCAACGCTCGTCCCTTGCATTGTTGTGCGGGTCGCGGCAAGCATGACAAATTACGAGTGGAAATTGACAACAATTTTCTTTGCACTTTTCACATTTCCTATGATTATATTTCACCATTATAATAAATGCCAATTTCCTTTGACTTTTGTGATGTCTATTTTTATTTGTTGATACTTTTGTATTTCAGCAAAATTAATGCGAGAATTATTCGCGCCATTAAAGAGGCTTTGATGTCGATGTAAGCTGCATGGTATGCTATTGAGGGTGTTTGACATGCGTAATGATTTCGATGCGTAGATTTACTTTTTTAAGTTTTTTGTTGTGATTAAAGGAGCAAAATGATAAATAAAGTATTAATTTCAAATTGAATCGTAATAATTATTTAACGAAATTATTCACTTTATCGATCAGTTTTTACAATGAAAGCAAAAGAGATCCTCTCTGTCAATCTCGACATGTCTTACATATTTTCTAATTGCTACCTACATATATGTACATATGTATAAAAATGGCCGCATTTATTGCAATATTGTGCAATTATTCGGCAGTCAAGACAGCTGACATAACCATTGGCGACTCATTAGCCGCGTACCTGGTCAATCACAATAAGCCATATTGTAAATCAAGCATGAAACCATTTTTTGCAACAATTGTCACCGCCGACTTCTATTGCTCTTTCTTTAATAGCAACATGGCCGGTAAGGAACAACTCAACGACTAATGTCCAATACAAAGCAAAGGTAATGCAGATCAGCTGGCCTTAACGCAAGGACGATCGAGCGTTTGATCACGAGTAGTAAACAAGGCACAGCTTAGGCGCATTGAAGTCATTCTGGCGTGCTGCTCAAGTGGCTGAAATCTCATGCTGTCATCGTTATTATTGTTATTGTCATTGTCAAATGAGCTGAGAATCTTGCAAGGCGGCTTGCTTTGAAACCTCTTGAAAATTGGGTGAAGAAAATATCACGTTACATTTGTTTTCCTTTGTTTGTAGTAATATCCTGTCGGAAATTGTTACAATTCCGCTTTGTGGTATGTTGGCAATTTAACGAAATAAAAAAAAAACGCCAAACGACGAATGTCGATCATTAACGATCACCGCCTGGCTGTTATTTGATATTTGAGGTTTCTTGATGTTTAAGATACAAATGCATCTTATATTTTTAAATGACTCCACTTTCGCTGACAAATTGCTATAATTACTGTTTTTGTCATAGAGAGTTTTTGTAGGCGTTGCCGATATTTTGATAAACACATTTGAGAAAGACAGCGAAGAACGAAAATATCAAGCGTATTAAATTTAAACTTGTCTTCAAAATCTTCACTCAACAGAACAAATAAAATGCTACAAAGCAAATAACTCAAGTATCTTAATGAACGAATGAGTAAATGACTCAATGAGTAAGTTGGCGCATGAATGACGGTGTGAATGAAGGAATCGCTTTGAATAATAGACGACAAATGAGACAAGTTGCGTAATTATTTCGCTAACAACTTTTGATGAATTAAATAATTTTTTAAGTGTTATCGTCCTTGTCGTCAACGTCAACGTGGCCGTTATCATCGTTGTCAGCGTCGTCCTTCTCGCTTGTTCGCCTCGTTCGTTGCCGTTGTCGTTGAGACGTCAGCAAAATGAAATCTGCCTTGAGGAGCATTTGAGCGGATTTAACTTGTTTAATTACCGTTGCATTCAATCGTTCGTTCGCTCGCAATTAATCTGCCATGCTCGACAGCTCTGCTGTCTGAAATGCTGCAGTGAGGTGAAAATATTAAAAAAACGTTCTATTTACCCAAAGAAATCATTTTGTTGAAATTACATGGCGTAGCAAATTCAGAAATGTTGCCATTTTTTCAAGTGCACTGCCACATGCAGCGTACTGTGCCTGAAGCACAGCTCTCAATGCGTCGATCTTGAGTTCGAAACTGTTACCATTTTAATGCGTTCAAGTATTATTACGAAATTGATTTTTATTTCATTGTTAAACTTGACAAGCTCAAATCTGTGGTTAAATATTCAAACAACGCACAAATTGGGGTTGATTATTTGAAAATGTCATGTTGATTAAAATATTTCATTTTTTAATAAAAAAAAATTATATTATTTATGAGTAATCTGGTAAAGTGCACAGCATAACTTGTTCAATACGCACAGGAGCGGTTCAAAAAAGATTTTCACATAAACTTTTCATGTTTTAGTATTAAATATTATTAAAATCCAAACATATTTAAAAATAATATTGAAATGGATTCTAAAGTAAGACTTTCAATATCACAAAATCTCATTTCGATTGCAACGTAAATTTAGTCGCCCACTTTTTGATACACGCGCATCCCACGTTTCAAACAAAGTCTCTTCAATCACATAGAAAACTTGAAGCCAATGCAAATATTCGCATTTTCGGCACTCAATTTCCACAGTCATTGAGTGTTCGGCGCATTGGCAGCTAAGGCCACTTGATAAATTTCATATATTTATAGCCCGCAGAGTAGATGTGCACACACTCACAAATACACACACACACGCGCATACAAATATATATACACACATGTTACATATACATATGAACAAAGCATAGGTAAGTAAGTGCACACTTGGTGCAAATATCATGCCACGCCTTCCCCGGTTTAACTGTCTGTGCAGGCAAGTTTGTACAGCACACCAACCAGCACAGAGCGCTTGGACAAATAAAATACTTCAACTTATTGAATTTTGGGTGATAAACATGCAGAGATGCTAAGGAGTGAAACGTTAAATATAATACGTCAAAGAGACGGTAAAGAAAGCTCAGTGCGCCGAGAAGTACGCAAAGGAATATTTGATTTATATGAACTGTCATACTCATCTCAGCTCTGCTCGGCTCTGATCTGCGTTGCGTTCCGCTGCGATGCTCAGCTGAGGAAGCTGCTTATTGCAAGGACATATTATTTGAAAACTCCTTTAAGTCGCTTGCTGTTGATTATTATTTATTCAAGGAATTTAATTTCGTCATCTTAACTGTTATGTCGAAACGGCAAATGAAGATTATGTGAAGCATATTTATGAAACTGAATACATTTGGGCATCATATATATTGAAACTTTATGAAAACGAAGTGCAAAACTTGTAAAATTATATAACGGATGTAGACACGTGCACCACACACTTGAATAGCTTTTTAGATGTAACTTGTTCAATATATTTTGTGTTGCAAAAATACTAAAATAGATTGAAGAAGAGATACACATCTATGTACACAGAACATAACTTAATTTTAAGAAGAATTATCCAAATACTATCCGAATTGTCGTTAATGAAATAATATAAAATTGCAGAACAAAATCATGAACACTTAACTTATCCAATCCCAAACATCATATTGCATATTTTCTATTCACCCTATCTGATCAACTGGATATAGTTTGTCTATCTTTTGCCATATAAAGACAAAAGCCAAGCACATGTCCTTATTCAGAAAGTACATGCTGTGCAAAACCCGTTCCCATCCGCACTTACTCAGTCATAATCACCAACAAAATTATTAAACGAAAAAATTAGAGTGGCACATTAATACAGCATTTATCGCTGCTTGATAGCACAAATTATATTCTCATCCCTCTTTTCGATAGTTTTATGTACACGACGCTCTCCAATAAATTTCACTTGAGCACGTAGAAATACATACATATATTCTTCACTGTAAAGTCCTCAAGTAACTCCTGCCGTCGTGCGATTCATTGTGTCTCGCTACAAATCATTCTTCTACGAACATTGTACACTCTAAGCATGTACTTTACTTTGTGTTACATTTCTTTTCTTGTATTTTGCAATAATATAAGGATTATTATTTCAATTGAAATTCTTTTGCTTTTTGATTTCTCTCACAATAATCGAGTGTAACAACGGAACGGAATCAGTATTTGGCCTTCACATCGTCAATGCAACTCAATTCAATGCATTGAAAATAATTGACGGAAAAATATCGTATAGAAAAGGTAAAATCGAAAGATTTATTGTACAATGAAAGTATTTGTTTGTGTATAAATGTAAGCGTAATGAGCAATAAGAGATCAAAGCACTTTCCAACATCGAATAATATGCCGTCGCGACGTCTCTTTGAAGATGCTGTTAATATGACATGAATGCACAAGGCTACAAACTATTTTAGCTTGATAAGTGAAAACGATTTGAAAAACGACTGGAGTCAATAAAATAGCAGATAACTTTCTCGTTTTTAATGACCGCATAATAATATTTATTGATTATTCTAAGACACGAAACTTTTATGTTTTTCCAAACATTTCAATATAGCCTCTTCCGGATTGCGATCCTTTCCGCCATAGAATTTCAACCGTTTTTGGGTTAACATAAGTTTCACTCTGAACGTTATTAAAACAAATCATTGACCTTTTTGAAATTTATCTTTGAAGGACAAATTCAATCCCAACGCACACACACATGAATCGAATCCAGAGATTTCTTCGTTGTTTCATAACTGTGACTGTAAGCATATAACAATTAAAACTACGCATTTTTTTATCATTTTTTATTTTTCTTTTTATTTTTGCATTATTTGATGTTCTATGATTAAGCTTAGCATATTTTAAAATTACATATTCATAGCAATATTGTGAAAGTTTGTACACATATTTTTTTAAATGAGTATAATTGAAAATTTCTCTATAATACAACTAACTAAAGACTAAAGAACTTATTATTAACACAAGACAATTATTTTCAATACGCTTCATTTTATATCACTGCAGACTCTTAAATAAAAATGAAATTGGAACCGCTGCAATAATTTGCAGCTTTGGCTAATTACAATAAACTGTATCTACACAATTGCATCTACACAACAATGCACACAGATACAACGATAACCAAATTTGTATTAACACTTGCACAAACCCAACTCACTGTGGAGCCAACTTCAGTCATCGCCCTTTGTGACAACCGAGACGGGCGTGGAAGCATTACTACTGCCACAGCGACTGCCACCGCCGCTGCCGCCACCGATCAAAAGAGGACTCTTCGGTGATGCCGCCGCAGACGAGGTGACCGTCAGACCGCCAGTGACCGTTAAAGACGTAGCGCCAGGCAGCGGCACGGGCACAATAGTTGTAGGACTCTCACGGGGGCTACTATTGCTGCAGGGCGGACTTACTTGTGCTGCCGAATGCATGGAGAGATTCTGCGGATAACCCGAAGCGGCAGCAACAGCGGCCGCCGCAACACCAGCGCCACCAGCCGCAGCGGCAGCAGCAGCCGCGCCAGCGCCGAAAATGCCATTCAGATTGCTCAAGCCCATGTATTGCGAGAGTAGCGTATGAAAGTTGGGCAACTTATAGTGCGGTGGCATGAGATTCTGTGGCAACAAGGCAGGATTGAAATGCTGATGGAGCGCAAAATGTGGCGGCCAGAACTCGGCAGGCATTGCGCCCGGATGGCCGGCAAGGGCATGGGGTGGCAAGGGTATGCCGAGCGGAAATTCGGGCAGACCTGTAATGAGCAGAATGAAAAATAAATGATTTGTATTGGTTATGGTGTTGGTGTCGGTGGTGATGGCAAACATTATGCTAATTATGCAATAAGACATTAACTTTCAACTGAGCAAATAGCCGACACAATGCTCACAGTAGAAAGTCAGTAACGACGCTTGACACGTGTCGGGCAATGAAATTGATTTTTAATTAAGTTTGCCAGGCACGTCATATGGAAATTAGCGTAATACCAACCTTGTTCAGGGAGCAAGTAGCCAGCCTTATCCTGATTCATAAACTTTTCACGTTTACGCCATTTTGCGCGACGGTTTTGAAACCACACCTGCAAATAGAGAAAATAAAATCAAGTCTGTTAGTCAAGTGAAGCAATGCAAGCAGACGTGCAAATTCATTTAAGCATCTTATAATTGCCCTGACAAATTGCGTGCGCCTCACACAATGGCAGAATGAGCACCCTCATTGACGACCGGGAAGCAGAATGCCCTCTGCAGCAAAAGCAACCATAACCTCAGACCATAACTCAATCAAAGAGTTGTGATTGTTTGAATCGAACAAAACGACACATTCAATGCCAACACAATAGCATCCAATCGGAAGTGTGCCTCTCTGATTTGCCACAGTCATCGACTCAGCCTCAGCCGCTTCGCTTAGTCATGCATGCAACATGCATGAGTGACGCCAACCCCAAGAAAATGCACTCTGACACTTGACTTGTCCGGCGCAATGAGCAAAAGAAACAACACAAAAACATACAAAACTCAGAAAAAATGCCTAAAATGCCAACGCCCATGTCCATTTCTGAACTGACTTTTTATCTTGACTTTCTTTAAAACTTTTGTATAATGAAATAAATTCTTGAGTTGAATGTTTATAAGCATGTTGCCACAGTCAGTGTGTTTTCAGATTTTATAACATCAAGAAAATCATCATGTCAGCATCATTGTCGAGCAAAGTGGGCGTAACAGAAAACATTTCCGCTGACATGTGCCAGACAAAGCGAACGAAGAATTCGAAGGAGCAATTTGCCAAAGGACTGGCATCCTTTTGCCTATACACATATGTATGTACGTATGTATGCTCATCCTTGTGCGGTCGACAGACACCCACAAGATACACACACAAACTATATAAGCTGTGTTTTTGTATTAAGAAAATTAATTGTTTGTAAATAAAATCACTTTACAACTGTGCTAAAAGCTAAATTCAAGCAATTATAGGCACCCTGTATTTACTTATACAAAAGCACAAACGAAGGCAAAACGAGAAGACTTCATCATCGACATCGACAACATCATCAGCATTCATCATTATCATTGTTGCATAATTGTTGTCGATATACGTTGTTAGCAGTGGAAACCTCATTATTACGAACAATGCGCTCAGCAAAGCGAGAACTAAATTAGTAATGATTTCCTTGACGTAATTGCTGCCAATTATTGTGTAACTGTGTGTATGCATCTACATATGTGTGCGAGCGTGTAAGTTGCTGACAATAATGTCAAAAACCCCTTGAGCGTCTGCTCATTGACTGACTGAGCATTATACATACTTTGTGGCTGTCTGTATGTATCTACAAATGTGGCAAGGACAATTAGCGTGACACATGCGTTCAAACTCTTTTCATTACTCGCCAGATTATTATGCTCATAGCGATATTATGTATGTCTCAATGCATGTGCAATGCTTTTAAGTACGGATATCCGTTTCGCAATTATCGCACATGTGCGATCAAAACTTGCTTCTATCAAATTAAATGTATCAACAATCTTTACAAAAATGGAAAAATAGAAATTAACTAACGGAAAAATAAATTTTTTAACTTTTTAAACTTTTTTTTAAGCTAAATTTTTTTCTAGCATTGGATAGATAGATACTTGGTAAAAAATGTTGAGTGTATAACATCAATGCTACAATGTAGACTTGTCGACGCAATTGAGTAACATAACCATTTTTTTTGGCGAAAGACTATAAAGAATAAAAGTAAGTGTCACTACAAGCTACTATTTAATAGCGAAAAACATCAAATCCGAAAATAATTGGCCTGTCAACTCTCTAATCTGCATAAATCGAAAGCATACACGCTAAAAATTGAGTTGTCGTTGTTTTTTTTCTTTTGTGGCTTCATGTATGACCGAATGGCACGTTGTATACACGAAGATTATGTTTGTATAAGTACAAAAAACGGTTACTTTTCAAGTGTGGCACTCGTTATTTTTTCCGCTCTTCTCTTCACTTTTGGTGATTTTTTCTTGTTAGTGCCCTTTTCGTGCTTTACAACGTTTATATAAAAATTGTTGCGAATCAATGACCAATTACGCTAAATCTAGCAGATTAAATCAACGGGGCTTATGTTGGCTTGTTGCGTATCAGATACTATACTATTGCTGAAATGCTATAAATGACAAAACAACAACAACAATGATCAGCACTGAGAACAGCCATGGCAATGTGTAGGTCAAGTTCTTTTTTGTGCGCTGTCAACAAGCAAACAAGCAAAACGTCAATAAAACAACGTTTGCATCGCACGCGTTGAATAAAGGACACAACCAAAAGGATGAAGCAATCAAATGCTTATAAAGCACCCTAATTACATGTGTTTCTGTATGTGTGTGTGATAATCAACCCTCATGCATTTTGCATTTGCATTTGCACCCAAAGCCACTTTAATTGTTTACACAGTAGAGTTAATAAAAATACTAACACCATGTCCTGTTCTTACGCTTAGTTGGCATTACTCAAGTCCTTAATAGGACACCCCATACGAAAGTGTGTGGAATTGAATTGTATTCGACAATGTATAAAGCCAATTTAATCATTTGGAAAATCGCGCAATTTGATGTAGTTTCATTTTCGCTTAAGTGAG
The DNA here is from genome assembly GCA_034638295.1 of Phortica okadai. Lineage (NCBI taxonomy): Eukaryota > Metazoa > Arthropoda > Insecta > Diptera > Drosophilidae > Phortica > Phortica okadai. The sequence goes on from CM067851.1 coordinate 8,985,582, forward strand.
GGTACTTGAGATACTTTTTATTTGTTTTTTTTTTTTTTTTGACATCCTTTCTATCTACCGTTGTGAGAAAAACATTTGCCTGCAACCCCAATGAAAACTGCTAATGGGCAATGAAATTACCAATGTTTTGTACACAAAGCGGTTTTAAGTGTTTCAAAGCCATTTTTAACACAAAGCTGATTTGTTATACACATTTTTTTCAAAACGATTCTTGTCAATATATCGTATATGTACATGTATACATTAATATACACACACAAAAAATTATCACTATCAACTCGACACTTATTGCATTGAATGGAAAATTGATATGCATGCGACAACAATTCAATAATTGTTTTTATTTTTTGAGTGCATGTACATTTTTGTAACTGATGCTAACCTCCGTATTATAAAGCTCAAAGCCCTGAATTTTTTTAATTTTATCAAGTTTTTGTAATAGAAATCATGGCATAAAAAAAATCGCTACAGCAGTAATTCGACTTTGCATTTTATGCAATTTAATAATTTGATAACAAAATATCAATTTGATATTAAAAAAAAACATTAATTTTGAAAAGTAATTTAAATTGAAAAAATTGTTTTATATACATAAGTAAACAAATGATAGTTTGAGAATCAAAGTTTGATATTATTAAAATATCGATGTAATGATAAAGTTAAACATTTTTTTTAATGCAAATACATACATAAAAGTCATCAAATCATTAATATTTTAGCTACAATTAAAAAAGGTTTTAATGTCAAGTGAAATTGGAGTTAATGCAACTGATACAATCGCATTAAATGTATTCTTTATATCACGATGAATTTAATAAAAAAGGCTTACTAACCAAATGCGAAATTTTTAAATGTTTGGCTGATAAATCAGCTAAAAAAAAATGTTTCTAAGCTCGATGGAATACGTACGAAGAAGAAAAAGTGGAACATCTTTGAAGACCTCACATTCCAAATAAAAAAAAAAAAAAATAAAAAACAATTATATAAGGCACATTCGACCGATAATTGGCACTGCGTGCTTCCATATAAATCGTATAAAAAATGTAACTTTGATTGATAAAAAAAATTTTAAAAGAACTTCAAAGGAAGCCGCTTACCTGCACGCGTGCCTCGCTCAAATCCAAACGCATCGCAAGATCCTCCCTTGTGAAAACATCCGGATATTGCGTCTTCTCAAATGCGCGTTCTAATTGATGTAGTTGAAATGTTGTAAAAGTGGTACGAGATCTAAAAAAAGAGGAAACAGAAAAAACAACATAAGCATGCAAACAATCAACGATTTACAAACGGTCTATGAAAAGCCAATACGATTTCATTTGTGCGATAAGCGGATTTAATATAACAGTAAAGAATTAAATTAACAATTAAAAAACAATTTCAACTTACCGACGAACTTTACGCGGCCTTTCCATATCACTGAGATCGTGCCCGTTGTTCAGACTGTTCGAAAGTTCATCATCGTTATCGACATCGAGACCGTTGTCTGTATTTGTTGGTGAATCTTCGCGTTTTTGCAGATGATGTTGTTGTTGTTGCTGCTGCTGATGTTGTTGTTGCTGTTGATGCTGCTGTTGTTGTTGCAGCAAATGATGCTGATGATGATGATTATGTTGCAAATGTTGCAGACCATTATTGTTGTTGTTAATCGTATTATTATTATTATTATTGTTGTGCAGATGAAGTATATGTGAATGCGTATGATGCGAATTGGTTAAAGACTCATTGGAATCTGTCAATTAGAGAAAAGAAAAATTTGTACAAAACAATTCAATTACAACTTTTGTTAAGTCAAAAGTCGAAGAAAACAAATCCTTTTTATTAAAAAACAAACTTGAAAATAATAAAACACTAAACTCTGCTTAATTCAAGTCTACTTATTATACAATCAATAAAAAAAGGGCGAAAAAAATAAAATGAAAAATATCTCACTTAAGGAAAAAGTGTGCAAACAATAATATGAAAAGTAGCCCCTTTTTCACTTTTTTTTTAAACAAAAATTGCAAATTCAACTCAATTGAATTCAATTCGACTCGATACGATTCAATTGAATTGCGCTAAAGTGTTCGAAAAACTCAAAAGTTTCTGTTTGACTTTGAAATAAGCAAAAGTTCTGTGAAGTATGTGCAATGCTTGCGTCGACTGTGCGATTTGCCGTTCGTTTCTTTTGTGTTTGTATGTATGTGTCTGTGTGTATTCAAGTGGTAATATCCTGATTGAAATGTGCGCAAATTTATGCTTACACACACACATACACATACATACTTACATATATAATATTGTATAACAAAACGTTTGTTGCCTAAAAGCCGCTTTTAATGCACTTAACTTTCCAATACTTTTTTATGGATTTCTCTTTTTCTTTCTTAAACAACAATTACTTACTCAAAAATTAAAAAAAAAAAAAATCAATCTTCAGCTTACATAGATTTCTGCCACAGTCAACCCTTCGGACCAATTATGTATTGCAACAAATTTCTGATCCTTTTAAAATTACAACAAATAAAATTGAATCTCAATACCATTTTAGAAGTTTTTTTTTTTTGTAGTGCACGTCATGGCAACTCACATGCACGTGTTGACGCAAAACATGTAATCAAATCTTAATGAACCTCAAATTAATAATTCTGACAATGGCAACGATGCGGCGATACAACGACCGGGCACGAATTCGAACTATCAGACACAGCAGGAGTCCGGCAAAAATCGCAGCAGTAAATTTTATTATCAGCATACAAAATTTGTACTTTACAAGTATGGTGGAAACATATCAATTGAATACCCAAAACGTTTACTCAGCTTGTTGTGGCAAAGGAGGTAATTTTCTAAGCATCGAATTACGTGCGTGTGTGTGTGTGTGTATCATGTGAAATATGATTATGATTTTATGCTGCAATTTCGTAGACGAGAACGCACGAAGCCGAACTCAACTGCTGCAAATGATTTTGATGACGATTTTCGTGTTATTGTTGATTGAGGATATTATGATGTCCTGTGGCGCTTTTGTGCGCAAGTATATTGCCCTAGCTAAGTGTACATTTGCGCAAAATACGCTTTGGGTGCTTTCGACATTCGTTAAAGCAAAAAATGTATACTTACACATAAATTATACAATAGTATGTATATGTAATTGCAATATCGTTGATATTCTTGCTTTTCAGATACATTTTTTTTTTTTTTCATTTTTGTATTTTAAACACCAACAAGTATAAGTTTCAATGATCGTTTTGGGTGCTGCGCGAATACATGCTGGGCATACGCCCAATGAAATGTGTTACATTTTTAATTACAACTCGGCATTGAAGGTTGTGTCATTGAGAGCTCAGAGGACTTGGCAATTATACGCCCACAATCATATAAAAAATGTTATTACATATCTGCTGCGCTACTGATACTCTACGTGAGGACAAAATGATATTGACCAACAGTTGTCAGTCAAAGTGTTTTTACAGTTTATCGGAGTCCTGTGTTGTTGTGGCATCGGCTTTCAATTAATTACTGTCTTACTTTCATATTTTATGGCGAAATCGGCTTATGTATTCATGAATGTGACATCAATTTCATTAAAAATATATGTTTTCACCGTCCAATTAAATCTTTTATTTCAGTTTTTTCTCATTATGCTTTTATTATGCCAATGAAGCTTAATGGATGATTTTGCACTAAGTATTTTTAATCAAAAGCTTAAAAGAAGTAATGAAAAGTGTTTGTTGATATAATGTGTCAGCGTTTGTTCAGCCATGTTGCTTTTTAACGAAAATATCTAATAGCCACAAAAAATAATTAAAGGCAAATAAAAGTCAAAATTATAATATATATATATAATATATAAATTTAAAGATCGGTTTCAAAACCGTTTCTCTAATAACTTTTTGGTTGGATATAAAAAAGGTAAAAATCTATCAGATTTATTCAATAGAAAAACTTTTAAAAAAAATTACCGTCGGTGTTCTGAATTATCTTAAAGTTGGCAGTTAAATAAATAAATTCTATTATATAAATTATTACTTATCGATAACGACTAAAAGAAGAGTCGACAAAATGCAATCTATATCTCTTTTTTTTTTTTTTTGCTTACCGCTTCTCTTCGGTTGATTGCCCAAAATCTGATCGATGCTGTAGACTGCACGAGGCCGTGAGACGGGACTCTCCTGTACGGGACGCATTGCTGGTGGCATTATTGGATGCGTTGTGGTTGTGGTCATCATATTTTAAGCTCAATGCCAAAACTTAATTGTTCGATTAACTGTTTATAATGATGAATTATTACTAATCACATACACACAGAAACAATTATAACTTGATTAAGCACTTAAGGTTCCAATAGACTCTTTGATGGCACTTTGTTTTGTATATTTTCAATTTGTAATTTATTTAAAAATTATTGTTAATTTGTTGATGCTCTAAATGTAATTCGTCGAATTAACGCGTAAAGTGAGCAAACATTTAGTAAAACTAATAATATTGTTAATTGTAACGCGTAGATTTTCTGTATGAAGTGAACGTGTCCTCGAGGCGAGCGAATGCGTTATGTGTACGCTCGTTACGACCAACAACCACCGACTGAACGTGAATTGTAAGGAATCTTTGCATTAAATACAAGCCGATGTGCTAGTCGGCAAGTGTCTATGCGAATGAATGAAATGGCAAACGGCTTGAGGCTTATCGTCGTTTGCCTTGAGTGTCCTGCTGTTTGCTGTCTCTTTTTATCACTTGCGTCATGGTCGCGGAGGGTTGTTGAGGCTACAATCGCATTCTGTTTATTGGTATTGACAGGTAGACTCACACACGCAAACACACACAAACACATACGCATGCCAAGGGGTGTTGCACATATACATATTCATACATGCATATGTATGTACATGCACCCAACACACAAACTCTCGCTCTGCACAAACAAACACGACGTTCGCACGCTCGCTCTTTCTTTCTCTCTCCTACACAGAATACCAACAACTATAACTACAATGGGGCAATGCTTCCACCCCCTTAACAATCATTTTTCTCCAATTTTCCCGCTCAGTTTGCTATATCTGCTCATTAATTACATTTATTTCACAATATTTTCTCATTAAAGTCAAATCTAAGCGACTCGTTCTCACACCCGCCATTGAAAGCCTTTGCCCTATTGTCGCTCTCTCCCTCCCTCATTCTTTCTCACTGATGCTTATGTCTCTTACTCTCACGATTCAATGCAAGCACACATGTACGAACACAAACACACACACACACACACACACACACCATTTAACTGTTCATAGCAGTGTTAACAAATCAAAAACAGGTTCTTCTACTGCGTTTCATATTTTTGTTCATTTTTTACCTGACTGACATCTTTCATGTTTCCTGCTTTGCACCTTCTCTGTGTGTGCCATCAACGCCATTATAAAAATTATAATTTTATGTTTCCTATTCTATGCTTTGTTGCCATTTTCTCATTCTTCTTCTTTCTTAATTGCATCGTCCGATCAATGTGTCTCTTAACTCTGTGGTTTATCGTTTTGCACCTCTTTTTTTCCAGGCTTTAGATTTATTTTGTGAATGGGCTTGCGACCGTCATAAAGATTTATGATTTCTGCTTCGGTCTTCATTGATCACTTAAAGCACTCAATGAATCCTTTTACTTAACCTGGAATTTCAGACAGTTTTATACTTTTAAGTTCATTGATTAAACTAAGCAATAAGCGCGATTTGAAAATGGTGTTAGTTGTGTTCGAAGAAAATCAAGACAGGTCAGTTCTTTCCTTCGAAACAGGTGAATTTTTTAATTTGTATTTTTGTTTTTTGCCAACTACAATTATTGTATGAATTTCTACTTTTGAAAAAGTTACTACATGCTTTCAGACTTAACGTATATCTTAAGTCAAGAACTTTTAGAAATCTAGAAAGAACTATTATTTCTAACAAATCCAACGAACAGAATTCATTGTGAGCATTGAAGATACAAAACTTTGGTCTTGCATAACAAAATCGCTAACAACTGCCCAAAACAACGCCATCAGAAGCACATGGAAAGATTTGCATAACCAATACTGTTCTTTGCTTAAAAAAGTAAATGCATAGTTCCTTCTGTGTAACAAATGACATGTGAAAACGCTTTGTATCCTGAAGCGCTTACGCGACTTTGTGCTAATTTGGCGAAACTTACACAATTTCTTTGTGCATTTCACACAAACAAACGCTAAAGCCAAAAGCAATGCAACAATTCAAAGAACAGGCAAAGTACTTGAATGCGCAGCTGAGCGTAAGAATAAAGCAGTGCCAAAACAACTGAAAACAATGGCAAGAAGATGAAGCGTTGACAAAACAGCTCATTAACGTGCCAGATGCGAGACGCCGACGCCACACACACAAAACCAAAGAACGAGAGCGAAGAACAGCGGCCAAAACGCGCGTTTTCATTGAGATTACGGTACCACACACATTAGCATGTGTATGATGTATAAGGCGCTTAATCATATTTTCATAGGACATATTGGCTCAGGCGCAGACAGAAGATTTCATTCATAAATCCGATTGATCGTTCGTTTAATTTAGAGCTCAATGTTCGTTTTTCGTGTAAGTAGACACGATTGCCGTTCACGATCCAATCCAGTCCAGCTCGGCCCGATCCGACCCGGTCCGGCCTTTTGTGTGCCCCGGCAGCGCCTACCTGTTACTGATATTTACATACAATCCTACCTGCCTACTACCGAAACTACTTAGTGGCTCATGATCTTCATCAATTTAATGTCGGTGCAACTAGAGTTTGTATTTGAAAAATTTTCAATTTTCTTTCAAATTAATGCAAAATCATGCACACTTTCGTTAGCCGACTCAGAAAAGACGATCCGATCGGAAAAGGCACAGCACAGAGATGAATCTTCACATTTTCTTTTCTTTTTTTTATGTTCACTTCAAGGCATTTAATAGGACTCATTAAAACGCTTGACTACTTTGGACGTTGAATAGTGAAAAAGTATCGATTTACGATCAAGATACACACAAAGTAATTAGTAATCGTAAAGAGTCTAAATGCTGGCACAACACTTAACAAGGTTGAAAATCAAACTTTATATCAAAATTGATCATTTATTTTTGCGTTCATACAATTTGTAAACAATTTAGTTTATCAAGATTGTCTAAAATTGCCTTGTCTTTTGGCAAAGTCATGCAATGGTTCAATTATGATGAACTACAAGCCTTTTTCTGCACCATGAATCTTATCCACAGCTTGTCTGAAACAAATTTTTCAGTGATCCAAAGGCCCTGTGACTAAAGCTTAATCGAAACTATATATTTGCTTACTTATAAATCATGCACAGGTTTAAATTTATCTGCACTCAGCTCAACACGCAGCAAATCCTTACTTATATGGCATACTTCAATCTTCAACAGATCCAGGCTCAAGTGCCAAATCCAACAAGGCTCTCTGAATATGCAACCTGTTCAGACAAGTAGCGGTGAGATTTCTTAACTGATCCTCTGTTGTTATAGGCATACTTTTTTAAATTAATATGATCTTTAGAAAAACATAATTAATCTGTGAGTCTAATTTAATTTGTACTAATCAATATATGTTTAAACTAACTAAATCATAGTTTTTTGAATTTTTTTTATTGTTTTTGTAATACAAAATGCGTATACGATAAATACAGTTATTCATGCACACGCCGACTCAACCACTTGGCCAACACCAGAGCAACCATTTAGTTAAGTGTGAAATTACAAATTGAATCAGAGTCATTGAAGCTACTTCATTGTAATTTCCAAATGAGAACATCTAATTTAAGTCAATTTAAGGCTTATTTACAAACTACCCCAGCTCGAAGGACAAAACCAATAAATCTCGAGCTATGAAGCGCCTCAACAGTTGCCAAAGCGACATTTTGTGAGAGACACAAAGAGCATAAGTCAAACACATGAAGAGCGCCACATGGAACATGTGCTCAGCATGCGCACTAACGCTCGAATCTCATTGGATGTCTGAGCTGACTCACTACCACTACATGTACAACAACGAGGTCATTATCGTGTTAGGTTGCCCCCAGCATCAGAGCATAAATGGGCGAAAGCTGTTGGCCCATGCCAAGCAAAGAGTGAACACTTTATTGGTATTAGTGTGAACACATTGTTGAAATCCCCAAGCCGCAAATGTGTATGCTCACCTTTTAATAAGGTTAACTGCGCAGTCAACCCAAGCACACCAACGGAAAAGACAAAAAAATAGAAAGCAAGACACCCACACACCAACTTTGGAGGCGCACATATAACAATAGCATTTAGGCAGCAGAAAAAGGGCAGCAAAGAAAAAGCTGCGCCAACGTTTTATTCTAACCATTAAATTTAATATATTAAAGCAATAAAAAGATTTTATGCTGCACTTACCCTCAACCTAATCCAACTAAAAGTTGTCTGACACCCGAAAACTAAATGAAAATAACTACCGTTTATTGTAATGTCCGTCCGTCTGTCTGTCTGTCTGTTTGTTCAACTATCTGCTTATCAGTATACGAGTATTTGTGTGCGCTTGGCTGTGTGTAGAGCGTAGACCGTGTAGCGCATGTTGTTGTTGATGAGGAGCTGTCGACAAAAGTAGTTAACGACGCTGTTTGTGTAAATCATTTTAATTAGGAGTAACATTTTATTAAGTTAATTTTCATATGATAGAATTCTTCGAACGGTAATAATTTCCATACCTCTCATCAGTCTGCGAATACCGTCAACTACTCGCCCTACTATTTATTCGCATGCGTATATATGTATATACATGTAATGTAAGCCAAGTGCAAACAAACCACGACCATTTGGTTACACACCCAAATCAAGTCAAGCGAAATAAAACCAACTTAACTGCACGTCAGTACACATGAAAATTTGCCAATATCCTTTAACGCTTGTGGTTGTAATCAAGTGTACACTTGTCAATTTATGCACACACATACACACACACACCCACACACACTCGGACGCACATTATGAAATTCTGTGTGACCAGAAAATTGTTAGTTATAAACTTATTTGGATTTCTGTTTCATAATTTAATATTCAGTGCCAATACAAACACAGACAACCCTGCTCACTTCCTCACTAAATGAATGCTTCCGTTGATGTTTTGCTCGATTCATAAAATCGACCAAAGTCATGTCTGCATGCCACAGACCGCATACAAATATCCTTCGAAAGTTATAACTGAGCTGACTTGCCGACATATTGAAGCGATTATTAAGCCCAGAGGATAAGTGTGTGCGCATGGGTTTGTGTGCACACCAAAGATGCTCCCATACACTCAGAAGCACTCACGCAGTTTTCGCACAACGCTTGTGTCTTCAACTTACTCACAAAGCAGTTATAGCAATGAAATGACACTAAATACAATTTTAGCAATGCGTTTGAAGTTGTGATAACGAATAGCAGACATTACTGACTTGCGTTTGCCGCAAACTAATGATATTGACTTTGGCTAAATATGAGTTCATTTGCAAGTACGATATTACCACATTTTGCATGTCCATCGAAATTCAAAGCAAAAGGCAAAGACATTTTTTCAAAAAGCTTTGCTTTGCAAGATTTTACTTTCAAAATATGTCAACTTTTATTGCATTGGCTTTTTTAATCAATATTTTTTTTCTTTGGCTGCCATAACATTTAACTCTTACAATTCTTATACATATCTCAAGAACACATTTCAGATTTTAAAAGAGAATAAAAGTAAACTAAGTGTTTTAAATAACGGCGCCCATTAGTCTGCTGAAATAAAGAAATGTTATCTGATGGGTGAAGTAAAGATTTCTCAGTAGGCATACGTGCAGCTGGCCTACCAATAAAACACTAAGACGACCAACAAATCCATTGCTAATCTAGACCAAATTGACACCCATTTATGACTAAATTGCCTAAATCAAAAGAATTTCTATGCATGCATATGAGCAGCCAATGAGCATATAAGCAAAGTACAGATTTGGCATATTATTTGTTCGCAAAATATTCAAGCAAAGATAAGACTTTAATGAGAACTGTCATATGAGCATATGCGCATGCATGCTTATAGGAAGTTGTGAACAAATGGTCAAATGAGCACATAAAAGCCATGGCGACCAGAAGAATTTCTTGGTAATTATGCGGCAGCGGCAAAGCGTGTGAAGAATGCTTCTGTTAACGCCTTAGCCCCCGTTTGAATGCGACAAGAATGAGACTGTGCTCTGAATGAGTGAATGCATGAATTTCTTTTATTTGTGTTTTGGTAGGCGTTAACACATTTGCCACCTTGTGGACAACTCGTATACACACATGCACCGCTGGGATTCATTGGAATTACCTTTTATATTGTTGTCCACTTGAATTACATAAAAACTGTGCAGGAAACAATGCCTTGCATTGCTACTGTTTTGCATACCAAACAATACTACAATAGACTCGAAGAAGAATATAAAGCAATAAAGGTGCCAGCAAACAATGCAAAGTGCAACGAAAATATGCAAAAATCAGTGAAAAACACAACTATTCACAGTTGACTGTGCAAACAAACACATCATAAATGGCTGCATTAAAGACAGCAAGAGAAGTAAAAAGACATGTGCCTGACAAAGGACAACGATGCATCATTGGTCAAGTCAACACACAAAAACGTACTCAAACTCACACGCACACATATACAATGGCGCTGCTTGCTTATATTCAAGTAAATATTATCCAAGGGATTGTATTCAAGAAAGATACTTTATGCATTTGCTAAATGCATATGAGTATGTATCGTGCGTTTACAGTTTTCAGATGCAATATATAATATAAAGAGTAAAAGAGTGTAATCACTTGGGTGCTCAAAACTACCTATGTATAAATGCAGTTGGTATGACATGAGTGGTATAAAAAATGTCATGTATAACTTTAATAAAATAAAGACTTTTGGCTTACAATTAAGAAAAGTTTGTCTAAAATTTTATTGCTCTTCAATTATACAAAAGTAGTCTATATTAAAATAAAGTAATTGAAGCACGTGTAATTACTTTGCCTTTAGTTTATTTTATATTGAGCTAACTTGTGTAATTCAACTGAAAAATTGTGCATTTGCATGACATATGAATGTGAAAAAAAGCTCTTCACAAACAATCGAAAAATAATTGTTTGGCAGAAGTGTTGAAATGCATGAATGAAATCCAACTGAAAGCCGTAATTCGGAAAACTGAACTGAAATTGCATTGTAAAAGGAATAAAAACCAAAAAAAAATAAATAAAAGAAGCGCAAACTGTAATATATTGAAATTAAAACTCAAGCCACATGCACTCAGTGCAGTAACAGAACCGACGAATGCTCATTAAAATGGTTCAACCGCATCATCATTATCATCATCATCGTCATCATCATTATCAACAACATCAGCGGCATTAACGGCATGAGGCACCAATGAAGAACAAGAAGAGGCGCCTTATTATGAAACTTGTTCAAAAATTTCATTAAAAACGGTTTTCATTGTTGTTGTTGCTATTTGATTTCGTAGCCAAAAACAAAAAAATAACGTCTGTATTCAACAACATACATTTGGATGTGTGTGTGTGAATGTGCCTTATGAATGCATGATAATATGAACGTAATAAAATAAAAGTGCATACTTCACACCCAGCAAGCAACTAAAAAGCTTGCAAAAATTCAACGAATCAAAAGACCGATGAGTCTCTAAACTGACACGTCTGTGCTAGCGAAGCCAGAACGTCATGCTTAAACTGCACAGTTTCCAAACTGTCATGGCTGCAAAATGCAAAAGCAAAACCAAAAAAAAAAAATAATAATAATAAAATAAAACACAAAAAAGTGAAAAAGTGAAGAGACAACAATTTTAATAAACCATGGAAAATTGCATTCAATTGCCACCAATATACACACACATATGCATAAGCGCATGTGTAAAGTGGCCAAAAAGAGCAACAAATAAACAAAGTAACTTTATTTGCTATCAAAATAAGAAGAGTAATACGAAATTTTCAACCATTGTTGCGAAATGAAATTTGTTACATTTTGTTTATTTATTTATTGTTTTATTTTTTCATGTTTATTATGTGTGTGTATGTTATAACTTTTTTTTTTTCGTCGACTCAACAAAAAAATTTGCCTACAGTCTGTTAATTTATATCCCTCTTTTTTTTGTCCTTTTCTGGTCGACTGGAAAATGAAAAATAAATGCAATAAGCCTGAGTCTGAAATCTGCAACAAAAAATTACAAACGCTACAATTTGGAATGCTTGCATATGTGTTTGTATGTGTGCATTTGTGGACAACTTTTTTCGACATTTTTTGGCATTTGCAATTAAGCGAGAATTAAAACTTTGTCTGCTGCGTTTTTATGCATTTTGTTTGTTTTCGTATTTTTTTCTTTTTATTTTTCGCTCTGCTTTTCACTAAATCAGTTACGAAAAAACGTTGAACATTTTTTGCCCCATTTTTTTGGTGTGTGTGTGTGCGCATGAGAGTTGTGTGGGCGTATATAGAGGGTAATCCGTTAGCAATGTGAATTCGAAAGGCCTTTTGTTGCTGTAGAATGAAAAATAAATCCAAAAAAGAAAAAAATCGGACACTAAAAATTTCATTTCAACGCAATTCATCTCTAATTGCTTAGAATTTCACGATAGTCTGGCATTGCACATATTGATGTGTGCGTGTATCTGTGTGCTGTGATTAATTCTGCGAGTGCTAAGAGACGCAGCCAACTATGATGTACTGACTAAAATGCAGTTCAACAAAAACTACAAGCACGTTGTGATGAAATAACATGAGAGGATAAGTTAGATTTGAAAGTACTGAAGAACTTTGAATAGTCTTTGCCTTTAAAACGATATTAAACGTCAGCATAATAGTTTCGTCTATCAAAGGTGAATTCGTATTGGAATTGTGTAAAAACATATCATTAGAATTAATACATCATTAGTTCAAATAAAAATTAAAACAACAGTTTAGATAACGTTATGGTGTAACAGACCACAAAGCAAACCTGACACTCCATACTCGACTACCTTTTTATTGATTTGGAGATACAGCAATTATAAGAAAACAACTGGGGGAGGGGAAATTAAGAGAAGGGGGTAGATTGTGGTATGCAGTTTTGTAGGGCTACTAATAATGAGTCTACATACCAAATTTCATGTTTCTATCTCTTTAGGTGTTCGAGTTATAGCGTTTTAAAGAAGTGGGCGGCGCCAAATAAAAAAAAACAAAATAAAAATCGGTAAAGTGTAAATGCAGATTTGTAGATTGAAGTTTTACGTTTAAAATGATGTATAATATTATTATTAAAAGTAATTTTAAACGAAATTGTAGTCATAGAACAGTCAAAGGGTCATAAAAAATGAGTCACAGCTTATTTGAACCAAAATTAGAAAACAACTATTTTATGACGATTTTTTTAATATTATGTACTCTACTTGGATTTCTTTTTATTAAAATAATATCCTTATTTATTCTAGATTTTATTCCAATCGATGTGTTCCATGTTTGGGCCCCCTTTATAGGGCCCCCTCCCCTCCTTCTGTGCGTTACATACATTTCATTCAAACAAACTTAATATACCCCGATACAAAGTTCGGCGATCTCTAATATTTTCTTTATTGTTTTTTATTTAATAAAATGATGTAATAAAAAACCACAAACACAAGAATACCAACATGCTTTTAACTTTACCTTCACAAAAAGTAAAACAAAAAAAGTAAATCTCAAAAGGCACGCAAAAAGCGAAGCACCCAAAGATTTAAAAAAACAACATTGCCGCAGGCGACAAAAAAGGCATGAATCATTTTCAATAACACAGCTCCATTGAAGTTCGTGTACGTTTAGGCGTCTCTGTTGACACAACATGCCAGGTGACCTTGTGGGCACTTTTGCGGGTGGTTAAACATATACAGTTAGACCTCTTTAACGCGACCCCTTTAGCATTTCGTTCTTATACAAGCCGTTTGGAACAATTTGTAATTTGCTTTAAGAATACTTTTCCATGGTAATGATAATAAATACTAAAATATCTTTGTTTTCTATAATCTTGTAACAAAACCACTATTTTATCAGACTTTTGTATTCCCTTCAAATCTCATTCAGAATGAGTCTGATTAGCACATTTTGCAAAAGTGAAATTCTGTTATGCGATGTCGAACTGTATGAAAAGAGAAGAGAAAATAAAATGTCTCTGATAACAAAAAAGAAAACATTGTAGCGATTTAAAAAAAATAGTAAAAGAACAAATAATACGTCAATTCCGGCGTTGCGATGACATTGCAACAGACAAGATAATTAATTTTATTCGAGTTGGTTTTTGTTTTCGTCTTTTTCTGGTATGTTGACTTAGTCGTTACGTTATACATACGTACTTACGTTGCTTTAAGTGTTGGTGTAGATAACAAAGTCGTTATATACACATTTTTTTATTAAGCTACCCGCGCAGCATACGCAATTAAATAAATGCCACGCAATCGGAATAACAGTGAAAAAAAATAACAGAAAAACAAACAGAACAAAAAAAGAACAGTTCGCGTAAACGGGATGTGATGGTAGCCAAGTCTAACAGGGCGTATGCGCAACACGCCCATTTAGCGCTGGAAGTTGCAATTTCAACTGTTGTAATTAGTTTTTCGCCAAGAGTTGGTTTGGGTTTCTTTTTTTTTCATTCTTTATTTTCTTACTTTTTGCCTTGCTAACTTTACATTCCAAATGCGCGATCAACATTTTCTCTTTTTATTTCAGTTCTTTTTTCTTGGCTTGTGATGACTTTATTCGTATTTTATTGAATTTTCTTTTCATTTGTTTGTTGATTTTTTGGATTTGGCGCATTTCGTATGCCAGGCAGCAACCGTCGCAGCAGCTGAATCAAAGGAGCAACAGCAAAAGCTGTAAGCGTAAGCAAACAGCTTCATTCGACTTAATGTAGACAGACGCAAAGCAGTAAAAAGAGTCAATGGCAATGTTAGTTAGGGGTGTGTCTTGCCTAAACTTTTCTACAGATCCTTGATTTGAACTTTTTTCTTCTTATTTATACTATTTTTCCAATAAATTAGTTTGTAATCAAGTGTAGTCAAGTGTAAAAGTCTTGTAGCATTGCAACGATGTAAATCGAGGAAATGTTACGGAAAATGTGCATTAAAATACAATGAATTAAAACAAAAAAAACCTTTGTGAAATTTGATTATTTCGTTTTACTCATTGCATATTTATGCTTTATTTATATACAAAGCACAATAAATGTCAAGCCAATGCCTGTTACGACAAAGAAAAATGTATCTTAACTCACTGTCAACTGCAGATACAAGGCTAAACGTAATGATAATATAAAATTAAACGCTACTTGGAAGCTGACAAAACAATGATCGCAATAACAGCAAAAACAATGCACAACAACAACAATGAGGCGAATATTGTAATTACCCTAAATAAAGTCATAAGACTATGCTAAATGTGGTTAAATGCAAAACCGCCCGCAGTGCAAAAGCATTTCGCAGTTTTAATGAAATAAAATAAAAGTTGCGCACAGATTCTCAAGTGGTGGCTGCTGCTGCTGCTGTTGTTGTTGTTGTTGTGGCGGCGTTGCACAGGTTCATTCTGTGCTTAACACAAGCACAAACACAATTCGATGCGACTTGACTTGACTCAACTCGACTCGACTCAACCTCAACATGAGAATTGTTTCGGCTGGAAGTCGGAGGAAAATGTGGGCGCTCAAAAGGCCTTTGACAAGGTTGGCATTGTTTGGCTTGGCTGGAGATGCTTTGTCTGTCTGCTCATTCTGTCTCTCTGTCAGTCAGTCAGTCAGTCATTTAGTCTGTCTGTCTGTCCGCTTCTGTGTGTGTTGATATTATATTACATTATAAATTACATTTTATATGCAGGAAAATGACAAAAACGTAAAGAGGCAAATAAATCATTGCTTCGTCGACGTCGTTGTCGTTGTCGTCGTCATTGCCGTCGCATAAAAGAGTAAAACATTTTCACATTGTTCATACATACATAAGTTAGCCATCAGTTGCAGTTATTGACTTTGGCTGCGTGCAAAGCATTTGCTTTTTGTATTTGATTTTTCTTATTTGTTTTGGATTTTTCTCATTTGCAATTGTTTTTAAATAAAAAATACATTAGTCCTTTTGCGCTGTAGGCAAGAGTAGAAGGAAATGCATTAAAAAGCCATAAAATGAAAAGCAACTTTCAGCCTTCGCAGTTCCACCTATGTAACTTTCACATGTAAATCTCGACAAGCCACTGAGACTTGGTGAGCGCTTGGTTGGCTTTTAATAAGCCTCTTGAGTACAAAGTATCGTTAATGGTTTAGTCTAATGCATTTATGTTGTATCGCAATGTTGCAAATCAATCAAAACTTTACTAACATTTGTCGCATTACCACTAATAGTGCAACAAAAATAAAAATCTTTTAAAAAAAATATTCCTTTAAGAAGAAATATCGAAAATATACAATTAACTGTGCCAGTTTATAAATTTTCTTCGACTTTCAAAGACGCTTTCAAGCGTTTAAGTCATTATTTATTTATTTATTTATTTATTTATCTAGTGAGGTGAATTTTTAATATATACAGACATATTTTTTTTTTATGGAGTTAGCTACACAATAACTTTACAACTAGGAAATTGGACATGCAATTTTGGAATTTTAACATGGTAAATGGACTAGGAAAAAGCTTGCATTCAAATTACTTAGAAACTAGAGACCTAACACTATTTTATGTAATTACTTTACTATGTTTCTATAGAAAATCGCATCAGTATAACAATCAATAAAAATAGATTATGCCGAAGTCCTTTCCAAACAATTACTTTCAACTATTTTTTGCTTAAAAAAAAAAAATTTTTACTTATAAAACCTGATTGAAGGCAACATTGATTGTGACTTAATAAACATATTTACAAATGTTTATATAAAATTATACATGAGCGCATTTACTTGCTCATTGATTGTTATTAACTTAACAAATATATCATACATACTTGTTTATTTATTATTATTAAAAACATCATAAACACATCAAAGACCAAGCACACTCAGACATACAAATATGATATCAACCAGCAACAGAATCATTACGTGTATTTATCGGAAAATTTGAGTACATTTTTTCAGCTTAGACCCCATACACATATAATGTTTATGACAAGTAATCCGCTTTCACAGCAATTCATGTCGAAAATCAATGATAAAATACATACGTATATCAATACTTATGTATGTACATGTGTATTTTCAGATATATGTATATTATAATGATATCGAATTGATTTGATAACATTAATGATATGTTTGTATGGAAAATTCAGGGGAAAATTGCACAGATAATCAATGTCACCTTATTAGTTAAAAGCAAATGCAGTAATAATTGCAATATACACACGCATACCATACACACACACACACACACACACAGACGCATCATAGCTAATCATTTATGATTTTGTGTTAATAAAGTTACTTATCAGTGTGGAATCTCCTCCAACGCTTTTCCACTAAATAAATGTCATAAAGCACAGAACTTGTAAACGAGTACAGCTTTCATTGTGAAACGATTTTCCCACGCATGTCATAAAATGAGTACATATTGTGGTTGTTATTATCATTATTATTTACATTGTCGTATTAACAGTTTATTAAACAATTTTATGGTGTTATCATTGTAATGATGATAATTCAAGATTATCACATTGACTTTATCAGCCGTGCACATATTGCGGTGACGGCGGTTATCGCTTACGTTCAACTACAACAATAAAGCGATTCAATGATTCAACGTAATGTAATTTCCTGTACGCATATCCGTGCTTTTGTCAATGATGCTTTAACTATGCGTAAAAGTGTTAAGTAAATACAATTTCGCAATTGCAATTTTATACACTCGTCATATTGGCGAAATTATTGTGGCAGTCCTTTTTCTGAACGCCGACACTGTTTCATTGTGTCGTTTGTCACGTTCGCAACTGTTTGTTTGTTGTATGGGCGAAATGGTTTTGGTTTTTTTTTTTTTTTTTAACTGACTGCTGATTATCATGTATAATGAGTAAGTATGTGATTGTGCAAACCTTGAATTTTTCGTTTAAATTTACACAACTGCAAAAATGTGCTTGGCTTCGATGTAATTTATAATTAAATGTGTGCTGTAAGCTAAAAATGTATTATAAATTTTATTTACAGCACATTGCATGTAATGAATACACACACACACACACACATACACAAGCAATCAAATGCAAACCATTTTATATTTCAATTAGCACATTTTCTGCATAATTACTGTTATGCAAGTCAAGGAAGCACACAAAAAAAATGTAAATGGCATAAGTATGGATTCCTTTTTTTTTTTTGTTTTTTTATTCAACATAAGTTTCATGTCCTGATTACGCAAGTAGAAAATTGGCTTCAATTATATGCAGCATTATGAAATTATGAAGTAGCTACTTTGCAGTGAAATGTAATTACAGCAATTGTTGCTGTCATTGTGGCAGTACATGAACAACAACAACAACAGCAACAACAATGCTAATAACAAATCCAACCGACTTAGCGAATGCGCTAATAACGTTTATTAAAACCACAACCACACAATCAAGCCAAGCATTTGTGCATATGAGCAGCTATCAACACCCACTGCCGCCCTTATGAGCCTCAAGCCATATACTTACACTCATACACACACACATACACATACACGTAATTATTAAGCATGTTGCAATGTATAACGACAATAAATGACGACAAATTATGCAAATCCTTGTGAAGCACATTAATGCGAACAATGACAATTAATCGCTGCAAATTAAAATGATGACAACGTTCCATTTACCGGCAAATCTAAACGATTGTGCAAGCATTTAGCATACAAAATGGATTTGCTTGAGCATAACGATTCGGCGTATGCGAAGTGAGTTGAATGTAAATGGAACTTCAATATACATCCATCTAATGATAGCTAATTCAAGGCATTATATAAGTTACCATTTATAACACACACGTAAACATGCACGAAATGCTTTACAATGCAAATGAAATACATTGATTTCCAATTTCAATTTAAACAGGGCAACAGGACAACATCATAATAGTTGAAGTGTTTTCAAATTATTCGCATTACTTATTTTATGACAAGGAACAACCTTTGTTTTGATTTTAATTATAGTGTTTCAGTTGCAATGCACGTTTAAGAAGCTCACAAATAATTATTCTTTTAATTTAAATTAATAAATTACAGTTAGTTCAATGTTTTTAAGACCATATTAAGATATGGTATTCCGTACTGGATCACGGTTTCAAAATCCAGTATTGACATACTTTTGCGTATTCAATCGCAGTTGAATCTCCGATCTTAGGGCTTCTTTGGTCAAGTACAAATTATCAAGTCAAATTAAAGAATTTAAGAAAGAATAATCACCTTGCTAGTAAAGGGAGCATTCGTCCGACTTACCGTTTCTTTTTCCAGTCATTTCCTTAGTTCACTAAGCTTTTATTATGTTTTCTTTTATTAATTAAATTAACTTATTGTCCTTTTTGGACAGATTGTAAGAAAATGCAGTAATTTAAAAGAAAGAAATATTTATTGGAACATGAACCAACTACAAATGACTTTTTAGGCTTTTTCGCGTCAATTGTGCATAAATTGTGCCGTGTGGCTTATCGATTGGCACAAAGACATCATTATTCTCGCCGGGCACAATGCTTTGAAATGGTTTCGTATCGAAATTAAGATAATGTTTGTTCGGCATTGTCATTGAAATGACTGATATCTGTGGTATAACATCGAGCACTTCCTTCTCGGTCAAGTACAAAGTATTTTGCACCGATGGCGATGAGACGCCAATTTTCGGATCACCAGCAAAGTTGTTAATGATGATATCACGTACAGTTCGCCATGTTTTACAAAACTTTAAATTGTCAGTATTCGAATATTCCCACGAAGCTTCGACAATTGTGCTAAAAATGCGATCATATTGATCGGGCAATGAACGAAAATCATCGGAAACAAAGTTCACAAATGACGATTGTGTTGTCTTCAGCACACGTAGACCCTTAATACCGCTAATGACCGTTTGTTTGGGTTCTATGTTGAAGCAAAATTAAAGAAGAGTATCTAAAATGATAAAAGGACTTGGCATACCATTACGTCGTAGTATAACATCACAGTAACGCAGCTCAGTTGGTGTAAACAGGAACGCATGATTATGAGGTTGCCCTAAGTCAGTGGTTGATGATTTCTGCTGCACGATACGCTGCCATGGATACTCCTCAACGTGTATATGTGCCTCCTCGACATGTGAATACTGTGTGAGATAGTGACGCGCCAGCAAAAGTGCAAATTTTTCCGGATTTTCGATGCCATATTTTTTGGCCAGCAGATAGACTGTGTTCTTTTGCGAGTCCGTTGCCACAATATCAGAATTATCGCCTTTGGTAACATTGTTCACAATGAAATAATAATAATAACAAAACCGAAGTGCTAATCACCTTGATGATAGTCCTTTTTGCTGTACAGCTTCAAATGTGAACCAACTTCAAATTCGTTAATAGTGTGAACGGGACCATCGCGGCGTACATGTAGCACTTTAACTGCATCCTTGCCATAACCGTTATCAGATATTACATATTCATGCGGCACAGGATAGTTCGCGTTCGCATTATTGTTGATCGCATTGAGCTGAGTACGCTGAAATGATTGTGGGAACATTTTTTC
This sequence comes from Phortica okadai, assembly GCA_034638295.1. Taxonomy (NCBI): domain Eukaryota; kingdom Metazoa; phylum Arthropoda; class Insecta; order Diptera; family Drosophilidae; genus Phortica; species Phortica okadai. The sequence goes on from CM067851.1 coordinate 9,006,255, forward strand.
TTTTCTGTTTTAATTGACACCGAAACTTTCTTGTTGTATCACAAATTTCGACTGTTCTACCATTAATGGATGAAACTGCATATAAGTGTTTTTACTTATCAAATCTTTAAAGAGATGTTGATTTAGACACTTGTTTATCAAAGATTATTATTTATGAAAAATGCTTTAATTCTAACACAATAACAAAAGTCATGGTCTATACCAAAGCTTTTTGAAAATAGTTTCTTTTACGCTAGAACAATCTTTTAGCTTAACAATATTGTGCAGACTAATGTATTTTTATATCCTGTACCTTATGGTACAAGGGTATATTAGTTTTGTGCACGTCGACAATATATGTAACTCCTTAAAGGAGACATCTCCGATTATACAAAGTATATACATTCTTGATCAGTATCGAAAGAGAAGTCGATTTAGCCATGTCCGTCTGTCTGTATGAACGCGTCGATCTCGGAAACTATAATAGATAGGACCAAAAGCTCTTCGCAGTTCGATTCTGTGTTTCATTATGCAGATCAAGTTTATTTTGTTTTCCCCCTTTTTGACTTAGTTAAGGGGTGAGGGGCAAATAACTGAAGCTACCTCGGGTAAAATAGTGCAAAAGTCGTATTTTCTGCGTTTTTTTTTTGAGATAGGAACATCAAATTTAGAGTGTATATTACTGACTTGAAGCCCAAAATAAAAAATAGGCGTGGCCACGCCCACATATAGTACAAATTTGAAATGCTTATATCTCTTGAACCATATAACTTACAGGAATTTAATTTGGTGTGTATGATATTGGGATATAGTGTAACAAGATTCAATCATAATATGAGCGTGGCCACGCCCACATATTGCCAAAATAGGAAAACCTTAAATCTTTGGAACAAATTGGTCTACAAGAGTAACAACTCATATGTATGATATTAAATGGAAATCAGATCGGTTTCGATTGAAAAGTGGGCGGGGCAACGCCCTTATACATCCGTTACTAATTGAAGTTACAGGGTATGTCGAAGTCGAGTACTGTCAACTCCAATCCTTACTGGTTTTTTAATATGGCAATTAAGTGTGTTATCTCAAAATAAAAATTTGCGTAAAGTCATTTTATTATCATTGCGATTGTAGTCTTTATGTTCCTTACGCATATAATTTATAATATACATATATACACAATGTTTCGCTTGTTAGTCTTGGTAATGAGCCTACATTAGCCTAAGTGATTATAAGCATATACATTTGTTATTAGGCAAATTAAGCTCTTGGCACGTGGCGTATCCAGGAAACAATAAAGATAAATAATTACAAGTCAACTAACTGAATCCCTTTTTATATAAGGCTAAGTTTTTAAAGATAATTCCGTCGCTTCTGAGAACCTCTTAAGTTCTATGATACATATATTACTGTTTTATAACTTAATAAAAAATGTTATCATCACATATGCGTAAAGTCCAGAGATAACCAGTAAGGATTGGAGTCGACAGTACTCGACTTCAAAATACCCTGTACCTTCAATTAGTAACGTCTGTTGTAGGGCGTTGCCCCGCCCACTTTTTAATCGAAACAGATTTTTTTTCCATTCAATATCATACATACTAATTTTTGCTCTTCTAGACCAATTCGTTACAGAGATATACCGGTTTTCTATTTTGGCTATATGTGGGCGTGGTTACGCCCATTTTATATTTGAATCTTACTATACTCCATCCCAATAGCATACATGCAAAGTTTCATTCTTGTAGGTTGTAGGGTTCTTGAGATATGAGCGTTTGAAATTTTTACTATATAGGGGCGTGGTCACGCCCATTTTTTAATTTTTTTTTCTTGAGGTTTGAGTCAGCGATATACACACCAAATTTGGTGTTCCTATCTCAAAAGACAACGCAGCAAATACGACTTTTGTACTATTTTACCCGAGGTAGCTTCAGTTATTTGCCCCTCACCCCTAAACTAACTCAAAAAGGGGGAATACAAAATAAACTTGATCTGCGTAATGAATCACAGAATCGAACTGCGAAGAGCTTTTGGTCCTATCTATTATAGTTTCCGAGATCGACGCGTTCATACAGACAGACGGACGGACGGACGGACGGACAGACGGACAGACGGACATGGCTAAATCGACTTCTCTTTCGATACTGATCAAGAATATATATACTTTGTATAGTCGGAGATGTCTCCTTTAAGGTGTTACATACATTGTCGACGTGCACAAAACTAATATACCCTTGTACCATAAGGTACAGGGTATAAAAAGTCCATTAGTTGTTTCTTTTACTGTACGAATCATATTTTTTCAGTTTTATGACTTATGTCATATGACTTTGCAACGAAAAAGTGTTGGCCAGCGTGTTTTACTGCCTCCTACCTTTTTACTAAGTTTATTATAAAACGGACATAAGGGCGTGGCACACCCATGTATATCCCCTGTGTATACGGAATAAGACATCCTTAAAAAATTTTTGCCGCTGCCTGTTTACAATTACAACCACTGTGCCTGATTCTCCTATGAAGCAAACAAACGAGCTTTAAGTGTTCGTGAATTTATTATATTGTCGTGTATACTTATCATCACTTTCACTTATCTTTATCAAAGCTTGTTTTATCTAAAAAAATACAAGTCTTTGTAGATTAGTAACACACACACACACACACACACACATATATAAATTATAACATAAATATTCTTTAAATCTTTTTATTATAATCGTTTATCAAAGTGTCAATAGACTTTATCGTTCTACACACGCATTTAACACGATATGAGAGCATCAAAACTGTTACAGTTGAAAATTGTTCTTCAACCAATTAACATAATTTTTGGCAACGCAATTTAATACAAGCACAATGTTTCAATCGCCGGTGGAAAGGATTCAGAATGCAAGCACTAATAACAACGCATTAAAATATACAGGTCCATACGATCAATTTTTTAACGATCATGGCTATGGCAAGGATGGCGTCAAATTGTTGCACGTACGGCGGGATGGCCCAGTGCACTCAATTAAACAGTTGGAGGTGTCAATAAGAACAAAACTAAACAACCAAAAAGAGTATCTTACAAGTAAGTTGAAATTGATTTGCAAAATAATTAGTATTTTACTTCAACATTCATTTAATATTAGCCGACAATTCTAATATTGTGGATTCGGGTGCAACTTACAACATAGCATTTTTATTGGCCAAGATGCACGGCATAGAGAATCCTGAAACGTATGGAATTATGTTGACACAAGAACTTCTCAAACAATACGCACATGTTGCTGTCGTTCAAGTACATGTGGAAGAGTATCCATGGCAGCGAATTAGTGTAGACGACAAAGCTAATGGCGGAACAGTGGAACATAATCATGCCTTCACATTTACACAAAACAGTATTCGTTATTGTGAAGTTCTGATTAGGCGAGATGGTAAGTGAAATGCAATTTGAAATGTAAATGATGTTAATAGTTGGAACATGTTGTTCAAACCAGATCCAAAGCCTCTTGTTGTAAGCGGCATTAAAGGACTTCGCATGCTCAAAACTGCTCAAGCTGAATTTGTAAACTTTTACAAAGATGCATATACTACTAGCGATGATGTATATGATCGGATCTTTTGTCTCGTTGCCGATGCATGCTGGGAATTTTCGGACCACGAAAATATAAATTACTGCGAGATCTTTGGCAAGATTAAAAACATTATAGTTAATACTTTTGTTGGAGATCCAAAAGAAGGCACAATGTCGACATCGTCACAACGACTATTATACTTGACTGAAAAGGAAATACTCGAAACAATTCCCCAGATTTCGAAAGTCTCGATGTCATTCATGAACAAATATCAAATTGACTTTGACACAAAACCATTTCAAAGCGTGGCACCCGGTAACGAAAAGGTCGTATATATTCCCATGGATAATCTACATAACACAGTTTACGGTCAAATGTCACGTAAGGACCTCAAGACTCATTTATAACATAAAACTTTAATAATATGTAGTATTGCGTTATATAAAAGTATAATAATTTAAATGTTTACTTATTTATATTAATTGGGACTTATATGGGCGCAGGAAAGTGAATATTATGTTCGCCATTGAGGCGTCCCGTATCACGTTGCTGCTGCTCCAAGCGGCGTTCCTGCTCATTGCCATCTCGGCCAACGCCAATACGCTCGATAAATTTGGCTGCACGAAACCCGTTCGTCTGCGGTAGTAAATTTAAAAAGACCGAATGAGATGTTATAAATATTTAAATGTAAACACGTATATGCAAGCTTAGCAAGGACATTTTACCTCATAGAAAAGTGCACGCGCTTTTTTTGCTGCTTCAGGATCAAAGTTCCATTCTGTACGTGCATGGGTTATCGGCTCGCCAGCAACATTATTTTGCAGAGTCTCCGTGATAAGTCGTATAATAAACGCTTCCGTTGACTGATATTCTTGCATAAATATAAGTAACGCCAGAGCAAACTGAAAAAAAGATGTTAATGCAAATTAATGATTACCATTTATACATGTAAATAAAATCAGTCAGTTTACGAGTTTGCGTACAAACATACGCCAGTCCATCTCTTAGTGTTAAATATCATAATTAATTTTTTTTAATTTCTGATTCCAAGATACTAAACTCAGACCTGCAACAGGCGACATATGTAGAAACATTTGATATTTGAAAAATAGTATTTATTTGAATCAGTTTTAATCACATTGGAGCTTTTATACATTATACATTAGTTGGAGACTAGTTTCCAAATAACGAAAATGGGTGAATCCGGCATTTTATTTTTTAGACTGGTGTGATAAAGCGCTAGCTTTGACTAGTTCTTGTACTAGTTTCGAATTCAACAGTTAAAGCAAACTAGGAAATAGAAGTATTCTATTACACAGTAGAAACTCGATTATCCTGATTCTGTGTAATCAATTTCATAATCAAATTATGTCGTATAAGTTCCTGCACCATATATGTATTTGCGGCAAGTTAGGGCCCATTCATACGTAAGATTTTTTTTTTTTATTTTCTATTTTATTCTTAAGACATACAAGGTTACCAGTCTACCTTTTTATAGTCTTTGTATCTATTAATTCAGCCCAGCAATTAATTCAACGCGCCGGCTAGCATTAAAATACGCATATGAATTTTGGAATTGAAAATTTGGCATATAACAAGCGTTGAAGGCACCTCATCGGTTTTGTAGTAAATATATTGCCAATACCAGAATTTCTTATCTGTGTGCGATGGTATGAGATGAAAGAAACGGCCGCGGCGCTGCTGATCACGTGAATCGCCAGCGATTACATTAACATTGGCCAAACACTTGCCGAGTTCCACATCCTCGGCGCCGGTATTATCGCGCTTGCAGAGCTTCGGATCGGGTATAGCCTCAGCGACAAAACGACGCACGGCCTCGCGACTCAGCACATAACCAGCGCCGCCGGACATGTAACCCTGTTTCACATACGGCTTGAACTTGCAGCCAAAGTAGACGGGCGTCTATGGATAGAGCATAAAGCGTAGATTCTCGACGATTGTGTATGTGTCATCGTCGGCTTTTAGGAACCAATCTGCATCGTTGATATGATGCTGATAGATATACTTGTAGGCCTCCTTTGTCTTGCCCCACAAATTGTTGCGTCCCTCGCCAGTGGGCAGTGCCACGCTGCCCAGTTCCTCGTCCTCGGCCGAGCTAATGAATACAAGTTTATTGCAACGTTTGCCCCACGTACGCTTCACATGACGTGCTTTGGTCTTGTGATTGCTCGGATTGGTCATGATCCAACACAGCACACGCACTTCGCTATAAAGCTGCATTGCAAGGCTCGAATTCTCGTGCGTGTGCTCATGTGAGCCAACATCCTGTTCTGGACCCGCCGCCTCAAGCTAATCATGACTGGCGTGCGCATCGTTAATGTCGCCATGACGATGACCGATGATTTGGCAGCCATTCGGCACGTTCCGGCGTCGATGAGTAAACGAAGAGCTCGGCCAGACAGACGCCGACCACAAGACCGACTGTCAGCGGGACTAAGGCACGTCTATTCGAACCTATTCGTGGACCTAAAAATAAATACTTATTAAAACATTTCTAAAGAAAACTTGCGCCAAGAAGTGATCAACAGATCATCAGTTACTTAAGCTAAACTTCAATTCTGTCGGATCTTCAACTCACCTTCCAATATTGAGCGTCCAAGCAAACCGTTAGCCGCCATTTGTATATGTTGCACAAACTATCTTTGGTTGCTTGAGTTATATTCCATACAATTAATTAATTGTGCTATATATGTCAGCGTTAAAAATTAATTGACGGACGCTCTCGTCGCCATAGTTCGCTTTTTGTTGACCAAATTTAGTTTTTTCATTAGCTAATTTGCACATTACATATTATTTTTTATTGTCGTTTTTATTAAAAAGTCTTCATTTTAGGACCAATTGATTTTTAACGGCTTTTAGTTTGTTAATTCAACATTATTTTCTATTTATTTTTATAGATCCCGCGATCTTATTAAATCGGCAATTTTGGATAATGATTTCATGAAGAATTTGGATCTGACACAAATACTCGAAATAGTCGATTGCATGTATCCGGTCAAGTATGCGGCAAAGAGTCTTATTATCAAGGAGGGTGATGTCGGCAACATTCTTTACGTCATGGAAGGTGATTAAAGTTTTATTTGACATAAGGTCCTGATCTTTCATAATGACATGTTGCCAGTAATACAAACGAGCCCATTTCAAACACAATTTGTCTTAAGTATGGATAACTTTTGAGTGAAACATGCGGAAATTTAATAAAAGCAAACGCGCGAAGATAATCTTTTGTTTTGTTTTATTGCGATTGGTCATGAGTTCGAAGCCAAGTCTTTTTGCATAAATCTCAATGACTTTAAAACTGAGAGAGTAATTTTTAACAGGCCAAAAGAGAGAAAAAGAGAGACCGTCATCCCAACAGGGGGTTAACAAGGGATTAGCAGCGCTGTTAATTAAATAAATGGAAGTCATAATGACGTATGTTTGCTTGAAATTGAGGGTGACATCCCAGCAGTTCTCGTTGTGTCAATTGTCCACTTTTTATTTAGGACAGAATTTAGACAGTATCAAATTATATAGACTACTTCTATTAGGAAACTAGTACCCAATTTCGTACAGATAACACCTACGTAGTGACTGGATAGCATGAAAGCATATATAGCTTGTTGAAAGCCAGTGTTCCCAATTTGAAAATGGTGCGTTGTATTTTAATACAACAAGACCATGCTTACGCCGAGTCTATTTCCAATTCGAACTACATTTTTATTTTTATATTTAATTTTGCTAAGTTCGTTTCGTCTAAACATCAATAAAATTCGGCGCATGTCGCGCTTTAAAAGCTATTTTCTCAAATCTGTAAAACCGCTGCTAGCATGCTTTTGGGCATAATTGACTCATTTCAAGCGAACATACGGCACTTCATTTCCATCGGTGTTTAACAGCGCTGTTACCCTACTGTTACCACACTGTTACCACACATTTTAATTCAGGGTCTCTCAATTCCTCTCTTTAGCGCTGTTAAAATTCTGTTGCTCTCTCAAAAACTCGAGAGTGCATGTAATTTATTATTCCATATTTTTGGGATGCGCTTAAAATTGATTATTTTTCAACAACAAAACTCATTCATTCATAAATAAATTATTTGAAATTATTTTGAAAATGGCTTAAAATAGATAAAGGATATCTCTTAAAAATGACTTCGTTGATTAAAATGTATCAGCGCAGTTATTTCTAAAGGAGATTTGAAGACTAATATTTGAACCAGACAGAGTTAAGCATAAAGGCACCAGTCTGATCTAAACAATTTCAAATAAATAAAATCTATCAAATATCAAATGTTTCTATGTCGCCTGCTCTAGCTCTGAGTTTAATTGTTATTAACAATAAAAAATAAAGTTATTTAAATAACCAATTAATATTAATAATAAAAAAAGCAATTACTCAGTCACTTGAGACGGTTTAATTTTCTTTTTTTCGTATACCCAAATGTATGTTTGCTTGAAATTGAGGGTGACATGAGGCCCGTTTATTAAGTGTAGCATGCTTTTGAGGATATTCGGAAAATTTAACATTTTTGTTCCAAAAAATCGGCCATGTGCTCGGGGAAATGATCATGTGCCAGGAGAGTAAATATAGAATTAGAATGGCTTAAGTACGCTTCAAATGGCAAGTGTCGTGAGTCAGTTCAATCGAAAGTTCGTATTTTCAAAACTAGCAGAGGTTTTACAGACTTTAGAAAAGCGCGATCAAGATGTAAAAATTTTAACCGATTTGATGCTGCGCCGGATCGCCGACATTTTCTGACTCGGTACTGTTGCGGCATGCGTCGACTTTTGTTGATGTTTAGACGAAACAAACTTAGAAATATTAAATAAAGATTCGCATTTTTAATTAATTTTAATTCTTGAAGAATTGTTTAGAATTTTTCATTCGTAGGTTTAAATTTTAAATGATTAAAAAAAAACTAAGTTTTTCTCTTCTTTCCAAATTATGCATAAACGCATGTCTTAAACTGAACTTAGGCATTGTTAAAACCTTATTACTGCATAAAGAACTTGGGAAAATTTAGGAAATCAAAATCAACAAAAAAAACTCTAAGTTATAAAATTAACTTTGTCGTGAAGTTTGCAACTCAGAGAAGGAGACAACTCCGACTATATAAAGTATATACATTCTTGATCAGCACGACGAGACGAGTTCATATAGCCATGTCCGTCTGTCTGTTTCAATACCAACTGTGGGCTCAGTTTAAACGATATCGAAAAAATTGAAACGCAGACAATTTTCTTATTATTGCAGGCAGGTTGTATGTTAAATCCAGCATGATCGGATAACTATAGCATATAGCTGCCATAGGAACGATCGGTCAAAAATGAGGTTTTTGCTCAATAAACGCCATTGTTTTAAAGCTATCGCCTCAATTTTTCGCACAAGAACATCTTGGACGTAAATTAAGACACACTGCAATATCGGTGAAGAACGGATAACTATAGCATATAGCTCCCATAGGAACAATCGGTAAAAAATTCGGTTTTTGTTTGAAAAACTTTTTTGTTCTTAAATATAAACGGATAAAACTTTGCAGTTACGCGTTTTTAGAAATTTTTAAAAATCGGACATAAGGGCGTAACACCGCCCATATAGAGAAAAACTTAAGAATGGGATTTCTGTGTAAGCCGACGAGATGTAAGATCGCAAAACGTAAGACAGATTTTCTAATAAGAATACTTGAGAAAATGCTTGCAAGAGTATATAAGTTTCAGCAAAGCTGAAAATAGCTCCCTTACTGGTTTTCAATCTGTTTTATAACTGATCAATTGCTAAATATCTGGTGGTAATGCCGACAAGCGATTATAAAAGGATGAAACGATCTCTATTATTCAATCTAATAAATAGAATAGTTTTGATTTGCAATTGAACATGAATAAGTAACAATTTAGATATAATATATAAATAACTAATTACAACTTACGCCAAATAACTTCGGCAAACTTTTGCACATTTTTAAAACTCACAAATGAGAAAACACCATACAAATATTATTGCCAAAATCAAGTAAAACCGTTTATTTTTTCTTCACACTCGTTCACTCTTCGCTTTGTATGCTCGCGCCACTGGACCATTGATTACTGAAAATCATTTCATTGCATAAAACGCAACCAACCAAAAAACTCGCAAGCGAATTTTGAAAAGAGCGAAAAAAGCCCACGCTGTAGAAATGCTTACAAAATACATACATACATTGAATGTGTTTATGTATATGAAGTTGAACAAAAAACATTGCGTCAGTTAAGTCAAAACATAACAAAGATTTGTTTTTTTTTTTCATTTCATCTTTAAAGTCATCGTTGTAAATCGATACTTCAAATGAAAACTGTTATAAATTGTTGCTCAATGTGTGATGTTTGAAAAGAGTGACAACCGGCAAAATGACTTTTAACAATTTCAATCTTACACATTTGTTTATTTATATACATATTAGCTTGTAGCCAATAACTTTAAAAATTAAATTTTTTAAATGTTGGCTAAACAATTTTGACATGAACCATAAAAAATAAAAATAAAATTTAACTTTGATTTAGGTGTTGCATTTACCTTTTTTATTCAATCGTGATTATGTTAAAGTTGTTAATTTATTTTTTTCAGTTTCGTTTCGTTTTGTTTTTCTTTGACCTATCTCAATGGGCATGATGTCAAAAACCTTTTGAACTCCAACTTGTTTGGCTGGCTTGGTTTTGACTTATGTAAATGTTCACGGGCCGCTGGCATTGTCATGACCTTGAAATATACTATAAAACAAGCTGAGAATGTATTTAAAACATATTTACAATGACGAAGTAATTAATCTAAGGTCAATTCTTCAAAAAGTTTTGTTTTAATTAAGTTATCAAAAGTTAAGCCGCGAACAAACCGGTCAGGCTGACTTGCTTCCACAAATGCGTGCAAAAACTTGTGTAAAATGATTACATAATGCCAACTATTTACTGACCAACAGCAAAACATCAAGACAAATCGCTGGATGCTTCATTGATGGCGCACAATTGTGCCCGTATTGACTTCGATCAGTTTGGCCTCAATTCCGCTTGATATTTTTGCGCGCCTGCCGACTTACAACCTGTCTTCGACTTCATCGTTGAGTTTATGTCAGATTGAAGAGGTTGTCAGACGCTCTCCGTCTCTTCAGTTCAGTTTAGGCCATTATGTATGTACGTGCTGTTGAACATGTTGTTATAAACATTAACATTAATTATCAAATTTCGCACTTAGACGCGCTTGCCTCGGTACAGCTTCAACGTTTGGTGGCTGTTAATTTCCGGCTAAACAATTGTTTCGTCAACTTGGTCTAAAGAATTGTTTAAGAGCAAATAAAGCAGCTGTGCGATTAAGATTTCTGTCTCTTGTGTTCATCTCTCTACCTCTATGTCTCTATGACTGTTTTCGAATCATTTCCTCTTAGTAAAATTTTGTTTGCGGTTTCACTTTCACTTTCATTTAATACACTCTTTTAACGCTGTTTCAAAGTGTGACCAACTAAGAGTGAACAAGACTAACAACAATCACATAATAATAGAAAATGTATTTAATATAAAGCGAGGTAAGTTGGGAAACTATACTACTATTAGTTTATTAATTTATTTTCATATGTTTCTGAATTTGAACATTTCAATTAGCTCAGCTGTAGCGACTCGATCTATAGTGAAGAAGTGAAGATAGATGACGATTTTATTACTCCATTCATTTTCTTGACTTATTCATATTTTTAACCTTTATTCAATTCTCGTATAAATTTGAAATGCATCTCGTAAAAAAGTATGCCAATTTAAGTCTCAGAGCTTATTTTTTTAATTCTCTCTCCCTCTCTTTGCGACTGTCTTGCCTTTTTCGCCACTCTTAGCCAACTAACCAAGTAAGCAAGTCTTAACGGCTTTTTTATACCATCATTACGGCAATGCGCCACAATGCTTGTCTCTCTGACGCTCACAAGCTCACTAGTATGCAAGCCAAGCTTCATTTTCAAAGAAAGACGGAAAGAAAGAGTTGACGGAACACGACTTGTGACCAACAACTGAGCCAAGCATAATTTCAGTCACAAAACAATCGCGCAACAAGCAACTTCCTCTGTGTTAACGGCTAAAAAGAGACGCCAAAAAGCCAAGGCATAGTTTTGTATTACCAAACGAAAATTTTGCGTACGGAAGCGTATAGCGAATGTCTGTTTGTTTATTACGTATAGAAAACGTAATTGTTTTATTTTAAGTGAATAACTTTTATGCAACGAAATGACAAAAATCTACGTTTTTCTTATGCCTGTAAGTGTTACAATATCTGTAATAGACTTTAAATGTTCAGCACAGACTCGTCTGTTGACTGTTGCAATTAGCACAAATAATCTCTAAAAAAAAAATCGCGCTTCGCCGTAATTTTGACACTATTCTTAAATGAAAGCCAAGTTAAGACAAGTCAGCAAGCTTTCGAAATGAAATCGTCGGCAAAGAAAAGTCAAAATAAAATCGAACTAAGCCAATAAAAATGTGCCTTGCATTTTAAACACTCCGACACATAAAGTGCCATTAAACAGACAAATCGGTAGAGAGGCGTACGAAGCAATTGACATATATATGTATTTATTTGTTATATTTTTTTTAATAAAAAGTTTGTTGTTGAGTTTATATGGCCAGACCTTGAAAACCAAAACCGTCTTTACTACGAAATTTCGAAAAGCGCTAACACAACTCAATTGCTCAATTGTTTTCTTGGATTTTCCGCCTTTGAGTGCTTTTGTTTGGTGTACGCTTGCGTGCAAGTGTATTCGGTTTTGGCCAAGTTAAAAGCAAGTAAAATATATACGCTCACACATATGTGTCATAATCGCTTTACCCAAGCGAACCGCACCGGCCAACAAAGACTTGCCTCTTATTGCATAACTACTGCAATAAATATCTTTTATCTTTACCTGTCGCTTTTTTTTTTATGTTACAGTTTCGCTCCCGTTTTTTTTTTATGTTTGTTTTTATTTTATGCGACACACTGAACTAAAATTTGAGTGTGTCGCTTTTCGGTGTTTATGAAACTTTGAAATTAAATAACCGCCTTATTATATATTGTTTATTTCGGACAATGTGTAATAAACAATAAAGTCTATAAAGAAAAGAAAGATTTACTAAATAAAATGTCACATCTAATTTCAGGTCTTCTTGTTCATTGCATGTGCTGCAAATTTTGCTTATGCCACGGTCCAACCGAGAGCGCCAAATTTCCAATACTTCGAAAGGTAAATTCAAAATAAAAAAATTGTTGATAGTCTAAATAAGTTATATTTTAGACCCAAATACCGTTATCCATATTACGATGAAAATGGACGTGGCAAATTGCTATATGGTTATGGTGGACCCGATTTGTACCAATACAAAACCTACACGCCACTAGAAGGCATACATTAATTGAATTATTCTTCATTATTTATTAACAAACTACTAGCAGAAAATATTTATAATTTGTAAATTTAAATAAACAAATACAATTAATTACTTAAAAACCGAATTAGAATTGATGCAATTTAAATATAACTGAAAATAATTCAAAGCTATTTTAAGGAAGTTGGCAGTTACGGACAATTTTGAATGGCAAATAACTGTTGCCAACTTTTCTGAAGCAAAAACAAGTCAAAAGCGATATTGAGTGTTTTAAAAAGGTAACTAGAAATATTTTCAAATAATAAGACCGGATAAGGACAGTTAAATTCGTAAAACAATACAGAATTATCGCTGTCTGGAGCGCAAAATGTTCATTCATGTTCACAATTGAATTTCGTGGTTCTGGGTTGAAAAACATAAGACTAAAATGAAACTCAAAAGCAATTATTGACTTTTCATGATCATGTGGATTTAATTAATTTTATTATCGAGCTTTCTGAAAAAAGCGGGACTGAGCTTGTCCCGCACGGGTCATTTAATTTTGATTTATTTATCGGGACGTCCCGCTAAAATCGGGAAGTCTGGCAACGCTGATTTGAATTACCATTACATAAGGCGAGAAACGCAAACGGGCCAAATTGACGCAAAAGTGTCGGCGAGGGTCGGCAAGAGTGGAAGAAGAAGAAAATAAAACTCATTATCCCCAAGTCGGCCAATTTAATTTAAATTTCATATATTTCATATTATTATTTTATATTCAATAATAGCAATTGAGGATGACTACCAAACCCACATGCTCGACCAGCTCGAAAATAGCACAGATTATTTGCGTGTGGATATTAGTTGCCAACTGCGTGTTGATTTCATTAATTTCAAATTCAGAATGGCGCAAAACTGTTGAAACGCAAATTGAATCGAATTGAGTCGTTTCTGAAACCGAGGTCTGAAGACATCACTGGATTGGGGATATGGCTAAAATCGCCAGCGGTGGTAGCGCAGCATGCGCTTTATCAATAGTCAAATGTCGTGTCACAAAAAAATGATACGGGAGAGTAAGAACTCTCTCTCTGCTCTCACGACGCAGAGCTGTCAAATCACCGTTCAGCGTAAATTCTGCATTGTATTACGTATTTGTACGATTTTTCCCGGGTATTTTTGTTTGAACAGAATTTTTATGAGTTTCTTGTCACCTTTTCTGTCTACTTACAATAATATTTATTTAGGGGTTTCTGGTCAGAGTTTAGGGAGAACCAGGACCAGAAAGTTGGTAACACTGAGTTATCAAAAGCCGGAGGGTTTTGTGGTTTTGTTACTCGCGTCGACGTTTCTTGTTTGTGGATTTTTCAATTGTTTAAACGAATCGAACTTAGAAAAATTCGCAAAATGTCGCGTAAAGAAGCACTTTCTCAGTTTATCAATCAAATACATGGTCGGCCTGTAGCTGTGAAGCTTAATAATGGCGTCGACTATCGTGGTAAGTATCAGATGATTTTTAGTAAAACCGGCATAATATTAATATGGGAAATTCTAGGAGTGCTTGCCTGTCTCGACGGATATATGAACATTGCACTTGACCAGACGGAGGAGTACGTAAACGGTCAGTTGAAGAATAAATACGGCGATGCATTTATACGCGGGAACAACGTCCTTTATATTTCAACACAAAAACGTAGAGTATAAGGCAACGTCACTTGTATTACTTAAGTTTACTATAAATACATTTTTTAATACTCTTCATTAAAAACTATGTGTATGTGTCCTAACTAACTAGGATAATTAGGCGTTCCATATTCCTGAGGTATCGCACCAAAATGACGTAGCTGATGCAGTGAATAACCAGAGCCTAACGCATCTATTAAACGTTCACCACGATAACCAAATTTACGTTGATAATATGGCCGCCAGGCTCGTCCAAAATTTGGATCGAAGGGTATTTCACTTTCGTGTGCAAACGGTGAAGTACCAAAGAATAGACGTTCTACATAATCCAATACAGCTTTCTTTTTCTGGAAATGTTCGATGAACGGATTTGCTTGTGCCGCAGTGCGTGGATTTTGAGATGGCAAATTTTTAAAATATTGGAAATTATGCAAGTCGACATTTGACAAATCGACAATGTCATGCAGATCATGCAGCGTGGCGTGTACCATTATTGTGTTGACCAGTAGACACTACATAATGAAACCATTTAACTAAAATACTTTTAATAGTCAAAGCTAACACTTACTAACGTCACTGCAAATGTAATGTTTAAATAGTTCATCCTTTAAACAGACAACGTGTTGCACCTAGCGCTTTGACACTTGAAACTGAACTGATTTCAATGAATTCGGATACCGACAAATAACATGTACGATTAGTTTTCAATTGGACAGTGCAAAGCTGTAATCAAATTGCCCAATCTTGCGTGCTTACTTAGGGACCGTAGCGTCTACTAATTAGTATGCATGGCGAACTGTTTTCATCGCTTTGCAATCGATGTGCAAGACGGTATGAAATCACCTACTCTTCCGACTAGTTTTCGCTTTTGGTCAACTGAAAAGTTTCAAATGACCTTCGGGATGTGAGTTACCCCCCAGCATGGTACAATGAACTGTCTCTGTAACCAACTTACAATGTTTATTGCAATTAATTTATGATATTAAAAAATCAGATCCAAGCTCACGACAAACAAAATTACTCATTTTTCGATGTGTGTTTATATTGGGTTCTTTAGCGGCACTATTTTATAAAATCACATTGTTACTTTAATATTACTGATCTTTAATTTATCGCTTGAACGGGTTATTGTTTTGAACGCGTATTAATATTATCAAATTTGCACGTGACCTTATTTTTTAAAACGTGAAGAAATACGATAAGTGGAGATTTCATTTAAATGCTCAGTTTGCCCAAGAGAGAAGCTGTTTCATATCGGCATCATCTTCAGTAGCAGTGGTGGTCGTTGTGTTTGTAACTTTTTTCTTCTCTTTGGCTTTCTCCGGTAGTTCATCAGCCGGCACTTCGGGTAATGATTCATCTGGTTGAGGTATACCAATAATTTCCTTATCGAAGTTCTCCTGTTCCAGTTCGTCGAGTTCACGCTCGAGGTCTTCATCGTCGATATCCGCACCGAATGCAACAGGATTTGAGATGGCGTCAGATATTTCGCGAGCCACATCCTGTTGTTCGGCGATGTCATCCATCATGTCGTGCACCTTATCAACATCCCTAAAAAATCAGATAGTTTTAATCTTATTTTTGCTTTTGCAATTCTTAGCGGATGCTTACATGTTTTGGTGCGCCGCCTTGAGTGCATCCGCAGCGTTCTTCATAGTGGTCAATACGGCAGTATTTGTATTAGCACTCTCTAAGGCCTCGCGTTGCATTTCAATTGTGGACAACGTTCCATCGATTTGTTGCAATTGCTTCTCAAGGCGCTTCTTCTTTTTCAGCGCTTGCAGTGCAACTAGAATATGTAAAATCAAATATTAAGAAGAGCATTTAAGTGAGCTAAAATAAATCAAAATGAATGCAATTTAGCTGGATTAAAGAATGCGCCTAATTAGTTTTCATTCAAAAGCAAAAATGAGAAAAGTTCATATTACGTTCTAAGCCATAGTGACCATCAAATTCAGTCCATAATTCCAAGTGATTTTTATGTTAGGCACAAAGAAAAGCGAAGAAATGTTTAATTTTATCTGCTATAAGCATATGTACATATGTATTTGTCTATCACGATAACTAGCGACAACAACAAAAACCAAAACATTGAAGAATGAGTCATACATAATTATTGAGAGAAGGGCGACAAAGCCTCGCAGCTATATCTAAAACCTACAATCTCATATACGGACTTACCTCTTTTGTTTTTAGATGCATTTTTCCTTGCCGTGTTCAATTCCTCATCGATCTTGGACTCCAGAAACTCCTGTTTCTTGATTAACATATTTTCAGTCTCTCGTAGTTTTTGTATGGCCTCGCCTGTCGTTGGAGCCATCTCCTTCTTGCCACCAAACATTTTACCAAAAAAACTCATGTTTATTACTTTTGCTGCGTTCTCCTCGTTTAACCAAAACAAAAATTAAACAAAGCCCGTTTTTTAAAATTGCGTCTATAAAAAATTTTCACTGTCTGTCCGGATGTCACATTCGCGAAATGTCAAAATGAAAAGAGAGCATAAATAGCTCTCCTCAAGCCAAAAAATAATGCTGGTTACTCATAAGTGCGGTTAGTCTGTCACTCTGCTTGAGATAGTTCAAAGTTGAAAATGAAGATTGGCGAGCTGCGTCATCGACAGTGCTGCTTACTAAGAATTTTTCCAGGCAGATGTGACCGTTGTCTGGAAATCTGGAAATTGTAGCTCTTCAGTTTTTATTTCGTTAACTGATGATATAATATATACTTTTTATATTAATTGCCTTAATTTTTTAAAAATATTTTTACTTCTTTTTTGTAAGTAGCAGTGGCAACAATTGCCAGAATGTCAGTGCTGACTAGAGGTGGAGAAACATCGATGTTCGGGTGCATCGATGTTTTCGATGTTTTTAACAAAAAACATCGATGTTTCGATGCATCGAAAAAAAACATTCGTTACTTTTTAAACATGCCTTATTTTTTATTGAAATTTTTTTTTTTTTTTAATATATATCAGTTTGTCTACGACTGTAATGTTTTAAACATGCTTTATTTTTGATTGAGATAATTATTTTTGTTTATAAATAAAAGTTTGCCTACAACTGTAGAGCTAAGTAAGGTCCTTCTATCCGAAACGACTTGACCAGCTTTACTAAAAACTCTTTCCGACTCACAGGAGGACGCTGGAATGCGGAGGTACTTTTTTGAAAGTACTTTCAACGCCGTGTCCTCGGTATTCATCTGAAAACGGATGATTGTTATTAATAAGAACATTTAAAGCACAACAAATGAAATATTACCCAATATGTCAAGGGATCGCATCTTTGGAATATATCTGTTTTACCTAAATGTTGTTTAACATGATGGTGCCATATGCACGGGAAGATTTGATTTTAGTTGCCATTTTATTTGCCAAAAATGAAATGGTTTCTTCTAGTTCGTGTGGTGTTGTCTCTTTCCATGGAGGTATTACTGCTTGATCAGCGTTTGTCCGTAAAATGGCACGTAATGATCATATAGCCCTCGTTGGGTTTCGATGTTCGAAGGTCTGTTGTTAATCCAATAAATGAAGAGTGTCTAAAACTGAACGCTTGATTTGGTCAAGGAAATTTGTTAAATTGTCGGCCGTCTTTATAAACTTACCGCAATAAATACAAATTCCATGAACTTTAAGTCTTGTATTTTTGTAGTGATCACACATTACCGATGTCTCCCGCTTTCGCTTTGGAGTTGCCTCATTTTCAGTCCCAGCTGCTGTCCCTACAAAAAATTAATGAAATGTTATTTCGCGCCAAAATTGTATATGTGTGTATTGAAAGTTAAGTCCCAACTGCCGTCCACATTGATACAAAAGCTTATGCTTCTATTTGCATAATTAATTACTTTTTGGATATTTTTCCATAATCCTTTATTCGTCCATGGCTTCAGACAACACCACCAACTAAAAACACTAAATATTAACTAAGTATTATTTAGTTATAAGAAATAAAATACAAGATTTGTACTTACAATTCCTCTTCTTGAGTAAACAGGGAAGTGTTTGAAAATCATCGATGTTGGCCTATCCAGCATCGATGATAGCGATGTTTTGGAAACATCGATTTCATCGATGTTAGCATCGATGTTTCTCCACCTCTAGTGCTGACACTATTTTACTGATTCCACCACCGTCACAAGATTAAAATAGTTACAGTTGGCACTTGGACGTTACCAATTCTTGGTTCCGTGATTAAATTAAATGTAGTACTTGCATATTTTTGAGTGAGAATGATTGAACTTTTACCCATTGTTCCTTGCCGGAAGGAAACAAAATTCCCAGTTATAAGTACATATAAATATGCTAAAATATTCTAGCGGTTAGCTGTGTTCACGCCGAGATCGGTCACGTGTAATCGACATAACTGATGAAAATCCAAAAACAAAATACATTGACAAATTTTACCGAGTTTTCATCAACCCCGACCCATGTTGATCTTGAGGATCCAGTAGCTCGAACCAGTCGAAACTAGATATTTTGTGCTGAGATTGAGATGATTTGCCAGCCAATTCGGGAACAAATTTTACCGATACCGTTATTCGACACCGTGTCACCGATAGAGGCCTTTATGCGTCGAAGAGGCACTTGCGTCAACAAATTGACGCGAAATGGCCGCCTCAACGTCGCTAGGAGTTGCACGGTCACTTGGGCCAACTCAACGTGGTTGACTCGCCCAATAAATTGGCCTGGGTGAAGACAACAGTGGCAGCACTTCAAATTAATTATCGAATATTCGAATTTTCGAACAATGTAACTGCAATGACTAAACAAAAACAAATATTTTCCATTTTTAAAATGCTTTATTTAAAATTTCTTAAAAGTGTTTAGACTTTTTTTAATTACATCGTCGTCTTTGATTTTAGAAGAATTTTTAATCCAGCCCAATTAAAAATTCATGTATTACATTTCTTAGACGAGAAGAAGAGTATTTTAGATAAACATTTATGCATAATTATATTTTATGTTTTACTATAATCGTATTTACAAAACTGCAATATATTAGTTTTCTCTATAGTCATTTAGAAAATATACTGTTCCACACTGCCGAAGTCATCGTTGCCGTTGTTGCTGATGTCCTTGTCATTTTCAGTCTTTGCCGTATGCTGTTGGTCATGTTTGCTGAACAAGACCTTAAGAGCTCTGTCAACAGGATTAGACTCGTCGTCACTATTTTCACGTTCAGCTTGTTTCAATAATTTAGCTGTTTGCTTCAATTCGCTCTTCTGTTGTAAAAGTGGTTTCGTTTCATTATTCCTCGATGGTTCTTCAGCAACATGGACGCTCTTACCGAAGCGCATAAAATTGGCTGACTTATCAGTTGGCTCTGGTGGTGCTGCACGACCAAAGCGCATGAAATTATCGGGTCGACCAAATCGCATAAAATCTTCCTTTGGGCTACGACCAAAACGCATAAAGTCTGATTGTGCAGTTCGACCAAATCTCATGAAATCATCTTTTGGACTGCGACCAAAACGCATAAAATCAGTTTGTGGACTTCGACCAAATCTCATAAAGTCTGCTTGAGGATTGCGACCAAATCTCATAAAGTCCGCTTGAGGATTGCGACCAAAGCGCATAAAGTCTGATTGTGGATTTCGTCCAAAGCGCATAAAGTCTGATTGTGGATTTCGTCCAAAACGCATGAAGTCGGCTTGTGGATTCCGCCCAAAGCGCATAAAGTCAGTTTGTGGATTTCGACCAAATCGCATAAAGTCATCTTTTGGACTGCGACCAAAACGCATAAAATCATCTTTTGGATTACGCCCAAAACGCATAAAGTCTGTTTGTGGACTTCGACCAAAGCGCATAAAGTTGTCGCCACGCGAGTCACGTCCACCCACAGTGCTACGTTCAAAACGCTCACCCGGCTCTTTATCATAGTACAATTCATTTTCTTGGTCTAGACTTTGTCCATTTGGCAATTCCTCCAAGTGTCGCTTACCAAAACGCATAAAACTGTCGTTAAGCGTATTACGCCTTCCCTCCGTTCCGGCCTCGTCCGTTTGAGTGTATGGCATCTTTGATGGCTCATGATTTTTCTGAAGACGTAACGTTACCAAATTATTTCCATAGTCGACATCCATAGCTGATATGGGGTAAGTTAATTCCAAATCTGTTTGTTGTAGTTCACTCGACGGGCCACGCTCGCTATTCTCAACACCATCAGTAGCAACCGCGGGTAAAAAACCCGAATTTTTGGCATCATAGGTTGTTTTCAATGCATTTAAATTGTAAAGCGGATTTTCGACAAATTCGCCTTTTATGGGCAACAATTGCAGCTGATGCAGCACCAGCAGATAACACAGTAATGTCAATGCCATTTTGCGACTTTGAAAAAGTAAGGCTGTAAGCATAAAAATAATGAAATTGTTCTAATTAATAAGTAAGTAAGTAAAGTTTTTCACCATTATAATTGAGCATTATATCTGAGTATGTACTAAGTTAATTTTCAAACATTTGCTGGCTGCGTTAGCGCCTTGTGCATCATAGCAAGTGTTAATTAAACGAAAAAATATTTATGCGAAAATCTGCAAGTAGTCAAATGCGACATGAAGGAGTGTTGTTGCTTGTCTGCCTATCCAGTCTCACATAAAGAAATTGAAGAAGAAGAAGCTGTGACAATTTGTTGCTGCTCTTGTTGCAGTACTCTTCGTATTGTTTCATGTATGGTAGGAGTGGGAGTGAGATGGTGTGGCGTGTGCATGCTGATGAATGTCGTAGGTGTTGTTTTGTATGGCAAGTGCGAGCGGACACGCCATTAGCCGCAGCTTATTACGGCTTTAGGATTTTGTGGCTGCGGTCGTTCTTCAAGTTTACGATAGCAACAACGACAGCTAATTTTGATGTTGCCGACGCTATTATGGTTCTTTCTGGTAATTGAAAGGTTTTCGCACATTATCTGCATAATTTTAATGCGCTTTCGCTAAATTTTCATACTTGTGATGGATGCTTTCAAACTTTATTTGAAAAGTTGCACTAATGCGCATTAATATAAAATCTTGACGTGTGACGCATTTGTTGTTAGCCAAGTTAAGAACTTACTTTTAACAACATTCAACTTTCTTAAGCTGCAAAATAGCAAAAAAAAAAAAAAAAAAAACAATGTGCGAATAATGGTAAAAATTTGTGAAGATTTGTTTTTTAAAATGCAAATTCAATAAAACGACGCACAATGTAGCAATTGAATTGTTGACTTAATCAACAATGAGTTGGTCAACGCATTGTCATCAGCAGCGACACCTCCCTGTGTATGACGGTCTATGAACAGTGGCAGTCGGTGGGAATGGTGCCACTTAAATGTTGAATTGTAAAATATTGACGCTTAACTTCAAGCGCGACAATTTCAAAAGATTTTCCATAAAAGCCAAAAAAAAATTAACACAAAAAGAAAAAAATGAATCTTCATTAATGCTGTGTATAATTTGCAAACTTTTGCATTGCCAATTGTGCAGCATTAAAGGCGAACTAGAACAGCAAGTCTATGTCATAATCATAAACTTGCCATTAAATTGCATACAAAGTTGTAAATTTGCATAGGTAAAAACAAATATTAACGCGTGAGTGAGGTAGGCAGACAGACAGCAATAAAAATCGCACTTTGTGTTTGCAGATGAACGACCGCCCAAGCAATTTGTCTTGATTTTATGATAATTTGGCAATTCGTGTCTTCATTATGAGTGTTTCGGCAGTCAATCTGTCAAGTCAATCAAGCAGTGTCGCAAGTCTCTCAATGAGTTAGTGAAGTGTAATTGACGAAACTCCAACAACGCATCATTTTCAGTGAGTTGAGTGTTAACTGTTTCTATTGTTTTTTTTTGCAGTGTTATTTACTCGTACTCATTATACCATATGGGACACTCTTGGACAGGGTATATTAAATTGGTCTCAAGCCAAATGTGTAAAAGACATCTAAGGAAGGGAGTAAGAACTAATAAATTATATAAAGAAATCATCAGATTACCCTACTAACTACAAACTACAACTTGTCTTAAGGATTTAGCAAACCTGTACCTTGAAAATTTCATAGCCCAAAACATTTCCTTCCTTGTTTTACATTTTAATACATATATTTTGTTATATATACTAAAATAAAATATTTTTTTTTAGTTTCCAGGTAAGACACTTTCTACTTGACGATGATGACTATATGTGCAGCGAACTATAGTGTCGAATATACTCGACTACACCACTCTTACTTATTTTTCGCTTCGATAAGCTGAACCGTCAATGGTAAAATATTTTGTTGTCTTTACTCTACAGTGCATAAATAATTGCATTGCGTGCAATAGGTGGAGTACTCTGCGTTAAGTCAAATATGTTTACTTCTTTGTATGTTTATTTAACGTAGTCAAGCGACAAAATGTCGAAATTCGCACTAGGCTCAGATAAAAAATTATGATTTTTATTTCCAAAAAAAGCATAGCCAACCCATTTAACGCCAAACCTTTATTACCGACGGACATTCCAAAATACCAGCTCAAATTTTAAATAATATGTTTTTGTTACATACATAAACGACAAAATTTTTGATGATGTCCTTTAAATAAGACAAAATCCTCCTTAAATTACAAGGCACTTAAAATTCATCATAAAAATAAAGCCAAACTGATATTCTCTGCTAAAGCAAGAATTAAAAAGTATTTGCATACAATTTGCTTTACAAAGGTGTAAGATTTGACAATAATTTGATTATGAAACATAACACAAACAAATACAATGAAATACACTCAGTTGAATATTTCAAGCGTTTTCAATAATTTGACATATTTGAAATTTGATATTTTAAGCGAGGCATTGTTGTTTCTTCTGTTTTTCTTTTTCTGAAAAATTAATCACATTTGCATATGACAACGCCAAAGTGATGCGATACGTTTGATGTTGTCTGTATTACATATACCTATATATTCTTTTTCAGAAGTGTAACTTGTCGCGTCAACCACTCTTGTATTGTGGGCCTGCACATGCAAAGCATTTAAGAAACATTTGTTATATAAAAACAGCACATTTGTGTTTATTTCTTAGTTATCGTACTATTGTAGCAGCAGGCAAAGACAAATGATGGTAAAAGTATTTACTGTTTTTTTTCGCCGTCGGCCTGAGTCTGGTCAAAACATTCGCATTCGTGCATTTGACGACGTGTTGCGCCTTCATGACGCCTTTGCTGGCCCCAAAGGTAAACATTGCTACTTGTCAGCAATAAATCAAAAATAAAAAAAGAATTCTCGCATTAAGGATTTTTGCACACCGTTTTGTTCTTTTCTATTGTATTTGTGTGTAAATATTTTTTCCATTAGAATTCAACAGAGTCAAGTTTCGCGACAGCAAATGAAAATGTAAAAGTGCTTTGCAGTTTTGTCTTCCCTAAAGTGCAACATAAATAATTCAATTTGCCTTCGATTCACTGCATGGACAGGCAAACTAGTTCAGCACATAAGGACCAACATGTGTGTCGGCTTTAAGGCTAATCATAAGTTTGCTTAATTTTGTATCTTTTGCTTTGTAGAAGTTTCGAGAAATTGTTGTTTTAATAAAAATGTTAATTTGCGTGGAATCTGACTTATGCTTATATTGTGTCGTTGGAAGGATCGGCCAAAAATTAAGTTTTAGTTTTAAAAACGCTTTGATTTTAGACCTATCATATAGCTGTCTCAGGCACAATCGGCAAAAATTAAATTTTTCTTAGAAAAACTTTTCAAAATTTGCTATTACGTGTTTTTTGAACCCTTGGAAATATTACAAAGTTTTATACGTATCATAGGCGGTGGCCCATTTAGAGAAAAACTGACAAAATACGATTTCTCTGAAAGCCGATGAAGTAGAAGATTGCAAAATGCAGTCTAGTATGATTCATTGCTTCTTTTCAAACAAATTAGAAAATTAGAAATTATTGAAAAAACTATAAGAAGGATTTTCCAATAAGAGTAATTGGGAAAATGCTTGCAAGAGTATATAAGTTTCGTCAAAGTCAAAAATGGTTTATTATTTCAAGTCAAGTTAGAAGTTACAATAAAGTTTTTAATTTTTAAGTACCATTCGGGCACTCAGGGCGGAAAGATTTGTTGTAATGCGGGCGTAAAATTAAGCTCAACCGTCTTATGATCCGATTTGAATCGATATTTAAGAATCTTTATTATAAAAATCTCGTATGAAAGAACGGATAGCAAGATGTTTAATATGTACTGGGTTGATGATTCGAATTGCGGAATCAAAACACATTTTTCGTGCAGATTTAAGTCAAATTATCTCACTTGACATTTTGGATGCAGCACTTTTTTTTAAATTTTTATAGAATCACAAGGTTAATTAGCGTAATAAAATGTACTTTAACCACGTATCTAAATTAGACTGATAAACTTACTGCATTACAAAACGTTAAAGAAAATATCCATTTAATAAAAAAAATTAAATATTTTCTGATATACTTCATTATACCAATTTTACACTCACCTATATAATTAAACACACAAAAATTCGTTAAAATGTATTCAATTTAGAAAATAAAGCATTTTAATTAACAAAACATTGAATTTTCTTATGAATTTAGTATCCTTATTAAGATTTAATAATACAGCACTTTTCTTGTTGAGCAAACCGGAAGTATTTTTACGGCACTTGTTGCCTGTACGAATGTGAAACAATTCTGAGTTGGTGTTTGACAAAGCATCCTATTTTATATCCTTTGAGAGCAACGAGCAGCAAACAACAGTAACAGGATCAACAGCGCAGCAGCAAATATCTGTAACACAACAACAAAAGCAACAACATTGTTAATAACGACGAAAGCTGCCGCAAATGGGCGGTTTGGTGAACAGATGAAAAGAGCAACAAGTGCGTGGTTCCACGAAGCATGTTAACTTTATGTTAATGTAAAGGCACAGTTGTGCATAACAATGCATTGAACCTGCTGTAAACTCACTGTAAAGCAGCCACTAAGGCTTATTGAAACTGGAAATTAAAAAAATAAAATTAAATAATGAATCAATTGTTAAATTGCAATTTTGTAATAATATTTTTTCTACTGCGCTTTATAACAGTATCTATGAAGAGCTGTTTTTCATAAAACCCATTGCGCGCCCAAAAAATACGCAGTTTATAGAACAAACAAATATGTTTATTTTTAAAAAGAGTTTATTACACAAACAAATAAATATGTACACTATAAATATATACATTATAGTCTTATATACATTCCACAAAAGTTGATTTGTCATTGTGCAAAAAAAATAAAAACATAAAATAAAAAAAAACACGAACTTTAATCTTAAAAACCTTGACAGTGGACACGCGGCCACACATTGGACTTTGATATGATTGTTATGACGACAGCAGCTTGGCCAACAAGCAAACAAAAACAAAATGTTACAAATTGAAATGAAAAGACTAACACACATATTTCATAAGAATGCATTGCAGTTTTCATTGTTTGCTCTATAGACAAGAGTTGCTGTTTTTGGTATCTTTTTTTCTATTTGTTATTTGCAAACAGCGGTTTTTTCTCTCCTTACGACGCCGTTTGGTTTGTTATTTAAGCTTAATATGCAAATCGCCCACAGATCAGTAACGCCCATTTTGCGGTCAGGCGCCAACATTGTGCACACACACACAGTCACTAACTTGCGTGCCTGGCGACGCACGTCCAATTAGCTTCTTGCCTACGTGTTTGTATGCAGGATAATTTGCTATTTTCACACTTAACTAACATTTATGAGCTTTTATGGCCATGCAACCGGATACATTGTGGCGCCTTTAACTTAGAATGTTGCTCTGCCCGAAGTTGAAACGCGCAAGGGGGCCAGACGACAATGGGCGCACGTAGTTTGTTGCCTTGATGGCCGTGCTCTTGAATTGTTGGGCGTTCAAGCAAATGTGTCCTTACATTTGGCAAGTAATCTTTATTTTTTTTTTTTATGTTTTTGTGCTTTGCCAAAAGTTTCGATGTGAAACTTTTCAGTTTGTAATTACAAGCAAAGGTACATTTTTGAAATGTTCAATTTAGTTTATTGACGGCCTACGATATAAATTTGAGTTTGAATGCGAATTCTGTGGCAACGCAGGAAGTTGATAAACGTTGTTGTTGTTTTTTATATCTTCTTTTATTTCATGAATGATTAGGGAAATATCGTAGATGAAATAGAACACAATGAAAATTGCATGTTCATGCTTAACTATATAGTATTGTATGCAAATGAAACGTTTTTATAGGTTTTTATGTCTTAAACCAGTTACCTACTTTTCATATGTAAATCAATGTTTAAGCAATATAAAGTATTCAATAACATAGCAACAAATAAACAATAGATACTACGATACATAAAGCAAAAACAGATTCAAGTTCAAGGTATGCTTTGCGACGTCTGAACTTTAATCGACAGCCGTCGAACGACGAGCGCTCAAAATTGAAATCTAGACTTCGTTATGACTGTGCAGATTCATGGCTGTGAACAAAATGCTTAAAAGACGACAAACTAACGCTCGACAACGCGTTAAATTATCTAAACATATGCATGTATGTGTGTATGTATCTTAGATCCATATACTATGATGTCAATGTCAGTTATTTGAATGCTTTTGTCGCGTGTTTAGCTCTTAAATTTAACTTATAGCATCACTTTTGTGTTCGAAATTAGTTAAATAAAACTAACAAAATGATTTCTTCAACAGTTTCTTTGCCATTACGTTTTAGCCTTTCAAATTATTTGCCTGGAACACATTTTCCTTTGTCGCAACGCCAAATTACAATGAAATCAATGTAATGAAGACATAAAGGTAAATATTTGAGTTACTTAAACCAAAAAAAAAAAAAAAAGAAACCAGTTATATTACCAAATATTCACGCCTCGTGCGTTGTTGTTAATTACACATTGTTATGAACTTATGGTCACTTGTTTTTGCTCGCAATCAGTCACAGTTGAAAACATTGCATTCGCTTTCCACTCAACGGCCGTGAAGTTTTGTTGACTAATAAAAAATGTCTGACTTCATTTCCTAAACTTTGAACCTTTTAATGTCTTGTAACAACTTGAAATGTTTCACATGCCGCTCGTTAAACGCGCAATAAGCTAGAAAGCTTCTAACGTAAGTATAAAAAGCTTAAAACAAATGACGCCAACCTTAACTTCTCAACGCTAGCGCAACTTTTTTTTTTTTGCTCATGTGCAAAAAAGACAAGTAATATAAAAAATAAAAACAAATGTGCAAATTGTTTTCGAAGCGGAAGCAATCGACGTTCCAAGATGCTACCGCCGTTTATCTCTCCTCACACGATCAGCAGCAGCAGCAGCAGCATTTTGGCAGGGAAAGCGAAATAGCGAAAAACCCCTGACCGACACCGATCGAACGAGCGAATGAACGTACATTTAACGTGTCTTGTGCCCCTGACAATTGTTGTGCTAAACTTTGGGTCGTGTCGTCGCCATCGTTCACTTAGTGTAATAGTTGCGCTGCTTACCTCAGCTCTGCTCAGCCCAGCTCACCTCAGCACAGCTCAGTTTTCAGCTCTGCGTTTGTGTCACTGTGTCTGAACGTATCTCAGCTCAAATCTACCTATGGCTTTGTACTTGTGTGTATGTGTGTGCTAAGCTAAAGCTTACAGATACAACAGTTTTTTTTTGTTTTCTTTTTTTTTATTCGTTAATAAAAATTTTTCTTCTCAACTTTGTTTTCATTTAGTATGAGACTCTTTACCAAAAATTTGAAGCAGAGTTTGTTCAGTTTGTATTTAGCATTCGTTGCGTGCAGAAACATATCGTCGGGAATTTGTAAAAATCGTGGCTTACAAAAAGATCTTACTTTATTTTAAAGTAGAATTGGAAACGTTTTCAAATTTCAAGAAATAAGTATGCAAATATTAATTTAAGTGATATAATTTCTATACTACATTTCAAATAAAGCTTGAAAAACATGTTTGCGCTGTAAAATAATTTTTATATTAATAATTGAATATATTTTTCTTTGATTGTTGACATTTAAATTTTACACAAATATAAAAATTGTTGGTTGCCTTTGTGCATTTTTCGTGCATTTATAGATAGAAAAATCAAAATTTATTTCTTAAAAACAAACAAATTAACGAATTTCAATTGGAACAAATGTGTCTGTCTTTTTTCAAGACTTTTTGCAATCACTTGACACAAAACTCGTTACAGAAAAAAAAAACACAAACAAAATATATCTATAAACATGTTGATAACTCACGATTTTTGTGCATTTCAACGCTTCGTTTTAAGCCAACTGTCGCTTTTGGCAATAAACCACAACTTTAGACATTTTTAGCCATTAATTCAATTATATATATATATATATATGTATATAAATTTAAATAAAATATCTTAAATGTGGTTGTCTTTGCATCTTATCCGACAACGATCACAACAAACGACAACAGCGACAAGCAAACTTTTCCCGAATTGTGTGACCTGACCGCCTGCCAGGCGTTGCATAAAGTCGACATATGCAGACATGAAGATTTTCCGCTTTAACAATGCTGTCACATAATTTTATATGATATTATCATATACTGTTTGCATATTGAATACCAAAGTACTTATAATTAAAAGCAAAACAACAAACAATCAAAGCGCCAAGGCACAATTTTTAGAGGACAATACTTTTTCGAGATTCGACTGAGAGAGTTACAGTAGTACCTACACATTATCTATGATCCAAACTAGGGCAGTATCTGAAAACTTTTGAACATGAAACTTTCGTTCTTGAATTCCTTCTTAATTGAAAAGTGTGCGAGTAACGATCGATATAAAAGTGCATACACACATACATATTCGTTTATTGCTAAACTGAAGTAACCAGAACAAATTGTGCTATTAAAATGCATGGAACTTTATTTCTATCGTAAAGAATATTTAATGTCAGCATAAAACATACATTGAATTTCATGTCCAAACCATAAAATTAAAATGCTATAAACTCGACAGTCAAAACCTTTTCGATAAGCAAAAGTTGGTTGCTATTAACGAAAAGGGTTAATAAGCTGGTTGCAATTAGCGACGATAGAGATAAAGACGTTTGTTGCTTAAGTCTTTTGATTTAGTATAGAAAAAACAACTATTAAAAAAGTGTTTACAACAAAATGCTTTAAGCTTTTATTATTAAAAGCAATATTAATGTTTTTGTGACATTGTTGTTTTTTTATTGTTTTTGTTTTTGTAACAAACTTACTTTTTAACAAGCTTATTTATCAACTATTAGATTTAATTGATGCGATCTTGGCCAGCACATGTCAGTTTGCATTTATAAAGGTTACTAGGACAGAGCAATTAAAAATTACATAAGTGATCTTAAAAGCTTATTGATGTGTATCTTAAAAGTAAATCATTGAAACCGTTAATTAAGTAATTTATAATAATATTGAAATGATTAAATGAACGCCAACCGCAGCAAACCACCTTGACTCCTTTTTTCCACCCACACGCACACACACATTGCAAATTCCTGCCACACAATTTGCGCACTGCCAAGAAAAATATTGCCATAATTTATACAAACTAAAACTGCCTGCGAGCATTCGTGCCACTTGAGTGCGCTTACAAGCTCACTATCATGGCACATGTGTGTACATGTATCGCATTGCCGCGACAGGGTTAAAAATGCCAAGTGTGCTTTACACAAGCGGCACAACTTTTGTGGCAAGAAAAAAAAATAAAAAAACAAATACCGACGCGTTATTTCGCAATGTCTGCTTGTAAGACGGTTAACGATTTCGCTAACTTTGTAACATAACTAAAAACTGTACGAGCATTCGGCGTGCACATTCGTACATTTGTGCCGGTGATTGTCGCATGAATTTCATCATCATCATCGTCATCATAATCATCTTGTTAGTGTTAACTGTTTCTAGCCTACGATTAACATTGATGCATGCTAACTGGACCATGGCTGTCAAACTGGTCTTTGGCCGCTTCAATAAAATGTTGTTATTTTTCATTGCGCATACGCAATGTGTCACACACTATGCGATTTTGTCGCTTAGACTTGATTATCTTATGGCCAAGATCAACCCAATTATAGTGCACTTGACTAAAAGTTAGTTTAACTTAAATACAGTTAAATTCCATTTTATAGCGCCATGACGTCAAAGCCAAAATTTGAGTTCGAGAAGGATCCGATTGTGACAATCGATCAAGTTAATGAGGCTGATATTGATCGCGTTGCGGAAAGCTTCAAAGGACGCAGTCTCTTTATCACCGGTGGCACAGGTTTTCTAGGGAAAGTGCTCGTGGAGAAACTATTGCGGTAAGCATACCTGCCGCAGCATTATGGCATTAATAAATATATTGTTGTTGCCTGCGCAATGTTTATGTTGTTAAACCAAACTAATTGTGCGCACACGTCATGGCGATTATTATTAATAAATTTACAGTTCGTGCGGTGAATTGAATAAAATTTATTTGCTCATACGGCCAAAGAAGGGCAAGGATCCGCAAGAGCGTATTAAGGAAATATTTAACAATGTGGTAAGTTAACACACATATGTACATGTATTACACAATTGTTAGTGTGTTAGTGAGCGTGTGCGTGTAAAATTATTACAAATTAATGTTTTACATGCTTGCAGCTCTTCGATTCGGTAAAACAGCAACGTGGCGAAGCGAAAATTCTTAGTCAGGTAAAATTACATTGCGCAAACAAAATCGAGAACATTATTTTATATTTGTGTCTGCCGCACAGGTGGTTGCTATCGGTGGTGATGTGATGCTGCCTGGCTTGGGCATCTCCGAGCACGATTTGGAAGTACTGCGCAACGAAGTCTCCATCGTTTATCATTGTGCGGCTACTGTGCGGTACGCTTAAGTCATTATTTGCTTATATAAGTTCACTTTATTACACAGAATTATATAAATTACTTTATGACAGCTTTGACGAACCGCTCCGCAATGCGGTCTTTATGAACACACGCGGCACCAAGTATGTACTCAATTTTATTTAATTTAATGCTTTATTTAACATATATGATTTCAAAAACAATAAGATACATGTTGGAGTTGGCCGGCACCATTAAGCATTTGGACTTCTTTGCGTATGTATCGACCGCTTATTGTCATTTGCATGTTAAGACACTGTATGAGAAGCCATACGATCCGCCAGCGAATCCGCACAAAGTCATGCAGGCCTGCGAGTGGCTGACGGATGATGAAGTTGCGCTAATCGAGAAAAAAGTGCTCGGCGATATACCGAATACGTATGCGTACACCAAATCCTTGGCCGAGGCTTTGGTTGTAGAGAAATTCAGTGAATTGCCAGCGGTCATTCTGAGACCCTCAATTGTCATACCGATTTGGAAGGAACCGATACCCGGCTGGACTGACAATATCAATGGACCAACGGGCTTGCTGATCGGCGCGGGCAAAGGCGTCATACGTACCATGTACTGTAACTCATCGGGTTTTGGTGACTTCTTGCCCGTGGACGTTGCCGTAAATGGCATACTTGTCGCCAGCTGGCGTAATATCATGAAGGGCACCGATGACACAAATCGCGTCGCACATATGACCAGCTCGAATGACATTAAAGTCTCATGGGCCGAGATTATCGAACTGGGTCGTTGGGTTATTGAGAACAAGGTACCGTTGAATGGTGTCGCTTGGTATCCGGGCGGGTCAATGAAGTCAAACTATTGGGTACACTACATTTGCATGATACTCTTCCATTGGCTGCCGGCATTGTTCGTCGATGCGCTCCTTCTGCTCTTCCGCTATCCACCAGTGTAAGTACGATCGTTCAATAAACTTTACTATAACTTTATCATGGCTTCTGTGCTGCAGCTTGTGTCGTGTACAGAATCGTATTTACAAGGGATTTGAAGTTTTTGAATATTATGCGAATAATGTGTGGAACTTTGACAACTCGGAGGCTGTTAAACTACGCAAACTAATGAATAGTAAGGAACGTGTCACTTATGTCATTGAGAAAATCGATCTTGATTTGATTGACTACTTTACACAATGTGTACTTTGCGCACGTCGTCTGATACTGAAAGAATCTGATGAATCTATACCGGCAGCTAAACGACACATGAAAGTGTAAGTTAATAATTGTTCCTTTCTATATAAAGACATGCATATAACAACATACTTTGTGTTTACAGCATGTGGGTTGTAGACAAGATCGTTAAAGGCTTTTGGATCTTTGTTTTTGGATATGTACTCTACAAATGTTTCTTTGCCAGTTGCTTCACGAGCTCAACACTCGGCCATCAACCCATTGATGCGTTGTGAATTTGCAGTTTTCCTTAACTAAATAACTTTTTTCATTAACTAAAAATATGCGCTTTGAGCCAAAATGTGTCCCTGACCTAAATTTCTTTAGTTTTAGAATATTGTGTAAATTAATTTTTGTTATTGTTGTTATAATAACTGTGTTGCTGCCGCGTCAGAAAAAGGACAATGCGCCACGCTGGTACGTTAAATCGATCGCAGTTGTAGAATAAATTACTTTTAAGCGGTGCTGCTTTATTGTTAGTGTAAAATGTACAAAACAAAACAAAAAAATGTTTTTAATAAAATTAAAAGCAAAAAAAAAAAACATTTGAATATTTCCAATCAGCTAATGCGATTTCATGTTTGATTTTTCAGGGTATTACATAATCACTCAGTTCTTAGTAGCAAAATTTTAAAATTTTCATTGTAGTTCCGACAAAATGCGAGGTGAGTGCAGACATACCATACACAAAGAAAGCTCTCATACGAGTTCAAAATTTCAACGATTTACCAGAATTCATTTTGTTCTTAAAACCATAATTTTGAAGCTGTCTGTGACTAAAGCTTTCACTGTAATATTATTGAGACACACAGCTCTAGTAATAATAAATTTTTTATTAAACTTTAGTGTTGTCATTGCTACCACTAATTGCTTTATTGACAAAGGTTTCTTCAGACAAGCCCGTCAGAAATTACGCGTCGGAGTTGTACTATGCCAGTTCCCACGGAAAACTAACAGAGAACTTTGTCATATCGCCGTTTGCGATTCGGGCTTCGCTATCGCCGATTTATATGGGCGCGTTGAACGAAACGAAGGATGAACTGAAGAATGGCTTGCACATCACGTGCCACACGAAAAAGGAACTCGCACAGAAAATGCATAGTTTATTGATTCAGAGCGAAACTCAACTAAACGGCTCATTGTACTTTGCAAATGGCATAATTATAAACAAGAATTTTCCGGTTTTTCCGCGTTTTAGAGTTTTAGGTTCAAAGTATCTACAGTCTGATTTGGCATCGATGAATTTTAGTCCAGAAAAAGCTGAAAATAATGCCAAGGCAATAAACAAATGGATTAAGTATAAAACTAAAAATCATATCGAAAATATCGTCGAACCAAGTTCACTTCTTCCAAGCACAAGTATTTGGGTGCTTGATGCGACATATTTTAAACCCAAATGGGGTATACCATTCGACATAAATACCGAAAAGGTTAAATTCCGTCCCAGTCTAGGTAAAAAAGTGCAGGTCAATATGATACACAATAAAAACGGAAATGTGGTGCCGTACGGTTTTGTTGAGGATCTGAATTCCCATGCAGTTGAATTGCCGTTCGAAAATCAGAATCTTAGAATATTAATCATCTTGCCGTTGCGAAAGAACGGGCTCAACATCGTCACTGCGAAATTAAAGCACAAAAAAATTCGTGCCATTTCTGCGAAACTAAACAAAACGAACGTATACGTACAGTTGCCAAAGTTTAAAATCGAATATGGTACTTCTCTGAAGAGGCCTTTAGAACTTGTTGGCATTAAACAAATATTCTCTAAACCAGATTTAAGTTCAATTAGTCCCAATCAAAATGAACTTCGTGTATCGGATGTGACCCACAAAGCTGTAATTGATATCGATGAGAAGAGCGCAGAGCAGCTAAATGGTAAGCGTTTCAAAAGCAATTTCAAATTATTTTCTTAACGAGTGTTTATTATTTAGTAGCACGTTCCCAAACATCCACAAAACCACCACAAAAGTTTATTGTCGATCATCCATTCTTTTTTGCAATCAAAACGCTGAAAACTATTTATTTGACCGGACATGTGGCAAAAATTTGAACACAAACTTTAAAATTTACTTTAAATTTTATATCCAAATACAATGAATATTTTAAAATTTCAATTTGCATTTGATTTATTAATAACAATAATCATAGACATGTTTATAAGTGTGCCTTTTACGTTACATGTTCCTTCGTATAAGAAAACAAGTACAATATAGTCGAGTATACA
The DNA here is from genome assembly GCA_034638295.1 of Phortica okadai. Taxonomy (NCBI): domain Eukaryota; kingdom Metazoa; phylum Arthropoda; class Insecta; order Diptera; family Drosophilidae; genus Phortica; species Phortica okadai. Next base: position 9,041,031 of record CM067851.1, read on the forward strand.
GTTTCCCGGAAACATCGGAGACAGAGGGGCAGGCAGGGCTCAGTCAATTTCTCTTGGCGTTCTGATCAATATATGTACATATATACTTTATGGGGTTCCCCTCTTTTTTTTTTTTTTACAAACTACGGGTGCAAGACGTTGGGGTAGCTCCAACTACTTCCAACTTCCTTAAAGCTACTAATAAGATAAACTATTAACAAAGAGTGCTGGATACTCCGTTAATCGATAATCAATTAATTACTTAAGGTTAGTAGAGAAGCAGTTCTCCATTAAACTAAAATATCTATTTTAATACATGCATAAAACACGAAAGGAGTCATGCTCTAAGTATGTCGATCTGCATGTGCTGAGACAGATCGGTCTAAAATTCCTGGTTATTCTAGCAGGGACACTGAACTGTATATATGCCAACAATGTAGGGGAGAATATTAAGCCATTAACTAGGTTATGTATAAACAAAGTACCGAGCATAGTTCTACGACTAGACAAATTAATAAGCTTCAGCCGACTACTGTAAGAAGGAAGGCGAACACAGGAGTCCCAATGTACATTCCTAAGAGAAAACAGAAGAAACTGTTTCTGAACAGACTCAATTTGGTTCTTATACTTTTCACACTGAGGATCCCAAACACACGATGCATATTCCAAAATGGGCCGTACTAAAGAAGTGTAAAGCAACTTAGTTGTGTACGGGTCATTAAATTCCTTGGACCATCTTTTGATGAAACCCAGTACGCCTTTAGCCTTATTAACGAACAGCGAAATATGTGAAGCGAATTGAAGTTTTGGATCCATCAAAACACCAAGGTCATTAAACTGAGAGATACGTTCAAGGTACAAATTATTTAACTTGTATGTACGTGCAAACATTTAGTTTTTTTCTATAATATGGCATTAGCTTGTGTGAGAGGGATTGTCTCCCTACGATCAGATTGGAGCAGATTCTGCTGATCAATAGAATTCACAGTCAGACATAATATCACGTCATCAGCATACATTAAAACATGGCAGTGCTTGATCACAGTAGGCAAGTCATTAATAAATACATATAATAAACTACCTTTTATTGATTTTAGTTTTCTTGGGCTAACTTGAAATTGCTGGCTAGCTCAATATTGTTTCGAGTTGCACCTGCAGTTGAGATAGGTCAATGTTTGTGACTTCCCTAAATTCGGAGGTATTGCGTTTTACAATACCGATAACTGCAATGCATCGCCACATCGCTAGTTCTCAGGTGTTGGTAAATAGTAAAAGTGCTCGCCGAAATGCAGTGCTGCCACTTGTGTATTAAGAAAGCAGGACAGCTAAAGCGAAATTTGAGAACGGAAACGGAAAATGAGACGGTTTAAGTCCAAATTAAATAAAAAATACAATTTTACAGCTTTGCTTGAAAAACTATCTAATTGTACAAATATATGTTATGTAAATAGGTATACTTATATTATATACATATGTTTAGGAACAGGCCGTCTTGAGGATAAGATATCTTTTAATCAATTTTCCCGCAAATACTACCACGCACTGTAGCTTATTAATTTTAAGTAAAATAATTTGAATTCCAGAACCCGAGGTTGGCCGCATGACCAAAATACTTATACGTCATGTGTTACGAACCAAAAAGGACAGTTTAGTCCGCAAAAAAAAAAAAGAAGCAGTACTGTCCAGAATTTATTTTTTTTTTATTTTGATAACCCGAATTAATTATAGTTTCCGTTAATTATAATTAACGATTCGCGAAATTATTAACAGACAACTTGAAAATGAACCAAATATAGTGAATCGAATTGAATTTTTGCCGCTTACATGTTTATACAATTGAACAATAACGACAAGACGACGACTTCAGCAAACGCAAATACAATTCAATGAATGCTTTGTTTGTTTGCTGCTTTCGCTCGGCTTGGGATTGTGTTAGTGGTTAGCTAAATTCTACTTTGGTTAAAAAAAAACTATTGCGTCACCGTTTACCCGGTTATTTGGGTTATCCGTACGTTTATTCCACCTTTCCATCTTTACGCGAAAGAGATCAGCTGACGTAGAAAACTAGAGCATTAGATAAATTCTAATAGTAAAAGCGATGGCTGCAATAACAACACCCGCTGGTACCTTGGAGGGGACCCTAAGCAAATGGACTAATGTGATGAAGGGCTGGCAATATCGGTTCTTTGTTTTGGATGAAAATGCCGGACTTCTTTCATATTACACCGTAAGTATGAATGATTTTAGATTTAGATATAATTGTTGTGTGTGTATTAGCGCGCTTGCACGACACGTGACCTTGACCATCATCAGCAGAGGATTTGTAATTTTTGCCAAGCTGTAAAACATTTGCAATTCAGTTGCCCAACGCATTAGTGATTTGTCGCCAAATACATATGCATATATGAATATACATATGTAGGTACGTGTGCCTTTTTAAGTCTTACTCATTGTGTTTAATATAAAGGCAGCGTTTGTATAGGCGAGGCAATTAATCTTATCGCATAAAATTTTCTTTTGTGAGCGTATTTAATTCTTATTTCGCCTTTTTCTTTTTGATAATAATAAGCAAAAAGATTTCAATTAAAATGATTAAAAGCTCAAAAGTTATGAACAATAGCGCCATTAAATTAAAATAAAAAATATAAATACTTTATTAACCTTTGCTGGTTTCATACTACTAGTACTAGTAAAAACTCATTTATTATGTATTTATACTGTCAAGCAAAATAAGCATTTGTTATCAGTCTAATTGGCACTGATGCGTAACAACTATGAAGTTGCGGCTTTCTTCAGCGACGCATCCTTTTTTTGTGATTTATTTTTGGTATAGGATTTTTTATAAAAGTCATAGAAACCATAAAACATTGCAAGTACAACAACAACATAATATCCTAACACAATATCTGGAATTTGACAATTTCGTTTAATAAACACGGCCTGGATCAGTATCAATGTGAATTGTATCATCTGTATGACTGTAATTGATTTCTTTAGAGGCAAAATACGACGAACTATTTTGTCATCAGCTACAGCTGCTATCAGATAATATAGGTACATAAAGATGTGTACAACGGAGTTCAGCAATAACGGATAGCACGCTATGTAACCTATTGTAAAAATGCGTTATATGTGAGATTAAACAAAGTCGTAGTCAATAAGTACTCACCATTCAAGTTGTGATTTATCATTAGAAATATAAGTGTCACCGTCGAACAGTGATGAAAGACATGCAATGGTGAAACTTGATTTTGTTTCTTGCGTAACACAAAAACCACAGTTTCCGTTAGTTCTATCAATTTCAGCCAGAACAAGAAATATGTTAAATCAAAGTATCTATCTAGTTCTTCCGGTGTTACAGGCAAAATTTCACAGTTCCAGAAACTAAAAACCTTATATTTGGAACCTACAAGTATCTAATAAATAAAAATATTATAAATAAATGTTCTTATTTAAAATCTATCATCAAATGACTTACCTCCTTAATAACGTATATGCATGCGACCACTTGTATAAGATTATAAAATACCATAAACGTCTTAAATTGAAACGGTTGCCGCCGTTCCATTATTCTAAAAGTAAAATTCATTACATATTTGTATACATTTAACCATGAGCACATTTATTCTAATAGCTACTGAGACGAGACATTTGCCATTACGACATAATTAAGTAATACATCTGCACACTTACTTTGGTCCAAGCCATAGTACAAAATATAGGTATGCACTTAAAATGGCAAACATAATCCATGGTGTTCCATAAAAAAATGGTTTTTCGTAGTTCCGCAATGCATCAACTACAAATTTCTGTTCACATCATTCAACTTTAATATATATATATATATGTAATTCACCTGCATCCTCCATTTTTTAGACCTGAATTAAATTAACTTAATAATTTGTACTAAATATTTTTTTGCTAGCGTCGAGTCCTTTGGTTTTAGAGTCCTTAGATAGTTTAGATTAGTTACATGTACGTCGTCCCATTGATCGTAATCCAATTGCGAATAAAACTTGAAACTACGCGTCCAACAATCGATGAACGTTTAAGCGCGAAACCGATTTGCGATTACATATAAAATCTAAAAGGTTTTACAGTTCGCATTTTCATTTAAATTTGTGGAATTCATTAAAGTACTGAAAGTCCAATGTACGAAAACCGATTTCAAACTAAGCATTCACTACTTCAACCCAAACAGACATGTTTATATATTCTGTTTTACCTTTGATTTTATTTTTTAATTCTTTTAAAATACAAGTATATATAATTACATAAATATATTTCGCGCTCTTTTTTTTTTTATATATCCAGTCCAAAGAGAAGATGATGAAAGGTGTACGACGCGGTTGTGTACGCTTGAAAGAAGCTGTCATTGGTATTGACGATCAGGAGGACAACACCTTCACCATTACGGTGGATCACAAAACTTTTCATTTTCAAGTAAGCAATAAAAGTTTTCAAAAAATGTGTTTTGTTGTAATTTGAGCTGAATTTTATATACATATATGTATGTCGCGTGATTTGCTTTATAGCGACTAGACAACAAAAATTATTTGCAATTTTATATCACAGCTGTTTATTCATTGTAATACTCTCACACAGGCACAACACACTGAGGAACGAGAAAAATGGGTGCGACGTCTTGAGGACACAATCATACGGCACGCAAATCGATCGAAACTTTGGGACAGTCAGAATGCATTCTACTTTGGCAGTTATAGCAAAGACCCCAGCGGCAAACGGGCAAATCACTTAGAGCAACTCGGACGACGTGTCTCTGAAGCGGATGCCTATTTACAATTAATGATTGAACAAACTAATGTAAGCTTATACATGAAAAAAAATAACGTTTATTAATTATAATTTAAATTTTTCTATATATCTTTTTATATCATTTTTTTTTTTCAGGCTTTAGACAAACGCATTGCAGACATCTCAGATCCCGAAGAGCAAGCCAAGTGTAAAGTTTTACAAGATAGCGCGAGTGTAAGTACAAAATATTTCATAACAGTAAAAATATGAAGACAATTTATAAAACTAAACACATTCAACATTCGGCCAAACTGATTTCTAAATGTAATTGATCACGAAAATTATTTGTTAGCTTTACCACATCACTGTGTGTTAAACGCCAATAGTTTTGATCGACAGGCATGAATTTTTCTGTGTTTTGTGTGTGGCACATATGTCTTACAGCAACAATAGTGCCCATCGTATCAATGGGATCGCGACCACATATCGATAGTGTTGCATTCATTTGCTTTTCACTATTTGGACTGACCAACCATATAACATAGATCTGATCTGTATGCTTTTCCGACTGAGCAACACGTTTCGCTAATTGTTTGTCCTTTATCGTTGCGCTTGCACTCGTCTTGCAAAGCATAACGGTTACTGGCTTATGGCTCTCCAAATGCTCATATTGCTCGGGTAAAAAACTATTGTAAATAACACTTTGCTTTACTTTGAGTACTTTATTCTCAACAGTACCACCAAAGACTAACAGTCCGAGCACTTCATTTTTATGAAAGTGGCAAAATCTTGGCTCAAAGCTTAACACAATGCGTTCACCTTCAGCGATCTCATGATAGTTCCTAAAACCACAGGCACCACTGTGATCACTCAGATAGTGTATCAACATGAGCTGGCTGTCTATACGGCGATTGCATCTATCAAAGAGACATAAAGTTGACTTACAAGTCAATTTTAAGGACTTCTTACTTGAAGCCGAATTCTTGTTGCCCTCAGCACTTTCATCTCCGCTGTCATAATATTTTGCATCAACCGTTTGTTCAACATCGATTTTGAGCCGCTCCATGGAATAACGCATATTTTTAAGTTCTTCACGCAAATCGGTTAATTGTTTATCAAAGCTTAAGACATCTTGTGTATGAGCAAGTTTGAATTGTTGCTCTTTGCGTTTCTTATATGCTTGGAACTGCTCGGTGAGACTATCAATGGACATATTCATTGTTGCCGTGTCAGCGTCTTCAATTTTGTCAAGCGATTGCAAAACCTTTTTATCCATTATATAACAATTTTCTTAAGAATTTTTGTGTTTTTATTTAGGTTGGGTAAAATTTTGATTTTGAGTTTTTTGTTTAGTTTGTTTGTTTGTTTTCTAATATTTGACGTTAATGATTCTGTTACCAAGTGGGAGTAAATCATAAATTTTCATTGTTTTTTTTTTCTGCTTGCATAAATTATTGAGCACGTGTTTTTATTCTCAAGGAGTTGAATCAAATTTCTAATAATTTATTTATATCCTTTTATTGATTACACGTCTTTGCTTTTTTCTGCGTTTACTATGAAAGCCAAGGTCAATAAAACAGGAAATCGTTTTTATTGTAATAGTAATTGTTTTATTTATTTTAATTTTCTGTTGAGTTTTTTTTTTTTTTTTTTTTTTTTTTTGCCGTAAAACAAGGAAGTGCAAAATAAATAAGAAACAAAAAATTAGTTCGATTATTTATGTCAAACTCGGCAGACACATGCTTATTTACACATACGACGCGTGCAAATCAGAGGTCACGGAAATCGGCACGAGTGTTGCGTACCTAAATAATTAAAAGTACTTCGAAATTTATAAACTTAAGTTAAGAAATTCATTAGACTTGAAAACAGGTGCAAGTCAAATTTGTAGTTCTTTTTTTATGTATATATACAATGTTTTGTATAAACAAAACAGTTGTTTTGTTGTTGTATAACATGGCAATGCTCATGATGACTTCTTTTGTTTTCAGGCCATGTTGGATCAAATAAAACATTCTATTGTTAGTTTGCAAATCGCCAAAAATATGGCACATCCAATCAATGGTATCTACAATGGGCCCACTGCAACCAACTTGTCGACAGCGACAACGGCGTCACCAACGACGCCCTCAAAGACCGGTGCCAATACAAAAGCCGAACTTCTATTTGACGATGAGGACGATTCCACAACGGAAAATGGTAAGAGCGCATAGCATATATTTACAAGTAGAGCATGGTGTGTAGCACTTTTATGCATAGCAACTTGAAATTTGTTTATTGTCAACGAGTTTCGTTTTATTTGATTTTCGGCTTGTCACATTTTTGCAAACTAAAATTTTTCGTTTTGCCTGCACTAACCTTCATCAAATTACCAGCCAAAAGGCTGTTGTGCTTTATGCCTGACCTTCGCCGGCAAAAATATACAAAAAAAAAACAAAAAATAAAAAGAAACAAAAGAAAAATCCATTTTTTGCTTTCTTCTTACAAAAATTTCCCTAGACCAATTGCCATATACAGATATTGTTGTTCCTTTGCCAACAAATGTGCAGCGCGCCATGCAAGAACAACAACAACATACTGCCATTGATCCAAACTCCTCGCATTTGCTGCTGATGCATGCAGGCAGCTTTGAGAGCATTGCCGACAGCATTTCAGAAGGCATTGAGTATGGCACCGATATAAGTAGCACAGCCGTCATGCTGCCCGACGGTAGGTGACAAATTAAATTTATTACGTACTGTATATTGTTGTGTTAAAGAAAACCAAACGTTTATAAATGCATTCCTATAATGTATTTGCTTTGGGACATCATAAAGCAATAAGTAATATTATATTAGCATTCGGCTGAGTCATTGCAGTGTATTTAGCTATCCTTTTCATTGTTCTCATTACAGTTTTGTGTTGCACTTGACATAATTTTTAATTTTTCTATCACCCAATCTATCTCTTTTTCGTACTCTTTGTTTGCGGTATTTGTGTGTGCTATTTTTGTTTTATACTTGAAAAATTTATAAAAATTATGTTTTTTTTTTTTTTTTTTTCTCTCTTTGCAGCAACTACAGCGCCATTGACCCTGGTCGTACCTGAGACCTCATACTCGAGCAGCGAAGGTGAAGATGATTTCTATGATGCCTATGATGATCCATTCACAAGCCTTGCCAATTCACCAGTCGCTTGGTGAGTACTTAATAGCTTTGCACAATTAAAATCATTAAAGGGATAATTGTTAGTCTGTGTTGTTGTTGTTGTTGCATGGCTATAATGAATAATGACGCCACGCCTAACTTAATTATTTTACAACGTTACTGAATTGCGTGTGTGCACAGTGTGACTTATTTGATGGCAATAGAGCTAATTATCTACTCCCACAGTGCCCCGTGTATATGCCTAACGACAAATCACACACACACACACACACACACACATGCAGAGTGCGAGCAAATTGCACACATGTGTGTAATCGCATTATGCCCTTGTTAGTGTACGACACGTTATTGTTGCCATTGGCACCCGAACCGAGCCGTACCGTGCTCTGCTTTGCCGGCTTTGTCATCAGAGTAACTGCGTGCATATTTGTAGAGCTTTTTTTCACAGCTGTTTGTATTGTTGGATTTTATATTTTGTTTTGAAAAAATAACATGTTACTTTTCTGCTTGCCGAGATCTGTAAAGAATATGCCGCATATGCCGCTGCAAGGACCTTTTGCAATACGCTGTGCGGCGGCGGCAAATGAGCGGACATACGACGATTTCTGTTTGCACATGCGCAATGCGCAACTATTCTTTGCCGTAAAACTTTACAAATAAGCAACGTTTTTTTTTATGCAATTTTCACAAAAAAAAATTGAATATTTTTAAATTTTCAATAATATTTACTTAGTGTATGCAATGCATTATATTTTTTTTATGGTGTGTGTGTTTTTTCCATGCTCCAAAATTGTGCGCTCTGGCGCTCTTCTACAGCTCGCACGTTTGCGAGAGCAAAAGCAAAGCAAATCCTGCATTGCATTTTCACTGCGTTCACGTTCGTTTCGCTCGGCTGTCTGTCAGTTTTTTTCTTCTTTTGCCAACTTGTGTGAAATTTTAGTCAAAACGCTGCTATAAAAATTTATAAATAAACAAAAACCAAAACAAAAAATATACCAAAATGTTAAATAAATAAATAAATTGTGTGCTACACTCGTGTTTATTCGAATTGTGCTTTTTCTTGCTTTTTCTATTTTTTTTTGATTTTGTCATAATGTCAGCAATTCGAGGCACTTGCCAATGAAGAAGAATCATTAGTTCGTTGCTTTTATGACGTCCTTTATTTTAGTTTCGTGTCTTCGTCTGTTGTTGTGCCATATGACGCAGTTTGTCATAAGTACGCTGCAAAAAGTGGGCGCACAGAACGAAAAACAAGAAAAAAAGAAAACAATATATAAATAATTAACTGACAGCATCGTTTTTTTTGGATTTTAAAAAAAAAGTTGTCGACTATAAGCAACAGTGCGGTGCGCTGCCTTACTTAAAAAATTGTCCTTACTGTATCAAAAGCTTAAAAATATTCACGCATTGCAGTATTGCACTTGTTTTGTGTATTGCAAACTTAAATAGAAAACGCTCAACATGTTTAAAAAGTGGGTGCGTCGTGTAAGTCTTAGGTAAGCCCAAAAACTAGGAAAGTAGTATATAGAGTATATAAATAAAATACTTGTCTCTCGACTGAGCTATGCATCCAATTTGATGTTGAACTAACGTACAGAATATAAATATTTTATATGCCTTATGTGTGCACACGAGCATAAAATAGTTTCATTAACCGGAGTAAAGCGCCCTAGAGCAGAGCGCCAAAGAAATGAGGCCAAACTAAGCATAAATTTCAAATAGTTATGCGATACTTGAGCACTTAAACATTCACTTAGCTCAAATAGTATTTATGCGTGCCACGCATGAGTATTTTGAATTCTAATGAATAAATTTACTTGCGAAATTTTTTTTCGCTTGACATTGATTTTTTTTTTCTATGTTTTAAATAATTCCTTTCGTTTGTTTTACTTACATTTTTTAATCAACAAGTCAATTTAGATATATATTTATATACATATATGCTGGTTACTTACAGCGCAACGCGCGGTTTTGCTGAGACGTCGCCAACACATGAAAAGAACACAGATGTCCTTACAAGCGCCAGTTTGACGGCACAGGCCGCACTGGAATCAAAGAACACTACCAGCACGAATACACATATAGCAACAATATCCGCCAAACAACCGCCAACAGTGCCCGAAGTCCATGAATATGATACGGATGCAAACATCATATCTCCGAACAGTACAGTTGGTGGGAACACAACGCCAACATCAGCAGGCAGAGCATTGGCCAGTTATGATAATGGCATCGATTACGATGCACTCTATGAAGAGGAGGAAGATACTGATATAAGCATGGAAGCGCATGGTTCAATGATTTCTCATATATTGTCTCAGGTGAAAATTGGCATGGATCTTACAAAAGTGGTTTTGCCAACGTTTATATTGGAAAGACGTTCACTTTTGGAAATGTATGCCGATTATTTTGCGCATCCCGACTTGTTTTTAAAGTACGTAAAAAGCAATTTATGTTATAATGAAATATTTAACAAAATTTATCTTGTTTAGAATTGCTGAGCTTGACAGTCCACGTGATCGCATTGTACAGGCATGTCGTTGGTATTTGAGTGCTTATCATGCTGGGCGTAAAAGTTCGGTGGCCAAGAAACCCTATAATCCCATATTGGGCGAGGTCTTTCAATGCCATTGGGATATACCAGGTTAGTGCAAATATGATTTAAATCTTTTTATGTATCTATTTTTTAACATATTGTTTCGTGTTAAGATGAAAGTGTGGATCCAACGGAAGTGAAAGACGGTCCCGTACCGTGGTGTCGACGTGATCAACTGACTTTTTTGGCTGAACAAGTATCCCATCATCCGCCAAGTGAGCCAAGCAAATCTTATATGACTTTTTTGTGTATTAATATTTATTTTTTCTCTCTGTTGTGATAAGTTTCCGCATTCTATGCTGAGCATTACAATAAGAAAATAACATTCACTGCACATGTCTGGACTAAATCAAAGTTTTTGGGCTTGTCGATTGGTGTGCACAATATCGGTGAAGGCATTGTTACTTTAGTTGACCGCAGTGAGGAATATATTGTAACCTTTCCAAACGGTTACGGCAGGTAAACATTTAAAAACGACAAATCGTTCGTTCATTTAAACTCTGCCATCTAAGATCAATTTTGACTGTGCCTTGGATTGAGCTTGGAGGTTCTGTAGAAATACGTTGTCCGCAAACTGGTTACTATGCAAATATCGAATTTCTTACAAAGCCATTCTATGGCGGCAAACGAAATAAAGTTACTGCTGAGGTTCGTTTTTCCTTTTATCATTTCATTGAATTTTTTAATAATTTTTTTAAATCATATATATTTTAAGGTCTATTCGCCAAACGATAAGAAGCCGTTTGTGTCAATTGCAGGCGAGTGGAGTGGTTTAATGGAGGCCAAGTGGCATGATAAAAATGTATGTTAAAGCGATTTAGGAATTATTTTGAATTTGTTTATATGTAATGTTTATTATTGTAGTTAAGTGGTTTGCTGAATATTTACTAATTTATTTTTCCCCTGCATATGAATCCACACATACTTACTTATCATGTTAACATTAATTTTTTATGCCTTTCATGTTAACAATTAACTGTTTATTTACCCCACATGTAAACCGACATGCATTAAGCTTTTGTAGCCACAGAAATAACAATGGCATTTGTTATCAACAACACCTTGTACACCGAATCGATGACTCGCCTCGCCTCCTCTACACTTACCATTAACAGCATTGCTCTTAAACCCGATTCTTGTTCTTATCTCTTAAATATTTTGGGCGAGTTTCTGTGTTTACCTCGTTTATCTAGAAAATTAAATTTTTCGTTAAATTTCTTCAATAATCCTGTAAACAATTTTAACACTTTTCGTGTGCCTGACACAAACCTTAAAACTATTGTGTAATTTTTGTATTACTGTTTATAAAAAAAAAAAAAGAATAAGGTTTAAAAATTTGTTAATTAATTTTAATTTTCTAGAAAACTGAAGTATTTGTCGACGTAAATCGCATACCAATATTTAAGAAACAAGTTCGACCAATCGTTGAACAGGACGAATACGAATCAAGACGCGTGTGGAAGGAAGTTACAGCAGGACTCAAGTAAAACACTTTAGATTTTTTGTTAAAATGATTTTTTTTATTTTTAAGCTTTTATAACAATGAATAACAAACTTTTTTGAAAAATAATAGATTCAACGATATTGAGCGTGCAACGAATGCCAAATGCGATGTGGAACAAGCTCAGCGCGAACAAGCAAAAGTGCGTAAGGACTACGATTTAGCTTGGGAGCATAAAGTAAGTACATTACACCAACTGAGAACTTTGATTTTAAAGCATTTTTCTTTTTTATATTTCTATATAGTACTTTAAACCCATTGGCGATAATTGGATTTATACAAAACCCTTGAGTCAACGAATCTATTTACAGGAGAAGGAAAACAAAAGATAATGTATGAAAAACTCGTGTTGTGAAAATGAAACGAGTAAAAAGGAGGAAACACTCATATCATAAAAAAGACAAACATCAGGATCAATTTCAATGCCATGATCACGCTAACAATGAAATTAAATAGATTCAAATAGTGCTTAGAAGAACTATGGACAAAATAATTTCGAGCGCAACTTTAAATAGTAAAATGGATGCACTAATGTATCTTTACTTAAAATGTAGATACATTTTAGTAGCGAAGGTTATAAACCCAAAAGACATAATAGTTAACTAAATAGTAAGAAAATTTTTAAATAAAATTCAATTCAATAAAATGTTTGAATAAACAGAATGCAATAATAAACACAATAGCCCAAAACACACACACGCAGACAGAGACACATACGCGCCATAGTTCAATTAAGAGTTTCAAAGGCAATCGAAACAAAATTTATACACCTAAAAACAAATAATATTTACTTTAATAAATACGATTACGCATAAATTTCCCATACAAATAAGCATAGAAATTATATTTTTAAAAACAATTGCTAAAAATAAACCCAAATATAAAAAGAATCTACGAAATATTGCTTGCACAATAAGTATCAGCAATATTATTTGTACTAACTTAAACAAAAAAAAAAAAAATTATAAATAAGTCAAACATTTTTAGTATTATTTTCGAATTCCAACTGTCACAATGATTAACATGAAGAAAAAGCTTTACTTTTACTACACTTATTTCAAGACACATGATTATAGCTTAGCTAACCTAGTTACTTATTTTATTATAATTAGTATTATATTATGCGCTAATAATGTTATACGACATATATTTTTTATAAATAAATCAAATAAAGCTCAATCCTTTCAATGCTTACCACCTAACAAAACAATTCTTATCCTACATAAAAATACCGAATACATAAATAAATTAGCCAATGAAAATTCCCTCAATTTTTCAAAAGGATATACGCAAAGTTAACACAATACACACAAATATATATTTATACAATATAAACCACTATAAAAGAGCAAAAGCGTAAGCACTAACAAATTTAACACACAACAAACTTAACTACATATATAACAAACAAATCTAAATCAAATAACTACACGAACAAAAATAAAATGTGTTATAGAGTCGATATCAATAATTTGCAACGGCACACTTTGAATGCGGGCAATTCATGAATCAAACGAATTGTATAAGCAATAGACAGGGAATAAAACAACAAATAGTTTATTTCATAAAAAAGACAAATTTAGTTTTAAGTAAATAATTTGTAAATAAAATATAAATCTTATTATTGAACTACGAATAAAAATTGTTTTAAAATAATAATAAATGATATGGACGTTTTCAGTACTAATTTGTAACGAATAAGAAGCTTACTTCGAAAATGTTTTCGTTTTACGTTAACTGCACTAAATAACATTTTTTTTTCAATTAATTCAAATTGACAACTGTACGCTATCATCATTAAATAGTAGAAAGCTGGATATCATTTTTTTTTTTTCATTGTTACAATGTTTTGTAAGGACAGGAGCTGCGACTAAAAACGAGGCAGCTCCAAAGCGAAAGCAGGAGTCATCGGTAGTGTGGGATCACTGCAACTCAATAGATTTGTCCGCAAGGTGGGCCCATTTTGATACCTCTCGATCACTACGCTGATTGAACCATGTTTTAAAAAGGATGGATTTTTAGCAATGTCAAATGCTAATCAAGCAGTAACAGCTTTATACTTACCAGGAGATTGTCAGAATGCTATAAAAACTGCACGAGAACAGCCAACACCACCCTAACAAGAGCAAACATTTTAATTTTTGGAGAATAAATCCGCTGACATATTGGGTAATGTTTTATATGTTGTGCTTTAAATGTGCTTATTAATAACAATCATCCCTTTTCAGATGAATACCGAGGACACGGCATAGAAAGTACTTTCAAAAATGTACCTCTGCATTCCAGCGTCCACCTGTGAGTCGGAGAGAGTTTTTAGTAAAACTGGTTAAGTCGTTTCGGACAGAAGGACCTTACTTGGCTCTACAGTCGTAGACAAACTTATATTTATTTACAAAAAAAAAAGAGCTCAAAAAATGTAACGAATTTATTCGTCGAATAAACAATGACAGAAAGCTGACAAGTGTTTGAATTTAAATGTTTCTGCTCTACTGTGACTGTCACAATTCGAATTTTCTAAAATACCAATAAAACTAGCAGAAGCGGAACTTAAAATATATACTCTCTCTTTTCACAGCATATTAAAATTGTTTTTTTTTTAATAAATTGCTTCGTTTTATTCAATATTATATAACAACGTCAAAAGATCATTTGAAAATGTCAAAACATCAAAATTTCGTTTCAGACGCGCCTAAAAAGTGTTGAACAGTGTTGCAGCGGACGCCACGTCAAAATTACCAGTGCTGAAAATTTGAAGTGACTTGCTGGATCTTCCTCACACCCCTCTGACATGCAAAAATTCGCTCGCGAGGATACATTCTGACTAAAAAAAAGTTAATAAAATTAACTTTAATTGGACAGAATCAATTCGTCTGGAGGAGCTCGAAAGTAGTGCATTGCGTATACATAAAAAAGGTGCGGGTGCGTGTGTGAAAAACGTTGCAAGAGCTGTAGGAAACATTGAAATTCGCCTTCATGGTCGAACATGCGAAAAAAAATATTTTAAGAGTGCATTATAAAATATATATGCGACAGAGTCTACCGCAGATAGTATATTTTTCCTAAGCGACAAGTGTAAAAGTAGCAAATCTTTATATTGTTTTGCCAAGAGAAAAGCTGTACTGCATTGTTAAAAAAAAGAAGAAGAGATTATATCAAAGTGCAAGTGCTGCTTTAATTGAGTAAATGAGCTGAGCCAGCAAATATTAGCTCACATTTCAGAAACGCCCAAATTCCTGGGTTAAGTTAAATTTATGCAACTCTATTGAAAGAAAAGTGCATTAAATAATAGTGTAAAAGGTAATTCCGTAATGAAAGGCGCCTCTGCTATTTGTGTTCATTGTCCTGTCATGACCGATGAAACAACAACAAAAATGACTAAGCACACACAAACCCACATAGTCGGAAAACCCACATTCAATGAAATACGTCATCAACTTTTCGCTAAAATGTTGCCCGGTGTTATCGCTTTCAAGATACATTTGTGGAAATGTATTTGTGTGTATGTGTGTGATGATCAATTTAGCTCAAGAGCCTTTAGTTTTTAATTGGCAATGAGTTTTGTACTTCCGCAAATGACGTAGCTTCCTGACGATGTTTCATTTATCAATTTATATACTGTTAAGTGACCGAAAGCAAACAACATATTTATATTAGCCATGCGTACGACCTGTACATTAACTGGGTCAATAGTAACTCACGTTGGTAACGGAAACCAAACTAAACTAAAGCCACTCTTATGCATCAATACTCGCGTTAGAAAATCTGTGTTCATACAAAATTTATTTTTTTTTATTATCTCTGGTTTTGGTTACAAAATATTCGTCTTCTGTTGAATAAGTGATTTTATCACTAAAAGTTCATTAAACGCTTAATCATGCTTAATTTATAAATTCAGAATTCAATACTGTGACGACAAGAGAATCAATTACAGACAGCACAAAAAAAATAGCACACAATAAGCGTAGTAATCATACTTTCAATACAAAGTGCAATTTGACCGATAAGTTGTTACAATAAATAATAAAAGATTCCTTCTCTTATGTTTACTCATGTTTTCAAAAGTGTTCGTCAATTATGTTTAATTCTTTTTTGTGGTGCTTTTAATGCATTATTGATAATTGTTATATGTCAATTATTTAATAAAAACAAGTCAACTACTCTATTGTTGCCTTAACAGACTGACACAACTCACAGACAATGAGTGTTACGCATCCAACACACATTTTAATTTCAGTTAGATACATTGTTTCTACCTACGGCCCATTAATTGCCTCGAGATTCCTTTGTTTTTATTAGTTATATTCGCTAACTTGTTACATTAATTAAAAATGTATTACAGACTATTTAACAACTAAAAAAAATCAAATTTTTAAAGACTAGGATGCTTTTTGTTAAAGCTATTAATTCTGCTTGTGTGCTATCGTCGATAAGATAAGAAATATCTAATGTGTAGGTACATACATAGTTAAATGCTCATGTTCAAAAGTAACTATAATAAGACACATTTTAATACTGTCCAACCTTGATTGCTTGTAAGACGGTTTTATCATATCAAAAAACGTGCGTAAAGTTAACTACGAATTTTAACAAATTGTTGCACGGAAGGTCAGGTGCACAAACCGATAAGCATAACCGTAACTAACTGTATTTTGTCATTGGTTCCAAAAACTTACAACATTTTCTTAATTTATAGGGTTTGCTGAATATATGCGTTTAGTCAGTTAAACGATGTCGACCTTCAATTCAAATTTCGCTCCGCCCGCATCGAATGCTAATCAAATGAATTTAGCGAATGGCACGCAGGGAAGTGGTGGTATGCCACCAACGGGGCAACAGTATCAACAGTACCAACAGCAGCAGCAACAACAGCAAATATTGCAACAAAAATATCAGCAGCAGCAAATACAACACCAACAACAGCCATCACTACCAATACAGCATCAGCAGCAACAACAACAACAACATTCGCAACCACAACAGCAAACTGGCAATGTCTTACCACCGCCGCCGCAATTTAACAATACGTTTGTAAATAAACAAATGCCAATGTCTTCAAATACCGTGCCAACGTCAGCGGCAAATGGTCCACTGCCTCCACCATTAGGGGGCGTCCAAAGTCCAGTTAGCAATTTACCGCCGCACCTAAGACCACCAACACAGAATGGACCAGCGATTATTAATGGTGGTAGTGAAGTGACCAGCGCGAATTCATCGCGAACAGCTTCGCCTGGTTTGTATAATATGCCGCCACAAGTGGTTGGAGGAACGCAAACAACAACTCAAACTCCGTACACATTAACGCAACAATTTTCATCAAATCCAATGCAATATGTGGGCAGACCAGCTAGTGGTGTAATGCCACAATCAACTGCCTTGCAAAGCGATTCTGGTATGCCACTTAATCGTACGAATGGACCGCCAGTTGCAACAACAACAAATTTAGCTCAACAGAATTTTTCTGGCGTTAACAACTTATCTAACACGATGCAAAACATGAATCTTAGTGGTCAGGTTGGCAATGAAAATCGTTTAACAGCAGGTGGTCGTCCGGGCGAACGTAACCTGCAGCGTGGTGTAGCGCCGATTCAAACTATATCGTCGGAAGCATCTGGTGCCACTAGACAATCGGATATCTCTAATCCTACGCAACCAAACGAATCTCGTGGCACTCCAATTTTTCCGCAAGATGCACTTTTTCAACCAACCATACCAGTCAATCGAAATCCAGCTAGTATATTTGGCTCAGCAGTTGGTCCACCGATATCACAAAGAGTAATGGCAAAACTTCCATACGGAATCCAGCCACCTACAACAAATGTAATGCCAGAAACCCAGACGAATAACAATAAGCAAGCATTGCAACCACCACCGCCCATGTCATCTCCTACAGCTCCAACAGGCGCAGCACCAAATACAGGGCCAACAAGCTTACCTGGCCCTAGCACTGGCTCTGCTCCACCAATAGCGAAATTACCTTCAATGCCAACTTCCACATCAAATGCAGCTTTAACAACTCAACGTAAAGCGATGTACCCCTCCTCTAATTCGCAACTGCCACCAGTCGCTGGTATCCAACAACCCTATCAACAAAGCCCTTATGCTCAGGCTTATCAACATCAACAGCCGCAGTCCCAACAGAACTTTCAACAACCACAGGCACAGCAGCCAACTGGATTTTTCAATGGTCAAACGCCTAGCGGTCCTTTACAGTACCAGTCTCAACCGCCAACAAACTCTTCTACACCGCAGGTACAACAACAACAACAGTCTCTTAATGCAGCTTCACCATACAATTCAGCGATGAGCGTCACTAATCAAGGCTTTAGCCGACTTTGGGGACAAGACACCATTGACTTGATGCAAAATAGGCACATACTGTCACCTGCCACATTGCCGCCACCAAAAATCGTTTTACATAATCAATTTCATGAAAGCATTAATTGCAGTCCGAGCATTATGCGTTGTACTTTAGCCAAAATACCCGAAAATAATTCGCTGTTGCAAAAGTCACGTCTGCCCTTAGGCATACTCATACATCCATTCCGTGACATTAACGTAAGTAATTACCTAACAAATACAAGTAAATTGAATTAAAGAGAAAATATTTTTTTTTACAGAGCCTACCAGTAATACAGTGTCCGAATATCGTACGCTGTCGTCTCTGTCGAACATACATTAATCCTTTTGTCTATTTCGTTGATAGTAAAATGTGGAAGTGTAACCTCTGTTATAGAGTGAATGAATGTAAGTTAATAACTGTGCTTTAAATAATTTGGACTTTATAACTCTTGAATTGGATTTCATTGCATGACAACAGTGCCGGAAGATTTCCAATTCGATCCGGCAACAAAAACGTATGGTGATGTGACACGCAGGCCCGAAGTACGTTCAAGTACTATAGAATTTATAGCGCCGTCAGAATATATGGTAAATATCAATATTAACAAACCAATGTAGCTTTATAACCAAAACCACTTTTCATTTTGTTTTGTGTAGCTGCGTCCGCCACAGCCCGCTATCTATCTGTTTCTTTTTGATGTCTCTATCATCTCACAACAAAGTGGCTATTTGGATACAGCCTGTTCAGTACTAAGCAAACATTTGGATGATATGCCCGGCGATGCGCGCACACAAGTTGGTTTCATTGCATATGACAGCTATGTACATTTTTACAGCATGGCTGAAGGTTTCAATCAACCACATGAGATGACGCTGTTAGATATCGATGGTACAAGAATTTGCATTTATTTTAACGTTTTGTTTCTTATTAAACATTTATTATCCTGTGTAGATCCGTTTTTACCACGACCGGATAGTTTACTTGTCAATCTTAAAGAGTGTAAGGAACTCATCAAAGATTTGTTGCATCAGTTGCCGAAACGTTTTGCACATACACATGACCCCGGCTCTGCATTAGGCGCCGCTCTTCAAGTTGCTTATAAGTTAATGGTAGGTAGCTAATTTCGATTCGATTGGAGAGCAGTATTTCAACAATTAATGTTTATTTACATATTTCAGCAAGCATCTGGTGGTCGCATAACCGTTTTTCAAACTTGTTTGCCAAATCGTGGCCCTGGTGCATTGGAGCCACGTGAAGATCCAAATAATCGGTCAGCAAAGGATGTTGCGCATTTGAATCCGGCCACCGATTTCTATAAACGTTACGCCTTGGAATGCTCTGGCTACCAAATCGCTGTTGATCTATTTCTAATGAATCAGCAGTACAGTGACATGGCTACTATATGTGAGTAACAAGTGATTAACTTTCTAAGAAAGCAAAAAGTACAATTGATTTGTTTGTTTCAGCTGGTATTAGTAAACATAGCGGCGGCTGTGTACATCATTTCCCTTTGTATCAAAACACCAAACAGCAACACGTTGACTCATTCAAGCACTGTTTTAAACGCTATCTGACACGAAAGATTGGCTTTGAGGCTGTTATGCGCATTAGATGCACACGCGGTCTACAGGTGCACACATTCCATGGCAATTTCTTTGTGCGCTCAACCGATTTGTTGTCATTGCCAAACGTCAATCCAGATGCCGGTTATGGCATGCAAATTTCATATGAGGAAAGTCTAACGGACGTTAAAACGATTTGTTTCCAAGCAGCACTGTTGTATACAAACAGTGAAGGTGAGCGACGTATACGCGTGCACACGCTCTGTCTGCCAGTTACAGCGTCTTTGCCAGAGGTCATGCACTCTGCTGATACAGAGGCCATTATTGGTTTGCTTTCGAAAATGGCCGTAGATCGGTCTATAACTTCAAATGTTTCGGATGCACGTGAAGCGTTCATTAATGCGACAGTTGATGTATTTAATGCATTCAAAATTGCGCAAAATTTACCGTCGGGTCAATCTGGACAATTAATTGCACCCAGAAGTCTTGCGCTGATGCCACTTTATATTTTATCACTCTTGAAACATGTAAGTTGCAATCGCTAATTACATATTGATAGATTTACAACTAATAGTCTTATTAAAAATTATAGCCTGCGTTTCGTGTGGGTACAAGCACTCGTCTCGACGACCGTGTCTATGCCATGGATTGCATGAAGACATTACCACTCGATCAGCTCATGAAGTTTGTCTATCCAGAATTCTTTAAACTTGATATATTGTTCTATAATGTGCAGAACTCAAATCAAGACACTAACGACGATGATGTCTTGCCTGATGTGCCCCGTTTACAATTATCGGCAGAATTGTGAGTGATTTAAACATATTTAAATTTGAGCTATCTTCAAAGAAATTTATTCACAGCTTGGATTCGCGCTCGATCTTCTTAATGGACTGCGGCTTGCAAATTCTAATATACGTTGGAATGAATGTGCCTGTCGAAATACTGGAGAAAACACTCGGTAAGCATAAACGACAATAGCTAAATTTTAACAGTGTATGTATTTGTTTCCTTTTATTTCCTTTACGTTCTCTAGGCATCAAGACAACAGCGTCATTGCCTGATTACTATTACGGTTTACCAAATGTGAACAGTTCTGAGAATGAGATACTACGTCGATTTATAGCACATTTGAATGAAGAGAAACCGTATGCACCATTGATACAGGTTATCAGGTAAATATTATTCATGCGCGTTTAAAAAATGTCTTAATTATTAATCATTATTTATACTTTATGCAGAGACACAAGCACAGCAAAACCGCAATTCATTGAGAAACTAGTGGATGATCGCAGTGAATCTAGTTTATCGTACTATGAATTTTTGCAACACATACGGACTCAGGTTAAATAGTTCTAAGTCAATATAAAAAGCATTGAGTGGATAACATTTAAGGAACCTAAACACATAAATCGCAATACACATACATATATATAGTTTACAAACATATAAATTATACTATTTAGAATTCTAAAGGGAGCTAACTTATTAGCGAAAAAACAAGATAATTTAAAAAATTAAATTTATAGTTACTTATAAGAAAAAGAGTAAACTAATGATTTTTAAAAATCAAACTGATGATAACTGATTTGAGTTTGGACGACATAAAAAGTTCGCAAAAAAAGGTCGTAAACCGCATGTGGTGCCCAAAAATGGTATAATTTATTTAGTTCAATTAGTAGCACTTATATTTATTATGAAAAAAGAAAGAAAAAAAAAACAAATACAAGTTTAGTGACTTGCAAAGGAATGTTATTTTTAATTGATGCTGTGTAATAGTTGCGTTAGTTACACATTTATTTAGTCAATGAAGTTTTACATACTATTAACCACAAACAAAAAGGATACTAAAAAATGTTTCTGTTACATTCAGTGCTTTTTAAATTTTTGTTTGTGAGCTTTATCTGTTTTACTTTAGGTCTTTGTTTTCATTTATTATTTTTTTTTTTAATGATCAGCTTTTAACCGAAAGCATTATTAAACATATTTAATTAGTTAGTATTTTCAATTGTTAGTAAACGGGAACAGTTTATATCGCTTTCATGCAAACCATTCTAGACTGCAAACCCCCTTAAAGGCATTCTGATACTACAGATTTTTCCATATAAGATAATAAGGCGACAGAACGCATTACGAAGTCTATAAGTAACTTTGCAACAAGCAAGCATACTAAATGTGGTTAAAAAAAAAGTAATTAACAATAAAGTTTATACGTGCTTATTATACAATACAATAAATAAAATCTATTGGCTGATCGTAGGCAAGATTTTGTCTTAACGGCGTAAAGTTCTAAACGTTGAAATGATTACAGAGAATAATCATTAAAAAAATATAAATTCGAACGAACCATTTTATTTGATTAAACAATTATACAATAATATTAATATATATTATGCGATACTGTGTATAAAAATTAAACAGAAACTACTATTAAATAAAGATGTAAAAAAAAAAAGTATTTTTTGGGCCTTGTCAATTATAATATGGCTTATCAAGCGTTCTGTAATTTGTTTTTTTTTTTTTTGTATATGTAAACAAGTTGAAATTAGTAATAAATTTTACATCAACTTACGTAATAATTAAGACATACATACGGCAGTTCGGAGTGCATGTGCTTATTGACATTGATCAATAACAATATCAATAAAAATTACACAAACACACACACGCAAATCATACTCAAGTCAGTATAGCTCAATTATGCACAAAATATCAATTATCAGTATATAGCTGCGTTGTGAAGCGAGCAGTACATCGACCATTGCTATTGTAGGAAATAAAACAAAAAACCTGATAATAATAGAAATAATGTCTCATAAGAAGATGCAATACTTGATGATGTCCTCGGTATTGTTAGTTGTTTTGCAGCTGAGCTTAGCTTTGCCGATTTTGGGTATGTATCTAAGGCAATGCTACATACGGCATTAAAATGATTGTAATGTTTTAGGTGGGCAAATCTATGTGGAAGATAACTCCAAAGTGCAAGGCAAAATCAAACCGATTTATGTATTTTGTGACGCTGTTGGAAATCATTTAAATTGTATACTTTATTGCAAAAGTATGGCTTACAGTTCAGGTACCTGCGGCAGCGATTCATTCTGTAATTGTTTTTAATACCAAAGTAAACTAACAATAAATACAACATACAACTACGTTCTTGTTAAACATGTATGCCGCTGCGTGTCTTTGTACCAGTAAGCATATTAAAGAAGTTGGCATGATGTCTTTTCATGTGTACCCGAAGTGTTTGCTTTTGCTTATATGAGCGGAAGCATTGTTCACACTGAAAACGACGACCATCGTTTGGATTATGAGCGTTGGTGTGACTGGTTAAATTTTTTATGTGCACCATTTCACTGCATATTGCACATTCAACAGATTCTGGGCTATCTGATCGAAGATTTTCACTTGGCGCGTTTACATTCCCAGCATGGAAACGAGCTAAATGTTTCTCCAATACTTGTGTGGTGTTCATACGCTTGCCACAAAAATGACATTGGTAAGGACGCCGCACACATTTCGATTTCCCATCACGCATGCCAATATGGGCACGTAAGTGACGATCCAATAGACAGACATCGGTAAATATCGCGTTACAATAACTGCATTTAATTTCATGCGGAAATTGTATGTTGGAAAATTTGGTGTTTTGGAGCAATCGAGTTGTCACTCGTTTTTTTTGCTTGATTTTTGTCCTTGTTTTAAGCTCCATTGCAGTTTGGTTACCAATTTCTACAATTATCAAAGTAATATCCCAAATGTTATCACTAATAACCAGTTACCTACCGCTATGGCTTTGTTTGCAACTGAACTGTGTGAGTTGCACGTCATTCATCACATTTTCTACATTTTTTTTAAGCTCATAATTCCGAATTACAATATAATCTTCATCCTCTGAATCGCTAAGCAGTTCCTTCTTGAGTCTTTGTAGTGTGTAATCAAACTCCAACAATTTTCCCTCGGCATCTTTTTCTAATGTTGGTGGTTCTAGAACCTTTATTAAATGATAAAGTTAATTCGATTAATCACAATTACAGTTACTTTAACTTTTTACCTGCATGGGTTGATTGAGTTCTATTTTTAGGTCCTTTAATTGGTCCAGATATTCTGAACCCGACAAACGCAACTCATCTACACATGTCGATGAGCCCATCATAAGTGTCTCCAAGTCGTCGCTTGTGTTTATAATAGGTGCCTGCATTGTGTCTGGTTGAATTGAATTTTAAAATATTACAAAATTTCCGATTTGATTGAATAAATTAAGAGTTTCTTTACAACTAATATTAAATGTGTATACGATTTTTGATAGTTCTAATAACTATTATAAAAATTGAGCATGCAGTAAAAATACTTTGTATTTTATATATTTAGGTATGTATATGCAATTAATTTACCTTTATTAATTTGAGCAGTCAAAAATAATGATTGTTTCCTTAACTTCTTGGCTATGGTCGACCGACCGGCTTAACTTTCAATAGATGAGTTGTTTTGCTTAAGCAGTTGGAAATGTTCGACAAATGTGACTTTATTTCTAAAAATATAAAAGAAACTCAGTTAAACCTTGCTACAAGTTATCTTGATGATTAAATTATTACAATTTACTCTACTCACTGAGTGAGCATAGTTTTCAAAAGGCAACAATCTTTTGATCAAGTTGTCTTTGATGTTTAAATAAATTGGTTGCTGAAAGTTAGTACTTGTAAATACGGATTGCAGTGCTATTAAAGATAAAACTATCAGATAGGAAACTCTTTAATAAACTCTTAAATAAAATAATTGTACAAACCGCTGCTAATTAGGAGGGCTTAACGGCCAACTCGGTAACGTGTTAAAGTCTTAACTGATGAAAATCCAGCAACAAAACACATTGGCAAAGTTTACCGAGTTTTCATCAACGTAACGTAACGTGTTAATTTGTTAAATTGGGGTCAGTTTGCTTAAAAAAAAAAGCGAGTTTTCTTAAAGAAAAAACACTCCCCCAAACTCGGCGGTGTTTTGTTAAACGTCTTTGAGTTTTTTTAGTGCTTTTTGTTTGCGGCATTTTGGTAACACTGCGAATCGAAATTCGAATTTATTCAATCAGATTTAGGAGCACGTATGGAGTGCGTGCTTGAAGTGCTAAGAGTTGGCATTAACGAAAATAAATAACATTTGATAACCGTGTTGATCTAACATACAAATAAAAAGTTTTTATTTAAATTTGATACAAAGTTTTTTATTTTGATATTCGAATCCGAAATTAAAGTGATAATGTATTCATTAATACGTAAAGTACCACAATTGCAACAATTTATACGTTGCAGCAGCACTAATGTAGGCACCGTTACTATGAGCAGCGGGAGCATTGCATGTCGCCGACAAATTTCAACAAGCGATGGTGTTAATTCGGACCAGTTGACCAAATCTGTGGATAGGATCGGCGGTCTACCAACGGAGTTAGTAAATGAGCAAAAATTGAGAAAGACAAGTCGGTAAGATTCTTAAAAATGTTTTTTTCAAAGCAGAGAGGGTGGTGTTTTATTTTTTCTTTTATGTACTTAGTCAAATTGTTTTTTTTTTTTTTTTTTGTTTTGCTTGCTTTGATAACTAGTTGTTCGACATTTTGGTCACGTACGCCACAGCATTCCAGTTTGCAAGGAAACTGTAACTTTCCTTGTGTTCAACTGAATAGAGATGGCTCTAAAAAACTTTTGTTTTCATTGTTACCTCTCAAAACGTAAATTTACAATAAAATATTTCTTTTCTTTGTCGCTTTGTGAAAGAAATTAATCTTACAACATACATACATGTGTTGTATTTGTATGTACATATGTATTTGTTGCTGCCCTATTATGATCCGTTGTCCATCTTCACTAGTTTATTTCCAGCGCATGTAATTGTTTGGGCACAGCATTGATAAAGGCGCATATAAACCGGTTTTCGTTTTGTTTGTGATAATTAATGTTCTTTTCAGACAGACAAAGTATTTGTGCGTTTAAGTACTAGAAATAGTTCTAGTGTTCAACATCGTTCTATTAATAGTTAATTAGTTGCGTTACTGCATTCTTTTCATGCAAGTGAAATCACGGCGAGCATTATAAACATACAAATGCACTGCAGTGTTTTGGAATATTTGAACAGTTTGACAGCAACTCATTGCAACTGCTGTGTCACCTTCAATTATTCAATTTCACGCTTATCACTTTTTGCTACAGCTTAAAATGTCAAATTAAAGCAAACAAAATATTTATATCACTTTTTATGGCATATTCTACAGTTAGTCGGTAATATGGTTTGCCGGTTTTGTTTTTTTTTCTTGTCTCATAAGGTACGTACTTTGCGTGTAGGGTATATGCTTTGATTTGGTCAAATACAACTTTCTTTATTTGCTTTGTAGTTAAAAATAAATATTGATAAACAAATCGAATATTGGTCAAATGCATGGTTCTTTATTTACTTCTCAAGTGTTTTTACTACTTTATGTTATTTGTTTATATGAAAGTTTGGCTTCCTCGCTGATTAGTGTTTTGCCGTGCAGAGTACAATGTTCTCTCAAGTTTCTATATATACAAAATTACTATAATTCATGAACTCAACTCATACATTAAAATAGGTCAGTTACTGCTAATTGACAAAGTCCAAAAAATTATTAAAACAGTTGTTCAAATAGCAGATTAGCTGATTGCTTTTAAGGGGTTATTCTCATGTAACGAGATAAAAAAAAAATTTTTTTTTTTTTTTTATATTTCGATAATAGAACATATTGAAAATATGCTGTGAAAATTTCAGATCGAAATTTCTATTAAAAAAGTAGTTACAACTTATAATCGCCGACGCGTCATAAGCGACCGCCTACTGCTTTTAAAACTTTGTACGCGTTTTTCTCGAAACGTCATTTTCTAAAACGGTCAGGGTCCTAGAGAAAAAACTATTTGACCGATTGCTTTGAAATTTTGCAGAGTTCTTCTAGATACTAATGGCTATCGTCCGTACCAAACCCGTGTTTTTTCGAAAATATTTTCCTATTTTTTTAAAGCAATTTTAATTAAAAAAAAACGCGATTTTTGTAATTTTTTTTTTGACAGTCCGGCATTTTTTTGTTTTTCAATGAAATTCAATGCCTTTGGTACGGACGATAGCGACAGACCTCCTGAATAATAATCCATTCGGGTTTCTCATTTCGGAGAACATTAACAGCCGCTATCAGCCTGACCAGTGACATACTTTTTTTTTTTGGTGTATACTTCAATTTAAAAAAAAAATTTATAAAAAATGAAAAATAAGAAAAGAATATATTTTTTTTACACAGTTTATGGTCCAAATAAAAACATATAAAAAACCTAATTTGATTAAATTGTATTATCTATTAAAAAAAATGTTCTAAAAACAGGTAAAATTCATGCGTTTACATGAGAATAACCCCTTAACAAATATTAAAATATGAAATAAGGCAATAACTTTCATTGCCATTATTCAAAACAGTTGTTAAAAAATAAACTATAAATAAAGTACGAGTATTTCGTTGCACAGCTGCAATGAAAATTATTTAAAAAAAAAAGAAAAATACGTGCAACATTTTTAATTTCGTAATGAACGCGGTTCGATTAATATTTTAGTTGTATTTATGTGTCATTTAAAAATTTTTGTTATTAACAAAACTCATTATAATTGCAGCACTCTATCGACGCTACAAAATCACTCTGTTCCCATAGCCGCACGTGTGACTGTTTCCAAAGATGAAAGTCGTGACTTTATGTCTGTATTTCCAGGTTTGTATAGTTTATCGCCAAACTTTGAAAGTTGAAATCTTTTTGTCAAGCAACATTGATTTTGAATTGCAAATGATTCATGGCATTTTAACTTGTATCGCATTACAGATCTTGTGCGTGATCTTACGACCGCTGTCAACAAGTATAACAGCAATGATGCTGCCAAATGGTTTGCCAAGGCATTACAATACAACGTGCCACGCGGCAAAAAGAATCGTGGCCTATTAACTGTTTTGA
Organism: Phortica okadai; assembly: GCA_034638295.1. Classification (NCBI taxonomy): domain Eukaryota; kingdom Metazoa; phylum Arthropoda; class Insecta; order Diptera; family Drosophilidae; genus Phortica; species Phortica okadai. The sequence continues at coordinate 9,068,895 of CM067851.1, forward strand.
CCTTTAAAAATTTGGCCAAACTTGAGGATCAGACGCCTGAAAATATTAAATTGGCTCAATACTTAGGCTGGTGTGTGGAAATGGTAAAGAACAAGTTTTGAAATTTGCATACTTTTGTGTAAAAGATTTGGTTTATTTTTTAACTCATAGTTGCAATGTTTTTTCATCGTTGCCGATGACATTATGGACAATAGTTCGACACGTCGCGGTCAAGTGTGCTGGCATAAAATGGAGAACGTCGGTTTGACGGCCATCAATGATTCTTTAATGATTGAGAGCGCTATTTATGCTATTTTAAAGCAACACTTTAGCAATTTGGATTGCTATGTGGAACTTTTGGAATTGTTCCATGAAATAACATTTATAACAACCTGCGGCCAATCATTGGATTTATTGAATTCCAATAAAAATGTCAGTCAATTCACTATGGAGAATTACAAGGCAATTGTTGCAAATAAGACTGCTTACTACACATTCTATTTGCCTTTTGCACTAGCAATGCATTTATCGGGGTAAGTTGCTATTGAGATGTGTTATATCACTTCATGTTTATTTAAACCGCATTATTATTTTAGCTTGAAAGATGCGGAAATCTTTCGTCAGTCCAAGATTATATTGCTTGAGATGGGTCACTTCTTTCAAGTGCAAGATGACTTTTTGGATTGTTTCGGTAATCCAGAGATAACAGGCAAAATTGGCACCGATATACAGGATAATAAGTGCTCCTGGTTAGCTGTGGTCGCCATGCAGCGCGCAAACGATGAACAGAAGGCAATCATGAGCGAATGTTATGGCCAAAATGGTGAGGTTTTTTTATTTGTTGTAAAACATTTTGTCTAATGCAATTGTAATCTTTAATCACAGATCCTGCCAAAGTGGAGCGTGTGAAGGAACTGTATAAAGAGCTTGGTTTGCCCAACACATATGCCACATACGAAGAGGAGTCATATAATATGATCAAAACGCATATACAACAAACATCACGTGGCGTGCCGCATCAGATCTTTTTGCAAATACTGAATAAAATCTACCAGCGTGATTCATAAATCCTAATAATATTATTAACCGACACCCAAGCACCAATTTCTAATTATAACCTTAATTTTTAATATTAGTTGAATAGTATTTTTACTAGTGTGTAAGTTGGTGCAAACACATGCGCCCATTTTAAAGTGTTAACGGACGTGTTTTTTATTTTTTAATACACAACATTCAAGTCTGCATGCAATTATTTACGAACGAAACTAGTTCCGACTATGTGATTTAATGCGAATAAAATTGAAAAGAAAAAAAGTATTTAAAAAAATGTCAAAAGTTTATTTTTTGATTTTTAATCGTCTGTAAAATCAAATGGTGCGAATTTTTTTCGGAAATTTTCAACTAAGCTAAGTTCCTCTTCTTTGTCCAACAGGCATTCTTTCCAATTTACTTTTTCGTCACAATTTAGCAAATTTTCAGAACAGAAAACATCTCTGTTAATAAAGAGAAAATATATTAATTTAATGTATAATAATTCTTGTACATAAAACAAAAATAAGCACCTTGCAAAATGTAAAGGAAAATGTTTCATTTGCCGTGTGATTAATGTTGTGTCATCGGGTAGTTCAGCAACAAAATAAGGTCCTTGGTGAGGTAACATATGATTCGCTGTTAGAGGTGGCAATGTTTCGAATTGTAGATTGAATTCCTCTGCCTTATCCTAAAGAATCAAGAATTGATTAACACGTTTTAATAAAATATGAAATCCAATAAAATTTACCTCAAAGCTATGTTTTATCTTCCAGGCATATCCTTCATCAATGCCAAGCGCATTGATCTGTAAGTGGGATGTCTTGTAATGTCGCTCCGTAAAACAGACAACTTGGCCAACTGATTTGAAAAACTGACGTATAGCATTTTTGAATTTTGTCAATTCCTGCCAATCATCCTCAGTCAACAGCGCTGCAGACGCCAAGTGTGTGGTGGACATGATAAGCACGTGATAATCATTGATTGGTCCTTTTGCCAATGCCATATAAAAGTTTTCACCAATTGTAATAATCAAATGTTTTTCAACATCCGGCGAAGATAGACAAAACCAACACTTTTCTACATTTAAGAGTAAAGGAAAAGTTTTGTTACAAACACAAACTGTTCGGTTGCTTGAAAACTAACCTTGTTCTATGTGCATTATTTTTGATCGTTTTTGTTGCCTATCGCCTCCATTTCTTTTACGATTTTCCCTTGTATGCATGTCGAAGAAATATTGACGGCTCTCGTTGCTCTCGACTTTTAAAGCAGAAACGCCTAAATCCAAACCAATGTACGGACACTTGACTTCATCTGTTGTCTTTTGCACCAAATCTAAAACTCGCGTCTTTTCCACAGGCGTAAGGCTTAATGCATAGATATACTTGGACTTGGTCGCGTTACCGACATCCGCTAGCGAAATAAAACGCGTGCACAACGACAGTTGTGTTATGTCATCGGGGGGTATTCGAAATGGTGGTGGTTCATTACATTTGCTCATGAGCGCGCAGAAATGGTAACGTGGCTTTATTTCTTTTCCCAGAAAGGATATCATTTTTGAGGCCTTCTCCTGTTTTATTCCAATAATTTATGACATTGCTATAGTAGCTGATTATTTTAATACGTACATTTGCTTCTTCCAGTATGCCAAAAGGCCATTGCGATGTTAATAGTATGTCGACACCCTTGTATTCAGTGGCACTGTTTTTGTTAACCAAACATAAGTTCCGCACTGCAATAACGTCTTCCTTAGAAAACGTGAAGTCTTCATCTTTTGCTCCCGAAGACTCCACGCCGGAAAGGTATGCGATCTTAACACCAGAACTCAGCGTGTAGAGGCCACGTTTACCTTAAAGACCAGTGTTTTGTTTTCTAAGTAAATATTACTAACTAAAACCAAGATTAAGCATATATGAATTTACCTAGGTAACTCAAATTACTGCAAATTTCCCCATCTTCAATTTCTTTGTAGTATTTAGTATGTTCTGCAGAGTTAGGACCAAGTATGTACGTCGGCACTGTGACTAAGCATAGCAAAAAGGAAGGCATTGAACAACATAAATTAGATTGTATCCAAAAAGGACTTACTATGTTTGAAATTGTTTTTATATGCTATTAATTCATCGTTTTGTTGCTCTTCACCAAAGAAATCACCAACACAAAAACAAATCTCAAATGGTCCAGCTTTTTTGTTAATTGTCTCAATCCGCTGGAAGAGTTGCTTAAATCGGCCACGTACATCTCCGACTACTAAACTATAAACAAAAATTTAACATTCCATATTTAATTTATTTAAAGAAAGTTTATCGCACGAAACGGATTCAAAAGTGCTAAACGGGGAAAAGAAAAAAAATTATGTGTGCAACGTCGTAGCGGTGGGGTTTCAGGAAATATTAACTTTACTAGTCTTATTGAAATCGGACGAGATGGACTGGCAGCTGAAGCATTTGTCAAAGTGTTTGGGTGACACTTGAGCCGATCATTATACCGGGAAATCGGTTAGTACTCCAAAGTCACGACGAATTATGGACATCCTCACGTACCTAGGAATTCGTTCGCATTGGTTTTCTTTCTAAATTACTCACATTTTAATTTTTGCGTCCATTTGCGCGTATTTATTTAGCTTATTTTTTTGTTTATATTTTTGTGGATTCGGCCGCCCTCGCGCGACTTCTCAACAATTCACCCGTAATGAGCCTGGAGGTGGGTGAATATATATGACGTTATGTTAAAAGTTCCCGCGCTGTGTGTAGTATGTTACTAACAAACAACAACAAAATTTAACAAAAATAAGTCACGTTTTTATATTTCGAATTGCGCCAAATATATCTATAAATATATATAAGTAATCTGATAAAATTGCACTTGTTGTTCGGTTGTATGGAGAAGAGTGAGAAGAGAAGAAAGAAAAGAGAAGAAATTAGCTCAAAAGTGTAAACCTTTGCTGAAAAGTGTGAAATTGGCGCAAGAGCGTCTACGGATTTCTTCTTCTTTCTTAGAGAATATTACCAGATTTTCTGATAATGGCACATATACCATGGAATGCACCGCGACATAGACCACACCAATGTACAGTTGCGGTTCCATAACAGAGTCAATTGAACCAGAAGAAGAACCGTTTCGCGCGGCCTCATTGACAATGTTGCCACAATTTTTTGGTACCAAATAGAGACCCGCACGAATTCATTTCATTTGTTTAGTACTTTAAAAGTAATTTCGTGTTAGAAGGGTAAAGTATTACTGAAATAGTAAGATAAGCCGTTGATTTTTGATTGAAATTTTTTAAAGTCCAAAAGTTAGTAAACTAGTTCTATTTTAAGGGATAATTTTCCTAGCTTAATCTCCTCTCCAAATATATATCTCTAACGCTTTTCAATAGCATCTTTCTCACACCAATTTTTAACAAAGAAACCACAATAAAAACAAAGCAAACCATGTTGTCAAAAACTGTGAACAGCAGATTGTGTACACTGCCCTCTTCATGTACAAAAATTCTGTTTAGGTGACTGGTAAAACTGACCAAGTGCCTAAGTACCATGCGAAGTGAACACCCGCATCGTTTCATGTAAATATACATATGTGGTGCGCCAGAGTTGCCGGCTCGGGCAATATTAAAATAGCCGTATGTGTATATAAAAGTGGGTATAAACTTAAGACAAATTGAACTCGACGGGCGATGACGAAAAACAGCTAACTCATTTTTCACAATTTACCGATTTACCGATATGGAGACGCAAAAACATACTTCGTTATAATTATCAGCATATTACTATATTTCCAAGCAAATAATTAAACAACAACGATAACGGGAAAATAAATAAATAGATTTCGCAAATGAATTTCGAGAGCTATCAAGCCAACCTAAACGCGACCTTCCAAGCCTTCGCACTACAATTGGAAACTTTTGCTGGCTTTGTGCTTAACTTCACAGTTAGGTCTAAGGGTAATTTGGAAGACATTACCAGTGACTGGAGGAGCCCGATTGAATTTACGCCTCTGCAGTCCACTTTATTGAAAGTCTTGCTTTTCTTGCTGTTGGTCACCGGCGGACTGATTGCTTCATCTTGGCACATTTACGGCAAAGTGATAACAGAAAAGTTTGTCAAACCAAGTATGTATGAAAGTAGTTTAAATTTTTCAGACAACAAAATTATTTCTAACATATGGCGTAATCTTAGGCACACTCAAGGAAATCGAGGAGCTTAAATTGTCGGTGGCCAAATTAAAGTTACCAAAGGAGCACTCACCCCGAATATAGTTCAATAAAAAAGAACCATGTCGAAAATCAAGAGGTTCTTTTCCAAAAAGAAGGAAGAAGCTGCTTTCAAGGTTTGCTTTTCCCATACAATACTAATGTATAATTTACATATCCATTTTTTGCAGCTGAAATTGGGCGGCAGCATGGGTGAGGGCCGCGCCCTGAATGCAACTAAACAGGAGCCGTCGACTTCGCAGCGTAGTAAAAATAGTAAGTACGAAGCTTATGTGCCTCCAAAACGAAATGAACTAAGCTCGGAAGCACGCGCGGCTGCAAATGCAGCGCTATCTCGCATAGAGACGAAAGATAGCAAAGATTTCAACACGTCTTTGGCCGCGATTAAAGCACGCGCTAAACGAGAACTCGAAGCCGAGCGTAAGCAAAAAGAGGAATTGGCAGCAACTAGTTCTACATCAGCATCAACGTCAACTAGTACTGAGAATAAAAACTTGGCCTGTCAGGGCGTATACTTTCGCTGTCCTCTTGTTAGCGATGAAGTATTGCCAAAAAAAGAATGGAAAGTTAGAATTAAGGAATTTCTATATCAGCAACTGGAACATGATCGGGGCTTAACAGCTTGTTTAATTATACATAATTGCAACCTAAAGGAAAAGGCAGATGAGTGCATTGCCACACTTGAAAAGTATATAGAAAATCTTATTAAAAATCCAAACGAAGAGAAATTTTGCAAAATTCGCATGACTAACAGGTGCTTAACTAAATATACCAAATTTTGATTAAATTTAACTAACTTTAATACCATCTTTAACAGAATCTTTACCGAAAAAGTTCGTTATGTCGACGGCGCATTGGAGTTTCTTACAGCTGCTGGATTTTCAGAAGTCCAGATCGATGATGAACCTTTCTTACTGTGGTCTGCAGAGGGCATTGAAAATGGCATCGATTTGCAAATCCTTCTTGAAGGCCTCAAAAATGCTGAGCCCATCCATTTAGATTTGGACCGTAACATAAAAGTATTGCTGCCCTCACAGGCTCGACGCGTTGCCTTGCCGGATGACTTTTATCGTATATCGGCGGAGGAAATCAAACGTGAGCAACAGCTACGTGCCGAGGCTCTCGAGAGCGCTCAGCTACTAAAAACAAAGGCAATGCGCGAACGCGAGGAGCAACGTAATCTCCGTATTTATCGGTATTCGTTAGTTCGTGTCAAGTTTCCCAATGGCCTTTATATTCAGGTATGATTTCATATTCTTATTGACGTAATCGTTGTTAATTGTCAATTGTTCAGGGAACATTTAATGTCTACGAGAAAATTAGCGATATATATGAATTCGTACAGTCTTGTTTGATGGACGAAGCATTGGAATTTAACTTGATTGCCACTAGCGAAGGCAAATTCAGCGACGAGGATATGGAAAAAACTTTATATGACTGCAGGTATGTAAAACACATTCATACATAGTACACACACTACGAATAAAATTACTTTTTAAAATTCAGACTCATTCCAAATGTCGTGTTGCTATTTACAATACCTGGTCTGCCATCCGCTATTGCTGCGGATACTAACTACTTAAAGGAAGATTTGTTGATGTTGGTACAGTCCATGTAAACTTCATCGAATGGTTGCAACAGATTTGGCTTAAAACATTCTATGTTTTCAACTTGAAGACTTTCATATATATATATATGTTTATATTTTGTTGTTTTTTTATTTATTGAAATTTGAATTAAATAAGCACTATTTGAACTTTATTTTTTTGGCATTTTTGACGAGTTTATTCAAACCTTACAGTAAAGAATGCAATTTGTAACAGCAACTTGGTAGCTTACAAATCAAGTTCCACATTTGTACCGTTGACCAAATAGAATAAAGGTAGTATAAAATGAATTCGTGCGGGTCTCTATTTGGTACCAAAAAATTGTCACAGTGTGGCAACATTGACAATGAAGCCAGGCGAAACGGTTCTTCTTCTGGTTCAATTGACTCTGTTATGAAACCGCAACTGTACATTGGTATGGCCTATGTCGCAGTGCATTCCATGGTATATGTGCCATTACCTGAAAAACTGGTCATATAAGAAAGAAGAAGAAATCCGTCGACGCTTTTGCGCCAATTTCACACTAGTGCTGGGAAACTATCGATGGTGGTGCCATTCGATATTTTCGATGGTTTGGGAACGAAAATTCGGCATGATTTTAGTTACTGGGGCGCCAAAATTTGAGGCCATTTTTATGTTAATTGGCCAAAAATAAACAGTTTTTAGAGAATAAAAAAAATTTATACCTCGCACCGTTTACGAGATATCGGATGTTGAAGATTTGTTTTGACACATAGTAAATTATCATATTTATTTATATTCTTAGTTAAAAATTGGTGTGAAAAAAATGCTATTGAAAAGTGTTAGAGATAAATATTTGGAGAGGAGAGTAAGCTATGAAAATTATCTTTTAAAACAGAACTAGTTTACTAACTTTTGGACTTTCAAAAATTGCAATCAAAAATCAACGGCTTATCTTACTATTTCGGTAATACTTCACACTTCTAATACGAAATTCCACTTAAAGTACTGAACAAATTATAGTAACCTTATATTTTTGGATATGTTATTAACATTTAAAAGCAATTTTTTCGTAGTCAAGGGTATCGGAAGTTGGGCACTTTTTTCAGTACAATTGTTCTTGTAAAAAACTAACCAAGTGCCCAAATGCCCTGCGTCGTGAACTCGCTAAATGTTTTCATAAAAGCTCAAAAAGACTGCTGCCATTATTTCAGAAAGTGAAAAACAGTTTTATTTCATCAAAAATATAAGATCAAACAGTTCTTGTGTTAGTATAAAGGCAGTTAAAGACATGTCAGCATTTGGATCCCGTTCAATCAAATATTATCATGTTCTTGCCACATAATTGAGTTCACTCAAAGTCGAGTTGTCAGCTCCGTCATCAGTGTACGTTAGACATTAACCGTTACCAGTTTAAATTATTTATCGCTTTTTCCGTACGATTTGATTGAAATATATTTTGTCATTCCATTAAAAAATTAAAATTACTTTCATAAAGTGCCCTAACTTGTATTATTGTGGTCCAGATGATAAATGCGATGTGTCATCTGTTCAAATACACATGTTGATTCATTTAAATATTACAGTTTCCTTTGTGGTCTTTTCGCACTTGCCTGTAGTGAGTTCATACATATAATTCTTTGTATGCCTTATACAGCAGCTAACATACATTTGCGGTTTATAATTTAATTTTTATTTTTTGACTGCATGGTTTCCTGCAATTTTGCAACCTACTAAGCACGCAAACATATTGACTGAGCGGAGTTGTTGACCTTTGCAATTTTTAGAACAAGCTTTTAATAAAATACGTGGCCATCGAAAGACGTTGCTGATGACTTTGTTAGTCTCTACATCAGCGGTGTTGCTAAATCAGTTATTGATTTGCTATATGTGTCCTCCAAAAGATCAGCCACCTTTTCTTTTACAGTTTTAATATAATCAAATACACTTGATAAATATGAAATCCGATCATTAGTAACAGTAGCAAAGTGCAGGGCTTTCAATGATGCTACAATAGCATTGAAATAGCATATCAATCCATTTCTAATGTTACGATAGATAGTGCTTTTTGCTGGCTATGTCAATGACGTCGATGACAAATAATCTTTCTCAAGTATATAAATAAGAAGAAGCCTATGAAAAATTGTCCACAACACATCATAATTAAAGTATCGTATTGTCGCAATCCGCCACTCAGACAGTCTTATCGACCATAAGATGATGAATTTGTGCAAAAAAAAAAAATATTTTCTCGTATTTGTTGCATTTTTTTTATAATGTGTGTGTATGTGTTTTTTTTTGCACAATTAACATTCCACAAATGTCTCAACTTGATGCCGCTGCTTGGTTTTATCTGCACAGCCGCTGTTGCACTTAGACTTAAAAGTGACGTGGACGGACAGCCGAGCAAGACAGACGATAGCATTGCATTAAGCATGCGCCGCGTCACTTACTGAACCTGAAAAACTAGTTTGTTGCAATTTCACAGGCGTCTACGAACAACGCCAGCACCTCTTCATGCTGCACCACCCTACCAACGCCACCACTGCCCTCTTGGCTTTTTGACTAAGTGAAACTATTTCATTGCGAGCATTGCTGCGCATGCGTGCGCGCGACTCTTGAAAAATTTCTTTGGTTTTTCTTATTTTTTTTTCGCATGACTTTTTTAGTATTATTATTTTTTGTTGTTGGTATTTTTTTGTTGTTTCACTTCACTGTCGTGTCTCTTAGCCAAGCCGTGTTGCCGTATGCCATCATGCATGACAAACTGATATTTTATGATGAAGATATAAGACAAGACAAATGTCAGCACACTCTGCCAACTTTTGTTGCCCTCTTTCTCTTTTGACTGTTAAAAGAAAATATTGTAAATTATGCGCTTTGGTTTTGCGACTTTCAAGTTTTAATTTTCATTATTTTCTTTGCATTCATTTTTTTTATTTTTTTTTTATATGCACAAGTCTGTTTTGTACATGTACGAAAAACTGGTTGTGCTAATTTAGTACGCTGTCGTGACTTTGTGTGTATCTTGTTGTTGTTATTGTTATTGCCGGAGTTGTGTCTACGATACAATCGTATTTTGAAAGTCAAGGCTGAGTTTATATGTTGAAAACGCTGACTTTGAAAATTAATAAAGGGTTTATGGCAGCACGTTTCGTTTGGCACAGAAATTTTGTATTTTTCAATAACAAAAGTTTACAATTAAAAGAAAAAAAAAACAAGTCAAGTTTATCTTTATGTTATTGTAGTTGTGCTATGCGCAAGTCGGCGCATAACTTTGGTTTGTCATTGCAAATTGAAATTTATGTGCGCAGGAAACGGAAACCGTGCAGACAACACTTGTCACAGACTTTGCGCAGACGCAAAGTGACTTCTTTCTTGGCTTAACGGCACAACATTGCAAAAATTAATGCAATGCGCACAACTACAATTGCACTTTATTGAAATTGATGCTTAAATGCCTACGCAGCGAGTAATGGTTTGGGCAGCAATGGCGAAAATTATTCCAAATGTAAGCAATTTCATGTAGTAGGATGTGCCAAAGACCCACTGAGGGGGTATTCCATCTTTAAAGTTGATTTTGTTTTGTCGATTATGAGGATTTTTTTGTTAATGAAAAGAAAGCACTAGACTTAAAGTGGTCTTAAGTCATTTATTAATGCATGTTTGAACTTTAATTTGCAATTTTCCTCAAGTCAAAAAAGTTACAAATAACCATTGATAGATGGCGCCACATTAAGGCCATTTTGCATAGAACGTTAGTTGACGTGTCAAATCACGGCCCGCATATGGCAGCTAGCTCCAAACGGAAAAAGACGTTATATTAAGGTCAGTTTTTTCTAGGTCTGTACCTAGGGTTTTTTGAATTTTTAAGTTTTAAGAAAATGGTGCCTATCTTTATATCCTGTACATATACTGTGTATCAGGGTATATTAAGTTTGTTTGAGACGGCTTGTATGTAACGCATAGAAGGAGGAAAGGGGGGCCCTATAAAGTATATATTTTCTTGATCAGGATGACAAGATGAATTGATATAGCCCTGTCTGTCCGTCTGGAGGACAGTCTCGTGTGGTCAAACGCTAGATCAAGTTTGAAGCAATTTTTACCACGCCCACTCCTTCCCACCCATCGAGCACCACCCATTTTTTCAAAAGACTGTAACTCGAAAACCTGATGAGTTAGAATCTTGAAAATGAGTATGTAGACTCAGTATGTACATTTTTCCCCTCTCCCCTTCATTTCCCCTTAAATTCTTAAAAATGAGCATCTCCTAAACTATAAAAGATACAATGCTGAAATTTTGTATGCAAACTCATTAAACATACCTTATGACTTACTAGTTTTTACATTCTTAGATACTATACATGTCTCAGCTTAACTTCTTATTGTTCTGAGTTTTTGTTGTTCAATTAATAACAAAAATTAATGTTATCAGCTTAAATAATAAAACAATAATTTATTGTATATAGCAAATACTTGTTGTTGACATTCCAATACTTAAATTGTTATTTTGCTTTAACAACATCTTCAAGTCAATTGAATAACTTTTGCAGTTTAAAATTTTATCTTACATCTTAATCTGGTCTTTGGTCGTTTGTCTTTGCTGAGAAATTTAAATATTCACACTCGACTGCTTTACTTTACACACTTACACAGATACATTTGTACATATGTATCTATATGTATGTATGCACTCATATTTCTCAAACACAGCTTGAGCTTCTTTTCTTCTTCTTCAGTTCGTTCATCCCGCCCTTTATACTTGGTTGCGTTCTCTGCTCTAATGAGTTTGGCTCAAGTATCGTGTGAGTAATGTTATCTTTGAATTCATTCTCGTTTTGAATCCAACTGAGCATCGTTGTTTTTGTTGTAGTCTTTGCCATGGTTTTCTCAAGCAATTCATGTGACTTTGAATTTTCTCTCATGAAAACATTTTCCGGCCCGTGGGAGTGCGAACCATCTCCATAAATGACTTTGTTCTTGTTCTCAATTTTTTGTATATCAAAATTAGCTTTGAAAATTGAACAAAATTAAAGAAAAAAAGTACAATGAATACTTAAAACAGACAATGGGCGATCTTTAATGGCTCATTTAAACAACTTAAAATTGTTCAAATGGCCCGCTGTGCTGGCAGATAATCGATGGCAGACCACCTAAAGTTTATTGAACCATTCAATGAAAATATTTATCACTTTTACTCATTTTCTATTTTTCAATAATGCGGGTATTTATACATATGTATATACAAACACACACACACACACATACTCACAGATACCCACACTGAAATCATAAACAAATTATGCATTAGAGTCAACAAAATAAGCTTCAAAATATATGCTTTATGGCATCCGTTCGCTATTAAGTCGAAATCTATACTACAAGAAATGAGTCAACCAAGTAGTATTGAATGTGAAAAGCGTGGGTTACACACACAAACACAGATGTATTCTTTTTTTTATAACCAATTGACGTGTTTTAGTTCAAGTAAGTCGGGCGTTCATGCCTAATCAAAAACCTTAAAAGCGCATTTGCCACGTCTCAGTTTATCTTTACTAAGTCGAAGATTCGTTTCTGGCGACATTTTCCAAGTGCTTTGTTTATTGTTGATGCATGCACAGCATGCTTATGCTAATTTGTTTAAGAAGTATAGACAGCGGCAACAAGTGTGTGTGTGTCATCAATAAATATTTGTATTGTAAAGGGTGTTCCAAAAAAGCAAACAAGTTTTATTCAAATGAAGCAATGCTAACTAGAAAGTTATTTTAAATAAGCCTATGTTACATAGGGCGACACGCCATGTACAGCAGTCTAACACTTAAGTTGTTGTCTAGACTGTCGTATGTGCGGTGAAGCGCTGCATAACTTAGAGTAATTTAATGCTCTTTTTTTTAATGAATTTCAAAAGTGTTATGAGTGCTTTGTGTGTGTGTGGTAAAAAACGGCTTTACATTTATCTTTTTATTCATATTTTTTAAGCAGCATTATTTGCTTTGCCTTTTGTTTATTTATTTCAGGCATATTCATAAACATATCGTGAGAAATATCACACTGTCAATGAACTAATTAAAACATTTTCGATGAGTGTTGCATTATGCACTGTTCACTTGTAACTGAGTCATTGAGTAAGGCGTGTAGATATGTATGTATATGTATGTGTGTTTATAAAGTATACTATACAAAAAAGCTGTTTTTCAGTTAAGTCATTTCCTACTACTTTTGAACATATTTAAAACAATAGAAACAGCAACGGAAGCTCTTTGAGTGAATCCCGGAAAAATGTGTTTTAAATCAAAATTGACCAATTGACTGACACAGGTCACAACAGCAACAGGTAGTTCTCTACTGCTCTCTCTTCCTCTCTCATCATATGCCATTTCCGTTTAGTTTATTGTATTCGCACCTTGCCTGTCTTTTGTTCCTTCCGTTCATCTGAACGCAGTCAATTTAAAGTCGGCAATACTTGTTCACCTTCCGGCTTTTAAATTTCTCAATTTGTTCAAGCAATCCATTATAACATGAAACTTTATATAAACTTTATTACTTTTCCAATATAAAGCAAAAGCAAATATTACAATTGTCTAGACGTAAAAATTTAGATGAAAGGCAATAAGACTAAACGGATTTTAGTGGCACATAAAATCATAATCTTTGAAAAGTTTCAATGGCCATCAGGCGTGTGGGTTTTTAAATTTCTATAAAGTTAATCCAACAATTTTATGACAAATCCAAGTAAGATTAAAATCAGGCCCATGAAAATCAGCACTTGGATCATACATTCTGTACTTAAAAAAGTTATAAATTTGTTCAGAAGAATCTTAAAGTTAACTTACCAGAAATACATTCAAATAGATTGCTTTTTTCATATGGTTTCCATATTTCAGATAAGCAGTTGAATAAAGTTTCCGAATCTTTATTCAATTTCTCTTCGATGAATGTTTTAGATTCTTCAGTGTAAGTTTTTGGTTCTTCAGTCAAAGTTTCCGAATCTTCAGTCGAAGTTTTAGTTGCCTCTGTCAAAGTTATTGAATCATCAATGATTGAATTTATATCGGCCATAACAGTTTTTGAATCGTTTAACACAGCTTTTTGTTCCTCAACTTCCTGATTAGCATCGCCAATTCTCTCACTGACTCGATTATTTGTATGTTGTTCAAAATGTTCCAACTGAATAGAACTTACGATATCTTTTATCACATTGGAGATATGGGAGCGACTGATGTAAGGATCCTTAAAATTTTCAGCATGTTCTATAACTTTTTTCAGCACCTCACTGTATAAAAAGAATTCCACGAACAAAATAAAAAATTTTTAAATATTTTCTAGTTCTTATATTCACTTACCATTTAAATTCTTTCAAGGTTCCCTTTCTACAATTTTTCTTTTGTGCTTCCATGTTCTTTACGAATAAAATAAAAAATATTAAATATCTTGAACTAAAATTTTTCTTGTTTGATGATAAGAATCTAAAATAAAACTTATTTAAAGCGAGTTTACGAACTGACACATTTTCCAGAGCGAAATATGTTTTGGCTAAAGTGAAGAAAGAAAGTTGTCATAGACAACTGGGTTAACGTCGCGACGTTTCAACGATCCGATCAAGTTGGCCTTTTCGTCATGGCATGTGTCAACTACAAAGAGCTCTGTACCAAACATAACTCGACAACAACAACAACAACGACATCGATAACAACAATAAGCGACAACATCTGTTTTATATTACATGCCAAGTTCATGTTTAGGTACAAAGGTATCTGCTACAACACACGCACACACTCACACTTATCTTTGCAGATACAATGTTCATTCCACGCTCATTCGTTCGTTTGTTTGTTTGTTCGCTCATTTGTCTCTCATTTCCTGCGCCTTACCGCACCGCCGGCTTGTTTACTCGCATTGCGGCGTCTGTTGTCGCTGTTGTTGAACTTTTCACAATCAACATCCCGGATGCGCTACGATGTACGACGAAAAAAATTAAAAAAAAAAAAAAAAAATACAAAAATACAAAAAAAGAGCGAGCATTAAAAACAGACAAATATAAAACTGCACTAAATGCAAAGTTCCAAAAAAAAAGGAAAAAAAAAAAAATTACAACAACGACAAATGAGTGAAGTAGAGTAAAGGAAGTGCTCGCATTTGTTCGCTTATTCATTCATAGAAGAACCGTTTTGGCGGATGCACGGGCGGATGAAGATCATTTGAATGCTTCGCTATTGTAAGTACATATTTGACGACGATCATTGTCATGCTGGGTTTTTTGCTTATGTCTATTTTTTATTTGCCAACGTAAATATTCAAGTAGATAAAAAGATAGATAGACAGATAGATAAAGGGGAAAAAATAGCTTATAAATAGCTGAGTAAAAGTGTAGGTTTTGAATAGACAGAATGAAACATAGATAAAGATAACGACAAATGTCTCTGATTTTCTAGAATCTTAATCTTGTTATTGTTTTTAACATAAAAACAAAATGATCTTGACTACTGTTTTATTCTATAAATAACATAAACAGAAGGCTCGTAGTCAACGGATAAGCTTATCGAAATGTCTGCTTATATGCAAAGATAAACTAAACAATTCAATTGAATACAATACAATAACAACAAGTTTATTGCACTTTTCATCTTCAGTGAGCGCACTGCGAACCAATATGTACAACAATTTAATGTTTCATGTTAATGAAGTGCTAATTGAGAGACGAATGCGAATGGAGTACATTAACTTTCAGCGTAGACCAGACCAGCTGAGCGATCGGTACATAGATACACACGTTCGTATTAACGGCCTTTTAGAGCGCCCATGAGACGCGACGAAAGGTGTGAAGACAATAAATCTTCAGACACAATTGTCTGTTTACACATTAAAGACATGAGTTCTTATAAAATTTCATTTTATTTGTTTTCGTAATTATGCAACTAAAGTAAACATTGACTTAAAAACTAAATGATTTCTTTTGTGTAAGTGTATGTTTTTTTTTACAACTAATAGGACAGTGTATGAACTTCTATAAATTCATAGAGATACGCAAATAACGCATACAACCTAAAACTTATTTTAAATGAAGTAACTAATATTTACAAATGCATAAATTCATCATCGTCATTGCAAGCTAATTGAACTCAGCTCGCTCGCGGCGATCGCTTATCAAGAGAGCAATGCCATCGCTCGTGCGAGCCGTACACGGAAATCACGATAGAGCATTTTGCCGCCGACCGGCACCCGACACAGATACATGTCGAGACTCATGAGACAGAGCGCTTTGCCGTTCATGGGGAATTTCTGTGGCAGTTCGGGCGTCACCTCGAGACCTTCGGAAACGGCCATATTGATAAGCCATTTCCAGACGTCTGCACGTGTCCAGTCACGCGGATCCAAGGGCAGCCCATCGGAGCCGAGCTGCTGTTGTGTTAGTTCGTGGCCGGTTGTGTGCATTACGGATTCCTCGTATTGATTGTTATTGTTTGTGTCGCTGCGCAGGTAGGCACTGCTTAATTTACTTTGTAGTTGTTGTTGTTGTTCTTGATGTGATTGGTGGTGATGTTGTTGTTGTTGTTGGTAGGGATGATAGAGCGCAGCAGCACGTCTCATAGCCGTTGTTGAACTATTGACCAAATCAGTCTTGTGGCTGGACCAAACCAACTGTTGCAGTTCCTCGGCAGCTGCACGGCAATTATTCGCACTGCTGTTCACCTGCGAGAGATCGAGCGGTGGCACACGTCCGGCGTATTTCGGGTAACTGGCCTCGACTTGCATGTTGGCCCAAGCGTTTACCGTTTGATGAAAGCTGTAATAGCAAGAGCGTGACAAAAAACAATCGATTAATAAAAAAAAAATATATGACAGTTAACAAATATTTAAGCATACACTGAAAAAAGCTGCGGAATGAATCATTTTTCCGGTCAGACTATCGATGCTGGCATCGACAACTACATATCGTTCTCTAGGTGAAACTCAAATTGATAAGTGGAGCTTCTCTATTTTTATTAGCTTTTGTTATTGACGGAAATAGTTATGCAACCGATAAAAACTCATGTACATTGTTCAAACACAACAGTTTTTGTTGGAACTTATATTTAAACACACATTTATTGTATTCAATTATATTTGACCTTGTTGGCATCTAAACAAAGCAGTCCAACATGTGCGGCAATTCAAGTGCCACACACGCGAAAGGAAGCGCTGAATAACAATGATTATTATAATAATTGTGACACACATATTGAATAATTATTATTAGAGAGAACAGAACAGAACAGAAACGAAATTATTGTTGACATAGAAAGGCAAACTCAAAACCGGAATCGATGGCAATTATAAGCGAATCGAATTCAGCAACAAATAAACAATAAAGCCGACTTGCAAAAAGAATGAGTCTGAGAGAGAACAAGACAGCAAGAGAGAGAGAAGGAAAATTACACATGGCACAAACGGAAATAATTACTAAATTGCCGCACAGCTCTGATTTAATCGCGTTGCGAATTCGACGAACAAAACAAAACCAATAAAAAAGCTAAATGAAAAACGGAAGAGTAGCCGTAAAAATTAAAAACTACTGCCGAAGGGAAGGGGAAAAAACAAATCCAACTTTGGCTGCGCAGCGCTTATGTAAAGTAGAATATCCGCTGCGCCGGCGCAAAACAGAAGCCAAGCCAAGGTGCGAAAACAAAAGACCGAACAAACGGAAGCCGCTTATGACAAGAGCACCAACACACTCACACACACACAGCAGTGAGTCACAGTGAAATGAAGTAAGTAAGTGCGGGTAGGTGAGTGTGTCACTGCCACGGATGTATCGTACCTTGTCTAGCATTTGTTCCATAAAACCTTTGGCCGTTTTGTGAGTTTTGCTTTTAAAACACTTTTCCGGGATTTGATTAAAGTGCTTCCGTTGTTCTATGTAGCTAAATAAACCACAGTACAATTTTCAATCAAAAATAGAATTTAAAAAAAAAAACGAAAAAAAAAATAACACCGAAAGGAAATGACTTAACTAAAAAACATCTCAAGTGGTTTACGTATTTCTACTTAATTAAACACATACAACATGATATTCAAGTCATACCACAAAATACAATTTCGTTGCATTGCACAGCAAGTCGAGTTGAATCATCGCTGTTACGAAAATAATTGAAACACTTAACGGAAAAGGTTTAATTAGTTCATTGACAGCGACAGCAATGAGTGTGATATTTCTCACGATATGTTTGTTTGGGCAACAAGACTAATGTACATAAACAAATGTGAATGCATCAATAAACATTAAAGTTAAAAAATATACATATGTGTATACGAAGCAGACAGCAAACGATTGTGAATGTCACACACACGCACACACTTGTTGCTCTTAGCTTACATTTAGGGTAAGTATTTCTTATTTAAATTAACATAAGCATTAATACATGATGGCCAATGTCTATCGACAATACTAGCTAAGCCTCAATCAGACGACGAATGCCTGAAAAAAGGTCTTAGCCTTAGTGCCTTCTATCTAACACAAAACAACATTTATTAGTCAAATAGGTCGTAAATAAAACAAAATCCATTCACATTGACCACAAGCGGTGATTTTTGTTTAAGGCGTGTAGGTTATGTTCTTCTACCCGTAGTTTTGATATTTCGAAAGACAACCAACTGATAAATATAAAGTTTTTTATACATTTTCGTTGTTTGAAATTGTTTATCTATCAGCTTGCAGTCCGACATTAACACCATGCTTAAAAGGGTGCTCAAATGCTCGAACCATTAAGATAGACCACCCTATGTGCAACAAAGACTTTGCGCCACAATGTTTTCTCCACTTATTTTTATTTTCATAACAAAAAAAAGAAGAAGAAGCTGAACAAGTGTACTCAAAGTCAGTTAGTTTTCTAAGGCTTTGGTCACACGCCCACGGCTCAAAAAATTTCCCATGAGAGAAAATTCAAAGTCGCATGATATGTTGGGGGAATTGTGTTGGCGAACAAAGAACAAACGAACGAACGAACGAACGAACGAACGTCGCAGAAAGCAAAGTGTGTGAAGAAAGCACTGTCATGGCGGTCTTAGCACAGGGCAGCATTGCATTGCACTGAAAAGGGGGTCGGTCATGGGAATGGAAGCAAAGACGTCAACGACTTAAGGCAGCAATGAATGAGGCGTCAACGCACTTAGACAGTCACAGTAAGTCGACAGTGAAAGCATATAATTAATTAAAAAAACACTAAGAGTCACATTGAACACTTGTTGCCTTTTAATTAGAAATGACTTGTTGTTTATTTAACCCAGACATTGACTTTATTGCAAAAGTAAAAAGGTTAGAAAAAATTATATTATATTATTATATTTTATACATATATCATTAAGCAAAAGCAATTGAAATGCAGAACGCATTAGACTTTTGACGCTTTGGTTTCTTTTTAAACTGTTTATTATTATTCTGTACCCAAAAAAAAAAAAACTTAATTCAATTTGTTGTTCCTGTCATATGTATGTGTGTGTGCGACAGAAAAGAACGCAGGAGTCATTACGAGGACGAGCGCGCGTCTGGTATATTTCCGGCTCTGACAGCGCTTGTGTTGTTGCAACATATGCATCTATGTATGTGTGTGTGTATATGTACATACACACATCTGCTTGTATCTTCGATTGTCAGCATGAGTTCTGTGCCTCTGCGCTGATCGATTAATTCAGCAGTTTGTCAACGCAAAGGCGCACACGTTGAGCACGCGTCAAAAACAGACACACACAGACAATGCGAATGTGGGGAAACAGGAAAAAAGCATAACTAAAATGCTTCCTTTGCATTTAACAGTCATACATACACACACACATATGTTTGTATATAATGCGCATGCATCTAAATTGTCAAACGGAAGTGCACATATCCGCCCGCGCACAGGATGTGCGTTCAAAGCGGAAGGAAATATGACTTAACGAGCCAAATGACCATGCTTAGATACATGAAATTATCGTGAAATTGTAAAAAAGAAAACCCCTAAATTTTTCTCTCTCATAAAAAAAAAAAGATAAAATTGGAGCAACTTTTAATTTTTGAAGTGAAAGGCAAACAAGTTTATTTTCTGTCAAGTGTCACAAGTGCAATAAAAAACAGAAAATGCTTTGCGTATTCGTCTTGTGTTTGCACAAGCTGTCTTATATGTACGTATGTATGTATGTACTTAGCATCGCACCAGAGTAACGCAACGCGGCACTTGCTTAGATACAAAATGCCCTCCAGCAATAGTAGCAGCGTGCTCGACCAACTATTTCTTTCTTTTGTTTATTTGTTTTGCTTTGCTTTTTTAAGACATTTTATTTAAGTACGAAAATCGTAATTTGAAGTTCGTAAAAATGACGCGTTTCCTGTCATTTGGCGAGCAGCACTTTAAGTGCGTAATTTGCTGACTTTACATAAACACACACACTCACACACACATACATACATGCATGCATGATTGTGTCTGTTTGTCAGCTTCCGTTTGACTTTTTCGTTTTGTAAACTAAATTTTCTGCTTCTTCTTCTTTAGCACAATTTCTTCTGCTTCTTCTTTGCCAACTCCCATACAAGCGCACGATTTTTGCCGACTGATTATGTCTTTATTACAGAGAAATACTTTTGTTTTTGTTTTTGCCGTCTGTGCTGTTTTTATTTGGTAATTATATGTGTGTGTTGGTTCGCTTGCGTGCTTGTATCTCCAAAGATACATGAGCGTATAACTTTTGCTCATACGAAAATTATGAACTTCCTGCAAGCGATAAATTTTGTTTTTGTATTTTTTTTTTTTTCCATCTGTCTCGTTGTACGAGCGTAGTTTGTTTATGGCTAATTTAAGAATTTTCACTCTTGAGAAATTTATGTACACATACAAACATCACATATATATTTTTTCACACGTACTAAGTTTCCTACAATGTTAGCGCAAATTTGTCAATTTGTTGTTGCTTGAATTTATTTAATTTAATTAAGTGTAATGTAATTGTAAAGACTTGTAGTAATACAACTATTATTAACAATGCTCCTCGGCCTGTGTCTTTCAATAGCCTGTTGTCTACTTTAGCACTTTACGACGCCTCTCTTTTAAAAATATATGTATGTATGCACATATGTGTGTATGAAGATCATACATCATTTAGTCTACGACGAGGCATGCAATTGATGTGCAGACGGATGTGATTTTGTCGTCAGCTATTTTAATATGTATTTATTTGCAAAAACAAAATCAAAAAGCAAACAGACAAGTGTTGTTGTTTTTGTGATTTTTCTCGGCATTTTTAACGGCACTGCGGCTAAATTGCACTATTTATACATATATACATACAGATATACATATATATATGTACATATTTTGTATTTTACATGCAACAACGACACAGTTTGTTGTTGGCGGCGTTATAAATAAATGAAAATTGTTGGCGCCAATGCGCTATGACGTACGCCGTTATATGACGGCAACAACAGACATTCATATTTGTATCTGTATCTGTGTATGTGTATGTACGTTGTGTGCAACGGTATATTGCGCATAAATGCTAAGCTTTTCCGAGACGATTTTTAAACACAAAGTAATTAAAATTGTAAGACTTTTGTGCATTTCGCTTGGTTTATCCGCCATTGATTTATGTTACATACTCGTAGGCATTACTTTTATGCGTCTCACACGTGTTGTGCGTGCTGAAGCGTTGAAAATATCTGACGGCGTCCGTGTCGCCGACATGACACGCGTCATTAAAAGTCGAACATGAACTTTGCGGCTTCTTATGAAAAATGTAGACTTGGCTTGGAATTTCACTGCAATTGAATTGCATTTACAACAAGTAAATTTCATACACACGTTTATTACTCTGTGTCATCTCGTCTTGTACAAAATATAAGGTATAAGAATAAAATAGTTGAGCACTACTGAATACAGTAAGTAATTTCAAGTAAGCAGTAGAATTATGTATGCATTATACTAACGTTTGTCAAAACGTGCAATGCTGTGTCATTGTGCAAGTTAGCGCACAAAGCAAAAGAGAATTGAAAAAAAAGGAAAAATGCCGTCTCAATGCCACCGTGTCGACTAATCAGAGCGATAACTGACGTGACATCAAACAGCGGCGCTTTTTTTAATCAATGCAATGCCAGTTTATTCAATGATAATGTAATTGATAATTGGGTCAATAGACTTTTATGAAAAAATATGAATTTGTGTGAGTTGTTGTTATCAGATATTAGTGTAAACAGCGCATTTCCGACATGTGCCAACAAATATGAATTTAACTGATATCTTTACCAAGAAAACATTTCAAGTTAAGAGTTTTCTATGAAAGCTAAATGATCAGTCAAGAACGACGCCTTTCTTTAGTTTATTTTAAAGCCGCAGACATCAATTAAATTGAATTTCGTGCATATTTTGGTTTTTTCTTTTCCAATTTTGCCAGGTGCAAAACGTATGTAAGTATAAGGACTGTGGCAGCTGCGCGTTTGACTGCACAAATGCGCTTAAATGATTTTGTATCCTGCTGTTCACATACGCACACTCACACACACACACATGCGTGCACATAATGCGTTTGCGCATGCGCGCGCATTGACGGACTTGATAAGGGTGAATGTGTTAAGGCGTACATCGTTGTTTTTTTTTTCATCTGCTCTTCTCATGTCTTGACAGACGTTGGTCAACGCATGCACGCACGCATGCATGTTTTGCACACTGCTTTGACGCTTTGCTGCCCTTGCCGTTCTTCTTTACACGTTTTCTTTTTGTGCTGCGGTTTTGTCTGCAAATATTTTGCAGCTGCTCGGTCGGCCGTGTGGCTTTGCAGTATTGCTTTGGCTTATTAATATTTGTAGTTGCGCTTCTGCTTTGAATCGGCGCATTTTAATGTTGCGGCCGGTCATGGTTAGTGGGCATTTAGTTTGGTTAGTAGTTAAATCGTTTTTGGCTTTTAATAAAGGCTTAGCTGTCTGAATTCGCACTGCACCGACTCATATTGTTTTGACGAGATAAAAGTTTAACGTACATACACTTATTCACTGAATTCGACCCTGATTTGCGTCATTGTGGTTAAATGAGTCAATAATAACATTTTAAATTTCCGTTTATGTGTAAGGTTATCAAAAATGCTGCGACGCCAGAGAACAGGAAGTTCTTCAAGTCGACTTTACATGAAATTCATTATAAACAGAACAATCATTTTTGTACTCGGCAGGGCAATGAAGACTTAATTGAAATAAAACAAGACATTAAAAGTAGACACGTCGTTTTTTTTCATACATAATAAGTGTTTTGGTGCTGCTAAGGTTTTCTACATATAAGAATTGTTGACATTACAAATAAAGAGATATTTACCTATTTGAATGTTTCTAGACAGCAAAGTAATCCAATTTTCAGTCGTTGCTACTTTTTGTTGTTGATTTGCACGGCAATAAATGAAATAAATATTCGCAATAATTCGCACGTCCGTCAATCCGTTCAGCCGTCAGTGAGTCAATTCATCAAACGCACAAATAAATAAACAAAAGATATGCTGACGGTTTTTTAGTCGTCGTTGTTGTTGTCGTTTTCGTCGTCGCGTCGGCGATTGAGGCGGTGGAGGAGATTGTCCGTGTGTCTATATATGAACTTCCGTTGCAAAATACAACAAAAAAGTGTTGTCATGCGGCGCAGAAAAGTGGGCTGAACGGCAGCGACCGTGTTGTTGTTGTCTTCGCTGTAGATACTTTTTTTCGATGTTTTTTGACTTAACTTCCTGCGTTTTCTTGGTTGTAATTTTTTAACTATTTCTTTGTTTCACAAATTATTGAACACACTTTCGCTATCTGTTTTCATTTAATTCTTTTTTTTTGCGTTTAAGATGCAAACCAATTTCTCTTTTTTTTCAATAGATTTCACAATTTCACCCCGCACCAAAACATTCAGCAAGTATCTCGCTGATTTTGTTACTATATTTGTAACGTTGAACTACTTTTTTCAGTGCTTCTGTTGCTGTTTTAAAATTTCGAAAGTTGTGTTTTAATGCAATCGGTTTCGTTTTGAGTTGCTCAAGAATTCTCTGCAATTTGTTCGTGTATCTTTTGTGTTTTTTTGTCGCTTGTTGACGTTTTAGTTACTCGTAATTCCAGTTTGCAACGTGATACGAACAAGCGCGGTTTTATTGCATTTTGTTTTGACTATTTCTACAAATACGATTTTCACGCACACACGTAAAGTACCACCGTATCTGCTCGATACTTTCCAACGTTCCGAATGCGTGCGTACAATTTGACCGAATGAATACTCAGCAGCGGCGTAGTTTAGTTTTATACCGCTCCTCTCTCTCTCACGCTCGTAACTGAAAAAATGTAAACTCGCGATTGAACTAACTTATGCATCGTACAGCATCTACGAAACTTAAGTCACTTGCCATTGACAACCAATTTGTTTCTTGATGAGGGTCGGTCAAAAATTGATGTTTGTTTGCTCTCTTGCGGGAGAATAAGAAGCTTGCTTCTCTCTTTTTTGTCTCTCGAGATCCTCTCCGGTCGGTACTATCTACTGGCAATATCGGATTGTTAAAAACTTGAAGTAAAATGGAATAATTGACGCAAAACTATCGTTGCCAAAAGTACTTAATCCAATGTATCGCCAAAGCACACATCACATAATACAGTCTAATATTGAGATGTATCGAACACTGCGTTGGCTTATGTAGCGTGTATGCCAAGGCAACAAAGGTGATTCCAGCAATAAAATGTGGAAATTCAAAGCACTGATCGGCTATTTTAATAACGAAGGTTTTTCAACACTAAACGTTTAATACGTTTATTTTGCTGCACAGTGGTTTCAATTTTTCCTTTTGCTGTCAAATCTCATCTATTATAACATTATCACATCACAACAAGATTTTTCAGTTATTGGTGCAGACATATTGAGTGACAATCCAACCCTTTAAAGGCATTTTGACAAGTTATTTGTGTTTTTCGTCGTAATTTATGATTGTAATAATTTTATAAATGTTTACGCACATAAGTATGTACGTCCATAAAAAACGAAAAAAAACTAATACTGCTTAGGGGACGTCCATACATTATGTTAGAACTCCTCCTAAAGTTTTAAAGATATCGAAAAAATTTAAACGGAGAAAACGCAGTTTGAATGTAAAATCCAGCATGATCGGATAACTTTAGCATACAGCTGCCATAGGAACGATCGGTTAAAAATTAGGTTTTGGCTTCAAAAACGTTTGATTTTAAAGCTATAGTCTCAATTTTTTGCATAACAACATTTTTGACGTCAATAAAGACACCATGCAAATTTGGTGAAGATCGGTCACATGAGATTTTGATTAAAATTTTAAATAGAAAAAAGAAATAGTAAATTAATTGACTAAAAATTTGATATGAGATTTTTGAAAATTTGAATTTTATCTCACTCATTTTTTGGACATCCCGTTAGCAGTGACTTGAATCAAAATGGATCTACAATAAAAATTTATTCCATGTCGCATATTTCGTAGAAGACATTTTAACTTGATTTAGATTAAAAAGAATTTTTTATAATAAAGTATTTCAACATTTGCCCATACACTCAGCCCTTGAATTACGAAAATTATTATATCTTCAGCCTTATACATAACCTTGCTTCTAGTTGCACAAGTATTGTTCCGACCCTCGCACTGATGTAAGGATTTTTTGTTTTCGATCTAAAAACGAATTATTAATATACATATTTATTAACTAAACTTTTTTTTATGACCTTCATATAATTGTTTAATAATAATTAGACAAACAAACAACCAATCAGATTGACGTACGGCCAAATAGACCGACAGACATGCTGGACGGATGGACGGACACAAAGAATCGTGATTGATAACCTGCATAGACTGAAAGACCTTTAATTACACAACTGTTAACCAGAAAGACGATTCTAAATCAATTTTCATAGAACGCTTGTGGTTTACATTTCATTTGCACATTTGTTTGAAAAATCATATTTTAAAATATTGTTTTGCACATGAAGGTGCATCGTTCTACAAGCAATTTGCGGGAATGTCGCTGACGAAGAAACAACAACGTAGAAACTAATCAAAACACTAAAGTGATTTTTTGTATTTTATTTTAATAGGCATCAGTAAATTGCGATAATTTAAATCCGGATTCGAGCACATAAACTCTATAAAAGACAACGGCTCTGCTGTGTTGCATTAAGTCGCAAATCGAAGGCGAAGTACTACAAATGAATCGTTACTGGGTAAGAAATCAACATTTTTTTTAGTCTTCGAATTGTTTTACTTTTGAAATGCTCTCTTCGATAGGTTGCAATTTGCGCGTTCGCATTGGCGATCGCTGTGGTTCAGAGCTATGGTGGTGGCGGAAAGATTGACCGCGGCTATGGTGGCGGCGGTCCTGGCGGTGGTAGTGGCGGTGGCCAAGGACATGGCGGCGGCGGCGGTTTTGGCGGTGGTCAAGGCAGCGGTGGTGGATTTGGTGGTGGTGGCGGATCGGGTGGTGGAGGAGGTTTTGGCGGAGGTTCTGGTGGTGGCGGATCCAGTGGCAGTCAAGGTCATGGTGGCGGCGGCTCCGGTGGATTTGGAGGTAGCCAAGGTCATGGTGGCGGCGGACCAGGCGGCTTTGGTGGTGGTGGCTCTGGTGGAGGTGGCGGATTCGGTGGTGGCTCAGGCGGCGGCAAAGGTGGCGGTGGTGCCGGTGGTTTTGGTGGTGGCCACGACGGTGGTCACGGAGGTGGCGGAGCTGGTGGCTTTGGCGGCGGACAAGGACAAGGTGGTGGCTTCGGCGGCGGTCATGGCATCGGCGGTGGACATGGCGGCGGTGGTGGCTACAAGAAACATGGCTACTAAGCAGTAAACATTACAAACTCCGATCTTGATAGTGAATATAAGAAAATTCTTTGCGTTTACAACAAATGAAATGATTAAATGAAATACATTAATGACAATTTGTCGAATCAATCAATCATGAGGAGATCATCAAAACCAAACGCACAATGATGCTCAGCACGTACGTTGACAGCTGGCCGCTAATTATGCATTGCACATGAGTACTTTCCCCTTGCTTTACAGATAATCACAGGAAATCCTTTTTCCTGTTGTTCATACGTATGCGTCTATTTCCAGCAAGCTGAGTGCTTGAAGCGGCCAATATGCACGCCGGCAATGCGTAAGGATAATGGACGAAACCGAACCGTAACACATTTAATTGCATTTCTTCCATTATTTGTGTTTCAAATGTTGTTGCGGCAAGTTTCGATTTCTGAGCGCTCTGGAAACTCGAATCCTTTTCGTTTTTATTTTTGTTCAACAAACATGAGCCAAACTCCTGACATGCGTGAAGTGTCGTTTCGTATTACAATACATACGGCGGCAAATGTTGTGTGTTTGCATTTCTTCTACGAGAGATCCACAGATCTTTCGTCAACAGACAAAAAAGAAGGATACGGCGTCGACCTACATGACAGTTCTTCGAGGCTGGTCTGGCAGCGCACGAATCCTCCTCTGGCGACGTGTTGCAGGCACGCGTAACCGACGCACCTCAAAAGTTGCACTTCAATTGCATCAAATATCTACGCAGCTATGCCGGCAGCTGTTCATTCGTCTGTCTCGAGTGCATTTCGCCGAATTATCTGCGTAATAATATGCCAAGCAATGCGCTGCAACAATTGCGGCTTTTCCAGTTAAGGTAACGCCCGATGTGTTTATCTCTTGTGTCCTTCAATGACATGTGCAACTTAAGTGTGTGTGTGTGTGTGTGTGTGTATTTCGAAAAATAAGTATTTTTTCCTTACAGTTGAATTACCTTTTAAGTGCTTCGGTTTTTTGATTTTATCATTCTTTGGCATCGCTTAAATAAATAATATTATTTAGTGGAGGTTGTCTAATTGTGGCGAGTGCATAAATTGTTCACTTAAATCAAGGATATGTCATGTGTTGATTGTTTAGTATTTATTCTTTACAAGCGTCTTAGCGGCTCATCACGTATGGCTGAAATCTACTTATGATTAACGACATTTGTTGCCGCTCGTACGGCCAACGAAGCCGAATTGTTCGAGATTATAAAAGTACCAAAGACTGTAAGCAAATCAAGTCATTTCCAAGCCAGCATAGAATATTGCAGGCTTCCTTTTAACACATCACAAACACAGACAACAGAAATCGAAAGCAATTTTCATTATTTGTATGCCATCGGCAGCTGCAAATTGTATCTAAAATCGTTAATACTTTTGTCTATACAAATGTAAATGTTTTTGTATGCCGATAGAACTGATAATTATCTTCAGCAGGAAACACCCGCACAATTGTCTCTCTGTCTGTCCGTCGAACTGTCTAAGCCGACAATAGACGTTCGATCGATCGCTTGAGCATGTAATGTGTCCATATATGCATGTATGTATATGTGAGCATGCGCAAATTATTTGAGGATATTTACTTAGGATTCTTCTATGGCTTCACTTCTTTACCGATTATGGTTTTGTGTAAAGTTGTCGGGTAGTATTGTGATTGTTGTTGCATTGCGCATATCCGTATTAGAATTACTTACTTATTCAATGTCTTGGCTAAGACGTGACTTTCTTTAAATGAAAGTTATTATAATATTCAACTGCTTATTTCCCATTGGTGCGTAACGTAAGGAAAATATTGTTGTCAAAATGTTTGCTTTTAATTACGTAAAAATTTCCGGTCCTTCAATGTATTTCTTACCTGTTCATTTGCGCCTTTATGTGTTTATGCATAAATTCGTTATTTCAACGTTCTTCGTGTTCTTAGAGCACGGAAATTGAACGAACCAAAGGATATCCAAAATTATTTTCAAATTTCAAACACGATTTCCTTTCAAAAATACTTAATTGAATCTGGCCTTCCCGCACCCACACACACCATGTATAACTTCATTCATATTTTACATGCCGTCTTCAAGTAAATCAAATGTTATCAGAAGTGCATCTGTTGCTATTTTAGGCGTATTTCGTCTGCATAAATGTTTTACATAACATATATTAAACTGAAATTTGGGGCGTTTGCCAGCCAACCCCCCAAAGAAAAGGGCCAAGTAATTGCCGTTGGCGCAGATTTTCCAATGCACAAAAGTCATTAAAACGACTAAAAATATACAAGATTCTGTTGTCTCGTCATGTATCTATCAGCGCACGTTTGCGTCGTTTATTCGGCATTGTTGGTGTGCTGGAAATTCCCCCCATTGTTCAGAATTTTTTTTTTTTTTTTTAAATTAATCCAGATATTTTTGGTACTCGCCTTTCTGGGCACGCTTAATGTTTTATTGACACTCGCCCTGGCAATAAATCAATAAACAGAATGTGTGGCATTATTGCACCATAAAGGTTTCAACATTTAATGGAATTTAGGGGAATCTTTCATTATAAACATTTCAAGATCGGTTTTACATACAGCATCACTGAGAATGTTACATAGAACGTTTTTGAGAACGTCAAAGTCAGAAAGTAGTGCACAAATTTATACAGAAAGTCATATGGAACACTCAAATAAAAAGTTGTGCAGAAAATAATCAGGAAGAATGTTCTAATGTATGAATACAGTCTGTGCAGTAAAACTTCGAACAATGGGATAACTGGATTTTTTCTACAAGTTACATAATGACATTTGATTATTTTAGATATTTTAAAATAGATTATGGTTAAAAAATAAATGTTTTAGTTTTGAAAAACAGTACGAATTACTGGAACGTTCAGACTATCGAAGTTTAACTTAACACAAGGCTCTCAAACATTCCAAAACTCAAATTCAGTCTTGGCTTGTAAAATATTTCTATCATTCAATAAATTCTTCAGTTCAATTGAAGTTTTTTGTTTGTACAACTATTTGAGTCGGAAGTTGAGACGTTGCCCAATAAATTCAGACGCATCTTTATTTTTGTTTCTCGTTAACAAACACATGTGATTTTGTTATTGTTTTGCGTCTCAACGTGCACGCCTCAAAGTTTTGTTAATCAGATTTGTTTTTTTAAGCACTTTAATATGAATTTATTGTTTGTAATAAAGAAAACGGAAGTTGAGGCGTTTGTAATTGCGGCTTGTACCTTGGCTCTTTCTTTCTTTCTTTCTCTTTTTTTATTATTTGTCTTTTGTCATATAAATAAGTGCGTGTATGTGTGTGTGTTGTGTGTGTTTATGATGATGCTGTGTGGCATTTTTCGAATGCGCAGTTAAATCTCTGTTTCGTTTTACGTTTTGTGTTGTCAGTTTATATTCTTTTTTGTTTTTTTTTTTTACGGTTACTTAACGCCATAAACAGATTGATTTAAGCTGCGTACTCACTCACTGAGCACAAAACATTGAAAGCGTTAATAAAAAACGAAAAGAGAAGAAGAAGTGAGATTTTACAACAAAGTTATTAGCTGCTTTGACGACATATGTAACAGTTATCAACAAAAAATGTTGTCTTCTTCTAAAAAAAGAAACGATGTCATTTCAAGTCAAAAAGCAATGCGAAGCATGAAAAAACTCGCATTTTGCATTTATGAAAAACGCTTCTTTTTTTGTTTTGTTTATTAAAAATCTTATCAATTGCAAAAAAATTCGATGTATGTATTTCCGGTTTGTAAGCACACACACATCCTGTTATATGCACAACTCACTATAAGTGAGTGAGAAGTAGAATAGTTACCTTAATCAGCTGTTGTCAGCGCACATGCGCACAACTAAGGACCAACAACAACAACAACAACAACTACGGAGAATAAGTCAGGCATAGCAGAAACAACAACAAATAAAGGAAGCCAAAGCCGCACGTCAAACGGAAATGAAGAGAAGAAAGGCGTGCACATACACAAACACACACAAGCACGCACGCACACACAGCCACGCACAATAATAAATTTTCAAAAATAAAACAAATAAGGGAAATAGCATGTCCTGCTCAATGGCAATAACTACAATACCAACATGGAATTGAACATATTTCTGTTGCTTATTGTTAAAGTCGCGGCAAGCCATAAAAGGATGCCTTGCGGTGTTCGTAAATATGCACAGCAGGATGCTGTAATTAGTTGCTCATCACACTTCCGACTCATCGCTGTTCTTGTCGCATTCGACACCTAAACTCAGGAAGAGGAATATGCCGCCTTCGCTCTTTGTGCCGCTCACGTCCTGCTCACCTTTGTCGGTCGGTGCAAATAGTGGCGCAGTTGCAGGTCTTGAGCCTTGAGCGATTAGTGTGCTGCCAAAATGTTGCTTCCGCCCTAAAGGAATTACTATTGTCCTGCATTTAAGCCGTAACAAATCGTTAGCCAAGTCGATACAAACGTACATATACAAAAACGGAAGTCGGAAGTTGTTTGTGCAAAATGTATTTCTTTTATTATTATTTTTTTTTTTATTTCAATTCGAGTATTTTTTTCTCGTTTAGAAGTAAATTGAATTGGTCGAAATAATTCGAGAATGGCTTTCAAAATATTGTATGAAAATAGTTTTGTTTTTGTTTGAGTTTAAAGATTAAAAATCAACCGGAAATCTTTTTATACATATAGAAGAATTAGATCAAAATCATTCTGTTCATTCAGAAGATACATCGAAGTTTAATTTGAATGCATGTATGAAAGCTCCAATTAAGAGTACAATACAGATAAACGAATGTTTCTTCAATGGCACGTCTACTCAAAGAAGTATTTATAACTTTATAGAATCACAAAACAGTATTTTATTGTTATTTTGAAAAGAGAATAATATCATATTTACATTCATTCATTCATGTTTAATTACATTTGATAAAAACCAACGTTACATGTCAGCCGCAAAATGAACTGACGTCACAGTAATCCCGTCAATTGAAGTTCCAACGAAGCAAAGTCGCTTTGCACGCCCTCTCACCCACTCAGCTGATGCTGTTTCATTCAGTAACATTCATTCACGTTTTTTTGGCAACGATATGCGCATGTCGCCCATTTTCATGTCGACTCTACAAAAATAATTCCAGTATTCCAACTTTACGGAGGAGTTTTGCAGATTAGGAAGCTGGGGCATCAGTTGTAAAAACGATGTTGAAAAATATTTACATATACAATCAATAAACTTCCCCTTTTCAATCAACTACTTTTTATAAATATTTTAAAATTTATTAAAAAAAACATTATCAAAATTCATGGCTTTGTGTGGTCCTGTAGCTAAAATAATAGCCGCTATGCCTAATAAACACAACAGATGGAGTCAAATTGTGAATCCGCTTTGGTGTGAAAATCGATTTGCTGAGGAAATATTTGACGTTGTTGCAGAAAAAGAAAACTTTGAGAGAGTGCCGAAGACAAGTGGGAAATTCTGTACTGCAAAGAATCCACGACAATGCCGATACTACCGAATTTGTACTTTCTAAATCATTCAAACTTGGTAAATTTTAATGCTAGTTTAACCCTCAAATTAACTGTTTTCAAGTACATCAGATAATAAAAATATGTATACAAATTCGTTTTTCTTAACATTTCAAATCTAAAGGTGTGCGACAGAGACACATATAATACAACTTGCTAGTTGCAGTCTATTCACGGCAGAGGGACTCGGAGCAACTCGGAGAGCAACAGAATTTTAACAGGGCTAAAGAGAGGAATTGAGAGACCCTGAATTAAAATGAGTGGTAACATTGTGGTAACAGTCACGCTAACATACACTTACAGAGTGTTAGCAACAGTGTGGAAAAAGCGCTGTTAGTACCGATCGAAAATCAAGTGCCGCATGTTCGCTTGAAATTTTAGGTAGACATGAGGGGGTACACCTGCAAGTCTCTAGTTTCTAATCGATAAGCTGCCGAACACATGACGATACGGTCATGTACATGTGCGAAGTTTATATCGATATAGCTTAACGTATGTTTGCTTGAAATGCCAAGTGTCGTGAGTCAGTTCAATCGAAAATTCTTAAATTTCAGAGCAAGCAGAGTTTTTAGAGATTTTAGAAAATCGTATAAAAAGCACGGTAAAAATGTTGAAAAGTCGGCTCTCAAAAGCCGGAGGGCCGGCATTTTAGGGCTTGGTGTTTTTGCAACACGCGTCGATTTTTTTATTTTATGCATTTTTCAATTGCTTAGACGAATCTAACTTAGAAAAATTAAATAATTCGGTTCAAGAAAATCTCACTAAATCTCACATAGGGGGAGGGGGGTTCATCGGACATCTCATCTGAGTTTTTTAGTTCACTTGTTTACCATTTTTTTTTTCATAAATTTTTAAGCAAAAAAAAAAAATTTAATTATTTTATCAAATTTGTAGCAAAATCTCATGTGAGATGCAGAGGGAGGGGTTCGTCAAAATCTCACTAAATCTCACCAAGAGGGGGGAGGAGTCTAAATTTCTAGAAAAAAACCTCACGTAATTTATGGACGTCCCCTAACAAAACAAACAAATTCAGTCTGGAAAATGGCCAAAAAAAATGGCCAGCTTGGCAGCACTGTTAACTGGGAAAACAAATTCGTTATGAATTAGTTCGTTCTTTAAACACATTCTGAAGCCTAAATCGACGTAATTTTGCTAGTTAGTTAAGTAAAAATGGCTGTTGTAAAAATACAGAGGAGCTGGAAAAAATGTCAGTAATATATTTCCAAGCAAAAATACACGGAAAAAGCCTTGTAATTCGTAAAACAATACACAATTTACACCGCAACGGTGACTTGACAACACTGCATTGTTTCATGAAACGATACTGCAGTATTGTTTTAACGTATGTCGCGCTGCATTCGCTTAGGATTTGTGCTGTTCATCCATTCTGTCTTTGGCTCGTTTTCAGCTGTTAATAATTAACATCCGCGCGCAAAATAAGCGGCCGAAAAAGTTGACCTTGTATTTCTGGTGCTAACAGTGTGTTATTAACATTCCTGCTCAGTATGAACATATAGAGCAAATTAGTAATTGGACAGAGGCGCGATTTCTAATTTTGAAAAGTGGAGTTTAATAAATTCAAAGTGTTTAATTTTTACAAAAATAACTTCTTTAAATCATTTGTGACAATGGCTGCAGTATTAAATGATCTGCGAGAGGTACTTTTGGTGATGGAAGGATGTAAACAACGCTGCTAGAGGCTTCTGCTGGTCTGGCTACTGCAGAAATCCGCCACTGGCAAGATGAGCAAGAGTCTAAGGAGAGTCTTTGGTATGTTAACATGCACTCTGACAGAGTGTTAGTAGCATAGGGTCATGGAGAGTAAGAACTCTCTCTGTCTCTGCTCGACACAGTGTTGTCACATCATCGAAAAGCGTAAATTCTGAACTGTTTGAGGAATTTTTACGGCGTTTTCCGCGTATTTTTATTTGGAATTATTTGTAGTGAGCTTTTTTTCACCTCATCTGTCATTTTACAACAGTCATTTTTATTTAACTTATTAGCAAAATTAAAGCCATTTTTGCTTCAGAACAATTGGCAACACAGTGTTTAAAAATCACTGATGTTGGCATCATTGACCACCAGTCGAATTCGTGGGCTAATTTAACTGTATATTGGATTAACGTTCCTCGGTCAGCGGAAAGAAAAAAAAAATAAGAGCTAACTCTAATAAATAAAAAATAAAAACCGTAGACGCGAGTGAATTAAAAAAGGAGTTTGTCTTGCGTGAAGAAAAAAATAAAATGTAAATAGTGAAATAACAAATAATTAAAGTAGTACAATGAAGTTCTTGTGTGTAGTTGTGAAGTAGCGTTAATTGGCTTTTTTAAAGTATATAATATAAAGACTACGCGCGTTGAACATTCACGAATAATGCGTTTAAGTCTAATTCACAAGGATTACAATGGGCTGTGGCTTGTGTACACCGTGTGCATGAGTGGGCATGTCAAATATTATACGGTCATGAATGGCAATTATTGTTGCTCTTGTTGTTTTTGCTGGCTGCTAACATCGTTGTGACTACGTAACTGTTGGTTTCCAATTGGAAGTGACGTCGTTTTTTTCCAATTGCATATATTTCAAACATGTGTGCGTCGATATGTGTGTGTGTGTGTGTGCGACTGCGTGGGCTCCGAAGTGGGCGAGTGAGCATACAAAACCAACAACAACAATGAACTTAAGCAATTCAATTGGAATTCATTGATGAGGATGTACGCTACCTGTCGCTCCTTCTATCTCACTCTACCAACTGCTTTACAACATTATCTTTCGCAATAGTGCTGATACGTTTCTCGTGTATCTTTGGTTTTGTGACGAAAATTTCAACAAACATTCGAAAACAGTTAATGCATTTGTTCTGTTTTATAATTTCTAATAAATGTTTTCATTTCGATTTAATATTCCTTAACACCTTGAACATTGTACTGGACAAAAAAGAAAAAGTAGATAAACACACACACAAACGTATCTACTCTAAAGTGTTTACGGCAAAAAGTTGTTACCGCTTATCGCTGCTCAATATATACTGACACATGCACAGACGTGCTCAAATAAATGTATATACATTTTTCTGATTTGCTTTTAACTCCATTTAAAGTGAGCCAAGTCTTCCTACATTGCGGCATTGGTACAGATTGACGGACCACAAGTCTTGTCGCTTACAATCCCACAACCTGACCCATGCATAACCTGCGCTCTCTTGCCCTTTATCTTCAGTCTTTATTGCTATTTATCTACTCATTTTTACATTTATTACTGGTCTTCTTAATTTCGTCGTTGCTGCTTTACACAAACGGCGAGAACTTTTGTTGTTTTAGCTTATACTTTTTCGCTTTTGTTCATTTATTTTTTTTTTTTGTTTAATTTTTTTCTTTTCTTTTTCGTTTATTCTTTTCGTTGTCTGCTTTGTTTGTATTCAACATTACGAACAACAACAACATAAACGTATCAAGCAGCTTCCCGCACTATCTCTCGTGAAGCGTTGTCTTTATTGTGAACGGTTTTATCAATTGTGAATGTTCGTATGAGCCCTGCTTATGACGTCTTAATATTGGCTGATCAAATTTTTGTTATTTAGTTTGTTCGTTCTACAAACGCACGCATACGAAAACTCCAACTCGCATATGCACATATACATACTTACATTAAAATACAAGAAAACATATATGTATACACGCAAGTACGCATACGCTAAGGTGGCCCTGTTTTTCTTTCCATTTCCCCAACTTTCCCAATTGGAAGTTCATTCAGTTTTTGCTTGCGTCTGATTTGTATTTTCTACTCTCTTTCATCCCGAAATTTACTCCATTTAGTGTTGTTTTGTTGTTTTTTTAAAATGGAGCAAAATAAAATTTTTTTTGTTATACTCAGAAAAAAATTTACTTTGGCATCTTTCTTAGTTTTCTCTTTTTTGTTTGATTTGTTTATTTAACTTAGAAATGCGCTGAGCATTAAGCATTAAATGATAAACAAACACATATTTATAAAATAAAGCGTTATGTGTAGTTTTTAATTGGTCTATTAAGACTTGTTGCTGCCGTTGTGGTGTTTAAATTGATTTCAATAGGAATTTGATATCGACGTTAGTGTTCATTGCAATTGAAGTGGTTTTATAGAAACAACAAAAACAACTTATATACCGGCAGAAGTTTATGTGCGTGCATGTGAGTGTATGTGTCCCTGCTAACTTGCCTGCCTGCTTGTTCACTGCCGCTCGACCTTGATGCTGTACATTAACCTATTATATATAAATGTCGTGTCCAAGAGGGAATTTTTATGAATTTTCTTCATTTCTTTTAAGTCATAGCTCAGTAAATACTTTCGGCATAACTGTTTTTTTTTTTTTGAATATAGACATTTTCAAATTTTAATATTTAATTTTATCAGCATATGTATTGTGTCGGGTATTTCCTGTTTTCTCAAGAATTATAGTTAGTCAAATGTAATCTTAATTTCAACACTAACGATAAACATTAAAGTTGAAAGTGTTTGCGATAAATTTCTGATTTCTCAGGATTTTCCATTAACGCGTGTTCAAACAAATAATAAAAACAAAAAATATAAAAAAACAAAAACGCTACTTTGCCATACACATGTACATATGTATTGATAATAAAATATGAATTGAAGGTCATATAAAAAAATTGTATTTGTTTGATACAAATTTAAATGAACATTTTGTTGATGTGTTTTAATAATAATAACCGCAAAACGAATAAATAAAGTTATTAATCAAAGAAATAAAAATAATAATAATGAAAATCCAAACAAATAGTTTACTGTGATTAAGCACATAAAAAGAAAAAATTAACCAAAAAAAAAAAAAATGAGAAATTACAATTTAATAAATAAATAAAATAACAACAACAAATGTGAATATTTTGGCATTAAATTGTCAGTTTTGTTATTGTGCTTTGTGTCTTGCTCGTTCATTGTCGGTCTCTTTTACTCTATGTTGTATTTGTTAATCTGATTTACTTGTTGACCGATCATTCAGTTCGACGCGTTTATGTCAACATACATATTAATGCAAAATCGAAAAAGCGATAATAGTTACAAAGAAAGTGTTAAAAACAACAATAACAAAGTTTCGCTTAATAAAAAAATAAAAAGAAAAACAACGAATTTCTATCAATTGTTCTCTTCTTTTGTTTATTAAAATTATTGCGGTATTATACACACACATGCATACAGAAACACACACACAGATGCATTTTAAAAATTTTGCTCATTTTATCATTCTTTTAGACATAAAAAAGCTTCGCAACAGTCGTAATTGTGAAATTGAAAATAACTACAACACAAAAGACATTAAAGAAAAACGGTAAACAAAAAAAAAAGAACAACTCATCTCCTTCGAACACTCGTTTGCTGGCCTTTTTTACGCACACAATTGCAATAAAATTTGAGAAATTACATTACATACACGCGTTCTTCATTAATGAATTAAACACACTAAAGACGTCGACAACGACGATTACCACGCGACGACGCCGCTGCCGCCGAGCATTATCGTCAACAAAATCATCATCCGCTGTCGTCACTCTCACCGTCTTCTTTGCTGCCGCCGCCGTCACTGCTGCTGCTGCCGCCTTCACCTCCGCCAACGACGCTGATTTTGTGTAACAATAATACAAAAAAAATAAAATAAATAAAAAATGCAATTTAAGTGAATTTCCTGTGTTGTTTGTGCGCGCGCTATACTTTTTCCCTCGCTCGCTTGCACGTTCTCACTCACTCGATGTGTGAGTGTGTGTATACTTATGCATGTGAATGTCGCAAACTCTACAGTTAAACAACAAACACATCACTGCTGCGACAACGACTCGACTCTACTCCACACGCTACCCACTTGGGCCACACGCCGCCAGTCTGTAGATACATAAAAAATTAGCGATGGCTTCAACGCCACAAAATTATAAAGTACCATCGACTAGTAAAATATCTGTTGATAAACTTCTACGAGTTGGCTACTATGAATTGGAGAAAACAATTGGCAAAGGCAATTTTGCTGTCGTTAAATTGGCAACGAATATCGTAACAAAATCGAAGGTAAGCGCAATTTTTTTTTTCTCCGGACAAAACAATCTTTTGGCTTAGAATGCATACATACATACCTATGTACACAAATATATAAATATGTGCGTTGTAAATGTTGGTCTTTTAAATATTATATGAAAAATATTCATCGCTCAAATGCCCTTAAACGATAAGTCAGAAAAGTTAACAATAATTAAGTACAATTTATCAAATAAGTATGTACATACATATGAATGTATGCTTATATAAAAAATATATATTTTTCGACATATCAGTTCAACATACATAAGTGTTTAGCTTTTTTAAACAACATGTCATGGTCAACTTTTGTTAAATTTGATAAATTACGCAGCAACAATATGAGTCGAGTGTAAGAAATTAGTCATTAATTGACAAGTGAATATGAATGTGTCACTATCTGCGAATGTTTGTGTATATCTGTGTGTCTGACAAACTGTTGCAGTACGTCAAAGGTAAATGACACTTGAGAGTTTAGTCAGACCCACAAGTGATATTTTAATGAAAAGTCAGCATTTGATGTTAAGAAGCCAGTCTGTATGTGTACATGAGCATGTAGATTGATCACGGCCTTTGACATTATCTTATTTGAGTCAGCAAATCTTTTTTATGTACTTATGTACACCAACGTGAGACAAACATAATAATGGTAATTTTAAAATATATAATGTATGTATAGTGTTGTGTCTATCTGTATCAAATGACCAATTGAACCATCAAGAGAACAAATAATAGTGGTCATTTTAAAATAGTACTTATGAACATGGTGAATTCAGTGCTGAACATGAATTTTCTTTCAAATAACGCTAATTAACCAAATCTCTGAAGTTCCTTAAAATTTTTTTAATATCGTAACTAATGAAAAGTGATGCTTGGAAGGATAAGGTATTCCTTCACGTAAATAAAAACGAGTTTATATTGTATTAAAGTTGAAAAAATTATATGTTGTTATCTATTATTTCAATCATAAGTGTATGGGGTTATATCTACATATTTATATCAAACGACCAATTGCATGTTCTTTTTATTTAATTTAATTTATTTTAATTTAATTGACTCCCTAACAACATGAAGTTTATCATGCTTTAGTAAAGGTAAAAATGAAAAAAAATAACGATTTTATTTTCTTTTGTTCAAACTTTTAAAATTCCCAAAATTATCCTTTAAATAAAAGATGATACATAGGAAATTTTTAAGTTCTTTCTCATATACAAAGAAAGAAACATGGGAGTGTAAAATTAAAATAAAAAAAATTGCAAATTATTAAAAATCTTTATAATATCCTTAATAAACAGCTGACGTTTATAAAAAAAAAAAAAAATATATATACATATACAATAATTGGTGTGTTTCCCAGTTATGTAAATATAATTTTTTAATAACACAAATAAGGGAAATATAATTATACAAATGTCGTATAATAAATTATTATTTATTATATAATTAAGTGCACTTACATTTTATATGACAAAACATGCGCTTAATTCTTACATAACATTTTTTAAATTTACTTCTGTCTTATCAACTCAAATCTTGTTTCTTCTTTGAGCTTAAATACACACTTATATATATATATGTATATTATGTATACAAACATATGCATTTTTGGTGAATTATATGAACAATGTTCATATATGTATATTATATATAATACAAACAGAGCACATATATGAATGTATGTACTTTGAGGTTCGTCATACTTGCTCAGTCAGACACGAAATAATTTATTTTTGTTTTGTTTTTTTACGTTTATACAGTCATGCACGCGCCATAGACAGTTGATAATTAATTTATTTAATTAATTCAGTTTTAACGCATTTAAAAGAAAATGAGCATGTATGTATTTGGCAAAAAGAAACAAAAAGGTAACTAATATCATATAATAAAACAAGATGAGTTTTTTTGATAGTTTTGTACTAAACTTCTGCCTGAATAAATAACACTTATTAACTGTAAAAGCGTTGCTAAAGAAAGTCAGAATTACCGTTTGTGTTGAAAGCTATTTGCAATGCGGAGACGCAACCGCTCATTAGTTCCGACGTGAAGTTGTATTTTTTGGGCTTAAAGTTATATACAACATTAAATACAATTATATCGTACTATATGTCCATGTAGGTAACAAAGCTAAGCCAACTAAACAATGACAATAGTAAGCAAATTGCAAACCGATAATATACAATATGCATCATAATAACATGCATTACCAAAGGTATAATTTGTATGTAATTATTTACATTGCACAGTTACGCGCAAAAACAATTTAAGTTGTATTTGCGTGCGTGCAACATAGGCGGCATACCAACTAATATGACAACGCGTAAATAAATAAATAATAAATGAAAATTAATAAATAAGTAAATAATAGTGACAAAAGTGCATTAAACCATTTGCGGTGCACATGTATGTATGTTCATACTATGTAAGGCTGAAAAGCAATCGAAGCCAAGCAACACATGTTGTGTTATATTGCACTGCATTGCTAGACATTCAACCCAAAAGTACATATGCATGATGAGTCTTTCAGCTGTTGCAGTTCAGCTCAGTCAGCGCGCATTTAGCACGTGCCTTCAATTTTATAAATAAATAAAAGTAATGTTATTATACTTTTGAGTAGAATTTGTTTACATAAATCAACAAGTGAGTATTTTGCCCGCGTGAGTGTGTGTGTGTTTTTTTTTATTTGATGAATCACTTAACAAAATTATGATAAAAATCTTTGATATATGCGTTACTAGGCAACAATTCTCATTAATTTAGAGTACATAATGAGTTATCAGATACATACACATTAGAGGTCTGTATGAATACATTTCAAATTCCACAATACTGTACCGTATTATGCGGTACACAAATTTACAGCTACCGCTGTACAGTGCACTCATACAAACCGAAGAAACAGAGAGTATATATTATATTCCTTTTTGTGAATGCTATGGTGTGCTTTCATTCTAATCTGTGTAATCAAATGAAGTTAGAGTTACAGTAAAAATGAAGTGAGTATACCACAGGTATGCCAAACATAGAGACAGCTGTTGTGGCAGCTTGCATCATTTATTTTTCTATCATTACTCTCACTCGAACAGAAGTAGTTCTCAATTTCCTATCCTTTCAACTGATTTCATTCACTGTATAATGAGTAAACTATACTATAAAATAATGTACTCAAAATGTGATGTGACGTCTGAGTAAACAGTGTAAACTAGTTTACAAAACCGCCGCAAATACAAGCATTCGTTTTCAAAGTGAATGATTCATTGATGTTTTGAATGCATTCATGTAGACCTTTAACACATATGCTAAGAGTAATCATAAAGTATATTTTGAACAAAATTTTATTAGCTTTCTTTGGCTTTTCTGTACTCTTAGTTGTATTCATTCAAACGCCACCAATGTATTTGTTGTTGTTGTGCCATATTGGTGCACCAATGGAATAACTACAAAAATTATAATAATACTTCAATTGATGCAATTAGTTTCATTGAATATTGTGAAGAAATCAAGATGAAAACAAACATCTTAGACTGAACCAGAAATCTTTAGTTTCAACTAGCAACTCTTGAATGTGTGTATTGTTTCTTCATATGTAAGTATATTTCAATTGGAATTCACATGTTCTCTATATGAATGTATGTGAGTATTGCGTGAAGGTACATACATATACATATGTGTATGTGTAGGTCTGCTCTTGAAACTGTAATTTTATTAAACTTTTGCTACATTTTTTAAACAAAAAGTAACAATTTATTTTAGCAACAGACCGAAACTAAAAAACCTTTCAGCAGATATTTAACAGGTCTTTCTTATAAGCTTCTAAAGCAAAATCAAAAACATTTTATCACACATACACATAGTATATTTTCTACTTTGTTTGTTTTTCATTTTTTTTTTTTTTTGTTAATTGCAAAGTTTTTTCTACGTGAATTTTGTGTTGTTTTGTCTGCGACTGTTTGTTTTTGTTTGCCTTTTTGCGTTTTGATCAAAATCGTGTGCGTTATCGCGACGTGTGCTATACTCAAATATTGGCTCTCTTAACCACACTCATTCTCAATTGCAAACACACAGATACACTCACACAGACACATGATATTGCGCTGATACTTGTGTGTAACTTTGTTTTGCAAATTCTTTTCGTTTTTTCTGCTTTTTATTTTGTTTATGTTGCTGTTGTTGTGTGAACTTACTTTGAGTTGATAAAAAGCATTTGCGTATATGTGATAACAGCCGCAGGCCACCCTCTTATTAATAACAACACCTCAGTAAGTAGAAGTGGAGAAAAAATATTATATGGACTTAAATTGATCACGTGCATTTGGCGTAGTTATTCTCGAATATGAATAACTAGTAAAATTGTTTATTGATACAAACGACCATAACGTATTAACTTTTGTAGTGTGCCGGCTCTCAAAGTGACTTCTACGGTAAGTTATTTAGCTTTTGGTTCTCAATATCAGTTTGGATTTTGTCAATAATGTCAACTGATTAGAACCAAACACGCGCCACTTTGATTGTACACACTATTCACAATATATGAACGGACTGTGTTGAGCTTCCCAGCAAAATTTTTGGGATCATGGTGACAAATTCACAACTTCGATTCAGCATCAATGGATGTTACACATTCATGGCCTACACTGAATGCGCCTTGGCATTTGAACTGGATGTTTATCAAAAAACAACATATTATGTTAGAAACATCGACATGAACTGGATGCTTGTCTGAAGGCAGATTGAATGCTATTGTGTGTAAACGAAAAACAACAAATTTTGTTCCCAACTTAGGCATGAACTGAATGCTAGTCTGAAGGCTGATTGAATGCTTTTGTGTAAAAATGAAAAACTACAAATTTTGTTTCCAACTTAGACATGAACTGAATGCTAGTCTGAAGGCTGATTGAATGCTTTTGTGTAAAAATGAAAAACTACAAATTTTGTTTCCAACTTAGACATGAACTGAATGCTAGTCTGAAGGCTGATTGAATGCTTTTGTGTAAAAACGAAAAACACACAAAGTCGGAGCAACCAACTTCAAGGCTTCGTATTTGATATAACAGAAAAGCAAAAATGGACGGACGAAATATTTCTACTTTGCTTTAATTTGAATATTAGGAATAATAATAACAATCAAAGCGTTAGATGTCATTTCAAATAAAAAATAAATTATTCAATGATGCTGACGTAGTAGAATGGAACTTCATAGACTTTGCTGGCTGGGTCACATCGCACGTATGGAAGAAGTCACTCCGGCTCGTGAGGTATTTGATGCGGAGATTGTCGGGAAGGGGAGGAGAGGACGAGCTAGGATGTGTTGGCAAGACTAGGTGATGGAAGCCCAGTCTACAATTGGTGTTATCACCTGGCGAAGGCGAGCCCAAAACATAGACGCGTGAAGGAATTTGTGCTTCAGACTCCCGATAGGGAGTTGATGACCAAATAATAATACTACTTCATTTATGAATTATTATCCTGTTATAATTATTAAAATAAAATTAATTTGAAGATATGAAAATTTTTTAAATTGATTTTAAATTCGAACAGTACAGCAACAGCAGAGCTAAAAGTACTGCAAATAACAGAATAGTAACAGCCGTGTAATAACAGTCAAACAGTAACAG
Source organism: Phortica okadai (assembly GCA_034638295.1). Taxonomy (NCBI): domain Eukaryota; kingdom Metazoa; phylum Arthropoda; class Insecta; order Diptera; family Drosophilidae; genus Phortica; species Phortica okadai. Next base: position 9,112,647 of record CM067851.1, read on the forward strand.
TCAAACATTAACAGTCGAACATATATCCGAACAAATCGAACGTTCAACGTGTTTGTTTAACAACAAAAACGATGAAAAAATCGGCGCCCCATATGTGTTTTCGTATAGAAATGGAGTTAGATTCATGTGAATCCTATACCCTGAAAATGCTCGTCAAATGGGCATTTGATAAGCATAAAAGTTTTGCTGGGTTTTCAACTCATATATGTATGTATGCATTTAATACACATATGTATGTATGTCTAATATTAATTTGAAAATAATCGGGGAGCCGACGATGCTAAAACGTGGTTTACTCCTGCGTCGTTGAGAGTGGTTGCATTTTAAAGATTAAATAATTTAAAGTAGAAAAGATTCTATAAACTTTCTTCATTTAGCGGTGGGTTCGAGCGTCATAAAGCGTTTTACATTATATACCGCAAAATAAAGAAGGTTCCTCCATATAATTGTTAGATTATGGAAGAGTACGACTAGGAGATCATACTGAGCCACCTGTATGAAAAACTGACGCGCAAGAGTAACTAAATTTGACGGTTTTAGATTGCAACTTTGAAACCCTCCCGCATGTGCTCCCCTACTAAATGATTTTTGATCTAAACATGTCTATTCTTGCAGAAGGTTTTAAGAATTCAGTTCGTGTGCCGAGTCAATGTCTTTTAGTAAAGAGTCGCTCAAATACCCAACAATCATTACTAATTACAACAGTCACACTGAGTCACAATTAATCTCAAGACTAATAGCGTCACAGTGAGTCGCAAGCGTCATTCTGTAACTCGCTGCTGTTTTTAGAGATTCTCCTCACAAACAACACGTCACAATTAAGAAATTGAATTTCCATTTTCAAGACGCGTTCATGTAACAATTGTCAATAATTTTTTTATTCTTAGATTATATTTGATAATGGTAATCCCAATATTGTAATACACTTTCAGTCTGTTTAACCTCAGCAAAAACTAGCAAACAAACGCTTTGAAATTGCTGGCTAATTCGCGTAGGTCATAAGCAATGCAAGCTCTAACTATTAACTATTTAGCACTCATCGATTTTTGTTACTGCACTCTAATTGGATAATTTATGGTCGACACGTTACCTGCAAAAGGTTTAGTTACCTTTGACATACATTTCAAGCGCAATACAATCAAATTGTTTTTTAATGTTTGTAAGGAAAAACAAAAGCACCTATGAAAATCTGTATACAAAAAAAGACAAAAAAAAAGTTGTAAATCATCCACACTTATTTGTTGTAAGAAAAGCAAAAAAAAAAAAACTGCTGGTGGGTAAATGGGCGTGTACAGACATAGCAACACAGGCAAAACACGTGTCTGGCCAACATTTTCGTTATCCTCTACGTTCTCAGACCGTGACGTGTTGTTTTGTTGTAAAGGCAAATGCGTAACGCTCAACAACGAGGATTATCGATTAAACATTAACTTGTGGGTGAGTGTGAATAAACGTGCGCAATGTGACGTAGCAACACGTTTGATTACCTCGTGTAAATAACAAGAAGAACAGCAACAACAACTAACAAACAAATTGTAACAAAAAATATCATAAGAAAAAGTTTGTTCACAATCAACCAATTATACCATTAGTTCGAAGCAGCCGTAAGCTATACATTGAAAAGTCACATGCAGTTGACAGCAATTTTATTAAGACAGACAAACGGCCAACAACATGGCAGCATCGAACAAGGAGCAACAACAAAGTCATCAGCATCAGCCGCAGCCGGTCATTCGACAAGACCAAAGAAAGCCAATCAGAAAAAGCAGCACAAGCATATTATGTGAGCTAACAAGACTTAAATCACAGCAAAAGTATCTTGAATGCAATCAAGTTAAATTAAATCCAAACAATTTTCTTGACGGTGATGACGCTGTTGATGGCGCTATCAGTCGCAACTATTGCAGTCCGAAAAAGACCAAGTGTAACAATAGCAACGAAATCAATGGCAGAGTTGATGATGATGACGATGAGGATGTTGTTGCTAGTGCCAATAAAAATACAAAGAAATGCGAACAAACTGTGACAAATCTAATCAATGAAGTAGAATACCTAAAAGTCAATTTGAATGAGAAACTACAAGCACATCGTGCTGATAAACACAACGAATTGAAGGATATGTGGCATTATATAAACGCAATGAAGACTGATGTTCTTTGTCGACCAGAACGTTTGAATCAGTTATCAATGCAAACATTACGTGATCGCATTATCGGCATTAATAAGCAATTGGAACGTTTAACGGCAAAAAATGCAAACGAGTTGCGTCAATTGCAGGACGAGTACGAAGCTATGGAAAAGGATAACAAAATAATATTAATATGATTGCAGCTTATACTTACATATGTATGTACAAACATATGTGAATTTTTACCAATTATAACAACACAGTGATCCAAATGTAAGATAGTCGATAACGCAGAATTGTCAATAATATTTGAAAAAATATTTATTAATAAATTAAAAAAAAGTATTTACATTTACTATGTTTTTTTTTTAGTTTATACAATAGGATTTTCAAAATAGCCAGATGGATGTTTCTGTAATTCGAACACAGATATTGTCTGCATTACAATATAACACCGAAAATATTGAAACTTACAATCCAAGCAGTGTCCGAATTATCGATTACTGGATTGTTTTTATACCCTGGTCAGTGTGTCAGGGTATATTAAGTTTGTTTGAACGAAATGTATGTAACGCACAGAAGGAAGGGAGGGGGACCCCATAAAGTAAATATATTCTTGATCAGGATGACAAGAGAAATCGATTGAGCCCTGTCCGTCTGTCCGTCCGTCCGTCTGTATTCACCAATGGTTCTCGGAAACTGTAAAAGCTAGAGACTTGAAATTTGGAGGGTAAACTCGTGATGCTTGGCACTACATCAAGTTTAAATGGTTTTGTGCCACGCCCACTCCTTCCCGCCCAACCAGAACCGCCCACTTTTTTAAAACGTTGTAACTCGAACACCCGAAGAGATAGAAACATGAAACATTTTTCCCCCTCCCCTTGATTTTCCCTCCCCGAGTTGATTTCTCTCAAAAGCAATATCTCCAAAACTAATAAAGATATGAATATGAAATTTTGTATACAAACTCAGTAAATATATATCTTTAAAACTGCATACCACAAAGTTCCCCTCTGTTCGAAAGTTACCCCTCAATGACCAACAAACTCAAATTTTTCGTAAAATCCACTTTTTTGGACCAATTTACTTGATATTTTGAACACTATTCGATCGGGCGATGTCAAATCAACATTTTTTTGAAGATTTAGGGTGTTGCACCACCTACTGTGTGTGCAGGGTATTATATTGTCGAGTATACTCGACTATAGCGTCCTTACTGTTTTTTTTATTATTTTTTTCAATTCAATTCTTTATTTCCCAAATCTACACAGTTTAGCTTAATCTTTAATGAGCTTTACAACTGAGTTATTAGTTATACAAAAAATATAGATGGATTTAGTTTAGTTGGATTAGTTCAATACTGCAAGATTTGATTCTTTTTTTAAACTAACACACACCTAAGTCTTTAGAAGGATTAATAGAGGTTGGGATTGTTTCGTTGCTGAAAATTATAAATCAAAAAGTTGATTTTTTTATTATGTTCAACTTTTTTTTACTTTATATTATATTTGTTGTAACTTTTGACTGGAACATATGGTTTATAAAGTCTCCGGACTATCGAAGTTCTACTGTATATGTACATTATGAATACATATTCTTACCTACTTGCATATGTACATATATATTATTAACAATCGTGTTAACTATTTGTTATTCATATGTGATGACAGGCACTTGGCTAAACGATTAGCAAATATCAAAATTATTCTGTTTAATGTCCTATTTTAATAATGCAAAGCGAATCGTCTTTGATACTGCAAGACAAGCTTCCCAATATCTTTGATACGTTTTAGGAGAAATCAATATTAAATTTTAAATGGTAATAATATGCATTTGCCACATTTTGTTGTCAGCTGACATTTAAACCGAAATGCGTCGGTTGCCAGACAAAGAAAAAAAAAACAACAAAAACAAAGCCAACCAACTGGCATGTTACGTCAGCAACAAATTACGAAGACGCTAACACTCCTTCAGTGTGCAGTATGAAAAATGTAATTCACTTCTGTCCTTTGCAACATTTTAAAGCGCTTTTGTTGGCTTGAAAAACTGCTTTGCAACTTCTTATTGTCATTGTGTACTTGATCAACATATTTAAATGGTTTTTAAGTTTTTTTTTTTTAAATTATATTAGTTTAAGTAAACAACATTAAATAGCTCTGCTTGCAATAATTTATAATCTTTATAATAAACATTTTTTAGATTTACAATATACTATAAATTGAATGACTTTTTTTTGTACTCTTTTTGTGGTTTTTTGTTTTTACAATTTATTTTTCAAAGGGTTAAATGTTTATCTTGCGATTGCATTCTGTTGTTGGTAAAGGTAAAATGTCGTAAAGCATTTTGTCGACGACGTATGGCGTGTTTTTTTTTTTTTTTTACTTTTATAAGTATATTTTTGAGGTCATGCCAAAGGTGGCTTTGACATTTTTTTTTACATTGTTGTGGCACTTTTTTGCCATAACCTTTACATACATATACAGGGTGATTGTTTTGTGTGTCATGGCAGCAAATGTACATACATGACACTTCATTGTGCTAAGATGCTTTCTATGCGACACAAGCGCAACTTGTCGATTTTTTGATAATAAAATGTTTTGCTATAAAATACGAAAAAAAAAACTAAAGAAATATCGTACCTGATTTCTTGGCGACAATATGTTTTCTTATATATATTTATTTTTCGTTTTGTTTTCTTTTTCGTTCGCAAACATGCACTCAAGTGTATCAAATATAATAACAAAAAAAAAAAAACAATAATAGAAATGTTGAACGTGCAAACGGCATTGAAACAAAACAAAAATATACATATACAAGTACATATGTATGTACATATAGATAATGAATACTAAAAACTTTCGCGGGCATAAAATTACCGAAACGAAAATTATTTATCACAAAATACAGACAAGAAAAACAAATATTATATAAATATTCAAACCGGTGTCTCTCTTCCATTTGATGCTGTTTGGTATTTCTACAAAAACAACAATTACGTACAAAACGCAACTACAAAAAATTCAATAGCTCTTCTACTTTTCGTTAGTGTTCGTATCTGTGTTGTTGTGTTTCAGCGTTTTGTTGTTAATTATTTGATGTTTTGTTAAATGATTATTTAAATGTTTTTGAAAAATAAAAATAAATGGAAATTGTATAACAACAATTGCCTGTAAAATACTACGATGCAATAAATACAAAATAAAAATTAAAAAACGGCGAAATAAATATTTTAGTAAAGAATGTCTCAGACGCGAGAACACGCGCACATTATATGAGATGACAATAAATACAAAACGAGGTGAAAGAAGATGACGATGACGGCGACAGCGAATGCCACTGCCTTCGGCGATGCCGACAACGTTGACTGACACCCGCACCGTTGATCAACCGTTGATACTTTAAGTGCATATACATACATACATAAACACAGACGTTGTATGAACCTACACTTATACTTAACTGTATGTTTGTACTTACGTACATACATATAATATTGCTCTAGTATCTCTGCACTTGTACACATTTTGATTTTGTTTGAATTTCTACTTATTTGGCCAAGTCAATGCTAGACAATATCTGTATGTATGTACATACAATGTGTGTATGAGTGAGAAAGAATCAGACAGGCAGGCGAACGTGTGAACAAATGATCTTACGTTCGTTCGTTGGTCGTTCGTTCACCTGAGTGAAACACAACAACATACAGAGCAGACCAGACCAGATCGGACGCAACAATAACAAATACTATGAGTATATATTTGTTTGTTGGTTTCACTTATTTAAACAATTAACTTGATTTTCTCTTTGTCTCTTGTATTGGTTTTCGGTTAATTTCTGTAATTTATCATCAAACTTGCAAATAATATTTAAAGTAAAAAAAAAACAAAAATACTATCACTTTACTTATTTCATCATTTTAGACTGTATTTTGATTGTTGTGCTTTTGTTGTTACTATTTACTTACAGGTAGCTATAAAAATAATCGACAAAACATGTCTCAACGAGGAATATTTAGGCAAAACATTTCGAGAGATTTCCATATTAAAATCACTACGTCATCCGCATATAACACAACTTTACGAGGTTATGGAATCACAGTCCATGATCTATTTGGTAACAGAGTATGCGCCAAATGGCGAGATATTTGATCATTTGGTTACAAATGGACGCATGAAGGAACCAGAAGCGGCACGTGTCTTTACCCAGTTAGTATCGGCCGTACAGTATTGTCACTCAAAGGGTGTCGTACATCGGGATCTCAAGGCCGAAAATGTGCTGCTCGACAAGGATATGAATATAAAGGTACGAATTTATATGGTAAACACTCAATAAATGTTGTGTAACTAATTTGCTAAATACTATTACAGTTAGCTGATTTTGGCTTTAGTAATCACTACAAAGAGGGTTCACCACTGCGCACGTGGTGCGGTTCTCCGCCTTATGCCGCACCGGAAGTATTTGAAGGTCGTGAATATGATGGGCCCAAGTCGGATATATGGAGCTTGGGTGTTGTGCTGTATGCGTTAGTGTGCGGTGCATTGCCATTTGATGGCAAAACGATACTTGAACTGAAGGGGCGTGTCGTATCGGGCAAGTTTCGCATACCGTACTTTATGTCACAAGGTAATGGTTACTTTTTTATACTCTTCATATTAGTGAATAGTATTATAAGTTTGTGCTGAAGTTTGTAACAAATCGAAATATTCATTTCCGACTATACAAAGTATATATTTTCTTGATCAGGACGACAAGACGAGTTGATTTAGCCATGTCCGTCTGTCTGTATATATTCAATCTCCTCCCACAGTTTTGAAGATATCGAGCTGAAATTTTGCACAGAGATTTCTTATCTGTGCGATCAACTCATTTGTCGGATCCAGCCATATCGGGCCACTGGAACTGGTAGCCCCCAAACGAAAAGAAGAAGAAAAGTGAACAAAACATGAATCGTTGTATGGAAAGAGTGCTGAAAGAGTGCTGTATGATAGAGTGCTGAAATTTTAAACATAGTAGTTGTACATAGTCCGACTAAATGCCTGAAAGTTTCATTGAGATCGGACAACTGGAACTGATAGCTCCCATATAGAAAGATCAAGGAAATTTGAATCGTTGTATGGAAAACTTTTTTGTTTTGTATGATAGAGGGCTGAATTTTTAAACATAGTAGTTTTACATGGTCCGACTGAATGCCTAAAAGTTTCATTGAGATCGGGCAACTGGAACTGGTACATGCCATACAAAATGAAGAAGAGGAAGAGAAGCAATATTCACGTCGTTGTATGGAAAACTTTTTTGTTTCTTAACTAATTGACTTGAAACATCACAGTAATGTTCTTGGGGAGGCATTAAAACTATTTTGACAAAAATGGACATGGTCACGCCCACTTTTAGCAAAAATCAATAATTTGCATATCTCCGGTACCCAATAAGCAAAAACAATGAAAATTTGTATATAGGCTAATTAGATGAGGAGAAAATATATTCAGTCAAAAAAATGGTCGTGGCACAAGAAATAAGCGTGAAGAGTATATAAGCTTCAGCCTTGCTGAAGTTATCGTCCTTACTGGTTTTTTTCTGTAGTCATACACATTCACTTGAATACTATTTTTCAGACTGTGAACTTCTTATACGTAATATGCTCGTCGTTGAGCCGGAACGTCGTTACACGCTGCGACAAATTATCAAGCATCGTTGGCTCAGCGAATGGGTAACGGAAATGGATGATTACGACATGAATTTTACGCCCTTTAGTGCGAGCGCCATTGGTAATATTTCCGCGTCGACATCATCGCTACCGTATGCAACACATTCCGGCGCCACTACGCCCATCGTGCGCAGCGGCAGTAGCAGTAGTTTCAGCGGTTTCGTTGCACAGCACGCAACTGCTGGCGACGTTAAACCGACTAATCTTGATTCGGTGGTTATGACACACATGTTACAATTGCCCGGCTTAACCGCAGATATGATTGCTCAATCAGTGCACGAGCAGCGTTTCGATAATATATCTGCGATATATAATTTGCTTTATGATAAATTACAACAGAAAAGACGGGAAAACCAAAGACTTCAGCATCATGCCAGCTTGGCTTATTCAAGGTATAATAACATGATCAATAATAATGACAACAAATGTATCATAATTAAATAAATAAAAATTAATTCATAATTAAAACTTACAGATCACGTAAGACGAGCATCACCACGGGCGTTGTTGACCGTTCGGAACCCATTAAGCAAGAATCTCTTGATCGTCTCAGTCCGCTGAGTAATGCAAATGCCTCGAATTCAGCATTGGGGTTTCAATGGAGCGACGTGGCTGTGGATTTGGAAAAGTTTGGCGATATGGAATTAGAATGTTTGGCGCGTCCTAATGAGGTGAACTATTATTGCAATGCTATTGTACTTAATAATCATACTAATATGCGACGCATTCACATTTGATAGCACACGCATTGCAATCAACAAAATCTGAACGCTACCGGCGGGGTTGGCGGCGCCAATGGCGGGAATACACGTAGGCATACCGTCGGACCGGGTGATGTGGCGCACGAGCAAGCGCTGGCCAATCCGAATGTTGTGCCCATCGATTTTAAATGTGCACCGCAAACAAATGATGCCCTTGGGCCATACTATCCCATGAATCTGCCAATGTTGCAAAATCAGCCATTGCACAATTTAACGGTAAAAGATCAACACTTGCTAAAGCCACCAATGGTCATGGGCGCAAGTAAGTTTATTTGATTTTATAAAGACATGGGCATTAATAATAACAGTAACTATAATCAATTATTCAACTCATTAAGGTACCTTTGGACGACGAGCATCCGATGGTGGCGCCAATTTGCACATTTGCTATCCAGCATCGGTCAATAATATGCCAGCGCCGAATGCACAGGCACAAAATATGGATGCGGCTGCCGCTGGCTATTACATCAGCCCAAATAGCAATATTGGCCCATCGGTGGTGGTTGTTGGCAGTGGTGGTGCGGAAGCAATAAAAGATGCCGGACAACATTGTGTTGAGAACACGGGTGAAGAATGCAGCGAGGAAATACAGCGGTAAATATAACTGTTTAACATTTTTTCAATGATTCATAATGTGCTTTCTTTTTCAGTTATATGCAAATGCGTGGCTGCGTTAAACGTCACACCGTCGGCTGCACTGATGATCTCTCAGTGACGCATCATGGCGGCGAACAACCAGCGCTGCCCACACACCTCACAGCTGGCGGAGGTACTGCCGCACAATGTGCGCCTACTTCCATAACAACAGGCACAGTTGGCGGACCCGGCGGCAATTTACGAACACGACGTACGGGTCTACTTACCGTCACCGAACGACCGCCAGGTACAGTGCTTTGTTTATTTAAATAATTTTGCCTATGCTTATAAACGGCATGATTGAAAATTGTTCGCGCACTCGATCCATCGAAGGAAAATGTACTCTGATTCTGCCAAAGTACTAACCCAATCATTGCATCAAATTTAGTAACAAATATTTATTTTGATTGCATTAATTTGCTTTTTTAATTGTATTATTCCTTTTTTATTCTTTTCCGTTATATGTAATAATTTTTTGGTTTTGCTTTTGGATGTATTTGCCACAAATATTAAATAAAAAACAAAAAATGTAAAACGTCGCTGGCGCCACAACACAATTGCTATCAATGCTAATATAACCAACCAATATTGTTTGATGTTCAATGTTGTGCCAAACTATATAGTCTTTAGTCCAGAGCTTATACGTGAAGTTGAATCTCGTATGAATCGCGATTATTTGCCGCCCACACTTAAGTCACTTAGTCAATCCCCGCCAAATGGCACATTTGGTCCGCTTTCATTACCCAATACCAATCAACATCACACCGGCAACAACAACAACAATCATCATAATAATGGCACCGCCAGTTTGCTACAAAGTCAATCAGTGGCATCGCTACCATTGGTGGCTCCGCCACCATCATGCGTCGCCGCTAGCAGACGTGGCGCCTACAAAGTACACTGTAAGCTGCCCACTGTGCAGGAAGGTGGTAAGTTATTTATTATTTTTTTTTTGTTTATTCTTATTATTTTATAATTTATTATGTTTGTTTACTAATTAATTGTTTAAATCCAACGAACAAAAAAATACCTCACAAACTAATGCCGTCGTAAATATTCCTTTAATCAAATGCACAAAAAATCAAGTTATTAATTTATTTAACACTATTCTTGTCTATTCCTTTTGTCTTCCTTTCGGGTTTTATTTTTTTAATTTAGCGACAATAGGACGCTACAGTCCCGTACGACGCGCCTCGGAAGGTTCTAAAACCCAAATTCAAGGACCGTTCCAAGAATGTCAATCGCTGCAAAAAGGTATCGCCCAACGAAATTTTTTGGTTGCACCAAGTCCGCCGCTTTTAGAAAATTCAATCAGTTTGCCTGGTAAGCAAAAAACAAAACACAATTAATTCGATGCGATTTGATTTGATTTGATAACTGCTGCAATGCACAAACCAAACACAAACCCCGTCATGCTTGTAAACAGACAACTTGTATCAATAATTATTATACTCTGATTTGATAACAGGTTCGCCAATACATGGCAAGCCGTTGGTTTTGCAAATGTCGCTGCGACGCGGCCAGGATATTGAAGTGCCGCCGGAAGCGATTAAGACACTTATGCCCACATTGGATCGTTTGGTGAAAGATCAACGTTTGAGCTTCGAGATTGCAAATAAGATAATTGCCACAAGTCTGGTGCCAATTGACTTGGCACCGCAATTAGGCTTAACTGCACACGCGGCCAGCTCAATCAGTGGAGGGCACTTGAATATGTCGTCTGCACAACAACAACAGCAACAACAACAACATAGCTTTAGCATTTCGCCATTGACAATGTCAAATAACATAGTCAGTGCAACGGCCAGTAGCCCATTGAGTGCCGCAAAGTTGACGTTTGGGCAACCCACTTACGGACATCCTCAAGCGCATTTGGGCCAGCCACAGCCGCAGCAGCTGATTAGTGCCGGACTTGTGGGACAGTTTAATAATATTAACTTATGTACAGTGAATGCCAGCGGTTCTAACAATAGCAGCGGCTGCCAATCTCCTGTGTATAACAGCTTTAGTGGCACAGCTTCACCGAATCCTTATTTGCCCGGCACTGGTCCGTTTAATCCATGTGCCAGTGCTAGCGGCGGCGGCTCATCGCCGTTGCATCAAATTACCAAAGGCATTTCGGTTCTTAGTACAGGCGGCGGTGGCGGTTCGATAACTCGTGGCACATCCGCTGCCAGTGAAATTGCAACCGCGAATCAACCATTAGATCTTTCAATGGATATATGTGTGGGCACTGAACAACCAACAGACTACACGACCCATGGCGTCGGTCCGAATAGGTTTATGCCAACAGTTTCATTTTATGATTTGAAACCGTTAAATCTTTCGCCGGCCCAACCAGTGCGTGTTGTAACAACGCCGCCCGCTTCGCCGAATCTATGCATTATTCAAGAAGAGAATGGCAATGGTCAAATGTGCCATACAATCAGTACGGGTACTCCATATGCCGGTTGCACCGGCGGCATTACACCTTGCAGTGACGATATGACGTCGCCCTGTCAGCCGGCACATCCACAGATATGCTTGACAGACGTGCAAGGCAGTGAAATAACACTTGTTGCGCTCTCCTCGGAAAACAGTCGTGACAGTGATGATTCATTGGAGCCGCACACGCCGATCATGTCGTTGCAGGTACGTATTCGTTCTAAGAATTCACTCACATTCGTCATTGGTTTTTCTTTTATGTTTTATACTTGGATAATTAACGAAGATAACTGAACGAAGCCGTTCCCATCACGTAGAGTCTTATCTAAATACAATACAATTTTCTTCCGCTTTAGGGTCTTATCATCACTGAACCCACCAGCGATATGCCATCAATAACACGTGGCATTGGTCGTAAAACCAGTTTGGAATATGAAAACAATGCTGCACGTCACCACGAAACAGAACATGTAAATGCAACAGCCACAGCAACGACAGCAGTCGCGCAGTCGGCGCACGGAACGAATACATCAGAGGCGCATCGACGCGGCAGTGACAAATCGCTGGGCTTTTCCGATGATTCGCTTAGCAATGATTCGAATAACTTATCACCATGTCAAGAACCGTCAGCAAGTTCCGGTTTTAAATCGGATTCGCATTCTGAAATCGGTGATCATACCGAATGCGGTCACCTAACGCCAGATTCCACATGTGATTCACGTCGCATGTCCGATGAAATGTGCTATGAGGTACCATTGCCACATGAATGCTCAAATTTGGACTCGACGCGTATACTGGAGTTAGTCAAGCAAACAATCGATTCGAGAATGCCACCAAAAGGTTTTGTCTTACACAAGGGAAGCATATCATCGGATGATGGCGGCAGTGTTTCGACCGAGTCTCGTCACAGTAGCGCATCTTCTAATACCGGTACGGCGGATATGATGTCGAGTGCTGCATACATGGAGCCAACTACAAATCTAAGTCTTGAATATTCCGGTGGCTTACAAATCGAGCTGCAAGTTTGCGAAGGTCGTAGTCGTGATAATCAAAGTGCCGGCAAAGGTATTAAATTGCGACGTATATCTGGCGACCAGTTCGAATATGGAAAGCTGTGTCAACAGTTGATAAGCACAATAACAATGCAACAGGTGGCTGGTTAAATATCTGTTGCCATTTTTCGTTTATGATTGCCTTCAGTCAAATGGTTAGAAACGGTTTGCAAAGATTTGTGTCATTAAAAACTTGCCTTGCCTAACAAAAATATATATATATATATATTATATTATATCTAGCTGTGATCAAACGCAATAGCATATGTATGTACATGTATGTGTGTGTCTGTCTGTGTAAATTATTCTTTTGTTTATCTTGCAATCGGTTTTTAGCCATACGACCGATGCCGTTGCATGTGCGTAAGTTAGCTGTCAGACTGAAACGATCTAACTGTTAATTCCTCTCCAAGCTTATTAACGCCAATTGCATAAGATAAAAGCAATTGAAATTTAATCTTTTATTCTTTATTACAAAAAAAAAAAAAAAGTTAAAAAGAATTAAACGATTTAGCTCTTAGCAACCATAACATGTTCAGAACAATTAGAAATTGGTGTAAAAACAACGAACGTTCTAATTTGTATTTGTATGCCAACCGTTAGTGAAGGTCCTACTTTAAAATTAAACGTTTTACTAAATTTTATCAAATGTTTAAACAATTTGATGTGATCAAATCAAATAGCGTGCAATATTAAATTTGGGGTTTTCCTTTGTGTATTTAATTTTTGACCTTTAACAGAGTTAAAAATACAATTTAAATAAATTACAAAATCAAAATTTGGATTATTAAATTTTTAATTCAAAATGTAGTTTCATGATAATAGCGTATTGGTTATTCGTACAATTTTATATAAATGTCGTGAAATGAAAGATTAATTTGCTTGGAATAACAATTCTACACAAATGAGATTCAAAAGTGCACGAAATATTGAGTCATATTGTAAATAATTAAAGTGTATTCATAAATTTAAAGAAAAATGTAATTTTAATTTTTATTACAACTGCACATCGTAGTTAAACCGTTTCAAACTTTTTTGACAATTTATTCGATCCAACTACACCACTCTACATAAATTATAACTTACTTACTTACTAAGCTATCGTAAACAGTGTGGAATTTGTAACTTGTGGGACTGTTTGAAATATGAAAAAAAAACTCGTTATTAAAACATTCCATTAGAAATAAACCTTAAGAAACAATAGTAAACGTATTTTTAAGTTTTATGTGCAATTATGTGACAATTAGTTTGTTAGAATCCTAATGCAAACAAGGAACAAAAACAAACGAGATACGGTACGTTATATTTTGTGTGTAATTAGGATTCATTTTTTGAGAGGTAAAGTGTAAATTTATACACAACCAGTATTGTTAAGTTTATTGGTTACTAAAATGTTCCATTTAAGTTAAGTTTTGATTTTAAATTACATGAATGCATATATTCGACTTTAATATAAACAAAACACAAACAAATGTAAACGTATTAGGCCGCGATAGGATTGTTTAAAAATTAGAAAGGATAATTAAAAAAAAAAGACTGCTGTGATTAAAAATATAATTATATAAATACAAAATTGTAGTTATTAAATATTTCATTACAAATTTCAATTTTGTCTTAAATAAATTACAAATTTCTCAATTAAAAATGATTTTTTCGATTTGTTTAAAATAGAAAATAATAAACCATGAATAGTTCAAAAGGTCATCTGATATTTTGTACCGAGCACATACTGTGTCAGGGTTTATTAAGTACGTTTTAGACCTAATGTATGTAGGACTCAGAAAAAGGAGAGTAAGACCCTACAAAATATATATGTATATTCTTGATCAGATAACAAAAGAAGTGGATCTAGCCATGTCCACCCACGTCCATGGCTGTTGCAGCAGGTAGCAACTTTGTCGGTGTGGTCTTTCTTTGTTGGTGTATGTTTATGCTGTTATTTACACCAGTCTTCTCTTTACGTAGTTTTAAAAAGCCGACAGCATATTGTCAATTCAAATATTAAGCAACAATATGGATCACGGTGAAGTTCCTTCAAATCTGCGAATTTTCATCTTTTAATACGTTAATATTTTAATGGACCCGGTTTTAAAAACCTTATAAAGGTTTTTAATGCCAATTTTACTACGAGGCTTAACACGCATGCAGTACTTACGGCATCGATAAATCATTAAAATAGACCTCAGTCATTTTAAAAACAAAAAATAATGAAAACATTCTAAATTATGGTGAACATTTTGAACGTAGAATCTAAAAATCGTTAAAAAAAACATTACCAATTTGGCAACACTAATTAAATATTACATTTCTGTTATATTTCTGTTATAAAATGACCATAATTTAAATTCACAATTGGAGTAACGCGATTAACGCGGGATTACTCTAATACATAAGCCTCTTCAATGATTTTATTATTGAAATAACACATTTCGGATGTCATGTGAATGTCCTCCGAATCTGGCGTTTACATGTTAATGTCACTTTTAAAAGAGGAAAACAAATCTAATTGTTTGTGGGGTTTTTTGTTTTAATTTTAAAGCAAATTTGTTCGTTTATTAATTAACTTCATCATGATTTGCCGCCTGTGCCTAAAGCCTGCTGCAGAAACTACGAATATATTTGATGAAGTTGGTTCCACACTTGGCATGGCCTTAATTTTGAGCAAGCATTTTTGGTTCGAGGTATTTTATTTACGAATTGTTGATAAAACATTATGAAACAACAGTTTATGTTTTCAGCCTAAATGCGACGATCCCATTTCCACAGCAATTTGTAAATGTTGCTGGTCAAAAGTTAGTGATTTTCATGAGTTCTATTTGGCTGTAGAAGAAGCTCATCGCTTGCTTACAGAACGATTTTTCATCAACAATAATCATAACAATGCCACAGATCAACAAAAGTCTTTGTCGACCGAAAAGAAGCCAACAGCTACTACAGACCAAAAAATTCATGATACAAATGAATCCCTCAAAGAAGAGGAGTTTATGAGCGACAATGAAGCGCATTTTGACAATGCGCATTTCCTACTTGAAATCGCCGGCAGTGATATTCAACAGGATGAAGAGATTGAAAACGGACTTGAACAATCAGACATCTTGGAAATACCAGAAACACGTCGTGTGACGAGGTCCTGTACAATAATAGAAAAAATAAAAACTAATAAGAAAACTGTTAAACGACGTGAACGTTCAAACAAACGCAAAGAAAAGAGTATTCGTAAAATTAAAGATTCAGATGCCGAATACAATAAGAGAATGCACGAAATTGATGTAAAAATCGCACGACACATGAAACTTACATGCGACATTTGCGATGCGGTAGAGGAGACATTCTTAAATTTGTGTAAGCATATGGAAAAGGAACATCGGAAAACTGGCTACGCGGTATGCTGCAATAAGAAGTTTCACAAACGTTCGTTTTTAACAGATCACATAGATAAGCATAACAATCCCGACAAATTTAAGTGAGTCGTGGTAACAAATCGTCAAATATGTTGTGTTTTCATAAATGTATATTTAGGTACGTATTTACTTATTACGATGTACACTTGCAGGTGCGAAGAATGTGACAAAACGTTCTCGGATAAACAATGCTTGCGTAATCATGAATTACTTAAACATCAACCGGAAGAAGTAAAGACTCACCAGTGCCAACACTGCCCGAAAAAATTCGCAAGATCTTATTTACTTGATCAACATCGTGTGACGCATGAAAAGCGTACTGTACCTTGTGATAAGTGTGATAGACGGTAAATAAATTTGACAAGTTACAAAAATAATTAAACCAAATATATCCGTAATCAATTTGCAGTTTTCCGAATGTTTCTTTACTAAGCACTCACATAAAAATGGTGCACACCAACTACGGCTCAACAATGTGTGATATCTGTGCCAAAGTTATACGTGGTCGAGCGGCATTTAAACGACATCAAATGGAGCATGCCGGCATTAGCACTCCGAAAGTACAGTGCAAAATATGTGGCTCCTGGCACAAGGACAAATATGCATTACAGCGACATGTAGCGCGTCATAATACCAGCAACGAGGAACATGTTTGCAATATATGCGGTAAAATTTCACCGAATCGAGGCGCTCTATTAAGTCATCAGCGCTATGTGCATACGTCGGAGCGCAAATACAAGTGCAGTGTGTGTGAAAAAGCATTCAAAAAGCCTGTGAACCTTAAAGTAAGTATAAGCTTGACTCTTTTGTTTAAAAAAGTAAACTTTCTTATTTTTTATAGGAACACATGGCATTACATACTGGCGAGTTTCTTTATAATTGTCCGCATTGTCCAAGAACATTTAATTCCAATGCAAATATGCATTCCCATCGAAAAAAGATGCATCCAAAAGAATGGGAAGTCACACGGAAAATACGTGAAGAGCAACGTATCAATCAAGGCGAGGAACAAACTATTAAACTTGACGAAGCGGTTCTGGATAAGAAACTTAAAACAATACAAACACTAGATGGAGGCAAAACGCGTAGTTCTCTAGTTACGTCTAATAATTTTAACAACGATGAGTGTGACGGCGAATCACCGGACACACAAAGCATTGTATTTACTCTGGACTGATCCGATTTCGCTTAAATATTGTTTTATTGTTATAATAAGTCCTTAGGCTAGCATTAAAAAGTAAATTTATTAAATTAAGTTATGGAATTTGTAAGTACATATATCGAGAACGGAAGGTTTATACTACTAACCGCGCTCACATATTATTTCTACCGCATTTGGCTCCATTAGTACTGATTCGAGGCAACGATGTACAGCCGAACCAAGAATTTCGTCCAAAAGAAAGTTTATCAAACTGCGAAAAGTGGTCTGTTAATACCAAAGGTAATATTTATCACATAACTGTACATACTTTTCATCGCTTACAAAGCGCCATAGATTCATTTGTAAATAATGAGTGTCAACTTGAATCTGCTGCAAACCATATTTGCTGAAAGTGCGCAAACGCACGCATTCCAAAAGAGTCTGTAAATAAAGAAGTATAATTTTATTAAAAACAAATGGCTTGTATCTTTTCTATATACCTTTAAGCCAATTTTGATAATCCCCATTATAATAGAAACTTTTGTAAACTCTACTGACGTAAAGATGTCTATACGCTCTGAGAACAAACGATGTATATTGGAAACATAACTTGATTCTAACTGAGATGGCGTATAAGTGGACCAATTTGAGCGGAATTGTTGCTTGGATGAGGTCAAATTGCTGAAGTGCGTTTTGCGACTAGAATCGCTGCTAGCCGTTGTCCTCAAGCCAGTGGTGCCAACATCATAGAGATTGGCAACAACAGTTTCAATACTAGACAGTTCCTCTACCACACGTTTCATGACTGCGCGTACGGAACGCGGTTCCAAACAATTTAGCCAATCGCGCGCCTCTACACTTTTACGAAGCATCTATAAAGCATTTACTATAATTTCTGTAATTAATGAAAATAAATTTTAATAGACGAACCTGAGAGATATTTGTGCCTTGTAGCCGTACATAAGCATCCAGCAGCGTTTGTGCAGTTTCTCGCATCTCTGCGCAAATTTCCGTTTCATGAGTCAGCGTAGCGCTATTTTCCGATTCAATTTCATACAAATCGTCAGCAAGCGAAATCTGCAATTATTCTCACATTTTAATAGTTTACAATACAAAATAAAGCTCAGTGCTTACCAAAAGGTGGACACCATGCTGTTCCATCTCGAGACAAGTTTTCGAAAGTACAAGCAATAAATTGGGAGGACTTGAACTTGACGCATCAGCAAAACTGCACATCACCTTTGATATATGTCGAAAGAAACCAATTAGCATACTCTCGCGAATCCCCTCCACACACAATGCCCCTTTGTGTTCGGCTTTAATATTGAATGACCAGTCGGTTTGCAGGAAAACAAGAAGATCCTGCAGCACGCCTTTCACTTTCTCTACCATAGCAACATAGAGATTTGTAATTTGAGATTCATTGAGGTTAACCCCACCAGCTGCATCACTTTTAGCTGATACTAATGACAAGCGCACAGCGCTTAGGCTGTCAGCAAAATGATCTTTCAAGTTTTTACTATGTGCGTCGCAGAGTTGATGTGCGGCTCCAATAATAATTTCAACTGTATTGCGTTTGATCTCAAGACCTCGGCAAATGTTGCGCATTGCTTGTAACCGTCGATGGAGTCGATCTAAAGCCCGTAACATAATCTGTGTGTCACCGTAGCCAATGTCAGCTTCTACACGGTCCTGTACTAGCGTAAGAAACTTATCAATATTATCATTAAGGAAAATGTTCAGGTCAAACAATGCGCGCTCTTGAAAATCATCGCTAAAATTAAAAAAAAAAAGATTAGTTGTTTTTATTGGTTTTTATAGCAATGACAATGCTTACGCCTCATTTTCATAATGTTTTGCTACAAACATGTCAAAGAACGCAGTCACTACCAATGTTAAATCGTTTAAGAAGCCTTCAATTCCCATATCGACAAACTCTATCATATCACGTTCGGTCTGATCCTGCAACATGACAATTTGCTCGTGTAAACGTTTGGAAGCGCATGTCAACATCTCTCCGGCTAAATTTGATGTACGCTCATCCAACTGCAGCAGCAATTCACCAATTTCGGTCAATCCTTGGGCGGTGTTACCGGCATGTTGAAAATCGTTACGCAAACGATCTTTTAAATCAGACATAATAGCATCACAGTCACGTTGTATGCCATCGAATGACGGTTGGTGGCCATATTGAGCGAATACTTTTTGCGCATGTAGATAATCTTGAACAGCCTGAGAATAATTACCTTCCTCAATTAGAGACTTTAGCTTTGCAGGCAACGACGATAGAAACTGCAGGCGCTTCAACAGTGAATGCTTCTCTGACAACCTACAAAGCTGCGAACGTGTTCCTTGCAAGGTGCCAGTTATTTGTTCACTGAAAGTCGTTATAGATTGCATTTTGGTTTTCAGGATATTCATATCTGATTCCATTTGTTTGAAATCATTCTTCATTTTACGTATGGTATCCGTAGCGGAAATGAACTTGTTGTAATTTTCATAGACAAGCGTTTGCATATCGGAGTGCAGAGTTTGCGTATCCTTAACGACGGCAGCCTCTGTATCCATTATCTGTTTCAGGGAGCAGTCCTACAACAAGAACATCCTGACAATGTGTACTTTATTGAAGTGATTTAGCTCACCTTTAGCAATCGTTCCAAATACTTCTCGGCATCGAAGCTTGTGCTGTCCATTTCATATGGACTCTCGTTTTTTTCACTCATTTTTGTGTTTATTATTATTGTTTAACTATTATCAATTATTTATTATTTTTTCCAAAATCAACCTATTTTTTTGGACGGTGAACAGCTAATTGCTATATATTTTTATTTATTTTTTTTATTTTTTTTTGGCAATGACTCTGTTGTGACACTATTATGAAACGATATTGCAGTTTTGGTTTAGCGTATATCCCTTGCATTAGTTGGGGATTTGTTACCTGCCTTAAATTTAATGCAATTTTCAGAACACGGTATTCGTCTTCTTCTTCCGCTTTTACTGTCTTCTTCCTCCGCTTTTGCGACACTTTTGTGTCAATTGACTGTTTTGTGTATATATAAAAAGGTATGACAACTCTATAACTATGTTGGTAAACTGAATGTTACTATTCGCCTATACATGGCGCTTGAACTACTTGTTTTGGCCAATTACTTTAACAGGTGCCGTCCCAACAAATGTTGCCATTGGAAACTAGTTTTATGCTTTGGTCAGAGACGCACAACAGACTCAGAAAGAAAAAAGCCATTATTGAAATATTTTTTAAATGTTTGTTTATTTAAGCAAAAAGGTAATTTAAATTAAATGGCTAGGAATTAAAAAACGTATTTCAATTACAAATTTTAGATTGCAATTCCAAACAATGTCAAGCTTAACTGCATTGCCTGGAATAAGGAGGAAGGATATTTGGCAGTTGCTGGTACAGAGGGTCTCCTGAAAGTACTGAAGTTAGATCAAGGCAAGTGATTGATTAATGTTATGCACATTTCAAATTCTAACTGTTTTCTTCAACTACCATAGCCAGCAATGGTCAAAATAAAGGTGGTTTAGCAGCCGTATCGAATCTTTCGATGAATCAGACACTGGATGGACACAAAGATTCTGTTAAGGTGGTGGCTTGGAATGATGCGCAACAAAAGTTGACTTCATCCGATGTCGATGGCGTCATAATGGTATGGATGCTCTACAAAGGTTCATGGTATGAGGAAATGACGAACGATCGGAAAAAATCAACTGTGACTGGCATGAGCTGGACTTCGGATGGGTCAAAAATATGTATAGTTTATGAAGATGGAGCTATCATTGTTGGTATGATAATCTTAAAATATATTCTTAAAAATGCTCATTTTTAAATCATTTATTTTTTTTTTTTTATAAAAACAGGTTCCGTTGATGGCAACCGCATTTTTGGAAAGGAACTTAAGAATACACATCTGTCTGGTGTGCAATGGAGTCCGGATAATCGGCTTATACTTTTTGCCTTAGAAAATGGCGAATGTCATTTGTATGACAACCAAGGGAACTTTGCGGTATAAAATACATACATATATAGCATACATAACATTTTTGCCGTTAGAACGACCCTTTTATACAATTTTAGATGAAACTTGGCATTCAGTGCGTTAATCTAAGTCCTACGCGCACAATGCGTATTGCCGCTTTGGCTTGGTTTAATGGCCGCGCTTCTGCAAATAGTCCTGTGCTTACAATTTGCTATGAGAATGGCAAAGTACAAATCATGCGCAATGAGAACGATGATTGTAATACCCTTCCAAGATTAACGTTTAATTCAAATCATAATACATTTACTTATACATATTTCCATAGCACCCACTAAATTTGACACATCTATGAGAAATGTGGATGCCAAGTGGAATCATGATGGCACTGTGCTGGCCATTTGCGGGACTTCATTCGAGACGGCTCCTATGCGTGATGCAAATCAAGTTTGTTTCTATTCGCCGTTCGGTCGGTTATATCGAACATTAAAAGTGCCTGGCAGCGATATAACGTCAGTAACATGGGAAGGGACTTCACTACGTTGTGCAATGGCCGTTGATTCATTTATTTACTTTGCGAATATTCGCTTTGATTACATTTGGTGCTATTTTGAAAAGACTGTAGTCTTTCTTAATAGTAACAATGTACGGGATTCAGCCATGAGTGTAATAACATTTTGGAATACGGTTTCTAATCAAAACTTCCTTAAAGAAGTTGAACCTACGCTTGGTCTGGTAGCATCTAATGAGCATTGTGTGCTGGCCGTTGAATGTGTGAATAACAACACGAAGGAAGCAGCTCTGAGCACATTGGATCGCAAACTGAGCAGCGACAGCAAAGTCTATCAGTTGCTGTTGTGTAATTCAATTGGAACCACAGTGGACTGTAAGTGAATCTATCTATCCTGGATCCATTAGAGTAAACAAAAATTAAAATTACATCTTACAGCTAAATACACGGATGTAAGGCCCAACTTTATTGGCATTAATTCAAGTTATGTGGCTATAGCTTCTTATGATGAGGTATTAATTTGGCACTATCATACTCCAAAGGTAAATAAGACAGCTAAGCGAGTGAATTTATTTTTTGCGCAGTGAATATTATTTGAATTCTTGTTTAATTTGACTTTTCTCCTAAGAGTGCTTCGAATTTACATAGCGTTAAGACACGCAAAGAAAAACGTTTTCATATTGATGATATACCAACCGGTGTCGACATGGCCAAGGATCTGGTTTTAAATACAGCCAGCAGTACCAGCAATCAAAATGCGATTTATGATCCGATATGTGCTTTGGCGTTATCAGAGAAAATGTTACTGGTTGCGCGGGAGTCGGGCATAATAAATGAATATGGCATACCGAACGTGGCACTTAGAAATAGGCATACAACACATTCGAAAGTCTATAAGATGTCCATTAACTGCAACTCCACGTGGGTATAAATATATGTATTTCGTTTTCGCAAAGCACACTGTCGTGTTTTGGAATATTGTGTTATTTCAGACGTGCTGCGCTCATTGATCAAATGGGCATTATGACACTACTGGAGTTGGATGATAATCGTGAGACGCAACTGAATTTTAGTCGCGTTGAGCGCAAGGATGTATGGGCAGTGTGCTGGGCCAAAGACAATCCGTTACTGTTGGCGTTAATGGAGAAAACGCGCATGTACATATTTCGTGGCAATGATCCGGAGGAGCCTGTTTCATGTTCGGGTTACATTTGTACGTTTGAAGATTTAGAAATTACAAGCGTATTGTTGGATGATATAATAAGCGCCCGGGAATCACAAAATCCGTTAAGCCATATTATACAGTTGCGTGTGAAGTCGCTGCGTGATACGGATGATCTTTTGCAGCATGTTGGCTTGGAAGATGCAAAGCAGTTCATTGAAGATAATCCACATCCACGTTTGTGGCGACTTTTGGCCGAGGCTGCGCTGAAGAAACTCGAGCTGAATATGGCCGAAAATGCGTTTGTTCGTTGTGCTAATTATCCGGGCATTAAGCTCATTAAGCGTTTGCGTAATATCAAATCCGAGGTATTGCAAAAAGCAGAAGTGGCTGCTTTCTATGGTGAATTTGAAGAGGCTGAAAAATTGTATATGGACGCAGATCGTAGGTTGGTAGAATATGAGTTGTAGTTATATTGACAAAATATGTTATCCGGTTTTCTTTTTTTTTTTTTTTTTAGAGATTTGGCTATTGATTTACGAATGACATTATGTGATTGGTTTCGTGTCGTACAATTATACCGAATGGGTGGTACCGGTGTATCTGATCAGCAGATGGAAATTGCATGGCGAGAAATAGGGCATCACTTTGCGAATCTGAAATCGTGGGAAAGCGCTAAAGAATACTATGAAAAATCTCATCACATTGAGGGGTTAATTGATGCCCTCTATCATTTGGAGCTATTTGACGAACTGGAAGGTTGCATTGAAAAACTATCTGACAAAAGTCCCTTGCTATCGAAACTTGCCGAAATGCTTGCTTCTGTTGGTATGTTGCTTAAAGTTTTCGGTTATGTGAAAAATTCAAGTATTTACTTTGTACATATTTAGGCATGTGCTCTGAGGCTGTCACCGCTTACTTGAAACTAGGCGACCAGAAATCGGCAGTAGACACATGTGTAAGCCTTCGCCAGTGGGGACAAGCAATCGACTTAGCACAAAAATACAAAATGCCACAGGTCAATACATTGTTAAGCAATCATGCAGCTCAACTGCTGAAGGAAGGACGGTTAATGGAAGCTATTGAACTGCAGCGAAAAGGTGATGACATTAATTAACATTTTACATTATTTTTGTTGATGAAAAATCATTTATCTTATAGCTGGACGATATCTCGATGCTGCTCGGCTACTGGGCAAATTGGCAGAGCGTGAAATTGAGAAACGTTCCCATTTAATGCGCATAAAAAAGATTTACATACTCGCTGCCTTGCTGGCAGAAGAGCACCTTAAATCTTTAAGTACCCCCGAATTGAGCTATGCCGTAGACCGCAATACATTGCTCGATGCAATGAATATTGAAGATGCAGCGCTTATTGAGCAACTTTGGCGGCGCACTGAAGCGTATCACTTTATGTTACTCGCTCAGAGGCAACTGAGATTCGGCATAGTTCATAGTTGTGTAATAACAGCTTTGCGTTTGCGCGAATACGAAGATATACTTAATCCAGAAGACATTTATGGCTTACTAGCCTTGGCAAGTTGCGCGGATCGTTCATTTGGCACTTGTTCGAAAGCGTTTATTAAATTGGAATCGCTTAACTCATTGCCCGAGGAAAGTCAACATGCGTATGAAGATTTGGCAGTAAGCATTTTTTCCAAAAATGAACCAGTCGATAATAAAGTGGATATGGTGTCTTGCTATGCGTGTCATGCCACTGTGCCTGATTGGTAAGTTGGTTTCGATTTAAGATTAATTTGTTTGATGTTAAAAAAGAAATATGTTTTCAGTTTACCGTCTTGCTCAGCTTGCGGTGCAAAATTTCCAGCATGTGTTGCTTCAGGAAAACCTATAACACAGCCGACGAGTAACATTTGGATTTGTGCAACATGCCATCACTGTGCGGCGCCCATGGAAATATCCAGACACCGAACATGCCCGTTGTGTCACAGTCTAATATCATCGTTGACATTAGAAATTTAAAAGAAAATAATTTGCTTTACACTTCATTAACACGTCTATTAAAAATTATAAAGACTTAATTAAAGTATAATAAATATATTTGAATTGTACAAATTATAATCTTATCAGTAGCTTATTCCTGTACCACGTCAAATTGTCCTCGTAAAACTTGTGACACTTGTGCACTGGGAAGAATAGTCTGTGCACTACCACGTTTTGTTTTCCGCCAGTTGTCCCATTCGACGGGATGCATTTTCTTTTTATGCGAATGCATGTTTGCATTAGAGTTGAAAGTACGCGGGCAGAATGGGCACTTATAGAGCGGCTCACCTGTGTGTTGAGCCATATGTTCCTGCAAAAAAACAAATTTTTTTAAGATTCTGACATGTTGAATGAATTTCTCAAACCAACCTTTAAGCTGATATCTTTTTTGAATGTTTTGTTACAGTGTTCGCATGTGTAGACGGTGTTTGTGTGTGAGTATCGTATATGACTAACTAAAGCTCTCTTATTTTTGCAATTCTTGCCGCACTCCTGACATAAATATTCAATGCCCTCATCATTATGACGTCTCAAATGCGCCTTCAAGTTGTCTTCATCCTTTAACCAACGATCGCAATTGGGACGCGGACATTTGACCCGCGGTCCACTATCTTCGAAATGTAAGCGGACATGCTTCTCAAAGACAGCTTTATCCCGAATTCCCTTTCCGCAAACATGACATACATTCGGCGCCTTTCGATGCTGCATGCTAATATGCACTTGTAAGTGATAATCTGTTGCAAATCTGCAATAATCAGAAATAGTATTTTGTTTTTACTTAATAAACAGGGGTTTCACTTACGCATTATATTTTGGACATTGTGAGCAAACGTATTTACGTTCTTGTAGGGGCACATGAGTTGCTTTGTGCAACTCTAACAGTTGGGCGCGTGAAAAACGTTTATCACACTGATCGCACTTGAACTCGCACTGTTCCGCTGGCACATGCTGCACTAGCCAATGTGCACGCAACACACTTGAGTTGGCAAATATTTTACCACAATCCTTACATCTGTAAGCACGTTTTACAATAAATGTTTGTTTATTTGCGTAAAAAGTTTTTGTAATACGTACTTGATATATTCGGGATTCTCATGTTTGCGTGCGTGCTCAACTAAAAGACATCTTTTGCCCAATTTGCGTCCACAGCATTTAACAAATGGCCGCACATTAGTATGCGATTCTTTAAAGTGATCTCGAATGCCATCAAAATTATCGGCTAAGAATAAACAGAGATCACAAGCCATTGTTATGTATTTTTTTATAAGCTCCTCATCCTTTTCGCAAAACGGTGGATATTCTTGTATCTTTGGCACAGTCGATATTGTCTGTTTCTTTTTTGTCTTTTTGTTCACCTTTGTTTTTTTCTTTTTGATTTTTGCACTTCTAGTTACGATAACATCTTCATTATTATAATCTTCATCCCTATCGTCATCGTCTTCTGACGACTCAATAGGTTCGCCAATCATTGTTTCCCTATTTTCGACGTGTGACTCTTCTTCAAATTCAGTGTCTAAAAATTCCTCCGGCTCCTTTTTGAACATTGTTTGAGGCAGCTCGTCTTCTTCTAAAGGGTTAACTATGTTCGTATTTCCCAATGCTACTTCTGCCGTCGGTAGCAAGATTTCTTCATGCCATGTATGTGGTGGCGTTTCTTGTTTTAAGACAGGTTTCATTTCAAAACGCTTCTGAGCCTCCTGCACCGACAAGTAAAACTGATGGAACTCGGAAACCTGCGTCCAGCAAATGCTACATATAACCGTGGAGATTTCATCGTTCGGTTTAAGCTGTTAATTGAATATTGTACATCAGATATGAGATTCAGCTACTTCAGTTTACTTACTTCGAACCAGAAATGTTGGTGTAAAACTTGTGCAATATTGGACTTCGGCTCATTAAATTCAAATATGTTAATTGGGTCGTCCGATCCACGTAAACACAGTCTACAGATTAACAAATCCATTTTGTTGCTTAATTTTCAACAAAAAAAAAAAGCAACAATAATTTATCTCGGTTAGACATGCCAACTCAATAAAATTAGTTGCCAACTTTTGTTCATCAAATTTGTGTCTAGCACAGGATTATTGAAATGGCTCATGATATGGAGTATTTAAGGCAAACATATGAGAGGCTACCAGGCATTTTGGGAATCCGGCTGGTTTGCTTCTTCTTTTTGAGACGCAAAACAAGTGTAAACACATAGCACCGATACACGAAAAATAAAAACAAAAATTGTTTGCGAGAATTGATAAGGTGCAGTAATTGTTTTCAGCATGGAATCCCGTCTGAAATTACTGAGACAAGAAACTAAAGCATTCAAAAATGAACTTGGTGATCTAAAAGGTAAATAAATACATCTCAAAGAAAAATTATTTTACGGTTTTTAAGTATTTTTTATTTAAAAGACACAGTAAGTGATCAAAATAAAACGATTATACATATGTTGAATGAACAACAAAGGGAATTACGAACGATTTTGACTGCAACGAGAAAAAACATTAAAAAAACAAAGGGTATGATTAAGGATTTTGGGTCTTTATTCCCTATTGCTACACAGGCTGGTTTAGATCAGGTCGAGTCTGTTATCAACGACTACAACGTGGATGAAATGGTAAGACAGTAACCAGATTAATGTACATATGTATATTGAGTGCTAACGAGTTTTGAATTTTCAGGCAATGACAATCAGAAAGGTACTTTTTCCTGGAGGACTGCGGAAAAATCTTGTGGATTTATTGTCAATGGAAATGATAATGCAATATAATATTGACGGACTACAAAAAAAACGTTTGAAAGATTACACTAAATTCCTCAATGCTGTGTATAGTAAGTTATTAATTGAATAATGTATTAATATGTTATTATAATATAATAATTTTTGCAGACAGTTACATTGATAGGTCTCTCAGCTACTCAGACTTTTTAAAAGAATTTCGCCATGCTATAAAATTGATTAAGAATAAACATTACAAGACAATATCTGTTAATAGGAATAAGTTGCGCCAGTTAAATGACACTACTAAGCAGATAAAGGATGAGGATGCCAGTTGTGATTCAAATATGTCTTAAGCAAAAATACATATGCATATGTTTATAGTTTTAAGGATTTCAATGTATTTATTAACAAGAAATATGTTGATGTATAAAAGATCTTATCACAGTTTACTGTTGCCTGCCAATAGATCACGTACAAGGTTTACTGCATGAATAGCAGTACCGGGTGCCGTAGTAACGCCATAGCCTCCATGACCGTAGTTGTGAACCACTTTTAAACGACGGCCTTCTGCATTGGTGATTAGCTCCGGTTCCACACGCACAACGGAACGGTGCGGTCGTAAGCCAACACATTCACGTACTACTTCGGCATTCTTAAGACTTGGTAACATATCAAAACATCGTTCTTTGATCGCCATACTATCATATTTGCAAAGATTTGTATTATAGCTATCGAATTGTCGGCAGCCACCAAGTGTCACGGTCTCGAAACCAGGTAAAATGTATGTATCATAGTCACCGTAGAATGCTGTTTTTATCCAAGGTGCACGTACTTTCAATACTTGACCACGAATTGGAACCAATTGATTATCATTACAAAGTGTCTTCGCTCCAAGACCAGTACAATTAACAACTATGTCGTATTGCTTTTGCAAGTCAAAGAAATTACGAACATGTTGTCGGACAACTTGACCACCTCCAGCTAAGAATCTACATATAAAAAAAATGTTCATAAGTTGTTCACACGAACTTAAATTTTCACGTACTTATTGGTGGCATAAGGTAGGAAAAGACGACTTTCAGTCAGGCATGTTGTAAAGAATGAACCATATTTCCAATTCCCATGGCACAGTTTTAATTCTTCGTCTGTAGCACGTCGATAAACAGGCAGTAACTTTTCTATCAAGTGATTCTATAAAATTTGTTTATGTATTATATACTATAGGTTTTATAACAAGTGCTGTTAAAACAAATGCGATTAACTTTTGATAATAATCTTATCGCAAGTGTGAGCACTTTAAAAAATTACTTACGCGGACAATTGTTGGCGAGGTGCTGGAAAATATGTACCCAGAAAGTTGGCAGACTCCAGCCAATGGAGCTTCCTTCGACCGACGTAAATCATCCCAGAAATTAAATGCATCGGTTATCCATTGTCTATTTGTATTCAAGTATATTATAAAGTGTGAGTTTACATACGGCCTTTATAAACGAGTTATTGAGCTTACTGTGTAATCTCTTGGGTGGGGCCCATAAAACTTGTCCCTGGTCGAAATATGCCAGCAGCAACATAACTTACGGTATCCTCATTGAATCCATCTGCTAGAATTGAAATGTTCGCATTAGGATACTGTTTTTGTAGCTCTAATGCCGTCGTCAATCCGATTATGCCACTGCCTAAGATACCGAAATGCATGTTAACTGGCAATTGTGACCGTTCTTTGGAAACTTTTAAATTGCACTGTGTCGTTACGGCCTGTTAAAGGGCACTTGGGCTAATCAATTTTGATAAGAAATCAGCTGTTTTCGCGGTTGCCAATACTATCAAAACTGAAAATCGTTTTGCTTTGTTTTGTTACAATCTTCATATTCCGTAATCAATTAAATAAATATGTTTTAAAGAAATGCAAATTTATTTTTACTTTGTTGTAAAATAAAGATTTAAAATTTAAAACAATTAATAAAATATACTGATTAAAACTTATGTATATTTAATATTATTACAACTTATTGTGATTCACCGTCATCTCCACTAAATAAGATTTCTTCTTTTGGGTTTTTGGAACGTTTTTTGTCACACCGGGTTTTGTATAAACGATTTTTGTAGATTTTTAAAGCATATTGCATGTCTTTTATGAATTCATTAAGGTTCCACGCGTCACCTGAGCCAGATGCCTCTGTTAGAAAGTAGTTTTAGTCAAACATAACACTTATTTAAAACCGTTTTACTTACGATACAGTGCATTCATAAAATTCGTGTAAGTACTTAGAGATATTTTGTTGGCGAGCCCATTAAGATTAACATCTAATATAATTTCTTCTCCAATAATGGCATTCAAATTTTTACGTATTCCGTCGAAACCTATTAGCATACGCATACTTTTGGTCTGACAAATAAAAGAAAATAGAGTAGAAACCAACATAATACTATTCCGTTCATACTTACAAGCTCCTTTATATTCTCATTATTAATGTTTGCTTCCAATTCGTCCAGTTGCTCAATGGTTCGAAGAGGAAATAGCTTGCGCTCCCTACATTTTTCAGATGATTGTTTGGAAGCAGAATCCTTTATTTCATCAATTAGTTGCTTTTGGTCATTCAGTAGTTCCAATATTGTTAAATTTCGACTATGAATCGTATCTAAGTGAAAGGACAATATGTATAAACGTATTTTATAAATGATGGAAGCTGGTTTACCTTTCAGTGTCCTGATTTCTTCTTTAAGAGTTTCCACTTCTGTTGTTAGCACAGCTATTTGCTTGGCCATTTTAAGTGGCTTATTGTTTTTATGAACTTCTTTTCACCTCATTAAAAAACAAATGTTGTTTTTCTTTTAGGGAAAAATATTAAAAAACAATTTATGAAAAACTTCTTTTAGTGATACGAATTGTACAGCCTTACAGCACTGTACGATGTCAGCTGTCAATCGCGGGAAAAAAATAACGGCCAAGTTTTTAATCTTTTTTTTTTAAATTTCGCGTCTCAAACATTCAATAACATATACAGTAACCAGAAAGAAATTATCTTTGGGTTTAAGCCCACTTTTCTAGGATTTGATACACCTTGCGCTCATTTTTTAAATTCTATTATTTGATTGTGTCCTTTTCCAAATGTTCATTAAGTTCATTTGGTTGCAAAAATGTATAAATTTTTTATTTCAATTGTAAAAATAAGGTGCCATTGTTTTTTTTGTCAAATTGGTATCCTTCCAGGTGCTAGAACTAAGTTTAAGGCCTACCTTTTACATTTCAACCGTCTAAAATAAAACAAATTTAGTGAACAACCAAATGTAATGAACCCGTGAGCGGTGAGCTAATGAAAACTACAGAAAATTCAAATTGTGGTAAAATCGAATCGGGTTTTCAATATGATATGTTGCTGCAATCTTAACTAATTCATCTTGGGTACGTTTACAAACGCAGTATGCACTCGTAGTATACAAAAGCTTGTATTTAAGACCGATTTTATAATTAAAAAAAAAAAAAAATGTAATCAATCAATTAATATTAGATAACATCAATTAAAACAAAAAACATTTTAGATCCACGGAAAGCTTATTTATTATGGTTTTGTTATAAACATACAAAAGTGTACATTTTTTAATCTAAAACAATTAATAAAAAGGAAATATACTGATTAAAACTTATATTTTTTTTCTTTAAAATTTATTCTGATTCATCATCATCTTCACTCAATGACATATCATCAAACACAGATTGTCCTTTTGTTTTTGAACGATTTTGTAAACACCGGATTTTGTATATACGATTTTTGTACGTTTTTATAGCATACTGCATGTCTCTTACGAATACGTTCAGGTTCCATTCGTCACCTGAGCCAGATGCCTCTGTCAGAAAGTAATTTTTATCAAATATGTCTCTATTTTTTAACTTTTAACTTACGATAGAGTGCATTCATAAAATTCGTGTAAGTACTTAGAGATACTTTGTTGGCGAGGCCATTAAGATTAACTTCTACTATCAATTCTTCTCCAATAATGGCACTTAAATTCTTTCGAACTCCGCCGTAACCTACTAGCATACGCATACTTTTGATCTGACAAATAAAGGGAAATTGAGTAAATTTAGGCAACAATATTATTTTTCTTTTACTAATTACATGCTCCTTTATGTTGTCACTATTTATCTTTGCTTCCAATTCTTCCAAATCATCAATGCTTTGAAGAGGAAATTGCTCTCGCTCTTCAAGTCGTTCAGATTTAGAATCCTTTATATCAGCTATTAGTTGCTTTTGGTCATTTAGAAGTTCCAATATTGTTAAGTTTCGACTATGAATCGTATCTGAGTGAAAGGACAACATGTAAAAACTTATTTTACAAATGCTTGAAACTAGTTTACCTTTTAATGTCTTGATTTCTTCCTTAAGGGTTTCTACTTCTGTTGTTAGATCTGCTATTTGCTTAGCCATTCTTAACGGGTTACCTTGACATTAGAAGATAATTTTATGACCCTTTTTATTAAATAATTCATAAAAATAAAATTTATGACAGAAACTACTTTTGGCGATACGAATTGCTCAGTTTTACAGCACTGTTCACCGCCAGCTGTAACCGAAGTAGTTATGGAAAACGAAAAAACAAATGCTGCCAAGGACTTCATGATCTGTTTTGAAATTTTGCCACTAAAACACGATGAAATTTGCAATGGATTAGCCTTTTGAATTCTCAACCACTAACTCATTAAATAATTGGAATGTACGAATACGTTTAATTAACTTTTAATAAAATCAAAATGGAGAATCAAATGAAACGAAACAGTAATTGATGAGCCAAGGAAAAAAACTTGAACTTGAATATTACTTGGTTTGATTGACTATTTTTATACCTGTCGGCTGTGGAATATGGCTTGTTGTTTAAAACTTAGCTGAGAAAATTTAAAAAAAAAAAGTGTATATATAGAAATTTAAGTCTACAGTATTGTATATTTTTAATGATAATAGACAATAATGGAAATATGAATCTAATAATAAGATTAATGAGTTAAATAAAAAACCGGGTCTCTCTTCTATAAATACTTCGTTTGTTATTCATCATCATCTTCACTGAAGTAGATTTCTTCAAACCTAGCTTGGCCTTGTTCCTTGGGTTCAGTATGGTTTTTCTCATAACGGTTTTTGTAAACACGATTTTTGTTTACTTTGATAGCATATTGTAATTCTTTTAAGAAAACATCTTGTGACCACTCCTCACCTGTGTAAGACGCTTCTGTTAGGAAAAAAACAATTATTCAAATAACATAAAAGGTACAAATTTCAAGTCATTTACTTACGGTAGAGTGCATTTAGAAATCTTTTATAATTGCTTAGAGATACTTTCTTGCCGAGACCACGAAGGTTAACTTCCATAAGCAACTTCTCTCCAATTATGCATCGAAAACTCCTTGTGAGTCCAGTAGCTCCTATTAACAGTCGCATTGCTTCAATCTAAAAATTAAACATCTAATAAGTCTATGCAAACACATTCTATTCTAATATAAATTACATAGTTCGGTAAGGTGTCGTCATTAAGTTTCGATTCAAAATCTTGCAATTGTTCCACGCTGTCAAGCGGGAAAACGCTAATTCGTTTTGGAAGCATTGGTACTTTAGTAGATGTATCCCTCAAGTTCGACAATAGTTGCTTTTGGTCATTTATTAGATTTAATATTGTTATGTTTTGACTATCTAGTGTATCTGCAAAGAGAAAAACAACTAAAATGCGTTCAAAGAAACTTGTTCAAGAAGCATGTTTACCTTTTAATGTCTGGACTTCTTCCTTCAGATGTTTTACTTCTGTTGTGAGCTCAATTAATTGTTTAGACATTTTTGGCGGGTTAACACCTTTAATAAGAGCCATTTCTTCTTTTAATTCGTCGACATCCGCCCGTAAATTATATATTTCTTGCTCCATTTTAACAAAAATAATAAAATAAACACAATTTGTCTACATAAACTATTTGCGACGTAAAACACCTAAATTGTACGGATTGTTGAGTCTTACAGCACTGTACGACATCAGCTGTATATCACTCACAAATAGAAGAAGAAGAGCCAGCACAGGGAAACAAAAGCAATAGACTAAAATTAGTTTCGTTGAAAACACAGTCAACAAATTCAATAAATTTGAAAAGTTTACATAGTACACTCACTTAAAAGAAGACAAAAAAAAGAAACACTGCACAAGTGTCGTAATATTTTATACGTGTTTTTTATTCTCCGACGACTTCGATTAGTAGTGTTACAAACATTTGGTTTGTAACAAAAGGCAAAATAGATTCGACGAAAAGTAATATGACCAACATGTCTCCCAGCGAGGTAAGCGATCTATACATCTGTACGACCTACAAATGTACTAATGTACTTGTTCAGATAGTTTAATTCTATATGTCCTCTCAACATTCTAGTTTCTAGTAATCGTTAGACAACCGGCAGCTAGTAATACCAACAATGTGTACACTTTGGCCATTAAGGCGTTGACGTAAATAGTTTTTGTAAATCTGTCTTGTTGGTTAAGACAGTTGTTGCGCTTTCTTTGTTTCGTTAATTTTCAAACCATCGTACTTTAAAGCCAACGAAAGAAAGCTTTTCCATATTCCATCAGTTTTATAAATACCCATTATCAACAATAAATCTTCACTTGTGCAAATATTTGTTGTAGTTGTTGGTTGCTACAAAAGCAAAACTAAGTGTCTGTGTGTGTGAGTGATTTATGGAAGAGGGTACTGCCGGCTTTAAGTGGTTTCGATGTTTAAACTATTTTCGTCTATGTAGTATATACACACAGACACTCCACCACTCACTTGACTCGCTTACAAAGAGAATAAATGCATGTGCCTTTGAAGTTTCATTATAATT
Source organism: Phortica okadai (assembly GCA_034638295.1). Classification (NCBI taxonomy): domain Eukaryota; kingdom Metazoa; phylum Arthropoda; class Insecta; order Diptera; family Drosophilidae; genus Phortica; species Phortica okadai. The sequence continues at coordinate 9,147,132 of CM067851.1, forward strand.
TCGAGTTTTTTAAAGATGATAAGATCAATTCCTGGATCAAAGCCTACATATATACAAACATACCAGTATATCCCTGCAAACATTTAGACGGTATCTGCTCGGCGATAATTTCTAAATACGACCAATCTTCCAAGTGTTTCGTTTTGGGGTGGTCATCGGTTCAAACGAGGCAACGTCCAAGTAAACATATGAACGGGATAATATCCGTGATGAATTTATCTTGTGGGAGATCGTTAGCGGTATTGTTCGTCTAAATGTTTGCAGGGCTAAAACAAGACTTTCACGTTCATTTTACTCTCCCTTTTTAATCGTGTTTTTGTCAGCTAAAATTGACTTTGTGACTCAGTTGTTGTATGGATTAAGCATGGAAATGAAAAGTTATTTGGTCTTTTAATTTTAGCTCTTGATTTAAACCGTTAGTATCGTATATACATACATGTAACTGTTCATTTAAGTCGCTTGTTGTTTGTTTCATCTTCTGTTTCCGTATTTTTAAGCGAGTAAACAATAAGCAAATATGTAATTTGCAGAAAATCGAATTCCTTTGTCAAAACAAAACCACAAATCAATGCGGCTTTTGTAATGCTACACAGTGGCACGTTGCGACCTCACATGCAAGTACGTTGGCCACCAATCATTTGTGGCATATCAATGATCGAATGGAAAATTTGTGTACAAAACAGAAATGTGTTTTTTAAACAAATTCTCGTTCAACACAATATGGCAATTGGCACATCTTGCCAAAATGTGTGTGTGTGTAGGTGTGTTCACTTCTCAGTTGTCTGACGTAGCAAGTGCAAATAATTATCCTTGAACCGACCAGTGTGGTTTATATTTGAAAGGACTTGCAATATTCACACCTAATGGTTCTAAATTTTCCATCTTCCTTCGTCAAATTAAATTACGCCGCAGTCCGTTGACTTACCTCACCTAGTAGGTGGTATAAGCACAAAGTGCGAGCTTACCGTTCATTAATTTAATTTTTTTTTTTATATTTGTTTCTCCATATTTTGTTTTACGATTGCTCTCTTCGTTACTCTCGCGCACCTGATGCGAACCGTTATCACGCTCTCAGCCATGTGTTGTTACAGGCAACACTCGTTGCGTGATGCGAAGATGCTTCGCGTTCATTTTGCAAACATTTCAGTTTTAGTTGTTATTGGCACGCGAATTGGAAACGTTGTGTTTATTTTAAATGGAAGAAAATACGGTTTCTCTTTGAAAATATCAAAGATCAACTTTTAGAGCAAGTTATACGTACAGTGAATTTATACCCGGTAATATTTAGATTCAAATACGTTATTAAAGCGGTTTTAATAATTCAATTGTGTCTTCTGAATTTTAAAGTAGCGACATATTTGTGAAGCGGAATAAAATCTGAAATCAAAGAATATTTAAGCAAATTTGTTTTTTTTTGCTATTTATGTCGCGTCGTTTTGGCAACGATTCAAAAATTAATAAATATGCAACGAACTGAATCGATGATGAAACGAGCATCATCAAACTATGCAATGAGCGTTGATAACAGTCGCGCTTTTACTTTCAATAAATTATTGGTTTCTACTTGATTTAATTAATAAACATTTTGCGTTCCTTGACAATTGGCGGTTCTATAAAATACTAAACTACTTAAATTAATTACTATTTTATTTCGGCTGTACTGTAATTTTCTTTAGTATCATCTTATTGCTCTTTGGTGTAAGAAACTGAAAATTTGTATTTAAAAAAGAATATCAACTGGGCATTATGTGCACCCATTTTAATACATGTTATGTAAAACAATAATTTTCCTTGCAAGAATGAAAATGTGCCAAAATCAACAGTTTTGTGTGATCGCAGTTTAATTTATTATTCTTTTTTTTTTTTTTTAGCTTTAAGGCGTTTTACACATTTACAAGGCGAATTTTTTTTGCGAAGCAAAGCGTGAAAATACAATTTTTCTGTCAGACGTCGAATATACATACATATGTATGAATGTAGTCGTATGTGTATAGAGCCAAGTTCCGTTAAGTTATTTTCGTAGTTTTTATACCCTGTACTTTATGGTTAAGTTTTGATTTTATTTTTATTATAAATGATTTAAAAGTTAGAAGTAGTTGCTGTTGAACCTAATGTCAAGTTTTCGCCATTGTTAAAAATATACACTGTATGTGTGTGTGTCAGTTTGGTTTGCAATTGATTTGCATGCACCGTATACGTGCTTGTCAAGCCTCTTTTAATGCCTTGTCGCGACGTTGTCGTTTTCATTTTACAACTCATTAAAACTTTTTAATAAATATAAAATAACACAATTGAAACTAATAGAAATCACTGAATTTTAATGCATGCATATACTTACATACAATGTATATATGTACGTATGTACGCATTGTTCTCTAATTGAAAACCGATGCATTCAATTTGCTTGCGCTCAATTAACAGTACATCAAAGACATTCGAAACGGGTGTCTGTGAAAGAGGAGAGTAAAGCAGAGAAATGTACAAAGAGATGCAATTAATATGCAAGTCAATGAAAGTGTTGCCAATCAAAGCAAAAAACAAAAAAAAAAAAAATAATTATTATGAATTGAAATTGATTCGTTTGTTGAATGCACGCCTCGTTCCGTCCCGCTCTTTTTGTCGTATATGTATGTATATTTTGCCATTCGCGTGCATCGATCAAATAAATGAAACGAACCAGCAATAATATGTTGGCAGACGACAAGTTTAAGGGTAAAATGCATTTTTGTTCTGCACTTGTTTTTCCTGTCAGTTTCATTTCACTAACAGAAATTGTATTTGTGTGTGTGTGTATGTTTGGGTTTTGTTGTTTTTAATGAGCTTAGTTAATGTTTTTGGCTTGCATTTGGTAGCCTTCGAATCATGATGTATATAAGGAAGCATTGGTTTGGCCTTATATAAGACATAAGCTGATAATAAAGACACGTTTTTTTTTTGTTCTCTCTTTTTTGTGTGAAAGGTAATGACTCACCGTTTGAGCCCAGTTAACTCAACATTGTGACACAAGATGACGCATGCTTTTCTCCAGTGAAATTATTGGCATAAACTGATAATTTCAAGTCCTTAGGAACACAGATGGGCGTGGCCGTCGTTTTTTAGAATCGAGACAAAGTATTGTAAAAATCATTCCGAAGTCTTTCTTCTGTGTGTGTGTGTGAGTGTTTGTACATTTTTTCATAAGATGGCCAAATTTTTTTGGCTGTAATTTTGGTTGAGCGAACTTTTGTTTTTGGTTTTTTTTTTTTCATACACAAAGAAAGCGTTTTTGTTGTTTTGTTTTTGTTAGCTTAGCATTGTGTCTAGTATTTGTTTTTTTTTTTCGTTTTGTTTATTATTTTCGGTTCACTCTTTGTTTTTGTTTTTTATTCGTCGAATGTTGATGTGATAAAAATTTATTTATTTCTGTATCGGTTTGCGAGTGATTCTCTGTTGGACTTTGTATGCTTGAAAGGTTATTAAATTAAACTGTGAAGATCTTTTTGCCGTTGCACTTCGGTTTTAGCCGTTTAAGCAAACTTGCTCTTCCTGTTTGGTTCATGTTGCAGTGATTGCATGAAGGTCAAAATTAAAGGGTTCGTTGTTGCTGCTTGCAACAAATCAAGTCAATCAATTCGCGTCGAGTCGATTCAGGCGTGTCATAATTATTATTTTGGCATTGAGTACATCTTTTTATTTTGTTTGCAGTTGCTAGGCACAACATTGCACTACGGTGACAAGTTGCCAAACAACTTTTTTTATATACATATAATTGACAATCATTTATTAAAAAAAATCAGTGCCAATCTGCAATCTGTCGTTGTCGCCGTTGAATTGCTCGCTATACATGACCAGCGCAATGCAAACAGATACTTTCAATTCAAAACAGTTCAAAGTTCCCGCTTTCATAATTAATTTGATAAAATTGTAGATTTAATGCACATATACACGCACATCGAGAGATGCATAGACTGCACGTGCCACGGCAAATGGAAAAACATCTCGCTATTAATTATTTGTCTGGAATTGTGTCATTTCATTTCATTCATTTATTGTTCGCCATTGCCAGCAAAATAAACAATGCAACGCCAAACAATCTAATAAATCTTTGCTGTCTTCTTGATTATGTTATATTTCTTTTTGGGTCAAAAATCGTGTGAGTCTCAATGAACAAAAGCTAAATGCTGATAAAAAAAAGCTATACTCTTCGTTTTTTTGTCTTTCAAACGTGCCTCACCTAATATTTTGAACACATTTGCTTTGTAATAATTATTTAATTAAATTCTGTTTGTCTTCATTTGTGCGCTTATCAGGTGTGAGGTAAGACAGTTGTTGTTAGAAGAGAGAAAGAGAGAGAGTGCGAACTAAACCCATCAGCACCGCTGCTATCAGCCAACTAAGCCAAACAGTTTTTTTGTTTTATACTTTTTGCTTTGCTTATTTGTTTTTGTTAGTTAAAATTGTTGTTGAACAAACCAAAATGGCTTTTTGAAGTATTTTATTTTTGTTTTATTTGGCACATTTGTTTTCTTTTACTTGATTGTAGTTTTTATCCTGTGGCTACATAACGATTTGGTTTATTGTTTTTTTTTTGTATTAAAACTGCGCAAAATGAAGAAGGTATAGAATACAATCGAATTTTACGCTCTCTCCTAACTGATGTGCGCTCATACTCAATTTTCTTGCCTCCTTTCGCTTGTATGTTCGCTCGTTTAGTATTCGTCAGCGCACTTCGTGCGTTCGTACGTTGATCGTTGCCAGACATCGTTGACAGTTTGCGCAAAAGCTTTGCTCATTCGACAGTACGCGTGTCGTTCGCTTAGTCAGTTGTTTTTGTGTTCTTCAGAGTTTATATAGCATAGAGCAATAAGACAAAATGTATAAATTCAATAAATTATAACAAATCTATATAAAATAATTTAAAAAGATACAATTGTCATATTAGTCAATCATAAATATTATAAAATATTTCAAAGAAATTAAAAATCAGCAAGAAATATTTTAGAACAAATTGTGGTGACTCAAAAGCACAAACACTAAATATGCTGAAACTATTTAAAAAACAAAAAGATAAACAGCCTAAATGTGAAATCATCACAGAGCCGGTAAAACCGCAAAAAGAACCAATAACGAAATGTGGTAAACCGCTGGTGTTGGACAATACACGCTGGGAGGCAAGTATACATCATATGTACATAGATTGTATAAAAAAAGCAATCATATTGTGAAAAAAAATGCTAGCAATCAATAATATTTTTTATTTTTGCTAGATGGTTAAAAGCTAGAAAGTTTGTATGTATGATTTTGAGTAAAATATTTTCAATTTTAAACAAGTCGTATAAGTGATATTGCATATAATTTCTAACATATACATATTCTATAATGTCTGGCACAAAGTGTACACAAATTTTCGATAAAGCCAAGTTAAAAGCAAAATTGTTTAAAAAATCTGGTTTCTTAACAAATGCAATTGTCTGCTTTTCACTTTTGGTCAGAATGCAAAAACCGGATTTTAATAGAACGTGACGATTGCCTTTTAAATAGGTGCCCTTAATTGCTGTCCGATTGCTTTTGTTGTAATAGGCTTATGTAAGTTTTATTAACAGCTGCTTTTAATAACATATCGAAATAAATAATAATAAAAAAACTTTTTATTAATTCTGAATATGTTCGGTAAATCACTTAACAAAACAGCATTTTGTTTAGTTAATATGTGCTTAACTTGTCCAGTTGTGTGTGCATTTGGATTTTGTCACATTTATAAGCCTAAAACAGTATGAATTTATTGCCTCATATCAGACATTGTGCACTCAAATGCTAACGCAGACCGCCCTATCTTATTTATTATATATCGGTGAATTTCTGCTGATAAGCAACTCCATTTGTAATCGAAATGTGCGTGTTTGACGGTGTTGGTTTATCTTATCTTTCGGCAGTCACTTTCAGTTTATGAAGCATAATAAAATCGCCAAAATCGAATGGTTCTACAAAACAAAAACAAATATCGTTTCATATATTTTTCAATTAAATGTTGTTTTCATTTGTTATTAATTTACGTGTTGTTTATTTATCACGAAAATTTTTTTGTTTTTAACAAAATTCTTATAAATTTAAAGATTCAATAATAATCTTTGTTGTTGTTGTGCCATCGGCCATTTGATTCTAATGTATTGTAATAAACTTGATTTACATAGAATTAATAATTATTTGCGCATTGCGCTTGCGACTAAAATTTCCTTTATGATATGATATATTTGTGTTCATCAACATTCATTGTTCACGATAAGATATTGTTAACGAACAGTCATATGCCCATGTATACATACATATATGTACATATACTCTTTACAGTACAGTTTATTGTTGGAAATAAAAAATTGCAATTACTTTTTACTTTACCTTTACTTTTTGTAATCAGCAAAAATATACAATATACATATATGTACACATACAACTATACTATACTATTTTTGTATTGTGTCAATGATAAAAACGCAAGTATCTTGTACGACCTCCTTTGTGTCTGTATCACCCTACGACTTTTTTGCTGTAACTATCGGCGATATTATTCTAGTTACCTTAGAATGACGTTACACAAAATACTTATTTTTACTATCTGGAATAGGATATTTTCTTTGCTTAACTGAGTTGTGTTACTCTTATTAAATTATTTTTAGTTTTGGTATTAATTTTATGCAATTTAAAATTGTTCTTTACAGCGAAGACTGCACAAGGAATTGATGTCTCTGATTAAGGAGCCACCACCAGGCGTTACAGTTGACACAGAGAGCGTGCAACAAAGCTTATCCGAGTAAGTTCTTTAAAATGTTGTAAGAAGAGAGAACCAAGCCGTTCACAAATTACATAATGATAATTATGTAAATACTTTCACCTTGCCGCGCCTTGAAAAAACACACCCAAATGATTGTGCAAAAACTTTGTTTATGTTGCTAAGAAGTTTAAAAAGTTAAACAAACACTACCTTATAATAAGAAGTCTTTACTGAACTCTCTATGCATTGTGTAATTTTTGAATGAGTTTAAAATATTGATAATTTTTGTTTTGTGATTTTATTTTAATAATTTAACTTTTTTTGTAGATGGAAAATAAATATTAAAGGTTTTGAGGGTACACTTTATGAAGGCGAAGATTTTCAGTTGCTCTTCAAATTTAACAATAAATATCCATTCGATTCGCCCGAGGTTAGTATTGTGTGTTATTATATGAATTGTTTAATTTGTATTAATATATATATTTTGTTCTTTTCTGCAAATAGGTCACATTCATTGGCAACAATATACCCGTGCACCCGCATGTCTATTCCAATGGGCACATTTGTCTTTCCATATTAACCGAGGACTGGTCACCTGCGCTGTCCGTACAGTCGGTTTGCCTCAGCATAGCATCGATGCTGAGCAGTTGTCGCGAAAAGAAACGGCCGCCCGACAATACGCTTTACGTCAAGACTTGCAATAAGAATCCAAAGAAAACTAAATGGTGGTACCATGGTATGCAAAAAAAAAAAAAACGCTGCAAGCTCGAAAAACGAAAAACATTTCACTAATTTCTATTTTGATTTTCAGATGACTCTGTTTAGTTGGCAATGTATAGCAAGCAACTGTCTCGATTCGTTGCTTATTTTAAACGCAAACGTAAAAAAGTGGCAAGTGGCGTGCGGCATTTGGTGGCAAATAGTAAATCGCCTACAAGTGCGCTGGTGCTCTAATCAAAATTTGTTTGTCTTTCCTCATTTCTTATTTTTTTTTAAATTTTTTTTTTTATTTCATTCACTAAGTCAACTTATTTATGTGTGTAAATTATCTGTGACAGGTTTTCGCGTACTTAGAAGAGTTGGAAAAAAAAGAGAAGAAAAACAAAAAAAAAAAAAAAGAAGTGGAAAGCATTTTAAAAGTGCAATAAACATAAGAGAGCACACGTAGATACGCGAAAATGCAAAATGATAAGTAGTTGATAACATTTTGATTGATAAGCGACGTGTTTGTCGTTACAAACTTTAGTCTCTCATGCTAATTTTAATTTCAAAGATTAAAGTTTCCTGTGTATATTTAGTCGATATTAAAGTTCATGTACTAGTTTTAGTAACTGATGAAACGACAAAAGAAAAAGATTGCTTATATGTTCTTGTTGTGGCTAATTTCTGAATCGACTCAGTAGCAACATTCCATAGCGGAAGTTCGCACACACACCTTTACACTCACACTTAGATACAATCATTGTCTATACGAATTTTCACTGCAAGCTGCTGAAGAACATTAAAAATTCTTTTTTTTTTCGAATTATTCATAAGTAATAAGCTTAAAAATTCTTCATTAAAAAAAAAACATAACTGAATATAAACTAAATTATAAGTAATATGCAAAAGTTAGACACTTTTGAGTTTGTATGTATTTTAGCGATTTGAAATAATTGAAAATCATTTATGTATAATTAATCACGCATATGCATAATTCAACTCATATAATGTACTTTTACTTGTTTATAAACAAGTCTCTGTCGTTGTGTCAGCTAAGAAGAAAAAACTCATTTACCTCTTTAATTGTGAAGTAAGACGACGTGTGATGCGTTATCTTGATGTAAATGAAATATATATATATACATACATATATAAAAAATTTTACTGTTACTGCATAGTATTTCATAATAAAACAAAAACCATTGAGTCTGTGAACATGTATGTAATTAAAGTGTACTCTTTATTTGCTAAAACTTTGAGGTACTTTTTTTTAAAGAAAAAAATCACCGCGAGGTTTTTTTCTTTGGAATTTGATGATTTGAAAATTCTAACAATCTATGACTCATATAAAGTCAAAATGCTAATATGTCTGTTAAAAGAAAATTATGGTTAATATAATATTTCAATGAATTTTGAAATAATTCTAAAGAAAGAAGGAACACGTACAAACAATTCATGAAACTCGAACGTGTTTCAAACAAATTATGCACAGTACTTAAGCCCAACCACACTCAATATCTGCTCAGCTTAAAGTTTGCAGTTTTTGGCCGTGGCACTTCGACACTGCCATAACGTGCCCATGACACGTGTTGCGACACTGATTTTTTAAAAATAATTTAAAACACAAAATTACTGGTTCATCGTCATTGGGGAACATTCATAAGTCCTAATGCCAGAGCAAATTGAATACAGCGTTGCAGATGTATTGTTGTTTGACACAGACGTTTGGAAAACGCGGAGAGTTCAGACATTTAAATTTCAATACAAAAAAAATAAAACTACATTTCAATTCTATAATCGATTTTAATTTATGCATTCATGAGCTCATTTAATAAATGCTCATAACAGTTTTGTTCAACAAAAATGTTAAATTCTCTTTTGAAGTTGATTAGAAATCTTGTGACTTTCTTAAATATTTACTTAAAATACTCAATTTTTGACTTTACGGAAATGTTTAACTGATGATGCCAGGTGGTGTGTGATATAAACCCTGCATTGCTTCCTGCAAGGCTCGCTGGCAAGCCAAGCCAGCAAAAAAACCGCCGCCTTGTTCTTGTGATGTCTCGGCGCGAATGTGGGAGATGAAGCCTTTAGATTCGATGTCACTGCTTGGTGGCGCCGCAGGACCGTCCATGTACGGCTGAAGTGGTTCGTACACAAACAATGGACCCTCCTCTGATTTTGGTACTGGCAAAAAGGTCTGCTCGTTGCCCCTACCAAATTTAATGCCCGTCGAAAATTCGGTAATTGGTTTTGGTGGTGGCAATTGCTTCTCTTCCTCGCGTTGCTTTTCAGCTTTCTCAGCGAACTCGTTTACAATTTCGCTTGCATTTTTGCCACTGCTCATCAGCTCGTCGATAAGTGCTTCCTTATCGCGTGCCTTTTTCTTTTTGTTTTCAGTTTCGAGCTCAAGCAGCTCCTGTTTACGTGCTTCCTCCTGTGCATGCTCCAATTCCAGGAGTTCCTCCAATTCGTATTCATCACGACCCACACGTGTTTTATTGCGTTGGATTGTCTCACGATTTTCACGTTTATATGCCTCAATACGCTTATTGGTTTCAATTATTTCAATATTGTTGCATAAATTGTATATTATTGTTTCGATCTCCTCCAAATAATCATTGTATTCCGCCAACGAATTGAAGTCTTCTTCCTTCATGTTGTAATCACGCAATATACGTCGTCGTATGTCGACCTCCTTTTCAACCATAGGATCTTCGAAAAGTTGCAAGCGAAAGTTGTTGCGTCGCAATGGTACCAAACATTCCGGACAGGAGCCGGAGCCTTTTAAAAAGAGCAAATCAACACATGACTCGCACAGCGTGTGTCCACACACGTTGACCATCAATTTTAGTGAAGGATTACGGTATTTCGTTGTTTTACAACGTGGACAGGCTTGATCGTCCATTTTGCCTCAATTGTTCTAAATTAAACAACAGAAACTTCAACAATATCCTTGAACTTTTTTAATAGGAATTCAATCAAAAACCGCTCTGAAGGAACGACAACGCACGCAGATAACAGCTGTTTGGATCGAAAATACCGCGCAATTCAAAAAACTGCAATGAATAATGACTTGATAGTTGTAATGAAAGAAATATTCATATTATATTATTATTTATTTATATTATTATTAATTTTTATATTTACAAAAAAATTAAAAATTTTGAGTTGAAGAATGTTTATTTGAAATAGTACGGATATTGAGTCGTTCAATATTCGCAAAAATTAAAAAAAAATAAAAAACAACGTTTCGGATTTGCGAGAAACGGAAACAAGCCAAATTTGCTTAAATGTAACAAAATTGGCGCAAAAGCGTCCTCGGATTTCTTCTTCTTTTTTCAAAAATGGTCAGTTTTTCTTGTAATTTCACAAATACCATGGAGTACACATGCGGCATAGGCCACACCAATCTTGATTTGCGGTTTCATAACAGAGTCACGCCTAAGTAAGAAGAAGCAGTTTGTTTACATTTTTGGATCCAGCATTGCATACCGCAATGTTAAAACACTGTAACTAACACTCCGTATGTCTGTTATTAACAGGGGCAAGACACTGTTAGTACCAGAAAAGACAAGGACAGTCCGTATGAAAATGAAACAAAACATATCAGAATGGGCTTATTTCGTCCGCCGATTTGGCGCTAGCAGTATGTTTAATTAACATGTTAATTAACAGCAACAAATTGGAAGTTGTGCCGGTAAGAAGAAGCAATCGCATCGCGTCAGCTGTTTTCAGGGCTACCAATGCGCAATAATTTAGTTGAAAGTCAGCTCTGAGAAAGTAGTAGTTTTGGTTGTCAAAAAAGTAGTGGTTAAACAGAGTTGCCAGCTTACACTTATTCTCGACAAAAATATAATTTTTAATAGTTTGGCGTTTTTAGTTTTGACCCCCTCCCCCCTACATGTAAGATAAAATAAGATCATGGTGACCCCTACCCCTTGTTTGATATTTATTACGTAAGAATTTAAAGGAAAAAATTAATGTTGATGTTTTGCTTTTTATTTGTCAAAAGAACGTTTTTAGGAAGGTTTATTTTTACCTACAAATTTTCTTTTTAGTGATAATCTACTCTTACTATATTTAAAAATTGTTCTTTGTCAAGGGCTCAAAATCCACTCGGGAAGTGGATCTGCCAATGGAACATATCTGATAATAGGTGTCGTTTCTATGTTGTTATTGACGATTGTAAAGTATTAAACTACAAAAATTCTTCCTATGAGCGCATTTTTATGATCTTATGTAAGATGTAACAAGACACCTTCCCTCCTCTATGTAAGAAAAAATAAGTCATGGGGTTCGACCCTCCTCCCCTAAAACGCCTTACATAATTAATGAACGGCTCCTTTTGGGATGGTTTTCACATAATTTTAATGAGTCTCTAGCCAAAAAAGCATATTTGAAATAAGTTTACATGCTGATAAAAGGCGGCATTGATAGCTGCAAGTTGGGAATTTTATTATTTCGAGAGGTTTTTTAAAAATGACTGAAATAGTTTTCTACCCTCCCTTTTTTTAGTAGCTGACAAACACATTTCAATTTCCCACCCAAAAAAGTGAAAGAAGTTTTTCAATATGCCATTTAACATTTATTTAAATACATTTTCAGTAGATTTCATGCGTTATATTTTGTTTTATACTGTTGTAGTTGATTTTGTTTTCATTTTATTTCTTGAAATTTACACATATATAATTTTTTCATTGATGTAACTGTAAAGTTTATACATATAGGTTATAATTTGATTTAACTCTTTGCTGTCTGTAATGGAATTTGTTAATGAACATTTATTTAATAAAGGGGGGAAAAAGGAATAACTGCACGTATACGTGTTATTTAGCTACTGCTACAATTTTTACACTCATATATTTAACTCGGTATTTATTAAATGATTTCATTTTTTTTTTTAACATTTTTATAGTTTTTTCTTTTTTTTTTTTTTTGTACAACTAGCTAAGTTATAAACTTACATAGAGGCCTTTTCTTTTGCATTTTAGTAGTACAATTAGAATTGTTATATATATATTTAACTAGAATATACAATTAAATAAAAGCGATTTTAAGCAGTTTAAAAAAATTTGTATACACAATTCTTATTTTTCATTGTTTAATACTTGAATAGATTTTCAAAAAAGAAAAATAATAAAAAAAATAAAAACAAAAATATGAAATAGCAGCGGGGCGGCGCGTGTATATAGCAATACAAATTAAAATTATAAGAAAATATTTAATTTTATGATCTAAAAGTTGTTCAGTTTTTATATGTAGTTAAATAGTTGCCTACGTTAAATGTTTATGCGTTTAATTTAAAATTACATATATAATTTACAATTTAGTTCAATTAGAAATAATTAATAAAGAAATAATAATAATAATAAAATGTTAAGTTATCGATTCAACAATTTCATTTCAATAATATAAATCGAATCACTGTAAATATCACAATTTAGTTAACACATGCATACATATACATACATATATCATGTATATATGTATATAAATAATAATATTATAGTAATAAACAATTAAACATATATTTACTCGTTTAAAATTAGTTGGATTAAAATGAAGACAAAGAGCAAAAAAAAAAAAACAAAATATAAATGGAACAAGAATTTTTTAAGTTTCGATATGATGGTTTGAAGTTTTCATGTTGTATTTGTAGTTGTTGTTGTTTAGACACGGAGCGCAACATCGATTGAATTTGATTTATAAGCATTGACACACATAAATACATACATATACACATATACATATATATATAACTTTATGTAAGAACGCATGCAGAAAAACATTGAAAAGTCGGATGTCCTTTTCGTTTCGTTTCGTTTAGCTTAGCTTAGTTGTGTTGCAGCGATTTAACTGTAAAAGATGAATCAGAACTGAGAGGCGTTATGGCACGAGCGCATTTATTTTCAATCAAATTCGTATTTACCTTTGCAGCGCGGTTGCCTCCTCATCGACTTCGCCCTCGATTTCCTCCATTTTGGTTGTGCTGCAGCTGCGACACTTGCAGCATATGATGCACGGCGCGGCCAACAACAAAAGCGGCGATGCGACCAAAAGCAAGATGCCGAAACCGGCAAAAATGCCAATTACTTGTGCGCGATGCCAAACGACAGACGCACGGGAATGTCCAAGTTTATTCTTGCACGGGCCCTTGTCATAGTGACGCAATAGAAAATCATCCTGCCAATGAACAGCACGAACATGTTATATAAATATTGTATAAGAATTGTGTGAAATCAAAGAAGAAGTGTCTTACATCCAAACTGGCCAAGCAATACCAACAAAAGACATGCTTGCAACGCTTGCACATCATTTGGGCGCAACCCTCGTCCTTCTCAATGGGCACAGCGCACATGGGACAGCATTTGATTAGCTCATTATCAAATGGTATGCCAATATCGTCTTGACCATCGGCGACCAAACGGCGACTGTGCTCCTCGCAACTGATGTTGGGATGCCACTGAAAAAAATTGTTCGCTCATTAAAAATATTGTTCGCATTTGTATATGTATTAATTAAAACGCACAGTTTTCTTGCAAAGCGAACAGAACTCATCCTTGCACGAGGGGCAAAGCACTGAGCAGCCAAAATTATTGCCAAGGCCGTCGGGCATGACGTTCGGCATGAAGTTCATTGAGTTTGACGATGTCGCCGATGTTGAGGGTGTTGCATCGTCTATGCCCGTGCCATTATTGGCACCGATCAGACAGATCGTCTCGCAGCCGGCACGTGGACACCAGGTGCGTGTTTTGTCCAATTCGATTTCTAAACAACAAAAGCACAAATGTTAAGTGTATTGTAATTATTCCCTACGCAGTTATGTATGCGTGTACTTACCTCGATTCAAGCGATAGCGATGATGCTTCTTCATGAGATTAGCCGTGGTTAGATTTGCAATTTCCGGTAGAGTTATAGCGCAATGCGCCGGACAAGTTGCGTCCGGGCATGAGATCTCATAGGCGCCCTCAGATATCTCAAATTCGACATAGGCGCGCATACACTGCAATTCAGATAACAAAGCATATAAAATAACTATGAAATTAACAGTTTAAATTTTCAAAGTTAGGCGCTTAAAACTTTTGCTAATTGCCGTACGCATTGTCATATCTATCAGTCTGATCTGCAAAGTTTAATTTGCAAGTTTTCGAAAAGCATCATGCCAAAAATGCTTGCCATTTCCGTTTCCTGTCACAAACTTCTACAAACTATTTCTTTTACAAATAAAAACAAAAACCCAACTCACTGTCAATAGCTAAGAACCGACCAAGCAACCCTTTTGTCACCAATGCGCACTTGTCGACACGCAGAGCAGAGCACGGCGCGGCACAGTGAAAATATAGAGCTTTTCGTTGCCTACTTTACGGCGCGTCAATGCGTGCTGCAGCATTGAATTGTGGGCAAGCGAGCGTTTTCAAGTGCTGCGCCAACAACAAGTGTTCTCACTTGCCCTTAAATACGCAAACATTTCGGTTACTTCTAAAAAATTCCACACTCTGCCCTTCTCAGCTGCCCAGCTCGGCTCTTATTACACATTTTTTGTTATTCTGCCGCCTGCCGTTGAAGACAGACTTGCTGTCTTCGCTACGCTTCTCTGTTCATAACTTGTTTTGTCGTTGTTAAAGCAAAAATTTCGTTTCGAAAATAATTTTGTTTCAAGAGTTTTTCTTTTACATTTTCAACTTTTTTTTTGGTTTTTGTTTTATTTATTTTGCGGTTTTTTTTGTAACTAACAAAAGTTACCCTTCAGTGGCAAAATTATAAGCGGAAATATTTTAAGTACAGATTTAAAAACTTTCGCCTTTGTTGTGGCAGTGACAGTGACGACAGTGGCATTTCCCCATTGTCCCATGTAATGAACGGCAAGCGGAACTGCTCACTTTGATATCGACCATTTTTGTGGTCAGGCAAGTTAAATTTTCCGTTAGGATACTTCCTTGCAGTTTATGTGCTCTGTGTAAATATACATTCATATATGCATAAGTAAGTATCAGTGCATGAGCGCCTTCAGACATTGGATGGCTCTTAATGGCCTGTAGCTACTTGGAACGGTTAAACGGCACCGTTGGTATTTTTTATAGAGCATTTGATAAGTATAAGATAGATTTCAGATCATATATTGATTTGTTGGTTAAGGATCTTAAGGCATAACTTATCGTTTTTTTCAGATTCTTGACCCCTTAGTTTGTGTCGCAGAATTTACAGTTTTATCTTGGAATTTGGAAAACATAAAAGATTTTGAATCAACTTTTCGGCGACACATTTTAAGAGCCTTCAGTTAAAAAAATAACAAAACTAACGCAGTTTCTTCTTTTTCAAGCGACAATTGACTCAAGGGACTCGACTATTGTATCATAGATAGTTTTCTTTCGACGTACATAAACAATATTATTTTTCTTACTGCGTCATGAGCAAACAATCTTTCTTCATAAATAATTAAAAATGTTTTAAGATATACACCATACAGACTTGTGTACTTTGCTTTGAACGGCGCAGATTCTTTAGCCATTTTTCTGGATTCTCTTCAGCGAAGCACTTTCCATTAACAACTTTGCGCTCAACGTTTGTGAAGAATATTTCGCATAGATAAATGCTTGAGTCTTATTTTGAAATGTAAACTGTTGACCTTTGACATGTACTTGTTAAGTCATGCAGAATAATAGTCAGAATGAAGTTAACGTGATGCGCCATTGGGACTGAAGAAAACAGGGCAGCAAAAGTAGAAGACATGACAGGACAGCAGCGCATTTTATTTTGCTCTCAAAGGCATCCTTTGTGCGTCAAAAATGCCAAGTTGAAGGACATCTCAAACGGTATGTTTAGTAGTTAAAGTTTCTGCAAAGTTTTTCCTTTTATTTATTTTTTTTTTTCTTTTGTGCTATTAATCTATATGTGTATGTATTTAAAAAGGTTGACCAATGGTCGAAAAGTTGCTTTATTATTGTTTGGGTTGGATTGCGCACACATGTGTGTCAGACCAGGGTAGCCAAAATACATACATATGTATAAGCTGCTGTTCTATAAGCTGGGAAAGTGTGACATTTCATGTGATTGGCATTTTAAGCTGCGCACTTGTCGCCATTCACATAGATGAACATACATACATATGATCTCGTCGTTTTATTGCATTGTTGTTATTATGTGTAGGCGAGCACACACTCACACACACTTACAGACGCGAACACACACATGTAATCTTGTTACGCTCAGCCAGTGACGTGGGCCGTTATATTGCATTATGTGCTTGACGTCGCTCACGTTTCTTTGTTTGCTGTTATTGACGTTTGCACTGATTTGTCGATTCGACGAACGAATATGACGCAGACGTCAATTGCGCGTTATGATCCTTATGAATATTTCGTTACACAACTTTTCCATTCGTTTTCGCTTGTTTAACTTATTTGTTATTCAAGAAGCGTTTGCATGGTTTTCCGTTTTCTTTTTTTTTTTTTTGGTAATAAATGTGTGTTGTGTGTTTATTTATTTTTGTTAAGTGAAAAAACTGATTCCTTGAGTTATTGGTTTAAATTTTAATTGTTTAATATGTATTAATTTCGTGAGAAACAACAAGAATAGTTAATAAAATTACAATAAATAAGTGCATTGTGAATGACTTCAGTTCAATGAATCAGTTTTGGTTAATTTTTTACCATAAATGACAAGTGTCAATATAAAGAGGCACTAATATGTTCAATTAGCTTTCTTTTGGAAGATTAATAATTTATTTCAATAAGTCAGTGTGTGCATATAAGTGAGGCTGAGGGATGTTTGTGTAGATGTACATAAAAAACAATCCAATGCAAAAAAGTCGCATCCATGCAAACAGTATGAGACATTAACTTGGACGAAGAGCTGGCGATGTTTGGTGTGCATCGTATCACAGAGAAACGAAAGACAATGTATAATAGCAGCGTTGTTACAACAACAATTCATGCTCTGTCGTTATTTTTGCATCCAGCGAGGGAAGTTCATTGCTTGGAGTGAAAACGCAATCGGAAATTAGCAGAAACCGTGCATTCTTTTTTCCGTTGGGAAATTGTTTTTTGTTCCCATTTCTGTTATGAGATTGTTTAAGCAGATTCTTATCAACAACATGTTTTTGTGCTTTGTTAATCTACATTAGTTGATTATAAAGAGAAGCAAGGAAATTCTTAAATTCCGAAATTCCATTCCATTTAAATTAGTTACACTTCAAAGAATGTTTATAATAAAAAATAAAGAACAGAAAAGAAAAAAAATATATAAACTTTGAGCGCGAAAGTAAACGAATTTTAATGAAAGTTGAGTGGCAACGTGCATGTACATACACACACACACACCTAAGCTCGAATAAATTACGGCTTAAAATAAAGTAAGAACGTGAAAAGAAAAGCAAAATCGAAAAAAGGTAGTAAAGATGTGCTGACATTTTCTTTATATCTTTTCTTAACTTTAATCAAAAACCAAAAAGGCAAAAAGAAGTAAAAAAAAAAACACAGAAAATAAGATGAAAGACATGTGTGATATCATCGAACACTCTCACACACACACACACACACACATACATACATACATGAGCAGTTTGTTACAGTAATTTCCTTTTTTTATGTTGCACATTAAAAATGGTAAATGAAAGAGAGACGAAGTTGAGCCTTTCACAAATCAAAGAGTCACAAAAATGATGGGGAGAAAAAAAATGAAAGCAATAAAGCCAAATCGTTGACATCTGACGCGCGTGTGTGAAGCAATTTACTTTGCGCAGCTGACACTTATACACCTACAAACACACACACACACACACACACAAATGTATGTGAGAAATTCGTAAATATGTTTGGGTAAAATTGATGAAAAGGAAACGGAAATTATGCAATAAAAGCAAAGCGTTAATATAATTCATACTCGTTCAATTGAACGGAATTGCGCTGATTTTCACTCAATAAACAACTAACACAATGACACTTTATATGGCAACACTTCACACTAATACGATTATTTGCCACTTGTGCACAATAATTGCTTGGTTAACCAACACGCTTTCACTATGCAGTCAGACAGACATTCAGATGTACATATATGCATAAGTGCACACTAATTTACAAACACACACACACATACGTGCATATGAACTTTTGAAAATTTAATTAATATCCTGTCAAAATGTGTCAAACGAAATTATCCATTAAGCAAGTTTGAGGCTTTCGGCATTTGCGAGTTAGGAGAAGTCAAGGCTTTTACACTCGCCAATTATGTAATGAACCTTGAAGGCTTTCTCACTCATTTGCACTCTCTTCCTCTTTTTCTCACGCCAATTCACTTCGTTGCCTTGACACAGGTACTCGTAGTTTGAAGTCTCAACTTGTGGTTAGCTGATAAACCTTATTTTTTGTTTTTGTCGAGCATTTAATTAAGTTGATCATCGTTTTTAGAAGCGTGTGAGTTTGTGGTTTTCTGTTTGTGGTCGCAATGCCTCACACATGTATAGAGACTGACACATGCAGATGACAAGCTTAACCGCATTTATCACACGAGCATATGCAAAATGTTACAGCTCACACACTAAGTAGCTTAATTTCGCTTGAGTGCATGTCACATCACGTATACGCCCGAGTTAACGGCAATGACAATGGCAGCGAACAATGATATGTGTCCGTGTGGGTGTGTGTGTGTGTATTTTTCGCAATAAATAATTTAACAATTTTGAAAACAAAAATGTTAATTGACATTTGTTGTTTGACCGCTAACATTTAATCTATAAAATTTAAAAAAAGTTCTTTCTCATTTTTCGGTTTAAGTTTTGTTATTGTTTATGGCTTGTAATATGTTACATAGCAAAACAGATTTAAATTGTCACGTACGCACAATCGGCTTATGTAAGCTTTAAGGGATTTGTTATTGAAAAATCTCAAACAATAACAACAACAACAAATATACATATATGTATTTAAGGTTATAATAGAAGAGCAAAAATACATTATCTTTTGAAATTCCTCATGACGTCACAAGTCGCGTTGACTAAACTAATAAATATTTGAAAAGCAATGCGACATTTTTGTTTTCCTTCTCATCATTATTGCTTTTATTTTTGAAAAGCACTCATATGCCATGTGTTTTTCTTTCACAAAACTTAAGCCAACTGTCAGTCAGATAAACAGTTGACAGACAGACTGACAGACAGAATGTCACATAAACAAAATTCAATGATTTTGTTTGGCATCCATCATCAATATGAGAATTTCTCAAACACAAAGTAGAGAAATAATAAAAAAAACATTGCATGCATTTAGGGGCAAGCTGTATCACTTTGAATGCTTTTAGTATTTCACTCAAAGCCTTTCCTGCATTTTCAAGGCACGCATTCGTCGTAAGCTTCAATGCACACGTGAGTTCGTTCATAGCATATGTCAACGAACCCTTTTGACTGACCTAACGTTGTTGTTGTTGTTAGCAGGCAGGCAGGCAGGCAAGTAACAAATTCGTATTTGCCAAAACTTAGCGATGCTTGTCTTAAACTGAACAGCAACGACACAAACGCTTTTTGTAAGAAATTGAATTTCAATTGCATAACCAACACCCCTTTGACGCTTCCTCTTACTCTTCCCTTTTCTCAACTACCCCTTCGTCAAAGATGTCCGCTTCCGTACTTATTGAAATCTTCATCCTTTATTGTATTTCAATTGATTGGAAATTCTTGTCGCTCAATCCGCATAAACGCTCAGTTCGCAATCTAATCGCTTGTCCGCTGGCTTGCGTGGCTCTGTATAAATCTAGAATTCATCTTGCCTTCACTCTTGCATTCAGTCATTTATTCGTTCGGTCGTTCATTCGTTCGTTTGTAGCACGGCTGATTGAATGCGATTTGGTTTAGCATCAATAACAGCATTAAATTTCGAGACAATCGTGCGGAAGCAGGCGACTAAATGAATTGCTCGTCCGCGCTACTTTCACTTGACTACAAGCGAAAGAGAGAGGACGAAATAAAAGCACAAATATAATAAAACAACAAAGCGAAGAGCAAAAAAAATATAAATGACAAAAAGTTTTTCTTGCTTAAAACGCACAAAAAAAAAGGGATAATTCGTAATTTTTTAAGCCTTAGAATGAAAAGCTGGCAACCCATGCAGAATATTTCACCTTTTTGTGCCTTTCTTTGTGATAATGTTAGTTTTACCTTTTCTTCTTCTTCACTAATAGGATTTTGCCGAATTAAGTCTTGATTTATGCAAATGAGCGTCAAGAAAAATGTGCAAAAACAAAAAAGAATAAAAACTACAATAAGAAACATAAAAAACCAAAGATAAAAAGGTCTAAATTTATGTACTTTGTTTTTTATTTACAAAGTTGAACTTCATTAAAACGCAAATTGAGAATTTTTGAAATAAAAATTTGATTTTATGCAATTTGCCAACCATAAAGAAAATGCCAACTTAGCATAGTTTTGTATAAATCAGCAAAGCAAATTTGGCACAAAGTGAAAAATTACAAGTTACAAATAAAGAAATGCAAAATTCTCAAATCCAAATTATTTTAAAATGAAAACGAGAAAAGGTTGATCAACTTTAGAAACTAAAAAACATTGAGATAATAACTAACAATGTCTGCATTAGATAAAAATATCAGTTAAACAGAAGTGATTAACAACTACAGTAATATCAAGTTATCCGAGCGTCGGCTTAGATCATTAAGTTGGACCTTTTTTTTTAATTGTCTTCATAGAGTTCATCTAGCGAATTCCGAGGTTTTGGTCCCTACATACCTGGGACTATTTTTGGGGTTGAGGCAATTAAAATTCTCATTTCGTTTGCCGGCAAAATAAAAAATGCTTTCGAATTTCATTGACGCGCTTATAGCTTTAAGCCGTTTTTGTTGTCAAGTTTTCATTTCCGGCTTATGCGCACTTCCGGTCTAGACTTGATTGCATTGAATTATTTAACAGTATTGAACTCGGTCTGAATCTGAGGGTGACAACAATTGTGAGTGTTAAGCCATTTTCAGCCTTTAATTTGTATTTATATTTTTTCTGTGTTTGTTTTTCATGCACTAATTGAATTCGGCATTGAGCTTTGTTGCTGTCAAAGAGAAAGTAACTAATTAAAAGGACATAGAAATATAATGGAAAAAATAAATAAATGAGAGGACCTTCAGTCTCTTTGGCTGTTGTCCATCTATGTTTGACTTTGTTGCTATTCTTTGTTTTATCACATTTTCCCTTTTTGTTTGAGCTTCATTGAACTGTGCAAATTGCTGTGTCTGTGTGTGTATTAATTTGTTGTATGTGTGCTTGTCAATTGACAATGGAATTGGCCTTTGCTTTGTTGAAAACTTTGCTTTTTATTATTTTTTTGGATGTTTTTGTTTTTTTTTCCCTTTTTGGTTTAGTCGTGTCTGTTACGCCTCTCGTTAGTCGTTGCTGCCATTATGGCTGTCGTTGTCAATAAATGTCAAACGCGCCTCTTTTGTGTTGCCATTAATTGGAATTTAGTTTGTTGCCACTCAAATTACTGAATGCCAAATAAAGCGTCGAAAAACGCTTTAGCTTCAATTTTAGACCATGTCCTTCTGTATAAATATTTGTTTGTGTGTGTGTGTGTCGAGCAATTGAACCAAAACGGTCGTTAGACATACAACAAAAAGGCAGAGCAAAAAGTGAGTGAGAGAGAGAGAGAAAGAGTGCCACATTTAAATTGTTTGAATATGCAAAATTATGCTTACATTCTTTAATGAACTTTAGTTGATATTACATGTTGAACTTCTTTTGCACATTTTTTCTGTTTGTCTGTCTGTCTTTTTTTTTTGTTGTTTCTTTTTCATTTTAAAC
Source organism: Phortica okadai (assembly GCA_034638295.1). Classification (NCBI taxonomy): domain Eukaryota; kingdom Metazoa; phylum Arthropoda; class Insecta; order Diptera; family Drosophilidae; genus Phortica; species Phortica okadai. The sequence continues at coordinate 9,169,382 of CM067851.1, forward strand.
AGCAAAAAGTCAACTGCAAACAGTCAAAAAAAACAGTGCCATGCTATGCTAATTAAAATACGAGCATGTGTTAAAAAACACACACACACACACACACATTTTTCTCACCCACATAAAAATAACAATTAAACACACTTTGCTGCCGACTTTGCGGCGCTCATGTTTTGTATACACTGAGAGTAAAATGCCACTTGTGCCACATTTTCGTTATAAATGAAATAATAATATTATCTTAGTGGTTGCAGCAGCCGGCAGCTGTCGTTGGTTGTCGTTCTACAAGTGCAACATACACACAACAACAACAACAATAACAACAATAACGACAACAAGAAGCAGCAGAACAATCAAAACTACAGTACAACATGTGCTATAACATCATTTGCTTAAGTGCTTATATGTATGTATGTCGCTGTGTGGCTGTGTGTGAGTGTGTGTGAGTGTGTGTGTTGCTATGCTAAATAAGTACATATGTATATGCATGTTTGTTTGTAGTATGCCAACATTGTGTCTCGAGGCAATTTTCATCATTACCAACACTTGAAAGTTGCTGATAATAATAACGTGTTGACGAGCAAAAGCATTGAAAATTTTTAACAACTTAATTCCATATTTATTCACAAACTAATTTTAAAGAAAATTTCCTATCAAAAGTGATGACAAGTTATATTACGTATACGTCAAATAAGCTGCATAAACAAAATAGATGAGTTTTGGAAAATAATAAAAAAAATATAAATAAAAATAAACAAAGCAAATAAAGACAAAAGAGAATTTTTTTAGCAATGAAAAAATGAACACAAAAACTTTTCAGAATGTACGCAAAAAATGCATAAAAGCGAAGCAAAAAAAGAGATACAAAACAAAAATAATATGAAACAAAAAAAAATTAAAATGCATTTCTGACACGTTGCAAAATTGAAAATATGTTTTAAAGTGAACGTGTCACAAATGTGCGAATTCATTTTTTCCGTGCCGCCGTGCGCTGAACATGTCACCTTCATCCTTTGCTGCAACGTCAGTCGTTCTCAGTATTCTCTGTGGGCGCCACAAGTTTGCAAAGGTAAGAGCAGCTTGCTGTCTTGGTCTGCATAATGATAGTAGTGTTGACAAGGGTAATCGGACGGACAGACGGACGGACGTCGCTAAGCCGGCAGGAAGCTAACGGCAAGGAAGCATGATAAATCGAAGTAGAAAATTGAAAATAAGCAAAATAATAATACAAATATTTTTCACCTTTTGCGCAAAATTGAATTTTTCTATTGGCGATAATGCCAACAATTTTATCAGCAAGAAAAACTATTCAGTTTATTTTGCATTTTCCTCCTTACTACATTTCAGGTTTTCCTCTAATATTATGTATACGTATATATCGTAAATCGCATGGCAAATACTTGAATACAATTATATGCATTCTTTTATTCAAGATTTTCTCATCGATTTGACATTATTGCATTGCATTAAAGTCAAAATTTTCTAATAAATAATTTTAGTTTTTTCTACAAAAAGTAATTTGCGTTCTGCTTTGGTTTTCGTGTTTTGACTTCTTTTAACAAATATTTATATAATTTATCCGTTTATGAGAAAAAAATCTATAGACGTTTTAAACAAATATGATACTTAGGAGGAACCGACAGCTCGACAGAGGCGAGAGCACCCAGTGACCATTAGGTCCATCTGAACGATTCTTAATGTTGTTCTATACTCTACGTAACAGCTCTATAAATTTATTTATTTTGTATTTTGTTTGAGCAAACCTTACTGAAAACATCAACGTGTTATGTTCGTTACTCTGTATGGTAATAGATTCCTTCGCGAGAGAATATTCTCAGCAAGCAAAGAGCCAGCCAGATAAACTCTTTAAAAGTATGAATGCTCATTTGAAGGCGATTGACTTTTAAGGCTTTGGGAATTTTTTCTCTGAACGTTAACGTGTTAAAATAAGTACTTTCATAAAATATTTCACTTATTTTCATGTTCAACTATGCAATCGTCTCATTTGTCAAAGTTAAATTGAAGTTCAACAGCAACTTCAGTGTTTTCTTAGTTAGTTTTGTGTTTTAAACAAAAAGAGAGTGAAGAAAAAAAAAAGAACGTCATTAAAATATTTAATTTACACGAATATGCTTAAGAAGTAACAACAACAAATAGCAAACAACAAAGTTCAAAAGTAGAAAATTTGGAAAAAAAAGTTTTTCAATTTGTTGAAATGAACTTTCTCACTCAGCGGTGGCGGCGACAGCGGCGAAGTTTGGTATTGTTTATTTGAATGCTAGGCGAGTCAGACCGCTGAATGACGTGAATAATGCGTGGGCGTGGCACTTTACAACATTCTTGTGCATGCATATGTGCATTTGCACAATGATGTGAAGTGACATGAGCGCCGCAACTGAAGATATGTTAATTGTGTGCGCAGACAAGTGGCAAATGGCAAATGGTCTGACTGTCGGTGCCTCTGTCTGCGTCTGTGGCAGTTGCATAACGAGCTCATAGCAGAGTCAAAGCAAATATCAAGTAAAACACAAACACCAAAAAGTATGCAACAAAGTGCAAATTTTCATGTTTTATGCGGTTTTAGCTAAAACATGTATGTGTGTGTGTCTGTTCGTGTGTATGTATGTATCCACGATCATTAGTAAGTGCCTTTGTATGGCATAACGGTGCTTTGGAAATGAGGTTAATAAACATAAATGTTGTCAGTACGTTTTGTTGTTTGTGTTGTTGTTGTCTGTTGGTTTTGTTCAACGAGCTCGCAGCGTTCGTTTCGTTGCAAAACTTTTCGTCTCAAACTTTCCATGTGTGTGTGTGTGTGTGTGTGTGTGTGTGTGTGTGCGTGTGTACAGTTGTATTAAATGTTTGGTTGCTCTTTTTACTTTGCAGTCGCGCATATTCGCCGCCACCGCCGCTGAATAATGTCATTCGAAAGTTAAGTTGTAACAACCAATAGATAAATGTATCTGTGACACACGACCAACAACAACTTTCACACACACACACACACCACCACAAGGGGTAGAAATTTTATCTAACTTTTGAGCAAAACAACGATATGCAAATACATATTCTCTCTATGCACATGCAGAGAAGTTAGTTTGGCAACAAAGACAACAACTTAAATAGCGCAGAAAAGTTATCAGAGCTACCAAAGACCGCAAAATAGTAAATGAAGAACGCTTAAAGGAAGCGCGAATTTAAAATGTGTCACATTGTGCTTTAAATATGCTTTTGCATAATGCAAACAAACATAAAATGAAATGGAGGGGCAAAAAATAAACTGCGCTAATAAAATGTGAAATCACAAAAACGCAACGACAACAACAACAGCGGCAGCAGCAGCAAAAAGAGATGCTAAAAGCAAAGCAGTCATAAAAAACGACAGTGCAATAATTGAAGCGAAGGATTTTTTTCAAAGACGTGTTAGCCTTGAAAAGCATGCGCACGTGGAGATCAAAAATGAGAACTCAATGAGATGAGCAAAAAAAAAAAAATAATAAAAATCCAAAGTAAAAACAAAGTTGTACAAAACGGTTACAATGGCACGTCGTCATTTGAATAAATAAACAAAAACAAACCGAAACAAAACAAAACAAAAAACGAAAAGCCGCGAAAGAAAAACACGTGACCAGCATTGAAATGCTAATGTGGAAAACCCAAACGACCGACGGGCGTTCAAAGCTCTGCTAGACACATGGGGGCTGTAGAAGGCACACACACACACTTACACACACACACGCACACACACAGCCATGTTAGACCAAGCGGCTCTTGGGCATGAGCTCGAAGCGGCAGCAGCATTTTACACTTGGCATATTTTCTCTTTTTTATTGAGCGCAACGGCGAATTAAATGCTGAAAAAATGAGGGAAAACAACAAAAACAACAACATGACAAAGTAAACATTAGCAAAATAATTTCCATGCAGCGAAATAAGTGAAAAATATAAGTACAAGATATGCTTGCAAATGAATTTGTCGACGTTTTGAACTAAAACAAAGAAAAAAAAAAAAATGAAGCGCAATTTGACTGCCAAAACGTTGAGAAGTCAATTTCCGGTCAAGCATGAGCAAAACTCGCACGCCATTTCCGGCTGGACGGTTGGTCTCGTAGCTCGCCACTTTAAATGTCTGTAACGTTGTCTGCGTCTAACGAGCGAAAAATAGGCGCATCTACTGTCCATTCCTCCGTCCGTCCGTCCGTCTGTCTGCATGTTTGTTAGCCACTTTCGCGTTCGCTTTGTTCGGCGCCCTTACGTTTTTTGTACCCTGTATCTTATGGTTAAAGAGTATATTAGAATTTCGATTTAGCCATAGTCGAAAATAATTAATCTTTAGATCCAATTGGTCTAAGAGAGTAAAATTGGATCCAGAAATCTGTTTCGATAAAAAAATTGGGCGGAGCAACGCCCACTAGCAGTCGTTACAAATTGAAGGAGCAGGGTATGTCGAAGTCGAGCACTCACGACTGCAATTCCTTACTGGTTTTTTGAACAATTTGATGCGACGAACGCTCGCACGCGTCTAAATTAAAGTGAAACGTGCGTCTGCTTGTTGAAGAGCCCCCATTGAGCGCAACCAACTTCCCCCAACCTGTCCGCTAAGCCAACATTGCTGCCTCTATTTAACGTGTGGAAAATTGGCAATTCCGTTAAACGCAATTTTTGTTTTTACTTTTTTTTTATTTCCCATTTTCGTTTGCTTTTTTCCGCTTTTCGCTTTCGGCAACACTTTGCGCTTTATGCAAAGCAGCGTCGACGTAAACGCTGGCAGAGACGCGCTGCAACCAAGCAATATTAATGAATTGTTTCAATCAACTGAACATTTTGTACGCCTTTTCCACGGTTTGAACTTTTCCAAAAGTTTTGTTGTTGTGTTGTGTTTAAAACGCGTAGAAGAACGCAAGCGAATTTGTGCCAACTCTGCACATTGCCACATGTGATTAGTTGTTAATTTCGTGTCTATTGCCTTTTGGCAATTTGAATGCAACAGACAATCCATTGAGCAATGCGGCATTTACCGAAAGATTGCCAATTTTGTCATTTTGCATGCCAAATTGCAAATTCAAACAAGGTACTCGCATTTGTGGCCTTGTGCAACAAAACAATGACGAACAATGAGCAACAAATTGGTGATCGAAAGAGAAACAGAATTTTTGAGCTTAATTATGATTTATTACGATTATTGTTATTTGCCTGAAAACTCTCAATGTATGTTGCTCAATAACCGAAAATTGTTCATGTGATGCATTGAGCTATAAACTATCAAAGAGAGAGATCTCTGTATTAGTCTGTGACTTAAAATTCATGAATATTTGATTCAAGCAGACGAAGCAACGACAGTGTACAAAGATTCTGATTCGGCGCCCATTCTACCATTTTGAAACAAACATTATTGTATTGTGTATTTTGTTAAAACAGATAAATAAGCAAAAGCGCAACGAAGTATGCTATGATTTTTTTTCGCAACAAACTTGTGTAATTATTATTCTTATTGTGATAATCTCATCTCTCAACAGTGAATTATGATCTTTTTGTTTTTTATTTTTTTTGGAAAATATTTTCCAACATGAAATAACTTGCATAACAGTCAATGAGTGTCGTGCGATTTTTTATTTGGTCTACATTGACTTCGACTTAATTAAATAATGATGACCTGTTTTATATTTCGAAGAAACAAATTTGCTTTGCAATTTTAAACCTTAGAAAACCAATCACATGAGTAAAGTCACGACTTCTATTGAAGTTTAAATCAGCATGAAGCAAAAGCTAATTTGAATTTTTCCATGTACTATGCAAGTTTCACATTGCATGTGTTTTGATTTTCGATTTCGTATTTAATTCAAATGCATTGTTAAGATTTCTGAAAATGACTTATACCTTCAAAGGTGTAATTTTCACTTTGTGTGCTTACAATACAAAAGCAAAACGCAATTAAATGAGTGAATGAAAGTAGTACAAGAAGAACAACAAACAAAACCAACAAATACAACAACTGATGGTGCATTGTTGTTTCGGGATTATTTTGCAAAACAAAGAAGTCGTTCATCGTATCGTATTATTGATTGGATTTACGTTGTTTTGGCTTCAATGCATTCCAAGGCCAATTTCATGTTATCAGTCAATAACAGCAACGGTGACGCACAGTGGGGTCTTTTGAGCTTTTTCGTTGCAAAAATCATATATTCTAAACGAATAAAAATCATACAAATAAGCCATTGGTTAATGTGCTACAAAGTCCCAAGGAGCATTTTAAAATTAGGTAAAGAAATATAAATTTTTCGACCTATACAAATAATTCAATTAGAAACAGCAGGCTTGAGGTCAATTTTGATTACAAGGCGCTGGATCAAGGCAGCATTTCTCGAAGTTTTTTGTTTGATAACCGGCAATTCTCATGCAATTCCCCCTAGAAAACTACAAATGCAAAAGACTTGATATTTATTAATGACACTATCGACATCTAAGAATACAAAACAATTCGATAATGATTCGTGTTATAAAAGGGCTTATATTCCAACTGAAAGATGCCGAATTTGCAAAAAATTTAGTAAGTTATTGAATGTTAAAAAAGCGTGCGAATATCTTCCAAACTAAAATTTCGATTTCTTAAAAGATAACATTTGCGTAATCTCTGGAAAATTCTCTATCAGAAACGTACATTTGTTTTATCGAAAGCGTTCATGAAATTTTTGATTTTTGCAAGATTTGTTCGTCCTAAGACCCCACTGTGCAGCGGCAGTATGGCTTCTCAACTTTTACAAGTTTATTGTATTGTGTTTGCAAGCGTAAGCATGCATACATATGTGTGTGCATCGCTGTGTGTGAAGCCTGATGCCATGTGCGTGTTCTATTGTGCATTTTGCTTTCGGATTAATTTGTATTGTACGTAAGCCATGTTCAGTTGTGCACAAAGCTAACAATAAACAATTTTTACATTCTTTTTTCACTTCACAGTTGTGCGCTTGGACAGTGACTGCAAGTTATAAGCCAAGCAATAAGGGTGTTAGATACTTACAAAGGACAAAAATTGCGTTAAAGCAACGACATATTCCGCTTTGCACAACGTTTAATACCTTTTACCGTCATTGAGACTCACCGGTTGAACTGACAAAAGTAATGCATGAGACAAGCAAAGGAAAAGAAGCACAAAATGTGCATGCAAAATCCGACAACTGCAGAAAAATCGTCCCGAAATGTTCTTTACAGCTTAAATAAAGCAGAAGAACGAAAAACAAACAGTTTTTTTGTAGAATGCTACAAAAGTTTTCTGTTCAAAAGAATATTTTTGCCGCAAGATATTATTAAAAATGAGACTCCAATGAAAAGAGTATATGTTAAATATGTCAGTTCCTGGTTTTATTTTACTATTATTTAATGTACATTGCGGCCATTTTGAAATCAAAAGCTTCTTTAGAAATAATTCTGTAAACAAATTCATATAAATTTTTGCTTTGTGTAAAAATGTAAATCGTTTTGCAGTCAAAGAGGTATGTTTATGCTAACTTTTAAGGTGTACATTGCACGTGTTGTTTGTCGGTTGTTATTGTTGTTGTTGTACATAGTTATTGTTGCTGTTGTGTGTGCAAAAGCTTTGCTTTTTAATTAACAAAAGTTTGCTGAAATGCATTTAAATTTTGAGAAAAATGGAGAACAAAATGGCACTAAGCAAGAGACACACACACTGACACAATGCTGCTCCTTTCAAATGCTTTGTTAGCCAAAATGTTCAACTTGTTTTTTATTGTATTCCTTCATTGTGTTAGATTGTCAAATGTTGAAATGTGCCAAGTTTTCTTCTCATTTTCACATTTACACACTAAGCTATCTTCGCTCTAATTTGCACTTTCATGTCTGTTCATTTGTGTGTGTGTGTGCATGTGTGTGTGTGTGTGCTGTGTTGATGTCAGCGCGTCTGCTTCATAAATTTCAATAAGTTGCCTACTTTACGGCGCCGTGCTTACAAACTACAACAAGAAGAAGCAGAAAAAGAAAAAAAAGAGTGAAAAATTCCTAAGCGAACATGTAAGCTAAGTGCATGTAAAAGGTGTTAAATAAATTGAGGTCAACTTGCACAGCAACAGTGGCATCTGCGCCAGAGGGGCGCGGTGGCGGCCATAGTCAAATGAACGACACAACACACAACACGAAACGAGCATGTCTTTTGTGGCACGTACTTTATTTTTTTTGCGTTTTTCTTTCCATTTTTTTGCACATCAACTTTGGGTTAAATGACAAACCATTGCTGATACACTTGTACGCTTCTGTTAAGCGTGTTCGCAGTTGACCCAAAAAAAAAAAAAAAAAACAGAAAAAATGAACAAAAAAGACGGAAAAAAGTTGAGACAAAACATTTTGCACTTTGCGTTTATTCAGCTGAGTAATGACAAACTACATTGGTATGAATTTTAAATGAGACAACGCTCGACATGTTATAATCCGCCATAAAAGCTGCCACGGCGCTGCAACAATCTACATGTAGCGGCTTTAATATCTGCTTGATGCGTCATTACGTACTTTTTCTTTTTTGCTGATGCTGCAAATAATTAATAGCAACAAGAAGCACGACAATAAAAACAAAAAGCACAGAACAGAGCAGGAAAGAACGGCAAATTAATTGGAAACAAATGAGCACACGACACACACACGTGCACATACACACATATGTAAATGCATATACAATGCGTATCAATAAAAATCACGATAAATTAAAACAAAAAGAAAGGATTAAATGAAGCGCAGGATTAAAGCAAAATTAATAAGGCTGCTGACGCTTGGCTTCTGTTGCTGTACGTGTGTACAGTGTGCGTCAGAAGTGTGTCAACAACAATGCAAGTCTCATGTTTTCTTTCAATATTAAGAATCAAAATTAATAATATTAACTTTTGTGTTATCATTATGAGACTTTCATTGAGTTCTGATAAAATTAAAAAAAAATATTATTGCATAGGTGTGGACAGACTTTTGACGGACACTGTACTGAAATAATGAAAAAATATAAAAACATCGAATCAATTTCATATAAAGCCTTTTGTAATCTTCAATGAATGAACAGAAAACGCTTAAAAAAAGAGATAACTTAACGTAATGCGAATTATAACTAAAGTTTGAGCTTTCATCTTAATCAGCTTATCAGTACTTTTACTATTGTAAGCAATCTATCTCGACTGCAACGGGCCGAGACACAATAATTTTTCAGGCTCCTACAAATAAATTCATTTGTGCGTTCAGTTTTTGAAATGAAGTGATCCATGTTTAACACAACAGTTTGATTGATTTTTAATCTTTACTGTTTGTCTAACAAAATATAAACAACAAAAATGCAATCAAGTCGACAAAAGGCTTCAACAATATAAGCCAAGGTACGTTTCGCATGATGTCAACGAATCAGAAAATAATATTTATAAAAAAATCATTATTTCTTTTTTTGTTGCATAAAAAAAAGAGAAACATGAAAAATGATGATTTCGCACAAATGTGTCATTTCATTTTATCATTTTCTATGCTCATCTCGCTCATGCACACCAGCGTGTAACTCCGACTGTCAGTCAGTTATGCTGACTAACCGTTGATGCTTGATGTTGTATAAGTCGTTGTATATATTTTTGTGCGATTCACTGAACAATTTGAAGCGACAAATTTGTCAACTCAGTGAATAACAACATTTTAAGGCAGACCGGAGCACATACAAAATACAGACAGACAAGAGATATGAGAACAGGGAGACAGAAAAATAGACTGACAGTTAGACAGCGATGCAAGCAAAAATCGCCATGTAAAGTAACAAGCACGAACTACAAAATATGCATTTGAATGCAAAAACTCTTAATTGCAAAAAAAAAATTGTAATAACAAATAAAACAGACACAAAATCGTATTTTTGCTGGAAAGTAAAGCAATAAACAAGTTTATGTGGCATATACACACATACATACACACATTACTTTGCGTTAAACGTTGCGTATGAGCAATTTAGTTTTTAGTTTGCTTTCCTAAACGAAATGAAGGAAAGCTTGTTTTTTTAATTTGTTTTTAAATGAAATTTCTTAAAAATATTCAGTTGTATTTAATTAAAATTAATGTTTGTACAATTGTTGATTTTTCACATGGAATTCTAAAAAAAAATGTGTACACTGAAGAACATGTGCATAAACTCATGACTTTATATAAATTTGTAGCTCAACATGAAGACATTTGTATGCATTAAGCTTGACTGACTGCTGATATACAACATTTTGTCTGTCTCTCTGTCGGTCTGTCTGTCTGACAGAGTGTCTGTTAATGTTTGTCGGAAACTAGAGGAAGACGCATCGGAAGCACACAAGAAAGCAGACATGTTAAGCATTTTATGTACGGCAATAAATTTTACCTGCAAGTGAGTGTTAGAATAAAGTCATACGCACACACACACAAAACACTCACATACACTCTGACGCAAACAAACAACAAGTGAGTGGCAACTGAAGAGCAAAAAAAAAAAAATAGTCGAAGACATACAACATGCAAGCAAACTGTAATACAGAGTTGCTTGTGTGAATGTTTAGTGTTGGTAAATGCAATTTGAAGCAAAAGTAAAAGCAACAAAATGTTTTTACACCCTTCGAAATCGCCGTGTGTGTGTGTGAGTTTATTTGGTTTAATTTATTTATGGCCAAAAGAATTACGCCCGAAATTAGACAAAAGAAAATTAGATTTTTCGCAATTTTCACATATTGTTTGTTGAATGTTGCAGCTTAGGAGAAAATGAATTTTCTTTGGGAAGACAAGTGATGAACTTTTTGCGCCAACATGAAAGGTGTTCATTTATTTTCGTTCAAAAGTGAACAACAAAGTAAAATAATCGAACAATGAAAATAAAAGATTTAAATAAAAACTAATTGTGATTACAAATTAAACAAGCGTCGAACTTTTTATAACATTCAAGTTAACGTATCGTAATATAGATAAACGATTATGATTAATCATGCAAAAATTTCGATTATTTTTACATTTTACATGGCAAAAATGTATTTAAATTGGAAAAAGTACGGATTAATGCTGTGATCTAATCTAATGACATTTCAAAGGTTAAAATCGGCCGTGCGTTTTAGTTACAGGACATATTAATTTTCATAGATATAAAATAGATCCAAAAAAAAACTAATGCAATAATGTATATGTATGTATGTATCTAACGACTGCTATTATGTTGAGTTCCATTCTATTACAGAGCAGGCCAAAATATTACACATGCCTGCAAAAACATGAAGTTGTCAGGTAAAAACCAAAATGATTGCAAAGCTTGCACAAATTTAATTTCTTAAATGTGCGAATTTCCGCTGACTTTGTACCTTTGCTACTTTTTAAAATAACGTTTGCTCTTATGCCTTTTCTTTTTTTTAAACCTTCGTAATTTGTACAACAACTACTTAAGGGAACTGGAGAACGCCGCAAGCTGTCCGCACCGCACGAGCAGACAGCAAATGCAATTTATGTTTATTTTCTAAACAATTTCTTGTAGTGCACTTTAAGCATTTGCGCTGTGTTGTGCGGAAAACCAAAAACTTTACTTGCGGCAACACGGAAATTACAAGAAGCAGCAGAAGAAGAAACAGCTAAGGTTGAAATATTGTATTAACTTTTCTCCTGTTGCTGTAAAAATTGCGCTCGTGCGCGCAATAAAACGTCAAAATGCACAAAAAGCGAAGGTTGGAAGAAATGAAAACCTTTGAAATTGCACAAGTTTTATATTTGTTGCACCTGTACTGATACAACAGTCAGCGATAAAATATTATATATACATATATATAAATTCTGTCACTGATGGAACTCATGAGACATTACAGATTTGGCATTATATATTCGTTGAAGAGTTTAATTTATTTGACATTTTGTGGCATAAAGTCGCGCATAAAATATTGAATGTGATTGAAAGCGAATTTGATTGAATCGTGACTTACCTCAGTGCAGAATTGGCAGCCGCATTGCTGCAGTGTGGTTGCCTCGGCGGGCGTTTCCACATCGATGAGACAAAGCTTGCAGGTGAACATTTGAAAGTTCGGCGACGATGCCACTGTGGCCGATGTCGAGTGTACGGAGCCCGCCTCAAGCTGTGCAATAAGTGACTCAGAGACGACGATGCCTTCACGCATGGTGCTCCTTTGTGCGGCACCAGTGGCCTCAGACATTGAGAGCAGCGCCGATACTGTCAACGGATAGGCGTGGGTTGTGCCAAAGGCATTTAGAGCGCTATCACCGCTGGGTGTTGTCTCGCTCAAGCTGTTCGGCGTTGTCGCATTGCTGGCGTTGGCATTTTGTGGTGGCGCTTGTGTCAGCACGGTTGAGTTGAGTGTGGCCGTTGTTATATTGGACGGCGGATTGATGCTGCTGACGCTGTGCGAGCTGTTGGCGCCAGTGGAACTTTTACGTGAGTCACCATTACTTAGACGATGGTTGTTACTTTTGTTATTGTTGTTGTTTTCACGGCCAATCGCCCAATTTGCATCGACAACGTCCGAACCAACGTTGGGAGCAGCTGCTACAGCATCTTCACGACTGCCATAACGACTATGCGCATTCAAAGCGCACATTTGCTTATGATATGTTGATTGGGCGGAACATGGACGCGCGCCGAAATGTTGCTGTGACGCAGATGCTGGCATCGTATTCACGAAGCCGCCAATGCCGCCGTGTGTCGATATATTGAGTGAGTAACGCGAACCGGACGCAGCCAATGAGAGTATGCTGGAGCAGCGTGAGCAAGTGCCCGCCGCATTGATGCTATTGACACTGTTGCGCAGCCGATTGAGCGGTCGTATTTGCTCGACGCCATTAGCATTGAAGATGCCGCTGCCTCGGTGTGCGCCGCCAGCCGACAATTCCGGCGGCGTGTTCAGCATTGGCGGATAGATCGGATTGCTTTGTCGCGTCAGTGCCAATACAGTCTCACAGCGACGCATGTCGGTATACTGGACGATCGACTGTGACTTCTCTTGGTTGAGACTGGCGGCGCTGCCCTGACGTCGCATCATGTTCCACAATTTCTGTTGCACCAAATTCACCGACGATGTGCTGCCGCCCTGCGCTAACTTCTCGTGACTGTTGTGGCGCTTTTTCTGTGCTGTGCCAGCTGGATCACGCAATATGGTAATATTTTGCTCTGACGGCGGTCGTGTAATGAGTATTTCCGGCGATGAGGGTCGTTGAAGCGGTTGTGCTGCTGTGGCTGGTAATGAGCCATTGCTGGCATTAGGATTTGCTTCGCTGCGTGTTGCATTTGTGTTGGTGTTCGAGTTGCTGGCGTTGGTGTTATTTGCTGTCTTGAGGCCAACCAATGATTTAAGAAAGTTTTCCAAGCGGCGACGACGCGGTAATGGGCCCCCAGCAAGCCCCAATGAGCCTGCATGAGGGCCCTCGTGCTCATAGCTGTTTTGTACGTTAACGCCGCCAAAGTCTTTGAGGCCACCAACACCGAGACTATTGCCAGTGTTCGGTATGGCGTGAAGCGAAAGTGTATTCGGCACTTGTGCTGCCGCCGATGCCGGCGATGCGTTTGTTCGACGTGCCGCAAGATCAGTAACTGCGCCGATGCCACCACCACCACCACCACCAACGATGCCAATGCCGCCAACACTGCCAACAAAATCCCGTTTGGGCTTGTTGTGTGCTTGTGCTTCAATGTTGATCTTGTTGCGTGTCTCTAGCAATGCAACTGTCTCTGTGTTACCAACATTTATCGGCGATGAATTGTAACTATCGCGGTTTTGGTACCGATTGGCGGAGTTTTGATGCTTTGTATTGGCCAGATTGTGTACTGGTGAGGAATCCTGTAAATGTGACATCAACAAAAACAACATAGCACAAAGTTAAGTCAAAAAGGATCTTATTGTATTATAAAAAGTCACAACTTACCCTCGAGTCCTGTTCGTGTTCTTCCTCGAGTGCGCTGTAGACCGGCGCGTACCACGAATAGGCGTGTTGCTTGCGTGTCACGCCACTGGACGTCACGTGTGCTGTTGACGTTGACGTTGATGCCGACGCTGACGCCGACGACGATGATGACGACGATGTTAGCGCACTGGAATGATGATGTTTGTGCAACACAGCGTTGCCTTTGAAGCCAATGCTGCCACTTGTGTTATAATCTGCGTTGCAACAATAGTTGTTATTTGCACCGCCGCAGCATGTGGACTTTGTGACCAGGTTGTTATTGTAGTTCAGTTGCAAACTGCGCCGCTGGTGACTCTGTGAGGGCGGCAAATGTTTTGTTTGCTTACGTCCACGTTCGCCTGCAGCGTAGCTAAGACTCTGCAGGGGATGCTGTTGTTGTTGTTGTTGTTGCTGCTGCTGCTGCTGACGTTGAACGTTATTATTTATGTTATTAGTGGCGCCGCTTGTTGAAGGCGCATTAAACTCCTTTTTGGTGAATATCAATGAAGCGCTGTTTTTATTTAAACAAATCGAACGACGTCTGTCTTTAACAGTTGCCTCAATGTTCGTCAAGAGCGGTTCGGTCTCCGACAGCGGTAGACTTATATAGTAGTTTGATGTATCGGTTGTATCGCCTGGAAAGTTAATTGTAAAATTTTCCGCAGTATCATCAAAAACGCTTGCATATGTGCCGCTTAGGCTGCAGTCGTCACTTGACGAGGAGCGTGAGAATTGGCTGGCGACCGAGGAACGTTTCGACGACAATGATGCAAAGCGTCTGGAATGTTGTTGTTGTTGCTGATGTTGCTGCTGCTGCTGTGCATGTGCTGGCGTATTACTGCGGCTGCTGCTACTGAGATCGACCAATTGTATATTGTCGTCGTCGTCGTTGGCTTTGTCATGCGTTGCAATAATACGAGCTTCCTCTTTGCGGTTGAGCTGTGGCGGCGACTGCTTTGTGGCAATAGCCCGAGCTGGTGCTGCTGGTACAGTAAGCGTTGATGGTGGCGGCGGTGCAACGGCTGTAGTGCCTGCAACAGCTGAGCAAGCCGAATTGAGTTTATTTTCGACCGACAATTCTAATGGTTGTAGCTTTGCGTTGTGCGTTGTTGTATCTACATCCGTCAAACGTTGTTGTATTTGTTGCTGATGTTGATCCTGATGTTGTTGTAATGGTTGCGGTTGGTGCTGTTGCTGTTGTTGTTGTTGTTGCTGGTGTTGATGATATTGTGTTTGTTGGTGCTGCTGCTGTTGTTGTTGTTGTAGCTGTTGCTGCTGCTGCTGGTGCTGTGTTTGTGAATTAAGCTGATGCTGCTGACAATGAAGAAGTGTTTCATTCTGTTGCAATGCTGTTGACTGCATTGGTGGTATCATTGTGTTTATTGTTGACTATGAAATAATTGCTGGCGGCGTTGTTGTTGCTTAGCGCAATTGCTTTAACTGCGATACAAACCGTAGACGACATCTTGACTTTTGCCTAGAAAAAGCAGAACAAAAAAAAAAAAAAAACAAGTTAAAACAAATTTAAAAACTTAAATTAAACAGACAGATTTCCGTTATCAACGTTCATATATTTTGAGTCTGGAACTGCATTACCAACATTGGCCTTTCAGTGGCTTTCATTGACATTCATTTGTAATAAAGTTCAAAACGGCTTATGTGCCTATCAAATTGTATGCAAACTTAAGACAAACTTCGCTTGAGATACAATTTTCGAGTGCAGCTGCCAAACATTGTTTAAGACTTTAAGTCGCTTGGAATAATCTTCATTTGTAAAAGTATTTCAACAAATTGCGCCAAGCCATAAAAAGCTTTTGGTTCGTAAATCGATGATAGCGAAATAAATCTGATACAGAGTAAAGACAAAGTACTCATTCGTGCGCGTGCACTTTAAGCACACAATTTTTGCACTTTAGCATGAGTGTCCGACTTAATGATTGTATGCATTCCACTGTCCGCCCATGCAAATTCAATCAACTTAGTTCGATCAGGCAAATGAAAGGCGCTCTCAAGCGTTATGCCGTTGCCAGTCGGTCATTCGTGAGCTGTACTGAGCTGATAAAGCTCAAGTTGAGCACGTTGCGTGCATGTTTAAGTTTGTATGACATTTTATTTTATTGTGAAAATTCTATCAGAAAATTAAAATGTGTTAAAAATTCCAGCATCATCATATTTTATTAAATATTTTTATACGCAAAATTTGCAAAACTATTTTCAACATTTTTCGGCATTATTTATTATAGACCAAAATGTTTCATTTGAAAGTTATTTGTACATAAAGTTTTAGCATGCAAAAAATTTGATGCTATCAATTTCAGATATGACAAACTGCATTTTGCCAAACCAAGTCCAGTGTTGGGTTGCATTGTTTGAGTGTGAAAATCATACAAGCGCCAGAGAAATGCAAAAAATTCGGTGTTGAGTAAAACTTTTAATAAAAAAATAAATGAAAAATAAAAATATTTTAAATGGCAGTTTGTTTTTTGCTTAAGCCAACAAAAAAAGTGTTAATTGTGGAAAAGTTTCTATGCTCAATTGAAACAAGCAACGTAAAAAATTAAACAAATTAATATGCTTGTTAGAAGTCGTAAAAGTTGAAAGTTCGTCCAAATCAAAGGCAAAATAAAATGTTGCAGTCAAGAGGATGTTCAGCTGTGTGTCTGAGTTTGTGTGCTTGAGTTATGTTTTCGCTCATTTCAGCAAGCAACACTCACAAGTTAACACAAACAACAATCGCAATCGCTCAAATGTTCATGTACATATGTATGTTTGTATAAATGTACATCCATACAGATGTAGCAAGGAAGCCAGCAAAATCTTATTACACAGCTTATTATATTTGATCGTCGCTTGAGCAACATACACACTTAAGTAGCATACAAGTAGGCGTGCGTGTGGGCGTAGGCGTTGAAGCCTGACGACGATGTCGCGTTTGGTTATAAATGTCAAGCCATGCGATTAATCATGGTGTGCGCCTATATACAAAAGCGTGCTGAAGGTATATAAATTTAAAGCTACTTATGCGAATATATTTATGTGCTTTCAACTACAATTGGATGAAACACAAAGAATCAAGGTCAAAGGAGTAACTGAGGCGACGGCATGAAAGACAAGACATACAGCATTTTATAGGCATTGACAGGAAGTCAAACGAGCAGTGATTCACACACACACACACATGAAAAAGTTAACAAAACGTAAAAGTGTAAATTGTGTCTGTTGAGTCTTTTATAAGAAACCATTTTATTTGGCAAAATTGAAAATTGTTTACAAAATAATGTGTTGTCTTCTATGTCTTCAATACAAATATATGTAAAAGATTCATATTTCGTTATTGTTATTAAACTCTGGTTTTGAAGTGCAATTAGAAGTCATAGAACCTAACATGCCAACATCTATTTAATCGAAAACATTTTGGAGAATTTCGGCATCATTTTTTTTGTCATTAATTTGGCAAGAAGTTTTAACTTAAAGATTGAGTTTGATTATTTAATTTTGATTTTTAGCAGGCCGTATTTTAAAAAACCATGATTTTGAACACTGCTAAAAATTATGCCAGAAGAATAATAGACACAAGCGATGAAATTTTCTACGATGGCAATATAAACCGAATAAGGAGCATACTAAAAATGTATGCCTTTCCACATAGAGTAGTCAGGACTATTATGAAAACCTGACAAATAATGACTCATAGGTGTATCGAACTACTACACAAGAGAAACAACAAGGATAGCTCATAAGCAAGCATACACGACGATGTTACCAGATATCTTGTGCTGGTGACGGGACGAACGTGTGTAAGAATATACATATGTATATGTTGGTAGGACAAAGACAAAATAAATCGGATATGAAACGAAGAAAGCGCGCATATCCCAGCCCTTGCAATCCATTATATAGAGCATGGTCACCCACCTAACTTCGACGCAGTGAAGGTATTACAACATGAAGAGTATAACAATAAACGCTTCATGATAGAAATGCGGCACATTATTAACATACCAACAAACATTAGAATAAATTACAAAACAGACACGGACAAACTCAAAAAAAAAAAAAACAGACAACAAAATTGAAGTAGTTACTAACTCCGCGAAGACCTGTAAAGAAGCCATGTAATGTATGAAAAACTTTATAAATATTATTTTTACAAGCTAGTTAAAAAATATTTGTAAATTATGAAATGTTGTTGACCCTGAAGACGAATCCCGATAGAGTCCGAAATAAATCGTGAATGAAATTATTTAAAAGAGATTAACAGCAATTGAGTTTTTTTTTCTTTTTTAAAATACGACATCGAACCTACTAAAAATCAAAATTGAAAGGTTTTTAACAATTTTCATGAGTTTACTATTAAAAGATATAAAATAAAATTGAGAAAACAAAACGGGGAAAAAAAAAAAATTTAAGATGAACTCGCAGGACACGTTTGTTTATTTTTAAATATTTTTGGGCCATTTAAAAAAAATCAATTTTCTAATTTACAGAAATACAAACAAAAAAATGTTCCAAATATTTTTTTGCATATTCTAAGGGTCACAAAGCCATAATAAAAAGCAATCAATCATCATCAAATTTCTGTGTTGTTGCTAACTCCAACAGCAATAATAACAACAATAACAGCAGCACAATTAAACGTAAAAAATTTGAATAAATTTTTCAAAAATAACTCAGTAACTTGAATGTCAAATTGAAATTTTTTGCATATTATTTTTGCCAAATTAAGCACGCAAATATGCAACATGAAGCAGCAGTAATTTTCAGTGACACTTTGCTGTTTGCTTTGGCTTGATAGGCAAATTTAAATAATTGACCAAATGAATTCAATTAGTGCATTTAATTTCTCTCCCTTAGTTGACAGAAATCATTGTGTTGAAAAGTTAGCCATGCTAAACACGCTTTGATTGAATTATTTTTTACGTAAGCAACAAAGTATATTTGATAAATTAAAATCAAATGAAAAGCTGTAGCACTCAGATGCGCATTGAAGCGCCCAACGGATAATAAACTGACAATGGCAGCAATGCACAAAGCAACCGCAAGCCGCTGCCACATGCCGCAAATAATTGTGTGCATAACAAGTTACTTATGAGTCCATTATTAAATGTTTTTTTTTCTTTTTTGTAATGTCAGGCATGCAGTTGAGTGTTTTAATTTCTGGTATGTCGACGCAACTGTGACTGTGTGAGTGTGAAAGTATTCCCATTGTGTAATGTGTGTGTCCGTTGTTGTGTGATTTTTATATGAGCGCCCGTAGGTATGTTACGAAAAAATTCTGCTCGCATATTTCTTTGGCACGCGCAAATTATTGATAAAGCACACCGAAGCAGAAGCGTGCAAACGCTCAATTGAAATAAAATGCTTTGTCGTCAGCGTTGGCGTTGCCTTTGCATTGCGGCCATGATCAATTGTGCCAGCCACGCCCACAATTTGTTCAATGATGTATACCAACATTGGGCGTTCCACTGGGCGTAAGTGTGTGCGCACAACATGAATGAACCTTTTGTTTTTTCGATTTGTTTGTTTTTTGTTTTCTTTCGCTTCTTTGCCTATTATTTGTTTGTGTCTGTTCAGTCGATTGTGAAAATATCGCTGAAATAATAGTTCTCAACTTTGCTGAATGCCAAACATGAATTTGTCTTTGCTCTACATTTAACGTCATTTAACTTGCCTTAAAGCAGCTTCAAAAGCAATGTGTTCCTTGTGGCGCATTCTGTGTTGTTGGCTTCGTCGATTCATTTGTTTGTTTGCGCGCAGAACGAAGATTAATGATATTTTGGCTTAAGCGTTTCTGCGGCTGCTGCAATATGTCAGTTGGCTATTGACTATTGTGCAAAGTTTTATGACAAGTCGAGAGCAAAGTTTTCAATAATCTTTCTTCTTACTACGTAAAGTCTTTTAAATTACAAATCAAAAGTTTTTACGCTTAATAAAATTCATTTTGCACGTCATTCATTTAAATTAATGGCCGCAAATTAATTTGAAAACCAAAAAAATACCTATAAACACGGTATAGTCGATTATACTCGACATTATAATACCCTGCACAAATGGCGAACGATGCCACATGCCAAGTCTAAAATTATTGTACATCTGTCATTGCCTGTTTAAATATTTATCAAAACTTCAGGCAAAACGTTCAGAAAAATTTAAAAAAATGTTGGTAACAATGTGGGATAATTCGAGGATGCAACTTTTAAGAAGTCTCTTTACTGAGTCAATTTACAAGCTCTCCGATTTCTATCTCTAATCGTTTACAAAATATAGATAGAATATGTTTATAGAGCCTACTATCTGAATTACTTCTTTCGGTGTTTGGAGCTCGAACTTTGGGCTATTGGTTTTCAAAAAAAGTGACCGGTAGAGAGAGGGTGGGTAGTAGTGAGCGGGGCAAGAATTCAATGAAACTTAGAGAATTGCATGTCCATCGAATTTCATGTCTCTAATTCGTTAGATTTTCAAGAACAGTTGGGGAGGACAGACAAACAGACGTACATCTTTTGTCGTTCTGACATATACTTTGTGAGGTTTTACTGCTCTCCTTCTAGGTGTTACATACTTTTGGTCTATAACGAACTGAAATTATGATGTGTGCAGGGTATAAAAAAAAGAAACAGGTGTTCATTAAAAGGTGTTTATCGCGTTATCATTATTGAAACAAATTTTAAAGTGTTTGCCTTCAATTATTTTAATTGCGAAAATGATTTTAGTACCTTCAAATTACTGATGACTGATAAACATTATTTAAATTTGAGTACGAAATTGTACGATAAATGTTTATTTTATATACATACATGTATGTATGTATGTTTTTGTACACAACACAGTCGACATGTGTTTAGTTCATTAGTTAATTATGTTTAGTCAATATTTCTATTAACAAAACATTGCAACTATATCAAAACTTTTGAAACATGTCTATGTCTATTACATGCACAAGTCTATTATACAATATTGAAGAGTGTTTATGTTTTACTTACCATTGTCGGCGTTATTTAAAAAGGTTGCTCGAAATTTAAAATGTGTTATGTTGATAAATCTGTAATTAAATGAAAACATAGAATTATTTTTTATGGAGGCAAAACTCTATTTTCAGTTTAGTTGCTTTAAATTTTTTTTAAACTTCCATTTTGCATTAGTTGGTTTTGGCATAAATATTCATAATTCTTCTTTTTACTGTATTCAGTAGAATAAGTTATATGCTTAGATTTAAAATCAACATGCACACACACTGACGTACTGTTTTAATACCACACCTATTAAAGTTTGTAAAGCTTTATATATATTTCTATACTAGTTTTGGTCCACTTTCAATAGAAAATGCAAAGCACAGCAGCACGTACGTACATATGTATGTACATATATGCAAATAAAAAAGTAAAGTTGAAATATTGTTTGACGCGTATAACATAAAGCCATTCGATGCATTTGCTTTCGTAACAATTTGCGTACACATATTGTTTTTAATCCTTGTTGTGCTGGTGTTGCCAATGCCGCGCTGTTAATGCCGTCAATGTTACTATTGCCGCTGCGACTTTGTTGCTGTAATGCTCTTGTTTCGTATTAACACAGACGCACACACATACATGTTATGCTGTCTAACAACAGTGAGAGCAATGCAACGCAATTTTATGTTTAACATCTTTGCTGTATGCGTCATGTTCGCACACATGCTGGCTGACAGTCAGCCGCGTCAGTCAGTCAGTCAGTTAGTCTGTCATTGAATCACGTCATGAACTTTAAACTTTAAACGTCAAACGTTACCATTGCGATTTCTTGTACATACAACGTGTGTTACACTATAATATGTTTTTTGCATACGCTTTGCATATTCATCGCGCCAACGCTTGAAGCCCGCACACTAATCTCAAAGACTCAAGTGCTTTATGTAGTTTGCCACTAAAAGCATTCATTCCCTGTTGGCTATTTTCACTTTGTAAAATATTTCAAAGTTGTTGGAATTTTACTTAAACTTTTAATCTGCACTTTGCCAATGTGCTGCTGCGTCTCCAATTAGTGTCTCACAACGTCAACGGTTAATGTAAGCGTGCAAAAAGGAGATATTCGCTTTTAGCAATTATGTAAATTATTATTATTTTCTTTCTTTTGTAAATTAATTAGCAATTTATTGCAATAAGTGTTTGCATCATTTGTATGAAGAGATACCTCCGGTTATGACGTCAGACTGTAACCAAGGTGGTAACGAATTCATTTGATTAATTAGTAGCAAAACATTTTGTCGACCAGTGCCACAAAGTGCAAATGAGATTTGACTCGTACATCTACCAAAAACAACAAGATATTATTTGCATGTGTGTTGAGCAGCACTGAGCACATGCACAGCATATCTAAAATGGCATAAACATTGTGTATATCTTTTACTCGTGTCATAATTGTTTAGTTATTATTAGTTAGTAATTTATAAATTACTAAATTAAGCCGCAAGTGTTACATACAACGCAACAAAGTATGCAACAGTTTTGTAAGTCTATGTTATATGTTGTGTGTGTGTGTGTTAAGAAGATTTACAAACTTTACAAAAATCAATCACCGAAAACTTTTATACCCTCAATTGTGCAATAATCTGCAATTTACTAATTTCATGTAAATTCATGTTTAATACGATTTACAAAATGTTTGATTCATTAAACTTCCAGTTAAACAAGATTCCACTTCATTACGAAAGTTAAAACTATTATGAATGAAGAAAATTCTGATTCTAATGTGTACACATAATACACATAACAATATAAGCAACAAAGTCATGCAGTTGCTTTTGAAAGTTGAGTTTGATATTGATTTATTGTGTAATACATGGAAATGCATCAGAAATGTACATACTTGTCGACAAATGCCCTTCGACTCCAAATACCATGCAAATTATTAATTAAACGGTAACAATTGCAAAGTCAACGAAACTCTCGAGTACATCTTAAAATACACAAAGATAATAAGCTAAGTAAATACCCAGCACAGGTTCACACATGAGTCATGTCTGTCCTTCATTGTTGTGACGCTTCTGTTTGTGCTCGCATTGTGACATGCAGGCGAGCGTGCGCAACATGTTTTAAGCAGCTTATTGACTCTGTTCAAAAGGACGTGATAAAATAGTAATTTCATTTAAGCCAATACGCAAAATGACATCATTTGAGCACAAACATATTTACTAAGAGAAAGGTGTGCTGAAACCTTCAATTACAAAATTAATTTGATTTATTTAACTTTAAAAGCGCAACAAAGGCGAATCGTCATTTCGAAGAATTTTAGAATGTATAGAAATAACATTACTTATATTGCATCGCTAATAAAGATGTGCTTTGGTTGCTATGATACTTAATTGCAATGATTATACCTCAACTGATACTCTGCAGAGAAGAGCTCAATACTTATGTAAACAAACATGGGCGTTTCTATCGTCACAGATTAATGATGGTATATAAAATTGAAAAAAACATTCTTTAATAACACAGGCCGACAAAAATACCGTTTGTAAAAACTTTTTCAATAATTGCAACTAATTCCTATGTATTTTGGTGTGCTGATTCCGAAAATAGTAGACATTAAATCGTATCAACCACCAATTTCTTGCATTTCACTGATAACTAAGATGTACTTAGGAACCCAATCTATCATATACTAAAGGAGTTTTTTGATTGAAGGCCCCTTTCGAAAGAAATACACATTTAAACCTCAATGAATGAAGAAAACACAGTTTCATTTTAAAAAAGCTGTAAGTTTTACAAAAAAAAACTTTTAATTTTTTTCCCTATACAACACTATTTGTACTTATTTTTTTCATAAAATGACGGGACGAAGAGCAACTCATAAAGCAAGTAATTCTTCTTTCGCGATCGCATTAAGCAATATTTTAAATAATATCATCAAAATTAACATTTTATTTGTGCATATTTAAGGACTTCATATCGATTTAATTATATATCTCATTCCAATTTTGAATTGCATGCAAGTAAAACAACTTTTTTCTTTTTTTAAAATAAATTACAATTTGTAAAATAAATGCAACTTTGATAAAGTTAAATATGTACTTTAACATGAAGTGAGTTGGTCTTATTGCAAATTTGTGTATGCATAAATTAAATACGTGAAAGGCAAGAAAAACAAAAACTCAAGCAGCAATTTGTGCATAAATATGTTAAAGCATATATTGTACATAAAGTGAATACCGCGCGTCGAGTGGTTTTAACTTGAGATGTAATTTAGTTGCTGCATCTCTCTTCCGCTGGTATCTTCTTTCGATGGTTGATCAGAAACATGCACGAGTGCATGTCATGTGTGGTATGCGCGCGTGCGAGTCTTGTAAAGTTAACAGAGCGATGAAGGGTTAGCATGTAACACAAGTGATGCTCAAAAGTCTAGACTGCAATTGTAACTGACGTTGATGATGTAAAAACATATCCATCCATACATTCGTTTGTAAGACACACACATGTTCATAACATTACACACATATCATATGTGCATTGTGTTATAACTGAGTTGTGACGTTTTAACAAAATAGAATAGTTAAAAGAATGAAAGAAAAATGTGTGTAGGAGCATCTGCGTAAATAACCAGTAGAGTCGTCGTTCCGTTGTGCACGCGCACATTCTTTATATTGTATTATTTGCAGTAATTTAAGCAAAACTCATACGTCACGTTGTACGACATTGCGTGTTGAACACGTTTGTTTTTATCGTAACGTTGTTGTTCATATGGAAATTTTCCGCTATCGTAAATGTTCTGCTATTGTTTTGGATAATGTCAGGTGTATGTCAGTGACAGTAGCGCTTTTCAAGTTAATTATGTATGTACCTGAGGGTGTAGGGTATGAACAGTATACAATGATTATGAAGCTAATTCGTACATTCAGTGAACCAAAAAAACAACTGGGTCAAGCTGTGAAATTGAACATATTTTGATATATCTTCGCAACGAAATATAGTAATAAAATAACTTGCATACCAAATTAATTAGTAGATTTAAAAAAAGTAATGTATTTTAATCTTATAATTAACATAACGAAACATAAACGACAACAGAAAGTTCCTTCATTTTTGGATGATTTTGGTGTGTGATACAAATAAAACAGGGTTTCGGCATCCTAGGATACATTGGGGTAAGGATAATTTGTTTAAAAAGTTTTTATAACCTTTTTTGGTTGGCCTGTGTTATTAAGCACAAAAAAATCAACTATTATAAACTAAAGTATGGTAAAGTCAAACTATACAAATATGTCTGAGCAATTGACTTCCGCTTTGTACATTTCCTGTTTCGTATTTTAAACATAAGAACGAATAAGCAGCTTCAATGCATATCTTGGTAGAGACAGACAATCACATGTGAGATGACAAGACAGGATTAGATTTACGGAAGCAAATATACAGTTAGCCCAGACTGTCTGACAGACAATGACAGCGACGTCGAAGGATTTCGAAAATATTTACAAAAAAGTGTCTGCACGTCTTACGTCCTTGTCGTGCATATGTTTTTCAAAGCATTGGCAAAGTGCATTCAACTTTACATAGATTGTTCACACTTGCTGACTTGACTTTTGCAGTAATGCTGCTCAGGCGATGAACAACAGCTGCCAAGTCATGCAGTAACATGAAAAAGGCGTGAGAAAGGATATGAAAATAAAACGAATGAAGCAAAGTTTTCTGTGCAAGTAACATTTTTGTGCCATATTTGGCAAAGGAAATGATTTAACTTGAACTTTCACCAACCGTTGACTCATTTCACTCAATAAAAACATTATTTGTCAACGCATGTTATCTATTTTTGTTACTTGCTCAGTCACGCGCATTAATATTATTATTTTTTTCATGAATCACTGATTTAAAATAATTGTATCACTTTAAGGTAATTGCATTGCACATATATACTTTTTATTTTTATTAATGTGGCAGCGTATGAAAGTTTAAACGATACTAAAATTTATTGCGCTTTTTGACTTCTTAATTGTTTTTAAAACACATACAAACATACATATACATGTATATTTAATTATTTTGACTGCAGCGTGAAATTGAATTTGCAAAGTGAACTTTGTACAAATTGAATGCGCGCCCACGCAACGTTCAACTCGACTGGGAGAAACCGAAAAAAAAACTGTTCATATTTTAATTTTAATTGGAAAGTCAACAAAAAAAAAAAAAAAACGAAAACAATAATAATAAGAAAAAATAGTGTACGTGCACACACAATATACAAATTTAATTAAAAACAAGTTTAATGGCTGCCAACGCCAATGCATTTCATGAGTTCACATTCGCTTGTGCAGCGCAATTCGACGGATGAGTAATTTTTTCATTTGTTTATTTATTTATTATTCCGCTTTTTTTTTTTGCTTATTTTAAAATTACTGCGCAAAGCAGCGCAGCAACGCAACGGTTGCCATGACGATTAATTAGCACATTTCCAATTCTCATTTCGAATTCAAGAAAAAAAACACAAAAACGAAAAAATAATAATAATAATTAAATCAAATATTGACTGTTGCGTTAAAATTTTAATTATATCAGTTCAATGAATTTCACACGATAAATGACAAATTAAGTTAATTACTTAAAAAGCTAAATGAAATAATTCAACGAAGCGAAATCAGATGCGACCAAATTACACTATACATTTTCACAGAAAACAAAAAAAAATACTTATGACATTATCCTTTTTATCGGATTACCAAACAAAGGCTCGTGTGAGCTAAGCTAAGCAAAGGCGAGTCATGTCTTTGGCATTGCTCATGTTATGCTGGCCTTATTGGCAGCCAAGGCTGGGCAATGGACGTTTGGCATATGTGCATTTGCCATTTTCCATTTGCCAATGTTTGCAGTGTCAACTATAAGCTTTTTTACCAACAAATATGTGCTTATCCATGGCACTTAATGGAACACAAACTCACACACTCACACAACACATTTGAATTAAATATTGACTGTAAGACCAGCGTAGTGTTCATTAGAACGAAAGTGTTGTTTTATATGCTGAAGACACAAATTTTGGACTACAAGCCGTCTATTTCGCCTGAATGTTCACGAAATATTCAAAAATATATGTATATTTTCGACTTATTCTCATAATAACTTATTCATATGTAAGTATGAAATGTAAACAATTCAATTCAATGGAATTTTTTCATGTCATTTGAAATGAATATCTTTGAATACGAAATCAGTTTCTACACTCACTATTCGTACAGATACTTATAAGTTTCTTATAAATAAAACATTGTGAAACTTCTGAACAAATGCGTAATAAAATAACAAAATAATAACATTAACATATGTTATTTAAATATTATTTTTCACATCTCTATTTGATAATTAAAACTGCTTAAAATGAGATTAAAATTGTTACAAAGTTTTGGTTAGAAATTTAAGTCACAAGTTACAAGTTCATCAGCAAAATTTTAAATGAAGAGTAAAATTCTATGCCAAAAACCTAAGCTTTGTAGATTTATTCCTTATTATGAGTGTGTCAGTTGTTATGGTTATGTATGTGTGCGGTTGTTGCCGTTTGACTTTACACAGTTGGGGTCGGCTATAGTGACGCATAAGCCAAAGACAAGCACAGCTCTATTAGGAGAACGCATGAATGAATGCAAACAATAAGCTGCCTAAACGCAAACAAATTTGTTTAATTGCTGAAATTGAATAGAAAATATTTATTTTTTTCATATGTGCAGACGCAATATTCAATTTGCATGTTGCATTGCAAAAAGCATTTAAAATACATATTTTTGCCTTTCATTGAAAATATGAAATTGCAAGAAACACAGACATGATTTTATGCAGAAACTATAAATTGTGCCAATCTGTAGCCT
This sequence comes from Phortica okadai, assembly GCA_034638295.1. NCBI lineage: Eukaryota > Metazoa > Arthropoda > Insecta > Diptera > Drosophilidae > Phortica > Phortica okadai. Next base: position 9,197,100 of record CM067851.1, read on the forward strand.
CTAAGCAGTACAGGTCTTTTAACATGTTTTGATGTCCATGTCAAATCTCAAAGGTGCAAAGCTTTTAACTTTGAACGTTGTGCACTTAATTAAAACCAACACATAATTGCATTTTCTGTTAGTGTAATGCGCACTTCCGGCTTTTTATAATGGCGACGCAGAATTCTTGCGGTTGCCAACGATCGAAATATAATTGCATTTTGCATCAGCATGACATGAGAGGCAAACGCAACAAAGAACTTTATCGTGGTCCATGATGACCTTTTGCAATTGACGCCAAAGAATAACAGCACTTGACCTTGATATTTTCAAGGTAAATTTGTGTTCAAAGCGACAAAGCGTGTGATCTTAAAAACGAATATTCGTTCTATTAAACAGTTTACTTACACATGCGGAATGGTATATAATATTAAAGTTACTTGATTTTAAAGCACCTTTGACATACCTGAAAAGAGCAGAAATGAATCTTTAATATTCATGTGCATTGCAATACAAAGAGCATTCAAAATGAAATGCCTCTTTTTTTTAACATATACATTTTTATGTACATTTGTAAACACGTTATGCATTTTTAATGTTCCCACGTAATTACATTAAAGCCGAATGCATTTTCTGTAGCGGAAATGTAAAATGCAATTTTATTTATGAAAACACAGAGACATTTCATTAAAAGCTTCTGATATTGCACAAGGCATTATAAGTATATTTAATGCAAATTTTACTTTGCTTCATTGTGAATGTTTTCAATTACTTTGACGTTACAAAATCTCCCAAAGGATAATAGCTATTGTTTTATAAAACGCAATGTGTATTCTTAAACTTCTACAAAATGTACATTGTTCAAGATGAATTATTTCACACAAGCGCACAATTCATGATTAAGAAAAGTGTCGACAATAAAATACCCTGCACCCACGGTAGGCGGTGCCACGCCCCAATTCCAAATTATATTTTATAGTTGACATCGCCCATTTAAATAGTATTCAAAATAACAAGAAAATCGGTCACAAAACATCGAATTTACGAAAACTTTGAGTTTGATGGACTTTGAGGGGTGTTTTATGGTATGCAGTTTATATATACTTTATGGGCACCTCTTCCCTCCTTCTATGCATGACACACATTTCGTTCAAACAAACTCAATATACCCTAGTAATCAGTCAAAAATGTGGGCAAACAAATTTAAACTTTTTTCGCATTTTGCAAACAGAAAAAATTCGATTTTTTTCTCAGAAATTAAATAAATATGTAAAAACAAAACATGTATGCAATTTACTTTTTAAGTGCATGGTTTTGAACGTTAAAAAGAAGATACCACAACAAATAATCGCTCTAAAAAAAAATACAATTGATTCAATTCACTTATTTTAAAATATAAACTGATTTCGTTAGTATGCAAAAAAATGGTATTCGAAGTACACTTTGTAGCCGTGAAATAATAAATAAAAATAAAAGTATGCTCACTGAAAAGTTTGCAATCCATTAAACATGAGAAGCTTACAAGCAATTTGAACAATACAGAAACGAATAATATTCGAAATATATTTGCACTTGTACAATGCGCACAGCCAACCACAAACAACATTATAATTAAGCAGATAAACTGTTTAAAAAAAAAAACCATTGTAAATCCGTGCACATAAATTAACTGCACGCATTTTAATCATTACAATTTCTCTGAACTTTTTCAGTGATTTTTTCTTAAAATTTTTTTTTTCATTCGTTGTATTTGCGCTATAATTAAATATGAATGTAAATATGCCAACAAATTACAACAAATGTAAAAAAAGGAAACCTAAATAAATGCAGTGCAATATTGATTAATTGATTACTGATTGTATAATTGAAAATGTTGTTGATACCGAGTTGAAATTTTAAAACCAAAACTTAAGAAAAGTAAAATTGAAAACATTTATAAGACTTCAAAAATTAATTAATATTAATTAAAAAAATAATAATAATAATAATAAAAAAAGGGCAGACGCTTTTGTAAGGTCATATACACACTGAGGTACATAATTAATTGATTTAAATATAATTAAACAAAATTTTTGGCGTGTCTGAAATTAATTCTAAACTAAATCATTTGCTTGTATTCATTTTATGCGTAACTGAATGGATTATTGTATTTGGCTGAAGTAAGTTTCCAGTTGATTATGTGTATAGTAGGCTGAGTTAACTAACTGAGACGCATTTACAACTCAACGACCAAATTCAAGGTTAATTGGCGAACGGTATGAAAATGTACAAACTAGCGAGGGACGTTCGATATGACAATAATAAGCTAACGTAAAATTCTATTTAACAAACCGGCATTTACTATTGATATTACATCACATCACATTACATTACATCACATTATGTAAAAGTTTGAAAGAGTAAAAAATTACAACAGCAGTTTACACAACTACTGGACCCAGACTCTTGGGTAAGAAATAGACGTGCAGTTTTATAGAACCAGTGTTATTAACATTTTTTAATAATATTATAATATTAATATTAATATTTTTTATCTTATTAAGTGATAAAAGTGTGGGTGAGATTAAAAGTTGGAGAGTTAGTAAACTTGTATTGTTTAATAAAAAGTTTCAAAAGTTTTTTTTAAATATAATTATACTCACACCGATTTTGACTCAGAAAACCCAGAAATTATTTCGAAAAGTTGTAAATAGCTAATTGAATATACTTTGAAGAGTATCTTGAAAGTAAAAAAAATCCGGTTCACGTTGATGATTTTGGAAAACTACCGTTAATTTTCATCGTGAACACCCTCATTATTATTTAATTTTTAAAAAATTGTATTTCAATTATTGAAGTGTCTATCAAACAATTAAAAAAAAATGCCTAATGCTTTGATGCAGAAATACTTTCTACGTTTAACATAATTTTCTAAATTATTTCAAACAGTATTCTATTGCAGAAAAAACAATGTCCGATTAAAAGACCCTCGTAGACAATAAAATTGTTTACAAAAATTTGAAAAACAATTTTTTTTTGTTTTGATTTTTTATTTGATTTACATAGACCTGTTATTTTTTAATATTTTATTGTATTTCACACAAAGTGACTAACAAATTTGTTCAAATTTACACAATTTGTGTGCAGTAGCCGACGCCATGACCTTCTCCACTGTGTGGGGGATTGTGGTCCCCCATTAGCGCTAATTTTGTTTTTGTTTCCCTTTATTGCTGCGGCCATTAAAAACAAAACAGTCGTTGAAGTATTGACTTGTAATGCTATTACTGTTTACCAAGCAAGCGCTTGTTGAATTATAAACGAAAAAGAAACAAACTTATATAAACATACAAATGAACCCAACAAAAAACAACAACAACATCTACAACTCGTTCAAGTTCACTGTCATCGGTTTAATTTATGACGCGCTCAACACGCTGTCAAGACTCAAAACTGTCCGTCCGATATTTTAAATGTTTGCTGGCCCGCACGTTAAATCACTTGTTTGTCTGTCCGTCTCTCTGACTTTGTCTGCCTGTCAGCCGAACTGTCTATCATCTATAGAATTTTAAATATAATTTTTATGATAATACGCAAATTTTGCTATTCAGGAAACAAATGTAAAAAAAAAATTGTCAGTTCGTTTATTTTTTTCCATTCCGGTTCAGTAATATTAATATTGGGTGTGCTTATTTATTTCTGCTTGTTGTTAACTATTGTTGCTTTTGTTATTTTCCATGTAAATATTTCGCCTAAGTCGTAAATAATGGACTTCAAAGCGTGCCAAATAAACTGGACAAAGTATTTACATAGTTATATAGTTTCTTATATTTTCGCAAAAATTTCTTTTCATTACAAGTTAAAAATGAACGAATCGAAGAAAAGATTTAAGAGTTCACAAACTTTATTAATATAAAAAAAAGTAATTTTGTTGTTTTTGTAAAAAAAAAAAAACAATTTAATGTAACTTCATTGCACTGTGGTGCATTCACCTTTAAGACATTAAAAGAAACAAAGTTAAAAATAAGTCTCTCAATTCACACAAAAGCAACAAAGTCGACTTTTAAGGTTAATAAATGCTGATCATGATCACACGTTTTTAAATATATTTCTTTTTTCTTCTTTATATGCACAATGAAAAAAAAAATAACAATAAATGAACACAAAAAACAAAACAAGTTCAGCAGCAACGAGATATATGTACATATGTATGTGAGTAAGAGAGCGAAAAAATAAAAACAACTTCGATATCGCCAATGGCAAAAACGACAACAACAACAGTAAGAGGCTTTAGAGAAATTGTTTAGCGCGTGCAGTTTATTGCAAGTGAAACTCGCCGGTTGCGGCTACACAACTGCCAAGGCAAAACTACTTGCATTGACAATGAAATGTATCGAAAAAAAAATGAAGAAATTAATTTTATTTAAACAAATATTTGCTAAAGAAACACATGTATTTAGAACATTTAATTTCGCGAGCGTGGCGTATACGCATTATTAATTAAGGGCTAACACCACACTGAGAGTTTCCAAAAATGTTAATTGTTTGCGCTTTTAAGACATTTTAAGCATTTACCAGTTTTAATTTAATTAAATTTTCTTCGGAAGTTATAGCAATTACAAGCCTTACACACAGTTGTGCACATATGTACGGCGTAAACTACTTTTTCCAAACTGGTGTATATCATATCTGAAGTACAACTTTGCTGAAATTAAAACGAGGTATTTTTAGGAGCAGTGCCTAAGGCGATACGAGGAGGTTTTTCTACTCAAAAGTTATTACTTTTTTAACCTAAAAATAGCTGCGCCAAAAAAAAAAAAAAAAATTATTATGCCCGTCTATTACTAATACTACGTCTAATATAAACGTTGAAATTCGAGAAGCAGCCTAAACAGACTGGTTTTACTGATCAAGAATGTAATAACTCAAGGTACTATATTGTTTGTAGAGTTTTACAGACATTTTTCCGTAATAGTTATTTGTAACAAAAATGCCATTTATGTACTTGAACGCAATCACCTTTGAGATAACGCAAATAACAACTTTGAACTCAAGAGTGTTTTCACAACGTGCCTTATACTGTTCATAGGTGGTGTGATCCCATATTGTGTGCTGGTTTGTGCTTGGGTGTCATGAGATGAAACAAGCGTTATGTGTGACACACTTGAATTTGTGTGCAAATTTATATTATCAAATGTTTAAATTGCTGTTCAAATAAGCAAAGACTCAATGAGTGTACAAAGAAAACTGGAGCAGTGACATTTTGCGCTTTTGGTGATCTTTTAGTTTAAAATTATTTTTTTTTTCTTTGCTACTTGCGCTCTTTTCGCAAAATTACATATATTTCGTTTGAATATCTTTTGAAGGTTGTTGCGAGTAAAATATCTAAGCAAGCTTCTATTCATCACAGCTACAATAAATAATATAAATAATCGCTTTAAAATAACGACGACCTTATAGGTTAACGACGACAACAATGAAAGCGATTTTCACATTTCATTTTCATCATGCGACTTTAGTATGCATGCAATAACAAAACACGCCCAGCGCAAAGGACGTGCTCACTCAATTGGAACCCACGACGACGAGGACGTGGCGCCCTTCTGCCATTCATTGTTGCGTGCTGTTCAGGTCAGATAGTTAGTATATGATTTATCTCGTAATGTATTTTATTTATTTTTTGTAAATTGTATCTCAATGCACATGTAAATTTTATTGCACGCCGACTTTGTGTGTAGAAAGATTGTTGTTTTTTGGTAAAATTGCTTCAATTGGAATTTCAATTGTTTTTTGCTTTAGCGAGTACGAAATTTTATTGTTAATTTTATATATAATTGAAGCGTTTTTTTGTATGCTTTTGTGGTCTTGTGTTGTTCAATTTGGTTTGATTGGACACAACACGAAATTGTTGCCTTTATTTGGCCATTTGTTTGCAATTTGTTGCAGCAAACATTACTTTTGTTCTTGGTTGTTGATATTGCATTTGTGATTTCTATTGCAATGCTTTGTAGTTTGATGTTAAATTGAGTTCACCAAGCTAAGAGATTAAAGGTTTAAGAGTTGTGTGAGGTACGCAAACATATTTGAAATTGTATCATTATAATATATCTTTTCATTATTAAATAGACGATTCATGACATCTTAAGTACAAGGACATTAACCTATGTTCAAGTAAGTTTTCTATAATGCGCGAGACAGCCACTCTACGACTGAGTGACACTTATTTTGTAAGTGTGTGTGTGTGTATATATGTGTGAATACACACGGCACTTCATTGCAGTTGGAGTGTACGCGTGCTTCTAACAGAAGAGGCATGTGTAAGTGTAATGCATGAAGTAAACCAAATGAAGCATCAAAAAAAGCAAAGCCATAAAATAATGCAGACTGTAAACAACAATGCGCAATGAATTGCAGGCAAATGAATGAAGCAAACATCATCAGTTGCACAAAAAAACGTAAGGACCAAGAAAGAAACCTCTAAAGAAAGTACTTTTCATACAAGAGACAAGCATACACACACACATAAAGAAAGTGAGTGGGCAAATGGCGAATGAAAGAGACGCCCTTAGGCCCGTATACGAAGCAAACATCATCATCATAGCGTTTCAGAAAGGAATTGCAATTCACAACGAAACAACGACTTCAAAAGCCAATGAAAGGCATTGCAGTGAAGCGAACTTTACGACAAACTCTTTAAACAAACAGAACAGTGCTTAAACACGCGTCGAGCTAGCAAGACTTGACAGCTGACAACTTTATTTTCGTTGAGGGACCGCACGGTCGGCCAGGCAGCCCAGCAGAGTGCATAAATGCAAATGAATGAAAATACACCCACGTAGATACTTAATGACGAGCTACTTATGAAACAACCAAGTCCAGATGAATTGACACGCGGTTGTCGGCAGTCGACGCGACGCGACGGTCTGCCGCTGCCATTGCTGCTACTATTGCTGTTGCCGCTTAATTAGATGCAATATTTTACAGTTGTTGTTAAAGTTGTTCAAGCTCAGATTGCAGTCAAGCTAATGGCAAAGTTTGTACTACAATAAAACAAGAAGTAAGTGTGTGTGAGCGTGTGTATGCACAATGAGAAATAGTCTGTAAAATGCTTTTAAATAATTAAGCAGATTTGTTTAACAGGATTTGTTTATTTTAAGCTAAGAAAATGCAAAACTTGCAGTCATCGCTTTGGTCCTTCTTCATCGCTTTATCGTTCAGTCTGCGCACAAATTGGTAGTCATAGTGCACACTCTCATCGTCATGTATCTTTTGTTCAGAGCAGCGCACATAATTGCATATTTATAACTTGAGCAGTAGCGTAATGCAATCGCAGAGCATGAAAAGCCAGTTGGATGAGCTTCACGCTATGGTGCAATGTAAGCGCCCAAGGCGTCGTAGTGTTTATCGACAGCGCCGTAATTAAATATATGAGTTGCAAATGGCTGTAGAAACATTCGCCTTGCCTTCCATTGACGACTATGCTTTTTGTCTTTAAACAACTATATTAAATAAATTGCATTCGCATCAAGGCTCAGTTATAGTTATACAAAAGGACATCAAGACAGTCCCCTCTGTGCAGCACACAACGCCACTATCATACTAATTTGTACTATGTATATATGGGGGTGGCCACGCCCATTTTCTATTTTATATTTTTGAGCTTCAAGTCAGCTATATAAGCTCCATATTTGGTGTTCCTACTTCAAAAACGAAACCTTCCACCCCTAAACCAAATCCCGATTTCCGTATTGAACAGCAGAATCAAACTGCGAAAAAATTTGTAATCTATCTATTATAGTTTTCGAGATCGACGCATTCATACGGACGAACGGACAGACGGTGATGGCTAAACCGACTTCTCTTTCGACATTGACCAAGAATATATATACTTTGTATGAAAAGCGTTATAAGCAAAATATACGTAAAAAAATATACAATATTAATTGTAGTTATGGAAATATTTATATAAGTTAATTACATAAAATGGAAATCAAAAGAATTATGACTTAATTGGAAATTCCTGTATGCGTTAAACGATGTTTTGCTTTCATTAAATTCAGCTTAGTTGTCGGAGGCAATGGGAAAAGTTTCCAACAAAAGCAAACACAACATTATATTTATAAAAAAGACTACCTTAAACTCACCGAACAATTTGCTAACAAAAGAGTTATAAAAAATAAAATAAACAACAGATGAAAATACTTGAGTAACTAAGAAAAAAATAATTTATCACGAATAACCACTTAATTCATTACAAATACCAAAGCATGTGCACAGATAAAATAAAACAATAAGAATCAACAACAACAACAATCACAATATTAATGAGAGTATCGCAAAACAAGTTTATGGCGGTTAGGAAAATACTCAGACGTTGCAATTAACAAGCAAAAATTACAAAGCACCAGATAAGTAAAATCCACCCACAACAACATTATCATCGTCATCATTATCGTCAAAATCATTATTGTCAGCAGTGACAGTGACAATATGATGTGCACCATCAACACCTTGAGAACTGGCACAGCTTGAGTTCGGTTTTGGTTATTAGTTTTTGTTAAAGAACATCAGCCAAGCATTTTATTATATATGCAGGAGGAAACTGCTTAAAGTAAAGCTGAACTGAGCTGAGTTGAATAAAGATAGTTAAAATATGCATTTGCCTTGACTTTCTATTTAATGACCGACTTTTGTTTGGTTGAGTGAGCACGACAATTTAAAACTTTTAAAGTTTGTAGTTTTAAACGCTCTTCGTTATTGTTCTACAATTAAGGGGCAAAGTTATGCATTTGCAATAGGTTGGAGCTTAAATCTTCAACTAAACTGATTTCTAAACAACAATAAATAAATACATATTAAAATGTCAAGAAAAGTAGGAAAATATAAATTTCAGAATGAATTTCTAAACAAGTATTTACGCTAATAACAAATTATATACAAAGTTGCGAACTCTGGCTGAAATATGTATGTTGAGCAACAAATATAAAGTAGGTCGCACACAATGCGATGACTGAAGAAGTTAAATAAGAGTGGCAAAAATAAATGTGGCAAACAAATGCAAGAAAAATGATGATAAATGACCAAACTGAAATGAAATCTATGGAAACTAAATAAATAAATTTATTTTTATTGGAAATGTAACCTCATAATGACTCATTTATAGTCTCATCAGTACCATTTAGAATTTTTGAAAATCTAATTGGAAAAGGTGCTCCTACCTGAGTGTGTGGTTGAATTGTCATTCGATTTGGTATAAAAATGCCCCAGAAAGAAAGAGAGTGTTTAAGGGGATAGCTGAGAAACGATGAAAGTTGAACTAGCCAAGTCAACTTTTGTTATCAGACTTAGAATGATATGATTTTAGCTCTCTGTTGCTCGAATTTTCGACTTATTGGTGTGCAATTTAGCAAATAAATCTAAAAATACTCTTAAATTGTGCTAATTTTGCCGAATATATTAGAGTCAGTGTAAACAAACACACACACAGACATACAACCTCAAACGTTTAGCTATCAGTATTTTTTTTTTTTTTAGATAATTGTCTGAGAGTTTACTTAATGATAAACGTTTAAATTATATACAAAAATAAATAAATAGTACAACAAAAAAATAGATTATTAACATTTATTATCTAACATAAAGGCTCGGCATGAATTAAGAGTCGAAGGTTTTTTTCCGCACACGAATTTTTTTTGTTCCTATTTTTATTAACATTAAAATTGCCGAGTTTTTTTTTAAATATTTTTATTAAAATAGCAAAGAAGAAAAAAGTTAAAAAATAACAGCACAATATTAACATTTGTTTCTGCTTAAATGAAATTCAATTAAATTTACAAGATGTAAAGTCTATTAAAGTTTATCTATCCCGTAAAGTGAATTTAGTTTTTTTATTTAAACGGAAATACAAACACGTCTTTGCTATAAAGTCAATGACAGAAGTGAGGGAAAAAGCTAAGCTAAACTACCAAAACAAAAAAAAATATATGTATATATAAATATTATACGATGAAAAGCAAAAACGAAAGAAAGAAATATGTAAAAATAAATGTTTGTATTGCATTGCATCTGAGTACATGACAATAAGTATGTAGATTATTTAACAATCAATATTTAAGTGATTTTTGGTTTTGTTGCTGTTCTAACAAGTATTCGAAATAAGTTGTACAATAGTTATAAATATTTATATATTATTCTACGTTTCCAATTAATTTCAAATTCAAATAAAGTAAACAAACAAAAATAAAAATAACATAGTTATTCCGATAAATGTGTTTACATTTAGTATATGTAAATCGTTAAAAAACAAATAAAACATTAAATGTTGTTTTACAAATAATAATTAAACATAAAGCGGCTTTGTTTGCATTTGGATTCCAAATAAATTTATAAAATAATAAAATTAAAATAAATAAATATTTTTTTATTGACGAATGAATAAAGTTTATATTAAAAAGATTTTTAGTAAAGAGTCTTTGCAAAATTTATTATTCGGATTTCAATAACTGTAAGATACATAATTATTCACTTACAGGAGCATATCAACTTCGTTATGTAATTGCAACGCACAGAAGTAGACTGATCGAGCTACTTTCACAGTTCTGCGTGTATCTGCGAACATTTTTTTGATCAGACCACTATAAGATATAGCTACCAAAGGAACGATCAATAATAAATAATGTTTTTGTTTGAAAATGTTCTTCGTACGTCAATAAAAACAGACAAAACAATTAAATTTTCTGTTTTTACTAAGACTTAACTTTTTTTTCTTAAGTTTTATAAGAATCAGACATAAGGGCGTGCCACCGCCCATACGAAGTAAGTCTTTACAATGAAAGTCATTGAAATAAAACATTCAAAACTGGCGAAAAATATTGTTTGGCAAAAAACTTGAGCTGAAATTATGAGCATTATTCTAACACTTTACATTTCTCTCAGAAACTTTATTTGTATATTTTATACCACAAATAAAAAAAGGTTTTTAAAGCATGGAAAAAAGTTGCAATTAGTAAAAAAAAATTTTTTTTTTTCTTATTTTAAAGTACAACTTCACCAATACTAGTTTTTGTTAGAAAAAATGGCTTACAAGTTTAGGTAACAAGGCTTATTGATAACTTGACGGAGCGAAGGCACTTTACAGTCATAAAAATCAATAGCGAATACAAAAAAACATAACGCCAACAACAATAACAACAAAAAGGCGACCAAGTAAATATTATGGCGTTCGGTTGTTGTCGAAGAAACCACAAAATAACGAATGTGAAAATAACAAACCGATTTCAAGCTCTCTTAACGCTTATCGTAAGACGTACGGACGAACGAACGACTGACAGACAAACAATCGAGCTTTACTGACTTGAATGGCTGACCGACAGACCGAATGACTGACTGGCTGGCTGGCTAACAATGATACTCAACTTGACTTCAGCTCATTTTGTCGACTTCTAACTGATTTGTTTTTTTCGTTTTTCATTTTTGTGTTGTCATGCATACTTTAAGCAAACAGCTACTCAAATTTTTAACAAGTTACGCGGTTGCTGCTGCTGTGATTGCTGCCGTCGTCGCCATTTTGACTATTCATAAGACGTTGATTTTATTTAAATAAATAATAATAAAAATAAAAAAAATTTTTTTTTTAAAACACAAATTGTTCGAGAAAGCCAAAACATTTATTTAAGATTTTAACAGCTGAAAGATTTTAAACTCACGTCTCACATTTTCGGAAGCAAATTAATGGCATAAATTGGCAACGAAAAATCGCTGACCTTAACAATTATACATGCAAATGAGCTTTATCACAAGAAAAAAATAATAATAATAATAAATATAAAAACAACAAACATTTAGAAAACAAATAAAATTCATAACTAAAACGGCGTTTTTTTTATCAAATATAAACATTTTGCGTAGTTATCTTAAATGTGTACAGATAAAAATCAAGTACGTTTCAAGATAACTTTGCTAAAATATAATGTATGAGATAAATTATACTTTATTAGCGGACAATAAACAATTGTGATAAAGTTAGTTGCGTGCTTACGCTTCTGAGAACGGACAAAAGACAACTGCGTAACATGTTATATTCTTTTCTTTTTTTTTTTAAGTACATGTGTACGTAGATACGCAGATACATGTGTGCGGAAAGAAAAGTTGCCGGATTTGATGACGCATGTGTTTATTAGAGAAGATTGTTATGATTATAGCAACTAAATTATTAAATTTAAATATTTTTACTTAAATCAAGTTTAATTTGTTGTACTTAAACAATAAACAATAAAATACATAGTTATTTGTTTATGTATAATTCCACACCGTGTAATAAGTCAATAAACTTTGTTGTTTGGAATAAAAACAACAACAACAATAAATTACAAGCTTCCTACAATTCTAGCGCGATTAGCACAAGCTATTGCCAAAGTACTTATAGTTATTATCTGCTTTAATATTGGCAAAGTGTAACAAACCGATTAACGGCAAATCAATTATATATAATGCTTACAATATCATAAGCTATTAATAACCTACGAGTTGAGTTCATGTGCATTTATTGCACTTTTGCAGCGTGCACGAGTGCAATCTGTAAAAAAATATGATATACAAGCATATAAAGGCGACTCTACGGTGGAGTCGGGGTCGTGTGAATAAAGCATTGCAAGTCAAGTTATACTCAACAAAGGTTGCATTTTTTGGGTTACACTGCCCTCCAACGTTGTTTTTGTTTTTGTATTCCTCTAAACCAATAAACATACACATTTGTATGTAAATGTTTTGTTGTCAAATAAAGGGTTTGCAATAAAAGGTGCACACGACCCCGACTTCACTGTATATACTGTATATAAATATATATATGTATAAGAAATAAAAAAATACACAAAGTATAATATAGACAAAAATAAAAAAAAACTCAATGTCAACAACTGAAATGTTGTCTACATACACACACACACACACACACACACAATCACATTGTTGAATAAATAAATGAGCTTGTTGTGGGCTCAGAGCATTTTGTTATAAATGAAAATAAAAAAAAGCGCAAAATAAATAAGCCATAAACAGAGAGACAGACAGACAAAGTATACAGTTTTGACAGAAAAAATTTAAAAAAAGGTAAAAAACATTAGTTTTCTGGCTTTTTGCGCACCTTCAGGCTTAATGACAATTGACAACTCTGGCAAGAGAGCAAATGCAAAAACCAAAACGAACTCAATGATAAAACAAACAAATGAGTAATAATAACCAAAAGCAAAATGTTGAAGTGTTATTATGTATATGGAAAACAGCTAAGAATGTGTTGAATTATTTAAGATTTCTTTTTGTTCAGTGAGTTGAGATACTTTTGGTTCGCTTGAGTTGTTAACGTATTTTGCACGAACGTGGTTAAAACTTATTTCATATGCACCTGTATTTGTTAATGAATGAAGCAAACAAACATCATAAAAATCTAACTGAGGCTAAAAACAAAGTTGTTTTTTATTGAGAGTAAACACAATTCTTACGACGATGGTCACGTGTGCGGCACGCCTGTGTTGGCATAAGAAAATGTAACAAAATATTGATTTAGAGAACTTTTCAAACAAACCAGAAAAAAGAAATAAAATTTTAAATAATATACATATGTATGTATACAAAACAAAAACGCGCTGCAATATTACGTTGAACAAAATGCAATCACTTGTCAGTAGCGAACGTGCGGGGAGGATAGAAAGAGCAAGCACAAATGGTGAGCGCAACGAAATTACTAGACGCTGGCAATGCTGTTTGTTCTCTTGCCAAGACGATGTGGAAGAAGCAGCAGCACCAACAAAAAACTTGCGCGGCAGCCATTAATAAAGTAGACGAGAGACAATTTCGCAATGGCAAAAATAAGAAATAAAACAATTTTCACAATAACAATGGAAATGATGACGACACCAACCAACCTATTTTGTTTTTTTTTTTTAAACAAATCAGTTATCGTCTTAATATGGCGAACTTACTTTATTTGAAGTGTTCCGGTGTATGTATATAAAGATGTTGCGATTGTAGTGTTTTTCGTGGAAAAAAACAAACACAAAACAAAAAAAAACAGCTGGAAGACGAGAGACTTTCACAATTTTTAATTTTCCTTTTGGGCACACACTTTCACTCTGATTTTCATCGTTTAACAAAACACGTTGTAGTCGATATCTCGTTGTCACAGTGTTGTTGGCTTACTATCAAACTTTGCAAACCGTTTGTGCAAAAAGGTTTTATTATTTGAGTAGCTGGTTTACCATTAGGCAATAGTTAACACAAATACATGCACTAGCAGGCTATATAAAAAGCCAAAACAATCTTGTACTGCACACACAAAACGCTCAGCTATGCGTACGTGTTATACCGTTTTTGTTATTGTTGTTATTCTTTTTATTTTTCTGATTTATTCATTCATTTTGTGCTAATTGACTAAGGTTGCCTTTTGTGGTTGTTGGCTGTATTTCAGCCAATTTGTATTTAATGACGCACTGCCGCACGAATATGTTCAACATTGATTTCGATAGAAAACATATAATTTACACGCGCAAATTCAATTCAAATTTTGCTATACACCAAAAATGTAAACAATTTCGACAACGATTGCTTAAATTTTGCGTCCCTTCATTGCTATCTTTCTCACACTCGTTTCACTGAATCTGCGCATAACACCGTTCGTTCGCCTACTTTGCGTTGCTTGTCGACCGTTTCCAAAGAGAAACTGAGAGCAGCATTTTTTGTTGTTTTTCGCTTTGCATCAATCTGCTTCTTCTTCGTAAATCGCAAAACATATGTTTTGTCAGAGTTGCCATGTTGCAAACTATTTGCGTTTTTTGTGTATTTTTGAAATGGCGCTTGGTTTATTTCAAAATTGTTTCTTATTTTATTTATAAAATTATAATTATTTTACACGCTTTTTGTAGCAGTTTTGGCTGCATTTCAATTTAGTCTTTATCAAAACATGAAAATTAAGAGTGACTGAGTTAAAAGCCGTTAGTTGTAAACTATGTATATTTAAATATTTTATGTCAATTGTGATTTTAAAATAAATTCTTAAACGTGCTTTTTTTTAATTGTATTGAGCATGTTGTTGAAGATATTGTTGATTGGTTTACAAATAAACAATTGTAAAAAATAATAAACAGGTTTATCGCAATTTAAAAGAGCATACAAACGTCATTTTTAGAATCTCATAAATATTTTAACTTACTTGAGTTGATAATACAATGTTTATTTTATTGCACTGATTGCTTTGACGTAGGCAATTGTAACTAAGTATTATATATAGCAAGTGATAATTGTTGACAATTGTGCATGTATGTATGTATGTAAGACCAAAAAAACTAAAACACTTATTATGAGTTACAAATTAATAAAGTATTCAAAATAATGTCATGATGATTTTTTAACTCCTAGAATATTTATTTCTATGAAATACATTATACTTTAATTTAACTGCAACTGGAGTCCTTTTGTACAACTTATATAAAACATGGTAAAGTCGAAATTGTTTACAGTGAAATACTAACTGAATGGCATTTCAACTGCAAGTAACGGCTATGGCAGCTACAGGAAGAAACAACAAGGCATAGAAATGGCAAAAACTTCAATTGCAGTGGGTCGAGTAACGCAAACACAAACTCCAACAACAATAAAATGAATTCAAGGAAAACAACATGAACTGCAAGTGATAGAAACCAGAGTGCAAGTGTAGTGCAAACAGTGAGAAAAATATCCTAAAGCTATTTTCTTGTCTTCTATCTTTCATTCTGACTATATAAACATTATAAAGCCCCACCGTGTCAACAACACGACACCAACAGGACAACGAATATAAAAGGCACAGAAAATGGTCACGACAATAACAACACAGACTTCTTGCAATGCAGCGAAGACGCATCAAAGACGAGGCCAACGCGATAAACTAAGTCAACTTTGATGACTGTTGGTTTGAATGTCATGCAATGAGTCAATGCTTCAATAGCTCAAAGCGGGGATGAGCATGGAAAAGCTGAGTCAACGCGATTGGATGAATAAGCCCACAGCATGACAAGCGAGCCGGACATGGCGTAATGGGGGGAACAGTAATGGGAAATTTGCTTTTGTGTCCATCGCTTTGGAAAATTGTAAGGATTAGTTGTGTTCATGTGTGTCCTTTGTCTTGACACGTTATTTGAGCTGGTTTCGTTCTCTGGGCTGCATTGCAAAAGCACAAAAAGTGCAGATTTATGTGCTCGATTTGTCGATTTGTCTACGAAAAAAAAAACACATGACTTAAACGATTTCTTATTTTGAAAGAACAGAAAACTAGATTTTCCCGTATAATAAACAAAATTATTCATAAATCACAATTGCGTATACAAATAAGTTTCCATCGTTTGACAAAAGATCATCCCGCCAGACACGTAATAGGAACCATTATTGGAGGAAGATTCTTCCGGAACGCACAATGGACTTGCATTCACATTAGAAGTGACTCAACAAGTAATCCAACATCTCTTAAAATCGTTGGGGATGGCTAATAAGGAAATTTGATTCCATATGAAGAGACATTGTTCAAAAACTATTTGGAAACACTTAATTCGGAAGTCGTATCCCAACCGTTGCATTCATCAGTTATTGCCCGTTCCGATGATCACCTATTTCGGTAGAAATGGCATGATCTGTATGATCAGCGCTCCGAAATACGAAAATTAGTGACTAGTGATGACAAATACTTTGATTAAAACACCATGTCCTGTTCTTCCAGTCCTTAATCATCATGTTTTTATGTGTATGAGTGCGCTTACACACATAAATATTTCATTATGTTTTTGATAAATCTTTATTCTCACCAATGTTATTCGCGAATGTTGGCATTTTCAGCAAAAACAAAATTCTCGCGCGATGCTTTTCGTTCTTTAAAAATTTTTCCATTGAAATGCTTTTCACGCGCACAGACAAAAACTGTCAAAAAGCAAAATGTAAAAAGAGAAATGATAACACTTATCGCCCGCACTTGGCTTTCGTCTCGTTGTAATTTGGTTTAAGTATTTCAGTCATTATAAGTTGGCAACACTTTCTGTGTGCCGTGTGCTGAGCAGAACAAGGACCATTGCCGCTGTGGTTGTGTTTGCAATAAAAAAGGACATCATTATCGTTGCTGTCAACTTCAATATTCTTACGCTTGTCAGCAACATCAACGCAATGAAACTCAACTCAAACATCATCATAATCATCGTGTGATTACAGTGCTTGTTGTGGCGACTTCATCAACGTTGCCAGCAACTGTTGCAATCAGCACAAAATTCGTACAAAATCAGCGCATCAACAAATGAACAAAAATATATGTCGACAACGTCAACAGCTACATCAACATTTTGCAAGCTCATTGCTTTCCACGTTTTATGACTGTAATTTTCTGCTTTTGCTACCACATTACATTATTGTACAGAGTAGAGGACCTTACCCCGATGTTCGACAAGCCACACTATAGACATTCTCAAGGACATTCCTTTAGCAACGTATAAGTTGAAAGTAATTAAGATTTTTTTATGTTTTTATTTTCATTGTGTGTTTTTTTTTTGCCTCATATTTTTCTAATTTTTATACCCTGTACCATAGTGTATCAGGGTATGCATGTAACGCGCAGAGAGAGAGGAGGGGAACTCTAAAAAGTATATATATTCTTGATCAGGACGTCAAGAGAAATTGATTGTACCCTATGGGTCCGTCCTCCCCAATGATTCTCGGAAACTATAAGAACTAGAGACTTGAAATTTGGAGGACAGACTCGTGTTGAGTCTGTCCTCCATTTTGTGCCACGTTCACTCCTTCCCGCTCAACCAGCACCGCCCACTTTTTTAAAACACTATAACTCTAACACTTAAGAGATAGAAACATTTATCCACATCCCCTTAATTTCCCTCCCCCTGTTGTTTTATATAAATGGCTATATCTCCAAAACAAAGGTACAACCTGAAATTTGATATACAAGCTCAGTTAATATACAACTTTAAAACTGTACACCACAAAATTCCCCTCTTTTCGATGGCTACCCCTCAAAAACCAACAAACTCAAATTTTTCGTAAATTCCACGTTTTTCGACCGATTTTCTTTATATTTTGGACACTACTTAAATAGGCGATGTCAGATAAATATATATTTTTAGATTTGGAGCTTGCACCGCCTACCGCTTATGCAGGGTATTATATTGACGAGTATACTCGACTATACCACCCTTACTGGTTTTTTACTGTATTACATTTAAAACGAAATTCAATGATATGAATTCATTTGATTTTCATTGAAGGTTAATATGAATTTGATATTTCAAGTAATGAACTTACCACATTTCATGCATAGATATTCACGCAAATTGTAGCATATTTCAGTGTATATTTGATAATTGGAAACACAAATTGACACACGATATGCAATTAGTTGCAATATTGAATGAAGTTGTCATAGAAAAGATTTATTAAAATTTATAATATTTGAAAATATTCCACGAATTTTATTGAAATAAATGTATGTGTTGTTTGTATTGAAGAATAAAACTACCTTTATCCTTGCCAAAGCGATAAGTTTGGTTATACATATAGTGATGGACAAACAGACATATCTCAATCGATTTTCTCGTTGAGAAGATAAATAATAAACTTATACACATTAGAAGCTCGAAGAAGTTGCCTTTACTGTGTATTTTACTTAGTATAAACCTTCTTCTCTTCGTAAAGAGTATAAAGAATTTTTGCATCCCGAATGCAGAGCTTCCTATGAACAAAAACAATGACAAGTTTTTAAAAGTGAAGACAAACATAATATTGAAACTCAAATGTATTTATAGTGAAAATCTGGTCCTTTGGCATATTGAAGGCTTAACTTTTGTTTTGACTTTTGTTATTCTCAGATTTAGCTCTGTTTGTTTTTCTTATTGCGACTTTTCATTATGCGCAAGCAACTAGCAACTAGTATTTATCTTTCAAAATGGAATCCAGTAAAAGTGCAATAAATTTCCACAGACAATGTCAAGGCAACAACAACAACGAAACGAAAACACTTTCATTATTTGCACAAACAAAAATAATCAACTTTACTGTATCTTTATAACAAGTCAAAATAAAACGGAAATAACAAAGAAAATTGCATGGCAGACAAGTGAGAAAGACAAAACAACAACACAGTGTTAAGACAATAAATCGATTAATTAATTTATTTTTTTTTTTTTTGTATGTATAAAAATGAAATCGTACTTCGTTTAAAATGAGCATGCAAATCCTTAGAATTTTCACGCAAAATAACTCAGAGGTGTTGTGCTCACCGCGAGACTCCTGCGGCGGTTATAAGCTTGATGGAGAGTTACTATTACTACAAAAGCAACCAAAAAACGTGTTTAAATGTTCACCCACACATACACGCAAACGCACACATACACCAATACAGAGATAGCGTATATCCGGCTTGAAAAATTCCATTTCCGCGTAGATTTTGGGTATATGGTAAAGCAAACAAAAGACAAAATTGTAAGAAGCAAAAAGAAACAAAAGATGAGACATAAGCAAAACACAAAATGAAAAAAAAAAAAAACAACAAAGTAAAACAAAAGCTTTAAGCGATAAATTCAAATAAATCGTGTTAATTTAACCGCAAGCATAGTTTAAGTAACTCAAATGACTTGGCAGGATGAGCGAGCCAGCTTGGTGCTGGTGGGGTACTGGGCGGATGTGAGATGGCACGCTGAATGATAAAGCATGCAAACTTGGGGTAACTGCCCTAAAAAAACATTCAAGAGAACAACAAAAATATATGTATGAAGACATACCCTCGGCATTCCCATAGTGTTTTGCTCAGCTATCTTAAATAACATTTATAAATGCTGAAACAATTTGTTTTGCTGTATAATGAGACATTTGTTTGCCT
Source organism: Phortica okadai (assembly GCA_034638295.1). Taxonomy (NCBI): domain Eukaryota; kingdom Metazoa; phylum Arthropoda; class Insecta; order Diptera; family Drosophilidae; genus Phortica; species Phortica okadai. Next base: position 9,216,949 of record CM067851.1, read on the forward strand.
GACAATGTCATTATCAACTGTGGCTCGCATTGTTGGTGCTTGTATTTTGGCTTGCTTTATTTTACTTGTGCAAATTTCACGCCATTCAAATGAAAAATTACGAAACTCAAACAAGTTTTCAAATGAAAGCTTTAAATTGATGGCATTATTTAGCGCAGTGAAATTATTCAATCATAGTCTTAAGGCATTTAAGTTTGTCATCAGCATTGATTTCTGCAATTTGTAAAGATGAAATTAGATAGAATTGCATATAACAACAACAATGCTGCTTAAAAGTATGCAATATTTTTTTTTATTTTGCATAAATTATCGTCTTTAACATTTAACTTTTACATACTGAAAACGAAAAATTAAAAATGCAATCAATCACGCCACAGCAGATGACTTAATTAACAGCCAAAGATGAGCAAATATTTGCATTCTATAACACAAATTATATCTTTCGCCAGTGGCCTCTTTTACTTGTCCTTCTGTTGTTAGCTTAGTATGACTTCATTTAGCGAAGTGAACTTCTATGACAACGACTTCATTTGAAAGTATTAACAAAAGTATAATTTATGTTCTAAGAAGCACTGAGATTGCTTGTTTTTTTTTTTTTTTGTTTTTGAAATTTTTTTCTTATCAAAATCATTCAGAGATTGTTGTACTTTGAAGCAGTATTATTTGGAGTTTTCTTTTGAGCGCTTTGACTTAACAGTTCGTTGGTTACATGTTAATAACATAAAGTAGTCGAAGTAATTATCTTCTATGTGCCTAAAATTCTTAGAACAACCCTTTTATTAAATTTGTTGCTGTACCCTTCTTGGCAAACTAAATTATTTTTTGTCATTTATATTTTGTGCTTTTCTTCATTAAAAGTAAAAAGCAAAAAAAAAAAAAAACAACCTTTTTGGGTGCGCTTGTCTTTGTTTTTTTTTTTTTTTTGGCGCTCTTCACTCAAGTTTGTGCGACGTCATTGTTTGTTTTCACGTTTCCGGTTTTCCGTTACGGGCGCGGTTTGCTCGGATTGACATTGTTTTTGTTTTTTTGTTTTACTTTTAACGATTTTGTCAAAAGCCTGTTGTGTGCCTGAGTGTGTGTGTGTTGAAAGCAACCCTAAAATTGTGAGCGTTGCATATTTTTTGTCTGTTGTCGTCTGGCGTTAATTGTTGTTGGTCATGAAAGGCGCATATGAAATGAATGTTTGCGTGAATGAGTTGAGTTTTAATGCTGGCATGGCTTGCGCAAATTAAGCAACTTTGCTATGAGTGAATTGAATTTTTGAATAAGGCATTTTGCATAAATTTACCAAATATAAAATAACCGAGCAAGCAACAAACAAGTGGTTGCTTGAGTGCTGACCACAAATGCGTAGCAAAATGAGTTGAAACGCTTCAATTCAATAGTACGCCTAATGAAGTAGCAACAAGGACATACTCGTGCACATTCATGCCAATGCTGCAAAGAGTAATAAACAAGCAATGCTTGACATAATTTCTTGTTGGCTTGGCAACTGAGCGTTGGCCATAAATGGATGCCGGCCACAAAAACCGAGCAAACTGCATGGCTGATTCATTGATTGATTGCTGACTTGATGAGTAAATGGTGAAACTTTGAAAACATTTGCAATAACAACAACATGCGTCGCCATTGATTTAATTACACAAAGTCGTTCGTTTTATTTAAAAAAAAACAGGTAAATCCTTGAAGAGAAATTAACAATCAGCAAGGCAAAAACCACAAACCGAGTCGTTCCAATACAGTCAAGTGTTCATACAAAAATACTCGATTCATACTTTGTGCATAATGATTTTTAATCGCCAGCAAATGCGATTAAATTGCGCTTAAACAGTTAAATGGAAAAAGAAAAAAAAGAAACGAAACGAAAAGAGATCAAGACACACACACATTTTCTCATGGTCGTTGTTGTGCAATCATATCAGTTCAGAAAGAAAAAATAAAAAAAAGCACTTAACGCAACACTAATTGGCATTCTTACATGCTCAAAGCGCTCTTAATCTATGCTCGTTGCTGTTCACTCAGCCAGTCAGTCTGTCCGTCCCTCCCACTGTGTCACAAGGTGTGTGTTGTCTGATGAAGCCAAGTTAAAAACCAATTGGTTGGCCAACCATTTCGACGACGACGCCATTTTGTGAGGACGCGTTTATCAAGCATGTCAGTCAATCAAAGGACGCCAAAGAGTTGTAATATGTTCGCTTATTATGAGTTACTCAACTGTAAAAGTATACACTTGAAGCGACTATAAAGTTTGTAAGCTCTTCAGCTCTATTGTTGTTCTTGTTGTTGTTGTTGTTGTTTGGGTTGATTACGACTTCGTTGACGGCAACGACGTTGATGTTGACGTCTGTGTCAACCGCGCTTACATTGTTGAAGCGCTCTTGCTTTTGCCGTTTATTGTTCGCTACTGAATTGTTAAGTATTTTGTTCATCTGTGCAGTAATTAACTTCTGTTGCCTTCATGCTCTTAACAGTATGGGTTCAAATGACGCGAATTTATGTACAAAGTATATGTTAGCACAAGTTGGCCTTTTCGGTTTAACCCTTCGCTGTCGTTTAAACCGCTTAACGTAATGTGACTCTTTTTGTGCATTTTTAAATTAAAGATATCTTTTAAGATCATTTTTTTTTTATTATTTTTTCGGAATATTTTTTTGAAAAACATTGCGTATACGTAATTATTTTAATGACAGTTTGTTTGCACTTAAATTTGAAATGTTTGCTATGCTTTGCGGGCGTTTTGTGCTCGTGTTTTCCTTTAATTTAGTTTAATGACCACAAAAAAAAGCATATTTAATGGCAACAAGCCTTGTTATTATTATCTCCTCTTGTGTGTATTGAAAATCCAACCTTTTCAGCTTAATTAATTACTTTGGTTGCAGTCTCATTTTGGTGTGTTTTGATAAAACATTAATTAAAATATTTTGTTTACAAACTTATTACAAAAAAAACAAAAAATTCATGTTTAAAAACTTTATTGTTTTTTTATGTCAATTGCAAACTTTTTGCATTTTATCATTTGTCACTAATTGATTGGAAATTCAAACGAAAAATATTGTTACATTTTGGAATTCATACTAAAACTTTTGCCTCATTTCGACTTTTAAAAGCAAATAAAAAGTAGATGGTGTTGTTATTTCCCAACAATTTAGTTGTGTATGAATTTTCACTAAACTTTCTCTAACTTTATCTATTGAATTCAGTACTAATAGAAGAACAAGCCAAAGGACATGCATTATCGAACTAGACTGATGTCCAAATGTCAATTAGAGGTATTTTCATTATTATCAGAGGGATTAATTAAAACCAGAGGTATTCCATATAATCGAAAATCCGGATAGTAGTTTTTAAAGTCAAATTAAACAATATATTTATTGTAATCAATTTTCATTATTTAAAAGGTTTAACATAAAAAAAAAATTAAAGCTATGACAGTAAACTCCAACTAATTGGTCTTGTTGTGGCGTAAAAACATTTTTCGATTTGCGATTAGAGCCGGAACGATTGGGTCCGGATAATTGGATGTTCCGATAGTCGATGATAAATTGGATAATCGGGATATGCATAGATCGCAATGTTTATTTTGAACTACTGAGTTCCTTAATTTTTTGTTTAATTGTCTTTAATGCAAATTAAACAAACAGTTGTTAAATAAAATATTCAAATAACGTGACTGATAACCAAAAAGATTCACTCGATAGTCTCAACAAAAAAGAACTCATGTATTTGAAGTAAAAAAAAAACCCAACTTACTTGATTTACTTAAACAAACTTTAATAAGAAAAATAAATACCATATACAACGACTTAAATACGCAAAATAGATTTTAAAAAATTTTTCGTATGTATACACATACATACATACCTATATACAGATACATGCATTTAAATATTTTTGGCATTTACATTTTCAACACATACATTTTGAAACAAATTTTTACGCACTTTAAGCATGTCAATTATAAAATGTAAAATATTTTCACAAAAGTACATACATGAATTCATGTGTGTCTGTTTATAAACCAACCCAGGCAATTTAGTTGATTGGACACTTCATTTCGACAAAAGGCCTTTCAACGCTTTTACACACACACTCACACACATACGTACATACATAAACATACAAACATGCATATAAGAAAGTACATATCTGTTAGCTCGTTTGGTTTTGAAACACATGTACAAACACGCAATTCAAAAGGACGTTTTCTAAGGTAAAATATGTCAAACGATTGTGTGTGTGTGTGTTTAATACACATCTACATATAGGCGGTTGTATATTTATTCAAATTTGTGTTGCGTTGTGCATGTCAAAAAGGCTTAACAATTTATTATTTTCGCCCTGAACTCAACTTAACTCAAAGTGCAAGTTGATACATTGACTGCAGGGTATATGTTGTGTGTGTATGTTTGTTTGTTTATCTGTCAATCAATCAATAATTCATTTAAATTGTTTGCTTAGAAAACTCAAATAGGCAAATAACTTTGTCAAGTGCATATCCCTTACTCGTTCAGCTTCAATGCAGTTGACAAAACAACTTAATTGCGGTTCATTATTGTCATTATGTTAATTTGACACATTTCAGAACCGTTAAACAATATTTCATGCCACAACAATTCACTTCGACGTCTGCGCATATTTGCATTTTAATAGCTTTCGCGGCATTCGCTTAAAAATGCTAAACTTGCCATGAGGAATGAACGAGCAAATATAAAGAAAGTCCTTTGTCCGTGTGTGTGTCGATGACGGAAAAGGGTGCCATAGAAAAAATAGAAAAAAAAAAAAACACTTGCTGCTGAGTGCACGCTTAATTAAAGAAGACGTCGTCGCCGACGTCGTCGCTCAACGACAAAATGCAATTTAATCTGCACAACCTTTCCATTCTTTTTGTATTTCTTCCTTGTTAGTCTTCTTAAATGCTTAACTCAGCGGCGCCAAAGTTGTGAAAAGCTATTTCACGGTCAGGCAACGTGCGATATGATGAAAAGTGCATTTCACACATTTGGGAATTGTTCGCTGTCGCTTGAGACTCTCTTGAGACTAAATGCTGAGGGCTTCCATTACTCCTTTTTCTTTTTTTTTGTCTTGTATTACGCTGAGAATTGACACGTGTCAACGTCAAAGTATGCCCAGTCAGCTGAGCGTTGCCCAAACACGGACTTTTGGGCGTGGCAGCAATGCTTGCACGCATGATGAAGTACTTCGCTGTTGCCATCGTCGTCGTCGTCACTGTCACCGTCATCGTCATCGTTGCTACTGCTGACACATGTATGTATGTAACTCAAGTGGGCATGGTTAACTGGCTAATGGCCAAGAAGTGAGCGACAGCTGCCAATTACGGCTGCCATTGTGCTAATAGTTGCTATAATTTACTCATGTTCGCTTTCGCATTGGGACTTAACGTCAACTCGACCATTTACATCTACAAATGTCTAATGTTATCGACCGACACAGTGTCGGTGTATGAGTGTGTGTCTGGTGTATGAGTAGAGGCTTACAAATCGCATATACACTTGATGCCAATTACAATTGTGCTACTTTTGTTCTGCAGCCCTTTACGTAAAATAGCTCAAGTTGGCGCAAATGACGAGCAAATGTATGCCTAACTGACGCAGTTAACATTTATTGCGTTCTACGCCTTCCTTTCACTTTTCTCTTTAGCTGTATTTGTTGCCCACTCATACATACACATGCGAAACTTAAGAAAGCCGAGGCCAAATACATTTGACTGTGTATGTGTGCGAAAAACTTTTATGAAGCCTACAAAATGTTCACTGCTTAAATGAAAAAAAGGAAAAAAAAATGAAAATAAATAAATAAATAAATAAGCAGAAAATTAATTTGCATTGCTCTGAGCTCACAGCTTCTCTGAATTGCGTGAATTAAATGCTTGAATATTTATAATTAATTTTCTACAAGTTCTGATGATGAAAAGAGTTATTTTCCAGCTTAAGCGTATAATCGGTTTATGCATTAACAGTTGTCGTCTTTAATATTTTCTAAACAAAATAAAATATTTTATTTTTAGCAAAATACTTGCAAATGAATTGTTAAGTAAGCATTTGTTGCACATATATATGGGTGTCTTTGGCATTGTACATCAAAAAATTATTATTGCATAACTCTGGTGTTGCAGAAGACTTCAATAAACTTTAAGTGATCAGAAATATAATTTTGCATTGAATGAAAATTAACTTAATCCAATGCTAGTTATGTACTTTCTTACACTGTTCATCAGAATGCAAGGCCTAAGAAAATATTAAATATTGATGGAATATCGTAAAGCAAAGATCGCTGATGAAGATGTTTAGCAACTCAGGGAACCTAAAATAATCGAGTTTTTTGTCAAATCTAATATAATGGACATGTGATTAAAGGTATCAATAAGCGATGTATGGCAATCAAGCGCGTAGTCAGAAGTTGAATCATGGCTCAGTGTCATGAGATAATTCAAAACGTTCCAACATCATCATTTGCTGTCTAATGTAACAAAATCTCCCAAATTGCCATTGAAAAACTTAAAATTGTATTTAATTAAAAAAAAACTGCATTACCTTTTACATTACCATTAACTGAAGTCATACTTGTACTTTATAGAAATCGAGCCAAATAAAAATGAAATTAAAATGAAATATTAATTTTAATAAAAGTTTACAACCTCAAGGCAAAAAAAAAGAACAATAAAAAAGAACACAAAGCTTGTATCGACCATAAACTTAAACACGAGAGCTTTTCGCTTTTAAAGAAAAAATCTGTGCAAGCCAAAACATGAATTTGTAAGAAAAGTAAAGGCACTCACCTATCCATTGCGATTTATTGTTTTCCACACGTTGTTGTTGCCGTTGTTGTTGTTGTTGTTATAATTCTTGTTGATTTCGATAAGGCGACGGCGCTCGCATGCGTGAGTGAAAGAAGACCGGAAGCGGCGCACGTAAGTATGCTTTAAGTTTTTGCTCTTACCGAAGCTGCTGCTGCTGATTCAAGTGTTTCAATGTTGCTGTTGTTGTTGCTGTTGTTGTTTGCTTTATTGCTTTCTTGAGCGTTTCTACATGCCACGTTCCATTAAGTCCTTTTTTGGTTTTTCATTTATATTCTTTTTTTGCTTTTTATTCACACACACACATACACACACAAAATGCTCGAGTGTCCTTTGCGACAAAAAAGAAGAGAGAAAGAGAGAAAAATAAAACAATGGCAAAATGATAATGCCAACGTCGACGTTGCGCACTTATTGTTTTTGTCTTTGTTGTATGTTGTTGTTTTCTGTTTGTTCCTTTTTATTTTTTTGTTGGTTTACTTTCGATTTGCAGAACGCCCGCAGACGAAACACGCAGCACGATGAATGGCGAGCCAGACGGGCAAGGAGGTGGCGCACTATAGCAACATTTCTCGTCCTTGAGTCGTGCCAAATTATTTACGTGTATATTTTGTTAGCATAACTCTATGTACACATATACATACACAATATATATACATATGTGTGTGTGTTTGTGTATGTGTTGGCTTTTCCCTTTGCTTAGATTTGCTTACGTATGCGAAATCTTACAGTAAATCAAGTCAAAGTTACAATCGCACAAGTCTCGACAGCTGCGATAATGATGATTATGCTGATGTTGCTCTTGTGGTACGCTGTTGTTGTTGTTATTGTTGTTGGTAAGCTACTAGAACAGTTTCTGCCGTTGCTTTTGCTGCCACCGCCACTGTTGATGATTGAGTTTAGATTTATGCTTTAAGTGTTGCTTTGGGATTTTCGATACTTTATCTTTGCCAATCTTACTGTTGCTTCTTCTTCGCTAAGCTTGCTGTATTGTAGAAATTAAATTCATTTAATATTTGACTTTGTGGTTTTTGTTATTCAAAAAACAAAATTGACTTTTTGCATGCATTATTTAACGCATTTATTTGTCAATGCTTGGTTTTTGGCCCGCCAAATGTGTATCTAAGCCACATATTTGTGTATACAACATCGAGGCTTCAATTTGTTTTACTATTACAACATTAATGTATATTTTATGTCACATATACCATACACACAAACACACACACGCATACATACATATCGATTTAAGCGTATGTATGCATGTATTTGTGTTTAACTTTGTTATTGTTTAACAAATACATTTACATAAACTTTTATTTGTCTTTATGGTTTTGTTGTTTGTACATGTGTTACTTCGACTGATTGTTTCCGATATTTCATTTCCGCTACCAATTAACTTAGACCTCTGCATACACTCAAAAAAGGAATACATGAATTTCTACTCTTTCAAGCACTCATAAATCAAATATTTCATACAAACGTAACCAAATTGCGAAATGTTTATAAATTTTCTGCTAAGCACTTTTTCGTTTCCTGACATTCGAAAACAATTAGTTTTCGGTCTAGTCGATACATTGTAAACATGTGTGTATGTGTGTGCACACTTTCTGCAAAAGTCTTGTTTTATTTATTTTTTTTTTTCTTCTTTATGCTATGATTGATTACCTTCGTCTGTATTTGATTTATTTTCAGTTTACGTTTATCGTAACTGCAATCTGCAACTGTTTGCCTTAACTGTCTTCGACATTAATTTATGGCAATCAAAATGTAAGCAAACATGTTTTTCAAACTTTGTTTCTTTAATACGTAAACTTTGATTTTGCTTACTAACAACTTTGAAGCACCAAAGTTTGCTTAAATAATACGAAAACTAATGTAGAAAATGTGCTGTTTTGCCATGGAGCTAAGCAAAACAGAAACTTTAATAAAACAGATTAAAAAAAAAAACTGAAAAAAAAGAATCTATTAACAAATAACACACCTGATTTAAACAGAACAAAAACAAGACAATGTATTGTCAAACATACAACAACATAACCACAAAACAATTCAATTCAATATGCCACAACAGCAATAACAACAACAACAACATAACCAAAATATTATTGTTTTGAAATAACAAAAAGAGTAAACGAGAAAAAAACAAATAGAAAAAAGACAGCACGCTCAACGCGGCGTATACGCAATTACCATAATGCGCGTCGTACCATTATGCATGTTAATGTGCGTTCAACTGCACACCATTTTGAAACCCCTGAACGGCATGTTACTTAAATAGAAAATGCCATGAATGCTATCAGCATAGACAAAGCATGGCATACTCATTGACATGACAAAAGAACGTTGGGCAAGGAAGCAGTTGGCGAAGGAGAAGAGAAGAGAAGTGAAGTCATAAATGTGTGTTTCAGTAACATTTGACTTGCCCATATGCACGCCTATCTTTGTACGCCTTAAGGTGTGCGCGTGTGGTTGTCTGTGCCTGAGTGAGTGTGTGTGTATTTAGAATGTTATCAGCTGTTTGGTATTATGATTGAAACGGAAACGGAAACAGTGTCAGTAATGATTATAAAAGTATTTTAGTGTTCACGCACACATGCATCGAAACGCTAACAATAGAAATAATAATAATAAAAAAAACAAATAATAAAAGCCAAGTAAAAGTAAAGAAGCCAACATAGAAATCAATAAAAAAAAACCAAAAAAATAAAAAAGAAACGTGCGGCAAGAAAAGAAAAGAACAAGAAGGACGAATGCCTTTAAATTCAAAAGACTTTTTGGCGACTTGCCGACAGCCAACAAAAACAATAACAAAGGAACACACACACATGTGTAAAATACGGCACGTTTAGGGCTCAGCAAGGCTATAGGCTTGAATACTTATGCATGTTTTTTTAACCCCCTTGTTTGTGTGTGTGTGTGTGTGTGTGTGTGTGTGTGTGTGTGTCTGTCTGAGTTGTTTTCCTTTGGTGCTCTTGTTACACAATAGCAACGGAAACCATATTAGTATGCAAAACTGATAATCAATATTCAATACCTTCTCGCTGGCACATTTGCGAGGTTGTTCAACGCCTTCATGGCAAGACAGTACAACCACAACAACAACAACAATAAAAAATAACATTGGCCTAAGCTAAAACAACCTAAAGAGGGAAACAAAAAAAGAAAATACAAAACACAACAAAACAAAACTATAAAAATGTTGTAATCGATAAACTTAACGCTTCTCATGTGCATTCATAGGTAAATATCAAAGGACATTGGCGTGTGACATGCATACACACAAAGGACATGTATTGCTAACTGTTCCCACAGCAGTTTTGTTTGTCTAAAAAGACTTTCATTATTTATTATGTTATTAATTTTACAAAAGAAGAAGCCACGTTCGCCACACAAAGATGATTCAATGTTTTAATTGCTTTACTGACATTTGCGCGCTCTTGTCATTGAGCTTCACTGTTTGTGCTTGTTAATCGTCATGTATAACAGTAATGGCGATGGTAAGCACACATAACGGTAATTTAATTAACAAACAAATACGAGTACACAAATAAACACATCAAATACAAATAAACAAACGAACAAGTGTATAAATGTATGACTAACTAACTGACTGACTTGCTGACTGTTTGCATTATATATATGTACGTATGTAAGTGTGTGTCTGTGTGTTGGTAAAAACAAAAGCATGACTATGCATGTGCCTTTAGCGCCAAGTCGGCTATTTAAATTTACATAATCGATTATTTATTTTTCTAAACTCACAAAACGCCACAAGTCAAAAGTTTTTTTTTTTATTTTTATTTTTTACGAATTTAATATATTTTTAAAAAAAGTTAACATTTTTACACTATAATAGTTTGATTTGTATGCGAAATTTTACACAATGTTTATGTTTTTTTTTTTTTTTTTGTTTTTAATGATTCGCGCGTATTACCACCGTTGACGACAGACAACCCTTAACTGAACGCGAAAGTGTTAGCAATATTGTTACTACTTTAATATTGTATGTAAGTTGCCGCGGACAGTAGAAAAATTTTAACGTTTATTTCGCACAACGTTCACCACACGAATAATAAACAATGTGAGCGCGCAAGGACATTTCTATCTGTACGAAGTTTATGCGCTCGTGTGTGTTGAATAAACGTACAAAATTCAACATGGCAAAATGCAATAACAAATTCTATATGGCATTGCCAGTTTGTCCAAATTGAGAGAGAGCAAGCAGCACTCACTCACAAAATACTGAGCATAAGAACAAGAGAGAGAAAGTGTGAGGGCAGCCAAAGTGGGTGGCAACAATGCGCCGACGCTGCCTTACTGACAAACACGCGTGATAAATTCTTCGAATTCTGCCGCTTTGGCAATCATCTGTTTTTCTTCATACCCGATGTATGTGCGAGAGTGTGTGTGGATGTGTGTGTGTTATTGAGAATATTATATGAACACTGTTTTTGTTATGTTGTGCGTTGGCGTGTGCATTGCCCGTGAGTGGGCTGCCGGGCGGTCGGGCAGTGGTGTGGTTATGCAAGTTTACTGATGTTGGTTAATGTGATGTTCTTCTTTTCTCTTTTTTCTGTTTCAAGTGTGTGAGTCAGTGACTGTTTATTCTTGACTACGCACGTTGCATCAATGTGAATCCGTTAAAACAGTTAGATATGGCAATTGACATGGCTAACGGTTTATTTCGTAGAATTGATTTAAGTTTGAATCTAATTAATTAGCTTTTACAGATTTTCTTCGAAATTGTGGCACTTACACATCAAGAGATGCAGCAACGTACCGAGAGATAATAATAAGGTTTACTGAGAAAGTAATCAATGCAGAACTATATTTAATACAAATCAAATAAAATAGTACAAATTAATGTTTAATTTAATTATCTGCTATTTATTTTGCTAAATAAAAGAAAATCCTTTATTTTTTTTTCGTTATAAAATTATTCCAGATAGTGTAGAGAAAAATAAATATACTGTCACTGACAATCAAATCGATTGAGTTACGTGTTGACATTGCAAAACGATATCCTGTGACTGAAGACGTAAAAGTTCAACTTGAACTGAATGGTTTACGTACTTATACATACATATATGCACTTTGATTAGTTCACATATCAATGTGCATGAGGCTCAAACTCCTTTTTGCACAAACGAATTGACTTATGTATGTGCATGTTTGTGTGTAAACTACGCTGTAGTTGAAGTTTTCTTCTTCATTATAAATTTCCATTCACTTTTTGTGAATGTCAAGGTTCTTGGCTACTGTTCAAGGGTCAGGACAATCGAGCGCTTTGCACAAATTCAATGTCACATGTTGGCATGTTAAATGGCAGAGCACGTTGCCGCCTGACAGTCTGTCTGTCTGTGTGTCTGTACAATCGACTGTTTGTTTGAAATTCAGTTATAATTTCTTAAACATTTAATTTGCTGTCATGCTCACTACTTGTCAAGCCATTGTAAGTCATTGTATAATGTGAGTCATTTCAGCGATCTGCCATGAAAGGCAAAGTGGTAGAGGTCATGGCAACACTTTAATGCAGACCAGCAGGCAGTCACAAAAACCGGCCAAAATGAACTTGTCGCTTGTTGGCGATTATCAACAGTCTGTTTTTGCCTGCCAATATCAAGTGTATGCACCATGCAAAGATATTTTTAACAAAGCCATAACACACAAGCAGTTTTACACAAACACAAACAAACAAACTCATAAGAGGAAAGAGTTTGTGCATGAACACACTTACCTCTCACTGCCCCTGCGAACAGACATGAGGCGCGTGTCCTTGTGGCTCGTGTTTGCTTGTGTGCTTTTATGTTCTTCGTATGCGTGTTAATAACTATCAGAGAAATTTCCTTATTGCATGATTATTTGAGCAAAAACCACAAATTGCAGTCTAATTATGTTTTAATAGTCACATTTCGATTAAGTCAGTAAGCCAAAAAAGTAAAAAAAGAATATGCAAAGAAAGTTCGGTCATGTCGAAAATATGATACTTCTTATAAAATATTCTTAAATGAATTAACAACTCAAAATTTTCGATAGAGCGATGAAAAATTGTACTTTCTTCATTCTCTCTTCTATTAAAGTTCCTAAAGTTCAAGTACAGGTATCGTGATATATGAACCTGTACACAGTATTGATCTAAAATGACGAGGCACGTAAATATGTATGTATGTACATATGTATATCTCTGAGCTTCTTATACTTTTTTTTTTTTTTAATATTTATTTATTGATTTAATTGTATCTAAGCCCAGTTTTATGAATTTCATCAAAAAGCACAATATCCCGTATGTTACTTTTCATACAAACTAATTACATACAAAACTTAATTGCTTTTGGCTTCTTACTTATTTTTAGGTTAAGCCAATAAGTTTTATTAGATTAATTATACGTAATGAAAAAGTAACTCTATTTCTTTTTGTGTAATATTAATCAGTTTTAATGTTAAACACTCCCGAAACCTAGGATTCCAAATATAGGAGGAAAAAAGGAAGTTTCAACGCGGGCTGAGATGTCAGCCCAAACGTCGGGGGGAAGTGTGGCCGCTACTACCGGCGGGCATGGGGAGGAGCAATCCTCTCTGCGTGTCGCCAGAGGTCACAATGATGGAGCACGCGTGAGTGTGCAAGCGAAAACGTCCAGGGGAAATTCTGGCTAGGTTAAGCTCGAAGCCGGAGCTGCAGGTGGCCATCATCGATAGAAGGCACCCGGGAGGAAAACTTACTAAAGATAACTGGCTCATCCTAGGCGCTAGCAGATGCCATCACTCGGCCGGAAAATCCCTTCGTGGCAGAGTTTGCTTGCATCAACTGGCACAAGGGTGTCAAGGTTGTGGCATGTGCCAACGAGAAATCCCTGCGATTCCTCAAAGACACATTGTTGAACCTTGGCGCTCCTTGACCGGGTGCTAAAATTGACGTCGTCCCTGTAGACTGAATTCCGGCGCGTATGATCATCAATGTCTGGATCCCACCTCCAATTATGGAGAACCGAACCACCCTTGTATTGATCAAGGGCCAGAATGCGGACTGTTACACCGGGGTCTAAATGATTAAGCGAGGACTGGCCCTTGATAAGGGAAACGACAAGGATCTCTGGATCAGCATTGGTCCGGAGTCCAGACGCCAACTCCTGAGTAAGCAACGTCGGCTGAAGACAGGAATGGGGTGCCTTCGGGTAATCATTTCTGGAGGCGCCGGACGCGGAGATGCTAGGTCAACCGAAGAAACTTAGTGTCCATAAATTACGTGTGATATTGTGCAGATTAATCTGCATCACTCAAGGGTACCTTCGATCGACCTACTATGGACAAGGAGGGGGTGAACGTGGCTCTTATCCAGAAGCCCTGGATCGTGGGTGAAAGCGTTTGTGGTTTAGGTGCCCGCGGATACCATCTCCTTGTCTCTTCAACATTAGTTAAGTCCAGAGCCTGAATCGTGGTAAGAACCGGATTCAATGTTATTTTCTCTTCCCGTTACAGCAACAACGACCTGACGGTAGAGTTATGCGACCAAAGGAACGGTCCCAAACTCAGCATATCTACCGTATGAAGAGGGATCCACCGTTCAGCATGCGCAGATGGATGGCATTGACTTAATCCTAGGGTGTGATGCCAATCCTCACCATACCATGTGTGGTAGTAAAGATATAAACGTAAGAGGGGAGTCGCTGCTTGAATTCATATTGCTCACCAATCGCAATAAGAACCGTTCTGAGGTTATTCACATAACCCTAGCGACCAACAGCGACTCCCTCTCTGTTGTAGACTGACACGTATCCACGGAATTGAACGTACAGCGTATGTCGGAGTCGAATACTGTCGACTCCAATCTTACTGGTTTGTTATTATTAAGGTGTGTAAAATAAGGAGTGGGAAGGGTCAAAACTCTTATTACAAGTTGTCCAAGTGCTGTGACATAATAATCACAAAGGGTACGGTTATCCAAGAACTTCTTAAGTGATAAAGTAAATTAATATGAAGGACTCAGAAAAGGGACATCCATAAATTACGTGAGGTTTTTTCTTTAAATTTAGACCCCCTCACTCACTCTTGCAGATAGATTTTGACAAACCCCTCACTCTGTATATCACATAAAATTAAAAAAAAAAAAATATTTAACTGATGAGATTTTCTGGACCCCTTCCCCTAGTTTTATCACTGTAATTTATGGACGTCACCAAAGTCGTATGTTTTATGTAGGAGACGGTGATCTAGATTTACTTATAATAGCGTCATACCACCCACACAACAATTCTTATACATATGTGTGTACATATATACCAATTATTTAAAATGAAATACATACGTGACATAAGTGAAATTTCGAGGTCACTGCACCCTTTATCAGTTAAGCCGAATTCAAATTCTGGTATATCGATCAACGTTAAGTGCAGAATGTATTTATACATAAGCATTAAAATATAGAAACTATAAACACGCAACTATTGTGCTTTTCATGCAAGGAACTGCCACCACGAAATCCTGGAAACAATATTTTTATAGCTCGAGGCGGCTTCTTACACTTAACGGTACTTGACAGAAACAAACTTTTTTAAATATTTCCTTCAAAGAAACAAACGCAAACATACTTATGTATTTAAATATTATAAGCCTTAAGTTTATTTTCGTTTTCATAAATGTTTCTCCAATAATATTACATAATACGTTTTTAAAACCTAAAAAAAGAATTAAGCCTAAATAGTTTTTATTTTTGTACCCTGCACACATAGTGTGTCAGACCATAAGTATGTAATGCAATCAGGGAGGAAAGTGAGACCCATAAAGTATATATAGGAATAATCAGGTTCAGTAGGCATGCCTCTTTAAAACTGAACACCATAATATACCCTGTTCCCTCATTGTTTCCCCTCAAAGACTAACAAACTAAAAGTTTAACCAACTATACATTTTTTTACTGAGTTTCTTGAAATTTTTAACAACATTAAAATGGGTAATTTCAGATGAACGAAATATTTTTGGTTATCCCATGTGCGCAGGGTATTATATTGTCGAGTATACTCGACAAGAGTTTGTATTTTGATAACAAAAGAATTACCTGCGAAAGTGAAATATACAATTATAAAATATCATATGGGGTGGCAGAGACTTTATGTGACTTGCAAATAAAAATAGAAAGGAAAAAAGCATTTACTAAAGCAGACGAGGCCAATGTGAGGGTCAGTCAAAAACATGACAATAAATAATGTACAGAAAAACCTATTACAAAATTAAATAGTTATATAAAATTATAAAAAATTAAACTCATTTGTGACAGTTAAGCTCTACAAATTCCATTGTTTCGAATATTAAGAAATCTTATGTTGCTTAGAGATATATTCCACGTCAGCTATGTCAATTAAGTGTTCAGACTTAATGACAAAGCCGTGCACAAAATTGTCGTATGTGGTAACTGACCCCATAAAACATGGGTGAACCTAATGTTGCAACTTTGAAATTTGAAAAGCTTAATTGCCATAATTGAAGCCAATAAGCAAACACTGTATAGAGGTTTAAGCTTAAAAAATCTAATAGCTACGCTGTGTGCAGTACGATCCAAGGATGCATTGTGTTTATGACCATGTTCTCGGCGCGCTAAATTGACCAAAACGTCGGTGCTCATCAACTGCGCGGACGGCGAAGTAGTAACGCTGATTCTCTTGGAACTGATTTAGCGTAACAGCCATGGGCAGAAGCATGGCTTTCACATCGCCTACGTGCCGCCATAGATCAGTGCTCGGCGGCTGACGAGTCTCTTGATAAGCATAGATCTGATAGTTAACGCATTCAGCATATCTATCCATAGATTCCTCCATGGTCCATGATATAACAATGCCATTTTCGAGAAGACTTATTCTTATGGTTGGTCGTGGTGGTGGAAGTTTCCAATCAGGATTAAATGTTTGCGGCGGTATGCTTGGAAGCGGCGCTGGATGTGAGTATTTTAAGCGTGTCATTGCAGAATATGTAGGCGAGACCTGTACGCGTGTGATGTTCGTGCCTGGTGGCAGGTTTGTATTAGCTGGCATACGTGAAACTGAAAATATCATCATTTAATTATGGCAATTACTTTTTAAAAGATTGGATGATCTTACATGCACTTTGAGGTGTTGCTTGGCGCAACGCGTTCGGTTGATGTGCACGTTGCGACAACGCCGGTACACGTGCACCGAATGCATTTCCTGGACGAGGAGCTATTGGCGAAAGACCGGGTGCGCGTTGCCGTGTAGCGACATTCAGATGGGCTGGTGGCTGTATTGGCTGCGCACGCGTTTGTGTTTGCTTTTGCCGCATTACGGCCTCGGCCGTTTCATCCTCGTCAGTTAAATCAATAACAGCTTTCTCCTTAGGCTTCGCTGATAACAGATTCGATGCAGCCAATGCGGAATCAGGTATCGAAGAATTAGATACATTCACAAGATTTGTTGTCACACTAGACATCGAATCCGACCTTCTTACGTTTGGCTTGGCACCTGTCTTACTGTTAACGGGTATTGATCCACGTTGTCTACAAGTAAGAAATAAAAATTAAGTAACACATAAATCATCTAAACTTGCCAAACTTACATGTTTTGTCTAGCAGTTTGCAGTTGTGCATAATCATTGCTCGTGCCAGGAGTCGATAGACGACTTCGTGTGGCAGCCGCAGCCACAAGAGCTGCTGCTTGTTGTTGCACCGTAGAGTTTTTATTCGCGACCTTGGGCGGCGTCTTCATTTGTGATGCTTGCGTTTGTGTTGAGATAGTTCCACGTATGCCCCCACAACCACTCCCACTATTAGTTTGAACGTTTGTCATATTCGGTGGCACCGGTCGTTGCGGCGTTATCTTTTGCACGCAACCACGTCGCACATTAGTCGAAGTGCCAACACCAGAAGCTGAAAGCGCAACGTCACGTTTCGTATTGGATCCGGCAAAACCTGTAATGCCTGCTAGTGGCGGCACCGGTACACTTTGTGGTGATCGCTGTGCTATTGAATTCAGATGTGCTAACTGTGAACTATTGCCGTTGTTCGAGGCTGCCAATGTGGCTTCAAGTATTTTCTTGTAAGGCGGTCCTACCTGAAGGCCCACAGCACGGGTTATCTTCACAGGCATAACGAATTGTGAATTTTTGGCTTCAAGATCAGCCGCTAGTCGCTTGTGTACCATTTCCAAGTCAAGAAATTGCTTTGTAACCTCAGCTACCTTTTTCCTATAATTGGTTATAGTTTTATCTTGCTTCTCTAACTGATCGCGTATCTCGGCAAATTCGCTTTTGAATTGAATTGCTTCGACGACTTTCTGGAGCACAATGTCTTCCAAATCAGCTTTAGTCATTTTGTCAAACGTTTTGCGGATTCGATTGAAAAACTCTAATTTGATTGGTTCTAAATTTGTTTTTAAATTTGGAGCTGGATAAAGTTTGATTGGTGCTTCTTCTCTGTCCTCATCGTCGATATTCGTTGTAACAATAGGCTCAGATATTTCTCCCTTTTTATTTGTTTCATCAATTAACTCTTGAACAATCGCTTCTTCTGGCTCATCTTTTCTGTCCTTAATTGTCGCGTCTTCAACTTTAGTTTTCTTAACTGGCGCGACCTCTTCTGTTGCTTCTTTGGATTTTGTTTCACTGCTGTTATCGTCCAAAGAAGCGTGCGGTCGTTTTAGTCCAGAGCTGCAATTAGACGACTCATCTTTGATATCGCCTGTAGCTTCTAAAGGCTCCTTTTCTCCTTCGCTTACTGTAGTTGAGTGCGCCGTTGTTTTTTTGTCCTCTTCATTGCTGTCCTTACTCAGTCTTAATCTTTTGTTTGGTGGATCTTTTGTTTCATCTAACTCTTCATCGACGTCGTCTTCGATAAGCTCAACATCACCATCATCTACACCTACGCCCGACGTGCAACTTTCTTCCTGAGACGGAGCAGGTTTCTGGCTTGGCCGTAACAAATTACTACTCGAATTACTATCCACATCTTCTGCTTCAGATAATTTCGTTTCAGTTCCCCTCTTTTCAAAATTATCACATGCATTATCAGAGTTATCAACAAGTAAATCTGAGTTCTCCTCAATTTCCTCAGTAGGTTTTAATTCTTTTGACTTTTCATTCAATTGATTAGAACTATTTTTTTTGCACGTTTCTAATTCGGCCTCGGGATTTTGCTGTAAAGTTGTATCTGAATTTGGAACAGTTTCCTTTTCAGCCTCTGGTACATCATCATCATCCTCTAGTATTAAAACAACATCGTCCTCGCCATTTTCTTTTGTTGGCGCCTTTAATTCATTAGCTGCGTCTACAGACTCCTCGACTTCTTTTAATTTAGGTGTACTTTCAGTTTTTTCTTCAACCGATTCAAAGAACACAACTTCGTCATCCGATTCTATTTCATGCTGTTCAGATGAAGTCGCTTTTGATAAACTATTCATTCGAGTTTCCGAAATTAAGTCGTCATTTTGTGTTTCGTTGTTAATTTGTAAACAATCCAAATCTGATGGCTTTTTCAAGCTTGAATTGTCTTTGCTAATTTCATCAGTAGCAATGCCTGCATTTACGACATCCTCACTATCTTCTTTACTCTTCTCGGGTTCACTGATAAGCAGCACATCATCATCAGAATCGATATCATCATTAGTCTCGTCTTGATTCGATCTTGGCGTCTGGATATCTCCTAACTCATCTTCAACATAATTCTCGTGAGTTGTTGTATTCTGTGATTTTACATTCTCTAACGCCAATTCAGTGCTTTCGTTTTGTGGTGTGAGTTCAACATTATTGTTATAGTTGTTTAATGCATCATTGGTGTTATTTTGCAAGTCGATCTTTTCGCATTCAACACTTTTCGTAGAGTCGGTAGTTTCTTCGCTTTTTTCTACGTCCCTTTTATCATCTATATTTTTATCAGCATCCAACATATCTATTGAACTGATTAAATTTGCCATATCGACTTCCTTTTCATCTATTGTACTAACGGTTGACAAATCATCTGTGTCTTTAATGTCAATTGATTTATTAGTTTCATCATTTTTAACAATTTCGGTTTCAGCTTTTGTTGAATCATTAACTAATGTCTCCGTGTGTTCGATTGTGGTAATTGCCGTTGGAGTTTCTTTCTGCTCGTCGTCGACATGCTCATCATCTTTTTTATCTGGTTCAACAACTGCAACAGTAGGCTCCTCGTTTTCACCAATTTTATCTTCAATTAAAGTGTCAGTGAGTTTGACAAAATTGTCAGGTTCAAATTTTGAATTTGATCCTTCAATAAATTCCACATCATTTGAGATATTTAAAATATCATCAATTTTGCTTTCATCACAATCGGCTAAAGGTGATACAGAGTCGATAGCATCTTCAAAAATTTCCTCAATATCACTTAGACCTGTTTTGGTATGACTGTCATTAAGCACATCTTTTGCAGATTGTTCACCGATTACGGCTAATGATGTTTCTGCTTTTTCTATGTGTTCTTCCGCTGCATTCTGCGCAGCTTCACAATCCACAGCTGTACTTATTTTGTCCAGCAACGCGTCTAGATCGTTGCCTGTATCGTGTAAATCATTCAAGTCTTTAATTTCTCCATTCGAATTAAAAATTTCATTATCGCTTAGCTTAGTAGATTGGCTACTATCCTTTTCCAATGGCTGATCATTCACTCTCTGAACATGCATAATCACTTCATTGTCGTGGGATTTTTCGCTATCGCTAAAACTCAATGCCATGAACGAGTTTTTTTCATCGATTTTGCCATTAGCAATATCTAGAAAATTATAAAAAATTAAAATTTTTTATATTGACTGCCCATTAATTGACTGCCCATTAAGGGCATGTGTTTACCATGATTTTTGAGTTTTTTTGTTGACACCTCTTCCTCGATGTTCTCACAACTTCCAGGGTCCATTAACAATTCGTTAATATCAACATTTTGTGTAACTTCCACCATTGTTTTGATTTAATAAAAACTTTTATTCTTTTTTAGATCATCCAATAAGCTTACTAAATTATCTGAAATGTAAATTTTTTTTTAAATTTAACAGTTAAATTTATAGTGTTATAAGTATATTAATGAACAGAGTTTTTTTTATTACATGAATATAAATAAATATGAAATCGATCATCGATAAAACAAGCAAGCTTTTCTCAATTGAATTATTAAGTTTATTTAATATCATTTCCGTTTTACTACTTTATACTTCCAATTGAAAAAATAATTTAATTAGCTTGTTTTGCTTCGGTCTGTCATACGACTGGAAATATGGAATTCGTACTCATAAAAAAATATGGCGAATTGACAATCTTTTCGACATATTTACTTCAAGTCTAAATTATGACTTATAATAGAATGAGTATTAGAAAGTACATACATACAAACATTTACTAATTTATCGGCGATAGAGAAGGGGTCAATCGTTCATTTTAATTTGAGAAATTAAAACCAACTCGTTCTTTTTCGACTTTTTTAAACATACTTTGGGAATTACTTCTAGACAGAGAATCAAGTAGTTACCGACAAGCAAAAGCTTTTTTGTTACAAAAGCTTTAAGCTGCTTTCGCTTATAGGCAATGAAAATCGTAAAAAAAAATTTAAGACTACTAAAAACAAAATGTAACAATTTTTGTACAAAATAATTACATAACATAATTTGAGTTCCCATAACGGTACCCTTTTTGGGGGTCAAAACGGAACGATTGATTATATTGTAACACAAACCAACATTTATGGGTTTATACAAAGGTGCAAGCGGGATAACTATAACTGCAAGACTTTTCAATACCTAAAACTGATCTACTTGGAATTGACTTTTAATAGAATTGGTTAACAAATAATAATACTATTAAACTTCAGTTTCACTTGCTAAACTCAAACCTGAAATTGTACCACTCAAAATTCGGAGAGCAAAGAGCCTAATTTCGGGTGTACAATAGTATTCTCTCTCTCTCTCTCTCTCGACAATTCATATATCCAACCTCGAAAACAACAAACAAATTAATAAACGAAATCAAACAATAACGAGGGGTAAAAACATGTGCTTCAAGTAGAGAGGTAAATATCCAAAAATCAATTAAGGTTGTTTAAAAATGTTTATAGTAGATTCGCATATCCAAAAGAGGCTTCGGTATATAATTCAACAGGATTCAATTGTCTTCAAATTAAATGAATGAATGATTTGAGGCAAGCACTTAGTTTTTTATGTTGTTTTAGGAAGTGCTAAGGCATTGCAAAGCTTTATTCCATTACTTCGAAGCAACGTGTGCAACGTACACTTGAAGAAATCAAACTCATTGCCGGCAAAGCAAAAGTCAAACATCAACAAGCAGTCAAAGTAATTGAAGAGAGTAACAATTTGAATGCCTATGAGAGCGTAATGAAAAGCGTATGCGTTGCTGAGAGAGATAAGAGATGCATCGGGCGTATGAATCGACAAGAAATTTAACGGCAAAGGTTTTAGAAAATATTGAGATATTAGTTTATATGTATGTTGAACTGACCTTTACAATACTAGCCTGTATTGTTTTTATTTTATATCGTAAATATGCTACAAGTGTAATTAATTGACGATAGCAAGTACAATATCAAGACTTTTTTGCAGTTAACGAACTGGTCTGAGTTTTTGAGTGGTAAACGTCATAGGGGAGAACAGAAAGCATGTATTTTGTCGATAAAGAAATAATTAACAACCGTTTGCAGCAATATAAACAAATTATTAAATCCGGAAGCGTCATTTTTTCTGTGCGGCAAGTGGACAGTGCCGAATTTATGTTTTGTGCAGTAGCACAAATACCAAGCAAAGCAAGAGTTAAACAAAAATGACTTTACGTTATGCCGCATTCGACATGTGTAAAAATGAAAATATCAAAGGGTTAAACTACGTTTTTCGCACATTTCAGGATACTTAAGAATATAAAATATGTGTAGGGGACTTTTTTGTTTCTTTATGCGTCTAAATCTTTATTTTGGTTTTGGTCATCGTTGATTATCAAAAAATAGGTCAATTGGACCAGAAACGTTCTAAAGCAGAATTAATAAGATAGAAAGCGTTCCTGCATTACGACGCTTCATTTCTATAGTTATATATGTACGTGTGTATATTTATACACTCAATGTTATTCGTTTACGCGCGAAAGCGGGAGCGATGTAGTGCTAGACTATAGCAGTTAGACGTGCGTGCGAAAAGGATGTCAATAGTTCATCGTGTAATGTACGTCAGAAACAGCAACTGAGAAAACTTGTATTTTATATATACTATTTTCTAAAATTTTAATCAAAAATGCATGTCAAAACTTCCAAACATAACCATTTTTGACAAAAACAAATATTTTTTTTCGAAACAAAGTAAAACCGGCATCTGCAGATAAAATGCAACACAATTTCAACAAAAGCCGAATTTGTGTAAATGCATGAAGTATGCCTGGTCTGGAATAAGGGTTAGACTAGTAAGGGAAGTGAGGGGCAGAAATAGGTTGAACCTGACATTTTAGAAGTACTTCTTGGCAAACCTTACTTTAATGTTGAGTGAGAAACTGAGGATGTGTGCGGAGATGTGTATACAAAGAGTACGGCTGGGAAGCTACGCAACAACAAAAAGCCCAGACTAAAAAGAGCGCACTGTGTGCGATAATACAAAAAAATAAATGTTGGTTGCGCTATAGAGCAAAACGTAGCATGATTTTTTTCTTTCTCTTTCCATATGCATTTAAAAGGAGAAAAACAAGACAATTGCGTCGCCATCTTTATTTAAAGGTTAATAATTTTACGCTTGTTATTGTTGCTGGAGTTATTGATAAGATAGACCCCCTTGGACCCCTTCTAGGTAATAACTCCACTGCCATTTTTTTTAGTTAGAGTCACCCGAAATTTGTTATTACCATATAAATGAGTATAGACCAAATAATATCTTTCCGAATTAGTAAAGATAATATGGGCGTCGTGATTTCATTTTTGTAGCTTTTGTTTGTACAATTTTATTGCTTTCGCACTCACACTCAGGCTCAGCTATAGGCAATTGTATATGTGTGTGTGAGTGTGTCGCCTGTATATGTGCATTCATTTTAGTTAGTGTGTGTGAACGTACATTTTGCAGCATGTTCACGTCGTTTTTAGGTTACATATCGATTATGGCTTTTAAGGTTAGGTTGAAAAAATTTTATATAATTCCGTTATTCCCGTAAATCTGACTATATTTCAGCTATATAAACCGATCTCTAGCAATTGTATATGGTTCAGATTGAACATGTTGATATTTGTGAAAATTTGCAAATTGTAAAAATATATTCAAAACTGGTTAGTTTATCTAACATAAGCCTTCTTGCAGTATACATATATTATGTTGTATAATGTTCAGTAAATACATAAATTTTTTCTAGTGCAAACTTTTTTTTATAAATTGCTGTATTTTGGTTTCTAGTGTATCTTTTGCTTAGCAGGGTTACCAAATATTTCTTATATATTATATTAGTAGAATTTTTTCTAATTATAAATAGTGATCTCTTAAGGATCTATCAAAACACAAGGATCTATACATAATAATATATACTTTTAGAGTTGCCCTAAAACATTAATTATTTTTTCCATTACTGTCCTCAATTTCTGTACAACTTAGAAGGACATCCATGTAAATAGTTGTTTTTATCAAGAAAACGAGAATACTTTAAGCTTGATAGGGCTTTTAGAACCATTTAAATGAACAAATATTCTATTTTTTAAATTAAAGTTGAGGCAGCCTGACAACCCTAGTTTGACTAGGTAACTCAGTCGATGAAGAATTTCTTAAGTAAAAGCAAAACAATACTTTAAATTAAATGATTTTTAAACTAAAAACAACATAAAATAACGGTTAATTAGATAAAAAGAATCTTAAATGTCTGTTTATAACATACAGGACATATTGAAACATGATAGTAAGACAAGTTGAATCAAAAGCGTCACTTAACTTACCTTCTAAAATACTGTTTAACTCATCCAACTAACTTGAAATCCAAATTTATTCAATTCAAACACTTGTTTACTTCAATTTTATTTTTATTTGTTGAGTTTCAGCGATACTTCAACAATTTTCGGCAGTTTTCGGCAATTTTAACGCGAATTTTATCAAACAGAGCGTCCGCGCCTAACCTGTGCATTACCAAAACAACAAATAACTGCCGCCGTTCCATTCCAAAATGTTGCGGAGTTGCGACTTGGGACTGAATCAAAATTGTATTGTGAGTGCTTGGTCCGTATATGTTTTCTCTAAATAGTATGATTCCATGATCCATTTCAAAACTGAAATTTTCATTGTCACCGATTCAGTTACTTTGCGCCAGTCAAAGAGGCATTTGTGTCGAAAATGGCGCACTTGCTTCTAAAAACGGGAAGAAGCAAAAAAGTGAAAGAGTTGGCTGGCTCAATACCGCTTTGTGTTGGACGGGCAGGTAGGGTATGTTAATATGGATGACTCCCTAAGAGCTCGGGTGAAAATTTCACCATTGTATGAGATTGAATTGTCGTATGCATTTATACAAATAGACCTTAACATAACATACTTCAATATTCACACCATTAAATATATATTCGCGAAACGAAGAAAACATGTGGAGATGGAACACGTAAGCATCAACGTCAATTGACACAAAAGTGTCGCAAAAGCGGTAGAAGAAGACAGTAAAAGCGGAAGAAGAAGACGAATACCATGTTCTAAAAATTGCATTAAATTTAAGGCAGGTAATAAATCCCCAACGAATGCAAGGGATATACGCTAAACCAAAACTGCAACATCGTTTCATAATAGTGTCACAACAGAGTCGCTGTCAAAAACAAATGAAAAAAGGTTATAACAGGTTAAATAATAAATGAAAAATGAGCAACATACTTAATTTTGCGGTAAGGCGTTCGTCAAATTTGGTAAAGTCACACTGGTTCCGAGTACTGCAAGGTACGCCACAGACTTCAGGAGTAAACCTTAAGCCGCCAAATGTGTTCAATTTTAAAAACCTTTGTACCAAACCCTACGATCTCAACACAAAGCCGACTAAGGACATTGTTTTGTTCAAGTACGAAAATCCCAAATTTTATAATGTGCTCAATGTGTTTGCTATATGCCAATTTGTGTTTTGGACGTATCTTTCACACTTTGCATTCACAAAATTGAAGGATGCACCTGTTGATCCAAATCCTAATGCCGACTTAAAGTGGTATCAACGCATAAACCTCGGCGATAATAAGTACAGAAATGGCATTACAATATGTTGCTTCGCTA
Organism: Phortica okadai; assembly: GCA_034638295.1. Classification (NCBI taxonomy): domain Eukaryota; kingdom Metazoa; phylum Arthropoda; class Insecta; order Diptera; family Drosophilidae; genus Phortica; species Phortica okadai. Next base: position 9,242,968 of record CM067851.1, read on the forward strand.
TTGGTATGTAGTCCATAGTGAAATCCTGAACTATTCAGACTCTAATATACATATGTTTGTCCAACAGGTTATGGCATATTACTAGTCGCTTGGACTTTTACTCTGCGCTCAGTACGTTTTTTAATACTGCGAAAAGGTGGTAACGATGTCTCGTTTGTTACCTATGGTCCCTTTAACAAGAACCGAATAATGACCGTGCCGCTCAAGTGTATTTCGGCGGAGCAATCTCGAGAGATGGCTCGTGTCCAGCTGCCCATAAAAATTAAAGGAAAAACGCTCTTCTATGTGCTCGATATGCGCGGTGAATTCCGCAATCCACAGTTGTTTGACTATACGGCAGGTCTTAAACGTCGCATTTAATGTAACAGTTTGTAGTTCTATTTCAAATACAAGATTTATTTAATGTAAATAATAAAATTTTTCCTTTAAACTAGTCATAAACTAAGTGTTTTGTTTTATATCAGTAAACATTTTCCGGTTTTTGGGTCAAGAGCAAACCGAAACGTTTTTTAATTGTCAGACGCTGACGTGAAAATTTGTCCTCCGGTGTAAAGCGTGCTGGATGCGCCGAGATTGTGGGCTGACCATCATCAGTGCGTTTCTATAGTAAACAGAAATTTAACTAATTAACAACAGCATACATATTTGTAACGTACATTATTTACCTTTAATGTGTAAACGCGTTCACCGTTTTCATTCAAAGTATACATGAGATACATTTTGTTTAAGAAATTAATACACTTTTTCTAAAAAAAACAAAACGTAGACCGTAAACACGTGCGCAAGTTAGAGAGACTGAAGATTAGTTGATAGCTCTGACATAGAGCTGTAAGACTATCGACGATAGTATCGATATTATCGATGTATGAAAACCATAGTACCAAAGTTGTACACTTTGTGGCGCTCGTACGCCTAAACTATTAGACCTACGAAAAAAAAGGTTAGAATATAATTTGTTGGAAATATCTTCTAGTTTAATTTAGTTTAGATGTTTTTGCCATAAAATTAGCCAAAATGGAGATATGGTCAAAAAAGTGATTTTGGTGATTATGGCATATTACTAGTCGCTTGGACTTTTACTCTGCGCTCAGTACGTTTTTTAATACTGCGAAAAGGTGGTAATGATGTCTCGTTTGTTACCTATGGTCCTATGGTCGTTTGTTACCTATGGCAGTTGTAGAAGGTCGCAAAGTGGAAATGCGGAAAGAGCAGCCCAAAATCCATATAGATGCCAATTTTCAAAACTCCCGCAAAACTTTCCAGGTAACCATTTTTTACGACCAAATGACTGGACTAAAAGCAAAAAAAAAAATTTTATTTGTTTATAAAATTTTTAGCAAATGATTCAGAGGGAATCTTTTCATGTGTTTTCTTTAAAAGGTAACTTCGTCATGGCTCATTCAAAAAGCTCTGGATTCCGAGGTGTGGGCTTTTTTTGTATGTGCTCTGGATGGACTTAGTGCTCGGTGTAAGATATGTTCGCATTCATATCGTACCAGCGGTAACACGTCAAATTTGAAAGACCATCTAACGAGGAAGCTCCCGGACCATAAATCTGCTGCAGTTCCTCAGACCAAAATAACCACATGGTTTGTGAGCGCCAAGACGTATGAGGCCACATCAAAGCGTAAGATTGATACCGATCGGGCAGTGGCAAAAATGATCACCGCGGACATTCAACCCATTTCCACTGTGAAAAGTGAGGGCTTTGTAAATCTCTTGAGATGTTTGGATCCAAGGTACACAGTACCCAGTCGTTATCAGATTCGTGATATTTATATCAAGGACATACTCATAAATTATGCGTAGCCATTACGAATTGTTTGGGGACGTCCATAAATTACGTGAGGTTTTTTCTAGAAATTTAGACCCATACCCCCTCTTGGTGAGATTTAGTGAGATTTTGACGAACCCCTCCCTCTGAATCTCACATGAGATTTTGCTAAAAATTTGATAAAAAAATTAAATATATTTTTTTTTTGCTTAAATTTTTGAAAAAAAAAATGGTAAACTAGTGAATTAATAAACTCACATGAGATGTCCGATGAATCCCCCTTCCCTTAAGTGAGATTTGGTGAGATTTTGCTGAACCCCCCTTCCGCTAATTTTATCTCACGTAATTTATGGACGTCCCCTTTAAACCAAAACAAAAATTGTTTGCACTTGGTCGATAGTATCGATAATATCTCTAATATGGTTTAGAGTATCACCATCGAAAACATCGAATGGCTACACTATTGATGTTTTTACAGCTCTACTCTGATAACATATTGGCATCAGTGCTGCCACTTTTTATATTCTTTGAAGAATTATGAATGGCCAATAATGTTGCCAATGTGTGTAAATAACAATCCTTCAAATGTTAAAATTTTGGGAGTTTACTTTGGCACAATGCTGAGACATAAAGCCATATTAAGTATGAATTTAAAAAAAGTAAAAAGTTTCTAGTTAGATGAAAGTCAATTGAAGGATGAAAAGGGTTTTTTGTGTCTGTTCCTAATATGCTGTGACTCAATATTAAATATACATAGTTTCAGTTTCAAAATCATACTTTTATGAATAATTATTTTGTAAAATAAAAATTCAAAACATCTTAAAGTTGAATCATCTATCAGCAAATATGCGTTTATAGTTTACTAATTTTTAATCTCGTTCGGAATAACATTCGCATATTTAAAATTTAAGTTGTTTGTAACTGCTAACACACCAGTAGTGACACTTTTGCTTTTTGTTAAAAAAGAAAAATTTCGTATTTAAATTGCCATTCTTCATATTACTATATTAGGGGTATGGCGACCAACAAATTAGATAAACTCTCGAAGCAAGCCATAAGAGAGCAGCAAAAGCGCATTAAACCCGGCGAATGTGAAAAATTCGTAAGACTTGTCATTGACAACAATTTACTTCAAACCGCGATTGGATCAGATTTTCTCGCAGAACTTACGTTTGCGCAGATCAAGTATGAAATACGCCGCTTGCCCGAAGCTAATTGCATTATTTGGGAACGCAGCGTTGGACAACTAACGCTCGACATAAACACAGCCGAGTTGTGTGAAGAATGGAAAGAGGAAAACCAAGTTGTGCGCATAGTCACCGTTAACGAGTTGCAACGAGCGCTTAAAAGTTCAAACTTAATGGAATTCGGTACAATGCTGCGCAATACATATCCCATGCTTAACCATACTATCATAATACCGCGCCAGAAGGATAAACAAGGCCAGCTGTTGTCTGCGGTTATCGAACTGCAGGTGATGTATCAAATTAATGTTATCCAAGCAAAATTTGAGGCACGGGAATTAGTAAATCATCTACGACGCTTTACTAAATCAATTGCTGAGGCGCCCTACAAAAAGCAACGTTCAGAAATTATGGGTAATTTTAAAAATTATTTAGCTAATGACAAGAAACAATGCGTACGGGTCGAGAATGGCAACGGTTATGGGCGACTGTGGCAGCAACATTTGAACCGTTTGCCTTTAGTTACTTTGGAGGTAGCTGAATCGATAATAGCACAATACCCGTGTCCTAAAAAGCTGTTGGAGCACTTAGAGCGCGATCCTACTGCAGTAGCGACTTTGGCTGATCTTAAGATTATGAGAAATGGTCCACAGCCGTTGAAGACTGATCGTCGTATTGGCAATGTCCTTGCTGGCAAACTCTACAATCTGTACAATGCACGTAATCCAAATACACAGTTGTAGACGATTGATACAGCTTATATTTTATCAATTACAATTAATTTTTACAATATTTTTTTCATACTTAATAAAGTTAACATATATATAATTGCTAAAATTGATTAAGTTTTTTGTTTTGTTTTAAAGTTAAAAAAATCACAATATATTTGCATATTCCATAAATTTTGTTTATCGTTTTTGACGAGTCGGCGAACTCTACGAATCGTTCGCGTTTCCTAATTGAAAAATGGTTTATTACAAGTAAGAAGTGAAGGTGTGGAGTATTCATATTGCTAAGAATTTGAAACGATGATGGATATACAAAAGATGCACTGTACGCCTATGGCTTAAAATGGTCGTATATATAAATATTGGCGTCTATATTTACATACATACCAATGAATGGATGTCGAGTACACTAATTAACAGCTACAAATTTATGTATGCGTAATTTCGCTAAATCAAATTTAATGACTGAAGATAATTGAATAGTGAAGCATAAGTTATTTAAGAAAAATTTTATGTTTAAACAGAAAGAAAATAATGTTAGACAACAAAACCAAAAAGGAAAAAGCGCCTGCAAAATATCACACCAACGTCGCTATGATCGTGCCCAATGCCCATGTTCAGTCTGTGTCAAGATCGAATTCACAGCGTTGCCAGAATACGTGTGAATCCTAAGCACGCTGAGACACACGTCTGACCTAGTCCCCAGATCATTGCATAGATTGGTGACATAGGTAAACTTGAGGCACGATGTACAAAAGCGATGACTGCGCTGCTGATGATACCACTTGTCGCTGGGGAAAGGAAACCCATAACAAGAATCAATATCGAGAAGAATCGACCGAATTTATGTTTACGCAACGTTACGAACGCGACAAGTGCTGCGCACGTATGTATGAATATGGAGGAGAAGAGCGCCCATAAAAATATGTGATACCACATATCGCGAAATGTTTTAAGTCGACTTTGGCCACGAAAACCCATGACGTCGCCAATAGTAATGGTGTCCAACTCATCTGCATCATCGAGATCGGACAACATTACAAGACGTAGGCTTATTAGCGACGTGATGATGAATTTGGCGTTTGTTTGTATAATGATTTTAATTTTTACTATATGAATGTGGCGTATTTCTTTACATAAAGAGGAGGCACAGACTTTTTCCTGGAAGTTAATGCGGCTCTTATTGCTCAGCGGCTGTTTATTGCTTATCAGTTGACTATTGGTTATTTGTATTAAGCAATATCTTGTATTGCTGATATGACATCCACAATATTTTGAGGTTCCCTGATGTGTTGTCGTAATCGTAGGCGCTACTATGCATTATAATAGATTGGCCTAAAAAAAAAAATACAAACATATAATAATTTGTATGATTCATTTCAATTTTCAAGTTTAATAGCAAAAGTTTACCTTCGGTCCTTTGGCTGCGCCCTCAAGACGTCTTTGGTCTTTATAAGCAGATGGAAGAGAGGTGTTGGCCGCCGACCATTTGATTTTTGGCTCTACACACTGTCGGCAAGAACACCTCTTATTGTCAAGTTAGTATCCTAATACTTGGCAAATCTTTTGATCTCGTTATTCAAAGCATGTAAATTCCTTTGTTTTCTTTATTTTTCATTTTTGTTTGTGTTAATTTGATCGATTATGTGCCAATTGTTTTATATTTGGCATAAGATATTCACGCACACTGTGCTAAAACTAATTCATGCACCTAAACTAATTCACACACTCTCAGTAATTAGTTTCGTTATTATTAAGCTTAATTTTTATTTATATTTTTTTTTTCGTTTCGGCCGCCCTCGCGCGACTTCTCACCTTTTGACGAATGAATTTTTAGCAGTGCTACCAACTCTCAAAAATTTTTTTCCTTAAACTCCAACCAAAAACGCCTAAAATCCCTAAAATTACTGGAAAATTCCCCTAAATGAATATTATTGGGCCCTGCTCCGGTTTTCATTTTCCCAAAAATTTTACAATTTCGACCTAAATTCGTAAAAGTAAATGCTTCCATATTTGTAAAACGAAATTTTTATAGAATTAAAAATGGCAACTTTGGATTTTACAATTTCAAGAGTAAATTTTCATCGATGATGTATGCTAATAACCCAGTCGTTAACTATCATTTCAAATGAAGTTTATGTAAAGCACCAAAACTAGAATAGTTAAAGTGGAGCAAGTTGAGAAAATACCCAAAAAAAAAATTAAAATCCCTTTCGGCTCTTTTAACTCCTAAAATTAAGAGCGTAATTGGCAACCGTGATTTTTAGTTACAACTAAGGATGGGCGGCACGAAATATTTTAAAAAATCACAACAATGAACAGTTCTCTGAAATCGTAACACACATCACATTTCACAATAAACTGTGAATTCCTTATTTTCTTAATTAAAAATTATGAAATACAGTTAAAAAAACAATCCATCTAGATGACGATAAACAAGTATATTTGATTTCAAAAATATTGAAAATATTTAATGTTTTATTTATATAAAGGGACGTCCATAAATTTAATTAATGGTGAGTCATTCTCATGTGAACTGGAGAGGTGTGTAAATTTCAAGGAAAAACTTTACTTTATGGACGTTCCCTCAAAAATCAAATGTGATCTCAAATTAGAGATATCCCAATCACAAAAGACTGATTTTTAAAAAATCACGATATCGTGCATCCCTAATGGCAACTCTCTAAATTAAATGTCAATTTTCCAGTTGAGCCAGGTTTTTGGTAAACAAAAGGTTATGTATGAAGTCACCACCATCCCAAACTACAGCAAAACAATATTGACACATTTAACTTGATCTGGCAGCTCAGCGTCAAAAAAGGAAAGAAGAAGACAAAGGCAAATAAAAAGAACTGGCTAGCTCTATGTTCACTTGCAATTATATCGGGATTTAGGATATTTTATTTGACAAAATATCTGCACCTCATTACGTTCGTGAATGGTGAGAAGTCGCGCGAGGGCGGCCGAAGCGAAAAGTCTTATCCACTTTTAATTTAATTTGATTTTAATAATTAATACGTTGGATTATTTTTGTTAAAAAATTCTTAAAATGAATAAAGAAGAGGATTATGCCAGCGATAGTGATCAAAGCGACGAAGATTTTTGTGTGGAAAAGGCAGCCGGCGAATCGTGTAGCGAAGTAGAGAGCGAAGATAGTGAAGCGTCAAACAGTGAACAAGATGATGATGATGGAGAACAATCAGGAAAGGGAAGAAAAACCCCCAAAAAGAATAGATCAAAAACCGTTAAACCAGACAAGGAAACGGAAATCATAGAGGGAAGTACTAGACGTTGCACAAGACAAACGGATACTGAACGAAACGGCAAAATCAATACTGCGCATGAAAAAGATGAACTAGAATCTGACGAAGAGACAGAAAAATCACGCACTGATGCGCTTTGGGCAGATTTTCTTGGGGAAGTAAATACTAGCAAAGCAAACAAACCTCAGGCAAAAGTTGAACAGGCCACCGCTTCTGAAAAACCTGCCAACATTAACAGTAAACCGGAGATTAACCAACAAGAAGATGCAAAAAATGCAAAAAAACCTAAGGAACAGACAATCGTTGAGATCTTGGACTTTGCTGGCGAGGCGGTTTGTGTGGAGAAGACTTTAAGCAAGGATAGCGTCAAAGAGAACAAAACGAACCCAACACCGAGTCGGCTTACAACTGTAACAGCATCAACAACACGTGCCGGGCTTGGCGGACTTAAACGTCCTGCGCTAACTGGTGCTCCAAGCGCAGGCGGTGGAGGCGGTCTAGGTTCCATATTGAACCAACTAGGCAAAAAGAAGAAAATGTCTGTGCTTGAAAAATCGCAACTGGATTGGAAGAGCTTCAAACAGGATGAGGGCATAGACGAAGAGTTGCAAACTTTCAATAAAGGCAAAGATGGGTAAGATTTATTTATTAATTTTTTTTATAACAAATAATTTAATTACCGTATTTTTTGCAGCTTTCTGGAGCGTCAGGACTTTTTACAGCGTACGGACCTGCGTCAATTCGAGATCGAAAAGAGTTTGCGCCAAACAAGACGCCAAAATTGAGCAAAATCACTTGTCCATTAAATGCAGCACATTCGTACTCTATTCTTATAATAGTTATTATACATAGTTAGTTTTATGTCAGCGCATGCCGTAAATCTATCAACATATTATTTTTAATATTATTATATACACAAATGTCGCCATTTTATACCATATACACTATACCATAACTTAATTACATTCATTATTTACAAACCATAACAATGATTATTTGAAGCAACAAAAATTCAATAATGTAACAAAGCTGCAAAATAAATGCAATTATTATGCGTATATTTGTAAAATTTTAGCAACTGCTGCAAAAGCTTTAAATGCAACAAAGCTTGCTTGAAAAAAAAGAGTAAAACTACAAACAATCGTTAACATTTGAACGCATCTTGCAGGCAAGCTTAAACACAGCTGCTCGAGTCGCTGCGCTGTGCTGCGCTGTTTCAGCTCGATGGTTTGTTAGCCAAAAACTTGTCAAGACGATCACTTCATACTCAGTTGAATTTCGTACACGAGCGTTGAAACTTCGTCGCAACGCGCATGCGCTCTCAAACGTAGAAGAACGCTTTTTTGAATCGAACGTTCAAAAAAGTGAAAAGTTTCGTTGATAAGCAACAGACATAAGTAAAGGCAACGCTTTTGTGTGTGTTACACATTTTGTCTGCAGCATTTGTGTGAATTGATTAATAAAAGTGGTAATAAATGATGTATTAGTTTGCTTAGCATAATGCATATTCTGTTTGTTTATTAGCTGCCATTTAATACAGTTCGATTCAATTGCATTGAACGTGTAATTCTTATGATTGTTGTATGTGTCACGCGTGAGCAATAATTTAAATTATGATAATATTGCAATAAGTATTAAATAATAAGTTTATATGGCTTGGTGAAAGTGTGTTAACGACTAAACGACCAAAGCGTTTCAAAAGCTAAGTGAATACAAAAAAAGAAACAACAACGACAAAAAAAACGTGAATTTGTGCGACAACGTAATAAAAACGAGAAGAAATAAAAATTAAATAAAATATTCATCCTGTTTTGTGCATTGCATTTGTTGCATTCGCTTATAATTTTATAATAATAAGGTTCAGAAACCAATATAGAAAAAAAAGGTTTGTGCCAAAACTGTATTCTTTTGTACGTATTGCAACATAAAAAGTTTTGCGCAAGTTTGACGCTTAAGTCTTTTGATTTTAAATTGGCGTTCATTGCATGTGGTCAGTTGCGCAGCAAGTTTAAGTTGCATGCTGCTGGCTGTGTATATGTGTTTGTAATAATATGTGTTTTAGCAAAAAAAAAAAACAAGACACAAAAAAATTAGACATGTTTGTTTTTTTTTATTTCAAGCTTGTTTGTTTGAAAGCATTGCATTGCATACACATTGCGCAGCGCAGAACAAATTGTAAAGTCGTCAAGTCAAATATACCCCAAGTCGCTTTATGGCAGTTGTAGAACATAAAACGAACTTGTTTTTTCTACATTAATTATGTTTCAGGTCTTCTTGTTCATGTGCAGTAAACACTTCCCTCTTTCATTACAAAAATAAAAGTCGTTTAATACAAGGTTAAATGTAATGCAATTGTTTGCCTTGATGCCTTGAAAAACAGAAGACTCTGGCAACAAACTTGTTGCTCTCTTTATTGTTTTTGGGCAGTTTGTTTTCACTCTTGAACACTTGTCATGAAATATGTTTGCAATTTTATGTTATTAAATATAATTAAAAAAAAAAAAAACAGACTTAACATAAGTAAATCAACTAAAATTACACAAAAGTAGCTCTTTTAATGCCGCAAATGCACGCAAATGTGGTCAAGGTCGCTGAAACCATTTTTCATTTCTTTTAACTTATTTGGCTCTTCTTCTTTTTTGGTTTATACTTAATTGTTTTTTTTTTATGTCACATGAGATTAGTTAACAATAATAAAACAAAAAGAAACAAAAAACGAAAAATATTTTTTGGACAAAACAAAAAAATCAGAAAAACAATCAATTTAAAAAGAAGACGTGTAACACAGCAAATAAATCAAGATGTTACAAAGGCGTAAATAAACATGTTCATGCTTGGTAATTGTTGTTGTTGGTTGCCCACACACAAAAATTTTTACTTTTAATGTTTGTGGAATTTCTTATATTTGTTTTTTTTTTCACGAAATTTTGATTTTTTTTTTTTAATTTCCTTTAACTTTTGCCTAAAATTTTAAATTGTGTTATGTGCACAATATTTTCTAATGCAAAAAAAAAAAAAAAAATCAATTATTAACAAAAGGAAGACTTCAGCATTTTGTTGTTTGCGAATTGTGTTGTAACACTTCTTCTTGTGTTCGTCTGTGTGCGTATGTGTGTGTCATTATTAAATAATTTGATTAATTGTTTAGACTTTGTGCGACATACAAAAAATATGTTCAACACTTCTTCTTTTTTGTACTTTATTCATCGTTTGAATTTTATTTTTAAATAATAAATGTTTTTTTTTTTTGCTATTTTCTTTTGAAATCTTTGTTTTGTTACCCACGTAATTGAAAGCGAAACGTGTTTGAGATTTATTAGCTCGCAGCGTTTACAAAGATATCAAGATGCTTAAATCTCAACATTAAAGTGAGTGTCATTTGCTTGAATGCTCGGCGCGCTTCAATCAAATGAAGTAATTGTATTTCTTCTTAAAACAAAAAAAAAAAAAAAAAAAATTAAATCAAAAAAATAAAATTTTGTTTAAATTACATTAAATGGTTCATGCTTCTTAAACATGAGCTAAGAAAAAAAAAAAATAGTATATAATGAGTTATAAGCACGTTAATTGTACGAAAGACTTAACTAACGAACTTGTTTGTTTTTGACCGAAATGAAAAAAATGTATAAAATTTAGTTTCAAAAATAATAAATGGAACTATAGTTTTGGAGATCTCGTGATGTGAGAGGGAGTGAGTCTTTGGTATTTCATTTATATGTATGTATGCAGCTGGGGGTAACTAATTGGAAAAAGTAAAAATTACTTTTAGTACACTTCATCAATGACTTCCACTTTCTTCATCAATGGAGTTCATCCCTCATCCATAAGATAAACCATAGTTTTTTTTGCATACTTTTACATCATATTGATTCAATATTTTACACTGAACACATGCAAGATTTCTTGCCTAATTAATTGTCTCAATCAAATTTGAAATTCGAGCAGAATACCGTCCATAAAACTTATTTGTCTCATATATTTATGAGACCTGTAATTCCTTTGAGATTATATCTTTATTTTTTTTTAGAAATCTTTTAAAACAAAAGAAAGGCTCATGTAACAGTTTTGTTTTCAATTCGTTGTCATCTGTATATACATACATATATGTAAGTATGAATGAATACATGTGATATACATAAACAAAATTTTTTTTTTTTTTGTGTGAAGAATAAATAAGTTTTGACTTTAAAGTGAAATATCTTTTTCAAGCAAAGCAATAACTTTCTTGTTACATTTGACACTTTACAATTGTAAATTGTAAATCGCCGCCGCGTCTAAACGAACGACTTGAAAAACGAACTTGACATTAAATTGTTTTTTTTTGTCTCGTTTTGTGTTTTCTCGTTTCTATCGCTCCATTTTTGTTATTGTCGTTTTTTCGTTTAGTTTTATCACATAAATTTACCGAACATACGAAATGATATGAATCAGAAATTAACCAATTCGCATAAAAACGAAAGACTTAAGCAACAAACTTGCTGCTAACATTTTCAACTTTTCAACTTCTCTTATTTGGTTTTGGTTTTGTTGTTGTTTTTGTTGTTATTTTTATTTAAAATGTATATTTCACAATCATAATGCTCTAAAAATGACACATTAGTATGGCTCGAATAGTTTTTTTGGTCGTTGTTTCTTTTTTTTGCGAACTTCATTTTCGCGCTTTCTTTGGCGCTTATTGTAACGCAAAACAAAAATAGCTGCTAAACGCAAACGAAAGAGAAGTAAGGCAAATCAGTTGGAAACGTTGAAGAAAAAGAAAAATAAATATTATAACTAAGACGGCAAACATGCAATAAATAACGGTCAATACTAAATGGTTGCGAATATTGAACAAAAAAAAAAAAAAAAAAAAAACATGTATATAAACACAATATAAGTAAAACAAAGCCTTGTCTCTTATATTAAAAATGGTGTGCTAAAGATGCGAGGCAATGATTTTGCATCTGTCTGAGATATTTTTTATGCATTGTTTAAAGGGCTAACTGTTTGTATATATGTACATAAGTACACACATACAAAGTATGTCACTTTACTTTCTCTGCTTGCATGTGTGCGTGCGTGTGTGTGTGTGCTTTTTTGACCGGCCGTGCTCCAAAACTTTTCAGAAATCGAGTAAAAAAAAAAATCAACAAATACATATTTCGATCGTTCGTTCGATTGACTCTGTGATTATTTCGAAATTTCGTTTTTCCAAAATTGTTGCTGCTTGCAAAATATCTGGAATGTTGTTGTCGTTGCGCGTTTACCCAAAAGCGGTTTTCGTTGCTATGTATTTTTTTATTCGCGAATATTTTGTTGTTGCTGTATCTCTTCTTGTGCGTCACAGATTTGCGTTCAATGCGGCGGTGTTGTTTGGTTTTTTTTGTTGTTGCTCCACGACGGCGAGCAAATGAGGCGTTTTATGTTGCAGCAGCATTGCAGTCGTCTTCAATGTTGTTGCTGTTGTTGTTGTTGCTGCTGCTGCTGCTTTTCTGCCAATGTGCAATACAAGCATAAACAATCGTTTGTACTTTCGTTTTTGGCGCATTCAACTTCAAGCAAAACAAGAAACGAACGACGAACGACGAACGAAGAAACAAGCTTGTTGCAGTGAAATGTTTGCATCGGTAACGGCTTAAAACAACAACAATAACAACAACCACAACAACATAAACGACACCAACACCTAAGAGCAATTACGTTTTCAAGCAAACAGTGCCAGTGGCAGCCAAATACACACACACACACACATACTATTACATACACAACATTGCAGTATTTGTTTGTTCGTTCATTGCTTCGTTCATTGATTCATTGTTTCGTTCGCTCACTGAGCATTTTTATTTTGCTATAAAATTACATAAACTCAAATAGTGCAAGTGAAAAAAAAAAAAAAAATGCAAAGAAAGCTCGTTTCAAACATACATACAAACATATCGGTTTGATAGTCTTGGAATTTGGAATTTACAATTTATGTCATAAGTTATTGTTGTGCATTTGCACTTGAGTTGAAAATGCGCTAAAGCAAAGAGGAAGTAAACATGCAATTGTCATTTGAACTATCAGCATTTGATTATTGAAAGACATTTTTTGTTGCAAAAGTTGGCTAAAAGACTTTGCTTCTATGCCAAGTTTAGTTTTATTATGCTTAAACTATTCAAACATTTTTTGCACAATAATTTCAGTCTGGAAAAGTGAACTTTAACGCATTTGAGTAAATATAATTTCATTTCTTACTTTAGGTGCAAGTTATGCTTTATGCGTTCGTTAGTTCACCGTTGGTTAAAGTTATTTAACGGAAAATTTATAAGAGTAGCAAGAAAAGTCGCAACATTTGACGTCGAGTATGAAAAGTCAAAGTTAACAAAGTGTAGTTTTAAGTAACACACACGCAACTAAACACCCTACAGACTTTTCGAAGCGCATATGGCTGACCATAGAAACTCGTACTTTATAGTTAAATGTTTGTATTGCACATGAGACAAGCAAATGTACGATTATGTGTGTGTAGGGTGAAAGAAAGAGACACCCGAAAGTGTACAAAGTGCTTTGAAATTCTGAAACTTTTATTTCATTCATTAAATTTTATGTGTCATAGAAGTAAAAGGGTCACACAAGAGTTGAAAGGCTAAAAAAAATTTAATGGGTGAATCAAAAAACAAAAAACTAAATTTAATAAACAAAAAATTGTATTATATAACATAAAAATAAATGCTGAGACTTGTAAGCGTTTTGCTTTAAAGTTCTTGAACAAACAAAAATGCACAACGGAAAGCAACAGAAACCCGAAAAGTGAAAGCCTACAAAGCCATGGCTTAATTAATGATTTTTATTTAAACTTTGTTTTCGAACGAAAACTGTTGGCGTGACCAATAAAATCCAACAACCACGAAAGTCACTTGCTCGTTCACTCACTCACTCACACACACACATTTACACACTCGCGCACATGCCCACTTACATATACACCGTTACTTATTCACTTGCATGTTCAGTTATTTCTTTACTCAATCGGTCAGTCAGTCGGCCAAATGATTTTAATCAATTATACGCCATGTCTGTTCCTGCATAACGCTTCATTTCAGTCAATTGTTTATAACTATTACAAAACACTGACCATGCGCACAGCCGTTGTCATATGGCGTGCCAATAAAAATTGTTGTTGTTTGTTATTTATTTTTTTTTTTGGCAATTGTACGTGTAACGCATAGACGATTTACAAATACTTATTTACATTACGATTTAATTAGCAATGAGGTAAACAAAATATACGAGCGATCATCTCATAATTTATGCGTTTGATAGCAAAACTGTTAGGAAACATTTGTTTGACATTAATATTTAACAAAAAAATGTTTGCAAGTAGCATTTGTATAAAATAAATCAAACATATTGACGTTAAAGCCATGAAGCGAATTTGGGCATTTGCGATTCTATTCTGGCAAGTCTATTAACATCAACAGCTGTTAAAATATTGTACTATTTACATAGAATAGAATGTTCATATTAACTGTGCCAAAAAGAATTTCCATAAAAGGGCCTCAATTTTGAATGAAAATTGAAAAACAGAAACAATTTTAATACAAACTAAAATACAACTTTTGCAATTACTGAAAGGCAGGTCAGGAACTTCATCGTCTGGAATATTTTTCAGCGAGGCATTGAAATCAATGTTTTTTTATATATTAGCGAACTTTTTATTGATTATAATTAAAATAGGTATTTTTAAAGTTTTTGTATTTTTATATTTCTGTAGACATAAAAAGTTAAAATGCAAAGTTTGAAATCTCTAAGATCGTCGCTCATATAACTTTACTGATTCTTAAAAGTTTTTTTTAACTAAAGAAAAGTTCAATAGACACTGCACGCGCTTGCTTGGACTTTGATGTCAACACATTTCACGACGAAGCATAAAATTTTATGTTTTACAGTATAACCATAAAGATTTATAATATTTAAAAAAAGTAAATGATTAATTTTAATTTTCAAAGCACTTAAAGACACATTAAAGAGTTCTATTGCGTCTGTAAAATAGTTAGAAAAAAAACCGAGGGTCGTAGGCTATTAAACTTTGATTGTGTTGTAGTTATTGACAAGGCTTGGTTTGTTTTTGTGTTGGTTTTTTATTTTTTTTGTACTCTTGAAGCGCACTTCAAGTCAAATCAAATCTTGCGCAATTATGGCACAAACAATCAAAACTTCAACAATACGGTTTTTTCCAATTTGTTCGCCTTGAACTTGACCATGTCTGAGAAGAAAAGATTTTCGGCAATCATTGTTCATTCAATATCATCTGCAATTGTTGTTGTTGTTGTTGTTGTTGTATAAGTACTCTTTCTGTTGTACTTAACAATTAAAGCCGAGAAACAAAAACACAGCAATATTATTGTGTATTTTTTGTTCATTGTTGTTTTTCTGCAATTTATTTACTATGAGCATTTTGTTTTTGCTTTGCTCTTTGTTTGACAAACGCTTTGATTATCATTGCTTCGCATCTTTTTTGTTTTCAATTGGTTTGTTATTATTTTTTTGTCGCCAAATGCGTATTTAATCGTTGTTCAATGACTGCAGCTAATTTATTTACTTTTTTTGTGCTATAATAATTTTATTGAAAAATATTAATGATATATTAAAAATTCCATAATGTTTATCAATTTTATCATATAATAATCAATAAAATTTTTATATAAAAATCATTTGAATGCTAATTTTTCGCATTTTTCTTATGTGCTTAGCATGCTTCTAACGATGGCTTGTATCAAGATACAATATGGTAACGCATGACGAACGAAAGATTTCCGGCCCCTTAGGCTCTCTGTTGTTAACAATTGAAACTTATGTTAGCGCGTGTCTTCTTTTTGAAAGGTCAGCACATTTTTTTTTATGTTCGAATGTTTGAAATATCTTTCGAAATGAGCTTTTAAAAATATGCCTAATAAAGCAGTTACCCGCATCTAACATGCTCAATTAGAGCGACTTAAAATACTTAGTTTTATTTTAACAATCTAAAAAAGTTGTTTATACAATTCAAACAAGACTGTTGCACTGCCTTGAACCTCTTGTTGTTGTCGTTGCATATCAAAACGATTTTTTAATTACAGCAACTATGTTGTATATCTAAAACCGATTTAGTTGTTGCTTGTAATATACGAAAAAAATGTTGACTAATCAGATTAAGAAAATCAGAATAAATTAAAAAAAGACAAAACCAAGTCAAACATAACTAATAAGTGAAGTTATAGACGCGATCAGCGGTTATGTAATATTTTGGTCTGGTGTCTAGAGGTTGTAGTAATTATATGGGGAATTTTCCAGCTTTTAGAAAGAGAAATTCAAGATGCGACGACAGAGGGACAAAATGACACACTTTCCATAGTTGATTACCATTGACATACAGTTCTTCAAATTACATATGCTCCATATGTGTAGGGTGTAGATAAATGTTGTGCTAGCGTGAAGTAATATTCGTCATGGTCGATTAATGCAGAAACTGTTGCAATTATTATGAATGAAATCATACATAAATATTTATATGAATTTCGAATTTCGATTTAAAGAAGTAATTGTGAAATAAAATTGTGCAAAGTGATGAATAAAAGAAGATGTAATGAACTTGAAAGACAGTTCACATGAAAGTTCTGCCAAATATACAATTATTGAGTTGAGTAAAAATCAAGTGAGCTTCTTCCAATGAGCACCAAAATGGTACAACATTGTTTGCCTAAGTTGTCAAAAGTATTTGATTTATTTCTTCAGCGTTTATCACAGAATTTTGTCATTTGACCCTTGTGTGTTTGTGTGTGTGTGCGTGTGTCAGTACTTAACACTTTTGATGAATGATTTGTCTTAGTGAATGCGTACAACAACTTTTTGCTGACACTGTACTTATTTCGGAAAAACAAAAACAAAATAATAAAAAAAAAAATAAATTTTTCGAATATTTAAAAAGTTGCCAGAACATTTATTATAATGGTTTGCTTTTTATGCGTTGTTTTTGTTTTAATTTTTTTTTTTTGTCCAACTAAACGCTCGATTAAGCCACTTGACTACATTTGTAGATACGTACGTTTTGATTGCTAGCCAAAATTCTATAAAGGGCGCAGACAGCTAAGCGACAAGCTTAAGTCAGCCACACGCAGCGCACAGCAGCACAAGTGGTCATCATTTGAACTAAAAATCTTGTGCATAAAACAAAAATAAAAAATAAATACAAATTTTTTCTTTCGTATTTGTTTTCTTTTTATAGCAAAATGTCACGAATATACGGTTTATTGCTCCTAAGTTGTGTGTCATGCACATTTGCAGCTGATATTCTAATGGTCACAATGGGCGGCACCAAGTCACATAAGATACCATTTTGGGAATTAGCCAAAGGATTGATTGCCAGGTGAGTGCTTTTTCAATATTTGTAAACGATGACACGAACTCACGAAGGATTTGATTGCCTCGCATTTGTGCATAAAATTAAAAAAACAGTATTATATTAACCTTTGTTACATAGTGCTACACAGCACATATGGCCTGTTTTGTTTTTCTCTGAAAAGTGATGAACTTTCATGCAATTTTTCAATAATAAAACAGTTCCACACAAATGACGCAGTATTCAAGTCGGTCGTTAAGTTGTGTCTATTCATTGCATTAAAAACAAAACATGTAATTCATCAAAAGGCAAACGTCAACGTTCAACGTCCATTGTGGCACAAAGCCCAAAATGGCTTTAAGATTAATGTGCAGTGAAGCCTTTTTGTCACGTTTGCTTTGTCACAAAGAAGCAAATGTTCTTTGACAATGGCTATGCGAACAATTGGCATATGCACAGAAATGCAGAGTTAGTCATTTTGTGCGCAATTTTTTCCATTTTTTATTTGTTTATTAATCATGCAATAACACATTTCTTTTGTGCTCAGTTTCATTGAACTTGAAGAACGTTTTTTGTATTTGATTTTTGTCGCATTATTTATTTACAGAGGTCACAACATCACGTTCCTTAGTGGTTTTCCATCCGACTTTCATATGAATGGCCTGCACGAAGTAACGCCTTCTGGCCTCGTCGACTACATACAAAACTACACGAATTGGGATTTGTTGGGCGCGCGCATGTCCGGTGAGATGCCCCTGAAGCCATGGGATGGCATACGCTATGGTTTTGAGGTGAGTCTCATTCTGAACAATCACATTGGTAATTGGTTTGTTAATGTTGATTTAATTGAGCGTTGAAGTCAACTCAATCATTGGGATATACTTTCAAGTGTGCTTCCCTTTTTGTAGTTGTTTTGCTGAAGCTTGTAATATCATTTGCGCAATTAGTGTTTTGTTTTATATATACATATAATGAGCACAACATTTATCTATTCGGCTGAACACATGAGTTTCGACATGTGAAATCGACAAACGAGTACAAAGTCGCAAATTCTCTTTATGAATAAGCCTTGACGTAAGCTTCCGTTTGTTGTTTATTTGTTGTATGCTTGGAAAATTCAGTTTCATTTTTGTTAGAACTGTTTTTTTTTTCTTGGCATTTTGATATATCGACTACGTGTTTACTACATTAAAAAAAGGCAATTATTACTAAATTTATTTCACTTATTTATTTTTGTAACAAAAAACCAAAGTTATTGTTTGACTAATATGGACATTTCTTGAAGTGAAAACGTGCCCGTATTAAATTTTTTTATTTGTTTTTGTTTTATTGTCAGTCATGTGAGGCAATGTTGGCGGATGCTGAGACAAAGGAGCTGTTGAATCGCAATTTCGAATTGGCGATTCTCGATGGCGCGTTTCCCGAGTGTGCGCTGGGCATGGTCTATCACTACAAAGTACCGTTTATGTATATAAATACAGTTGGCTTTTACACCGGCAGTTTGGCCATTGCCGGCAATCCCGTGCCCTATGCCATAACGCCGAATTTCTACACCAGCTACACCGACAACATGAACTTGTATCAGCGCGCCGGCAACACGGCAATGCAACTCTTGCAACATGCATTGCATTGGGTGCGTATACGTAATATTATTTCCGTTAATTGTATAAATAAATACAAATTTTTGTTTCTCTTGCAAATGCTTACGTAATGCAGTATGTCATCAGACGTACGAATCGCGTGTTGCGCGCACATATCGGCACGCATTTGCCGCACCCCTATGAGATATCGCGCAATGTCAGCTTCATACTGCAAAACGGTCACGCTGTCGTCTCCTATCCGCGCGCCTTCAATCCGAATGTCGCCGAGGTGGCGTGCATACATTGCAAGCCGGCCAAGCCGTTGCCCAAGGACTTGGAGGATTTCATTGCCTCTTCAGGTGAATCCGGTTTCATTTATGTGTCGATGGGCTCGTCAGTTAAGGCAGCCAATATGCCGGAATCATTGCGACGCATGCTGGTGAAGACGTTTGCCCGTCTGCCTTATCATGTGCTGTGGAAGTACGAGGGCAGCGTTGCCGATATGCAGGATCTCACGCCGAATGTGAAGCTGAGCCGTTGGCTGCCGCAGCAGGACATACTGGGCCATAGCAAGCTGCGTGCCTTTGTCACGCACGGCGGCCTGCTGAGCATGTTCGAGACGGTCTATCATGGCGTGCCTGTGGTAACAATGCCCGTATTCTGTGATCATGACGTGAACTCGGCCAAGGCTGAGGTCGATGGCTATGCAATCAAATTGAATCTGGAGACGCTCTCAGCGCAGCAATTGTACCGTGCGATCATGAAGGTCATACACGATCCACAGTACAGAAATGCAGCGAGGTATGTCCGATTAGTTTGTGTCCGATGTAGTGCGTGTATTGACAACTCTGTTCATTTAGATATCGTCAAAATCTGTTGCTCGATCAACGTTGGACCGCATTGGAGTCTTCCATCTATTGGACCGAGTATGTGCTGCGTCACAAAGGTGCCTATCACTTGCAATCGCCTGCGCGCAATCTGAAGTACGTATAATTGTACAACAGCAGCATTTTATTTGCTTACTATAACGTTCATTCAAATTGCTTTACAGCTTGCTGCAATACTATCTGATTGACGTCATTGCGCTTTATCTGCTCGCCATTTACTTGTTAGTTTTGCTGCTGAAACAATTCGATTTCCGTTTGGAGATGCTGCGCAGTCTACACACGCCGCCGCCGTCGCCATTGCCAAATAAGAAGAAGTCAAAAAAGCTGTAAAGAAAGTACAATGTCACAGATATCTGTTCTCTTGTCTGTGCATCTTCATTTCTGTCTGCCTGACAGTCATTCGGCATTTGTGTCTGTCGGCTTGTCTATTATAGTCGCTTAGTTTATTAAATGTTTGTGGTGTTGTGATCGCTGCACTGCCAGCAGATTTCCTAAGTGCTAAGCTCAATTGATTCTGTATATATGTATATGTATATGCGCGTATATAGATTAAATCATGTAGTAGAAGAAGTAGCAAGCAACAATATACGACTTTTTCGATATTTGAAAAAAGTGCAATGTATATATTTTTAATTTATAAATATTTTATGTTAAAAAAAAAACAAATTATTTTAATTGTTCTTGTAAAGTTTAAACCAAAGTCTGTAAAGGAAAAAAAAAACAATAAATGCAAAAAAATAATGTTTTGAACAAAATTCATTTTTGTAATTTGTGTTGTAATAAATTTATTTTTTAAGTTTTTAGCAATTTTTTCTAAGATTTTAACGAAATTGGTTTGCCTTATGTGTAGAAAAGTTCTTCTTAAATAAAGTATTTTTTAAAAAACAACGTACTTTCAAATTCATTGAATACTTTTAAGTAACATTGTGTATTGACTAAATTGTGCTAGAATTTCTCATTGCTGCCCATAACTACAGCTTCGTTATTGTGGGCCACGCGACTCCTGTCCGTGCTGCGTTGCTGAAACATGTATAGAGCGAATGCGCAGCCAAAGGCGCCCAACAATGTCGCAAGCCATTTAAAGGTGTTCATTATTGCCATTGGTCTGTGAAGCATTATGGTTATTTACAAATTGTTTTGAAGTACAAAAGCTTTGATGTTACAGAAATATTTGCTTGCGCAGCACATCCGTGTAGGTTTTGTTCAGTTGCACCGACTCTTCCAACCAGAAGAGCGGCATGACGAGCGGCCGCAGACGCGCCATGACCGGCACATCTGCCACAGGTTCCACATCCAAACTGTATTGCAGACGTTTGGTGACAGCGAGCATGGTGCCAGTGTGCTGAAGAACAAGTTGGAATTAAGTGCAGCGCAGAACAATTATGAAAACTCACCAGCTCAAGGTCGATAAAGAAGCTATGTTCGTCTGGATTCGGCTGTAGGCCATCAACATCGCTAGTGAGTTTGGCGTTGCCATTTAGAAAATGTGGCAGCGATGCAATCATCGGTGTCTCCGTGCAGGCGTTCAAATTCATGGTGCCTTTTGCTGGACACTGACTGGGATAGGCGGCACAGAAGCAGTGATTATCCGGCTCTTGCTGTACCGATTGCGTGAATATTGGAACAATCATTCGTGCGACAAATAGAAGATACAACTACACAGACCTGCACGTCGCCAAAGTCAAACACATAATGATATGCTGGAAGGTTGGCATAGCTAAGAACTTTTTCGAATCTTGGACTCATCGAACGGCACAAGTCCGGTGAGTAGGCCCACAAGCCATCGGTGGGCTTCATTAGCGGCGCAAATATCGTCGAGTCCGTCCCGTGCAGTCGATTGCATTCCTCGCCCGGCCAGGTGCTAAGCGCCTCGTCGCCATCCAGCTCAAGTATTGTGCCGACTTGTCGATAGTTTTTGGTGCCGCGCGATACTTTAAAGCGTCCAATGTCGCTGTGATTGCTCTATTGCTCGAAAGTGTAAATGAAAGGTAATTATTAATTATTTTTACTCAATTCTTTATCTCACTACGCACCGCGCCCATCAGGGAGAATTTAAAGAGTTGCTCAGTGACTTTGACTGCGCCTTTAATGCTGCCCGTGTGAAAATTGAGGCAAATTGTTTCAGCAGCAAAATCCGAGCTGCTGCAATCAACATTGATGCCGCGAAAGAAAATATCCATAAATGGTGCTGAGACAAAAGCGCTTTTTGGCTCAAAAATCGCTTCGATGCCTTTTGCCACGATTTCAAGCAAGGCCGCCTTGTCGCGCTTCACCGAGATCGCCATTGCCTGTTTCCACGTGAGTTGTAAATTGAAGAGAAGCAAATCGGACAAACCCTCACCTGCATCAGAGTATGCGGCATGGTTATGACTTCCTCACCACTCAAACCCAAATCCGGCCGGAATGTAAAAGTGTTGCGCATATTAAATTCGACAGCGTCCTCTTCTTCAATGTCCTCGACATCATATTTGTCCTTCCATTCGCTATTAAGTTGAATACTTTCAAATTTACACGATTTGCTTTTGATTGCTTTCAACTCACTCAAAGACAAAAGGACCAACTTCTTGCAATTTTGGTTTGCCGCCACCTTCTATGTCGTGAGGGTTCGTCACATTGAAGACATACACTTTAAAAGTCGCCGCAAAGGGCATTTTCTCCCAGATTTTACGGGCATCTGTTTCGGGGCCGAGGTTGATTTGCTGGCAATATCAATAAAGAATTATCATGTCTTAATTATTGTCTTCATACGTACCTTTTTGATCATATGCTTCATCAGCCGTGGCAAGCCGAAGAATCCCAAGCCAACGCCAAGCGCAAGGAGTGTAATTGACACCCCAATTGTCACTCTTACATACATTTTTATATTATTTTCAATGTTTCAATCCACAACTGCCAATATTCAACATTGAACTGATTGAAATTTTCGTTTAACTTGACCAATTTATTTTAAATTCAACTTGCGTGCCTCGTTCAACAAAACCTCAACCATTATTAATAAACTCTTTAAACTGCAAGCAATAATTAAGTTATCTTATAGGCGTGTATGACACAATGGCATTGATTTTGGTTGGCCATAAACAATAATTATATTATTAGGAAGGAGGAATATTAGGAGGGAGGACAATATTGAAATTATCAATAGAATAAATTTCAAATGTAGGTCAAGGACTTCGAAATTATTTAAGTCGAAAAAAGGAATTAGCAAAATGCTGAATTTGGCTATACAGTAGAAACTCGATTATCCGGTTCTTGTTTATACGAGTCTTCCATTATCCGGACTCATTCCCTGTTTTTATGAGAATTCTTAAGTCTACATACATATTTAGCGGGTTCAAGCATGCGCAAAATTATGATTTACTTTTTTTTAAAAGACGAATCTTTATTTAATTTTTCGAATTTAAGACGAAACGAACGTCTAAGCATTAACAAAAGTCGCCGCATGCTGCAACAACCGAGTCAGAAAATGTCGGCGATCCGGCGCAGCATCAAGCTGGCAAAAATTTTTATACCTAGATCGCGCTTTTCTAAAGTCTGTAAAACCTCTGCTAGCTCTGAAAATTAAGAATTTTCGATTGAACCGACTAACGACACTTACCATTTCAAGCTAACATACGCCAAAAGACTTCCATTTTGTTAATTAACAGCGCTGCTAACCCCCTGTTAGCACCCTGTTGGGATGCCGGTCTCTCTTTTTCTCTCTTTTGCCCTGTTAAAAATTACTCTCTCAGTTTTAAAGTCATTGAGATTTGTGCAAAAAGACTTTGCTTCGAACTCATGACCAATCGCAATAAAACAAAACAAAAGATTATCTTCGCACGTTTGCTTTTATTCAATTTCCGCCCTGTGTTGACGCATGTTTCACTCAAAAGTTATTCATACTTAAGACAAATTGTGTTTGAAAATGTCGCTTTTCTAAGGTCTGTAAAACCTCTGCTAGCTCTGAAAATTAAGAATTTTCGATTGAACTGACTAACGACACTTGCCATTTCAAGCTAACATACGTTAAATTACATCTCAGAAATATTATCCTGAAGCACATGATCATTTCAAACGAACACATGCCCTTAACATTTGAATCAAAATGTTAAATTTAATGGAATTTGAATCTAATGATCAATAGGTGGCGCTTTCTAATGATCAAAGTTACTTTCTTCACATAAGAATGCTACATGTCGCATACCGGCTATAAAAACATGCGATGCGACTATTAGTGACTTACTTGGCAAAAATATATGGCTTATACGATATAATTTGACTATCAAATCGGTTATCCGGATTTTAGATTATACGGAATACCCCTGGTTTCAATTGATCCGGATAATTGGCTTTTTAACAAAAAAACTTTTATAATGTCATATTTCAACTCAATAAACTGTTATAAGAGTGTTCATACCGAAAAAAATGTTTTTATCTCTTTAACTTGCCGCGACCGCATGACCACAATCGAATATTTTTTTAGCTAATTCATAAACCTTAATTGTATTGAAGACACGAGATGCGCTCGGATGCTGGACCAGAGATTGGCAAGAAGAACATTTGCGATATGGCGCCATTCATTTATTACTTAAGACTATTTAGGAAGGAGGTGAGTCAAATATGTCTTACTTTTTTATATGTCTCTTATTCGGCTTATTAAAATGCTTCTTCTTGAATAGCGAGAATGCTTCATAAACTCCCTACACATATGTCGTCACTGCCAATTTCTGTAGTAAGTTTGATTCGAACTTTCAAAACGCTTTTGAGTGTTTCTTGTGTGATTGGTTTAGTCTTGTGAATTTAGGTTCGATTGAAAAAAAGAAAAAACAATTTAATTACACATTGAAATCGTTGACACTGATTTATTTTGTTAGCTTTATACGTAAATTTGGCATTTGTATAATTATGAAATAATTTGTAAACATAACAGTTTAAATAAAGATAAAAGTATTCTGTTGTATTTAGTTTGCACATTTAGTATAGCTTAACATGTTCTAACTATAGTTTGTCCTCTTTTTTTAAAATAATTTCTCAAATATTTACAAATTATTAACTTATAAGATAGTATATTGAACTACAGAAAATAGTTGATGTGACATAAAAGTTCACAATTGTTAGTTTTGTTTTTCTTTTTTCGTTATTTTGTATAATTTTAAAGTTGCATTTAGCATAATATATATTTAAATTTCTGTTTGATATTTATTATTTTAAATTTCGTAAACTCTTATTTTTATATTTTTTGTTTCAGTCATAATAATTAAACACACACATAACTTTGTTGCTGAACACCGATAGAATTATTAACTGTTTTATGTTTTTATTTTTATTTTGGCTTGTCGTTTGCATAGCCCTTTTATTTGTTTTATTTGTCGTGACGTCATTGGTGCTAATCACCAACAGCTTTTCAATTCATAAATTCGTGTTGTTGACCTAACAACTTGTCTCATCCTATTGTGCATAAGAACAAGTCAGCTAAAGTTGGACGATTGTGAAATGTTTCCGTTTTGACATTTGGTCTAACACAGCAGTGACGTCATTTGTGTTGTGTAATTGATTTGCTTATAACTAAAATTTCAATAATTACTTAATTAATTTTCACTTTTCAAAATGCTTAATCCAAATCCAAATAGTTGATTTCTTTGGTCAAAGGTTGCAAAGCATTTTGAGCTTCTGGCAGTGTTTGATTAATAATTGTTGACGACAGATTGGCATTGGCAGTGACTGCATTAGTCGGAATTGGCACAAAAGCGCTGCAATCAAAAGTAAAAATTAATATTTTGATAACAATTTATTTATTTTTATTCTTCTACAGTCACTTACTTCAATGAGTTGGTGGATCTGTAAAGTGGCGGTGGAGTGTTCAAGCGAATGTTGTTGTAGCCATTGGGCGGCACATTTCCGGCCGAAGGATGTAACAAAAATCTAAAAAAAAAAAAGTGTAATTAAATCATGAGTATACATTGAGTTGATGGAGTCAAGCAACACTTACCCCATGGTGGTGCACTCGTTCAACGAGGTGAGATATGACGGTGGCGGCGGCCGATGTTGGAACTCTGGATAGAGGTAGCTGCCCGGCATCAAGCGGTTGGCGCAGTATGGACTATTGCAGCTGCGACAGGTCTCCAAATGCCTGAAGCATGGACAATCATCGACATCATCGGGCAGACTGAGACGCCAAATGACACCGGAAATGACCAGCAGCGAAACGCCAATGCCGATCATGAGCAGTGCGGCGCTCAAGTATTGGGTCGAGTGTTCGATGAGGCCAGTGGAGCCAAGCACGATGCCGCCCAATGTACAGGCAACGCCGAGCAGCGCCAAAACGCCAATGACAAAGGGCAGCGATGGCCGCGAGAACCATTTCCGTATATCCGAACTGGACACTTGAGCATTCAGAGCTGCGGCGGCGGCAGCGGCAATCGCTGAGGTGCGCACATTGCCGTTCTCAGCATCGTTGGCGGTGAAATTCCGGCCTACATTGCTGGTCGCGGCGCCTGCTTCTGTGCCTGGCAGTGGTACAGTTGCATCCAATAAATTTCTGTAAATAAATGATTGAAAAAAAAAAAATGTCAGCTTAGTTAAGTGTGTGAAATATATAAACAAGTATAACTAAAGAGCAATCTACCTGCCTCGGCACCCGCTGTGCATTGTTGTTGGCTGAAATATTTTGGTATATAGATTATGTATGCGCAGGTAGCTGAATTCTGCGCTAAGGATAACAATCTTACGTTAATGAATTTCAAAAATCCTCTTTTCTTACACACACACACACACACACATATATGCATTGCGCTCTGTTCTAGTGCCAGTCAGTTTCTTCGATGCACACATGTCGTCCCATTATGTCTCAAATGCACCCTCAGAGTTCTTGATTTCTTTCCTAAGGCTCTTTTTTGCTATCACAAAAGTATCCTTTTGACACATTTCGTGCCGAGTCTCCCTTATATTTTCCTACATTTCTTTCTTTCTAACAATTCAGTGATTTTTCACTTTTGATTTGTTTGTCTGTGCAGCCTGCATAAATTCTCTCTACGCTGACATGTTGCACCTGCCCGTGGCTGCTTTGTATCGCATTTCGGTTTCGTTCTCTGCCATTAGTTCTTGAGACAAAGCAGCAGATGTTTTTCCTTTTCTTCTTTGTCTTGTATTTGATAAGTCGTATCATTTTGTTGCGTTATAGAATTGATTTTGTTTCAGATTTGTAATGCATTTCCAAACTTGTCTTTTCAAAGTAATGTTTTCATTTAATCAACAGGTAGTTTGGCAAAAAATAAAAATAAAATCAACAACCATGAGTACATTTGTATTATTATTAAGTTGAGTAAAAAAAATCATAAAAATTTCTTCAATTTGCATATAAAACATTTAAAAATCGTTTTGTTTGTTATTAAAAGTGTTTAAAAACTTTTTTATAGCAGTTTTATAGCAAGTTGTCTATAAACCTTTATATGCGCGTAAATCTTTAGAAACTAAGAAAAACATAAAATTTGTCGAAGGGAAGAAATAGTTTGAAAACTATAAAATAATAAAAAAAAAGCTAACAGAGCAAAGCAAAGAACTCGAACTTTTCTGCTGACATTCGAAATCGCATTTAATTACAGTGACAACAGCTGCGGGTCGCATTCACTGAGCGGGCGAGTGTCACAGTTGAGCTCGCAGTTGCTTTTTTCTTTCATACATACATACATACATATAATTTGTCGCCGTAGTGTGGTGGCGGCAGCAACCAACAAACGTCAGCCTTCAGCCCACAATAATAACAAAAACAATGTGTCACACTAAATTATGATTGTCGCACAAAGAAAGCCATCAATTTCAAATTTATCACAGCTAAAGTTGCTACTTTTTTCATGCTGCCCGCAGATTTGTGTGCAACTCGTTGATTCTGTTAGATTTTTTTTGTTGTTGTTGTCATTTGCCCCTTTGATGTGTTTTGTATATTATTGCAGTTAGTTTTTTTTGACATCGAAAAGGCATACATTTTTTTTTTGTTTTGAATGATTTCATAAATAATTTGACTAAAGTGAACACATAATTTTTATTGTTTCAAATCACATAATGCATAATTCAATTGTTCATAAGTTTTATGTGTCAGCGCAGTTGAGATTTGATTTAAGTCGTTTCTGTTTCGTGCTCATTGCGCATGCATATCATGACTTTTAAGCAGATGCGTGCAACTTTTTATTATAATTCTTTGATTTTATTTTCAAGTTGGTGCAGTTGCACGTCAAGCAACAAAAGCAGAGGAATGCATTAAGATGCGCAACCGAATCGTTAATAAGAAATATAATGTTTTCAAAATGTCAAAGTTTTGACAGCTAGAGGTGCAATGTTGTTGTTGTTTGTGAATAACGGTACAGAGCACAAAATCAATTATGTGTGACTGATAAACAAAAGTGAGTGAGTAACTTCTTTTTACGCAGCTTACGTAAATTCAACTTTTGAACTGTTTTGTTAGATCATTTGTCATGCAGCCTATTTTCCAAGTTCTTATAATATTTTACATGTTGTTTTTTTTTTTTCCTTTTCCCATTATGATGAGACACGCGTCTAATAGCCGAGGGCAGCAATGCAGAAGCAATTCTCAGACACTATGAAAAAAAGAAGCAATAAAGCTGACGCTATATTTAACAACAACAGCAACAACAACAAGTTATACAACTCAAAAACCAATTTGGAAATTATCTGCCTCAATGCGTAAAACTGAATTATGGAGCCGTGTATGCATTAGAAAACGAGACTGAGTTAGGGCACATAACTGCCTGCCTGCGTGCGTGCGTGATTGTGTGAGTGCATGCGTGAGTGAGTGAGATACAGTTAATGACGTTTGCTGACTGCCTCACGCCCTGTTCGATTTTTAACGACGCGACTCGACACGACAAAACACATCATGCTGACTTCACGCTCGCAGCTAATTTATGAGCTTTTTCTTATGTTCTTAGCTGTACGTAACAAAATGTCTAAACTGACTGCCACAAGAATAGAATCTATACATAAATAGAATGCAGGCATTTATAGCCACCATTCTTCTAACACATCGACAATTTCAATATGGAACTATAAAAGTTTTTGATACATGTTCGTTGACGTTGTTTGAACATGAGACAAAAGATTTGTCTAAGAATTATATTTGATGGCAAAATTGAAAATTGTTGAAATTGGAATTTGACAGTAGACAAGGCCAAAGTTCAACTTTTATAGCGACTACAAAACTGCTCAAAGGCATGTTTGATAGTCGCACTTTAAGTACCGCGTCATTAAATTGCAATAAGCAACACCTGTTGACCTACTTAGCTGCGGAGCTCTAAGCCAAATGCGCATAATTACCGTCTTTCTAGGCAGATAAAAATTGTTGTAGATAAGAGTTTCTGTGTGAACGAAAAAGCTACTGACAACGCATTACAATTGCGCATGCGTAACTTCTTTAGGTCTAAGTACTTCCGTTGACGCGCTTTTGTCTAACGAACGAAAAAAACAAACAAACAAAGCCAAACCGGTCAACCCAAAATATAAAGAAAGGAAAGCATCAAACGTTGTTGGCAACAACAGCTGCGCACATGCCCCAAAGTGCATAATTAACAATGCCATTAGCAGCAAATTAGTGACGTCGAGACACCAAAAGATCGCCGCCTCGAAAAGTGTGCATAGGAAAAGACTTCAGAGAATTAACAATAGCTAAGGCAACAACAATGAGAAAGCCTAAAAAAAGGTTAGACAATTGCGTTGGAAATTGAGTAGGAAGTGCTTATGTAAATAAAGCTTCATTAAAATACAATAACTGTTTAATTGTATTGTGTGTCGGTTTGAAATGCTTTGGCTGCCAGTGATGATGAGTCAAGCAATTGTTTGAAAAATTAATAATTAATGCAGAGTAAATAGCGTTCCATACGGCAAATGTATTCTAGTTTTAATATTAAAAGTTTTTTTTTCACTTACAATATTCCTTAACATTTCGTATCTTTCAGTTTAAGTAATTTCTAAAACTGTTCAAAAAAAAAGGCCAAAAGAATTCTTTTGTTAAAGTCAAAATTGACAATAAAAAAGTGCTTAGCTACATAAATTTGAGTTTAACGTCTCACATGCTCACAATTTTCCCTAAGCTGCTTACGACTTTTTATTTGGTCTACTTTCTTTGTTCATAAGAAAGAATCGTAGAACTCAAATAAAATGACCGCTATAAAAAATGCCACCCATTTTTCTATAAATAAAATAAAAGCATAAACGACAACGAGTTTAATTCTATACAGGTACGCCTAATCGGCTACTGGTGTTTCAAAAGAACCGAACGTGCATATTCATCTATCATCTTTAGTAAAATAATGATGCTGCTATCTTAGCTATGCATGGTCATTAGGTGTTTCTGTATGCTGAGATATACAACAAAAGTTTTCTTAATACTTAAACAGCCTTTGACATTGCTTATGAATAAAGTGAATTTCCAGCTTCAATAGCATTTAAAGTATTGTGTCCGTGCAGCAAGTTGAGCTAGAAATTAATATTTTCGAAAAATTGCTTTTACTACTTCATGTGTTTTTTGTTGATAAGGGTGTTAAAAGCTTAAAGGCAATTTATACAAAAATTGTTCATACGCACTGTGCGTACGCCGGAAGTCACCCTTGAGCGAAAATCAAAAAACGAAAATTTATTAGCAACATCAGTCTCATATAGGCAAAATCAATTTTCGAAAAACTCATGCCCGCATTAAAGAAAAAAAAAATACGTCGTATGATAAAATATGCAATTTAAATTCAATTTTGTCATAAAGCACCGAAACGTTAAAACCAAAATGAGTCAAAAGCTATTTTAAAGTGTAAATAGACTGAGGGTGGTTTGGTCTTTAACTACAAAAAGAAAATGGGGATGCGTTGAACACTGAGCAATAGTTGAAGCAGTAAGGGTGAGCAGAAGATATAGAGAGACAGAGAGTGAGGAAAAATGCGGGAAAATCATTGCTTGAATGCTTGAAGGTAAGTTTATTATCAATATTAGAACAGGCAACAGCAAATGGGGTTAAATGCATTTGAAGAGCGATTTATGTGCGGGAGTGATGAGACATCAGCTCAGCGTATATAAATTATGCTGTATTTCATATTGTGGCTAAAGAATTTGTGCTAGCAAAAGATTGGTTGAAGGTGGGGGGCTTGTCAAAGGCTTACAACGTATAAGATGCTTTCTAGAAAATAAATTCAATGCAAATGTTAAACAGAGTATAAAATACCTGCTAGTCATTTAGCATGAGTAAGTTGAATTTTTTTTTTGTTCATAGATATAAAATATATATGTTCAACCACAAAATGGAAACCCAAAACTCTGCGTGCTGGACTTCCTCTTTGTGGTATCAAATAACAAGGTACAGAAAAAAAAAAAACAAAGAAAATACAACAAAAAAAAGACGAGTTCAAGGCACTGACTGTTTGGTTGACTGCTATGCAGGCATGTGTTTTGCCTGACTGAATGACTATTTGAGTAAGTCACTTGCTCACTCGCTCACGTCAAACCACAACTTCAGCTCAAGTTAAAAGCAACAAACCTGCAACATAAAACGCTCACGTTCGGCAACCATTCAAGCAGCACATGTATCGTATCGATATTGAGTGTTGCATGCAAACAGACCAACTACAACAACAACAACAACAACAACAATTAAGCGACCTTTGATAGATGGATAGACACATATACACTCAGACAGGCCGACCGACCGACCGACAGACAGAGGGGCAGACAAACGAACAGACAGGCACATGAAAATACACTTAAATTCTTGCTCCTATGCGCACTATCAACATGGCTTTGTCAAATTAGGCCTCACATCTTCTACATTATTGTTAGTTTGGCGTTTTAGTTTGTTGGCACATCAGCAAGGCAACAATTCCAAATACTCGTAATTGCAGTCTGCACTTAAAGCGTGCCTTTTCGTGCTGTTATTGTCTCCGATTGTTGGTTGTTTCTTGTCATTATTATCACTACAATAACATAACAAATATTATAAAATGTAATTAACAACATTTTTTCTTCAAATAAGAATACAAACAAACACGAATCTTGTCAATATTATCTTCTGCATTTTAGTTATAACACAAAGTCATATGATTTGGAAAATGTTTGACTTTTGTACATATTTGTATTTCGTTTTTTTTTTCTTTTTCTCTTTAATATTATTATTATTATTATATACGCACGTCGTCGTCTATAAATTTTCAAACTTATTGTATGCATTTGTTTGGTGTCTGGCGTCTTGCTTCAATATTATAGCTATTTGACGCGTATCTGCGTCTATCAATTAGCATATAATCATTTGTTTATTTTCGAGGCGTCACACATTTTGAGGTCAAATGCAGTTGCTTCAAGAAATCGCTCGTTGGTTGGTTGGTTGTTTGTTGGCTGAGCGGCTTGTTTGGCGCTCTGGCCGACTGTGTTGTGTGATTGAAAAGTGTTGCATGATATTAAAAGTTTATTTGTTTGAATTTGATAAGCGGGCATGAAATAAAACAAAAAAAAAGTTTCTGCTTAATGCAACTGTCGGTCCGTCTGTCTGTCTGTCTGTCTGTCAATTTGATGCGCATCGAGCACCATTTGTGTTTGACGAACTTTTAAAATCAATTTAATGGACTTCGAATGAATTCATTTATTATTAAGCATTTTATTTTATATGTTTTTTTGTTGCTTGAAATTCTCTTGAGTATATAAAAAATATTCAATGAATCAATTGTTTTATTTTTTTATTGTTTATTTTCACTGTCTATTATTATGTAAGTTTCGATAATTTTGTGCTTCATTAAAAAAAAGAAAAAAAATATTTTTAAATGTGTTAATTAAAAGCTATAATGGGGTAATGGAGCAAGTGTAAGGATTTATAAATATTAAAAAAAAAGCAGAGCATATTAAATCAGAACAAACCTTGAAAACTTTGTAAAGTGTTTGTTTTTCTACTAAAATTAAATGTAAATACGCAAAAAAGTGTATAATTAATCATAAAGCAAAACATCATGTAAAATTAATGTTCAACTATTAAAATGTTTGTTTGTTTACTGCGTCAGAGTTCGAGGAATTTTTTTTTTTATTCGAAAAACAAGTAAACCAAGCAATCTATGACATGTGTTTGTTTGCCTAAAATAAAAGAGATGTACTTGTGTCAAAGACAGGCAAGCGACGCCATTTTTTTTTTCTTCTTTTTGTCAGTGCCACACATATGATTATAATCATCACACATACACACACACACAGACGCACACAAAAGAACGCATAAGTTTTGTGGAATTTGTAGCATTTCCGAGCAAAACTCATATCAATGTCAAAAAATCTAGCCAATAATACGAATAAGTGCTGCCACTTCAACAGCCAAGCAGTATTTTTTTTTTTGTTGTTTTGTCTTTAAGATTTTTTTTTTTCTCTCGTCTCTGATTTCAGTTTAGCTCATCTGCGTTTGTAATGCAAAGTAGGAAACCAAAGTATCATCAGCATACAAAAGCAGAAGAAGAAACAACTGACAACGAAATGAATGTGCTTCCTCACTTAATATCCACGCAAGAGATTTTGTGCTTGTTGGCTACCGTTTTGGCTTGAGGTTCTTTGACAGACAACTTTAAATCGCTACTCCGGCGTCTTCACTCCAATTTCTTTTATTTTTTTTTGGAAATTTTTTTTTTTTTTTGCTGTTGAAGCTATTAAAAGCAGTCGGTGGCTGGTGGTTGCTGCTGTTGCTGCATGCGTGACATGATTTTTGTTGAATGATAAACTTTTATTTTCGACAACATCATGAGATTGACTGCCACTGATGATGGTGATGTTGATGATGATGATGATAATGATGATTGCAATGGCAAAGTTGAGTTTGCTTTGTGTCTGACATGGTACAAATGCTACAAACTTTGTGGCAAACTGTATGCGTTTGTTTGGCATCGTTGAGTGGCTCCCTGTGATGGAGCATACCAATTATAATTTTAAATGTGTCTGTCAAACTTTCAGTTTCGGAGCGCTGTTGGGGAACAACCACCGATCGTGCGCCATTTTTTGTTGTTGGCTTTCGCTTTTAGTTTTATAATTTTTTCACAGTAAATTTTAAACAATTTCTGCACACACACACGCACACTTAGACTTGAAATCACTTGAATTACCTGCGATATTGATGATGATGGGTCAAAGTGCTCAACATCGGTCGCTGTTGATAATATTGATACTGCTGATGATGAATATGTGGCTGGTGATGATGTTGCAGGTAGGCTGTGTCACTTTGTACTGGCGCTGATAAAAATGGCGAAGACGCTGCCGCACTTGCAAGCTGTCCCATCGCATTGGCAGCGCTGCCGTGATGTCCCTCCAAAAATATTGCAGTATATTGTGGGGGATAACTGTTGCCAACAACAGGTGCCGTTGTCTGCGCAACTGCACTCGCCGTTGCATTCGCATTGTTGCACTTCACCTTCGTTGGTTTATTATGTATCTTTTGGCGGCGCATGCGTTTACTCTGACGCGATGAATCTGTGCTGCGTGAACAGGCGCTGCTATTCAGCATATCAACTATTGCGCCTGCTGTGGGCGTATGTGAAATAGTTGCAGCATTTGTTGTAGTCTCGCCACCATT
Source organism: Phortica okadai (assembly GCA_034638295.1). NCBI lineage: Eukaryota > Metazoa > Arthropoda > Insecta > Diptera > Drosophilidae > Phortica > Phortica okadai. Next base: position 9,277,280 of record CM067851.1, read on the forward strand.
GCCACCCTCGCCATTGATAGAGGGTGGAAATTGCAATTCACTGTAAATACTCGTTTCGAGCATATTGCTCTCGGAAGTTGTACGATTTAAAACGAACTGTTCAAATTCTGCATCATGTTGGTTTGGGGTGCCCTCATCATCAACGACCTCATGCTCATCACCGATGTGATGTGTGTGGTGTTCTCGAAGCAACGCTATGCGTTCGGCTGCTGCGTCGTCAGCGTTCATATTGGTGTCATTGTTACACGAACTGTTTCTGCTGCGGCTACTGCCGCTGCTGCTGCTGCTAGTGCTGCTGCAGTTGGCACTCACACTCGAACAGTTCGGTGACATCATATCACAGTGGTTTTGATTAAGACTATGACTACTGTAGCTGGCGCTAATCACAATTTCCGGTATTATTAGTGCTTGTGTGGCATCTTGACTACGATACGATGCCAATTGCCCATGTGCTACATTTTCGCTGACAATTGCGCCTATCATGGTGCCATTCTCCAGTACAGGGTGTCCCTTCGGTTTTTGCTTATTCACCAACATTTCTTATGAATTTATTTATGACTTGAATACTTTAAATTGCACACTATTTTGGCGCACTTTTCTTTGTATAATTTATACACTTTTTTTGTTGTTTAATAAATATATAACTGTTCTTCCCTAACTTTGTGGTTTTAATATAAATTCGGTTATTTTCACTCTATGCACATCATTTTCATTGAATTGTATCCATTATTTTCGTTTCAATAACTTGTAAACACTGCGAGTCTAACGCGCGCTGCTCCGTTCGTCAGTCCTACTCGCACCGCGTTCCGCCAAAAACTGAATGACGACGGCGTTTGTTGTGTTTACTTCTGATGATGCTACGTTTCTTCTTCTTCATTTGATGCAACGACGCTAACCACCACCATTGTTGTTGCTCGCTGCATAGCGAGGGTCGTTCAATGATGTTGTTGTACTCAATGTCATGCATTCTGTTCTTGACTTATAAGCTTTGTCAAATAAATTTTATACTCCGTTTATTTGGAAAATATTTTTAATTCTTTTTGATAACATAAAGTGTTTTACACATAGTTGTTTTCAATTCAATTGTCCAATCAAGTTTTCCTGAAACCGTACTTTCAGCTTTTTCGAAACGTTTTGTAATAATTTCAAAATAATTATGTTTTCGTTTGCAAATTAAAGTAATTCATGAGACAAATGGTAATTAACCGTTTTCAAGAGCTGAGCCTGCACAGAGTTGATTATTAATTTTTCTAGTTTATTCTCATGAATTTTATAGTTTTTCTTTCGCATAGAAAAATTGAATGTTAGAAAATAATTCATAGAACATGCATTTATGCAACGACCCTCGTTTGTCAAACCATTTGTTGTTTGCTTGTTGTCGAACGAAACCAACGTATACAACATGTTCACTTTACTCTCTTTGGACGCTTTTGAAAATGTTTTTTTTGAGCATGTTTTTAGCTCTTTATTGAATCGTTTGAAGGGTTTCTTTTGCTCTCTATGAGCACAGGTAAGGGGCACGGGTACTAGAATTTTTTCGGGCCGCATTGTTTTTATAAGATTTTAAAAGTCAAGACGTCAAAAAGAAATGATTTTTTTTTAAGGAAATGATTAACAAATTGTAGAAAGAGTCTTCATTTGTATTATATCATATATTCTTCAATTCAGTTCCTTATTGCCCAAAACATTCTTCTACAATAAGTAATAAGTAAACAATAATAAATTCGATGTGAGCATTTGTATTTTATCGCACATTGTCGCTAGAGATATTCATTAGTTTTGATAATTTTCAAAAATAAAATTATAATGTTGATTTGACATCGCCCGATCGAATAGTGTTCAAAATATCAAGTAAATTGGTCAAAAAAAGTGGAATTTACGAAAAATTTGAGTTTGTTGGTCATTGAGGGGTAACTGACACACTGTATGTGCAGGGTATAAAAATTATCATATGTAGCGGGTTGGAGAAACGAAAATTTGTTGCTGTACCGCTCCTGTTGCACATTTGCTCAATAATATTTGACTCATTGAACTGAGAAATTTCAAAAGAGTAAAATAGAGGTAATTTTGTATTGTGTTTACTTCTACACACTGAATTGATGCTTGTGAGTAATTTTGTTACTCATTCTACTATTATAACTTGTGCTCTCTGCTCATGCCACAGCCTCTTATGAAAAATGAAGCCTGACGAAAACAAACCCCAATGCAATGGGGGAGAGAAGCAACCACGTCGACGGCAACCAACATCAAAACAAACTAGCAAATCTAAGCCAAAACATATACACTATGAAAAACATTTGTCTGAATGCATCTTCTTTAATGTAGGAGAGGGAAACTCATACTAATACATATTAATAGATGCAATGTTAGACTGACTTTTTTCGATTGAAGTTTTGAAGTAGAAAATACGTATTTTTAAGGATTCTCGAAATCAACAATAATCAAAACTCTTCAATGGCGATTTAATTAAAGGCGAAGCCATATTGTAGTAGACTTTACTTTCATACCATAAATACAAATACCCGCACACATTCATACTCGGATCCTTTGACTATCGTTGACGACCGAGAGTGAAATTGTTTCCATTGCAAGCATCAAACCAAAAGTCTGTCTGTGCTCCACGTTAGCGCTTATCCGGCCGTCATCCACTTTGGTACGCTTGAGTGCCACTTCAATTTCAGCTTCCTGCAGTCGATGATGTGGCAAAGTTCTATGCTTCCTTTTTTTGTCTTATTTTCCCTTTTCTGTTTCTTTTTTTTTTTTTTGATTCCCATAAATATTTTGTTTTTGCTTGTGCCAAAGATGAGCAGCAAATATTATTTTTGTGGGGCGTTTAGAGTCAACAACCGGCTGGGTCAACAAATTCGACTAAAAAGGGACTGTTGTCGATGGTGCTTATGATGGTGATGGTGATGGTGTTGGTGTTGTTGTTGATGGCGATGGTTGTGCCAATAATGACAGTCAGGTTTATCATAAATTTACGACTACTTTAACCAGCGTATTGCCTTTGCTTTCTCTTCGTCCTTCTGTGTGCGACTATGCATGTGTGTGCTTGATTATTGGCCACATTTGTTAGTGAATTTTGTTGCCAAGCGGTTAGCGAGGGCAGCCATGAAGACCAAATGAAAAAAAAAACTCATTGAAATTATAGTGCATTGTGGCTTTGAAAGTTTCAAAGAAGAAAATAACACAGCATTTTAAAAAATTATGCGTTCATATTTTGTTTTTTTTTTTTTTTGTGGAAACCTTCTCTCACACTTATTGATTGCAGGTCAAGTTTTGTATATATTATTACAATTTTGAAATTTTCTACATTAAGTTTAATCACAAGCTTCGTTCCTGAACTGCCTGCCAGTCTGTCAGTCAGTCAGCCTGCATGTCTGTTCGGCCGTTGCCTTTGCCTTTTTCGGTTGAGTATGTTACGCGCGCCTGCGCAAATTAGCCTTCACGACAACGGTTCATATGCCTCATGCTGCCTCAACAATATCATCATGTTAGACATTCATTCGCTTACGCCATCGTTCATTATCAGTCAAAAAAAGAAATGAGTCTCCCAAAACAATGAAAATAACTGGCTTACTGGGACCCTTTGTTGCCAAGCCAAGCCGAGCCAAGCCAAAGCAAGCCGAGCCAAGGCAGACCCTTTTCAGTCGAAAAGCACGCGCTAACTCATAATCACCAATTAGACGTTTTTCAATTTTTGTCTGCCAACAACAAAAACAAAGATGACGACGACGTTGCCGTTTGAGCCAAGTTGATGAATGGTTGGCTAACGTTTGGTCGACTTGAATGGTGCGCCTGTTTGTTGGAATATTTGACTTTATTCGGCTTACCGGCAACATTTGCCTTATTTTAGATGCCAATTTATGCTCATCATTTGCCATGTTCGGCGGTCTGCATGTTTGTCCATGCTCTTGCCATTGCATTTGGTGAGTTTGTTATTGTTGTTGTGTTGTTCACTCCTCACATTAGCCGCTCAAGTTGCACATCATGCCTCATGTTGCATGTCAGCTTGCCTGCGGTCAATGCATCAGTTGTTCTCAACTTGTGCATTAAAACAATGGCTTCTGCCGTTTTCAGTTGGCTTACCAAACTTGCTTATGACGTACTCAGTTTGTCATACTAGAATTTCAACCGCATTCATTTAATCAACACGACCAGTTACTTGACTCTGGCCTGAAATGGGGAAGCATGCATAGTCGTAAAACACAATATATATCTACATGTCATATTATGAATAGATTTGGCTTGAGGGCGTTTGCGTATGACGTTTATTCAATGGCAGCTATAAACATACATACATATGTCAGTATGCCATTCGGAGTATGGTTCACTGTCGATGTGTGTTGAAGTTCTTTTGAATAATTCGCCAGTGAGATTATATTTCAAATATTCATTGATGATATTAATTAGCAAAAAAGACATTCACTCTATTTTCTTTACGAATTGAATATTATAGTATTATTTTTCAATATGAATTCAATAAATATTTAATTTGTATTGATAGTGTTGAAAATCTCATAACATAAAATATACAAATAAGCACAAAAATAGACGTTCAGCCACAATGACAAACTAATAAATACAAATGATGTGCCCCAAAGCGTATGTAAATTAAATTAATGTGGCAATAATTCGTGAAATTTGTTAAGTCAGTAAAACAAAAACACAAAAACACAAATTTAAATTAATATATTAGTTGATAACACAAATGCAGTTAAAATTTATAAGAAATACAAAAACAAAGTCGAAACGCCCACACGCAAATCAGAGTGTTGAGCGGAGGAAATGGAAAACTGAGGTAGCCACTTGTAGGATTGGAAGTCATTAACATATCAATCGTATTGGAAATGCGCTGGCCATGCCTTTCTGCATATTTTAATGTCTCGCTTAGGGCTTCACAGAAACCGACAATTATTTGTTGTCGAAGACCATTTGTCTAAGCGTAAACAAACATGATGCGTGTATGTATATTCTCTGCGCTATGAACAATTTTCGGGTGTCAATACGCAAGTATTTTACTTCTATACATATACATACATATGTGTATATCTGTGTGCACAAGCAATTGACAAGTTTGAAAAGCAAAAAGAACTCCTAGCAAAGAACAACAATGTTTAAGCATAGAATATACGTTGTTGTATGTTCGCTTAGAGCGTTGCAACGTTGCCGAGTGACATGCACACGAATGTTGTGCCACAGAGTGGATGATGTCTTTAGCTGCAAAGCCAATTGTGACGGCCAATTGTTTATCGAAGAGTTGCAATTGTTTATGTTGCTGCCTCTTCTTTTACTTAAATGCTGTCAATGCTTACTAAACAATCGACATTTTTGTTTTCTTGTCATGTTGTCGGCAATGTGAAGAAAATGGAGAGCGCGCTCTTGAGCTATAGCTCACACACAAATAGATATATATATATATTTTCTTTTATGACGATGCTAAAATGATTTGAAGTTAGTTTTTGTTTTTCGTGTTTTCCTTTTTTGTATGTTTTTTATGAAGCAACAAAGTTGTTAAAGTCTTTGATCTTTGTCAAGTTGAACTACGACACCAACCGACACCCGCAATCGAACAAATTGTTTTTTCATTAGTCGTGTTAACTTGGCTCATGGCCAGCTTAAAGATTTACACACACATGTTCAACCCGCGCTTGTCTGGCGGCAGAAAAACTTGTCAAAATTTTGTTATGTTGTTAAAAGTCAAGTTAAACTAAACATTTTCGATCGAAGACGCACATCAGGGTCGCTGGAAAAAACATGTTTGTATTAACGAATTTACATAAAATTAGTGCGTTTAAAAAATAAACGTTATGTCATACATACGTCCGGTATGTTGACCAAATCAGCAAATTTCGCTTGATTAACTAAGCATATTCTAAAAGAGCACAGAAAATAAACCAAATGGTTTGATTTAAGGCATTATTTGAACTTGAAGCCGCCCGTTAAATTTCAATTAGTGCAGACGGCGAAAGGGACTGAAATCGTTAAAAATCGCTTTGTCAAAGTGAAAAGTGCAATTGGATTACAAAAGTCAAACAAGACCATGTCTAAAGTCAGTCGGCATACAAAAAGGATATGGACAAGCGTGCGCAGCCTTGTTAAGGCAATGACGGCGCACCGCCCACGGTGCAGGCGGCAAAGGCAAAGATGTGAACGAAATCAACATACAAAAGCGCATTGAGTACGGAAAAAGCAACTAAATGGCAATGGAATTTGTAAACCATCTGCTGCACAATAAGCAAAATTCAGTTGTGATGCTATGACAGCATGAAGTGTTGCTGGGTTACACCTAAATTGGCAACGCCACACTCACACACTCACACACAGAGACATACGGACACAAATCATGAAAGGAAGTTTGCTATTTGCAGCTGAAAATGAAGAAATTTCTGCACAAATTTTCCAAAGATAATTTTTATATACATATTTCCGGTTTTGATGAAATTTGCCTGGACCTGAACATCCTGTGTTGTTGCAGCTTTTTCATTAGTTAAGAAACACCTTGAGCGAGTTTCATGTTACATTTCAATGTGATTCAATGGCATTTGACTTTTACGTGTGTTTACACAAATGTCAGTGAGTTATTTTTGTATTCCTTTGATTGGCGTTTGTTCACGCGTCTGACACGCGTTTTCGATTCCGATGCATGCATTTCCTCTCTAAGCCGGAACATGTTTCCTGCATTTTCTTCCTGTGCCACTTAGCGGACGGACGGGTTGGATTTATTTTTAGGCTGCACGTAAGTCATGTTTAAAATTAATCGGTAATTTGCTTTACATCTGTAAAATCTTTTTTTCCACCAATCCAAAAATTTCGAAACCAAAACGTTGTCGAAAAATCAAAAAAACTTAAATCAGAATTTGTCCTTTCAAAAAATTTATACACTGTTGTTACATCAAGTCAACTATAAGATTCAAAAAGGTAGAAACTACGCCTAACCGTAACAGAATTCATATGAATAAAATAAAATATGATATGTGGTTTAAACATAGGAATGACAATCTCCATGGAGCCACGCCTCTATTTTTCAACAACTGTGCACCATTTTAGTGTTTATCGGATCAACGATCAGCTCGCATACTGAATGATGCATCTGAAAATCATTGTTATTATCCTTTTCAAAAAGGATGACAAACGACACGCTAAAGGATACTGATAAACAGAAAAGAAAAAAAAAATTATCATTATCATAATTTGTTGAAGAAGAACACCCATCAAAAAAAAAAAAAAAAAACCTTCAAAAGAAATAAAATTCCTAACACCGAAACAAAAGAGCTCCGCTGCTATAAAAGTGGCGAGCGACGGAGCGCAAGATAAAAGCCGATTTTGAAAAACATCTGCTGCCAAACGCTTGAAAGTAATTTCCAAAATGCATTCGAAACAAATCCAAAACGCCTGTTTACACACACACACACAGATAGAATGCGATGCGATGCGATGTGGCGATGAGGTGGCAGCAGTTGATGCCAAGGAGCTATTCTCGTATTCTTACTCAGTGTCTGTGCGAGCGAGTGAGTGAGTGAATGACTGACTGACACTTTGATAGTTGAATTGCTGGCGTCGTCTGTGGCTAAGTGATTGTCTGCAGTAGGTAAGGCAAAACTACAACGTTGCAGACAAATGAAAAGGCAGCTAATTTCGACGGATATGGCGGTCGTCCTTGCGGCAAATAAGTTAAATAAAATAAAATTCTAAGGGCGGCACACAAAAACTCAAAATTCAGCAACTTTGCGCTGTGTGTGTCTGCCGTCATGTCCAACCGGTCCTTGTAGACCTTACGCGTCTGCCTCTAATTGCTGCTTGTAGATTTTATATGCATTTTTATGTCTACTTTGTGTCTTTTGCATTTTTGGTTACTTTCGCTTCCTATTGTCGTTCCTTAAGTATTTATTTGAACAAGGATTTTTGGTTCAAATTGAGTTTGTAGAGGTTTATTTTACACTTCCTTTTCTCGTCGTTTGCTGAGGGTTGCGTTGACTCATTATTTAGACGGGCTTAGTGGCACGTTGTCTGAATAAATATGTATGCATTGGCAATAAATAAGCAGCGCTTTATTTAGAATGTTTTTATGGCAACGCTTCGCAATTCAAAGTAATACGAATGATATCATTTAAATCACACATATGTATGTTTTAATTAAATTGAACATTTTCCAACTTATTCATTTTTTTAACGCTATGTCGACATTTCTGTGTAAACACATTGCAAAACGTATGAAATGCGATATTTCTGTGCATCAATGAGCGTCGTTTTTTCTGCGTGGAATAATGTTGGAAAAAAAAAATCGAAAATTGCAAAACTCGTGCATAGTATTGATTACAACATCCTATCTCATTCTTCCCCTCATATTCGATGCTTTTGATGTTCATAAAATACTCTAATGAATCATTACAAAAAGACAAAAAAAAAAAAAGAAAGACATTCATAGTTACACATCTTTGACAGTAATATCCTTTTTCCACAGCAAGTCAACACAAGCATTACAATTGGAGGGGTGTGGAAGAGGCATACCATACCTATAGCTAACTCCGATTTGTTTGTATGTTTCTGCTTTATTTTTGTTTTGTTGTTTGTCGTGATTCGGTTTTTTTTCGGTTTTTGTGTGTTTGTGTGTTAAGGACGTATCTATGACAAATGCTTGTCTTTGCTAAATGTTTTGTCTTTGACGCAACATTGTTCTCACTGCTTTGTGACACTAAGCTACGCCGACATTCGAACGCCTTTGGCATTTTGTCTCACGGCTTATCTCCGCGTCTGTCTGTCAGTCAGTGTGTCTGCCTAATTGTCTATTCTTGGCATCGCAAAAGTGTTAGAAGTGCGTGTGAAATTTATTATTGTCGCTTCGTAATTTCATTGTTGTTTTTTATGCTTGAATGATTTTCGATTTCATTTGCGTTACTTTGATAAATGTGTTTTTTTTTTTTTGTATTGTTGTAATTGCCAAGTTAACGTTAATAATTTAAGTGCATTTATGCATTACTATAAAGAACTTTGAGGCGACAGAGTGATAAAGGGTGCGTTGAGCATAATCGTTCTAATGCATGAGGGTCAAAGAATGACTTACATATGTATGTATATACATTTTTTTCTATGCTTAATTGTTTTCTTCACTACTTGACGAAATGTTATTGTTGATGCAACTTTATATATGTATGTATACATTTTTTTATGAAAGTATATTCCTTTAAAAAGCCTTCATCGATACTTTTTAGCACTCAATAAAAGTGACCATCTGTTCTTTACTTTTTTGCCACACAATTAAGCGCCGGGCTCAGCGCGCAAAGCAGGCGGCGCCGTGCGGTTGCTGTCGTTGCTTGCTAAAATGATTTCAACGGCACGTTTCATGCTAAAATTGCTCGATTTTATGCGAGAGCAGTTGTTGCAGCATATCCCTATGCTTTTACATAGGGATGAACATAAAAGCATAGGGATAAAGAGCGTTTATCAGTGCACTTCATCAATTCTTGCTCGCACTACACAGACTCACTTAGTCGTGTGTGCATGTTGGTTTCACAAGGCTTACATGCATTTTAAAAACAATTCATGCTGTAAAAGCAATATTTCCTTTTTGTTTTACTCATACGCTGCCATATGTTCGTGCTGATTGTTCGTTCATCTTCGCCGCCAGTCCCTGTTTACCGAACTGTCGACGTTCAGCGCTGTCTATCAATTAGTTGCGCTTCAACGCTAAAATTGCCACTGCACATACTGCCAACATTCATCGCTACCTGTCTACGAGCTTGGACAGAGATGCTTCGATGCGCCGTTAGAGCTGCAGACTCAAACACTCATAGAGAGATATGTACATACTTAAATACGTCATTTTTGTGAAATTTCGGAATTTAATTTCAACTTGTTGTGGCTTGTTTGATACAAATGACGACCATGGACAACAGTAGCAGAAACCACATTATTGATAGCAATATTAAAAAAAATTTTCATTAAATGCATTATACGTCATAATTAAATATTGTCATCAAAATAATGCATCGCGATTCTGAAAATGAAATAAACTTCGTTGAAATTTTCGATACACACAAATTGGCCAAACTTAATTGACTTTCGAAAGCAAACACGCTGAAATGCACGCGGGCAAATTGTCTCATATGGGCGTAAATACAAATTGCTCTCGCTCAGTTGGCGTGGATTTGTAGCATTAACGGTGGTGGCAGCGACAGCGACAGCAGCAGCAGCAGCAGCGAGGTCAACGCACATGCCACGGGCTTAAATAATACTCCATGTGAAATTCCATGACCAATTATTTTGCCCTTGGCCAGCGGGCACGATTTACTTTTCTCCCTTTTTCCGCATCAGCAATAATGATGATGACAATGCTGATGATGAGTGAATTCATTCCAGAACTCAAGGCGGTGGTTGCAACTTACAAAATTAAAGTTTATCTTAGAAAACTAAGTTGTCAAAGTAACTATTCACCTTGACAACTGAATTGCATTAGTGTAGCGAAAATAGTGCACAGCTTATGGTAGAAATAAATACTGCAATGATGTTCCTCGCAGCGACAATAGTCACTGTCGCAGTAAGTTGTCACTACATAGAAAAATAATGCTTACTTGTTTGTGTGAGAATTTGTTCAAGTAGAAATAAGACTGTAGTAATAACAAAACAATGTTTTACGTCCAAACGAACTGAAAGAAATAATAAAATTAACGTTTTGAAACTGACTGTTGGAGAATTGATGTAAATGCTGCAGAGATTTTTACAAACGGCCAATGATTTTTCAATCTGAAGTCCAATTTCTAAAAAGACAATATGAGTTGACGTAGAAAATTTTTTGGCAACAAAACACTTTGTTTTTAAATATTTAAAGTCGCTCATTATCTGTGATCTGCTTACTGATTATATGTCATTACATGTAAGTATAAATATCATCTATAAAATTGACTTTACGAATTTCTGCTTAGACGCAAAATTCATTATTAAAAACTCTGCAGTTGAGCATGTACGCGTCTATAAATAAAAAAAGTGTCGAATTTCATTGGCCTCTTATTGTCGGACTTAGGTACCGACCAAACCACTTTTGGTGACTGTGACGAAGGGAAACCGAAAAAAATGACACTATAAACACGCATTGATTGCCTTTAAAAATGAAATTCAATATCACAAGTGAGGCAGGATGCGCTTTCATGTGTGTGTGTGTGTGTGTGTACGTGTACGTGTCTGTGTTTGTGAGTCTTATTGAGTTTATCGTTGAAAATGCTGACTATAGTCATTCAGTGGTTCAAAGGATGAATGAAAGGATATATGAGTATGTTTGTTGACACCCGCTGTACGTGCATCCTTTAGCCGTGAAACTGTGCACATTTGCTTTGCATGCGTGCGCCTGCTGTTACCGTTCTTGTTGTTGTTGCTGCTGCTGCTCTGCTCTCTTCGGTTAGTTGCTTTGTAAAGCAAATCATGCTGCGACAGCAGCTGTTAAACTTGTGCAAAGAAGATGCTACCGCATTGTCATTGAAAAAAAGTTGGCCAACCTTGCTTTTAATAAAGAAATTCGATCGTTGCATATTGTTAGGCTGCATCAATTCATTTGGCGCGAAAAAGTAACAAATACACAAAATATTGCAACAAAATCATTTAATGAAGTTAACAATAAGGCAGTCATTACGTTGTTGTTGTTTACTATCTACAACACGGCCAACACACCCGAAATCTCTAGCCATGTTAATCCCAAAAGTGTGTGTGCGTGTGCAGCAGGATTAACAAGAGCAGATAATGAACTATGAAAATATAAAGAAATCAAGGCACAAATGATTTTGAAGGCGTTGTACACAAAGTTGAAATACAGCTATGAAAACATTGCTAACCAAAAATGCTTATCGCACATTCAAAATCGGCCAAGTGTGTGTGTGTGTGCTTGAATTTGTGTTAATCTGCAAAGTAAATAAGAAACCGAGACATGCAAATCTACAAAAACAATGCGATATTTTCTTAATCTTCTTCTGCATTTTTTTTTTTTTCATTTTATTATATTTTTTTTATTTTGTTTGCCATCCGCTACAGTTTCCTTTGAAATGTTTAGATATGCGATACATTAAGTATCTTGTTGCTGTAGGCTAGATTTCGATAGCTGCTCGTTTGGCTCATTTGTGATTCAATGAACTGAAACGATTTTTATTTGTTCAGCAAAGAATTGCAGATTTATCTGATTGTAAATTTGGAGGTTGAGTCAGAAACAAGAAAAAAAAAGTGAAAAAAGAGACAATAAGTCCTCAACACAATGACCAAATATTATGCATTGTTGTTGAACTCAAGACTTCAGTTTCGTTTTCGTTTGTCAATGCGTATTTTTGTCTTCGTTCAGATATCTGCATTACAGTTGTTGCATAGCCATGAATCGAAACGGCTTACATTTTTCCTCTGAAAAGTGGTCGATGCGTTTTGCGATAAGAAGATCGCTGCTTATACACGAAACAATGCTATGCACAGTATCTCAAATAATGTATCTTTTTGTGCGCACATCTGACAACGATTAGCAGCACGCTTCATGCACAAATTAGGTGTGTCAAGCCACTCGGCACTGTAAAGGTGTGTTGATGTTGTTAAAAACTTTATTATTTCGTTAAATAAAAATCAAAACAGCGATAAACTTTTGTACAAAACTTGAAATGGTGTCTTTATTTTAGAGAGCGTTTTTATTGCTGTAAGTGCAGACAGTCACGCATTAAACATGGTGCTCAAGTATAAGCTTAAGGTATTCGAGCCAATAAATATTTATTTGCAGGAGGCTTTCGTCATAAGACACAATCAGCCGTGGCTCAATAAACTTAAAAACCACCCTTGTCTCAATGGCGTATCCTATACACGTTTAATTTGACCAAAGTAAGATTTACATGACTTTATTTCGTTTCACGAAATTCAAAGGCAAACACAATGCACACAAATAAATTGTAAAGAAATCCTGCTGTGCTAGATTCGGAAATTGGGGGTGACAAGCATAAATAAGGCATGAAAGCGTAGCGAAAATCGATAAATTTTCTTCGTTTTTGTTTTTCTAACCAAACGTGCATAGACATGCAGTCTTAGAGGGAAAGACGAAGATACTGAACACATTCTATTAAACGAAAAAAGATTTATGCAGAATGTCTTCTTTGGTTTTATACTTACATATAATTGTTGCTCCTTTGTTGCACTTTTAAAGTGAACTAATACAAGTGACAGTAGATTAAGTATAAATTTGAATTGTGTGCCAACGTCCTTTTCGAATATTATAAGTACCTCCCAGTGCGTTACTTCCACAAGTACTTAAACTATTTAATAGTTTTAAGTTGCACCAAACAGAATTTCATGCACGAACTGACGCAAAGTTAGTCAAGTGCAACGAAAAACAATTAAAACGAAATCAATTTTTTTCAATAACATAAACCAGAAAAACGCATTCCATTAAGTGCATTTCACTTATGGTAGTTTATCGGCATTACAAGTCAGAAAGCAGAAAACAGAAAACCGCACGCACATACACTGAAACGAATGCCGCGCCGCAAGTTTCCCACTGTAATGACGTTCGTGTACTACGCGTACTTTCGCTTTGTTGGCCCTTCGTTTGCCAGGACGGTGCATTGAGGTCTTAACAGCATTTCCCGTTGTCAGGCACTATTAAAAAATGCGCATAATTAATTGTTTGACATTAAAAATTGAACACTTGAACAAATACAATTGCACTCAAAGTGAACATGTGCATTGTTGATAAGAAAATTGTTGTAAAACGTTTCAATAAATAAAAATAAAAAAAAAAAAAACACATTTCGATGAAGTCTTCAAGTTCATGTTCGAATATAAAATTTTAAAGTTCAATATCACTCATTTATATATCTTTGATGTTTTAATGAAATTACTTAAGACATTAAGAATTCGTTTGCCAGCATAGCTGCATTTTAATATGACTGTTGTGTGTGTGTGTGAGTGTGTGGGAAGGGGGTGCTCAGCAGCTCAAAGCGACATATAGTTTGCAATGCTGTGTTAATCTGCTTAACTTGGCATTTGTCACGTTTTGACGCCATGGGGGTTTGCCTAGACGATTTTTATTGCTTTACTCCATTAGTGCACGCAGAAACATGCACGGATGCCAAATGTCAGTTCAATTAGTAAGGAATTTACAAGTGGCAATCCTTAAACATAGAAATGCCACAACAACAAAACAACGGTTCATTTGACTTTGTGTGCGGTAAGAGTTCTCGTGGATTCTTATTGTATATAATGAAATTCATTCAGGCAGAAAACGAATGTTTTCGGAAAAAAGTAGTTTCATATAAAGATAACAATTACACAGTAAGGATTCTGGTCTAACAGAATCTTTTATGAGTACAGCTGAAATACAATTTGAGACATTTACTAGAATAATTTATATAGCAAGTGGCATTGAGTAGCGCTCTAAACATCGATTTTTAGTAATTTTACTAAAGAAAATTGTACTTTTTTATCCTTATTTGTGCTGTTAATGATAAAAATTGTCTTGGCTACTTACACAATGTGCACTCAATTCCAGTTTACTGGACATAATGCAGCGACAACTGGACATTTATAAGAGCCTGACAGCTGTCAATTTCCATGACTCATGAAGAATGCGAAAAAAGTATGCAGAAGAAAACAGCCAAACACAAACAAAAGAGGCTGAAAAGAAAAATATTACATCTAAGTGTCATGTGCAAATGCAACAAAATTCCATAAAATCCATTATGTTTTTATTGTTGCATTGCCGTGTTGTAACTTTTGCGGGTGTCTCCCTTAATGTGTCAATGTCCATTTGAAACTGAAATGCGAAAAAAGGGACGAACAAATGCAAGAAAAATGGTTGCTTGCGTGGTTTGTTGGTTGGTTGGTTGAATGCTTGGATCGATCATAATAGAAATGTGTTCCATGAAGTTTCACTTATATGCCTTTATGCAGCAGTCGGCTAATATCATTTTTGTTTTCCTTTACTTATTCTACTGCTGGTCCAAATAAGAAAAAGAAGTAAATGTTGTCGCATCGTTTATTAGTGTCAGCGCATCATACAGAATAAAACCCAAAGGACCCATTGACCAATGCCATACGAAATGTTGTTGCCTTTCAAAGAATGTACTCGATGTTGATTCCCAGGATACTTTTCTGTCTTATGTTTCTTATATGGTAGAAGCTGCAGAATTTTGTTTATGTGAGAATGAGTACAAAAGGATGTATATAAATACATAAATACATATATTCAGTATTAGTTTTTCCAATGTAATATGTTTTTCTAACACACAGCGATTGGGTTGTTATCCTTACAGACGCGTTATTATTAACTTGCTTGCTGTTGTGCTGATAAGTCGTTGTGCATTTGCACTGGACCGTGTCCTATTGAGTAATATACAAATGCAAATGTGCACAAGTGTTGTTGCGTGCGCTGATGCGAAAACTGACAAATGTTATACGTTTTGCGACAACATAAAAGGCTTTGATATCGTATCTGATTGCAGTGTACAATGGCCAACATTAATTGAATAGGAATTCTCGCGGTTGGCTTGTATGTGTAATGTCTTTGTGTGCCTCCGCGTTCCAACTTTGATGACAAACATAATTGAATTCTCATTTAATTAGGTTCCATTTAGCATTGATTCATATTTGCGTTGTTTATTGAACGAACACATTGTCGTATTTCAAAGTTAGATAGCAGTCAGCATACCGTATAATAATGTAAAGTGCATGAAATTAATAAATATGAAACTAAAACAAATAACTTCCAACTCACACTCAAGAGACTGTTTCAACTATCTCTCTCGATCTCATTCATTTATTTGCAGTGGGATGGTTATTGCATTTGTGAATGGGTTTGATATGGAGAATTACTTCGCTTAAAATGAGGAAGATTCAATATTTCATACTCTTTACACTTTTGTTACTCGCGCAGTTCGCCCAACGGTTTTCAAATATCGTTGCTTGCTTATATTTATAATAAAATATTGTCATTATTTGAAATTGCATTTTGATAAGTTGTCTCTTACAACGATTGCTTTGACTTTTTAAAAACCACATCCTGCGGAAATAATTTTTACTTTAGCCGATGCGCATTAATTTCCCCCATGAATCATAAAAAAGGAAACTAAGCTTTAGCATCAAAGCGACGTAATAAGCTGCGTCAAAAATATCCTTTGTGCTTTGAATTTGCTCTGACATTGCAACCACTTTTTCTTACTTTAATGCTTTACTGAGTGTAGGCATTGTATCGTCGTCTCACTTAACAATTTGTCACAGACATAAAATCAAAGTGTAGCGCATTGTCGCACATTGACAGCCGATGGGGCGACAGCAAACAGCCATCACTGCAGCAGAGGCTGGATTGGACGTTCGTTTAGAAAGTTCGCTGCTGTCCTGTTACTGGCCGTGGTCGATTGCGTCGAAATCTAATAATGTCCTGCAGCGTTCCTAATGTGATTTGGCTGTTAATTGGCACGCTTGCCGGCGCTGTTCTTGGCGTATATTCATTCACAGGCTCATGATCAAGCGCTGGCAAATTGAATTCAGTTCAGTGAAATGTTTCAATGAAAGTTAGAGAGGGGAATGTAAGAAAAGAAAGTAGGACAAGAAAAAGTATTAATGCAACACGATTTTTTTTTATAAGCACTGCAGTTTTAAAGATAGTTAATTGGTAGATATGTCAAAGACAAGAGAGAGCGGGCAGTCTGGTGTGAAGTGTCGTTGAGTGCGGACGTCGATTCACAAGCGGACAGCGATATAAAATAGATTTGATGAAGAGTAAAGAATAAATTAAATGTTAAGGTTTCAAAATAAGTTTGTAAGAACACAAGATCTATTCTAAAGAGAAGAAATATAAAAGTTTAATATGAAAGAGAGCAGTTGTCCGAGTTATAATTGTGAGATGAAATTCGGCTTTGACAAATCAGAAGTGGGATTCGCCTATAACGTCTACAGGACAGACACTTGAGAGGAAAAGAAGGTGTAATT
Source organism: Phortica okadai (assembly GCA_034638295.1). NCBI lineage: Eukaryota > Metazoa > Arthropoda > Insecta > Diptera > Drosophilidae > Phortica > Phortica okadai. The sequence continues at coordinate 9,294,218 of CM067851.1, forward strand.
AAAGGTATGGGAAAAAAAAAGTGTTCTCTGTCGTGAGAGAAGAGCCAACGATTTCAGTTGCTGCATAGCGGCTCGAAATATGGCGATGCGAGAGAGTAAGGGTTTCAGTTGCTGCATAGCGGCTTGAAACAGAACCTTATGAGGGCCAACGATTTCAGTTGCGGCATAGCAGCTTGAAATAGGGCGATGCTAGAGAGTAAGGGTTTCAGTTGCTGCATAGCGGCTTGAAACAGAACCGTATGAGAGCCAACGATTTCAGTTGCTGCATAGCGGCTTGAAATAGGGCGAGGTGAGAGATTAAGGGTTTCAGTTGCTGCGTAGCGGCTCGAAACAGAACCTTATGAGAGCCAATGATTTCAATTGCTGCATAGCGGCTTGAAATATGACGAGACGAGAGATAAAGGGTTTCAGTTGCTTGGTAGCGGCTTGAAACAGAACCTTGTGAGAGAGAGTAACAGATGGTTTCAGTTGCTTGGTAGCGGCTTGGAACGGGTCAGAGGAGGTTCGAAATTTTCCCAGTTGCTATGTAGCGGCAGGGAACGCAGCCAGAGCGACGCAAGAGAATACAAATCATAACGCTATGGTTTCACGAAGAGTCGACTTCGTTTCGAGGGGTACAGTCACGTCGTCGGGACCATACATATAAAAAAAAAAAAAAAAATTTGATACAAATTCTAAGAGACGCATGCATGATGAGTCATAACTTTCATCGCTTACTTCATTGTACGCTAATTCTTTGCGCCACAAAATTGGTGCGAAGTTGCGCCTTATACATTTTACTAGCGTTCCTGGTACCGTAATAGTGAAGTCTTCCATTCCACGCTCGTTCTTAGCGCCACAAATGTTAAGAACGCATGTTCGAACTATCATCGAGTACGTCATTACACGATCGTTCTTTGCGCCACAAAATCGGAGCGAAGTTAGTCATCCACTCACGTGGTAGGACTAACAGTTATTATTACAGTTATTGGTGCCACAAAGGCGGTGTGGTATATGCGAGATTGGCGGTGAAAATCAACGCCAAATGTGGATGGAAATGAGAGCGTTGATCAGTTGTTAAACATCTTTGAAAGTGAACGGACGTGCTAAAAATCAATACGGAATAGTTTAAAGTTAAAACACAATGCAAGAGAGCACACATGAAAAATTGGAAGATATTCCAATTAGAGCATTAAATGACTTACTGAAGCGCTATAATTTGCCTAGGTCCGGAAGAAAAGCGGACAAAGTGTCCAGGTTAAAAGAATTTTTGAGCTATGAGACGCCGAATCAGAACGGATCTGAATCAGTCGATGGCAGTCACACCGATGAGCGTCACCCAGAGGAGTTAACACCAGGTGACACCGTTCAGCATCAAATAATCGAAATACGGCGGGCAATCGAGTTGTTGCAACAAACTGTTCATCAATTGGCAGCACAACAAAGATCAGCACCCACTCAGTATCAAGAACAAACTCCGTCACCTGAAATAGTTTTGTCATCGAGAACTGAACAACCACCAACTTCTGCAGAAAGGTTACCATCTCAAGGGTTGACCGCTCCAAAGGATGTTATTGGTATCATGCCAGATTTTGATCCAATAAAACAGGCAATAACTTCGGAACAGTTTGTAAAGAAAATTGAGCAACTAAAGAAGGTATATTCGTGGAGTGATGAATTGGTTCTTTTCGCTGCGCAACATAAACTGAAGGGGGTAGCGAAGGATTGGATGGATGCCCAACCAGTGTTTCCATCGTGGCAGCTTTTCAAAGAAGCATTTAGGACTGATTTCCCGTGCCGAGTAGTTGTGGCAGAAGTGCATCGCGATATGAGTCAACGGAAAAGAAAACACGGTGAGTCGTTTATGGAATATTATTATCAAATGGTGGCGCTTGGTCGGAAAGGAAATATTGATGAAGAATCAATAAACTCGTATATTATCAACGGATTAAATCAGCCAGAGGTGACAAAAACCCTGCTGGCACAAAATTTTACAGCATGCAGAGATCTGTTTCATTCTTTGGAATGCTTGAAACTGATAGAGACGGGTAAATCCCATGAACATACGAAGGCGACCGTAATGCAATCGAAACACTTTAGAGGCACAAGTAACGAACCATACAAAGGGCCGAAATGTTATAATTGCGGTCAGTTTGGTCATATTGCAATTAATTGCGAAAATCATAAGCAGAAATTACGCTGTTCTAAATGCTCAAGGATGGGACATGATGATAAGCACTGTCAAGTAAAAGAAGCGAAAGTAGCAAAGGTAGAAGATGTCAGCAGAGTATCGTGTCCACCCATTACAAAAAGAGTAAAAATTGGTGCAAATGTTTATGAAGCATTCGTTGATACCGGTAGCGACCACACTTTGATGAGAGAGTCATCAGTACCAGAAAACCAGAGACGAGAAAAATCAACAAAACGGTTGAAGGGTTTCGGAGGTGCGATAGTTGAAGTAGACCAACAAATACAAGTAATAATTGAGGTGGACGGACACAAAGTCTACGCGACTATTCAGATAGTAGCAAATGAATTCTTACCCTATGCATTACTATTAGGCAGAGATGTCTTATGTCGGAATAATCATAGCATGACAATCGAAGCAGGTGTAATGCAGATTGAAAGAGCAAACGAAAATGTCTTCAATATTGGAGAGGAAATCTCAGAGCAACAACAAAAGCAAGTGAAAGAACTACTAGAGAGATATAAAAGCTGCTTCGCTGAGGACTTGTCAACGCTTGGCAGATGCAACACAGCAGAAATGCATTTGGAAGTTACAGCTACAAAGCCAATAGTTGGAAGAAGATATCAAGTTCCTTTTGCCCATAGACAGAAGTTGTCGGAAATAATCGAAACTTTGCTCAAAAATGACATTATACAAAGAAGCACTTCCCCGCATGCAGCTTCAGTAGTATTGGTAGCAAAATCAAATGGAGAAAGCCGAATGTGTGTCGACTACAGAGCGTTGAATGCAGTCACAGTCAAGAAGCAGTACCCAATGCCTGTTGTAGAAGAACAACTAACCAAACTAGGCGGAAACAAGTATTACACGACATTAGATATGACATCGGGATACTACCAGATCCCACTAAGTGTAGAAAGCAGAAAATATTCAGCATTCTTAACCCCGGAGGGGTTGTTTGAACACAAAGTGATGCCCTTTGGACTAGTAAACGCACCCATGGTATTCCAAGAGATCATCATAAACATCATCAGGAAGCTGAGCAGCCAACAAAACATTGTCAGCTATGTTGATGAGGTGACAATAGCCACTCCCACGTTCGAAAAGGGTCTGGATTGCCTTGAGGAATTCTTACAGGCAATTCAGGCAGCTGGAATGACACTTCGTCCATCCAAGTGTTCGTTTATGAAGGAGAAGGTTAAGTTCCTGGGTCACATAGTAAGCAAAGAGGGTATACAACCTGGAGCTGAAAAAACGGAATGTATTAAGAAATTCCCAAGGCCGTGTACAGCTACAGACATTCGCCGGTTCCTAGGTGTGACAGGGTTCTTCCGGAAATTTGTAGAAGGCTATAGCATTATTGCACAACCTTTGAGTAAGTTGTTGAAGAAAGATGCTGCATTTAATTGGGATTCTTTACAGGACGATGCATTTATGAGACTTAAAGAAGCAATAACATCCAAGCCGGTTTTGGCTTTATTCGACCCGAATAAACCACATGAGGTGCATACTGATGCGAGTGCCATGGGACTGTCGGGAATATTATTCCAGATTGAAAACGAAGATAACAGGCCAGTGTTCTTCTACAGCCGCCAGTGTAACGATTCAGAGAAACGTTATTCGAGTCACGAGTTGGAGGTCCTGGCCATCACCGAATCACTAGAACGATTCCGCATATACCTTTTAGGAACTCAGTTCAGAGTTATTACAGACTGCAATGCTGTGGCAACACTAAAAGCGTCAACAATCCTAATACCCCGAATAGCCCGGTGGTGGCTGAAGTTACAGGAGTTTGATTTTGAGTGCAAACATCGAGCGGGTGAAAGAATGGCCCATGTAGACGGTATGAGCAGACACCCGGTGCTTTCTCCACAAGAGCAGACAACAGTTGCCGAAAGTGTGTTGAAAATAGTATCAGTAGATAAAGATTGGGTCTTCGCAATGCAGATGCAAGACGGGAACCTTAAGGAAATCGTGGAAATACTGGTCGGCAAAGGAGACAAATGCAAAGCAAAACAGGTCCAAACAGATTATACCATTTCAGCAAGTCGGCTTTACAGAAAAGTGGACGGAGTAAACAAGTTGGTGGTTCCTAAAGCCATCAGGTGGAGGGTAACAAAGGCATGCCACGACGACTCCGGCCATTTCGGCATTGATAAAACTACGCAACGAATCCAGAGAGATTTTTGGTTCCCACGGATCAGACGGTATGTCAAATCATACATCGAAGCATGCCCCGAATGTTGCATTAACAAGATAAAAGGGGGAAAACCAGAGGGTCAAATGCACACAGTTGACGTGGTGCCCATCCCATTCCGGAAAATTCACATCGACCATGTAGGCCCATTCCCAAGAAGTAAAAAGGGCAACCAGCACGTTCTAGTAATAGTATGCGCGTTCAGCAAGTATACCATATTGACAGCAGTGCGCACATCGAAATCAACACCGGTAATTAATGCCCTCAAGCAGTTGTTCTCGATTTTTGGCCAGCCGATGATGTTAGTATCGGACCGTGGTACAGCATTTACGTCAAAGGAATTCCAATCGTTCTTAGATGCACAGGGAGTGCAACACGTAAAGACGGCGGTACGAACTCCACGAGCTAACGGCCAAGTGGAACGAATGAACAAGACGTTGTTAGACGCGTTGAAATGTTCTACAGAGTCCAGTAAAGATTGGGACGGCAAACTTAATAACATTCAATGGTCTATAAATTCTCAGGTGAATTCGTCAACGGGTTTCACACCTAATGAGTTGGTATTTAATTTCAGCATGCGAGAGGTCACCATAAATCGGTTTATTCAGGCGTTGAATACAGAGGATAAACCTGAAGTCACTATAGAGAGTAAGAGAGAACAGGCAGCAATAAACATCGCTGAACAAAAATTAAAATGGAAAACCAGATATGACAACAGACACAACACCCCCAGGAGTTACGAAGAAGGCGATTTGGTGGTCATTGACAATGTGCCCATATCAACGGGGGAAACCCATAAACTGGACCCAGCATACAAAGGGCCATACATAGTGACTAAGGTACTAGGTCATGATCGTTACATTGTCGAAGATCTTCCCGATCACTCGATAACCAGACGTAAATACAGCAACGTAATCGCCAGCGACAAGATGAAGCCGTGGTGTGCACTGGCCCCAGAACTGGACATAGACAATGAGGCCGATAGCTCAACCAGTGATGATGAGATGTCAGGAAAGGCCGAGTTGTCAAAGACAAGAGAGAGCGGGCAGTCTGGTGTGAAGTGTCGTTGAGTGCGGACGTCGATTCACAAGCGGACAGCGATATAAAATAGATTTGATGAAGAGTAAAGAATAAATTAAATGTTAAGGTTTCAAAATAAGTTTGTAAGAACACAAGATCTATTCTAAAGAGAAGAAATATAAAAGTTTAATATGAAAGAGAGCAGTTGTCCGAGTTATAATTGTGAGATGAAATTCGGCTTTGACAGATACTAAATCGTTCAATATTAAAACACAATTTATTTCTTTTCTAAGATATTCTTACCTTACTAAATCCCGCAAGTGGTTGACTTTGTCACAATCTATTTTATTTGTGTTTTGGGAATTGCTTGTCAGGCATGTTGTTTAATTTATTTCGTTTATATTGCCTTCCCTCAGATTAACGCCTGGGAGTCTATGATTTTCTACCAAGTGTTAAAAATAGCTCAACATGTTTGGTAATAATCATTTGTGCTTTAGAATTGCCACTAAAGTATATCAATTAAGTTCTGAAAACCAAATATTTGTTTGTGAAAAAACCATTTGAAATTCTAAAGAACAATAAATGAAAAGGTGAATCGAGACCTAAAATTTAACTGTTGCACAGTTTGCAATCTGTTTTAAACAGTTGATGTTAAAAATCACCAAATCGCCACACTGTCATTTCAACTTGTTGCCCTGCACATGCACTCAATAGAATAGCAAACAATGGAGTCAGCATTTGAAAGAGAAACCCAACTTATGGCCAAATGAATTTTTTAGTTCTATGCAGAAGAAACAGACAATGGCAATTGGCAACAATCAGCTATGTCGTACAATGATAATCGGTCCTTTATGTTTCTACACCGTTTTCCAAGGACAATCCATATAAACAGCACAGCTATTGTACAGGTGTGAGAAATTTTTGTGAAAAGGTGCATAATGGTAGCTTCAATTTAGCTTCAATTGGACAAACAATAAGCCTTCAATCAGTCACCGGAAATAATTTTCAAACAGTGTGAAAGAAAGTGATAAGAGAGACAAGGAGAAATAAACGAGTATTGAAAAAACTTATTTTTGTATTTATAAGTACATTTTACGTTGTTTCATTGGCATCCAACAGAAGTAATTCATTTAATGTAACATTATGTTCTGCCGTTTTTTGTTCAATTAAACGATCCAGTTCCATTACAAGCTGTGGAGATAGATCATCCTTGTAACCGTTAACTTTACCCTTGCGTACAAATCTGAAAATATTTTAAATATTATTATTTGCGTTTAGTTTTCGTTCACCAAGAAAAAAAAACTTGCTCAAATGGTTTCAAATCTTCCTTGAACTCCTTGTTTATCTGATCCAAATTCCATAAATGATTTGTGGTTGGATTTTCTAATGTTTAAAAAAAAAAATTTTTGTAATAAAAAAATTCTTAACTAAAAAAATAAAAAATACTTTTCATTTCTTTGAACGAGAGATGGTGCAACATTTGTTGCATTTGTTGTTCGGTAATTGGCTTATTAAGAAACTTGCAAATATCACATAGAACTCCGGACAGGTTCCTTTTCATTCGCTCATAAGACGTATAAAAGACCCACGGTTCATGACGCAATTGATAGAATTCCATAGCATGTTCAATATTTAAATTTATTATATCATTTTTCTTAATGTGATTTGTTACAAAATCTTCCACGGATGATTCTTTATGTACGCCATAGCCCAAATTATGAAAGTATAGAGAAACCCAAGCGTCTTTTGGATTACGAAAAACATAAATAACTTTCGGCTTCCTATGCCAGAGTTGTTTCGGTAGAAAAGGTAGTGGATAATGAGACTTGATGAGGCGTGGCGATTGTAATTGCTCAATTCGTTTCAACGCACTACCGATGTCTTTGTAGAAAGAGTAATCACCCCTATTGGTGAGTTATAAAATTTATTTCTTCGAGTATTTTTATTCAAATGTAGAAAATTTAACTTACTCCAAAAATGGGAATCGTAGCTCCAAGTGTTCGGCTTTTGCAGCTTCAAAGTTGTAGTCATTCATGACCAGCCATACAAGTTCCTGCATCCATGTTGTGCCACATTTTGGCAGCGTCACAACCCAGACGTCATCATCTAAAACTTCCATGTTGTGTACTAAGGCACAAAGTTCCTTCGAACCCAATGCAAAACATAATTTACGGTTAGTCCAATCCTTATCAATAAGATTATTGGGGTAGCTGGGAGGTACAAATTCTACTAGTTCCATTCCGTAGCTCGTTTTTAATTCAACTGTTCTTGTTTTTCAAATTCTTCGCCAGCTTTGCGGTACGAAATATAAATTTTGAGTTGCGGCATAAAATTAATACAAACACAAAAAGCTTAGATTAGTCTAGGTCTTATTTAAATTATCAAACTAGTTTCTAAAAATTTTAATTAATTGGTTTGTGTAGAATGATAACTAGTTCCACTTCAAACTATTTTGACTGTATATTGAACTTCTGAATTTATTTAAGTAACGGTGTAATTTTTCATATTAGCTTATGCTATAATTTATTTATGTGGTGGCGGGTGATACTGGTTGGGTTGTTAACTAGAGGAAAGTTCACTATCCAAAAGTATTATAAAAATGTAATATGTATTGGTAACATATTACATTTTACATTGATATGCATTAATATTCTAAAAAACGTATGTACCATATATTGTTTTCATGAATTTGACTACTGCTAAACTATCCAGCTAGTTATTCTGAGATTGTGATTACGAGACAGGAGTTGGAGTTATTTTGTTGTGACTTTTTTGACTAAAAAGAAATTTACGTGTTGTGTTTTTCCATCTGTTTCTGCTCTCTTTAAGTAAGATGGATAAGAAAGTTAGTCCCACCAGAATTCATTAAGTTATTTTAAGACATATTTAAGACATAACTTCACTTAGTCTTCACACTAACTGAAAATATAGCTTTGTGTCAACTTCTCCCTTATCTCACTTTAGAGAAAGTATAAGCTAGTAGTGATTTTGTAGGTATGATGTAATGAGTAAAAATCGGTTTAGGTTTAAAAGTGTATTTTATGTTGCCTCATTTGCATCTAACAGAAGTAATTCATTCAATGTGATATTATACTCCGACATTTTTTGTTCGATCAAGCGATCCAGTTTGGTTATAAGCTCTGGTGATAGATCATCCTTGTAACCGTTAACTTCACCCTTGCGTACAAATCTGTAAATTAAAAAATTAAATTATAAATTATCTATATTCCTTGAATTGTTGTTTGAGCTAATGGCTTTAACTGATTTGCCAAAAAAAAAACACACACAAAATAGACTTAAAGCCGGCCCATTGTATTTCAATAAAAAAAAAACTTACTCAAATGGTTTTAAATCCTTATTTAATTTCTGACTTCGCTGTTCCAATTCCCATAAATGATTGGTGGTTGGATTTTCTAAAGTAATTAAGAAAATTTAAAATAAAAAGTTCTTCAATTTAAAATAAATGTAAGTACTTTTCATTTTTTTGAACGAGAGATGGTGCAACATTTGTTGCATTTGTTGGTCTGTAATTGGCTTGTTAAGAAACTGACAAATATCACGTAAAACTCCGGCCAGGTCCTTTTTCATTCGTTCATAGGACGTATAGAACAGCCACGGTTCATGACGCAATTGATAGAATTCCATAGCATGTTCAATGTCTGAATTCAACTTCAATTTATTCTCAACAAGTTTTGCGACATACTTTTCAACGGACGATTCAGTTTCAAAACCAAAGCCCAAATAATGAAAGTAAAGTGACACCCAAGCATCTTTTGGATTACGAAAAACATATATGACCTTCGGCTTCTTATCCCAGAGTTGTTTTGGCAGCAACGGAAGCGGAAAGTGCGACTTGATGAGGCGTGGCGGTTGCAACTGTTCAATACGTGACAGCGCAGAATTAACGGTGTGGCTACGAAAGTAATTAAGCACAACTACTTTATTTATTTTTCTTTAGTCTTTCTTTTTTTAATGCTCAAAAACTTACTCTAAAAACGGACATCGCAGCTCCAAGTGTTCGGACTTTGCACCGTCAAAATTAAAGTCATTCATGACCAACCATACAAGTTCCTGCATCCATGTGGTGCCGGATTTTGGCAGCGTCACAACCCAGACATCATCATCGAATACTTCCATATTGTGAACTTTATTGCAACCTTCTTGGGAAGGTTTTGTATCACAAAATTTACGTTTAGACCAATCTTTTTCGATTAAATTGGTTGGGTAGCTAAGAGGAACTATTTCTTCGACAATATCCATTTCGTATCACGTTCTAATGTCAACTGTCCATTTCTTCCCATAGAGTAACTATCATATAGAGTGGAAAACGGGCTCATTTTGTGTTACTTTTAATGACTTTGAGATATAACTACACTTATAAAACACGTTTTGAGTGAAACGAATTCGGCGGTTACTTAGCGAATGTGAGTTAGGTGTTGTTTGCCTACGAAACGATAATGACTATATGATTTCTTCCATACATATTACTGCCCATACACAATGAATACTGGAAATTGTTATCTTTAGAATATACAGACGATAAGAACTATTATAACGGAGCATACGTAATATTGATAAAAATGAAGATAAGCACAATCGACTTCTACTATTGTACACGAAACAAAGAATTATTATTTGCGTGTGCGTGGTATTATTTGTTTATATATTTAATTTTGAATTACCTGCATACATGTGGGACATGTTTATTTTTATTGTTTTTACGATATACGAAAAAATACGAATTTGATAAAACTTTCAGTGTAGCAAAAACACTACTTGAACTAGCAGACGGATAGGCCAAACAACAGGGCAAATGAATAATAAATATCAAATCAATAAAAACTTTTGCATTTGAATTTTAATTAATAAAATTCCTTAGCGTATTCAATGTCTATGTTTAAAGTCATTTTATTGTCAAGAATATTTGTTATAAAATGTTCAAGGAAAGATTCAATATTATAGCCAAAGCCTAAGCTATGATAATAAAGAGAGACCAATGAATCTTTTGGATTACGAAAAACACAGATAACTTTTGGTTTCTTATGCCACAGTTGTTTGGGCGTAAGAACCTTTTGGGTCAAGGGTTTTGTGCGAATCGGAAATTTGTGTAACATGATAACACAACCCAAAGTGGCCGTGGCACAAAACCGTTCAAACTTCCTCTGCACCGAGCGTCACGAGTCTGCCATCTAAATTTCATGTTTATAGCTCTTATAGTTTCCGAGCACGATTGGTGAATATAGACGGACAGGGCTTAATCGATTTTTTTAGTCATCCTGATCAAGAATATGTATACTTTGAGGGGCCGCCCTCCTCTCCTTCTGACACAGTGTGTGTGCAGGGTATAAAAATGAACTGACTCTGAAATTTTAAAACTAATCTTTTTAAATTTAAGTCGTTATATGCGACAATTTTTTGGGTTCCTAACCAATTGACTTCAAATTTCATACTTATGTTCATAGGGAGGCAAGGAAACTATTTAATCGCTCTTACTGGTTCATTGTCGAGCCGGTCGCCCCCTTTTTTAGATATGTATATGCATTGCGTGGGCAATTTAATGCGTCCATAATTGCAGGAAAAATCCGCGATTTCGGCATCAGCTGTGCACGTTTCCGATGTCCGTTCCGGCGTACTTTTCCCCTGCCATCATTCGCAACCCATGAGTCCAATTTGTAAATTTGTTTAAAGCTCAACGTCGACACTTTGCATTTGTCTTTGGCTGACACGTGCCGTGGCGTTTGTGCCTTTGAGAGCTGCTTTTCATTTTATTTATTTTCTTTTTTTTTCTACTTTCATTTCTTGTTTACTTTCTCATCTTGGGTGTGCTTAATTTTCATAAAATCGTTACATACTCTTTACACTTCACAGGAAAACTCATTTTCATGCACATTGTGTATGATTTTGAAAACTCGAAAATGCATTTGAAATATTTGTAAGAGAGTCAGGCAGCCGAAACAAATAATTGAACTCAGTTGCTCACATAAAAAAACCACTTGACCTGAGCACATTTGATTGTCGCGTGTTTTATGACATTTACCTGTGCCCCTCGAATGAAACCGGAAATTTTAGTTTTCCACCGTAATTAGCTGGAAACTATAAATCAGAAAAAAAATACTGAAAAGAACAAAATTATCAAAAATGTTTTATGCGTGCATCAGTGAAAACGATTTGTGCGGTCAAGCAGTGAGCATTTGAACTATGCTCTGCTCTGTCTAATTGAATGGCATGCAGGTCAACATCTTCAATTGAGATTTATGTGTCTTTCTTGCATTTTTGTTGCACTTTCTCATAGTAAAATGTTCGAATGTTTAAATTTAATACGCAAAGTTGCTAACAGATAAACGACGCTGAGCTGTTATTGACGTTTTTGTTTTCCTGGGAAATTTTCATCTCAAATTTTGTCTTCAGTGAAAGTGCAAGAGCAATGTTGCGCTGACATGACTTAGCATACTTTTTATTGTTGCATTCTAGCATGCCGGCGCACATACATAAATCGCTCAACGACTTTCGTTTAGCATAATAATTGTAGTGAGGGGTAGCAACAAGTCTGCCATCTCTTTAATTAAAACCAACTCGCATTTGGCCGTCTAATGTTGCCTGCCAAGGACATACAAATCGTGTTGTTTTTATCCAAATGACTTTATCAACGTTTCAATTAAAAAGAACTGCCGCCGGTTATGAATGACATCAAATTTCTTGTCTTTTTAATTGTCTTCCGTTTTTTTTTTTTTTTTTCATAAGCCGTCCTCGTCGCTTTATGCAGAAGGCAAAACCCAACATTTGTGTTGTTGTTTCGTCTTAGCGTCGTAGTCGTTGACCAACGCGTTTTTCTACAAAGTATTTTTCACCCTCAAATGGTGTCGTTTGCTTAGCCAACAACAAAGACAACAGCAACAACAGCAAACACAACCACCAACATTGTCGACTGTCATGTTGCCGAAAGTGACTTCAATTATTTTCTATTTCATTGCTCAAATCGTATTTCCTGCTATAGAGAAAAAAAAATACATACATAGGTATAAATATAAGTAGAATAATAACCACTCGAATAACATCCTTCATCCTTTTACGCTTGAGTGTTCGATTTTTTATTATGTACGCTTGCTTATTTGCTTAGTTTACTTTAGGAGAAGGAAAAACAAAGAAGCAAAAACAAATATTTGCCCTTTTTGGCTGAAATCACCCTGCACACCCTCGTTGTAATTGGGCCAATGTTGTTGTTTTTTATGTGTTTCTATAGCCCCTTCATGTAATGATTTGTCAATATATGCGAATAATGCATAAAAATGTAAGAAACGTGAAGATATCTGATTATGTTTTTAATGATCGAATGCGGAAGATGTAACAAACTCAATGTGTTCAGCAATTGTGCATGTTCTTATGTGTTGCATGGCCTTGACATGTGCAAAAAATATTGCATATGCCGTTTTGTAAGTGGAAAACGTACGCCTATGCGTGTGGCAACAAACATATGTGAGTTTGTATTGACACTCCTGTCTGGCATCACACTGCGCAACAGTTGCACATGCAAGGATGCTCTGCAACTGAGTTGGTTGCATGCAGGACTGCGTAAGGTGTTATTAGCCTCGCCGTAGGCGTCCTTGTAGGTAACATAATATTGACTTCCTGAACGGATATAACGGTTTCTTATCGACATATATTCTATGCGATATTCTTGTCAGACAATTTTGTATATGAGTGATTGCTCAAAGTCAAAAGAAACCTAAAATTTCATTTCATGATTGGTCTATTTAAATTTCTGACGTTGACAATTGAGAAAATATATGCAAAAGAATGTTTGTCAGTAAGCAAAAAATTAAATTAATATTTTCCCACTAACCTAACAATATTTTATGATAAGATGATTATAATTATTGTATCAGCAGACACATGATTATTATATCGCAAGACATAAAATAATGCCATAACAAAAATATTGTGATGACTTTTGTGCGTAACAAAACTTACATAAGTATATGTATATGTACGTATATGAACTATTCTATAAAATTTTGTAAATATTATAATTGACAAAAATATTTAATATAAGGCATAAATGGAAACTTCAATAATCCGGACAATTTGAGTATTCGGACTCTGCCTTGTTGTCACTTGTCCGTTTTATCGAAATTTTACTGTATTTCGTAGAACAAAATCTCTACACAACATCATATTGCCAAATATATTGCTTTAGACATTCAACACTTAAGACAACTCAATATCAAATGTGACATTTGTGAGCACGCACTTAAATTTTTTTAAAACAGGTGGTTTCAGCTATATCCGTTAGAGGCGTTACCACATGCCGTTTTGAACATGACAATTTGCGCAACGACATGACCGTGTGCTTTCTGTTCTTCCGCATATGCGAGGCATATACTTAAAATTGCCATGAGCTTGCGGAAAAAAACCCAATCCGTTTCATTGTACCGAACTCATGACCATGATTATCGCAAAGGAAGCATTAGCCCTAAGGCAACCCAACGTTTTTAATTCGGACATTTGTACTCGGAAACTTACAAAATTTGGGGGAGTCACCCACATTGACATAGCCCAAGTGCCGGAGCAACTTGAAGCGACATTGAGCAGCCCTGTACTAACGCAACTTTTTGAGTTAGCCCTCCACCGGGTCATTTGGTTTTGGCAGCAACTGCGTCAACTTGTTAGCGCAAAATATGCAGCTCTTTTTTTTTTGCGCAAAACGTTTTTTTAAATGCAATTTCATGGTAACGACTCACAAATACAAAAATAATCCGATTTCAAGCCGCAAAATTGGCTTGAGCGATTGAATAATTCGGTGCTTGCTTATGTTTTTTTACTCTTGTAAGAGTATAATAACTTTGTCATGAAGCTCGCAACAGTGGCGTAACTATACCATCTGGGGTCCGTGGCAAATTCTTTTCATGGGGCCCTATCAGTAAAAATCGTCACATTGTACTCAGTTTGATTTTAATAAACTTCGAAATTTTCAGCATACTCAATTACAGGTTGTATATGTCCCACTAATGGCCATAGACCTTCTCTCTTAGGCAAGAGGGAATGGTCTGTAGTCCCCACGCTAGCCCAATGCGTATTGGAAACTTCACATTCATCCATAAAACATAATATCTCAATGCATTCATGATCTATTCGTTAGCTTTGAAGAAACCTGCATACATTTACATTGAAATAATAATAACAATTTAATTTCAATAAGATTTTTATTAAAATACATATTATTAAATATTATTAAGAAAGATATTTATTAAGAAAAATCTTTTTTTCGAGCTTTCTGTTCCGCAAAAGTGTCTATAACATCAGACAGAATAGCCAAGTTACATAACCTGTCTTGTCTCATAGAGTTTCTTAATTACGTTTTTATCAATTTTAGTTTTCACTCACTGTAGTCACAGGAATTGTAAGAAATAACATTAATGCAGAGCATACTTCAGGAAAGCTGCAGGACACAAAATGATTTTTTATTATTAATAAATCAGCAAGGTCTCTAATATACGAAGATTTTTCTATTTCGTCTCTGAAAGTGGATCGAAAACTGAGAATTTCTCTGGCAAATGATGATGATGTCTTTTTTATATATCTCAACAAATTCTAGAGCTTTTTTCAATAGATCAGTGTCATTCAAACCTTTTAAAGTGGAAGGCTGCAAAACACTGAAATTTGAAACAATTTCAATCATTAGAAGGAAACGCAATTTCAGTTGATTTATAATGATGTCCAATACTCGATAAAATATGTTCACTTTGAACGAACTTTCCAGATCTTGGAGACGCTCATCTTCGCAATGCTCATCACAATGGCGTTTTACCTTCCTCTGATGAGTAATTCAGGGGTGATGGACCATTTTTCTGCTACACTATTTGCTCCCATTTTTAAGTTTTCAAATTCATTTCGATACCTTCTAGACAAATTTTCATTGCTCGTCACGGGTAACGTGAACATCTCTAAAAATGAATCAACACCTTGAATTTTAAGCAGAACTTATAAAAATATACTTTTCAAATAAAATAAAATACTCAGGTACAATGTAAAAAAATAATTTTGAGCTCGCGGCCTCTTTGGCCGGGGCCCTCTTGGGTCGGGGCCCGTGGCATTTTGCCAGCCCTGCCACCCTATTGTTACGCCACTGGCTCGCAATGCAGTGAAGGCGTTATTAGGAGGCGTCTCCGACTATATAAAGTATATATATTCTTGGTCAGCACGACGAGACGAGTTCATATAGCCATGTCAATATGTCTGACTGTTTTAAAACCAACTGATCGCTCAGTTTTAACGATATCGAAAAAATTTAAACGCAGAAAAATGTTCTCCTAGCAGGCACGGTGGTTCAGCAAAATCTTACCAAATCTCATCTAGGGGGACGGGTGTTCACCGGACATCTCATGTGAACTTTTTATATACCGTTGCAACGCAGAGAAGGAGACATCTCCGACTATATAAAGTATATATATTCTTGATCAGCACGACGAGACGAGTTCAAATAGCCATGTCCGTCTGTCTGTCTGTCTGTTTCAATGCGAACTCCTCCCAGAGTTTTGAAGTTAGCAAAAAAATTTAAACGCAGAAAATTTTCTTTTCCTTGCAGGCAGTTTATATGTAGAAACCAGCTTGATCGGAATATTATAGCATATAGCTGCCATAGGAACGATCGGTCAAAAATGAGGTTTTTGCTCAATAAACTCTTTGATTTTAAAGCTATCGCCTCGATTTTTTGCACAAGAACATCTTGGACGTAAATAAAGACACACTGCAAAATTGGTGAAGATCGGATAAATATAGCATATAGCTCCCATAGGAACAATCGGTTAAAAATTCGGTTTTTGTTAGAAAAACTTTTTTGTTTTCAACTTTAAACAAATGAAACCTTGCAGTTACGCGTTTTTAAGAATCCTTGACCATATTACAAAGTTTCATAAGAATCGGACATAAGGGCGTGGCACCGCCCATATAGAGAAAAACTTAAAAATGTGATTTATCTATAAGCAGACGGGATAGAAAATCGTAAAATGAAGTGTAGAATGATTGCATTGTACTCTGGAAACAAATTAGAAAATGGGCGGAGCCATGCCCCTTTATCTTTATAAACTTATAAGATTCTTATTAGAAAAACTATAAAACGGATTTTAAATTTTAAACAAAATCTCATGCGAGATACAGAGGGAGAGGTTCGTCAAAATCTCACTTAATCTCACCAAGAGAGGGGAGGGGTGTACATTTCTAGAAAAAAACCTCACGTAATTTATGGACTTCTCCTTACTGGTTTGTACTCCCTTCGCTTTGTTTTTTGAGGCAAGTTGGACCTAAATTTACCGAATAACATGGGTCGGGGTTGATTAAAATTCGGTAAACTTTGCCAATGAGTTTTGTTGCTGGATTTTCAACCGTTAACACTTTACTACTTTACCGAGTTGGCCGTGAAACACCTTATTATTTTTCCATCTTGATTTTACAATGAATTTGAATCTAATTTTTTTTCGCCGAATAGAGTTCAATTTATAAAAAAGGCTGAAAATTTGATATTCCCGTTTTAATATTAATCAATCTATAAATAATATCACATATAAATTTCTTCGTTTATATGTTAATTCAATTAATTTAATTTTGATTTGATTTTATTTAAAAGAAACCTGAATTGTTTAAAATAAAACGGACAGCTGCAACAACTTATTTCCGCAATTCCATAGAAAAAAAAAATAAATGAAGAAAAGAAAAAAATAATTGGTACAACAAATACACGCTGAGCGCAGAAAGCGCGAGGTCAATTACACGCACAATTGGTAGCAGAGGACGCACTTATTACAATGTAACATTACACAAAAAAATATGTATAACACGCACACACACACACACTCACATGCATACATAAGTTAGTAAGCAAGTATGTACTCAACAATTATCCAAAAAGCACTACGCATTTTAACACCCGTTGAACATTGTTGTTACACTGTAACCAATTGTTGTTGTAGCTGTTGTTACTATTGTTTTTGTTAGTGGGAAAACAGCAATTAACACTTTGAGGTCAAATCGTGCATCAAAAGTTGACTGAGTGCGCAACGCAACCAACAAAATATGATCAATTGTCGAGTGAGTAAGTGAGTGAGTGACTGAGTATGAGTTCGAATAAACAAAAATAGAAGAAGCAACTGAGGATGAAGGAAGGTAGGCGAAAAATCATGGCTTGCCATCTTTAACTTGTTGTGCCTTTTGTCGTGCCTTTGCCATGATCTCTCGACGTAATTTTGTGAAGAATGAACACTCGTACATGATTACAGCGC
This sequence comes from Phortica okadai, assembly GCA_034638295.1. NCBI lineage: Eukaryota > Metazoa > Arthropoda > Insecta > Diptera > Drosophilidae > Phortica > Phortica okadai. The sequence goes on from CM067851.1 coordinate 9,311,871, forward strand.
AGCAGCGTTTTGGAGTCGTTTGCGGCACTCAGCAACGTTTCGAGTTGTTAGCCGTTGGCGTTTAGTATTTCTACCCTCTGCCCCCCACCACCACATTTTTGCTACACATTTGAGCAACAAAAGGCCAAACAAATAGTCAAGAATCGGAAGTACTTGGCCACAAGGCACCTGACGACACAAAAGCAACGCTGACTGTGTGTGCGCGTGTGAATGGCTTAACGAAAATTATGCAAAACTATTTTGAGAGCGGAAGACTCTTTGAACACACACACACACACACACAGTCAAGTGTCACGCCGCCGTTGTTAACTTGGCTCAAAAGTGTCGATATTTTACATGTAACTTACTCAATGATGTCTGATTTGTATTTATTGCATCTGATTTTATTTATTTCTTGCCTCTTCTTTCATTTTTGTTTTTTAATGTTGTATATTTATTTTGTTGATATGGCAAGATGAACTAATTTTTGTTAATTTTTATTTTTTCTTCGGTTTGAGTCCATAAATTAATACTTTTAATTTATGCCAACGAACAAGAAATGCGCCGACATCGCATTAAAATTAATTTACTTTGTAGTAATAATAAATAAAAATAAAAAAAAAAAACAACACCAACAAAAATAACAATTATTACATAACTTCTGCCGTTACTTTCACTGCATTTTGTTGTATTTGAAATCGTTTTATTTATGCATATTGAAATAATGTTGTAAAATTGTTGAACGACCTTGAAATAAAAGTTGAACCGAAAAATTAATGGTAGCGCAAGAAAAGCAAAGAAAAAAGTGCGACGATGTCTGAACTTTAAATGTCAAGTTCGAGTTAAAATGAAGCCTGAAGTTGCCAACAAAATGATATCGTTGTTTTGCTACCGAAGTCAGTGCACGTTGGTGTTGAATGCCGCAAGCAAATTTGTTTTTTGTTTTTTTTTTTTTTGTTTCAAACAAAATCTGCCAAAATGACACCAAAGTAACGAAGCAATTATCATTGAGAATATTTATTTTGTGTCATTTTATTTTGGATTTTTGTTGGATTTTTGTTTTTTTCTTCAAGTATGTTAATTGTTAATTGCTTTGCATTGATATTGGCCTTAAACAAATTAAGCAAAATGTCAGTAACATTTTTTTTTTTGTGTTTTTCGCGTATTTGATTTGTTTTTTTTTTTTTTGCTGCCAAAGTAGCCAAGCATCGCTACCGATGTCCAATTGTTGTTCAAAATTATAAATAATAGTAAAAAAAAGGTAACAAAATATTAAGAAACTCATAAAATAAAAACTTTGCTCAACAATAAACAAGCGAATCATGCATAAAGCTCCCGTCAAATCTTGTTTTTATACAGCAACAGCAATAACCACAACAACAACAACAACAATAACAACTACAACAATAAATGAATTTACAATTTTGGCAACATGAAATAAATGAGTAATTAACTTATAATTGAAAAGGCCAAGCGCTGAGCAACTAATCAGACGCGCCACGGTTCAAAGTTGCGGCTTCGCTTCGGGCCATGGACTCACCTACTTTGCAGCGTGGGCGTAAGTCATATGCATGTACAATACATTCATTCCTTTTGTATTACTGTAAAAATGTTATTTATAAAAATTAAGTATGCATTTTTTTGTTCACAAAATAAATAACAAGCAACTTATTGAAGAAGCTTTCCTATGGTGCGCCTTCTATACGTTTCTCATTTATCATTAACGCTTTGATTGATAAACTTCTAACACAACTGTTTGTATAAGAAATAATATTTTGTTTATTTAATGTTTTTTTTTTTCTAATTTATTTTTGCGAATTCACAACATTTGTTTATAATTAATTACTGCGCTTCTTTAACAGTAAGCACGCCAATTTATTAATTTAATTTATTTATTAATAAATATTAAAATATTTGTTTTATTCACTGCATGAATAATCGTTTTCGTGTCAAAAGAGTCCTTGTCATTTACGCTGTAGTTGAGTGAACTAAACAAGTCATTTGGCATGTTTTTTTGCGTTTGCTCTGCAAAAGAAAAAAATAAAATATTCTTGTGGTTGTTGTGGCTTTCTGTCAATTTGATGAAGCAAAACTTTGCCCATTAGAACGCGCACAAGCGCTGCGGGTGGTCATTTTGTTGGTGCTGTTATTGTTATTGTTTTTAATGCCGGAAACGCCGCCTGCATCATGTATACAAAACATACAAGAAATTAAATCAGTCAAAATAAAACATGCGAAAATTAATATAACATATTAATATGTTAATGTTGAAATTGTTTACAATATTGTATATTAAATCGCATTGCGTATACGCAGAGTCGCCGCTGGCAAAGCTAATCAAAGAAACAACACGTCCTCATTAAGTAACATGCAAGTAAATCGAACAAAGTTGAACAAGATACATGAACTTAGATTTTAACGAATCACAAATACCCTAAACGAACCAACGAATCTGCGGCGGCACTCTGCATAATCCTTGTGTTGTAAGTTTTTTCTTGCTTTTTTGTTGCTTTTTATACTCGCCGTCGTCGTCGTCGTCGCTGTCGTCGTCACTGTTGCCTCGTGGCGCTTTTATTTCTTTATTATGTTCAACAATACAATTCGTTTATTATTATATGCATCAGTGTCGATAAATGCAAGTTGCCGAAAGCACTGCTAAACAATAAAATTTAATTGAACATTAAATTTTAAACGGAGCACGAGCTCGAAACTCATTCATGACAGTTGAATTTTTCAGCTTTTTTTGTAATTTTTATACCCTGTACCTTATGGTACAAGGGTATATTAGTTTTGTGCGCATCGACAATGTATGTAACACCCAGAAGGAGACATCTCCGACTATACAAAGTATATATATTCTTGATCAGCTCGACAAGACGAGTTGATTTAGCCATGTCCGTCTGTCCGTCCGTCTGTCCGTCTGTCCGTCCGTCCGTCTGTATGAACGCCTAGATCTCGGAAACTATAACAGATAGAACCAAAAGCTCTTCGCACTTCGATTCTGTAATTTCTTAAGCAGATCAAGTTTATTTTGTTTTCCCCCTTTTTAACTTCGTTTAGGGGTGAGGGGCAAATGACTGGAGCAACCTCGGGAAAAAAATTTACAAAAGTCGTATTATCTCGGTTGTCTTTTGTGATAGGATCATCAAATTTGAAATGTATATAGCTGAAACGAGTCCCAAGAAGATACAACAAAAAAATGGGCGTAGCCACGCCCCCTTTATAGTACAAATTTAAAACGCTTATATCTCTAGTAACATAAAACCTACAAGAATGAAATTTTGCATGTATGCTATTGGGATTGAATATAACATGATTCAATTACAAAATGGGCGTTGCCACGCCCACATATAGAAAAACGTTGTATCTCTGGAACCAATTGGTCTAAAAGTGTAAAAAGAGGTATGTGTGATATTAAATGGAAATGAAATCTATTTTAATGAAAAAGTGGGCGGGGCCACGCCTTCAAACAGTCGTTACTAATTGAAGGTACAGGGTATGTCGGAGTCGATTACTGTCGACTCCAATCCTTACTGGTTGTAATTCATTTGTTTCTTTTGTAAAAAAGATACATATGCAAATAAAAAAGGGTGAATTAAAGTAAAGTTCAAGCAAAGCAAAAACAATAAAACAAAAAAACTTTTATTAAAGATCAAGCAAAAAAGCGTAGAAAAAATTAAACGATCGTTAATTTATGTTGTATTTTTCTTTCTGGCTTATTTAACTTTTACTTTTATCAAGTTGATCACTTTTTGATCACTTCAGGCGTGCCTTTTTTGCTTTTGCTTAACTGTTTTTTTGCCGCCTTTCTGCTTGTTTGTTTGCAGTATAAAAATGCAAAACACTTTAAATAAGCATATAATTTATTAATTGTATAATTCAATAAACGCGATGATTAAGCAAACGATTTATGCGAGTTGGCGTTGGCTAAGCTTCTTGGCCATTTTCGGTGTGCTTTGAGTCATAATACTTTTCGGCTTACTAATTATTGTAGATGAAGATAGTAAAAAGAAATAATTTTTATTGCCACAGAAGTCGAAAAAAGCAAATCAAAGTATTCATAAGCTAAATGTGAAATTTTAGAAATTAGGCGAACCAACCAACCACACACCGTGTTGCCTCAGTGTGCCCATTAACCGCAGCACTCAATAAATTCTAGACTTAAAGTTAAAGTCCGAAAAAAGCATTACAACTGGGTTTTGATTTGTTTTTTTTTTTTCATTGGTAAAAACCCACATCCGCCTAACAATCATCATTTCTTTATTTATTTTTTGTTTCATATTATTTCTCTATCTTTCTTTTTTCTTCAACTTGTTTGGTTTTTTATATAAAACCGTAAAAACAACTCAATCACTGCGACATGAATTGGGGCAGCATCACGATTTGACTGTTTGATATTTTTTTTTTTTTTTTGTGTTTTGTTTTTGTTTTGCCGCTTGTTTTATTTGTGGGAATTTCTATTTGACTTGCACTGAATTTCACAAACATTTGCATAAAAATTTTAAATGCTTTTTTAATATATGAATTAGCATTGTTTTTTTATTTTGTTTTTAAATATTATTTATATATTTAATTCAATTTCAAACTGTTGACAATTCTGCTGATGAAATTTCTTTCGCTTAGATCATGTTTTTGTTTATACTTAGTCATAGCACTGTTGCTATTCTAAAGACCAGTCTAACGATTTCTATCAATGATTGACTGCTTGAAGTTTGACTAAAGTTAATTTTAGGTATTGATGAGTTTTTGCTGAAAACAATTTTAAATTTGTTGTAGCTTTCTTCTTATGCTTTGTTTTGTTATATTATTATACATAATTTTGTGAACAGAGGCGAAGGTTCTGAGTTTGAACTTTCTCCATTTATATAACTTAGCGTTTGTAACTTTGGTTGCACTCACATTTATACAACCATCTAATGTTCAATGTAAATCAATGATAAATTGACAACATTACGAATTGTCTTGCAACTTTCTGTGAATTCAAGTGTTGTTCTTATTACATAATACCATCTGATAGTTTTGCCTAACATTTAAGCATCATGTAAATTAATGTTGCTCTAAGCTCAACACTTAGTTTAATCTTTGCCAGCCACAAATAATGTACGAACTCAAAACCGAATGAGTTGGATGAGTTTTAATGAATGCTTTTCTGTGCCGCCCTCTAATCAACAGCTGCATTACAGCGTTGATGTCTGTGCTGTGCATAATTACACGACAGTCAGTCGTTTTTCAATTGTATGCCACTGGCAGCGTTGGTCAGTCATTGGGGGCGTGTGCTGTGCGATGCCGTTGTGTGATGCGTGGCGCTTAATGTGTTGCAATTGTAGACAAATGCGCGCATTAGCACGCCCAAGCACAACTCGCACTTAACCCCTTACTAAGCCATGCGGCTTATGGTGGCCAAGTGTTAGACTGATTGACTGACAGACAGACAGAGAGAATGCTTGACGGTTACCGCCTTCTCAACAGCTCCGTAAGCGCTCATTTACGACACAATGTGTCAGTGCCGATCAACTTGACGTCGCTGCTTGCGCTCATTGTCAGGCATTTTGCGGCTTCAATTTTTTGTTTGTGTTTTTTCAATTCAAATTTTTCTTGTCTTTTGTTCTACAAAGTCTTTCATAATGCTCCATTAAATTTAATGCTTTCATAGATCAAGATGAACAAATAAATTTAGATGAAACGAAGCACCTGCGCCCTGTTGACTGCATAATAACTTTATTTCTTCTTTACTTTTGTTTCTTTAAGTTTCGAAAAGACAAAAAAAAAAAAAGAGTGAAGATATCGAAAAGGTCTGCTTCCCGTTTTGATGTTCGTTTTGGTTTTGGATTTCTTGCGTATTGTTTGTTGTGCCCAACCAGCCGTTTAAATGAACTTGAAGCCCAAGCCAAGCAAAGATACTGTTGTTGTCGTTGTTATTGTTGTTGTTGTTAATGTTGTGTCTGCTGTGCTGTGATTGTTTGGCCAAGTTTCTTGCGCTGCCCTACTTTGATATGAGCTGACGGCAACGTCTTCTTCTAACCAACCAACTAACTAACCAAGCAACCAACTAACTAACCAACCAAGTCTTGAGCTTAACGGCTTCGGAACGGAAGCGCTTTGTTTAACTCGCCAAATTGCGGCATTTGCCAATTTTTGCCCCTTCTAGCATTTGGCACTGATTTTTTCTGCTTTCGGCGATTGTGCAAGTTTTACAAACTTCAAGTTTTATATACTTTTATGTTTGATTGTCGCTGGCATCTTATTTCTTGAGAAAACTTCTAATTGTCTATATTGTAAATAATGAATTTTTTATTTTTTTGTCATTTTGAAGTTGACTTGTTTATGTTGACATTCACTTTTTTGGTTTGGCACACTTGAAGGACAATTTTATTCGCAAAATTACAATACAACAACAACATGGCTTAGATGTTTTTTTTTTTAAATTGAATGATGAAATGATTCTAAGCACCAAAAAAAAGTTAACAATTTAATGTGAAAACAATAAAAAATTTTTATGTTTATTGTAATAAAAAAAAGCCAAATTAAGCAAGTCTTAAAAAAAATTTAATACTTACAAAAAAAAAAAAAAATTATTATTGTGAAAGGCATGAAAAGATTATGCGTAGGAAATCTAATTTTTGAGAGATTTTGTAGCTAAGATTTTAACATAAGCTTCCTGTAATATTATTTCTTTGTTAAGGCAAAAAAAAAAAAACAGAATTAAAAAGCGAAAACAAGAAATGTCTGGTTCAGCTTCATCTTTGATTTCCCCCAATTTTAGTTTGGCTACATGAGTGTTTGTTTATGTGTGTGTGTGTGTGATTGAGTGTTACTGTGTCTGTCAAGGTCGTTTTGTGTTCGTGCACGATAACATGAGCGAGCGACCGAGCGCCACTTGCCGTGCGCCATTAACGATTCAACTGTTTAATGGTTTCGCTTGCCTAAAATGAAGCACTCGAAAGAAAGACTTTAACTTTATTATTATTGCTTTGTCTGCTGCTGTGCTGGTGCTGCTGCTGCTGCTGGGGCTGCTGACGAATATTGTTGATAATAAATAAAAATAATAACAACAACAAACAGATAAATACAAACATTGTAAGATGGCCAACGGACGCTGTTGTCAACACTGACACGACAATGTGCATGTTGAACCCGATTGCTATCTTCAAATTGACCCTCATTGGCACGAGAGGCAGTCAGGCGAATTGACTGCACACCACAGACACAACCATAACCAAAACTAAAGCCAAACCAGATCAGATCAGAGTAGACGACTCAAGACAAGTTGAGAGACTATGAAAATCGTATGGCCCGTGATGATGTTGCTGACAATCATGTTGATGATGATGATGGTGCTGCTGATTGTGCCTCGAAAGTGACGTAAACAAATTAAGAAACGCTTTTGCTTTAATTAATTTCTTACTTAAGGGGGCTAGCGAACAAAACAAAAAAACAGCCATGCGATCATTAAATGCAACTTTTAAGCGCACTATCGAAAATGTCAATGCAGATACTTCGGTCCGACACAGTTGGTTCGCTTTGGTCGTTGGTTTCAATAGTGCGAACAACTGAGATTTATCAGTTTATCACATGCACTCATCTATTACGAAAGATTTAAGCCGCAAAAAACCAACAACAACAACAACATCAAAACGACAACGTTATTAAAGTTGTTGTTGACCACAATTGAAACAAGTTAAAATTTGGGAATTTCTGTTTCTTTTTTTTTCTTTTTGAGTGCAATTATTTTAATTTTTTTTTTTTGATAATTTTTTTTTTTTTTTTTCATTAAAAATAAAAGCACAACGCGATCTTATAGTTATATATTTTGTCTTGTACGAAAAATAATACAAATAAGTTCCATTTCCATAATAAATATTGGTATTAATTTTCTATTGTTTGCTTTATGTTCAAAGCATTGCGTGCTAATCATACGCCAGTTTAATATAATACATATTTTTATATTTCATCTGTTCATTGTAATCACTGAATTAATGACAATTTCAGCTCTCTTCCGCTCTCGCTAAGCTTTTTGTGCAGCTTTCTTTGTTCTTTGGATCTTTTTTTTTTATTTATTAATTTATCTGTCAAATTATTTAGTTGATTTTATTTTTATAGATTTTGATTAACAAAAAGTTATTAAAATTTTAAAATCGCTTAATTCGAAAAAACCAATTGCTGGAATTCCATGCTATTTGATTTTGATTTTGTTTTTATTACCTGACTAATTAGTGTGTGTGAATGGCAAATTGTTATATTGTGTGAATTAAAACGACATTTGTATGATAATGCACGAAACTTGTTTGAAACAAAAACAAAACTGGTTATTATCACTCTGCCTACTTTTCGCAATATTCTATTTTAATTTGTTTGTCAGTCTACTAGTGCGACACTTTATTGACATTATTGACATTGCTATCGGCCAGCCACTGTCACTGCAACGGTTATGAAATATGCGTCAAGCAAAGTTCAAAGTTCAAACGCAGCAAGAGCGAAAACAGTAGCGTGCAATTTGGCCACCAAAGGCAGCAAACAGCAAGCGAACAAGTCGTTAACCAAACGCTTCGATGCACAACTTTAATAGCATAATTTTTCAGTGCACCAAATTTTATTTATTGACGAAGCGCCTGCCGATAATGCCAAGTGTGTGTGTGTTCAAACTGCCTATAATGGTCAAACGGCAATGCCTTCATTTGCGCCATAAGCATTTTTATTGGTCTCACTTTAATTTCTTGAAGTTGTCTTTTAGTTATTATTAATTTTTTGCAGTTGTTGACTGCGTCGCAAAGTGCAAAATTGTTGCAAGTTATTAGTTTAGCAAGAAGTAAACAAGATTTACATTTATATATGTAGATACATGGCTAACATGAACTTCATATACTTACTTAGTTGTGGAAATATTTTTATAAGGTTTTTCAGCTGTTGCATAAATCTCGAATCAAGAATTTTAGGCACACAAAATAACATTGTGAAAACGAGTTCTGTAATCTATACAACAAAAAATGATTGATAGATTATTGATCGATTGGCCTGTTGATCGGTGCTGTATGTGTGTACATGTGAATTAACAGCGAAATTCCATGAAATCAGAAACCTATTGGCGATGTCGTCTCTGTTTCTGTCTCTGTCTCTGACTCGGACATTGGCGTTGTAGTTTTCGATGTCATTCGTTACCGTTGTCTCCTTGAGCGTTCGCCGGCGCCAGCGCTGACGGACGTCGTCGTCTTAGCTTAATTAATTTGTGACGATTTCAGCGTCTCAACTCAAAACAACACCAAACAGATTTTAAGCATACATACATATTATTTTGTCGTTTGTTTTTATATAATTTGTTGTTTTTTATATTTTTTTTTGGTTTTTGTTTTTATAAACACTAATTTTGTCAATTTTGCATATGATGTGTTATATTTCATGCTCTTCGGCGCGCTGTCATTCGTTTGCCGTTAAATGTGTAAAGTTATGTCCAAGCCGGCGTATGCGTGATTTCTGCGCCAACTCATGCTGGCGACATTCTTTATGTCGCTCATTATTTGCGCTTAGAAGCAAATCATTTTGTGCATATTTGACAGCAAATTGTAGGCGACACGCACAAAACCAACAAGTCGTCAGTTGAATTATTTGACGCTTAGTCATCTGTTGGCGTTTTGCTTAAAGCTTTTTGATGGCCAAACGATCAAGCTGAACTTAATTCTTGTGAATTAGTTTCATTACTAATGAAATCTATAAAGTTGCGTCACTTGTTTAACACATATGTATGCATACGACGCACTGTCGGACAAGTGCTAAAAAGTCAAGTTCAAAGCATTATTCATGCTGATGATTGTCTAGTCGTTGGGCAATAAAACTGTGCTACCGTAGACGTGACTAAAACAAACGCTTCGCTGTGCTACCACCCACACCGGATATGTTCTTAGCGTAGTTTGGGTAACATAAACAATAAAACAACAAGTTTTTATTACCGAAATTTGGAAAGTCGTTATATAATCTTGTTAACGTTTGTCAAGCTTCGAAATGAGCATTATTGCCTTTGCATTCCTTTTATTATAGCAATTCTTTTGTGTTTAAACAACTAAAATCATGGCTTCCTATATTTTTCATTGGCGCCGTGCGTCTTATTATTTAATACGACTTATTGAAAACAGTAAAAACTTTCAAATTTTCGAAAACAAAGTTAAATTTTATTTTATATAATTTTTATGAACCCGTCTGACTTGCTGACTTAAAGTCTATTTACATTTAAATTGTCACATATTGACTTTGAAGTTTGCGCTAAGCTTTTTAAATGCTTTCGGTCAGAAATTTCTTAATGAAGCGAATCATCTTTCAAAAATGGAAAACTTTAGAAGTTTTGCTTAGTTAAAAGTTGATATTTTATTTATTTAAAATTAATAAAAAATACTTTTGGCTTATAAACATTTAGAAGGATATGTCTAAACGGCGTACCAAAAAAAAAAGAAGGCATTGCAAATCATTGATATAAGTTTAAAGTTTATTCATGCTATTTGGTAAGCATTTTTGCCAATGAGTTACAACAACAATTAACGAGTGTTAATTTACATGACACTCAATCAACATGTTTATGCATACACGAAATTCACTTTTAAAAAGCGAAAACAATAAAAAAGCAAACGTGTAACATGATGATTAAGGAAATCATATTGTGTGAAACGATAAAAGGGATTTAGATTTGATAATGAGCTGTGAGCTGAATTAGTTAAGACGACGCACAGACGCACAGACAGACACACCGACACACCGACGCATTACAATTATTATGTAAGCTTGATAGTTGACGCAATGGATAATCGTTGTTGGGAGCAGCTTAAGTTGTCACTTCTCTGATTTCAAGTGCAATTAACGTGATTGGAACGTAGCCAAAATTTGATTGAGTGCCTTATTGTTGTTACTGGCGAACTGAACTTCGCCGTTGGCAGTTAGCCGTCGTTTGGCATGGCGCTTTCGCTTGCAATGACACTGACTTCATCGTTGATGTCATAATTTATTGTTGTATGCCATGAAACAATAATAATTGAAAAACAAAACAAAAAAAAAAATACAAACAATAACAACAACGTTTACGTTCATTTAAATTTTAAGCATTTGACTGATTTGTTTAACAATCAAAAATATTTTGCGTGTACGTTTATTGGCAACGAAAAACAAAAAATGTCCTTGTTAATGAAGCATTTTAGAATTAATCGAAATTTGCTGACCGATGACTCTGACTGATTTGACGGCGCTTGAAAAATGTACGTAATTTTTTTATTTTTTTAAATTTTTTTTACTACTAAATTAGCAACAAGTTGTCTCGTCTCAGATCCGCTTGAAGTTATTCGTTCTTGGCAATAAATAAATAAGAAGCTAATAAAACAAGTTCATCCACATTTGTTCTTATGTTATAGTTATACAATATAAATTAGCTGAAGTGTGAAGTTATTAAAGTTGTCGAAGCATAACGAGCATTTGGTTGAATGACTAACGTACTGACTTACTGACTAAAAGAAATGTCATGCAAGAACACTGTGGGAATATTCAATGAAAGTCAGTAATCTTAGTCATTATTTAAGTGGTTTTGATTCATCTAAGATTGCTTTTTAAGGTTAAATTGCTGAGCTGAAATGCCAAATAAAATATAATACCTAACTCTGTTTTTTAATGACATTAAAATATAAAAATTATTCTTTTATTAAAGCAAAAAATCATAAAATTTTTACTCACCACTAATTTGTCAAAAGACCCTCGTTGATTGATCTTAAATAATATTGAAGTATTTGCAAGAATCTTTTAATTAATAATTAAAAACAAATTTGCATTAATTAAAACGTTTGCGTTAAAACAATGCATAGATACTTTTTGTAAAAACACAGAATTCTTCTTGTATGACAACATTATTTTTATGAAATTTGATTTGTTTGTTATTTTCAAAATTTCTAATTATAACTAAAAAAAAAAAAAATAAATAAATTAACAATTAAAGCATATTTAAAATTCCTTTGGCGTTGTTGCGACGCACAGAAAGTCTTTTGATTTCAAAATAAAATAATAATTTTGCATAATTTTATATTAAATTATTATTTTTGATGATTTCTGTGATATGCAAATTATTTTTAACACTTTTAATACAGTTATTAATTAATTATTAACAAAAAAAAAACAATAAACAAAATCACGCAAATTAATATAAATTGTTTTTGTTTTTCTTTTTTATTAAAAAAATAAGATAAATAAAAATAGGCAGACGGCAAAAAACAACATACAAAAAAACATGTTTTTTGTTTTGTTAATGTTTCTGTGCGTAATTTTTTGTCTGTATATTTTTTATGTTTTTTTGCGCGTGCCATAAAAAAATAATGTAAAATTGATGAGTTTATGTATTTTTGCACCAAAGAAAAAAAATGTATAAGAATTCTCAAATGTGTTACCAATCAATTACTCAATAATTGACAACGCATGTTCTGACTTGTATACAAAAGTAGACGAGAAACCATGAATCGAAATCGCCTTCAAATTATCGTTTTGTTTATTTAAAATTTGTTTTAAGTTTTTTCATAATTTAATTCATATTTAATTTTAGTATTGCCGCATAGTTCCGGTTATAATAATAATTAATTGATGCTTAGAATAAAAACTTTTACTTTTCGGCCAAGAATTTTCTGCTACCAGTTTCATCTCATATTCATTGTTCATCATTGTCAGTTAGCCAACTGTTTTTTTTTTCTTGGCTGAGCAATGTTCGTGGTGACACACGAAGACAGACTCTGCAGATTTAAATTTGTTGTTGTTTCTGTCTGCTCATCTGTCTCTTTGTCTATTTAGACGAAATTCAAAGACTGATTGATTGACGCAAGTGTCTTTCGGAATCGACTCAATCAACTCGCAACTCATTGTCGTTGCTTATTTATAGTGGCAAATTAAAGCTTTTGTGCTTTGTGTTTTATCTTTTGTATTACGTTTTTCTTTACACTCTTTTTTGTCAAATTATTTAACTTTAAATTAATGAGCGTGCATTAGAAGACAATGATTTGTTTTGACTAAGTAAGCTGCCAAAGCCTTATTAATTAAGTATTTATTGTGCATATTTGCATTGACGAACAGAACAGGAGGATTGTTTGCCAAACTGGGCAGTTGCTCAATCAACGGACGACCAAAAGTGTTGAAAACAAGTTCGTTGCCATTTAATTTATGATTGAGTGGAAAGTAAGAAGATAAAATAAAAAAAGTGTTGCTTTTTTTTATGCAAATGCAAATTGCACAATTGTTACCAAAGCTGACCTACGCCGCTCAACAAGACACAACATGCAAGCGCAGGCTCTGGCGCGCTTAAACATTTATCTTGAATTTCAATTAAGGCAAATGATAAGCGCACGCTTAATGAGTGCTTTAATTGATTACTGTGCCGTGCACTGCGCACATTGCGCATACGCCGTGTCGTTCGCCAGCGGCCGCCGCCTCAATTAAAGTGCTCGTGCGGCTCTTGTATGATTTCATTTGTTATTTATTTATGTTTTCGATTAACTTCTGTTTGTTTGTTGGTTTATTTATTTATATTGCATTAATATGTATTAGTTATTTTTGAAAAGTAATGCTATAACTTCATTTGTGCGAATTGTTACTGTTACTGTTTTCAAGGCTAAATTAAAGGTCGTATTGTGTGCCAAACAACTACCGAAATAGTGTAAGGCACCTTGAGCCATGGTACTTACCCTTAAATAACAAAAGTTGAAAAGCATTTTTTGTTTTTGTTACAAATGAGTAAATATAACAATTGATTAATGATGCTGTTGTTGATGATTTTTTAATGAATGCCAATTGCAGCTGTCATTATTGATTATTGAATTACAGTTGTGTTTTTATGCATTTCGTAGCAAAGTTGCGCACTGTCAAAGGGCAATTTTTGTTTTTTTTGTTTTTTGACTGTTAACTTGGCATTTACGCCAAGGCTTCATTTTGTCAGCGTGAAAAATTGCTGCTAATGCAGAAGAATTCAATGTAGACTGTTGAACATGCTTGACCTATGTTAATTTGTATCTTAACGGGTTATTTGTTATTTGTCATAAAACTCAATAAACGACTGCAATGCAGCTTGTCATGTCTGCGCTACGCCAAACGTGGCTTTTCATACACCCCCGCTGGCCATGCGCAAGTGCTTATCACATGGCTAATGAGAAGCTGCGCACCATCGCACTGCGAGACATGTACAACTGTCAGTTTCACCACAGTTGTACAACTTTGAGTACGCCATTGGTGTTCATCAACTCGTCGCCAGCCTTGTAAGTGTTGTTAAAAATGGAAAAAAATAAAGTAAGACTGCAATGTTTGGCAGCAAGCGCAAGATAATTAATGCTGTTATAACTTAACTTGTAGAAAAATGAATTTTGACTTTATCGCTGTGCGCAATCAATGAGTAATCTGCATTGATAAGACTAAATTGCGTGCTACTGTTTGAAAGCTCATAGACAAATGGCCGAATTTTCCATGCCATGCGTTGCCATTCAACGCTAATTGAACATTTTGCGTATTTGTGCGCTATTGCATGGAAAATCGCTGCTTGCAGCCGTTTTTGGCAAGGCAATTCATTTATATAAATAACAATATAAATGCTCTTCGTTTAGCAGCAACAAAAACAAAAAAAAAAATTATATAAATTTTCTCATATAAACATAAATATTTGTCAAAGCAATAAAACAATAAAAGATTTATGATTTTAGTAGCGTTGAAATAACAAAGAATAAAAAACAAAACAAAAAAAACAATGAAAACAAAAGCGTACAAATTTCATGACAAAACAACAAATGAAAATGTCAAAGTTCAAAGCGTTTGATTTGTGTTTGTTGAGTTTATTAAATAGCCAAGTTTGCTATTTGAACGTAAAATGTTGTTACCTATGGGTGGGCGCTATGACAAATGGTAAATTATGCTACAACTTTTGGCCAAAATGTGCTATCAAATAACAAAATTCATAGCCAACCGTCATCAGATTTTTTTTTTCACAGTTTATTCTTTGCCAACGACAGACAACATACATACAACAGACAGCTGAGACGACACACCTTCGAGTTATGTTAACGCACAAGAAACC
Source organism: Phortica okadai (assembly GCA_034638295.1). Taxonomy (NCBI): domain Eukaryota; kingdom Metazoa; phylum Arthropoda; class Insecta; order Diptera; family Drosophilidae; genus Phortica; species Phortica okadai. The sequence goes on from CM067851.1 coordinate 9,326,911, forward strand.
AAGCCATTATTTCTTGTCTTCGTAATTGATTTAATTTGTTATAATTTACACTTGAACAGCCACAAATGTGGCCTGTCAAGTACATCAGCTGCTCATGACTGCAATTAAATGCGTAATTAATGAAATATTCTTAAGCGGCAAAAAAAACTTGGCACTCATTGAATTCTTGAAGATTTTGGCAACAAAAAAACCAAGTTCAACTTGTTAACACTCATTTGTCTTAATAGCAAACTTGTCGCACAGCATTCCAAAGCAACAAAAACGGATATAAGCATCCAGGCACACACGCACTCACAAAGGAAAGATACTTCAAATAGTTAAACGGCATACAGACATGATGGGTTTTCCCATTGGTTTGTTTGCGTTTACTTTTTTTGTTCATTAAGATGAAACCAAAATATAAACTTTGTTGTTGCTTTCGTCATGTGTTCATCAACATATCATCATTGTCGTCATCATCATTATCATCATTGGCATCGTCATCGTTCGCTTGGCCTTGACTGTGGTCAATCGCTGCGATTCTTGCGGTCTGCAATTTGCCCGGTAGTCGACTGTCTGTCGTCGGTAAATAAGTATAATAATAATATAGCTAGGTAAGTATAACATTTTACCACATTCGTGAAGGCCGTTTATTGACTAGGCGGCGAAGGATGGTCGCACCATCAGCACAAATGCTGCGAAATTCGAAGAAACGACTTCTTTTTGTATGTATGTATGTATTTTGCATTTGTTGAGTCGCACAGCTTTTGTTTTAGACAAGTTTTATGTTGTTATAAATTAAATTGTTGTGGTTGTTGTTGTTCGCTTCATAAAATGTAACAGCAAACAACGTAAAACAAAGTCAGTCTGCTCACTTGTTGATGAGAATTAATGCCAATGATAACATATTTTATTCTGTATCTTTTTAATTCTCCTTCGCTTTTGCGGAACTACGCATAGCAAAAGCGCACGATTTGACTTTGAGTTCGCGCATCTTTTGTTCTTGTTGCTTGTGTTTGTATTTGGTGTGAAAAATGTATTAAAGCAACAATGCTCAACTGAGTCTTAGATTTGAGACAATTGGCATTTTCAGTTCTTCCACATTTGCCTTTGTACAATTGACAGTTTTAAGTTGTGTTTTTCCTTTGTATAAACCATAATAAGTATATAATTATGCCTTTGAGTATCGCTTGAAAAACCTTAGTTTTTAATTATGTATAAAACAAGACTTATAAATAATTAACATTAAACAACTTTAACTTGTTTTTGTTTTAATTTTGTTTTTTGTCTTAAAGCAACAATTTTGCATTTGATTTTATTTGATAGCTGAAGATATTATTGTTGTAGATGCGCATAGGAATATTCTAGTTCTGGCACCATAGTGACTGAAACTAATCAAAAATTCCAATTGAGTGTTGATGTCGGAATTATGCAAATCGTCGAAATGTTGTGCCATGACCACCTTTGACGATGCTCTCGATCAACTCAATGATTGTAGGCAAATTATGTCGGATTAAAAATGTGGAAACATAACTTGTTTAATTTGTGGCCGCGGCGGTCATTACTTTTTGACACATCGACACAACGATCTATCGGTAGCGGAAGTGGGCCGCGAAGTGGTGGGTGCCCACAAGGAGCTGCCATCAATTAATGCCAATGAGGCGTCATAAATATTCATTGCCAAGCGGGGGGCAATACAGTAGTCAAAAGCTATTAGACGACACAATAGTTTCGCCTCAATGAAGTTAAGTTGAAACCAATAAAAAACCATTTGATTTGACAAATTCTTACAATTTGTAAACATTTTGTTCATCAGTTCTTTTTTCTTATTTACATATTTATGTTTTTTATTTTGTCATCACTTTGTTGACCTCCTATTTCATGGGTTCTTTTGAGTGTTTGTGCATTATTTCTTTTTTTATATTCTTGTTCAGTAAAATTCCATTGATAGGCCATGGAATAGCAATCGAAAACCAGAACGGCAGCGTGCAAATTGAAATATTTGAATTAATTTTAATGCGTTTTTGCCTTATTTGTTTGTCATTTTTTATGGTATTTTGTTTGTGTGCTATTAAAGAGTATTCTGTGCCGTTTATGGTTGGCTCAGCGATCGATCTTTGTTTGTTAGTGGTTTGTTTTTGCTTCTTAGTATAAATATCAATATTTGGCTAAACGTTGTTGCGTTTCGCGTTTCAAGCTCAATTCATTAATTAATTAATATTGATTGCGTTTAAAAGACTAAATTAATATTGTTGTGAGAACAGGATTTGCACAGAATTGAGTGTTTGTCATTAATCTTTACTTGGGTGTTTAAGCATTTCAGTGAAAGTAAAATTCGGAATTAATTAAAAAAGAAAAATGATTGCAAAAAAAAAAAAAAAATACAAAAAATAGAATAAATTAATTTGTGTTTTCTAACTAAGAAATCAATGTCAGTTAAAACTTAGCTCATACTGATTGCTATTTATGTTCTTCAAGCGTTCTTAAGAGACTCAAATATAGCCAGAAGCCAACAACTTTTAAAAAAAATCTTCTAATATTAATTGTTTTAATCAATATTTGAGTTTAATTTATTTTCTAACTTTTTATTTATTAATTAACATAATCTGAGCGCCACTGTATGTGTCAGTCATATTACTCAACATGTCAAATGGTCACACTAACTTTTAGTATAAAACAGCAACAGAAAAAAAAAAAACCAGATGACTGTTAAGAGATGACGAATAAATTCTTGACATAATACTTTTACTGTTTTGTATTGAATAACAAAGAAACGAAAAAAATGGAAACCCGCATGGATATCCTTGAGATTGGTAGAATCATACGGTGATTCTTATTAGCGCGTTCGTTGGCTTAAACTTGTATTGTTATTGTTCCAACATTTGTTGAAATTATGAAATATCTATTAATCATGCTTCTTGTATGTCGAATGTGATTCATTTACGAAAAAACAAAACCACAAATAAGAATGACATTCAAAATGACGTTAGCATAAATGAAACAGACTGTGACTATTTGATTTTTATGTTCACATTTCGTTACGCTTATGTTTCTCAATTTTGACTCATAATATTTGTTTCTCATAGTTTTGTAGAACTTTGATAAAGTTGTTGCTATATAGAAGTGATAACTGACAACGCCTTAAAATCGAAAATAATACACAAACAAAGTTATTTGCGCTAAACCGCAAAACTTGCATAAATAACAGAAGAAAAAGTGTTTCAACACATTTGACATTTAAAATTAAACACAACGACATCAACATCAATAGATTCTCAGCTCAGCTATTTATGCAATTTCGTTGAAATGAAATAAAAATAAAATAAAAGATATTTTAATATATTTAAATTGGTTTTTGCTCATTTGTATTATAGTAGCATGAACCCGTATAGCAGCATACTTTTCACGCGTTTTATACAATATTTTATACTTTAAATAAGTTATACCGTAGTTGTATTATAGCCCAAGAAAACCGGTGCCGTGTGCGTTCATACATATTTATGAGCGTGTTCCGATTCTAGTTCTAAAGCCCATTGTCAAAGCTGGATATCAATTAGTGAAACCATCTTGATTTTTTTATTATAACAAAAATAAAAAAGAAAAAAAAAACTATTTAAATAGTTTCTTTATTTGAATCACCTTTTTTTTCTTTTTATTATTATTTGTGTGGAGTTGTCAAGTGAGTTTGTTCACGTCAATAAAAGCCCTCATTTGATCATATGCGTCTACAAAGCTCAAATCGCACTTCACTTCGATATTTATTTTGCAATTTATGTATAATTTTTTGGAAAGTAATTCGAAATGAATTGAGTGCGTTGGCAATTGTGGGAAACGTCATTAAATGCGTGTAACTAATTCGCGCACCAAATGCGATTGGTGGCCAAAAATTACACAAGTTGAAAGCTTTCAACTTTGAAATGAGCGACCGCTGAGTTGTTAGAGATGCGGTGGCCTAAAAAAATCAGCTACAGAAAAGGAAATTGTTATATCGAATTGTATGAACAAAGCGTATAATGGCACATAAGAAGCCTCCAGCAGCAATAATAACAACAGCAAAAGATTTAAATCTGTTGCAATCAACAGTTGCTCGCGGCGGCGTTCGCTCATTACGCGCGGTAGTCAAATGATAAGCTATGACTTGCAGCTATGATTTGTTGGTATCGTAAATAAGTATATTTGGGTCTGTTTTGTGTGCCAGCATTATCAGCATGCAAGCGAAATATTGCAAGCTAATGCATGCTCATGCTGTTCAGCTGAGATGCGAAGACGCTTTGTTTGTTGTTTGTTGTTTGTGGTTTGTTAATTTGCTTATTTATCTTTCTGCACTAATTTGATTGCTATTTGAACTAATTTTGGCAACGCGCTTGCAATGCCTTGGCCTACATGCTCTTTCCTACGTTGTTGTGCCAAGTGTAACGAACGCATTGTAAGCGTTAAATATTACAAGCAATTTGGCCATTGCACAGTTTAATTAACTATTAGCGAAAAAATGTTGACAGGCGTGCTAAATTGTTTAACGAATTTATACATCTTATTACATGCGGGCCGCTTTTTTCGGTTTTCTTTTAGCATTTTTTTTATGCTTCACTTTGTATTTGTTTATTTGCTCGCTTGTCTTTGTTTTTGCCAAACATATTCGCATATTGAACACAAAATTGATTTTCATGTTTTTGTTGTGGTTGTTGTTTTTTTTGTTTTTGCAGACTATACAATTAACGCGAGCGCGTCATATTTCAACAGTTTATGCAAGAAACTGACACATTTTTCATTGGTTTTCTGAGCTTGTTTTAATTTAATTTAATTTGGCGAAATTTCCAAATTTTGTGTAATGAAAAAAACAAATACAACAACAACAACTTGTATATTGTTTCAATTTCACGGATACTTAATTGTAAATGTTATTGTTTAATATTTATAAACATTTTGCGACGACGGCGACGTGCAAGAAGAGACGTCAATGTACGAACGCACAAAATCGGCCATGATTTTGGTCACGACAGTTAAAAATGTGCTTGACTGTTATTATGTTATATGTATATGGAAGAGTGTGTGTGAGTGTGCGTGTCTCTTTGTTTATTTATATGATTTTTCGGTAGCTTTTGTTTTGAAGTACGCGGCAAGCGTGCGTAGCTTTGTCAATACATATTTAAATCAATATTTGCACAGCTTTGCACTTGTAAATTTTTGCTGTTTGGTTCTTTTTCGTGCTTTGCTATTTTTAGTCTCCTGTTCAGCAATGAACGATTTTTAGTTAAATGAATCATCGCATAAATATGTATTTTAGTGATGTTCAATTGCTGCAAAGCAAACAAAAGACTTAAGCAACGAACTTTTACTCTCCTCTTTTTTTTTTTTGAAAGTTCGCATATGTTTTTATGTTTTTTTTTTTTTCGTTGTTGTAATTTGCTTTTTAATTACTTTTGCATGCCGGATTCTGTTGTTTGTTTAATTGATTTTTTTGTTGTATCATGTTTGTCGAAATTGTTTTTAAATTATACTTTTATTGTTTTAATAAAAATTCTTGCTAATACGCCCCGTTAGGTTACTATATGTGTATGTATGTGTGTATGATGAAAGTCATTAGTGTAAATATTAAGAAATTCATATTTCATACAAAGTTTGCTTATATTGCAAATCAGCATTTTATAACAAATTATCACCAATCAAGTTTTAATCAAATTATGTTCTTTTAGTAATAAAAAATATAAAACCGTAGATAAAAAAATTAATTATCGTACAAATGACAAATAGTTAATATAATTGCTATAAAAATGCAATCAATGCAAATGCTCACACACACACACATACACGTGAGAGAGTAAGCAAAAGTGTGAGAGCGCGAGCACAATGATCAAACGCGTTACAAAGAGCAAACGCACGTATCTTCTGCCTGAGTTGCTGCTGCTGCGCAACGCCAACGCCGACGCCGGCGCCGGCGCTAACGTCGACGTTTTTTCACTTGTTCACATCTTTTACGACGAGTTGCTTAGCAGCTTCTTTAATTTCTTCTTCAACATTAAACATCGTCAGCATCGACGTCGACGCCAACAGCGCCTGCTGCTGCTTTTGTTTGCGCTTGTGTCGGTGTTGGTGTTGCTTTTGGTGCTGCTACTGCTGTTTGTTTGTTCGGCCGTACAATGTTGCCGCTAACGTTGCCGTTAGCATCGCTGAGCAATGCTGTGACGCGCTGCGCTGCTTTTGCCGGCTAAAGCCAAGCGGCGTGAGTGTATCTCGTCTGCTCGGGCACGTATAAAAAGGCGATCTTAGTAAATATTCACAATCATATTCAAGTTGTACGTACGTGCGTTCGAGTTGTTTGAGGTAAAGAAAAACTAAAAAAAAAATAATAGAAGTTTCAAAATTCTTACAAGAATTGCACAAATAAAATAATAATATTTTGTTAAATAATCAACAAAAAATAAAAAATAATAATAAGAAATTGTCAGTATAAAAATGGTGTCTTAACTATTAAAAAAAAAAGTGTTTTAATTTTGCTTAAGTGTAACTAAAAGACATTAAAGTGTTTAAAATACTGAAAAAAACAAAACAAAGCCAAAGGACAATTAAGGATATGCTGTGCACTTTAAAATAATAGTTTACTAAAAAGGAAAAAATAAATTAAAATCAATTGAATATATTCAAAACGCTTAAGAAACAATCGAAGTAAAAGCGTCAGACGTCAGGAGCAACAACTGAGCGTGGTCTGAACTATCGCCCTGTAGAGCCCATGAGCAGTAAACTAACGATTAAATTGCAAGTTGGCTTTGCTTGTCTGACGCTTGAAGTTACAGTTGCCATTGTTGTTGTTATTGTTGTGGTTAAAATTAAATTCATTTGCGGTTGAGTGATTGATTGATGAACGGTTGGTTTGATTGATTCCGTTGCTTGCTTGTCTTGCATACGATTTCGATTACGATTACAATTGCATTGTGTTTATTCTCACCTTAATTTATTTGATGGCAATGCGAGCTGAACTTTGTTACTATTTGTTTTTGTTTTCGTTGTAGACATTTTTATCACAGCTATTGTTGTTGTATATTTTACGCTCTTTGCTTTGATTTGTTGCGGTATATTTTGCTTTGTAGCATTTTGTTGCAAAACAAAGCAACAACAATATTAACATCACTAACAACAACAACAACAGCAATAAAAACATGCAAACATTTGCCAATTTAATTTATGTATATATGTACAACAACACAATGTTCATATTAGCATACAAGCATGTTCATTTGCTTAGAACGCTTACTCATTTATAGGAAATATCTTAAATATTTTTTTTTTTGGCTTTTTTATTTATTTTTTTGGCAGATGACAGCAAAATTTCAAAATCTACGCTAAACCATTAGTAAGACAAACATAAATTTGTATTAACTGCCAAAAAAAAAAAAAAAAAAACGAAAAATAAAATCAACAAATTTGCAAATTCGTTGGCCAAAAGTCTTTTGTTTGACACAAAACAAGCTTCTTAACAAAAAATATTTTGCCGATTATGGACATTAATACAATATTTTTACACACATACATACATGCATATATGTATACTTGTATAAAACAAAGAAACCGTAGAATAACACATCAATTCCCGTTAAAATGTGTGTCAATGAAACGACTCAAACCCATAATCGAAACATCAAATCGAACAAAATGCTTACGGCAACAAAAAATTCCCCAAAAACAACAATTTTTTGTTGTTTCATTTTAAATAACAACAAAATATTTATGAATATGCGCGGTTTTAATGAGCCGAAAAACAACAACAACAGCAACAACACTTTGAAATAGAAAGTAGAAAAGATTTTGAGTTAAACATATGAATTTTGCGTTCATAAATTTTGCGACTAATCAGAAAGTCGCAAAGCACAAAACATACAAATTTCCAATAAGAAAAAGAAGAAAACAAGCTAAGAATATTAATGCAAAACAGTTGCCAGACACACACAACCAAATTATATTTGCTAACCAACTTGAAAAAGTCTTTGAAAAGAATCTATCGTGTTCTAAGCTATTTTTAGCATTGAGTCACTTTGAACGCATCTCGTAACTTGGAATTTTCTAATATTATTTTAATTTCATTAAACGTGTTGTTGTTGCCATTGTTCTAATACAAGTTTTGGTAGCAAAAAATGCAAATTTCGCTTGACAATTAATGTCGAAATTTCGTCGTTGTTATTCATAGTGCAGGATCAGTAAATAAGTAAGAAATTGATCGACAGATAGATATATAAATAAATACGCAAATAAAGTGATGCTTTGCTTGCACATTGCCAAATTAGTTGCAAACCGGATTTCTCTGACAAACAATAAATAATTAATAGAAAAAGAAAAAAAAACTACACGCAGCCACTAAATGACGTACATGCTATATAAATAAAAAATAATAATAATAATAATGATATATAAATTACAAAATGTTTAATAATCGCTGTCAATTTAGAGTTGCTGCTATCTTGTCACCTGCCGTCAATTATGAAATTGCCAAGTTAATCGCCAAAAGACCAAACACAAAAAACAAAAACGCCTCTTTGCGTAATCTGCTTGGAATTCGCTACAGCGATGCTTTATAGTTTCAACTTGAAGTCTGTCTGTTTTTTTATTCATTCTTTCTTCAGTTTTTTTTTAAGTATTTGTTTAAATAATCACAGCACATACGTCAAACAACATGATCAGCAAAAGCATTAAAGGCGCAACTGCCTTGTAATTTATCTGACTTAGAATTTTGACAAATTGTACAAGCAACTTCCAGATACAGATACACAAGCGAGATTTAAAAATGATTTACAAGATTTAGGAAGTTTGCTAAAAGCACAGAAATACTGGTTTACACACACATACACATGTATATATAAAGCTAAAACATGATTTCTAACACTCGTTTATATGGCCGACAAGCAGACTGGCAGAGAAGCCGTAAGACAGACAGATGTACGGATGGACGGACAAACGATCAATCGATTAGCTATTTTGGCAATGTTGTTGCTACGAACATCTTCAGCATATCAACTTCAACATACTTATTTAGTTAAATCAAGTCGCTGTTAGTTGTCTGCTGACTCTGCTGTCTTTTGTCTGCTACAGCGTCTGGCATGGCTTGGCATGAACGTGAGCTGCGTGCGTCTGTTGCAATTTCCATTCGCAGAACTGCGCACAGCATGCAGCAGCAAGTTGAACGTTGCACGCGCACATTGCCGGCTTTTGTTTTTGCTTTTGCACTTTTATGGCATTTGCGAGCTGAGTATTATGTCATCACAAACGTTTTGCATTTCGTCGATAAGGCGATGACGACACGCAGAGACTAAGCTACCGGCAGAAGTAACTTCTTCTGTGGGCTGAACTGTTGCCAAGCTCAACTAGAACAACACTTTGTTGTGCTTAAGTATTCTTTTGTCTAACCAACTGACTGAGTGAGTGAGTGGCTGGCTGACTAGATTAACAGGCTACGTTCTCATAGATCTACTTGTTTTTTTATGTGTGCAACTTCCGTCATGTGCTTTTCTTATGTATCTTTATTAATAGTATAACTCTTTCGTTCTGCTTTCAGTTACACGTACACAAACACACACACACAAACAAAGCGCTAAGTTGAATAAAAACAACATATAAAGGCAGACCATCAACAAAGCATATCATTGTCCGCAACTTAGACAATAAAAAGAAAAAACATGGCACGGTATCGAAACTCAATCATGCTGGCGGCCACCATTTTGGCTGCTTGCGCCGTACATGGCGCACAATACTCAACGAACATGTTCCTCAACGGTCAATATCAGAACGGCATCAAGGATGTTAAGGCCGAGACGCATTTGTCTGCCGAGCCAACGTCCAACATTTTCTTGAATCATGCGATCATCAGTCGGCAAGCATCGCCCTTCCAGGGACCAACGTATCTGCCGCCCAAGGAGTATCTGAAGTGCGGCGCCGGCCAACAGTGCGTGCGTCAGAATCAATGCCAGAATGGCTATTACAGTCAACAGCAGCCAAAGATTCAGGTGAGTTGCTTTTAAAAATGACACAATTTTCGTTGGGAAAACCAAATAATTATTTTTGAGCACAACGAAAGCCACAAATGTCAACGGATCATGAGTTGTTAATTGCAATAAATTGCGCAAATATTTAAAATAGCAAAACGCTTATAATTTCGAAACAAGTTCAATCAAATGTTTTTGCAATTTTTGAGACACAAATAACTATGACAATGAAAACACAAAAATAAATCGATTGCATAATGAGAATTGTTTTGATACAAAAAATAAGTTAAAAAAAAAAAAACAATTGCGTCAGTAATAACAGCAAACACGATTTATGTGCAAAAAAAAAAACCATTTAAAAATGCAAACAAAAATTTAAAAAAAAATAAAAAACAAACAAGTTACCCGTTTTTTTTTTTCTGAAAATCAATAAAAAGTGATATATATTTTTAAGCGACGCAACTTTGTCTGCTCTGAATATTTGGCACAGTTATATTTAATTTCCGGTTTTGTGCGTTAAATAAATAAATAAAAAGTGAAAATAAATATTTATAAAAAAAAATATTTCGTAACATGATGCAAAAAAAAATAAAAAAATAACTAAATAAATAAATAACAGAAGAAGGAGACGCAAAAATCGCAAATGAAGTTCATGTTTAATTGCTCGACAAGTTTGCTGCCAAAGAAATTTATGTAAATGCCCCTTTTTTTGCATAGTCAGTTATAACAAAAACAACAAAAAGTAAATGAAAAAGAGACAGTAGCAACTACTTCTACAACAATAACAACAACAGCGCACAATGCATAATGCAACGCTTTTTGCTTTTATTTATATTTTCACCATTTTTTTTCTTCTTTTTGCTTGCATGCATCTTTTTTTTTTTTGTATCTTTTTGACTGCAGTGTCACATAAATTCCATAAGAAATCGCATAATCCTGCATTATTGTTTTGCTCGCATAATCGAAGACAACTTGAACTTTTTACTTATTTTTTTCTTTTTGTTTGTTTTTGTTTTATTTTGCTTATTGTTCATTCACCTGCAATGAAGTTTCAATCTTTTTTTTTCTTTAGTGCGCAAATGCAAAACTGAAAAAAAAGAAAAATATATATATATATCTTCTTCCTCTTTTTTGATTTTGGCAGCTGACTTAACAAAATGCAAAGCAAAGCGCACGAAATTTAAGAAAGTTTAGGCCCTCCTTATGTATGCCTTCCTTTTACTTAGTAATACATTTACTCTGTAAAGACGCTTTTTATTTTTTGCATGTTTGTTGCCAACAACAAAAACATGCTGAAAACAACAACAACAAAGTCATTTATAAAACACTTGCAATTTTTCATGACTTTACTTTTTAGGTTTAATATCTTATTTTATGTCTTCGCTTCGATATTGTAATATTTTTTTTTTTTGTTTCTTTTTTTATTTTATTAAAAAATGTTGTGCACATTTCCTTGTCTGCGCACATGAAACGCAAGACTTAAGAAACGAACTTGATAAGACATAAATTATCATAAATGGAAAAAAATTTATATGCGTACATATGTATGTCTTGCAGAAATATTTCAATTTATGTTAACTCATATGAATTATAAAAAAAGCAACGATTTTTTTTAGTAGAATATATAAAATTTCTAGAGCAGCAATTGGTTTATACTCCAGAACATGAAGGTCGATTCAAGCTTCATCCTCAATTGTCCTATACATGTTGTGCGGTTTTATATGTAATGTAATAATATTTGTTAATTTGTTGTATAGTCGGTTGAAAATTTGCACATTTCAAGAACAGCACATCAGTTGACACTTCTTGGGACGCATGTTGCTTGAAAACATAGCGCACATACAACAGTTTAAAACTTACATTTTTATTTACTTAAAATTTTTTACTATTTTTATACCCTGTACCTTATGGTACAAGGGTATATTAGTTTTGTGCGCATCGACAATGTATGTAACACCTTAAAGGAGACATTTCCGACTATACAAAGTATATATATTCTTGATCAGTATCGAAAGAGAAGTCGATTTAGCCATGTCCGTCTGTCCGTCTGTCCGTCCGTCCGTCCGTCTGTATGAACGCGTCGATCTCGGAAACTATAATAGATAGGACCAAAAGCTCTTCGCAGTTCGATTCTGTTATTCCTTCAGCAGATCAAGTTTATTTTGTTTCCCCCTTTTTTGACTTAGTTTAGGGGTGAGGGGCAAATGACTGGAGCAACCTCGGGAAAAAACTTACAAAAGTCGTTTTATCTCGGTTGTCTTTAGAGATAGGCACACCAAATTTGGAGTGTATATAGCTGACTCAAGCCCCAATAAGATACATTAAAGAAATGGGCGTAGCCACGCCCATATATAGTAATAATTTGAAACGCTTATATCTCAAGAACCATAAAACCTACAAGAATGAAACTTTGCATATATGTTATTGGGATGGAGTATAACAAGATTCAATTGTGAAATGGGCGTGACCACGCCCACATATAGCCATGGTAGAATGCCGTTATATCTCTTGAACGAATTGGTCTCAAAGAGTAAAAATTGGTATATATGGAATTGAATGAAAATGAAATCTGTTTCGATTAAAAAGTGGGCGGGGCAACGCCTTCAGACAGTTGGTACAAATTGAAGGTACAGGGTATGTCGGAGTCGAGTACTGTCGACTCCAATCCTTACTGGTTTTTCTTTTTTTAATTCAAAATCAAATTTCAAGCGCACTTAAGCATTTTATTTTTTTTTGTAACTATAGTCGGCATAAAATGCCAATTTTATTTCGCTTGAATGTTTGTGTATTTTTTTGTTTTTGTTTTTGCATTGCGTTTCATTGCGAAAGTCTTATATTGGAGTTGTTTTTTCTGTTTTTAATTAAAGAAATCTTGAAGATGAAATGCTAAATGAATTTTTAGTTAGTTAGTTAACCAACTTGTAAATGCAATCGACAGATGTGCTGATGTAACAGCCGCCAGCAATGCATGTTGTTGATGGTGGGAGGGGGGTCAGACGTCTGGCTTGCTAAGAATTTGACCTAATGACCGGCAACGACAAGTTTAGCTAATCAAATAACAGCAGCAACAACAACAACAATAACAAATGCATTTTGCATATTATTGATGACAAACATAATTAAGGAAAATTTTTCAATGCTTTAAATGTTTTTGATTATTTTTGTATTATTTTTTTTTTTTTAATATTATTTATATTTTTAATTATTTGTTCAGGCATTTGTTTCGGCCCATTTTGGCTTAAGTCTTTCGACTCATTTCATTGGCTAATCTTTATAAACTGTCTCAGTTAATGCGCCAGAACGTAATAAACATTTGTTTTTTATGTCTAATATTATGCTTATTAATTTGCATTTTAATAATTCAATTTGAATTTTAAATTTTATGCATTTTAGTAAAGCAAAGCAAAGCAAAACTGAGGTTCGAACTGTGATTGGACTTCATTTGAATGGTATTGAATAAAATTTTTATTGAATATGATTCGCTTTGTGCATTAATGATTTATTGTGCTTTTGTTTATTGGCTTCGCTGTTGAGCGACAAAACAGAGTTGTCCGAGCAATTTAAAGTGCATTGAACCGCCATAAATCACAACTATGAAAGTTGTCAATCTCAACGCTTCAATATTAAAATGTTAAATGCTTTAAAAAAAAACACACATAAAAAAGCACACAAATCAAAATAAAATTGAATTATTAACAAATATTTGTTAATTTCAAAGTAAAATATTTATGACAATACAACAAAAGTGCTATTTATGCTTCTGTTAAAGTTAACACTTGTCTTGTGTGCCACAGGCGCAAATCCGATGATTATATCTTTTGCTGTATGTCTGTTTGTCTGTCCGTCTGCCCGAGTGAGCTTCTTGGGGCATGTGGGTGTTGCTTTAAGTTATTTTATTCGAAGCGTTTGTCTTAACTGACGTATAAATTTTTTTGTTGTTCTCTGTTGTTGCCAAATTAAGTAATTCGTGTTTTGAGCATCGGCGTCGGCGTCAGCGTCGCCAACTGTGCGACTTGTGTGAATCAATGAGCAATAAGCACAATGAGATTTTTATTGCGGATACGTAATTTTTATTTTCATATATTATTGTTCTTGTTGTTGTTGTTGACTTAAGCGTACTTGCTTCAACTTGACTTTGACACAGTCTGCAGCTTTATTTTATTTTTTTTTTTCGTTTTTAATATTAAAGCTTTACTGGTTCAGATTAGTATTAGTTGTTGTTGTTATTGTTATTTTTTTAAGTTAAATTAACATGTGCATGTTAATCAAAAGACTTTGCATTACGTTATCTTAACGTGTTGTTCTCACATATTAATTATGTGAAAGAATTTTTGTTCAAAAAAAAGAGATGAGAAAAAAAACAATAATTTTTTTTTTGGGAAATTTCACGGAACTGACGTGACGTGTTTTAATTCACATACAATACTTATATATATATATAAATATTTTATATTTATTTTAATTTTTGCATTGCTTTTTTATTACGTTCGTCATCAGCAAACATTCGTCAGAATTATTACGTTAAATACATAATAAATTTTAATTATTGAAAACAAATATTTGCCCACACAAATAACTCAAACAATAACAACAACAAAATGCCATCATTAGTCAAATAAGCATTATTTTCGTAATTTCCACACGGACATTGCCTAATGGCGAATGGCAAAAGTTCATTTCAAACTTTAGTCTTGGGGTTGATCACCCGACTGACTATTAAACAGACTTCAGCGCGTTAACTATAATTGTGTACCCACGCAACAATAATGCTTGACTTGAGTTAGTTTAGTTTATCCGGTTCGACTTTGGGGGCTTTCCCCACACATGCACGAACGTGTTAGAATGACTCAGCTTAGAATATTTATAAATTGCTATAAAAAGTAACTAAACAACAATAAGAATGATAATAAACTAAGACAACAAAATGCTGACGAAGTCATTTCAAGTCGTTTATTTAGCATAATTTTGTAAAATTTTATTTTGTTGTAAATAACTTGTGTTACTTGTGTGTATGCGTGTGTGTGTGTGCTATTCTTATCCATAGGCGTATCAAGCAAACGAGTCTCTTTTAATAAATGCCACGGGCGCACACATTAAAAGTTATTAAGCTTTTATTGTTGGCACATGTTCTACACTCTATACACATGGGCTGCTCTGCCAACTGGTCAGAAATAGTTGTCGCAACTTCCAAGCTTCATTTTTTTTTTTTTCTTGTTACTAAATTTATTTCTATTTGCTTTTATTTAATTTTTGAGCACACAATCTAAATGCTAATGAGTGACATTAAAACGCAAAACCATCAATAAAATCAAAATGGTTTCAATTTGATTTGCTCAATCAAAAATTAAAAAAAAAAAGATCCACCAAATGTTTCCCTTTCTAAAACCACAGCGCATCTTTTAAAGTTTTCAAATAATTAAACCCACAAACGATTTTTAGCCTTCTCTGTCATCTACTTCATAGATACATAGCTACATAGCTACATTTGTGTCTCTGTTCATTTGCTGTCAAGGTCATTGCTCATGCTTACTTTGAACCCAACTGAGTGCCAGAACGCTGCCGAAATTTGAATAAAACTTATTCTAATTCACGCATTTTACAAGTTCTCTTCGGCTGTTTTATGGCACATGAAACTTGACTGATTGGTTCAGATCTTTAGGCGTTCAACTTGTTTCTTGTTTAAGCCAAAATTTTTGAAAATATTTTCATTTCTTTGCATAATTAAGATTAATGGCACGCATTTTTTTTATTTTTGTTTTTATTGTCAATTATCATTTGCTTAGCACGATAATTATGAAGTATTAATGCCGCAATGTATGCGTCAACTAAAGAACGAACAGATGAGCGTACCAAACAAACAGATACAAAATCAAAATGAGCTGTCACTGAGAGACATGCTCAGATAGCTGACTATAGTTAATCGTTGCTGTCGATAAATAAATGACTAAATTAATTAATTTGCCTGCGGCTGCATGCAGATGCAGACGTTTAATTTTGCATTATAACGAAGGTGACGGACGGACAGACGGACGGACGGACAGACAGACAGACAGACAGTCGGACAGATCGTTAGTTAGTTGAATACAAAGATGGACAGACATTTCAATGGCTATTGGCTGCGATAAGTGCGACACGTTGGTCACTTTGGACAGTGAATATTTGCCAAAGAATATACAATGAGAGCGGTGATATGATGAGGGGAGAGGGGAGAGGGGAGAGGGGGGAGCAGTTGGCATGCCATGTCCGTACGTCAGTTAAACAAATTGATCGTAAAACGCTTTGAAGGTTCTCGGCTTATTAGCGGATAATGTTAACGCCTTGGCTTCTGCAACGGTTGCGGCTTCTGCTGCGGCTTCGGCTGCGGCTACTGTCGTCGGGGCGTGACAGAGTTCGATGCGCGCCAAATTGCAATTTTTAACACTTTGTTAATGCAAGTGCAGTGTTCAGTTATGCTTGACCTTTTGCTTAATTAAGGCTTTGCGCATCAATTGTTGCCAACGAATTTTACGTTGCAATAAATTGTCGCGCATTTTTATTCATTTTTCATTTTTATTTGTGTTTTTATTATTCTTATTTTGCTGTGTGTGTGTTGTTGCACTTTGTTGCTGCATCGACATGCTTGCGACGTGATTGATGGATTGTGTTGACTTAGCAGCGACAGTCACTCTTGTACTTGCGGCAGTTGTCATTTGTTGCAAGACAAGTCAAGTTGGTTGCTTTCTTTGTTTTTTTTTATTTTTATTTTTAACTGTTTTTGATTAATTGTTTGTAGTTGTTGTTATTTGTTTTTGTATGCACTTCACATTTTTGGCAACTCGAAATTTTTTTTTCGAATTTATTGCCGTTTTTATTAAAGTTGACATTTTAATTTTACAATTAAAGAAAAACTTTTATTTTTTATTTGGCATTAATTAATATTTTTGTTGTTTTTATTGCAGAACTGTGAACCTGAAACTAATATTTGCTGCACTTATCGCCCGCCAGCAACAACAACGACCACAACAACAACGACGTCCCGGCCATTTGCAACTTGCGGCCGTGATTCCGACTGCGTAGCGCCACAAGATTGTCGCAATGGCGAGATTGCCGCCGTCGACTACATCAAAAAGCAAGGGGTAAGTGTCAAAGAAACCAATACCAACAACAAACACACAAAAAAATTATAACATCTTCTAAAAAAAAACCAAATTCAAAATTTTGCTCAACGAACAAAATGAACTAACAAAGCACTCACAAAAAAATAAATTAAGATTAAAAATATGCAAAAACCAGTAAGGACGCTAACTTCAGCAAGGCTAAGGCTTAAATAATCTTCACGCTTATTTCTTGTGCCACGCCAATTTTTTTGACTGAATATATTTTCTTTTCATCTAATTAGCCTACATACAAATTTTCATTGTTTTTGCTCATTGGGTACCGGAGATATGCAAATTATTGATTTTTGGTAAAAGTGGGCGTAACCCTGCCCATTTTTATCAAAATAGTTTTAATGCCTCCCCTTCTTCTTGCTGTTACAAACTTCAGGACAAAGTTATAATACTATTCACTTGCGTGAAGAGTATAAAAAAGAACATTTATATTCAAATTTTAGTTTTCTGACAAAATGACACAACAAATCATTTCGATGTTCAAATGCTGTGAGCGAAACTGATGAAATTTATCTGAAAGAACAAAAAACAAAAACACATTTTTTTTGCTTATAAACACGCAATTAACTATGGTAGCGAAGTACATATGTCTACTGCTGCTGTTGTTGTTATAGTTGTTGCTTTGCTTTGTCATGTTTTGCAGACTTTATGCACTAAATTCTCATAACTGACAAATGACGAATTGTAAAGTTTTTATTTTGTTTTTGTTCTTGTTGTTTTATTCTTTTGTTTTGCTTTATTTTGCACAATCATCATTGCATTGCAATCTTAGATTCAAGTCAAGATTAGTTAATGCAAATATAAGTGACTTTGTTAAGTTTCTTTTTTTTTGGTTCTCGTTTACATGCAAATGAAACAAAAGACTCAAGCAACATACTTGGCGCAAGAAAAATTGCAAGTGCTATGAATTGTGTATAGTTAATAAAAATATACTTTGTTTAAACATAAATTCAAAAGCAAATGTTAAACAAAAATTAACAACAAAACAGTAAAACAGACAAAAGTTATTTCACATTAAATCAAAAGTGTTAAATTACGCCAAAAAGTGATATTTTCACAAACCTTTGAAATTGCATAATTTGTTGCTTACATGCAACGGTCAGCAACAACAACAACAACAACAACAAACAGTAGGAAAACAGGTCAATTGCAACTGCCATGGCTGCAGACATGCAACAACTCAGCACAGCGCAGCTCAGCTCAGCTCAGTTGCAGTTCAACTTAGCGCAAGTGAAATATGTGCAAGGAGCCAAAAAAAAAAAAACAACAGCAGCAACAACAACAAAAGAAAAACCGACGACGTAAACATACACAAAAAAGTGAGGTTAATACATACAATGCAATACAAAAACAAAAACTTGCTAAAGCACAAAAAAAAAATCAAGAAAAAAAAAGTTGCCTTATATTTTCCCCTTTTCGCGGCAGCAAGAGCAACAACAACAATTACGTTGGTACTGCAATAACTCGTTAAGCTATTTAGGCATTGACGCCAACTCAAGCCCACACCTCCCCTTGCCCGCCCGCTCCGCCCACCAAAGCCAGTTTGGCGCCAGACAAGAAACGCAATCAGTTCAGACAAAATGCACACTGGGGAAAAATCAAAACATAGCCTAAAAAAAAACGAGACTTGCCAAAAGGTACGCTCGTTCATGCGATGGCTTCACTAAATGGGAAAAAGTGCACAAAACTTGTATACAGGTGACATACACACACACAGGCACAGACAGTCGTGCATTAAATGCAACGCAAAAAATCACCTAATTTACAAGAGTGCGAAAAGGAAAAATACGCAAAAGTAGTTTAAAGTTAACAGTGAAAAATTCATGGAATGCTTGGCAAGGTCGTTGAAGGTTGAACGGTTGGCACCGGCGACGCGTCGACGACATTGCCAGCAACAGCAACGTCGCCAGCGACAGTGACGTCAACGCCAACAGCGACGCCAAAGTCGACATTGCATTGATTATAGTTTTTTTTTTGTTTTCTGTTCGTTTTTTGTTTTTGTATTTTTGTATCTCAGGTGTTATGCGCCTCCGCTTAATGCGCATATCTGATCAATTAATGTTTACATGATCCTGACATTCCAACGCATGCCAAGACTATATTTTGACCTTAAATCCTTGCAAACGACTGTGCCATCATCATCATTGACTGATGCATTTTATTGCGCTTGATTGGCAATGCCGCAACATTTGGATAATCAAGTCGCCTCTGTTCCCCGCACCTCCCAGCCGTTGCAGTCGCACATGGCTGATTGATAACACTTTAAGCTCTGCTTGTGTAAACATCATTTTAATGTCGCCAACAGCAACAGCAACAACAACAACAGCGATAACAACAATTATATCGTTGCCATTTATGGTCCTCGTATATGTTTGGGCGCTTCTACCAATGTAATTATGATATGGCGCTGGTTTTGTTTTTTTTTTTTTTCTTCAACATTATGAACATTTATCATTTTTATACACTCTACCTTATGGTTCAAGGGTATATTAGCTTTGCGCACATCGAAAATGTATGAAGTATCTGAAAGGAGGCGTGTCAGTCCCTATAAA
Organism: Phortica okadai; assembly: GCA_034638295.1. Classification (NCBI taxonomy): domain Eukaryota; kingdom Metazoa; phylum Arthropoda; class Insecta; order Diptera; family Drosophilidae; genus Phortica; species Phortica okadai. The sequence goes on from CM067851.1 coordinate 9,346,558, forward strand.
GAATTATATATTCTTGATCAGTATTGAAAAAGAAATTGATTTAGTCATGCCTGTCCGTCAGTCCATCCGTCTGTCTGAATGAAAGCGGCTACCTCGGATACTATAAAAGGTAGAACAAAAATTCTATTATTTATTAATCAGATCATGTTTATTTTGTAATTCCGCTTCGGTCCTTATTTTGTGGGTGAAGGGCAAACAACTAAAATAAAAATAAGAAATTACGCAAGTCGTTTTTTCTCGGTTGTCTTTTGAGATAGGAACATTATAAATAGCCTAAATAAAAAACAAATTATATCACTGGAACAAATTTTACTCTCCAAAATTGTTATTTATAATATTTAATCTAAATGAAATCTGTTGATATTGAAAAGGACTATTACAGTCCTATTGAAGGAATAAGGTATGTCGAAGTCGAGCACTCTCGGCTGCAGTTTCTTACAGGCTTTGATTTTGGCGTTGCGTGTTTTACATTTGTTGTAAACAAGTACACAAGCGTGTTTTTTTTTCTTCAGCTGACGTTGTGCTTGATTATAGACAAATTATTAAACATTTATATATGAAATGAACGCTGGAGTCCACTTGGCAGTATCATTTACATACCCTATAATGCTTGCTATAATTATCCAACTTCAAGTATACTTTGTGCAATTATGCATAAAAGAATTATACAACAAAACAAAAGAGATAAAAAAAAACAGCATGACATTCTACAAGCCAATGTCATAGAACTCATGTACACTCACACACACACACGCACAAACATGCATTTAACGCTAAGCTTGTCTAATCAGTCTTGATTTTATACGCTTTTCAACAAGTCGTTAAAATGAACGCACGCTGTTCGCTGACTTTGACTGTCTTGAGTTGTCTTGAGTTGTCTTATTGTGAACTTTACAGTGCGTTGGTTTTTTGTGTAAAAAAACTATTAAGAAGAAAAAAGATACAAAAGCTTAGCGTAAACAGAGCATGAACGAATGCGTGCGCTGCAATGGCAACAACAACAACAACAAAGATGACTTCAAGGTCTAGGTCGCAGTTCGCAGCGTGCGCGCATTTGCCATTTATATCGTATTAATAATACTTTTGTTTTTGTCTTCTCACATTGCTTATGACGATTGACTGACGGACAGACGGGCAGACAGTGTGTGTGTGTGTAAAGTCGACAAACGACTGCTATTATGACAAGCGTGTTGGCATTTTAAATAAGCCATAAGTGCCAACAACAACACCAACAATAGCAATAACAACAACAACAACCATTATATGAGTCTTAGTCTTAGCCAAAGTTAATATTAAAGCGTTCACACACACGCACACACACACATCACTAACGACTTATCAACATCAACAAGTTCATGGTTTGCTCATACATACATGTATCTGCATGTGTGTGTCTGTGTGTGTGTGTGTTTGATGAACAGCAACACGCGACAATGACGTCGATTGCAAGGAACGAATGATTTTGAGCGTTTTATTGACGATTTCTTTTATTTGTTTTACAAATGAAAGAAACAAAAAAAAAAAAAAAATGGTCATTGATTTTTTAACGATTATCGACGAATTTTGACTGTTAATTTATGTCTGTCAGTTTGTTGCGCATTTGTTATGATTTAAATGCGTTATTAATACTCTTTTAATGAAAATTAGTTTTGTTATAACTTCTTCTTCTTCTTATCGTAAATTGTCAACATTGTTTTGACGCATTTATGTTGGCATTTATTTGTTTATTTATTTCTTTTTATACCCTGTACACACACTGTGTATCAGGGTATATTAAGTTTGTTTGAGACGGTTTGTATGTAACGCATAGAAGGAGGGGAGGGGGACCCTATAAAGTATATATATTCTTGATCAGGATGACAAGACGAATTGATATAGCCCTGTCTGTCCGTCCGTCCGTCCGTCCGTCCGTCCTCACCAATGGTTCTCAAAAACTATAAGAGCTAGAGACTTGAAATTTGGTGGATAGACTCGTGAGGTCAAACGCTAGATCAAGTTTGAAGGATTTTTTGCCACGCCCACTCCTTCCCGCCCATCGAGCACCACCCATTTTTTCAAAAGGCTGTAGCTCGAAAACCTGATGAGTTAAAAACATGAAAATGAGTGTGTAGACTCAGTATGTATAGCTCTACAAAACTGCATACCACATTTTTTCCCCCTCCCCTTCGGTTCCCCTCAAAAAGTTGTTATTTTAAAATTGCTGTATCTCCTAAACTATAATAGATACAATGCTGAAATTTTGTATGCAAACTCAGTAAACATACCTTTTTAAAACTGCATACCACAAACTTTCATTTTTAACGCTGTGTGACAACGCAAAGACAAACAAGTTGAAATTTGGCATAAATTGCGCTTTGAACACTGCTTTATCCTATTTGTAACAAAAACCGTACTTAACACTGCGAAAACTATTAAAGCTAGAGACTTGAAATTTGGAAGATAGTCTCGTGTGGTCGAACACTAGATGAAGTTTGAAGGAATTTTTGCCACGCCCATTCCTTCCCGCCCATCGAGCACAACAAAAGGTCATTTTTTTCTTAAAATTGCTGTATCTCCTAAAGTATAAAGAATACAATGCTGAAATTTTGTATGCAAACTAAGATAACATACCTTTTTAAAACTGCATACAACAAACTACCACTTTCCCCGCAAAGACCAACACACTAAAATTTTGCAGCAATGCTTTGTAACAAAATCCGTACTAAAGCGCCATCTAATGGCAACATTGCACTGTGAGCCCTGCCTCACTATTAGCAAATACACAAACCACATCGTGGTACACTGCTTTTGCTGTCGGCGAATGTTTAACGTGTTATCAACATCGGTGTGTGTACAGGGTATTATATAGTTGAGAATACTCAACTATACCGCCCTTACTGGTTTTTAATACATGAATGATGTATTTTTTTGTTTTTCGTGTTTTGCTTTTGTAATTAATTCTTATTTAATGGAGGTTGTGACCAATATTAAATAATTTATATGACATTTAGTTTTTTTCATTTCGGTCATTTGTTATATTAAAACAGTAATAAATTAAATACTTTACAAGCCAACGAACAACCTACGAAAACGCCAAAATGTTTTTATGCTAGAAGCATACTTGCTGCATAAACAAAAGACTTAAGCGCCAAACTTGCAGACCAAGCCAAGTGATATTATCTAACACCTTCTATTGCGCATGGCGTATGACGCGACTAATGTTGTTGTTGTTGTTGTTGCTATTCAGGGCCAAACAGAAACGATGTTTCAAGAAATTTTATGAGCTTTGCAATCAAAATGCACTGTTCAAAACGAAGAAGAAGAAGTCGAAGACGAAGAAGAAGAAGAGTCGGCAAATAAACAACATCTGATACGTACTTTTGCAAGGGAACACACACACAAGTTTGAATAAATGTATAAATATTAAAATTTTTTATTAGTCAATTAAAGAATGTCAAAAAGCACATTTGTTTATATTGTAACTTTAAACTAAGAAATTCTCGTTTCGTAACTTATTCATTGCAATGAAGACACAAACAAAAAAAAAGTCTAACGGAATGCAATTTTCCGCCAAATGTGTGCGCACATTAATCGAAATGCAACAAAGACAAACGGACATGTGACTTTTTGAGGGTTCGTTTGTTTGTTGTTTTTGTTATTCTAAACAATGATGTTCGCATCGCTTTTTGCTGATAATGTATGCAACATCAGCAGCAACCACAACAATAAATGAAAAAACAAAAATTTTGCCTATGCATTGTTTGTTGTTGTTTTGTTTGATTAATTGGTTTGTCAAGACGATTTTATGTATGTAGTTGTTGTTGTTTAGATATTTCATCTAAACATTTTTGAAACTGTTAGTATTTATCGTTTCTTCTTCTTCTGCTTTGCCTACATGTTGACTAATTTATGTGCGACCAACATGTTGGCCTCTGCATAAGTTCGTTGCTTAAGTCTTTCGTATTACTTATCTATTTGATTGTTCTTCTGTGTTGCCTGTTGTTGTAGCTTTTTCTGCTTCTTCTTAGCTGCCAAAAATTAAGCTCAACAACATTATTAATTGTTGCATCAACTGCAAATGCAAATCAAGTGCCCAAAATCGCCAAAAAAAAAATAAAAGTAAATAAATGTTGTTGCCGCAGTTGTCTTCTTCGTCTTCGTCGCCGTTGGCGTCGGCTCCGGCGTCGGCATTTTTAGTTGTCACTTAGCAATGACTTTTGTGATAATATTGTAAAATATATACTTAATGTAATTGCAACATTATTAACAAATTATGCCAAGCGCTGCAACGTTGCTTATTAAAAGCATGCGTGCTCGTTCAGGTTCCCCATATGATTGATCGTAAGCCGTTTTCTGTATTTTTCCAGGCAACAATTCGGGCGTTCAGGTGCGTTTCGTGTGACAAGTAGTTGTTGTTTTTGTTGTCGCTGTCATTGATTACACGCATGCACGCATACACGTATTAGTAAGCTTTATGCACTACAACGTTGTCAGAAGGTATTTTACAAAAAAAAAAAAAAAATAATAAATAAATAAAAAGAAGAAAAAAGTCTGTTTCATGTTTGTTGCGACTTTTTGTACGACATTATGTAAGCATTGTACTTAACATATAAAATTTAATGTGCACAACTTGCTTGCATGAGTCCACGGTGCGTATGAGTGATGTCTACATTAAGATAACATTTGATTAACGCTTAATTGATGAAAATTACAGTCTTGGCTTAATATTTATTTATTTTTTGCGCGCGTCTTATTGATAAGAGTATTAAATGCAATCGTTGTTGTTGTTGTCGTCATCATCATCATCAACGACGATGTCCACTGGAAGGACAACTTGTGGCGTGCATTTTCATTTTGTAGGTCACCGTGTCGCATTATAACGGAAGCAAGTGACATTGTCAAAACGCATTCATTATAATTATTGCTATTAATTTTGTCTTCGCAACAATTTGGCTTCTTTTTTGCATTTTTTTTTTTTTTTTGTTTTTATTCGGCTTTATATTTTAACAAATGTGCACATTATTTTGCCATTTAAGACGCTTAGCAGCTTCTGTTGACGCTTAACACTTTTTTCATTGTTCATATTTTGTTGGTGTTGTTGTTATTAATATTATTATTGTTGTTGTTGTTGGCGTCGTCGCCGGCATTCAGTTGGTCGTCGCTGCTGTCGCTGTGAAATATGAGTTACAAATTACGCGAAACAATAAAGACGAGGTCGCCATTGCTTAGCCTTTTTTTTTTTTGTTGTCATTGCTTATGTTGTTGTACTTCTATTTGTTGCTGTTGTTGCGGGTGGCGTCTTACACAATTTTTTTTTCCTATTTAAATTTATTGTTTTGTGCGTGTGAGTATTCTGTTTTTGTGTCTTTTTTTCTTGTGCAAAAAGTACATAATACATTTCTAGCGTCGCGTTCTGAAAAAAAAAAAAATTATAATTAGAATTTCTGTCAACTCTCGACTTCTGATTGCGTAAGCAGCAACCAATGTTGTTCTTATTTTCGTATAATAATTGTGGAATATGAGCAAAATAAAATATAAACATTAAAATATATATGTATATATTCGCAAATCTTTGAATGCTTTGCATATATTAAAAAAAAACACAAAATCTTATAAAAAAGAACAAAAAATAATAATAATAAAAACAACGATAAAAAATTATAATCTAAAAATACGTAATAAAATAAAATAAAAAATCTCAATAGAACAAAAATTTAATTACACTTCTTTAAAAAACTTGTCAAATGCACTATAACATTTTAGCGAACATTCTCTTTGACAAATATTAGAATTCTGTTGCTAACTTCGCATTTGTGTACTTTTCCGGTTCGCATTTTATTTATTCTTTTTATATGAATTATAAGTTTAATAATTAATAAATTAAGTGCTGAAACATAACCAGTTTGTTAGACAAAGTGACGTTGTATTTGTCTACAGTAGAAGCTCTTGTCGCGAACTTCAAACGTGCTCGCCGAAATTTATAGGAAAATGTTCTGTTTTTGGAACAAAATATCTTTCGTTGCCAACGACGCGCCCTAACACGACAAGAAGCTCCAGAATCGTGCATGTCCGCCCATCTTTCAATGAATATTATATTTCTGTTTTGACTATTCTGTCTTTATAGTTCTGCTATTCTACTTGAACGCCCACTTTGAAAACGTTGATGAGCCTAAACAGATAATGTAAATGTAAAACCCACAAATCAATCAATAAACTTAGCCAAGCATTGATGACGTCTTCAATAAAAAACAAAAGATAATCGAGGCGTTTTCAAGTTGACTGTGGGCCGGCAATTGTACAGTCATCTCAGCCAGTCAATCATTTATTCATGCTTAAATCCATCTTTATACTGAGTCAGCCAAACAGCTGACAAACAAAAGACACAAGCGGCAAACGCGGCCTGGGTGCCAATTGACATGACAGTAAAATGCAAAAACAAAAGCAAGAAAAAAAATGCTATTTTAAAAACCAAAAAAAGAAGAAAACAGAAGAAAAATCAAGTTTCAAAATCGTTGTTGTACGCTAATTTTTGCTGTGGCAATTTCAGTTGCCATCTTTGGCTTTGCTGATGCTGTTGTTGTTATTGCAGCTGACAACGGTTAACAGCGTCGCCTACAACAGCTTACACACTGCACCATAGCAATATAGCAACAACAACAAAAACAACAACTGCAGCCATAACAAGACAACAACATTTGTAGCGCATCATCATGTTCGTCATGATGACTTTAAGCTGCACTGAGGCGAAACAAAATCACATTCCGCCAGGCTGCCAACTTCACAAAATTATACCTCAAAGTGGCAAATCGCGTTTTGGTGAAACGCTTGAACTTTCGCAGTTCCAAAGCGCTTCTGCAGCGGTGATTGCACCATGAAACTGCAAATTTCTGGGTTAATTTTGACGCCGATACTGTCGTTGTCGTCGACACCTCATGCTTAAGCGTCGACTGCGATTGTTGCTGCCAGGTGAGCCAAGCGCACACAGGCCACAATTAACAGCAACATTGGCCATTTTAATGACCAGGTAGAGGCGTCATTGTTGTTGTTGTCGTTGTTATTGCACTGCTGTTGCCGATGTTGTTGTTGTTGTTGTTATTGCTGTAATTTAATACGCTAACTCATGGTCTACAATGCACACAACTTGCTCAGACGTCTTGTGCTGTGCTCGTATGCTTGTGTGTGGTGCTCACATATTTATGGAACAGAAGATACGCGCCTATCAAATGTTGTATCGTTAAAGGAGAATAACAAAATAAATTTCAATCGGCCAACAACAACATTTTTTAATCAAATTTTATTAATCTTTTTTTTCAGTCGGGTCGTTGTTATGCACCAGAAATCTGCTGTCGTATGCCATCGACAACGCTGACCGAAGACGGTTATATCTTCAACTTGCCCGAGAAGACATTCCCGCTGCCAACGAATCCCACAGTGCCCGCTCAGCGCCCAACCCAGCCCGCCTATCGTCCCCAGCCGACCACGCCCAGACCAACAAAACCCACAAATGAGTATTTGCCACCTGACACGACACGCAAACAGCCCAGCTATCAGCCCCAGCCAACGCAGCCTGCTTACCGACCACAACCAACGCCAGCACAACCACAACCACAGCCAAAACGTCCAGAACCTCAACCCACACAGCCCGCCTACCGGCCACAGCCTCAGCCTACACAGCCTGCTTATCGTCCACAACCTCAACCACAGCCCACACAACCTGCCTACCGCCCACAACCCCAGCCACCACAACCTCAGCCCACACAGCCCGCCTACCGTCCACAACCTCAGCCTACACAGCCTGCCTACCGTCCACAGCCACAACCTACACGTCGCCCAACCAACGAATACTTGCCACCCGTCTCTCAAAACGAAATTCCACATCGCGATCGTCCCGTGCCACAGCCACCACGCTACGAACCCGACCGCGTGCCACAGCCTTCCAATGAGAAGCCCGTGTACCGCGGCGAGGATCAATTATCGCCACAAATCTTCCCCACACCAAAAGGAAACGAACCGAGTGCGCCCAAGCACTTTGCCAAATGTGCCTCCGCCTTGGTCTGCACCACAGAGAACTACTGCAACGCCATCGGTGTGATCAGCGAGACACCCGTTCAGCTGTCACCATTGGAGGCTGCCTTCCGTGTGCCACTTACCGATTGCCAACTGCCCGACTCCGGTGCGCCAGGCAAGTGCTGTCGCGATCCCAACTACGTCGATCCATGGCCCGTCAATCTGGCCGGCGTCTGTGCCACCAGAAACAAGAACACCAAGCCCGCTGGCATTAAGGATCTCGATGCTAACTTCGCTGAAATTCCATGGCAGGCAATGATTCTCAAGGAATCAACCAAGACACTGCTCTGCGGTGGTGCCATCATTGGTGATGAATTCGTGCTGACGACTGCTTCCTGTGTCCAAGGGTAAGCCCTCATATCGCTTGTCAAAACTATTAACTTTACTGTTTGTATTTACACCTTTGTAGTCAATCCGTGCCCGATGTGCGCATCAAGGCTGGCGAATGGGAGTTGGGCAGCACCTCAGAACCACTGCCATTCCAATTGGTCGGCGCTAAGACAATCGACTCACATCCCGAGTACAATCCCTCGACCGGCGCCAATGATATGGCCATCATTCGTCTTGAGAAACGTTTAGAGTTCGCAACGCATATACAGCCCATCTGTATCAGTGACGAGGATCCCAGCCCAAGCGAACAGTGTGTGACTACCGGTTGGGGCAAACAAGCATTGCAAAGTAAGTAAACGTAAAATTATCATCTCCGTTTTAAGTTAATAATAATTCCGTACTCAACACTCTTGCAGTTCACGAAGAGGGCGCCATCATGCACGTGACCAATACATCACCATTGGCGCGCAGCGATTGCGGCGCTGATGCCACCGGCGTCTGCAGCGCCACCAAGTTCGATGCCTGCGAATTTGATGCCGGCAGCGCACTCGCCTGCGGCACTGGCTCTAGTGTACGCCTAAAGGGTGTCTTCAGCAACGAGAACGGCTGCGGCGAGGGTCAGTCGGTGCGCTTCGCCAAGCCCGACGTCAAATGGATCAACACAGCCTTCGCCGATCGGAACAAGCCGCTGCTTCTTAAGCGAGTCTAAGCTTCCAAACAACGCCAACGCGACAGCGAAGTGTACAATTCTAAAGCGCAAATCAGAAGCATTGATTTGTCAGAGAGTAGCAACGCGGCATGTCATTAGTTAAGCGAAAAAGAACAAGAAGACAAAAAACAAATGGAAAAATGAAGTTGAAACAAGATTTATGAAAGACCAATTTGATTCGTTAAACAATTTTAGGCTCTTACATTTTTTTATTTTATTTTTTTAAATTAGTTTAACTATTTTTAATTAGCCAACAATGCGCTGCTGATACATATTTATCTGTCTTCTTCTCACCCAACTCTCTGCGTTCCGACTCACGTACTCATCTCTCACTTCACCTCCTTCTTCTGTTACCTTCGCACACTTAAACTATCTTATTTATTGAAATACTTAAGAAATGCTCATGATAAATGAAAAATAAAAAAAATCAATAATACGAAATGTCTTTACTATCTCGCACAACATTTCCTTGCTCTCATCAAGCTCTATTCTTACAAGTAGGATTAAATAAACATAAACAAAAATACAAAAAAACGAAAATGTTGTAATATATTTAATTGTAAGCTTAGGTTCACTTTTACACACTCGGATTGCCAATAATCATAATTATAATAACAGCAACAACGACAAATAACTAAAGTTGAGATTATATATTGTTTAGTTTAAGCAATTCAAACTTTTGACTTTTCAGCGCTACTTACTTCCTTACAAATTTATTTCTATGCAAAATACTCTTCTTTAAAATATAACTATGAAAAATACGTTGTATAAAGTATCTATGCATCTAAATTTAGTTTTATATTTAATAATTTTAAATAAAGAAAATTTATTTAGATTTTATAAAAAAAACAACAAACCAGTATTTTTATTATATAAAAATATGCTTCTTTTAAGAATATAATTACAATACATTACTTAGTTGAGTGCGTTTAGGACGTTGGGGTTGCTTAAAGCATTTTTTAGCTGTTTATTGTGCAGTTATTTTCTGGCAATGTCGTAATTATCGATATACCACTGCACTGAAGTCTTAATAGAACTTTCAAAGTCAGAGAACTTAAAGTCGGGCAAAAATGTGCGCAATTTGCTATTGGAAGCGGTCTTCTTATACTGTCCATCCGCTTTCGTAGCGTCGCAGACGATTTGACCCTGTATACATACAATTTTTGAATATTTTCTGTAGTTCTGTGAGACACGAACCTACCTTGAAATCAAAAGCTTTGGCAATGGCCTGTGCTACCTCATAGATTGTTACCTCCTGCTCCTCGTCAACACTCAAGACGATTGGTTCGACGCTGTCATAGTTGCGTAGCACCCATAGCATGAGCTTGGCTAAATCCAATGAGTAGATAAATTGACGTAGTGGCTTGCCGCTGCCATAGACCGAAAAAATCTTTTCACTCTCGGCCTTTTCCGTTTCTTCTGTGCGCAATTTGTGCATACGGTAAATCATACCCGGTATAACGTGACTCACATCGGGTTTGTAGTTGTCATGCGGCCCGAAGATGTTGCATGGTATAACCGACGTGAATTGACTGCCATATTTGTCGTGGTAGGCGTGGTTCTGCACATCAATCAAACGCTTTGCATACGAGTAACCATAATTGGAGGGATGTGGTGGACCATTGTGCACCATGGACTCGTCAATCGGATATGTTGTCTTATCTGGAAAAATGCATGTAGACAGGCAAGAGACAACTTTAACGCATCTAGCCTCATGTGCGGTTTGTAAGACATTATCGTTGATTTGTAGGTTTTTGCGCTGCAATTGAAATGTTTTACAAAAGCCATTGTCAAGTCTAGTTCACTGACAAACCAAGAAGTCTAAATTGTTGTTCATGTTGTGAAAAAGACCGCCAACCATTGCTGCCAAATGTATTACGTGCGTCGGCTGCACCTTCTTGAAGAGCGTTTGTGTTTCCTCAAGATTTCTATAAACATTGAAAATGGTAATGATTAATGAAAATGTTTGTAATCTCAATTCCGCTTAGCTTACGTCAAATCAGCTTCGTGTGATCCGGCGAAATGCCACTCTTCATCTTTGGGTTTCTCTTCATTTATTACCGCTTCTAGCGCCTTGCCCACTAGGCCGGTACCGCCGGTCACAAGCACTTTTTTCATGCCGAGCGAAACTAATGTGCAGATATAAACAAGAAAATTTGACCTTCTTGGCCTTGTTGGTTAACGACGGCAGTAGCGCTTAGCAAACTCGCAACAAGTTTTAAATCAAATTTTTTGTTTTTGCTTTAGTCGTCTAAGCGGACGTCAGCTCAGTCCACTCAGGATCTCAGACTATGAATGGCAGGCAAGTGCATATACTGCCAGGGCATACGCACGCTGGAATCACACTGTGCTTGGTTGGCTGTGTAGACTTCAATAATTTCGAAGCTACTGTGGACGTAAAACACTGCGGCGCCTGATGTGGTGGTAAACAGGACGGTAACAACGCCGGCAGTTGTAATTTTGTATCAAACAAACAAAACAAAATTGAATAAAAATAACTCACGTTTTTATTATTCCAGTTGGGGCAAATATATATATAAATATATATAAATAAACTGATAAAGTTGATAAAATTGCACTTGTCGCTCGGTTGTAAGGAGAAGTGAATAGAAGAGAAGAGAAGAGAGAGAAGAGACGAGAAAGAGCCAAATTAGCTCAAAACTGTTAAAATTTGCTAAAAAAGTTTCAAATTGGCGCAAAAGCGCCCACGCCCAGAAGAAGAAGATTGACGGAAAATTTCCGAGAAATGCAGGAACAAGACACGTCACAAGGAAATGTACCGCAACATACTACAAACCAATACTGCACTTGCGGTTCATAACAGAGTCAATTGCACTAGAAGAAGAAGCAATTTGCTTACATTTTTGAACCAGCGTTGCAATCGGTGGCTAGAGGTGCTTTGGTGTTTTTTAGTGATAAGTGTTAAGTGCTGTTGTGTTAATTTTTATTTATTTACAAATAAAACAATTATTAACAGTTTGGGGAAGCTGTCTACTTACCAATTTCAACAAATACACTTCGCGTGTATTTATTTTTTTTTTTTTGTATTCATGTGGTTACATTGGTGCTTTCAATATTGAAAGTAAAAAAGATTGTATTCGCTTTTTTTTCAAGTATAACAGTTTTTTTGAATTGGATTATTTGTAAAATTCACCACTCTGAAAGTTTTGCGTGACATCTTGCTGTAAGCAGCATTGAAACCAGGTTACACATATAGCTCTTTACCACAAAAATCTAATGATTCAGCTTGTAAAAAAAAAGTAAGCTCAGCAGTACTGCGCAATTCATGCACATCTGCATAATGAAAGATTTATTTACTTATCCAACAACTCCAGTTGTTTATTTAAGATCGCGTTTTTTTTTTGTTGTGTTGCAGTATCCAATTCTGATTCATCGCATCTGCATATCTTCGTTTGGCGTTGATGCAAAACCAATGCACGGTAATGCTAATAAATTACTGCAAATTAAAACTTGAAAATGTTTTTTTTAAATTTATTTAAATAAAAATATAAAGAACTGGGTAAGAATGACTTGGTTTGGCCATTTTTTCAAGGCATTGCTTACTTTACTCAAGTTATTAATAAAAATGTTTGTGGCAAAAAAAGAAAGCGAACTTTTCAATATTTTCAATGAAACGAAAATTTTTGATAATAAAATTGCTGTATTTGCTACTTTTTAATAGAATTTTTAAAACCCTTCATAAACTTGAACTCTTTGCGCATTGTTAAGTGGCCAACAATTCAAAAAACGCAGTAAATTTTCTCTAAAAGAATTTCTCTAAAAAGAAATCAACAAAATACATGAATGTGAATTTTTGAGCATAAAAATTTCCTGGCTTGCAGTAAGAAAAATATGCAATAAAAAAATGTTATGAATTTCAAGTGAAAACAGCCAAAAAATACAAAATCAACAACAACAAAAATACTGACTATGTAAGACGCATTGAAACGGAAAACTGAAAAAATCACCTGCAGCTATTTGGGAAGCACGATATTGCAGCATTCAAAACATCACTCACACACACACACACACTCGAACATATGCACAGCAGCAAACCCATACATGCGCGCACAAAGTAAGGCAAAATTTGCAGTTGCAACATGTTTCGAACTAATCTGTGCATTGGTCAAACCAAGCATGGCTAATTGGCATATGCGTTGCCATTATTGTGAACGCAAACAAAAACAGTAACAACAACAAAGAAAAACATCAGCACAAATCTATGCAGATAAGTCTGGCCAATGCCAATATACGCTTGTTAGCCAAATTACGCTGACGTCTGTTAGTTTATGACATTTTACACACAATTTGTAGCAACAACGATGACTGCGGCGGCAGCGACGCCAACTATGCGACAAGTTGCGACAAACTATGGCAAAGTTTGTACCATAAAAGTTCTTGGCTATAAAGTGGATATTTTGCTCAACTATAATCCGCAAGAAGTCGTTAAAAGTGTCATTCTGCGTGAGATTGATGACATCTTCACGTGTTTGCCGTGCCGTGTTCGAAGTTCCTTTTTGTTTTTGTTGTCGTTGTTGTTGTTGGGTTTGTCTTAAGCTTACCTTTAAGCATGACAGAGTTTATTTTACTTTTGAGACTATTTCAACTTGTCGTGATCGTTCTTATTAAGTAATCGCTCGAGTACAACTAATTTAGCATTGATTTCTATTTTCGGTCTCACTCAAGAAGCCAGCCGCACTGCTCTTACTTGGGGCTGCGCTCAATGTGCTTTTGTGCAATTGACACTTGGCATAATGTGAAAGCTCAGAGTGTTTCCACAACTTGTTGTTTTTCCCTTTCACTTTCTCCCTCCCTTTTAAAGATTTCTCAAGTTGGTGTTTGCTGTTCGCTTTTAAAACTTTTCAAAAGGTTTGTATTTGAACTTGCTTTGGGGTTTGCGGGGCATTCGACAAACTCACTGAGTCACTGACTGACTGACGGACTGACGGACTGACTTTGTGTGCAAGTCTTGTTCAAAAGAATGACAGCGTGTCGTCTGTGCGCAAGTAATATAATATTCAAGAGAAGAAAATCCTTAACGCAAATTCCTTAAAGTATGCAGCACTTTGATTTGTGCGCGCCAAGAACGCGAACGAATACTTTGAAACAGACGCGCATTTTCGCGCGCACAAATTTTTGGTGGAATTTTTCAATTAACTTAAACTTTGAAGACGTTCTGGTTTTTCCATTTGGTCTTTTTCTTTCCTTCACTTTCTTTTTTGTGGTTTGGCAAATATAAAAATTTGCTGAAACAGTTTTAAAAGCGCCTTGGATGATGTGTGGACCAGCAGGGGATGCTGTACGAGAGATGGCGTTTTTTTGCATAAATAAATTTGATTACTTACCATACATTCGACTTTGTTACAGTTCATCAATCGATACTCAAAGTTCCAAGCACGCCCCCCTTGTTCCCCTTGACAGGACCACTATGTGTGTTTGTGATTTATTCGCAAACTATAAAATAAATCTTAATTTTTTTTGTTCCTTTTGTTGTTTTATCAACAAATAAATTATAGAACAACATAACAAGACACGACACGTGCTAGCCAACAATCGCCAAATTGCTCATTTGTCTAATTAATGTCAATTAATACATATGCCATTAATGGCGCATTTGGGCTGATTAGCTCATAAGTCAGCCGAATTCGAAGTCGGTCGAAACGAAAGTGAGCCATACAAACTAAGACTGTAATAAGTTGTCGGCTTTATTCTTTGACACATGTTGTTTTCGGCATTGTTGTTGCTGTCATTTGCTGTGGAAAAGAAGCAAGAATTTCTCTGTATGTGATGTTGTAACATTTGTTGGCATACATGGCAAGGAAACCAACTATCCAATGCAAAAATTAAATTAGATCTGAAATGCTTAAAGCAGCTTACTTGAAATAAAATAGTAACCTGCCAATCCCAACAATTATAACCCAAAAAGATCCATTCGTATGCATATAAATCGGACTTGAAGAACAGCCTTAGAGCTAAGCTGCCGCTTGCGCTATGTAAACTTGTATAACATTGGATTAATTAATGTTGAGGTCGCTGTTATACAAGCCATAGAGAAATAATTAACTCTTGGTATTTGACGTTACTTGGTGCGAATGAATTTTGAGTGGTTGGGAGATTTTCCATTTTGAAATTGACATAAAAACAGAAATAAATATTCGTATTAAATAAATATTGTTATTAACAATTTTGAAGAAGTTTCCACTTAAACGGTTCCGGAAACTGTGTTTGAGGGAGACTTCCACTCTATCTGAAAACTATCACTAGTATTATTGTATGCTACAAGCCTTGAAGCATCGCAATAAAATGCGTTAACACATTTCATAGCACAAATATTCAAAATAATACCAATTTGGAAAAAAAAGTGTACCAACTGAGAATTGATGAACAAGTTATGGAGAATTTCACCGAAATGCCAAAAGTGATGGTCCTGAAGTTGCTAAAGATAAAATTAATGGCTGAAGGTATAAAAAAATAAACGGAAATTACCTTCGGAGCTAATTTTGGGTCAGCAAGCGACTCAATTTAATTTCACGAAAATGAATTTAGACAAACTCATTGTCAATTAACACAAACAGCAAATGTTGAACAAGATAGAAATTTCATACTAAAAAGAAGACCCTCACTTTTGAAATGAAGAAAACAGGTGCATTTTTTGCATTTTCGAAATCAAATTTATACACAAAAAATTTGGCAACCCATTTTTTTGTAGTGCCAGGAGCAACTAACAGAGTTCGCAATCAATGCCAGCTGCCGGCAGGATAACCAACAGCCATAACAAAGGCAACAGGAGCAAAACAAGCGAATCCCTAAAAATGCGTCACGCGAATGGCAGATGCTTTAAAACCAAAAAGAAGAAGACACTCACACACACACACGCACACAAATTAAGTCAATTTAATTGCGGGCTTCGTGCCTCAAAACATGTTGCAAATGCGTGTGCAATCTTTTTGATTGGCCACAAAATCAACACGCGCATCAGCGGCAAGCATCTGTCGATGGCAAATTTACGGTGCAAAGCATGTTGACCACTGCAGGCGTGCAGGATAATAAGGACTTAACATATAAAAGACGACAACAGCAGCAACAACAACAATTAATAAAATGTTGCATGCACCTGGACATGTCTTGTCGTATTAAGCTGTGTTGGCGTTGTTGTTGGTTTTGTTAGTATTTTTGGCACTTGGCAAAGCAAGCGGATTTCATAAAGCAGCAACAGCAACAACAGCAACAACAGCAGCAGCAGCAGTACTTGCACCTGCATCTGGCTGAGCCACAATGCCTCTGTGACCGTGGCAAGTCTTTGCTGTCCTTTCATCACGTTCTGTATTGTTGCACTTTAGGCTGGCTTAAAACAACGATGTCTGCACTTCTGTCAATCGGCTCATGTTCATGCAAGTACTTACCTGCCTTCGACATTTGCCATAATCAATGCTTTGCATGCTACCTTCTGGCTACTAACCATCGACACGTGCATAGCCGATTATGGTCTACTACAGCAACATAGCGCAGACAACGACAACAACACCAACAGCAGCCCCATTGTAGCAAATGACGAACGTTCACAGCGAATGTTTCACAGCCACAACTGCCAATGGTTTGATGTTTGATGAGGCTTTTCCTTTGAACACAATCGAATTTCGGTTACACTGACATTGAGTCAGTAATAAAATTTTAAACACATGTTCGTTCAATGATTAAATGGTGTCCAATATGCAATTTATATTTACAATTTATCAAAACTTTTCAAATAGCTGACGGACACTGCAGGCAACTGGCATAAATTTGAATGGTGTGCAATTAATATGAATGAGCGCCAAATGGCTTTGCTGCTCTGCTCCTCTGTGCTGACCTCTGTACGATTGAAGCAGCGCAAGTGTTGCGGCGCTAGTGGTGTGTGAGAGAGAGAGAGAGTGTAAAAGGGTAAAGTGTCATACTCATTAATGGCATTTTGGTATTATTTACCCTGCGCACCCGCCGTACTTTGCGGTCATATGGCTTGCGTTTGTTTGGTGTCATTGTTATTGTTGTCGTTGGTCGGTTGACGGCTAACGGTTGTTGTTGGCTATGGATATGACTATAATTGGTGAGACCACAGTGCCAACAATTTTGCGGTTGAATCGTTCGCTAACTAAGTGTGTGTGTGGTCTGTTGCGCCAGTTGCTTGAAGTGTGCCCCATAAATGTTATTGGTTGATTGGCTTCACTTCACATCACTTCACTTTACTTGGCTTGACTTTGCAGCGGTGTCGAATTTCAAAACAACAGTTTTACGATGCAAACTGTTATTATAACCTTTTTTTTAACTTTATAAAAAATTATAATATTTAAAAAAAAATTAATTTTTTAACAAAAAAAAAGATAGGAGGCTTTTTTGTCAGCTTTGTTTTGGGTGCATTCTCATTTGATTTCGGTAATATGTTAGTAAACTACATATGCATACATATAAGAAAAATATCTCTCATTCAATTTCACCGTAGCAATAGATTTTGTTATATAAATCTTGATCTATAGGAGTGATGGTATGTAGAGTGAAAGAAAATATATAATCCAGCATGTGATGTTTCTACCCAGTAAAGAAAGACAGATTTATTTATAAGAATTTATTCTTTGATTTTTCATGATGGGATTTAACGGATAATGATTATAGGTATATAAGATATAATTTTTTTAACTGAAAATAAAGCCATAAAGTTGTTTCTGTCTTTATGTTATTTTCATACATTGACTTTGCTCGATGTCACTCGCTAATTGCCACGCCTTTTAATAGTCTGAAAGTCCGTCGGTCGATCTGTCTGCATGGCAGCTGCACAACGCAGCAACGTGCATGAATACGATAAACTTTGCAACTTCGTTGCCATTTTCACGCCTACATCGCGGCTTATTAAGCAACGAGCAACAAAGAAGAGAAAAAACGGCCTACACATGTTGGCCATAAATGATGAGCTGAGCTGTGGCTTAAACGCGCACGTATGAAATATAATATCGTATTTACAAAAATAGGGGCGATAAGCGATCCTTTGATGGCTGTGCAACTTCAGATGACCAACGCGCATTGCAGATAAGCACGTCGCGGCTAATGAACAACAAGAGTCAATACAACATGAAAAAAACACATTATGAATGCAACAATATATGAGTAAGGGTTGCTGCAAATTGAGTTAAATTCGTTGTATTGAACCAAAATAAAAAAGGTTAACCGCATTTGCCAATAATTTGCGACAAAAAGCGCATTAGTCATGCCAAAGAGATTTAATGTAATTTTAATTGGAAACCAAATGTTTAAATGCGTCAATGTCTGAGTTTGTATTGAATAAAATATAAATCTTTAATTATTTGCACAAATGTCTGTAGCACACCTGTAAAATTAATACAAATACAAAATGAAAAAAAAAATAAATAAAAATAAAACAAATTTAAATGAAATGCCTGCAAAGTTGAATTGCAGTTGAGCTGAGCTGAGTTGAGTTGAGTAGCAAAGACGCGTCGTAACCAAAATTGCGGGGCGATGCGGTTATATGCGAATGAATGTTTCTGTCGGAACATTTCCCCCATTTTATTTCATTTATTTATTTTTACTTTCAGTATTTTTATTTTTACTTATTTTGCAACGCTGCCAACCCACACACGCTATAGTCCGCTTATGTACAAGTATAATGGCTGCCGACTTGGACTCTGACTCTGCCTCTGAGTCCGACTCAACTCGTCTCGCCCTGTTGCAATTCGTTTGGACTCGTCGTCGTTGTGCGTTGTTTCGCTGCAGTTGAGTGACCATCGTTGCGGCAGGATGCGCGTTGCATGTTGTCGACTGCTCAGTTTGTGCGCTGCTGCAAAGTTGATGCGTCGCGCTTTGCCGAGTGGTGCTCAACACGAGAGTGCATGGTTAACGCATCAGTGACAATGAAGCTGCAATGTTATAAGCAGTTTTTGTTTGCGGTTTTGTATTGTTGCAAATTGCTTTTCATACTTGTACACTCACACACACTTACAGTGGCGTATAAAATATGCAAACAATTAACTTACCTGCAATAAATTGTTTTCAATAACAGTCGAAACTACTGTATCGAACAGCTCCAATAAGCAGACAAGAGCAACTCTATCGTGAGTGTCGCTTGTAGAAGGTTTCACTGTAATATTTGCTCTTAATAAAAGCTATGAGTTTTCATTAAATTTCATATTTTAGACACACACATTATTAATTCATTTTTTTCGTGTACGCACTTTTATGGCCGCTACTGTATGTAGCACAACTTATTTACTTACATACATAAATACATTTGTGGATGGCTTTAAATGACACTTGTTTAATTATTGATTGACACTGTACAAGTAGAACGAAGTGTTTTGTAGTATAATAAAAAAAAATCTTTAATTGATTGATTGAGCCATTATGTTTGAGGCTTACATTTTAGTTTAGTTTTTAATCCACAATCATAATGCACAAGCATGGGTTGAGCAATAGCATTTGACATGATGATCACATCACTATAGCTAAGTATTTGATTTCAAGAACTACAATAACATTATTATTCATGATTCGTGGATACAACATTTTTTTCATGGAACTCTGCAATTGATCCATCATTTGATATATGTATCATAGCGAATTAACATATGTATGAATATATATGGATATGTCCCTCCATAAATGCATGGTTTGAAGGATCGCGAGAATATCAGGCATGTTCTAAATTTGTTTTTAATTTATACAGTATAAGACTCTTCTTGGACTGATTGTAAATTATATATTTTACCAAGCAAAAATCGAAATCGATGTATAGGCAAAAGGCGAAAGGCTTGCGTGAGTGCGTGTATAAGGACCTTTTCATCATCAACTTAATCAAAGGGGTTGCACACTCAACGTTTCGGAGTTAGTCGAGTGCGACTTTCGTGCACGCAGACCGGCTGCATTTTGTGTCCCAACATTTGTTAGTAACTCATTACCGTTTGCTTAATCGCTTAATTTATGACTTTGACATAAAAGCAATTCATTTTCGCTTTGCGGTTTCACATTGTAATTTTGTACACTCAATGCTCAAACGCCGCAACTGAAATGCTACCAACTAAAATGTTCCTGTAATCCAGAGCCGCGCAAGTCGCTGCAAACCAAAGTAAAACCAACTCGATTATGTGACAACGTTGAAATTGCGGCGGATGCCAATAAATGTGCTTGGTAGTCATCTCCGACGCGCTCACCTCACGACCGCTGTCATTTGGCGTGTGGGCAAATTTCGCTAAATATTTTGTCGAATTGTGTATTTTGGAAAATGCATTTTTGCAACTGCAAGCCGCCGTGGGGACACGACACCAACGCCACTGGCATCATTGTTCTTTTTCACGTGCGTTTGGGGTTTTTTTGTTTGTTACATTTGCTCTGTTCATATTTCATTCTCAATGACGCTGACAGGACAATGTGGCATTGTTGGCATATGTGTGAGTGTGACTATGAGTGAGTGTCAGTATATGAGTGTGCGTGTTGAAATGATGCTGTGTGATGTTGTAGGTGAAATATCCGGCGAGCTTTTTGTATGCATGTGTGTGTGTGTGTGCCCACTGAAGTGCGCTTAAATTGTTGCCAACTGTTGAAGCTGTGGTCTCGTGTGCGGTTGCCCTCCTCTGACATTCCGAATTGTTTATCACGCGCCACGTTGCCAACTTCAACTGAAATCCTGCTCCATGTCATATTACATGATTGCAATGCTTGTATTTAATATTTGTTGTAATTTTTTTCTGTTTTTTTTTTTATTTGAGAATACAAAAAATGCATAAATCAAAAAATCACTGTCAACAAATGTGCAATCAGTTTTACTACATATGTGACACGAATTTATTTATGTTTTCTTCCGCTCACACCCATGCTTTTTCTGTTACATACATACTACATGTATACACTCTACTATTATTTCAATGGTGAGAAATACAAATTCGATACTCGACCAATTGGCTATAAAGCAAAATTTTATTCGTTTCGTTGTTATTGTAAAATGTAACAAAATTTTATATTGACTTCTTTTCAATATGGCTAGGTAGTCTTTGTGAGAGAACTAAATTTATAGAAGGCTTAAAAAAGCAGAACTACATGATGGAATAATTGAAAACACGAAAAAGTAAAATCTTAAATTGATTCGCTTATCAGCTTATACATGTTGCACTCATGAAAAAATATAAAACATTTTTGTGAACATAAAAAATATATTTTTGCTCATACGTTGCTCTTTTCATGGATTCATATACGAAATTCATTCAATGATTCAAATAAATAAACGACATGTTCAATCATTCACACAACAGTCTCATGTCGAGCAAATAAAAACGTTAAGCAATTGGTTTCATAACGAACTTAAGCCCAAATCCAAATAAATTAAGCAAATAAAAGTATCAACAAAAAAGTAGCAACAAAAACGGTGACGACAACAGTAAAAAGCAACAAATGGCGTAGCCATAGCAAACAGATGTCATTTGCACCGGAAGTGCGCATAAAAGGACAACTTCGAAATTGGCAGAAAGTCAATGCAGATGACATGAATGAACAAGCAAACAAACAAACAAGCAAACAAACAAGCAAGCAAACAAATGAACGAATGAGCAAACGAACGAAACGAATGAATGAAATTTCTCTGTCGTTCGCATTCATGCACACCCGCTTTCTTTAACCAATGCGTATCCTTGACGCGCAACGGAAACACAAAACCATGAAAAGGAAACGGCAAAAAGAATTACGCAGATGCTTTTTCAGTTGAGATATATTTTTACCTCTATTTGGTTTTTTTTTTTTTGTGACTGTTCTGTTTTTAGTTCTGTTGCTGTTTCTGTTTCTGCTTATGCTTCTGTGCCTAAGTAGCTTAACTCAGTGTAAGTAGCAGTTTGTTTGCATGAATGATGGATCAAATATGCTCTTATTTGTTTTTATGTTGTGTGTGTTTTTTGATTTTGTGCAGGTGAAATGTGTGTGCATGTGCGTGAGTGTGTGCCCTTTATAGTTTCCGGCTTATGATTTCGACTTCAACCAATTTTTGTTTGCCTTCATCTTCAAATCGTATCGTAGAAGTGCTGTGCAATATCAATGGACGGCAATCAATTAGATCGGCTTTGATAGCATGTTTGAACACTTGATTGCTTTGCAAAATACTAATGGCAGCAAAAGTTATAACTCATACGACTGGTAAGCCATTGACCAATTGGAAATCGGCTTAGAACGAGTCACATTCTTGACTATCTGTTAGTTACATGCACACACACGCTACAAAAACGCTGCCGGCTGTGCCATACACATCTTCACATACCATGGCAACGTGTCACATGCCATGGGTAAACGAATTACCAAAGCGAGAAATCACAGTGACTTTTGTGCAACTCATTAAAAAATGTTTTAATATTTTTGAGAATTAACACTTTTTTCTGTTGATTGCAATTATTATAGTACAAGTTTAAATGCTATAAAAACTATACATAAAACGAAAATAAACTTTGATAACTGCTATGGAGTTGCACAAGGACGTTGCTATGTCGCTTTACACATGTGGTGAACATATGTTTTGATTGATTTGCTTAGAACTTTGAGTACCGATTGGGAACTATAATATGGTCGTCTCTCTGCTGACTGTGCCCTTGTAGCTATGTACACAACCAAAGAGCATTAAGGACAACACGATGACAACTTGACTTTGCAGCCAATTAATTGAAGTAGCAAAAACTTTGCCCGAAATTTTTGCACTGAACAGTTTTATACTAATCTAGATTATGCTTTCGGGTTATTATAGTACTCTTCACGTATTTGAATAGTATCATAGCTTCGTCATGGAGTTTGTAACACCCAGAAGGAGACATTTCCTACTATACAAAGTATATATATTCTTGATCATTGGTCGGAAACAGCATGATCCGCCAACTGGAACTGGTACCTGCCATACATGAAGAAGAAGAGAAGCAAAATTTACGTCGTTGTATGGAAAGCTTTTTTGTTTCCTAATCAATTGACTTGAAACTTCACACTTATGTTCTTAAGGAGGCATGAAAATTATTATGATTAAAAATGGGCATGGCAAGGCCCACTTATAGCCAAATTGCATAATTTGCATAGCTCCAGTGACCAAAAAAATGAGAATTTAAATACAGCGTGCCACGAAAAAGGGCGTGAAGAGCATACAATCTTCAGCAATGCGGAAGATCCTTACTGTTTTTTTTTTGGTACTTTTGATTAGTGTAATTGCCACTTGGCCAGTTTGTGCAGCATCAGCGTAAACTGCATTGTTTAAGACACCTTCTTGTGGCGCGCATTATTTATGACCTCAACAGCAGTGACAATAAACGCAACAACAAAGAGCACAACTTACCGGCGATAATGGCAACGGGTCTCCAACGGTCGCCAAGTTACATGCACACAGACCAACAAACAAACAGACATACATACATACGTATGTGCCAATATATGCAATAACTCTGAGGGCACTTGTGTGCGTAACAACTGCAAAAGGTAATAAGAAAAGTTTAACTTTACGATTCTTACGAAAAAAACAAACAAAACAATGGCGAAAGCAAAAGGCGAAGGAAGAAGGTAAGTAGAAAGAAAACAAATAAACAAGAATATGAAAAAACATTTGCTAAATACTTTTCGAGTGTTGAACGTTTTGGCAAGTAGCTCTGTTCTAATGCTATTTGTTTGGCTTTTTTTGGGACAGGATGTGTGTATGTGTGTGTGAGTGGTCACAGTGTGTTGCCGCCTTGGCAATGACATAAAAGCACAATAAAAGCATAAAGTGACAACAAAGCGGCAAACAGCAAAATAAATAAATAAATCAAGGCAAACAACACACAACAAAAATACTTATAATAAGTAAGCAAAACAAAAATAAAAATAGAAAAAACAAAAATAATAAAAATAAATAAATAAATAAAGCAAAGTAAAAAAGCAAGAAAAAAAATGTCATGTCCTTTCTGCTTTGCTGCTTTTTGTATAAAGTGGTAAGGGCCGATATTAGTGGTGGGGCGGGCTGAGGCGTGGCAGTGTGCGACAGTGTGTCACGCGATTTTGTTGGCGACCAATTGTTAATGTTACTTCATTGTTGTTGTTTTTGTTATTGTTCCTTGTTATTGTTTGTCGTTCGATGCGAAGCCAACAAGGTGGGCGTTCATATTTTCAAAATACTTAACTGTGATTGTGTGACACAAGTTATAAGCGCACACAGACACACACACACACACACACGAGCACACTTTGGCGAAAAGTTTTTCCGATGTCTGTCTTAGCTCTTTTGGCGTGGAAACTTGTCGAGCTGTGCGCACCTTTCGACAACGTTAAGCATTTCCTTTATTGTTGCTGTTGTTGCTCGCTTGAGGTTATGTCACAGTGCGTTCGTTCGTTCGTCCTTACATATATTGTTGCATGTTTGCCTTAAAATCGCGCTTTTGTTGTTGTTTTTGTTTGGACTTTTTTTTTTTTTTTTAAGTAGTCACAAGAGTTTGATGTGGGCTGATGAGGCGTGTCGCCTTTTGCTTTGCCGCTTGAGTGGCAGGTAAGCATTTTTGTCATTGCACGCCGTAATATTTATGGTGACCATTGTTAATTTATAATGTCCTAAAAGGTCCTTAATATAATTTCAGCTTGAGCGTAAAGAAATTGCTTACAGTCGCAATTGTTGTTGTCGATGTTGTCGTTGTTGTTGTGGCGCTTATACTTGCGGCATTGTGCCAGCTTAGGGCAACATTCGCTGCTTCAGGCTATATGAGTAAGTGTGTGTGTGTGTGTAAGTTTTTGAATGTTGTTAAGCACAAAAGTTTGTTTAATATTTTCGTTGCTTACAATGCGGAAACAGCAAATCACCTCAAAACGGAAGTCAACATAAATTTTATAAAATTTACGAGTTTCGCTCTTTTGTAGAATATAATTTACTTGCTAATAAATTTAAGTCAACTTCAAATTTCGCATAATTGTATTTAAACTTTTGGTAATCCATTAGTTCAGCGGCGCTCAGCTCAGCTCAGCTAAGTTTGGTTTGTAACAAGTTTGTAAGCTTTCAGTGATTTTCAACGTGGAGTTTTTAAGCTAATTTTAAATACCTTTTTTTTTTGTTTTAAGTATTGTTAAGTCAAATTTGCGTATTGCCAATCACACAAATAAAAAAAAATCGTTGATATATAAAACATTTTAAATCAATACCAATATATGTGACCGCAAGCAAAGCTTTTGCAAACCTCAAACAACCACTTTAACACAGTTTTTAGTCATTTTTTTAGCTTGGTTCGTTTTTTAATGCTTGCAGATTATGTCAACAGACATATTTCGAAAAAATAAATATGAATTAATGCACTAAATAAAAAATCATACATGAATAAAAGCCAATATGTTTTAAATCGAATATTTTTCGTCAGTTTGTATCAAAAAACAAATGCAACGAGTACATGAATTGTAAGCTTATAAAGTTGATCGATAAAAATGAAAAAAAGCATTGCTAGTCATAGTTACATGTATCCATGTAATCCATGTGCTACAAAATATACCCTTAAAAATGCCAGAGGGCTTGGCTTATGTGTTGAATTTTAAGGTTTGGCATAAAAGTTCACTCGGATCAGGAATTGAGTGTAAGGCTCTAGCAATGATACATTTGTGAGATGAGAAGAAGATGTGACCAGAAGCCATTTGAGCATGAAATCCCGCCAACAAGGCTTGAATACACAAAACCTGTCAATCAATTCGTGTAAAACTATCGGAATTATGGCGCTTGAAGTCATCGGGTTTCCGTTTCGATGTCATGGGTTGGTTTTGGTTGTTGCTCACTGTTTCTGTAAAAAAAATGACGTCGCGTTCGTTACGGTATCTTATCAACTAATAAACTCTGAAGTGTTGTGCCGACACACAAATGAATCCGCTTGCCTGTTAGAAAAAGAGAAAGTTCCTGATACAATGGATTGTTGTCAATTTGGTGCACTTTCTAATGATTTGCTGATCAAATAGTGATCTATGAGCAGCTGCTTTTTAGAGATTCGCGGAAATTCGATCAATTATTCATTTTTCAAAAAAAAACTTAATGAAAATTTTCGAAAACATTCTTTAATTGTTACTTTTAACATAAAATCCATTTTATCCGCCAAAATCGCAAAATTCAATTACAATAACGACATAAGCGGTTCTCTTAATTAAAATTCATTTTTGATCTTTCATCAAATTCGCTTTCTTATTCAGGGAATTTCAAGCCCAAAGCAGTGCACAAATGCTTCGTTCACTTCACATACAATTTATTTTTACCTTTTTTTTTGTGCTGAAAACTATTATTTTGATTTTTATTTGCGTTGTTGTAAAATATCCTGCAACAGAGAATTAAAGTGATATTCCATCGTCCAATTTTTTCATACGACACTTCATTTTTGGTCGACCGATTTTTGTAGTTGTTTGTTTGTGTATTCCCCTCCTTTCCTCTTGGCACAGGCAGTTGCATTGTTAACAGCTTGTTTCTTCACAGCCTGCCTGAGCTTTTAATTAACGCAAACAAAGTGTGCGTAAATGCATAAAGTCTTAACAAAGGTCAAACAGAGAATAACCCGATAGCAGTTTTTCTTCGTGAGACGAACTCTTTATTAATAAAACTATTTCTGTATTGATCAAAATAGAATTTGTGCTTTTATGAGAATTTTACCTCAAAATTGTAAGTGTAAATGAGAAATACAAGTACACGCACAGGCAGCTTATTTAAAATGAAATACGCAGAGATTTACAGATGGTCAGGAGCAGTTACATATATATATCAGGAAGAAGAAGATAAAGGCTTGAATTGAATTCAAGTCAAGCTGTACGGTTTTACATGTGCGAGGGTGTGTGTGTGTGTGTACGAATGTGCGTATGACTGGTTACACCTTCAGGCATTTGTCAATCTGACCAGCTATCCAACCAACCAACCAACAAGCCATTCATTCATTCAGGCATTCGTGCATTTCGCCAGCTGTCTGTCTGTCTTGTTGTCAGTCTGATGCGTTTGCTTGCTGGCTTGTCTACCAGCCTGCCTGCCCATGCTTGCGTGCCTTTGCTTGCCTGTCAACAGGGACAATCAGTCTTGGCATTGCCTGTTTGTGGCACGAACGCAACGATATTTCAACGAAACGTGCGTACGTCGACCAGTTAAAAAGAATATAAAACAAAAATAAAAAAAAAAAGCAAGAAAAATACAAAGAGATTCAAAAATTAAAAACGAAATCAACTGTGTGCAAATAATGCCCACACACACACACGCACACATCTGCCAAAGATGCCGCTGCGCATCGGCAACACGTAACTGGGCACTAATCATTGTCAGCACTCGTGCAGACAGACAACAGAGCAGCAAGGAAGAGCTCAACAAAAGGGACAGTACTATACGAGCAACAACAGCATCAATAGTGACGTTGGCGTTGATGCCGCTGTCGATGTCGGCAGAATATAACGGCAGGTGCAAAACCTGAACTTGTTGAAAAGAAAAGAAAAAAAAAAAAAAAAGAAACAAAACAAAAACAAAATTTCTGCCTGATTTAATCATTTTTTTGTAGTTCTGTTGTTGTTATTGTACTCTGCCAAGGTTTCTTTTATTATATCCTGTACAGACTGTGTCACAGGGTACATTAAGTTTGTAACACCCAGAAAGTGGAGAGCCCCCCCACAAAGTAAAGTCTGGCGACCAAAATTTATTAAATGCTAACTAATTTCACACTAAGCTCCAAACTCGCCAAAACAAATATAGCGATAAAATCCGTAGGTAAGATATGAAAAATCAAAAAATAAGCCAACCTACACTTAGTGATTTATACAACTATAATTTATTTTTCAAAAATGCTTTATTTTGTATTCAATCCAAACCCTTTGTAGTTTATAAAGCTTTTCGCACTCTTGGGCATATTTTCAATCAAATTCTGTGAATAATAAATCGAAATATTGTCACACTCAAGCTGGTTCGACAGTTCATCTTTCGTAGAGTGAAACATTTTATGTTCTTGAAGCTTTCGATTCTGGATTGGATTGAGGTCCAGGCTCTGTGCTGACACACTTGGTCCTCAAACCAGTTTTTGAACAAAAGAGCAGAATTCTTAAATTCCAATTGTCTTCAAAAATGATTTATGAATGCATGGACGAAGCTAGCAAATAGTGCCTAGACTATATGAAGTAAGTTTTATAAATAAGCAATGCCAGATGAACAATAATTTTTTTAGAATTTGAGTGTACAGGGTACTATATTGTCGAGTATACTCAACTACACCATTCTCACTGGTTTTAGTCTCATTTCGTTCGCTTTTTCGTCTTTGGTTGCAGTTAATTTTTTCCGTTTTTTTCTCAAGTTTTTCCTTGCTGTCTTTTGGCATTTTTTTTTGTTTTTGACTGACTGACTGACTGACTGGTTGTCGGCATGAGGTATGCATGTATCTACAGCTTGCAGGCTACATGTTGTATTCCTGCGAAAGTTTGTTCAGTCGTACGTTGCGCATTTCGTGCTTCAATGCACACGGAAACATGTTGCCAACAATGATGTTATCACTCAAGGCTGTTGCTACATGTCTGCGTGCTTCCTACAAGTTCAAAAGAACACATGCACATACACACACAATCGCTGCTAATTTAAGAACCTCGCTCTGTGTATATGTGTGCGTGCATCTGTTAATGTGCACAAGTTGAAGTGTTTGCTTACATTCTGACTTGTTTGCTTAACAAATTTTGCTTTCCATATTACAGAGCTTGGTTATATTTTAGATTCCTTTACCAGTTTGTGAGCGATTTCAGATGATCGTACTCATATTTTAATCGTTGTGTTTTCATCTTTGAGTGTGTGTATGTGTGATGCAGATAGTCTGGCAGCTGTTTTCTTATTAAATATAAAAAAAAAAAAAAATCGTTTTTGTTTTGTTGCTAACAAATATGTTGAACATATCGAAATTTGATTTAATTTGACTGCCACCTGATTGAGCACACAAGTTTACTTTAATTTTGATTTTGTATGATAAAAAATGTTATTTTTATTAAAAAAATTTTTTGGTTTAAATTTCCTGAAAGTATAAAATAAATTCACCAAAAGTCAAACAAATTTATTTGTCTGTCTTTCTTAATCCTGCATCCTTTCCAGCTGTTCTTCTCACTTATTGGCATTCGGTGGATTTACTTTGCTTAACTAGACTCAAGTATCTCATCATCGTTGCCGTTTAAATGGCATTTGACAAATGACTCAGCTCGCTTGGTGCCTTTTAAACCGCAGACGACAGCTGTGCGAGCACATTGAAAAGGTTTCCTGTCTTGTGATTGGCGGCAAATGTTAATGCAAAGCGAATCCGTCTTCAAAGGCAAACAAACTCGGCATGCATTCAATGTCTTCTTCTTGCCTTTTCTTCAAATCATTTCAGCTGTATTCCACACTGCTCTGCTCTACTCTATTGTTAGATACAATATCTTGTATCTTTTATCTGTTCATTGGTTCGCGCACATCTGCCAAAGGTGTTACAGTGCAGAACTAAAATGCTTATGAATTGGAAATAAGTGCATCGCAGCTGTTATTATTGTTTTTGTTTTTGTTCTTGTAATTGTTATTGTGCCCTGTACGTGTTCTTCCACTTTGTTGCTTCTACTTTTACTCATGTGTGTGTTGCACGGCCGTGTGCAATGTGCATCTGTTGTGAGATCCTTGCTGCGTTGAAAGAAGTTTCATCTTTTTCAAGGTTGTCTGTTTTATTTTCATACAATTTACACTTTGCGCGACATGACTTTTCTATAAGTAATTAAAAATTTTTATCTTTTTATCTTTGCAGTTGTCGTAATTCAAAGAAGTATAAAGAAGTAAAATAAAAGACTTTCGTAGGGCGTGTCAAGTTAACACGTGCTTGTGCAACAGTGTGCGTTCATTCTTTTTGGGCATTTACGGCGAACAACTTACAAGGAGTTGAAGGAGTCTCGACTGCAGTTTACAGCCAATATGACATTTGACATTTCAAGCCTCGTTCTTATTTTTTTTTAATTCAATAAAAACTGTAAATGTTTATTACTTCAGCTGTACTCAAGTCTTATATTGCCGCTTAGAAGCCACAAATAAACAGTATTAGTAACAAAAAAAATATGAATATATTAAATATAAACTTGTAGGAGATTGCTTACTCTCTTCTAACTCAAGACTACTCCAAAGTTACGGAAATTTCAGATTTTGGTCTTAAGTGGACAGTGCCATGCCCATTTTAAGTCTTAAGTCTTAAATTTCAATACTGTACGCATTTCAGCAATAAAAAAATTGTCAAAGCACAACAAATTTTCAAGATCCCTTAATGGGAGATATTATTTCTTGCCGGTGCCAAAATATGTTGTATCCTGATATGCCAAAGGAGTATCTCCGGTCGTATATGTGAGGTAAACTAAATCGAAGCATTGACAAGAGCCAGAAGTCCTTGCAAAGCACCATTAAAGACTAAACAGAAGCATAAACAATGTGCCGTGCCGTTTGTTTGTTTAATCAAGGAATTGAACTTTTCTGTTTTGCAAACTACTATGTAAAAAAAAAAAATAATAAAAATAAATACGTATTTTGCTGCATACATAATGACGGCAAAGTTCTGCCGGTCATGTTCATCGTACATGAACTGAAAATTTACTGCACAGAAAAGTCATCATTGCAGTTCATGTTCCGTGCCATTTACCTTAATATGCTGACCATTGTATATATTTACGACAAAAAGTCAAACATCAAAATTGCATATTGTGGAATAAGTTAGTCGGTAGAAAATAATGACTAAAAAGCCAACCGCAATGAAGTTGTTTCCATGTGTGCGAAAGCAGCCAAACACGAATCAACCAGCAAGGAGCATGTAAGGACAATGAGTATTGCAAACTAAAATACAAAAAACAAAAAAAAAACAAAAATAATAAAAATGAAAAATGAAACAGAGCAGAAAATGTATGAAAAATAAAATAAAAAAAAAAAAACGTTCATATATGCAAATTGCAATAGCAACAATGCAGTGACAATGCATAGGTAAGAGGAACAGTAGAGATACAACAATAACAATAACAGCAGACATCATGCAACAACAACAACAGCGACAGTGACAACATACGCCAATAGCATAATTTCCAACTGAATTTTAGTCTATAAACAAATTGTGTGCTTCTATGCATGAAGTTATTGTTTTTCCTTTTTTTTTTTGTTTTTTTTTTTTTGTTTTTAGGTAAAGGATGTTAAGGTTGTTTATGCTGTTGTTGGCGTTGTATGCCGCTTGTTTTATTTAAAATGTGCAACAGCCCAGAACAATATGTAAGCAACATAACACAACAACAACGACAGCAACAGCAACAGTACTAACGACAACAACACGCACTGTGACAACAACAAAAGCATAAAATTAAAAAATTACACTAGACCACTTGTAAGCTGGCAAACAGCAAAGAGTGACGACCTCCGCACTCGCACATTCGCGCATTCATAAAATAGTTGAAACAAGTTCAAAAAGCAAAAAAACAAAAACAAAAACACAAATAAAGGGGGTAACGAAAAAACAACAACAAGCGCGAATAAAAATATGCAGAGTACAAAAATGTGGGGTTGAAGGTTTCGGCTATTCGTATGCAGTGAAGCTCATAATGTGCAACGAAGCACGTATTTGTGCCGCGTCGATCTATGCCATTGCCAGTCAGGCCAGCCCAGCCCAGCCAGCCAGCCAACCAACGAGTCAGCACGGTTCGAAGCGTTAAAACAAGCGACGTTGCAAATGTGCGTTAAGTTCCTTTCATTATGATGCCTTGCAAACAAAAAAAAAGTAAAAAACTGACCAACAAATGGCCACCAACGACAACAACTTTTATAACGATTATGGCTGTAAATTGTTGGCATTGTCGCCATTGTGCAATCATCGATACACATATATGTACATACATAGGTCGCCTATCTATGGGTGTCGCAAAAAAGTATCGCAACCGTTGGCTTAAATTTGTGACTTGTAAATTTTTAATAAAACGAAAAATATCCGAAATCTGTGAGAATATTGTATGATAAAAAAAGGAAAGACGATATAGTCGAATATGTACTCGACAATATAATACCCTGTAAACATGGACAAAAAAAAAAGAATTGTATATTTGACATCGTCCATTCAAATAGTGTTGAAAATATTAAGAAAACCGGTTTATAAATTTAGTTTTCGAAAAATTTGAGTTTGTTGGTCTTTGTGGGGCAACTATGAGTGAAAGGGATTTTTGTGCTCTGCAGATTTAAAGATGTATATTTACTGACTTTTATACAAAATTTCATGTTTGTAGCTTTTATAGTTTTAGAGATGTAGCAATTTGAGAAAAACTCTTTTTGAGGGGAAATTAAATGATTTCGTCTCAAACAAACACAATACCAAAAATATCCTGGTTCACAATTTGCGCAGGGTACAAAATTGTGTCGGAAAAATGTTGTTTTAAGGCGAAAATGCATGGTTATTTTATAAATTTTTATCGTCACCTTTGCATTTGTATATCATGCTGTTTTTCTTTTTTGTATATCGACGCCTTTGTTATTTAAAGCCAATCAACTGCTGCCTTTTGGCTTGGCTTGGCTGGACTTGGCTTGGCTTCTGCTTCTTCTGCTGCTGCTGCTGCTGCTGCTGCGGCCGCTCGTATTTCGGCCACACAAAACATCTGCCATCGGCTGATATTGAATTCAACAAGCGCGCCATGTGCCAACTTCAACTGACAGCCGTTTCTTTTTTTTCTTTTTTCACGCGCTCTCTCTTTTAAAGCCACACTGTTTTTACATGCTCTCTGCAGCTTGATGTTGGTCACTAAGAGCAATGACTGAGTTCTGGCTTGTGTGAACAATCTTGGTAATAAGTTATATTGCTTAAAGCAACAGTTTTTCTTTTTCACCGAAAATGCTAACTTCTTCGATTATTGCAAATTTGAAACCATCAATGTCATATTTCATACACTTTCTGCTCTTGAAGCAAAAACTTTTCAACAGATCCTTCAACGTGTTTTTGTTTCAAACTTATATTTGTTTAAGTCAAACAGTACTAAAACGCAGTGAACAATTTGAAAAACTTCCTTGCACTTTTATTAAGACAACTCAGGCGTAACGTGCTCTTCGACTGCCAACGATTCTGCACAGCATGAAACATGTTTTTGTTTGCTCTTTGACGTGTGCAGGCGTGCTCTTCAGCCAAGCCTGTGCTCTCTGAAGCGAAACGAATGCTGAACAGCGACGCGCAGCACTATAAAAAGGACGAGTCGAGTACGCGCCGCTTTAGTCCTACGACGAACGCCGACTCGCACAGTACGCCGTTGTTGGCTCTCATGACAAGTCGCTGGCAGCTAAGCAGTGAAAGTGTATTGCATATTATTTGAGTGTCCGAGTGTGTGTGTGTTAAATAAATGCTTAAAGTTGAAGTTGTGTTGCATAAAACGCACACTTGAAATACAAACAAAAGTGCATTTGAAAACTGAATTTTGTAAAGTACACAAAAGATACAAATGTGCAAAGTGAAAATGCGAAAATAAAACATTTTAATTGAAATTTTAAATTGAATACGAAAGTGTTAACGTGCACAATTGTTGGATAATTGTCAAACAAAAACGAAAAACGTTTAAAACATTTTTGCTTAATATAATTTAATAAACATAAAATGGCCACAGTACGCCATTTGCCGATGTTGATTGCCGTGCTGATGACATGCTCGTTGTGCATGCACGCGCACACATCGTCTGCGAGTGTCATCAATGATGTGAACAACATGTTGCGCGATGCGCGTACCACAACGACCAGGGACGGACGCATGGGTAATGCGCATGGCAAGCATGGCCACGGCGCAACGGCAACGGCAACGGCAACTGCCACAGCAACGGAAACGCAACAAATGTTACGCAATATGCATACCGCAACAGTGAGCGTTGATAATGATAATGATAACGATGATAATCTCATTGCCGAACAATCGAGCGTTGAGCTATTAAGATTCGTGGATGATGATAGTAATAATGTAGGTCAAGCGACGACAACTGCAAATGTCAAAACGAAGGTGGCAAAATTGCACGCGGCAAATGCACTTGATTTGAGTGTCAGTGATAGCGAAGGCGACAGTGAGAGTGACAACAACTTATCACTGAATGATCAAGTGCGTCTACTGACGAAACAATTGAACGCATTGACGACACGACGCCGAGAGGATTACGAAATGCTTGAACATAATTTACGTAAATCCTTGCGGATTACCAACGATGCGGCAGTCGACGATGCGAACATACGCAATGAATTGGAACAATTGAGGTGTGTACCAGCTTATATCACTCGGGGGAAGACATCATATTTATGTGGGTCGTGGGTCGTTGCTCGTACAAAAGGGGGCCAATTGAGGTTAAAGATTAATTTACTCTTACGCTGCTTGCGTAATTCAATGCACAAGCAGTGACCAAACACAGCACAGCCAGACAGACAGACAACAATCAGACCCTGCGGCACGAAAGGACACGCAGGCAAGTTCAATTTGCTGTCTTTTGTTATAATTTGTGCGCAAATCTAATTGAAATGTTAATTAGTTGCGTTGCTATTACAATCGACTTGTAATTTGACATGTTCGTTGCAGATTGAAAATCAATCAATTTTGTTGCTCAGCCGATTCAAACTGTTTGCTTTGCTTACTAATTCTATGCATCA
This sequence comes from Phortica okadai, assembly GCA_034638295.1. Classification (NCBI taxonomy): domain Eukaryota; kingdom Metazoa; phylum Arthropoda; class Insecta; order Diptera; family Drosophilidae; genus Phortica; species Phortica okadai. The sequence goes on from CM067851.1 coordinate 9,381,258, forward strand.
TTGTTTGAGGCAAATGGAAACTTTGAATACTTAAATCATCACACACAACTCAGCCAACTCACAAATTTAATTGCATAAATTAGCATAGCATAATTTCAGGCGAGCGTAATTTTACTTTTAATTTTTTTTGTATTACAAAAAAGGCAAATAAATTTGCCAAAACTCAGCTAAAAATTTTGTTAGAATTTTATGCGAATTTGCAATTTGTGGTGTGAAATGTTGCTAAACTTAAAATGCTGCATGCCAAAATAAAGAAGAAGCACAAGTAGAGAAAATTAAGGAAGCAGAAGAAGGCAAAAACTTGCTAAGGAAAAGCAAATTTCTATATCAGGCCAAACTAATCCAATTAGATCAACGCAAAAGTATAGAACGTGTTCGTCTTGGCAGTTATTTGCAAAAGTTAATTTAAACAAATAAACCAAGAGGCGGCGGAGGCAACCTCAACAGAAGCGAGCACCGTCATCAAACACAAAAGTCAAGATAAGGAAGTGAAATATATATAACCACATATATGTATGTATGTGTGTTTTTCTGCGTTGTTATATGAATTCATGCAGGCCTTGGCAGCCATACCAGCAGGCATTTTTTTATTTTTTTTTGAACGGAAACACGTATTTTCGAACACGCACACTAATACTAACAAACAAGTTTCGTATACGTACTGTAAGAGAACAAACACACACACACACATAAACACCAACACACTTACTCACACACGTGTCTATCCGTGAGCTGCCACAATTATAAATAAGCCAACATTCAGTCAGAGACAAAAAAATTGAGACACTCACATTACCCTCACTCTTTATCACTCGGTCTCTCTCGCTCTCTCCCTCTCCCTCACTCTTGCCAATTGCTTTGTGTTTTTATTATTATTTTTATTTTTGTTGCTCTCTTAGTGCGTGTGTTTTGATTTGGTTGCTTTCTTTGTTTGGCGAGACTAATAATGATTGTCTCATTTAGTGTTACACACACACAGATACACATTCAGATACACACACATACGAACATGTATTTGTGTGTGTGTGTGTGTTTTTTTGTTTGTTTGCATAAAAATAAGAAAAAATGGCGTAATGTTCATTTACTGTGCAAATAGGTTAGGGTCATGTTACAGTCGTTCGTTACTTTCACTGTTTTTTTTTTATTATTTGTTTTTATTCGTTTTGTTGTTATTGTAATTGTTGTTGCTGTTGTCGTTGCCGTCTTGGCTTTTGTTTTAGAGATCGTAAACTTTGTCACTGACATAGTAAATAACTTGGCGTAAAATAGAAAAATTCGCCGTGATAAAAAAAAAAAAACAAAAATGCGAAATTTGTGCGTTTGTTCTTTTGGACTTTTGTTATTACAAAGAAAATCTCTGTATAAACTTTGATGTCTGGCTGGCTGATTTTATATATATTTCGTGTTTTTTCTATAAAATTTGACGATATATAAATTCTTTCTACGCAAATAATAATTAAAGTACATTTTAAAAATGGTTATTGCATTCAAAAGCATCGAGCATTTCCATTGTTAAGATCTTAGCCTAAAGTATCTTATGGTTTCTCAGTTATTTCCTTTTTCGCTTTCAAATGTTCACATTTTATTTAACTTAATCCATATCCAACACAGTCAGTCTAAAGTTATCAATTAGGAATAAACTACAACATGAAAGCGGCCACTATTTCAATGAGATCACATGATGAGAGAGTAATTACTATTTTGTTTATATTTATTAATCTACTACTACTACTAAAGAATAAAGAATTTAATCGATTTTTGTATAGTTAGTTTCAAGTACTTTTATGAGTTTCAGATAAAAAAATTCAAACAAGAAACGTTTTAAAAAATGTTCAACAATTAAAACTAAAACAAAACGTTTTGCGTTTTTAGAAAATCGTTAAAAAATTTAACTATTTTTTTTATCAGAAGCATGAAACTGTTGAAATAAAAAAGTACATACGTGGCCAAAATATAGCAAACACTTTGTATAGACAACAAAAGTTTTATCACTAGAACATAATTCTAACAGATTCTCAATGTGTCGAACAAAATTCAAAAAAATAAAACTTATACGACTTTTTTAGCCACGACTGTTCACGGCGAGCTTAATCAAAATGCAAAATAGCGCGCATTTCAGTTATGTTCGCCAACTGTGAGCGTGTGTGTGTCGCTTTGTATTTGTGCCATCGGAAATGTGTGTGAGAAACAATTTTTGCCACATTTGCAAAAGTTTTTTTTTTTTTTTTGTATTTGCTTGGCAAAATTCAACTGAAATTGGAATATTTTTTAAAGCTTTCTTTTTTTTTTATTAAAGTGTGAAAATGAACTGAGCCTTTGATATGTTTTTTTTTTTTTTTTTTTGGTTTTTTCATGAAATTGTGTTTAAAAAAAGCTCATTTAATGATTTCCTGCCAAAAAGAAGCACGAAGACACAACGCTTTTTGATAAAATACTTATTTGGTACTTTTCTATTTTTATAAATAAGGAGCAAGAAACATTTTCTCATTTTTAAGTAAAACGTCGTCGACATCATTTCATTGCCACATGCTGTCATGGCAAAAAGGAAGTTTTTTTTATTTTCTTTTCTTGGCAAATTTTATAGCATTGTTCCTTGAAAAGTGGTCTAGTTGTGTCTGTACCGACAGCAGGGGGAAGGGTGTGACAGACACTTTAATTATCGGGCATACCACAAAACGGCTTCGCGGCCTTTGGTCGTACTTTTTCATACATTTGAGCGCCGCAAGTGCTACAACATTTTATTTAGTTTGCTTCCATTTGCTTTCGTTTGTTTGCCATTTGTTTTTATGTTTGTGTGCATACACATGTATGTGTACTTGTTGTCCGTCTGTTTGTCTATTGCCCACAACCAATGTACACTCAAATGATATAATATAATGTTTTCCAACAGTTCGTAGTCGCTTCCTTTTTCATTTGTAAAATTTTTGCAAAACTTTGTCTAAAAGTTTTTTTTGTTGCTGAAATTGTTTTTTTTTTGTACATTTTAAATCGTTAAAAAAAGAAAATATTAAATGTGTTGTTTCTTAAGAAGACTTTATAGCAATTATATTTACAATTCAATGTTGACCCAATCATTAAAATAAATATTTTAAGTATAGTAAAAGTACGGAACGAAATTTGCAATTGAAAATATTGAAGTAGTTAAGTGGCTTGTAACAGGTAGAGCGAGAAAGGGATATATTTGGAGATTGCTTTGTAGATAAACAGATCTAAAGTTAAATAGCTATAAATAATAAATTATTCGAAGATAGAAATATTATGAGCAAGTTAAATAGATTATTGCCAAAATATATATTTTATTATTTTATTTATTTATTATTATTATATTATTATTATATATTTATTATTTTATATATATATTATAATTTAGAAAAAAGAGAAAAATTAAAAAAAAAGTATTCAAATATATTTTTCATGCCTGATTGAAATAAATGATGAAAATATACAAAACAACTCAACGACGCAAATGAAATTAAGTTTGACACTTGAAAATTGCAAACTGCACAAATAATTAATAAACAAAAACAAAGCAAAGCAAACAAATAAACGAATGAGCCAACGAATCAGTTTAATGAAAACAAAATGTTTGCGTTGGAAATTCGATAATGAATAATTTTGCGTTAATTGCGAATTAAAAACACGCCATTGACTAACCAAATAGTTATTAAATAACATGTTTTTTCCATTCTTTCACACGTGCAGACATGAAGTGCAAACGCTACGTGATGGTCATCTAAATGGCAACAAAGAGCGGCTCACCATCGAGTGGTTGCAGCAAACGGTTGCGGAAATACGCAAAGAAGTTATCGATCTGCAGCGTGTGGCAGGCAATGCAGCCAAGGATATGCAAACGCGCACACAAAGCTATGAGGATTTGGCGACCATACGAAATGACTTTCAGCAAATCAAGCTGGAGTTGATTGCATTGCGTGAACGGCAAGAGAAGACCGAAGTGTATGTGCAGGAATTGCGCGAGGAAATGATACAACAGGAAGAGGACTTCAAGCGTTTGTCGCACAACTACAAACGTACGGCAACGAAAGCAACGGCAAATGTGACTGAGCCAGAGACCGTGACTGCGACTGCGGCCGTATCCGCAACCGCGTCAGCAGATGTGCAGCAAAATATAAGTCAGGATTCTGAGGTGAGTTTTGTTTGTACCGACATACTTGTGTCTGTGTATGTACATATATATATATATATATTTATGAGACGCTTACGGTTTGCCGCGCACACACTTCGAAGCAGCGTTATTAGCATTTGTGTCTAACACCTTTATGCTAATGAGCAGATAAGCACGCAAATGAATGACCAGACAGGTTTGTTGAACAGGTGCTGCGTTCATTCATGCAGTCACTAAGTCAGTCAGCCAGTCAGTCTGTCTGTCCGTTAGTCAGTTAGTCAGTCACTTGGTTACTCAGTCAGTTAAAAAATACATTTTATGAGGCCATTTTATAGCCACACGAATTTTTTAATGCGCAAACATAAAATGCCAACCCTTCATCATTTTCTTTTTTTTTTTTGTGCTCCTTTTAATGCCAACATTCATTCGGCGTGCTTGTCTGTCTCTCCCTCTGTTTGTGTGTGTGTGCTTTTCTCCTTTTGGTGCACTTAAATACTCAAACGCGCCATTTGCCATTTACATATTGCCTTACCCAGCGCTGTTTGAGTTTCGTTTCGTTTCGGCCAAATTTCAACGCCATTTGCGGCACGATGTGCTAACGAGCCTTAACGCATACAACACGTGGCATTTACTTTACTAGCGTCTTTTATTGTCTTGCATAATTTTGTTGGCCATACAACAAGTTCGAGTTCTCATTCAAAGGCTCTTAAATATTTAATGTTTTATGTTTTTTTTTTTTTTTGTTTTTATGCTCATGCATAAGCTTAAAATATTGAGGTAGAACGGCAAAGTCGTTGATTAAACTTCGAGTGGCTTATGCGCATATTTGTCAAGCATACTTGAAAAAATCTTCAAGATTTTTAATTAAAAACTAATGAAAACAAAACAAAAAAAACTAATGAAATATGAAAAGGTAAAAGAAACGTGTCTCTGCTGTGGCAAGACATCTGCTCTCGTTGTAAACAAGCAACCAAGAGACAAGCGTCGCATGAAGTTAAAAAGCGGTAAAACCATTTTACAAACGAGTGGACGACGCGCAGACATGCACGCTTCATTAAAAGGATTAACATTGTGCGCTGGTGGCGCATATTTATATATGCAAGTATCTATGTGCTTGTGTGTGCGTGTGTGTATCAGAGTGCGAAACTGGTTTCAGTGAACACCTGTTCTGCATCGCGACCCTTAGACCGATGCGCCTTAATTGTTTTTTGTAATAAAATCTTCTGAAGCACTTTGAAAATGAACAAAAGATGAACAATAAAGATCTAAGAACGCTTTAAAAATACTTGACTTGTTTGTTAGCAGCTTATTGAAATCCTTTCTATTATCTGAAAACTTCTCTAAGAAGAATAAGTTGGTTTGATGTTGGAAATCAGAAAAATCACAACTTAAGCAAAAAAAAAAAAAAGAGAAAACAAAATCATCTCTTTACATTTAAAAAAACATAAGCTGTCTTTAAGCTGATTTCACTTAATTGCACGTCGGCAATAAGCGTCTTTGAAGTGTGAGTGTGTGTGTATTTGGTTTTATACATACATATATCCATACACACATACATAGAAACATATGCACCCTCAATAAGTGAACGCAAAAGCGAGCAAAAGATAAAAAGAAATTGCTGAAAATTGCAAACAAAAAACAGGAAATCACCTTTTAATCGCCGACAAGAGCAGATGCTCTTAAGCATCTTGATTATCAGCTATATGTAGGGGAGCATACACATACACACTCACATACATACAATGAATTGGATCCTTTTCATTATTATATTTTATTTTTGTTTTGGTTTTTTTTTTATATTTTGCTCAAGCAGCATCAACAAACAGCAGATGCTTCATACTGACAGCTTAATAGTAGCACGAAATATTTCGCAGATACTTTTGCCAAAAGATTTCAACAGCATAAAAAACAAAACACTAAACCTTGAGCAAGTTCAAGCAAAAGCAAAAGCGCAACCGAAAAAAAGCAAAAATTCTTTGTTGAGTCTGTGGCAAAATTCTTTTTCAAATTATTATTACAAAATAAAAACAAATTATATTTTGGAAAAACAGTATATACACACAAAGTGGCAAGTAGCAGGAAATTTGTTACGACAAGTCTGAAACAACCCTAAGTAGCTACAAAAGCTGTGCAGGTGTTGACGCGACGTTCATTGTAATTTAATAAATTTTTGTTATTCGCAAAGTGCCAACAAATTTCATTGCTGGACCTTAAAAGCTTTTTTTTTTTGTAAAGTATTTATATATTCATATATATACAATACTTAAAAAAGTTAAAGATAACTTAGAGAGTCAAAAATTGTAGACTTAAGGCTCTAGATTTTGAATATGGGCACTAGAATGCGCAATCATAAGAAAACCAACGGAAAAAAACTATGTGGAATTACCGTTGATCAAAGAAATAAACATTTTTGACATTGGTAATCGATTACTTGGGAAATAATAATTATTTGGAATAATGAACGAAAGCTAAAGTCGGTAACTTTTCAACCTTAAAGTGTCCCTCAAACACCCACAGAGTTTCTAAGTGCACATTTAATTTTTTAGTCCCTCAAAGGCTCACATTTATCTAAGTTATCTTTCGATTTTTATTATTTTTTTCAACATCAACTTAAGCCTGAAGCTTAAAAGTAATTATGCTAATAACTAACGCTAACCTGTCGCAGCAGTTGTTACAATAGTCGATTGAGTGCTTTCTGGGGCGGGTTATACGAGTACAGTGCTCTGACGCCGCGTTATCTTTGTTTTCTATCGGCGGACAAACAATATTTTCCATATGACCACAAGAACTATTGCTGTTACTAGTTCTGCCGTAGCTATTTATATAAATTGGCGACTCCAAGCCCATAGTATCTTAAAAATGTCAAATTCATGGTGTCATGTCATGTTATAATAATGTTGGCAACGGCAAAAATATCGGGAAGCGTGTCTCGGTCAAAGAATCGAGCAAGTTAATCAAGTTGGAGCCTTTCTTCAATGCCGTTGTACTGTTTCCAGTAGTTACCAACCCTTTTTTGTCGTCCGAGTGAACAAATGATATCTGAAATTGTTCTACTGCACCAGATGCTATTGATTGAGTGCATGTCAAGGCTATAGAATGATAGAGCAGTTCCAATACATTCCCTTAATTCTTGCACCTGGTATCCGCAACAGCAAAGTTTTTTACTGTATTCCAACAGCAGAGGGTTAACTTATTATTACAAACTATCTTATGACTAGAATATTTTCTGAGCCTAGTTATTACATTATTTTCCTTGGCATGAACTTACAAGCTACTATAATTTCAAAGTCGATAACGTTGTTGAATGGCTTTTCATTTGACAAGAAGTCTAATTTCGTGCTCTCTTAATTCTGTTCTGACCATTTAGTCCTGGAGATCCAGGGCAGGTGGGAATACCCCTTATAAAATTAATTTGGTCAGATTCAAAGTAAACACCTCGGTCGTTATTGGGTGTTCTAAATCCAGTTAAGATGGGGTCTACGTCCATCGGCTCTAGACTTCGCTGGATTGCATTACCGGTGTTGTTAAAGGCATTGTTACCGCCATAACTTTGGGGCCACTGTTCGTTCCTTTTTCTGTATGGGGAGTGCCTTTGAAAATAAAGGCCTTTTTGAGGTCTATAAGAATTAAAATTGTTAGCTTCTGACAGTCTGACGCACTTGGAAGGTTTAATATGTTTCTTTTTGTAGACTGACTTGTTGGCATTGTCTGTTGGACTGTTCGCAGAGTTTGTAGCGAACATGTATCTTTCATGATAAGCACCTACCTCTTGGGCAAGGGCTTGGATATTCGGTTCATCATAGAAAAATGTGTCAAACATTGGCTTCCAAAAGCTAGAAACATATATTCTTAATGCACTAGACCTACGCATCTTGTTAACAGAACGAGCGACATGAGTTTTAGAAAAAATTATTTTTTTGCTTGTCTTCAGAGTAACTTTTCTGGGTATCTCATCATAAAATTCAACTTCAGTTGGTGGTCCCTGGCTTAGCGTTAAAAGCTTGTGCTCGATAAGGTACATGGGGCATTTGGCATCGTATGTAAAGTCAAGTCGCGCTATGATTGCGTAAAAGATCAATTCTGTACCAAATGAGGACAACATTGCGCTGGCGGCGCCTGTAACTTTGTACCTAGAACTACCCTCGTATTTCTTGAACACTTCGTATGCATTGTGTGCAATTTTTCGCCACATCATTTGTGTAATAGCCTGATCCCAAAATTCGAGTAGGTAATTTACTACATCTAACGGTTCGTCGCATGCTACGCCCGTCATTATTCTAATTCCCTCATATTTTGCTAACGTCAGATTAAAAACACTAGCAGTCACCTCGTCTTTTAAAATGTGTAATTTTTTTTCGATTTCCTTCTGCTTTAAAGCAACAGTCACTGAGGCTTCAATTAAGTTCCTGAACTGTTCGTCATTCATGTTTGATTCCTTTTGAGATAATTCTACGATTTGCGCACTCGAAAATTATTTCTAAGTCTTTGAAACTTGAGATTAAGTCTTCAATTGCGGCCCTGGTTTCTAAATTTTTTTTATTTTTATACTCTGACTTGTTTTTTATGCAAAAAAAAAAGTAAATCTAAAAAGCCATTCAACAACTTACATTTGTTTCGTTATACTTCTAGTTAGTTATTAGTTAGTTAAGGATTAGCCGTTGATCGTTATCCCTCAAAGTGCCGGTTTTAGATACAGGTTGCTTATCCACTTCGAAGGTAGTACGTATGTAGATTGTGCTGCTCTCTCAAGGCTTCACTGCTTTAGTTGCGGGCTGTCGATTTTTTCTTTTTTCTGTAAGTTATTATTTCACGACTTCACTTTTTGATTTTGGATTTCCGTTTTATTCTATAACTGCAGACCGTCTTGACTTTTTTTATTTTATTGAATACGATTTTACAAAATTGTATCTTCACAATAATTTTCTAAAAAATAACGTAAAGCAGACGCTGTTGCAATAATTTCTGATCATAACTACCGGCAGGACACGCGTTTATATATGAACTCGCTGATACTGGCGTATCTACAGGTGCTTCTTGAGGGGATGCAGATTGACTTTCATATAGGCGTACGAATTCCATATTTTTCAGCTGCTTCTGTTGACTACGCCACTGTTATTTGCGCACTTAGAAATAATGTGATTGAAGCTGTCACTTGCAGCAAATAAATAAAGGAAATAAACGTAAATGTCTGTTATTGATGCTGCGAGCAAAGCATGCACATATCATGACTGACAGCCTGAGAGACAAACAGACAGACAGGCAGGACGACATACTGAGAAGGAGACAGGCAAATAGGCAGGTTGGCAGTCAGTGAGGCAATCAGAGAAAACCGTCAAACACAACATTGAGAAATGCGTTTACTGCCAAAAATGTGTAAAGAAAAATTGTGAACATGCATGAAAAAAAGAACAACAACTCATTGCTAGTGGGCGTAGCAACAGATATGACAAAACCAACAGATATGGCAACAGCAACAGCAACAGCGGTGGTAAATACATATGATCCGGTTTCACAAAAGCAAACACACAAACACACACACACCTGCACATATACACAAACATATATGTATACGAAATGGGCTGATGAGCGGAGTTTTGCACTTTATATTTTGTTCACAGGCATTTGACTGTGTCGCAAACAATTCTTTTGTTTCATGTTCGTTATTTCTTTTTTTCTATCAGTTTGTATTTTATAACTTGTACAAATGTTTTGTATTTCAACTGCAGGCATATAAATGCTGAGCTACATGCGTCATGCTACTTACTTAATGCTCGATATATGTGTCGACATAAATATACATATATCTTTCTGTATGTACAGATATTTTATGAGTTAAATTATCTTTATTGAAATTCGTTATACACTTGAGATTCATGTTATTTTGCTTTTGCTTTGTATTCTTCTTCTTCTTCGTCGTCGTTGTTTTTTTATTTGTTGTGCTTGCTATGCCTTTGGCAAATTGTGAAATTTTATGCATTATTCCCAGCGGCAGATAAACATGTTTTCTTGCGCGAAAAATAACATACAATTTTATGTTGATGCGCTACAAATGTGCATACATATACACATATACATGTTTGTATTTGTATATAACAACTGAGCGACTCTGAGCATCTGAAAAGGGTTCATTTTCAAACGAGTAAATTGTATAAAGCATACAAAGTGTGCTATGTTGGATCCGTTCAGAAGAAAGAAATCCAAAATAAATTTGTTGAAACAAAGCAAAGAAAGAAACGCAAATTGTTTCATTTTATTTTTGTCTGATTTTCGGTGTTTATTTATTTAACGTTTTTTTTTTTTTTTGCTACTGTTTTGTCTGCCTGTGCGCACATGTTGTATACGTCATATTGTTGGGCAACGTCTATCAAATTGCGCATACGCTGCCGTGCTCTATGGCAAAATTAATAGCATTCTCTGTATGTATGTATGTATGTCTCTTATACAAAGTAACTTGAATATGCCTTGTGTGTGTGTGTGTGCGTGTGTGTGGCTTGTTTTTGGTGTGTTGTCCATGGAAACCTATTAAATTTTAACGACATTTTGTGTTGTTGTCGCGCTTTGAGCAACTTTACTAACAACAACAACATCAACATCGACGTTATTCGCTGCCGTAATCGCTGCAGTCGTCTCCGCTAGTGTCGCCGTCGCCGCCAACATTTTTCAGCTGCTTGGGTCACTTTGTCTACGTCTAGTGTTGCTTTGCTTTGTCATGACGTCCTAATAGCAAATCCTTGTTAGCTTTCATTTTAATTTTACATGCTAAATTCTGCTTTAATCTCTCTAACAAGCGCAAACTGTGTTGTACAATTTTGGGTTGGTCAGCGAAATTAATTTGATATTCGCCGTGTCGACGTTGTACTTAATTATGACTAACTGAGACACATACGTACCTACACCAACCAGCCAACTGACTAGCTGACAGATAGACAGATGAACATACACACACACACACGCAGCTACACAGACAAACACGCCAGTATGGAAAGCTTGCGTTGCTTGTCCGCATTTCCGTTGCTTAGCATGAATTATTGGGCTTACTCGCTTTGAGCAAGGTCATCAATTTATGCAGCGTGTTAGCGCCGTCTGATCTGCTTATGGTACATAACTAAACAACCTTCTGAGACTATCATTTGTATCATTGTATAAATCACATTTAATTATTACGATATATGTGTTTGATATTCTTGACACATTATTTGCCTTATACGCATTATTAAGCAAGTTTCATGTCTTCATGCCACTTTTTCTTCATTTCGCTGTCACATTTTGTTTTTCGCCCCCTTTGGTTTTGCGCCCTTTCGTCTGTCGTTCGCGCACTTGGCTGTGTCAGTCAATACTCACGCGAAGGATAAACGTGCCTTATTTCTGTGCGCATTTCGTGACCTTTTCAAATAAAATGAAGCGTAAAATGACAAACACAAACTGGCTTTTGTTTTGCGTTGCGTTCAAAAAAAATATATGTATTTACAAATACAAGAACAACGTGAAAAGCAACGAGTGATAAAAATAAATAAAAAATTGTGCAGAATAAAAACAAATACGTTCTGTTTATCGACGGCGCGCAATGTTGGGCTTTATTTTTTGCTATCCTTTTTTTCAATTACTTTTTTTTTGTTGTATTTATTTATTGACGTAAATGGCAATTTAATATATTTTTAAATTGTTTTTTTTTACGAAAGCTTCAAATTTAAGGCATTACAGCCTTTTGTGAGTATCTTGCTCATTTGTTAGGCAATTCTTTGAAGTTTTTGTCTGAAATTTTTATGTTCGTTTTATTTATTTATAAAAATTCAAAGTTAAAATGTTAGATATTTTGAACTTTTAAAAGTTTATCAAAGTTAGCCGCACATGTAATACAAATTGAATTATCTTTCTTCTCTTAAGATACTTGTGCTAGTTGCTTAAAGCCATGCTGACAGTATGTTGCCTTCAGGGACTAAAAGTTATGTTTTTTTGCACATGTGATTTGTGCATTACATGCGCTTAGCGCCAAACACTCACACACACGCACACAGACATTGCACGAACAAAAGCGCATTCATCTTTCTCTTTTCATACCACCAACTTACTTACCATGTCATAGTGTGCGTGCGTACATTCAACGTTAGCATTAAAAAAAAAAAACACCCAAAGACTTGCAAGTATTTGCCATTGTTGGCGTTGACGTTGTTGTTTTTGTTGTCGCTGTTGTTGTTCTCAGGTGTAAGCGTGAATGTTAGCTATGAAATGCATTTATAATAAATGGATTTGTATTCAATTCCCCGAACATAATCCAGACATATATGTACATGTGTATGCATGCATGCATATTACGTTAAAACACCATGAGTCTCTAAAAGAAAGCATGTCAGACATAAACGAGATTAAGTGCAAAGTGTGGTTGGCAAAAACTGAAAAAATAAACAAAGATGAACATAAAAGAAAAGAATTGTAGTCACAGATGCGGAGAGAAGAAGATTAAGAAGGATTTAACTTTAAAAACTTAAAAATCTCACTAAATAAAATGTTTTAATTTGTCTGTATTGCAGTTGAGCTTGGAGCCATTGGCGGATCACACGCGCCGGCATTACCGCTTCCAACACCAGCAGATACATGAGCTGCAATTGGCACAGCGCGGCTTGCGGCGCCAACTGAACGAACTGAAGTATCATCGGATTGGCGAGCGCGTGCGCAGCATTGAGATCGAACAGCATCGCATTGCGAATGCCAACTTCAATCTGAGTCGACAGATTGCCTCGCTGGACAAGTTGCATACATCGATGCTGGAACTGCTCGAGGACGTTGAGAGCTTGCAGAATAAGGTGGACAAGAGCGTGCCCGAGTTGCGTCATGAAATATCGAAATTGGAATTTGCGAATGTACAAATCAGTGCCGAACAGAGTTTGGTGCGTGAGGAGGGCAAGAATGCGGCACGCACGCTCCAAGCGATGGCGGTCAGCGTGAGCGCGCTGCAGGACGAACGTGACGGCGTCAAAGAAATGGAGGCCACTGTGGCGCTCTTGCGGACGAATGTTGATCGTCTGCAGACGCTCGTCGACAGTGAATTGGACCACAAGAAGGTAAGCCAATTTGCCGTGACTACAAAACGACACACAATCAAACAAAATGTTCAACGTAAATTTTATTTTACTAAATTTTTATTTCTTTTTGGTTTTTGTTCACTTCGCTTTCGCCAGCAGCGCTTGCACAATAAGCAGACTCATCACAACGCAAAGAAGACACACAAACACGCGCATCACCAACAACAACAACATCAAAAGCAGACACCGCAATCAACGGAGGCCGAGTTGACCAATGGCGATATTACACAAGCAGAGACACTCGTTGCCGAACTGGAGAACGTTGAGACGCAATATGAGTCCATCATCAACAAACTGCCGCAGGACTGTAGTGAAGTTGCCACAAGCATGGATGGCTTGCATCTGATAGCGCCCGCTGGCCAGCATCGGCCGCTGATGACGCACTGCACCGCCGACGGCTGGACCACAGTGCAGCGACGCTTCGATGGCAGCGCCGACTTCAATCGTTCGTGGGCCGACTATGCCCAGGGCTTTGGCGCGCCCGCCGGCGAGTTTTGGATCGGCAACGAGCAATTGCATCACCTGACATTGAACAATTGCACACAGCTGCGCATTGTGATGCAGGATATCTACGATAATGTTTGGATTGCGGACTACGGTCGCTTCTACATCTCGTCACGTGCCGATGGCTATCGCCTGAACATTGCCGACTACAGTGGCAACGCGTCCGATGCGCTCAACTACCAGCAGGGCATGCAATTCTCGGCGATCGATGATGACCGCGACATCTCACAGACGCATTGTGCTGCTAACTATGAGGGTGGCTGGTGGTTCTCCCATTGCCAGCACGCCAATCTAAATGGCCGCTATAATCTCGGCTTGACGTGGTTTGACGCGTCGCGCAATGAATGGATCGCTGTCAAATCAAGTCAAATGCTGATCAAGCGCCAGTCGGCCGCCGTCTGTGCCTATGCCAACACTGAGCAGGCAAAGGCGGCGGCGGCAGCAGCGGCGCCGTCGGTTGTGCCCGTCTCGCTTGCGTCAACGTCCATGACTTTCGACAGCGTTGATGCGGCGCAGGCGGCAACAGCTACAACGGACAATGTTGTTGTTGTTGTGACGGCGTCAGCGGCAGCGGCAGCGCAGGCGTAAATCTAGACGCGCAACTCGTACGTTGAGTGTTTGTTTGAAGCGCAAGTCTAGAGTTAGAACCACCACAGCCATGCTTACTATAGTTTGAAGTGCGGTGTTAGTCTGTGTGAGCCAAGTGTATAAAGTGTAATGTAATGTCCAAGGATATTGCTTACTACCTATAATTTAAAGAGGTCCTTCACACCTTCTATTTAACTATTACAATTATATTATTTTATGTGTGTAAATAACTTTTGCTATAAGTTAAGTCTTTGTTTAAATTGTTTTTTTTTTTTTTTATATTCTAGCTAATTTAATAGAGCTTAAAAAATACACGTCTATCTATCTAGTTTATCATTAGCATAAATGTATACAATTAGATGTAAGAAATCACATGCATTTAGACGCATCTCTATGCATGGCAGTAAATATGTGTTAATCACGACTTGGCGCTATCAAATGCTCTTATGTCCACTTTGCGCTTTGCTCATGTATGTGAGATTATTGGATAGTGTCAGTTGTGCTTGACTTATAGTCATAAATCAGCTTGTCATAATGATCACAAGGTTAATTTGTAGGCAACTTAATAAGTCAGTCAAAGGTCTGCTGTAAGTCTTAGCATATTATATGCAAACATATTGCAAACATATTTGTGTGGCATACCATAAGATACATCATACTCAAAATAACATACAAGTAACATAAAACTTTTTAAGTCAGAAGATTTTTTCAAACGATCTCATAGGCCAATTAAGTTTAAAACATTTTCATTTTCTAATTCAAGTAAATAAACAAATATATATGTATATTTAGATGATGATGATGATGATAGATTGGAGGTGTGAGCATTATCATTAATGTTAATAATTTATAGGAAATGCAGACAAATAATTAATCTACATGGTGAAACCTTAAATAAGTATATGAGTATCTAAAACATATTGTTAGACATGCATACATGTATGTGGAGTGCTAACTGTTAATCGTCCATATCAGTAAAGAAATATCTACTAGATTGTAAACGTGTAGCATTGTATGTATGTATCTATTTATTTTGTAATTATTTAAATCTGAATCTTGTTGTTTGTACTATAAATGTGCTTAAGCTTGTAGCCTAAGAAGATACTCGTTTGTATGTGTAAATGTGTGTATGCTGTACAACTTTGGCCAGAATTACAAATGTGTCTAGACAATGTATGTCAACATATAAGCCATGACTTATTCAATACAAAACTATACTATGAAAAAAGCAAATAAAAACCAAGAAAAACTAAACAAAAAAAACAAAAAGAAAAAAACTAAAGAAAATAATAATAAACAAATAATAAATGCCAAAGAGTGTAAAAACCAAGTTATGTCATACAAAATACAACAAACCATACACACCCAAACATTGAAAACAAATGAAATGAAATTTTTTATTTCAATTAGAATATTTGTTCTGTACCAAAAAATCGAATACATATTTTTACTATAGTTTTACTGTACTTAAAATATGTAAACTAATGTGTAACAATAAAAAAAAATTAAGTGTAAAAAAACAAAATCATTTAACGAATCATTTTTTTTTTTTGTACTTCTTCGTTGCAGTTTAATATTCGTGGCTTAGACAAAATTTAAATGGCGCGTATTTAAAGTGAGCCTCCAGATCCTAACGGTAAAGCACACAAAACAAAGCATTCTAAAAGTTTTTTTTTTTGGTTTGAGCGTTTATTTTTTGTATTTTTATTTTTAGTTTTGGTTTTGGTTTGTTTCCTTTTCACTCACAATTCCCAGCGCAATGCCACGTCAATTCGTCATTCTGAGCAAAGACGAAACTAGACAAAAAATGGAAATAAAAACGGCACAAATTCCACAACCAATTCTCACACCAGACATCAAATCACTTGTACAACAACATCACAAGAAAGTAAGACAAAAATACCAAAAACAACAACAACAAAACGAACAGTCGCCATATACCAAAAATAAGGCAAAGACAAAAAAAAATACGAGCGGGAAAAAAAATGTACTGATTTATGGTTTCACACATGAACCGAAATCCTTTTGGGGCCACAAAAAGCGTAAAAAAAAGTCAAGAAACCAAAAAACAAAAAATGCAAAAGATGCTGCAAAAAGAGGAAGTTGTAAAAACTTTTACGCAAATATTGCTGTAATAGTATTCATTGGCATATATTTAAGTGTGTATGTGTGTGTATGTGTGGCACATGTGCCTAAAGCAACAAAAGAACTTCAATAGTGCTTGCACACACAACTGCGTAAAACATTTGATAAAGCAACATTGAGCGGCAACGAGATACAAGTGATTTTACTTCATTCCTCGCATTCGTGCATTCACTCAAACGCGCGCACACACACACACACACACACAAATACACACATGCATTCATACTCTGAGTTATTGAGCAAATATTTGCATTTTCGCAAAGCTCGACCCGAAAAGTCAAATGTTACTGGCAGCCGAGTGCGTTGAATGAATGAACAAATGAATTTATATATTCTGTTTGCTATACTCTTCTCTTCACATCCTTGTGTTCGTTCATAAGTATTGTATAATTCGGTAAATAGCAACACAAATTAATATCGGTTTTTCAGTAATTCTCATTGAGTCGTATCGTAATGCTTTTGTCGCCTTTAACGTCACCATGGTTCTCATCACTATCGTCATCGTCGTCACTATTGACGCACACTTGAAGGCGTTGCTAAGTGCGAAGTGCCATGAATGAACTGTGACACAATTGCGACGAACATAAATTGACAGATTGCTAAGTGCTTCAACACGCTGAGCACTATTGAATGTTCGCAATGACGTTGTTTGAGCGCATCATAATGGCATTTAACCTGAATCTATTGAAATTTCACTGTGGACGTTGTGAGTGCAGCGCATTCATCGAAGTTATCTGCTAATTGGTTATTTGCATAAGTATTTCAACTATTATACGTTGAGTTTATTGCAAATAGCTCTTCTTATTAGGGTGCTTGTTTTGCTTAACTCTCAGTTGAGTTCAGATTCCAATTAACTGCGAAATTTGTGGCAAAGTATTTCGTTTGTTGTTCACATGTCAATTAAGTGAAAAGAAAGTTAGTGAAATGTCAGCTCCTCTTTTCACAAAGCATAAGTATTCTTGAAAATGAGTGATTTTGGATTTTTATTTATTACAAACGAATGTTTTTTTAACACAATTAATGTCACCATTTCGCGTTAAGTTTAAGCTTAATTAATACATTAACATTGCTTGCAGTTCATTTGAATTTTCAAGCCCATTTTGCTTGTGGTATGACATCAAAAGTAAAAATCTCCGTTTCCTGTGCAAAGTATCAAATGTGCGGCGTGTTCTTTACACAATTCATAATTTTCATTAGAAACTATTACATATGCTTGTTGTCATAGTTCCTAGAAATAATTATATTTTCTGTGGTTAAGCTTTTAAGCATGGATGACAGATTTATGCATACAATCCGCAAAGCAACACATTTTGAAGAAGAGCACGGATGTGGAAAAAACAAGTTCTGGTTTATGGTCTCACCTAATAGAAAAATTAGTTTTAGTGGCTGACTGACATATAGTATAAGTGAAATTCATATTTAAAATTCTACTTTATGTCCACTAACTTAAATATTTTCTGTAATATGAATGTAAATGAAATATGTACAATATTTAATCATTGTAAGTAAAAATAAAGTATAAGTTTTACCAAATGCTTTTGGTTTTTATTTGTTTTAAGCAAGATATCAAGTGCTCAAGCAAATTCATGAAAATAAATTTGAATATTGTTTTGGGCTTCATTTATTTCATATCTTATTTATAGTTTTTGACCTAAAATTATTAAAAAAAATTGATCAAAACTGGTCAAGTGGCAATTTCAATATAATCAATATTCATAAAGAATAAATTGGTGTGCCCAAATAGAAAAATGATTGTATGCTTTTTACTATTGAATATTTGATATCATTTTTTGCAAATCTTCAACGAATGACTTCAACTCTGCTTATGCATGCACATTTGACATTTTGCTCTTAAGCAATTTATTGGTCAACTGAAGCGAACTTCTTATAAATAAATTTCAAACTTTGTTGTTATAAATTCATAACATTTCAGAAAACCCTTAGAAAATTGCCAAATCACAAACGATGTCATAATAAAGCAAAACATGAAGAAAAATGTTGCTTTCTTAAAGTTTTCGCAATTTCGTTTTTGCATTAAAATCATTGCCGGTGTGCCAAGAAATTGCGGTCTCATCAAAGACTCAGCGAATTGAATAAAAAAGTAACAAAAGCCTTTAAAAAGTTATACGTTAAGCGAAGATATTAAAAAAAAAAATTCTTTACACTTTTCGCTCGCATGAAGAATAGTTTAAGAATAAGTTTTGCAGTGTAAACTTGCCGTGATGAAACATACTACTTTGTGGTACAAGTGGCATACTAACTTTATGTAAATGTATGTACCAATTTAAAGCAAGCGTATAATACAAACGAAAAATATATTTAATACTAGTACTATATACAAGTATACTTGTTCAGGATAATAAAAGAGCCCAGTTGTCAGTCTATTTGTGTGCACCTTTCTCAGATGATTCTAAGAAAGTCGAAGAGCTTGTACCAGAAGCCATGAGCGAATTATATGATGGCAGATACATCAAGAATATTTCAAATATGGGTATACACTCTGAGTATCAGGGAATAATAAGTTTGTTTGAGACCAAATGTATATAACATCCAGAAGAAGGTGAGTAAGACCCCACAAATATTTTCTTGATCAGGACGATAAATGAAATCGTTGTAGACATGACTGCCCGTCCGTCCATTTTCATCAATTTTCAGGAACCATAAGAGCTAGAGACTTGAAATTCGAAATGTAGACTCGTCTGATCATGCGCTACTGCAAGATGGATGAAGTAACAACCACTTTTTAGGAAGGCCATAGTACGAACATAGTAGATTTGGAGTGTACAGGGCATTACATTGTCGAGTATACTTGACTGTACCGTTCTTACTGGGTCCCTATTTGTATTTGGTTGGTTGAGCTTCTTTTTTTACAACCCAGAGAAAAAAAGTAAATGCACAAGCATCAATGAGGCTCGGCTATAAAAGTCAAACAAAATCAAATAATAAAATGCATATTTGCGTTTTAATGTTTCGTTGGTCTGTTTGCAGACTTCTCAACTTAATGCGTATACTTTCAAGTACTCACCTGAAGTGTCATTGTCTCTGCAATAAAAGTCAAATTAGAAATTCTTCAATAAACAAAAACGCCTTCAAGTAAAATTTCAGTCCATGCACATTTTCTAAAGAAACAAAAAACACTTGAAATGATTTCAGTTCGTTTTAACTCAACGCTTAGGTCAACAATGCTTCTGCACCATTTAACTTTTGAACATTTTTACTTATCCCAAAAAAAAAAGTCAAATTTAGCTTTAAGTGCCAAAAACAAAAAGAGCGAATGAGTGAAGAAAGGTTGGTAAAGTAAGACCGTTTTACTGGCGAATTTTGGAGTCAGTCACAACTTGAATTTTGACAAATCGAAAAAAAAAAATAAAGGGTTATTGACCAAAAACAAAAATGCATGAACTAAAAATAATTTATGACTACGAAGTTCGTTGATTCTTTCATTTGAATTGTGCTTAAAAACGACGGATGCCATTTTCGTTTATACTTCCGGCAATTAGCACCGGGACTTAATCCGGAACCGGCGCAACGATTCAAGTCAACTGCAGTCAACCAAGTGAAATCAGTTGAACAATATCCCAGCAGCCACTGAATGCAAAACGCTCGGCATTTATTTTATTTCATTATTCATGCACAGATTTTTGTATTTATTTTGTTTTATTTATTTTACAAAGAATTTTAATGAATTAAGTTAAACAAGCGAAAAATCATTTCAAAGTTAAATTAAGCGAAGCCAAAGAGGCATGTATTACATACTTTCATTTGGCTACAATTATTAATTTGTGCATTTTATATTGGTTTAAAATTAAATCTTGAAATTATCACATAAATAAGATGCAATATATACATGAAAATGATACTTACAGACGTAAGAATGTCTGACATTTGAAAGCATATTTATTTCACCGTATTTTAACTTGTCTGCGCTACAAAGGATTTAATAAATGCTTTGCTGGCAGATAGCAAAAAAGCAAATCCATATAAGCTTTCACCTTTTCTGTTCTCACACACTCACACATGATATTATTATACTTTGTTAATTAAATTAGCAAAAATATTTACATATTTTTGCCGACGTTGCTTTTCTAGCACGGCTGGCGGTTTTTATAGCGAAACGAGAATTGCAGCAGTGCGCATTTTTCTGCTGACAGCAACCATTTTAAAATTAATGAATCTTTGATATGAGAAAAAAAAAATTTTTAAATTACGAATATTAGCAACTATGAAGAATTTTTTGAAGACTTTATTAAAAGTTAAACGTATTGTATACATATATAAATTTGTACATTCGCTTTAATCTTGATTATTTTAAATATCGTTGTACTGAACACAAGCTTCATTACCACAATGAGTAAGGATAAAAAAGTACTTTAATCGCTGCTGCAAAACGATTTAGTTTATAACAGTTAAGCTTAAAAATTTTTCACAATACATGCACGGCATTACCAAAAGCACATCTCACAGATTTTTTACCTCACTCAACGAGAAAATAAGTTTCTGTTCTATTCACTAGCAAAGGACAAAGCTCTCTAATTTTTTCATCAAATGCAACAAGCCAAAGATATTTGAAGCTGTGCTGCATTCAAATTACTTTGGTTAAGTGCGAACAAAGATAAACTGTGCAGCTTTTCAAAGCCACTGACTTCAATACCAGAATCCATCAAAATGTCACGCACAAAGCCGACATTATTAAAATGCAGCACAACACGAGGTAATGCTGGCAAAGTGTGCGAGCAAAAAGGAGAGCGGTAAACGTTGTTGAAAGTGACTTTTCTTACAGGGTAAAACCTTATTGTTTTTGTTGTTCTCACTGTTGGAATTTTTCATTCCATTTTTCGTTTTCTTTTCTATTCTAGGATTTTTTTTTTTTTACAGGAACAACACGAAGAACAACAAAACAAAAAAAAAATCACTTCCGCCTTTGTGATTATTTTCGCCCACGGAAAACGATTATTGTTGCAAAGTTTGTCAAGCGGCTGAGTGCCGCTTGGATAATGAAGCTTCAGCATCCAGCGACTTAGGACTGCGAACTGTAAACTGCGCAGTAAAAAAACAAAATACAAAATAACAAAAAAAAAATGTTTGTTGTCTTCTCTCTTGAAGCGTTGACTTATATTCAACATCTTCTTTTTCTTCTTTATTTTTTATTTATTCTTCCTGTTTTTGTGTCACTTGGCATTTCTGCAGTGGACTTTTGGTTTATTATCATGACAAGTCGAATTGCAACTGTTGGCCAGCACTGTGGCCAGCATAAAGTTTTTCTGTATAATGAGTTTGAATTTTTAATACTTTTGAACTTTTAAACTCTTAACTTTTCTCCATTTTGCATAGACAGTAATTTCTTAATATTGAAAATTGTGTCATTTGATATTTCTTTCATTTGGATTTTGTGTTATACTTAATTGATGCTTTGCTCAAAATGTTGGTTACTTCAATTTGACTTTAATATTTTTAACTACGAATATGTTATTTGTAAATCAATATTTCAGTAGCAAACAAACTTATTAAAAAAAACTCATGTTTATTGCAATTAAACTATTTCTGAAAATAATTTGATAACATAAAATTCAAAACTAAAATTTCATTTGCTACAATGCAAATTTAATTGTAAGTTTAATTATCAGTTTGGACATCACACAAAATTCAACAATTTTTTTCATTTGTTGAAATGATAAACAATTATTATTTGCACAATTATTGATTTTCTATTCAATGCACAAATGAAGCGAAAAATCCAAAACCTACAACAAAAAAAGAAGCAAATTATTATTACGGAAATTAAACATTCGCTTTGAAAATCAACAATTTATGTGAACTGAAGCAAAAACGAATATTGATTGCAAATGCAAAAACCACTGAAATTCAAATCAAATGGAAAACGGCAGCAGTTCAAATTGTATTGACAAAACCGCAGTGTATATCGGAGCGAAATATTGAAGACCTGAGTGGCTAAAGAGACTATATAAGTACGATGAGCGCATCTGTAATGAGCAATCAAACGAATTGATGGTGAAACTTTATGCACACGCATACATACACACACATGTATTTATAATGTATCTGGATATGTTCATACTTAGCTAAATTACATACACCACGATGTGTTAATAAAGTAATGATGGAGTCAGCATATCATTTGATGTGTTGGCGTTGCCATTTTGATTTTTAAGCTTTGCAAAAACAATAAGTCTGTTAGTGATTGTCACTTAGAAACAAAAATATACAAATAAAAAGATATTTATTACCATTGATTACTTTACACATCTCATGTATGTATGCATATGTGCTTAAAAACCACATACATATGAACAAATGTCGATGTCGACGATGTTGGTACGAGTATTTCTCTTTCTGCGACTGCAATTGCTTTTCATTTCATTTAACATTCATTTGCGTAGGGCTTCATTCGCTGTTGGAAATATACGATATTTTCTTGTGTTTGCGCAAAAGGAAGTTTTCATTAACATCAAAGCACCAACGAAGCGTTTCGTTGCACAAGCGCGTTCTGAAGAAACGCGAAAATTAACAAATGATTGCGGAAGCCAAAGATAATTTTAATGCGCATTCATTAGCTTGACACAGCAAAGCACAAAGCACTTTAAATTACAAAGGATTTGTGCATTAGGTAAGAGTTCGTATAATTTATGTAATATACAAAAGAATGAATTATGTAAGCTTCGATTGATTTTTTGTTTTTCTATAAACAAAGAAGTAAACGAAAAATAAAAAAAAATGGTCTTGAGTAAAACTTAGTGCTTCTAAGTTATTTACAGCATAAAAGTTATCAAATCAATTTCTATCAACTTTTGCAATTGACTTCATTGTTCAAAAACTTTTCATGTTCAAGGAACTTCGTCTATTTTTGTTCCCTTTAATTTGGCACACGCTCTGAACTTGGTAACGTGAAATCAAATTTAAATTTGAATAGTGTCGTCCAATTCCATGACACTGATTGATTGGATTGGAGCTTTTCGTGGTTCGATGTCGACTGCGATGCAGTACTGCAGTAGATTGCAGTGTCCATATTATGATTATATTATTCCATATGCACAGAAAGAATAATTAAAGAGTGTTTGCTTATTGGATAAGTTGAGAAAAGTCGAATTACAAACTTGTTCAAAAGTTCTGCAATATGTGAATTTTTTCAATGAAAGTAAGCAAAACGCGTCTTAACTAAATTAGCTTAAACATTTTAACAAAGCACAATGTCTTAAACTTGTGAAAGAGAATAATACTTTAAACTTGCAGATTGCTACCATCCTAACACTTGAATGTCAGAAACAACTGTGAAGACAAAACAACATCACGCCTTGAAAAAGATGTCAACCAATTAGTAAGCAAATAATTTTTGAAATAAGTTTTATCTCTTCCATAACAATAAAAACAGACAGAAGCTGCAGTCACAAAACAACAACATTGTCAAGAAACCTTACGAGTGTATCTCGTAAGTATTTCATTTGAGCAAAAAGGTTATTTATGCTGGCACAAGGCGACGATGAAGGAGCAGAAACAACAGATAATGTGAGTCATTTTTGGCGAGCTTGTGAGCCATTTGTGGCCACTGTTGAATGCTGAATGGGCATTTGTTGCTCTTGTTGCTCTTGGCTTGTTGACTTTGCGGACAAAGGCCAATTAAGTTAAATAATTAGTCGAATAAAGGCATGCTAATTCGTCCTACAACTTGTGTGTCTCTGAGTTTCAGTGAATGTGTTTGTGTGAATATTTGTCAATGTTAGAGGTGAAAGAGCACAACTTTTGTTATATGGTATTAAACATCAAAATATATTAAGACTTTATTTTCCTATATTTTTCGTATGCCAATATGCAAACATTTATATCGAAAGCAATAACAACATGTTTTTAATCATTTTTTATTTAAATACGTGCAATTGATAATGTGCTGACATTTCCAAATGAGTTGATGTCAGATGGCTTCCAGTAGTCGTTGCAGATGATGCAATATTGATTACAAGAATAAAACAAATATGTTTATTTAATTTTTAATGTTGTATGAAATTATGACATATTTGAATAATGAGGAAATTCGCATTAATTGACATAAGAGCGACCGAAAGAATGCTGCGTCAATTAATGATTGATATTAAACTACTGAAATTAAATCGATTTTTTAATGCCAAAAAAACACATCCGCTTGCACACAGTAAGCATTAAAAGTTGCATTTTTACTTCCCCGTTTTGGTTAAGTAATTAATTATTGATTAAATTAACAGTCCTAAATTCGCAATAGTCACAAATACTCACACGGTAAACTAAGTCCCAAATGTCTTCTTGACAGTACTGTTGTCCAGATTCCAACGCTTCTAAGTTCACCAAATAAACTCCTCTTTATTGTTTTGAATGCCGTTTGTTCCGGATGCAAATAAGAAAAAGAATCATTAGTTAGTATTATATTACTTAGCTCTTAAAGCTGCCAGATTAATCTCCATCAGCAAATACAACAAGTGTTCGAGTTTTGAAATGAACTCATATAGTAAGCGATACTCCTAAATTATATGAGATTTACAAACAGAAAAAAAGAATTACTGCTTCTCATACAGTTCAAATAACTTGTTCGTTCAGTTCAAATAAAGCAATGTTCATTGTGGATTAAATATTATATTTTTCCGTAAATATGCTGCTGAACGACGTATCCTTGAGTTCGCTGCTGTTGACGGTTTTTACTATGGGTTTTTCCCGCCAAGCGTTTCAGATATTATTATGGTAGTCTGAGTTTAATCCATTCCATGGCGGTGGCTTAGAGATGCTGTTTGAGACATGTTTGACACATCAACTGCATTTAACGATGTCAAGTTAAAGCATAAATATCAAAAACATACAATCGCGAAAGGAAATTGGAATGTTGGAATGTTCAACTCTTCAGTTGAACTGACTTGTTAAATAAAAATTAAATCGGAGATACTTTTGCAAGAGAAAATTTCCTTTTTTCCATTCCTCCTCACAATGCATTAATGACCTATTGAAATGGTAATAAAGCATATTGTGTCCGCATGTATGTATGTGCAAGTACGTGTATGCTTGTATACGTCACGGAACTCGAATGAAATTAATGAAACGTGCTAAATTGGTTCACATTGATTCGAAAAAGGACAGGAACAGAAAAGAGTAAACTTTTGTTTACAAAAATTATATCTTTAGTCATTTTTTTAATCAATTTACTTTTGAAATAACGTTAAAAATGTGCAAAGTGCATATAAAACAAAATGAAGGACGAAAATAAATATATTAACAATAATATTAACGATACATTTGCCATATTGCGCATACAACATGGTGAACAGGTGAGCACGTACCCTGGCATGACTGACTGAGTCTTTTGAACAAATAACAATAAAATAAAAATACAAATAAACATAAAAAGAAAATAAAGAAAGGCATATCATTTTTTAATAAAAATTACAGACTTATGGCTACTTTTAGTGAAATTGCTATAAAAAAAATATATTCGTATATATGTATAAGTATATCGTAAAAATGAGATTCAAATTTTCGTTGAAATTTTTTTGTTTGTTTTTCTGTGTTTGTTTTTATATATATTCTTTTTTTTTTTGCTAAGAGCGACAGTAATTCACAGCTGACGCCAAAAACGTGTCACTGGCGAAAAAAGCACATGTATTCGTGTAAGTGTGTGTGCGTGTACACATATAAAGCACTGTTATGCATAAAATATAGCGAAATGTGAGCGCGAAATGAGCGGAAAAATGCGATAGAATTTCATACGCGCGATTTTTGTCAACACGTCTCACACGCAACCATCCACACATACACTCTGCTCACTCACTCTAACTAAATACATATGTACATATATACTGAGACAAACATGTACATCGCCTGTCTCTGTTAGGCTCAGACAGTCTTCATGCTATGCAAAGGCACATGATGCGCGGCTTTTAAAAAATTTATGCCGTAAAATTACTTTATAAGTAGATGAGAATATGTCACTTGGGCTTGTCTGCTTGTATGTGCGTGTATTAGTGTCTGTAAGCATGTACATACGTATACGTACATATGTTTGTCTGTCATATATGTTTGGCATATATTTGCCTTTTGACGCGATTTGCACATTACCAAACCTTTCTCACAATCTGTCCGCCATTATGCTCAGCGCATATTCGTTGCCGCTAACAAAAACGCTTAGCTTCTTTCACTGTCTGTCTGTACGAGCGTGTTTGCATGTGCCCAAAATTTGGTAATGACGCACTGACATGCAAATAATCTAATGAAAACATTGTAAGTCCTTTAAAATTGATGTTATTAAGTAATTTAGATGTTGAGTTAAACTTTTCTTATTTAAGCTTAAAAAAAAAGTATTTGTTGTTTGCAAAGCATCTTTATTCTTGTGTCAATTTTGTTGTTGGCATTGAGTGAATTTTTGCATGAATCATACCAAGCACAACAGATACTTGACTCTTCACTTAGCAAGTATATTTTCAAGTGCTCACTTGACATTTGTGCTTTCTGCTAATTCTCTCCAAGCCACAATTCGCGCGTGGCTAAGAACAATGCCTGCACTTCAGCTTATTTTACAGCCTTCGCTGCTCTTGTCAGTTTGCAGTTTGCCACTCTCAGTTTCAATTAAACGTTCATTAAGTTTAACAAAACAATGGAACTTTCTCGCCAAATCAACAATGGCAGCTGCGCTAAGTGAGCAATTTCAATTGAGTGCGAAATTGAAACTATGAAATTAAGTTTTAAATACTTTTGCATTGTCTGCAAGTTTACTGCTGACGTGAAATTAAATATTCAAATCTTAATAAAAATACAAGGAAAAGTAAAGCACCAAACAAAAATGTTGATATTTCAATGGTAATGCAAAATGCTCAAGTAGTAAGCAACTTTTCAAAAGTCAAAATTTTTTACTTTACTCAAATAATTGAATACAAACAATCAAGTGCTTTTTGAACTTTGAAGAATATGAATTTTAACTTAATTATGAGAAGGCATTTTAAAGCAAAATAAAATAAAATGCGTAAATTAACAAAATCAAATTCAAACCCAAATCAACGACTTCACTCAAAAGGCTGAAGTTTCCTTTTGTTGCCTTCACTGCCACGCTTCAATGTCATGTACAAAATTAGTTATTCAAAGTGTATAAGCGTCTTTTCCATTGACTGTGAAGCCTTTGTTATCATTAATTAGGCTTCATTTCCGTTTTTATTGCTTTTCAGTTTGCGCAAACTTTGCCAAAGTCGGCGAAATTCGTTGAAATAATTGTTGCCAACTTAACTTTGCAACTTCAAGAATCAAACAAAACAAAAGTATGTCGGAAAAGTTGCCTTTAAAAGCCAAACTTTCAGCACTTTTACAGTTTTAAATTTTTTCCAAGGAACTATGCTGGGCCCGCATGTCTGAAAGCACATGTGCACAAAAAAGTTTGTGGTATTCATAATTGTATTTTTATACAGACAAAAAAAAAACAACACTAGAAAGCAAATAATCTTTGTCCTTGCCGTAGATGAAATGCTCTTTACGCCCTTTTTAATGCGAAGCCTATATTTTATTAGAAATTTATATCTCTTTATCGAAATCTATCTATAAATCAATAAGGTTCATAGAAAATTTTTGATTTAGGCTATAAGTGGGCAGTATAATGCCCATTCTATAATCAAAATAGTTTTTATCCCTTCTTAAAAACATAACAATGAAGTGTGAAGACAATTAGCTTAGAAACAAACAAGTTTTACAAGTAAATTTGCTTCTCTTCTTCAAAACAAATAACTTTTCCATACAACGACTTTAACTTTGTTCATTTTTATTCTAAGTACTTTTTGTGAGGGAGCTACCAGTGGTCCAATATCGGTGGTGCTGACTAATGATTTGACTGCAAAAATCAATTAGATGCTCTGAAAAATTCCATGTCGATAGCTCTAAATCTATGCAAGGACATTCACCAGATATGCGCTGATCAAAAATGCTGAATTTATATAGTCGGAGTTGTCTCCTTCCTTGCGTTGCAAACTTCATGACAAAGTTAATATACTCTTTTTGCAAGCGTATATTAAATAAATGAAAATAAAAACAAAACAATAAAAAATAATAAAAGTTTTGGTTAGTGCTGCAATATACAACCGTTTGATGCACTTTATTTCTTTTCAATTCAAAGATGTATGAAACAAACTACGATGCTGCACTAAAGTCCTCAATAGCTCAAATAGGTTTGATTTAAATCTGAGCTCTTTATTCATTACTCTATGTCCTTACTCAGCTTAACCAACCATATTCACCAATCTTCATATGTTGTGTATAATCAAATAGAAAGTGTCTGACATTTTCATGCTTCGATTGTCGAAAACCAAAAAAGCCACAGTCACCACATAACATGTTCTCGAGTGGTTGAAAATTCATGCATGCATGCATGCTTGCGAGAGAATATGTCGTAGAAAATACAAAAAAAAAAAAAAAAAAACAGTTTTTAAATGAAATACAAATACACGCACAAACAAACATTCAGACAATTATTTCAAGTATTTTCGAGTTGTGCAATTATTGTATTGAATCCGTTGCTTTGTATTCTATTCAAAGATACAAAGTATCTCAACTCGTGTACGTACACATTCAAAGCAAACACGTACGCACAAAGGCGGCAATCATTATAAACGACAAACAATGAAATTGGCAACCGGAAACACATGCAAACTTTCTTCTGTGGCTTTTGCATGTGTATGCGCGTGTGTGCATGTGTGTGTGTACTTTGTGTACTCGTAAATGTGTTTGCATTTCAACGCACGTGTTGTTGCAAAGAGCGTGCGGCAATTGCAAAGTACCAACATTTTGCCACCTTGACTTAGTCGGAATTGACTCAGTTTGACTTTACTTCTCGACGACTTTCTTTTGGTTTTGCACAAATACTTTTTATTTCAATTAGGTTTCAAGCACAAACAATTGCTGTCTCTTTCTTTTAATTATTATAATTTTTTTGGTTCTTTTGATGAGATACAAGCACTGCGACATTTTTTTTAAAGTTATTTTACACATGATATACATGTGCTCTGAGGAGCTGCTTAACTAACTCAAAATCATATTTTGTTTTTCATTTTTAAACATTGGTGGAAAACAAATTAAAAATACAATTTCTCTAAGTCCAATAAGGTAAATTTCCAGTCAAATCGTTTCGAAATAAAAAAAGTAAGATGTGTTTTCAAGAGATTTGTTTAACAAAGAGAACAATATTGATACATATGACCATCATCACTTACTTCACTTCTAAATAAATTGCTCAATGACTTTCGAGCTTTAGATTGCTTATTCCACCTTAACCTTTTTATTCACTAATGAAGCGAAATTCATTAGAAACTGACTCCTTACCATGAAGACCGTTTAACCGTTATATGATTGACGCCATTTTGTCTCTTAACAATAAGCGACCGAAAGTCAAATCAAAGCGAAGAGTCACTAATTAGCGTTTTTTTACCATGGCATTGTATTTGCTCAGCACTGTCTTAAGCATTAAGCCAACTACCGCAAAATTTGTAAACTACAAACTTTGTCCTAATTAAGTCGTTATTCGTTTAAACAAAAGCGGTGAGGTTTCAATATTAATAGATTAGAACTTCACAAACAAAATACATTGACACACAACCGACACATTTCCATGCCAATTAACGCAAAGAATTCATTGGCATCAACACCAAATGGCACGCCATTGTGCTGAGGTCTTTCATGTCTTTTTGTATCACTCATACATTTAAGTAATCACATTTAATGAGTTCCAGCTCATCGTAGTTGCGCATATCTCACCATCGTATGCTGCATATTATTGCAAGCACAAATCGTTATATCTTGTCTCCAACAACACACACAAGAATCCACAACCGCACCCACCCTCACTCACACTCACTTTCCAACTTGTGCTCATATTCAGATATAGTACGAGTGTGTGTGCTGACTGTCATTGTTTGCCGGTGTTTTATCTGCACTCGTTATTCTTTTGTTTATTCAGCTGCGCATTTTTCGAAAATAAAGGTAAAATGAACAAAAGACAGAAGTGATGAGTAAGAAAATGAGCACAGATATGATTGCCGCTCTATTTGCCGTCGAATGAAAACGCAAAAGCTTTAAGCATAATTATAAAATGTAATCAAAGACGACAGTAAAACAAAGCAAAGCCAAATAAAAAATCTTTTCGCATTTATATGCCAATAAAATATAACCCAGTTATTTAACATTGAGTGTAAGAGTTATAAGCGTTAAATCAGTAAATATGTTTAACCGTCAACTTTTCACATATTCATGAATATGAATAACACTATTCAAATTTAAATTGTTTGCTGTTTGACAACAAGTCAAGGAAAGAAGCAACCAGCCTGACGATAAGCGCAAGCATATGTCTTCACACTATAAACAAGAATTTTACAAGTAAGGGCGTTATAGTCGAGTATACTTGTCAATATAATAACATGCACACACGGTAGACGGTGCCACACCCTATATTTACAAAATATAATATTTATCTGACATCCCGCATTCAAATATTGTTCAAAATATCAGGAAAATCAGTCAAAAAATGTGAAATTTTCAAATTATTTGATTTCGATGATCTTTGAGGGGTTACTATCAATGAGAAGGATATTTTGAGTCTCGACGAAGTATTACATTTCATAAACTATTTTTGACTCAACGTACATGTGTTTTGCACATTAAAAAGTTATGCACCTATGTATTTATATATATATGTATATATGTATCAACATACGATAGCAAGAATAATAAACGAAAAATCAAACTGTATTCATGTTCGAAGGCATCATTAATTATTGAGTACGAGTGTTTAATTAGGATAAGTTTCATGCGATTTATTTAACTAATTTAAACTCTAAAAGACATGCATACAAAAGAGTTAGGATGAAAATAAATTAGAATAAGAGCGTATGGCACAAATATTTCATTACAAATGCCCCCATGGGGTAAACATTTTGTCATTTGTGCTTTTTTAAGTGCATTTATCATTGTTTAAAATGAAATGAAAAATGCATACTAAAAAAGCCATTCAAATTTTTAAATGCAGTGAAAAGGTATTGTTCAAAGTTAAGTAAAGTAACAGAAAAGCTGAAACTTAAGACAAAAAGCAACAAAAGGGCACCTCCATTTGACAACAAAGATCACCAAAAGCCAATAAAGCGCTTAAGTTGAGTTCAAGTGCGTCTTTTGTTTGCTGCTACTTCAATTGCACAAAAAATTATATAAGTCTGCAGACGTTTGATACTTCCAATGTATTGATGTCCATTTCAATGTGTCCTCCCCATTGAAATGTTTTTAAAAAGTTTTTATAATTGAAAAAGTTTCATCATGTTCAATTGTTCATTGAAAATCTAAATTATTCGGAATATATTTTTTTGGTTTTCGTTTTTGTTTTTGTTTTTGGTAAACATAATGATGTATTTGCTACTGTGGCGACGCTGAAGAACATGTTTGTCTGAGTCATTAAGATGTGTCATTGCGTAAACAACTGTCCATTCTATAAAATTGTGCGCGTTGGTGTTCCAACTTGTTGTTGTGGCTCTTGTGGCCGATGTTGAATAGCAGCATGTAAAGCGAGCAACAACAATAAGTGAATCATCGAACGAATCTACTTACAAATGAAAGTGTGAAGGAGAAAGAAAGAAAGTGAGCGAAACTGTGCGCAGTGCCACAAGCCACAATGGAGGGATCATTAGGTCACCATCTCGTTTATAGATGTGTGTGTATGCGGGTGTATGGATGTGTGCATGCATGTGTGTTTCAACTTTTTCACATGTGGTTTTATTGTTTATTGTTGTTACTATCACTTGTGCATTTAGTTTTGTAATTTGTGTTGTCACCATTTTTAAATGACTGGATGGAAAATTGCTAAAAATTGTCGTACTGAGCGCACATTTGTTGTTCAACATTTGTTATCCCGTGGGTCTTTTATGTTGGCTGAGTTGTTCTTGTATTGTGCATGGCACATTGCACATGCCAAAGTGAAATTAAACTGAAAATGTTTGCACTTTTCTACAATTAAAAATTTTAGTAAGTTTGAAGCATAAAAAAAGGATACTAGATAAGTTGAGTTTGTTAGAGAACAAGTTTAGAAGCGGTAATAATCGATTCTATGAGCCAAAATAATAGTACCTTTGACATGGTCTACTTAATCTAACATTGATTTTTTAATAACTCAATTTACTAACCAAAAATTAATTAATTAAATAAAAATAATTTTAAATTTCATAAAAAAATATTATTGAGCAATTGCAATCGAGAGTGCACGACCTCGAAGTACCATCTTTCTCAATTATACACACCCGTTTCAGGTCGCAATCTTTGTCATTTTTATCGGAACCTAAAAAAAAAAACGAGATTAAAGGAATTAGAATTACTTGATTAGCTTACTGATTATAAGAATCAAAATTTTCTCCGAGATCAGATTCTATCTTTTATAGTTTCCGAAATCTATAAGTTGATACAGATAGACAACAAAAGCAAATATGTCTTGTTCAATAAGGATCAAAATATGCTACTTAAACTTGTTTTACACTACGACAGCCATAAACATGGTTAACTATGTTACTACGAGCATTTTTTTTTGTAATTTCAAATGAAAGCTTTTCAAATTGTGAGACTTTCTAAATATTTAAATGAACTAAGTATTAAAATTGCAATCAAATTGAATTAGCAACAACGTCTTTGCGCTTTGAAATTATTCATGCAATTAGGCAGCAAACAAGTGAATAAATAAGCGCAAAAATAATTACAACAACATGACCGCAGACAATAAATAAACGCAAATTATTTTAGCGCTTGCGATAATTTTAAATTGCCAACGTGGTGTTTACAAAATTGAAATTTTTGGCTATGCCATGCCATGGATTTGTAATCAGTTATGCATGAAGCTTCATTTTAATTGAAAATATACTTGTTCCAACTACTATGACTAAAACAGCACGCTTTGTTGTTGGTAGCGCACAAAAAGGGCTCCAAACGCTGTGAAATAGAACGACAGAACGCTTGAATTGGCAATAACTGTTGCTTCGTGAAGGCATTTAATTAGACTGTCAATAGGGCTGCGTTGCGGGTAAGTTGAATTTTGCGCTTGCAAAGCAAAAGTATGCAAATAAGCTTAAACGTTTGGGCTAAAATATGGGCTTGCTTACTTAGAAAGTTAAACATTTTCCAACAAAGTTTATGAAATGAATTTTGCTGTGTACAGCGGCTGGCGCACATTTTCAACTTTATGAACACTATTTTTTTTAAGAGCGGATTTGAAATTTGTAGTAAACAAAGCGTGATTCCGGCAGTGTCCGTCAGTTTGCGACGTTCCCATTGAAATGCGGATGCAATTTTCTGTTTTATTTCCGGCAATTAGCCCACCTATCGACTATGGATGAATCTTTTAAGCGAAAGTGGGGATGAATTTGCGCTGAGCACTTGTGATTTTACAGTTTGTGTGCTGAGTGTGAAACGTTAAAACTTTTAGTTCCGCCAAACTATTAAACGGAAATTGAAATTGGGTAAGAACCTGTGCAAAATGACATCAAATGTTGCAACAATTTAACTCTTGAAAAGACACTCGTTCGTTAGAAACGACACTTTTTTAAATCATTCCCATTTTTTCTTCTTTTGTCACGCTTACGTTTCCTTTGGCCTCCGTGACATTTCCCGGTTTGGTTTCTTGCGCGCCAAATGTCGTGCTTTTAATATAAAATGAACCAACCCAAAATTGTGTTTCCGCACACAAAAAAAAAAAAGAAAAATAATAATAATATGAAAGCACAAAAGTTGAACAAAAGCAAGTCTACTTCCTGTGAGCATAATGTCGGCGCTGCACATTTACTGACATTCGTGCTACTTGGCAGACAACGCATTACTGTATATAATATATAAGTATGTCTATGTTTATTTTTATGCATTTGTATATATAAGTGTATATAAATGCAGCATATTTATACTCATACATATATACATATATAAATATATTTTTGTACGGCAGTTATTACGCTTTTTATTAACCTAACCCACTCATTCATGCCATAAACACGTAGTCTGGAATTATTATCTGCAGTTGAAAGTTGTCGGCTGTGCTTAGATAGTTGTCGGCGTCTGCAGTGGGCACAATTTATATTTACTTTTATGCCGTTTTATTTTATGGCAGCATTAAAATCATATTTGATTTTGATTACAATAGAAATTTATTATCTTTCATCTGTAAATAATATTTTGTTTTTGAAATAAAAATTAATCTTAGGCTGAGTTAACATTTTATTACAATTATAATATTAAAAAATCAATTTTGTTTTTTTTGGATAATCTCCTCTGTAATCTGAATATTCCTACAAAAAACCAATTTGGTAAAATATATTAACTCATATTTACAAGACGAATTGGAATCCAAACAATTGTCTTTGCTAGAGCAGCGATTACTCAACATGGTACTCAAATAAATTGTTCTTAAGTCGATTTTCGTCGAATAAATCGGAAAGCAGCACCAAAATTATCAGGAAGTACAACAACCCCGAAAAACGTTCGATTGAGTTAAATTTTTTAAAAGTCTCTATAACCGTTTTGGATATGCAATATTAATATGTTTTCATTATATTTTCAGCGAAGTCTCAGCTAAAAAATAAATTATATTTCCTATTCAAATACTTTTTAAGAGATTGGCAACAGTGGCAAACTTTCAAAATTTGTTTTTATACTCTGTACACATAGTCTATAAGGGTATATTGTGTTTGCTTGAACGAAATGTAAGTAACGCACACAAGGAGGGGAAGAGGACCCTATAAAGTATGCATATTCTTAATCAGGACGACAAGAGAAATTGATTGAGATTTATCTTTATAAACTTATATGATTGTTTTTGAAAAAAATTTAAGACAGAGTTTCCAATAAGAATATTTGGGTAAATGCTTGCAAGAGTATATAAATTTCAGCAAAGCTGAAAATAGCTCCCTTACTGTTTTTTATTTTGTACATATCAGTTTGACATCAAAAGAACCGTTGTGTCAATAAAATTATCTGCCACTAGTTGCGTTCACTTCTCATTCGGGACACGTTTAAATTTTATTTTGCTACATTGTAACTGTTCTTGCTTCTGTTGTTGTTGTCGTTGTCGTCGTACGTTAATTCGCGACTTAACTAAACTGCTTTGAGCCAAACCGAAGCAAAAGATTGTGACAACGTCATTGGCTCAGCACCACGCATAAAGATCTGAACATTTATTTTGATATCTTCGGCTTCGCTCCACTTTAATTCCTGCGGGACGTTGTTAATAATAATTGCTTACTTGGCATTGAACGTGAACCTTCATCAATTTAGGATTATTAGATGTGCCTCGGCCATGAACGGCTCGTTTAAGTTATTTGCAAGTACGGTCACGTCCTTCTTAAAGCCCACTACGCACACAAACACACATACCTTTATTTATATAGAGAAAGCTAACGCAACGAACTAATGGACCAATAGACTTTTATGCATGCTGGCTGACATTACCAATGTGACGTTGTGTGTGTGTGTGTGTGTGTGAGTGTACATAATGAAGAATGTTTGTTTAGCTGACAAGTAAAACTTTTGCACAGAAAACTTTATGCCAAAATTAAATGAGTGAAAATTAAGCACAGACATGTCTCGCAACCTAGTTTAGAATTCATTAAGAGCACGAAAATCTGATATTTGAACACGTGAACGGAGCCTTCATGTTTGCCTTTGTGCTTTTATTCGGCAAACTAATATATGCATACATAAAGCAGACACGTATCGAAGAGTAAACTTACGATAATGTACGAAGCATCAACTCTATTATTACATAATGGAGTTTTAATATTCGCTTTAAAATAAAGTGAGTTGGGCCGTCCATTGCATTTTTATTGTGAGCAACTTTTAATTAGCTACAGTTATCCGAACTTTACAAAACATTACATTACATTTTTATACCCTGTACCTTATGGTGCAAGGGTATATTAGTTTTTTGCCCATCGAAAGGTACGTAACAAGCAGAAAAAGACTTCTATACAGCCTACTACACAAAGTATGTATATATAAGAATTTATATTATTGATCAGTATCGAAGGAGAAGTTGATTAAGTCATGTCCGACTGTATGAACGCCTACATCTCGGAAACTATAATGGATAGATCCAAAATTTCTTCACAAGTCAATTTTGTTATTCATTAGGCAGATCAAGTTTATTTTGTTTACAATTCCATGACTTAAGTGGGCGGGTCAACGCCCTCAAGCAGTTCTTAAAAATTGAAGTCACAGGGTATGTCAAAGTCGAGTACTCTCGACTACAATTTCTTTCTGCTTATTTTAATTTTTTTTTAGTTTTTATTCATTGTATGCAAATAGTTGTTCTCTTTCATCGCATTTCTCCACACACAAATATGCTTTATACGCAAGTAATTTTGAGTGTAACATGTTAACCACTTAATATCTTTTAATGCAAATGAAAAGTTTACACCTGAAATTGTTCTCAAGCATTATTAAGCCAATTACATTACTATGACGTGGCATTTTTGAAGTGCTAAGGAATTCGTTGTTGAAATTAATTATTTCATTAAATTATGTAATTATTTCATTTCTCGTCCAAGCATTCATCCTTTGCACTTTTCGTTATCTTGAATGTACTCAAATTCGATAAAAGTCGAATAAAGGTGAACTTTAATAAAAAGCGCATTACGAATTCATTTTGTAAAATTGCAATAAACGAACTATAATTAAGTTTGTTTCACTATTACAGAAGTTGGCTCTTTTATGTATCAGGATGTGTTTGCGTTAAAAGCAGCCTTGAGTTGATAAATGAAAAGGAAATGTTAAAAGAAGGCAGAAAAATAATTAAATTGTGTACTTACTCAGGTAAGAATGTGCAATATTGAAGTACAAGATTGTATATTTTGTAAAACTTCGGATATGTTTGGTTTATCAGAAACTTTTCTTTGAAGTGGCGAGTCCGTGTTAAGGATTAAATTTTGACAAATGAAGTTTTACTTAACTATAACAATTTTTGCTTGCATCAAAACAAAATTGCAACACAATCGAAACTTTATGTTATCGCCGCAATACTTAATACGCAATACTTACTTACTTGAGTCATAGAGTCATTTTGTGACTCTTTGCTTTTAGCAATAAGCCATTTCAAGTAACACTTAAACTGTACTTACTTAGACTATCTTAGAATAACTTCGTCTAACTATCGTTCACAAGGATTAACATAACGACACGCGTTTCATTATTTTGTGACTGGGGTGGGCAAATCTTAATAGTTCTTTAACATTCTGAATGGGTTTACTTTGTTGACATCAAATATGAAATTCATTTTCAAAATTGGTTGTTTGAGAAATGAACTCAATCAAAATGAATTACGCTTGGACTGGCAACTATTTTTTTAAAGTCGCCCTTTTATACATAAATATATTCATACAGCATTCCTGCGGCTACGGCTTTTTGCCGTTCTTCAGTTCCAGTGGGGCTTGTCTTGCCTCATTGCAATGTATATTTTACACAATTCTCTCTTTTTGCAATAATTCTGGTTTACTTTTTGCTTACGTTTTATTGATGCAATAAACTTATTTCACTTTGATTGACAGCTTTGGGGCTTTCAAGTACATGTCGAATGATTGACGCTGAACAGGACTTTGCAATCATACGTTGAAATGGCTTTTCTTCTTCAATTAAGTTTTTATATCGAAACCAATAAAATCTCAATGTTATGAACACATAAAGCAAGGGAAAAAGGGCTGATGGTGTAAACGCATAAATGACTATTGATTTTGTTTTTTCAAAACCAACAAACATTTAATTTTTTCTGTTTTTAACTGAAACAAATAAAATGATTACTTTTGCATAACTTCATATGTTTTTAATTTACAAATTACAAGCAAAATAAATACAGAGTTTCAAGCGACATCAATCACTTTTCAATTTATCAATTCATTTTACAATCAAAATTTTACGAAATTTTATCAAAAGTCTCGAGATAATAGAAGGAAGTCTTTCCAAATGTCACTCATCATTTATGGTATATAGTTTCATTTTTCGTTTTTGGTTTTATCTCCATCTTTATATTTTTTTATTCGCTCGCTCGCTCGCAAAATGACAATCATTGACATAAAAGTGCACACGTGACCGGAATCAGTGAGAAGTAGTTGAAGTAGTGACAGAGCATTTGATTGACACCGCAATGACGACGGCGATGGGAACGGCAACGGTAACGGCAGCGGCAGCCATTTTGTGGCACAATTACCGTCGTCAACAGGCGACCAAAAGCGCTTGTTTCATGACAATTGCACACGGACAAAAACCCACACACACATACAGTCACGCATACACACAAGTAAATAGCGAAAACAACAACCTGAAAGTCATGAAAAATTTATGCCGCAGAGAATTGAATCTTTATTGTGAATGCGTGCAAAAAGCAAACATTTTTTTTATACTTTTCACTTATGTGAAATAGTATAATAACTTTGTCACGGAGTTTGTAACAGATCGAAATATTAATTTCCGACTATATAAAGTATATATATTCTTGATCAGGACGACAAGACGAGTTGATTTAGCCATGTCCGTCTGTCCGTCTGTCCGTCTGTCCGTCTGTCTGTCTGTCTGTCTGTCTGTCTGTCTGTCTGTATGTATGCAAACTAGTCCCTCAGTTTTGAAGCTATCGAGCTGAAACTTTGCACAGAGTCTTAGAATTTATTACGATGAATCATTCGTCGGAACCAGCATGATCGGATTATTGGAACAGGTAGCTCCCATACGAAAAGAAGAAGAAAAGTGAACAAAACTTGAATCGTTGTATGGAAAACTTTTTTGTTTTGTACAATAGAGTGCTGAAATTTTAAACATAGTAGTTTTACATGGTCCGACTACATGCCTGAAAGTTTCATTGAGATTGGACATCTGGAACTGGTAGCTCCCATACAAAATGAAGAAGAGGAAGAGAAGCCATATTCACGTCGTTGTATGGAAAACTTTTTTGTTTCTTAACCAATTGACTTGAAATTTTAAAGTTATGTTCTTAGGGAGGAATGAAATCTATTTTGACCAAATGTGGGCGTAACCACGCGTAGCCACGCCCACTTATAGCGAAAATTTACCCGTTGTATGGAAAACTTTTTTGTTTTTTAACCAATTGACTTGAAACTTTACAGTTATGTTCTTAGAGAGGAATGAAAACTATTTTGACCAAAAGTGGGCGTAGCCAGGCGTAGCCACGCCCACTTATAGCGAAAATTGACCCGTTGTATGGAAAACTTTTTTGTTTTTTAACCAATTGACTTGAAACTTTACAGTTATGTTCTTAGAGAGGAATGAAAACTATTTTGACCAAAAGTGGGCGTAGCCAGGCGTAGCCACGCCCACTTATAGCGAAAATTGACCCGTTGTATGGAAAACTTTTTTGTTTCTTAACCAATTGACTTGAAACTTTGCAGTTATGCTCTTAGGGAGGAATGAAAACTATTTTGATCAAAAGTGGGCGTAGCCACGCCTACTTATAGCGAAAATTGACCCGTTGTATGGAAAACTTTTTTGTTTTTTAACCAATTGACTTGAAACTTTGCAGTTATGCTCTTAGGGAGGAATGAAAACTATTTTGACCAAAAGTGGGCGTAGCCACGCCCACTTATAGCGAAAATTGACCCGTTGTATGGAAAACTTTTTTGTTTCTTAACCAATTGACTTGAAACTTTGCAGTTATGTTCTTAGGGAGGAATGAAAACTATTTTGACGAAAAGTGGGCGTAGCCACGCCCTTTTATAGCGAAAATTGACCCTTTGTATGGAAAACTTTTTTGTTTTTTAACCAATTGACTTAAAACTTTACAGTTATGTTCCTAGAGAGGAATGAAAACTATTTTGACCAAAAGTGGGCGTAGCCACGCCTACTTATAGCAAAAATTGACCCGTTGTATGGAAAACTTTTTTGTTTTTTAACCAATTGACTTGAAACTTTGCAGTTATGCTCTTAGGGAGGAATGAAAACTATTTTGATCAAAAGTGGGCATGGCCACGCCCACTTATAGCTTAACTTGACCCTTTGTATGGAAAACTTTTTGGTTTTTTAATCAATTGACTTGAAACTTTACAGTTATGTTCCTAGAGAGGAATGAAAACTATTTTGACCAAAAGTGGGCGTAGCCACGCCTACTTATAGCAAAAATTGACCCGTTGTATGGAAAA
This sequence comes from Phortica okadai, assembly GCA_034638295.1. NCBI lineage: Eukaryota > Metazoa > Arthropoda > Insecta > Diptera > Drosophilidae > Phortica > Phortica okadai. The sequence continues at coordinate 9,421,847 of CM067851.1, forward strand.
CTTTTTTGTTTTTTAACCAATTGACTTGAAACTTTACAGTTATGTTCTTAGGGAGGAATGAAAACTATTTTGACCAAATTTGGGCATGGCTACGCCCACTTATCGCAAAACTTGAACCGTTGTATGGAAAAATTTTTTGTTTTTTAACGAATTGACTTGAAACATTACAGTTATGTTGTTAGGGAGGCATGAAAACTATTCATTTAGTTTTTTTTATAGTGACACAAAGTGAAAAGTATTATAGCTTCAGCCTTGCTGAAGATAGCGTCCTTACTGGTTTTCATTCTCGTTACAAATTTATTTTTGTTGGATATTCGTTTAAGTTTTTTTTAGTTTTTGATTGTTTAAACTGTACAGAAAAAATGCTAAGAATATTAAAATGTTGAAATTATTTTCCTTATCATTGACAAGGATGTCTATGATTGATTGAGGCATAATAAATCATCGTTGGCATTGACATTTCACTACAATAAAAACTTAGCTTTTATTTTGTGAAAATAGTAAATTTAACGATGACTGATAGTGAGATAAAGATAAGCTAATTTAATTGTTATCAATGCTCCGCAAACGATTTGAGTTTTTGCAAGGATTGAAAGTAATTGAAAGAGGATTCAATTGGGCGATAAGTTAGAAGGTTGAATTTTATTCGAATTTACATTCAAGTAATTTGGTTAGTATAAAAACTCCTTTCAATCAGCCAAATTTGTTAAAGTTTTATGTGGTAAATAAAAAAGTTGCTTTGGAAATTTTAGTTTAATTTTAAAGAAAGGTAAACAAGAAGCGTACACCAATACATATATGGATAAATTTATTGACAAGGATATCATAAATTTGTTTTAAGTAAACAATGATATGTTTTGTTGACAAGCGAATTTCTTATTAATATAAATTATTTATTATGATATGTGTAAGCAATAACTTACAAATTATTATTAAAATCTAAGAAAATATGATTGACATTTGGCGTATTAGAATGTGTATTAATGGCATCTACAAACATATATATCGATTATTACTACACCTAACTTGTCGAGCATTATGCTCATTGTTATTGTTGTACAATATATTTGAAGAATGATAGTTATTTCAAATTGAATAAATACAGTTCCATATAACAAATTTTGAAAATTGTAATCATTCTTAGCACTTTGGACACAGATTCATGCTGACGTTTTAGTATGTGATTGTCTTCGATTGGACGTGCATGCTCGTAACTGCTTGATGCATTCGTAATGAAATGTCAACGTTGCAAACAACACAATTTGTCTCATGAAAATTTATAGACTGCAGTTAAAATTCATCAGCAATGAGCAACAAACAAACGAAAGCAAACAACAACATTGCCACATATGCATCTGCTCACAGTGATTGTTTGAGTGTCATGTCCTCTTCTGTATTTCGCAACCAGAGATAGAATGATGAGCTGACTGACAAACAGTCTGAGTAAGACAGACAGACAGACAGCCAGACAAACAGACATACAGACTATCGAAGGACAGACGATGTAATTTTTGCATACAAAGTCATGAAATCTGAAAATTGCCTGCTTATCTACATGAGTTCAGTGAGCAACTTTACATGTACATATGTGTGTATGAACATACACATGTCTGTGAGCATGATATCATGTATATTAATGAAATCATAATGTGTTTTTGAAAATTGCAGAATAAAATGTTTTACAAAAATTCAAGCGTTCCTTGTTCAGTTGACCTGAAAGTATGTTGCATTTGTTAATGCAAAATTAATCAAATTATTTCAAATAAAGGAGATGAGTAAAATGAAAAAGTTGTAGTTTGATGGTATTGAATGTTTTTTTCATAGCTGCTCAACTGTTTAGCTAATTAAGCAACAAATCGATGTTAATTACGTGAGTACTTTGGCATTCTTAGCAACAACGAATGGATTTTCAAATTAACATAGTCTTAAATACCGTACAACAACATTGTGTATATCCAATCATACATACATATGTATAACGTGCTCTTACGTACTATTCAAACTATATGTGTGTATATCAAAGGACTTGCTTAAAACAAATATGTGTTTTTTTCCAAAACGGATTCAAACCAAACAATACCTCTGACATAGAATTGAAAGAAAGAAAAAAGAAAGCTTTAATTAATGGTCGAAGTTGAGAGTTGCGTGACGTTATTTTCGCATTCGTCAAAAACTTTATACTCTTGCAAACGTATTAGAAATCCAGTAAGGATGCTAACTTCAGCAAGGCTGAAGCTTAGATACTCTTCACGCCATTTCTTGTGCCACGCCCATTTTTTTGACTGAATCTATTTTCTATTCATCTTATTAGCCTAAAAACCAATTTTTATTGTTTTTGCTCATTTGGGTACCGGAGATATGCAATTTATTGATTTTTGCTAGAAGTGGGCGTAACCATGCCCCTTTTTTTGGTCAAAATAGCTTTCATGCCTCCCTAAAAACATAAGTGTGAAGTTTCAAGTCAATTAAGAAACAAAAAAGTTTTCCATACAACGACGTGAATCTTGGTTCTCTTCCTCTTCTTCATTTTGTGTGGCAGGTACCATTTCCAGTTGCCCGATCCTAATGAAACTTTCAGGCATTTAGTGGGCCTACTTAAAACTACTATGTTTAAAAACAAAAAACAAAAAAGTTTTCCATACAATGATTCAAGTTTTGTTCATTTTTCTTCTTCTTTTCATATGGGGGCTACCAGTTCCAGTGGTCTCGTCATTAAGATAACTCTGAGATGTACATTTTCAGATTTTGAATGTTTTCGATTACTTTAAAACTCTTAGAGGAAATTTCAATAATAAGCCAGACTCACAAATCTGCATCTACTCGTCTTGTCGAGCTGAACAATAATTTATCTATATAATTTATATGGTTGGAAATACCATCATACATGCGTTGCAAACTTCGTGACAAAATTTATATACTCATTCGCGAAAGTATAATAATCATTGCAGAAGCATCAATTCTGCTTCAACTGTTCGGATCTATTCAGCTCTGAATGCAACTTAATTACGCAGCTCTGTTGTAAATGTTGGCATAGTGGAAATGTTCATTGACATCAAAGCTTTTCACTTTTGTAACGCTGCATTCTATTGAAAACATATGAGTATCTCAGACATGGCATCATTAATTTGAACTGAAAATCTCACTTGAAAGCTTTGCATGTAACTGACATTGGCAAAGTTAATGTTGCAAAAATTGATTTATTTTTTTGAATGTTGAAACATTTTATATCGGAATTTGCACATCGAAAATAATTTCATATCTTTATTAATGTGTAATTAACATAATTAAAATTTAATTAAAACAAATAAACGAAAAACGGAATTTATTAATAAAAATTATTGCGCCTTAACGCATATTTATTCATGCAAACACACTTATTAAATCACTTTAAAATTAAATACATAAATATGTAAATAAGAAACAAAAAACAAAAAGGGAGATATGAGCACGTTTTCAAAGTCAATTTAATTAGGCGTGAAGTGTTTGTGTTATTGAATTTAATTATACAAAATTAATTATGAAGCAACACGTTTGAATTTTCAAAATTTTAAGCAGGGGTGTTCTTTTTAAACGGATTTCGAGCTTTGTGTTCAAAAACAATATTGTTGTGCACGTATGGATATGCTGAAACACATTTAAAACAGTTCATTTATGTGTTTTTGTGAACACATTTTTATGTAAAGGTGTCAGTGTTTTGTATAAAAGGAACTGTGCATTTTGTTATGGCAAAAATCTCATAATATTTCATAAAAATAAATGTGCGAACACATGTGCGCACAGCAGATTAACGTATTTTATTAATTATGTGCAGCTTGAAAACTCACATACATCAGTTGTTTTTTCGCATAAACAATAATGCAAAGCATAAATTTGAGCATATGGCGGCAGCTTAAATTGGTAATTGTGTAAAATGTTTTAAGCATTGTAATTAATAATGTACGAGTGAAAGAATGCTTAACTTGATAAGCTGAAATGAGTTCGTATGTTGCTGAATGATATTATAATTCAACATTAGTGCCGAACGAAACTTAGCAAAAGTTAATGGTTTCTTATTGCCAAAAACAGTAACAACAAAATGTCGGCCCAAAGCACAACACATGAAAAAAAATTGCACCCAAGGCGCTTGTCAATGCTTTGGCAAATGAAATTAAAAGCGTTGAGCGCAAATGTTGGCCGTAAGTTCAAAACTAATGAACACGGCCGAAAGTTGGCCTTAATAACACAAAAACGCTCACATTCACACACCCACACCCACAACAAGTGCGTGTGTCTTATTAAATTAGAACTTTAGTTTAGAAACAGAATAGAAAAACCAGTAAGGGCGGTATAGTCGAGTATACTCGACAATATAATACCCTGCACACATGGTAGGCGGTTCCACACCCTCAATCTACAGAAACATATTGATCTGACTTTTCAAATAGTGTTCAAAATATCAAGAAAATCGGTCAAAAAATGTGCATTTTACGAAAAATTTAAGTTTGTCGGCCTCTGAGGGGTAGCCATCAAAGGGAGGGGAAGTTTGTGGTATGCAGTTTTTAAGATGTATTATCACTGAGCTTGTATACAAATTTTCAGGGTCGTACCTTTGTTAATTTTGGAGATATAGCAATTTATAGAAAATCACTGGGGGAGGGGAAATGAAAAGAAGGGGGGGATTTTGTGGTATGCAGTTTTGTAGGGCTATACATACTGAGTCTACATACCGACTTTGATGTTTTTATCTCTTTGGATGTTTGAGTTATAGCGATTTAAAAAAGTGGGTGGGGCTGGATGGGCGGGAAGGAGTGGGCGTGGCAAAAAAAAAAAATAAACTTGATCTGCTGCCGAGCATCACGAGTCTACCCTCCAAATTTCAAGTCTCTAGCTCTTACAGTTTCCGAGAACCGTTGGTGAGGACGGACGGACGGACAGACGGACAGACGGACGGACATGGCTCAATCAATTTCTCTTGTCGTCCTGATCAAGAATATATATACTTTATGGGGTCCCCCTCCCCTCCTTCTGTGCGTTACATACATTTCGCTCAAACAAACACAATATACCCTGATACACAGTATGTGTACAGGGTATAAAAACGTTAATGCTTTTCATATTAAACATTCTGTTTCACTTAAAGTGATAATATTATGGCGAAAATTTAAAGCCAATGTAAAGCTTGCCTTCTTCAAAACTTAAGCGAACGCCTTTCAAAAAGAAGAAGAGGAAGTAAAAATAGCAATAAAAAAAAGTACTACAAAAGCGAATTTTTACACAATTTCAATTGCATTGAAGTGCATTGCGTTGCACTAATTAAGCAACAAAAAGTTGCCACTTTTTTCACATTTGTACATTTTTATTCACACACTTGCAAGTACGAAAGTTTAAAATGAAATGAATAAATATAAATAAGAAAAGAAAGAATTGCCTCTTACTAAATTACGCAACAACTGAAATTTGCCTGAAGTTAAAAACTTTTAGTTCAACATTAAATAAAGTTTTCAACATTTTTCATATATTACTTGTACAGCGAAGAAATTCTCTGGAACTCTGTATGAAGTGTAAAGTTAATTAGAACACATTGATTAATTAAAAGTGCCTTATTTGTTGACTGAATGTTGACTTCTTAACTTTGCAAACTGTCGAGAGACTCATGAGTGCAACAAACAAACAATTACAGAAGCTTGGATAGAACATCAGGCAACAGACGAAACAATCATTTCAAATGACTTATAATAGTAAAGAAAAACCAGTAAGGGAGCTGTTTTCATATACTCTTGCAAGCATTTGGAAAATCCGTCTTATAGTTTTTCCTATAAGAATCTTATAAGTTTATAAAGATAAAGGGGCGTAACCCCGCCCATTTTCTAATTTTTTTAAAGAATACAATGCAATCATTCCACACTTCATTTTACCATTTTCTATCTCGTCTGGCTATAGATAAATCACATTTTTAAGTTTTTCTCTATATGGGCGGTGTGTAATATGGTCAAGGATTCTTAAAAACGCATAACTGCAAAGTTTCATCTGTTTATAGTTGAGAACAAAAAAGTTTTTCTAACAAAAACCGAATTTTTGACCGATTGTTCCTATGGGAGCTATATTCTATATTTATCTGATCTTCACCAATTTTGCAGTGTGCCTTAATTTACATCCAAGATGTTCTTGTGCAAAAATCGAGGCGATAGCTTTAAAATCAAAGAGTTTATTGAGGAAAAACCTCATTTTTGACCGATCGTTCCTATGGCAGCTATATGCTATAGTATTCCGATCAGGCTGTTTTCTACATATAAACTGCCTGCAAGGAAAAGAAAATTTTCTGCGTTAAAATTTTTTTGGTAACTTCAAAACTCTGGGAGGAGTTCGCATTGAAACAGACAGACGGACAGACAGACAGACGGACAGACAGACAGACGGACATGGCTATATGAACTCGTCTCGTCGTGCTGATCAAGAATATATATACTTTATATAGTCGGAGATGTCTCCTTCTCTGCGTTGCAAACTTCACGACAAAGTTAATATACTCTTGCAAGAGTATAAAAAATTGTTTTCTTTGAATCTAAAAATACTCTTGTGGATATTTTTCTTCCTAAAGTCAGAGTAGAGTAGAGTGAAGTAAAGTAAAGAAGTCAGTTCATTGGAAAAGTGTAAGCATTGATAACAAAGAGCGTCTGAGCTTGCATATGACGCAAAAGCCGAATAAACAACAAACTTATAACCAAATACAAACAATTTGCGAAGAAATATTCAAGCGCCGCAGGTGCATGACATTTAAGCGAGTTGCTACCACAAACAAAATCACCTTGTGCAAATACTATTTAGAACTCTGCTACATCTTGCTGTTGGTGTCCTCATAGAAGTCGCTCATTGCGGGAAAAGAAATTTCACCTTTTGTTTATTTTACACAAATTATTTACTTTGAAGGTATGACCGCTTTGTTCTCCTTTAAGAAGTGTAAAATCAAATGGCTTGCTTTCAAAAAATTACTAGAAGATTTGAAATTGTAATCATGACAATCAAATGAATTGGAACAACAAGAAAATTTAAAATACTTAGATGGTGCAAATCCCATTATAGTGAAAGCAATCAGCACAGACACAAACACATACTGCTATGGACAGAGAAATAGCGCACTTCCCAAAGGATGACAAAAAAGGGAATTATTTTTACATTTAACTTATTAAAATTGTTTCTTTGGCATAAACGTTTTCGTTTATATTAGTGTTAACAAAAAATCACCATACAGTTCACAGTTTAATGTTAGTTTAGTTATGAAACCGATAAACCCATATTTTGAGTTGGACACAGAAATATCAGACTTCCATTTCGATCGTCAACTAAGACAGTAAATGCAATTTTGCTAAATTCTTGTCTATTAGCAAAGTAATACTATTTTCTTTGCATTTAAACCGATATTTAGAATGAAAATTAGTAGATATTCTTCACTCATCACTTGAAAAGGACACTTTTACCCAAAAGGTGAAAACCGTCAAAAAAGTCAAGAATAATAATTTTTTATTAAGGGATATTGTCTAAAACGCCTTCAAACATCTGAGATCACATGTAAATATTCATAAGAGGGAAGAAACTCGTTCGTCGCCGATGCAAAGACAATAATCCACGTGAAAAAGGCAAAGGTCTGAAAAAGTATGTCTGACTTTTCAAGTCCTACTGACCAAAAAAATTAAAAATGAATGGGGAACATGACGTGAAAAGGTCAAGTCAAATTCTTATAGGTCCTCTAGGTTTTATAACTTAATGAACGATAAACTTTGAACTGTATGGTGATTTTTTGTTAATACTAATATAAATAAAAGCATTTGTGGCAGAGAAACGGTAATAAGTTGAAATATAAAAACAATGTCACTTTTGTAATTTTTTTGAAAGTGTGCTATATCTCTGACCATAGCTGTACATACTTATATACGTAAACCAACTTGCGACAAAAATCAACGTTAAGAGTTTCTAATGAATAAAGCCTTTAAAGCAAGTCGAGTTTACTAACAACTTTAGTCATGTATAAAACCCAAAAGCTGCACGCATGATGTCAGATAGCGGTTGAGATTGTTTGTGTGTTTGTGAGTGTATGTGTTGATTGTAAAATGTACTCTAATGTGTCAATAAAGTTGGACTTTTGACATTTTTTTAGAAAACTTTATTTATATGCGACATTATTGGTTATTCCCTCTTTTAAAAAAATACAAACATGTTTTTAAAGACATTTCAATGTTTTTGAAATAGATAATTTCTGATTCTAAAAAGTTTGTCTTGCGCCTTCATCGTTTAAAGAAAAAACCGGAAAAAATGAATTTGACATAAATCAATAACACAACTCCATCAATTTCACATCTTCACCATTCTAAGCCTCAATATGTACACGCTCAGATAAAAGGAAGGAAATATTATATTTTCGTTATATGCTTTCGCTCTTTTGACAAATGTGCATCCGCTCAGTTGACGATGTATGTACGCTGTGTTGGCTGGCCGTAAAGGCAATATGAAATATTCAAAAAAAAAGAATTCAAAACTTTAGTTTCGTTGCATACTCATTGCCTCTTTAACATCAAACACTTTTAAAAACATTTTTGTGTTTTCATTATTAAATCTTCTTTGAATGACTTTAAGGCATTTCATTTATTTATTTTATAAATTTGATAAAACAAATATTTTTCCTCATTTGTTCATAAGCCAAGCCAAAATATATAGTTTGAATTTATAGTTTGAATTTATTTAAATTTTATTTTGTACAAAAAAAAAAAAAAATGCAATTTCAAATTATTTTCTAGACTTTTTTGGATCATTTTATTTAACATTTTAAACTCTGAGCTTTACAAAACAGCATGAACTCAAATAACTTTTACATTGCATTGCATTATACCATTATTTTATTTCAATTTACTTGGAGTTTTAGAAAAACTTAAGTTTAACAAATCCGCCACAAAAAAATATGCAAAATAATTGTCTTTACACTCCTTTCTTCACAATGCCCATAAATGTTAAAATATCTCCCATGCTTACTTAACTTAGGATAGTAAACTACTAACGAATCCCATTCTTAAAACTTATTCAATACAATACAGAAACAGTAGATAGAAATATTTGACGCTCTGTGCCGTAAACTTGCTTAGCTATAAACTATTAAATTTCATTATAAGCATACATACACACCGATTTATCAACTATGCGCGCCATTGAAAATCAAACAAGCAGAGTGGCGCAGTGGAAGCGTGCTGGGCCCATAACCCAGAGGTCCGAGGATCGAAACCTTGCTCTGCTAACTCAAGTAATAAGTTCTAAAATTATTTTTATACTGTTTCAAATGCAAATGTTTCAAGCATGACGATAAAAAGCGTTGCAGCTTTAATAGCTTGCAACTGATTAATAAGCCGTTTAGTTGAAAACAGAGTGTTTAGCAACGTCTTACACGACTCCCTGTGGCAATGAAATTGCACAAAAAACTAATGCAATGTTAAATGCAGAACTACAACACTTGTTTTCTTTGTTTTGTGCTTTTCTTGCCATGCAACACTTCAAATGGGATTTCTACGACAACGACAGATACTTTTCGTTCGTATTCCCATTACGGTGCAAATGGAAATTAAACGAACTAAAATGAACCGAAATACAAGTTAAGAAAACTGTCTACTTTACTCAACTTGATTCCACACTGCTTTGTTCAATTCAATTCAGTTCATTTCAGTTCTACACTTAGTTGTTATTGCAATGAAGTGCAAAATGCGAAACTGTTAGGAAACCAAACTAAAAGCCAGCAACAAGCGGAGCTCACCAGAGTGGCAAGCAGTCAGAACAGTTACTTGTTGCAGCTTCATTTTATCATCTTGACACTGCGCTTTTATTAGCACTCGGGAAATTTAAGTTGACTGCTCATTGCTAATTTACTAGCAAACTCAAAAGTTTTATCAGTAAGTCGGAGGTAAAATAATAACAATGTTGAAATTTGATATAATATGAATCATCATCAAATCAAAAAAAAAAATAAAAACAAATTGTAACAAATTTTTGCTGAGCAAACACGTTCTCTTTACGAATAATCAGTGTCGAACACAATGCTGGCGACATGTCAGTTGTGTAATCGCAAAAAGAAGAAATGAAACTTATTTGAATTCAGTTTCGATTAGGAAGCTGCTGAGTAGCAACACGTCTCCATTTCTCAGCAGGTAAATTGGAATTTCAGAGTTTTCCTCTAGAAATGTCTTTCTGTTTGCGCAGAGGTCAACTTATTCAGCTTATTTCCGTTGCTTTGCGATTTTGCTTTGTTGTGCCTGTTGAGCAGAACTTATCTGCTGTTCGGCTGTTTGTTATATGAAAACGTTTATATTAAATTTCCAACAGAAATGCCTTCATTTATAAATGAAACGATATATCATGCTGACATCTTAAATATTGTTAAAAATGTCACGTTCATTTTTGTGTTGCTTACTCATTCGACTTGAATACACAACAACCTAAGCTTGCAAAGTTGCCTTGCGGATTTTCGACTATGACTATGACAGTTAATGGACCATAAGAAATTCAATTAGAGCCGTTATGTTTTTTACACAGTTGGAAATTATTTTTATTAATGATACTTAACATTTTTGTTCAAAAGGCGACATGCCAACAGGCGCGCAACTAAAATGTTGCCAAGTCAAGCGTTGCCAAAGCAAAATTTAATAAATGAGTAAATGCGTAAATGAGTAAATAAATGAAAAGAATGAACGAATGAACGAATAAATATAAAGAAAAATGTAATTTGATAAATGTACACGTAGACAGAATATGAAAGATATGATTTCATTGCTACTTGCTTGCCGCATAATTGTGAACCAACACGGTCTGACAGAACAAACTTAAAGAAACTATTAAAAAGAAAGGCAAACAATTTATCAGTCGAAAAGTGCTTATTTTTAGATCTTGATGTTCGTTGGTTTTCTTTTTTTTTCGTCCACTGTATTTGTGACGCATAAAGAGCCAAGATAGCCTCAGTCAGAACGTTCAGCAACAACCGCGTTGATTGTGCCACGTTGCTCATTTCTACTTTCATAAGTACTCAGCACGCAAGCTCGACACTCGGCACTCGACACACTGCAATGTGCATATTTGCTTGGTAAAGTCCTTATGTTGTTGATTTTTTTTTTAGTGTCTGCTGTCTTCGCTAGTTTTGTTGCCATTTTTGCCGGTGGACTTGTCGTTGTGAGTACGCTAATATTTGCGTTTCGTGCATATCAAGACTCGAAATGTGCATGCAACAAGCAGTAATGCAAATTCAACAAAACAATTGTGTATTTGTGTGTGTTACGTATAAGGTCGGGTTGGAAAAAAATTGCATTTAAATTAACAAAATTTGTTCTTTTTCTATTAAAAACCAAAAAGGGAGATATTTTCGGCTTTACCGAAACTTATATACTCTTGCAAACTTTTTTTCAATTATTCTATTTGAAAATCTTTCATATAGTTTTTCCAAAAAGATACAGAGAAATCCTACTTTTAAGTTTTACCTTTTGTGGGCAGTGACACGCCCTTATGTTCAATTCTTATGAAACTTTGGAATAAAGTCAAGGATGTATAAAAACGTGTAATGGCAAAGTTTATATTTTTATATTTAGGAACACAAAATTTTTTCTAACTAAAACTTCATTTTTGACCGATTGTTCGTATGGGAGATATATGCAAAAATAAAGGTTGTTTTTATGCAAAAATTTTCATTTTCGACTGATCATTCCTATAGCAGCTATATGATATAGTTGCCTGATCAAAATAATTCTGTGAATTTCTACGTTTTTATTTTTTCAATATCTTTGAAGACCTAGGAGGGGTTTACACTGTAACAGATAGACATACGAACATGGCTATTTGAACTCGTCTCTTCGTGCTGATGAAGATTATGTATACTTTATATAGTCGGAGATGTCTCCTTCTCTGCGTTGCAAACTGCAAGACAAAGTTAATATACTTTTTGCAAGAGTATAAAAAGTTACTTTCGATGTCATAGAGTACATGTTCTGTAATTTAATAATACGCAAGTATTTCGAATATGGAATTGTTATTTGTTTACGCTTTTACTATCTATTAATTGCATGTAAATATCTAAATATGAGCAAAAGTCACACTGTGATTTGTTTGTTTCTTTGAATTCGAAATTTATTTAACTTTTTTAATGCCTTATATCTTGTATTGGTCCATACCATATGCGGCACATTTATATTCATTAAATCAACAGATGAGTTGGAAAAGTACGTATGTATGTATGAAATTAACGACAATTTCAACGAGCATAATTTTGTGACGCATAGACCACTCTGCCATTTGCTTTAATTAGACAAATATGTAAGACTTTCACGCATTCATTACGCTATGTCCTTGCCATTTCCTTTTAAAGCTGGCGTTGACGTTGTTGTCGGTGTTGGTGTTGCCTGAAATCGTCGCCACATACGAAACAACCGCAAACGAAATGTTTGCTTTCATGATTGGATTTCGTTGTGTAAAATAGCAAAGCACGCCTTCATTAACATTGAATCAACTGCCACCCTTACAAGCCCACGCCACAAGGCACTTTGTTAACCTTTTGTCATGCCACGTAGGTTTGTATTTAAAATTAAGCATATGCGTGCACATTCAAGACAGCGAACGTGTGATAACGAAAGCAATTTAATAGTACCGCGTATGCAGTGATGAGCACCGATTGCTCAACTATCTTTGAAATGCCTTAGGCAAAAGTTTGTGTAATATTTAAGCACTTTAAACAACTAAATTTGCGCATTGAGTCTTAATTGTTTAATGAAACAGCTTCAGTGAAGCATCGTTTTTTGTCCTTGTCACTGAAATTTTTAGTATTTGTCGCAGCGAACTGGAACAACTCTGCATTCGCTCAACAGTCACGTTGCGGTGACAGCGAACCTGACCGAAATTTGGCTCCTGACTTGCAAGCAACATAAAAAACGTGGCTTAAAAAACATTAACCGCCCTTCACATACTGATTTAATGCAGCATAATGTCGTCGAGAAAAGCGACAGCGTGCGAGAGCGTTTGAGCTCATGTTCGTGGAGCTTAGCAGATTTAAATGGCATGGATAAAGTTATGGTTTTTTATGTTGCATGTGCAAAAAAACAAATTAAAAATAGTTTATCATGATTCCTTTTTATGATTATTTATATGTATTTTGAATTTCGTAAATAAAAATGTCATTTGAAACTTCATTTCACGCGAGAATTGATTTAAATTTTCGAATTTTTGTATTCATTCATTTATTCCTGTTTACGATTAAAATTTATGATTTTAATTTAAAATCAGTAACTAAGCTATTTTCAGCTGGCCGAAACTTTTATACTACTTATTTATTTTTTTTTATATATAAAAACAATTTTAATAAATAAATCAAATATGCTTTCCTAGTGAGATAATTGTATAATATTCACGTGCATGCAATACCAAGAAGTTTAACGCAAAAATATGTTTGTGTGTCGATAATCTGAGATGCATAAATGTGCAGAATATGAAATTATATTTGCATGAGCAAGTCATAGTCGAGCTATTTCAGTTTCATCACATCTCGAAAATCGGAGTTAATTATTCAATGAAGTCTTCAAATAGTCATCTAAAGCACTAAGGTTATTGAAAATGTTTTTGAACTTTTTATTACTTTTTTAAGTATAGTTTGCTTTTCAGCTTTTACTTCAACCGCACGAAGTCGGTGGCGGTTGACATTCAATCAGAGCCATCGATCATTCAATACTCAAACAATTATTGAAACTGCAGACAAACTTCACTTCCAATGCAAATACAAATTTCTTCAATAGTTTATTATTTTGCTTTCATTTTGATGACTGCAAATTGAATTTTCTGCTCATCGATGTAAGCAGCAACGAAACAAAACCAACAACAGACCCAATTGAAGTTAGCAACAAAACAAGAAGGCAAACAAACAAATAAACCAACAATCAGCACAAGAATTCGCATCAACGAAAATGAAATTTTAATGGCGGAAAATTGTATTTGCGCTGTTGGAAATAATGTCGGTTCGTATAGCTTGCTGGCAATAAGCTTATTGTTGTTTGATTTAAATAATAGAGTGCACTTAATAAATAATTTTATGTAATATTTACTTGTTTTGGTTAGTATTTATACAAATTGTCTTTTGGGACTTGAACTTTTCTAAAACCAAAAATACAAACAGATTAAATAAAAAATTTAAGAGAATTAAAATGTTTGCTTTTTATTTTTGTGTAATAAAAAATTTGTCTGTTTCCTTTGCTTGGGACCGACTTTGAGCAATGCATTCAAACTTCAAATCAATAAAACCTTTAACAAAAAACAAATTCTTAGTCAAACTTTTTTTTTTTTTTTTTTGTTTGCTTCAATATCTTACTTTACATTGTATTCTGGTACTCAGAAATCTTTTTCAAACAAGATATATAAATATAACAATTCAATATTCTATACTTCACGTTCATCCAACATTTAACATTACTTTTTTCTGAAAAGAGAAATCTTTCATTGTACAAACGATAAGTAAATATTGTAGCAAACTAAACCTTCAAAGTAGTCAGACTGTTGTGTATGCAGAGGAACTATCGTACATAAAAGAACGATGACTTTTGTCAAATTTGTAATTTCATATTTTTATTGATTTTCAATGATTACTTTTTGTTGAAACGCACAATGCTAACACACAACAATCCAATATGTGTGCAGAGCATGCGATTGTGCAGATTCGTTAGATATATTCAGTGAACTGCAAAGATTTAATACTTCAATTAAGAACTTTTTTCGCTTCAATGAAAATATAATCAAATCAAGCTTTTTTTTGTTCTTTTCCTAGCTAACGCTTAAAAATGATAATGCCAAATCTTTAATCTAACATGGCGCAGCTTTTATTGTTATTGTTTTGCCAATCGTTGAAAATGAGAAGAAAGAAGAAGAAGAACGGGGAAAACCAACAATTTGGCCAAGTGGCAATTGAAACTGCAGGCGAGCTTACAACAAATGTTGCTACCAAAAGTGCATTCATGCATTTTAATTGCCGTTCAGTTCAGGCATTTTCTTCGCCTTTGTTTTGTCGCCTGTTGTTTGTTTTTGTCAAACACCTTTTTTTTCATCTCTTATTTTTTTTCATTTGTTCTTGTTATATTTCTTTCTTTTGTTCTATTTTTCTTAAAATACTTAAACCATTTGCAAACGTCCTACGGGTTGCTTGTTTTCATGAATTTTCGCTTATGCAGAACATAAACAAACTCATGCCAGCGTGGAACAAAGCAAGAGCAAAAGTAACGAATACTTTTCATTGTCCACTGTTGTTACTGTAAGTCGCATGCTGGCCAAAAAGTATCCAAATATTTACTGCAATTGTGTACAACATAAACAAATTTTAACTCATTAAATTTGCCAACTGTGTTTTGTTATTACTTTACTGTTGCTGTTATCGTGGCTTGTCTTTTTTCGTTGTTTGTTTATATTTATTTTACTACAATGCACTTGTACTTGTACGCACATATGCACGTACGTGATACATGCATACATACACAGATATTTATTTTACTTAATTGAATTTGCCAACTCACTGAAATTAATTTCCAACATACAAAGTTGTTGAAACCCTTTGAGAATTCTCTAAATTGTGTACATTTTCATGCATCATGTGCCGGCTTATTTACTTTGCGTGTCTGTAATGTGTGTGTGTGTGAGTATATGAAACTATTTTTGATAACTGACCGAAAGTTGTGTTTAGTTGTTATGCCGTTTTAACGAAAATATATGTTTTTATTAGTCTTTATTAGATCAAAGAAAGTATTTTTTTGAGTAAAAAAAATCGGCTTTTCCAAAACTTGAATACGTTTACAATCATTGTTAAAATGTACACCAACAAGTACATGAAGGGAAACCAGTTTAACAACCGATTTTTCTAGTATCGAAAATATATCCTTTTGAAAAAGCCGGAGGTGCTGGTTGGGCTGAAAGAAGTGTGTGTGGCACAAAACATGATCTACTGCCGAACTTCACAAGTCTACCCATCAAATGTCAAGACTCTAGCTCTTCTATTTAACGAACGTCATTTGAGAGAACGCACTTATTATATTTAATTTCATTTATTACAATTATTTAACATTCTTTTTCATGATATATGTATGTATGAGTTTATTGGAAGCACATGAAGTTTACTAAAAACGAAATTTGGTATTTAGTTGTATCTTAATTCATTCATTTGATGTACTTTCACAAAACAACAATGAAATTGAATAGTTTGTTTTTCTAATTACTAATTAGACAACAAATTTGAATACTAATCAAGCAAGCATAGTAAAAAGAAAATACACAAAAGGCAAAAAGGAACCGTTATTTAATACAAAAGTTTCAATTGAATTAAAGTTGATTGAGCGAATGAGAATGTTGCCATTCGGTGAACTTAATGCCAACACTAATTGCAGATACTGAAATGATGTAATGCAATAAGCAGGTTAAGGCAAGCTGGCAGTCCAACGCCGAAGATGCTTAATTAAACCAAACGAAGCAACAATTGAAGCATTCACTGAAATACATTAACACTCAAGTTGATATGAGTGCGTGTGTGTGTGCGAGTGCGTTTGTATGGGAGTGTGCGTGCGTGTGCGTGTGCGTGTGCGTACGTGAGATTCGCATGTATCGCAGCGCGGTTTAATTTCGATGCTGCTCACGTCTGCATTTTCATTGCAGAAGACTTCAAACGAAATGTCTGGTTTTATTTTTTTTTGGTTTTTGCTTTTTGTGCTTGGCGATGTCGATGGTGTTGATTGTGTTTGTATTTGTGTTTGTGTAGTTGTTGTTGATGCCGATGCCGATGCCGATGTTCATGTTAATGTTGGTTTTGTTGTTGCTTTTTTGAGGCATACGCACCGAATTGCCTTTATGCGAAACGGAAATTTTCATTAATGCAGCACCTGTCATTCAGGCGTGCAGTCATCAGCGTATGTGCATATGCGTTGGTGTGTTAATGTGAAAATTAAAATGAGCCGTGCAATGGTCTGTCATGTATCAACACCCTTTTGCTCATCAGCATCGATAGCAAACTTACACTAATGCTCTTTGAGTCATTTGCTGTCTTTGCAATACAAAATGCCAATGAAAATGGAAATGAAAATCAGCGAGAAAATCACTTGAAAATCATGCCACAAGGCAAAAATGTGTATAAAAATAACGTGAATTACATGCAATGCGCTTCATTTGTTTCAATTGCTGAAATTACGAAACGAAATGGCAGCACTGTTGTTTGGTGGTTGAAAATGCAGTTTAAATGCGTACTTGAATATATCATTTGAGGCATGTTGCAATACCGACAACAACAACTACAACAACAAGAACAAAAATTGTATTGTTGCAGCAAAGGAAGTAAATAACAACGATGGCAGCAAATAAGCCGAAAAATAAACAGAAACCAAGTTAAACAAATAACAGTAAATAACAACGACAACAATAACACTAACACTAACAACAGCAACAATGACAATGCACCAACAACAAGCGCCTGCAAGGATACAACTTTGAACACGCAGTCTGTGCACTAATCGTGTCTGCATTGGTTTATTTGTACGTTCGTGTTAGTGTGTTTTGTATCCATGTTGCCTATTTGTCTGTCAGTCTGTCTGTCTGTTTATCCACCATTATATACATAACGATACATGTGTGTATGTGTGTGTATCTTAGTTCATTTTATAGCCATCCAAATGGGTCAATGGAACTGTACTTTACTAAAGCCATGCTTTGGCCAGACAATCAGCCAAAAGTTTGGACAGCCAGTCTGGAATTGTAATCGTCGTAAAACAAGACTACAATGCAAATAAATTTCTTTTGCTGTCATATAAATTTTGTCAAAACACCATTTGCCACTTACTTGACTCAAGTTAAGCGCGCATATTTTAAATTTACTCGCTTGTGTACTTGTATTCAATTTAAATAAGTGTGCAGTTTGTGGGACAGAAAGTTCAAATAGTGCTTGCAATTATATTCAATAACCAAAAATTATTATATTATGAAAAAAGAAGCACAAAGGGGTTGAAAAAAAATTAAATAAACTAACTTTATACTTAAGAAGAACCAAAAAATCAATAAGAAAACTATTAGAAAAAACCTCATTTTTGACAGAACCCTTCCAATATATATACATGCGTACAAACATGGATACATACATTTTTCCTGCATTTAACTTCAAAACCCTGTGAGATGACCATAAGCACATGAACCCGTAGTGCTAATTAAATCTGAATCTATGTATATACTTCATATAGTTTAGTATAAAGAGACATTTTCTGTAATGCCAACTTCAAAAATGAGATACTTTTTTGCAACAGTATACAAAAAAAAAAAAAAAACAAATCGAAACGATTTTGCTTTGTCATAAATCTAAAATTAAAATTTTTCAAAAAAAAAAATTTGCTACTTCGCTGCATCTCGTTAATTACCAACACAATTTAAAATATTCGTATGACAATTCATCAGCTTCATTTACCACTTTATTAGAATGGAACTCCAACTTAATTAATAATAAACAATTTCATTCCATTGTATTTTACAAGTTTGAGGAATTTATGCTCAAAGGCATGACGCAATGAAATCAAAAAGCAGTTGAAAACTTTTCGTCGAGCTTTATTGTTACGTTCAATCTATTTGCCATAAATATGCGATTGTGCGTATGAGTGTGCGTGTATAAAGTGTTGGCTGCTGTAACCGCTTCGAGCGTGTTTCGAGCTTCTTGATTGTTTAGATGCCAACAAAACTTTTTGAATATTTTGCTAGAGTTGAGCAAGTTTGAATTTGACTTAACTGTGCTAAGTTGACAGGCGAAAATCGCTGAAAATCCGCTTTTATTTATTGGCCATCTTAGTGAGTTGTTAAGCTATTTTGGCAGCACAAATCGCGTTTTGCCAGTATGTAAATGATGAGTTTTCGTAACATTTAAGCTCTTCATTTTATAATGCTTTACAATGTTTGAATTTGTAAAGTTTTTAAGTGATAACAACTTCCAGTTGACTTTGCCACTACACAAATTATTCATTAACACACAAATCGTTTCATGCATTCACGACTATTGCCATCATTGGTTAAGAAAGCCTTAGCAAATGTGTAAGTTAATGCCATCAAAACAGTATAAATCAAATTATAAATAAACAACAAAGAAGCATACAGTCGAACGTAAAATAAATTCCTAGAAATGAAATAAATATGTCGAATTTTGTTGCTCCTGATGTATCTAACTGTCATAATAAAATCAACTAACCCTTGGATGTCGATCACAAAATGTAACATAAACAATTATTTTGACTAAAAACGAAATTTATTACTTGTCAAACTAATCTGTGAAGTTATTTGTTTTAACACTTGAAGCTTTGAACGTCACTCAGTAGAATATAATCAGATTAGTGTGTAAAGACAGCTTGAATAATATTTTGTAGGCAACATTAATCTTCTTTAGAGAACTTACATGTAAAATTTGTATTGCATTTGTTGTCGAAATTTTGCTGCACATAAAAGTTTTTGTTAGAAAGGTAAAAGAAGAATATTATTTGCACAAGTTCATATGCAAGCTAAATGCATTTGTGAATTATGCATACTTTGCCAGACACATTGCCAAATGCATTTCAATTATTAAAGTTTCTCTTTTCAAATGGAAACTCTAAAAACAACTTCAGTGTGTAACTTAAATGCTGAAAAAGGTTTAATTAAATCTGTTGCTGCAAATGAATTCGACTTAATTTAAGCCATTTGGTTTCAAATAAGTCAAAAACATTTTGAAATAATTAAAAATCTTTTACACGCTTTTCTAATTATTTGACCAAACACAATTTCAAACATTTGCAGCTTCATTATTCAAACAAGCCACAACAAAGCGGTTGAATTATAAGCAAATTTGTTTTTGTTGGTTTCGCGGTCAACAAATTTGTGCAGTTCGCGCATAAAATTTATCCGAAAATATTTTACACACAAACCAAATAAGCAACCGTTATTTAAAAATGCAATGTTGCTTGATACAAAAAATAAAAATATAATTTATTCTGCCCAAAAAAAAAAAAAAAACAATAATAGTAACTACAAATTGAATAAATTTGTCGATAAGCAGTCAATAATAAACTGGCCTAAGCACTGCTAAGCACATGCACACATAGACACACACACAATTTCACGACTCAACAAGTTCTACTGAGTCGCAAAATCATTTTCAACAAGTTTATTTAATACACTTTATAATAAAACTCTACATAAAATAATATAAGAAACTATTTGAAGCAACATATTCATGCAAATTTTATTGCCTTTGGCGTATTCAAGCGTCTAAAAGTGACCTTTACACACAGACTCAGACAAACACACACAAACGCACAAACATAAAAAAAAGAAAAAAAAAAAAAGCTCTTTGGCTTTGCCTTTTGGCAGTATAATTTTAAAGTAACCAAGCAACATATTTATGTTTAGGATGCTTACTCAAATGACATCCTGCCACATTTTCCGCTTATTTTGCACATCATGTGTGTGTTTGTTAATATGTTTGCACAAGTACAACATAAACACACACTCACTTGAACATCCACACCCACAGCCCAGCCATGTATGTACATATGCTTATATTCATGTGTATGCAAATCGTTGTTGTTGATGGTCGCGTTTTAACGCATTCCAAACAACAGCTGCTCGACAATGTACGCCCGATTCCGAAAGCACGTATTATTTAAATTTCAGCTCATTCCATTGCAATTGCTTTTATTTTTTTTTTAGATACGATGTGAATTTATTTGCAGTTTAACATTATATATACGAGATGTCTATGACTTCTATTTGGATTTAATGAGCCATTAACCACACAAAAAATACATTGCATACCCTAGGGGGCAACAAGCAACATTAAATTATCAAATTGAAAATTACAATTACATTTTCTAAGACAATCGTGCAATGAATTACAAATTATAATAAGCAATTATTATTATTTCATAAATAAATTATTTGTTTTTCTTTTGAAATTTAATTGTTTTACCATTATAATTAAAATTTTAAATGTCAAAGACAGTAAAACAAAAAGAGACAACACACTGCACACAAGTATTGAACAAATACAGACGAGCACGCATCTAAAATCCCTACTTAAAGTTTCTAAAGGGTTTTTTTTTTTTCAATTCAAGCACAGATATAATTATTTTTTATTTATTTTTTTTGTAATAACAATGAACTTTTAATTTGTAACTTAAATTAATTGTAATTACAATTTAAAAATAATATTAGATAAAAAATATAGATGCATGTACATGATCAGAATAAATAATAATAAAATATAACAGATAAGAAATAAGCATAATATAAAATATAAATCTCATCTGCAAATTACACACTTTTCTGAAAGTGGGAAAGTTTACATATTAGTCAATCAATCAAATGGGCGAAAACAATAACATCCGATGATTAAACATCAGTCGCGTAACTTTGAGAAAAGAGAAGTTGCTTTTATAGATCATAGTGTATTTTGGGTTACATCTACGAATCGTAAAATCATTTAAAAAAAAAATGGTATGAATTCATTAAATGAAATTTAAATTTATAAAATTCTGTTTATTAAAACGAGTATAAACGTTTATCAATCGTTAATTTTGGTCTAGAGACATAGCCAGAACAACACAAAACGATAGCGTTTTTTAAAAGAATATTTTTTTGCTGAAAATAAGGGCTTTTTAATCTTTAACATTTGATGTAGTTATAGTTTTCAAAGTTTTTAACTTTCAAGAACCAAAATATTACAAATTATCTGTCACCATTTCTGTTTCGTTGTTTTTGTTACACATTTTTATTTAATCTACAATTTCTATTGGGTTAAGGGCGCCTTGAGCCGGGAGGCCAGTGGCACTTTGCATTACGCCACTGATTTCAATAATTCGGCAATGTTGTAATGCCTTTTGCAGCCCTTATACTCTTAATTTCTAACAATGCTTTCTGCACAACTTGAAAAGAGTTTGCAGTCGAAAGAGTAAATTAGAAAGTCTCTTTAAAAACTCAAAACATTTGGCTGCGTTTCTAAGAGTTTTTGATTGCAGATTTAAAATATTAAAAAGTTCAATTAATATAAAAATAAATTATGTTTCAAAGACAAACAAATTTAACCACAATCATATTGAAAGGGTCAACAAATTGAATTAACCTCAAACTAACGAGTATTCTTTAAAAGGATTGTTACTGGCGTTAAAATTAGAACTCATCAAAAACACACACATGCACAGATCAAGTTAATTAAATGGTCATAAATTGCCAACTGCAATAAAACAGTCCGGGCATTACATTATATTCGTATGTGTGTCTATGTGTGTGTGTGTGTGTGTGAACAATTGTTCTACTTTACAAAGGTCTCACAGTGCGTATTTGCTTATTATCAATCCAGGCATTTTCCAATTGAACGCTCACTGCTGCATTATTATTTGAACAATTGCATGCATAATGCTCATTAGCCTAATTGCTTGGCTACAGGCGAATCCTTACCGTTTCAAAGGATGATCGAACCGCAAATAAGCTTAGTTCAAATCAAACAAACAAAGCAAATATCCAACAATCAACTTATTTATAGACAAATTTATGTATGTATGTACTCACACAATATGAGTGATTTTCAATTTAGATTTACAATTGCTTGCAAGCACAAATATTTTATCTTAAATAGTGAACTTGAAGCAAAAACGCACATATGTATAAGACTTGTTAGAAGGTACACTCATACACATATGTATAGAAAATCCAAGAGTGGCAATGTCGTTATTTTTTGTTGCAAAATAAAATCTCAAAAGAGAAAATTACATTTTGTATGATTTGCACATGACAATCGAAATGTGCAACTTTTCACAGAATTTATTTCACCTGCGAGTGCGTTTTACTTTGTGTATGGCTGTGTGTTGTGTAGGTCTGTGAATTTTGTCACATCATACAATATTTGTGTGACTTTGCCTGAAGCCGTCGCGGTGAATGCAACTGACAAGTTTATAGAATTTTCAAAGTTGAGGTTGCGATACATAATACAATTTACTCCTTCAAGTTATGTTCCAATTGAGAAAATAACAAGAAATAAAACAGCGCAATCTGAAAGGTGCACGCACGTTTCAATTCATATTAAAGTGACACTGACTGACACGAAAAGCCAAAAAGTTATATTCGTTGAAATAGAAATATACTTTCGTTAAATACTTACCAAAAATAAACGTGAACATGTGTTATATATTTAAATTTAATTTGTTATATGTATGTACATTGTATATAACATACTATTTATATTTAAAGTGACGATGAAATGATTTCGAAGCTTATCGCACTCTTAGTAGAATACTCACTACATACTTACTTATATGTAAGTTGACCCTTGGCGCAAGTTGAAAGCATCAAGCATCGCATAATTGATATTAATCTGACACAAACCGAACAATTTCATTCACTTCGAAGCATAAAATAAATTTGTTATGCAATTTTTCCTTTGGGATTTTCGATAAAACTTTTCTATGCTTTGTTCTACATGTGTAAATAAGTGTGTATCGTATATGTGTATGTGCGTGTCAGTAATGCATAACATTAGTAATGTTAATCAGTTCGAGCATCTTTGGAAAGAAACTTGAAACCAACTTTCAATTTTGTTTAGCGAAATTGATGCAAAATTAAGTTTACCCAACGAAATAACAAAAAAAAAATTTTAATTTTTTGTAGTTTTATTAAAGAAAAAAATTTATTATCTTTGAGTTTATGAATACTGCCGCATGCCGCAATATTCGAAATAAACACAGACCACAAATCACATATGTGCATAAATCTAGACATCACAAGGCTTTCATTTTGACACACACAAGCACACACTTTCTTTATTATCATAGAGTGTTTGTAGGCTGCAAGGCTTTGTTTCTTGCTGCGCAATGAATAATTATGCAAATGGGTCAAGTAGTGGTCGAAGCAACCACCAGCATTGTTTCAACAACAAAACAAAAACGAACGACAAAAGATGCTTTAACTCCTCGAACAGCATGCGGCAAAAGGCAATTGGCTAACATTGCTTACGTAGCAATTGTGTTTTGTTTCTTCTTTTTTTTGTTTTTTTTTTGCAACATGATTTTGATGCAAGTTGCCTAAAATACGTTAAATGCCGCATAACAGCGCAGTCGAGTGGCATCATTGTTCTTGTTTAACTTTGCTAACTTCATGGGACGTACAGACTATCTCGCTTACTCGTTCATCATCCAAATCACACTCGTGGCTGCTCGCCACACTTTTTCACACTCTCGCTTGTATCGCTCAGTTTTTGGTTATTATTTTCATTTGCCTCAGTGCAAAATCATTTTCGAAACTTGTGAAAAACTTTTAAACTTCAACTTTTTCAAGACCTTCGACGTTCTTCACCTCATGCATTTAGCCAACGAATCGAAGCGGCAGCAAGTATTTGTAATTGCAGACGAACTGAAGCAGCAGTCGCCGCGTCCTCGAGAGTTGACTTCAGTTTTTGAGTTATTTATTTTCGTAAAAAACTTTTTTGAACTTGTATATTTTTTTTTTTTTTTAACTTTTTATTTTGTTCTTTGTACTTGTTATGTATTTTTGTTTTGTTTACTCAATGCCTGCAAAGTTTTTGTATACGAAATGTGTTAATCTAATCGTCTGCATCCTTATAAATCAAATTGTGTTTTAACTATTTATTTATAGGACCCAAATTCGAGTATCTTTTAGCAACATCTGTTGCCCGAGGCCATTTCGTAGACCAACTGGAAACATAAATAACTTTTGACAAAAATTCACTGACATCTTTCGAAATTAAGTTCGAATTGTCATTCGCAAATGTTACGTGCTGCA
Organism: Phortica okadai; assembly: GCA_034638295.1. Lineage (NCBI taxonomy): Eukaryota > Metazoa > Arthropoda > Insecta > Diptera > Drosophilidae > Phortica > Phortica okadai. Next base: position 9,446,648 of record CM067851.1, read on the forward strand.
CTTGGTCATTTGTTTAACTTGTGCGGCTCAATTGAAAGCATGGAATCCATTTGCATGTATATTTTTAATAAAACTTATATCGATATATTTATCTTCATGCTGATTCATAGTATGGATTTTTGTACACAAATATCGAACCAGACATTCGAATTCAGTACTTAAAGATACACTTTGATTTGCAAAAGTCATGAAGGTCTTTGTTCAAAATAGATTTAACTCAGGACATGTGCACACACAAAAAATGCAGAATCATCAAATGCAGAAAATTGCGCTTGTATATAATTGTATTTAATTTCAATTGCAATGCTGACTGCTTAAATCAGAAATCAATCGATTAAATCAATGTGATTATTGCATAATAAATGTGAGTGTATATAAGGTAGTGCTGATCCAATTTCAGGTGCAGAATTAAGTAGAAGTTGTCGAGTGTGTATTAAAAACTCTTTGAAATTGTCGAAACAATGTTTTTTGACATTCCATTGATTGGGGCGAGCGTGAAAATTTTGCGTTTTTGGTCGCTGCTCTACGAACATAACATGCGTCGTTATGTTTGTCTGTCGCTGTCAACATTTTTGGTTTTCACGCAGGTTATTTATATGTTTTGCACCGCCGAGGGTATCGTTGGCGTGATAAGAAACTCTTATATGCTCGTCCTATGGTTCAACACTATACTGCGTGCCTGTTTGCTGGTCTACGATGGCGCAAAATATGAGAGTTTTATAGCCGATTTACGCACTTATTACAATGAATTGAAGGTGAGTTTATTTGTGCTTTGAATAAGAAATTTTTAAACTAATAGCACAATTTATCTGTTTGCAGAAATCGAAGGATTTTTATATACAAAATCTGCTTTTAGAAACAAATAACAAAGGTCACAAAATGGCGCGCGGCAACCTTTTTCTTGGTCTACTCAGCTGCATCGGTTTCGGTTGTTATCCACTCTTTACAGCGGAGCGAGGTTTGAAAATGCAAGTTGCTTTTTATTTGTTGGGAATTATTATATTTCTCTTTGTTGTTGTTGCAGTATTGCCCTTTGGCAGCATGATACCCGGCATTGATGAGTACAGCTCACCTTACTATCAGATTTTGTACGTCTATCAAATGCTTATTACGCCGATGGGTTGTTGCATGTACATACCGTACACAAGCCTCATTGTTGCTTTCATTATGTTTGGCATTGTGATGTGCAAGGCTCTGCAACATCGTCTAGGAAAATTGAAAGGCAGTCGTCTAACAAAAGACCACATCAGAAGTGAAATAGTCGAATGCATTAAACAACAAGTTGCCATTATCAAGTATGTATTTCAGTGCTTCGTTACATGCCCAAACCAATTTTTTTTTTTTTATTAAATTTTCAGTTATATAACGGCTCTCAATCAATTGACGACTTATATATTTCTATTGGAGTTTCTGGCCGTCGGTGCGCTGCTCTGTGCTTTACTCTTTTTGCTTAATTTTGTGAGAAATCAAAAAAATTTATATATCTATGTATCTATACACATTTCATTGTTGTTCCACAGATCGATTCCAATGTACAAATGGTCATTGTATGTGCTTATATAACGATGATTTTGGCACAGATCTTTGCCTTGTACTGGTATGCCAATGAGTTAAGAGAGCAGGTGAGTTTGAATTTTGCTATCAAAAACATAGTATATGAATTTATCTTCTTGCAGTGCTTGGGCGTTGCGGTCGCAGCCTATGAAACCGATTGGTTTACGTTTGAGGTGCCGATGCAAAAACACATACTATTGATAATGTTGAGAGCACAAAGGCCTTGCTCGGTAAGATTTATCTATGTGGAGGTCTTAATTTATTTATATATAATGTATATTTTTCTATTACTTTTGAAGATTACAATTGGCAACATACGACCAATGACTCTGGAACTTTTTCAGAACCTCTTGAATGCTTCATACACTTATTTCACGGTGCTCAAACGCGTCTATGCATAAATAATTAAAAACAACAATTTCTTTTTGTTAGCATTAATCACTCAAGTCGTTGAGGTATAACAAAGAAATGTTAGAATTTTCTATATAAACTTAATCACAAGTGCAAACGAATGCCCAGGCACAATAGATTAGAGAAGCAAGTAGACAAAATGTGAGAAAGTAGCAAACCAAAACGAAGTAACTTCACTTCAATTTCATTTATTAAAGAAATAATTCACTTAATTATTTTCAAATGTATTAATTTTACTCGTCGAAACATAACGCTATAAAGTATCAATATCCCAGCATAGGTAGGAAGTCGTAAACTTCCTGCACCGAACATAGGTTGATGTATTCCGGATTTGTGCCACTTCGGCAATCAGTGGCAGGCATGTCGCCACTTCTATAAACTGGCGTGTTGACATCATTGCCGCGCACAAAGTTGCATGTCATATATTGATGGGTGCTGACCACCTGATGCCCGGACTCGTCCGAGACATTGCGCGTCTGGCGCAGCACGCCGCAACCGACATGTGTCGACGAATCGCGCACAAGTTGTGTAAAATAGGCAATGCATTTGCTATATGATAAATAAAAAAGTCTAATTTAGCTTGGATTTTTTTATGGTAAAAGATATAATGCGTTGTAGTTCAAATACCTGTTCAATGGCGGACTGTAAGCGATAATGTCACGCATGCTGCACTCCTTGTACTCAGCGAACATTTGATCAAGTGTCGCCTTTATCACCTCGTCTTCGCTATGGTACTCGCCCTTGCCCTGCCAGCCGCCCTCGGCAACCACCTGCGCAACATTGCGAAATTTCTCACTATTGCGACAATGATCATTGACCAATGCACAACGCTTCACATTCAACTCTGCGAAGCTGGCCAGCTCTGCGTCCCATTGTAGTGTAGCCATGCGCGTAGCCGGACTGAAACCATAGAGATCACCGCGTGCAATACGATCACGATATTCATTGAGATCTGCTAAAATCATGTCCCGACGTTCCTTTGTTATGCGCACAATGCGCGCATCATTGCTGCAACTCTCGTCCAAATTCTGTGTATTTTCGGTTTAAATAATTTTCAACAAACGTCAATCTGTGTGAGAAATACTTACGCCAAAGTTATTGCACGCAATGTGCTTCTCCGGGCCAGGACACAGCGCAGGATCACAGTAGTCGAAGGATCGCGCCTGTTGCCAGCAGAGTGCGGCTACAATGAGCAGGGGCCACGCAACGGTCAACATATTGAGGCCTTGGTATATAATAAAACTGTCAGCGGCGAACAGCGTGTGCTGCGCCTCTTTATAGAATTTCAATGCGTGCATGAATTTTATTGCTCACTCAATTGATTTGTCAACGGTCGCGTCGTTAATCAAATTACACATTGCCAACCGCAGACGTGAAATTCATTTAGCAAGACTCACTTATTTACCTATAAGTAAGAAAGCACAAAAACTTATCGCAGCAATAATAACGCGTACCTTTTACAAGACAAGCGCACAATTAGTTTATTCAAAAAAGAATATTGTAAAAAATATTATATTTCAGTTAAAAAGTGCCGGTTGCAAGGAGTTCGGTTGCACGGGCTCACTTTCGCTACATAGATACTCAAATTTTCGACTCATACCCGTTTGGCAGCCAGAACCGGGCTTATCTGATATCTCGTACGGCAATAACTCATCGACATTGCCGCGCGAAAAGTTACAGATCAGGTTAACGAAAAGGCCGCGCGTCTCCGTTAATTGGCGGACTAACACTGAGCAACCCACGGCGTCAGCATGATCCTGTATAAGCGGAATGTAATGGCCAACGCATTGCCTTCAAAATAATAATTATGTAATAGGAAAAAAAACTTATCTTTATCCAGTCGGTTGTTTGGTAACTCACCCCGCTGCTGTAGATATAATGTGGTGATTTTCATCCATTCGACAACCCTTCAAGTCAACGAACCACTTGTCAATCATATCATTCACTAAGAATTCAGCATCAAGTTCATTCTTATCGGTCGTGCCGGATATCTGACTCGTCGCAACATAGTTATATCTTTTAGTATTACTGCAATATTGCATTGTTATATTGCAGCGTTTATTCAAGTAGGTGGCCAACTGCGCCAAATGTCTGTCCCATTTCATGAGAGGCATATGTGCTGCTGCGCTCAGATTCGCAAAACCGCTGGCGACATAGTTCCGGAACGTGTTCAGGTGCAGCAATATTTCGATTCGTAGTGCGCCATTGACAGGGAGTATATGGTTACTCAGGCCACACTCCCTCGCAAATTTGAACTTTGAGTACGAAAAAATATTTATTTAAAATATGAAAAAACAAAATAATGCTCTTTATTTACAACGTTCCGCACGCAGCCAATGTGCATCTGATCTTTCGGACACAGTTCCTGTTCGCAGTATGAGTTGTGGAGTGCCACATGTACTACGAGCAATGCACACACGTATGCAAATAAAATAATTTTCTTTTTTTGCTCTGTTTTCATTTTGTTTTTTTTTTTTTTTTTTGTTTATATCTTTTAAAGTTGGACTTTTCCTTTATGAAATACAATTTGAAACTAATTTGTATTATTATTTTACAGTTCAAATGTGTTTCGAATAAATAATTTAATGGTTTAATTTATAACTAATTGATTTGTTTTAAATTACGTGTATGAAACAATAAGCGTAAACGAGCCAAAATAATATTTTTGCATTGTCTTTTTGTATGAAAACTTACAGAAAACGGAACACTTATTTTGATAATAAGTTAATCATAGTCCATCAATGCGACAAAGGTTAAATTTTTTTATCAATTTTATTAAAATATGTAATAATAGCAATCATTTTTCTAATCCAGACCTTTGTAACAGTTCAAACAAGAAGTACAGGAAAACTAAGACGGATCAACTTTTAAAAGACAGCCGAACTCATGTTTCCTTTGAAAGGTTAATCTATACTTTGTCATAACCAAAACCAGTAAGGGAGCTATTTTCAGCTTTGCTGAAACTTATATACTCTTGCAAGCATTTTCTCAAGTATTCTTATTGGAAAATCTGTCTTATAGTTTTTCCAACAAGAATCATATACATTTATAAAGATAAAGGGGCATAACCCCGCCCATTTTCTAATATTTCATAAAAAATACATTGCAATCATTCTAAATTAATTTTGCGATCCTCTATTTCGTCGTCTTACAGAGAAATCAAAATTTTAAGTTTTTCTCTATATTGCCAAGCCCTTATGTCCGATTTTTATGAAACTTTGGAATATGGTCAAGGATTCATAAAAACGCGAAACTACAAAGTTTCATCTGTTTGCTTTGATATATTTTTGTTAAACAATTAACTTTTATTTATAGTCAATACAATATTTCAATTACAATGAATAAAAATAAACGCAAAATTGCAATTAAGCTATAAATGCAAACATTGAAAAGCACAAAGCGAAGAGGTAAACTTAAATAATATATTTTCTATTGCAATTTAATTAGCAATCCCTTAACATTGTATAATCCAATTAGCCATGACAAAACCATAAAAAAATTCAGCACAAATATTTATATATTTTACTCACACCATTAAATTTCCAATCATGTTTTATGACATGTATAATTTAATTGTTAGTAAACCGATAAGATAAAAAATATAACAAATGTTACAACTAATTGTTGTTGCTTTCAACTTTTTGGCATAAACTTTACAACATTCAAATTCGTTTATATGTGAGGAAAAAGGTATAAAACATGTATGTAAATACGCAAAATACACGTGTGATTGCCGTCTTGCATTTCGTACTTTTCAAAATATTTCACGTTTTTTACAAGAAGCAAAAATCCGTAATTCAGAGAAGCTTAAGCCGATGTTTTTATATTGTTAATTTTGCTCACGTTAGCTCATATTGTTTTTCGTACTTGTTCGCACTATCCTCTTGAGCAACTACCATATCGTAAGACGGCGGATTTGAGTTCACTCTGCCTTCGCTGGGACCAACAGATGTGCATGGCGCTACCTGAATAGTTGGCACGCTGTGTGGCGCTGGACCCTGATTCTGATTTGTTTGATTCATCATGCTCATATCAACTGTGACGCTGCACAAATCAAACGAAATAACAAACAAAATAAATAAGTAACGCAATAGTTTGAATAAATACTGATAAAATACTTACTCAAGTCGTCCTGGATAGCGTGAAGTGTACAGAGTATTTGCTTGATAATTTGTTTGCGGCACTTGTTCCACAGGATTACCGCCTGGAGGTGTATATGTAGATGAGGTAACCACAACGGGTGCTGTAAGAGTATATCAGTAAATCACAATTAAAGTTATCAAGATTCCCAAATGTGCACATGACTCATTTCAGTAATGAAGTGCACAGAAAACTGTACTCCACTTTGGGTTAGACTCAAAGGAAACACAAGTTCGTAATGAAATTTTGCACAGTAAATGTCAGCAAATATTATACTTACAGCTCTGGATTCCCATGTTTCTCTTATTTCTTTTGTGATTGCGAATTGCACAAAAGATGAAAGTCCCTATAGTGGTAAGAAACACAACACCGAATAGCGATCCCATTATTATAGGAATAACGTAAAAATTTTTCGGCGGACCAGAATCCATTTTTGTTTCTCCAATTGTAATTAGTTAAAATATGACAAAACCCTTTAAAACAATTCAATCACAGTCGTTTGTACACTTTGAGTGTCGAATTCGAAATGTCGCTTATTGGAGCTTTGAGCACTATTTGAGTAGAACGATAATATTGTAAGCTGATTAGATAAACATTTTGTATTTCGTTTTTACTTGTACATAGAATTTTCATATGACTCATAGGTCACGGGCGCAGATTAAAGCAATATTCAAGATACTTGTTTCGTGGTATTGAAAACATGAAGTCCAGGCGCGTATTTAATGAGGGGAATTTTTTGTGTTTCAACACACACTTACCTAATCTTAAGGCATTACTGATTTCTGATTATATTTGTATACCTACATTTTCTTTAACCCCCACAAAATTATTTTCAATACACCCTATAAGCACTCAACTTTTTTTCGTTTTAAGAATATATATATGTACATCAGATAAGTCAACATGATAAGACAACACGTACAACCTGTAGGAACATTAAGTTTTCTAAGTATTTTAAAGTTTCTCCGATGACTCATGATTTTGGTATGCGGAGACTTAATGGACCCAACGAATCATATGTATTTTTTATTAATATCCATCGTGAAATCTATTTAGTCATGTCTCTATTTGTATATAATCTATGTTTGTTTTTCATACCTTTTCTAATTAACTCTACGTGTATTGGATATGACTTCAGTTCATCTAGCATAGGAATATTCATACAAAATTTTATTTTGAAATAAGACCAACAAATTTTTGACTACAAAAATGCAGTTCAAGTGTCCAAACAGTCTGAAAGATTATATTTACAAAATATACAGACCCTTAGATATTTTTATAGCTACTTGTCTTGTCATATTATCAGAGAGTTTATTTATAGTGTGCTCGGGGATATTGCAAATTCTCCAATACGTGATAAATAAAAAATAGTTTCACAAAACCGATTGTTGTTGCATTGTGAACAAAACAAATACGGCATAACTAAATTTACAAATAACAAATGCTTTTGTTGTCTTGTATAAGATACTTTTTAATACATTTAAAGTAGTTTACAAGTCGATAAACAGTTTTTCGTTTCTTATAACTTAAAGTACATCACAAAGAATAAGTCGACAAAATGTTCTTGTGCGAAATGTTTAAATGGAGTTTTTTTTTTTTTTTTTGTTTTTTGAAGAATTAGCGAATTCTTCATTCAACTGGCGTTCGTTGACTTTAAACTTAAACATTAGTCGTCATATACATACATTTTTTCTTGTGCAACTGACATATATAAAATACTTAAAAAAAATAGTAGAATATGCTATACAATGACTAATGCGACAGCAATTACATTATCAACGTCAACATCAACAATAAGATATTTTGGATAAAAAATGCAAAAAAATGAAAACAATTGCAATTTGTATATTAAATAAGTCTCGATTTACTGCTGAGGATAGCTCGGATTGTAGGGTGACTGTTTTTCGTAATTGACAATGCTGGGTTGAGTAGCGACTGCCATGTCATAAGTTGGTGGATTCATGTTCGCTGCGCCAGCACCGAAACCAGCGGTTGTGCCAGCTGCTGCTGCTGGCGGTCCTTGAAAGTGTGTTGGATATGGCGGCATGCTGACCAAAAGAAACAAACCAAAAAAAATGAACAATAGAACTACTTTAAATTATTGATTGTTACTTACCCAGGTGCTTGGTTCGGATACGCTGGGTTGGGCATAGGCATTTGCACAGTGACGCTATGAAAACAAAACGATTATATTAAAAATTGCATCGAAAGGCAGCATATATAAGTGCTTACTTAGCCTGGCCGGGGTAGGGCGCTGGATAAGGCGCCGGATAAGCGTTTACTTGATAGCTTCCGGGTGGCATTTGTGTCACAGGATAACCGCCTGGCGCCGTATGTGTTGCCGAGGTAACCACAACGGGTGCTGTAACAAAAGATATACATAACTATTAACTTAAATTCAAATAAAGTTTGTTTAGCGAATGTCAAGTCCAATGAAAACAATCAACAGTCACTCACAAATGCTCATGACTCATTTGACTGATATAGCAAAACAATAAAAAATAAATAAATAAATAACAACTTGATAAGAGTAAGAAATACATAATTTTTCATTACCCTCGATAGTGTGACCAACATTTCTTGCAGCTTTCTGTCTGCGTCTAATGCAAACAACTGTGCTCGTTATAAAGAAAATGCTAAAAGCAATCGATAAAGCTATTATGAAGCCCAGCATTGCGTCTACTGTTCAAAAGACGTTAATCAAGCAGTCTCTCAAAAAACAAACTGTCACACAAATCAACAAATGGCTAACTGTAAATAGTCGACGTTACAAAAATATCGCTTGCTGATAAGCACGTATCGGCTGTGAGTCTGTAACTATACAGATAAGTTTGCAAAATCTTATCTCTTATAAGCGTGTGCTCAAATTGTAGATATAAACATAGATAAGCGTGTAGTTCATGTTGGCCAAAAGCTTGTAGCCAACAATATCTGACAGACCTTTTACCAACTCAGTACGTTGACGTCGTCCACGAATCAAAAAAAGGGCCATCGAAGTTAAAAAGAATATTGTAAATGCTATGAAGAGCAGCCAACATAAACCAAACTCTACCATTTTCACAGTACAAAAACAAAAAATGCACACTGCGAGTAAATTGCGACGCGTTCAAGTTGAAGGCAAAGGCTTTACTGCTATCAAAATGAGAAAAAATTATCTATTAGCGCTATTTGCTTAATCAAGTTGATAACACTTGCAAATAAGAATAAAGAAATACGAACAGAGTTGCCAAAACGATGTGAGACTCACTTATGCCATCAGTTTCTTTGACTTGGACCTTACGCTGATTCCGCTTACGCCAAGCGATAAACGCCACAATTCCGCCAAAAAGCGCGTAACCGAATAGTTTAACAATTAAATTCAGCAAGGCAGACATAAAATGAAAGTTTCGCCACTCATACGACGTGTGTGGCACAAAACTGAGAACATTTGAATCGTTCGGGTGATCACTTTCAGTTTGTGGTAACGTAAAATTCTCAGTGGCCATCATGTTTCGTTTAAATTTTTGATATGCACTTTCTTTGTTTAAACTACAGACACAAAAACATAAAATAAATATTATTTTTATTAAGTAAACGCATTCAACTCATAGCCGATAACGTCTGCACTGACCGTTTTGAATGTGGCGTCAGTTTGCGCATATTTGATAAAGTTGCTAATGTTAATATACTCATTTATTAAATGTTTTGTGCGATTATGTCGAATGTTCAGCACAGTTTTAATAAATTAATGCAATTAAATGCTGAAATGTTTGCTAGCCACATCGATTAGAGTTCAATTTCGTAGAATTATTTTATGACCAATCGTCTTAAATTGACTGGCAACAATCAAGAAATTCATTCTTTCTTACACCTTATTTGCTCAGTTGAATAGGCTTTTGACAAATAAATTATGCTCCACCACAGCATAATGTGATAAAATTTATAACATTAACCTCACATTTCCAAGAACATGCGTCAAAGGTCACGAAAGTCCTCACAAGGCACTTTCATAGCAAAAAACCAGTAAGGGAGCTATTTTCAGCTTTGCTGAAACTTATATACTCTTGCAAGCATTTTCTCAAGTATTCTTATTGGAAAATCTGTCTTACAGTTTTTCCAATAAAAATCATAGTGTTTTTTTAACAAATATATTGCAGTCATTCTACACTTCATTTTGCGATCTTCTATCTCGTCGGCTTACAGAGAAATCACATTTTTAAGTTTTTCTCTATATGGGCGGTGCCACGCCCTTATGTCCGATTTTTACGAAACTTTGGAATATGGTCAAGGATTCTTAAAAACACACAACTGCAAAGTTTCATCTGTTTATAGTTGAGAATAAAAAAGTTTTTCTAACAAAAACCGCGTTTTTGACCGATTGTTCCTATGGGAGCTATATGCTATATTTATCCGATCTTAACCAATTTTGCAGTGTGACTTAATTTACATCTAAGATGTTCTTGTGCAAAAAATCGAGGCGATAGCTTTAAAATCAAAGAGCAAAAACCTCATTTTTAACCGATCGTTCCTTTGGCAGCTATATGCTATAGTATTCCGATCAGGCTGGTTTCTACATATAAACTGCCTGCAAGGAAAAGAAAATTTTCTGCGTTTAAATTTTTTTGATATCTTTAAAACTCTAGGAGGAGTTCGCATCGCAACAGACAGACGGACGGACGGACAGACGGACATGGCTATATGAACTCGTCTCGTCGAGCTGATCAAGAATATATATACTTTATATAGTCGGAAATGTCTCCTTCTCTGCGTTGCAAACTTCATGACAAAGTTAATATACTCTTGCAAGAGTATAAAAAAATTAATAACAGAAATTAAAAAAAAAATTTAAGAACGCTATCTTCGGCTATGGCGAAAATTATATAATCTTCACGGTCTTTTTTGTGCCACGCCCGTTTGGTCGATTGAGTCTTACTTCTCTTTATCGCTCATTGGGCTGCAGAGATATGCAAAATATTAAATATAAATATAATAATATAGAGTAAGTAAAGATAATAAATTAAACACAAACCACTTTTAAATGCATAGTTACTAACGCTAAGCAAACAAGTAAAGAAATAGGATGTAAAAAACCAATTACGTCAGTTGGATGCACAAACTCACGTCATCAAAACTATTGGAAAAACCAAAATAGATGCCTTCATCACATAACTTGTACAGCAGACGAAACTATCTCAAAGGCATCGTTAGAAATTATACATATGCCGGCACGTTTATTGTAAATCTTTTTAATCCTTTGCATAAAACATAATTAAATTTAAAAATCTTACGTTGACTGAAACTTTTATCACCTCCTCGACAACATTGGCAATAATATCTGGACAGTTTTAACATAAATAAGACCAATAGTATTGATAGAATTATAGTTCTTACGATTGCAAAGTCACTGTCTTCCATTTTAAAAATTCACTATAATTTGGTTACTAAAAAACCATCTAAGAAAACCGCGTTTCAAAAACAACGCTAGCGGATTGAGTACGTTTCTATTAATACTAAAAAAAAAGCTCATTTTCTAAAAGCTCAATTTATTATTAAGCTGCGATTGCAATCCTCTCGAGAGTAAATAAAGATAACAAGATCGCTCGCAAAAAGCACAGCAATATCTCGGAGTGCATGTCAAGAATTGAATTGTTGTGTACTATGAAACATAGGTTTTCTTTTTGTTTTATGTTGTTGGCTCTTGTCAGTATCACTGTCATAGAGTAAGTATCATATAAAGTGGGAAATTAACTCATTTCGCATTTTGCGTTTCTGTATGTTTGCTTCATACCGTGTTGCCGAGTTCATCACGGTCGGAGTTCGATCGTCGTTTCAGCGGCTACGTAGCGTATGTTGTTAGGTGTTGTATGCAGACACAAGAATTCGCTAAAAATGCCGCGGTTTTTTGGTATTACTACGGAAATGACGAAATAAACTCAAAGGCATCGTTTAAAATGTTATGATACCGGCACATTTGTAATAAAATATTTATTTTTTAATGCTTTGCATAAACATAATTCAATAATAATGTAAAATCTTACGTTGACTGTTACTTTCATCAACTCCGCAACAACATTTGCACATTGTATATATTAATAAAATCAATATTATTAATACAATGATTGCTTCTGCGATTCCATAGTAACTGTTTTGCATTTTGAAAATTCACTTTGATTTGATTACTAAGAATGCTTCTAAGAAACCCGCGTTTTATAAACAACGCTAGTGAGTTGAGTACGTTCGTATTAACACTAAACAAGAGTTGAATAGAATCTGAACTTAAAAGAAAATTCAATTTAAAAAGAAAAAATTAAGTTTTTTACAAGCTCGATTTTGCTCGATTGCAATTCGCCGGAGACTAAAAAAAAGATATCAAGATTACTCACAAAAGCACAGCAGTGTTTTACAAATACAAACTTGGTGCTTTTCTTAAAAACCACACAAAAAAAAAAAAAAACATCCTGTTCATTAATACAAAACTACCAGATTTGATACGCGAAGTTTGCGCAAGCTTTAGTTCAAGACAACTGTATGACGCATACTGTATTTTTGAATTAGTCCCACTCGTTTCAGCCAATAAAATATCCATACTTTTCAGTGTATAATATATTTAAAGCATATGTATTTTTAGCATTTATGTAGTGTCCAAGCAAATAAATGAATTCAGATAAAAATTGTAAAAGAAAACTAGAAAGAATTGCAGTCGAAAGTGCTCGACTTCGACATACCATGAACGATTCCTTGAGGGGATTGCCCTGCCCACTTTATAATCGAAACAGATTTCATTTACATTCACTATCATTCATACTTATTTTCACGTTTATTGACCAATTGGTTCCAAAGATATAATTTTTTTTTCTATTTTGGCTATATGAGGTCGTGGCTACCTAATTTTAACAAAACTTTTAATTGCATTTCCTTTAAATTTATATATGTAGATCCTATTTAAATTTCATTTTATTATATTTATTTCTATATTTCTCTAACAGTTTGACCGAATAAAAGAAAGTAAAACAAATTAACTCCGCGAATAAATTGCGACGAGGCTAAGATGAAGGCAAAGGCTTTACTGCTATCAAAATGAGAAATAATTATCTATTAGTGATATTTGTTGAATCACGTCGATAACACTTTTACATAAGAATAATGTAATACGAACAGAGTTGCAAAAGCCATTTTAAGCAATGTGCGATTCACATGTGAGATCAGTTTCTTTGACTTGGACCTTATGCTGAATCCGCTTACGCCAAGCGACAAACTGTAACCGAACAGTTTAACAATTAATTTCAGCAAGGCAGACATAAAATGAAAGTTTCGCCACTCATACGACGTGTGTGGCACAAAACTGAGAACATTTGAATCTTTTGGGTGGCCACTTTCAGTTTGTGGTAACGCAAAATTCTCAGTGGCCATCATGTTGCGTTTTAATTTTTGATATGCACTGTCTTTGTTTAAACTACAGACACAAAAACATAAAATAAATATTATTTTTATTAAGTAAACGCATTCAACTCATAGCTGATAACGTCTGCACTGATCGTTTTGAATATGGCGTCAGTTTGCGCTTATTTGATAAAGTTGCTAATGTTAATATACTCATTTATTAAATGTTTTGTGCGATTATGTCGAATGTTCAGCACAGTTTTAATAAATTAATGCAATTAAATGCTGAAATGTTTGCTAGCCACATCGATTAAAGTTCAATTTCGTGGAATTATTTTATGACCAATCGTCTTAAATTGATTGGAAAGCAAGAAATGCATTCTTTCTTACACATCAATTACTCAGTTGAATATGCTTTTGACAGATAATACACAGTCCATCAGCGCACAACGTGATAAAATTTATAACATTAACCTCACATTTGTTAGAACATGCGCCAAAGATCACAAAAGTCCCCACGAGGAACGTTAACTGATAGCACATTTAAAAACATAAATTAAAAAAATATTGATAATCTTGCACAAGCAAATTGAAACACAAATTTAATAATCTCACCATTCTTAAGCATCTTTTTTCTGCAGCAAAATTTGCAGAGGCAACTTAATAACAAAATAATAAAAAATATGCTTAGCAAAATTATAAGCAATGTTATAAAATTGTCTGTATATGGATTGTACATTGCTTTGTTTATATGTCATTCACTTTTGATACTTTGAATTTAATTAAATTATTATCAGAAATACGAAAACAAGCTAAATTTTTAAGATGACTTTTTGCACACGTGTTTTTCAACTTGAAATTCAGAATTAGTAATGATAATAAAATAAACAAAACCGCTTTTAAATGCATTCTAACGCTGATCAAAAATGTGTAGAAGTAAAGAAAGACGATGTAAAAAGCCAATTACGTCAGATGGATGCAAAAACGTACGTCATTTAAACTATTGGAAAAACCAAAGCAGATACCTTCACCACATTACACACAAAGGCATCGTTAGAAATTATACATATATGCCGGCACGTTCGTTGTAAATCTTTTCAATCCTTTGCATAAAACATAATCAAATAAACTTAAAAATCTTACGTTGATTGTCACTTTCACCAACTCCACAACAACATTTGCAACAATATTTGCACAGTTTTATTATAAGTGAAACCAACAGTACGAGTAGAATGATAGCTTTTGCGTATGCATAGTCATTGTGTTGCATTTTAAAAGTTTCCTATAATTTGTTTACTAAGATAACTTCTAAGAAAAACCGCGTTTTAAAAATTACGTTGTCGCGTTCAGTACGTTCGTATTAACACTAAACAAGAGTTGCATAGAATCTCAACTTAAAACAAAATTGAATTTAAAAAAAAAAATCAAGTTTTTCAAAAGCTGGTTTTTATTAATACGCGATTGCAAAGATCGCTTACAAAAAGCACAGCAATGTTTTACAAACATAAACTTTGTGCTTTTTCATAAATCCAAACTTCAGCAATTTTCGAGCAAACTTGCACTTGTTTCAACCGAACAATGGCTGAGCTTTTTACAATCAGTCTAGAATGTCTTCTTCTTCCTTGTCTTGAGACCCATGTTTGTCACATTTGACAAATTTACGATTATTTTAGTTACACGCGAGCACTCATTCGGCCCCGAAGGAAAGTTTAAAAAAATGAATGTAAATATATTTTAGTAATAAAATTACCATCTCGCCGTCCTTATAAACAACTGATATTTAAAAAGCATGAAATGTTTTGTCAAAATTTTAATGTGGTAGATCAATTAAAAATGTAACCGGTATGCAAAATTTAAAAACGCTTAAACAATAGTAATACGCATCCATGTTCATTTACGCATCAAATTGTGAGCTGGGAAAAAATCAATTCATTTCCAATAATCAGGATCAGGATTTTGTGAAAAATATAGTTGTATTCGAAATAAAGGATCATGAGTTTGAATTGTAATGGAAAGCTGGGTAGCGGCTACCTATTTATCATTGGACTCGAATTCTGTTAACTTTAATATTCTGTTTAAAAAATGAGGGTCTGTGATATGCTAAGGGAACGTACCCAAATTATGTGACCCACTCTTTACACTTTTTTAACCCCCTCCCTCCCTCGGTGACTAAATTTGTATGAGAAAAGATACCAAATTTGCCTAAGCGTAGTATTTTAGAGAACCTCCTCCCCCTTAAATCGGTCACGTAATTTGAGTGCGTTCCCTAATATACACTTACAGAGTGTTAGCAGCTGGTTTACAGTGTGGTGTTAGAAATGAAGTGCTATATGTTCGGTTGAAAATTAGGAGGCCATGAGTCGGTTATTTCAATTATGCCGAAAAGCATGCTAAGTTTTGGCATTTAGCATTTGATTTTTCAAATTTTTGGGACATGTGTTCGGTCGAAGTTTCATGTGCCTGTGTGCCCATTGCAGAATAGATGTAGACATAGTTTAGCAAGTGTCGTCAGTCAGTTCAATCGAAAATTTGTAATTTCAGAGCTAGCAAATGTTTTACAGATTTTAGAAAATCGCTTTTAAAGCGCGCTCAAGATCTAAACGTTTTCCAATTCGTTGTTGCAGGGTGCGCCGAATTTTTTTGATGTTTAGACGAAACGAAGTTAGCAAAATTAAATTTAAAAATGTAGTTCGATGAGAAAATAGACACGGCGTAAGCATAGTCTTGTTGTGTGGCTTTCAACAAGCTAAATATATACCATGTCATGCTCTCTAGTCACTACGTGGGCGTTATCTATGCAAATTCGACAGTTGGCTACTGGTTTGCTAATATAATTTGATACTTTCTAAATTCTATCCTAAATTCGAGAACTGCTCGGATTGAATACTAAATTTGAACAACACTTCTCATTGCATTTTCTTTACCTTATTAAAATGCTATATGAATTTAATTTTATTTTTAGTTTTTTTTTTACATTTCTCTCAATCAACACTAACGAACTAATTACTTTGTATGTAACACTTAGTACAGGTAACGAAACCTTCGTCAAAATAAAAGCAAAATTTGCTATACACATAAAAACACAATTTAATCAACACATTAACAAGAACACCAAGTTTAAAATTAGTTCAAGTCGGCAAATAATGATAACTCAATTCATATGGTTGTTTTTTTGATGTACTCATTACCGACGCTAAAAGATAAACACTTCAAGATCAGCCGAGTCGAACGAAGTTCAGTTGCAGCAATAAATGTAATGACGGGAAAAAAAGAAGGCAATGCTTTAATGCACTCGTATTAATCAGTATATACTGCTAAGTGCAAATAAAGGCGGGTTAAAAAACTCTAAGCCTCAAACACTCATATATGTAGGTATGTATACATGTCATTAAATAACACAAACTGAAGTTCAATGGAATGTCATACAAAAATAAATAGTTACTAACTTTTCTCAATGACCTTATCCTGACGATCCTTACGTTTTCGGACTATCGCGCGTATGATAACGTACAGCACTAAACAAAGCACGGCCACGAAGAGAACGCTGAGTATGATTGTTGATAGCTCCAGATCTTTATCACAAGGTACGTGTGGCATATTGCTGTTTTTATTTAATTGTTTTATGTATTCTTGAAGATTTGACTAAATTACTTATTAAACAATTTTATTAGATTTGAAATTCGAATGATTGTTTTTGTTTTCAGTCTTTAAAGTTTTGTAATTTTTTAATGTTTATTTGAGTCTTTTTGAGCTGCAGTCAATTGATGCGTTTTGTAAACACGACGTACACTGAATAACTGAGCAGTCTGTCTTGGCCCTTTGTCGATTTTAAATTGAATACAAGCCAAACAAGACTCATACGTTCAATTTCATATTTGTTTGTTGTTGGTTTTTTTTTCTCAATTTACAATGAATGTTCGTTTATTTATGTCTATCGCGCTACGCCGCACCTCACCGCGTCGTTCCTTCGACGCCGGTATTTGTTTAAACTTAGTGATTTTGTACGGCGTCGTGTCACGTCGCAGTGGTCACGATTAGATTACACCGTATATTCGCAAAATATGGCAATGGCCAGGTTGTGACGTATTAACAAATAATAATTTTTAATCGAATTGTACAAAGTATGCAAAATAAAAACCTTTTTGGTCATAAACTAATCAACGCTTTCTAATAAAATTGATTGGCTAAAAACACTGCGAACCACTTAAAAATACTATTTGCGTCAAAGAAGTGTAATAAATCCTCAATCCAATCGGACTTGACTTAAAATAAAAAAAAATAAAATATATAACAACTTGCACTTTTGAGAGTTTCAGATATCACAATACTTTGTCGGTCTTAATAATATTTTTTCCTAATACGATTCAAAAGAATTTAAATATTTAGAAAACAAATCAATATTATGAAAAAAAAACATAAAAGAAATGTTTTCAGTTTGCTCTTGCATGGATCGTACCAAACCCGAGGACTTTAGTGGATTAGTAACAATTAAGATAGACGTCTACTGACGTCAGTCCAAATATAAAAAGCAAAATTATTAAATTAGTGTTATCGTGACAATTTGTAGAAGGAAATGTTTTGGAATATTTTAGAATCTCAAGTACAAAATATTGTTTATCAAAGGTGTCAAATTTCTGTTTAATAGAACTCTATAAATAATTATAGCATTCAATAAGTACCCAATAAAATTTAAAAATTCTAATAAATAATATTTCACGTCAGTAGTAATTACGTTTAAAAGAAGTGAGCAATCAATTTTGAAAACAAAAATTATTCGCGTAGCATGGTTAGTATTGTATTCAGAATTTCGAATTCGAAGCTAATTGGAATGCATGTTTTAATAAGACACATTTCGGATATCTATAATAAACATTTAGTTACACAGAGTCTCTGGGGTAATGTAAGATATAACCTTTCCATGCTGCTTATCTAAAAATTTATGACCAACCAGGGCTCATAGACGACACTTAACAGGTTTGTGAGGTGTGAGAATTATTTTTATTAAATAACAAGCGTGACATCACAAATTTTGAACCTTAATGTGTATTTTATTAAGATAAAAGGAAATTAGACCCAAACAAAAAAATTAGCATGAAGAGTATCAAATCATCGGCAAGGCCGAGGGAAGCTTCTTATTTACATATTTTTTAAATATTTTATAAATCATTTTTGTTATAAAAAAGGTAGTTAAGAACTAATGAAGTCTAATAAAATGCATGACTACTACAATAACAAACAAAAAAAAAAGGTATGATGATAATAAGTGACATTATAATCATACAGAACTCATAGAATATATGAGAAGTTAAATAAAAACCTGTTGGCCGACTGGCACCACCATGCTTCCTAATTATATTTTGTAATTCGTTGTAAAATCGTTCTTATTAATGACTAACAAAACTCACAGCACATTAATAGATGGCATTTAAAAAACTTTTCTTCGCTGTAATCACAGTCATTTTCATATTTATTCAACTTACTAAGATCATTACTAACCTGAGGTTGAATTCCTTAACTTCTTCTCTTTATTACATCGCGAAATACCTAATATGCAAAGAGTACACTGAGCCAAAACAGCAATAACAAAAACACAGCCAAAAATTATTATAAATACTACGTAAGTTTCCATGTTTTATGCTTTTTTTTTTTTAGACAATATTGAATTGATTGAATATATTTATATGAAAAACAAAGTGAAAGTAGAGGCGACCGAAAGAACACTAATTCCCAAAATGAAAAAATGGATAAATATTTCTTTATATATATCGAAGGGTACTCACACAGACGAAATGACTGATTGATTGCGATAAATTTAATCGTCTTCATTACATTGCTTATTTTCTTAAGTCCCTTACATTGCGTATAAAAAGAGTTGGCCAAGCTAAGCGAAAATGTGTATAACCAAAGACATAGCCAACTGGGAGAAGTCATACAAGAAATTACGCTCTTCCTTAAAATCCCATTTTAAGAGATTACATCAGCCGCTTTTTTCACCATTAATCGTTAACAATTGACTCTGTTCCATTCAATTTGGAAGCTTAAATTCGCACTTTGAGCAAATTTAAACCAAAAATAGAATTTCTCATCATCATAGTCTTAATCAGTTCCATTCAATTTGGAAGCTTAAATTCGCACTTTGTGCAATTTTAAACAAAAAATAGAATTTCTCATCATCATAGTCTTAATCAGTAATTATTATATCTTTGAAACCAAATGAGCTACAACAATGAAAATTCGTATTTACTACATGAAGATAAAGAAAAAAGATGCGCAACAGAAAAAAACTGACGTTGCACAAAAATAAATCTCCTTAATGAGTATCATATCATCGACAAAACATATTTCTGGTTTAAATGAACTATTCATTGTACATTAATTCAGACTACAATACCGACCTGCAGACTTTGCGGCCATTTGAGACTCCTCCTCACGTTTGTGAATTGCACGACGGTGCATAGAGCGCAGAATACAACGCGTCGAAATAAGCAGAATAATTAAGCACGCAATGACAATTATAACTATTAAATAAGTCTCCATTTTTCAATTTTAGTTGGCAAATACTTTTATGCTTAACAACTAACAAAATGAAACTAATTTCAGAAATTCAAATACTTTTAATGTTCCAATGAGGCCGAAAATGTTTCTATGTACTTTTAACCACATGTATAATAAGTATGATAAGTGAATCACCGACTTAAGTCTGTTAATAATTGATTGTGATAATTTTAATGCTAGTTATTTGTATATATCAATTTTTTTTTTTTTTTTTTTTTTTTTTTTTTTTTTTTTTTTTACTAACTACAGGCGCAAGACGTTGTGGTAGCACACTACCCTCAAGTGGTCATTGCGACACCAGGTCAGCCTGTTCCGCGACTACAGACAAAGAGTCAACAGTCGCTTTACTACTTAGCTCTACACAAATAAATAAGCATGCACTAATATTAACACTAAAATTTTAACACTACAAAAATACCTAAAATTACAAATTATTAAGATGTGTTAGTAAGCTACATTTGATGAGATTTGAAGATCTACAATTATCGATTAGGTTACAATAAATATTATAGTTTACACACAAAATTCGAAAGGAATCATGCTCAAGATATGTAGCTCTACAGATACTAAGATGAATTGGTCGAAAGTTTCTCGTGTATCTAGTTGGAACATTAAACTTTATGCACTCTAACAAAGTGGGGGAGATTATGATACCATTAATTAGGTTGTGCAAAAATAACACACCGAGCATAGTTCTACGACTTGATAGAGATGGTAAATTGATTAGTTTCAGTCGACTATGATAGGGGGGTAAATGAATACTAGGGTCCCAATGTAACTTACGAAGAGCAAAAAGAAGGAACTGCTTCTGAACGGATTCTACTTGGGCCTTATACTTTTCAAACTGAGGGTCCCAAACACACGACGCATATTCCAGAATGGGCCGCACAAGCGAAGTGAAAAGCAATTTGGTAGTGTAGGGGTCATCGAATTCCTTGGACCATCGTTTAATAAAACCAAGTACGCCTTTGGATTTGTTTACCGAAAGGGAAATGTGAGAAGCAAAATTAAGTTTTGGGTCCATCAAAACACCAAGGTCGTTGAATTGATTTACACGCTCAAGAATAGAATTATCAATCCTGTATATGCAAGTAAGCATTTTATTCCTATAAAAAGACATAATCTTGCACTTATTGCAGTTTAAAAGTAGATTATTCACAGAGCACCATTGTGCGAGTGAGTCAAGATCAGACTGAAGTAAACTCTGCTGGATTATAGAATTTAGAGTTAGACATAGTTTTACGTCATCAGCGTACATCAAGACATTGCAGTATTTGATCACTGTAGGCAAGTCATTAATGAATAAGTTAAAGAGTATGGGCCCCAGATGGCTACCTTGGGGAACACCAGACGATACAAGAATGCTTCTGGAAACTGACGTTTTAAAACGAACTTTTTGAGTTCGCGAATCAAGATAAGAAGAGAGCCAACGGACAAGCAATGGTGGAAAGCCATAAGCCTCCAGTTTGTATATTAACAAGGAATGACAGACACTGTCAAATGCTTTACTGAAGTCGGTATATACAACTTCAGTTTGGCAACCGATAGAAAAATTTTGGTTAACAATTGAGGTAAACTCCAATAAATTTGTCACCGTTGAACGCTTCTTAAGGAAACCATGTTGAGCCAAGTTTAAAAGTGAAGGCACAAAATGCTGTAATTGATCAGTAATGATCTGCTCAAGTAGCTTTGGGATGGCACATAATTTGGCAATACCTCTGTAGTTAGATATTTCTACTTTACTGCCTTTTTTATGAAGTGGTATAATAAATGACTCCTTCCAAACTGCTGGGACTATGGCGTATTTAAGAGACATGTTGAACAGCGTGCATAATGGAATATATAACATCTCTGCACAGTGTTTTAAAACGCAACCAGGTATATTATCGGGACCAGCGGTAAACGTGGGTTTTATTAACTTTAAATACTTTAAAACAATGTCATTGTCGATAACAGGCATATTTATATGAGTTCTGTCCCCAATATAAAATGGATATTCAACATCATTATATGAAAAATTATTGTAGGTGCTTTGGAAGAAATCGGCAAACAGATGGGATATCTCAGCGTCATTACTTCCCTCCACACCATTTAATTTCATACAAGAGGGGAAGGTTTTAGAATTTAATTTAGATTTTATTAAGTTGAAAAAGTTTTTAGGATCGCGGTGAATATTTAATTTAAGTTTATTGATATAGGTTTTATAATTTTTTTTATTTGTAAAATTAAATTTATAGCGAATTTTTGTGTAATTCGCATAGTCAATAAGAGAACCGGTTCTCTTGTATTTTTTGAAAAATCGAGTTTTTAAATTTTTTAAGTGACTCAGTTCTTTCGAAAACCAAGGCGGCTTACTTAAATCATAAACGACATTAATTTTTGGCACGCAAGATTTAAACAAATTGTACATGGTTGCATTAAAAAAGTGTACTGCGTGTTCGATGTCTGTCGAGTTACGAATGACTGACCAGTCAGTGTTGGAAAGCAAGAAACCAAGTCGTTCAAAATCAGTTTTTTTAAAGCAGAAAACACTGTTAGTCTTTGCACCAGGAACACACAAACGGGGGGATGGTAATTTGGTTAATATGAATGTTAGTTCCAGAGTAGGATGGTAGGGATCTTCGGGGTGAGTTATTGGAGGTACCCTACAGATCGATGCGTTCTCAAAATTGTTTACAAAAATAAGATCTAATAGTCGATCTTTAGAGTTAATTATGCTGTTGAGTTGGTATGAAGGTAAGCTGAGGAGAGAATCGAGAAAATCATTATTTGATGCCGGAAGTACAGCATTTGTGTGATTTGATGGAATCCAAGTAATATGGGGAAGATTAAAGTCTCCAAAAATCATTAAAGTATCTGTGTCTTTCACAAAAGATGAGATGATTTGAAATGCATTTAAATGAGCTAAATAAACTGATGAGTCAGAGTGAGGTGGAATATAGGAACAAGTAAGATAGACGTTATGCTTTATCAACGAAACTTTCACGCAAATCAGTTCAATGTCATCGATACCATCCACCATAATTTGTTCCGAAGTATGACGACTAGCGACAGCGATTAAAACACCACCACCAATTCTGCTGATGCGGTCTTTACGAAAAGTCTGAAAGTTATCAGAAAACAATTCCGAGTTCGAGATCTCAGGACGAAGCCATGTTTCGACGAATATTACAACGTCAGAGGTAATTGAAAAGCTATTTAAATATAGGGAAGTAAGCTTCGAATTCAAGCCTCTAACGTTTTGGAAGTTTAAAACAAACGATGATGAAAGAGTGGGTGAAGTAATTAGTTTTTTGAACCAGACGGTTCATTAACAGCTTCTTTATTGGCACGAGGCTTAAACTTAAATTCGTGCACAATACACCCATCAGGCCAAAATTTGGTGTTAACCAATTCGTTGAAATGAACATCGGGAACAGAGATCTTAAAGGATGAAATAGACCTAGCTTGTCTAAATTTAAATTTTGATACGAACAAATTTTTTACTGATGGCATTTTTGAGGTAATAAAATGCTTAATGTCTGTTTCAGAAGTATCGACAGCTAGTCTTGAAACAAAAACAAATTTTTTATTGGTCGTAGGAGGGACTACAACAAGTTGCTTCGGTTGCTCAGGTTGCGCTGGTACATTTTCCAAAACATGGTCAGGAGAGTCTGTTTCGGAAATTGTATTGACAACGGTAGCAGATTTGGCAACGGTAGCGTAAGAAATCTGAGGCGTTAGATCGATAACTGGAAAATTCGGTGATGGAAGCGGAGAGAAGAAGTCTGTATTCTCATCTGGAGGAGCCAGTGTTGAAATACTTGGAATATTTAAAGCAGGAAGGAATTTTTTCCGTTTAGGTGATGGTTCAACAGGTTTAAATACAGAAAAGGTGTCATCAAAGGAATGAAATTTACTGTTGAGACGCTGAAAATCTTTTGAAAGATCAGAATATGCATCTTTCATTTGAGATATCCACTTCCTTAGCTCGATCTCATTTAGTCGACATTTTGGACAGCACCAATGAAGACCATTATTTTTTTGTAAGAAGTCGCCAACGCGACCAGTAAGCTCAGCACATTTAAGGTGGGCAATGTCTTGGCATAGCCAACATGCAACTGACTGGGCGGTATCACCCTTTATAGAACAGTTTGGTAAACAACAGACCATACTGAAAACTAATATGCACAACAGATTTTGAGAAGCGCACCAAAAGTGTTAAAATAGAAAGAGTAAATAAAGAGCAAAAATTAAACTCAACTCGTTAAACTGAATTCTCTTGAAAGAAAGATCACAAGTGTTTACAAAAACAAAATTAGCGCACAAGCAGGAAAGAAACACAGTGGATTGACAAAATAATCAAAAATCTCTCACCAGATGTTTATTTGTTCACATAAAATTACACAAACAAAACACACGAGAATTATTTAAAATGCACAAAACGTTGTTAATTTTATTCAAGCACAAACGCAAATACATATATTTAAGCTCTCATTTATGTTGTAGTTAGCTTCTTACCAGTCGTGGCCAAAGTACAAGTTTCTGCCCTTAAACGCAACAGACGCGCGCGACGGACGCGTAACGAAATCAGGACGACAAAAATTATGAATAGAGTCATAAAAATCGGAAACCAAATATCGAAATATATATAAATCATTTTGGATGAAAAAACTGGGTTCAGCAGGAAAAATTATTTGTTAAAGTTCGAAAGTTTTGATACCGAAATGGGCAAAGGCGAAATATTTAAGCGATTCGATAAATGCGTGAAGTGTTAATGATATCGATTCATCAATTGATTTTCATTTTTAATTATTATTTTGCTTCATAAAAATATATACATAAATGCACACTACTTAACAAACGAGTAGCATATTTGTACAATGTCGCATAGAACGAAAGCAAAATAAAACTTTTTAAAAAGTAGAGAGACCCATTAGTGTCTGTATGAGGAAGTAAAAATAGATCCAAAACTGAATTAAATTAATATGAATATGTTTTATTTTGATAATGATTGATTAAATTAAGAATGTCTCTTATATAACAATGAACAATGTTGGTATAAAAACGGAGTACAATTATTTTTATGAACATTACTGGTAGCGCATGAAAATATTCACATTCCGGATATAAAATGTTACGTATTTATCGCTTATTTATATATATTGAAACTTTTTTGTAAGAAGCCAAGAGTCGTGTTTTTCCTAAGATAAGATAATTTGATTTATTGTATACATTATATTTCTGTATAAGTATTGTAGTAGAAATAAAGTAAAAAAAACGAAACGAATGCATTTAAGTGGTGAATCATAAGTTTCGAACTAATTATAAATAACAAAGGTTAAACGAAATCTCATTGCAATTGACATTTGTGACAAGCCGCGACAGTGGAAACTACACCACTTCAGCAGCAGCTTGGTGTGCAAAAATGTTAGACCCTATACCCTCTGGATTCTTTATATTTTCCACAACCGCCGCACGTTTTTCTTATCGTTGCACTTGCATACATATGCCAGCACAAACAAACATTTGCATACGCAACTCTAAAAACAATCTATACGAATATATATTTATACATACATACAAATGTATATATGCGTGCAAAAACCATAAACAAATCTTTTTAAATAAACAGTAAAAACGAACAAAGCAAATATGTAATTGATTCACTTCATGAATGCTAACTTACTGGTGATGAGTCATACTTTTTATCAATGGATTTACAAGCATTACTTACTTGAGAGTACGGCGCCCTGACGCTTTGAGGAGCAACAATAGCCGCAGCAACTCATAATCAGGAACGTTAATAGGAAGAATATGAAAATACCCCAGAAATCCATAATGCCTTCGGATATCTCGTCCGTATAATCCACTGAAATCAAAAATTATGTGTAAATTTCAGGTTTTAAATAATATTTATCTCTACATACGTGTTTCGGCTTTTGTTTACTGTTGCAACGAGAACGATTTGTAAAGTATTGAAAATTAATTCCACTTGTTGCCTGAACGAATGTGATTCTAATATTATGTCTTTACAAGTTACTTGTAACGATATCGATATTTCCGAATAATGTGTGTCTTAAAGATAGAACTTTTAGTGCACTTAATAATATAATCTTATCTCTCTTATCAAAATATATTTGGTATAATAAGCACGAAAAACAGCATCGCAAAAATTTGCCGAAAAAAAACAAACACCGAACAACGGTGTTCTCGCTCGCACAACACTCTATTCTAACCAGGGCTAACGAACTTTTCAAAAGTGGATTCTGCCCGTGCTGCCACCCCCCTTTAAAAAAAAGCAGGGTTTGACAAGTAAAAAAGAAGGACTAAGAAGGATGAATATCGAAGCATGAAGCAAAATAATTGACAGTTGAAAGAATCCTCTTAAATTTTAAACAATATTCACCGGGCACAAACATTTATCAACCACATGTTTTTAATCTTATCAAGAGTGGCAGCACTGTCATTGCAGGTAATAATAATATAATAATAATAATTACATATAGATATATGTTTATTTTTTTTGGGGACACCACAAATATAATTATCTTTTGTTTTAATGTAACTGTATTACAATTGATTAAGTCGATCAGTGAGTAAGTAAAACTAGAGATTCAAGAAAATCATGGCTAAGCATCACCAAACGAAGACAAGAATGAAGAAAAAGAAAAACGGGCGCAATAAGCAACGTCTGCGCAACCAAAGTGCTAATTCTAAAAACTTATTTGAGGTAGGTGACTTTTATATTAAATATATGATTTATAATTGCAAACATTGTTTTGTATTCGTAAGACTATGAACAAATAAAAAATGGATATTTTTCCGCGCGAAACATTTGCCGCGCAATGAGAGAAGTGAGAAGCTCCTATCCATGTTGGTGGTTGTTCTTTGCTCGGTTTATTGCGCAGACGCTACTTTGAAGTTTATAACTATTTGACAGTGAAAAACGTTCTTAATCACATTGAATCATCAGCAACATACGAAGTATAACTGTATTTTGTATTATACAGTTTTCTGTTTTCGCACGCGTTGTTATATTACGTTAAGTGAAAAAGTTAAAAAGAAAGACAATAAAAAAAATGGAAGAAATCTGGCGCAACGTCTGCATGCACTACGATGTGCCCGATCAGGTGGCTAAAACTTGGTTTTCTCGCATACATCAAACCTTGAGTACCCCAAATCCGGCACGCGCCTATCACAATTGGGATGAGATGATGATTGGCAAACAAGAAAATTTAAAGAATTGCCAACCTGCCATTATCCTGGCAGCGCTTTTTCAGTATTATCACTTTGACGGCAATCGTAGTTGCGTGCAGGAGAATTGCGCCGTCTTTGAAGAGTTCTGCCGTGATGCAATGATTGAGGATGTAAGTAACTTTTGGAAAAAAAATCATCAACCACTTGAAGATTACCTCCTTACTTTACAGGAGGAAGCAAAGTCAATGATACTCCATTTGCTGGGGCAAAAAGAAGTGGAAGGTGAGCCTTATTTGTGTTATGACGATGAAGCAAGCTTGTTGCAGGATGTGGATTTGGCAATTTTAGCGTGAGTTTATCGTGTCTTTGCTTTTTTTTTAATTAATGTGACATCATTTTGAACCCTCAGTGCACCAAGTGAGGAGTACAAACGCTACACCGAACTGTTGCGTAGCGAATACGCTCAACTCAAGGATGACAACTATAAGTTTATGCGTTTAAAAGTACTGGAAACACTGTTGCTTATACCGGCCATCTTTGCCACACCTGAGTACAATAGCAAGTACGAAGCTGCTGCACGAGCAAACATTAAAAATGAGATTGAGCAATTGAAGCAAAAGGGTTAGATAGTTTATGCGAATTCAGTTAGTTCAAATATTTGCAATTCTTAGGCCTTAAGTTTGATGCTTTAACCATATGTTTTACTACCTAAACGTGAAGATCTCAGTTACTTGCCGCTTACGCTACTGTTGCTTCATTTAACAAAGTGTACGTGTTCATCAGTGCCAATCGGCCTCATTTAAACTGGTCTAAACTTTTGTATTTGATAGTCAAATATTTGTTGGCACTAACTTAGTACAAAGCTAGCAAAATCAAATTTAAATCAAAATGCCTATTTTTAGTAAACTGAACCAATCAAAAATCCGTTGTATTTACATAGGCAAATTACGCCTCACTTACTC
Source organism: Phortica okadai (assembly GCA_034638295.1). NCBI lineage: Eukaryota > Metazoa > Arthropoda > Insecta > Diptera > Drosophilidae > Phortica > Phortica okadai. The sequence continues at coordinate 9,474,808 of CM067851.1, forward strand.
ATAACATTATTGTGAGCTGTTTCTTACCTCAACAATTGCTGGTCTCATTGAAAACTTCGATCAAAAATTGAAGATACGTAAAAAGTTATACTATTATTATATAAAGTTTTATTGTAAAAGAAAACACAAATAAATACAGTTGTATATAAAGGTAAAAACAAGGTGGTTTGATTTAACAAGTACCTATACTGTATAACAAAACGGAATTCCATGGTGAGTATAAATGAGAGCGTTAAGGAGCATTTATTCTTGTGGAATTTTGAATAACAATATCATAACCGAAATGCTGCTCTCATTGGGTAAGTATTATTAATTTATTATATATTTTTGTCTAAAATTTTATTATTGAAAAAAATACTAATGATTTCTGTTCTTTTTCAAGTCGATCGATATGAGTCGCATAACGCCTGCAAAACATACAACATTTCGCAAATTTCGTGACAACAAAGCAAAAGTTTGTATATACGAATTTATTAAGTTTTAGTTAGGATTACATCTTTCTCTAATGTCAACAGAAAACACCGAAACGACTACAGCGTAAAGCACAGCAGTTTAACGATAATTTATACTTACAAAAACTTGTGCGTTCCATAAAACGCCGATCGGGAGTAAAACTTACTTCACCGATAGACAAACAAATGATGACTGCTCGAAAATCAAAATCACACTTGAATAAAAATCGAAAGTCATTGATGAAACCGGCTGCAAAACAGAAGGTAACTTCAGCAATTCGCCTATTAGTTTAATTTAATTCTGTTGCTTTCCCCTTGTAGTTGTCATTCAAAGACAAGCCGGCTGTCGAGGAAGGTCAGATTTTAAGCTCAGAAGATGAGGATGGCGATTGTATTCTAGTCGAGTCCACGATGGCACCAATAGTCATTGGTAATTCATCAACAAATGTTTAATATGCAAACGAACATTATTCATATTCTTTGTAATTTTTTAGATGACGATGAACCCTCCACTAGTCAGTTTGCAGCTACGCCGGCTCTAGCCATGTCCACACCATATAAGGCAGAATGGCAAACAAATGCACCACAAGTATTTTTTAAGGATACCAAAAGAAATCCCTGTCTAAAGTACAACACAACAAATTCAACAGAATCACCGAAATACTCTAAGACTCTACATAAGCTAACAGATCGTAACGAATGCTCAATTAGGAGTTGTGATGTCGTTGTGCTCGACGAAATCGGCGAAGTAAGTTTTACCGATTCCACTAAAACAAACTTCGATGATTCTGTTGTATTTGTGAGTCAGCAAAAAACATTTGTCCCGCTCGTGGCCAATGACGTGCCAAATGTAAGGTTTTTTTGTTCTTTCTTTTCTTTGAGCTCCATAATTTGTATTTTACGTTTTTGATAAAGCCTATTGACGTTGAGCCTGAACAAAAAAAAGCACCGGCTAGATTGCATAATCATTCGTTCTTTTCCGCGAGTGAACAGAAGGCTTTGCGTACCTACAATAGCAACACATACAATCCGGCTGGTGATTTTTGTGATTACAGACGAGATAAGAAACGGACCGTACTCATTGATGGCAGTAATGTAGCATACGGGTGAATATTAATCAATTATCATGATTTACATGTAAATTGTAATATCGATATTGTTTTGATTAGGCATTCGCGCAGCAAAGAATTTTCAGTCGAAGGACTCAAAATTTGCATCGAGTACTTCGATAAAATGGGTCATGAAGTAAAGGCTGTTGTACCACAATTCAGAAAGAATGCATATAAGTCTTCGAATCCGGAACTGCTGGAACACTTAAATCAACTTGGCAAAATTGTATTTACACCGTGTAAAAACCTACCAGGCATGGTGAGCATCTCCTATGATGATCGCTTTGTACTGCAACTTGCATGTGAGCTCGACGCGGCGATTATATCAAACGACAACTATCGAGATCTGATACACGAAAGTGCCGCATTTAAAAAGCTTATTGAGAATAGAGTAATTGGTTATACATGGTGTAATGATATTTTCATACTGCCAAAAGATCCTTACGGACGTTGGGGTCCAACTCTGGATACAATATTGAATAGAAACTAATTTTTAAATGTATTCCTCAGCATTTGAGAAGCATCAGTATACATTTGGAGTTCTTTATTTTTTTTTTTTTTTTTATTATATAAAAATATTATTGAATAGAAGAATTACCAAATGTATGCCTTAACACATGGGAAGATTAAAAAATAGATTTAAAAAGGAGTTTAGTATAGAGTACATTTTGAGTTCTTTTGTTTTTTTATTATATAAAAATGTTGTAAAAGTTTAGAAATTGAAATGAAGCCTTCTGTATTTCTACCAATGTAAATAGTGGATATATATTTTTTACGATTAAAGTTTGCTAAAATGTTAAACACATAATACGTTAAAGTATCGTAAATATTTAATACTCATGAAATTGTCAAAAAGTCTAAACGCTATGTTCATCAACGTTGACCGACTTGTGTCCCATTTCAATGTCTTGTGCATTTGTCGCTGCTGCAGCCAAATTATTGCTACTGCTTTCCAAATCAGTTTCAATTGTCATGGTTGATATTGCACCACGAATGGGGCTATGCACTGCACCACCAGATGGCATTGAATACATCTGAGCCGCTTGCATTTGCTCCTTTGTAGAATTTAGCACGATCTCATCGTAAGCAGGCGGAAGATCAAGGTTCTTTGGGAGAATGCTGATTTCGTTAGGATCATATGTATTTGAATTTGGTGCCGGAGGTCCCACATTGCCGGAATTTGTGTTTGTAACGTTGATCTCGACTTGACGACGTGCTGAAAATAAAGGCAATCGTTATAGATTTAGTTTTTTCCATACATGTAAATTTTTTTTTAGTCTTATTATCTTGAATATTGTTTTTAATAAAATCATTGCAATCAGTGAATTTAAACATTAATTCACAAGCTTTTTGACAACTGATGTTTGTACGCCAAAGGTGCTTTTCACTGTAGTCACGCGAAAGCTAATAGTTACCAAAGCTTTTCACATGAAAAGTTTAGTCATTTGCTTTTTGGCTTTCGCCTCGTGCGGACGGATCAATGGTCAGTTTTTGTGTGTTTGAAGCGCGATTTTTCGTCTGTGAACGTGTTTCGGCATGTTGTTAACGCCGTCAACGTCGGCCCTAACGTTGTTGTTGTTTATTTTGACGACGTCATAGCATCAACTGGGTGTTTTACACAAAATATAATAGTTTCTAAATATCCGCACGAATATTTACGCTGCCATTTATTTACACTGTAAGTTGAAGTTAAATAAATCACATCTGTTAAAATGTTTGCGGGCGCATAGTTTATGTAATCCACGTAATTGTGCACACAATTCATTCATCATTCACCGAGTGCTTGTTTTCATTTACTGAAGTGAAAGTCTTGAATGTTAATCACTAAAAACGTTTGTCAAATACGTAAAGTAAAAAAAAATAACTACAAAGAAATCTAGTGGAGTTCAAAAGTTCCTAAATTTTTGCTGTCAACAGGTTTTCAATGGGATTGAGGTTGTTGTCAAAGGGCATGTTTTAACAGCATTGACCATGAACAACGCAAAGCGCGCGTCATTGCAACAAACACAAAACCAATATACTACCAGGGCTGCAGCGATGAGAAACAAAATGATTTAAAAGCGAGTGTCTTATGTGAAAAATACGTTAGTTAATGTGATGCAAAGTGCGAACGTTTGTTGAAATAGCGGAAATAAATTTGTCTGTTTATTATTAAGTAAGCTTGACGTATGTAAATCGCATATCTTTTCACCTGATTGCGTCTGTGGACCATAATAAATGCCGCCCACAAGCAAACACTATCTAAAAATTGAACATTATTAATGTGTACTAATCTTTTCCAATCTTTCAGTTTCAAAGAGGTCTTCACCACTTCAGTTGCCATTCAATGTTTCGCCGCGTCTTGGGTTATAGCGTACTCGGCGCCGGTCTTGCCAGCGCCGGTGTAAGCCTGCACACCAACGATTATGACCTCAATTCGTTGGGCATAGTGCGACTTTCGCGATCCGCCGTTGCCGTTGTGGATGTTGCGTTAACATATAAACGAGAGCTTTATTACCGGGAATGGGATAAGACATCGCCAGAATACAAGAGCGAAAAGAGTCGCGTACACAAAATGGCAGCTGAAAGATTGCTACAATTGATATGCATTAACAAAGGTGTTTATATTAAAGTGGGTCAACATATTGGCGCACTAGAGTATTTGTTGCCTAAGGAATTTGTACAAACAATGAAAGTACTACATTCGGATGCTCCACAAAATCCTATTGAGGACCTTTATAAGGTCATACGGCAGGATTTGAAACGCAATCCATCCGATATATTCGATAGCTTTGAACCGGAGCCTTTGGGTACAGCGTCTTTAGCACAGGTGCATAAGGCGCGTCTGAAAACAGGAGAAGTGGTGGCCGTAAAGGTTCAGCACCCGTACGTAAAAGGTAACTCTCTAGTCGATATGAAAACAATGGAGTTGGCCGTCAAGGCGCTTGCACTAATCTTTCCTGACTTTAAAATACAATGGCTGGTGGATGAGTCAAAGAAAAATTTACCCATTGAGTTGGACTTTTTGAACGAGGGGAAAAATGCCGAAAAAGTCGCAACACAGTTTCAAAAATTTAGTTGGTTGCGAGTACCGAAAATCTATTGGGAGTTGAGCACTTCGCGCGTGCTTGTCATGGAGTATTTGGAGGGTGGTCATGTCACAGATCTTGACTACATAAAGCGACATAAGATCGATCCAATACTGGTGTCAAATCGTATTGGCCAGCTCTATTCGGAAATGATATTCAAGACCGGCTTTGTGCACAGCGATCCGCATCCCGGAAATATACTTGTATTCAAAACGCCGAAAAACACGACTGAAATCGTGCTACTGGACCATGGCTTGTATGCGAATTTGACAGATCATTTTCGATTTGAGTACTCACAACTTTGGCTTAGCATAATCAATTTTGATCGTAAGTTAATGCGTCACCATAGCGAGAATCTGGGCATTAAGGGTGATCTGTATGGTTTATTTGCGTGCATGGTATCCGGCAGACCATGGGAGACAATATCGCAAGGCATTACCAAAGTCAAGTATACCAAAGAAGAGGTAAATCACAAATGGAATTAAAATTTTAACGATCATTTTTAATAACTCGCTTACTGTTCATTCCAGAAAAACACATTGCAAAGTAATACCTCATTAGTGCTGCCACATATATCGGATGTGCTGGCACAAGTCGACCGACAAATGTTATTAATACTCAAGACAAACGATTTGATACGCGGCATTGAGGCAACGCTTCGTACTCAAAATCGCATGACGGCATTCTGGGTAATGTCCAAGTGTTGTGTACAGTCAACTTATGCAGCACAAAAGCAAACTGCTCAAAACAAACGCACAGAACGCTGGTCACTGATCATACGCGAGAAGTGGGAGCTCTTCAAACTGAACGTTTACTACTTGTACTTGGGCTTGCTTAATTTTGGCTTAGTAGCAGCAGTTAAGGAAGTTTTTTAACAAATTGTTTATAACTAACGAAAATGTGTGATTGTATACCAGTTTTTTTGTACAAATATTTATTAAATATGATGTGTTAGGTGCTGAGCTGAACTATGTGCAAATAACTGTAATCATTGTGTATTTTGTTTTTAAATATTTACCTCTTTGTTGTTGTATAGCAGCTGCTCTGGCAGCCTGTTGTTTTCTATTTGTTGCCATCTTTTATCAATGAAACATTTAAAAAAAAATGTAAGCAACGTCAGTTTACCCAAAACATTTCACAATATTACCTTAATTAATATCAGAGGCAAAATCAGAAAGAACATGAATCCCACCAAAACATAAAAAGAGTAATCCCAGTAATAATAATAGTATCCGTATTCCGGCGACTCAGTTGGGTACCAAGAACCTATGTTGTTATTGCCTGAGCCCATGTTATTATTTGGGTATCCAAAATATGGATAATCGGTTAAGTAAGGATTATCTTCAATATTTTCAGTCGTCACGACCGTTTTGTCAGCAATACTTTCAGTCGTTGCGTCAGTCGCATCACTACTCAATGCAAGTATTGTGGACGCGATTTTCGTAATTTCTGTCGTGGCTATGGCTGGCATGATTGCTGCTTGATATCTCCTTATTCTAATACGCGTTTAAAATAGTTTTAAAGAACTTTGACACTATGCACCGCACATAGAGTCTATTTCTTGTATCGCGCGGACACGTTACGCTCGGGGTGAATATGAATACTGGCACAGGTGTGACAGGCAAATTGATTACCTCGCCTGTTTTCGTTCGGTCTTTTGTAATCGTTTCATTATAAATAAGGTCTAAGCTCACATGAGCTTTCCTTATATTTTTTCGCTACTGTATGTGTGCAATTTTTTTATCTAATTGGTGTTCTGATACATTTACGCTGATAAGATATATGGATGATTGGTACGACATGACAATGTTTTCTTAAGCAAAGTGTAATGTGATATAATGAGTATGGGGGTACAAATGTAAGCATGTACTTATGCAAGTGAGCGACTGTATATTGAAACACAGAGTCCATCTTATGAATCAATCGAGCAAGATAAATTTTGTATTATAGTTTTAAATTTTAGGATTTGCAAATCGACACTCGTTCAGAAGAATGCGGTTCTTTTTTATGGGAATTAAAAAGTAAGTTTTTTTGATAACAATGGGAACTCCAAATAAACAATTTTAATATATCATATATTATTTTTATCTGCTTGTTTTAATTTTATTTCAAATTTTGTTTTCTTTTCTTTAAGAAAATATGTGTTTACAGTTTTCCGTCCACTCACCTTGTTCTAGCGCCAATGTTTGTTTTAGTTGATACGTTAAAATATAATATCGCCATGTTATCAAAATTACCTGAAAGAAGATTTTATACAAATTCAAATACAGATTTCAAATAAACATTGTTTGCACAGTGCCATGAGTTAAGATAATAAGTGCAGTAAACCATGTCATTGTTTAGTTCATTAACCCAATTAAAATATTTTGTAAATTTTATTTCGAGTAATGAGAAAATTATCATGATTTATTTTTCAATAGCTTTTTTTTAACAGTTGTGTTGTCTCATGCTTCTAAAACTGTTGAACATAAATGCAACAGTTTTGGAAGTACTCATAAGCTATTCGCAATGAAATGACGTATGTGTCAATGTGAGCCATTGCACATGGACACATTTTTATTTAAATGGAGTATATTATAGTGAATATCATATGAGTGTGACTATATGAAGTGTACATGCTTTATTACCTTACCTTTTTATACCCTGCACATACTGTGTGTCAGGGTATATTAATTTTGTTTGAACGAAATGTAAGTAAAATAAGTAGCTCTACAAAACTGCATGTCACAATTTTTTCTCCTCGTCTTCACTTCCCCTCCTCCGGTTGTTTTCTATAAAAAGCAATATCTCCAAAACTAATAAAGGTGTGAACATGAAATTTTTATATAAGCTCAGTAAATATATATCTTTAAAACTGCATACCACAAAATTCCCCTCTGCTCGAAAGTTACCCCTCAATGACCAACAAATTCAAATTTTTCGTAAATTCCACTTTTTTTGACCAATTTATTTGATATTTTTAACACTATTTGATCGGGTGATGTCAAATCAACATTTTTTTTTGTAGATTTAGGGTGTTGCACCACCTACTGTGTGTGCAGGGTATTATATTGTCGAGTATACTCCTTATTGGTTGATATTAAAATCTCATTTTAAACAAAAATTATTGTTTTTTTCTTGTGAATAAATTGCAGACAGACTTGAATTGAAAGCATTTAAATACGAGCCCCGACCACTATTAATTCGTACGGCATGCTTTTTTGTGTGCAATATTTAACAAACGCTATTTCCAATGCTAATGCAGATATCACACTCAAATATATTTTTTTTTGATATATAATTGTATTCTCTTTACTATAGAAAAAAAAACAACTTGTTGTAATTTCAACAACAACAATAACATTAAGGGGTTACGCCTCCATGGCACTCGAAAAAATAGTCACATAGGGGCCGTTCATTAATTACGTAAGATGGTTTAGGGGGGGAGGGGGGTCAACCATGTCTTACTTTTGCCTATTTTTCCTATACTGCCTACTACATTTTTACTTACGTAGGGGGGGGAGGGGGTCAAAAACAGCCAAAAATCGTCTTACGTAATTAATGAATGGCCCCATAAGTAATAAATTTTTTTGACACAAGTATTAATTTTTTTTAATATGTTTAAATGTGCATATATACACATTAAGATGTTGGTTTAAAAAAAAAAACCGTATACAACAAAATTGAATATAACCGAAGTTATGAGCCAACAAGTAGAGCTTTTTTTTGAAAATCCATTTTGTTGGTGTACACGATATCTCGATCTGCAATCATCTTAAAAATGTGGAATGAATTTTATTTCATTAAAAAATTAAAAATTTTTTTTTTAAATTACAGGTGTTCAAAAAAAAATTATTTTTAATTTCGTGATATTTTTTTATAATCTATACAATAACTTTTGAACAAAGTCCTGAATTGAAAAACCCCCTCGTATCGCCTTAGGTATTGTCCCTAAGAATATATCCTCCAAATTTTAGCAAGATCGGTCAAGTAGTTTTTGAGATATGATGTACACCAGTTTGAAAAAAGTAGTATCGAGAAAAACGCAAAAGAAGAATCAATACGCCGTATGGGCCCTTCTGTGTGTCGGGCTTATAATTGCTTCTGCAAAAAATTCGAATTCGAAAACTGGTAAAGGCTTAATATGTTCTTCAAAGCGTAAACAATTTATTAAGCCAAAAAAAAAAAAATTTGATATTTGGAAAATCTCAGGGTGGCCCTTAATTTGAAGAAGTGCATTGCTTAACGAAAATAAATCTTTTTTGTACCTTCTGCATTGTTTATAATTTCTAGATTATAACTAGATACTGATTACCCTGTTTGCTTTTGTTTTGATTTTCTTACGATTTAAAGCTAAGCTTAAGCAGCGTACGAATTAATAGTGGTCACATATATTTTATCAGTTAGTTTTTCAAATTAATGTTATTATTGTTGTTGTTGAAATTACAACAAGTTGTTTTATTCTATAGTATAGAGAATAAAATTATATTTCAGAAAAAAATATATTTAAGTGAGATATCTGCATTAGCATTGGAAATATCGTCTGTTAAACATTGCATATGGGTAAAAAAGCTTGCCGTACGAATTAATAGTGGTCGGGGCTCGTATTGTCATGTAAGCATTGCAATTCATTTGCGTTTTTGTGATTTTATTAAACAAAAGTTTTGATAAGATATGATGACGTACATATGTATGTGTGTATATACATAGTTCGTGCATGTATTTTACTTACCCGTAAAAAAAAAAGTATGAATGGAATTATTGCCAATGCCAACAAAAGTGCGCCAAGATCATCCATATCACTATTTTACTTGTCTGTCCTTATCTTAGTGAGAATTTATTTTTCTACACTTTGTTCACTTTTGTTTGTGTAATTCAATGTATTTCTGCTAAGTCTTTCTCACTTCTACACACTGTGAATCACGCATACACAAATATTTGCTTTCAAATGCTTTTAATACTTTGCTTTTGTTTTCATGAAAAAAATGACTTGATAAGATATTTCGATATTATTCCGATTGGATTTTAATGCGTTGTGAGTTATTTATTTTTGTTATTTTTAGGGCGCAAATAAAATGAACTTAACTTTGATGTTTAATTTCTCAGATTTCCCGGTAAATTCCTTTACATCAGCTCTTCGACTTGTACAACTGAAAAGTATCTCACAGAATGATTGCGTTGTGCGTGTATCGCGCACTTGTTGCTTCAAATCGTCGTTATCGTTGGCCGTTCAAGATATTGTATGCCATCAACAGCGCTGCGCGCCTAACACGATCAACATCATTGTATGATTGCTTGATTGTTTTTAGCATTTTATGACGTTCTTATCATTGGGCAAACATTTTGCAATCTGTACCTTTCGGTTGCATTTATAAGCGTCACCTATAACCATTTAAAAGTAACCACATTTAAAGCAATTCGGTTTTGATTTTTCCATAAATTCAATAATAGTAACAAGTTCAACCTTAAATATATAAAAAATCTCTTGCATATTAAATAAATGTACAAGAAAATACATGCAATATGTAAATGAATATGTACATTTATAATCAACATAATCCGAGTGAGCACAAAAGCAATGCTACGCAAAGGAGCCAAGGATGCTGGTTACTTTTAATCCTTTTGTTAGTTGTTCGCATTCAGCGCTTGATTTTTGTACATTGCATACATTGTATACATGTATGTGTATGCAAATACATATAAATTTATAAAATTGTATGTGTCGTGAGTCGAAAAAGTTGTATGTTAGATTTCCAGGCGTCGCACTCGTTGCACCTGACGCCGCCGGTGGCATTTGCGCTCGGTGATTTACATGTATGTTGAAGTGTACAAGATACGCTTTAAGGCGCTCTGGCCAAATACATTTTGCAGAAAGCTGAAAAGCAAAGAACATACATGTGCACTTCATTTTCTTTTTATATTTATTTTTATTGCATTTGCAAATTGACATTCGGCAAGATTTGCGTATATTGGTTAGCCAACTTACATAATATTTCTTAGAGTGTATACATTGAACACTCTTACTTACATTGGCAACGTAAGAAATCATATAAAATAAAACAAATTTGCATATATTTTTCTTTAAATTTTATTCACTTTAAATTAATGAAGTCATGTTGGATTACATTTCTTTTTACTTTCTTCTAGAGTTTGATGTCGGAATATAGAATTAACTACATTTGAATTATACATTAAGTATTATATTGGCACAATCTACATTTAAAACTGTCGTCTCTCTGTTCAACAAGTTGTGAAAATGAATATCTGTTGCAAAAAGTCACGCATTTGTTGTGTATACCAAAAAAATTTAAAACAATATAAGCAAAATATAATAGAAGTCCAATGATTTGTGAAACGTTCAATATTTTTTCAATTATTGAATGACATATAGATAGATGTGAGAAGTTTTGAACAGCCTAATTACAAATTTTATTTTGAAAATGGAAAAAAAAAAAAATATAAATGTATATAGTATACATAAATGTACATATTATGCTTTGATTTTTATAATAAAAATGGCTAAACATTGAAATCGAGAAAAAAATAAAAATTAAAATAAGCCCGGATGTAAAAAAAGGTAAGAAACAAATAAAGAAAAAATTACAATTGCGTTCTTCGTTATTATTTAATTTTAGTTAGCTGAATTATTTTTTACAACAATTCTAAGTTAATTCTTGAATGTGCTTTAAAATGCTCGGCATTTGTAGCGACAGTAAATTTCATTATGATCCTTTTTACTTGATCGACAGAGACAAGGAGTGAACTCGTTGCGGTTTTACTGTCGTTTTTTAATTTCAAGGTTGGGTTGAGTCATAATTATATTCAATAAATTTGTTAAGTTTTGTTTTTATTTTTTTAATAAAATTTGTTTTTTCCAGTGTAGTCAATTTCATCCAAATGCCAAATTCGCATCAAATTTTTACTTTTATGCTTGAAAATCAGCTTACGGAATTTTTTTTATATTTAAATCTAACAGTTATGCTCATTTTCTGCATATACACGAAACTATTTTAAATGTTACAATTAAATTTTATTTAAGCATTATTTATTATATTAAATAAGTTAACAAAATTAACAGTTCTTTTGGGAATTTCAATTTTTTTTATCATATATTCATGTATATATGTATTTTAATTAATCGTTCTTTTAAACTCGTTACAGCTGTTTTAAAGCTTTGCTAGTAAACGCACAAGTTTCATTTCATTTAATGTAAAATCACTTTAATGCATCATAAAAAATTCATGAATTTGTGAATTTGTTTGAACATGTATACGAGCGAAATGAATGTACGTAATAAGTTTGTGGTGTCCAACGATTTGAAACGTTCGACGTTAATTTGCATTGAACTCATCTTGTTGGCGCCTGCAAACGAACGTTGCATAAATGAGCGGCGGCGGAAGTGCTTGCCAACCATTTTTCAATTTCCGGTTGTCATTTGGCGACTGTGTGCATTTCACTCATCGATCTGACAGTAAAAAAAAGAGCGGCGTTGGCGGGAGCGTTGTTCACTACGCATGCAATTCAATTTATTGTAAGCAAATTTCGCAGTAGCCTTGTCAGTTCCAATTATCTTCAGTCCTCAGTCAATACGTCGTTTAATTAGCTGCAAGTGAACTGAAAAAAAAAAACAACAACATTTTCACACAATTTTTTCAAGCCCATCCGGCCCCTCTTTCCAGCAACTGTTGTTGTTTGTTTTAGTATTTTTGCTTTTGTAAATGTGTGTGCATATCCATGAAAATATCAGATTGCATTAAAATGTGAAAAAAATCTTTTATCTGCAAAAAAAGAAGAATAAATTTAATAAAATTAAATTAACAACTAAATAAGTAAATATGAAATTGATACAGTATTGTTTTCATATTGAATATTCGCTTATGTTTGTGTTTTGTGAAAAAATATCATTAAATATTCATATACAATTTCTTACCATTGAAAAAACTTTTATTATTTGTGTTATGCACAAAATAATTTAAATATTTGTTTAAGTTTCTTTTTTTGGCAGAAAGAGAGGAAAACTAATTGAACACGAAAGCAATTCCAAATAAATTTTTCATATTTTTTTTGTTTTTTTTTTTTTGTACAACAAAAAAAAACAAATTTAATTTATATTTCATGATTATTGAAAGTTTGCGAACAATGCAGGAATTTATAAATGCTTTTCATTAATTTATGCGTTTTAGCTTTGTAAATTATTCAGGCATAAAACTTAAATACAGAATTTAACCTCAATCAAATATGAACAAAAAATAAATAGAGCCCGACCGACCGACAAGCAGACAGACAGACGGACAGAACACAAAAACAATGTCATGTAGAATATTTTTGTGTGAAAAGATAAATAAACACACAAAGATACTTTCGACGGCGACGACGACGATGACGACGACTCAATAAACTAACAAATTGTAACCAAAACATGACAAATCAATTTGCATAAAGCCTCAACTAGAGATATGTGTGTGTGTCTGTGTGCATGTGTGCATGTGTGGGCGTCTATTTGCCTTTGAGTAGTTTTTTGGTTGACAGGTGGTATGACATTTTCAAAGTGAACCTCAAACTTAGGCCACGACAAGACAACAACATGTGTATTAAATTTGAAATTCAAATGCCAAAGAATTCAAGCAAGAAGCTGACAAGGATGGCAAAGAGAAGTGAGTAGGCGGCATTGAGTTTAGCTTACACATTCATTTCCCTTTGAGTCAAACACTTCTAATGTAAAAATGTGGTTTCAGCTGATTTTCAACAATTAAGGAAGACACATTTCGCAATGTTGAGCTTTATGTACGAACGCCCTTGTGTCTGTTTGTGTGTTAGTAGATGTGCTTAAAGTGTTAAAGGAGTAATAAAAGTTTCGACTTAACTCAACACAATTCGATTCAATATAAGCCAAACGCAATGTTCGTAAAATCGTAAGGCGTATGTTTTTGTGGTCTTATGAAAGTCATTGAGCTGGAATGAAGTTGTTAGTACAATTAGAACGGCATGCGGGATGCGGCAAAAGGCAGCATACTAACATGACTGTTTCAACCCAGAAAGAGACCCAAATATGGCAATTGTGACGAAAGCGAAACAGAGAAAGCGTGATGAGTTTTGTTAGCAGGCGTTGTATGATGGTTCTGGAGTGTGGGTTGTACAACTCGCTGCTTATTCATTATCGAAACATGCCTCATTTTGATTGTTGTTGCAAACTGGCGCTTGATGAAGGAAAACAAAAGTTTTGAATAATTTTGTTGTTATATTTTTTTGTGAATTTTGCATGAAATTAAGTATACGTCGTTCGTTCATATTTATTTTTGTTTTTTTAGTTTGTTTCGGCATTATTTTTGTGCTTTTCATTTTGTTTAATTCTGATTCATAAGTTTACTTTAGGCTTTATGCGAAATATTCATAATTATACGCAATGCCAAAATTTGAATATTGCATATTTTCTTTTATGAATTATAAATTTTAATTATGCTTTAAGGTCACAGGCAGTCATGCTGTAGATATGCTTAAAGCATCTTGTTTGACTCTCGGCAGCGTTATTTCTTTGGAAGAAAAAAAAAAACAAAAAATCATGACTTAATTGAACAATGTCGCCGCAAAGCAAAGTTTACGTGCTATAAATGAGCTCACGCCCTGTGGCGATACTTGAGCTGGCTTCAGTGTTGTTCTCCAACGTCTCTTTCTCGTTTGCTTTCAGTTTTGTTATTCAAAGGCCGCAAGGCAAACAGTAAGCTAAAAAAAGAGTCGAAACCGACGACGGAATGGTTTTTGTATAGAAAAAAGTCAAAGGCGCATTTTACACAGGCAAAGGCTTTGTAAAACAGGTCAAGCAACGAACGAAACGTTGCCAGTAAAACGAAGAACAATAAAGTTTAATGAATAACAATTTCGAGAAGTTGTACAAAGTAAACTGGCAAGTTGGCAATGAGGCGTACGATGCCAGATGCAAATTCCTTAAAACGCTAAAAATACAACAACAACATTGCCACAGGAAATGAAAATATGTTGACGGAAATGAGCATTGATGTTCTCGTTTGGGAAAGCGACGACGCTTTACTCATGTTTGCTACGCTTTGGTTTTCTTGAATTTCCGTTCAACTCTACTCGTGATAGGAAAGCAGGCTTTTCTGCTAGCCACTCATTCTGTCTGGCCGCCTATTTGACTGACGGTCTTGTTACTTGTTTGCTTGCCAAGAGGCTTTAATTTAAGTTCGTCAGTGGTGACCCTTTAATAACATAAAACAAAAGAAACACGCAAATAAAGAAACAAATAAATATTGCAAACAATTTGTAACTTTTCGTTCTAATTTGAAATACAATACAAGCACAAATATTTACTTTCGCACACACACACACACACACACATACATAGGCAGGCTTGAGCGTTGCAAAAGGCGCGCTAACAAAATAAATTATCATCAATCGCAGTGGGCAACGCTGCGTCCGTCGGCAGCGCGTTTACAATTTCAAATAACCACATTCCCAAGTGGTGCCGAGTTCATTTGGCGCCACACTGCAGCAACGCGTGCCGCATGCCGCTGGCGGCGAGAGCGAGACAGCAAGCGTATGTTGGTACCGTAGACGACTTTGCCAAAGAGGTAATGTGCAATTAATTAAATCAAGGATCATTAAGCTTCGGTTGGCAGCATGCGCCCGTTTTGGTTTTGCGGCAACGGAAATGCAATTCGAATTCGCTCATGTTCAGCGTTCGCGTGGCCATGGCGGTCTGGTTCGATGTAAGTAAATAACACTTATTTTTACTGCGATAATCGGTGCTATTATTATGAGCTTCTAAAATGGCTAAGGCGCTCTTAATACATACATACATACATGTTCTTGACCTCAAACTTTACTATAATTGGTTTAAATTTTCAAATACGAATTATGAAACGTTAAACTTTGCTTCAGAATCAGCAGAAAAATCTGCAATTTAATTAAAGAGACTCAACAGTATTTCATAGTTTTAAAATGAAGCTAAAATGTCTTTCTTCTTTATAAAAAAAAAAAATAAAACACAAAAAAAAAAAAAATGAAAAATTATTCGTTTCTAAATTCATTCGCATCAAGGATCAGAGAATTCATGACTGTTCTGCTGTAATGTAACACAGCGCTGAGCAAGTTTGCAGGCATGGCGGCGCGTGTAAATGATTTCTTGCAATTTAGCAAAGCGCCAAGGATACGAAGACCGTTTGGCTGCTTGCCAAAAAGCGCATCTTCTACAATTCTACAATTTGTGCGTCGCTTTGCCGCTGCCGGCTAGAGCACATCTTTTTTTTTATTAATTTTTCTGCTGTTTTGTTTCCATTTCCTTCTCTTTTTTAATGCGCGTCACACATGCTTGCTCGCCTGCTTGTGCACTCAAAGAACAATGCTTAATGTCTTGCGTTGTACGCAGATATTGTATCTTGTATCTATGCAACTGTCAGCATTGGCTCGTCACTGTTGGTGCGACATTTGTTTGCTAAATATGAGCAAATGCAGTTTAGTTTCCGACACGCTTAATACAGGTGCAAATTTGAAAGTTTCGTATTCAACACATTTGCATAGTGAAATACAGTTGGCAACTGTTTTGCATATACACGAAACTTTTCTTTTTGATTGTTACATTTCGGCAAAGTAATTTGGCACTTTTTTTGGGAAAAAGTTGTTGAAAAGCATTAAGCAATTCTTCTGTTTCGGATGCAAAGCTTTATTAAAGGTGAATTCATTTGAATAACAAAATACAGAAAGAAAAAAAAAAAAAAAAATACAGAAAAATAAATGAAATTTTTTGTTTCAAATTCATATCAAGTGAAAATTTTTGTTTTTGGGAAAAAAATAGCCTTCAAGTGCAAATTTCTTGTTGTTTCATTTTAGACACAAAAACCAAAGCAATAAACTTTTTGATTTGCCACAACAGTTGGCTTTGCGCTTCAGGCGCAGACGTGTCGGTCCACTGAGCCATAGACGTCGACTGCGAGCGTGTATCGTGTGACGGACTTTGCAATTTGCCATTTGCTATTTTCAAATTATTTTCAATTACGCATTTGTTAATTTTTAAAACATTTTCATAAAAAAAAAAAAAAAATGCTTAATAACGAACGCATAAAGAAGCAGAAAATAATTGAAAATAACAATGAATGTATAAAAAAGAAGAAAGAGTACCTTAATTGATGGCTGCCGCTTATATAGCACCCGTGCATGACTCCTTGTTTTCCAGCGTGCCTGCAGGCGCCTTGACCTTTCCATCCAGCAAGCTCAAATCATTGAAATTTTCACAATTTTCCACTATTTTGCTGCACGTTGCTGCAGTAATTAAAGTGGCTGGAGCACCAGCACCATCACCAGCAGCAACAGCAACATCATCAGCCACAATGCGCTCGCACTCATCATTGTAGTAGGCAACAGAAACGGCAGCATCGAAGCTATGTTGTTGTTGCTGCTGTGGCTGGCACTGTGTCTGTGTCACTTCGTTCTGAGCACAGTCATCCACTTCGTCGTCGACGTGCCGTATCGTTGCATTGCAGCCGTCACAGTCGAACTGTCCATCGTTGCAATGGCAGCCTTGCCAGTTGTCCGCACACTCGTAGCAGTCTTCAACGCTGTCATCAAGCTCATTAGCGTTCGCATGCATAGACATCAACATGGCCATATTTGTCATTTGCCCATTGACAAGTATAACGTTATCGCCATTGTCGCCAAATTCATCATCCATAAAAGAGTGATCCGAACTATCCGAATCGTCGCAGTCAAAGTAGCCACTCTGTGTATATTATAAAATGTTTAAATTATTCTACTTATTATTAAATTAGTGTGCTTGTACCTGACAGTCAAGACAGCGACAGTTATCACATAGCGTGCAGCTCAGACCAAGTATATCGGCCGCTTCCTTGTAAAGTTCGTAACTTGATTTCTGTGTTTGTTTAAATTTCGTTTGTTTATTCTGTTGCTGTTGGCTTTGCTGGTCTTGATTGTTGCTATCATTATTCACGCTCCAATTGTTCAATTTATTTTGACGCACAGCGCCACGGTCAACGCCACCCACACAGCCGCCGCCAACGCCATCGCCATCGCCATCATCTTGGCCATCATCCACATGGTTCTTATTGTTTAGCCGTTCGCCACGCTTCGCTAAAGCATTCATAGTTGACTGCTGCACACTTGAATTGCCAGCAAATGATGCTGTTGTCGCATTGTTGGACTTGCCTGCCCTAATGCTGCTGCTGTTGAATATAGAGCAAATAAAATTTTATTGCGTTTTCAACTTAATTTAAGCACTGCTTTAGTTTTTTGTGGTGGGTTAAATATATCTTAGATAAATGCAAATATAAGCAAAAATCACACAAATTGCAATTTAAGCGAAATTGTGTTAGCAAAGCTCACAAGAACTGAGTTGTTCAAATTATTATTGCATACTTTAAGGTACATATTGCATTGAAGTGTAATTCTGAAATGTTTTCTTAATAATGTTCGACACATACAAACACAAGCATGGAATAATTTGAAAGAATTTTGTTCTTGAATGCCATACAAAAGTTGTTGCTATAAAGTATTTTAACACAATTCAATCCACACTTCATTTAATGTCATCATCATTTCACAACCTAAAGGAGTTACAAAAAAAGAAAATATGTTCTCAAAACTTTTAAAAATATGTCAAAAGTATTTCCAGCTGGTCTTAATGAAGTCACGCGTAAGTGGTGGAATCCATAAAACAGTTCTGTTGTGTATGCTTTTATTGTTATTTAGCAGCATTGACGTCATAGCAGCCGACAAACTTGGCCAACGCAGAGCGAATTGTAAAAGCGATGACTTAAAAATGCATTTCGTTATTATTATTTATGAAGCAAAAAAGTTGCTAATTAAAAAGCTGCAATGTGTTAATAAATCAAGTATAGCATGGCACATTAAGTGTTGCGATTTGTGAGTTTTAATTAATGAATTTTATGCCAATTTATGCAACAACAAAAAAAAAATCTATAGTTTTTATTCCGAAAGTTGCAACGGAAGCAAGGAAACTAACTGTAGGATGAGGCAACATTTGCCAACGGAAGTGGCAGACGAGACAAAGTGAAACGGCAAAGTTATTATGCGAAAACTTTGACATAATTATTACAAAAGTACAGCCAAACTATGCAGGTACTAGGGCGGACGACAACGCAGTAATGACATAGTGTTTTCTCGTTTTTTTTTTTTTTCTTAAGAAAGAGAAAGTTTTGCTGGCCGAGATGAGTTGAGCGGTTGGTGGTGTGAGCGAAATGGTTGTTACGCCTATGAAGAAAGTTGCTTGCAACGCCTTTGCATTGCTGATGAGCACACTGAAAGTTTTCACACTTGAAGTGTATCTGTATCTGTATGTGTGTGTGGGTGTGTGTGTCGTTGTATAAAACTTATCGCAAGTAGAACAAACTTTACGCTTCACTTTCAAGTCTTAAATGTATGTTAGTTGTTGGTGGCACGAGTCTGGTCTGGTGTGTGTATCTGTAGGCGAGTGTGCCATTTTCATGAATGCCAACGCCAACAGTTTAAATAGCTATTGAAATACGATTATTACATTTCAATATGTGAAGTGGGCAGAAGAACTTACTATATACATATATGTGTGTATGCGTGTGTGACTAAGTAAAGGCACTAAAACAAGGACTAAAATTCAAACGAACAGACATCGGATATGTCATAAAATTACTACACGATGTGGCCATTAAAACTCGCTGCTCAACTTGGGCATATACTTGCTGGAAATTCATTCCCTAACGATTGCCGTTTTCACTTCGCTATTTTGAATGCTTTTCTGTATACATAAGTGTTAGTTAGTTTTGCATTAAAGAAGACCTTGAAGAAGGCTTTAAGGAAAATAGCTAAGGAATAAGTTTTATTTTTTTTTTGCCTTTGTCTCTTAGACAAAATATGGCAGCATAAAATAATATATAGAAAAGTACACGTAGTTAGGGAACTTAAAATTCGTTCAAATTGTACACGAATGTCTTTCTTTCCATAGGCTGCTCATAAAGTGTGTTAGGGAATATTAAGTATGTAAAGCATAAATGGATGGCAGTAAGAACCCATTAAGTATATGTCTGTATATGTTCTTGATCACGACTACAAGACAAGTTGATACAGCTTTGTCCCTCCTTCCATCTGTTTGTCCGTCTGTATTCTTCAATGGTTCTCGGAAACTAAAAGACCTAGAGGCTGAGACTGGTTTAGTGTCACGCCCACTTTTTCTTCTTTTCTCCGCGCTGTTTTTACTCAAAGACCATAAAACTGAAATTTTACATGTATTCCTCAATTAGATTGATTTGCTTTATATTTTAAATAAGCAATGCGAGATAGATTTAGATTTGGGGCGTAGCACCGGCTACCTTGTGTGCCTAATTTAACTGATTGACTCTTAGCTAAAGAAATACAACTCATTGTTGACAGCGCAGCAATAAAAAAAGTAATGCCTCCATAAAAGATGCAATATTATTTAACTGTAAATATTGTTCATTGTTTAAGTGGTTTGCCACAAATAAGAGTGAGAAAAATAAAATAACTTGAAGCATTTTATGCATTCTTCTGCCTCTACTGCTCATTTTTTTCTGAATAGAGTTTCTACTATAAAAAGCGACGCAAAAAAAAGAAAAAAAGAAGATAGTTTTCAGATTTTTTATGCATGACAGCATTGTTTTACATAACAAGCATAATAAGTTAACGTTTATCAGTTAAGGACAGACAGACTAGCTTACCTGACATGCTGTTGTTCTTGTTGTTGTTGGCGTTGCTGCTGTAAATTTCCGCTGCCATAGATATTTTCGCTACTGTTGTCATCATTTCTACGCCATTTCTCTTCCTCAAGAAATTTGAGAAACTTTGTCTTCTTGGCAATAAGCGTTGATTTGACGTTAGCGCATTTTTTCTTATTGGCCCCAGCGCTGCCAATGCCGCCAACGTTGAGCGCAACTCGGGCGGCAAACAATGCACCTGCATCTCTCTGCATATCCCTTTCTGTTGTTGGCATGCAGTTATTTGTGCCATTGTTATTGTTATTATTGTTGCTGTTGTTGTTGTTGTTAGTGGTGGTGGTGTATTTGTCATAGTAGCTGCTTAAATTGTTTTGGCTCCTGTGGCTGACATTTTGGTTGGCATGACAGGCGCTTATATTGTTGCAGCCGCTGCCGCTGCCACCGCCACCGCCATTGCCACCGCTGAGATTACTGCTACAATTGAACAATTTCTGCAGTGCGCTTGTTGCCGGTGAACACATTGCGGCTGACATTGATGTAGCGACCGGATTGCCGTTGCCGCAACCGTTTGCCTCTGACGTTATTGCTGTTGGCCTTGCTAAGCCACTGGCGCTGACACTGTTACCAAAACTTTTTAATTTATGTTGAAAGTTGCAAGAAATATTAGAACAGCTGCTGGCATCGATGTTTCTGACGCGACTCGTTTCGATTTGATTGAATGGCGTAAAGTCCTGTTTTGGAAGACCAAATCAAATGGCGGTCAGTTTGAAATCAAATTGCACAACATTTTTATCATACACACAGCGAAAAATGCGGGCTGAGATCAGCACAGATTATACTTGATTCAACAACACACCAAATTAAGTTGGAATAGGTCCAAGTGTTCTCGAAATAAGTAAGATTTGTACTTAATATCGAAATCAACAAACAAAATAGAATTGTGTGAACAACAAAATGTTGTTACATTAAACATTTTATACATTTTATAAAAAAAGGTACACAAATATTTAAATTGTAACCAAAGAAACTTGAATTAACAACGCCTTTTCTCTCGTATACTCCTTTTAATCAATATGTTTCAGTATGAGGTTCAGTCCCCAGTGACATCAGAGTTTTCCCCCTATTTTGGCAACTCTATTAGTTGCTGTTAAAATGAAAATTGTATTAAATGACCATTAATTGGATTTTAACAGCGTAGCATATTCAGGACTATTGTAGCCTCTATTAGCAAATATCTTTTACGGATATGTTTAAGATGCTGTTTAAAAAAATTACAATTGTTAAGGACGATGGAATTGGAATGCAAACTGGAAACCAGGAATAAGAATCCTATTTAGTTTTCCATTAATAAAACTATTAAATGGACTCTGCACATATTTTAAATACAGTGGCTCGAATAGGGCCGTTAATATCTATTATATATCGCTTATCACCAATTAAGTTGAAGTTATATAATTTTTGTGTAATAATTATATAAATTAATATAAATTAAATTAATAATAACAACAATAGTAGTTTTTGGATCGTAGGATCTTGATTCAAGTACAATGTTAACTTGTTTTAAGGACAAAATGGTTTCGGATTAAGTTTTATTGATGTCATAATAATATGTGTTTGAATTTTTTATATATTTTTTTTTTAATTTTACAACATTCGTGTTTGACGGACTTTCAACAGCGGAGTGTATCGATTTAAGTACAATGATGAATTTTTGTTGTTCTGTATATATAAAGAATTTACCTGATAGGAATTGTAGTTGGCATCGAGCACATAAACGGAGTTTTGATTGTTGCATTGAAAAAGCATGTCGTCCATTCTTTGCTCTAAAATTCAATGAAAAGCATTAATAAATGAATTTGTATACCAATTGCTAGAAATCGTATGTATTCAAAGAGCTGTTAAAGCATTTAAAGTGAACAATTAAAGTGCTACTGTCCGTTTGTCCGTCTTTATGTCTTTCCGGCATTTGCAAAGACCTGCAGTGATGGATGCCGTCGTGTGGAGCTGTTGTGCTGAGGGCTTTCGACCTACACTTATGTACAATTCAACGTGCTGTAATATGGCAACACAGCTTGTGGTCTTAGTCAAAGTAAATTCTAATTGAGTGTCAGTCTTGTTGCATGAATGCGGTTTACGGACAATTGCCTGAATGCATGCTTTCGATTTGATTGCATAAACATAAGTGAGCGGTTCGATTCAATGACTTAAGCAGCTTAACTTGTTAACATTGATTGCATAATAACAGCTTTGAAGCTGAAACTCTTGCAATATTATGTCTTTAATTTCATTGTCTTCTTCATGTACAATAAGAAGAACAATACATTTCAATCACGTACAAGAAGTTCAATTAAATTTTAATTATTAATACTTTCATGTCTCTGTACTTTGATGCATTTTAAGTCATCATAAAATGAAAGCAAGGCAAATAAAAAAAGAAAAACTTGCTCACCACGTTTGGTTTCGATAAATTCGGTTTCATAAAATTCCAAAGAATTTTTACTTCTTGCCCTTTGACCTTTCAATTCAACAATATTTTGTTTTTGTATCGGTAGTGTTGATTGCTTTTCAAATAGACGTCGTTGTTGCTTTTGCTGTTGCTCGGTTTGAAATTGGTTCTGTTGAAGTTGGCGAGTATGGAAATTATTTTGCTGTTGTTTCTGTTGCTGTAGTTGTTGTTGTAGTTGTAGCTGTTGGGTTTGTTGATAATCAAAGTTGCAATTACTGTACAAGTTCAATTGAAGCGGAAGTTTATTCGTTTGAAAAGAATGTGGCTCCTGTAAACAAGACTTATTATTGCTGACGCTTTCACCGTAGCCAAAGTCCTTGTTATGCTTGTTGTTGTTGTTGCTGCTGCTGCCGTTGTTGTTGTCGTTGTTATGCCTTTGCGTATTGGAGCTAAACCAGCTCGTTATCCATAAGGATTGAAAATCTACAAAGAGAAAAAAAAAAAACATAAATAAATAACAAGAGAAAGTGAGAAATAAACAAGCGTTGGAAGCAAAAAAAAGAAATAAAAAAAAAATGAATAAAAAATAAGCAAATTGTGGTAATGAAATGTTTTTTTTTTTTTGTATTTATTTATTTATTTTTTTTTGTTGTTTGCATTGTAATCGTGTTTCCGCTCGTGTTGTATGTTTCGCCATTTTTGTTGCTTTCATTTTTTTTTTGTATTTTTGTTTTGCTTTGTTATCTGTTCAGTTTATATTAAAAAAAATTGTATATAATTTAAAAAAAAATACTAAGCAAGTTCAACGAGTTTTTTCTCTTTTACTATTGTTGTTGTTGTGTTATAATGTATTGTATGAGTGTTCATTAAAAGATGTTTAAAGTTGGTTGCTGTTGTTGTTGTTTTTGTTGTCTGTTGTACATTGTTGGCATTTTGGCTCAGTTATCTTTGCGGCCATTTTGCAGGCGCGATGAAAGCATATTGCACATTATTATGGTCATACTTTCGTACAATGCCAGTAAAAATAATCCCTTCGCATTCACGCATTCACGCATTCTGAATGAAGTTTATTGTTAAGCATTCTCTTGGAAAATATTCGACGCTTTTGCGTTTGTTGTTATTTAACATCAAAGCATTTCTGTGACGCATAACATGGCGTATGAGTGATATAGGTGATATGAATGATGTTTGAGTATATGCGCGCTGACGATGTGCGATAAAGCTGAAGTCTTTAAAATTTAATTAGTAGAATTATATGCTTGAACAAAGGCACATTTGATATACTCAACTCATATATGTATCTTTTAAATCAACATTATTTAGCAGAAAATGAAAATTGCAAAATTTTGTTTATGAAACAATTTATATTTTTTGTATATTAACAATGCTGCCGCAAATATAAATCTGTACAAAAAATGTGCAAAAACACACACAGTATTCAGTCACGCATACATAAACATTGACCCTATTTATCAAAATGTCACAGCGGTCTTGTGAGGAGGAGAAAATTCTAAAATTCAAAAAAAGGGAGCGAAAAAAAAAGAAATCTGAAAATATCATGCGCTGTCATTCAGGGGTGAAAACAAATCGTACAGTTGTCAAAACAGTCAGCAAGTGCCAGCCAGAACAATATACACAAAAAAAAAAGCAGAAACCGAAGACAACAACAACAACAACAACAAGCGAATGACAGTTACGCTGTCGCCTCATTGCCATTGTCGTCATCACTCAGTCAGATCAACCAGCATAGATTGGAGCCCCATGTCGACTGTGTGTGTGTGCGAGTGTCTGTCTGACTGTCTGTGTGAGTGACCATACGCAACACTGTGTAATCGGACGAACAAAACTAATAAAAAGCATCGTTGAGCTTATGCACGGAAAATAAATATAAACCAGTAAAAACGGCCTTGCCGAAGATTAAATACTCTTCTTTGTGCCATATTTTTCGTTGGAATATTATTTATCTTTATCTTAATAGCCTACACATCACTGTTCATTCTTATGCCTCATTGGATACCGGAGAAATTGTTGACTTTAGCTATAAAGGGGTGGAGCCATGCCCATTTTTTTATGAAAATAATTTTCATAAATCATATGTTTAAAGTTTCAAGTCAATTGTTCAAGAAACGAGAAAGTTTTCCATACAAGATCTTAAAAATTTTCATATATATTCGAGGAATTCGACCTTATTGGTACAAATATGTATTGAGTCTAGGTATGCCAAAAGTCTGCTTTCAAATTTCAGCCTTCTTTGTTAAATAATAATGGGCTCCAGTGGACCGATCATGTTGGTTCCGATCGGATGAGACACTAAAGAAGGCTCTCTGCAAAATTGCAGATCGGTAGCTGCAAAACTGAGCGAGGAGACTGTATATAAACAGAGATACAGAGGAATATATGTATCTCAATCAATTTTTCTTGTACTCCTGATCAAGAATATATGCATATACTTTATATGGTTGGAGACACCTTTTTTTGGGTGTTACAAATTTCGTGATTAAGTTAAAGTACTAATACACTACGGGAAGAGTATAAAACATAACAGGGAAAAGTGCTTTATATAACACACACACAAACAAACGAACTGTTAGCCAAGCATTTAAAAAAATAAATTTGAAAAAAAGGCAGCTAGTTTGTGAAACGAATAGTATATCCCTAAGTGTGTTAGTTGACGGATGAGTAGGTGTGTGGTTATTTGTATGTGTGTGCGTGTGTGAGTGTATGAGATTGCACAACGACAACGACAACGGCAACGACGATGTTGAGCATTTTAATGAGTGGCAATAAAACAAAAGTGACAGGTGACACATCAAACAATTTACACATTATAATTGTTGACATGTTAGGCTATGCATGAACGCACACACACATGCATAGGCAACGACATTAACGGAAACGGAAAGAATGGCAGCATCATGAACAACGCCAGCCTAACGAATGAACACATGCCACGACAAAATGATGCTTATCATTTTTTAAAATAACCTCATTGTCCCTTCGGCATGCACGCCTACACGGTGGCTTGTGTATGTGTGCGTGTGTGTTGTGTTGTGTTGTGTTGAGCCATGCTAATAATAAAAGTTGTTTTTATATACATATACACACAAAGAAGGCTTTGCTTTATATGGCGAACGGTCAAGCAAAGCTGCTGTGCCGAGCCAAAGCATATTTGTCATAATCAGCGCTTAGTCTGCTCATAAATTTAACTGAGCGTCGGCATTTGTGGCATAAAATAAAACGAAGAACAAGTCACATCGAAACTTATCTCACACTTGGCAGTCGCTGTGGCCGTGCTTTCATTGGCATGTAACTGTGTATGTGTGTGTGTGTGTGTGTATTATTGGCGTTTGCGAATTTTTAGGTGGCATAGCATAAAATGAGCGTACATTTGGTTTGTCCATGCATACATTTGACCATCATAAATTTTATGCGCAAATAAAACGAAATAGCAAAAAAAGGAAGGCGAAGAAAAAATGTTAAAAATAAAAGAGCATTTTTGCCAAAATGCCTAAATAAATAGAAAGGTCACGTTCAGCTTGGTCAATTCGTTTCATTTCGTTTCGTTTCGTTCTTTACACGTTATGTTCAGGTGAGCCACATAAGCCATCTGGACCCAACAGCGAAAGCCTTTAAATTTTTTATAATTTGCAACTGTGTTTTTTTCATAAAACGCACGCGTTGGAGTATATGTATTAGTGTGTGTGTGTGTGTGTGTGTGTGTGCTGAAACGTTTTTAATTTATTTCATAATTGCTTTCGGATTTTATGGCAATTTTTTGTTTCACAGCGCTCAGTTGTGCATACCAAATTCCAACAACAACAACAACATGCATTGCGCAATAAATTCGCAAAAATAAAAGATATATATTTTTTTTAAGCCAATCTTCTCAAATAAATATTGAACATAAGCCTTTCACTTGTGCCGACATGGCACAAATAAGAAGTATCATAAATTATTTTTTATTTTTCCTCTGCCTTTTTTTTTGCCGTATTTTTGCATTGTTGCTCGTGTGTATGTGCGCTTTCATTTGGCGATTATCATATATTTTCTTTTGACATTCCAATAAACACTTTTTCAAAGTATATTTCGTTGAGTGTTCACATGAAATTGGCTTCAACGAGAATTTGTCGCAATTTTATTGTGTCAGCATTTTGCTATTGAGCAAAAACAAGAAATACTGGCTTGGCAATGCTCAAGCGCTTTAAAGTTAAATAACTTTGCTGAAATTTACACAAAATTGCAAACAAAACACTTCAATTTAGTTGATAAAATAAGCACAAATTGCAAAACGTTTATTTATTTATTGAACTGTAATGTGTTAAAGACACTTCAATAATTGAATAAATAAATAATAAATTATGTTATTCCAAAATTTATTAAATTGGGCAGAAAATATAATATAAATGTTTAGCTAAATTGAGCATGTCTCTCAAAAAGCCGCCAGTCATTTATGCACTAAGAAATTATCTGCTTCGTGGTTCAGTAAGTCATTGAATGTAAATATTTTAATAACTTTCTATTCAAAAAATTAAAACTGCAAAATATTTTAGCTAAATAAAACATCAACAACATTAAAATATCACATTTTACTCAATTGTTACTGACAAAAGCAACTTGTGGTGCAGAAGACTTGTCTGGTCTGAGCATGTGGCAAATTCTCTGTGTTGTAGGAATCCACAACGTGTTGAAATATTTCAACAATGTTAGTTTGCTTTTACTTGTCGTCCACAAGTTGTGCAGAATAATATTAATGCAATTTCTATCGGAATGAAGCATTGTCAATATTGCTAAGTTTACACAAACAATTTAATGCCTTTGAGTATGAAATTCAATTCAAATGCAAGCAGACATTTTACATTTATAATAATGTGTTTGGCTTTTTGTTTAGTTGACAGATGCCGCATTCGATCATTGAGCCATTAAGCACTAAAATGCCAACATTAGCATCATTATATTACATTTAAAGTCAGTCGATCTGAATACAGACTCAAGTATCTTCCTTCGTTGAGCAATAAAGTTCAAATTTGGCTTTCAAGTTTTTACACTTGAATTGAAAATTTTATTGAAGCAACGAAATGACAAACGCTTAGCAGCAGCAGAAGCAGTATCAGCAACAGTAACAGCACAAGACAAAAGCGCTTTTGTGAGACCATTTCAAGTTTGATCCACGAACCGGAATGACCTCAAATAAAGGCACAAAACAGTCACAAACGCATAACTTGATAGAATATTTGGTACCGTTCCAAAGTGAATTTTGTTTGCGTTCTGTTTGTGTGTGTTTGCGTGGGTCAAGATTTTGTTCTGGCATCGCTGTGTGTGTATTCGTGTGGGTGTCTATTGTTCGTTTTGTGCAGATATCATTTGATGCCATGGCTGCGTTTATTGTATTCAACAGACAACAAATATTTGCTTAACAATAAGATATTCTCAAGGATGCCATTCTTCTAAATTACTTGTGATTACTTTGCATTTTTGTGTTTGAAGTTTTTTTTCTTTTGAATTCGAGTTTAGTGCATTGGTTGTTTGCTTGAACTTAATTATTACGCTTGCTTTTTACTATAACAAATTCAATCAAGAAACTAAATTGCATATAGTACATGTGAAATTTGATTTGTAAAATTTGAGTTGCAAGAAAATTGTTAGAAAACCCACGTTCTCGATTTTCTTTTAGTTTAATTAAGTTATATATTAGTTTAATATTTAATTTAAGTTTTCTTGCTTTTTTGTGTGCTTTCACTTGTTTTGCAGTTCTTCGTACAATTTGCAGAAATGTGAGCCAACATGCTTTTCAAAGCTTCTTCATATACTTTTATTACTATTTTCTATAAATCTAATTTTGTTGCTTGTGTTGCCACACCCGCTCAATAAACGCAAAATGCAACGAAAGCGTTGTCATTTGTTAAATACGTGATTTGATTACACAAGTTACATTGAAGTGCAAAACTTTGCACAAGGCAAAACTTGTGAATAAACTTAACAAAATTTCATTAGCATAGGACAGCCCTGTGACGCAATTTTGTATAAAGAGTGCTCTGTGTGCATTTCCTCCATGCTCTACTCTACTCTACTCTTCTCTACTGTACTCTAGTCAACTCAACTCAGCTCTTGGCTTCTGCTTGAGTCAATCGTGCTCACATCTGATAACAGTGTCGCCTCATACACACATTCGCTTTTGCCCATGTTCGTTAAGTCCTTTATAATAAATAGTTGAGTCACTTAAGGGGATTAATGTTGAAATTAGTTTATTCCGACGAGATTAAACATGACATTACAGATGCGTCGCGTATACGTCATGATGCGAAATTCTGTTCGTTTGATGTCTGAGTACTTATTGTGAGTTACTTAGTTTCTATGTAAACATTCTATTTCATATCTAAGTTTTATGAATAAAAAGAAGTACGTTCCCATGGGAGGCAATGACATTTACAATGTTTTTTTGTTGAAATGATAAAATCAACATTCATGTTCATAGAATAGTTTTTGTCTGAATAGAAAATGAATTAAATATTCGACAGAATGAAATCTCAGCAAAAATTTATGATAAATGACATTAAGCAAAGATGAGAAAAAAATGCAAAAAGGCCGAATTACAAATGTCAATCGTCGCACAACTCATTGTTCCTATAGTATATTTACATCATCAGGAGCATCATGTATGTATAATACTTCTTATATGAAATAATATACATATAAAAGTTTTTTTTTTTAATATCAGAGTATTTCACTAGAAAAAACTTTGTATATAGGTAGATATTATTATCATTGTTAACTTATAAGGAAATTTGGGAAAATAAAGAATTTCATTGAAATTTTGAATATTAGTATTTTTAAAAGTTTTCGTCCATAATCAGACATTGAAAGATATAGCTTAATACGCGATTATATCGTATTGAAACAAATATGTAGTTAGACAAATGACAAATAGTTAAGCCGAACAAGAATTTACAATATAAATCCGTAGTAATTATTTTTGAGTGTAGCAAACTTAATATCAAAGCTTATATGTTTTTAAAAAAATGCCTAATTTACTTTGATTAAAGCTTTTCTATGACGTAATGTCGTTTGAGCAAATCAGCTTTCATGAATTGGAAGCAATCAATAGAGAAATGAAGCTTTGTACAGTGCGACTCAAACCATTGCTTTGAACATATGTAGATAGGCATGTTATACGACTACCCCACATGTTTATACCCTGTACACATACTGTATATCAGGGTATACTGTGTTTGTGCAAAAGCCAAAAGTATGTAACGCACAGATAGAGGGGCGGGGGACCCCATAAAGTATATATATTGTTGATCGGGACGACAAGAGAAATTGATGAAGCCATGTCCGTCCGTCTGTTCGTCCGTCCGTCCATCCTCACCAATGGTTCTCGGAACTATAATAGCTACAGACTTGAAATTTGGAGGGTAGAGTCATGATGCTCGGCAGCAGAACAAGTTTGAATGGTCTTGAGCCACGCCCACTCTTTTTTGGAGATTCGGGGTGTGGCACCGCCTACTGTGTGTGCAGGGCATTATGTTGTCGAGTATACTCGACTATACCGCCCTTACTGGTCTTAATTTGAGCAACACTGAGTTTTTTATTAAATTTGTATTATTATGGAAAATTCACTGCCAAAGCTAATTTGTGTGTTGGAAACGCCGAACTGTGATAGTAAATATTTTAGTAAAAATAAATTGTCGCAATTGAAGCATGGCATATCTTGAAGTGTTAGTTTTGTGTATTTTAATATTTTTCCTGTTGTACAAATGGTCTACGGCAACATTTAATACATTCAAGCAGCGCGGCATCGTGCATGAGCCACCTTGGCCGTTGTTGGGCAATGTTAGATTGGATGTGCTTTTCAATAGAACCTCATCTTTTCGTGCAACTATTGAGCAATATATGAAGTTTCAAGAGAGGTTATTATAAATAAGAAACAAAAAAAACTAAAATTTCTATTAATTGACCTCCATGACATGTAGCAAAGTTGTCGGCGTC
The DNA here is from genome assembly GCA_034638295.1 of Phortica okadai. Lineage (NCBI taxonomy): Eukaryota > Metazoa > Arthropoda > Insecta > Diptera > Drosophilidae > Phortica > Phortica okadai. The sequence goes on from CM067851.1 coordinate 9,505,540, forward strand.
TACAATATGCGTAAGCCGGTGCTCTTTTTGCGTGATGTCGAATTGATTAAACAAATTGCCATAAAATACTTCGAGCACTTTTCAAATCACCACTCTGTTCTGCCGGATAGCAGCGAAGCATTTCTCTCAAAAAGCCTCATAGCGCTCAAGGATCGCAAATGGCGGAAGATGCGCAACACGCTCACGCCCACTTTCACGGGCAGCAAAATGCGTTTGATGTATGAGCTCATCAACGCTTGTAGTGTTGAGGCTGTCAAGTACATCGCAGCTGAGGTCGAAAGTAATGCGGCTAAGGGTGTTGTCGAGCTTGAAATGAAGGATTATTTCACACGTTTCACAAACGATGTCATTGCCTCGGCTGCATTTGGCATAAATGTGAACTCATTCAAAGACAAAGACAATGATTTCTTTACGATTGGCAAATCCGTAACAAGTTTTTCAGGCATTGCAATGATAAAAATGATACTACTTTTTATCATGCCGAAAGTATCGAAGGTAAGTTAGTCAGAAGCACATAATTTAGAGTAGTCTATAAATGCCAGTTTTCTTTATTAAGGTCTTAGGTATTAGATTATTCGATGAGGCGAAAACCAATTATTTTAATAAGTTGGTAATAGAAACAATGAAGTACCGTGAGGAGCACAACATCATACGACCCGATATGATACATTTATTAATGGAGGCCAAACGCGACGCATCAGCTCAGACTGATGAAGCTCAGTTGCAGTTCGATGATGAAGATTACCTGGCGCAATGTTTACTCTTTTTCTTTGCCGGGTTTGAAACTGTCTCAAAGTGCTTGTGCTTCACCACTTATGAGCTGCTCATGAATGCAAATGTGCAAGATAAACTATACCAAGAAATTCTGGCGATGGAAGCAGCACTCAATGGCAAACCTCTCAATTACGATGCTCTCATGAAAATGAAATATATGGACATGGTTATATCGGAATCACTGCGAAAATGGCCACCGGCTTTTGCAACCGATCGTGTTTGCTCTGCGGATATCGATTTGAAAGATGAAGCCGGCAACTTAATTTTGTCAATGAAAAAGGATGATATGATATTCATACCAATCATTGGACTCCATCATGATCCGGCGAATTTCCCCGAACCATTGAACTTCAGGCCGGAACGTTTTTCAGAGCAAAATATAAATGAAATAAAACCACATACTTTTCTACCATTTGGCATTGGACCAAGAAATTGCATTGGTATGTGTAAAGCAGACTGATTTGCATAGATATTAAATTATGTAACACCATTTTTTTTAGGAAATCGTTTGGCACTTATGGAAGTCAAATCGATAATTTACTATTTACTGTTACACTTTCGACTTGAGCCAAGTAATAAAACTGTTGTTAATATGGCGGAGAGCATTAGAGGTTTTCAAATGCAACCAAAGGAACTTTTCTGGACTAAATGCGTGCCGCGATTGACATCTGAGATTAATGATTCAACAACTATTTAGTGAAAATAATTCATAATAAGTCAAAGTAAACCAATTTGTACTCCACTACACAAGATGACGCCATTGATATGTGTAATCTAGTTTTCAACTAGCGAACATTTTTATTGATAAAATAAATTTCATGAATTTAACTTTTCTTGCATATACTTAATAATTAAAACAATTATATCATGTTTACAACATGCGACAAACAATTTCAAAGTTCAACAAGTTATTGCAAAAGCTATTTATCAGTTGTTGTTTGTTAAACAAAGCTGAAAATAATCATGTTTGGCAATTGATAAAAGTCGCAGCGTTCGTTCACGTTACTCTTAGTCATTTTGTTCTATATGTCGAAAGCATTCGTTTGTGCTTCGCTGCTGTGATCGGCCAAAGCTTTTGCTAAACAATAATCTACGCACTTTGTTTGATTTCAGTAGAGTGTTTGCCATTGACTGATTCGCTGCTAAGTTTTCGTATTGTTAAAGTGTATTTACAATCAAAAAAAAAAGAGACAAGTCTAAATTGAAAATGGTTTTCTTTGAAGTTACGCTTGTGCTAGTTGTGGTTCTGTTAATTTTGTACAAATGGTCAACAGCAACTTTTCACACCTTCAAGCAGCGCGGCATCGCGCATGATCCGCCCACGCCTCTTTTGGGAAACTTTTCACTGAGCACGGTGCTTGGTCGGTCATCTATTCTCCGCAATATGATTGAGCGGCATATCAAATTCAAGCAAAGGTACGTTCAATAAAATCGATATTTAGGCAGACTGATAAAGCAACAAATGTACTTATTATATAGCAAAGTGTTCGGCGTTTATAACATGCGCGATCCGACAATTGTCATACGCGATGTGGAGCTGATTAAACAAGTCGGCATTAAGGAATTTGATCATTTTACCAATCATAGATCCGTTTTACAGAACGGTGATTCTGTATTCTCGAAGAGTCTCATTTCACTTACGGATCGCAAGTGGAAGGAAATGCGGAACACGCTCACGCCCACTTTCACGGGCAGCAAAATGCGTTTGATGTATGAGCTCATCAACGCTTGTAGTGTTGAGGCTGTCAAGTACATCGCAGCGGAGGTCGAACGTAATGCGGCTAAGGGTGTTGCGGAACTTGAAATGAAGGATTATTTCACACGTTTCACAAACGATGTCATTGCCTCGGCGGCATTTGGCATAAATGTGAACTCATTCAAAGACAAAGACAATGATTTCTTTACGACTGGCAAATCAGTGTCCCAATTTTCGCCGGCAGTGATGATCAAAGTTTTACTTTATGGTTTAATGCCTAAAGTTATGAAAGTAAGTCAACATACAGCTTAATCTTTTGAAAGTGTGATACTAAATATGAACATTTTATCTTAGGCTTTGGGAATCAAATTATTCGATGAGAAAAAAATTGGCTACTTGAAGAAACTTGTGTTTGGGGCCATGACATATCGTCAAGAACACAATATTATAAGACCCGACATGATACACTTGCTAATGGAAGCCAAACGTCAGTTTGACCAACAAAAAACCGAAGAGTCTCAATCGAATGGCGAACACGCAGAATTCAACGATGATGATCTCTTGGCGCAGTGTATCCTATTTTTCTTTGCCGGCTTTGAAACAGTCTCCACATGTTTGTGCTTTACTTCGTATGAGTTGCTCATGAATTCCGAAGTGCAAGAAGAACTTTACCAAGAAATTCTGGCGATGGAAGAAGAACTCAATGGCAAACCACTGAACTACGATGCTCTCATGAAAATGAAATATATGGACATGGTCATATCGGAATCACTGCGAATGTGGCCGCCAGCGATTGCCACTGATCGTGTCTGCTCGGCTGATATCGATCTGAAAGACAGTGACGGTAGTCTGATTGTGTCTTTGAAGAAGAATGATCTGTTATTTATACCGATACTTGGCTTACATCATGATCCCGAAAATTTTGACGAGCCAATGAAATTCGATCCAACGCGTTTCTCGGAACAACGTAAACATGAGATTAAGCACATGACTTACTTGCCATTTGGTATTGGACCAAGAAATTGCATTGGTGAGTGTACAAACTTCAAGTGATGATGAATTCTTAAACTTATTATATTAAACAAAATTTAGGCAATCGCTTGGCGCTCATGGAAGTCAAATCCATAATTTATAACCTTGTATTACATTTCAAGCTGGAGCCCGCGGCGAAAACTGTTCCGGATATGATGGAGAATATTAAAGGCTTTCGCATGCAGCCAAAAGATCTATTCTGGTGCAAATTTGTGCCAAGAATTGAGGGTCATAAATAAGCGATCGATCAAATTGTAAAACAACATTCATCTTACTTTCTATTTCGTTCAATAAATAAATATGCAAAATCAGCAATTTATTAGTATTATTTGAAGAAGCGCAAACATTGTTGAATTCATAGCCGTGAGCATTGCGCAATATTTCGTTGCTTAAATAAATTAGCAATAATTCATTGTGAGTGCCTTTGGTGAATGTTAAGCGCCAAAGGAATATGACGGCTGTGTAATAATATTTTAAAGATTACGAGCATTTCGCACTTGAGGGCGAAACATATTTCAGTGTAAAGTAAAGTACAGAACAGAACAGAACAACAAAGAAAAGAAAGGCAACAAAAATGTGGACAGCAACAACAAGAACAACATCAATAGCAAGAACGACAGTCAAATAATCCACAAAAGCATGTAACAGCAGTTGTTGATGGAATGAGGTTGGCTGCTTGTGCTTGATATCAAAGAGGTGGGAGGCATGGGTGGCTGTGGGTCATGAACAGTTTGCAGGACCTTAAGGGCAACATGCACTCTGCTTTAACTACGTCAACGTAAACACACAAACACACACACACACACATGTACGCTCACAAGACACATATTAAGGATTATTTATTGTGTGTTATTTTTCAGGCGGTATTAAACTTTGTAATTTTTTATTATAAAAAAAAAAACAAAAAAAAAATTCAGACACAAAATGTTCGCCTCAATCTTTGTTATCCTCCGTTTTGTTTTTATTTTATAAAGCAGTGCAAAATATAAGAGAAATGCCAAAATTTTTTTAGCGTTAACATGCACTAAACAAACTCACACACACATATGTACATATGTAAAGTGTACACACATATATAACCATAGACATCATAAGTGAGCAAACAAGGTTTGATGTCCTTTAACCTAAGCAAGGCTAAATTTATGACCCGAAATGCAAAAGAAGATTTGTGTTGTCAAGTGCACAAGACAACGACGCAAGGAGACTTTTACAAAGCCTGCCGCTGGCTGGGGACAGTAAAAAGTAAATGTTTATGCATGTGTGCATATCTATGTATATATGTACTTATGAAGGAATGTGTCTGTGCCTTTGTATGTATCTGTGTGTATTTGTGTTGAGTGTCAGTCTAAAACAATATTTGATTTTAAGTCCACAAAGAGTTGAATAACATTCAACATATGCCGCAAATTTTTGTAAGCGCTGAGCGCATCACTCAAGGATACTCTAGTCGCTTGTACATCATTAGATTGTTGTTTTTTTTAACAATTTTATTTATTTTTTTCTCTTTTTGTTTTATGGCGCTACTGTCGCCAATTTATGGCCAAAGTTTTGCGCACACTTTTCGTTCAAATGTCATTTCAACTTCTTAAATTAAAATGATCCCCACTGTTGAGAATCCAAAAGATAAATCACTTGATCTGTTCTACAGCAAAATAGTGACTATAAAAAAGACACTACTTTGTTGCACTGTAAAAAGAAGCAATAAATGTCTATGATTAAAAAAAAAAAAAACAACAAAAAGAAGTTAAGCAATATTCGCGCTTTAAAGCAAACATATATTTTTTTTTTTAGTTTCTGGCAAAGACTTTGGCGCAGCGCGTATACGCAATTTTTAAAGCCCTAGCTCGTAAAAGAAAGTCATGCCTTCGTAAGCAGAAGCTTATCAATCAATTCAGTTGAATTCCCAGTGAAGTCTTTGAGCATACAGCAGCAAAAGGATCATAAAGAAAGTTGGCGCCGAGACAACACGACATTACATTAAATATGCCACACAAAGCCAACGAAGAAACAACTCTCAATGAGAAAACATGAAAACAAAAAAAAAGGAACAAAAAAACAACAACAAAAATAAACCAAATGCTGACAAAAGAAATAAAAAAAAACAAAAACAAGAAAAAAGTATAATAAAAATGCCGAAATCAACAAGACGCTGACGATGCCAAAAACTGCGATAACAACGCTGCCAAAACAGGGTGAACAAAAAAAACGACAACAACAACAATAAGTTATAACAATGGCTATAAGAAACACTAACAATTTCGCACAATGAAAACTGTCGCATTTCCTACGCTTTCGATATGCTCAGATAAACACGAAGTGATAACATTTGATGTTTTTGCTGTTGTTGTTGTTGTTGATATTATTGTTGTTTTTGCTGGTTTTGTTGAGTTTAAGTTGAGCTGAGTGGCTGAGACGATATATACACACGTATATATGTAAATATGTATGTATGTAACTCAAAACATACAATTATGTGTACTTATTTATAGACATTGCAAAACTAATAAATTCACATACCATGACAAATACAAGAGCACTCACATATATATGTATGTAAGAACACATGCATGCATGTATATTTGTTCCCCTTAGTTTTTGGCTTACTCATTTCACATAAGCCTTCTTTAAAGCTTGTTCTTTACATTTTTTTTGTTTTTTGTATATTTTTTGTAGTTTTTTTTTTAATGCCAAAGCGTCGCCTTTGAACATGTTTCATACTTTCAAGTGCAAAATCTGTAAATTCAAGTGTGCTTCAGAAAAGTTTCAGCTTTCATAGTAATTTTTTTTTTTTTGTTTCTTCGTATTTTCGTTATATGTTTTTCATTCAACTTGCATTCACAGTTACATATATACTCACAGTTATACATATTTGGATGCACTCAAGCAAATACAAATGATACTTGTGACAATATAAAAATCATCTCATTAAAATTTAAAGTATTCAACATGTAATGTTTGTCGTTTGTTTGCTGATTGGCACCCAAATATTCAACTTTATGAAATCTGAAGATTTCGTTTCCATTTGAAAACATTAATATAATAATAATATGTTTCAAAATGCGAGAATTGCATTTTCAACGTTCAACGTTCTTAATACAGAACATCTTTATAACACAACTTAAATTTTAAGCAAATTTAGTTTTTTGCCTTGTTGCATTTTTCTTTTGTATATTATTTTTTCTCTTTATTCCAAGTTATTTCATTATTATCCATTGAGTTCGTTAAAGAGAAGTTCGACTCCAGCAGAATGTTTTTCTTTTATTAAAAAATACTCATTTATACACATTGATTAGCAAAGCCAAATTTCTGGTTAATTGACAAACCTTAAATTATATAATTGAATAGATATAAAATCCTCATACTCATGCCTCGTTTAAAAGGCAAAGAAAAAGGAGGTCTTTAGAAATAAAAATTGTTTGGAAAGCAAACATTTAAATGCGCATTTATATCAGATTGTAAGCTCAACCATTGACCTTAAAAGTTTCGTTTGTTGATATTTCATTTTTTCACCACATGAAAAGGTTTTCAAATGCTTAAATTTTCTTTTTTTTGTTCAGATTTATTCATTAAAATATCAACATTTTCTGTTCAGCGTTCTTTCGCACTAATTTTCTTTTCATTTAGGCGGCTGGCTTACTAATGCCATATTTTAATTTTATAAATGTTTCTTGTTCAAAACTTTTGCTGATTGTGCACGTCGACTTGGCTGAAAATGCTTTTAATCTCGCAAATTTTTGTGCCGTTCAGGTAAAGTGACGGCGCGTTCGAGTACGCTCAACATTTATGCGGCATTCATGGAGGACGTGACTATTGCCAGTGTATGCCTGAGTACAAACGTGGCTAAAAGTTATGTAATTGGTAAATTTGTGCATGATTTATTCAAGACATTCGTAATGTGAAACACACGTGCGACTTGACTGTACATACTGATAATGATGCATATTTGAGTAGCCTTAATTAATGACGGTAATCATTGACAAAGTTTTCGTGCACAACAGAACAACAACAAATTCATTACATTTATTTCGATGTCTATGGATGAATATTATCACCTTCACGTATGACTCTTACTCAAATAATTGTATACAGAAAAAAAAAACAGTGCCTTTAAATTGAAGATAATTATGAATTTATATATTTCAACATTTGCAGTTGAAACGCAAATCAAGGAATCTTGTATTTCTATTCTATTTATTTAAAAAATATTTAAAAAAAAAATAAAATAAATAAAGAACCGAAAATGCATTCATTCTAAGTCCAATTTAAAACAATAAAAACGAAAAAAAAATTGCATAGTAAAAATCCGTTTGACGTTTCAATTTCATAGTGAAAATGCTGCAAATACAAATGTACGTAAATATTTTATGTTGCAAAAAAAGGCTTTGCTTCCTGCTTTTGGCAAAATTTGCGGTGTCAAAATGTGGCGACACTCTAACAGGAAGTGCATATTTGCCGCCAGACATGTGAAGCACGTGCACACACACGCACACATACTCAGTGAAACTAACGGAGAGGAAGAGAAATACGTGTGTGTGTTGTTAGCCAGCTGGCGTATGAGATGAATGCTATGGTTTAATGTTTGTGGCTATTGTGTCACTTGGTCGGTTACGCGCATTGTGGATGAGCGTTGTGGCTATTGAAACATTTAGTCGTATTAAGGTAATTGCTTGAAACGATGTGAAAACCAACAAAAACAAAAACAAAAAACGCTTGCATTCATTGTTATTGAAGTGCGCAAATTCAATGCGTTGAGCGACTCTATGTTTTATAAAAGTCAATGGTGTGACACACTTGCTTTGGAACGATAAGCAACTACAAATTCGACAAAACACTCGCTCAATGACAAAATGCTGTTGGATGCTTCAAATTGATAAATCAATTCTGGTTTTTTGTATGATTTGTGTGATTTGTTTAAGGTTTTTGTATTAATTTAAATGCACTTAAAGTGCTTTTCATATTAAAAATAATAAAAATAGAACTCATTTAGATTTAGCATGAAAGCGGTGCCAAAGCGTTGTCTACTTTGGCGCGCTAACGTGACGGATGAGTTATATTTCCTGTCGTGAAATTTAATTAGCGCACAAATGTCTTTGTCGCCACACTGACTGCCTCCTACTGCACTCAAAGTATTTAATGTATTACAAGCTTTAAGTGAAACGATGCTTCAACGGCGGTTGACGGCGGTCGACGACGGCTGGTGGCGGCAACAGCTCGAGTTACTCAAGAGCGCCAAATAGAAAACGGAGGAAAAAAAGCAAGAAATCGAAAAAAAACACACGTAATTTGAGTTTTGCAAGACATTTTTCTTACTTTGCTGTTTTGTTGTTTTTTTTTATGTTTTTTTTTCATCCGCCTGTTTGGGCATAAAAAGCGCCAATATGGTGGCCTCATAAAATGTGCGCAATGGCAGGACGTACGCGAATGGCAGACACAGGCAATGCCACGTAAGCGAGCAGAAGATAAAGCGATAGCAGAAGACAACGACGGACGGACGGACAAATAGTGTTGGTATGAGTATGAACTCAGCGATAGACAAGTCAAACTGACAACAAAAAATGCCAGTAGGCAGGTGAAAACATGGCCTTTAGTGTTGTTCTTATTGTTCTTTGTGTGTGTGTGTCTTGTTTTTTTTTTTTTTTGGTTTTACTTTCATTCTTTAACTTAATGAGCAAACATACAAAAAAAGGGAAATGTACTTAACTTACTTTTTAGCAAATCCGCCAGCGTCTTGAAGCCGTTTATTTCAACTGCGTTGGGTCGTAAATGAAGTAACCTGACGTCGTCGTCGCTGTCGTTCTTTGCTGCTACCGTCGCTGTAGCCTCTGTCAGCCACTGAAGTTGAGCAGTTTAATGGTTTTCGTTGTTGTTGTTGTTCCCGTTTCCGCTTCCGCTCCCGCTTGATGCTTTCTACAGTTTTAGCCTTGCTTTTTTTACTGTTGTTGTTGTTACTGTCGTTTGGCCAATGATGTGGTATTTTTTTTGTGTTCTTTTTGTTGAACTTCTTATACACTTATTCGCCTTAATTTCGCCTTGAAATTTATTTGCTTGTTCTTTATTGTAACATGTTTGCTAAGAGACGGGCGTAGTGCAAAGAACGTAGGAAAGTTGAAAATACACGAAAAAAAAGCAGCGAGAAATTAAAAAAAGGAAAAACCACTTCTTCTTTAGCAGCGAAGACATTCTTTTGAGAATGACGACATTCTTTTGACTTGCTCGATTTCTTTGTTATGCTCGCACACCGCCTGAACTGCTTAATAGAGCTCGAACAACTAGCGTCACAGACAGACAGACAGACATACGTTTGATGGCAACGAAGCAGACGACAACGGCGGCGTTTGTTGCTTAATGTAGCCGCAAGTGAACCCTAAAAGCGTTGGCATGTACATAAAAGTGAAAGCAGCAAAAAAAAAAAAAATGAATGAAATAAAAAAAAGTAGTCATCTTTGCCAGCTACATGCTCATCATGATCTGACCTTCTTCTTCGCTGTCAGCAACAACAATAAGACCCATAACAACAACTACAAGAGCAACATCATCATCGTTGCCATTATCGTCAGCATGTGCATAGCAGATGCGATTGCGTAGAACAATAAAAGCACACAGGTGTGATAATCAGTATAATGACTTTGTGTATTAAAGTGCGTTGTGTTTTGCTCTTTTCCCTTCTGTTCTGTGTTTATAGATTGTTTGTTGCTAAAGATTAAAGTCTGCGCCGCTACGAGTTTGTTTTCAATTATTGTTTTTTTTTGTTTAGTTTTCAAGTGTGTGATTCTCGAAAATGATTTGCAAATTTTCATGCATAATTTTTATAGAATGATTGCATTTTTTATTATTATTTATTTTTGTGACCTTTATAAAGAGATCAATAGAGGTTATTGCTCTTAAGGTCTTGTATTAGTTTCAGTTCATACACTTATGTATATGTTTGATGCCTTCAAAAGACATTGAAAATTTAATTTATAAATTGTGCTTAATCTCTGTTATTGAAATCGATCTTTTGACATTAATGTAAATCAATTTTAGTCATATTTGTAAGTTCATTTCCAAATTGGTTTGTATAAATATGAAAAATTTACAAAAATGTAAATCGAGATTTAAATTAAACAAATAAACCAAACAGATTAGCATCCGCAATTAGTTCAATTGCCTATAATTCCTTTGGAAAACATTCGTGTTAACTTAATTGGTTTCAATAGAAAATTTTCCATTATAAGACTTGTTTCAGTTTACTTATTGTAATTGCAGGTTAAAAGCACCTGACGGTAATCAAATTTTATGAAAATGCTGCTCACGCTGCCTTTGCATAGAAGATACGCAATCGTTGTCGACACTGGTTTAATTAAATGTAATAGATGCCTTTGATTGCCGCCAACGGCGACACAATATATCATTAAATAAAATATAAACAACATTTAATAGTTGCTCTGCGCATTATTAAATAAACATGACGTGGCTCAGCTCACTATGGCATGGTCAATTGTACTGGAGTTGTGGCGAACGCAGAGCAAAATGAAGTGAAGTAAGACAATGGCGCCGAAGTTGTAGTGACTGTGGCTGTGGTAGTGGTAGCGGCAGCCGACTTTGGCGTCTTTACATAAGTTTATCGTTTATCTGCGACGAGGGCGCGTAAATGTTTGCACGCTTTTGGCTTTCAGTAATGTCAATAACATTGCAGCAGTGGCAGCGGTTTGGGGCAAGGGTGGATGATGATGAAGCGTAGCGTAGCATGGCAAAGCAGCAAATATTTGGTATTGATATTGGCACGCACATATACAAGTATATCCGTGTGCTAACATCTCACTGTGTGTGTATGTATGTGTGTGTGTGCTTGAAACTTGAGAAAGAAGTGCGTGCATCAGAGATTTGAAGCTTGTTAAAAACGCAAGAAAGCATATAAACGACTGAATATTTAATAAGTGTAAAGGATAATGCGTATAAGAACAAGCAAAAGAACAGAACGAACATAAAAGAAAGACAAAACAGCATCAACTGAGAAAAGCAAACGTGGCAACTGAACCAACAAAGTCAGCTCAATGCCAATGTATGTATTTATACACAAGAGAATTACTTATTTGTTGTCGATAAGAAAAATATCCATGCCAAAAAACGCACGCACTCATGTTAGCAAGAAGTGTGTAATATTGCAAAAAAAAAAAACAAAAAACATAAACAAAAAAGTGCTGAAGGAAATCTTGCAGACAATGAGACCATGCAGACAGTGAAAAGAAGCAGCATAAGAAGACAAAAATAAATAAAATAAAAATAAATAGAAAAAAAAATGACAATACTAAAATACAATGTGCGAAAAAAAAACCCAGAAAAAGAAGCAGAAACTAAACAGAAAGAGCTTTTTGATATTTTATTCATGGCTTCAGCGGCGACGCTGTGGGCGCACAGAAATGGCGGCAAGGACAACAACGTAAGCAGATGAACGTGCGTTGCTGCCCAAATTCTGACTTAAGGCGCTCACATATCCATCGGCGGCAGCTGTCAATTGGCATTAGTGCCTTCTAATTTATTGATAAGCTACTGTTAGACTGTCTGTTTAACATAAACTTTCATATTTATTTAATGCACACTTTTTTGTTTAAGAATCCTCTTTATTTATTTGTTCTTGTTTTTTTTTTTTTTTTGTTTTGAGACACTTTAACTGTTTGTTTGCCAGCTTTTAGGCAAATGAATTTTAGTTCTTCTTTTATTCAGTTTTTTAATTGTAACGTAACGTACTCGTTTAAATTGTCGCGCGTCGTAGGCTCACTGATACAAATGTAACGCACATGTTCGCTGCTAACAGATGACTGAGATACAAAGCGACACTGTTTTTGATTATCATTCAACTTTTGAAATGCGAATGCTGTCTGCATTTGATTTCGTATACGTTATCCTTGCGTTCATTTCGGACTTAACCAGAGACACGAAGCATTGGTTTTTGTGCTTCGGTTTTCGGAGTAAGAGCAACAACCACGGCACATGCAACTTGTGGCACTAGGCCACTGGCATACATTGATCAAGCGCATGCGCACTCAATAAGAGTAGTAAAAAACACAGAGAAATAAGAAAACGATAAAGGGAGCTGTGTAGGGGCAACCGAAGGGCCGTAAGATGTCAGTAAATGTTGAGTGAAGTTCATCTTAAAAAACAAACATATTCATTGATCTACTAAGTAAATCATGTGACATGAAAATTTGAAAATACTACAAAATAAATTGAAAGTTGTTATTATTGCTAATCGCATAGAAAGAGATTTGTTTCACAAACAAAATCATGAATTCCTATTTGGAAAAGTCTTCTTTTTGCATAGCTTTTTAGCAAAACACAGCACACTGTGCCTTATCTTAGCGCCCAGTCAGTTGGTGTGAATTTATACATTTCTCCTGATTCGGAGTGGCTGCTAACCAGGGCTGGCGTCAGCCAAACGAACCCAACCAGAAGCATTTATGTGATATGCTTTGAGGTAGGTTATAAATTTTTATTCCCTTTTAACATATATGAATGCCGTAAATGCTTTTAGGCTGAGAAGAGAAACTCCTACTCAGCATATATTTTATATCATATAAAGTTTATGCAACTGAAATAGTTGACAAATGCTAGGCTTTTGACTATTTGTTACAGAAGGGGTTTTGTTACATATACAAATATGTATGTATTAAAGACTTTTAATTCATTTATTTAGTATTCGTTGTCAAAATGAGATTTGATTGCATTGAAACAAAGGCATCTGCACATGATAAATTAATTTTACTATTTTTATCGTTATGGTTGTCATAAGAATTATTTATGTGCATTCCTGTGCGAACGCAATGCCACTTTCGCCATCTGTAGTAATGTTTTTGTCGTAAATCGTTTAATTCATATGACACGCGTACTTTGTGCTTGCTCTTTTCCATACATCCTTACTGCAGCCATATCGTTGGTACCACAGTCAAATGTGGCATCGATTGAGAGGGAGATTTGTATCCGACTAATCGTTTCTTACCATCTTTTAAATGTTTCTCGTGGATATGAGTTTTGTTTTAGTCAAGAGCAGATTTGCAAGGGTGAATTTGTTTCGGCTATGTCTTGTTAAATCGATAAGTTTCAATGTTCAACTGCTCGAGCAGTGGATGTTCAAAGGCTTTAAAAATAGTTGAACATATGTAAGGGCTAGCCACATGGTCAACACAGAAAAATAATGTCATTGTGCTTAAATTTGCACGCTGCTAAAGCATACATTTTTTAATTGTTTTAAAAACGTTTTTGTTTGCAGTGAGTTGTTGCAATGTTACTAATGACATTCACACTTTCCAACGCATAACATTTAAACAGCGTTAACTGTGCTCCAGGGCTATTAATATATTACGTATACGTAATTATAACAGCGAATATAAAATTTATCTAATTATATTATTTTGTTATTGTTAATTAAATACAAATGCAATTTTCATTTAAAATTGATATTTTATTTTTGTAAAAGCACATGAAAATATTTCTGATCCGTTAAATAGATGATTATTTAATGCGTGTTCAACTTTAAAGCGGCGACAAAATTGCTTTTCATCAATAGCAAAATTAAAGCACGTCAAAATAAGTTCATTAATTGCGTCCTATTGCAAACAGTAACAATTCCAACGCAGAAAATGTCAAAAGTGACATGAAAATGTTTTAAAAAATTAGAAATATAAATCAAGGTCACGAATTCAAGTAAAAAAGTTGCCAATTCCGTGGTGTTGATAAACTTTAGAAAAACAAAATTAAATCAAATATTTTCGTTTCTTTTCTTCGACAATAAATCAGGAAAAAGTGAAAAATAAAACAATAAGAAACCCAAAAAAAAAAAAAAAAAAATCAACAATAGAAACAAAATAAAAGTGAGCAAATGCCTCGGCAAAGTTTTTCAGGTCACAATATAACAAAAGAAAATCAAACAAAAAGCAAGCCTAAAAAAAAAATTAGGAAAACAACTTTATTGATTTTTTTTGGGCATCGTGTTTTTAAAGTCATCATAATCGGATAAAGAGAAATTGTTAAACTTAATTGGTAGTATAAGTCAGAGTGCAGAAGTCGCCTCGCTTATCATTTTGATCCTTCACTAAGTTCTAGTCACACATATAAAAACACACTCATTAATTCGTACACAAAAACACACACACACATACATTGGACTTAATGAACTGTCGTATATCCGTAAAGTGTTGAATAAATTGATGATGTGAATTAAGTTTTTAATTCACGCAATGAAACTGAATTTCGTAAACATTTATTTGGGACCATTTAACTTACTGCAAATTCTAGCGAGTAATTTTGTGACCAACTCCTATGTATCTCTGTTTGTGTAGTACTGAAAAGATGTGGGTAAATAAATAAATTCGAATTCGAGTGAAGATTCTTCAAGTCATAGTAAATGTGATAGGTTATGATAGGTAAGTATAAATTATATAATTATTATTTTATACTTCAAGTTTTAATATTATTATTTATTAGACTTGTTTATTATTAAATCTGCCATACATTTTTCATTGTTATATACAAAATGATTCTTTACATCGTTGGTTCTTTTTATTTTTTCTCGCTTTAAGTTCATGAACTATTCTCAATTGTAGAATCTTCAAGCATTTTCGTCGTTTTTATTATTTTTCACTCCTGCAGAGATTCATTAGTATTCTGCTGATCTTCCTTACCTAATTGCTTATCTTTCCTTCTCTTTGACTTTTTAACTCTTTCATTATTTTTCTTTTTCTTTTTTTTTAGTTTATCTTTTTTTGAACTTCGGTTATCAAATTTCACACTTTTAATACTAGTACGTTCGTGACCAAATGTGTTTACCGTTACATTCAAATGGTTATATTTGTCTAAATGTTTACCAACCTGTTGTAAAAAATTTTCGAAAGGTCTGTTTTGTTTTGTATTTGTTTTAGTTTCATCATCGCTCGTATTGTTGTTATTGTTTCTGACACTTGAATCCGGTTTTTGTGTTGTCATTACATTATCCTTAGTTTTGTCAGAATATGTGTTAATTTCGACAGAGCTGTAGTTTTCATTGATGGAGCATAAACTTGGATATGCCGGATTTGTTCCGGTTTTACAGTCACTGGCCGCGTTTGCACCACTGGAATACACTGATTCACCGATTAGATTTCCATGGGCATAATTACATGCCAAAAAATGTTGCATCCAATCATTACGACTTTGGATAAGAAGGGCGCAACCGACATGTGTAGATTTCTCTTGTACCAATTGAGCAAAGTTCATTGTCGTTTTTCTAGAAAATCAATAAATTTAATTGTATAAGATAGCTGAACTATAACTCACCCAGATATTTCAATTTTATAAGCACTAATGGACTCCATTGTTAAATCTTTATACTCATTGAACCAAAGACGTATTTGACTTTCAATGATTGCATTCAATCGTGGTACTTTGCCAGAGTATCCTTTGTATGCCAAATTTTGACCAGCGTTTGGAAATTTTTTCGTATTACGGCAGTTGTCATGAAACGTTGAACAGTGTCGTACATTCAGCGAAGCTAAATAAGCGAGTTCGTCATCCCATACAACAGTCGCCATGCGTGTTGCTGGACTGAAACCACTAAATCCACCGTGAGCAATCTGATCACGCAATTTGTTATGCGCCTTCAAAATAACATCGATCTCATTCTTTTCCAGTGGCACTATCCTAGCATCAGTTGAACACTTGTCATCAAATTTCTGCAAATAGCAATTGACGTAACACTAATTATATTGTTATATCATATATATATTTAATATCAGTCGTAGAAGGACTAATGATTATTACCAAATCATTATTGCAAGCAATGTGCATCGATTGACTGCAAAGGGTTTTGTCACAATAGTCATAGGTTGGCGTGAAATCTTCCTGTGCGCTTATAATTCCAAAAATCACAATACACAACAACGCGATCATCGTAAATATCAAATTGTCACTAACGAAACATTTTATATATTCGAAACTAATTCACAACCTTGAAATCACCATGAAATGTTATTTTAATTGAAATATACTCGGTTTAATGGCCAACGATTAGGCGTGTCTTAATAATTTCTTGAAATACATACATACATACTTACATACATATGTACATATATAACCTTAAAACCGATAAGCACAACCAATCTCAATTTCTCCAATTTCGTTTGCAAACATATAATATTATATAAATTTGGAGAAGCAGATGAGAAAAAAAGTTATTACTTGACTATTTTTTTTTTTAAATTTAATTTACATTTATTAATATGTATAGATTCGAAAAAAGTTTACAAAATTAATATAATCAGCAAAAATAGTTTTATTAATGGTGTTTTTTCGCTTTTGACCTTAATTTCTTGGTTCTTTTTGTATGATGGGAATTTACAAGATTCCGATTAACATGATGATGGCCATATGTTTCCACTGTTATGTTCATATTCCTAGTTTTTGTCGAATGTCGGGCAAGTTGTTGCAAGAAATTATCAAAAGCCGTACCCTTATCTTTATTATCCTCTTCATCAGTTTTGTCATCTGGTGCCGCTTGCGGTGTTCTTAAGGCGCCGTTGTACGGTTCATCCAACGAACATAAGCTGGGATAATATGGATTGCCGCCAGTTTTGCAGCCAACAGTTGCATTCGCAGCACTTTCATAGACATGTGTACCAATAATAGTTATCACTGCATAATTGCATACCAAAAAAAACTGAAACCAATCATTATATGTCTGAGATACTACAGCACAGCCTACGGCATCTGAGATATCTCGCATCCTTTCAAACCATTGAAACAAATTATTATAAAATGATGAGGCAATAATAATGCATACTTACATTTGCGCGAAATTTGTTGTTATCTCACTTAAAAAGAAGAAAGAAAGATAATATAAAGGAAATCTTGTTTACTATTAATATTATTTTGTACCTATGTGCCAGTTGGTAAGTGATTATATCTTCCATTGTCACGTGTATGTATTCGTTGAACCACAGTCTGAGTTGTTCGAGTACTATATCTCGAACTTTTGGTGTACGGCCTATATAACCTATGTACGCAACTGTCTGTCCAGCCATTGGGTATCGTTTGGTATTACGGCATGCGTCCTGATGCATAAGGCATTGACGCGCATTGAACTCGGCCAAGTAGGCCAACTCGTCATCCCATCTCACTGTTGCCATACGGGCTGCTGGTCCTAAGCCATGAAAACCACCATGCGCTATCTGATTGCGCCAGCCGTTCAACCTCAAAATTATCTGGTCTTTAAGTTCTTTTGTCATCTGTATCAGTTTCGCGTCTATAGTACAGTTATAACCAAATTTCTGCAAAAAAATACCTTTGAGAACCATTACAATATTTGTATCACAAACCGTAAGTACCCCGTCATTGCCGCAGGCTATATGGGGTCCACGAATACAGTTATCAATTTCACAATAGTCGGTACTTGGCACAAAAGGCTCTGTCGAAATTGCCAATGCAACAAAACAAGAAACAAGCACGATTTCCAACATTTCAATTCGCGCAATACGCATACAAATTCGAAACTCTTTTTATTTGGTAATGTTATACAACACTCGCTAAAACTAAGGCAAAATTTCCATTAAAATTGCTTTGTTTTGCCAATTTTGATAAGCCACAAAACTAATAAAGCGTGCGATGTTTTATTTACTTATTTTTATTTTTTATTTTTTATATTTTTTCAACAGTAAACGATTTTTTCATGAAATTTGTAAAACAGAAATGTTTATGGTGGACAAAAAGGAGATACAATTCAAAATTTATTTTATTTAATTGCTAAATCTGGTTTAAAATTGCCAATGCGGATTTTATTGTTGTTTAAAGCAAATAATGTATTTTTTAACAGTGAAGAACTATCATGAGTTAATGAATTTGGGATCGAGTAAGATCGAAATGGATGATCTTTCGGCAATACCGAATTAAGTTTAAAGTTTCTTTTTCATTTTCCAAATTCTAAGACATTTCAATGGTATATCATTCTCTCGATGACATATGATACCGTTGTCAATAGAGGACTTTCGTTTGGTTGTCCCATACACAAGTTCTCATAAAATGGATCCGAGTGCTTCTCTAAACAATCTGAAGCAGGCTTTCCTTTCCTATACACAGGCTTACCGATACTAGCGCTGCTATAATAGTTGCATGTCATCGCCTGCTCCCACAAGTATGCCTGTTTCTTAGATGGTATCATGCGTCGAATTATTGCGCAGCCGACACTCTTTGAATCGTCGTGCACGATTTGAGTAAAGTGCAGCACTTTCTTGCTGTATTCAAATTGACATTTACTCATAAAAATATACACATTCAAACAGACACTCACCGAATGTTAGTAATCACGAGTGACGTTATTTGTTTTGCCGTCACATCACGATACTGACTAAACCATATCCCAATTTGTTTTAGTATCACATCACGCACGTCCGTCTCGTTTGTTCTTAGCAGCGTTACGGCAATATTCTGTCCAGAATTAACATTTACGGCAATGTTATGACATTTGTCGTATTTGCCGCATTGCATCACATTCAACTCGGCCAAGCTGGCCAACTGATAGTTCCAAGTCATTGGCATCATTTTCTTTGCACTTGGCAAATGCTTAAACCCACCGGCAACGAGATTACGCAATTCGTTATGTCTGTCCACAATGAGATCGATCATGTCGAGCGTCATTGAGACAATATGCTCCGATTTACCACAAGTTAGACGGTTTTCCTAAGGGTATGCAACGCACTATATTAACAATAGACACACATGTATTTTGGTACTTAGTACTTTCGGGAACTTGCAACCGATGTGCGCAACATTTGCCGGACACAACTTTGTATTGCAGTAATTTTGCGTTTGGCATTTTCCAGCACATATAAGAAGAACTAGAATCACATACATAATAAAACCACTTTGGTAGCTAGATACTTAAAAAAAAGAGTTATTATTCCAAAAATGTTTTTTCCCACAATTGTTTGTTAAGTTTAAGATTATTAGAGCATGGATAATTGAAAAACGCGATACAAAATGTAGCGTAAAAATTATAAATTTCTTTATGGAAAACTCTTAACTGTTATATTTGGTTCACTTAAATTTGTCGCATTTGTCATTTCAGATATATTCTGAATTTGTAAACTTAGATTATCTAGAACCATATTTTCTGCTCTATACATTTCCATAGTAATATTTTCATTTCCTTTTGTATTGTTTTCCTGCATTCCAGATGTCACATCTGAAATTGCCTCTTTGTTTTTCTCATATTTTTCATTAGACGGCACATCTTCGGTTATTTTTACAGGAACTTCAGGCTCAGTTTCGGCATCTTTATCATCAATTATGTGCGGATTGTAAACTTCATTCGTTGAACACAAATTTGCATATTGCTTATTTGTACCCGTTTTGCAACCATCGCCAGCTACTTCTCCATGTTTATAAGTCAACTCTGATTTCGGTGGTGACACACTGTATTTGCATACTAAAAACTGATATGTGTAATTGTGCTTCCGCTGAAGTAGTACGCCACAGCCGATTTTATCTGCCCGATCGCGTACAATTTGTAAAAAGTGACTGCCCTCTTCACTGCAAAAAAAAAAAAAATCCCGTTCATATAGTGGTATTATGCACTCAAACATAAATTAATGGGAACCACTTACCATTCCTTTTCCTCTATCGTTTTAAGACTTCCTGGCGTAAACACTTGATACTCTTCAAACCACATTCTTATCTGACTACGGACAACTTTATCGATACTTTGCTGATCTTTAAACTTACTATACGCCAAATTTTGGCCAGGATTTCTAAATTGCTGAATGGCGAAGCATTTACTAGGCTTCAGAACACACTGTCTGACATTAAGTTCCGCAAGTTCAGACAAATCCTCGCTCCAAGTCATTGTGCCCATGCGTGCAGCCACGGCGAAACCATTAAAGCCATGAGCAACTTGGTTACGCATTTCATTGTGTGCATAGACAATCGTTTTGATTAGTTTTCTATTCATACTTACAATTATTGCATTCGTTTCACATTCTTTGCCTAAAATCTGCACAAAAGCTTATTTATTTATATATTATTTTAATTAAGTAAGTTGTTTAAATCTTACAAAAGGATTGCGACAACCAATGTGTTGTTGACCAGGCTTACACATACTGCTCTCACATAATTGTGGATAAGCAATCGTCCAATCAAATATCTGTAGTACAACTAAGAATAGAGTCAGCGACTTCATTTCGAAAAGTCAAATCAGATTTTGAATATAATATTGTACAATGTCACACAATAGCTGTTGGAGTTTTACTTCAGCATAAAAAATTCAATTCGATTAGGTTTACGTAATGTAATTGTTACATCCATGCACCTTGTTGATTTGTTGCATATTCGAAAATCTGCATCGAATTGATGATACTCATCTGT
Organism: Phortica okadai; assembly: GCA_034638295.1. Classification (NCBI taxonomy): domain Eukaryota; kingdom Metazoa; phylum Arthropoda; class Insecta; order Diptera; family Drosophilidae; genus Phortica; species Phortica okadai. The sequence continues at coordinate 9,526,406 of CM067851.1, forward strand.
TTATTTTTACAGCCCCTTATTATTTTTGTACACATATAAATAGATCACGTGGCTAATATCACTGCTTTCATACAAGTTTTGTGACAGTATCCTAGAATACATAAGAGACACATGATAGACTGCGAAGTAGGGGAAGATGTTTTCAGGCTCAGCATTTTTTAGGCAGAGAGCTTAATTCCTGAATGACCTTAAGTAACTTAGTTTTGATGTTAGCTCTTCTTATCGAAGGATTTGGCAGTCATTTCGCTCAACCGAATGTTGTAACATCGACTGGTGGAAATAAAAGATGGCAAAGTATGCTTAATCATGCAAATAATTTTATTAATAATAAAAACAAAACCAATCGTGTTATTAAAAAAATAATAGCCTTGATTGTTTTAAGTGACAATATTAAATAAAAACCAATATTTTCTGCCTTCTGATTCAATTGTTCCAAACTTTACTTAAGTACCTATTCGCAGGTTCACGATTTTTTTTTGGTGATCTTAATTGTTTTGAGCGTCGTTGGTTGCTTGTTCTCTTTTTAGGTGATTTTCCTTTTCTTAATGACATTTGTTGTTTGCCTGTCTGAACTGAGTGTTTACCTGTGGAATCACCCCTTATTGGCGCTGACCTGACCCTTTTTACGTGTTCACATTGATTATAATCATATTCTTCATTCTCATTACACAAGTTTCTATAATTCTCATCAATGCCTTTTTTGCAACCATCTCCCACAATGCTGGCAGTTGTATATATTGGCGAACAGTTTTCATAGCCCGAACTGTATGCACATGCCAAATGTTGATAATGCCATTCCTCTTTTGTATAACGAACGACACTGCAACCGACTTGATCGGCATTTTCACGCACAAGTTGCAAAAAGTTACGCGCTAGTTCATTATCAATTTGTTTGGTGTTGTATATATGATACATATTTGCGTGCTGGTACTCCATAAACCACATATTAAACTGGCTTTGGATAATTGTACTTACATTCTGTTCATCTTGAAATTTATTGTAAGCCAAATTCTGGCCAGGCCGGGGAAATTTATTGGTGGCAAAGCAATCGGTTTTTCTTAAAGCGCATTGTCTGAGATTCAGTTCGGCTAAGAAGGCCAGTTCCTCATTCCAACGCATCTTGCCCATACGTGCTGCAATGCCGAAGCGGCAATTCTCCCACACGGCACAATCGGCAATGCGGCTTCGCTTTTCGTTGTGGAATTTTAAAATCAAATTTTGAAGTTTTTGATCTAGCGGGACGACAGTAGCATCTTCAGGGCAATCCTTGCTCCAAGACTGTTGAAATGAAATAATCAGATAACGATGTTAATGCTGTGACATATTCTTGTTTAAACTTACCCCATCGTTGTTACACGCAATGTGATTGACATCTTGTGGGCATAGCTCTTTATTGCAATAATCGGTGCCAAACTTAGATTGACAGCTCAATATCTTAAGCATAAAAACTAAAAGCACAAATCGATTCATTTCGTTAAGTTTGCTTTTGGCTTTATAATTATTTAAACTTGTTGTAAACTATTTAAAAGGAACAAATAAAACAAATTATAAAACGTTTCATTTTGTTGATGCATTTAAATTTTATTACAAAAACATACTGTGTAAATTCCATGTAAATAAAAATTTTCTGGTACATTAATTATTGAATGCATGTGTTTGTAATGCCCAGAAAAAGATTTGCGTGACATCCAAAAATTACATAAATTATTTTCAGCAACGAAACAAAATTGACTTTATCAAAATAACGTAACCTTTTGCCTGTCTTACTCTGCTGCCATCAGAGCCTTGTTTAAAGCTTCACTTTTTCACATATAATAAGTACATGTCAACATAAATCCATAGAAATAAAAAAACATAAGACTATATTTAATTATTCATGTTATTTAAAAAGCATAACACAATATTCAGTTCCTATCGACCTTTATGGTTTACAATGTTCAATACCAAAGAGTCTTTTTGCTTTCGTTTTATATTAGTCTGTTCTACATCAAGTTTCATTCCCTTGTTTGGGTCAACTTGTTTTAACCACTCTAGTACATTCTCCATATATTTATTGTCACTATGACCCTCGGACTTAGAGTCCGTAGTGTCCGTACTTTCACTCGTATCTTTTTTAATTACAACTTTCTTAGTTTTCGTTTTTTTGCGATTAGTTGTCGTTGTTTCAGTTGGTACCAGTTTCTTTGTAGCTACTCTTTTTTCACCATTAGCTTTCCCATATGTTTCATTGGTTGAGCACAAATTGGTATATTGTGGATTTGTGCCCGTTTTACACTTGTGACCAGGCGTTTTGCCAGTTTTGTAAGCCATTTCACTTTTTTCAAATCGTACACTATATGCGCAGGACATAAACTGGTAGTACCAGCCATCCTTTACCATTTGTAAAAACGAACAGCCAATACGATCCGCTGAATCTTTAACAAGTTGCAAAAAGTGTCCGATTTCACGGCTGGAAAAAAAAAAATTCTACAAGAGAAATTCTAAGTAAGCTTATAAATACAAACCCGTTAATAGACTTTCCAGTTCGTAAGCTTTTCATGTTCGCATGACGATACTCATTGATCCACATAAAAAGTTGAGCGTCTATAACAGGACTTGTGCTTTGTGGACACTTAAATTTGTTATACGCCATATTAATGCCGGGCTTTGGATATTTATTTGAAGAAAAACATTTCTTTTTTTGCAATATACATTCCGTCAAGCTAAACTGGGCTATATTCTCCAGATTGTCGTCCCACTCCATTGTCGCCATGCGACCGGCAACAGCGAAGCCATGGAAACTACCCTTGGCTATCTCATTGCGGAAATCGTTGTGCATTTTTAATACTTTTTCAGGAAACATATACTTCCTTACAAAGTTCGCATCTTTGCTGCATTCATGTCTCACTGACTAATGGAAAATACAGGTAATAGTCTTAGATTCAGCATTAAATTAATTCGGTGACACAACCGAAATTTAAACTTACTCTTTTGTTGCTGCAAACATTGAGAACTCTACCAAGGTGACACTCATCCGAGTTGCAAGTCCCAAATTTCATGGCTTCTGCGCTGGAAACCAGAAATACCAACAAAATCGTTACACAATCTAAATATATCATTTGTGTACAATTGTGGACTAAGTCAAGAATTTAAGTGCACTGGATTTATTTACTAATTGCATGCAATTTTTCGTTAAAAAACTTTTTTTATCTCACAATAAATCCTCAAGTATTGCCTTATGCAATTCAAAACGAATGGAATTGTTTTGCTAGCTTAAGCTTGAACGAATTAATACTAAATACTTATAATCATATTTTCTCTGGCTTATGACAATAATGTATAATTTTAAGCCTAAATACAAGTATCTAGACACAAAAATGTTATTAGCATAGAAACATCTACTTCAACTGTTTCTAACAATTTAACAAGATCATTTATTCCCTTATCTATTATCTGTGTTGTAAACAATTTTCGTAGTTCATCTTCGGATATAATTTTTGTGTATGTGTGTGTACTACACTACACTATTATTTATAAGTATGCATGCAGCATCAATGAGAGACAGTTGAAGTCAGGCAAGGGTATAGTCTATATCGAAGACTACCTCAGCAACGACCCGCGTATACTTGATATCAGCATTACATTATTTTTAATATTTTAAATACTTTTAATTTACCCTATATATAAATGCTTGATGGACAATTTTTTCGACAAGAATAGTCAATTTTTACTATTTTATTATTATTTTTTATTATTTTTACTATAATTGGAAATAATAAAATGATATATTCAACAATCTTTGTTTTGAATATTTGCATGAATGTTTTCGCCCATACGCATATTTATCTGCCCCATTACAATTTATTTAACACCCTGATCACACTTCAAAGTATTGTTTTATTATTGTATTGCTTGTAGCTAAACTCTCACAGTTGCGTAGTACACAACTCTTCAGGCAAGACGCTCAAGCTCCTCAAAATGAATTAAAGACTTCGTAAGGAAAAACGCCACAAATGAGATATGAACTTTATTCAACAGATTTATTCAGGCGGGCTTACACAGTTATGTAAACGACAATATTGTTGTCATAATTAACAATAAAAATAACAATTAAAACGAAACTAAAATTCAAAACGTGGCCTAAACAGTTGCGACATTGGCGTTGCTAATCAACGAAAATTCGTTGAGACAAATTGCTATAATCGAAGCCATAAAAAACGCATTAATTGAGGAAACACACGCCGATATAAAAGCCAATTGCATGCAACGTGGCAAAGCTAAATCAGTTAAAATGTCAAAGTTTCTATTTCTTATATTTGCGTCAGTTCTTACCCTGTGGGCTTGTATTTCAGCTACGGATTATTGCAATCCTACGTTATGTCCTTCGAGACGTTTTCATATTGGCTGCGACAACCGCGGCGTGAGTACAATTGAGTTGTGGTGATATGATAAATTTTAGTTCACATTTTAAACTGTCATTAGGGTTATGGCAAAAAGTGCGGCGCTAATGCGACTGTAGTGCCAATCACCGGTGAACTACGCCAATTTATGCTGAGCAAACTGAATGATTATCGTAATGTAGTTGCATCGGGCGGCTTTGGTAACTTCAATGCGGCTGAACGCATGGCAACAATCCAATGGGATCCTGAGTTGGCTACATTGGCCGAGTTGTCGGTTAAGCAATGTAGGAACAGCCAAAACAAATGCCACAGCACGGAGACTTTCAAGCATGTTGGCCAAACGATTGGTCGCATTGTATTTCGTACCGATAAATATAATATGAAGCGACTGTTGGCCCATAAATTCAATAATTGGTTCGAAGAATACAAAGCAGCAACGAATGCGCATTTGATAAGCCTAAACAGTGACAACAGGTGAATCTTTTTCATTTTCTGCTACAACACATCTGCCTGTCTTGAACTTTTTTTGCACATTTAGCGAGCCAATCACAAGTTTCACTCAACTAATCCAGGAAAAGTCCACACATGTCGGCTGCGGCATTCTGCGTGAGACAAAGGGCAACTGGACCCAGCAGAATATTATTTGTCTGTTTGCGCGTGAGAACTTCTTCAATCAGCCCGTTTACCGAAACAGCGACGTGGCCGCCTCTGGTTGCCAGACGGGGTACAATCCGATGTACAAGTATCTGTGCTCTGTAAACGAGGTCTACGATGTGAATGTGGTTGATGATTTCGCTGCTGCTCAATTCACGCCAGAAATACGCATTAGAATTAAATCAGCGCCATAAATGGAAAGCAGTATTTTTACATAACAATATAACTAAGATTTGAAAATGAATGAAATAAGAAAAATAAATTCATAATATTCGTCGCCAATTCCATTAAAGCAATACCCAAAAAACCAATCCAAAATATATATTGATAAGAGAATCGAGTTTCAAGACTTATTTGAAGAAAATAATAAAGAGTCAAGTATTTAGTCTAATTATTAATGATTGTCATATGCCCGCCTCAGATTACAAAACATCTTCATAGCCACTAATAATTAACATAAATTTATTTAAAAACTAACTACAGTTAAAATGACACTATCGTACAAATGAAATGGTAAAATTTCTAAAAGACACACGAAAATTAATACAATTCAATAACTGTTCTCTTGGCGATTTGGTTCGATGGTCACACGTGCATAAGGACTGCCGGCGCCCACTTTGCGTCGCATGGTCACGCCACGATGCGGACGTAAGCCCATTACAATCAGATATATGCCCACGGAGCAGACCGCGATCAGCCCCAGCACTATGATGCCGTATAGCCAATGCGGCCACGTGTCACATTTAAAGTCCGAGGCAGGCACACTCGACAGACGTCTGCCGCGCAGACGGGATGGCTTGAAGCAGCGGCCGTTCGTCTCGAGCGGCAAACGTCGCAGCCAAGTTAATTCGCAGTCACAGTGAAGCGGCAAACCGTTGAGATCCAGCACGGTGAGTTGTTTAAAAATCGGCGCAAGCGTTGCATTAAAAGAGCGCAGAATAGTGCCACGAAAAATCAATGTACGCAAGGGTGATGCTTTATTTGGGTTCAAATCCGTGCCAAATACACTTGCATCGAACGAGTTGAGGCGACGACTGTTTTGGAAGCTAACCTTTTGCAGTGTTGTCAAAGGTTCAAAAGCGCCGGCGCCGATGCTTTGCAAATGTGGCATATCCTCCAGATAGAGCTCGATGATATTAGTCATGTTCGCTGTGTCCGAAGACAACAGATTCTCGATTGGATTCTCGCTCAGGTCAATTTTGGTCAATGTGCGCGGCAAATTGTCGGGCACACGTATGAACTGATTGCGTCGCAAATGCAACTCCTTGAGCGTGACCTGCTCGGGTATAATGAGCGACGTTAGGCCGCAAGCATCGAGCTTCAACGTTTGCAGTTTTTTATTGATGCCCAGTGTTGTGTAAAGGTCCAATGATTGCGCACTGCCCGCTGACTCATTTAAACGACGATTCCACGACAAATTTAATACGTTCAGATTGGTCAACGTTGCAAAGATTTGCATTGGCAGTACTTGCAAATTGTTGTGCGACAAATCGAGCACTTCCAAATACAATAAACTATCAAAAGCCTGCGCTTCGACAACTTGCACGCTGTTCCAACTCAGGTAAAGCTCACGTAAATTGCTAAGCTTAGCAAAATTTGACTTCGCAACATTCGTGATATTGTTGTGCATGACATTCAGCAAGCGCAGACTATCGCTGGCAAAAGACGGCAAACGATCAAGTGCATTCCACGATAAGTCCAGCACATCAACGTACAACGGTAATACTTCATTGACATCTTGCGTCTTGAAGTCCTTATAACTGCAATCGATATGCAGGGCACGCGTGCCCCACGGTCCTTCGCTCACATTGCTGCACTCGCATGATTGTCGCGTATTCTTGTGTGCGTCCGGATAACAAAAGCGCTCCAAGCCATCGTCAATGCCATCAACGGCAGCAACGTCGACGTTCTCCGCTCCAGACAAAGCAAACCAGATGAGTGCACAAATCAATTGCAATACCGATTTTTTCATTTCACTGCCGACACTCTCACCTACAACTATCAACTGTGCGTCTTAGAAACTTTGGCCTTTTTGTATCGCAGGTACAGCGACTCAACACCCGCCACTTCCATATCTTATCGCTATGGAATGCTTACTAATAATGCCACACTCACTTCGCAGTTCTCGTTCCCGGCTATGATAAGATAAGATTGGCTTTACTCTACGTATTCGACTCGGCTGTATCATCAATACGTATTTTTTTGTATTATTTATCTTATCATACTTTCCAGTGCTTTCGTTTCGATTTATCTTAAAATGATTAATCAAGCCCAAAGTCTTAAACAAACAAATGTTGTATTAATAGTTGCGTTGACTGTTTTCAAACCACAGAATCGTAAATATTTTTGCTCTTTATTAAATATGCAAACGGCAAAGTAAACTTTAATTAAAATATTCAGACACTCATATCAACGTACAACATGCGAAGTTAATCCGCAACACACGACTTTTGACGTAACATTAAATTACACGCGTCAACGCGTTCTTCTTATGAAGAATCTTAAGTCATTAGGGTTTTTTGTACTTTCATTTTCCTTCGCTGTGTTGAAAGTTGTTGAAGTATGTCTTGCAGACATGTTGTCTAACCTTACACATGATACATACTTAGTAAGAAAATTTAAAGACAATCATTTGCGCGCATTTTAAAGTCTTCTATAAAATTCAATATCAACTACAACTTACTCTTTCTCAAGTGGAAGAGTCTAATAAAATGAGTCAATGGAGCGTACATGTATATGCATATGTATGTATGTGTGTATGTATATGCATGTGTGTAAGTTTGTGCCAAGTTTAGTTGCCGTCACTTCAGAATTGATGAAGCACAATCAGACGCCTACCCCACACACAAATTTACATAATTTCGGCGTAGAAACATCGTTTGTGCGTTTGTATGCGTGTACACATGTACATATATGTGTATGTAAATGTGTGTGTGTGTGTCATGCTGTGTTGCCCCGCAGCTTAAGTATACATGTAAGGCATTTAATGAGCTCTGTAACCGAAAACCAGCACATCAGACAGAAACACAATAAGTTGACGCTCATTATACAAGTACATGGAAGCAACATAAATTTAACGCTGAAGGCCAACAAAAATTCGATGTATGCTTATTTATATTCTGTGTATACATACATGAAAATTTCACTCAAAGCGTCAAAATCATTTCAACTGTCAGTTGCAATTTTTAATTGAAGTTATTTTTTTCTGCGGCACAGCACAAAGGCACGCAAATTGCTTATTTAAGCTAATTAAATGCGTTCTTGATTGACAACGTAATGACATGTGTCAATTTGTTTTCATTGTTCGCAAGCACGAACCACAAATGACATGTCGACAATGTACTAAGCGGTAAATTATACCGTTAAGCAAATAACCATTCAGTCAGAACGTACTTTCAATTGTCATTGTCAAAAACAACACAAAATGTTTAAATGCTCGTGGGTGTTTTCATGTAATTAAATACTTGTAGTTCGCTAATTAAAATTGACTCTACTAAGCTTCAAATATTATCATAAAGTAACACTGATTTTTTAGCAAAAAATTTGATTTTATATTTTATACAAAAACTTTATTTATTTTGCTTACAAATGATAACAAATTAAACAGTGTTTATACAATTTTTTAACTTAAATTTAGAGTAAGTCAATGTTATATTGGGTGCTGAATCTGTAGTTGGTATTAGCTTCTTTCTTAGATTGCTTGTTTTATTGCTAATTATGTGTGAATTATTCCATTTTCGATAGTTAAGAAATAGTTCTAGATAGTAGATAGTAAAAAATTGCAGTCAGAACTCGATTATCCGGACCTCGATTATCCAGACTCATATTTCCTGACAACTTAGGTACGTTAATTTAGCTAAATTACGTAAATTGGGTATATAACTAGTAAGCGGTCATTCATTAATTACGTAAGATCTTTAAATGTGCAATTGACCCCTGGTAAAACTCTAAGCTGGAACTAGTACTCTGTACATTTGAACTAGTTTAAACCTTAGTTCTGTACTAGATCGATGAACTACTGGGAATTTGTTTGAAAGAAAAAAACAGAAAATAACTTTGCATACTTTTGTGCGTACTTTTTACGTTTCATGAAAAAAAAAACACATCACTTAGCGTGTGACAACTCACAATAAATTGCAAATGGCTGCACTTCCGTTTTGTACACCGTTGGCATACTTTTGCTCGTGCATAACAGAAAAGTAAATTTTGCACACCAAACAAGCTGACCATAAACAAGAAGCAAACTACTGTCAAACGGCATTTTCACAAAATTGCATTTTCCATTTACAGTAGCACTTTGCTAGTATGCATGTGTGTTAATGTGCGAAATTGTGTGGCAGTCGTAACCATGACACGTGGTTCATTAACAAACTCGTTTGTGTTCCAGCAATTGACTTTCACACATTTTATTATGATTGAAGTGTGTAGGTGCAGGTGCTTTCGACGAACTTCTAAATTAGCCTCAGTGCGACAAAATAGTTGGAAAATTTTCACACTGCAAGCGGAAGTAGCCATTTTGAGATAGCCATGACAGACTGGGTAACTGTTATAATGGCAAAGTTTAAAGCCAACGATGAAACATTTCCGTTTCCGGTCAATTTGTAAATGTGCGGTCGGGTCGGTTGAATATAACATTTTTGAATTATGAAATAAGGGCAAAGCATTAAATTAAGAACACTCATTTATGTATGTGCACGCACAAAAGTATGCTACCGAACCGCAACACAAATTGGGCTTGACCTTTTGCTCTTGTCAAGCGCAATTAATGCATTTCGGTTGGCGTGCTCATTTCAGACTTGCACTTCGCTTTGCTATGCGCCAGCATCATTTGTATTCAGTTGCCACTTGCTGCGACATAGTCTTGCATTAAGCACATGAACAAACACGGATTGCACCAATACAAGCAAAGGGCACTTCATTTACTTGTGCCACGCTTACAGCTTGCAGTTTTCTTTTACTCTTGTCAATTTGCTTGGACGCTGCTTCAGCTGCTTCCATTGTCGTGGTAACGCCATTTACATGGCAAGTTCTGAAACGCCAACGGAAAAAATACCATTAATTTAAATGAGCGCGAGTGCAACTGCAAACAATCAGCTTGACTTGACAATGCAAAGTACAACCGCAGCCTGCGCTTGGCTCAAGACCGCACAATCTGTCACAGCACTGCTGCAAACAATTCGAGTGACTTCATTGCAATTTCCCGAGTACGCTTTTATTGCTTTTGCGGCATATGCATATTTATTAACATTTATCAATATTTAACTTCTTCAAGTTCACAACCTTCTCACATTTTCATTTTTGCCTTTTATGAATTCATTAATTTTGCAATTATTATGCCGCAATTATGAGAAGTGTTTTTTTAATTGCGCAATAAAAGCAGTCGTTTTACAATTAAATGAAATATTCATTGTTATTGCAACACTTTGGGCACACTTAATTTATAACAATTGATTTCATTTTGATTTATTGATCAACATTCGTTGAGACGTTCCTTGCTGGCCGGCATGAAACAAGCGTCACATAAAATGTAAGTCTAACAAGTTTTATTATCCAATCTAGTACACATACATAAAAATAAACGCTGTCGATGCAACATTCCAGCACATAAAGCACAAATTTAACCCAACCAAAGCGGAAAAAACAAACTATGCGCACATCATAAAAGTTACGTAATACAATTTCAAAAAACCGAATGAACACAGACTTCAACATCCAACGTCCAACGTCCTTTGGCAACTATTTTTTGTTTTTATATTTTATGCTTTCTTTTTTTTCCAAGCAGTACACACGCCTCAACTCGCACACATTAAAGTGCGAGGCTCGCAAACATTCTACTTGTAGTAATAAGATACTTAAATGTTTGAAGTAGACGACATATAAGCAAAAATGAAACGAAATCGAGTTGAAAGAGTGTGTAGCTTTACACGCTTTAGTGGTTAGCAATGCTTAGACGTCATGTAGCGTACATAAGCATCTTATTTTCTCAGGCACTGGACATGCCAAACTAAGCTCATGGCATCGGTCCGTAGAGCATAGAATGACGAGACAAGCATTTGTGCACATAGACAAGTGAGTGTAAGTATTAACAGCTTCATTAGTACTCAAACACTTACGTTTGCCTTACACACACGCATTATACATCCCACACACACACACACACACAATCGCATATAAACGTATATTTGACGTATGTATGGCGTCGTCAGCTTTTTTCTTCTCAAACAATATTTTCTGAAGTATAAAAATATAAACCCGCCAGCACTAACAGCTGCTACGGTTACTGTTACGGCTTCGGTTGCTGGTGCTGGTGCTGATGCCGTTGCCGATGCTGATGCTCATGTTGCTGCCTTCGTTGGCATACTTCAGTGCTCAAGTACATTAATTTTCGGATTAGCAAAGCAATAAATCTTCAACGACGTTACAAAAGCCGAAAAAAGATTGACAGCTAGATTGAGTGCTATATGAACACGTACCAAGTGACCGAGTCAGTTCACTTAGCTGTCCAGTTCATTTCAGTTGAGCTCTATTCTGTTGTTTTCTCTTCAGTTCAATTCAGTTTAGTATATTTCGGTTTAGTTCAGTTCAGCTTAGTTTAGTTCTGTTTAGTACAGTTCACTTTATTAAGCACTGCTTATGTCTATCAAGTTCATTTATGGTTGCTTTGATTAGTTGGTACAGTGCAATGTTTTCTCTCTTGCCATACTAATGGCATTTCGTGATAAGCCAAGCTGACATTTATGGCACTGTTTCTCTAAGGCGATTGCAACGAAATTGACTTTTGCTTGCTTTTACTAACGTACAAAAACAAAACATACACAACTCGAATACACGAAATTAATTAGTATCGAATTCTTGTAGGTATTCTATCTGCTTGACGAACTTCCTGCCTGGCTGTCTGTCTGTTAGGTCTGCCATCGACTGGCTTGTTGGTTAAACAAAAGATAAACAATCGTCTAATGACAAATGCCAACAGAAGGCCAAGCGTACAAATCAAATACAATTGAAAATCAAGTAAACGAAGCCAAACTTTGCTCTGCTCAACACTTTCAACTTTACGATGCCTTGAACTATCGTTATGTCCTTTGAAATGTCCAAACAGCATGCAATTGAAATGAGCTCATAATAGATAGCCGAAAATTGGATTTTCACTTCTACTGGTGTCTGACAGGTAATCGAAGCCATTGCAATGCGAAACTGCAGCACAATGGATGATCAGCAACTCTGCCCAACATGCCTGGCAAGCTCTTCTCTTCACTCATGTCATGTACCTGGACAAATAGCAAACATTACGGCCCGAGAGCAAATGTTTTTGGTGTTTTTTTTTTTTTTTTTTTTTTTTACTTTCTTTTGTTTTATTAAGGCAAACAAATTGAACTTGTCAACTCTGACAAACACAAACTGAAAACAAAAGGCTTTTTGATTTAATTGCTGCTAGCAACTTTTGTATTGCTTAAGTAATAATACAAACTTTTGCTGTGAAATCAATTTAAATATTGGTTAGAACAACTATACTACAATCAAGTGATTAAATTGTTTTAATTTCAGTTGTACAATACGTAATTAAAAATCAATGTTGATCACTTGACGTATACGTAATAACTGAAATGTTTTTTAGTAAGTAAACGCACTTCAAATACTGAAATCAAAAACTATTCCAGTATGAAAAGAAGATAAATATGCAAAAATGTTCTGCTTGCAAGAGTCTTTGAAAGCTTCTTTTATTACATCCATTTTAAAAGTTTGTTTGTTTTTAAATTATTTAATGTTACGTTCATTGAAGAAAATGTATATGTAATTAGCAATGACAGTGCCACCACATCAACATGGAAAACTCGCCGAATGGCAAATAATTCAAAATTAATGACATATTAATGGTTTGTCGGTAAATATCAACTTGCGCTGCGTGATATCGAAGTATTTGACATTTAAAACAAAAGTTTTTCGCTTGGAGCAATAAATAAGAACGCATTTGATTTTCTATGGGATGACTTTCAAAGAAAAGTCAAACAAAATCAAAACACATTTAAATAAGGTTGGTTTTTGTTTTTCATATTATATTCATAAATTTTTAAAGTTCTTTTTGTTATTGTTTGCATCTTTAAACGATGTATATATGTACATTTCATATTGAGTATCGAATATAATATATTCAAAAACATATATTCAGTCGCATACAACGTGACTTTAGAGCGTTGATAGCAACGCCAACATGAACAAGTGTGACTTTTATCATTTTCATCTAATGAAAGTTTGAAATTATTTTACATCAACACAAACACACACTCACACACAAGCACATGCATACATATTTACATATTACCAGAAAATGAGCTTGACTCGCATGTTTAACCATTTTTTTTTTTTTCGTTGTAGATGTGTGCGTGCGTGTGTGTGAGTATTAAAATTTATGTTCGCAGAGCTCGTTTGTGGCATAAGCTGCCATTACACTAAACATTTTCTCTGAATTTGCTATTTAATTGAGCGTTCAAATAAAGTTAAATGAAAATTTCAAATTCGACACTGTTACTGTTTTTTTTTTCTGACATTTTTCATTCATTTCGATTCGGTTTACACGGTCTTTTCATTTTCATTGCTTTGCGGCTAATTTAAAATGCTCAAAAGCATAGAATATGAAAGGAGAAAAAAAGTATATATTTGAAATATGTATAATATAAAACCAACCAAAACATACTTCTAATGAAATTCAGTCCACATTGCTGAGTGTACTTTATATACTTACTTACTTTAAAATTACAATAAACCCTAATTTGGGAAACATTTTATCTGCATATTAAATTTAGGCATACATACTGAAACTCACACATACAAATATACATACATACATACTTATTTAATACGTTCGTGTCTGTTGTCTGACAGAGCGTCCTTAATGGCAATTAAATTAGTGTGAAAAGTGTTCAAGTGAAATTTGTTGTGTGAGTTTGTAATGGTGTGCGTATAGCTTTATGTATGTAGGTTGCACCCTACATTTTAATGCTATAAAATGAAATGACATGAACAAAAAAAAATGAGTGTATGTGTGTACATCTACCACGAGTCGGGCACAAGCCCGTGTACACGTATTACTAATGCTTGATGATGACAAAATCAGCCGATTATACTTCTAAAATCATCCACATGAACAGACAATAAGAAACACACTCACACACACACACAGAAATACACAAATACACGTAAGCACACGCAGCTATGCCGGCAGGCTCATGCCAATGTATGTTAGCATGTTTGGCTGCAAATGAAAATGGCATTTGTCGTTTATTATAATTGAAGATGTTCGGTCTTTGATTTTACATGTAAGACCGTAAACGAGCCGAACTGAACAAGCTTCAACACATAACAAAAAAGCATAATGATTAACGATGACAAAGAAACGAAATCTCTTGAGGTCATACACAGATTTAAAAACATTTACATATTTTAGACAACGCAACTTTGTTATTGCAATCGATTGAAAGCAAATTGGCAAAAAAAAAACAACCACAGTCATTTTTTTTATTAATGTATTTCCTTCTTCATTAAGCTCTATCAAATATAATAATAATAATGTAATATTATAATATTTATAATTATTAGTAATATTTGAAGATTTTCGAAGGATTACAATTTTAATTTCCACAAAATTCTAAATTGTTGACGTGTCTTTAATCTTGTTTATACTTTTTAAGCAATCAATATTCATAAAATAAGTAAAAAGTAGAAGACATCATGAAGAGAAATGGGATCCCCTTTCAAAAAGAGGCATGGTACTGAAAAGTAAAAATATGATATTGAAACGTTAAAATCATAAGCAATTCTTTGGCGAGGACTCTTAATTTAAAGCAGTAGCATACAAATATTTGATCTTAAAGCATGCTGGCTAGTGTAATTGACAAACCTGGTGTATGTTCAGTGTTTGCCTGATTGAACACAAATTTATATGTATTGCAGACCAAACTTACTTGCCAGCCTTGTGCACATTACGTTATGTAATCATGCAATTTTGCAAATTTTATTTGCTTGTCAACTC
The DNA here is from genome assembly GCA_034638295.1 of Phortica okadai. Lineage (NCBI taxonomy): Eukaryota > Metazoa > Arthropoda > Insecta > Diptera > Drosophilidae > Phortica > Phortica okadai. The sequence continues at coordinate 9,541,466 of CM067851.1, forward strand.
TTCGGCATAATGACACAAAATTCATTTAAAGGCACACTCAGAGGGTATATGCAAACGTAGACACATGTTCACCTTGCTAAGAAACTAAATTTCAATAATTAATAACAAATAAGCAAAGGCATTAGGCTGGAGTCAAAGTTAATTGGCTTGGCTAACACAACCAATGCACAACTGCAGAAGGATGATAGCATTTTGCTACTAATATTATATACGTTTCAATGAATAAAGCCGATTGCATTGTGAGCTGATTTCATTAAGACAAAATACATAATGCGATTATGGCAAATATGTAAGGAATGCAATGAAAATATATGACAAAATACAAATTTATATGTGTACATGTACAAACGACAAAGATGGCATGTCATGTTAATTTAGTATATTGTATCTGTAACATAAATATTGTCATCTAAGGTACATAAAATTGAAATAAAGCACGAATCTGTCAATAAAAAGCGCACTCAAGTTTGTGTAATTTATTTGTGTTTGCAAGATTTCGTATTCTTTACTTAAGTACCACAGACTTTTTCTGTCTGCTGACTTTGCCAATGCATACATATACACACACTTATACACATACACATACATCCATACATATATACGTACATACACTACTCAACTTCGCAGTCATGTTGTGAGTGTCAGCAGGCATCGACATCTAGTTGAAGTCGACACCCTCTGGGGATTTATTATGCCAAGTTGACTTTTGGCTCATGTACGTGCAAATTCGGTTTTATGCATCAAGGTTATTGATTATCGAAAACAAAAAGGAAAATAAGAAACGGCAAAGGCAAAAGCACAGGAATGCCAAAGTTGACGTGGTTTATGTTGTCATAAATATTTTTACGTGCATAGCTATTAAAATTTCTTATACACGTTTAGTTCGATTTTGGCGTTGTTTGTTTTGTTTTTTAATTTTTTTTTTTTTTTTTTTTTGATCAAGGTGTGCTATTTTTCGTAATAGAAAGTTTTTGAATCAATTTTAAATGACGTCAAGATACTTAAAAATGCTCACAAATTATCCAATGTTGAAATTACATTTAAAAGACTTTCTTCACATAAAAAAATACAAAAAAAGTTTATTGAAATTGTTCAATTATCAGTTTACAAATATAGCGCGTTTTTAAAATTATTATTATTATTAAAACAGATTTGCATTAAAAGTTGCAATATTAATCACATTTAAATAAATCATAAAGCGTCTCTCAAAACTCTTAAAGATAAAAAAAAATGATGCAAGCGACTCAACTTCATTAACTTACTTTAAGACCTCTAGAAACATGCTACGCTTTTGTAAGTAATAAAATAGGAGATGATGAGAAAATTTTAAAGTTATATACAATTTAATGCCACAGATAGTTGTCTGCCACTTGTTTACACTTCGTCTAAGTTGTGTCAAATATTATTATTCGGAAAACAAAAAACATTTTTCTTCAAATTATTACAACTTAAAGTGCTTTTCTTTGTTAGACTGTCATTGTAAATATAAAATTGTCACAAGCTACGCTTTGTTTCATAATTTAACATGTCAATTTATTCTCAATTTACGCCCAATGTAAAACATCAACCATAATTTGTATCTCGAATACATACATATTTTATATAACTAAGGCAAAAAAAAACATCATCAACACACAAAAAAAGCAACAAAAATTGCTCTCGAAATTGCATCAACTAAAATGAAAAAGTTTTTATGTTGCATTTCAAACTCAATGAGCTTTCCATTAAAAACAAAACAAAAAAAAAAACAAGAAGCAAAAATAAAATTGACACACATAAAAATACATCTTTATTCCTCTCAGTTTGCTGTTCTTTTTCATGGAAATGCGTAAAGTCCATTTAAACTTTTTTATTACAATTTGCGGAACACAAAATCCATTTCAGGTTGTGTGTGGCAATGAGTCCGTCCGACTTTTCAGGCGGTTGATTGCTTTTATGACATTTGTTGAAAACAATAACTTTTTAAAGCACTTTATTTAAGCAGAGTGGAGTAAGTAGTTTTTGTGTTGGCAGTTTTAATGCAATAGTTTATTAATAATATTAATCTGTCAACATGTCAGCAGCATAAAATATGTTTCCAACAGAAAATAATTGGAAAATATGATTTTAAACAAAATACAAAACACTTGGTCAGCATTTGAACTAAAACTGTATTGTATTGTATTTGACATGCAATGCAATTAAAAATGTTTCTCAAAATATCATAAATCCACGTCAACAACTGTTCAAAGTAAGTCTTTAATTCGAATAAATTTAAGCTTCCCTTATTGTAATCATTTTTGCAATAATAGTGCTTGATCAAATTTAATGAACATAATCAGAGCTTAATAAAATTGAGCTCTATGAATCCTAAGGATATTTACGTATATTAAAAATAAGTATATGAAACAATTTGAGCCAACAACATTTTTAAAACATTAAAATTTGAACTATATTTATTCATTTTTTATTAAAATGTGTGTTTTTTTTATTTTTTTGTTTTTACAAATAATTGGCTCTTTTTATGCACATGAGCACACTCGACACCATTTCCACTTACTTGATTCATAGTTTATCACCAGCGAACGTCACACATACACCAATCTACACACACACACACACACATACATATATAGAAAACAAACTTTATCTCTCGTTTGCACAATTTGTATCCATTGAAGTGCTCTACGGTCTCCAGCCAAGGGCGTTCCTTCCTCTTTTTTTTGTATTTTCTATTTTGTTTTTTTTTTTCGAATGCCTCAGGATAACGATAGGATTCAATGGGGCTTGTCGAAACGTGACACTCTGCGTTAAGCGCTGCTCGCAGCGCATTTTCTCTCACTTCATCATTAGCGAAATAGAAAACTATTGCAAAGAATAAAAAAGAAAGAGAGAGAAAAAAAGCAGGAATTTAAATGAAAATGAAACGCACACGAACGAATCCGGCCGACATGGAAAGGCTTAACTTGTTGGCTTTGAGTGTCAGCGTTGAATCAGGATGAGCTTTGTCAGTGACGACAGTCTTCTTCTGTGACTGTGCGGTGTGTGTATGTGGCATCCGTAAGCGCATATAGCTGTGTGCGATTTGTAGAGAGCCACGGATGTGCCTGTTAGATATGACGGCAAATTAGTGCCATTAAGGCGTGCCTTTTCAATGGCACTCTTCACTGTATTGAAACGCAATAGAATAGTTGAGATACTATTTTTTTTTTTAATTCTTTTCATCATTGCAATGCTTGCAATGCACAAATTCAAGAAGAAATGAATTTTTCACATTCCATATTTTTATATTATATTTAAAATTTGCAATGCACATAAACAAAATAATAAGTAATTATTCATGATTTAAGTCTTTTCACTTTTCGTTCTCAATTAAAACATTACTTTCGATATTCTATGTTTACTTAATTTGCTTTGCTTACACCATTTCACGTTCTTAGCCCGGCTTAATTGAACAGCAAAACAATATGACAGCCTCATTAAAAGCTGTCGATGCCAGCACTCTTACAGGCAGAAGGCAAGCGGTCCGGATGCCGTTTGTACTTTGTCCTTTGCTGTTGCCAGTGCCGTTGTCGTTGTCGTTGCCGTTACGCTGAGTATAAAGTCATACGAGAAGTCAAAAGTCGTGGCATTTTGACTGTTCATTTTCACGGTACGACGCCTGTTGCCGTTTATTGTCGCCTCGTTACAACCAAACAGTGCCATAGCTTAATGCCTTTTGAATAGCACGGGCAACAACACAATCGACAACGATAACAAATATGTGTATGTATGTATGTACAACAACAACAACAACAATAATTTGTAAGCGGCATCTCGAGTACAGCACACTTGAGTCGGACTAACAATGACTGTCGACGAGTAGTACAGTATGAATATTGCTGTGAGTACAAGTATAAACTTTATGAATATGATGAAATAATTAAAACTTGGCGCCGATTTGCATGCGTGTGTGTGTGTGATTCTGTTTATGTGGTGTCTGTGTCGGAAATGTTTAATTTTGTTGTTAATTTTTTTTGTTTAATGTAAAAATTGGCTATTCCATCATAAACATATCTAATTTATGGCAACTATATTTAATAATGTTGAGAGTGATTTTGACATTTTCTTTGATAGAAAAATGAATTCCAGCCACTTTACATTCCATTGGCATAGTTACTTGTAATTATAATTCCTTATGTTATGCTGAATATCAACGTCACGTAAGACATTACGATTACTAGCAAATGTGTGCCAGTTAATAGAACGTTCCTATCAACAGTGCTTAATAGAGTTACCAGAATAGGACGGTTAAACGTTGTGCATTATTTGTATTGCCCATAATTGTTACTGCCTGAAGAATTATATTCTATTATCTCTTGAAGCAGTAAAAATTACAAATAATAAATTAAATTGAAAAATTCTTGTCAAAAATTTGCACCGAGCAAGTTTTTTGTTATTAGTTATACACAAGTTAGGTAAAAAATGGAATGGCCCATACATGCTCAACGCACAAACTTGTACGTTATGCGTTTTATTTGTTCTAAACTTTGGACTTAGTATGTACGTCCACATTGGCTCGAATCGGCTCGACTCGGGGTCGTATGTGTGTATGTGTGCGTGTTTTTTTTGCCAATTAAAAAACAAAAATACTAAAAATGTGCTTTCCAATTTGTGTGTGTTTGAAAAAACTTTTTATTATTTATGTTTTGTTTTATTTCAAGTGTATAAATTATGTTTTGTTGGTTTTTAAGTTTTAATTATGCATAATTAAGAATAAAGCATTGTTGGCAACATAAATAATTTGCTAACAAATAACAAAAATTTGTTGTTTGCTAAAATTTTAATTAATTTAGAAATGCACACACATACACACAGTCACACATATGCATTAAAGAAAGTATTCAATTTGTTACTCACCAAGGCAGAGACGAGTGTCGCAACTAACGCCAACTTGTAGCACACCCACTTTAGTTAAAGTGTATTCAAGCGTAGTTTTAGCTTCACTGCGCTGTCTTTGGCACTACACTCGGTGCACTTCAAAGTCAGTCAGTCAGTTAGTCAGTCAGTCGGTTAGTTAGTAATCCTTGTTGAGTAGCTAGCAAGGAGAATGACATAATGTCAAAGCGCGCACACTCTTAAGTACATCATTGCATTCATTCAGACTCTTTTGCATATTCGAAGCGTAATTATGTGCGCATTCATCAACGTCTTCGTCAACTAAGCGCGACTGAATGAAGCGTTGTAGGAAGCAATGAATGAGCCTAGGCGTGTGAATGGGCGTGACTGCATCTGAATAAGAAGTTAAAGCACAATGTGGTGCTCTAAATAAGCCAAAGGCAAGTCACATGAGACATGTATAAATATAAAAAAAAAAAAAAACAAAAAACTAAAATAAAAACCATTGAGTTTGTGTCATTAAGATTCCCCATTGAGAAAGTTTGTAGACATGCTCAGCGATAAGCGGTTCAGTGAACTTTGCAGTTCGTTGGATGTGTTCATATGTGACTTGCGGCAGATACTTACCGTAACGTACTTAAAACACACTTTCTTTGCACTAACTTTACTATTTCATTATTTGCGTACTATTCTTATCTTTTAAGCTTTTAATAAATATTTAATACTGCTGAACGAAGCACTTAAATGCAAAAATGCACAAAAAACCTTTAGTTGAATAACCAAAATGCCAACTAACTTTTTAAATTCAACTTTTAACAGCACCTTTTTTCTCAAAAATCACTTAAATATGTTTTATTTATCTTTCTACGCCAAACTGCAACAGCATATGGCAGCGCTAACGGCCACCAAATATGTTTGAGACTACAAACACAAAGGTACTAAAAACGAAAATAAATAAATGAAAACAAAAACGAAAAACGAAAAACTTTGGCGTTTTTGATCGAAGACGAAAGTTTACACAATAATCCAACGTTGTTGCAAAAGAGTTAAGTCGTAAAACTTACTCAAAGCAAAGCAGACGAGCTTATTGTGTAAGTTGAAAAGAAGAAGAAAGCGAAGAAGAGGCAGTGGACAAAAAAGGAATGCTGTAAATCCTTCATGCGACACGGTTGGCAAAAATATGATGGATGGCGAAATGTTTTATTTTTTGAAATTTATTTTTATTTTTTGTGTAATATGTGACACAAGTGTGTTTAATTTAAACGTGTTTTAGACATTTTAAGTTACGTTTTTTCACGCAGAGAGAATATGATTTACGCACATAACAAAAAGTATTGCATACATCTAAGCGCTATATAGATTTAAAGCAAAATGTATGTATTTTGTTAAAGAAAGTTTTATGTTTGTCCAACTTTCTTTATTTTTTTTTTTTTGACTTATTGCAAATCATATTGATTGATTCCAAGAATATAAGAGAGCTCAAAGTAATACATCAAAGCGTAACAAAAATAACGCAAGCAATAGAAAATGCGCACGTGTTCTTGCAACTCTTTGTTGCATCAATAATATGTCAAGTATGATGATGTTCATTTGTATTAGTTGTGTGTGTATGCGAACGCATGTCTCTGATGTTCTCAGCCTTGAGTGTGTGTAAGCGTGCTCTTGTATAACGCGTTTCCAATTTCACCTGTAACATTATTTTTGATGACAGAGTCAAATAAACGGCAAGAAAAGGAAAAAAAGAAAAAATCCAAAGGTAAATGTAAAAAGAAAGCAAAACCAAAAAACGAATCAACGAGTTTGCGATGTCAAACGAAGGTTAAAACGTGACACGAATCACGTAAAACAGCTTTGATTCTTGTTGTTGTTGTTATTGACACAAATACACACACATGTATTGTTGCCTGTGCACGTGTATGTTCTAACATGACTAAAATAAACAGACACATAACAGTTGTTTTGACGTATGCAAGCCAACTTATACAAGTTCGAGTGCGGGTTTCTTCACTGTTGGTCTTACTTTAGTTTCATTGTTATTGACATTCGATGCTGAAACAATTGGCAAATGATTAGAGGCACTTTCATTCGCTTGAGTAAACTTTATTTATGCTGCCTATAATTTGAAGTTTACTTTTGGCGAGTCATACGAATTTTCAACAATGTGACTTGTGAATTTGTTTGGTTCGTTGTGAAAAGTATTATTTTTTCTAAATGTACACAAAATTGCTCTTCTCACGTATCGAAATGACTTCAAATGAACTTGAATTGACACACATTTACATTTCATTGAATGAATTGCACGAATTGCAAGAAAAATGTTACGCAATAAGATTTAACAACATTTACAGTTTATGCTTGAAAAGTCGAAACCGCTTCCGCCATACCGAAGTTCAAATCAAAATAGGGGAAATTGTTGTAATATCATTTTTGTTTTTTCTTTACTTATACAACAGAAGAAATTTGTATTTATAGCATTTTTGTTGGCGGAAATATTTTGACTTTGCAAATGTGTTTTGCCAATTGAAATTTGAATTTCGATGCTTTGCATTGTTGCGGCGTATGTTGAACTTTGTTATTGTTTTGTGCTTTGTTAAATGAAATTGAAGTCGTAGAGTCGCACATAAATACAAAATCAATACAGAATTGTTAGAGCAATATCGTACTTTAGCTTACAATTTGAACAATTTTCTTTGATATAAAGAAACGCTTATTCTGCAATCGAGCGAATGCAAAATAAAATTAAAAATCTAACATTTACCGACGTCATTCTTGCCAAATCAGCCAACCATACTCTCTCTACTCAAGTCTTTACACGCTCCAACACACACACACGCACACACACACAAAAGTGCGACTGCATGAAGCACAAAAACAGCAAATAAAAATGGAATGAATATTCAAACGTCCTGTCAGCAAAGGAAGCCATGCGCCTTTTGCCAGTTCAACAAATGCCAATTCAAGTGTTTGCGTCAAAGCGTTTTCCTTTCTAGCAGCCCACATTGCTGCTTGCCACCTTTTGCTGCTTGACGACGTCTTTGAAGGCAACATTCAACATTCTTATAGCTTCTGGAACCTTTTCATTTTTTTTTTTTTTTTGTTTTTGCGGTTTTACGATTAACCAACGAAGTGGAAGGTGTCAAGTGCGAGTCGCCTTTCTTTCATCTCAGCCCACGCAGTTCGCACACAAAGTGACTGGGAGAGCACTTGTAGTAAGTTTATCGCGTTCCCTTGGGCCAGATAAGCGCTATAATGCTTTCGATTACAATTTGAGTGGTTCACTCAATTTTAAAATGCAATAGTAGTAAACCCAAACAACCACTGAGTTTGAAAGAAAACCGAAAAAAAACTAAGAAGAAGAGTGAAAAGCTATAAGAACAGTAGATAGGTCAAATGACCATGGCAAACGCATAGCGAATGGCATCCGCACCTATGTTAGGATGTTTTCGATTGGCAGCTGCTTTCAAAAATTAATAAAATATTCTTCTTTGGGCACCTTTATCGTGCTCATGTCTTGGCCATTGCCATTGCCATTGCCATTCTGGCTTATTTTACGTGTCAGGCATACAAAGTTTAGTTCGTTCGACCAAAACACGGACACAAACACTGAATTACATTCAGATTCAACACACACACACAACACTTACATACATAGAGATGAGAACGACCAGACGCATTCACGTTCATTGCTCTTTTCATTGTGGTTTTCAAATTTATTTGATTGCGTTATTGAAACAGACTTTGTGGCTTTCATTATTGTTGCTCTCAACTTGTCGGCCATGTTAGCATGTCCCGAATTTTTGGTCTTCAATTCAATTATAAATAGACAACGTTGCCAAGTCAAAGAAGCTGCCGAACTGCGTAGCACAAGTTTATGAACATTTGCTTTGGGAATTTTAATGACTGTGCAGAAGTCACCCAAGCAATTTAGATTAATTAACTATGGGGGCGTTGCTAATGAAAGTAGATTGCTTATTAATTTCAAAGTAGTGGTTTTGTTTTTCAATTTGCACACAGCTTGACTTATGCCAACCTGCAATTGGTTTAGACGAAGAATTTCATTAAATTATTTATTTATCGTTGTTTTGACGGCACCCTTGTAGAAAATTTATTTTCAAACAAAATTAAAAATATTGAAGGTGTTCAAAAGTCAAATAATAACTGCCCAGATTAAAAGAGACGATGCGTAAACAAATCGTCTTTAATATAATGTATCTTTTAGAGGTCGGCTGCTTTGCCAAATTGATGCGATTGAAAAGCCTTTCTAATGCATTTGCTTACTGTAACAAATTTCAATATAGCACACAGTAATTTAAAACTATTTGTCATGAATTCTTAAAATTAGTGACGCTTCGATTAGTATACATACTTCGCACAAAGTTATATGTAAGGTTTTAGTCAGTCCATAAACTGTGTGGCAGCCGTTCGAGAAAAACTAAAATGCGTAGATTTTCTGTCATTTTTTTACTGACACATCTTTTCTTAAATGATTTGTGTTTCGTACGTTCCTACAGATCAGATATTTATTGCAATTCCGACATTTGCTTCGGCTCGGGAACACATATTGCATGTCATAATAATGGCGTAAGTATTTTAAACCATTAAAAATTTCTTTAAAAAAAAAATTATAATCAACCAACACAAGTCATTGGGCGACGATTGCAACAGTGATGCCAAAGTGGAGCACATCGGTTCAAGTTTGAGGAAATTTATAGTTTCTACAATTAACACGATACGAAATAAGCTTGCACGCGGTCTCGTGCCCGGCTATCCGCCAGCATCGCGCATGTTGTCAATGCAATGGGACCTTGAGTTGGCCAAGTTGGCTGAACTGAGTGTTAAACGTTGTTCGACCGACAACGACGAATGTCGCAACACAAAAAGTTTCGAGCACGTTGGCCAAATAATTTCACGCGTTGACGCACTGTCCGATGCACTTGATGTAGAAGAAACCGTAAATTCAGTTATTAAAAGTTGGCGTGACACGAGCAAATTATGTAACTCAGAAATAATCGAATCATATCAAAGTTCTTACCAAGGGTTTGTAGCTGCAACCAATTGCATATATGAATGTAATTGTTATTGTTGATTGGTTTTACTGTACTTCATTTAGCAACGACTGCAGCCCATTCTTGCAACTCGTACAGTCACGTGCCAGCGCTGTCGGCTGTGGAATGCTTAGCCAAACCGATGGCGGTGTTGCATTCATTTATTTTGCCTGTAATTTCTCGCATGGCAACATTGGCGGTCGTAGAGTCTACGAAACTGGTCGAGCCGGAAAACAATGTACAAGGGGCACTCATCATGTCCACCGATATCTTTGCTCTGAATTTGAACTCTTAGACGTAAATGCATTATAAAATTTGCACTTATTTTATTGTTCTTCTTTAATGGCATTGACAATGTAAACCGTTAAAAGAAGTAACAATGAAATACTAATAAAAATTCACGCAAACGACAGACAAAAACGTGTGTTACATAATATGAGCGTAGCCAGGAGGGCAGAGGTCCACCTCTCTCCCCTACATCACAGTTTCGGTCTTGCCAATACTTGAATTAAGTCTGATTTATCCAAAAAATCGTCAGATTTATGCAAAAAGTCGTTATTAGCCCTCCTCTTTGGGGCAAGCTTGCTACCCTCTTGCAACATATACTAAGACTTACTTAGGCAGAAAGTATTATATTGGAAAGCCACTAGCAAAATGACAGAAACAAGTTTAAAATGATCCAATCAAATTATTAAACCATTCACCATACAAAACCTTATAGTTAGTAATACTCATACTACTCATTCTCATGTATTATATGTTTGTTTTGCCTCATTCGGTTGCAAGTGCGTAGCTATTGCATTTATTTCATTAGAGGAAGAGTAAATCAATATACAGGTGTAATATATTAAACCGATTTGAGTTAAGCGCTTATACAATTAAAGGATTCCCACATTTGTATGCTGACAGCTGACATTGATGAGTCAATTAGTAAACTTATGGCTGACACAATAATTGCAATGCATTTGCCAACTGCTATAAAAGGCTCTGTCAAAACATTGTGAGTTACCAGTTACGATTCAGTTTTGTGCACCTTTCAAAGGATTCCAACTTAGACGCCACCGAAAATGACTCAAACGTGCTTTGAGAGGTACCGTAAGGTGACCGATTTTTTGAGTACAATGGCGAAAGTTGTCGGCGGTGATCTAACGAATCCAAACTTTAAATATAATTTTGTCACAATTACTATTGGCATCGCCACATTATTTTTCTTCGGCTGTGTTGGCTACACCATTCACGTGGGCTACACCATTAATGACGATTGGACTGTAATTTTACAGGCGTTGTGCATATCGGCATCTGCTTTAGAAGGATGGACTAAATACTTTGCCTGCCTTGTGAATCAGAAGACGCTTGTAAGAATATTGGCGTTCACACACGAGTTATATGCTGAGTACGAGCAGAAGGATGGTGGTTATCGGCAAATATTGTGGGATCGTACAACAATAATTTTCAAGATAATTGGCGGCTTTTTAATGATTTATTTGGGACTTTTCGTATCGGTGGTACTTTTTCCTATTGTTTATTATTTTCTTTATGAAAAAAAAGTGTTAGCAATGGAGTTTATACTGCCAGGCGTCAACCCAAACACATTTTCGGGTTACTTAATCCATTACGCCCTTCATATTGGCCTATTAACCGTTGGCTGCTTTGGAAATTATGCTGGCGATATGTATCTTTTCGTTTATACAGCAAATATTCCATTGGTCAAAGATATTGTACGTTGTAAATTTCATGATCTCAATGAAGTATTGTTGGAAACACATAATCCGAAGAAAACGAAGCCAATGTTAGATGACATTATTTGTTGGCACCAAAAATATATCAAGTAAGCATATCGAAATACATTTACATTTACATATATAAACATCATTTTTTTTTTATTCACTATCGAAACAGCTTGATTCAAGACACAGAACAGGTGTTTTTTCCTGTGGTGTTTTTGCAAATTTTTGCAACATCTTTCGCCATCATTTCCACCTTGTTTTGCATATTCATTGATGTTTGGCCGGCTGCGTACGCATATTTGATATATTCTCTTTTTATACTTTACGCATACTGTGGCCTTGGCACATTTGTCGATTCTTCGGTAAAGTATTCTAAGCCAATTCTGTGTGGTTGGCGATAATTATTATTTTTGTTTTCTTTGCATTGATGACATATTTCCCTAATTTGTAGAATGACGATTTCTGCTCAATGATCTATACTGATTGCCTTTGGTATGAGTTATCGGTACCGGAACAAAAAATGATTATTTTAATGCTGGAAAAGGCACAGAACGCTAAAAGTATGACAGTTGGCAAAATAATGCCGCTGTCTATGTCGAGTGGCCTACAGCTCACTAAGGCGATCTACAGTTATATAATGTTGCTACTACAATTTTTAGAATAATAGAATTTGTTCTTATACACGAATGAACATTTATTAAAACCACATATGTAATTTGTTGTCATGGGCACGAAAGTAGAGAAGTAGTCGCCAAAATAAAATCTAGCAAAGTTTTAGCTGCATTCTATTTTTTAGTTTTTTTTACAATTTGGTGAAGAGAACAAACCTAAAAAAATTGTATAAGTCTTTGATGGAGGGTTATATGACCTTTAGAGAAGTCCATAAACTGAGAAATTTTCATTTCACTATTTAATTACAATTTATACAGATGACAATGTAATTATTACGGTTTATATTATGCTTTAAAAAAAGGGATAAGATTAGTAATAATATTTATATTCAATTGCAAACATGCCACACATCATGAACTTTTTGTTAATTCTGACAAATTTTTGGATATATTCATCTCACTTGGCAATTGCAACGGATTTTTGCAATAAAAAACTTTGCTTTGGTCATCAAACACACATTGGCTGCAATAATGCGGGTGTATGGTTCAACTACGTGCATTAACACATGTAGCACTGTTTACACCGTAAGTGTCGTCTCCACGCACAAGAAGAGGTGTAAGCAGTGTGAAAATTCAAGTTGGGTCTTTAATAAACCTTCACAATTTCAGAATTACGCAAAACTTTGCGGCAACAAAGTCAAATTATTAACTATTACGCCTGAGCAACGAGAATTGATATTAAAAATCATTAACGAGTATCGTAATCGAGTCGCGGCTGGCCAATTGCATGGATTTAGCTCAGCTGCACGCATGTTGAAAGTGCAATGGGACGACGAATTGGAACGATTGGCAGCGGACAATGTGAGAACGTGTCGACTCAAGCTTGACGATTGCCGCAACACAGATAAGTTCAAACACGTTGGCCAACTCGTTGCTTCGTATGGTTGGCCAGATATTCTTATCATCAAGGTTAAGACAATACTAAAGGCAACATTTAGCTCTTGGTTTCATGAGTATATTAAGGCCAATAGAAGCATAATTGATGTGTATCGACAGCCGCCAAATGGGTTAGTTATGCTAACGCAATGTCAACAATCTGTTCGTCAGATTTATAAATTGGTCAACTATTCCAGCACGACTTATGGCCACTTTGCTCACTTGATTCAGGACAAGAATTCCCATATTGGTTGTGCTGTGCTGCGCTTCAACCAAAATCAAATGATTTATCAACATTTAACGTGCAATTTCGCGCGCTCGGTCGTGAACAGCGAGAGAATCTACCAAACTGGTAAACCCGCTTCTGGCTGCAAATATGGCATTGATTTTGATTACTTTAACTTATGTTCAACTCGAGAAATTGTCGATGTCAATGAGTATTAAATAAAATTAACTGTTTGTAAGCTATAAATAAAAATGTACATTATTCACTTAAACTCTCCCAATTTTTGCAACAAATTTACCCTGTAAACATGTAAAATTAGCATCTATTTTTTTAATTTTTATTTATTTAATTATGGTATAGGTTTGCACACATACTCCCACTCTCGTTAGTCCGAATTCGTGAGTATTAGTTTGAAAGCTGCCTGACAGAGTCGTACGCGAGCGTACAATTCTTTCAATTCATTTTAAACTTTAATAGTCGTTTTGGCGCATTCATTCAGATCTCTAGCTGCATTTATTTTTCCTCAAATAGTTTTTCTTAAAAATCGATATATGTATCTACATATAAACTATAAGAGGTACGAACCTGAGACTTTGTATGCAGCCTCAGGCTCCCCCTCATTGTTGTCCCTCAAAATCAATTATAACAGAATTATTTCTAAATCAATTTAAATCAATTTTGTTGTCATAATTGATTAAAGCTTTTGATAGGGTAGTATACTTCTTATCTGAGGTCAAGTAAATTATTAAAATGCGAAAAGCTTTTATGATTATGAAATTAAAGCAAAATCTAATAAAAAAACTCAAATTTCTTTGCCAAACGTATTATTTCGCCTAATTTAAATGCAACGCTTTCGTTGCCTGTACTTATTACTGATAAATCAATATCTTTGAAATTATCAGGTATTCTTTTATGCTCCGCCATAATGATGTTAGTCATAATCATTGCGTGAGACACTTGTAGACCTGCGACACGCTTGATTTCTATTAGAAAACTGAAATTCAAAGAAACCATTGCTTTAATCGGTAAGGTCTTCGCATATTTTTATATTATTAGTTTACCTTTCATAGGTGTAAATACTTGTATCAACTTTGACACTTTGCAAGCAATCTACGAAAGCTGCAAAGTAAAACTTAAGCAGTTCATCAAAACGCTGATCCACAATTCGTGTGTCTACACTAGAGAGCAGAAAAAAAATAATATCATTTACCAATGATTCATACGTACACATCTGGAAGTCGACAAATTTCAATTGTTGAGGTCTACCATCTACAGCTAAGTATAATAAAAACAAGTATTTATCAACGATAGTTCAACATATTCAAACATTATGTTACCATATTTAATCATTATATTATTAATCCATAAGTCGGAATGTACAATTGTGGTGTAGGGTCCATCGGTTACATCGATTTCTTCTTCTTCTTCTTCAAGTTTAAAAAGCTCAGCGAGACGTGCTACTTCTTGTTCAGTAATGTGTGATGTTGTTTCAATGATCGCCAAAACCCCCTCTTGCGCTGGTTTCACAAAACTATTGCCCATATTATATTTTTGGAAATATGGACGTACAATCTTATCATATGTGTCAGGCTGCTTTAAACGCAAAGCAATCGGCAGAGCATGATATTGGGCCATATACTTAAGAGTCAGCAAAGTGTGTTCCAAATCATAAGGTTCCAAGCGATTTCCCGACTTATAACCCAACTCTTGCAGATTCTCTTGCACTAGTACAGCATCTCGATCAACTTTGGTGGCCTGAGGATCCAAAGAGATTCTTGAACCATAATAACGTGGAAAGCCATAAAAAATTTGATCTTCTATCATATCCATCTTGTATTGCAACTTCTCTAATGCAGGTGCTAAATACTTATATACTGCATTCTCCGTTATGCATGTGTGTTCCGGTTGAAATATTTGCCAAAAGAGATCGTTGGTAACTGGTGGAAGTTTAGCGACGAATGACTTTTCAGAGACTTTTCCTTGTAGGTCTTTGAGTGTTGCGTTGATAGAGAGCATTATACTTCCATAGTTTTCACCCGGTTTGGTTAGATACTTGGACGTGTACGATACAAGTTTCGCATTTGGTAAATGTGGTTCAATCACTTTATAAAAATCGATTATTTGGGGCACTTCCGACATTTCTATTTTGCTTAGTTTGTAAGAAGATTATACAATAATTTGTAGCTAAGAGATCTTTATTGTTGACGATCAAAACTTAAACTAAAGAAGGGAAATTAAAAGTATTGAGCGACCCAGTTTTATAGTACCGAATAACACTTGAGCGATAAGCATTATCTGTTTTTATACCCTGTACCTTATGGTACAAGGGTATATTAGTTTTAGGAGACATCTCCGAATATACAAAGTATATATATTCTTGATCAGTATCGAAAGAGAAGTCGATTTAGCCATGTCCGTCTGACCGATTCTTCCTATGGCAACTATATTCTGTAGTGATCCGATCAAGCTGATTTTTACATTTAAGCTTCCTGTAAGGTTCCAAACTTAATGACAAAGTTAATTTACTCTTTCAAGAGTATAAAATCACCATCTTTTTTGAAATAACTGCCGAAAAACTTAATTATGTTTTTTTTCAATATTATACTCTGAATGGATTTCTTATTATGCTTTATTTATGTTTTTTTTATTGAAGGCACTATTATAATTTGATAATAAATTTGAATAAAACAAACGGGGCAGATCATGCTTTGAAGCTGTTGTCTGTTAATGAGGCCTTTTCAAGTTTAAAAACTACTTTAATTCACACAAACTCGCTACTCATAAAACGAAACGTTCGATTGTATGAGAATTCCCCGTCATAGTCTTAAAGATTGTATTGATGTATGATGTGATGTGCTAAAAAGCAACTTAGAAGATTTTAATATTACATTGAATCCAGAGCTATCGCTGTAGTATCGATAATCGATGGCTTAATATCAATATTCAGTAATGCCACTTTCTCAGACGAAATCAATATGTGCTTGCTTGAAAATTGGTAAAGCATATTTTTGGAAATTCACCTTTAATCTTGCTCTTAGCCTTACAATTATTTATTTTTATTTCAATTGACTGCCGAACAAGTGTAATCGATAGTTTCAACTATCGAGTGGTACCAATTAGTAGTTCTAATATCCATCTCTAATCAGATCGATTCGATCAGGTGTTCTCCCGGTAAGTTGGAGTCCAATTGGATTCTTATTTGAAAATCAATTAAGCAGCCTAAACATATATAAATTTCCAATTTGAATATTTACTGACAAATAAGTCACAAATGGTCATATTATACTGATTAGATTATGTAATCAACATTTTATATAATAGAATCCAATCAAAACAAATCACTCTTATCAACGAGGCAAAGGTTGCAAGTGCACAAAAATGGCAGGCCGTTTGCGTATCCTAAATCCCAAAAAGACATTGTTTCTGCTTTGTGACATTCAGGAGAAGTTCCGCCCAGGAATTTCACTGTTCGATAATATGGTTAAAAACGCTGATAAATTGGTGAGTACCGACACATTGACGTATGCTTAACTGGTTTTATTAAAATAATCAGATATAAAAATACTGTTTAACAGACTCGTGCTGGCAAGGAATTGGAAGTGCCTTTAATCGTAACCGAACATTATCCTGAGAAACTTGGTAAAATTGTGCCCGAATTGGATGTCAGTCATGCGAAGGCAGTTTTCGGCAAAACGCTCTTTAGCATGATTACACCTGATGTGGAGAACAAGATTGAGCAAATCTTCGGTGAACAACCACAGGATGTTGTGCTATATGGCTTGGAGGTAAGCGATAGAGTTAATATTCAATATAAATTCGATTAATGGTGTATCATTTTCAGTCACACATTTGCGTAGAGCAAACTGCAATTGATTTGCTACAAAAGAACATCAACGTTTTTATTGTCGCCGATTGCTGCTCATCCCGTTTGACGCAGGATCGCGACTTGGCCCTTGACCGTCTACGTCAGGCCGGCTGCATTGTAACGACCAGTGAGAGTATAATTTTCAATCTATTGCGCGACAAAAACAATCCAAAGTTCGATATTGTACGCAAATTCGTCAACAATCCATCGGTCGACATGCAACTGAGTCGGAATGCAAAATTGTGAAGACCCAAAATTTAAATGAATTATTCATATTTTCTTATTTTTAAAATGCATTTAAGGGTAAAGTGACATTACTATATATGTATTTACAACTGGACTATTATAACGAAAAGAATTTAAGTCAATATTATATTTGTTGTTGTCGAAAAAAAAACATTTTCTAAAAAGGTTCAATTGATTTTGTATTGCACTCAAATCGACATTTAAAATGCGATCATCTGAAAATTTCTTACCCAACAAAGCAGTTTATGAATGACAATTTAGCATTCAAATGGCATCCTTTTTGCCATTTCCATTCAGCAAGAAACTTTTGATAGAGCGCATCACTTAATATGAGTATGTTTGTGCGTGCGTATGCGAGTATGAATGGAAGCCGACACAAGTGGCGTGCAGACCATAGAATCTATGTAAATCTATCATCGTAAACTTTTATTTTACGACTTTTGCTATAAAATTGCAATCCAATCGGAAATATGTGAAAAGAAATACTTTACGCATTTTGCGAGTTTTATTGCAATGAATATAAAACAAGGGACAAAAATTAACATACACAAGCTTAGTGATGCTTGCCACTGCGGTGGACCTCAGATTCCTCTTTGCGTGGATGCGCCTGAATATAGGCCAAGGCTTTTATAACTGATTCCGGCGTGGGTGGCGGTGTTGGCAACAAATCACCTTGCGGATGGAAACCTTGCTCATCGGCCGTATAGGAAACCTTCACAGGCACACCATCCTTTGATATGAAATGAAATTCGCCTTTCACCAAATGCTCATCACCAGACTCACCGGCGCCAATGCCATTTGTGATGTCATAACCGTATTCAAAATGTCCATGGCCATCGTCCTTTTTGTACAGCTTCTCAACATGTGCATGTGCATCATCGTCACCAGCAGCGACGACGGCAACGAGTACGGCTAAAAGTAACTGACAACCATTGATTAATCAACTTATATTTTTCGGCTCATTTTAAAAACACGCCTTACATATTTAAACATCTTTTCTGCGGTTTGACTGTCAACTACGAATGTTGGGAGTACAAGGCAAACATTCGCTTTTATAACAAAGTTGCATTGTTCTTATTCTCGAAATCTTATAAATCTTGCCAGAACCAGTCCTCAGTTAAAATTTTAATTGCCAAAAATATAATTTATATATTATTGCATGTGTATTTACATGAAGATATTGCCAAATTATTTTTATCAATTCACGAATGACATTTTTCGCTTGAATTGAGTAAAACAGAAAAAAAAAAAAAAAACAAAACGCTTTCGACCTGTTTAGAGTTATTCAGTCTGAATAACAAATTCAAACTTGTGTGAAATAAAGAAATTGAATATAACAAGACTTTGCGCAATAAAACAGATTAACACTGACACCATTTATTATTTGTAATAAAACAAAACATAACAAAACATGTCGAATTCCACTGGCAGCAAGAAAGTATTTCGACTCCACTAATGTTTTTCGACATTTGGATGGAAACCAGTTGAATCCGCAGTATAGGTCACTCTGATCTGTTCACCATTTTCGCCGGGCAGAAAATATTCGCCTTGAATGCCATTAACATCGCCACGAGCCGATATTTTTACACCATTGGATGTTTCATGACCGTGTTCGAAATGGCCATTATTATCCTGTGAGCTGTGCGACGACAAAATCGTTGCCTGGCTATCATCCTCATCGATGGCCACAGCAAATGTAACCACTGCGCAGAGCATTATTAGAGTCTAGATGAGAATAGTTGTTGTTATTAACATGATACTTTTAAGTCCAAAAACAAACGCTTACATATTTAAACATATTTATTTTATTTAACCACTTGCGTAGACTCGAAAACTTGACTTAAATTGATTTCCGTTAAATGTTTTGGCTAAGCAAAACTCTTTAAGCTTTTATACTGTCCATCAAACGATAGACGGTTGACTACTAATTAAACGAGTTTTTTGTTAATCAATAGACTCGTAAGAAACAGGCATGAATTAGCATAAATTTCGTTTTTTCACCATACCAAATTGTCGAACAAACGAAATAAGAGCGATTCTGCAGGTGAAGAGTTCATTAATTTTGTTTTGATTTTTAATTTTCTCGTTTAGATTACCAAGATTGTTTTACCTAATGAGAAGTCATTAATGTTTGCACGAAAAGCGTCGATGCTCGATTAAGATTTTTCTCGCGTCATCGTTGATAATTTGGCGGCGGTGGAGTTGCATGGCAAATGCAAAATATTCGCTCTTAGTCAACCGTAATTTATGGAAATCCAATTATATACATCAGTGGCTCCTTGCTCACTACTGCCGATGGCCTTATTTTAAAATGCAAGTTTAAGGCAATCGAAATTAACGTTAAATTAAAATATAACATTTCAGGTATAGGCAAGCCTAATAGAATGCTTTACGGGTAACGTTGCTTCGTTCGCTAAGTATCTTAGCTATGCCCCTAACCACTTCTTGCACGTCCGTTTGCCTGCGTCGATGGATTTTGCATTGCTCGGAATCTGTTTTACTTGTAGTTGGTGCTGTTTTCATTTTCAAAGTAGCATTCGGTTTAGAATATTCAGTTTTGGAAATTATTTGATTAAGAATTCTATCGTAGTGTCTCATTAATTCCGTCTTTGTGTTTTCTCTGCGGTAAAGAAGGTTTTCACTCTGGTTGTTGTTAGCAACTTTTGTGTGTTCATTTTTATGGACAGCTCGAGGAACTCCCCTTAATGTATGTCTATTGTTGAAATATTTGTTTGGATGTCGTTCAAAATCTGCTTGCGCGTAATCCGAGAATTGAAGCCGCACACTGCAGCAATGAGCTAGAATCAGACTTTATGTGCGTTACTTTCTTAACTATCATTTCTGTTATCTTTTATAACTATTACCAAACTATTAATCGCATATCGATGTAAAATATACTAAAAAAAATATACAAATATATATTTTAAGTTGACAATTAATTCGTTTTTGGAACTATCAGTAGAAATGTTCCTACATATTTTTGTTATCAAATCAAACCGTAGATAAATTTGAAATTTGAATTAATTGCAGAGTTGCCACAGGCAGAATATGTGTGGAACAGCGATATGAAAATGAATCGAAATAACCGCAAAAAGCTAGCGATACATTTGTTATAGCGATGCTATATCGGTGCACCTCTAAGCATGGTTGCCAGCTTAGAGGTTTCCCCCCTACATTTTGGGGTTTTTTGAGTCGAATGGTGTTTTTTTAGAGGAGCTATATTTTTAGGGCTTTTTTTGCTATGTTATTATAAGAAGGTGTTCCCGCCCAACTCGTTAAAGTACAGGCACTTTCTTATTGAAAATATATTATATATTTTATTTATTAATATTATTTAAGACATCGGAAACTGAAAAGAATTATTCAATAACACTTGAAGTATTAAGTAACATAAATAAGGAATAAAATGAATAAATGTTGTTAAATGATATTAATTATTTATTTTCAATTTTTCATTTATTATAAATTTTATGAAAAAAAAATAATATTTTTTTTTTATTAAAAAAAATAATTTTTTTTTTATTAAAAAAAAATAATTTCTTTTTTATTGATTATGTAATTTGTGTATTGATAATTAATTGCTTATTTTAACAATAATGAAATTTATTTAGGGGATTTTCTAGGAATTGTATTGTTTTTAGGGGTTTTTGGTTTGTGTTTAGGGAGAAACATTTTCGAAAGTTGGTAACACTTCCTGATGTTTTGAAAAAAAAAAAAATTAAAAAATAGCTGCATTTTCAGTTTTGCTGAACGAACAACAATTCTGAGGTTCTGTCGACCATTTAAATAAATTCTGCCGCAGAATGGTTATTACCAACAAGGTAGAATTGCCAACAGAGGAGGACCTCACCGTGCAAGAGCTAAATGTTTCGACGGCCGCTTTGCGTGCAGCTTCTTTCCATTTGGGAGTGGATTGCGAGAATCAGAATAATGTAAGCGAAAAATCACTTGCCATATGGAGGCTATTCAGCGTAGGCTCCTCCATGAGGTGTCAAATGGTTTTGTTGGTCGTTTAGATGTGTTTTTAAATGCCATTATATAATTAGTATTGAGCATGACATAACCTCACAACGAGCCGAAAAGTTTGTTTATGTTTATTGATTGGATTGCTGCTTGTAGGAATTCATGTTATGCCGACA
The DNA here is from genome assembly GCA_034638295.1 of Phortica okadai. Lineage (NCBI taxonomy): Eukaryota > Metazoa > Arthropoda > Insecta > Diptera > Drosophilidae > Phortica > Phortica okadai. The sequence goes on from CM067851.1 coordinate 9,563,118, forward strand.
AGAACTGGATGACCCGCGCGCTTGCTTAACGGAGGGCAAAGCGGTGACAAATTGTGCATTGGATTTTTTTCGGAAAGTCAAGAAAAGCTGCCACGAAGAGTTCATGCAGTATGCCACTTGCCTCGACAAGAGCAGCGGCACCATGGCGTTTGGACAGTGAGTTCGGGTTGTTGTGCATGAGAAGAAATAGTGATGTATACATTTTTTATTTCTAGTTGCCGTAAAACGCAAGGTGTTTTCGATAAGTGTATGAAAGACAACACCGGTCTTGAACGTCCAGATTATGGCTACTTCGCTCGTGCACAGGTGAGGGGTCTTTCAATAGTATAATTGTTTCAAAATTCATAAAGTACACTTTTCATATTTAACACACAGATTCATCGCACTGATCGTGAAGCACCCAAACCACCAGAAGTCAAGATTTATGCTGATGCAACACCAGGACTGCCCGAAGACTATCCCAAGCCACCTGCCAAGTATGGTGCTCGCTTCCATTGGTTGGAATAAAAGCAATCTAGCAAAATTAACTTAGATTATAGCCGCGAATGCAATCCGCGGCCATGGGAAATGAAAGAGTTGAAGTTGCGTTTAAAATACAATTTATTCAATTAAAATCGGATCACTTCATTATAGACTTTTGCTTTGAACGTGGCTACCTTAGGCTTACACATAAACATTAGATACATTAATCGACCCAAGGCCTTGTTTTTTTAGCAAATGTTTTTGGTAGCTACTAATTTCATAAGTGGTGCCATAATCTGCATGTGATAATAACCTACACAACAGCTGCAGTAATGAGCCAAATGTTCTGTTATCCCATAAAAACGACGACAGAGCGGTGGTTTCTGATAAAACATGTACGATAGTTTGTCTTCTCCCAGCACTATTAGGATCTTATTGAAGCGGAATCCTTGTATGGTGAACAAGGAATGATTGCTGGTGACGATACGCCATTCGCGAAACACCAAATCGACATCCTTTGGTGTGTTCATTGTCTCGCTCATTAGGATATTTTCTGCCCAATCGTTGACATAACCTAGTGAACCAATCGGTGGATAATCGCTACTTTTGTTGGTGATTTGAGCGCTGTTTGGATCTCTGCAAATAATGGAAATGATAATTTTATTAATATTTTTGATATATTTAGTAATTTTTATTAATATCAAACTACTTACAATTCAGGCGCATAAATGAGACGCATCAACACAATATCAGTTTTTTTCAATGGTGCCATTGCAGCTCAGCAGTACAAATTAACGTTATGAAATCTATGTTGAAATTGACGACGATCGTTCGAAGCACACGGGCTTTTATAGTCTGCAAATTTGGTTGCCAGCAGGTAATTTCTGTGCGAACAATACTTTTAAGCAGAATATTAATCTGCGGAAAAAGTTTTATTACCCAAATTACCCAAACTCAATTTGTTCTACCTGCTTAAGATAGGACACAAAAAATTCTTGGTATTAACGTAAACCACGGTTTTATTTCAGTATTTATATAGAAACGCGACAACGTTCAGAAGTAAATAATTTATGTACAATGTTATAAAATTTCATACAAAAGACAACTAAATATAACCTACACATGTTCACTCTGAATACCATTTGGTACGCTTTGCTTTCTTCACTTTTCCCGCCGCTAAGGACAGATTACTGCTGCTCGCATTCGCATTGCCATCAATCATGTTCTTGTACTTGTTTACCAAATGTCGCAGATCATCCTTCTCTACTTTTCGTCCCTGCTTGGGCCGGTCGTTTGCCTTACGCTCAGCCAAATGGATTTGTTTGATTTTCTTTTGTTTTTGCTTTCGTTTTTCGGTTTTAACGCGTTTCATATGATCCTGAGCCTGTTCAACAATCTTCTTCCTTGAGCGCATACGCAGCGCGGTGCCAGGCTTGGCTGCCGTTCCCACGTAGTCACCTTCTACATTGGAAGTATTTTTCTTCGACTTTTCATTTACACCGTTGGCTTTGGCTGCCCGCGTTGCCTCCAATTTTTTAATGTGCTTCTGTAGTTTGGCTTTATTGTCATCTTTCGGTGCCAACGGAAATTTATCGAGTTTGCCTGCAACCTTTAACTTTCTACGTTCTTTACGTTTTTCCAGTTTTGCTTGATATGTTGGATTGTTCACTTTTGAGCGTTCGTCACGTTTCTGCTTTACCTTGTGCACGGCACGATCCTCAATGCTGAATGCTGCAATGGGGCGCTGACAATGGAAAGTTATTGAGATTTTTTTATAGTCTAAACAAATTGCGACTTACATGTTGTGTTCCAAAAATCTTGGGATTATTGTTCAGTTTTCTAAGTGCCGTCAAAGCTTCCTGATGCGTGTTGAATGAAAGAAAACCAAAACCTTTTGACTTTCCCTGTGGAAACTCGGGTGTCACTTTGGATTCACGCATAACACGACATTCGTGTGGTCGAAAGCCCGTGTATGTGATGGCCATCTGCTTCAGCTTCTCATTGTCATAGTGCGGCGGTAAATTGTGTATAGACAAACGATTTCGGGAGACAAATCTACAAATTTTAATCAATTAGTTTTTAATTAACTAGTTTCAAGAATATCAATTACCGGTTCAGATTTTTGAGCACTTGTGTTTTGACTTGCTCTAATTGATGACGCTTTGCCATATCAGACGCTGAAACACCCTCCGCAGCTTTTGAGTTTGCCATTATCAAACCCTCCCTAGCCAGATACAAATTACGTGAATCCTTGCCAGCATTACCTTTCGTCTTTTCGGCTTGCTGGTTACTAATTTCTTCTCGACTCAATGCCGGATGTGGATCAAGTACTTCATCATTAATTGTAAATTCAGTGCCAGATTGAAGGCACAAATCGGCTGATTCTTTCGTCTTGAATTTAACAAATGCCGTTCCCTTTGAGTGTCCAGAGACTTTCTCACGGTTAATGATAGCATAATAAATTGGACCAAATTTGCGACAGACTTTACGCAAATCTGTGTCCTCCACATCAAAAGGCACATTCTTGATAAAGACTGTGCAACCTTCGTTTACATCGTTTGAGATATGTTTCTCCTTCCTCACTTTGTCTATATCCAATTTTGATTTCAAGTCTTCTTTGTCTTCTTCATCACTGTCATTTTCATCGGTTTCATTCTCACTATCATCCTCGCTGCCTTCACTTTCATCTTCGTCTACTTTAATCTAGATATAACAAATATTCTTGTTGGTACAATATAAGTATACATGTAACCAATTTATTTACTGACCTCTTCTCCATTTTCACTACCAGCTCCTTTGGTGGCAACGTCTTCTTCTTTTATTTCATCAACATCACTTTTTACATTACTATTTTCTTCGTCCTTAATCTCCACTTTGGGTTTCTTATCGGTTGGTTCTTCATCTTTCTTATTTTGCGCCTTGTACTCATCTTTACCCAATGCCCAATCCACAAATATAGTTCGTCCAAGAAGTTCTTTGTTGTTGCTTTTTAAAATCGCCTTAGTTGCCTGATTGATAGTCTCGTATTGGACAAAAGCGCAACCAACTAGTTTGCCATCAGCGCGTTTAAGTAGATTCAACTCCTCTACTGTACCCCATTGCTCAAAATGCTTCCGCAAATCCTCCTCTGTGCACTTGTAGCTGATATTTCGTATAATTAAGCGTGCTCGTTTTTTCTGCCGGCGCTCCTTTTCTTCCTTCAAACGTTGGGTATTGAAAGGATTCCTTCGCTTCTTTGGCTTTGAGTCTGCCTCAGCGTTGGCGTTTGCTTCATCTTGCGGATTTTCCAAAAGTTCCATTGCCGAAAACTATTGAATTTCAATTTAAAACTGCTCGCACGTGGAGCGTTTGTTTATAGTCAGTGTTGCCAAATTGGTAATTTTTCAGGCATTTTATGTACTCTTCACATTTGTACTTTCAGAAAGTATCATAATTTTGTCACGAAGTTTGTAACACCCAGAAGAAGAAATAGCCACTATACAAAGTATGTATATATTTATGAATGTCCGTACGACATTATGAATGCTATCTCCTCCCACAGTTTTAAAGCTAACAACTTGAAATTTTTAACAGAGCCTTAAATTTTATAATTTGTCGGAACTAGCATGATATGATCACTGGAACTGTTAGCCCCCATACGAAAAGAAGAAAAATGAACAAAATTCAAATCGTTGTATAAAAACCTATTTTCTTTCTTATCCAATTAAATTCAAATTTAACTTTCTTTAATTTGTAACAATAACTAATGAAAAATGCTGATATGCAGACTTCTCAACGTCTTTTTTCTAACAAACTCGAGGGGCCTGCGTATATTTGAAACTAATACAATCTGGGATATTCTCTCTCGGAAATGTTTAAAATGTAACATTACTTTTATTGCACGTTCAATGCATCTTTAACTACTAGTTATTGACATCAAATGATTTGAAAATATATTTATTAAGACTTTAACAAATCCTTAAATTAACAACAAATATAATTTAACTAAGTATCAGACTCCTTTTCTTGAAATAGTTGATGAAATTCGTAAGGCGTCTTAAAGTAGTCAATTAATAGCAATGACGAGCGATTGCCTAAGCGGTACATAATATGACTCCAAGGATTAAGGACATTCCTATACTCGTGCACTTCACCTCTCTGGAACGGATGCTTCACAGTGCCCACTGGCAATTGTGATTCAAACACAGCGACATACGAACATCTGCAATTAAAATATGTGAGCAAAAGATTCATGCAAATTTGAACAAAAACTAACTTGTCAGCCGATTTGTAGATACGAAGAGGATATTTTGCTACAAAAAAGCGAATTGCCAAATTTATGAGCACAAAGCCGGCCAGGTAGTACCACATATCTTCGTCATGCGACACAAGGCCACCCAAGTCGAATCGACTTGTCAACGCCAAATAGTTCATTTGCGTAGCAAGTTGATAGCCGGTAAGAAGGCCAATAATCGTAACTGTAACAGTCGATACATTCTTTGTCCATGTTACATAGCTTTCAAGAGGTGCACGATAAACTAACTGGAAACTTTCTGGCAACTTATCCTTGCGTAGCAGCATTCGTTCAACTCCTTGACTCGATCTGAGTTTTTGCTGCTGGGCATAGCTCTTTGAGGTACTGCAATGCTGAATGGGTACATTTGGAAACTTCGAATTTTAACCAAAGTCTTACCTAATACATCTATTTCGAAAAACATTTGTTGTAATATTCAATTTTATACATTTAAACGGATTCAGACGAAGTAAAGCCGACATTGCACCTCCCGCATTGACAAAAATACCACGTATTGCCAATTATTCTAAAGCATAAATGGATTCAATTTGGGTAGTTAGTTAAGTAAAAATGGCTGTTGTAAAGAGACAGAAGAGCTGAAAAAATGCATTAAAAATATTTCCAAATAAAAATACTCGGAAAAGCAGTAAAAATTCGTAAAAAATTGTGACAATTTATACTGAACTGTGATTTGTCAACACTGCGTCGTGAAAACAGAGAGAGAGAATTCTTACTCTCCCATGACTCTATTATGAAACGACACTACAGTATTGGTTTAGCGTTTGTCGCGCTGCATTCGCTGGAGACTTGTCCTATTCCTTTATTTCCAGGTAATTTTCGTTCCGCTCTTCTTCTTTCACTTTTCTGACACTCTTACGTCATTTTGGCTCTAACCAAATTTTGCAGTATAATTGCTTGCGCTATTTAACGAGAGATGGTGCTAACCAACTTTTGTTAATTTTAAATGTTTTCGTTAATTGTGATGACAAGTATAGCTACAGTTTACGTTTTGTTAATTTACCCGTCAAAATGTATTAACGAGCTATCTCTAAAATTAAAATTGTCTCTATTTCAGCTTTCTTGTTCAATGTATGTGGTTGAGAAACACAGAACATACAGCAGTTTTGTATTGAATTTAGATTGCAATAAATTTGAATCATTTAAACAAATTGACAGCCGAAATAAATAAAAAGACATAATTGAGTTTTCAACATTTAATTTTTAAGTTTACTTTGACATTTGTTTTTTTATAACTTAATTTTCACTTGCAAAGTTTAATTATGCTGAAGTTTGTCGCTATTATAATAATGATTATAGAAAATATTAATAAGTATAATATAAAATTACAATAAATGATAATAATATTCGGAGTTAAATATTAATTCCGACAAAATATCGCTTAAGACTGTCTGATATCACTTAAATATTATGTACAGTCAACGTGCTTGTACACAAAATATCGGTTCAGTTTCACTATATCTTATATATTACAATCTATACATAAACATTGTACAAACATCTATAGTTTAATTTAATATTTTTTGTTTGTTTTTTTTTTATAAATTTTTCGTTCGTACTTACAAAACTATACAAAATTAAACTAAATTATATTTTAAAACCAATGCAATGCGAAATGAACCTTTTAAAACTGTTTTAAATTTCTTTATTTAGCGAATTCGTTGTAATTTCGGAATGTTTCAAATTAAAACAAAACAAAAAACATTAAAATTTAACTTCCTTTCTTTCTTTAAGCTTTTGTTTATAATTTGCAGATATGTATTCGGTTTACATTGCTGTATTTACAGTTTAATTTAAGGCACTTGTTACGCATGCCAATTGCGTTAATACATAAATTACAATTCTTCATGTCTGTCTATAAGTTAATGTGTAGAATCTTGTTTTTGTGCGGCTTAAAGTTTTACGAAAAACAACAACATTACTAATAATGATCGATAATAACTTCATTCATGCGTATGCGTATTCCTAGAGAGTAAAAAAAAGTAAAGTTTCAGAAACTTTACTTAATTAGTTGCTTTGTGTACTGTCAACAAGTATGAAATAACAAGAGGTAACAGAACTCTTTCGCTTCCACATCTTCCTAGATGAGTTTATCGTGATAGTACTGTTATTTCCTACTCGTTGTTTATGCTGCTCCCAGTGGTTTTTGTGTGTCTGTGTATGTGCTGCGTACATCTAATCAAGCGCTTTTAGCTAGCAATTAGTTTGGTAACGATCAGCAGAAAGATTGTGCTCAGCACAACTCCTGCGCCTGAGTTGCTTGTCGTTGTCTGCATGGCGCCCGATTTTCTTTGTCCGGCATTTTCAGGTTCGGCGGGTTCGTCATTGGCTTGATGCTCGTCAACGCCTGCCAATTGTAGAGTAATTTTAAAAATAATAATAAATTAGTATGATTTTTTCACTGCTGGATAGGAAGTGCGCTTAGATGTGATCACTGTTTATAGTTATAGATATAAATTTGCAAACTTTGCTCTTGAAATTAAAGTAATTAAAGAAATTGAATAAAAGAAAATAAACAAATAAAATAATAATTTGACAAATTTAACCAGGATTATTCATATACATGTATTGTGCTTGAATATTGTGCGCGAACTTTAAAAAAAAAAAAACTTTAAAAGTTTATGAAACAGTGTATAGAAATACTAAATTTTGAAAAAAAAAAATCCGAAAGTTTTAGAAAATATTGTAATCCTTAAAATTAAAATTCTACAATTATAAGATCATCTTCAGACTTTTTAATGAATTCACAAGTTCTTTGACTTTATTAGGCAGCTCAGTCATAATATTTAATTAGCCAGAACAACACGTAGGACTACAAATTAATTAAATCATGTTTAGGTACATTTTATGAATAATCCCAGTTTTTGCACAACCTACTTAAATAAACGAATAAAATTTGTGCTCTACTAAACTGAACGTGAAAACGGTTCAAATAGTAAACGAAAACGAAAAAAAAAAATAAAACAAATGGGTGAAATAAAATAAAAATCAAACTATAGAATAACATATAAAGAAACAAAACAAGTTAAATAAACATACTCTTCACTCATTGCGCAGTTTTGGCATTGCGTTGGCGCCTGTTGGGCGTCGTTGGACGTTTGGAAGGACGCGTTGCTTTCAGGCTGTTTGAGGCGCCCGTGCTTAAGCAGACGTGATACGTGACGAAACAATATGGTACACTTAATTTTTGTTGTATTTTTTTAAATTTTTTACTTTTTTTTTTAACAGCACTAGGACAATTTACAACGACAACAATACGCTATGGCATTGGCTAAAGGCGTGGCACGTGTGTTGTATTGGTGAGAACAAAGAGACCAAAAACGCATTCATTGCCTAATCAAAGTCAAATTTAAAACATTTAACGCGTTGACCGTTCGTTCCTTTTTGTTTTTGTTTTTTTTTTTTTGTGTTTTGTTTAGTTTTATTTACTTTAACTAAAAACTAAACAATTTGTTTAAGTAATACTTTTGTGTTTAATGCTTGTAAGTTATTATTATTTGCTTTCTTAATGAAATTTTTGTTTTTAATTTCGAATTTGTGCTTTTAGAAAAACGAGTTCGCTATGTTCCACATCCAACCGGGCAGGACTCTTCGATTGACATTCGCGTCTAAGTTTCGTTAGGAACGTTTCGTAATAAATCAATCAATCAATTAAAACAAATAAAATATTAATAAAAACGCAAAGTTTCGTTGCAAAAAAATATAAAAAAAAAAAAATAAAAGAAAACATAAAAAATAATTAACAAATTATTTAAAAACATAAACTTGGTTATGTTTTGTGAGAATTTTTCGTTATGAGCGTTTTGCACTAATTTTAAACTAACTAACAAAAAGTATATATGTATGAATTCAGTGTCTCGTAGACTCTACGAAGTCTACAATGAGTTTTACTACAACTACAAAGCTTTATCAACGACTACGAAAGAAATCTAAGCGGCACAAAACTAAGTCAGTTGACTCAAGCGTTCTGTGTTGATTTGTTTTTAAATGTTTTTTGTGTACTACTATTTTTTACAGTTTGGTTAATTGTTTATCCGCGTTTTCTGACGCCTGCAAAAAATACATGTTTAAGAAATTTTTTTTTTTATATATGAAATTCAATTGAGTGCTTTGTGTTTCAACTTAATGTATGTGCATGCAGATAATTTTTCTATTTTAATTGTTAAATTTGTTTTTCAACTTTTCGATTTTCTGATTCACATGCATGAACGTTTCAAATGTTTGTTTTTGTATGATATTTTTTTAATAGTATTTTTTCCCCTTTTTTTTTTGTTTGTTGTCTGTTCTAATTAAATACTGTGTGCAAAGTTAGCTACTGGAAAATCAAATTAGTATAAAGTGTCAACATGCAAATTTTGTGATATTTGTTTTTAAAAAAATATTGTAAATAGTTGATTGTTTGTTTGTTCTGTGGCCTTTTGTGCAACACATAAAATTTCGACATTTACACATAAAAAAGTATCGCTTTTTCGCAATTTTGGTGCCAAAACATTAATGGTGAATTTCGTACGAAAAATGTTGTAGAAAATCAATAAAAAAATATAACAACGAAATTAATAAAAACAAAAAAATTATCCAAAAGAAAAACAGCGACTACGTTCAGTTTAGTGAGGACACATATAAAATAAATACTTAGGGTAAAAAAATATTAAGCTACTGGATGTAATTTTTTACTACTATTTCAAAGAGATGTCATTGGGTGGGATTGGTGGTGGTGTTTTTATTTTGGTTGCCTATAAGTTTTTACTAAAGGTGCAAAGATCTATAAGAAAAATCTGCCTTTTGTGATTAGTAAAGCATAAAATATTATAAAATAATCATACGTTAGTTACTTATATTAATTTGTTATTTTAATGCGCATGCCAAGTGCTTTATGCATTTAACTAAAGAAGCTTATTTTAATTGAAGCAATTATAACTTCGATTTGAAGATTAGTGAGACCGACCAATTTACCGGAATATTTTTGTTTGTTTTTTTTATTGTTTCAGTTTTTGATTTTAGACTTATTGATTTGGATTTTTGCTGCTGTAAGTAAATTCTTATTAGAATTATTTTTGTAAAGGTTTGTAAGGAAAGTTTTATAAACATTTTTTTTTCCCTTATTTTTATTTTTTAATGGTATGAAAAATTTAGTTAGAAGTGAGTTAATTAATGTTATATTATCCATTAGACCAATTAATTAATTACATTTTCTTTTATACTTAGATTTAAAAATTAAATTTTTTTAAAAATAAAAAATTTTTTTTGTTAGTATTATTTTTTTGTATACAATATTTTTTATTATTGAACCAACACAAGCCAATGAAAAGACTATAAAGATGTCATATGGTTTTTTAAAAATTTTATTAATGTAATTTTTTTTTTGTTCTGTGATTTGCAATTGTTTATCTCATTATGATTTTGTTATTTGACTGTCTATCACCAAGACAATACCAATGTTGTTAGCAATTCATTTCATATTTTTTTTGTTAAAGTACAACATGCACATTTAAACCCATAACAATAAAGCTTAAATTAAGATTAATCTTTTATTTTTTTCATTATTTTTTCCATTAATAATAAGATAACATTAAGTAGAAAAGTTAAGAGGAAAACGTGACGAATTTTATTTTTTATGTCATCAAACTAAGTAAGGAAAAAGTATCTTTTCGAAAGCGGGAAATTAAGACACCACAAGAATAAGCAAATCAAAGACAGAAAATGTGTAAAGATACTCAAAAAGACAATGACACAATCATTCAATAATGTATAATGTATATTTCTTACTGATAGGCAATACAAACATCCATAAATATTATTAAGAGATTTCACTACACATAAACTTAATTAAACATACCATATAAGATTTATATATATTTCTCTCAACTTGAAACATTTCATTTAAGGAATTCAAATTAGACTTTAATTAGAAATTTCAGTTTCTTTAAGATTGCATTTATTGTTGGGAGATCGTTGAATTGTCTAAAACCTTATTTAGAGTCTTTTATTTTTTTGTTTTTCACTTGATAACAAAAACAACATACACACATTTGTGTTCCGGATTGGTACGATCTCACTCACCTGCATCGAAGTTATCATCACTGTCATTGTCTTCAGTGAGATATACGGATTGCAGTTCGGATTCGCGTGAACTTTCATCGATAATATTACCTGTTGTCGATGGAATGTTCTTGCAACCGAACCACCAGTAACCTGATGGGCGTGGGAATGATGGATCAGCGGCGTCAACCTATAGAATAGAAGATGTTTGTTTGAAAAAAGTGTTATGGTTAGAGTAGTGAGCAGAAAAAAGTACAACTTACCGAGAACGTTCTGTCGTTGAAGCGGTAATATTTATCACCTTTGAAGAAGTACGTATAACCGTTCGTGTATTGCAATGCTGCATCAAGATTGTTTGGCAGACCCTCCCAGTTTGAGATGGGCTTGGGATAGCTTGATTTGACGGGTGGTCGTTTTAGTGGATCAAAGCGCCAGAATTTGCTGCCCTTGTAGAAGTAAATTTTACCGTTGCCGCCCCAAACCATTGCCGCATCGAGATGATCTGGTATGCCTGTGAAGCCTTCGCTGATCTCTTTCGGGTAATCGCCATCCATTTGACGGCCCTGGTAGCGCCAGTATTTGGTGCCCTTGAAGAAGTACGTCTTGCCGTTCTTATACGTAAAGGCGGCATCGATATCGCCTAAAAGCAAAACAAGAAATGTTTTTAAATTTCAATTGTATATGAAATGTCTTAAAGGCGCTTACCTGGCAAGCCTGGCCAACCTTCGGCAATGAGCTTGGGATAACCGTCGGCAATGGCATTCTCAGTCAGCCGGTAGTATTTGTTGCCCTTGAAAGCATATGTCTGACCCTCGGCCGAATTGAACATGGCATCGATTTTGGGATCCTTGCAAATGAGATCATCGCGTGGCGCCTTGGGTGGCGTGTAAGCCGGACGTTGTGTTGGGCGTGGCACACTGTTGGTTGGCGTTAGACTGTTAGACTTTTTGCCATAAAGCGCTTGTATAGCTAGCACATCATCGGTGTCCAGTTTAAATACAGGCTCAAAGCCACGATAGAATGGCGCCATCAATGCGGAACGTATATCGGAATGTGACAAGCCCAATGAGTGACCAAATTCGTGTGCTGCAACTTGGAAAAGATTTGTGCCACGTGGCGAGCCGATGGTCCAGAGCTCAGCATCATCGAAATGAGCATCACCACCAAAAACAGGAAAGAAGGCATGCGCCAAAGTGCCGCCAACGCCATCAAATGCATCGCCATCACCGTGCTCACTCTCAACGAATCTACAAAGACATAAACATGCTGTTGTTAAGTAATTAATCATGACTTTTATAAAAATGATAACTTACTTGATTTCAATATGCACGGGTCCGGTGGTCTTCTGCGTGAAAGACAAATCAGTGAATTCACTCCAAACATTGAAGGCACGCGAAATTTCCGCATCGACATCAGCACGCTTCAAACGCTTCGGATACTTGGAGATCTTGTAGGTGAGCGCCTTCACACGCCAGCGGCTGCCCTGTAATGCGTAACGCTTCGACCGACTGTCACTGCCGAAGCCTACCTTGTCGCGTACACCGCAACGTGGCAACGACATCAGCTCCATTGTCTCTGGATCTAGATCGCCGGTAATATTCAAGCCGGCAAAACTCTGAAAGTCCTGCACGGCCTTCGTCCAGGTGCTCTCATCGAGCAGACCGCCATTGGCCGGATTGCGCGCTGAGGCGGGCAAGTAGCCAAACTGTGATAAATAGATCTGCAAAGAGGAAAGAAGACAAGTCAGTCAAGTTTAATGTCTGGCAATAATCGACAATATCACATGTTGTAACTGCGAGGCATATTAATATTGAAAATGTCACAAGACATGCTAAACGAGCGTCAGGCATATTGCTGCGCAATCAGTGATTCATTGCGAAACCTTTTGGCTGACAATGTGGCGTGGGGTGAGGTTGAACGTACGCATTACACAAGTGATTTATAGCAATCAGATTATCGTTAGTTGCAGCATTGAAGCTTTTGAAGAAATGCGCGTCGCTGCCAACGTCATTGTTGTTGCACGTGTGTTGCTTTGCGATGGGAAAGTGTTTGTTGCACGCTCGTTTGCCAGCACAATTTTGTGTTGCATTGTAAAAACTATGCAAAATTCTATTTGACTTGTTTATTTATGGCTAACAATGCGGTAATATTTTATGATATTTTTTTCATTTTTGTTTTTCTTTAAAAAATTCACCAGCTGCTCGTCGTTTTGCCTATGAATTGGTTCAACAAAACTATTGTCAGTTCGACTTGATTTTTATTTTTTTCTTATTATGAATTTTGATTTCTTTATTAATTCAATTTTTTGTTATTTCTTTATGACGTGATCAAAGTGTGAAAAAATGTGTTATTCATTCTACGCGTCGTCTCGCTTGCGCTTTTTAGTCTGTGAACGTAAGCAAAGACGCACAGGTAAGGAAGTTAAGGAAGTTGTTCACGTATTGCTTTGATTGAAGTTTGCTATTTTTTTGTTTTTGTGTTTTGTTTATTAGTTTACTAATTAAATTGTAACTTATACGCTTGGCAACTGACAATTATCAATTAATGTTAGTAAAAAGCTCATTGTAATTATGTAGGAAATGCTGACAAACGCAGCAAGGTGAGCAAAAAGCTACGGTACTTGCAAAAAACGAATAAATAATCACAGATGCGAACATTTTAATTGGCAGATGCTTACTTTTTTTCGCAGTTAAATAACATTGCAAAATTACATTAATTAAACTAATTAAAATGTGTCTAAATTCATGAATAAACTTAAATGGCGCGTTAGCATTGCAATTTGAAACTTATCAACTGTTGAAAGAAAATCCAAAAGAACAAAAAGGAAGTTAACTTCGGCCATGTTTATAATTTGTAACTCCTCATGGATTCGTGACATTGCTTACTCGTTGATTAGAAGATTTATCACTTATAAGCTTTTCAGGAAAGATATTCAAGAAAATTCAACTTTTGGAATCCTCTCGATCTTTATCATTTTCTTTAAAGTTGAATTTCAAAAAATTTTCCAAGCAAAACAAAAAAAAATAATAATAATTTCAAATTCATAAAACTTATTTTGTCACCATTCTTTTTTTTTACTCATATATTTATGTACATATTATTATATTCCATTTACTCATTTATTTTTCTGCTCATTTGACACAAAGTTGAATTATTATGGAAAACATGTGCAAGAAAATGTGCCGCACATATTTAATATACTAAGTGGAATATATTAAATAATTTGTGGAAAAAAAGACGAATATATAAACGAAAAAATCAAAAGACTTGCATAATGCTCCGCAAAATGTTTGCCGAGGAAGTAAATGATTTTATGTACAAGTATTATTTCTCGGATATATGTATGGATGTATGTTTCGCTACGACATATTAAACACGCACTTCGCACAGGCGTACATTTGCTCGATCGCTCATTTTATTTTATTATATGTTTTAAGTTTGCCATAAGAATTTATTAAGTAACTGTGAGCGTCTTGTGCATAAATTACGGATAGACTCTGTGACGCCACTGTGCGTGTTCGGTAGGTTTGGATGGGCGATGATGGTGCTGGTGGGGGTTGGGTTTGTGTGTGCATGTGGGCGGCTTTGAGAATTGTACTTTTCGGCGCCGCAAAGGTAAATGAACCTGTAATGTTGAATGACAAACACGCGGCGATTTATTGTTGATGATGATGACTTGATTTCGCATTTGTATTGTTTACTTTTTGTGTTTATTTTTTTATTGAAAGTTCTCATCAACCGAAAGGCATTTATCAAAATCTGAACAACAGCAGTAAAATGCGCAGAACACTTTTATATCCTCATGGGAAACCTGCTTGCTCAATAAACAAATAATAAGCTCAAAAACTTGTTTAAAGTGAGAGAATCTCGAAGGAATTTATGCTTAAATTTGCATAAAATTTTTACAATGTCCGAATTAGAGAGTTTTAAAATTTAGTTACGGAATTTAAAATGAAATCCTTAAAAATAAACATTATTGAAACTCTGCTCAACTCATTTATTTATTTTATTTTTCAATGTTGAATAAAATGTATAAAAAAATGTGCAATGTTTTTCTCTTAGTTTTTATTGATTGCAATTTTATATTTGTTTTTGGTTTAAAAGTAATTTATTTTTTGCCTTCATTTATGACGCTGCAGAGCAATTTGCTGTTTTGTGGGTGTTGGCTTTGATTTGTTGACAAAATTGTTGACAAACCTCAACATATATATGTATATTTTCCTTTTAATCTTGCAACATATTTTTTTTTTTTTTGGTATTTTATTTGAGTTTTTAATCAAAATAAGTGCAATAACAAAAATTGTTTGCTTTATTGATTTATAGTGACAAAAAATTACCAAATAAAAAACATGAATGTAATTTTATAATAAATGCAAAAGAAATTCTCATAAATATTGATAAGAGTTTTTTTTATAATCAAAACCAAAAAATGTTGTTTGTATTTTCTGTGTAAAAAGATTGTTGCTAAAAGAATAAGAAATTCTAAATGAAGACCCTAAGATTCTGCTAAAGCTTATGTGTTGACGATACTAATGCAAAAATATGTAGGTACATTATAAACATATATTTAAAGTTGAGATGATAGGTTCAACTGTTAAGTGTCATAAAAGCGCTACGAAGTAAATGTTGATAAGGCAAAATTTGTGTTTGCGCCTTCTCTCTTATCTCAGCTAAATATTATGTACGACTCATCGACACTGCGAATTGAATACTTCATGGCCAGTAATGTGTCATTTATGTATATAAAATTAACTGAAGATAAATAATGCTAACGGAAGTGTCAAACGGAAATGGAATTAGAACTAAAATTCCTTTCATCATAGATTTTAGAATTGTTGCTACTTGCAAATGCTGTGATTATCATACAACAACAACAAGAACACAAAAATTAATGTGCGACTGCTAACATTTTTTTATGCTTTTTAAGCCTTATCAGTTGTC
The DNA here is from genome assembly GCA_034638295.1 of Phortica okadai. Classification (NCBI taxonomy): domain Eukaryota; kingdom Metazoa; phylum Arthropoda; class Insecta; order Diptera; family Drosophilidae; genus Phortica; species Phortica okadai. The sequence continues at coordinate 9,578,851 of CM067851.1, forward strand.
ATCGATTGACAGCACACAAACACACATCAAAGGAGGAAAACTAATTTCACACGCATTAAAATTTGCAACTGTCAATAATGTAATTGTAAGCAAAAAAAAAAAGAAAAATATATACAAACAATAACAACAACTGTGAATTACAATATCCTTGTTATTTATGCGACATTGTCTATTGTACTTCAAATCAATCAATTTGCATTATGTGCATTTGTTCTATTCATATGCAAAGCACATACAGATTTGTGTCTAACGTTTGATATTTAATTGATTAGCAGGATTTGAAAATGACTTGTGAAAAAAAGAGTCAATTTAAATATTATATTTCATGCCAGAGACGACGCAAGCATTGACGTGTTTGTGGCAGCAAACAAAAAGCTTAAAAGTTTTTTTTTAGAATATTATTTGCAGCAAAGTGTCACATGACAAATACGCTTTAATATGTTACTATCACATGCACTTATTACATTTGAAAAGCAGGTCACGGGTCAAAGTGAGCACGACATTAAGCATTGACACGAATTTGCAATGAAATAAAAATAAAAAATAATGGATTGAGTTGTGCAGCAATTTGCGTTTTCACATGACTCTCAGTTCCCATAAAAAATGTAAGAAAAAATGTTGTTGGTAAAGAAAAAACAATGGAATTTTCAATGAAATATTTTCCATATGGCTGACAAAGACTTTGCTTGGATTGTTGCATGCAACAGGAGCACTTCAAGTCCTTTATTTTTTTTAATATACAAAAATGACATGATCAATCATTCATTAATTTTAAATGGAACTACTTCCTTGTTTTATACATTTTGGTATTGATAGTGTAAAATATAAATAAAATTCCTTTTTTGGGTACTTAAAAATGCCGCCACTGTATTTCTTTTGCAATTACTGTTGCTTTAATATTGAAGCATTTTGTTTTGAAAAGTTTCATAGAAACTTTTTTGTCTGTGCCGAGTGACCTCTTTGCCTACTTCGATGCAACACCAACAAAAAGTCGTGCAATGTTGAAGACATTGGCCCCTTTGGCACATGCTACACTTTTTTTTTTTGTATTCACACTTATTTCGAAAGCACTTTGTTGCTGTTTACAGTGTTGCCCACCGCCGTCACTACCATCGATGTCACTGCCTTTCTCCTGCTTAAGGCTGCTGCAGTTGTGCTGTTGCTACTGCCATTACTGCTCTTTGTAGAACGCAACTTTCTTTTTGTTCAACTTTGCTACTTGAGCTTCGGCATTTGGGTTGTGGTGAACTTGTGTGAACATTTTTGTCGAACAGGAAATGCCGTAAAATAAAATGAAAAACAAACAAAAAAAAATAAATAAAATGAAAAGAAAACCAGCAATAAAAGAAAAAAGAAAAATGCACATATTCTGTGCTGTCTTTGTGCAAGTTCGACTCAGGCAACAAATTATCTGCGATACAATCTAGCGAGATACTTTGCAGTTACATTTGCAGCTCGTTCATATGCAAGTCGACTGACGCTCATTATGCGCGTACAGCCTTCATTTTTTTGTAGTAAATTACATACATACATAGCAAAGGATTGTCAGCATTTTGTAAAGTTTTTGTATACCTTTGTTTGTGTTTGTATGTATTTGTGGACAATATTCATAGTTAATTTATGCGCGCCGCAGGACATTTGGCAATTGCAGCAAGCAGGCTTGTTTGCCGTCTGTCATTACACGAAATGACACAAATATGCATATTCATTGCCATAGACCAATAAAGACCGACATTACGTGTGCATTGAGCATGAGTTTTAAACGTTGTAAGTTCTTAAATTCTTTAATTTTCCTATAAGAAATGAGTCTTCATGTCAACTGTTAATTTCATTAAAAATGATAAATAAATGTTAATTAAGCAAAGAACTTGTAATGAACACTTTGAGTGCCAACCGAACTGCACTGCTACTTCTGCTTCTCTATCTCTCTCTCTCTCTCTGTCTCAATGTCTTTCAGAAAGCAAGAGTGAGACGCACTGCTTACAATGTTGACAGACGTAATGAAATGCAATTAAAATTTGGTTTGCCAGTTCAAACAAAGTCACAGTACAAATTTTGTATGTCAATTGCTTAAATGTCATTGAACTTCTGCGTGACCTCAAGTCATTTTATAACCAACAAATAAATGAAAAGTTAAGCAAATACAACACAAACGTTTCTTCAGACCATGTCAGCGCAGTTCAGTTCAATTCAGTCCAGTTCGGTTCGGTTGTACGAGGAGTGCGAGCAAGTGCTGTTATTTCCGGCTAGTTAGGACTAGGACATGCATAAATTATAAAAGGAATACGTTTATGTACGCCAAAGCAAAGGAAATTGATGAGAAAATTGTGTTGTGTGTTGGCAGTTGTATTTTTCTCTTTCTTTTTATTTATATTTAGCTGAAATTTAGGTCGAATAGCGCAGGTTCAATGACATACCGACTTGACACGATTTGATTTTTGAAACGGCGTCAAATAGTAATCTACTAACTAAACTTCGAATTCGAGTAAATTAAATATTGTTGACGCATAAGAAATTATCTAAAATATTTGCTACCATTTCACACAATATTTTGCCGGCTGTTTATTTGAGCCAACTGTTTACAGTGTTGGCCGCTGCGCTTTGGTTGCAGATTTTTGGTCGTCTCGTCAAGTAAACAGGCTTAACTTGTTTTTAATACAAACTGTCAGACTGCATTGCGTCACTTAAATGAGCATAAGAGACTGTAATCTTAAATGTGAAAGATGGTTTAAGAAAACCAAAGCAAACAACAACTTTGCTTTCAGGCATTTCTCAGACATTTATTTTTTGCACTCGATTTGTGGGTTTTTGTGTAATGTTTATTGGCTTGCTAATAGGCTCAACTTAAAACAGGCTATGAATTGTGTAATTAGTGAAAATTGTGCGATTTTACGTATTGGACAATTGTAAATTTTCACATGTTAACTTTATGCTTTTTTGCCACTGAAATGGCCAGCAAACAACATAAATTAATTTTTTTACAACGTATGTTTGGTAGGCGCACACAACACATACGTTAGTCTAGCATGCAAATTGCAACAATGATAAATTGTCATTGACTGGTAAATGACATTAAACTTAAGGCATACCTGTGTCATATGGCACACACATACAAACACAATACACTTTTTTTTCATTCATTCAACTTTACGCTTGACATTTGCTGGTTGAAAATAACGAGCGGAAATTACAATAAAATATTTGACATTTCCAACTAGAGGTGTTGGTTAGCCTTATTTCCCTAAATGTTTTTGGTGTTGTTGGTGCTGTGCTTTTTTTTTTGCTGCTGCTGCTTATGCCAAATGTAGTTGTAGCCACTTGCAAATGCGATAAATAAGCTGGCCGATTGCGAGATAACAATGTGTTTTATGCAAACGTTTTGTTTTTGTTGAACGACGAAAAAAAGGATTCCGCTAAATGTTGCTGTGTGACCTTAGGCGCCTTTAAAGGATGTTGCATTCAAATGATTTGTGTTTGTGTGATTTGCGTGCATTGTTTTTTTTTTTGTTGTTTTTGTTTAATTTGTGTTAGCTTTTTGCATACATTTGTTTTGTTTGCTTTTTTAGCTGCTATATTTTAAACAAATAACTTCGAAGCAACGCCGGGAAGGTCAACTTGTAATAATGAAATAGAAATACAATTAAAATAACAAAAAAAGAGGCTTTGTTGTAAATATTTGCAGCTCACGAAGGTGAATTTCTAGCAAAGGTTAATTTAGACTTGAAAACACAAAACTTGGCAGCAAATCAATCAAGCAATCGATCATTTAAATTCTATTGGCCATTTTGTGTATAAAAAACTGTTACAGTAATAATGAAAAGTTCGCAAAAAGTATGAAATATTTGCGTTATTGATTAATTTATAAAGCCAACAATGTACTTTAGCTGCGTGACGCACGCAATTAGCCAATTTCAGCTTTTCTATTTCGCATTTTTTTTCTACCGCTTCCGTTTCGCATTTCTTGGCCGGATTTCTTTGTGTTAGCAGAAAAAAAGTGAGAAAAGCAAAGGCCAAAAGTACATACATACATACGTCATTTGTGGATTAACTTGACTTATAGCTCATTTATTAAACAGCGTTTTATAGTTTGGCTGCTTAAGTTCATAATTTTTGAGATATGGCAAGTAACAAAGCAGGTTTCTTCGAAAGAAATTATTCTTTTGTAATTCGCCTTAGATCGTGTTGGGATAACATTTGAAAATGTGGCTTTCAGCGTTTTTTCTACAATTCTTTTTTAAATTTTTCTATGTCAAGACCATATTTGCGATAACAATTGCTAAATATTGTGTTGTGCGCCAAGTTCCTAAGGGCTCACATGGTGTAAACACATCATAGCTAAAGTCAAACAATGTCATGCGTAGAAATTGTGCCGGTCGGTATGACTCTGAGCTTTTTTTATGTAGAATAAGCCATTGAGGGCGAATAATGAATGCGTGATCATCCAAATTTGCATGCTGCTCCTTTCATTTTACAACAGCGAAACCATCTGACTTCAGAGATGACAACTTTCGAAACTTCCTTACAGTAGCATGATGTACATACATATATTATTGTAATTTATACATTAATTAATAATGCAAAGTAAGTTGAGTGTTGATTTGATATTGATTTGAGTCATTCGTAAATGAAGATTGTATAAAGACGACATGGAAAATTTAGTTAAAATAAAAAACAAACATGTACTTCTCATTTGCTCTGTGTAATGTTTTATTGTCATATTCAACACGTTCGAAGCTCGCTCGTATTTGTTTTTTTTTTTTATTTTGTTAATAGTTGTTCTCTGAAACTTATTTGTTCGTGTAGTGCAGTCTTAATTACGTACAAATAACGTCAGTCATTGTACAGCAACAAGGCGTGCACGTTTCAATGAATAATATAATAATTAACCTTTGCTCGGTTAATTTTCAACTTCAATTCTTGTTCGTTGGCGTTTTTGCTGTCTTGTGTATCTATAGATAGTATATATTCTGCTTGCTGTGCGCTTTGTTTTTACAATAAGAAACTATTAACAATTGAAGATTTTTTCTAACTAATGTATGAATATTTAAAGTCTTTAATTCAGCATTTTTTCTTTATTTTATTTTATTATATTTAAATTACTCAAAATTTTTAATTAATTAAGAAAAGTATAAGCTTGAATTTGAAAGAGAGAGAAAACATTAAAGCAACAAAAAACGTTCAGTGACTAATCAAGTCAATAAAGAGCTCTGGAACAGTTACAAAGAAATGAATACCGTAAAAATGACTAAACAACAAAAGCCTCCGACTGCCAAAAGCATAAACCGGAACACGTTGCATGTGTGAGTCTGTGTCTGTGTGTGTGTATTGGTTTTATTTAAATTTGTCATTAATTTAATAAAATTTAAATTCTACTTAAATTTGAGTAATGAAAGAATCATAAATACTTATTTCATTTTGATTCAATTCGCGAGAATTAACCTTGATTTAAAATTTTGTTATCAACTCATTAAGAAATAAGGAAAATAAAAAAAAAAATAATACAATTGAATTTTGATTGTTCTGTTTTTTAATCAAATTAAATACAAACTTGATAATTGTTCATTTTCGATCCAATTTCATTTCATTTCAATGCAATTGCCTTTCATTTAAATGAACCAACAAAACAATTGCACTCAATTGCCATGGCACACAAAAATAATTGTCAATTTTCCAACAAAATTGCATACAAATTATATTAAAGGCCATAAATTATTGTACGAGTCATGACAAAATAATAATTTAATTCATATTTAATGTGCATTAACACGCGTTGAACTTTGTTGTAGTATTTGTTGCTGTTGTTGTTGTTGTGATTAGTGCTGATTGAGGCACAAATAAAGAAAAAAAAAAATTGTTTTCAAACAAATTTGCATATGACAAAATTTTTCAAATTTATTGGCAACAAACATAAGCAAGAACAAAAAACATGTAAAATATTTACAGACAAATTGTTGCATGCGTGTCGGTGTGTGCGTGTGCGTGTGTGTGTTTTTGTTAGTGGTTAACAATAAATTAATTCTAGACGAAAATCGTTAGAACACAATAATCAAATGACATTGACGCGCGACAGTCAAATAGACAGACAGACAGACAGACAGACAGACAGATCGAAGGACGGTTGGAGTGATAGAGATGAAGCGGGAAAGAGAGAGGGAGAGAAAGAGACGAATGGTTGAAAGCGACACACAGTCGGGCTGATAGACAAAGTCAGGCGCGTCTGATGTCCAAATTGAAAGCAATGAATACTTCGCTTTGCGTCTGTCTGCCTGTCTGACTGACTGACTTGTCTAAATGGACAGCATACAATACTAAAGACAAATTGAATTAACAACAAAAAAAGACAAAAACAAAAAAAAAAAACGGAAAATGGCAACAACGTTTGTGACCAACATATCAATTAGTTAAATCAGTCAATACAAACAGCAACAATAACAACGCTGAGAACAATAAAATTGAAACAACAACAGCAACAACAACTACGTCGTCGACGATAAGTTGCGCAAATCGGTTTTGTTCTTAACACGCGCGCATGCGTAATTTGCTTGAGTCTGTTAAAGTTTTTTGGCAACAACAATAACAACAACAACCAATTTGACGTAAGTTGGGTGGCCAGTGCTGAGCAACGTATGTATTAAACGATAGCCAAAGGGGTATGAGCGACGGAAGAAGCCGAAGGCGAGCGGACAAGTGAGAAAGTGCGTGCGTGCGTGCGTGAGTGCGTGAATGAAGTGCCGTACATTAGTTGCGAATAGTAACATTTTTACGCAGCGAAAATCAAATTCAATTTGAAATTGTAAGTTTGTGAAATCAGGAAATGAAAATGTTTATCATCGTTTTGATTTTGTCTTTTTTCCACTTTTTAACACTTTTATTTCGTTTTTTTTTTTACGTGTTTTTGTATGCAAAAAGTGTGGCTTTAATTTGTTATTATTGTTGTACAATTTACAAGTCAATTTTATTTTATTTTTTCAATAGAATTATTGGCAATAATTGTTGGCACATGTTCTTTGTTCGATCACTGAGTCAATTCAGTCGCTCTTCAACTCTATGTGTGTGCTATGTAATAAATATTGATAATTATCAAAGATTTGTTGAAAAGCCGACTGATTCTCTTTAAAAAAAATATATAAAATGAGCTTTTAAATAAACAAAGAGTACTAGTGGCATACCAAAAAGGCAAATAATGCACCAATTTTGGTACATAAGCACAACAAGTGACCAATCCATACAAATAGAATACATTATCATTACTATTGACAGCTGTCAAGCCTTTCAGTGTTCTTGCTCAAAGGAGAAAAGTAAATATATTTGTTTGTATGCACATACATATGTATGTAACTTTAAAACAATATTAATTTATGTAGATTGCAATCTAAACACAATGCAAACAAGCGAATAAGCTTTGTCCCTCTGTCTGTTTGTCTGTCTGTGCTGTCACAAACGTGACAACCTTGCCACGAATGCTGTATAAATGACTGCAGGCGATCAACAACAAAATTTTTATTATTGATAACTGACATCCTAGAACAAAGCACATGCGCGTCGTGCGCGTTAATTCAGCATTGAGAAGTGCGGGTGTGCAAATCAACAACAACAATACCGACGACAACAAAAAAAAAAACAGAAATTGGCAACGTTGATAATGATGATGATGATGATTTCAGGGTGCGACTGTCACGTGCATAAAAAAAAAAAAAACAAACAACAAAAATAATAAAGCCGACAGTCAAAGACTTAAAAAAGAGGAAAAAAATCAAATGATGATAAGCAACAATGAGAACTTTTGTGCAATTAATAAAGTTGCAGTCGAGTTAATTAACCGATCGCTCGATAAATATCTTTAATAATATGTGTTGGTCTGCAATTGTAATTGCCTCAATGTCATGAACGTCATAAACAGTGAAAAAGAACAACAACAAAAAGCAGTGTAATATGTCAATTAAAACAATTTAAGAAAAAAACAAAAAAAATAGAGAAGAACAACAATAAAAAGGGCAACAACTAAACTGCATTTAATATCTGCGACAATCAGTCTGACAGAGCACGAACATGCAATGCATGCAGCACTTGTTGTTGTTGCTGCTGGTATTGTCGCTTAATGCCTTGTTGCATATAATTTTTCGTGTTGAAAAGTTTCCTATAATTTGGACATTTTTTGTTTTTTTTTTAACTTGTTGCTACTTTTTTTTCAGTGTTGTAAACATGCATGACAGCAATCAACAAGCATACAGATCAAGTGCCTGGCACGTTTATCATGCAAATCGGAAGTAAAATATATTTTGCCGTATACGTTGTCATTGTTATTGTTGTTGCTGTGTTTATTTGTAGTGTTTTTTGTTTCTGCCAACAACAAAGCTTTGCGGTCATCATGTAGAACGCATTCACATTAAACTGTCACTTTAAGTCATTCACATTAAAGCATTTGCAATGCAATGCGTAGCAGTCTTATTCCCTCGCACTGACACACACACACACATGCACTCAATGCACAAAGCAGTCGTTGAAAGGCGAGACGAAACGAACTGAGATGAAACGCAAAACGACAAACAGTTGCGTCGCCTCATATTACAAGCCTAAATGAGTTGTTGGTTTTTTATGTTCAAACCGAAATGACTATGATTCATCATTGACAACAGGCAGCAAAAACAATAAGAGCGAGAGGGCCGGAGAGCGTGAGTCAGAGACCAACAGGCTGACGGCTGGTTTCACTGCGATAACAAGTGCGCATTTTACATGATATTTGATTATTGGTCAGCGATTTATTGTTGTTGGTTTACTTATTTTATAAACCTAATAAAAATGCCTAAGAGACTTTACAAAAAATTAAATGTTTGCTAATGAAATTTATAGCTTTTTGTATGTGTTGACTAATTTCGTGTTTAGATTGAAAATTTTCCATTCTTTTAACGTTGAAACTATTGAAGTTATCGTTCAATTAAAACTTTAATTAAGCATAGAACAAAAGTTAATAAATATCTAAACTGCAATAATATTAATGAAAAAAATATATAAAAACAATTCCCACAGCGACGTAACTATAATTGTACAAAATGTCACCGCTGGCATAGAAATTATTTTTGCTACAATTCAAAAGTGCAAACAACAATTTTAAGCATAAATAATTCATTAAATTGAATTAAAACAAAAACAAAAAAGTATCTTTTATGGATAACTTACCTCAGCTTGTGTTGTTGTTGAAACCGGTGAACAATTCGCAATTGCAAATGCACCCAAGAGTGTCGCTAAGCCTATGAACACTGAGCTTTGGCAGGTAAACATTTTGTTGTTGTTAAGAATATATCTTTTATTCGAGTTACAATGTTTTGTAATTTTTGAAGTTGTTGTCTTGTAATTAGTATTTAACATTTGTTGTTTTCTTTGCTTTAAGTTGTGATATGTTTAATTTATTTAATATTTGTAAGCTGAAAGTATAAAAAAGTAGTAAAATGTTAATAAATATAATAAAAATTAATAAATAATTAAAAGTTTAAGCAAAATGTCAAGGCGGAAGTGTTTGACCCAATTCAACAACATGTTGACTGCAACAAAATACAGCAACAGCAACAGCAACAACGATTAAGTGCAACAAATTGAGTAAATGTGCCACAAGCAAATGCAAAAGTTTGCGCCACTTAAGACGAAAGTAGCAACATTTCAAATGCAATAAATAAACTAAAGTAAAGTAAAGTAGAGTAGAGTGAAAAAGTCTTAAGACTGCATGGCAATGGCAACGGCAGTTAACCCTAATTACAATATGAAATGAGTTGCAACGCCCATTAGAGCGTTATAAGTTTAGACAGCGCCAGTGCGAGAGCCAAAGAAATTGGCTTAAATGTCGTAGGCGAGCGAGTAAATGTGCCAGCGCCGACAATTGGCCTTTGCCGAATGCCAACAGGTTGAATGCACGAACTGCACGACTTGCACGCCTGCCTGCCTGCCTCATTGCTGCCTCTCTCCTGCTCCACCGCCTATGCGGACAACTGACATGACTTGAAAATGGCACAACTTTGCGAAGCGTTTCGCTTACAAAACGGAAATCCGTGTAATGCGCTCTGTTTGCCGTCTTCAGTATTCAAAATAGTGTAATAATTTCAGTTCTTGTTGTTATTGTTGTTGTTGTTATTGTTAGAAAAAGACACAAATTCATTAATATTAGCGATCGCTGCAAAAGGTTGCCACGTCATGTGTTTTTGTTACTATTTATTATTATGTTTTTAGTTTTTCTTCGACTTGCGCTTGTGCTAAATTTAGTCTTTAATTAGATTTTAATTTTAGATTTTTACGACTTTCCGACTACCGTTATGCATTGAAATAATGATAATAAAGAACGACAAAAATAACTTGAAGTATTATTTATTTTTGGATTTTCGGATTTTCTGACATCGCGTCTGACATTTTCTGTTTTGCTTGCACAACCCGCAGGCCTTGCTCGCCTATCATGCGCTTCAGTTACACGCTGAAATTGAAATCTTATATTCTTCTTTTTTTTTTCATAAATTAAGAAAACGTAACGAAGAACTTTAATTGTCATAATGTTGACATTTGAAGGCGATTTATTTAATGCCTGCAGTCACGGCAAAGGTTTACGGTTGCCTATCATTTTTGCTCATCTCATGTGCAAATAAAAGCAGAAAGAAATTTGTGCCAAAATTCAAGAAAATAAAATATTTGTTATTTCAAGTCTTAAACTGTTCATGACATTTGAATTTTACGCATATTTACAATGACTTGTTACCGTTCTTGTGCTGGGCGTGACATCAGCATAGCTGAGTTATTAAATAACGCATACGACGTGTGTTGCTCGGGCCTAAAGGGTGCGCCGCAAACTGTTTGCACTTGATATGAAACGCGGCGCTTGTGTGTTGTTGTTGTTATTGTGCTGTCAGTAATATGTCAGTTAATATTACCAATTTGTTGTTGTTGGTTTTATTTTTCGTTGTTGTTTCGGTTGACTAACCATTGGGGATTTTCTAGCTTAAATTTGTTGGCTTATCAAAATGTTAAACATTTTTAAACATTTTTTTGTTTATTTCTCATTTTTTTAGTTAACTTCTATGCATAAATATTTATTTTATATTATACGCGTTGTCGACATGAAAGTTGCTCTTCCCTTTGTTTTTAGTCAATTATTTGTATATAATTTTTGCGATTATTATCATTTGTCAATAAAAATGCAAGCAAATAAATAAAAAATAAGTATGTGTAATTAATGACTGAGTTGAAGGTTAGCGCCATGAGTTTAAGGTTAACCTTTTTTAAGTGCCGACTAATGTTAAATGGCCGACGACAACTAGAAATAATACCCTACACAAATACGGTTGAATAATATGAGAAATGAGTGCAACACAATTACTTTCGTTGTTTGATCAATATTTGCAACTTGTTTTTACTTTTTTTTTTTATTGTTAACGTTGTCTTATCGCGGTTCAAATAAACTCTAACAAAAACAACTACAACACCAACTATAGTAACAAAAGCTCAATAAAGAAGACACAAGCGTGTTCTAAGTGCGGCAGGCAACATGTCTTTGTTTTTTTGTTGTTTTTCTTAGCAAATAATCAATAAAATTGTAGAGCATATTATTTTTTATAGCGCTACTCATATGAATAAAGTGGGTCAAAAGTGTCATTATCATAGGACAGTAAAAGCAGGAAAGAAATGTTAAGCCGAAATTGTTTAGCAGACAGAAAAGCACATAACTTGTGTGGTTTTTTATTTCTTATTATTATTATAATGTAAACTATGTAAATTTCTGTAAAATGGCAAAAATTTGTTACTTATTCAAATCAATAGTGAAACCGGTTGGCAACAAAACTCCAAGCAAAAACATGTGACTCATTTATTTAAGCAAGAAATATATGTATGTCTGTATAAGAAACCTTTCTTTATTAATATTTTGTGTGCGTCAAGTGAGTTGCATAAATTTTTTTTATAATTTTTTTGTGCCAAAATTCATTTTGAATTCCAGCAAAATAAATTTCTTAAAAACATTTCATATACTTGAACTGACTTTTTTTATTTGTTTATTTTCTGCGTCACTGTTGTTGAATAATTATATGACAATTAAGTTTATTTCGGCGCAGTGTGACAAACAACAAAAGCGATGTAAAAATTTTGCAGAAAAACAAGTTTGATTTTTTTGGAAATTTTCAACATTATATAAACTTATGTTAGCATGTGACACATAGCACAAACGGCAAACTATCATTGAAAAAAATACTAATCTCAAATATTTTGTGAATTATGGCAGAAAGTTTTGAAAGTATTTCTTATAACTTGTATAACATGTTAGTTGACGTCAGCTTTTCTGTCTAATCAACTTTTTATCAAGCTTTACAGGGTATTTGTAAAGTCTTAAACGTCTACTTGAAACATTTCTCAATCCTCATCATAAAAAAAACGACTTTATTCATTTTGCGCAAGTTAGAAAAAAGTTACTAGTTCTGTATTGCCAAATAAATATTTATGATTCTATGCCCGCTAATGAAATTCTAAACAAAAATTACAAATACAAATCAAATGAAGGAAAAAAAACTGATATCGATAAAAATTCCAATTTGTGTTTTTTTTCGCATAAGCAAAACTTGGTTCTAGACAATACTTTTTGAGCTTAAGCAACGCTGAAGCGCTTATCATGCTGAAAACACTTTGACTGTATTGCATGTTCGTGTATTCCTCAACATGTTCGATAAGATACGGGGCTAGCAGTTTATCAGAGGTGACTTCACACAATATTTCCAAATTAGTTTATTTTTACTTTGTTTTTATAGCAGAATTATGTTGTGCATAGGCGAGGGTTTTTTACTTTACTTTGCTTTTGTTATGATGACTGTCCACGGTGCGATTGGCTAAGAACTTGACCTTCTTGATAGAGTTTTTAAGCAAATAAAAATTATTTAATATTAGGAAAGCGTTCTTTTTAGACTGTCACAGATTACTAATTTCGTATTTATCTATGTACTTATGTGTGTGTTCATTGACAAATTTATTGTGCTGTGCGGTCATAAATGCACGAGCCGATTATGAAAAAGTGCTGACAAGTCAAGTTCAGTTTGTGTTAAGTGTTCTTAATTTGTTAATAGATACGGGTGTAAGTCAACTGCGCTTTTGCAGATACTTATGATTGTTTTAGACATTTTCTTAAGCCTTTTTTTAATATTTGTATGATATTTTCATAGGATACAACATTTTGATAAGATAAAGAACAAAAACGAGCACAAATATTGTTTTTTTTTTTTTGCATTTTGGCCCACAAGTCGGAGCAAATGTCAGGAATGTTATAAAGTGCTTAGGGGCCATGAAATGTATGCGTAATAAAAAGAATATTCTGTTTTTTTTTTGTCAAGCTTACTTCAAATGTATTGTTTGTTTGTGTGTTTTATAACTTTTGTGATTGCATCAAGATCAATGAACTACTCAGCGGCTGGCAATAATACTTGATGCGTCGATTGTTGTCTCTTGTTGTTTTTGCTGTTTTTGTGCTTCTTTGTTGCGTTCGCACTTTGTGTCGTTTGAGTTAATTAATTAAATTACTTATACGCGTTGTGGGCGTTTCTTATGATAAATTGCTGTTTCTTTTCTGCCCACAAATTATTTGTCTTTGAGTACAGACAAAAAAAAGTTACATGCACACGTTCTTTTCTTGTCACTTGCTTACATTATTTATTACAAATTTAAAATTCACGCGCATTTGCACAGTTTGACTGCGATTCACCTTGTTGAAAAGTTACAAGAATTTGTTGGAAAAAAATTACTACGCGTCTCGTTAAGAAAAAACAACGAAATTATTTCGATTTGTGTTCGATTTCGATTTTATTTATTTTTTTTTTTTATGCTAATTTGTGCACTGCTAATGAAATTCTTATAATTTGTATTTTGTTACTTTGATTTTGTATTTAATATTTTTTTTGTTGAAGATTCGTTGTAGCGAACGCAGCACGGAACACAACCGCACAATGCTGCGGAGCAAAGTTAACTGAATTGAAGCAAACTCGACTCGCGTTGAAGCGTTTCAGTTGAGAGATGATCGTTGTGCGTGCAGCGACGTTTGCAGCGCAAAATAAACGGCAAGTGATCGTGCAAAGCTTTCAGCGTTCATACAAAAGCTTTGCGTCTGTCTGTATCTGTGACGTCTTCTGTTGTTGTCATCGTGCGCATAGCAGACTAGTTTTGTTCACTGTTGCCGGCCCGGCCGTGTAGCAAAGTACACAAAGAGCGTGTTCTGCGATAACGACGCGTTTGGTGAGCGTGAGCAAAAATCGTCGCTCGCTCATTTTATTGGTTAACGCTTGCCAATAATGCCAATAGTAATAGCAGCTGACTTAAGATGAACTGGTCGGGACAGTTTAAACTCAACCGGCAACTTGGCAGAAATGTTGAGAAGACCGAAAGTAAGAAAAAAAAAAAAAAAACAATGACAAAAAACTTGTAGCTGACTGGCTGAGTTGTTGCTTGCTCGGCTGGCTGAGTAATACAGCATTTCTTGGAATTATCGGCATGTGTCATGCTCAGACACGCTGCTGTCTGCGCCGCCTTAAAATCCCCACCAGCAGCCACAGCAGCAGCAGCAGCAGCAGCAATAAGAGCAACAACAATAACAACAAAGTCGACCCCAAGCACTGTGACAGTGGCAAGTCAAGTGCCTAAATGTTGCCTCATTTCATTTGTTCATATCTCTGTTTTTGTTGTTATTTATGTTTTGCTTTGTCTTTTAAGTTTTGTTTGTCACCTAACTAATATTTTATTTATTTGTCTTACTACTGTGACGTCTGTCCGACTGTCCATCTCTTTAGCAGTTTGCATTTACCATACATGCGCATAAGTGTGTCGTTTGTTAATTAATTATTTTTTTCTCGAAATTTTTAGCAAATTTCTTGTAAGTGTTAACGCCGTTTTGCGTATTTTTTTGAGTATCTGATGACTCGTTTGTGGTTTGTTGTTTTTTTTCGTATCGGTTAGAGGTCTTTGTTGCTGACTGTCAGGTGGGCGGCAGCGGCGGGTATTTCTTGAAATTGGTTTTATGAATGAAATGCTTATTGACAACATTTTGTGAATGAGTGTGCAATAATATCTTTTTATTATTCATTGTGAAAATTTTCAAACTTGCGTTGCCTTTTACTGCGAGTTGTAGCAATAATTAAATAGTTAGCATATGCAAATGTTTTTACACTTAAAATGGGAAAGTTTAATTGTGTAAAGGAAAAATTATGTCAATAAGTTTATCGCGTAATGGATTTCTACAATTATTAACTTAGATTTTCATTCTTTTATTCATTCGTTTATTCTATAATGCCATGAGCTCATACGATTCTTGCGCACAATTTCAATTAATGCAAAAATAGCCACGAACATATTTAAATGAATGATTGGTTTTGCCATTTAGCCGTTAATTGACCGAACAGCACAAATCCAAGCTGCTTATACATATACATATGTATCTTTATATCTTTCTTTTCATGGCTACTCAGAACTAGTGATGAATCACAGAATTTTATTTGATTCAGCGTAAGATTGCATTTGACGTTAGAGAATATCGCATAACGTTTTTTGCAATCGTTCTTTCTTAATGCAAATGAAGATTTATCTCACAAATATAAGTAACTAACTGAACTGAAGATAGGCGAATATAAAAAGATAGGCAGCTATAAAATAAATAAATTGCATTGTCTCATTCCGTATTCTTATTTTTTTTTTCTTTTCAAATCTGTCACAACAACAAAACACAAAAAAAAAAAAGAAGACAATGCACAAAGCAGGCTTTCAAAACGCATCAATATTTTTGTAATTTATGTGCGCTGTCCGCCAGAGGAGATACTTTTAAATTTATACATACATGAGATACCCCTCACACATGCAAGTCGTTCAGGCAATTGTTCATTTTGTTGCGCCTTCTCTCAAAGAACACACTCAGAAGACCGAACGGACAGGCGGACGGACGGACAGTGAGATGAACATTGTACGCTGCATGCTCATCGCCTGCGATCTCATTATGGCAACTTGCTGCTGCTGATGCAGCTGGAACCGATAGGCTCATGCAGCTGATGTGAGTGCTGTGCTGGCATTCGGTTTATTGGATCATTTAAAGTGTTCTGTTTCTGTTTCAATGCTTAAATTTTTCCAGAGCGCCAGAACAATGAAATATTTATGAGCGCAACGCTTTAATGACAACTATTTATGGTATCTAAAGTTGAATGTTGACTGCTGTGAATGTTTAGCTCCTACATAGAATGGCCAATGGGTGACAACAACAACAGCAACTAAAACTACAACGAGATCATCATCATTAACGCAGCACCATTGCCTGGCTTGGTCATTAAACTTGATCACGTCCGTGCCGCAAAAAACAATTATTTAAGTCAATCGAAAGTGAAATAAAATTTTAATAACTACAAAAAGTTAATAGATACAAAAAACTTTTATTTGTTTTGTTTTTTAATAATTTCATTGACTTTGCACTTGAGTTCATGGCGCATTGCAAACTTTCGAGTTGAAAGTTGAACAGACTTTTTATTTGTATTTTTTTTTTTTTATAAAAACGCAAATTCTTAACATCAAATGTTTTGACGGCCTAATAATTTCTGTCAAATCAAACGAAAAATTGTTAACAAAAACACGTCACGGTCAACATTGACATCAATCAATTCATTGGCACAAAGTATTCGCTTACAATTGAACCAAGCACAAAAATAGTTTGTTATTACATAGTATACAAATATACTAAATGTAATGTTGCTTTTTTTTATTTACGATATTTATTTATTTAAAAAAATTCTAACAATTTTCAATGTCAAAGTGAATATGCAAGTTAACAATGAAATTGGCAAATGTATTTGAGCAAAATATGTGCCAACACTTAATTGAAATTCTTTGTGTGTCTTGTTACTTATAGTTAATTATGCCATCTGACAAAAGTGTTTAGTTTTGATAAGCTTGAAAATACAATGAAATATTAGAAAACAATACGCGGTCTGTTCAAAGTTATTTGGTTGAACAGTTTGGGTTATGACATCGAGGCTTTTAAAGCTCAGTGGAAAATTTAGAATATTGGAATAAAATAAAATTGAAACTTTGTTATCATCTCAAAGACTGTGAAATAGAGCATGAAGATGGGCTCAAATAACACTAGAGAATTTAATATATGAATGATCAATAGGACACCAGAATTCGATTATGACACGTTTGTTATGCTGTTTATAAGGTGATAGAAATATGTAAGTTGGTTGTTAGGCTCGATAAAAACATGTCTTCCAAAGAAAGGACCTCTCTTTACCTGAAGATCTTTATAGTCCTCAAATTTGCTAAGTAAAATGCTTTGAATTTAAAACTATATACATTATTCAGAGGCGTCACTACTTGTTTGTCAATAAATTTGGTTCAAGTTGAGATCGCTTGTCATTAAAGATTTTAAAAATTCAGACAACAAAAGCTCTTCTAAGACTTTATAACATTCGAAATTCAAGCTGTATTAAATGTACAATGCACAACATAGCATAAGACATTCCTTTTCATAAAAAACGATATAAAACAAGAGAAAAAACTCAACTTTTTCTGACTCACATCTTTTCAAATACTGTTGAACTTACCACAAATTGATTTTTGGTTTTGTTTTCGGCTCGTTTTTCGATTTTATTTTCACTCAAATAACATAAAAAGTGTCAGAATTCCGTATTTGATTCTTGAGCATTTGGTCTTCTATAAGTTTTTCATTGGCAGAGTTTTTGTTTCATTAATTTTATTGTAGCATTTCTTTGTTAGCTGCGCTTTTTTATCTTAAGGGTTTTTTTATTTCGTATTTTCCTAACATAATAGAATAAAAATAGAAAAACACACACAGAGTCTCCACAAGAGTATTCGAAATGAAAAACTTATAAATATGCACTTTATCACAACAAGCCAAATAAGTTTGCACGTTTTTATTTATACTTCTTTTTATTTTCTTCTCTTTCGGTTTCTTTGTTAGAATTTTTTTTTTATTTTTATTTTTGATTAGATCAAATGTGCTCGATTGATAACAAATGATAAGATGTGGTTTTGTTGTCCATGTAGTTTTCGAGCAAAAAGGCACTTGTTATTTTGTAAGTATGTTTTGAACGTATGGCAAAATAGTCTGTGTACGTTGGTATAATTTTCGAAGGCAGTGTAGATACGAGTATATGCAAGAATTTATCAAACAAACGTTTTTTCAGTTTTGTTGGTGGTTTTAGTAAATTGCAATGTGACTTTTGTATTTGTATTTGTTTTTCAGGCACATTCAATAAATGTTTTGTAGTTTTTTTTTTTTTTTTTTAGAGTTTTAACACCTTTTTATTTTATCTCACTTTAATATTTACTTATTTTTTGCAATCAGCACTGAATCAGACTGCAGTATATATGTACTTTTTTTATCGTATCAAGTCCAATAGGCGCGCTATCAAACTGGCTAGTAAAGACTTTGTTAGTCAGTCGAGCAGACAGACAGACAGACAGGCAGATAGGCAGTCAGGCAGGCAAGACAAACAGACAAGAATAACGCGTCCGTCTCAGTTCACGTTTCGTATTCGACTCGTTGTCGTTGTTGACGCTATTTTTGCTCTTAACTTGTCTTTATTTCGTTTCGCCTTCTTTCTATTCTATTGTTGTAGTTTGTGTTGTTGTTGTTGTTATTCTTGTTTCTGTAATTGTTGTTGTTGTTTGCTAAGGCTTGTTGTGGTGGTTCGTGTTGTTAGCGAATGTCAATGTGTGTGAGTTAAGTTGGCAATACGACAAAAGGTGGTGTTGTTGGTGATAGCCGAGTCGTTGGTGGTGAACTTACTTAAGTCACGCGAATAACCGAGCTACTCACACACACACACACACACAAACACGAGCAATTGGAGCTTCTGCTACCAAGCGAAAACCAGTCGAAACCAAGTGGTTGCTTTTCGACACATTTGTCGCCGGCATGAACCTTGATACTTTCCAAACTAACACAAACAAACGCACACACAGAACAGTACATCGATACTTTCTTGTTTTTTTGGTGAAATGTTGTATGAAAATTAGTTTTTTTTTTTTTTTTTTGTTAGAATATACTATGACGTAGTTATTTGGTAAGAGCTTGGAACGCAACAGGGAGTTCAAATAGAATAACGCTACAATGCAATAACAGTTGGCTTGGGTGGCGGCAATGTTTTGTTAAAATCAGTACACATGTAGTTTAAAAAAAAAAAAGTTAAAATTTATCAGCTTACCTTAGTTTTGATAAATGTTTTTAATAAAAAATAAAAACACTTCTTGTGATTCTTCCGCGCCAAATACTCCAAAAAAACACACACGAATTTAAAAAGTCGTTTTGTAAAATTGTGTTAAGTCACTGTTAAGCAACTGTTAGCACGTTTTCATGCAAGTTTCACGCGAACTCAGTGAAATTACAACAACAATAGGCGTTTTTGATGATGATTCACTTTATGAAGGCGGAAACAGTTTTTCTTTCTTTTTTTTCCTCTTTCGCACTCGCTTTCTCTCTCTCTCTCTCTCTGTTGTGTTTACGCTCTTTTTGCAGCTTAATTTTTCGCTTTGTCGCTAAAAAGCTCAAAAGCAACAGTTTTTGCAAACAAAAAGCGGAAACGTCACGCACACAAAAAAAGTATCTTTTTGTTTATTCCTTTTGTAATTGAACTTAAATCCAGCATCAAAGCAAAGCAATCAAAGCGTACATTTGATTTCACTTGCTGTAATGTGTGTGGAGAACGTTCACGTCTAGACTGAACTTGAATTCGGATCGTATAGAGACTTTTATACTGACGCTGCTAAATGATTAACGCACATTGCGTCAGACTATCGGTCTTGATAACTGACAGACAGACAGACGGACAAACTGGCTGACTGACTGAGTAAGCGACAAATAACAATAACAAGTCAAAAAGTTATCTTCGTCCTTACTTGTCACCCGACAGCTTTGCCTAAGCTATTCAATGTGTGTGTGTGTGTCTTCCTCGTTAAATAACAGTCCGAAATCACTTGAGCAGCATTTGCCTATTAAACTGTTGAATATAATAAAAAATAAAAAAAAAGTACATAACATTTTTTAAATAATTTGTTTGGCATTACTGCACATTTAACACACTTCATATGCATTACTGCATTGCCAAAAATAAGTTATCAAATGCGTGCTTAGGTAATAATATTAGAATTTTTAAAATTTTTAAATTATGTATATTATTATATTCTTTTTTTATTATTATAATATTTCATATTATTTATTCTATTATATGACTTAATTATTCTACTAAAATAACAAATCATTGTTATAAATCGAAATAAATAAATAAATAATAAATAAATAATACGTCTAATGTATTGCCAAAGTCAATATTTGGTATACCAAACGATTTCAGAGCTAATGATGACAGACGTCAAAGATCAATGGTGTCTCAGATGAATCCTTCGATCTCTGGTTTGCCTCTGGCTTGTAGTCCACAATACTTTACTTATCGGCTTATCATGTGCAAACTCCATAACTGACTCAACTTACCACTCAGAGTGTAAAGTACAATTTCAATATTGTTGCATAATTGATTTATGAAGAATTTCGATGTCTGTGGTCGTATTCGTCACACATTGCTTGGCACGCGTCTTTGTGGTTAGTGGCGAATTTCGCACTAAATTTATTTGCTATCCTCAATTAATCATTCAAAATTTGTGCAGATTGTCACATTTGACAAATGAATTAACAAATTGAAGCTCATTACATTTGATGTGACTTTTGTATTGTTTTCCGTTTCGTTCTTGATTGCAAAATAGATTTGCATTTGAACTGCAATGTAATGACGCATTTCAATTAATGTCTTCGCGTTGGCGCACAAACAGACACCAATTATATCATTTGTATTGAACTTGTTGTAAACAAGATCAAAGTTAAAAGATAAAAAGACATCGAATGCAAAAACAAATTACAAAGATTTTATTTTTTAACTGAATCATTTAAATAATGCTCGAATGGTCAATGGTTTTTTTCCTGCTGCATTTTTTTTTTTTTTGTTTCATTTTCATTTATTTTCTCATACGTGCTGGAATTTTTTTTCATTTGATTGTATACGTTATTTCTTCTTCTTATTCTTTATTTGAAGAACAAAAGCTTTGCAACAATTGCATATGTGCTTGCTTGTTAAAACAATGACAAATAAATAAGGA